>CM073505.1:31345000-36345000 GCA_037074495.1 Acacia confusa
ACGCACACAAACACAAACACAAACACAAACACACATATACACACACAAACACACACAGACACACTCACACACACAGACACAAAGACAAACACACGTAGACACACACAAACACACACAGACTCACACACACTCACACACACATACACAGAAAAACACACACACACAGACATAGAAAAACACACACACAAACACAAACACACATACGCAAACACACACGCAAACACAATAACACACGAAAAAAGACACGCACACAAAAAAACACTCACACAAACTCAAACTCACATACACACACACAAACACAAACACACACACACACACACACACACACACACACACATACACAAAAAAACACACACAAACACCAAAACTTGCACACACACAGACAAAAACACAAACACATTGACAAACACAAAAACACAAGCACACACACACAAACACAAACACACATATACACACGCAAACACACATACACAAAGAGAAAAACACACACGCAAACGTAAAAACACAAACACACCCACACACAAAGAAAAATACACACGCAAACTTAAAAAAAACACACACACACACACACAAACACACAGACAAAGAAAAACACAAACAATCACAAAAACACACACACACAAACACACACTCTAAAACACATGCACACGCACACAAACACGCATATACACACCCAAACACACACTCACACACACAAAAATACAAATACAAACACATATAGACACACAAACACACACACACACACACACACACAGAAAAACACACACGTTCACAAAAACAGAAACACACACACACTGAAAAATACAAAGAATCACAAAAACACACACACACACACACACAGAGAAACACACGCAACAAACACAAACAAAAACACACACACACACAGAAAAACATACATGTTCAGAAAAACTCACACTTACACCCACCCACATACACACACACACAAAAACACAAACACACACACACACACAGAGAAACACACACGCAAACGTAAAAACACACACACACAAATACACAGACAAAGAAAAACACAGAATCACAAAAACACACACACACACACAAAAACACACTCTAAAACACACGCGCACACACACAAACACAAATACAAACACATAGACACACAGACACACACACACACACAGAAAAACACACACAAACACAAAAAAAAACACACACACACACAAACCCAAACACACACACTCACACAAAGACACAGACAGACACAGAAAAACCCACACACCCATAAGCACACACACACACACACTCAAAAAAACACACACAAACACAAATGTGGGGGGGAGAAGTCTCTTTACCTGTCGGCTAAGTTGTTCCTGGGGACGCCCGAGAGGCCTTTCACTCGTCCTGTTTCCAGTCTCATCGTCACTATGTAAGCCAGCGAGGAGAGAAGCGGAGAGACGCCAGATATAGTAGGATCGCCTGCTTGTTGGCCAAGTTGTCTTCACTTGTTGCCCAAGCTTTTCCTCGGGAAGCCCACCAAGCCGTAGACCTCCGTTGTTTCCTCTCTCACCATCGTCAAGTCGGCCCACACGAGGTAGAAGAGAGGAGAAGAGGCGGAATGTACTGGAAGTCTCTTTACTTGTTGGCCGAGTTACCTTTACCTGTAGGCCACGTTGCTCTAAGGGTTGCTGGGAAAGCCTTCGACTCTTCCTACTGCCTTCCCCATCACCACTGTGCCAGTCAACATGGAGAAAAAGAACGGAGACGCCTAATATAGTAGAAGTCTCTTTACTTGTGGGCCAAGTTACCTTCACTTTTCTACTGCGGATGCCCCACAAGCGTTTTGACTTCTCTTATTTCCTTTACCATCACCATCAACACATTCAACATGGAGAAGAAGAGGGGAGGGGCCGAATGTTGTGGGAGTCTCCTGACTTGCTGGCCAAGTTACCCTTACTTCTCAACCAAGTTATTCCCGGGATTGCCCGAGAGAGCCTTCCACTTGTCCTATTTCCTTCCTCGGCACATTAAATCATTGAACACGGAGAAAAGGAGGGGAGATGTCAATATGGTGGAACTCTCTTTACTTGTCGGCCCTGTTTTTCGTTAGGATGCCCAACGAGCGTTTCACTTCCCTCGCTTGTTTCCTTTCGCGTTACCGTTAAGTCGGCCACACGAAGAAAGAGGGGGGAGAAGCCGAGCGTTGTAAAGTCTCTTTACTTGTTGGCCAAATTACCTGTACGTGGTGGCCAAGCTTTTTTTGGGTCTGCAAACGAAGCCTTTAACTTGCCCTATTTCCTCTCTCATTGACATCATGTCAGTTAACATGGGGAAAGAGAGGGGAGACATCGAGCATAACAGAAAACTTTTCACTTCAATCCAAGTTTACAACAATCAAGCACAAGGATGGTAGCAAAGTCACATTTGGTGGAAACCAATCTGGACAGATAACTGGTATTGGTGAAATTGGCAACAATGATGGACCACAAATAAAAGATGTCTACCTAATGGAAGGACTATGCCACAATCTGCTTAGTGTAAGCTAAAGCACAAATAAAGGTAATTTAGTTATCTTTAATTCATAGGAATGCTTGATTGTAGACAAAGATATCTCCTTAGATAATGTGAGATCTAAAGCCTTGTTCAGGGCTCCAAGAGAAGGTAATTGTTATACTCTTAATCTCTCAAATGATTCAGCTTCTAATAAATGTTTTGCTAGTATCATGGATGAAAGTTGGTTATGGCACAAGAGATTAGCTCATTTTAACATGTCTCTACTTAATAAGTTATTGAGAAATGACTTGGTCATAGGTATGCCAAAACTTCAATTCAAAAATGATATAATCTGTGATGCTTGTCAAAAAGGAAAACAGACCAAATCATCTTTAAAATCCAAAAATGAGATTTCAACTAATAAACCTCTTCAACTATTGCATATGGATTTGGTTGGTCCAGCTAGAGTCAAAAGTTTTCGTGGAAATTTCTACACTCTAGTCATTGTAGATGATTTCTCTAGATTCACATGGACCATATTCCTATCATCTAAAGATGAAACATTTGATTAATTTGTAGTGTTTACCAAAAAGATCCAAAACGAGAAAGGTATTGCCATTGCAGGAATTCGCACAGATCATGGAGGAGAATTTGAAAATCGTGCCTTCAACAAATATTGTGAAAATATGGGTATTGATCATAACTTCTCAGCTCCTAGGACTCCTCAGCAAAATGGAGTTGTGTAAAGAAAGAATAGAGTACTCATTGAAATGGCAAGAGCAATGTTGAATGAGAATAATACTTCTCAAGTATTTTGGGCTGATACTATGAGTACAGCATGCTATGTTTCCAATAGAACATATCTCAGGAAGAAGTTAAACAAGACTCCTTATGAGATATACAAGGGAAGGAAACCAAACTTAACACATCTACACATTTTTGGTTGCAAATGTTTCATCCGCAACAATGGTAAGGACAATTTGGGTAAGTTTGATCTCAAATCAGATGAAGGTATATTTCTTGGTTACTCAAATAGGAGTAAAGCTTACAGAATATTTAACTTACGCACTCTTATTGTTGAAGAATCAATACATGTAGTTTTCTGTGAAAGTAAATCCAACAAATCCATTGATGAGGAAGATGATAATATTCTTCAAAATCAATTCCTTCTAAAATCCCCATCTGTTTCAACAAATTCTGAAAGCTCTCTTCAAAAAGAACCAGAAAATGATTTTGAAAATGTTTCTGAAGAACTTGTTCAGACTCACCCTCAACCTCGTGCCTCGAGATACAGTAGGATTCATCCTCTGGATCAAGTTCTAGGTGATGTAAATGAAGGTGTAAGAACAAGGAAAAACATCTTAAATGAGGTAACCTTTTAAGCCTTTATTTCAGAAATTGAACCCTCTAAGATTGAAGAAGCCCTTTCAGATAATGATTGGGTGATAGCAATGCAAGAGGAATTACATCAGTTTAAGAGAAATCAAGTTTGGGACTTGGTATCTAGGCCTAAGGACCATCCGATTATTGGCACTAAGTGGGTATTCAAGAACAAACGAGATGAATCTGCAATCATAGTTAGAAACAAGGCTAAATTAGCAGCAAAAGGATATAATCAGGAAGAAGGAATAGATTATGAAGAAATTTATGCTCCAGTAGCAAGATTGGAAGCCATAAGAGTTCTTCTAGCCTTTGCTTGCGTTAAAGGTTTTAAACTTTATCAAATGGATGTAAAGTCTTCTTTTCTAAATGGTTTCATATAAGAAGAAGTTTATATAGAACAACCTCCTAGTTTTGAAGATGAATTTTATCCAAATCATGTTTACAAACTAAAGAAAGCTTTATATGGTCTCAAACAAGCTCCTAGAACTTGGTATGAAAGACTAAGTAAGTTTCTTCTTGATCAAGGATTTGTTAGAGGCAAAGCAGATACTACTCTATTCATAAAAAGCAATAAACTGAATGAAATTTTAATTGTGCAAATCTATGTAGATGATATTATCTTTAGTGCTACTAATGAATCTTTGTGCAAGGAATTTTCTGAAGTTATGCGGGGTGAGTTTGAAATGTCCATGATGGGAAAACTAAATTATTTCCTTGGTCTTCAAATCAAGCAACACAAAAAGGGAATATTTATTTCTCAGACCAAGTATCTAAGAGATTTGCTCAAAAAGTATGGACTTCAGGACTGCAATGGAGCTGATACACCAATGAGCTCAACTGTTGCACTAGATGCTGATGAGGAGGAAAAAGACTTTAACATCACAAGATATAGAGGGATGATTGGGTCATTGCTCTATTTGACAGCAAGTAGACCTGATATCCAATTCAGTGTGGGAATGTGTGCTCGTTTTCAATCCGCTCCTAAAGAATCTCATGCTGAACATGTGAAAAGAATCTTCAGATACTTGCGGGATACTGAAAATTTGGGTTTATGGTTTCCCAAAGGTCAACCTGAGTATTTGGTAGCATATTCTGATTCAGATCATGCAGGGTACAAGACTGATCGTGAAAGCACTAGTGGACAGTGTGAATTCTTTGGAAATTCACTTGTTTCACGGTTTAGCAAGAAGCAAAACACAGTAGCTGTATCATCTATTGAAGCTGAGTATGTTGTTGTTCACAAGTTCTTTGGTTCAAGCAACAGATCCAAGATTTGGGAATCCATATGAAGGAAATTCCCATTTGAGATCATGTTCAGAAGAAGGATGTCAAAGTGATGTTTATCCCAACTCATCAACAACTTGCAGACATCTTCACAAAACCACTTGCAAAGGAACAATTCATGTTTATTAGAAGAGAATTGGGAATGGTTATAAACTGACCATTGTATGAAGTTTTACTGTCAGGAGAAGTAAACTCAAGTTTATCTAATGTATGCTTGAGTTTACAGAAGGCAGAAAGCACAAATCAAGTTTTGTAGGCGAGCAAACTCGAGCCTGTAAGTGACAGACTCGAGCCTAGTGAAGACAGAGAGGTACTCATTTGCCAACGAAAAGCACAAACTCGAGCCTAGCGCAGTATGCTCGAGCCTGCATGGGCAAAAATCTAAATCAGGCTTAGGGAAGACTCAAACTCGAGCCTATTAGTGATATGCTCGAGCCTATCGTTAAGTGTCAAGTGTTCACAGATACACACTTGGCATCCAGGTTAATGCATTTTCATATAGACTCGAGCCTGTTCTTGCAAACTCGAGCAGGTAACTCAAGCCTGCAAGTTTTAGGCTCAAGCCAGACATGTATTATATATATCAAACGCTTAACAGTTGCTCTTCACTCGCTACTCTCACTCGAGCTTGACCTAGCCTCTCTGAAACGTTCTTCCTTCTCTCAAACCCATTCAATTTCGTTCTCTCAAATGGCCCCCAAACGATCCGCAACTGTTGCTCCTCTGATTCTGCGACAAATTCGACCTCTCCTCCACCGCTTAAGAGACCTAGAAGGGAAAAATTTGCTCCCAAGAAGCTTCAATCAAGAATAGATACTAGAATCCCTGGCGTTGAAACAAACGAACCTGTTTCTTTGGCCAAACCAAAGAAGTTGGTAATTCTGGAACCCACTGGAAGTCCAAAGAAGAAGGTTATTGACCCTGAAATAGCCTTCAAGAAGGATAAGGAGAAAATCACCGAAGAAGCCAAACCAGTCAAGAAGAAGAAGGTGACTGTCTCTGGGTCTAAATTTCGTGGAACCAGCAAAGACCAAGGCTCCTCCAAATCTACTCCAACAAAATCCCAATCCAAGGTATCTCAAGAAATTCCAGCTCTCCTGAAAATCAATGATACCCCATTCAAACCAAAAGACTTCATAGATATATATAGAGTTATTAGGAAAAGAAGCCACTATGTTCAAAGAACAATATTCTCATAAAACTTTCTGTCCAGTAGTTTCTGTTGATTTACAAAAGTTAGGGAAGAATGCAACATTGATCTATCACCTTGGCTTAAACCTTTTGAGACCCTACTGTCCATTCAAGCCTCCTACAGTCCATCCATTGTCAAGACTTTTATTTCCGAATGAGGACTGCCAATGTGCTAGATGAGGATAATAATCTACTAGAGGAATGACTTACTACCAAACTCAGAGGCAAGAAGATCACCATATCTGCCAAGTATCTGAATTTTCTCTTGCAAATATCCAAACCTCCTCCAGTCACTGAATACAAGTACAATGACCAAGAAATTTTTAAGCTTCTCAGACCAAACACACCCATCCCTACCTCAGGAAAAATTCTAAACTTCACTCCTGCTGCCATGATTCCTGAATACAGGGCAATCTGGTATATTTATGCCAGAAACCTTCTCCAAAAGGAAAGCAACTTCACCCATTTTGCCAAAAGGGATTTCACCATCTTTGGCTCAATTATTGATAAAAAACCCCTCAATGTTGGCTATTGGGTTTTGCAAGAAATGTTGAGATTCACATTTGCCTCCAGACATTCCTCTCAGATTCCCTTCCCATCTTTGGTCTCAGTGATTCTCTTCAATGAGAAAATTTGGCATTTGGCCAATGATGATCCCGTACCTACACCAATTTTTGGGAAGCATCATCTGAATCTTATGAGGATTAATCTTCAAGAAGGGTCAGGGCAATCCAGAGCTCCCTCAAGATCAAAAGCATCTGTATCCAAGGCCACTAAGGTTCCCTCTTCCCCATCTGAATATCATGACATTGAGTCCCAGCCTCCTTCCTCAAGCCTTCAAGACTTCATCAAGACAACGGTTCAGAAAGCTATAACTGATATATTTCACAACTTGGAGATAAATTTTAATGCAAGATACCGTGAATTAGTCACGACAATTGATAACAAGATTGGTGCCATGGTGAAGACAGTTTCTGACAGCCATAATTCTCTGGTCACAGTCCAAGTTGCTTAAAGTAAGCAATTAAAGCTTTTGAATGAGAACATGGAGGAGCTTACCAAACTCCTGAAAGCCCAGACTCATCCTGATCCCGTTCCTCAATCTTCAGTCCATCCTTCTCATTCCTCTTCCTCTACAAAAAGCATCCCTTTTCACACTTCTACTTTACCCCCCTCTCCTATTGCCTCACCTCCTCACCATTCACCACCATCTCCTCACATTTCATCTCATACTACCATTTTACCCTCACCAACACATCCTCTCTCACCACCTAGGCCAAATTCCCTTATCCTTGATCTTATTCCATATGTCCCTCCTGTTCCTCCATCCTCTTCTATACCCATTATTTCCCTTCCATCCTCTTCAGGACTCCTCTTCACAAGCTCCACCTCCACCTCCCAATGTCCCTCTCCTCAAGACAGCCCTTCTATCACCACTGTCCTTGCCTTTGATCCACCCTTTTCTGATGATGCCAAAAGGGGAGAAGAAAAGTGAAGAGACTTCCACTACATTCCGACATGGGGACGAAGCCTTTACGTGGTGGCCAAGCTTTTCCTGGGTCTGCGAACAAAGCCTTTCACTTGCCCTATTTCCTCTCTCATCGACATCATGTCAGTCAACATAGGGAAAGAGAAGGGAGACGCCGAGCATAGCAGAAAACTCTTCACTTCAACATAATGCTGTCTCTACTTGTTGGCCAAGTTTTTCCTTGGGATGCCCAATGAGCGTTCGACTCCTCTTACTTTCCCCTCTCTCACTACCATTACGCCGGCCCACACGTTGAAAAAGAGGCGTGGGCCCGAATGTGGGGGGGGAAGTCTCTTTACCTGTCGACTAAGGTGTTCCTGGGGACGCCCAAGAGGCCTTTCACTCGTCCTATTTCCTGTCTCATCGTCACTATGTCAACCGGCATGGGGAGAAGCGGGGAGATGCTGGACATACAGTTCACAGCCTATTGGGTTTGCTCTGGACATGGCTGAAAATAGCAACTTACTGGAGTACGTAAGTAACAACTAGAGTAACTAAATTGTTATTGGATTAATGAAACTTAAATCAAGACTTGTTACTTGAGTAATGTGAGCTTCACTAGAGTCATGAATTGAAAAGCAATTTGAACCAAGACATGTTGCTGGAGTAACATACGCGTTACTGGAGTAATGCAACTTGAAAAAGTATTTTGAAGCAATACGCATTACTGGAGTAAAATAATAGCTACTGGAGTAACATTTTACCAAAAACACAATAGATGAATGAAATCACAATCTTTGCAATTCAAGTTATCATCAAAACACATAGAGAACTAATATATAATATCTAAATTAAACATGCAGTGATCAAATCAAAACATAATTAAAATTTGTGACACAACATAGCTCTATCTTAAAATCCTCTCAAGCCAATGAGAGGACCTCTCTAAATAATAAAATAAAGTACATAAGGAGAAACTTGTTTCACATACGAGTGCAGTGGGATGAGAAAAGAATGTACATCAAGAATATTCAGAGAGAGGCATGGCTCACAGGCCATATTTAAATTTACAACACTTGTAAAACTCTATGAGCCATGTTGTTCACCATACCCAAATAACATTTGAAAGGTAAATTACAACATATATTAATTCATACAATTATGAAATAAAATATTATTCATGATTAAAAATTCTCTAAATAATATTATATGATATAATATCATGATTTAAATTCTCGCACTACGAACAGCTAGTCATGTCGGTCCCGCTATGATCGACACAAGACCGACGCATGATTTTAGAAGGAATATATCATAAATTTTTTGAAATCGTGAACAAAATCCGATCCATATGACCAACGCATGAAGACGCGCAAATGAACGTGGTGCTGTCGTCTGAGCATCTTTGACTTCCAATCATCATCGACGTCCGAACATGATCATCCAATCTGAACGTTTCATAATACGACCTATGCACGAACGTGATCGATGATTCAACGTGATCGTCGACCGTTCTAAACAATTCAGAATCGGCCGCCATCTCCGACTAGTTATTTGTAGAAACCCTAACGCGAACTATCATTTTAAATGCTTACGGGATTCAATTTAAACACATATATCACATATACGCGCATATAGAAAACCCAATTTAAACGCTCAGTTGACCTGACTCTAATACCACTATTGGGATCTGTACACGCAATGGAATTAAAACTTTTACGAATCCCGAAGAGGATCGGTCAACCGCATTTAAATCAAGGTTCAAAGAATCCGAATCATACCTATGCCGAACTGGTATGCGTCTCATTCTATTTGAATTGGTGGGCTACCTTCTTCGATCAACAGAAGTCGACTCTTCAAATCGCCTCGCTCTACCGGTATCCACACAAATAACCTCGAACACGGATAGCCACGTGCTAGCACTTTCAGTATTCTTGCGTCTTTCTTTTTATCTAGGATTTCTCACGGCTTTCTCATACACTTGACAAAAGTCTTGTAAGTTTTTCTAAACCCAATAGATGTATTTTATATTCAAAACTAATCCTCATTAATTTTGAAATTTGAATTTTTGAATCTAGATTAAAAAAATATATTAATTAAATCTATCTAATAAATCTAATCTAATCTATTTATTTAATCCGAATTAAAAGCCTTCTGATTTAATTTATCTCTATAAATTAAATTTGAGAAAAAATATATATCTATTTAATTAAAAATGAGATACTATATCTCAATTTAAATTAAATCAGATATATGATATATTTAATTAGAAATTAAATCAAAGATGCAATATCTCTATTTAATTAAATAATTGATTTATCTTTATAAATCAAATATGAGATACGATATCTCAATTAGTTTTAGTTATATAATGATTAGCCCCTAAGGCATTAATTTCCAACAGTATCAGCATAGGGAAAGATCTTGAATTCAGAGTATACCTGAGAAAGTATGATTGAGAATTAGTATCTTAATAGAACTAAATGATAGCTACAACCTCGATAGCCACAGGTTACGGTCTTATGATTAGGACCGATAGCTATAGATAAGATAGTGGCTAATGTTTTCCCTGAAAGATGTGGGCTGAATAACTAATAGAGAAAGTTGGATATGTGATCGTTCCTGGAGTTGGATCGTTATCAGAAGTTCATATATAGAATGACCCCAAGCAAGGATTATTTGATAAGATAACAAGGTATGGCCATAGGGTGCTCCAACACTATATGGGAAATCATGATATAATTATACAATGGGCAATAAGACTTACTAAATTGGTATGACTCCAGATCGTTGAATTGGATACATGGTCAATAAGAAGCCTCACGTCCTATGTGATTGGTATGATCATCGACTGGCAAAAGGCCACAACTATTAGACTATAAATACTGGGCAAAGTGCCAAAGAGATTGTAAGCCTAGGGATTCCAGGCATTATCTCTGGAGTAATCAAACAGATGAAATGAAATAGAATTGAGTGTCTTATGGATAGCTCGAGCAGCTAAGAATAAAGCCTAAGATATAATTGGAGATGATGACCTTCTATGTCAGTTGTCTAGTTCCTGGTATATGTGAAAATTGAATTTTTAAACTTACCGATGCACCTGCTACGTTTGTGAAATTTTGAAATTTAAGTTTCTGAACAAATTCTCAAATGAAATGTTTTTCAGAATTTAATAACAATTTGAAATAGTTATCTTTGAACTATGTTGTCTCATCGATAGGGTCCTGAGGGAACCCAGATTTGAAACTGAATTGTGAACCATGTTTTGTGGTGGGAGTAGTACAAAACTGAAAGAGGCCAGAAACTATTGTAAGCATACTCAGTTTACTAGATCTTGCCAGATGTTGGGAAATGTTTTTGAAATCACTGCTTATTGAAAGTTTTGATGGGATTGGTTTTTGAAAAGCTAGTACTCGCACTAGCAATGTATGCACCCAATCTGAGTAGTTTTGCCTTGTCTGGCTGACACCCATACAGGTGGTTGGAGCAAGGCTCTGTGGACGATGGTCCTTTGTCCCGGAATGGGATTCCGGTGGGTGGCCTGTTATTGTATGTGCCAGTGCGGACACTGGGTTCTAAGAAGGGACGAAAACTCTCCCACATTGGTCGACAAGTATGTTGCCACTTTGGTGGTTTGGGTACGAAAGGGCTAAGGTTGCCACTGTATCGAAAGGTTGAAGTAGTAGCGAGAACTTTTGAATGTCGAATTTGTGAAATGAATAATCCCGCTCATTAATGTGTGTTAGTAGTAAACGTTTTCTAAGAATAGATCGGTAGTAAATTGTTTTTGAAACTTGAGCTGACAGCGAGTATAGTTTATTGAAATTGTGAAAATATTGTTTTGTGCAACCACGAAAATATACTGCTTCCACAGAAATTTTAATGTTTGAAATTTGAAGGTAAATATGAGACAACATAGGGAAATGACAGGTAGTGGCATGATTGTCATTGCTACTATGTGAAAGCGGTGCAGTTGGTAACTGTGTTGATACAGAAACAGAAACTAATAGAATGGTCTAGAAGTTGGAATTTTGTAAGTCAGATAAGACTTGCCAACTACAATGCTAAGCAGTGGGAAAAATAACTTATTTGTGATCTGACTAATGGAAAAGGAAGATTGAATAAAAGTCAGATTGTGTAATATGATTTATGTTTGGATTAATGGTAGCATAAATAGCTGTTTGTGAAATTGAAACTTGTTTGGAATGGTTGTAGCATAAGTGGCCTTTGAGATAATTATAACAGAGAAAGTCAGATGAGAGAGAGCTTAAGAGTAGAGGGAAAGACACGGAGAGCCACCATTTTCGAGGACTTCTTTCCTCAGCACTGCCAGTGTCTCTGCCACCCTTACTGTTGAAAACCACTGTCGACTAGAGCTCAAAATCAAAATGGAAGCTTGGATAGTGTACAAAGCTTCAACATTGGCGAGAGGAACCTGAGAGTTAGAAACAAAAACGTGAGAGATTAGTCATTGGATAGTGTACAGAGCTCAAAACCATTGTCGTTGGACTTCTCTCTCCACTGTCTCTATCGACGTTTTTTTCATATTCATAGTCACCAAAGTTTCTCTTCCCTCTCTTCAGCTTCACTGTTGGAGCTCAGCCACACACTCACTGTCCTTCTCCGATTCGCCACTTCATCGGAACTCAGCCTCTACCCTACCCCATCAGCGCCTCCATTCTTTCAAATCCGTGTGAGAGAGCAAGAGAGAGAGAAGCGAGTCGTAACTCGTAAGTCCCATTATTCTACAAGTCTCATTAATCTGATTTTAAGAAGAGAAGAGAGTATGTAAGTCTCTCATTAGTCATTGTGTAGATCTGCTTTCTGCAAGCTTATCGCAAGCGAGAGAGATAGAGGGAGAAGCAAGCTCTCTTCAATATCTAAGAGAGAGATGTACAATTGAAAGTGTTGTTACTTTCTATGGGCCCAGGCACAGGTTTCTTTTTCAGAAGGAGCTTTTTCAAAAGCTCCAAAAATTAGCTCCTGAAAAACAGAGATTAGTTAATAAGCACAATTGAAAATGAGCTTTTGAAAAGCTTTCCCAAACATGTTGGCTCAATTGAGCCTTTATAACACCCGATTGGTCCCTCAATCGGGGCACCAAACATTTCCTCGTAGAAAAGGGAGTCGCATTTTGGGGGCCTCATTGTTGGACATGAGAATGAGCAAGTAGAGCAAAGCAACGTTGTGGAAACATCATCTTTAGCGCCATCTTCATCATCGATAACCATAAAAGAGAAAATGGTGTCTTCAAGCTCTTCAACTCGTCTATGTTGACTTCATTGGTCGATCTCATGATTGCTCTTTGCTCCCCCTTCTCTCAACTAATTGCTCTATTCTCACCTATAGTTCCTCATATCTTAAAGATGACAAATGACAGTGTTGCTACATTCTTAATGATAAAGTTGATGCCAGAGATGGTTCCACAGGCTCAATGTTATTTGCTCTCAGCTTCTCGTTCTCATATTTAGGAGAAGAGAGATAATATTGAAGCCCCTCAAAAAGATACTATCACTGGTAGCCGCTTGGCCAAAATGGCCTCCAGCGGACAGCCATCAAAGTTCTAGCGCCACACATCCAAAATTAATGTGTTGTTTATATGTTTATTCCGGTAATGATTTTCATACTTGCAAATAGGTATTGTCCATATATTTATTTCATTTGTTTATGAGAAAATGGACACTTGAAAATATGACTTGTTGACAACAAGTCCCATTTGCAAGTACCCAATTACTCATGAGCAAGTTTCATTTTCAAGTGTTTATTTCCATATAAACAAGTAGAATAAATATAAATACAAATTAATTGGTAAACAAGAAAACATAAAATCCTTAACAAATCTCATTTGCGAGTGTCCAACTCCTCAGGAACAAATGCAATAAGTATATGAACAAGTCCCAAGCATGTTTTCTTGTTAACCAATTAATATGTGTTATTCATATGTTTATTCCATTTATTTATGAAGAGTTAGAAATTTGGAAATGAAACTTATTTATGATCCCATGTTTTCTTGTTAACCAATGAATGAGAAAGTTCCATTTGCAAGTGTCCAACTTCTAATAGGGAAGTAAAATAGACAAATATATGTAACTCTTGTGAACAAGTGGAATAAGCATATAAACAAGCCACATTAATTTCTCTTAGCCAGAGCTTCGATAGGCCAATCAACGTTGGAGTTTCGTCCGTGCTATCAACGGCCTCCTTGTAGGAGTTCCGACAAGTGACCTCTTTTTAAAAAAAAAAAAGAAAGAAAGAAAGAAAGAGCAAGGGTATTATTATAATCATTTTAGCTACAAAACTTGATTTTATTTTAAGCCTATTTGAGTGCAGTAATTTATTTTAAGCCTATTTGGGTGCAGTAGAATTTTAGAATTCTTTGGGAGTTGATTGAAATAAACTTACAACAGTGGGATTGAAGTGAAAATTTCCCCCCAAAAAAAATTGTTCATCAAAAGAAAACATCAAATAGTAACAAGAACGAATGAAAATCCCTACAAATATTCAAAAGGAGTCATATTTTTGTATCATACTTATATTAACTAAGTTCTTTAAATGGTGATTTACTGAAGAGTAGTAACGTGATCTAAACTCATTTTCCCATTCAGGTTACCATCACGGATACCCCATACAGCAAATGTAAAGTTAACTTCTGAAGCTTTGCACGTCAAGTTGTGCTTAAAATTTATCAAGCTTTCATTCTGAATGTAACTTTAATTTTTTTTTTAATAAACAGAATATTTCATCTTAAATTTCATGCAAATATATATGGATAACTCATTGCTTTGGTATTTTTCTGATCTTAGTATTTGTCTACAGCCTCCACCTCCATCTTGTGTCCATTATCTTTAAGTGAGTAGTGATAGCTTAAACCTTCCGGAAATAATTTATGCACCATAATCATAAAAACGGGAATTAAAATGTACGAAAAAAACTGAAATACTACTATAACATTGTCTAATAGCAAAACATATGTAACAGAGAATTTATTAACAAGCCTTGGTATGAAAAAATAAAAAATAAACATTCTTCTAGTGCTTGATCAACTGAGAGATTCTTAAGATAGTCTTTGCTAGGTTTATACAAGGTGGTGGAAACAATGCCCCTGCAGCAACAACGAACCAGCATGAAGATAAGATTATATTGAAGCTTCTTGAGCCCTAAGACAATAACTTATGCATCAATATCTTAAAACAGGGGAATTAAAATATACTGAAAACTAAAATGCATCGTGTATAGCAAAATCTCTGCATTAGAGAACTTATAAACAAGCTTTTGTTCAAAAGAGAGAAAAAAATAGAACTTATTAAGCTCCTATATATAATGTGACCATTACTGAAGTCCTCTAAATCTTTGACCCTTTGAATGATCCTGGGCTGCAAGATTAAAAAACAACAGATTCATCCTCTATTCTTCTAACTCTTGATCAACTGAGATTCCCAAGAAAATCTCTGCTAGGGCTTATACAAGGTGGAGGAAATAATGCCCCTGCAGCAACAATGAACAAGCAGGAAGATAAGAATATATTGAAGCTTTAAAAAACCACAGGCTGTTCTCCTTCAAGCTCAGAAATAACTATCAGCGAGTCTGTCAATTCAAGAGAGAGGGGTTCTGATTTTGGAACGGGGTTAATAACCTGCAAAGATGAAAAATATATTCAACATGCTCTTATGGATGGTTCAACATAGGTTATTTAAGGGTAGGGATGTTTTATCATATTTTAAAAGCATACCTTTCTGTTATTTTTCACATAACCTATTGCTACTTCTCTCCGTAGGTATGCTCTCTCAGAGAGCTCCGCAAATGATGGATTCTCTACTCCTTTCATGTAAAGTTTGATATCCTGTCATATGAAAGAATGTAAAATAAAAGCTAAAGTGCATACTTATTACAGAAAATACTCACTGAAGGCCCTTGTCTTCATAATACAGAATAAATGTCATGTTTGAAACAATATCAATATCAATACATAATATAAATTTTTTTGCAAGTTGCATAGTTTACAAATCATAGGTCACATGGTTTTTTTCTTTAAATACTGTACAATGTATACGAGGCCCATCTAGTTTCAACAAAATATAGTCTTGTAAATGTACTGTGGTAGGAAGATGAGGCTAAAAAAATGATGATAAAGTCGGACTAATTACAAGAATAGGGATGATGGAAGGATATTAAGGTATTGCAAAAGGAGTATATTATTACCTTCACATATATTCCATCACCCTCTCTTCATTTAGGACGTCTTTCCAAACTTCATTAAGTTCGCTGTTCTCCGCAACTGCTTTGCAAGTACAGAGAATAACTTTCTAAGCACACTGACTTGGCAAATAGACCACATAAAGTAGAGCATAATAAAGAGAGCAAAGGTTATGACCATGAGCTGTCACAAGGCTCATTAATTCCTCTGTTGGAATATAGGTCAGTGATGGATTGATTCTAGCAATCTGCAGCATTTTATACAGAAGCACGATCAATTCAAAATTGTCCAATCTAAGTGTTGAATGTTTTAGCAAACTAAGAAATTTAGACTATTACTTGTTTCCCCAATTTCGAGTCAACAATCTCTGCAACTAGATTATTCGCCTGCAAAATAGAAATTTAAAGAACCAAGTTATTCCTTCTGAACTCATTATTATAAATACTGAAAAATATTAAATACAGAATGTTTCAGATGATATGGTCTAGAAGTTGATATCATTCAGATTTTATATGTCCTATAATGTAAAATACGTTAACTCCAGTTTTTTGCAGATATTTTCTGCTAGAAGGAGAGAATATGCAGAATTCTTGTCTGCCTTAGATGGATCTGCAGAGAAAATAGCCAATAATCAATAACAGGTTATCTGCCACACACACAAAAAAAATTAAAAAAATGACATGTGTCATTACCTCCAACAAGCCATCCTCTGTCAGATATGACAGCAATTGACAAAGGAATATCTTCGTTACCAAGAGATCCTTAAGGTGTCATAGTCCAAAGGATTTCCAGTCTACAGAATATGAATGAAGTAAATAATCATAACACTAGGGAAACCACAAAAGGAAAATTCTAATACAACAGTGACTGGAATACCCTGTGAGAAATTCTAGCATTCTTGAGATTACATTGACCAGTAATGTTGCAGGCCCTAATCCTGTCATCTACTGGTGCATCAGATAATATTTCCTGCATATTGTTTACCAATGAATTTGAGCTTAGAATGAGTGCATAGATGGCCCGGAAAGTAGAAGTTGGGGTTAACATGCACAATCAGAAACCCTTTTCCATTTCCTTTTAAATAATTTTTTTTGGGGTTCACATTTAGTATCCTTTCAGACCTTCATGAGAGTGCATTTTAGGTTAATGCTTCTATGAAAAATAAATCTTATTTCCTAACCATTCAATTTTCAACTCATTGACACAGTCAAAAAGCATTGTAGACACTTGGATTTATGGACATGATTGCAATAGCAACGAAATTAAAAGCCAGTCAATTGTCAATTTTTCAAGTTGTGCGAACAATCCATCAATTATGAGTTTTTCATAATATCTAAGCCCTCAAACTTTTCACTGGTACATTAGTTAGTGGTTCGAAAATAATTTCTATTAGTACTTAGGAATTAAAGCTTCCATGCCGGTCAGCCATGGTTCATAAAGAAGTTATACTAAATAAACTACATTTATTAAAGTTTTAGCTTCAATACTGGAATTGAAGATTGCATATGGTTTAAAATCAAGAAATCATGCAACACGTGAAGTAAACACCAATGGAGTAATCAGTTCATCTTAAGATCATACCACAATGCTTCCTGGACCAAGATAGTTATCATACTCTTGAATAATTTCTACAACATCAGGGCGCCACCCAAGCAAAAGGATGCACTCTTTTTGTCCCATATTTTCATCTGATGCCTACATGATGATCAGTAAAAAAAGCAAAGATCTACAATAAATGGCATTCAACGTTAATCAGAACATTTTTCCAATGTAGTTGTCCTACCCTGGAACCTGACCTTTTAGGACGCTTTTCAATATTAGCATAGTCTCATTTTACTCAATTCTATGGCATGCTCAACATCTTGTTCTTCAATTTCTTGGTCATGAATTCCTTCTTTCTTGTGCGGGTATGCATGAGCCGCCTTTGTATCACGAAGGGATCCAATCATTAATACTTAAATTATACGGGCTTAGTGGCATCAGAGAGTATTCTAGCAAACCTTCTGAAATTAATTGATTTCCAAAGCTTAAAGAAACCCCCCGGGGGGGGGGGGGGGGGGAGATCAAAGAGCATATCTTTTTGATATTGAAGTAATAAGTTAAAATTGCCAGAAAAAACTCCAAATCCAAATGGAGTATAATTTAGTTATGAGCTGGGCTACATACTTTGTCAGTTTGCTGCAGGATTTCATTATCATTTGGATGGAAGTTTATCCTTCCATTCGTATATAGACCGCAGACAACTGCCTGAAATAACATGAGGGAGACACAATTGATGCAAGCAAAATTATGCGAGCAATAAATGGTGAACTCAGCCAACAAATTACATTATTTAACTCTTGAAATGCATGTCTTACTTTCCTATAAATCATTCCTTCGAGGTTAGGCAAGCTGCAAACATTAAATACATTTTAAAAAAAAAAAAAAAAAGCAAACACAGTGATAGTTAAATTTCAGGGACATATAAAATGTGTATGTCTGGTTAATAAAGAAAATAATAATAATAACAATAACAACAAGCCAGTTTCCAAGTCTACGGTCATCAAATAGGGAAATGTTACATTTACCTCACCTTACACTAGCCATAACAGAACAATAACACAATTAAAGCCAAATGGAAAGATAGGAAAGGAAAATTTATTCTGAGAATTTGCTTAAAATGAAATGGCATTGCCCACATTATCAAAAGACAATTTGATTTTCTCCCGAATCTATTTTTGGCAAGAAAACCATGGTTTGGAGTGGAAAACCATGGTTTCCCCAAAAGCTATTTTTCCTACTTTTTCATAACTATTCTCCAAAATCTAAAATCGTTTTATCACTTTTTCTCTAGAAGCTATTCTTCAAAAGCAAATCCAAACAAACCCTTGTACTCAATTCTCGTAGAGAATAAACCATATATAAAATATTACTAAAGAAAAGTTGCTTCGATAATTTACCAAGTGTCTGTAGATCTTTATAAGCTCCTTCTGCCTAGAGCTTTGAACAAACAATTAAGATGCAACATTTTCTACTGGCTCTACTTTCAATCTTGAGATCACATGTCTTGGAACTTGAAACCTGCAATCATTAAATAAGAGAAGTTCTTACTTTTGTGCACAGAATGAGTTTTATATTCTTTATTTCATTTCAAGCTATTTGTATGCAACATACTTCAACTATGGTGGGGACAGAATCCATTTTTGGAATTTGTTGAAGGGCTAAAACAGATAGAAAAGCATCTGAGTCAACTTCATACCTAAGAAATTAAGAATCTGAAATCAATAAACTTTATCACAGTGAAATTCAGACATGATTGTATCCCAGAAAAAAAAGGAAATTCAGATATTGATGAAGGACAATAAAGATAGAAGTAACTACTTCGCTAAAATAACCCAAGCTGCCATGTGATCATCATGAAGCTGCCCATTGGGTAATGTTTTAGATTTAAGAGAGAGAAAATACGTCACTTCTTGCCCATACAAGGGATTTTAGCAGTAATCCCTTGATTTTGAAAAATGTTCATTCTGAATGATTTCCACACAGATTCAACTCAGGTCCTTGCATTCATTACTCATACAAATACTCGGAATATCATTTGTATGATAAATTTTTCCCATGATTCATACACAAGTAGAGATGGACCAAGTTTTTGTTCTTAGGAGGACTTAAGGTGAGGGAATTCCTCTTTCATAGATCAAGGTAGTCAAGATCGTGATTTTACTTAAGATCAGAAGGGGGTAGTAAGATCGTAAATCGTGGGATCGGCACAGATCGTAAAGATCTTACTTTTTTAATTTTAATAATAATAAAAAATATAAATACATATAAAATAACATTTAACTCACAACTTAATCCTAAAAGACAATTCAATCTTCAAATGAAAATATATAACATTCAAAATAATATTTACTAAGTCTTGAAAGACAATTCAAACCAAATCACCAAAACAAAAAATAATAGCAAATAAAGATGAGTCAAAAAAATAATAAAAAATTAGGTTCACATCTTCTCAACTGTATTCATGTTGAATTAATTTAAGTGTTGGTTAATATTTCGGAACACCTTTAATTTAGCGTGACAATTGACATCCTATGACCATAACAAAAAATATCTCTGCAAGGACGAATAATCAACATTTCTGTTCATTATTTTAATTTAAAACATACAAAATAAATAATAGTAAATAAAGATGAGTCGAAATATATAGCATCAGTTTTGAAGAATATAGGAAATAGTTTAAACACCCATATACCTGTCGCTTGTCGGACAGAACGAGAAACGAAGAACAGAAGAAAACGTTTCAGCAATTAACATCACATACCGTCGGAGACTCAGATTGTCGGACGAACGAGGAAGTGAGGAACGAGGAAGGAGGAAGTGAGAGAGTGAGAAGGAAGTAACTGACCAGTCCTAACTCCTAACCAGTTGCGAACGAGGAAGAACGAAAGAGGCAGAGAATCGCGAATGAGGAAGAAGGAAAGAGGCAGAGAACGATGAAGAACGAAAGAGGCAGAGCGGATGGTTGATGGGTTAGGGCTTGCAGATGGGTTTTACGCCGGGTAATGGGCTGTTCGTCGGGTTTAAACTGGGCCTTCAAGATCGTCGATCCACCACGATTCTACGATTTCACGAGTTTAATCAGCGATCCTGCCGATCTTGCACTGGAGCGATCTTGAAGGCGAGCCAGCTCGTTTTCTTCCCAGAAAATTGTGATCCTAACGATCCAGATTGGGATCTTGACTACCATGTCATAGACGTCCCTCCTAACTTTTACGCGGTACGCCTTCTAACTCTTCCTCATGACACAGCTCTTACAGCTTTTATTTAGAAAGTAAAAGCCCCCTCTAAGATTAACACTGTTTCTTGGAATATGACATTGTGATGCTTGAAATGTTTTCAAGTGTATAGAATATAGATCTCATAAGGTCTTCTATTTGATATCTGCGACATAAGCTGCAAAGACCTTAAAAAGTAGTAATCATTTATTGCACGAGCAATTTGTAGATATTGGACTATTAGTTGACTATTTGTTGATTATGTAATTGTTAGCTGGTCCTAGGAAATAGGCAAAAGCTCAGGGATCCATTCCCTTAGTCTAGCAATTTGTCTCCTGACATTTTGATAGGGATATTAGGAATGATAACCGCCCTCTGTTAGTTTACTCTAGGAGAAAGATATAGATATATGAAGTTAAGAGTGGTTTAGGGCAGTTTATTATAACTTATCTGTATAATGGTAGTTTTTATAGGAAGTAACTGTCAAAGAACGTTATAAATACATGTATTCTGTTTTTATAGAGTTATGAAGAATATTATATGAAAATCATTATGTTGTGGCTAGAGTGCACATCCTGGCTCTAGAGTGTTCTTACTTCTTTCTCTTTATCTTAAAAATTGCTAAGATCTATCAACTTGGTATCAGAGCATTGGATCCTTGGACCTGTAAGATACCATGGTTAACACCCGAAATTTGTCTTATGAAATCAATTCTCCCCCACTTTCAAATCAGAATTCCGAAGGCTCACCAAATTCCCTTCCACATAATGATCCTGCTGTAATTACAATGCAACAGCCCTCACAATTGCAACAGGAAACCAACCAGCAACAACTGGCATCCATCCTTGCGCAATTAAACCTCCTAAATTTAGAGATTAACACGTTGAAGAAGCAAAAGGCGCCAATCATGGTTCAGGGGGAAACAAGTTATAACAGTAAGGAAGCTTACGGTGATCATGAGGATACTGATATAGAGGCACCTTGGTGGAGTAGAACTCCCTCTAAACGACCTTATTCAAAAGTGGATTTTCCAAAATATGAAGGAGGTGATCCGAGGGGATGGATTTTGAAGGCCGAAAAATATTTTCGGTATTACCAGACACTTGAAGACTTGAAAGTGGATGTAGCAGCCATGAATTTAGAAGGAGATGCCTTGGATACCTTTACTTGGGTTTCATCAGGCAGAACTATAAGATTTTGGGAGGACTTGGTGCATATATATCAGGAACAATTTGGTCCAACTGAGTTCCAAAATCCTGATGCTTATCTATGTAGTATCAAACAATTGCAGTTCGTGACTGAGTACAAGCAAGAGTTCGTTCGCCGACAAGCCCAGGTTCACGGTTGGCCTGAGCATTGTCTTCTTGATGTTTTCATCAATGGGTTAAAAGAATTACAATCAGATGTCAAGATTCAAAAGTCACGGACCGTATATAAAGCAGTAAGTTTGGCCTTGGAGTTTGAAGCCAAACTCCAATCTCAACCGAATTCACGCCATAATTCATGGCACCAGTATTCACGTGCAATGGATCAGTTTCTCCATGGATTTGATAATTACCATAATTATCGAGAGTCAAGGAATTTAACGCCATGTCAGCCATGGGACTCATCTAACAACCATAATATATCGGGTGCCTATCCTAACAAACCGCTATCAGCAGTTGTGCAAAATCAATATCCAACCGCGCAATTATTAGCAAATCTTGATCTGGAATGGCAATATTGTAGAGAGAAAGGCCTGTGTTTCAAATGTGGCGAGCGTTTTATGCCAGGTCATCTCTGCAAAACGTCTACACTGAAGATAATGGAAATTCTTGACGGCATGGATGAACCGATGGACTCAACTGAGGATGAGCAGAACCTTTCCAACGATAATCTCGCCGAAATCTCATTACACGCAATTCTGGGTAAATCATTAGCTTCTACTATGAAGGTGCGTGGGACTATTAGGACAAAATCAATCTTGCTTCTCATTGATAGTGGATCAACGCATAACTTTGTAACTTTTGTGTCTGACAAAATTGTGGAAGCTATGAAATTAACTCGTCACTCTCTTCCCCCTTTCGGTGTACAAGTGGGAGATGGTACAATGAGAGCATGTCAATTTGTATGCAAGCAAATTGAAGTTACACTCCAGGATTTAACAATTAAAGAAGACTTCTTTACTTTTTCTCTCGGCACTGTCGATATGGTCCTTGGAATCAAATGGCTGGCTTCATTGAACACAATAGAAGCAAACTGGCAGCGGCTATTTATGGTGTTCTGGGTTGACGGAAAACGATATAAACTACAGGGAATTCCTCATCAAGTCACTTAAGCATCCTTGTGCAGTTTTGTATGCAACGAATTGGTCCAGATTTGACACCTTAGAAGAATTACTACAATCCTATTCCTCAGTGTTTCAAGAGCCCCAAACACTACCTCCCTTCAGGCAGCACAGTCATGCTATACCCCTCTATCCTAATGTTGTCCCACCGAATATTAGACCCTATAGATATCCTTTTGCTTAGAAGGATGAAATTGAGAAACAAGTGACTACCTTGTTACAAAAGGGATTCATACAACCAAGTGTTTGTCCCTTTGCAAGTCCAGTCCTACTAGTGCCAAAAAAGGATTCTGCGTGGCGATTTTGTGTGGATTATAGAGAACTCAATCGTCTTACAATACCAGATAAGTACCTCATTCCCACAATTGATGAATTAATTGATGGATTATACGGAGCAAATTTTTTTTCCAAGATTGATCTTCGCTTGGGTTATCATCAAATAAGGGTACTGCCTTGTGATATTCATAAGACTGCCTTCCATACTCATTCTGGCCACTATGAATTCATAGTCATGCCCTTTGGGTTAACCAATGCACCTGCTACTTTCCAAGCCACGGTGAATGACTTGTTTCATCCCTTCTTAAGGAAATTTATCCTACTGTTTTTTGATGATATATTGGTGTATAGCAAAACCTTTGAAGAACATATGGAGCATTTGAATATAATTTTCCAGCTTTTATAGCAAAGCGAATTTTATGCTCACCCCAAGAAATGTGATTTCCTACAGCTAGATATTTCTTTTTTGGGGCATATAATTTCTGCTCAAGGGGTGGCTGTTGATCCCGAAAAGGTTGTTGCTATCAATGATTGGCTCTTGCCCAAAGATATTACAACACTTCGTGGCTTCTTGGGCCTCACCGGTTATTATCGGAGGTTTGTCTCTCATTATGGCCAAATTGCAAAACCACTTGTGGATATGACCAAAAAGGATGCTTTCCTATGGGACACGCAATCATTGTCGGCCTTTGAACACTTAAAAAAGGCACTCACTAATGTCCCTGTTTTGAGGTTACCAGATTTCTCCAAACCTTTTATTTTTGAGTGTGATGCTTCATCAACCGGAATTGGAGCAATTTTGCAACAAGATGTACATCCCATTGCTTATTATAGCAAGGGGTTATCTGCTTTTCACCAAGAGAAGTCTGTCTATGACAAAGAGCTTTATGTCTTGGTAATGGCCTTAAACAAATGGCGCCACTATTTACTAGGTCGCAAGTTCTGGGTTCAAACTGACCATTTCAGCCTGAAATATCTCTTGCAACAACGTGTAACTACCGTCTACCCCAGGCCAGCAGCATTTACTCTTAAAGCTTCTTCCATTTGATTTTCATATCATATATAAACCTAGGATAAATAATCAAGGTGCTGATGCCTTGTCTTGCTGCTCTCATTCTAAAGAAATTTTTCACCTCACCGTCCCTCATGCTTCTGATTTTTCCGAGCTACCTGCACTACTGCAACAGGATCATTTTACCAAAGGTATCATTCAGTCACTCCAACAAGATCACAATTCAGTTCCTCATTATGCCTTTGGTGACCGAGCGCCTATATTATAAAAGCAGATTGGTGCTTCTTGCAAAATCCCCGCTCACTGCACTCCTCAGTTCAGAAGCACATACCTCTTTGGTTGGGGGTCATGGTGGAATTTGTAAGACCTTAAAAAGATTACAGCAGCACTACTTTTGGCAAAATATGAAAGAAGAAGTCACAGATTTCATTCAAAAATGCCTTGTTTGCCAAAAAAGCAAGTATGTTCCACAATCTTCTGCTGGATTGTTACAATCCCTACCAATTCCACAACACATCTGGGAAGATATCTCCTTAGATTTCATCACTGGTTTGCCTAAATCCAATAACTATGAAGTAATCTTGGTTGTAGTGGATCGTTTCAGCAAGTTTGCCCATTTTATTGGTCTTACTCGGCCTTTTTCTACAAAATCAGTGGTTGCTCTTTTCTGTAAGGAGATAGTTCGCCTCCATGGCATACCAAAGTCCATCGTATCAGACCGCGATCCTATCTTCCTCAGCTCCTTTTGGCAAGAATTATTCAGATTATCGGATACAAAGCTTAAAATGAGCACCTCATATCATCCACAAACTGATGGACAAACTGAAGTGGTGAACCGGTGCTTAGAAACTTACCTTCGCTATTTTTTCCAAGACCATCAAAAAGGTTGGTATCATTACTTACATTGGGCTGAATTTTCCTACAATACGGGTTACCACACTTCTACAGGGTATACCCCTTTCAAAATCGTTTTTGGCAAAGAACCTCCTACACTAGTTCCTTATGTACAAGGAGACACTCCCATTGCTGCCCTCGAAGAATTCTTCACTAAACGGGATGCTATTCTAGATTTAATTAAAGCCAATCTTTCGGTAGCACAAACACATGAAAAATCAGGCAGATTCGAATAGGCGTCAGCTGGAATTTCAACCAGGAGATTTAGTTTTTCTTAAGATCCAACCTTATCGCCAACAATCACTTGCTGCCCACCGATTCACCAAGCTTTCAGCATGTTATTTTGGTCCATACTCCATCATTAGGCGCATTGGAGCAGTGGCTTATGAGCTCCAACTTCTTCTTGGTTCCAAGGTTCACCCGGTCTTTCATGTTTCATTACTCAAACCAGCCAACGGTTGTGTTGATCAGGCTTCTGTCGAACCCCTTCCAGTGAATGAAAACTGGGAATTCAGTCTTCAACCAGGAAAAGTGTTATCTTCGTGTGTCCAGTATGCAGATGGGGTCCCCATGTTGTGAAGGTTGTAGAGAATTAGGAGATTGGGGAAGAAGACACACTCGAAATAACAATGTTGTGTTGCTCATTCCATTCATACACAATATCTGAACATACATGAATCATTTAGCCTAGGCTCTCCCTTTATATAGAGTATGGCCTTAGACTTAAGCAATACAAATTAGACATAACAACCTAGCTGTCCTAACCAATGGCCTCATAGGATTAGTCTAGTGCCATGTATTTCTGATAGGATAGTTGTAGAATTTAGAAGAAAAGGGGAGAAACAGAGAGGGAAGAGAGGCAGAACTGTTGCACTCCTCATTCATTCATCTTTCACATCCTTCAAAATCTTGCATAGGATACAATGAAAGGTTATATGCCATATATAGGCAACACTTCAAAGTGATTACTAACTAACAACTAACTAACTAATATAACTAATCCTCCAACTAACTAACTAATATCTTTATTTATGGTTTACATATCAATACCCCCTTCTCAAAAACATCCTTGCCCTCAAGGATGACAACAACAAAATACAAAACTAGACTTCAAAAATACAATCTGATAGAGTGGATTGGAACCACATTGCAAACATAAGCTTCAAAAGCTTTTATTCAAGAAACCTTTTCTGATCTTTAAATTATGTTGGTTGAAATCTATCTTAAGTACTGCTGCACACACTATTCCTCCTTTCCTGTCCCATATACATAGCAAAACTTGCAAAACTTGTAGGTGTGATAAGAAAAACCATTGCAGCAATGCACTTGGCCCATTTTCTTGAAAGCTTAAGCCCACATTAATGTGATCTGATAAGACCAAACCCAAGTGTCTCTCAAAATACTCCTGACACAGAAGAAATGCTATCCAGCTGTAACCCATCAACACTCGTCTGCCCAGAAATAAATTGCAAGCCAGTTGTACCCCCTTCAAAAGACTTCTAACCCTGGAGAAAATAGAGGACAGCTGGAAGTTTGACTTTTCCATGCTGAAAATCCCTTAACCACGTAAAATTCAAGTCAGTTTCCAAAAGTCTCTCAATTTGCCACTCACCCCTACTCTCTTCTTCTCTTTTTTCCCCCTCAAAAAAGTAAAAGCAGAATCTCCCACACAACATTGTGATTAACTCTCCCTTGAACCAAATCAGATTTACACTCAGGACAGGAATGATTTTATCACAGACCAAAGTCAGATTCTTGCCAATTTTTCCCTTACATGCTGCCATTTCATGCTCAAGGTCAGCAATAGATACACAACCCAATTTTTCTTTAGGGAGTGTAAGATCGCTAGTGATAAGATTGAATTCCAGATTGAACTCAGCAATAGACCTCTGCTGTTTGAGCAAGAGTGTTTCTTGACAGTCACAACCTCCAGAATTTCAGACTAAGTCGAAGAGGCAGAATGCGGCCCAGTGACTTAGGTTTCCGTTATCACAGTCCTTAATGAAGAGCCTGACTTTGTCGAAATACCAGAGACTGAAAACCAAAAAGCAGTCGACGCTACTACCAGAGACAGAAACACAGAACCAAGTCGGTGAAATCTAATAAGAACCAGAAGCCGAGATTCAATTTCTGCGACAATAATGAAGACTCGAAAATCTCAGATTTAGTCAACTTGGACAGAAATGGAGACGAGAACGAAACCAGTCGTAATTCCCATGTAATGCAAATGAAGACTCGGAGGTTACATATTTCGTCGACTCACTGAAACAGGACGAGAACCCAGAGACCTTCGACGTGAATCAGAAACGCAAGACCAGAATTATCAACACGCGTGACTTGCCCAGAATGACGACGTAATGATGAACCAGAAGAATCGATGCCAAGAAACCACACAATCGACGCTAAAGGCTCAGTCTTGTGCAACCCACCAAGACTTCTCGCGACGCCAGCAATGAGACACGGAAGTGAATGATGATGGCGCGAATCTAGAAAACAAGAATTGGTGCGACGCTGTTAACGGTGCCCAGGATTCAAGACTGATTCAAAGAGGCAAATGTGGACCCAATACTCAGAACCTGTCAACAAGATTAATGGAAAAGTTTAGAAATCAAAATTTGTGAATTACCCAATGGAATTACCCACGCTATTATTGTCCAGAGTCGATCGAACAGAGGCAGGACTGAAAAACTGATTTATCTTGATTTCTTGAACTTCAGGTGAAACCAAAAGTGATGATTCACTGTGTCAGTGGAGGATTTCAGCATTCCGATGAAGAATCAATCATGGAGTGCAAGATCAAATAGAATCAATCACAGGCGGACTTGAACGGAGAGAAAACAAAGACGTTCACACAACAGAGACGCAAGACCAGGAGTACGAGATACTGATTGTTAACGGTGCCTAGGGATACTCCAAGTTTTTTCTTTGAATTTTCTGGTGAACCCAGAAATAAAGAATTCAAAACAAACGGCTGATTATTGAGAACTCAGACTGATATGGAGTTCTTGAACAAATTGACAATCTTTTTCAATTTTCTTGATATGTTCTTGTCAAAAATTCTGAACCTTGAGAAGAGGAGAATGGTCCAGAAGTGAGCAAGAACTTCGGAGTGTAACAGAAGCGAACCGAGGATGACTTGGCTCTAATACCACTGTTGTGAAGGTTGTTTCGAATGTGTCTTCTTCCCTAATCTCCTAATTCTCTATAACCTTCACAAAACCCCACCATCGAACTGTTAATTCAATGGCTAGACAGACCGCAGGAGGAATCCAGCTGGGAAACTTACGATCAGATGGCGTCACAGTTTCCTCTCTCCAGCCTTGAGGACAAGGCTTATTTTCTAGGGGAGGATATTGATAGGGATATTAGGAATGATAACCGCCCTCTGTTAGTTTACTCTAGGAGAAAGATATAGATATAGGAAGTTAAGAGTGGTTTAGGGCAGTTTATTATCTATTTATTATAACTTATCTATATAATGGTAGTTTTTATAGGAAGTAGCTGTCAAAGAACGTTATAAATACATGTATTCTGTTTTTATAGAGTTATGAAGAATATTATATGAGAATCATTATGTTGTGGCTAGAGTGCAGATACTAGCTCTAGAGTGTTCTTACTTCTTTCCCTTTATCTTAAAAATTGTCAAGATCTATCACATTTATTTTCACTCTAGTATAAATATCTCATGTAAGCTCTCTGTGAAGTCATTAGAGACAAATCCTGACCACTGAGCCTCATATAAAACTATTATGAGCAACTACAATTAACATCGTTGATGCTTTCAATCCATTTTCATGTAAAACTATTATACTAGGATGGATTTATAAAAGGAGGGGCCAATTAAATTCAATTGAAATTTCCCCAGAATCAACTAATCAATTTGCATTTTAAGCAGATCAGCAATTACCTATCTGCTTTTGTTGGCAGTATAATTATTGCACGAGCCTTGTTGGCTGCTGCTCTTTCATATGATTTCGTCAAATTAGGGCTGCCACTGCAGATCCAATAAATTTAGATATGAGCCGTAATAGACCTTGAATTGAAAACCATGGTTCACTTTCAATTTTGTTTTTACCAGGATTTTTCATGTAGTGCATAAAAAAACAACCAAAGGAACGATCAGTAACTCTTAAAAGGCAAAACTGTACCGTGTTAACGAAAGCTAATGGCGCAATTACCTTGATTGCTTTATTTACAAGGAAGGAACGGTGCTCTGGTTGATAGATGAAATTAGCAGGAAAAGCTAATTCTAATGTGCAAACTAAGGAAACTAAAAGTGCCAATATGCTAAAAAAATGCAGATTTAAAAAGAAATGCCAAACCAGAAGCATACATATTACAAGATTTTACCTCATGATAAAGGTAGATATCTAAGCATTTACCTCTTTGTAAGGACATCAATGTGATTAAAGTCTTTCACCATTGGTTCAGCTATTTTATCAATCTGTTTTCTAGGAAGATCAGACATAAGAAGGATTCTCTGCTTCCTGAATAGGACTCAGTCAGAGTATTACAAAGCTAGCATTTTGAACACTAATTAGTGCAACAACCCTATGCGAACTGCTTACCTAGCAGTAGCAGTACCTAGGCGGACTGCAAATTCATGATACTTGTTTAGCTGCTTTAATATGAAAGGCAGATGGCTATTCATACCACAAATTATGATATGATCAGGCTCCAAAACGTGCATTTGGGTGCCCTCTCTGAGTCTTTCCATATTATTCTGTTCTAAAGACTGACAGTTAAAGATGTGTAACAAAAATAATTCTTATTGGACGCTTAATGCTTTGAACCTTACCCTAAATTGTTCGGTCATTGTACTTAGAAGGCGAGTGTAAAACAATATACCCCATATGGCAAGAACAAATCCAAGAGCACGCTCAACACGTGTTGATTGCTGCAGTCCAGCAAGAAAATCTATTCAGTAATAGTCAATGCAACAAGTCAAATAGAAAAACACAGTATAGAATTTACAAGAATTCCAACATACTCTTAAATGAGTTGAGGATGAAATAAGGCAAGCCCAGGCTTCCCAGAAGCAGTTCTCTAATGACTGTTTTTGACCCCTGAATGATTTAACAAGGGCCAAGGTTAGGAGACATGGTTAAACACACTTGCAGTGAAACTAAACACTTGTCTACCACAATATCAGGTTGTCAAATATAAAATTTGGCCTAAAAAAATGAAAAAAGTTGCCAAGGTTTGTTGGGATGATCAGATATGACCTGACATATTGGAGTAACAGAAAGGTACACTAATTTTTATGGCATAAAGAGGGCAGGGGAATGTGGACAATATGACACTTACTCTGCTAAATATGAAATCATGAAAAATAAACACACTTTAGAAAGTGCGTATCAATGATTACCTGAATTTGAAAAACAGGAGACCACCAATAAAAACAAATGATGCACATGCTACAAGGAGCGCAATAAAAATCCTGAAAGTGTCCATATAGGATAAAGCATGTTAGATGTTTGGTCCAGTCAACAACACTACTTATCAAAATTGTTCAGATAAACTCAGTTCAATTAGCAATATAAGATCAGAATTTTGAAGCTGCCCCTAAAAAACAGAAAATGAGTAAGGGAAAAATGCAAAACCATAGATCCCAAACACTGCCTTTCTTCCCAAAAAGAAGTTGGTTTTCCACCTAATGCTTATTATAGATTTAGCATAATAAATTTATGTTATGTTTATTGACGTAGATTTGAGAAAGAGAGATAGAAGAGAGACACCATAGACAGAAATAGGAGAAGAAGATGAAGAATAGAGATAGAGAAGAGAGCTCCTAGGCTCTCTCAATTCTGTTATTGCAAAGCCATGTCAAATTTGAAATCTGAATGTACAATGAGAGGATGGGCTATTTATAATACTATAGCCTCCTTCAAGTCCTAACTAATTCTAGTTTATGATTTATGACTAATTACCCTACTAACTATCTAGTTTACAATTAGGTCCCTAGGTTTATCTTACAATTAGGTTCCTAAATGTATATTATTATCTCTACATATCAATACCCCTCCCCTAAAACATCCTTGCCCTCAAGGATGCTGACAATAGAAACACAAAACATGCAAACTGGAATCAACAAAATAGAGACTTATAATTCTGAAAAACTTCTTGACAGTGTAGAACCCTCTTTCCTGAATGTTGCTCCCCACAAGTACAATTCACTTCTTTTATGCTGGAAAAAATAGCAACAATAAATCCAATCCATACCCAAATAGCATTTTCATCAGCTCTCCCCTGAACCAAGTATGCAGCAGACTTTGGGTAGGAGAGCACTGAAAAAATGAGAGCCAATTTTGTAGCAGCATGTCACCTATATATTCAGACCCTTTAAGACTCAATTGCAGCAACAAGCTTGGGCTATTTTCTTCAAAGGAAAAGCCCAAACACTCATCTGAAATTACCCACCCCAATGGACCAACAAGGTACTTGAAATTGCAAGCCAGCTGGACTTCTTCAAAATACTTCTGACCCTTGGAGCAATTGGAAGACAGCTGGTGGTTTGTCTTTTCAAACTGAACCAAACCCAGCCACTCAACTCTTGCGTTTGTCTTAGTCGTAGAATCGCAACTCTCTCTCGCAACTTGCAAGAACAGTGACGACGGAACAGCCGCAACCTGTGATGAAGTCTCCTGAACAATCACTTCCGGAGAAGAAGGAAGAGGACTCAACAGCAACCTTGTGTTTCTGATCTACTCCGTCGCATCTTTCGGTATTTGATCAGCAACTTCGCTTTCTGTTTCTTCCTCAAAAACAGAGGATTTAAGACCTTCATCATCTTCGTGAATATTGGCAGCTGCTATGTGGTCGATTGGGCCTTCTTGGGTGTTGGTCAAATAATCTTTTTTTGGATCTTCCAACTCTTTTCTTACCTTCTCAGCTTTCTTAGCTTGTCTTTGCAAATCTAATTCTTCCATTCGAGCAAAAGCATGAGCCCCACGCATTGTTCTTGGTTGAAAGTATTCTACTGAGTCACGGATTTCATCTTTCAACCCATCCACATATGCTACAACCAGGTCTTCTTCTTCCATTTGGAGCTGGAATCTTGTGACAACATCATCAAAAATTTCATTATACTCCTTCACATTGCCAAACTGCTGAGGCCACCATTGACCACCATTATTTGCTTGCATTGCCAATACTAGCACTCTTAATTCATCTCTCAAGCCCCACACCATATCTTGCAATTCATTTTTATGTCTTTCCAGTTTTTCATCAAACTCATCAATCTTGATGAGTTTCTTGCATTGTTCTTCAATAGCCAAGAGTCGATCTTCCATGGTTCTTGATCTTGTATTTACCATCCACTATAAATTCTTAGTGAGAGCAGAACTGACCAAAAACAGAGGACCAGAACCAGAAACCCATAAATGAATTTGACAGAACCAGAAACCAGGAAATGAGGATGACAGAACTAGAAAACAAGAATTAAAGATGACAGAATCCACAGACCAGAGGGGTTTCTTGATGGTTTCTTGCCATTTTAATGGCTGGCAGCACCATAAACCACCCCAGAAACAGAATGAGGAACCAGAAAACAAAACCTGTATTGAAACAAAACTAAAACAGAACCATTCTTGAAAACAGAAGAGAAGAGTAACAGAAGCAGAAATGAAGAAGCAGAAGAAAACCAAAATGTGGTTGTTTGTTCTCTTCTTGATGTGTTCTTGAGAGGCGCTTGATGTTGTCTTGCTTCTTGATGCTTTCTTGATAGACAATTGATGCTTTTCCTTGAATTCTTAATGAATCTTTGATGCCCCACTCGTTTCTGGGCCTTCACAAATGAATCGGAGTGCTGGGTAATTACCCCAGAATCCCTGTTCTTCTTCTTTTGAGTTTTTTCTTGCGTCTGTCCCAAGCAAAACAGGGGCAAACAAAACCAAATAGACAAACAGAACAGAGAACAGAACAGCAAAAGAAAGCAGAGAATCGTCACCTCTGATACCACTGTTATGTTTATTGACGTAGATTTGAGAAAGAGAGATAGAAGAGAGACACCATAGACAGAAATAGGAGAAGAAGATGAAGAATAGAGATAGAGAAGAGAGCTCCTAGGCTCTCTCAATTCTGTTATTGCAAAGCCATGTCAAATATGAAATCTTAATGTACAATGAGAGGATGGGCTATTTATAATACTATAGCCTCCTTCAAGTCCTAACTAATTCTAGTTTATGATTTATGACTAATTACCCTACTAACTATCTACTTTACAATTAGGTCCCTAGGTTTATCTTATAATTAGGTCCCTAAATGCATATTATTATCTTTACATATCAATTTAACATTTACAATTGAGATTTAACAGAAAACTAAAGATAAACATATGACCGAGTAACTGAATGCTTAAGTGAAAATAGGCTTATGTGGCAACATTTCTCTCAAGTTGGACATCGAACAAGTATATCAACCGTGCTAAGCTCCAACTAAAATCATTAAAGGAAGGAAAGGACACATTTAATCGAAGAGGGCTGGGTTTAGTCAAGGTATTCGAGACACAAGCAAGAGGCAAGCTTGTTGCAGTAAGAGTTTGAAGTATATCTGGAAGTGTTGCTTGAACAACTTTCAACATCCAGTGAGAAAACATTTCATGTGTCACTCTATGTATAAAGTACAATGGCAAATATCGTATCATGCTTTTAGCCCATGGACCCTGCACAATGCACATATGGCAGACAGGGAGAATAAGCAAACACAACAACTATCAGAGGATAATTCAATAAGCCAATTCTGATTCTGGCATAAAATGAAAGACAAGTTAAGAATGTATAAGCACATAGTCACATAAAAAATATATACGTATTGAAGGATCTCCTATCCATTGCTCACCTGATAGATATTATTTTTTATGTTCTCCATCATAGTGAATTTGGCATCCATACTTTCTGCAACACAAACATTTGGCTTCAAATCTGATTTATTTTCTGATCGGTAAGAATAAGCCTCCCATCTACCAATAGGGATTCATCATAGAAAGTTCAACCCTCAACTTTAGCAGAAAAAATAAGTGAGACAGTTTAACTTTTAGGTGCCAAGGGCAGTTTAAATCTATCCCCGTAATTTATTTCAAAGTGAACAGGAACAAGCATATCATGGGGACAGAGATGGATCAGAAAGGTCAATTCAATTCCAACCAAAAGATAAGGAAGACAATATAATACAAGAGTTAATAAGACAATAAAATTAAGAATCCTAAGAGTACATTGTTAAAACCAAGGCAATTATGGAAGTGGAATAAGAACAGTATTAACAATGATGCAAGCAATTTCAGTAGTGAAATTAACTTTCTTACTCAGTTAAAAACTGCCAATCATGGATGACTGAATGAGAATAGAGATTCATTGAGGGGCTTAATAGTTGATTTAATTCAAGGTTTTCAAGCTCAATAGCATTGAGATAAAAATTTAAAAGAAAAACTCAAGCTTCTTTTTTGTTCTTTTCCTTTTCCCTTTGACACAAGGAGCTCACCTTCACTGTTTTCTTTAAGACAATGCGCATGTAATGTTGAAGACTTGAAAAAGCCATATCTGTAGTACAAGAATCTCCTGCACAGGTCGCATTAATGTCAATCTTCTACAGCACCCAAAAAATTAAAATAAAAAGTCTTCTAATAAATTAAAAAAAAAAAGCTGTAATATCCTGTTCAACCCCACCTAAATGATAGCGAGCATATTCATTTAGCAGATCAGCAATAAATAAATTAAAGATATCTCTACGTGTTGTACTTCTGTAATTAAGACAGAAGCATATAGAAGAAAATAGGTAGAAGAACAATAGAGATTAGGGAAGAAGAAGGACTGAGAAGGTCAGCGGAGGGGGGAGAGGTTGAGAGAAAAGACGAGGGACAGAACAATTCTGCATAATACTCAATTCATTCACAATCTGATCATCCCAGAATTACAATAGGGATGCCTATTTATAACAAGGCAGGAGTAGGGGTAATTAGGTGCTGATCATGTAAGCGCCTATCCTCCAACAATTAGTACCTAACTAACTATAACATTTAATTCCAAATAATAATGACACATCACTACCACTCGGCAAATTTGTGGCCTAAAGGTTTTAGTTCTTCTACCATGAAGTAATGAATATCCATAAAGAGAAACTGAGACTATCATAGTCAACATAAGTTATTCCACATAAACAAATGAACTATCGGCTCCAAATTTACATTACTGGATTATACCAACATCTTCAACAAACCTCATTATGAGAGTCCATTTTCATTACTCCTTTAGTGTAGAGCACTCGATACCACAGCTATTTATATATTGCGATGCAATCTAATTTTTATTTTGCTCCACCAATTGTATCATTTAGTTGAATCATGGGTTCTACGGATCAATGGATTCTAAATTTAGGAAAAAACTCTGAATATATCAATTTGTAAATGGCAAAAGTACGCTCCTTTCAATTACAGCCACAAAATGATATTTCAGGCTTTGACTGTGTTAGGAACCACGTTGGAGGGGTTGCAAAACCACATCTTGTTTCTGCTGTCAAAACCACGTTTTAGAACCACTCCAAGTGGTTCCAAAAACACTCTTGATGATTGAGTAGAACTGGGTTTCCTTTCCGGTTCAAAGTTGAAACCAGTTAGAATTTCCCTATAATGAAAGTAACCTTTCTAATTTGAGGTTGTGAGATCAAGTTACAAGGTAGTCCTCAGTCCTCGCCCTCAATTCAGGCCCTGCAGCTTGAAGCTATCAACAATGTTGATCAAAGTAGTCAACGATGCACTACCAAAATTATCTTAATCTCTTAATCCCATTTGTATGCTATTGCTCCTCCCAAATAAAAAGGCCACATCTCAATAATGTAAGCTTGGAAGTTTAAAATTTGAGACAGTACCTGTTGTTATGAATTGATGATAAGAATTGATTACGGGATCTTGGAACCCGAGAAGAAGGACGCCATGGCTGGGCATTGTGCAATTGAGCGAGAGTCATAATGCTTTCTCCTTCTTTTTCCTCCTTCGTTCCCCACAATGAGCGAGACCCAAACCAGAGCAGCACAGGAAATTAGTGACAAGATCGGCCGAGTGAGTGAAGATAGTGACGATGGTGAAGGTGAATCTGTATTGCGAATTACGACTGAGAGGAAGAAAACAAAAGGAAGTGCGAGTAGCACGTGAAAGTTAATTTGTGGAAGGTGGAAGACAGAGAACAACGCAGAAGACAACATTTTGAGAAAGTCCGTACCAGGTATTTATGCGCTGCGCTGCGCTTTGAACTGAAGTCCACAAAATATTCGATCATCCTATCTCTCCGTACCTGGACCACCAATTCAACATCGTACCTTGAGAGTGCGGGGCTCTGAGAGTACGACGTACGAGCCTACGAGTTCATCAACCATTAATTAATCACCGACGACGAATTCTGAAAAATTTAGATTTTTCCTTCTCTCGAAATATCCATTACATCGGCTCCAACGAACTTCACAGTCATTGGGTATTGCAACTTATTTTACAGCTTCTTCCTCCCCAGTTTTTTCGGCCTCAACGGCTTTTATTTATATATATATAAATATATATATATAAAGGGAAAATCTTATATAAATATGGTTAAATTACCAAATTTTTAATTAAGTCACTAAACTTAATAAATTATATATTAGTTTATAAGTTATAATTAGGAATTTAAATTTTGGGTCAAATTACCCCTACACCCTTGTTCATATATTTATGAAACCACCGTGGAAGAAGTAAAAGGTCCTTCATTCAACTGCCACATATAATATCAAAAAAGCTATAGATTTCGACAAGCAAAAATGAGAGAAATTAAAACATCATAAAGGATAGATGCAGAGACTAGGGGCGTGGATGGGTAGATATTGATGTGCTATTTGGGACAAAACAAAGGAAAAATTCAATTCTCCCAACCCTAAATATGAAATTCAGAAATTGGCGACCTAGACAAGCGAATAAGTTGGGCTCTGATCAACTTGAACCCCACAGTAGAAATCCAAATGCAAAGCAATACGAACGAAGTGGTGCTCTTTTATATGGGAAAATTGATTACAGGGCCCAAGGAAGCAAAATAATTACAAAAAAAGCCCAAGAAACATTCACATGCCAGAAAAGGCCCTAACATTTTTTCAAAAAAAAGTGTACGGACATAGTTGTTAATTGCTACAGATGTAGTTGTTAATTGCTACAGATGTAGTTGTTAAAATGTAATTGTTAATTAGACTGATTTAGTTGTTAACGGGAACTAATATAGTTGTTAACTGCTACTGAAGTAGTTGCTAACGTTTTTTAAAAAAATGTCAGAAAAAGCCCTGGCATGTGAATGTTTCTTGGGCTTTTTTTGTAATTATTTTTCTTCCTTGGGTCCTGTAATCAATTTTCCCCTTTTATATTGGTAAATTTCATTTCTTGATTTTTATAAAAAAAGTGTTTTTAAACAACAATTCATCATATCAAAAGACTCATACTAGGGGAGTGAAATCTACTAGGAATGATGAGATAAACACACTAGTAGAATTGGAATTAAGCCTCAAATTATTTTAGTAGGATTATGTTTTTAATTTTTCTTTTTTTAATAACTAAGGGGTATAGAATTAATTTAAGGGAAAATCTCATATAAAGCTAACTAAAATAAGAAAATTATAAATTAGGTTGATAAATTTAACAAATCTTTAATTGAGTCACTAACCCAATTCAGAATTTCAAAATATGTGTAAAATGACTTTATGCCCTATCCTCTCTCCCTTCTTAAAAGAGCTTTATCGCTCTATGACTTTATTGTTCTATATATCAAAGTTAATATATAATAAAATATGATTTCTAAATCAATTAAATGATTTTTAAAACTGAGGTTTCTTTTCCTAAAAAAAATGATGTCGTTATTTTTATCAAGTGTGAAAGAAAAAAAAAAAGGAAAGCATAAACCTAAAAATTTTAGTTTCCAAAAATCAATTGAAATAAAAGTCACTTTTATTTATAAACAAAATTTACCAATTTTTTCTAAACAAGCTTTGATTAATTTTCTTAAACACATCAATGTGATTTTTTAAAAGAAAAAATATTTATATAAGATTTCAATTTTTCAATTTTTCCATTCTTTAACATAAATTATTAATATTAGATATTTTGTTTCTAATAAGAGGTGTGTAAATTTGATATACTTCTAAATATATTTTAGTTAAAAAGATATCAAACACACTTTAAATTTCACAAATGTTGTCCATATTGAAATATAGAACTGTAAAAAAAAAAATAATAATAAAAGAAATAGTTATGGTAAAATTTATACTTAATATATTTATTAAAAATATTTTTTTATAATTGCGTATGTTATACTTTGTTTGAACAAAATTTTCATGTTAATAAAAATGAACTCGTTTTTGAAAAAATATTGTACGTCTTTAGTCTTATGATACTAGATAATGTACAATTTTCTGGCTTGAAGGTTATATTTAAAACGTATTTTGTTTAATTAAATATTAATGTTGATATATATATTGGAAAAAAAAAGTTACAAAGTAATCAAACTCTTTAAAAAATAGTTAGGAGAGGGCATTTAAGTTATTTTCTCACATTTTGAAATCCTAAATTGGGTTAATAGCTTAATTAAGGATTTGTTGAATTTGTCAACCTACTTTAGAATTTTATTATTTTAAGAAACTTTATATGGGATTTTCCCTGATTAATTTAACCCAAAATTTAAATTTCTAATTATGACGTATAACCTAACATATAAAATGTTAATTTTAGTGACTCAAATTAAAAATTTGGTAATTTAATTGTCTTTATATAGGATTCTCTCTCTCTCTCTCTAACATATAAAATGTTAATTTTAGTGACTCGAATTAAAAATTTGGTAATTTAATTGTCTTTATATAGGATTCTCTCTCTCTCACACACATATATATAATTTTATGTTTTTTTAGCTGGAGATATAAATTTTTCTTTATTTTTTGGCGTAAGGGCAATCTTGTCAAGAAGTCTTTTTTATATATAAATGTCCCCATCTCATCAGAAAGGTACACTTCTAAGCTCAGAAAATACTTATAAGAATACTTACAGATCGTCCACCAACAAAAGCAAAATCAAATTACAAATCACAACTTACAAATCAAACAAAAAGCAACTTACAAGTCCAATTGCCCTTGAGCTCAAACGAGGAAGAAAGGAATGATGGACGTGATCTAAAATGGGGAGCTTACCATAAATAAATAAATTCATTGGGCTCCTGGGCACCAAACTTTCCTTTTATAGGACACATTTTAGGGTTTGATCCTGGACCAAGGGAAGGATCATAAAACAGAAAAATGATAAATATTGATTATTGCCAATTTTTTTCCCCCGCCATTGCCTACTATCTTGTTTCATAGAAACATGATTTTAAAAAAATATAAAATGATTAATTGACCTATTTACCCCTCAATATTAAAACATGAATTATAATTTTTTTTTATAAAAATTATCAATTATATAAAATGAGAAATTATATAGGAAAATTTTGTTAAGTCTTATCATTAATTATTTGTAATTGTGGTATACAAAAAATAATTTATATTTCATTATGACTTAGTAACTATGTTTATTTACTATATGATGCATGTTATTTATACCTTAATGTTGATAACATTTATTTTTTAAATTAAAATTTTAATTGTTGTAATTTACGAAATATATTTCTTTAAAAAAACATTAAAAAATAGTTAAAATTTTAAAAAATGAATTCCAACCTTGATTGTACACTTACAGGTTGAGACTTGAAAAAAGATGTTGTTTTATAAAAGAGACGACTTTTTATAGGCTCTGGTCTTTCAAGGCTCATCCTATATGTTAGGCCGCCTTGGTTCTCATCTCCAGTCATCGTTCGGGTACAATTGCCCTCTACCTCAAAAAAGAAAGAGAAGAATGATGGGCCTGATTTGATATGGCCAGCATACTATAAATAAATGCATTGGGCTCCAAGGCGCCGAACTTTCCTTTTTAAGAACAAATTTTAGGGTTTGATCATGGTAAGGGGAAGGATCAGAAAAACAAAAAAAAATGATGAATATTGCCTATTGTCATGCTTTTTTTAGGGCCATTGCCTACTGTCTTGTTTCATAGAAATATGATTAAAAAATATATGATGATTAATTGACCTATTTACCCCTCAATATTAAAATATATTATAATTTTTTATAAAAACTATCAATTATATAAAATGAGAAATTATATATGAAAGTTGGTATAATAGGGAATATGGTATGGGGGATTGGCAGTACATTAGTTACATAAAGAGAGTGACTGAACCAGTTTTATATCCTTTTTCATGGTGCCTTTGGAATCAAAATGGACAAGGAGACCATTAAGCATATTATTTAATATTTAGGTACGTGACGATTGTGATGTGGCTCAGGGATGGATTAATTGGTGAGGCAATATGACAGGAAAAATAGATAAGCAATTGTTGACTGCACTTTCATACATTTAAAAGTTCGGACTTCATCATGATCAAAATAGGTTATTGCAATACACGAGGTATGTTTCTGAATTTCACTCTTTCTCATTAATATTGTCTAGCCCTATGTGAACCTGAGTATGTTGTGAATATCACATCTAGGTAAAATAGAGATAAGAGGTGGATTGAGAGCATTAAAATTAAGTGCAAGGTTTGCGAGATATTTCATAAAGTGACGAAAATCTTGAATTACCTGTCCTTCCCCCCCCCCCAAAAAAAAAAAAAATTACATGTTCTTTTAGAAATAAGTTTTTTTAAAAAAAAAAAATTGACTTCTAGAAATAAGTTGAATTGAAGTTAAGAATGAATCTAATCTTATGATTTCCATTATTTTTATGGTTCATGTTTTACGGACTAATAGAAATGTAGCACTTCGCCAAGAAAAAGGTCAACGCCAGAAATGATCATTAGAGAAGTTAAATGGCAAGACTTTGTTGTCAACTTAGCAAATCAAGTTCATCGAAATTTGAGGCTCAAAGCACATACAAGAACTGCGGCCAACACATATTACTATGTTGTAACTTATCAATGGAATATTATCTTACATCACTTAAAAAAGATTGTGGGATATTTTTGTGAATGTTACATTTGTTACCAAGGATCTCCTCTTATCCACTTCATCATTTGGAAAAATGCAGGTACTTCTGGTACTTCATTCCATGTCAAATGTCTGAGAACCTCTATTCTTTAGTTACAAATTCAAATCTTCATGAACCATCTCATCAACAACAACTAAGCATAATTTGTGTCAACAAAGCTTTCTTTAGGATTCCCATACAACTAGCTCTTTCAAATAGCATCTATTGGCATGAAATTTTTGCTCTACTCAAAGGATTTTCGTTGAAGCCTATTCAAGTTATTCTTTCCTTTATTTATAGTCATTTTTTTAGTAAATATATATGTTGTGTTTGTTTTCAATCCTTGTAAGACATTAAATTATTTTCAGTAATATCATTTTGTCCTTTATAAAAACAAAGTTAAAAATGCTGGGGGGGGAAAGATAATTGGATCTAGTTACACCAAGCCCACCATTTAAGGGGGAGACTACATGTTCAAATATATGCTAATGTGGGTGGGATTGTGTGTTGAATATTTGTGTTTTTAATTTGACACATCCCAATTAAAAAAATATACTCCTTTAATTTTTCATGTAAAATATATTTATTTAATTTGAGGATATTATTTCTTTACTTATTCGGGCAAATTTTTTTTTTTTGAGGAAATTAAAAAAAATAGATTATGTGATCCATCTAAAACATCAGTGTGTGACGTTAAATTATATATTAATTTATAAGTTATGTAAATTAATTTAAGAAATGATAAATATAAGAGATAAAATGAAAAAAAAAAGTATTACATTTAAATCAAAATTTACCTTCAAACTTGGTAGGTCCTACATTTAGGATCAGAAGAGTACTAATCCCTCCAATTCTATATAAATCGGGGTAGGAATAGGTCAGGCGCCTATCAAGCCGCTAGTAGTTGGCCTCTTTAGGGCCTAGTCAGGGCTAACCTGTTTGTTAAAAAGGTCAGGTCAAGACTTATTTAAAAATTTAAATGTGTAAATAGGTCGGGTCTATTTTGTTAAAGCATGACCTATAAGCCTTTAGTTGGGCTTGTTTACATATTAAATAAATATAGTTATATTTATATCATATAAATAACACAATATTTATTTATTTTTTATTCTCATATTTTAATTCAAGTTTTAATTAATTAATTATAGTACTACGCTATTATTTTTTGAGAAATTTTTTTGGAACATCATCTTAACTATTCATGGCTGCATCCTTACGACTTTTTCCTTAATAACAATATTTTTTTTAATTTTGGATGATTATATTATTAACTTTAAATGTTCGTGAAATCAGTTTTTAATAATAATCATTTATTTTAATTATATGTATGCTAAAAGTTTATTTAAATGGTACAATTTGTAAATATTATATTTTGAATTCTACTAAATACCTACCTTTATACAGGTTTTGATAGGTTTAAAGTATAACATTTAAGTCTTGCAATATGAGGCCTTTACATTACAAGCATGCCTTTAAAAATGCTTCAAGTTTAATAAAGTTTTATGAAGGCTCAACTATAAGCCTAAAAAAAGCCTATATTTAAGCTCAAGCACAGGCTCCGGCTATTTGCCCCAATTATAAACTTAAATCTGTTTAGTCAAAACCTAACTTAGACATTTTTTAATTTTGTTTTAACCGTTGGTTTGCTTTAAAGTAAAGTTAGCTGCTTTTTTCCCCCCAAAAGGCAGTTAGTTGTTTGGACATCATCATTAATATTAATACCAATTTAATCGGAACAAGGGAATATGTTGTTCACTATTTATTTCTTCATTATGTGAATTCTTTTATCGTTTATGGCAACAATACCAACTCATGTATGGCTAACATCTGGCCTTAAACCAAAATACACACACACACACACACGACTTTATGCGTTGCTTTTATTTCTATTTAAAATGTCATTTTTCATCTCTTTCCTCCTTTTATCTCACTTTCTCACCTATTCTTACGGATTTATCGAGACTGTCATTTTACATAAACGTTCTCCGCTTTTGTTCTTCCTCAAACACAATTTCCAATTATGGATGACATTTTGCTGTTAGGTGAGAATCAACGAAAACATTTTCTTAAAATAAAACTTGACACTCCTTATTGCACACATTTTTCTAAATAGAAACAAATATAAATAACACCTATCTAATTTCCTGAGCATAGTAGGTAGGGTATCTAATGAAATACTGCATTAGAAAATGTTCAGTATGGCCAATGAAATACTACAATCAGTGACACTCCCTTCATAAACTGACACCCAACTTCGCTTATGTTCAGTATGGCCAATGTTCGACTTGCATGCATTTGAGTTTTTGAATCCAAATGTTTTGTCCCCTTCTAGTAACGCATGTAAACTTTCTAATGTTATCAGTTCTATTAGGATATACATCCATCGCTTATCATATACTATAATGTAATTGGTCTTGAAAGGTTATTGTCTGAGTTTTTCATTGATTCATACACATAATCTGGATTCAATCAGAAGGATAGCCTGCTATGATATTATGTGACACTGTGAGGATGATGGTGAATCTATCATTTACAAAGGCAATAATAATACGCCTTAGTTATGAATTTGAAATCAAATAGAATAGCGAGATGTGAAGAGGAAAAATGGGTTTGATTTAAGCATTCTCTTTCATATAGATGTAAATCGAATTAATTCCCCCCCACTCTTCTCCATTTTCCTTGATCCAAATACATTATGAAATTAGCCTTTTGTGTCCAGTACCTGATTGAATGATTATAGTTGTAATAGTGAATTCTTTCTTTATGGTACCTTGTTTTCTAGAATTTAAATATTCATGTTCATCCTGCAGGTGGCTGCTAGGATGTTATTTGGAATCCTTACAGCAGCTATAGGCCATCTAGTGACCATGATCAAATAAACCATGGCGATACTTAGGTTGAATTATATAGTACAGAAATTTAACTACCATTCTGTGATCTTACACTTAACCCCTAGAAAAAAAAAAAAAAAAAAAAGCAGTAATGCTGCTGTTGCTCGACCTAAAGGTGCTTCCAATTTTCTCTCTGTTGTCAGTTGTACTTATTAGGCAAAGACAAGAAAAATAATGCAGACTATTTTATTTATCAACATATGTGTGTGTGTGTTTTATTCTTTTTTTAATATTATCATTTGATATATGATTTAGGGTGCATTTGGTTTAAGAGCAGGGTAGAGAGGATAGACCTAGAAAAATTTAATTATTAGCCTCTAAATTTAATCTCCCCTCCCTCCCCTCCCCTCAAATCAAAGTTCGTGACTACCCCTCCTATCATAAGTGTCTCCTTTAGGAGACGAACCTGAGACCTAGCTGGGGGATCTAGCTGCCCTTATACCGCTAGAATAACTATGTGTCGGTGTATTCTATTCATTTTAAGTGTGCTTAATTTTTTTTATTAATCTATCACTACCTCCAACTAATTATCGCAGTTGCATATTCAGGACTTGAATATGAGACCATTAATTAAGTTGGAACAACTCACAGTTAGTTTATCCAAATGTTGGGTTGTAGTGTGGTTAAATTAGCGGAGGAAACAATCTCAAATAGTGTTTTGAATGACTAATAATATGTCCAAATTTCATTGGCCAATGAGAAAAATTCCAATTTTCAAGTTAATTCACATGAATGGTAAGTTGATTGAAAACTTGAACCACTAAGATGGTGGCAAGTAAGCTTAAATATGTGCCTAAAAATTAGGAAAGCATGTGCAGCTTAGCTGCTACACTTCTACCAACAAATTTTGCTATAGATCAAATATATTAATGTATTTATTATTTTGATATTAATTTAATTGTATTTTCTTAATTTTATTTAGAGATATAAAATATATTGTTATTTATAAAATTTATTTTTAATTTTATTTTTTAATTCTATTTACTTAATAAATTGCATCTGACATAAATGAAACTGAAATAGAATTCAAAGTTGAATGATCACCTAATAATCTGTATAATATAAAAATTGTTCATGAATACTTATTTATAAATTGTGAACATTGTGCTATTGTAAATTCATATTATATTTTTGGATTTAATTATATTTAGTGACTTAATATATGAAGTTCATGGAAATTTCTTTGTTGAATGTTATCAACTATGAATATTGATGAATTTAATTTGAATTATTTAAATTTATAATATATTTAAATCAATTTATAATTTTTTATATTTTACTTATTTAAATATTTACTTCCAATAGTTATTTATTTATAAAAACAAATTTTAGTGAGCTTACTATCTAAGTTTAACAATCTTGGACTCGTTAGTCAATTTTCATTAAAACGGGCAAGGATCGTTTGCGATCACGAATGCATCTGAGAGGCCTTTTGTGCAACTTTAGAGTGGCCCGTTCTTCAATAATTCTTGCATGTAGCATTTTACTATTGTCTAATGAATTCATCCCAACACCCCCCCCCCCAAAAAAAAAAAGTCTTATTTTGACAACTCTCTAAAGTCACCAATATTATTGTTTATCATGAATTCAGTCCCGTCAATCATAACACCATATTATACTATTTTTGACTAGTCCTTCTCTGCAAAACTTATAATTTAGACTTCTTTCCAAAGCACTATGCGGCGTTCATATGGTTTTTTTTTTTTCCCACATGTAAGTTCATTTTAAGGCAAGGAAGCCCAAGATTTTTCATAATAATTTCCTATCCTTGAAAGGCTTGACGTTCCGAAGTTTAAAACTTTCCTCTTTAGCCTTGTCATTTTTCTCGTGCTTTAATATTTGATACACATTGAAACAATAAAATAAAGGAGCCTAACTTTGCATGTCTATGCTTGCCTTAAGGTGTGCAGACGAAGAAGAGCTGATTTGAGGAATGCACATTCCATGCCAAGCATTTACATTCTTGTTATGTGCCCATCCCTCTAATAGAGGGATGTACATATTTTTTTTTAATTTTTTATATATTGTATTTATTTATATTTAAATTATATGCTGCTTTTTGAATTTGTTTTTTCACCTAGTATCTCAAATTAATTAGTTTCTATGATACTAGTGTTACAGATAAATATTACTGAATGCAGGACCAGAAACTAATTAATTTGAAATACTGGGTGAAAAAAAATTCATAAAGCAACATATAATTTAAATATAAATAAATATAATATATAAAAAATCCCTCTAATAGAGGGATGGACACATAACAAGTATATAACAATTTAAATAAAAATAAAAATAATATTTAAATTATATGCTGCTTTCTGAATTTATTTATTTTTTAATAATAAAAAAGTTTTGGAGGGGTTCGACACCAGTCCCCTACCAAGGCCAAGGCATGGCCCCCAGCTCTATGAGCACTTATTGGGAACTTACCAGATCGCCTACCAAAGCAGTCTCAGCGACGGCAGAGGGAATCAAACCCACGACCCTAGGGCTTAGTCTTGGATCCCTTACCATATATACCAACTCTCATTGGCTGCACCCCTGATTTGAGAGTGAAGAGAAGGATCAAGTGGGGAAAAGCTAGGGTTCCATGAGGAAATAGGTCACGGAACGATTGGTTTGGGCTTGGGCTGGGCTAATGGCTTCTAATTGTTGTCCATCTTCAATGTACTCCGGCAAAGGCAAGTTATTCCCATGACTTCCCGACTTCACCTCGTCTTTTCTCCAACCTTAAGACTTGTGCTTTTCGTCCCTTCCACTTGGGTTCACAGAGCCGCTAACCTTCGTCGTCTTCATTGCTTGAAGCTGTCAAAGCTGATTTTGACAGAACTGGGTAAGAGGAAGACGCACCTAGAGAGGAGAAATTGGAGGCTACGGAAACACACCAAGACCACCATTGGAATGATGGCGGAACCACTGTCCCTCCACCACAGCCACGACCTTGAGATCGGAAACGGCGACCTTCTTCTTGTCTCTCGTTCAATCTGAACAGAACCAGATCTGCCTTCGCTCTCTCATAAAAACCCAACCAAGATGTTGTCCTCCTTCCTTTGCTATCACCGGTTGACCTCATTCTCACCGTCGCAGAACAACCGCGCTTGCCGTCAAGATCTTGATCCCCATTGTTCGCTCCCCTGTTCGTGAGCAGTGCTCTTTATTTCCCAGACTTTATTTTTCTACCGTTAGGGTTTGTTCGTTGTTGTGTCTTCTTAGGTAAAGCTCATGCCTTTCTCTATTTTTGGGTTGGGTTTGGTTAGATTAGAGCTGAGTTTGATGGCAATGGTAATATGATGCCTCTACGGTTTTAATTCAGTGTTGAAGCATGGGAAATTTACGCTTGAACTTGTATGGTTGGGTTGAGGATTAGCATATTAATGTATTATGTTGCTTGCTTTAGTAGTAACTATAATGAAAGCATATGAGGTCTTAATTCCCTAGTTAGTCGATATATGCTTGGTTTTCATGATATCTGAACTGTATTATTTAATTCTAAAAACTTGAGTTTGCTATAGAGACTTAGTTTCTAGTTTATAACATCAGTGAAATGGATTTTCTTATTTAAATGTTTGGTTATTGTGAGAATTGAATAGGTTCTTCAGATATGAAATTTGTGGTTGTTGTGGAAAAGGTTTCGTAAGTGATACTATAGACTTAGAAATAAGTCTCTGCCCATTTTCATCATAATCCCATATTTTCAAAACTGAAATTTGAACTCACAAGATTTAATTAGAAAATTGGCAATTTGATGAATTGTGCATGTTTAGAAATGTTCTTTTGATAATGATAGCCTACATAAGCTGAGTATTGTTGGTATTTCTGCTTTGACATGTTAGAGTTGTTGAGAATTAAGCTGGAATTTGAATGGTGATTTGAGGAATAGTATATTGCAACTATTGATGGTTGCTGGTCACGCTCTGTCCTGAGTCGATTAGTCATTTTGGGTGCCTCTTTGATCTTGTTTTCAGCATAATTGTGGGATTAAGCACTGTATATTGTCAATCTCCAAACTACTCATGCAACTCTAACTCTTTCTTGTGAATTTCCTCTACACATACTTAAATCTTATCCCCATTTCTTTATGGTTGTTGCTCACATTGATTCCTTCTCTTTCTTGAAGGAACTTGGTGTGTGGAGGCAATCCAAAAGGATCACTCTCCGCCTTACATTGAGGAGCCTTTAGCCATGGAATCGGAACTACCACCGACAAAGATTTGTCAAGGAGGAAGGCCTATGCTTAAGAGGTTTATGATTCTTATCTTTGATGAGATTTTTTGCTTCCAAAGCTTAAGAAGATTTCATCTACATGGTTGTCCCTTTCCTCCCTTTACTATATTGACTTGCTTGTGAAATTGTTGGACTTGATTGCCTAAAATGAGTGTGGGTGGAGGGACTAAATCATTAGGAAAAGGTAGTTTTAGGGTGATGATTTTGTGGCCTCTTTGGTTCTTCTAAGCTTGCACTGAGGCTAATGATAAGTATGACTGTGGGGGAGTTTAACTAATTGATTTTCTAGGTGATTGTATAGGATTTTTGGATAAAACCTTTGCTAGAATTATTGATTGTTGACTTTAACTTCTCATAGTGCTTTGAGAATTTGGTTCGGAGCTGGATCTTTTCTAAACAATGGTTGATTATGAATTTTTCTGCACTACACTTTGCTAATTCTACGGTACACACACAAAACTGAACTTATCATGAATGAATGAAGCAAGTACTATTTACATATTGGTGCCAACTATGTGGTTTATCATCTGCAAAATTTGTATCACAAGTAGGATGTTCTCTTGCATTGAAAATTGTTATGTGCATGGTTTAGCCGTGTGTGAGTTAGTTTAGAATGCACAAACCTTGATGGAAGGATTTGAGACTTATTATCATTCATAAATTCAGTGTGTTCAATTTCCTCTAGAACTTGTCTTGTGTCTTAATCAAGGCCGCATAATCGCACAAGAGTCATGAATATGATTGAGGCATTCTATTTCTTCACCCGTTTTCCTAAACACAAGCCGTTTAAATCAATCCCTTGCTAACCCCATTGAGCCCTTCACTTTCGTTTCTTCTTTTACACATGCGCTGAATCTAAATTTATACATGAGACTCTATCTTGTATTTGATAGAATTTCCTTTGAGATGAAAATAACTGGATACTTTGATACATTTTTGTATATTTTGGTACCTGGTTAACATTGATAATGTCACTTGTTGTGTTTGATAAGGCTGATTTTTGTTCCTGGACAGAGAAAAGGAAAATATATACATGAGTGTATAAAAAAAAGAAAGGAAACAAAAAAAAGCTAGAAAGGAAAAAAATGAATTGAAAAAAGGACAAAAAGGCAAGGAAGAGAAAGGAAAAGCCGTATGTGTAGAAAGAAGTAAAGCGAAAAAAAAAGGTAAAGAAGGCAGAACACAAGTGCCTTCAAAAGAACAAAAAAAAATAGAGAAAATGAAAAGGAGAGAACAAACTGTCCAAAGAACTCTTTCAGCTTATGAATATAATTTTAACCAATGGATTTATGCTTCAACATTGTTGTACATGAAATAAAATGCTGAAGTTTCAGCCACTTGTTTGTCTAATTATCGCTCATCACCTGCGTATATTTCAGATCATGTGCCATTATTTTTTCCATTTCCACTTAGGCCTTGTCAACATTACAACCAAAGCAAAGACCTCTAAATTCATTGCTCTAGTGTATAATGAGTGGTGGAGATGGTAGACACATTACAAGCCTATGGTAGGAGTTGGACTAGTGTAGAGGAGTGAAATTACCTTAAGAGAAAGGAATGTGAGAAGTGCAAAACAGGACCAAGTTGTATTCTTAAGCATTACTCACTATTGGCTAGGCTAAACACGTGGACTATTTGATTTGCATTTGTACACTTTGCTTGTGATAGTAGTTGAAGTATGATAGACTACTATGCTTGCATATTTTGATTTAAGCTTGCTACATTCTCACTTATATATCTATTTGGTTTTGTATTGGATTTTCTTGATTGAATCTTTTTCAAGGGAGTGCAAAAGTGCAAGTGTGGGGGAATTTGATAAACCATTTTTTATATATGGTTAAGTGAGCATTTTTTTTGGATTTTAGGAAGAATATAGAGTATTATTTGCATGATCAGGCATGAATAAGATAAATGCATAAAGTAGGAGATTTTGATTAAAAATGATTATTTTAGAAGCAATTTAGTAGAATTTCCAGATTTGGACATTGGCTATTTGGTTGTTGTTTGTATGGCAGGTGTAATTCTGAAGTATGGTTGGAAAGAAATTCCAAGCAGGGAGGAAACCTAAATCCAAAGGAACTCAATTTACATTACTAATGGAATTTGGCTTCCACCTAATTATTGAGGAGGCAAGAGGCTGCTATTAAATATGAGAGAGCAACGGAGTAACTTATACCACCTCTTGTTTGATTATGCATGCCATATATCTTTATAGTTTGAGATATATTTCCATACTTGAAGTTGCATCTTAACCCTTTATAGTTTGATGTATTGATTTATTTATCCTTTCTCCTTTATTATTTGCTCTCATCCTCCCCCTTGTTATTTGTTATTTATATTTATTTTTATCTTTTCACGTGAGTTTATTTTTTTTATAAATATTATCCATATTACTTAATTATTCATGCTGCTTATTAATGCCTTCTTTCAAATACTGTATAGTTTCTTTATCAATAATTTAGCATTCATTATTTTTTTGCCTGAAGTTGTCTATTTCCTTTTGTTGTATTTGTTATCTTGTTAATGAATCTATTTCCTTATTCTCAATAAATTATTAATTGATTAATTTACTTTTTCATGATACATCCCATCTCGCTCAATCTTCATCTTTTCATGTCACTTAATTCTTAGTTACTGCATTTCTTCCCTTAGGCTCTAATCATTATCATCCATCATCCATCTCATATGAGCAATACACTTGAAGTACATGCTTATTAATAATTATTTGTTCTATATTTCATATTATGTTATATGTATTATGAAACCTCATTGTGACATGGTTTCTCATTTGCTTGGAGAAGTAACCCTTGAGATGAAGGAGTCGACCTTTTGCTATGCAATTGATGAAGGACCAACAGATTTTTTTGCGTTATCAGATTGATGGTTATATGAGTTTGAAAGATCAAAGGTGATTTATTTTACTATTATCAAATTAAGCTTTGAATTAGGAAAATATTTATTCAACTATGTCTACTGTTATTTTCCTTAAAACGTAATATCCTATGCATGTTTTCTTGGGGTTCATGATGTTCTTATGATACTGTTATAGATCTCACTCCTGTACACACAAACCTGTATTCTAGTTTTGGTTCAAGAGTCATGAGTCACTTGCAAAAGAAACCTGACCTTAACAACAAGATTCAGTCTTGAATGACTACACAACACTCACAGGATATCTCGTTCACAGTCAAGCACAAAATAGCAAAAGCCACAAGAAAATAATTCGACTCACTAAGGAGTTATCATTCATCTATAAATCACCCCTCCTCTTATCCTTAACTATACGAAATCATCAATACAATAAGGAATCAGACACTAGCGTAATATTGCGGCTACATAGAGGCACACTGTCGATTATGTATTTATAAATCAGCGTAGCCAATACAATTTGGACACGTATACATTGACATTGTTACGTATGACTAGAATTGAACATGTGGAGAGTTGTTTTGTCGCTAGTTACCTAATGAATAGCCCTTGTCAAATATGATTGTCAGAAAACGTGACTTTTAAATGCCAGATACTTTTGGATAAATTCACTTTCATCTTATTTATGTTTGGAAGGCTGAAAATGTTGACTTTTTTTATTGTGTGGTGTTGGGTGCTGTAGCATAATAGGATGTAAAATGAACTGCAAAGCTGGGGAGAGTTTCCCATGCAGGACTTGTGGTATTTACACTTGTTCTATTTAAGTCATTATTTATTTTCTTTTTGACTGACAGTATTTATTTCTCTTTACTTATTTATTTATGTATCTTGATGTATAATCGAATTTTTGATGTGTCTAATTTCTTTCTTTTATTATTTTGATAAATAAAACACATTTTTTTCATGTTATTTATATTTATTTTTATCTTTTCATTTGAATTTTTTGTTTTTAAATAAAATACGTATTATTTATGCTTTCAAATATTGTAATGCTTATTAATAATTTATCATTTACATGTTTACCTAGAAAAAAATTGTTTGCCTCTAAATTTTGTTTATTTGATGTTTTTCTTATACGCATTTTTTTTAATCTATTGATTTAGTTATCATTTTCAATATGTAATCCTCTTTATTTTATTTATATTGTTGGTTCTTTTATCAATAATCATTCTTTAACTAGATCTTTCATTATTTATAAATAATTCACCATTCATTTGTTTATTTTTGTTATTTTTGTTATTGTTATTACATTTTACCATTCTCACTTGTACTAATTGAATTAGTCATTTATTTGTTTATTTTCTTTGATATATATCCTCCTTTGTTATTTCTTATTTATATTTATATCTTCACATGAATTTTTTGTTGATAAATAAAGTAGATACTATTTATGTTTTATGAAGTTATTTATAATATTTATTTATAATGCATGTAGTTGTTACGGTTAATGGTCTATCATTTACACGTGTTATTTATTTTCTTTTTAATATGTCTTTCAATTTACTTATTTATTTATGTATTATGTATAATTGAATTTTAATGTGTTTAATTTCTTTCTTTTATTATTATTTAAATAAAATACAATTTTTTTGTTTTTTATATTTATTTTTAACATTTCATTTGACTTTTTATTTCGAAATAAAATGCATGTTATTTATGCATTCAAATATTCAAATATGGTAATGTTTATTAATAATTTGTTATTTTTTCTTTATATCAATAATTTATCATTTAAATGTTTACCTGGAAAAAATTTGTTTGCCTCTAAATTTTGTTTGTTTGATGTTTTTCTTATACCTATTTTTTTATACATTGATTCCGTCATTCTCACTGTGTGATTCCCCCTTATTTTGTATGTTTATTTATTTATGAATAATCATTCTTTAAACAAGTTGTGTATGTGTCTTTGTTTGTGTTTGTATGTGTGAGTGTCTCCCTATATTTGTGTTAATTTTTTTATCATTAATTAGCTTGCTTTTATTTAATTTTGTTTTTTTTTATTGTTATATAGGTTGTGTGTGTGTTTATTTATAGTTTATCATTCATTTGCTTGCATTTATTTTGTTTTGTTATTTTTTTATTGTGTGCGTATGTTTATTAATAATTTATTATTCATTTTTGTTGGCCTTTGTTTACTTTTGTTATTTTGTTGGTTGTTATACGAATTTTGTGTGTGTGTGGGTGTATGTTCATTTATAATTTATCATTCATTTGCTTGCATATTTTTAGTTTTGTTATTTTTTTTATTGAGTGTGTGTTTATTAATAATTTATTATTCATATTCTCGCTTCTGTTTACTTTTGTTATTTTGTTGGTTGTTATACAAATTGTGTGTTTTTGTTTGTGTTTGTATGTGTGTGTCTCTCTCTATATGTGTGTGAATTTTTTTATCATTATTTAGTTTACTTTTATTTAATTTTGTTGTATGTTTTATTGTTATACAGGTTGTGTGTGTGTGTGTGTGTGTCTAGTTATTTATAATTTATTTTCTTTCATTTGTTTAGTTTTGTTATTTGTTTTTATTGTGTGTGTGTCTCTGTCTCTGTCTTTGTTTGTGTTTGTGTGTGTCTCTCTCTCTATGTATGTGTTAATTTTTTTATCATTAATTAGCTTGTTTTTATTTAATTTTGTTGGTTTTTATTTCCATACAGGTGTGTGTGTGTGTATTTATTTATAATTTATCATTTATTAGCTTGCATTTATTTAGTTTTGTTTTTTGTTTTTATTTTGTGTGTGTTTTTATTAATTATTTATCATTCATTTACTGGTCTCTGCTTAACTTTTGTTATTTTGTTTATTGTTATACAAATTGTGTGTGTTTCTATCTTTGTTTATGTTTGTATGTGTGTGTAAATTTTTTATCATTAATTAGGTTACTTTTATTTAATTTTTTTTTGTTATCATGTTGTGTTTGCGTATGTGTGTTTATTTATAACTTATCATTCATTTACTGACATCTGTTTAGTTTTGTTATTTTGTTTATTGGTATACAAATTGTGTTTATCTCTGTCTTTATTTGTGTTTGTATGTGTCTCTCTGTGTATGTTAATTTTTTATTATTAATTAGCTTGCTTTTATTTAATTTTGTTGTTTTTCATTGTTATATAGGTTGTGCGTGTGTGTTTTTTTAATTTATAATTTATCATTCATTTGCTTGCATATTTTTAGTTTTGTTATGTTTTTATTTTGTTGTGTGTTTATTACTAATTTATTGATCATTTGCTGGCCTCTGTTTACTTTTGTTATTTTTTTTATTGTTATACAAATTGTGTGTGTTTTTGTTTGTGTTTGTATGTGTGTTAATTTTTTATCATTAATTATCTTGCCTTTATTTAATTTGTTTTTTTTTTTGTTATCAGGTTGTGTTGGTGTGTGTGTGTTTATTTATAGTTTATCATTCATTTGCTTTCATTTATTTTGTTTTGTTATTTTTTTATTGTGTGCGTGTGTTTATTAATAATTTATTATTCATTTTTGTTGGCCTCTGTTTACTTTTGTTATTTTGTTGGTTATACAAATTGTGTGTGTGTGTGTATGAGTGCGTGTTTATTTATCATTTATCATTCATTTGCTTGCATAATTTTAGGTTTGCTATGTTTTTTTTTTATTGTGTGTGTGTTTATTAATAATTTTTTGATCATTTGCTGTCCTTTGTTTACTTTTGTTATTTTGTTGGTTATACAAGTTGTGTGTCTTTATTTGTGTTTTTATGTTTGTGTCTCTCTCTATGTTTTTGTTAATTTTTTTTATCATTAATTAGCTTGCTTTTATTTGATTTTGTTGTTTTTTTATTGTTATTCAGGTTGTGTGTGTGTGTGTGTTTATTTATAATTTATCATTCATTTTTTTGCATTTATTTTGTTTTGTTATTTGTTTTTATTGTGTGTGTTTATCTATAATTTATTATTTATTTGTTGACCTTTGTTTAGTTGTTATTTTGTTAAATGTTATACAAATTGTGTGTTTCTCTGTCTTTGTTTATGTTTGTATGTGTGTGTCTCTCTATATGTGTTAAATTATCTTTAATTAACTTGCTTTTATCTAATTTTCTTTTTTTTTTTTAATTGTTATACAGGTTGTATATGTGTGTTTATTTATAATTTATCATTTATTTACTTGCATTTATTTTGTTTTGTTATTTTTTTATTGTGTGTGTGTGTGTTTATTAATAATTTATTATTCATTTGCTGGCCTCTGTTTATTTTTATTATTTTGTTGGTTGTTATACAAATTGTGTGTGTCTTTGTTTGTGTTTGTATGTGTGTGTGTCTCTCTATGTGTTTGTTAATTTTTTTACCATTAATTATCTTGCTTTTATTTAATTTTGTTGTTTTTTTACTGTTATCATTGTTGTGTGTGTGTGTGTTTATTTATAATTTATCATTCATTTGCTTACATTTATTTAGTTTTGTTATTTGTTTTTATTGTGTGTGTGTGCATGTGTGTGTTTATTTATCATTTATCATTTATTTGTTGGCCTCTATTTAGTTTTGTTATGTTTTTGTGTGTGTGTGTGTTTATTAATAATTTATTGATCATTTGTTGGCTTTGTTTACTTTTGTTATTTTGTTGGTTGTTATACAAATTGTGTCTGTGTTTATCGATGTGTGTGTTACTTTTTTTTATCATTAATTGCCTTGCTTTTATTTAATTTTGTTTTTTATTGTTATCGAGGTTTTGTGTGTGTGTGTTTATTTATAATTTATCATTCATTTGTTTGCATTTTTTTACTTTTATTTGTTTTTATTGTGTGTGTGTGTTATGTCTTTATTTATCATTTATTTGCTGGCCTCTGTTTAATTTTGTTTTTTTGTTTATTATTATACAAATTGTGTGTGTATGTGTTGTGTGTGTATGTGTCTGTCTTTATTTGTGTTTGTTTGTGTGTGTTAATTTTTTTATCATTAATTAGCTTGCTTTTATTTAATTTTGTTGTTTTTTATTGTTATGCAGGTTTTGTGTGTGTGTGTGTTTGTTTGTTTATAATTTATCATTCATTTGCTTGCATTTACTTAGTTGTGTGTGTGTGTTTTTATTTATCATTTGTCATTTATTTGCTTGCTTCTGTTTAGTTTTGCTATTTTGTTTATTGTTATAAAAATTGTGTATTTGCGTCTCTGTCTTTGTTTGTGCTTGTATGTGTGTGTTAATTTTTTTTATCATTAATTAGCTTGCTTTTATTTAATTTTGTTGTTTTTTTATTATTATACAAGTCGTGTGTGTGTTTATTTATAATTTATCTTTTATTTGCTTGCATTTATTTTGTTTTGTTATATTTTTTATTTTGTGTGTGTGTTTATTAATAATTTATTATTCATTTGCTGGCCTCTGTTTACTTTTGTTATTTTGTTGGTTGTTATACAAATTGTGTGTGTATTTATAATTTATCATTCATTTTCTTGCATATTTTTAGTTTAGTTATGTTTTTTTGTTGGTGTGTGTGTGTGTTTATTAACAATTTATTGATCCTTTGCTGGCTTTGTTTACTTTTTTTATTTTGTTGGTTGTTATACAAATTGTGTGCGTGTTTGTATGTGTGTGTCTCTCTATGTGTGTGCTACTTTTTTATCATTAATTAGCTTACTTTTATTTACTTTTGTTATTTTTTTATTGTTATCCAGGTTGTGTGTGTGTTTATTTATACTTTATCATTCATTTGCTTGCATATTTTTTATTTTGTCATGTTTTTTTTGTAGTGTGTGTGTGTTTATTAATAATTTATTGATGATTTGATGGCCTCTATTTATTTTTGTTATTTTGTTTGTTGTTTTACAAATTGTGTTTGTCTTATTTGTGCTTTTATGTGTGTGTGTGTGTGTCTCTCTCTCTCTATGTTTGTGTTAACTTTTTATCATTAATTAGCTTGCTTTTATTTAATTTTTTTTAATTGTTACACAGGTTGTGTATCTGTGTGTTTATTTATAATTTATCATTCATTTGCTTGTATTTATTTAGTTTTGTTATTTTTTTATTTTGTGTGTGTGTGTTTATTAATAATTTATTATTCATTTGCTGGCCTCTGTTTACTTTTGTTATTTTGTTGGTTTTTATACAAATTGTGTGTGTATTTATAATTTATCATTTATTTGGTTGCATATTTTTAGTTCTTTTATGTTTTTTTATTGTTGTGTGTGTTTATTAACAATTTATGGATCGTTTGTTGGCTTTTGTTTGCTTTTGTTATTTTGTTGGTTGTTATACAAATTGTGTGTGTGTCTTTGTTTGTGTTTGTATGTGTGTGTGTCTCTATATGTGTGTGTTACTTTTTTATCATTAATTAGCTTGCTTTTATTTTATTTTGTTGTTTTTTATTGTTATCCTGGTTGTGTGCATGTGTGCGTGAGCGTTTATTTATAATTTATCATTCATTTGCTTGCATTTTTTTACTTTTGTTTTTTGTTTTTATTGTGTATGTTTGTATGTGTGTTTATTTATCATTTATCATTTATTTGTTGGCCTCTGTTTAGTTTTGTTATGTACAAATTGTGTGTGTGTGTGTGTCTGTCTTTGTTTGTGTTTGTGTGTGTGTGTGTCTCTCTCTCTATGTGTGTGTTAATATTTTATCATTAATTAGCTTGCTTTTGTTTAATTTTGTTGGTTTTTTATTGTTACGCAGGTTGTGTGTGTGTGTGTGTTTGTTTGTTTGTTTATAATTTATCATTTATTTGCTTACATTTATTTAGTTTTGTTATTGGTTTTATTGTATGTGTGTGTTTATTTATCATTTATCACTTGTTTGCTAGCCTCTGTTTAGTTTTGTTATTTTGTTTATTGTTATACAAATTGTGTGGGTGTGTCTATGTCTTTGTTTGTGTTTGTATGTGTGCGTGTCTCTCTATGTATGTGTTAAATTTTTATCTTTAATCAGCTTGCTTTTATTTAATTTTGTTTTTTTTTTATTGTTATACAGGTTGTGTATGTGTGTGTTTGTTATCATTTATCATTAATTAGCTTGCTATTATTTAATTTTGTTTTTTTATTGTTATACAGGTTGTGTGTGTGTGTGTTTATTCATAATTTATCATTCATTTGTTTGCATTTATTTTTTTTTGTTATTTTTTTATTGTCCGTGTGTTTATTAATAATTTATTATTCATTTGTTGGCCTCTGTTTACTTTTGTTGGTTGTTATACAAATTGTGTGTGTGTGTGTTTTTTTTATTTATAATTTATCATTCATTTGCTTGCATTTATTTTGTTTTGTTATTTTTTTATTTTGTGTGTGTGTTTATTAATAATTTATTATTCATTTGCTGGCCTCTGTTTACTTTTGTTATGTTGTTGGTTGTTATACAAATTGTGCGTGCGTGTGTGTGTTTTTTTTATTTATAATTTTTCATTCATTTGCTTGCATATTTTTAATTTTGTCATGTTTTTTTTTTGTTTTGTGTGTGTTTTTTAATAATTTATTGATCATTTGCTGACCTCTGTTTACTTTTGTTATGTTGTTTGTTGTTATACAAATTTTTATCATTAATTAGCTTGCTTTTATTTAATTTTTTTGTTTTTTTATTGTTATCCAAGTTGTGTGTGTGTGTGTGTGTTTATTTATAATTTATCATTCATTTGCTTGCATTTATTTAGTTTTGTTATTTGTTTTAATTGTGTGTGTGTTTATTTATCATTTCATTTATTTGCTAGCTTTTGTTTAGTTTTGTTATTTTGTTTAATGTTAATAAAATTTTTGTTTGTGTTTCTCTTCTTTGTTTGTGTCTGTATGTGTGTGTGTGTGTGTGTTAATTTTTTTATCATTAATTAGCTTGCTTTTATTTAATTTTGTTGGCTTTTTATTGTTATGTAGGTTGTGTGTGTGTGTGTGTTTGTTTATAATTTATCATTCATTTGCTTGCATTTTATTTAGTTTTGTTATTGGTTTTTATTGTGTGTGTGTGTGTTTATTTATCATTTATCATTTATTTGTTAGCCTCTGTTTAGTTTTGTTATTTTGATTATTGTTATACAAATTGTGTGTGTGTTTCTGTCTTTGTTTGTATTTGTATGTGTTTGTGTCTCTCTATGTGTGTGTTTATTTTTTATCTTTAATTAGCTTGCTTTTATTTAATTTTGTTGTTTTTTTATTGTTATGAAGGTTGTGTGTGTGTGTATTTATTTATAATTTATCATTCATTTGCTTGCATTTTTTTAGTTTTGTTATGTTTTTTTTTGGTTGTGTGTGTGTGTGTTTATTAATAAGATATCATTCATTTGCTGGCCTATTTTTAGTTTTGTTATTTTGTTGGTGGTTATACAAGTTGTGTGTGTGTGTGTGTGTGTGTGCGCGTGCGCGCGCGCGCGTGCGCGCGCGTGCGTGCGTGCGCGTGCGCGTGTGCGTGTGCGTGTGTGTGTGTGTGTGTGTGTTATTATTCATTTGTTGGGCTCTGCTTACTTTTTTTTATTTTGTTTCTTGTCATACAAGTTGTGTGTGTGTCTTTGTTTGTGTTTGTATGTGTGTGTGCCTCCCGATGTTTGTGTTATGTTTTTATCATTAATTAGCTTGCTTTTTTAAATTTTGTTGTTTTTTTTATTCTTATGCAAGTTGTGTGTGTGTGTGTGTGTGTTTCTTTATAATTTATCATTCATTTGCTTTTATTTATTTAGTTTTGTTATTTTTTTATTGTATATGTGTATTTATTAATAATTTATTATTCATTTGTTGGCTTCTGTTTACTTTGTTATTTTGTTTATTGTGATACAAGTTCTGTGTGTCTTTGCTTGTGTTTGTATGTGTGTGTGCCTCTCGATGTTTGTGTTATGTTTTTATCATTAATTAGCTTACTTTTTTAAATTTTGTTGTTTTTTTAATTCTTATGCAGGTTGTGTGTGTGTGTGTGTGTTTCTTTATAATTTATCATTCATTTGCTTTTATTTATTTAGTTTTCTTATTTTTTTATTGTATGTGTGTATTTATTAATAATTTATTATTCATTTGTTGGCCTCTGTTTACTTTTGTTATTTTGTTTATTGTGATACAAGCTCTGTGTGTCTTTGCTTGTGTTTGTATGTATGTGTGTCTCTCTATGTTTGTGTTATGTTTTTATCATTAATTAAAAAGTGCTTTTTTTTAATTTTGTTATTTTTTTTATTGTTATACAGGTTTTGTGTATGTATGTGTTTATTTATAATCTATCATTCATTTGCTTGCATTTCTTTAGTTTTGTTATGTTTTTTGGTTGTTGTGTGTTTGGTTGTTTGTTAATAATATATCATTCGTTTGCTGGTCTCTGTTTACTTTTGTTATTTTGTTTATTGTTATATAAGTTGTGTGTGTGTCTTTGTTTGTGTTTGTATGTGTCTGTGTCTCTCTATGTCTGTGTTAAGTTTTTATCATTAATTCTTTTGCTTTTATTTAATTTTGTTGTATTTTTTATTGTTATACAGGTTGTGTGTGTGTGTTTATTTATAATTGCTTGCATTTTTTTTAGTTTTGTTATGTTTTTTCTTTGTTGTGTGCGTGTGTGTGTGTGTTTATTAATAATATTTCATTCATTTATTGGCCTCTGTTTACTTTTGTTTTTTTGTTTATTGTTATACAAGTTGTGTGTGTCTTTGTTTGTGTTTGTATGTGTGTGTGTCTGTCTATGTGTGTGTTAAGTTTTTATCATTAATTAGCTTGCTTTTATTTAATTTTGTTGTATTTTTTATTGTTATACAGGTTGTGTGTGTGTGTGTTTATTTATAATTTATCATTCATTTGCTTGCATTTTTTTTTGTTTTGTTATGTTTTTTTGGTTGTTTGTTGGTGTATGTGTGTGTTTATTAATAATATATCATTCTTTTGCTGTTATTTTATTTATTGTTATGCAAGTTGTGCGTGTGTGTTTATCATTCATTTGCTTGTATTTTTTTAGTTTTGTTATTTTTTTTGTTGTGTGTGTGTGTGTGTGTGTTTATTAATAATATATCATTCATTTGCTGGTCTCTGTTTACTTTTTTTATTTTGTTTGTTTTTATACAAATCTTGTGTGTGTGTGTCTTTGTTTGTATTTGTATGTGTGTGTCTCTCCCTAAGTTAAAGAATATTGGGTCAAGGAACCCTTTTTCAGAAATTCTTTACTACGGCAATTTTGCCAAGTCTAGTTAATGAATGATTGAAGGTAGTGGAGTAGGCATGATTTGATCGTGGATGTGCACTACTAATAGACACAACAGTGGGTAGAAAACCTTAGATAATCTTTATAAATAGGAGATTACCCATAAGGTACATAGGTTTCGATTCCTTTATTCTACATTCTGTTGCATTGTGCACACACCCCACTCCTTTGGCTATTGTCATTCTTGTGTAGTGATGTCCAGAAGCTCTGTGATATCTCCTTCATAGATATTACTAAGTAATTTTCTTCTCCTTGGTGTTTAATCCCCTTACAGACACCTTGGAGATTATACTTAATCCGACAAAAACGATCACTAGTGTTACACTCCTACCGGCCTCGCCCTTTCGAGTGGCGGGTTAGAGGGGTTCCTTTTTCTTATTGCCATTTCATTGCTACTTGTTCTTTTTATCATATATATCAGAGTGAACATAAGAGAGCATGTTGGACAAATACAATATATTGGTAAAGTACAATAAACCCTAAAGTAAATCAGTCCCCATGGGGTTAAGGGCACGGTCATCCCAAAGTAAATACTAAATAGTAATTACTATTATACTCTTATCCAGAATAAATACACCTTTGAGCCTCCTTAGAGCATCTTCATCTTTTCATATCAATAATCTCGGCCCTTGCCTTTTAAACTTCTGATCACCTCAACCACAAGCACCTGTATCTTCAAAACGTTCTAGAATTCAAAGTTAAATCCCAGAGTAACTGTTAACTCACGTACTATACTGTATAGTGTATGCATGCACCCATGACATGTAAAATCAAATCATAAGCCAAACATACCACATATGCATTCAGAAACATACACACTAACCAATCATCACGCATCGTCGAGTTGCCTGAACTAGGCTAGCCCCAGATTTATCGTAATCATGAACCTCGCATTGTCGTGCTACCTGAACCAGGCCAGCCTCGGATTTACTGGATTAACAACTCCTGCACCGTCGAGCTGCCTGAACTAGGCCAGCCTCGGATTTACCGGTATCACAACCATCAAGCCGCCACTCAAGGCAAGCCTCAGATTTATCCTCAGTGCTAGGAACACAATAGTTAGGGACTCAAACCCAATCCTGCTCTATATGCACATTTGGCAAAATCAACACACATGGAAAACAAACATACAACAAAACATATCAAGCACTTGAGTAAACAGTTACTGCCAGGAACTCTTTGAAAATGACAACCTCTTCTCTAGTGTTTGAACCAGGCTCCACTCATGTCACTTCCCTAGTTAAAAACGAAAAAAAAATGAAATACCATGCTTTTAATCATAATTACCATCTTTACCTTAAGTTTCATGAATTTCACCTACCACTAGATTTTTCAGAATTACTGTCCTAACTTCGTTGATTTTTAATAAATTATAGAAAAATTGTATCGACATGAAATAAGTGATCTTATAACCCTTAGGATGTGTATTTTAGAGTAAAAATAATTACCAAGTCCAAATTGGTTCGAATCCTTTTCTGGTTTCCAATCTTTGGCCACTGCTGCGAGAGAAAAATCTTGTTTTTAGGTCATTTTCATTCTTAAATAGATCTCGGTTGGAATATCAAAATGACACAAAAACTATATCAAAATCATAACCCTTAGGATGTGTATTTTATAGTAAAAATAATTACCAAGTCCAAATTGGTTCGAATCCTTTTCTGGTTTCCAATCTTTGGCCACTGCTGCGAGAGAAAAATCTTGTTTTTAGGTCATTTTCATTCTTAAATAGATCTCGGTTGGAATATCAAAATGACACAAAAACTATATCAAAATCATAACCCTTAGGATGTGTATTTTATAGTAAAAATAATTACCAAGTCCAAATTGGTTCGAATCCTTTTCTGGTTTCCAATCTTTGGCCACTGCTGCGAGAGAAAAATCTTGTTTTTAGGTCATTTTCATTCTTAAATAGATCTCGGTTGGAATATCAAAATGACACAAAAACTATATCAAAATCATAACCCTTAGGATGTGTATTTTATAGTAAAAATAATTACCAAGTCCAAATTGGTTCGAATCCTTTTCTGGTTTCCAATCTTTGGCCACTGCTGCGAGAGAAAAATCTTGTTTTTAGGTCATTTTCATTCTTAAATAGATCTCGGTTGGAATATCAAAATGACACAAAAACTATATCAAAATCATGCCCCAGATGTATACTTTTAGCATGTAAAATATCAAAGCATTTGAAGTTAATTTACTATGTTAAAGCCATGGATGTGTCTTCGCTGCCCAAAAATCGAAAGAATTGGCATATTTTCATATATTAGAGACTTATGCTTTGAGAGTTTGGAAAAAGATGATCTTACATGTACGCACACAAAAAAACCCTCTGAACCCATTGAGAACCTCAAAAACATGTAAATCCCACTACATCTATACGAAATCACCATAGGGCAAAGATAAGAGTTTCCAAGTAGTTGGTTAGGGAACTTACCTCAGAATTTTGGTTGCGGGTGGCTTTCTTTTCCCTTGGACCAAAACCTTCAGTTGGAGACTCTCCCTCTTCACCTTTATTTCATGCTTGGCTGATGGAAAATGGAGGGAGAGGTGCTATTTATATAGGCTCCAAGGGTGAAGGCTTTTACCTAACTTTGGTTATTACCCACTGGACGAAAGGATGTCTCGGATTTAAATATTATTTCTTCACATAATTCTCAAAGCTTTAGGGAACTCTTGTGGGAAGATGGGAAACACATTCCAAGGCCAAAAATGAGATTCCAAAATTGCCCCTAGTTGTGGTCTCTGAAATTGCCAGTTGTAGGTTTTAGGTCTAGGGGTAAAACGGTCATTTCGCGCTCTCTCTTCAAGGCCTTGGGACCCACAAGATCTGCCCTCGGATTTGTGTCATAAATTCCATTTATTAGTCATAATTACATGTCATTTCATTGTTCCAAAAGATGTGATCCAGATTAAACCGAATTTTTTTATTATTTCTCTCTCATCATAATTATTTGATGTGACTTGTACTTTCTTCATAATTACATAATGTGACCTTTTCTTTCCCTCTAAGTCATTTTCTCTCTCCTCTGGGCCCACCCAAATTCGTCCTCCTTCTGTGTCTAGGGATTTGGGCTCGACTCCGGTAAGCTCTAACTGGTCCCGCTTACCTCTTTTTTGCCGGTTACACTTTCCTCGTACTTTGTGCCACTTTGTGGGACTTGTGTGGGTCCGGACTAACAATCTCTTTTCCCTGATCTTAAGTGGACGGAATATAGTTCCTTAGGGAGCAAGAAATCCATATTTCAATTTCCCGGTCGGTTCCCCTTTGTTGGTTAACGTTTTCCTAAGCCTTTGACCTTGTAATTGTGCCTTTATATGTGTTTAAATCAACTTTTCCTATCCCCTGATGTGGTTGCACGTTTTTCTTTATTCTTGGGGAATAAGAAACGTATATTTTAATATCTTATAATAACCTTGTAATTTGTGGAGCCAAAAAGTCAAATATTCAATCTTAAAATGCCACGTGTCCTACTAGCATTGCTCATTACTTTTGTCCTTTGTAATCATGAGGGACACGTGTCACCATTCTATTTGGCTAATACAAAAGTATGTCATCATTAGTCATTATGACCTTACTTTATTAAAGTTACTTTATCAATGTTGATTCGAGATCCTGCCCGAGTTTTACTCAGGTTCTCTTTACAAATACTGATGTTTTCTCGAAAACATAGAGCACCCCCTGACTACCTTGAAAATGTTGCATACTCACTTCTACTACATACTTTTGCCCAACTAATTGTCCTATACCTTAGGACATAGTTAGGTGATATCTTTTCCAATTGAATTTGCATCGTATGGGTCCTCGGTGCCCTTTTCCATTAGCACTTTAATTCCACAGCTTGAACATACTAGGTTCTTTGACCCGTATAGCCGAGTTACTTAGTCCCAGATAGGCTTCCTAACCCTCGACATTCTTGAGACTCTTCCCGAATCGGGCTTAGTTGTCCGCCTACTTTAGGCTTATTCTCAATTCTTGGGTCCAAAATTCGGGATATTACAATCAGTCCTTTGAGGCTGGACATCTGTGTTCTTACTACAGAACACAAACTTTACACATGAACAATTATATGTTGATTATCTAGGATTAAAAGCATGGACGATTTAAAGATTGTTGTGCATGATAATGGTTGTGGCAACAAGAACACAACAAGGAATGTTGTGTACAAACAGATATTTAGGAATGTTAATCGATTAGAAAAGATTGTTGTTTGACATTGTTGAGATTTCGTTCGTAATATATACTCTAAATCGATTAGAGGATATTAATATTTACCATTACTGAAGTTTCATTTCTAATATATAGTAATTTATTGATAGTGATGTTTTGATATTCTTTAAAAGACAAGAAAGTTGTATTACTTTGGAAGAATTTTTTTTTGAGTAACTTGTGAAGTATTGTCACTTGGTGCAACACATGGGAAAGCACAAGTTTGTTGCATTTAATAGAACGTTGTCGGTGCTTAGCCCAAAAAAGATTGAAAACACTGATTATTGTAAAATGTTAAAGTGGAGTATTAAAAATATGTAATATAATTACTAAAATTGTGAACATGGAGTGATGAAGAACAATTAACACTTTGATATATGCTAATATGGAATAAATAAAGGAAAGGTAATAAATATAAAAGGGATCCCTCTAACCTGCCACCATAAAGGGCGAGGCCGGTAGGGGTGTAACACGGGGAGTGATGAAGGTTGAAGGTCTAAAGAACAAAGCGATTCACAAGAAGCCCCGGCATCAAAGCGACTCCTCCTTCTACCAGGGTCGCCGCCATAATCGCCGCCAAGAAGCGTTGCCTTTTTGGAAAATGCCAGGTATTCTATTCCTTACATAACAACAATGGTTCGTATTGTTAACTGTTGGGAGTAAGTTTGAGGAAATGGTAGTTTTTATGTGGTAGTTTGGTGTTTCATGGAACCATTGGCTGTTAGTTACATTTAAGAATTTAGCATTTTATTCTTTGTAGAAATATAGAAATATTGTGTATTGGGTTGGGTGTTGGAATTGCGCTCTACTGTTTTCATGAATAATTAGATTCTATAATCAAGGAAGAGATGTATGTGCTTAATCTGAACTCTTAATGCAACATTCATGATAGCTTTTGTTGTTGTTTCACTGAGACATAATATTTAATAGAAGGGAAGTACTGACATTGCTTGTTACTTACCCTTTACTTGTTGGTGCTTTTGTAACTTCTATACTTAAATTAAAAAAATTGATGACCAGATCCGCTCAGTGTGCAAGGCTTTTAAGCCTCTTGGCATTCATATAGTAGTATACATCCGGGCGCTTCCTTAGACCACCAGATTCAAGGGTAATGGTTGAATCTCTTATTTTTTGCTTTTTAACATAATTACGTAACATAGTGATGCTTGTTATGAAAAGGCTACACATTCTTGGAGCATATGCAATATTTGTTATTGCTGTTTGGCAATGCATATTGAATTTCCTTGAAAGACCAAAAGAGTCTTGACCATAATTATCTGGCATTTGAACAAAGAGGAATTTATAGCTCTAACTCTCAATGCAAATAGTAGGAGATAGTGCTTTGTACTTGCAAATTTACTATAAGTCATTTATATTAATGACCTTAACCACTGTATCCAAATGAACAGCTTCATGTTTGAGCAAAACCTTTTATTCTTGAATGCTTTTGGTACGAAGTAGCCTTTCAATCTGGAGAGTTCTGAAAATCAAAATCAATAATTTCTCTGATAGTTTACTTAGCTTGAAAAAGAGTTCAGGGAATATAGAGATCAGAGGCAAGATGGCAATGGTCCTGCCCTGTGTCCCTTGAAATCAGCGAATTGAAAATCAAAATGAAAACAAAGCAATTATGAAATCCTGGGGGACGAAAAATAGAAACTAAAATCAAAGGACAAAAAGATAAAGGTAAAGGAAAGCTATTAATAAAATGTGATTTTCTAATTGAATCATGTGGTCTCCAGAAGGGACATAGTAGGAAAATTGGAAGCATATATTTGAAAAGGCTCCTGGGAGGGGCTGACATAGTTGGGGTTGATGTAGTTGTTAATGGGGGCTGACATTGTTGTTAATGGGGGCTGATATAGTTGTTAATGGAGGCTGATATAGTTGTTAATTTAATGAGGACTGATATAATTGTTAAACAGGGCTGATATAGTTGTTAATGGGGCTGATATTGTTGTTAATAGGTGGCTGATATTGTTATTAAAGGGGGCTGATATAGTTGTTAAAGGGGCTCATATAGTTGTTAAACATGATTGATATAGTTGTTAGTGGGAGCTGATATTGTTGTTAATAGGGGCTGATATTATTATTAAAGAGGGCTGATATAGTTGTTAATAGGGGTTGATATAGTTGTTAATGGTGGTTGATATAGTTGTTAATGAGGGCTACGGTTGTTATTGGGGTTGATATAGTTGTTAAATAGGACTGAACGATATAGTCGTTAAACAACACTGATATAGTTGTTAATAGGGGCTGATATTGTTGTTAAACAAGGCTGATATATTTATGTAATGAGGATGATATAACTGTTAGCGTGTACTAATATAATTATTAACGTGTACTGATATAGTTGTTAGCGTGTACTGATTTAATTGTTAACATGTGTTGATATAGTTGTTAATATTTTACTGATGTAGTTGTTAATGCTATATTGAAATGCCGAATAATATAGATGCAGGAAAAAACTAATTATTTTCCATTTTCTTGCTTCTTCTGCACATACCAATAACAAATAACATAGATGCAAGATAGAATTCATGTTCTCATTCATATTAAAATGTTAGCTAAACAACACAATACCAAGATTGTGAAGGTCATTTTCATCAATACACATGAACCTTCTCGAAAAAGCAAATTTTGCACAACTTTGTCATAAATACATATTCAAGACTTCTGCACGATTGATGATTAATCTCAAATGTAACAAAAGATAATCAAGTTTATGATTCCTGTACAAAATATATTAGATATTTACATCATCGGTCAACTTACTCAAATTTAAAGATCTTCCACGCATGCCCTAGCACATTAGTGCTCCTTTAACTTGATTACTCACATTCTGATGGGGCATCATCAGTAATGAACACTTAATGTAAAATCTGTCAAAAACTTCATGTGCAATCACAAGCTACTATAGCTTCTCCAATCTGACCTCTACATCCTGAAACCACCAAGCTCAATCAAATTGAAAGCTAAAGGAACATAGTAGACAAGTGGCGGGAAGCAGACCAATAGTTCAATTAAAATCTGTCATCTTGCAAATGAGATAAGTTGCTGTTTTTAGAGTGTATTTAATTAGTCATGCAAAGAACAAATAGTTGGTATAATGAAGGCAGTGTTTGGGTGTGACAGATCACAAAGTCGCCTGCTGCAACAGGACATGACACTTAATCACAAAGGTCACGAAGTCTTCTAACTAAATGTTCTAATTGAATTTGAAAAGCTGTAGTTTCAAATAAGATACACCACAAAAAATTTTGTTTGCCCATTAAAAAAAAAAAGCAAAAGATGGTGAATCAATAATTAGTCATCAATTTACCTTATCACTGGCTTTTGCTTCTTTAGATCCCAGACCACTAAAAAAGTTCAAAAGGTTATATAAAACATACAGGATTCTAGCTAACAACATATGGTTGGGATCAATGTATAGAAAATTCTGATAATCATCACTCACCATGGTTCCATTATAAGATGTTGATGTTAAACTGTGTTGGACCTTACTATTCCATGCTAAGGATGAAACTTCCCCTGGCTTGCAGATCCACTACCCTGCACTGTAATTATATACACTATGTTGTGCATCCTTAAAACTTAAAATACAGACATTGAAAGACAGAGCATAGATCTATCATGTAAAAAGCTAGCATTTCCAAGTAAACACAGAGGAAGGAAATATGACCTTGAGTGTCGGAAAATGACAGGGCTTCAAGGGATTGACCAAATACCATATGCAAAGTTCACCATCATCAGCCCCAGATGCAAGAACCATTCCAACTAAGATAGTCCAAATTCCTTTTATGAATCATATTTCTCTTTAAGTAACCTTCCCGATGCTCAACCAAGATTCAATTTTAATAAATCCTTTCTGTAAGATACAATAATCCTAATCTCGCAAGACATTTCCCAGGAAAAGTTGAACATCAAAGCTCCACTCATTGACTATAAATTTATTTGTTTAAAATCCACATGAATCGCTATAAACAGCTTAAGTTTATCGAATAAATCTAGATTCTTGTCAAATCAAATAGAAATTGAGACTAAAATTTGAGACACATAAAAATTAGAAGAAAAATTGCTCGACTCCAGAAAAAACGGCTAGGGTTATAATTCTAGAGGGGAATAGGATTTGAGGATTAGGGTTTTTAATGAGATGCAAAGAGAGTGGTGAAACATACCAAAGCAAGCGATGAGACAGGGAGCTGTGACCATGTAATTTGCTGTTAGTGCATATGAAAGCGTGTTAGTGCAGATGAAGGAGGTCAGAGGGAGAGAAAACATGTTTTATTCCCTGGACAACAATGTAATTTGCCCTTTGAACTTAATACTAGGCTCTAAAACATTTTCTATTTTTTGGATCTTTTTTAAAAATATGTTGTTATCTTGGCCTTCATATGGATTTTCCCAATACTTTTAAAATTTATTTTAACAGTATGAGAGGTTCCGTAATTGTCCATCCATTGATGCATCGCCGTAGATAAGGGGGATTCCGTCTCCCGCCACATCAAGTTGCGAAGAATAGGTTTTATGGTGTAGTGCCACGTGTCCATCTCCCCCCACACTTCTCTCCAAAATTGGACAATGCCAAATTCGCCATTTCCCTTACCTTTCTCTCAAATAAACATTTATTTATTGGTTTTAATATATTTGCTCTCACCCCGTTCTTTCTTACTCGGTGTCTCTCGGTTTCCGTCGTGAGCTCCCTCTCGCAGGCTTTTCTCTCTTCGGATCGAATTCCCCACCAGCGGGGAACCCCCAACAAGCCCAACAATTTATTTAAAAAAAAAAAAGAAGAAAAATTCGTTTGCCTTACGTTGCTTAGTCTTACCCAAATCTAAATTAATAAGGGAATCCAATCTTGTTATTAGGATTCGATACCGGGAGATTTTGCTTTCACTCCTCGATTGTGACTGCATCGGGGAAATTTAGGGTTCTCTGGTTCTTTTGTCATCGTCATCATCTGGATTTGTTTAGGTTTGATTTTTCTCTGCCAATACACTATTATTCCTTTGCTATATTGCGTTTTTATCTTCTTTTGATCTGTATATTGTGTTATTAGATTTTTTTCTGGCCTTGTTCTTCTATTATTGTCAAACCCAAGTGCTTATGGGGTTGGACCCGAAAAAATAAGAGTAATTTGATTTGCTATTTGGATTCTTCTGATTGATTTTTGGCTTTTTTATTTTTTCGCCTCAAGTTCTTCTCAGGAAACTCGGTGAAAATTTTGGTGCGTTGTTTTAGTTTGCCATCCGAATTCGAGGGTTTTCTTCTTAGATCGTCCAGAACCTTCTCTTTAGTTCTCCTTTTGTTTTCCGCTCTATATCTCCCACTCATTGTTCACCTTCTCAGAGAAAAAAACACATAAAAAGATTAGGGTTTGTGGATTATCTTTTAGTTGGGGTGTACATAGATAGATGAGATGGCCTTGAATTTCTCGCATCGACCCATCTTTGCGGCTCACGATGTTGACAATTGCTTTGATTATGGAAGGGATAGATGTGATAGGCCTGGCTCGCAGGAGTCTGTCTCGAAGGACATTCTTGACCTTTTGCCATCGGATCCCTTTGGCATGGATATCAGTTCTACCGTTACGGCCATCACAGGATGGCTAGAGGATTTGGAAGCTGATTACGTTGGATATAGAGGGAAGGACGTTGGGGCAAGTGATGGTAATTATCAGCTCGTTGCTGGATTGAATTTAATTTGGAACAATGCCATGAGGCTCCATGCCTTTCCTGGCAGCCTGTGCGTTGAGAACAAGCCACACATAGCAAGTGGGTTTGGTGACTCTTTTCAGCAAGAAGCAGGAGTTGCTTCAAGCAATGATGACTTTGGATCTTCTTGTGAAACGGGTGACATGCTGGGCTTTGACTATAAAGATTCAGGGATTGATTGTTGGTCCCCTGACGCGTGCATGAATGATGGGAGTCACCCAGAAGATGAACTAGCTCATCATCCTGCCTTAGCTTTTGCTCTCGCTCATCTGGGTGTGCGTGATCTTCTTGCTGTTGAGAGAGTATGCAAGTCTCTGAATTCTGCAGTCCGAGAAGATCCTCTTCTGTGGAAGAGTATCCACATAGACCAACCTATCAATGAGAAGATCACTGATGACCTTCTTTTGCAACTAACTAAAAGGGCAAAAGGTAATCTTCAGGGCCTAAGCCTGGTGGAGTGTACAAGGATAACAGATGATGGTCTGAAGCAGGTCATTGAAGGCAATCCCAATTTGACCAAGGTGAGCAACTGAGCATGAATTAGCCTAAAATGCTTTAAATTTTAAATTGGATATTATATAAGTTGGCAGTTCATGTACATCATTTTTATCCTATTTGGCCTGAACCTACGGAATGATTATTTGGATTTTATGCGCTTAGTTTGAATATGTATCTCAAACCTCTTGGGCTGTTACCTTTACTTGTACGTATATAATTTGTTGCATGAATCTCTGTCTCTCGTCCTTCACCTGTTTCAAAATTTAAGAAACAATTGCTATTCTGGATATGGCTTCAGGAATGCACTTTAATATTTATTATTGACTGGACTTTTTATGGACGGGATGGCCATCTACGTAGGAAAAGCATGAATTTTCTACTTAAGGCTTTAAACAAATGGATGGCTACCGCTGAATATTTTGCACTTAGAAATCTCCTGACCAAATGTTGTTGCATGCAATGTGTTTTGAGATTTGTACTTTTGGTAGAAAATGTAGTATTTTCCTTTCTAGTTTGGAGGGAAGTGCTACCAAACTTTGATGGTGTGATTAAATTCAGTTGATGATAGTCCCATCTGAAATTAGATAATTTTTCAACTGTCTACTTTGATGTATGCAAGTTTAGTTATTAGATGCATATAAGTTAATGGTTCATACCCTTCACAGCTCTAGGCACCTTGAAGTAGCATTGGTGGTATTTGTGTAAGCTTCTTTCTTGTGACTTCATTGGGATCTGTCTGCTTACTCCTGCCTTTTCTTAACTTTATCGTATCTACTCTGAGCGTTGAATACTGTAGGTTTAGACAAGATTCATAAATCGACAAGCTGCTAAATTGTTTTCCTTGCTTCACAGTTGAGTGTTCCAGGATGTACAAGACTCAATGTTGAGTGTATTGTGAATATCCTTAAGGATTTCAAGTCTACTGGTACTGATGGAGTGAAACACTTGCGCATAGGTGGCCTTTATGGTGTCACAGAAGAGCATTTTGAAGAATTGATGCTTTTGTTAGGCACTGATAGCCAGATGTTGCAGCGGTCTCGCAAACCACATTTTTATCATAGGGGAAACCTGTATTTGTCGGATGACGACGACTGTGCCATAGATATTGAGATGTGTCCAAGATGTCAGAATTTCAAGCTGGTTTATGATTGTCCAGCGGAGGGTTGCCAAGGGATGGGGCATGCTGCTCAGGTGTGCCGAGCATGCACTCTTTGCATACCCCGCTGTAGTCAGTGTGGGAAGTGCATTAATGACAATGAATATGAAGAAACATTTTGTCTGGAACTACTTTGCGCTGATTGTGCAGATTGTCCAGCGCCAGCTGAGGGAACCAGATAGGGAAGGCTTCTGTTTTTCCTCAAACAGGGTTATGTCTTTTGTGATGGTAAGGGCTGAAGGTAAATGACATGTGTGAATGATAGTTTATTTTTCTGATGAGGAAGAGAATTACTCATGATTTAAAAATCAAGCCAAAGTCTAGGATCATCTAAAATACGCCTTATGTTAGGAACCTGAGTTATTGTCACAGGGTTTACCTGTTTGAGAACTTCTGTTGTCATGGCCCACTATTTTCTATTATCGCACTTGATGTTTGTCTTGCTGAAGAAAAAAATACAAAAAAAGAGGCTGAAGGGAAAAAAACAGAGAGAATTTACAGATGTAATGTAACTCGTAAAAGGGGGAAAATATTTTGGAGAGATGGCTGCTTACTTCTCAGAAACAGATTATTTCTTGAGGTCCTCATCAAGAATAAAGTCTCATGAAGACATGAGAAATGTTGGGTTGTGTTGGGACTCAAGTGCCATTCTTGTTATCCTTCCTGGACCTGGAGGTTTGTTGCATTCACTGTGGCAGAGTTTCCATTCCGTGGAGAAGCGGAATTGGTTTCAGTTTTAACATTCTGCATGTATGGAAAAGCTCTATTGTATCAGTAGTAACCTGGAGGCCAATGGTTTCCTTGTGCTATGGTTATCAATCTCCTCACCATTGTTGTAATGAATGAACATGTTTTCTAGTTACGTGGCATTCGAGGCCACCGATGCTGTGATTTTAGGGTATTTTCTGGCTGCCATTCGACCTTCATGATTAGCTGTTTTCAGACAATTCGCCGTGTTCTGGTTTATGTATTTTGTTGATTCTCTTCTTGTATACAGAGGAGGGGACAAAATAATAATGAAGGGGGTATCAAGTGAAACAGGCTTTGTGGCGTTGTATGATCCATGTAACTAACCTCACTTAGTGCCACAAGGTTTTGTTGTTATATCAAGTGAAACAGGCCTTTTTTTTTTTTTTTTTTGTACCCCTTTCGACCTATGTCTTTAGCTACGGGTACCAGGTCAAATAAAATAACATGAAACTCTAGAATCTGTTATATGTATGTTTGCTGAAGAATTTCGTTTTACAATAATGTGCTCTACTTAATTATCTTCATTGTGCCTATGTTATGTACTTCGGGTTGAATAGGCTTTTTTTGTTTTGCTAGATTTCTTTTATTAGAATGCATCACTGGTTAGTCATGTATTTTTTAGTGTTTTCCCCGTATTTGCCCCGTTTCTTGTTCATAGGTTATAAAAATATGATTTACTCTCTATTTGGCACAACTATCTGCATTCTTTTGTTTTAAACTGTGTTGCTAGCTTTTAAAATTGAATCTAAATATAAGAAAATATAGGTATTCTTGATGGTTTTTACAAAGCATGAGGTAGTTTTAAGGAATGTTAAATGTTTTTGTCTTATTAGAAATTAATGTGAAACTTTGAATTTTATGTCATGTTTAATGTTTTTATTTATTAATTGGTTGGGAGTGATTTATATTTAAGAGCAGATTAATATATGGATAAGAATCTAGCCACCACAAGTAACTAAAGATAGGAGATAATAGTGTTTCCTAGTTACAAATACAAGATAATAAGTTTTGTATTTTCTCGTCTTAAAGGACTGAGGGATGCTATTTATAATTAATACTACCTTCTTTTCAGAATATTGGAGATAAACATGGGATTTGTTTGACTTTTAAATGTAAGAACGCAATCTACTTTACCTTCCAACTTTTTACACAGACACACATATATATATTCTAGAGTATTCTATTCAAATTATTAATCACGCACATATATATATATTTCCGGTGGTTTTTATTAAGCGCTAGTTACAATGAACATGGTTAAAAATAATATTTTTAAGAAAACCAACACATTTATTATAAATAACTAATTTTCTTAATTTTCTTAATAGCTATGAATTAACTATCTAGCTTTCATATTAAAGATTAGAAGGAATATAGTATCTGGACTTGATATCTGGAAATAGCGGTAGACATTGATTCTAAACGTGCTTCGCCGCCTGAGGCCATGATGTTAAACTGCATTTTCAATGAACAAACAGAGCAAGTTTTTTCAGCATTGATGATGCTACTATCATCAATTAGGACGGGTTTCATTTGGTTTTACATTGAAGGGTCCTCTTTGTTTCCTTTTACAAGAAACATTATGTGATATAAGTGTGATTATATAAGGAACAAATCCCTCTTATTTGAAACTTTAAAATCTTTTCAATTTTACCCCCATTAAATATATGTCATTCATGATCTCTTCGATAAGTTTTCACTTTTATCTCTCATGTACCTCTTTATAATTAAGGATATAATTAGAATGAAAAGTACATATATAACACATTTATTGTTTTTAATTAATATTTTGAATTGCATTATTTTGGTAATTGTTCCTCATAATAAGAATTGGAGGAAGTATTTCTTGGTCATATTCAAGTGGTATAAATGAGGATGGCTGTGTTAGTAAATAGATGTCCTAGAGACAATCAGTTTTGACAGAGGGATACATTTTTCTATTTAGTATTTGTGATTAATAAAATTAAGCAAATTTTATTTTTATCACATTTATGTCTCACTTTTATTTAAAGTAAATATGCGTTTAAAGATAAAAATCCTAGGAATGGAACATGTGTTTACTCGAGGATCTATGATAGGGATCATAATCATGAGGACTCAAGAACACTAAATTCTATTGTGTGAAACTTGTTCCTAGTCTTGAATCACCAAGAAAGAGTATTGATGATCTCAATAAGACTAATACGACATCATCTACTTGTATAGAGATACAAGGTAGGGACCTCATAGAATACAGACATGTGATGCTTAGTCGATGTCGTGGGTGGATTTGTTGGAGAACAGATAGCACTGAACATACCCGCCAAGAGACTCCACAAAGATTTGTAAGAAGTATCATAAAAGTCTCTCAACGTTTGGTAATACAAATCGTCCTAAACTTGAGGATGTTATTGAGCACTGTGTCCTAGGGTTGTACTTTGACTGTATAACTCTATCCACCTGAGAATGGGGAGAACAATGTACTCTTGGGTATGACTTGAATGCATGAGTGTAGATGAATATGCCGAAATGACTCAGTCCCCTACAAGGGATTAATCTTTCACAAGACCGGTAGGGCTTGGATGACTTCTAATTAACTTGGAAATCTGTGCACAGTAAGTGATCATGAAAAGTCATGTTCCATCTCAAAGTCAATAGAAGAAGTTTCCTAGTTCTGTGAAAAAGCTATATTTAGTCAATCAAGAGAGATGATACTCTATATTTGCTCTCGACTAAATGTGAATGACGACGTGAGGGATGATTCCGGCATAGTATCCAAATTAGAAAAGGTAGATCACTTGATTAACTCAATTAGTTCTGGGGCCACAGAGCATTGCTAGTATCTTATGTAGTCATTATATAACTTGGGCCCATTAAAGGAGTTTGATTGGTCCAAGGTTATTTATGTCAATGATTAACTAGGCCTAATAGGTCACACACAAAGGTCTTATTGGGCTTTCTTGAGAGAATGGGTGTATTTGGGTTGGAGCGAGACTCCAAGTCCAATATATAAAATGACGCCATAAATGGTTCCTTATTACGAAATTAGTTTATCTACTAATGGGCCCAAATACGTTACAAACCAAACAAAGTCTTAGGCCAGTTTGAATTTGAAATTCGAATTTTGATTTTGAAATTTAAATTTGAATTTTAAATTCAAGAGATTGGGTTATAAAGATAATTTTGAATTATCTAATATATTTGTGTGTGTGTGTGTGTGTGTGTGTGTGTGTGTAAATATCCAATAAAGATTGGATAAATGAAAGATAAAGATTAATAAAGATATGGATGTGATCCATATTTTAAATTATTAATCCAAGAAATAATTAAAGATACAGATGTGAACCATTACCTTAATTATTAATTCAAGAAATAATTAAAGATATGGATGAGATACGTTATCTTAAATAATTAAGTCAAGATATGGATTTAATCCATTTTTATTAATTATTTGGATATTATCAATTAATGAGCCATTAATCTTGAATCCTAATTAGGGTGTTGGCTAATAAATTTAGACGACACATCAGTATTGTTCATTATTTGGCCAAAGTACCAAGAAAGGGAACAAGAGGTGCCATCCATAGGTAATCCGTTCTTATTCTTCCTTTCCAAAAACCCAATCTCAAGAAATCTAATCTTCTTGAGATAAAGAAAATCCAAGAACCTTGACTCCTCAACTTTGCCGTCGCCTTGCAAGTATCCAAGGAAGAGAGGAATCAAAGAGAAGGAGTTCTCAAGGCAATCGGGAGATAGCCATGTGAATTAGCGTTAGAGGATCTCATCCACTTCAATCTTCAGTAATCTAAGGTAAATTTAGAACTCACGTGTTTTAATGAGTAGATCTTGAAACTACCCATAAGTATTTCTTTATAATTTGGGATAATTCAGGAATGCCTGTAAAGAGTTATGGGATCCATAATAAGTAATAAAGTTGAAAAACATAATTATAATCATTACCAATGAGTACGTAAAAGTTAATAGTTCTCATGAGCACCCATAAAGAGTTATGATTTTTCATAATGAGTAAATATTTATTATCGTCACTCCATAAGCGCTCGTAAAGAGTTACGAGATTTAATATACTAACTCAATCAATTGATAAAACTTACTATGGGTTTTAACTCATGAGTACCATAAAAGTTATAGGTTCTCATGAGCGCCCATAAAGAGTCACATGTTAGATAATTATTATATCTATCGTGGTATTTAGATCCATGCTCTCACGTAAGAGTTACAGATTCTTATATATTAATTTATTTAAGTAATTTATGAGTACCGTAAAGAGTTACAGTTATATAAAGAACAAAATTTCTTTGTTGATTTTTCCCATTCATGAGTTTGCACTTGAACGTCAGGTAGTACCCAATTTAACTAATAGGCTGAAGTTACCAAGTTGTTTTGCTCACAACAAAAAATCAAAGCTCACCTATAAAATATGTATAGCTTGCTTTCAAAGCTATATATGCAGCTTCCTTGTGCCAAGGGAAGCGGATTTATCCACAGGAAAAAAAAAGGTTCTGTACGTTTCTTTACGTTTTGGTTCCCCAAAGCTGTGTCTATGTTCTCCCACTTTGGCAAATAAAGCATCTGTATGATTCTGGTGTAAGAAAGTTAAACGGTTAAAGAACGAATCACCAAATGCTCAATAAAAAGCATCTTTTATTTATTCTAGTCCTAAAATATAATACTGTAGCTAGTTAGGGGATTTTCTTTCGTTAGCCTTCAATACATTTTGCCTCCCAAGGTTGGCATGACTTTTGCCTAATCAAAACAGACTTTTCAATTCCACCGGTCAATTTAAGTCCCAAAAGATTGTTTGCATGGCTTGGGAGGGAGGGTAAATGATGTTATACTCAAAGGTCTTATTAAACTTAAAGCAGCTCCCCGCAAACAAACTTTTCTCTATATTTGAATTTTCTGAAACCGACTTTTCAATATATAATTTAAGCAAATTTCTATCAAATTATCTTTTTTTTTTTAATAAAAATCTATCTAAACAGAAACACTTATTGCACTAATTGAATTTTTTTTTTTTATACAATATATCAATTGATTTTTGCTCCAACTTCAGTTATCAAAATACTATTAGGAGAAAAGTCACTTTAGCAAACATTATTCCAAACAAGCCAAGTTTTTCCTCGAATTATCCTTATTAATAACACATATTAAAGAGGTTTCAACCAATGGTAGTTTCTAATAAAAATGACTGAATGAGTATTTTAAGGAAATCAATACACATACCTTGCAAATAACTGATTTAATATATATATATATATATATATATATATATATATATATATGGGCTTTGGTTTTCTCATGTTACATGAGAAAAAAAATATTTCTACACACACATGAAATGGTGGGACCTACATATATATATTGAATTCATATATGTATATGTGGGTCCCACCATTTTATGTGTGTGTAACATGAGAAAATGTTTTCCTTATATATATATATATATGTAACTTCTATATTTAAGACCTGAGAAAGTAACCTGATATTTCATCAATCAAGCAAGGACCATGTTTGTAGTATTTACCTAATTGAACAATAAATAACACATTGTTTCTGGGCAAGAGCAAAACAATGCCATGTGAAAAAACAAATTATTCAAATCTTCTCAAGTTGAATAATGAATAGTATAACTCATAAAAGCCTCATACCTAAACAAGATACATATATTTTTATATATTCATATACTAATATTTGAGAAGATCTAAATTTTTTCTTTATGGTATAAATGTTGGTGATAATTATTTCTGAGATTTCTTGTTGCCCAGGTCTTTCATCCACTTGAGGCTGAGGATGCTCTTGAGCTTAGCAGATGCAACCTTCTTCTTCTTGTCTTCTTTATCAGAGGGTGGTGGATCTGGGTGGTTATCCCATTGGTCTGCCCAGGACAACCCTGAATCCATTTTTGCTTCTTTTGATTCTTCCTCTGAATTATGAAGATGAAGATGATGATGATCACTAATAATATTTTTTGCTTTTTTTTTTTAAAAAAAATCTCACCGTTGCTTCATAGTTATGTGTTTTTTTTTTTTACTTATTTTAAACTCTGTTCTTAATTAGCCTTTCAATGTATGCCACTGTTAATTTCAGTAAATGGAGGGAGGGAGGGAGGGAGAGAGAGAGAGATGAAGATGATGATGAAGATCACTAATAATATTTTTTGCTTTTTTTTTAAAAAAAATCTCACCGTTGCTTCATAGTTATGTGTTTTTTTTTTTTACTTATTTTAAACTCTGTTCTTAATTAGCCTTTCAATGTATGCCACTGTTAATTTCAGTAAATGGAGGGAGGGAGGGAGTTGGGGGGGGGGGGGGGGGGAATGGTCAATTTGGTTTCATACCAAAAGTCTTTTGACTCTTTGATTTATCCTTATCCTTAATTTGAGGGGAATTTCTATTTACCCTCTTAGGATTCCGTGGTTTAACCTTAATGAATTCCCTCTTTGACCTGGTCTCTTTGCCACAGGGACTTATCATATTTATAATAATAAATAAATACATAAATAATATCGTAACTTAATCCTCTATTTTTTTTTCATATAGAAATTCGCTACAAATCATTATATTTTTCATTAATTATAACTAATTGTTATGTAGAGGAATATATAACTCAAAAGATGGGGAAATTTTAATCTATAATACAATGTCACTTTGTATAAACAGCAACGCAGTAAGACCAAACAAATAAATAAACATTAGCAAAAAAAAAAAAAAAAAGAAGATAAAATTGAGCAAAACGGTTTTTAAACTAACAATTTTATTAATTTTAATTTCCTTTTTTGTCTTTTATTTTTGAATGAATGTGTATTTTTTTTTATCCGTTGTTAAAATACTGGTTTTGGTGGGTCTCATCTCCACTAACATCTCTTTCCACTTCCTATCTCCTTAATATGATAATCATTGAGTTGTCTTAATGAGTAAGATTTAATGCTAAGTAATAATATTGTAATTTTAGATTTTTATTATATGATTATGATATTTTTACACATCATTAAATTTCACAAATTAAAATATAATCTAATGGTTGAGATATTGAGTAGGGAGGAAGTAAATAAAGAAGCTAGTGGAGACAAACCTCTTTTCTCGCTCAGGATTGGTTTAGATGGTAAGTATTAAAAAAAAACACACACACACACACCAAAGTGTTAAATTATAGAGTTACGTTTTTTTTCTCCCCTTTTTTCCGTTTTCCTTTCTTTGTTCTTATTTCTTATTTTAGCCATGAGATATTGATGTTGGAAATTATGCCCTAGTACTAATCATTATATAACTAAAACTAATTGAGATATCGTATTTCATATTTGATTTATGAAGATAAATCAATTATATATCTAATTAGTTAAATAAATATCTTTTCTCAGATTTAATTTATAAAAGATAAATTAAATCTGTACGCTTTTAATTTTAGATTAAATAAATAGATTAGATTAGATCTATTAGATAGATTTAATTAATGCTATTTAAATCTAAAATTGGAATTCAAGATTAATTGAGATTAATCTTGAATATTTTAATACGGCCCAATTAGGGTTTTAGAAACCCTATAAATAGACATTGATCTAGTCGTGTTAAAAAGAAGAAAAGAGCCGCAGAAAGAAAACTCTAGAGAGAAAAAGGCATAAGATGCAAAAAGTAAGAAGGCGCTAGCACGCCAACGTTCGTGTTGAAAAAATTGTTCGGTGTGGATCCAGTAGAGGAAGGCGATTCGAAGAGTTAACTTCTGCTGATCAAGAAGGTAGCCCACCAGTTCAAATAAAATGAGACGCACACGAACTTTTGAAAGGTACAAATTTCTTATAACGAACCTTGATTTAAACGCAGTTAAGCGATCCTCTTTGGGATTCGTAAAATTTTTAATTCCGTTGTGTGTGTACGAATCCCAACAGTGGCATCAGAGCTAGGTCAACCGAGCGTTTAAATTGAGTTTTCTATATGCATGTATATGTGATATATGTGTTTAAACTGAATCCCATAAGCATGTAAATTGATAGTTTGCGTTAGGGTTTCTACGAATAGCTAGTCCATTATTGCGGTCGTTTCTAAATTGTTCAGAACGGTGGATGATCACGGTGAATCATCGATCACGATCACGATCACGCATAGGTTGTATTCTGAAATGTTCGGAATGGATGATCATGCTCGGATTTAATCTAAAGATATCATATTGATCTTATATTTAATTTATAAGATAAATTAAATCTATAAGCTTATAATTCGAATGACATAAATATATTAGATTAGAGCTGTTGGACATATTTAATTAATATATTATTTGGATTTTATATCATATCATATTATAATATAATATAATATAAATTCGAAAGTAATAATGATATTATTTATAGATAATAATATTATTATATATAGTATTTAAATTTATCAACTATAATAAATTGAGATATTGTATCTCAAATTTGATTTTCGAATAAAGATATAATATTTCAGATTTAATTAAATTGAGATATAGTATCTCAATTTAATTGAATAGAAATATATCATATCTTAGATTTAATTTATAAAGATAAATCAAATATGTAGGCTTACAATTCAAAATTAAATAAATATATTAGATTAGATCTGTTGGACAGATTTAATTAATATATATTATTTTAATTCATACTTGAATTTCAAAATTAATTGGATTAATTTTGAATATTTTAATATGGCTCATTAGGGTTTTAGAAACTCTATTATAAATATTAATCTAGTCGTATTATAAAACGGATGAATTAGAAAGCCGTGACTAGCTGTTTGTCGCGCGAAAATTGAAATCATAATATATTATATAATTATATAATATAATTTAAATTGGAGAATTTATTATATTATATGTATTATATAATATAATATAAATTAGAAAATTTTAATCATGAATTAAAAAAATATGTTCTAATTTACCTTTCAATGTGTTGTTTGGGTATGGTGAACAACATGGCTCTAGATTTTACAATTGTTGTAAATTTAAATATGGCCTGTGAGCCATACCTCTCTCTGAATATTCTTGATGTACATTATCTTCTCATCTCACTCCCCTCGTATGTGAAACGAGGTTTCTCCTTATGTATTTTCTTTTATTATTTAGAAAAGTCCTCCCATTGGCTTGAGAGGATTTAAGGTTAGATGAGCCATGTTGTGTCACAGTTTTAATTTAGAATTTTAATTATGTTTTAATTAGATCACTCATAATTAATTTAGAATTTTAATTATGAATTGATTAGATCATCATAATTAATTTAGAATTTTAATTATGTTTTGATTAGATCACTCATAATTAATTTAGAGTTTTAATTATGAATTGATTAGATCATCATAATTAATTTAGAGTTTTAATTATGATTTGATTAGATCACTTATAATTAATTTAAAGTTTTAATTATGAATTGATTAGATCATCATAATTAATTTAGAGTTTTTATTATGATTTGATTAGATCACTCAAAATTAATTTAGAGTTTTAATTATGATTTCATTAGATTACTTCTTATTAATTTAGAGATCATATGAGATACAATAGTGATTGCATTCATATAAGTTGAATTAATAGGATTAATTAGATTATATTAGATAATACCCTCTAAATAAAATCTTAAGTCATAATGTCATCAATAAATGAATACTTGTCAAAACCTAGATCATCCATTTGTATGTTCCACCAAAGTGGATGCATTTAAGTTTTCTTGGTGAGACAAGAGTGAGTAATGGTGATACTCAACATTCATTATTGTCTTGACTTAATTGAGATTTTCAAAACGGTTTTGGATCTCAAGGCATTAGATGGGATTAAACGTGCCGGTCATATGATGATCGAATCCCATAAAGATCTAAGAGTTACATGTGATGTAATTGGCAAAAGAGTTGCCTACCTAAATAACTTGATTTTAAACGTCTTACCAAAGCGGACTTAAATTTAAGCCAAGTATGGATCTTAGCCCACAATTATAATGAGGGTTATTAATTCAGTGGGAGGTTACTACTTAAACTTTGCATATATTAGTTGTAGAATCATATCGTCCAACAATACTGCCACACCATCAATGTGATCTGTCCTTAAGAAGGATAAACTCGATGAAACAAAATTTTTGGACTTGTTTGAGAACTTAAGCATTGATCCCAAACACAAAAAAAAAGGAATATCTCATGATCAACCTATTCCTGACAAGCCAGCAGCTAAAGCTCCAAGAGCTCATAAAGATGCTTACACGAAGCATCTGGATGACTCTATGGATGCAGGATGCTTGATGCCTGCCACTATGGTTCCAGACCTCGATGGAGATTTGGAACATGTGGAGGTTTTTGAGATGACTGTTCCTCTTAAGAAAGACAAGGGCTAAAGAAAGGGTAAAAGCTCAACTGGTAAGACCAATGAGTCAAACAGGCCCAAACTTAAACCTGCAGCCAAGAAGGCAAAACCTCCTAAGGATGGGGTCTGCTTCTTCTGTAATGAAATTGATCATTGGAAGAGGAACTGCAAACTCCACCTTGAAGATCTGGAAAAGAACAAGAAGGATAGAGGGGCTATCGCTTCAGGAATCTATGTCATAAATATTCACTTCTCTACATCCTCAAGGGTATTAGATACTGCATGTGGTTCTCACATTTGTATAAATGTGCAGGATCTCAAGGATAGTAGAAAATTGAATGATATTTCTGAACGAAGGAATCGAGCTTTATTAGATATGGTTCGATCTATGATGAATCAAATAGATCTTCCGCTATCCTTTTGGGGCAATGCTCTAGAAACAGCTGTGTTCACACTAAATCGTGTTTCATCAAAGGCAGTTGAAAAGACACCATATGAGTTATGGACTGAAAAAAAACCAGTTTGTCATTTCTTAAAATTTGGGGATGTGAGGTTTGCGTTAAACCCAAAGCCTCTAATAAATTATCATTCAAATCCTCAAAATGCCTTTTTGTGGGGTATCATAAGGAAACTAAGGGATACTATGTCGACAATCCCACGGATCACAAAGTGTTTGTTATTCACAATGGTATCCTTTTGGAAAAAGAGTTTATCTCTAAAAGAACTAGTGGGAGTAAGGTGAACCTCGAAGAAGTTTGAGAGTCACAAGAGATGTAGAACCACAGATGGAAAATGGAGAAGTCTCAAGAGAAGTTGTTGAGCCTACTCAGGTAACACAAGGCCCACGAAGGTTCGATAGATCACAACTACAACCTCAGAGATATGGATTTCTAATTACTGGAAGTCGTGATGTTTTGCTCATTGAGCAAAATGAGCCAACTACTTATCGAGAGGCTGTGGTGGGACCAAACTTCGAAAGATGGCTAGATGCCATGAAGTCTGAAATGCAATCCATGTACGACAATAAGGTATGGACCTTAGTCGATCCACCTGAAGGTGTAAAAATCATTGGATGCAAGTGGGTTTTTGAAGAGAAAACTAACGTGGATGGCAAAGTAAATGTCTTCAAGGCGCGGCTGATTGCAAAAGGATTCACTCAAACTCATGGTGTGAACTATGTTGAAATCTTTTCCCCAGTTGCAATGGCCAAATCAATCAGAATTCTTCTTGTCATTGCATCATATTATGACTATGAGATATGGCAGATGGGCATCAAAATAGTCTTTCTTAACAGAAAACTGCTTGAGGATGTGTACATGACACAACTTGAAGGTTTTGTGCGTCCAGAGGACTCTGGTAAAGTTTGTAAGCTTAAAAGATCCATTTATGGATTGAAGCAAGCATCTCGAAGCTAGAATCATCGTTTTGATGAAGTAGTCAAAGAGTTTGGATTCATTCAAAACATAGATGAACCTTGTGTTTACAAGAAAGTTAGTGGGAGCACAAGTTGTATTTCTGGTGCTTTATGTTAATGACATCTTACTTATTGGGAATGACATGCCTACCTTGCAGAGTGTCAAGTCTTGGTTAGGAAAGTCCTTCTCAATGAGATAGATCTAAGAGGTTGATAGGCCTTAGTCAGAGCACATACATAGACAAGATACTGCATAGATTCAGTATGCAGGATTCTAAAAGGGGTAACATACCTATGTCTCATGGCATCCATCTCAGTAAGGATCAGTGTCCTAATACACAAGATTAAAGAGATCGCATGAGTAAGATTCCAGATGCCTCTGCCATTGGATCTATCATGTATGCCATGTTATGTACTCGACCGGATGTATCATTTGCCTTGAGTATGACCAGCTGATATCAACAAGATCCCAGTGAGGGTCACTGGACTGCTGTCAAGAATATCCTGAAGTACTTAAGAAGGACTAAAGACTTATTCTTAATATATGGTGGCTTGGAGAATGAGCTCTGTGTGACTGGTTACATAGATGCGAGTTACCAAATTGACCAAGATGATCAAAGATCGCAATTAGGATATGTATTCCTGTGTGAATGGTGGTGCCGTAAGCTGGAAGAGCTCTAAGCAGAGCACTGTAGCTGATTCTACAACAGAAGCTGAGTATATAGCAGCATCAGATGCCAATTGGATTAGAAAGTTCATTACTGAACTTGGGGTGGTTCCTACCATCTTAAATCCAATAGACTTGTTCTTTGACAATAGCAGTGCTATTGCACAGACCAAGGAGCCTAGGTCACAACAAAAGACCAAGCATATACTCAAGCGATTTCATCTTATCAGAGAAATCAATGATAGATGTGATATAAAGATATGCAAAGTATCAGGGAAGACAATGTTGCTGATCTTCTTACAAAACCGCTTGCACAAGCAAAACATGAGCGTCATGTTAGGACAATGGGAATTAGAGTAATTAATTATTGTACCTAGTGCAAGTGGAATTCTGTTGGAAAGGCTAAGTCATTGTACTTTAGACATTTATGTTAAAAGTATTCTCTTTTAGTTATCATTTCATTTGCATGTTTATATTGATAACTGTATCCTTAGATATATCTTATAGATTATCTTAAATGTCCCTGGTCGGTCATCACGTGGGAGCGAAGATGAGATAAGACCAGTATAACTTTGATGAGGTATGGAGATACGAATTAAAGTCATGAGCACTTGTAAGAGTACAAAGTGTTGGACTGACCCACTAAGAGAAAGTTGCATGGATTTGGTCATAAGCTTATCTCATGTATAACCTCGTCACAACGCCCTATGACCTGAGATCATCATGGATTCCTACATGATGAGTCACTGATCTTTGACCTAGTCAAAAGTCACCTTTGACCGGGTGATGATAAAGGCTTGGATCAGGATCAGTGGTTTTCATGTAGAGGAATGTGAGTGGTCAAGATGGAATTTGTCTCTCGCATTGGTAGAGAGATAATACTGGGCCCCTCGATGAGTGAGTCTGAGAAACGTATGACCATACTACGGTGGAAAAGAGTTTCCATTTCAATTATTAGACTACTCAAGAATCGAGAAAGTAATGGTCAAGAAAAGGAAGTTGACATTATCCATGCCTCATCTTTGACCAAATTATCGCGTGACAAAAGGGATGTGACATGGTTATACGATAGGTTGTATCGTGTCATCGATCCCTATATGAATTAGGTAGTCACAATGTCTTGCTAGAGGCCGCTTGCGACTTGTGGGATAGTACAATATTAGCCCACTGCCAATTTCATGTGGGCCTGCAGGGTCGCACACAAGAATAGCCCAACATGAGCAATAGTGTCCAAATTCATTGAATCTTAGATATGTCTAAGAATCAATGAATACGTTTTATCTAGGGAGGATATATATATATAATGATTGCACCTAGTGCAAGTGGGAGTGTTGGAAATTATGCCCTAGGGCTAATCATTATATAACTAAAACTAATTGAGATATCGTATTTCATATTTGATTTATGAAGATAAATCAATTATATATCTAATTGGTTAAATAAATATCTTTTCTCAGATTTAATTTATAAAAGATAAATTAAATCTGTAGGCTTTTAATTTTAGATTAAATAAATAGATTAGATTAGATCTATTAGATAGATTTAATTAATGCTATTTAAATCTAAAATTTGAATTCAAGATTAATTGAGATTAATCTTGAATATTTATCTTATTTAATTTAAATTAAGATATAGTATATCAATTTTAATTAAATAGATATATATCTTTTATCAGATTAAAATTAAGTATATAGGCTTTTAATTTTAGATTAAATAAATAGATTAGATTAAATCTATTAGATAGATTTAATTAATGATATTTAAATCTAAAATTCAAATTCAAGATGATTTGAGATTAATCTTGAATATTTTAATACGGCCCAATTAGGGTTTTAGAAACCCTATAAATAGACATTGATCTAGTCGTGTTAAAAAGAAGAAAAGAGCCGCAGAAAGAAAACCCTAGAGAGAAAAAGGCATAAGATGCAAAAAGTAAAAAGGCGCTAGCACGCCAACGTTTGTGTTGAAAAAGCTGTTCGGTGTGGATATCAGTAGAGGAAGGCGATTCGAAGAGTTGACTTCTACTGATCGAGAAGGTAGCCCACTAGTTCAAATAGAACGAGACGCTCACGAGCTTTTGAAAGGTATAATTTCTTATAACAAACCTTGATTTAAACGCGGTTAAGCGATCCTCTTCGGGATTCGTAAAGTTTTTAATTCCGCTGTGTGTGTACGAATCCCAACAATTAACACCTTCCACTAGACCTAATTCTTATGGGTAACTTCTAATTCCTTAGGTCTTGTTTGATATGCTGAAGATAGGCCAACGGAAAGGGAAGATTACAAATCTTCCATTACAGAACGTGTTTGGTGCGTTGCTCTCCTAGGAAGATGACTTCCTGCCTCTGCCAATGTTCCTTTAAATGTTGGAACACTCATTCCATCTGAAAATGAAGGGAAAGTTGCAATCTTCCGGGAAAGTAAAATCTTGTGACGAAATTGCCCTAAAAATTTTTGCATTCTGTTCTTCTTCTTCTTCATGGCTACTTATTCGATGCTTTAATAGCATGTATCACCAAAACCTATTGACCCTCCCCAAAAAAGCCAAGCATTCTCCAATTCAACGATAAGTCGAGCAATCTTTGAAATTTTGCCGAACCTCTTGCTCTATCGTGGGTCTGTGATGTGGCTTTTACTGTCTTGCATTTATATTACTATTTTTTCCGTAAAAAATGTCTACTTCTGTTTTTGTGTTCTTGGAATATTTAATATAAACAGTTGCACAAGTTTGGTTACTGTTCAATTTTTTGTTCAAACGTGTTGCCCTTTTAGTGCTTTACGTTCAAACACAACGCCAGTGTTTGAACAGTTTAGGGGCATTATGGGAATTTCACCTAACCTTCCCATTTAACCAACATCCAATTCTTCATATCAAACATCTCATTTTCCCTCAACTTAAGTTCCATTCCCTAGTATACCAAACAGCTCACATTTTTAAGTTTCCTCATAATCTTCCTTTCCTTTTACTTTAATTCCTTTCATTTCTTTCCTTAAATCTTCCCTGTACCAAACAGGCCATTAGTTTTCCTGATCTTCATGGTAGTGAGTAGTTCTTCGTTGTTGAAAAAAAAAGTAATCCTTCATTACTATAGAACAACCCTTAAAGTTTTGCGTTTCACTAGTTCTTGGACTAGTTTTTTTATTGTTGTTTTTATTTTTTAGTAAAAAGGAGGCTTAACACCTAAAACTCAAGGAAATTAAACAGGTAGGGAATTTAATCTCATACAGTCTTTGGTAACTAATCTCATACTAGGTCCACTAACTTGTATAGCCGAGTTATTTAGTCCCAGAGAGGCTTCCTAACCCTCGACATTCTTGAGACTCTTCCCGAATCGGGCTTAGTCGTTCGCCTACTTTAGGCTTATTCTCAATTCTTGAGGTCTAGAATTCGAGGTGTTACAGTCCCCACACAAAAACATGTTCTGGACTCAACGAGAACCTCAAAAATGTGTAAATCCCACTGCAACTACCATGAAAACACCATAGGGCAGAAGCAATAATCTTTAGGTTGATGGTTAGGGACTTACCTTGAATTTTCGGTTGCGGGTGCCTTCCTCTTCCCTTGGATCAAGACTTTCAGCTAGACCCTCTTCTTCCTCACCTTGAGCTCGTCCTTGGTGTGGGGAAAATGAAGGGAGGAAGTGCACTATTTATAGGCTCCAAGGGTGAAGGCTTTTACCCAACTTTGGGTATTACCCGCTGGAGGAAAGGATGTCTCGGATTTAAATATTATTTCTGGACATAATTCTCAAAGCTTCTAGAGAACTCTTTTGGGCAGATAGGAAACGCATTCCAAGGCCAAATACGAGATTCCAAAATTGCCCCTGGTTGTGGTCTCTAAAATTGCTAGTTGTAGGTTTTAGGTTTAGGGGTAAAATAGTCATTTCGCATTATTCTTTCTCCTAGGCCATGGGACCCACAAGATCTGCCCTTGGATATGCCATAAATTCCATTTATTAGTGTCATAATTACATGTCTTTCACTTGTCATGTCAATTTCAAAAGATGTAGTCTAAATTAAACCAGATTATTTTATTCTTTCTATTTCATCATAATTGCTTGATGTGACTTGTACTTTCTTGACAAGTGATGTGACCTTGGATTTACTCTCCTAGCCCACCTAATTTTCGTCCCCCACTTGTATCTGGGTCTAGGTCTGACTCCGAAAACCCTTGTCTGGTCCCACTCAACTACCTTTTGCCAATTATACCTTTCCTCATAACACGTGCCACACAATTGGACTTGTGTGGGTCCAGATCATTAGTCTCTTCTCCCTGACCATAGGTGGATGAAATATAGTACCTTGGGGATCAAAAAATCCATATTTCAGTATCCCGGTCGGTTCCCCTTTGTTAGTTAACGTTTCCCCAAGCCTTTGACCTTGTAATTGAGCTTTTATATGTGTTTAAATAAGATTTTCCTATCCCTTGATGTGGCTGCATGTTTTTCCTTATTCTTGGGGAACAAGAAATGTATATTTTAATGCCTCATAATTACCTTGTACAATGTGGTGCCAAAAAGTAAAATATCCAATCACAAAATGCCATGTGTCCCACTAGCATCATTACCTTTGTCTTTTGCAAACATGAAGGGACATGTGTCACCATTCTCTTTGGCCAACATAACAATATGTCATCATTAGTCTTTATGACCTTACTTTTTTAAAGTTACTTTATTATTACTCACTCGAGATCCTGCTTGAGTTTTACTTTGGTTTTCTTCACGAATATCGATGTTCTCTCAAAAACGCAGGGCACCTTTGAATACCCTGAAAATGTTGCATACTCACTTATACCGACATACTTTTGCCCAACTAATTGTCCTATACCTTAGGACATAGTAGTCAGGTGGCATCTTTCCTAACTGGATTTACATCGTTTAGGTCCTCAGTGCCCCTTTCTATTATCACTTTAATTCCACAACTTGAACATGCTAGATCCACTGACTTGTATAGCCGAGTAACTTAGTCCCAGAGAGGCTTCCTAACCCTCAACATTCTTGGGACTCTACCTATTAAACCTGGCTGTCACCCAAGAGAGGGGTGAATTGGGTGTTTGATAAAAACTTATGAACTTTGAAAATCTTTTCGCAACTTAAAGAAATCAATTCATATGACAGTAATGACTTGTAAACCAACATTCATTCCTTTAAACATATATACTGGAAATATAAGAGTTTAGGGAAGAGAATATGCAAATTGTGATTTATCCTGGTTCGGCTCAATCCTTAACCTACATCCAATCCCCAAGCTCCACTTGAGATTTCCAATCCACTATCCTCTTGTTTAATCCGGGCACAAGAGAAGCCTTTACAATCCCACAAGTTTGCCCAGGCACTTGTGGAGCCGAATCTCTTACTGAGATACTCCCCCTTACACACCGTAAGGATACAATCGGTTTCCCACTCAAGATCACCCAATCTTGAATAACTCTCAAATGATAAGATGATTACCATGAATCTTCTCTCTTAGAAGTGAATATGATTAACATTGAAGTACATAATCATTCATCTCACTCTTTACTGTAAACTATATGAATATTGAGAAACAGAGAGTGTATGAGTCATTGACATATCAACGGTGAAGTATTATTTCATTGGCTTCGTCGAATCATTCATCTATCGTCACTCATCGTCCATCATCTCTTCTTCTAGTTTGAAGACTTTGCAATTTATAGGTAATCGTATTTTTGACTGTTGCGAGCATTCAACTACTTTGAGCATTCGACCGTTGGAAACACATTAGTGTCTATTAGTACGTCTGTGCTTCGCTGTCTGTTTGCCATTTAGTAAATGTCCGTTGTGGTGTTCATCTGCTCAAGGAGAAATAGCCGTTGATGAATTTAAACGCTTTGTCGTTTAACTCATTCCATTAGGTGCTTCACTGGATAAAGTGCTGAGCTGTATAAGCACTAACAGTATGTTTTGACATGAATTTTGCTTTTTGGCGATTTGCACGAATACCTACTATTAACAATATGAAACTCAATTAGCAAACTGATTAAACGATGTTAGGAATAATAAGGATTAATATTGTGAAGTACCCAAAGCTTAATCAATGAATTGCAGATTACGAGAACAGAGATTTCAAATGCCAATATGTATTCTCGAGAATTGTTCATCTCATTCTTGAGAATTATCGAAGGAACAATTTGAAAGACCTGGCTGAACCCAAGAGGGGGTGAATTGGGTGAAGATAAAAACTTGCTCCCTTTTAAAATCTTTTTGCAATTCGGTGAGATCAATTTGTAAGACAGTAAAGAGTTATAAAAACGTTTACAATCATTCAACCATATATGCTGGAAATAAAGAGTTAAGGGAAAGAATTGCAAACTTAGATTTATACTGGTTCGGTCCAATCCTTGACCTACGTTCAGTCCTCAAGCTCCACTTGAGATTTTTACTATCTCCTTGTTTAAACAGGCACAAGAGACAAGACTTTACACCCCACAAGTTTGTCCAGGCACTTGTGCAGCTTTTACAATCTCTCACAGAGACTCTCCCTTACTACCCGTAAGGATACAATCAATTTCCCCACTCAAGGTCACCCAACCTTGAATATCTCTCGGGAAAATGTGATTTACAATGATTCTTCTCTCAAAGAAGTGATTATGATAAACACTGAAGTGCATAAGAGATCATTTCACTCTTTCTAAGATAAGCTATGAAAGCATGAGAAACAGAGTGTGAAGAAGCTTCAGAAATTTGGCATTGTGACAGCATAATATCTTCTCCTCGTCTTTTTACGTTTTGAATGTGACTTCTTTTATAGATGATGATGATCTGAACGTTGGAGAATATAGTCGTTGTAAATGGAGACGTTGAGATGTGGCTGTTGGAGAAATATAGCCGTTACATTTAGTTTTCACTTGACAGCTCAACATGTATTGATCTTCATGTAATCCTTCAATTGATCATCTGAAATATGTCCACAAATGATATATAATTAATGATAATAATTGTTAAAGATCATTTGGGTAAACTTCTGGTTGATCTGGATCAGATTCAGGATTTTCACAACTTTGATTTTTCTGAAGTTACGGTATATACTCGAGTATTGACTTGAATAATGCGGTATTGAGCTTGTTTTATTACTTCAGATTCGTCTTTGTTTGCCCGATACTCGAGTATTGACTTCCATACTCGAGTATTGAAGATCCTCTAACGTTCATAGCTCTCTGTCTGAGCTATACTTGATTATTCATACATAAACTCGAGTTTTTAACTTATTCTTGGCTTTGGTTGCTCTCTGACTTGATATAGCTTCAATTTTGGCAAACCAATTATCCTCATATATAGCTCTTTGTATTTCTTTCCAATGCAACAAGAATCAGCTCAAAGATCATTGGATTTCATCTGTTATGATCCAATGAATGAAGATAGTTCTTTAACCAGCGTTTTTGCATCGTTCTAAATCGTCAGTCAACTTTTGAAGGCTGTATCTCTCTGGTATGATCTTAATTCTTGTTGAATCAAGTATTGATGGAAATCCTTATGAGTCTTTTTTTCAAATGCCACTGATTTTAGCTCAATCCGATTTGTAGATTTTGAGTTACACTCAAAACATTGAAGCTTGGTCTGATATGTGTCGTGAATATTTGATCCAACTTTAGAAATTCAAATCTCTCTCATCTGATCTTCTTTAAGCATGAAACTTTGTCAAGATAATGCATTGGATGTCTAGTTTCATAAAAATTTGGTTTCACCTCAATCTGATCTCTGGTTTAGGAGATATCATCGAATTACCAGAGCTCGCCCAAAGCTGATCGTGAAGCAGAGCTGAACAGAGTTGCTGACAGAGCTAGAAACTCAAGTTTTCTTTTGGAAACTTAAGTTTTGTCAGGTCCAGAGACGCCAAAGTAGCTGAAAACACCCCAAATTCGAGTATATAAGTTCCATACTTGAGTATTGACTCCCATACTCAAGTTTTGACTCTTTGACTCCCAAACCGGAGTTTCCCAAACTCTAGTTTTCAAAACTTGAGTTTTCTTATCTAGAAGCCAATTTCTACAATAAGCTTGTATACTCGAGTTTTGACTTGGAAACTCGAGTTTTCTCTTCCAAAATCTGATTTTTGCTATCTTTAACTCTGGATTGAGCTTCTCCAACATCCATTTAATGTGAAGACTTTTAGGATCAATCTAAGACCTTGAATATTGACTTTTCTCATTCCTTTTCTCAAGATCTTCTTTTTCTTCCTTCTCTCCACTTGGATATTCTTCACATCTTTATTTCTTCTCCTTTTCTTGAACATTCTCTTCATTCACATTTAAGCTAATCTTGGACTTGATATCCTCATTCTATCCATCAACTTCTTCCATCTTCCATCATGATTAATTTTCATCATTTGATTTCAGTTCATCTTTCTGAAATATATCTTCATCTTTATGAAATCTCATATCTTTAATCATTCTTCAAAAATATGTTTGGGCTGATCTTGAATAAGGATGATCCATTCAATAGATTCTTTATTCTTCAATCTCTTCTCTTCCTTATCCTCATCTATATCCTCGTTCTCTTTGATCTTCTTCTTTTTCTTCTTTTTGATTCTTCTTTTTGATTATTCTTCACGAATGAACTTTACATCTTTGACTCTACATTCAATTCAAGAATTAATGAATGAAGAAGATAAACATATCACTCAATCTTTTTGCTCTTAGTAATGGTATATATATAAGACATCATCAAAACTAATTATATCCAATACAATTCTTTCCAGAAACATTAGTAGTTAAGCATTGTCGAGAATTGCTTCACTCATACTCGAGAATCTTATTTCAAGTTAACAATGAAGTGAATAAAAGTAGTTATCATTAATTTTCAAGAATTGATTTCTAATTCTCAAGAATCGCTTCAGCAAAACCATTCCAATGTGATCTTGTTTCTTTGAGACCCATACTTGAGAATTGAATTCTGATTCTAGAGAACCACTTCAACAAAATGTGATTTTCATTCTGATCCTGTCGAAGCATTCTCATTGAAGTATATGCAGTAGTTAACTTTCGGTAAGCTTAACGTCTTCTATATAGCTTCAAATGTGGCAAACCACCTACACCTAGAAAGGTCTTCAAGTATTCTTTCCAATGCAATAAGAATCAGCTCCAAACTCATTGTATGTTGAGCATTATGATCAGAATAATAGAAGCTATTCTGAACTAACGTTTTTTCACCATTCTGAAACAGACTCTGAACTTCCAAAAATCATATCTCTTTCATTTAATCTTTTTTTTTGTTATCTTGATGTTTTTAGAAAGGTATGTGAGTCTAGTTTCATATGCCACTGATTTTAGCTCATTCCGATATGTATTTTGTGAGATATGCTTAAATTACCAAACCTTGGTATGCTGTATGACAGTAACATATGGGGAAACTTTCAAAATTCATAGCTCTCTTATCTAATCTTCTTTAGACTTGAATTTTTTCCAAGATGACGCATTAGATATCTAGTTTCATCCAAAATTGGTTTCACCTCAATCCAATCTCTGGTTTAGCTCTATATCGATGTACTGAACATCACCTAGGTGAAATGTGAAATAGAGTATAATAGAGTTGCTGATTGCTGAATTCCAACCATTCTCGAGAATGACTGAAATTTATGGGCAGGAAGCAACTATTCATTCACGGGACTATAGTAATTGAACTATAGAAACTCCTATTCATCGGGAAGCTTGAATTTGCTTATTTTAACTCTGAATTGAGCTGTTCCAACTTTTGTTTAATCACATAGGGAATATTGATATTCTCATATTATTTAACAAGTTCTTCTTTCTTCAATCTCCATTCTTGATCATTCTTTATTATTTAAACTTGGAGTAACCTACATTAAACAAAGGGTTAAGATGCAAACATACACATGAGCTTTTTTCCTAGGAGCAAACATACACATGTGGTTACCATTTTGGTGCAAAAGTCACATCCCACCGTTAAGTCACTGTTCACCGTGATGAGAGAGAAAGAAATGAGGTGAACAGTAACTTAACGGCGATGAACAGTGACTTAACGGTGGGATGTGACTTTTGCACTAAAATGGTAACCATATGTGTATTTTTGCTCCTCAAAAAAGCATATGTGTATTTTTGCTCCTAGGGAAAAAGCTTGTGTATTTTTGCACCTTAACCCTTAGACAAAGTAGTTAGTTAATCTGTATGATACAAACTTTTTGCTCTGAATGATGGAACCTATATAAGATATCATCAAAATTAATCATATCCAACACCCGAATCGGGTTCGTCGTTCGCCTACTTTAGGCCTATTCTCAATTCTTAGGGTCCATAATTCAAGGTTCTTGGGAGAACCAAGACCAGAGCTAGGTGACAGAATTCTCAAAATTTTATCTACTTTGTCACTCAAACTGACATTGTTGATCATCAAGGTAGTCAGCTTGGCATTGTGGTTTTCTATATGACCAGTAAGTTTCTCAACTTGCTCCTTTAGTTCATCCTGGGCATCAACTATCTCATGATTGCCCTTAGTCACCTCAGCTACCAATTTGCCAACCTCAACCTCAATTTTTTTAGTCATATTAGCAATGGCAGCATCCACGATAGCCTTGACTCGAGCATCAAAGTCAGAAGGCATAGAAGATTGAGGAGATGGAGGTACTGACTAGGCCTCTTGACCTCTAGCATGAGAGGTTCTAGATCTTGAGGGGGTCCTTGATTGGCCAGATTTTTCTTTTTCAAAGTTAATCCTCATAAAGTTCAGCTATTGTTTCGAAAACACTGGAGGAGTCTTTACTGTCTCAGCAATACCAATATATCAAACTTTGATGTAGAAGAGAATTATACAGATAAGAGAAAGAAATGGAATGTGGGAAGGCTTTTTAGAAGAAAATTTAAATTTAACCATTTCTTGAAAAATCCAATGGCCAACATTTATAGGCACCTTTTTAACAATGGCAGCAAAGGGAGGGTAATCCTTCTTTGCGAAGTGAGTAATTTTCACCCTTTTGAATATGATTTCTAGAATATATATACCAAAGGGCACGAAAAAGAGGGGGCATAGAAACAGGGGCAAAAGAGAGGCAGACCAACTAATCCTCAAGAATAGGTTCATTTGGCCTTAAAGTTTCAAGAATTCCTGTTAATATATTGGATTATGGGAACAGAAGGACAATTGTCGATTTTCAGAATTGAATTTAAAATAGAAGTAGAGAAGGTAATTTTAACTCCTTTAACAGAAGTAGAGACTCTCCTCTACAAGAATATTATCACAATCTTCTTCCCATTCCATATTAAAGTAAAACAATTTAACAATGTTTGGAATGTAAGAGGCAAGAATCAAAAGAAGAGATTCAAATTGGCTAAGCCATGAAGAAAGATATAGGTTGGAATTTCTTTTAATTTAGCTAGATTGACAGAAACAGAAAGACAAAATTCTTTCTTAGGGAAAGATTCTTTGAATTTTGCAGCCAATTCACTCATTAAAATAGAAGACTCAAAGGAAAATCCTACAGGAGGAGAGGAATGATTGTAAATTTCAAAAATGATTTGGTACCATAGGTCCCTTAGCAGGTTGGGTAGCAGCAGAGGAAGTGGCCTTGCAAGATACTTGTCCTTTCTCAGTTCTCTTCCTCTTATGAGGCTTGGAAGCTTCAGCTACCTTTTCTTTCCTCTTTCCCATAGTAGGCTCAGGTTTAGGATTCTTCTTTGATTGATCCTTAGAGGGTTCTTCAATGGTAACCCCCTTTTGTTTAGGAGATGAAGCAGGCTTGTTTTCAGCAACCCCATGGATGGAACCGTCGACTCTAGACTCGAATCTTCTAGGAATAGACTTTATTCATCTTGGTCCATGCATAGGGATAAACTCCATGCACCTAGGTCTTTGTAAAGGAGGATGCGATGGAGAACGTGAAGCTTCATAGTTAGAATCTTATATTGGGAGGTTCTGGCTGGTTGATTGGAGGCCATTTTAGGGGTTGAGAGGTCAAAAATGAAGAAAGAGATGGGAGGACAAGAGAAACTCTAGGGCAAACTTGAGTTTTGAAGAGAGTGGAGACGAATAGGTAAGGCACACATTTATGTGAGAACCCTTTAACTTTCGAGACAAAACTCAAGTTTATACTTAACAACTCAAGTTTGCACTTCTCTTCAACAGCATGGTTGCTCTCTGTTTGATGGAAACTCGAGTTACTTACTTAATGACTTGAATTTTAGTTTTCTTCAAAAACACAGGTTGCTCTCTGTCCTCGATAAACTTGAGTTTGATTTCTCAAACTCGAATTTGCTTATTTTGACATCAAACATCAACATTTCAAGCATCCTGCACAAACCATAACTAAATACTCTGACACTTAAGTAAGTATCTAATAATCATCAAAACGATAACTAACATTGAGTAAGAGATACTTACAACTCATTGGGATTTACCATTCCCAATTCTCTTCTTATGAAATTGAATTGTTCCTTAGCCAATGGTTTGGTGAAAACTAAAACTTTTGAAATATCTCCATAAGTGTAAACTGGAGTTTCCATTTTCCAAACTGGAGTTTTCAAATAAGTCATTTACTCGAGTGTTTTCTGTTTGAGCTAAACTCGAGTCACCAAAATCTTGACTCGAGTTTCAGTGTGAACTGAAACATTTGAAACATCTTTGAGGGCTCAAACTGGAGTTTTCGTTTTCAAAACTAGAGTTTACAAAATAAACAAGAGCTCGAGTGTCTCTGTTATAACCCAGACTCGAGTCTTCTACGTCCAAACTCGAGTTTCAGTTGAAAACTTTAAACTTGAAGACTTTTGTATTTGGTAAACTGGAGTTTGTGGATATGAAACTGGAGTTTTGAAATCGTGATAAAGCATTGAAGCTTCTGTTTGATCCTAAACTCGAGTTTCCAAAACATAGACTCGAGTTTACAGTTCTTAAGAATTTTGATTGCTTTCTGTGTAATGCAAACTCGAGTTTGTCTTACACAAACTGGAGTTTGGCCAGCTTTGTAAAAACTGAGCTTCTGTCTGTCAAGTCCAAACTCGAGTTTCGTTACCTAGACTCGAGTTTGCCTTGAACAGTAAGTTTTACAACTTACCAAAGACAAACTTCAAATTTAGTTTACAATTGTCAGTTATCATCAAAACACATAGAGAACTAACACTCGAGTTATAGGACTTGAGCACAACAACTTGATGTAGCAGTGTAGTCAGCTTTAGTCAATGACACAGACATAGTTGTTTGTTCTTGTTGAACCAAGAGAGAAGTGAGACACCAAGGAATTGACATTGGCCACTTGTGCTCTTTCTATCCATCTTGTATCCAGCATGATTGAGTCTGAATATGCCACTAGATGTTCAGATTAGCCTTTGGGAAACCAAAAACCTAGGGATTTTGTGTCAGCAAGGTTTAGGGTAAAGATCCTCTTCACATTTTCGGCATGAGATTCCTTAGGAGCGGACTACCTTACACACATACTCACATTAAATTGGATGTTAAGGTGACTTGCAATGAGATAGAGCAATTATCCAATCATTCCTCTATATCTTGTAATGTTGAAATCTTTGCCCTCTTTATCAGCATCCAATGAAGTGGTTGAGCTCATTGGAGTATCTATTCCATTGCATTAGTCCATTTCAAACTTCTTCAATAGATCATTGAGATACTTAGTCTGAGATATGAAGATTTCATTATTCTTTTGCTTGATTTGCAGGCCAATGAAAATAGTTGAGTTCTCCCATTATGGACATCTCAAATTCTCCCTGCATATTCTTAGCAAATCCTTAACACAAAGCATCATTAGTAGCACCAAATATAATATCATCAACATATATTTGTTAGTTCTCTATGTGTTTTTGATGATAACTGATAATTGTAAACTCAAGATGAAGTTTGTCTTTGGTAAGTTGAAAAACTTATTGTCAAAGGAAAACTCAAGTTTGGCAAACTCGAGTTTGGACTTGATAGAGAGTAGCTCAATTTTTATGAACTAAGTCAAACTTCAGTTTGTATAAACAAGCTCGGGTTTGTAAGAGATAGAGAGCACTCAAAGTTTTTCACATTAAGATAAACTCGAGTTTGCAAAAAACTCCAATTTGCTTATGCAAACTCGAGTTTATGTCCCTGAGAGAGTTTTATAAGAATTTGAGAACTGGACAAAACTCGAGTTGAGTTTTCATGAACTTGAGTTTGTGTTTCACCTAGAGTCTTAATGTTTTCCATCCCGAGCAAACCGCAGTTTCTTATGACAAACTCTAGTTTGCACTTGGCCAAGTAGTTTTCTTAATTTTGAGAAAACTCGAGAACTCGAGTTTAGGATTGTCAGAGAGATTTCAAAATTTACTCGCCTTGAGAAAACTCGAGTTTAATTTAACAAACTCCAGTTTCCCTTGGCAGAGAGTTTTCAAATATTTACAGTTTTAAAGAAAACTCAAGTCGAGTTTTGTAAACTTGAGTTACATTGAAGTATCAAACGGTCATTAAATGCTCTCTTCATATATAAGAGGTTTTCATTCAAGTCTTCTCAGAAGAACACACAACAACCAAGATACAGAAAACGAAAATCATTCAAGTTTCTAATTACTATTTCAGTTTTATACTGCAAAGTATCTTTTTGATACATTTGTACTTCAGTGATTTTCCTTATCAAGTCTTAGAGAGTGTAACATCCCTACTTTTGTAAACCATGTTTGGAATTAATGGAAGAATTAATGAAGTATTGAGGAAACTTTGAACTATAATTGTAATTGTTTGTTGAGTGACATATTATAATCATTATTTTGGAGACTTTGTGACAATGAATCAACCTCATGATTGAAACTAAATTTCAAACTCCTAATTAGGACAATAAGAGAGTTGTTTTGCAATAAAAAAAAGGGTGAATAAAGACAGGATGACATATTAATTATTAAGTGCCTAAAGGTCATTAAGGAACAAATTATTGGTGTAACACCCCTACCGCCTCGCCCTTTCGAGTGGCGGGTTAGAGAGATCCCTTTAGATTACTACACAGCGGAGTATTTAATCGGTTTGGACGAATATGATATACTGGTAAAAGTAAATAAATTTAGTATAACCTTCAAGATATAAATTCACATAAGGTTATGATACAGTAATCCTAAATAAAATATTAAACAGTAAAAAAGATCATACAACATTAAGCCTCCTTAGCGTCTTTGTCTCTTTGCATCAATACTCCTGGCCTTTACCTTTATACTCCTAATCAGCTCAACTTGAACACCTGTATTACTAGAACGGTCTAGGATTCAAAATTGAATCCCAGGGTAACTGTCAAACTCAAATACTATATGTATGCAATCCACAAATAGAAAAATCATGACAATAATCATGGTAACACATTACCACATGCATTCAGTATACATTTCATGCAGCAATATATAAAACAACATACCACATATGCACATGTTTACTACAAAAAGACCCAGTCCTCAACAACCACAGGACCGCCTAACAAGACAAGCCCCTGGATCCTCAGCGATAGGAAACACAATAGCCAGGGCGTTAAACCCTAACTACCCTTAATGCATCTCGGTGGGGTAGTGACCTAAGTACATTGATCCAATAGGCCCCATAGCCCAAATGCTTAATCATGGCAAAACAAACATACAAAGTAACATAGAGTATGCAAGTAAGCAATTATCGCACCTGACAGCTGATCAGTCTTAATAAAATTTCCTTGACGCCCAAAAGTCACTCTGGATATGGATCTGTCTTAAAACAAAGCAAATACATTCTACTTCATATACTTATGCAAACTTGCCTCTTAATTTCATTAAATTCGACCATAACCCAGAAATTCAAGAAAATATGCTATAACTTCAAAAATTCATAACTTATTTTAGAAAAATCCGATTGGTGTGAATCCAGCGACCACGAACCCTTAAAATGTCTAGTTTCTAGTAAAAGTAATTTCAGAGATCATAAAAACTCGTGTTATTTTTATGTATCAGATTTGTGCTCGCTGGACAGAGAAGAAGATCCAATTTCTGGGTTGTTTTCAACAAATTATTTCTTCTAGTAGGAAACTTGAAAAGTTACAAAATCTTATACCAAATTGAAACCCAAGATGTCTATTTCCACCCTGTAAAATTTCAAAACCATTGAACTTCATTTACTCTTTTAAATCCATATATTTCCATTCACTGCCCAGAAAATGCAAGAACTGGCATATTTACATAGTTTATGTCTTGGGGGTTTTTCGCATGTTAAAAAGGTGACCTTGACCTATCCCCACACAAAATTCAGGTCCGAACTCATTGGGAACCTTAAAAACATCAAAATCCCACTGTAACCTCATGATTCCACCATTGGGCAGAAACTCAAACAAAAACCATTTAAATTATGAGTTGAGTGTTTACCTTGAATCTTTGGTTGCATGCTTCCTCTTACTCCGCTCCCTTTTCCCTCTTCTCTTTCTCTTTCTATTTCATTTCTCTCTCTCTCTCTCTTCCTTCCCTGTTTTGGCCAAGAATGGCCAAACGACCAATGAGGGAAAAAGGTATATATAGAACACGAGTGCAATCCAAAACGCGCCACGTGTCTGGTCCATAACGCACTGTGTGTCACATCCAGAACACGCCACTTATCACGTCCAGAATGCGCCAATTGTCTGGTCCAGAACGTGCCATGTGTCACTTTCTTGTGGTGCTACATTTCATGATTAGAAAGGTGATGGCATCAACTTTTTTCCCTTCTCTCCCTTGCCTTGTTGGCCTTTTAATGTGCCACACATCCTACCTACTACATGTCATTTATTCACCTCTCCTTTTACTTTAAAAATGCAGGGAACACTTATCGATCCAGGAAATGTCATGTGCATATTTATTTTAACACATTTTTTCTCTGCTAATTGTCTCATACCTTAAGGCATAGCTAAATGGCATTTTTATCAACAAATTAACACCGTATAAGTGATTTTGTGCCCTTATGCACTGTCACTTCAATTTCTATGGTCCTTGATCTCTTGATCAACATACTCATGCAAACAGGAGGGCAAAATGTCTTACAATATGTCAAGAGGGTACTTAAAAATCCCCCAAACCAAATGACCAAAGTGCCCTTACAAAATATCCTTTTAACTTGGCTTATTTTGCAAGTTTTGTTGACTTTTCTCTCTCCTCCTTGCTTTGCACGAATTTGAAGCTTATTTAAGAATTTTTTGAGTCATCATTTCATATTAATTGCATTCACTTGTGTCCCTTATAGCAATTGACCAAAATGCCCTCAAAATATCTCCTTTCACATAGCTTCTTTCACAAGCTTTTTGACTTTTGCACTTGTAATTATGAAGGGACACGTGTCATGCTTTTATTGGTCCAAAACAAAAGTAGCTTTTGCCTTTTGTCATTATGATGGGACACATGTCATGATTTTATTAGGCCAACACAAAAGTATGTCATCATTAGTTATCTTGACCTTACTTTATTAAAGTTACTTTATCGGTGTCTACTTGGGATCCTGCTTGGGTTTTACTCGGGATTGGGAGACAAAATGCCGAGCCTCGACAAACGATGCCACACACTTAGTATTTTCCCAAAAACGTAGGGCATACTTGATTGCCCTAAAAATGTCATATTCTTACTTATATCGACATCTTTTCACTTAACTAGGTCCTATACCTGAAGACATAGTTTAGTGGCATCCTTTCCAACTAATTTATGTCGTATGGGTCTTTTGTGCCCCTTTTCCATTAGCACTTTAATTCAACAGCTTATACACACTAGGTTCACTGACCTGTATAAATGGGTTACTTGGTCACTGAGAGGCTTCCTAACCCTTGACATTCTTGGGACTCTTCCCGAACTGGGCTTAGTCGTCCGCCTACTTTTTGGCTTCTTTTCAATCCTTAAGTTCTAGAATTTGAGATATTACAATTGGTACTCATTAGGGTCAAATGGAGATAAAATTAATCTCTTGCAATAAGATTAAAAAGGAAAATCAATTGACCAAAGTGAGCCACATCATATGGTAGGTAGGATGTGTGGGTCATGGAAAAGCCAACAAGGCAAAAGGCAAGGTGGAACACAAGGTTGAACTCTAGGATGACACATGACACCTAAGGGAATATGCTTGACTTTTTACAAGGAAGTACAAGGGTAATTAGGTGTAATCAAGAGGGGTAATCAAAAGTGAAATAAGCTTGCTCAATAAGTCACAAAATGTGCAGCCATGTCAGGGGTAGGAAAAAAATTGAATAAGTCACATATTAAGGCCCAAACACATGATCAAAGACTTGGGAAAATATTAACCAATGAGAGGAAACCAACAAGTACCAATTAGAGGCTTATTCATGAAGTATTTGAACAAAAATCTGATCCTCTTTCAGCTGGTTATGGCGCCAAAAATAAAGGAAAAGGAAGGGATAAGGTAGGTACATGCAGGATCAGATGTGCATTTATGGGAAGAAGTATAAGGTCAAAAAGGAATTAACAAGGTTGTACTTGAGATAAACAATAAGGACACATGAAGGACAGATGATCAGATGGAATCTTTCTGTTATGGGTCAAACTTGTGCCACGTGTATATCTGCCAAGATAAATCTGAAGTACTTGAAGAAAAAGCAAAGAAATGAGTCAAAACCCTAGAGCACCCCTTGGACCATCGGATAAAGGCATGTATGGACACCTCATATAACCCTTAATGCTTATTAAAGACCTCCAAGCCTTCATTTGCTTCAGCCATTTCATCCAAGGTGAAGGAGAAGAAAGTAGAACTGATCTAAGCTACAAGAAGGAGGAAGAAGAAGCATAGGTAAAGATTGAGGTAAGTTAATGCAAGATTTGGATTTCCATTCATGTAAACCCTTAAGATTCTTTTGAATAACACCTTATGGTATTCTTATGACCAAGGCTGCCCCATCAAAGAAGAACTAAGAGGAAGAAGTGCAGAAGAGGAACCAAGGCATTGAGCAAGGTGAGTTGCCTGAAACTCTGGAAAACTGGAGTTTTTTTTGTTCATTTCTGTCCAGCATGTGGAACTTAGAGTTAAATTGTGTTTTTGATGTTTTTAAGGGTTTCGATGGGTTCAGAACGAATTTATGTGTGGGTTTAAGTTACCGACTTGATTTCTAACTCTAAAACCCTAAAAGCTAGAAAAACACCAAATCTACTAGTTTTTTCGAATTCTAGGCAGTGATGCTTGTTAAATGGTTTTAAAATAGTAAATATTATCTGATGGCTACAAAATTTTGTATGCTTAAAGTAGACATCTTGGGCTCCAATTTGATATAATATTTTACAACTTTTTGAGTTTGCTACTGGGAGACATAAATTCGTGAAAACAGCCCAGAAATTGGATTTTTCTTCTCTGTCCAGTGAGCAAGTATTTAATACAGAAAAAGGACCTAAGTTTTTATGAACTCTGAAAGTATTTTTAATAGAAACTAGACGTTTTAAGGGTTCATTTTCCTCTGGTTTCATGTCAATCGAATTTTCGTAGAATTAATTATGAATTCTTGAAGGTAGAACACCGTTTTTGAATTTTTCTAGAAAAGGGACGAATTTCATGAGTTAGAGAGGGGAAACTATATAAGTGATTGAAAAAAGATATGTTTGTTTTATTTAGGGTCAGCTTATGTTCGGAACAATTTTCAAGCATCGGGGAGTTATTGTTACTGAAAAGTGCCAGGTGTGTGTGTGTGTGTGTGTGTGTATGGTAACTGCTTACTCACATACTTTATGTTACTCTGTATGTTTGTTTTGCCATGATTAAGGATTTGGATTGTGGGGCCTATTAGACCGGTGTCCTTAGGTTGCTACTATAGGGCTTAGTGGACTGTGCGTCCTTGGGTCGCTACCGAGTTGAGATGCATTCAGTGTGGTTAGGATTTGAGACCCTGGCTATTGTGTTTTCCTAGCACTGAGGATCTGGGGGCTTTTCTTGTTAGGCGGTCCTGCGGTTGTTAAGGACTGGGTCCTTTTGCAGTGAACATGTGCATATGTGGTATGTTGTTTTATATGTTACTGTATGAGATATGTACTGGATGCATGTGGTATGTGAAGTATGATTGTTGTCATGATTTTTCTAATTGTGGATTACTTACATGCATTGAATACATATAGTATTTGAGTTTGACAGTTACCCTGAGATTCAATTTTGGATCCTAGACCATTCTAGGAGTACAGGTGCCTCGAGCTGAGTAGACTAGGAGACTTAAGGTAGGGTAGGGAGTAATGATTGAAGAAATAGAGAATGCCCTATTATTTTGTACTTTATAGCTTTGGATGACTGTATTATTTACTTTCTATCGTTCTTAGTTTCGGATGACTGTACCTTTAACCCTACTTACCAGTATGTCATATTTATCCAAACCGAATTAATGCTCTGCCATGTAAGACTCTAATACATGCCAATATGGAATAATTAAAGGAAAGGTAATAAATATAAAAGGGATCCCTCTAACCCGCCACCTGAGTGGGCGGGCCGCTAGGGGTGTAACAGAGAGAGTATCATTTATTGAAATCATTTATTGTAAGAATCTCAAGCCGTAGGAATTGGAAATTGGGAATATCAGTGTACAACTTGTAAGGGGGAGTGTGTCCTAGTGAGATGATAACTTTGAGTATAGAGTGTGTAGCTGATTCTAAGTGTTAGTGAAAAACTGAGATAGTTAAGTCCTTTAAAGAAGAGACCTTGAGAATGTTAAGTCCTTTAAACAAGAGACCTTCCTCTGATACCAAATGTAAGACCCGACTGAACCCAAGAGGGGAGTGAATTGGGTGAAGATAAAATCTTATAACCTTTGAAAATCTTTTTACAATTTGATAAAATCAGTTTGTATGATAGTAAAGAGTTATAAAGCTATAGACAATCATTCAAACACATATACTGGAAATATAGAAGATTAAGGAAGAGAATGTGTAAACTGAGATTTATATTGGTTCGACCCAATCCTTGACCTGTTAGTATTTAGGTGTCCTAGAGATAATCTATTTTATCATATGAACACCTTGTACTACTTGATAGTTCATGATTAATTTATTTGAGCACACTTTATCTTTATCATATTTATGTCTCACCTATTTTTCGATTAATATTCATTTAAAGATAAAGGCCCAAGGAATAGAACAGGTGTTCATTTGAGGATCTATGATAGGGATCATGATCATAAGGAATCGAGGACACTATATGTTTATTGCCTAAAACTTGTTCCTAGTCTTGAATCACTAAGAATGGGTATTGGTAATATCAATAAGACTAATACGACATCATCTACTTGTATAGAGATACAAGGTAGGGACCTCATGGAATGCAGACATGTTGATGTCTTAGCTGATGTCGTGGGTGGATTTATTGGAGAACAGATAGCACTGAACTGACCCGCCAAGAGACTCCACAAGGATTTATTGTAGAGAGTATCATTGGATTTTTAATGTCTCTTATCGTTTGGTAGTGCGAATCGTCCTAGACTTGAGGATGCCATCAAACACTATGTCTTAGAGTTATACTTTAACTGTACAACTCTATCCACCTGAAAAATGGGGAGAACAATGTACTCTTGGATATAGTTTGAATACATGAGTATAGATGGACATGCCAAAAAGACTCACAATCCCCTACAAGGGATTAGTTGTTCACGAGACCGGTAGGGCTTAAATGACTTCTAGTTGACTCAGGAATCTGTGCACAGTAAGTGATCATGAAGAGTCATGATCTGTCTTAGAGTCAATAAGAGAATATTCTTAGTTCTGTAAAAAGTTATATTTAGTCAATTAAGAGAGATGATACTTTATCCTTGCCCTCGACTAAATGTGAACGACGATGTGAGAGATTATGCCGACACGGTATCCAAATAAGAAAGGTAGATCACTTGATCAACTCGATTAGTTCTGGGGCTGCAGAGCATTGCTAGTGTTTTATGTGGTCATTAGAGAAATTGAGCCTATTAAAGGAATTTAATTGGTTCAAATTTATCTATGTTAGTAACTAATTGGGCCTAATGGGTCACACACTAAGATTATTCTTGATTGCTTAATTTAGCAGAGTTTGGACCAATAATTGTTATTGGGCTTTGTCAAAGACTATTGGTATGAGGTAAAGGAGAGTAAGGATAATTTATGAATTATCCAAAGCTATGTCCAATCTGGATTGGATAATTAATAGATAATAAATTATTTATGTGAATAGTGTCAAGTGAATAGTGCCAAGTGAATAGTACTATTCATCCTTATTCCAAGAAGTGATTCTTGAACAATTAATTATTTCAAGAAGTGCTTCTTATAATTAATAATAATTAATTATTCATGAAGCACTTTGGATTTGAAGTAGAAATGAATATGTGGCTCACATTCAAAGAAGAATATATGGCTCACATTGAAAGAAGAATTGTGGCCACGGTTCACCCGCCATTTCTATAAATAGCATTCGTTTCCTTCATTCCAAATCACCAATTCCAAAACTTCTCTCTTCCTCTTAAGGAAGTTCTTTTAGTCTTGAGTGAAAGATCAAAACACTTGAGCTCTCCACCTTGTTACTGCCTAGCAAGCATCCAAGGAATCGAGGATTCAAGGAGAAGGAGTTCTCATTTGCAATCAGGAGATAATCGTGTGGATCAACGTTAGAGGACATCATACTCTTTGACGTCTTCAAGTGATCACAGGTATTCCTGAAACCCTGCATGTGTTTTAACGAGTAGATCCTAAATATTTATCGTAAGGTGTTATGGTCCATGGTTTATGATTAATGGTTCATGAGGATTGTATTTCCATAAGCATAGTAAATATTATTTACTGTATCAAAGCTAAGGTTTTTCTGAGTATGCTCAGTGATTGCAGCTTAGTCTGATCTGTCACATCAGAAAGGAATTATTCTTATGCTGTAAATTTTATTTACTGGTACAGTAAATATTATTTACCAAAATAGTAAATATTTATTTTACTGGCATAATAAATATTATTTATTGGAACAATAAATAATTTTACTGGTGTAGTAAATATTATTTACCGGCATAGTAAAATGTTTATTTACCGATGCAGTAAATATTATTTACCCATACAGTAAATATTATTTACCAGAGCAGTAAATATTATTTACTGGCATGGTAAAAATTATTTACTGAGGCATTATTCATATGAATAGTAAATACTATTCACCGATACTATTCACATGAATAGTAAATAACCAATATGGATTCCGCAAATACAGAAAAATTTTGTTTTTCACCCTCATGAACTAGTTGCTTGAACGTCAAGCAAGAACAATTTTAACCAGCATGACCTACGTCCAGTCCTCAAGCTCCACTTGAGATTTTCAATCCACTATTCCCTTGTTTATCCAGGCACAAGAGAAGCCTCTTACAAACTACAAGTTCACCCAGGCACTTGTGAAGCCAAATCTCTCACTAAGATACACCCTCTTACTCAATGTAAGGTTACAATCAACTTCCACTCAAGATCATCAAATCTTGAGTATCTCTCAAATAGAATGATTTACAATAAATCTTCTCTCTAAGAAGTGAATGGATAATCATTGAAGTACATTATAAAAATAATTTCACTCCCTCTCTATGATAAACTAAGTAAGCAATAAAAACATAGTGTGTATGAGATTTAGAATATTGGCATTATGACAATGCAATCTCTTTCCATCCTCTTTGTGTGTGTTTTGAATGTGGCTCTACTTATAGGTGAAGATGACCTAAACGTTGAGAATATGACCGTTGTGAACAGTAGCCATTGAGAATATAGCTGTTGGAAATATAGCCGTTAGATGTGCTTTTTGACTTTACAGCTCAGCATACGAATCTTCATGTAATCCTTCATTTGATCATCTGAAACATGTACACAAATGATATAAATGATGTTAAGAACTATTATAAATTATTTAGGTAATCATCTGGATGTTCTTGATCAAAAACGAGTTTGCATTTCAAAACTCGAGTTTTGAGGTTGTCGTATTACTCCAGGATCCTCTCTGTCTGTTCAAAACTCAAGTTTTGTCTCATAAACTTGAGTTTGGAAGATGCTCTCACGTTCTCTGCTCTCTGTTTGAACTAAACTCGAGTTTTCAAGTTATTCTGGCCTTGGTTGCTCTTTGACTTGATATAGCTCCAAATTTGGAAAACTAATTATCCCCATATAGCTCTTTGAGTCTTCCTTCCAATGCAAAAAGAATCAGCTCCAAACTTGTTGTATTTTGTTTGTTATTGTTACACCCCTACCGGCCTCGCCCTTTCGGGTGGCAGGTTAGAGGGATTCCTTTTATCTTAATTACCTTTTTATCATGCATTAGAGTAAACGCAACAGAGCATGTATCGATTTGGACAAATACTATATACTGGTAAAAATACAGTAAACCAAAAGGTAAACAAGTCCCCATAGGGTTAAGGGTACAGTCATCCCAAATAAAATATTAAATAGTAAATAATATTGTACTCTCATCCAGAATAAGTACAACATTGCCAATGAGAGTTGGCACAGATGGTAAGGGATTCAGGACTAGGCCCTTGGGTCGTGGATTCGATCCCCTCTGCTGTCGTTGGGACTCCTTTAGTAGGCAATCTCATAAGTCCCCAGTAAGTGCTCATAGAGCCTAGGGCCGTGCCTTGGCCTTAGTAGGGGATTGGTGTCGAACCCTTCCAAAACTTTCATGTATAAAAAAAAAAGAATAAGTACAACATTAAGCCTCCTTATAGCGTCTTCATCTTTCCGAGTCAATACTCCCGGCCTTAACTTTTAAACTCCTGATCATCTCCACCTGAAGCACCTGTGTCCTTAAACCAGCATGGAGTTCAAAGTTAAACCCCAGAGTAACTGTTAAACTCATATACAATATGTATGCAATGCATGTAATATAAATCATAACAGGAAAAATAATTTTGCCTTAGGCACAGTAAACTGGCATGTAATACCTCTACAGGACTGCCTGGTCAAGACAAGCCCCCGGATCTAGCACGCAAAGGGCCTCAGTAGTCAGGGGGCCAACCCCAACCACCTACCCTAGGGCCTCAGTGGACACCTATAAATACACAGTCACATAGGCTCCACTTACCCCACATAACCTAGGCCTCAGTAGCTACCTAAGGACAAACAGTCCAGTAGGTACTACCTACCCAACATGCCAAGGGCCTCAGCCCAACATACTCTGGACTACAATGGTCACCTAAGAACACACAGTCACATAGGCACCACAATCCAATCCCTTACCTCATGATAAAACACATATGCAAAAGTAACATAGAGTATGCAAGTTTACAGTTACTACTTGGCACGCCTTGAAATAAGAAAACCCTTCTTTTGGCACTTGAAATATGCCTCACACGTGTTCACATCCTAGATACAGCAAAAATACCACACTTTCAATTACATATTCAAACTTTACTTCAAGTTTCATAAAATTCGCATAGCACCAGAATTTTAGAACCTCTGACCCAAATTCGCCGATTTTTAATAAATTCTAGAAAAATTGTATTGACATGAAATTAGTAGCCTTAGAACCCTTTTGATGTCTATTTTATAGGAAAAATAATTTCCAAAGTCATCTGGGTTCTAATCCTTCCCTGATTCCGAACCTTTGGCCACTGGTCTGAGAGGAAAATGTTGTTTTTAAGTCATTTTAATTCTTTAATAGCTCTTTGTTGGAATATCAAAAAGACACAAAATCTTATATAAAAATCATGCCCAGGATGTCTACTTTCACCATATAAAATATCAAAGCATTTAAAGTTCATTTGATATGTTAAAACCACGGATTTGTCTTCACTGCCCAGAAACCGAAAGAATCGGCTGATTTTCGTATAGTAAAGACTTAAGCTTTGAGAGTTTGGGAAAATGGTGATCTTACAAGTTCCCACACAAAAAAAACCCTCTGGACCCCTTTATAACCTCAAAAATATTGAAATCCCACTGCATCTACACGAGGACACCATAGGGCAGAAGCAAGAACTTGAAGTTTGTCGGTGAGATGCTTACCTTGGAATTTTGGTTGAGTATGACCTCCTTCACTTCCTGAACCATGACTTCAGCTGGACACTCTCCTCCCACACCTTGAGCATGTCCTTGGGCAGGTGGAAATGAGGGGAGGAAGTACCTTTATATAGGCCCCAAGGGTGCAATCCTTTACCCACTTTCGGTTGTTGTCCATTGGTTAAAAGGGTGCTTCGTATTAAATTATAATTTCCCAACACAATTCTCAAGGCTTCTAGAGAACTCCTTGGACAGATGGGAAACGCATTCCAAGGCCAAAAATGAGATTCCAAAATTGCCCCTAGTTGTGGTCTCTAAAGATGCTAGTACTAGGTTTTAGTCTAGGGGTAAAATGGTCATTTCGCATTCTCTCTCTCCAAGGCCTGGGTCCCATGAAATCTGCCCTTGGATTTGTCTCATAAATGCTATTTATTAGTCATAATTACATGTCACTTCATTGTCATATCAATTTCAGAGATGTGGTTCAGATTAAACCGGATTATTTTATTATTTATCTCTCTTCATAATTACTTGATGTGACCCTTCTCTCTCTTCATAATCACATGATGTGACCTTTTCTTTTCCTCCAAGTCACTTTCTCTCTCTTCTGGGCCCACCAATTTCGTCCTCCTTCTGTGTCCAGGGGTCTGGGCCCAACTCTGGTAACCCTAACCGGTCCGCTTAGTTCCTTTTCGCCGGTTGCAACTTTCCTCGTAACTTGTGCCACACAATTGGACTTGTGTGGGTCCAGATCATCGGCCTCTTCTCCCTGACCACAGGTGGATGAAATATAGTATCTTGGGGATCAAGAAATCCTTATTTCAGTATCCCGGTCAGTTCCCCTTTGTTGGTTAACGTTTCCCCAAGCCTTTGTCCTTATAGTTGGGCTTTTATATATGTTTAAATCAGCTTTTTCTATCCCCTGATGTGGCTACACGTTTTTCCTTATTCCTGGGGAGCAAGAAATGTATATTTTCATATCTCATAATTATCTCGTACTTCGTGGTGCCAAAAAGTCAAATATCCAATCATAAAATGCCACGTGTCCCACTAGCATCATTACTTTTGTCCTTTATAATCATGAAGGGACATGTGTCACCATTCTATTTGGCCAACACAAAAGTATGCCATCATTAATCATTATGACCTTACTTTATGAAAGTTACTTTACCAGTAGTTTCTCGAGATCCTGCCTGAGTTTTACTCGGGTTTTCTTCACGAATACCGATGTTCTCTAAAAAAACGCAGGGCACACCTGACTGCCCTGAAAATGCTGCATACTCACTTATACCGACATATTGTTGCCTAACTAATTGTCCTATACCTTGGGATATAGTTAGGTGGCATCTTTTCCAACTAGATTTACATCGTATGGGTCCTCAGTGCTCCTTTTCCTTAGCACTTTAATTCCACGGCTTGAACATACGAGGTCCACTGACCCATATAGCCGAGTTACTTAGTCCCAGAGAGGCTTTCTAACCTTCGACATTCTTGGGACTCTTCCCCAACCATGCTTAGTCGTCCGCCTACTTTAGGCTTATTCTCAATTCTTAGGGTCTAGAATTCGGGGTGTTACAGTTATGATCTGATCAATGAAGGCTGTTTCTTGACAAGCGTTTTTGCACCGTCCTGAATTGACAGTCAACTTTCAAAGACCATTTCTCTCTTGTCTGAACTTCATTCTAGTTGGATCAAGTCTTGATGGAACGCCTTATAAGTCTACTTTCATATATCATTGATTTTAGCTCATTCTGATATGTAGATTGTGAGTTACACTCAAAACATTGAAGCTTGGCCTGCTGTGTGGGGTGAATTCCAGTTCCAACTTTAGAAATTCATAGCTCTCTCATCTAAACTTATTTGGGCTTGAAACTTTGTCCAAATGACACATTAGATGTCTAGTTTTATACAAATTTGGTTTCACCTCAATCCGATTTCTGGTTTGAGAGATATCATTGAATTACCAGACTTCGCCCAAATTGAACGTGAAGCAGAGTAGAACAGAGTTGCTGATCAGCGCTGTAAACTTAAGTTTTGACTTGGAAACTCGAGTTTTCTTCATCCAAAAACACTAGAGATGCTGAAGACACTACAAACTTGAGTCATTTAGTTCCAAACTCGAGTTTTGACTTGGAATATAGAATGTGAATTTTGTAAAAGTACCCACTAGATTGCTCCAATTCTCGAGGATTACTTGTTGATTCTCGAGCATGGAGTGTTGAATATGCATAGGTACATACTGGATCACTTTGCATCTTGTGAAGCCTCGGTAATTCTTGAGAATACATTGTTGATTCTCGAGAATATATATGAGAATTTTGATGATTTGATAAGGGAAAATACATTAATTCTCGAGAATGAAAATTCACACTCGAGAATTGTCAGCTTCTGATAAAATCTGTGATCATCAATCATACATACTGTAGACTTCAATCAAGAAACTCTGATGCTTAAATTAGTATTAATTTATCATCAAAACATAAATTTTAATGGAAAATTAATATTTCTTACAATTCATTAGGATTTACCATTCCTAATTCCCTCCGGATGAATAAAAATTGTTCTTTGGCCAGTGGTTTGGTGAAAATGTCAGCTAGTTGAAGATGTGTAGGAATGAGCATCAGCTTAATATCTTTCCTTTGCATGAGGTCTCACATCTATGTGCTTTGTCCTTGTGTCTTGGACTGGATTTTTCGCCAGACTTATCGTGCTTGTGTTGTCACATAATATAGGAATTTCTTTCAAGTGAATCCCCAAATCAGATAATTGTTGCTTCAGCCATAACACTTGAGCACTACAGCTAGAAGTAGCTACATATGTTGCTTCTGTAGAGTATATTGCTACAGTGGTTTGTTTCTTGCTAAACCAAGATACTAGTGAACCTCCAAATAATTCACACTGACCACTGGTACTTTTTCTGTCAGTTTTGTATCCTGCATGGTTAGAATCAGAATATGCAACCGGATGCACTGATTGACCTTTAAGAAACCAGAGACCCAATCCTTTGTATATGCAAGATATCTAAAAATCCTTTTAACATGTTCAGCATGTGATTCCTTTGGTGCAGATTGAAATCTTGCACATATTCCCACACTAAACTGAATATCAAGCCCACTTGCTGTTAAGTACAGTAGGGAGCCAATCACGCCTCTATACTTTGTTATGTTAAAGTCCTACCCTTTTTCATCAGCATCCAATGATGCAGTTGAGCTCATTGGTATGTTTGCTCCACTACAATGCTCAAGACCATATTTATTCAGTAGATCATTTAGATACTTGGTCTGAGAGATGAATATACCATCTTTTTGTTGCTTTATCTGAAGACCAAGAAAGTAATTGATATCTCCTATGATTGACATTTCAAATTCACCCTGCATAGTCTTAGAGAAATCATTGCACAAAGATTCATTAGTTGATCTAAAAATAATATCATTTACATAAATTTGAACTATCAGAATATTACTCAGTTTCTCAGTTCATATAAAAAGTGTTGTGTCTCCTTTTCTCTTACGAATCCTTGATCAAGAAAAAACTTACTCAACCTTTCATACCAAGCTCTAGGAGCTTGCTTTAAACCATACAAAGCCTTTTTCAAACGAAATACATAATCAGGATGATGATTATCTTCAAAACCAGGGGGTTGTTCAACATATACTTCTTCTTAAATAAATCCATTTAAAAAGGCACTTTTGACATCTATTTGATAAAGTTTAATGCCTTTAACACATGCAAAAGCTAAGAATACTTGTATAGCCTCCAATCTAGCCACTAGAGCATATGTTTCCTCATAATCTATTCCTTCTTCCTGATTGTATCATTTGGCAACTAGTCTAGCTTTATTTCTAACTATGATTGCGGATTCATCTCGTTTGTTTTTGAATACCTATTTAGTGCCAATGACCGGATGATCTTTAGGCCTAGATACCAAATCCCAAACTTGATTCCTCTCAAATTGATATAATTCCTCTTACATTGTGATGACCCAATCATTGTCTGAGAGGGCTTCATCAATTTTAGAGGGTTCAATGTGGGAGATGAACGCATAAAAGGTAGCTTCATTAAAGGTTCCTTGTCCGGTTCTTACTCCTTCATTAATATTGCCTATCACTTAGTCCAGAGGATGACTTTTGATATACTTCCAAGCTCTAGGTTGATCAGATTGATCAGGATTTTCAAAAATGTTTTGAGGATCAGTTTCAAAAATATTTTTGAATTGTTTTCATTAGAGGAAGACGTTTTTGAGAAAAATTGGGTCTTGTGACACAGTTCATCATCATCAAAAGATTTGTTAAGAGGTGATTCACAGAACACAAAATAAATAGATTACTCAACACAACGTGTACGTTTGTTGAAGACCCTATATGCTTTACTACAATTAGAATAACTGAGAAAAATACCTTCATCTGATTTTGAATTAAACTTAGCCAAATTTTCTTTACCATTATTATGCACAAAACATTTCCAACTAAAAGACATGCAGATACCTTAGATTGGGCTTTCGATCCTTGTAAAGCTCATAAGGAGTCTTGTTGAGCTTCTTTCGAATGTAGGCTTGATTTGAGACATAACATGTTTTGCTCATTACGTCTACCCAGAATACTTGAGAGGTTGAATTTTCATTTAGTAATGCTCTAGCCATTTTAGTGAGAATACGGTTCTTCCTTTCAATTACTCCATTTTGTTGTGGAGTTCTAGGTGCAGAGAAATTGTGATCAATTCCATGTTCGTTGTAAAACTTCTCACTCCATGACATGTTCTTATACCTAAAATACAAACACCTTTCTCGCTTTGCACCTTCTTGGCAAATACCACAAATAGTTCAAATGTTTCATCCTTGGATGACATAAATATTGTCCAGGTGAATCTAGAGAAATTATCTACAATAACCAATGTATACAAATTTCCACACAAACTCTTAATTCTAGCAGGTCCTACCAGATCCATATGAAGTAATTAAAGTCGTCAATTAGTTGAAATTTCATTTTTTGATTTGAATGAAGATTTGATCTGTTTACCCTTTTGACATGCATCACAAGCCATGTTTTTGAAAGATAATTTGGGTAATCCAGAGACCAAGTCTTTCTTAATCAATTTATCTAGTTGAATCATTTTAATATGTGCTAGTCGTTTATGCCAACTTTCTTCTGTATTGCTTATGAAACATTTATCAGATTGAATAGAAGGTAAATTTAGTGTGTAGCAATTACCTTCTCTAAGAGCTTTGAAAAAAATTTCAACTTATTCTTATCAATCGGAAGATCATCCTTGTTGACAATGAGACATTCTTTTTGAAAGATTGAAACTTGTTTTTCTCCTGATCTTTGCCTTTTAGTTGAGGACATTCTGATTTGATATGCCCGAGCTTCTCGCATTCATAGCAACTGATTTGATCCTTTTCTCGTCTATTGCTTGAATTCCCTTTTTGAAAGCAGTTCCTGAATCCTTGATTTCTTTTGTAGAATTTCTTGAATCGTCTGACAAACATTCCTATCTTCTCATCATTATCTTCATTTTCATCCTTTAAGTCTTTCTCTTTTTCAGCTTTCAATGCCACTCCTTTGTTTTTTTCACTGTTGACTTCTTCCAGACTCTTTTTGAATTTCAATTTGCTTTCATATTCGGATAAACTTCCAAATAACGCAGCTACTGAAGTCATTGATTCCCCTCGAGCTTCCTTTATTGCCGTTACTTTGGCTTCTCAATCTTTTGTCAAGACATTTAGGATTTTTCTGACTTGGGATCTTTGATCATAAGTTTTTCCTAATGCTGACAACTGATTGGCTAGATGAGTAAAACGAAGTTGAAACTCCCTATACTCTCACCAGATTTTATACCCGAAAGTTCTCTTTTTGAGTGAGAGCACTTTGAAGCATCAGAATGACCTTGCTGTTCATAGTCACCTGGCGCATATCAGTTTCATCAGACTCAGATGGTTCTTTTGGAACCTGATGTTCTCCTACTTTCTTTTTGGGAACATAGTCTCCCTTTTCAAACACATCCCAAAGACCATATTCAGTTGCCATGATGAAGACTATGAACTTAGTTTTCCAGAAGGAATAATGTTCACCATTGAAGCCAGGTGGACGACTGATTGAAGCACCTTCAAGCAATATTCCATCCATAATCTATCTTGGGAAGTTACTCCCAACTGAGATACCTTGCTCTGATACCAAAATGAAGGGAGAATATCGCCTAGAGGGGGGTGAATAGGTGATTTCGAAATTTTTTGATTAACATGATAAACTAAAAAAGGGTGCAGGCTGAAAGGTAAATAACACAGGAGAAATTATACTGGTTCGGTCAAAGCACATGACCTACGTCCAGTCCCCAAAACACTTTGGGTATTTCACTAAACTTCAACCGAATTACAATTACACTCAGTATCTCGAGACAATCCAAACACTTAGGACTCACTCCCTTTTACTGGTTGTAATCATTCACCCTTGCTTAAAAGGTTTCACAACCTTAAGCTTCACTGACAAATAAGTAATGAAATTGTTTCACACTCCTTACGGAGTAAATAAAGGCTAAGCATTGGAGTACAAATAAATATTGAATGAGAGCTAATGGAATAGTGAACTATAATAACTTCAAATTGATTGCCCAGTGTTTTGGTAGGTTTCAATATTGAATGCTCTGGCTTTTTATATCATTCAGCTGTAATGCTTCTTCGTCTCGCATTTAATATAGCCGTTGTCTCTATTTGAATTTCTGTTAGGTTCATCCTTTCTTCGTAGAGCCAAATCGACCGTTGCCTCATTAAATGCAATCACGTCTTTCATTAAATGTCTTTCCTGTTGTTTGTACTTGTGTCAGAAGAATAGCCAGATTAAGTGTTACTCAAAAGAACATTTGTGTCTACCTTAGGATTTAATTCCGATTGTTGCTCTATTTCTTTGTCATCATTTAATGCTTGATCTACGTCGGATTGCTTTTTCTTGAACTAATCATCTACAAAACACTTAGATGATGATTAAGGATATTATAATCATGTTCGAGAACAATTAAATGATAATCAATTGGATTAGTTCTGCAAAATTGATACTGATATAAACAATGGTCATTTAGTTAAGATAATGTATTCTCAACAATTATCTTCATATTCTCGAGAACTACATAGTTGCAGGAAGTTTATATCAATAATATTGCATTGCCGTATAACGCAGCATTCTCAAAAATCATGAATCACTTCTCAAGAATTGGTGAGATTTATGCATAGATCATTATGTTTACATTGATTGTATTCTCGAGAGTCTATGTCTCAATCTCGAGAATCATTGTGCAAATGGTGAGATCATCATCTATGAAGTAAATGATTCATTTGCTAAGGCCTTCTTGAGAGTCAACCCCCCATTCTCGAGAATTAGTTTAAGAACAAATTGGGGTAAGATGGCTGCAGCTACCCATTCTCGAGAATTGCTCATATGACTTTTGGAGTTTGAGTGAGATGTTAATTTTACCGTTATTTTTGAACTGATTTAAACATTCTCGAGAATTTCTCATTCATTCTCAAGAATTGCCTCAACAAAAGCAGTATTCTTAATTTTTGTTAAATCAAAACTTTTGGACTTGTTATCATCAAAACACTGAAAGTCAACATTCTCCCCCTTTTTGATGATGACAAACAATTGATCATGAATAGTAGGTTGTCATATAACAGAAATTACTCACCAATTTTAAAGCTACTTCAACCAAAATTTTAAATGATTTTAAATAGATTCATGTTAGCACAAAACGTCTCAAAATAAAAGAGATTATGAATAGTAGACAATAGTAACTCAAAGTTTTGATATTGAAGATTTCACAATCATGGACAAGATGATTTCAAAACAAGGATTTGTTTCACTTAAGTCAATTCAAGAAAACTGGAGTGCATGACTTGAGTTAAGCATTCTAGTCTCAAGTCATTGGATCATCTTCTTTAATAATAAGTTTGAAGTTTAATAAAGATGTCTCTGTATGACTTAGGCTTGAGGTTAAAATATACAACTCAAGTGCATGACTCGAGTCAATTAAGGTTAGCTCAAGTCAAGCCCTTCTTTCAAAAATGAACTTTGAAATAGCATTCTGAAAGTGGTTTGAAATCGCGCCAACTCGAGTCTTTTAAGTGACTTCAAAACAGGAATATCACCTAAAGGAGGGGTTAATAGGGGATATTGAAAATTCTTTTTAGATTTTATCGAAGAGTGGTAGTAAGAGATATAAGGATAGAGAGAATTAACACAAGATAAATTATACTTTGACCTACATCTAGTCCCCAGACACTCTAGGTTTTTCACTATCTCAAACATTGCTACAATTTACACATTTTGTACTCGAGATGATCCTATCTCATTAGGAGTCCCTCCCCTTAGAAGTACAAGTAAAAATATGAAGATATTAAATGAGAGTAGATGAAACAATAAACAGTAATAAATTCAAATTGATTGCCTAGAGTTTCGGTAGGTAGCGAAATTGAATGTAGTGAGCTTTCATACTATCTTTCATTGATGCCATTGTGAAGCTTTTACAATAGCTGTTGTGACTTGTTCGAACTTCCGTTAGGCACATTTGGTTTCTGTTAGACATAGTTGACCGTTGCTTCATTAACTCATTCGCCATCGATGTACTTGTGCACCGAAGTTGACTCAGAGATTTGTCGGGATTTAAGTATGTCTTGAAGGAATGATTTCATCTGCTACAGTTTACATTCTATTTGTTGACTATATTATTTCATTTGCATTAAATGTGCCTGACACAAATTGCTTTTCGGCTAATCTTTAATCAGATGATGTTCAATGAACTGAAACATACTTATATGATGATTAGATGTAGTATAATATAGTTTAAGTAATATTAGAACAGAAAACAATGATAACCTAAAATATTTAAATTCTTAATTATTGTTGGAAATCATGTATAGAGAGTATTTGATACATGTACTCGAGTACCAAATGAAAGTGGAAGAAATCACCAAGAGGGGGTGAATTGGGGATTTTAAGAATTCTTTTCAACTCTTAAAAATGAAGCTTAAGAAATGGATAATAAAAGAGTAGAAAAAGAAAAGCTTAGACACACAAAATTTATACTGGTTCAGTCTCAACCTTGACCTACGTCCAGTCCCCAGATACCTTCTGGGTGTTTCCACTAATTCAACAGATTTTCAATTACAACAATGAAGACCAGACACAATCCTAATCACCTAGGACTTGCTCCCCCTTACACTTTGTGATTGAACAACCCAACTCACAGGTTCCACAACCTTGAGTTCTCACAAACAAATGCTTTCAAAAATTTACAAACTCTCAAAAGAGTAGATAAGGATAAACACTGAAGAACAAGTTGAAGATAACAATACAGACTCAAATTTCAAAGTATAATCAAGATAGCTTCGTTGTGTGTATATTGCTTTGAGTTTTCACAGCCTCTTATGGACTGAATGGATAAGCTAGCCGTTGCAATTCTTTCTCTAATGTTCAGCTGCAATTCTGGAAAAATGGCAGTAGCATATTTTGCTTTGTTCTTTGAATTCTTAGCTAGAATCTTGGAATTTAGTTGTTGCAGAAGGTCTTCCAGATTTTTAGTCATTCCTTTAACTTAATTTGACCATTTGAGATGATTCTTATGAGTTATAACGGTTTGAGCTGAACATCTGGGATAAGGGAGAAGGATCAACCCTGTTCTAGGTTTGTCATTTAATGTATTTATCCTGGATCTTGATCTCACCTTGATCTTGGCTAAACCTTATCTGAAAAACACTCAAAACTTCATCAAGAACATTAGAAACAATAATATCATATCATGAAATAATTTCAGGAAGACCCATTAAGATTTCACAGATCAACATCATTTGATTTTTCAAAATCCCCGATGCAAACTCGAGTTTGTTCTTCCAGACTCGAGTTTGGGGTCCATCCAGAAAGCATGTCCGTTGATTAGAGGTCTAAACTTGCAGTCTGTAAAAGCTAACTCGAGTTTGGCTTTTACAGAGAGAACTATCGAGCTTTGGACTTGGCATGGAATTTTGGTCTTGCTCCTAGACTCGAGTCAATTAGTGACTGACTCGAGTTTGAGTCTATGTTTGAAGAACAAGCCTAAATTCGTGATTTTCTAGACTAGAGTTTAGGAGATAGACTGGAGTTTTGGAAAGATGGTAGAAATTCGAGTGTTTCTCTATTTGTCCTAAACTCGAGTTTACAATGACAAACTCGAGTTTATGTTTGAGCTGAAACTATTCAAATCTTTCTGTTTGGTCTAGACTGGAGTTTATAACTTGGCCTGGAATTCGAGTGTCTTTCTGTTTGGTCTAGACTGGAGTTTAGGAATCCAGACTCGAGTTTGGCTTGCTTGGGATTCTGAGTGCTCTCTGTATCTTCCAGACTTCAGGTTTGGTTTTGCAAACTGGAGTTTGACTTGTTGTGAAGATTTCTGATTGCTTTCTGTAACTCCTTAGACTCGAGTTAGTCCAAGTAGACTCGAGTTTGGCTTTCTTCGCAGAAGTAAGCAGCTTTCTGTCAACCCTCAAACTCGAGTTTACATACCCAAACTCAAGTTTGCCTTTGACAGTGAGATTTTCATATTGCCAAAAACAAACTTCATATCAAGTTTACAATTGCTAATTATCATCAATACACATTGAGAACCAACGCCAATACGTCTTACTCGAGTATCTCTTTATTGGACTATATAGAGAGTTGCTAATTGACAATACTTAAGTACCGTTGTCTCGTTGTACTTGAGTACCTTACTTAAGTAGCTATTTATGATGCTCGAGTATCATTCTAATAGCCTTATCAGTTTCTTTATAATAGACTTTACTTGAGTACTAAACATTCATTACTCGAGTACCATACTCGGGTGTAACAGGCTAGCATGCTCGAGTATAGATTTGGTTAGAGATAAAGTACCATTACACAAGCTGTTACTCAAGTAGATACTTTGCTTACTCAAGTAGGCAATATGCTTACTCAAGTAATTCTTTACAGAATAGCATATAAACTTTGGAATTAACAGTGCTTGAGTAAAATACTTACTACTAGTACTCGAGTATGTTACTTGAGTACACTTTACCTAATGCTAGAGTACTTTATGTGAGAAATCAGATGATCTTTTCAGAGACTTGTACTCAAGTACATAGTTACAGTACTCAAGTAACATTCTTTGAATTTTGCTGCTAATATTCTTTAAAATATAATACTCGAGTAATACTAAGTCCTTACTCGAGTAATGATTTGTGAACATTTAAACAAGCTGCCGGATAGAGGGTACTTGAGTAGGCTGCAATCCTTTACTCGAGTATACTTGGCTTGCTCTCTATCTGAAGTTGACTCAAGTTAGCAGAATCTGCACTTGAGTTAATATAACTTTGTAAGAGTGTTGTCCATAAAATGTTAGAGAAAATTTCTACTGGCAACCATGTTCACTCGATTGAAGATCAATTCCCAAAATGCAGTGGCTTCCAAAACTTAAGAATCTTAACAGTACAAAGATTAAATTCCAGTAAGCTAATGTCTTTGATTTAGCTTCAAATTCAGTAAACCATTTATCCTCATATAAGATCTTTAAGACTTCTTTACAATGCATAAGGAAGTAGCTTCAAACTCATTTTATTCTGATAGTTATGATCTGATGAATGAAGGAAGTTCTTTGACGAACATTTTTGCAACATCCTGAACTAACTGTCAACTTAAAAAACTCATATATGTCTCATTTGATCTTTGGTTTCCATGATCATGATGTTCTTGGAAAGGTATGTGAGTCTAGTTTCATATTTAACCAATTTCACCTTAATTGTATTTGTATTTTGTGAGATACACCCAAAATACTGAAGTTTGGTCTGTTGTGTGACATTTAATTGATGCAGCAACTTATGAAATTCATATATCTTTCATCTAAACTTCTTTGGGCTTGAATTTTGGTCACAATGATGCATTGGGAGTCTAGTTGCATACAAACATAGTTTCACCTAAATCGGATCTCTAGTTTGGGAGATATCATCAAATAACTAGACCTTATGCATATTGAACGTGAAACTGAGTTGAATTGATAGCTCAATCTAACTCTAGTTTTAAAGTAGTAACTTGAGTTTGATCGTATCTGAGGAGCAAATCACTGTAGCAAAGTAGTAAACTCGAGTTTTGACATCTTCACTTGAGTTTCCTCACCCTAAAACTTGGTTTTGCATATTTTAACTCTGAACTGAGTCATTCCAACTTCCTTTTGATCGTAGTGATTTATAGTATCAATTTAAGAACTTGAATATTGATATTCTTATTATATTTGACAAAATCTCTCCTTTCTTCTCTATATTATTCTTCATAATTCAACTATTCATTTTTTATCTTTTCTTGATCATTCTCCACAGTTCTATTTGAACATACTACATTAAATATAACAGTTAGTCAATTTATATTATACAAACTTTATGCTCTTGATATTGATATGTAAATTTGAGATCATCAAAACTAAGCACATCTAACACACTTGAGATTTTTAATCAATTATTCTCTTGTTTAATCAAAGCATAAGAGAAGCCTTTACAATCCCATGAGTTGACCCAAGCACTTGTGAAGCCAAATCTCTCGCTGAGATACTCCCCCTTACACGCTGTAAGGATATAATTGGTTTCCCATTCAAGATCACTTAATCTTGAGTAACTCTAAGATAAAATGATTACCAATCAATTTTCTCTTTCAAAAGTGAATAAGATAAACACTTAAGTACATTATAAATAATCTCACTCTTTAAGGTAAATTATATGATCATTGAGATAATCGGAGAGTAGGTGACATAGGCGTCAAAGTATTGGCATTTTGACGATGAAGTTGCAATCTTGTGTCTCTCTTCCAGACATTTTGAATACTTCTCCTTTTATAGTTAGATGAAGAGTATTATACTATTAAGCAATTCTTCCAGTTTAGAATATGATCGTTAGATGTCCGCTGGAAGTAGTCGTTGAAATATAGCGGTTAGACTTGTTATTCACAACACACTTTTTGGTTAATCTACATTTAATCATTCATCTAATCATTTGAAAGTCATAACAAATTGATTAAACATAGTTAGAAACAATAATGAGTGATGATATGAAGTAAAAAGATTATACTTGAAGATTTCACAATTATGGACACGGTGATGTCAAAACAGGGATGCATTACACTCAAGTTAATTCATGAAAACTGGAGTGCATGACTCGAGTTAAGCATTCTAGATTGAGTCATTGGATCATCTTCTTTGATAATAAGTCTGAAGTTTAAATGAAGATGTCTCTGTATGACTTAGGCTTGAGGATCAAATGTTTGACTCAAGTGCATGACTCAAGTCAATTAAGGTTAGCTTGAGTCAAGCTCTTCTTTTGAAAATGAATTTTGAAATAGCATTTTGAAAGTGGTTTAAAATCGCAACAACTCGAGTCATTAAGTAACTAACTCGAGTTAACTAAATCATTACAAAATATGTTTCAAACACTAAACTTGAGTCAAGAGATACAAGCTTGAGTCAAGGACTTTTGAATTTGAAAATAAACTTAAGTCCACAAAATATGACTTGAGTCAAATACCATACGCTCAAGTCACTATATGCGTAAAATACTTTAATAGCTCTCTACCTTGTATTGACTTGAGTTAACTATGACTGGCTTGAGTCAAGTATAAGTTCAAATATTTTTGAAAGCCCTTCGTCTTATGTTGACTCGAGTTTTACAACTCTAAACTCAAGTCAAGCATGACAGTAAGTTACTGGTTTAAATAAGAACAAGTTAAAGACTAGGAGTTGAAGTTGTATCACCTTGCCACTCGAGTTTTGCTCAAGAAACTTGAGTGTTACCTTTGTAAAGAGAGTTGTCTTTCAAATGTTAAAGCAAACTTCTACTAGCACCATGTTCACTCGATTGAAGATCAATTCCCATAATTTAGTGCCTAACCCCACAAAGCTCTTCAAGTCTTCTTTCCAATTAAAAAAGAATAGCACCAAAACCATTGTATTCTAACAGTTATGATCCATTGAGTGAAGGTTATCTTTGACCAGCATTTTTTCCAACATCCTGAATTAACTGTCAACTTCAAAAATTCATATCTCTCTTAGTTGATCTTTGTTTTCCATGATCTTGATGTTCTTGGAAAGGTATGTGAGTCTAGTTTTATATGCCACCGATTTTAGCTCTGTACAGTTTACGAGATACACCAAAAATACCAAACTTGGGTCTACTGTGTGACTCTAATTGATGTGCTAAATTTGGAAATTCATATATCCTTAATCTGAACTCCTTTGGGCTTGATTTCTATCAAAATGACACATTGGGAGTATAATTTCATAAAAATTTTGTTTCACCTGAATTGAATATTTGATTTAGGAGATATCATCGAATAACCAGAGGTTGCACATGCTGAACATGAAACAGAGTGAACAAAGAGCTCATAACTCAATCCAACTCGAGTTTGCTCATATCAGAGGAGTCAATCACTATAGCAAGATAGTACACTTGAGTTTTGACTTTACTCGAGTTTGCTCATCCTAAAGGTTGGTTTTGCTTATTTTAACTCTAAATTGAGTCATTCTAACTTCCTTTTGATCGTAGAGACTTATCAATTTAAGAACTTGAATATTGATATTCTCATTATATTTGCAAGATATTCTCTTTCTTTCTTCTCTTCTCTTGATCATTCTCCAAAATTTTATTTGAACTGATCGACATTAAATATAGCAGTTAGTCAATTTGTATGATACATACTTTTTGCTCTTGATATTGATATGTATATTTAACATCATCAAAACTAAGCATATCTTACAGCCGATATCCAGTGACAGGTTGATTTGTACTGGTATTAGTACCCTAAATCTGATAGGCGCTTTGAAGTTAAGGATGCTTAAGCGAGAGAAATCTTGGGAAAGGTAACCTCCTGAGAGGTGTCATAGGAATGAGAGATTCCATGATTTAAGGCCTGAGTACCCTAAAGTATAAACATGGTGATCTTTAGGGATGCCATGAGTATGATTGCATGAATATAGTAATGATAGGCTTGATGATCTAAGCTGAAATAGTGCTTAGGTCGAAGTATGATTGAGGTTACCTTAGGTCCCAATACCTTAAAGTAGGAACCGAGTGAATATTAATTGATGATGTGTTATCAACATATATGTTCAGGTATGATTAAGTTTTCAATATTAGATTAATGAATCTAAGAACCAGTTGGGCATCTAAAAGGTTGCTACCAATAGATATGAATAAATTAAGGTGCTAGAATGAGATACTAGTATCTTGAGGCTTTTTTGTTGCTGATTTAGTATAAGGAAAGATCTTGATTATAGAATATTGCCTTAGAATGTATGATTGAGAATTAGTTTCTTGATGGAATGGAATGATAGCTAGAACCTCAGTAGCCACAGGTTATGGTCTCATTTGGGACAGATAACCGTAGTTGTGTCAATGGCTAATAGATTCCCTAAGAGATATGAGTTGTATGCCTGATAAGGAAAGTTGAAACGGTGACTATTCCTAGAGTTGGACTAATATTAAAAATCCATATATAGAGTGACCCCATATGAGGTTTATGAGACTCGAGGTATTGCCAAGAGGTCCTCCAATGCTATGAGTCTCCTATTAAGAATATTCATGTCTTGAGTTTCATGGTGTGTTGTGGGACCTACTAGATTAGTATGTCCTTAGGTCATCAAACTTGATATACATTCATTGAGAAGTCCTAAGCCTTGTGAGAGTAGTGTGATCATTATGAAAGATAGAATATCACTAATAGTGGGTGAATTGGGTGATTAAAAAATTCTTTACAGTTTCCCCTAAAATCACTATTTAAAAATAGAGCTTAACAGAATGAAAGAGAGAGAATTGACACAGATGATTTATATTGGTTTGGTCTCAACTCTTGACTTACGTTCAATGTTACGCTCCTACCGGCCCCACCCTCTCTAGTAACGGATAGAGGGATTACCTCTTATTTATTTCCTTACCTTAGTTAATTATTACTTATTATTATATATTAGCATGATTCACAGCTGAGCATATGATCAGTTTGTACAACTATTTTATACTGGTTAAAGTATAAATTGTAAGCAAAATAAATTCCCTAAATGGTTAGGGTATAGTTATCCAAAGTAAAACAGGGCAATTAAACAAAATATACAGTAATCCAACATAATATAAAGTACAAAATGAGATAAGTCATTCTCTATTTCTTCCACCTCCAGCTCCATGTCGTTACCTCCCCTTTCACGCAACATAACATGTATTCTCCAAATCAATCTGGGACCCAGAATTTGTTTGTTTTCTATGTGTTTTGATGATAACTAACAATTGTAAAACCAAATTTAAGTTTGTCTTTGCAAAGTTGAAAAACTTACTGTCAAAGACAAACTCAAGTTTTGGTTAGAAAACTCGAGTTTGGACTTGACAGAGAGCAACTCCAGTTTTTGGAAACTAAGACAAACTCGAGTTTAGATTTTGGAAACTCGGGTTTAGATTATATAGAGAGCTCCTAAGTTTTTCAACACAAAGTAAATCAGAGTTTAATTTAATGAACTCCACTTTGTCAAATCAAAAGAAATATAATTTTTCTAAGCCTGGTTGGAAACTCAAGTTTGAGTTTTATAAACTCAAGTTTACACCATACAGAAAGCTATGTTATCCTAAGCTTGAGAAAACTCGAGTCATGTTTTTGGAAATTCCAATTTACATTTGTAAAAGTATTTAACACAGTTTTCTCTTATGAGAAAACTCGATTTTAGTTTTCATTAACTCGAGTTTAGGACTAATAGAGAACAATTCCATATTTCTAAATTTTTGAAAATTGCAGTTTCTATTGCAAACTCTGGTTTGATATATACAAAGAGTTTTCTAGTTTTTCTTAAGTTTTGTGAAAACTCAAGTTAGACTTTGGAAACTCGAGTTTATGCCAAACAGAGAGGTTTGCTCTATCTAAACTAATTGGAAACTCCAATTTTGAGCTTTTAAACTTAAAATATATTTTTCATTATAGATATCCAAAACTCGAGTTAGTCACTTAATGACTCGAGTTTAGATCCTGCTCAAAATATGTCTCTAAATCAAATCGTGACATTCTTCTCTGTTTGAAGAAAACTCTAGTTAGATTTATAAAACTCGAGTTTAGGTTTTTAGAAGAAAACTACAAACTCTAGTCTAGATTAACTAACTCGAGTTTGTATCGCAAAATTTAAAATTTAAATTACTTGAATATGTGAAATCTTCATATTTGATCTATGTGCTTATTATCATCACTCATTACTATTCCTTTATATGGTTAACCAGCTTTTAGTGATTTTTAGATGATTTAAAGAAGATTAAAATGAAGTTTCAGACAAAGGCAAAAGGCATGTCAGAACATTTATTACAAAGTACATATAGCTTGCAATATTCTGGACAATCATAATCTGCACGATGCAAAAAAGGATTGATGCCTTCTTTCCTTAACTAGCCTCTGTTATTCTAACGGATTAATTACAAGGAAAGTCAACCATGAATCTCTGTGCACCTAGATTAACTGAAGAGTAGAGAGAGAAGAAGATCAAAGCTTGTGCTAATCCTTCCTTAATGCCTACAACGGTTATATTGAAGATTATAATGGTCACTTAATTTTCTCTTGATATAAATAGAGCAGCATTCAAGTCTTCTCAACAACCAAGCTACTAAAAAACTAAAAAACGAATTGCATTCAAGTTTACTAACTACTTTTTCAATTTATACCTGAAAAGTATCTGTTTATACATTGTACTTCAATGTTTATATCTATCCACTCTTAGAGAGAGTTTATTGATTGAAAATCATTTATTATAAAGTATCTCAAGTCTGGGGACTTGGAGATTAGGATATTGATTGCAACTTGTATGGGTGAGTAAGTTCTAGTGAGATAATTACTCTTGAGTTACAGAGTGTGCCATCAATTGAGATAGTGAAAATCCCAGAGAGTATAGGGACTGGATGTAGGTCAAAGGTTGGATCAAACTAGTATAAATTCCTTATGTCTCGCTTTTCTCTCCTATACTCTGTGTAGCTCTATTTTAGTGTTCGAAAACAGAGCAATCTCAAAAGAATTTTAAAATCCCCAATTCACCCCCTCTTGGTGATTTGCTCCACTTTCATTTGGTATCAGAGCTTGGTCTTCTCAAAAGAGCTTAACATCTCGAGAAAGATCACTATGGATGGTATTCTACCTGATGGAGCTTCGATCAGCAGACCACCAGGTTTCAGTGGAGAGCACTACTTCTTCTGGAAAGCCAAATTCAAAGTCTTTGTATTAGCCTCTGAATATGGCCTATAGAGAGTGTTCGAAAGGGTAACTATGCTCCCTCATCAATGCAAGATGGTGTTTGAGTTCCAAAAGCTTGAAGAAGAATATGATGAGGATGACGAGAAGTTAGTCACTCTAAATAGTAAAGCCGAATTCATGCTGCAAACTGCTCTAAGTCAATAGGAGTACTTTTAGGCCTGCACATTAGCAACTGCCAAAGAAATGTGGGATACTCTTGAGATTGCACATGAAGGAACCATTGTAATCAAGGAGAATAGAGTCAATACTCTCATGATAGAATACGATCTTCTTCGTATGAAATCTGGAGAATCTATTGGTGAGTTCCAGCTCAGATTCACTCATCTGATCAACCAACTTGCTGCTTTGGGAAAAATATGTGATAAACCAGTTCAAGTAAGAAAAATCTTGAACGTTCTCAGCAAAGAATGGGAAGCCAAAGTCACTGCTATTGAAGAAGATTGTGGAGAATCAATGGCATATGTAGCAGCTCTCTTTAGAAGCTTGTCTGAATATGAAGGAAAGATCAAGTTCAGAAAATGACTTGATGAGATAAATAGCAAGAGCAAAGGGTTGGCTCTCAAAGGTGTCAAAGAAGCTAAAGAATCAGATGATGATGAAAAGGAAGACGAAGATGAAGAGCCAGGCATGATGGTTCGGAGATTGAAGAAATTCTACAAGAAGGACTAAGGGTACAAGAAGTTTCACAAGGGTAGCTCCAGCTTTGAGGCAAATAGGCCAATCATCTACTACGTGAAAAGCCTGGCCAAATCAAGTCAGAGTACCCCCAACTGAAGAACATGGATAAAGAAAAGAAAACGTTCAATAAATACAAGAAAAAAGCCTATGTCTTAGCCATATGGGAAGATAGCTCATCTAATGAAGATGAAGCTGATGAGGAAGAAAAAGCAAATATCTGTTTGGTTGCTGAAGAAGAAGAACAACATGACAAAGATGATGAGGTATACGATTCAAAACCATCTTATGATGAATTATTTGTTGAGTACATTATTGTATAATCTAAATTTGAAAGGCTTGCTAAAAATATATATTGTTGAAAAAGAATGTGACTCTTGAAATGCAAGTTAAAAATCTTTCTTCTGAAAATAATGTTTGTGAAAATTGCCTTGACTGGAAAAGAATTCACATCTCACAAAGGCACTTAAGAAATTCACTAGAGGTAGTGAAATGCTCAATGTCATTTTGAAACAACAAAGGTTTATAAATGATAGATTAGGTATTGGGTACAAACCAAATTTTGATAAAAAGAAAGGAAAAAAGAAACTAGGAGAAAAATTTTACATGAACTATTTCAGAAAATTTGTTCATTCTTCAAATCATTTTGCTCATTGTAATTATTGCAATAGGAAAGGTCATACTACTTCTTCCTGTTTTCATAAAAAAGGAAAGAAAGAGTAAACCTGTACGAAATTATCAATGGGTGCCAAAAGGATTTTACAAGATTCCTAAGACACATGCTAACCCAAAAGGACTCAAGAAAAGATGGGTACCTAAGACTTGATTTTTCTTGTCTTATAGATTTGTCTAAGAGCATCAAAATCCAACAAGTGGTACATTGATAGTGGATGCTCTAGACATATGACAGGAGACCAATCCAAATTTGCCTCAATCAAGCTTAAAGATGGTGGCAAGGTGACCTTTGGTTGAAATCAATCTGGAAAGATTACTGGTATTGGTGAAATTGGAAACAATGAAGGTCCACAAATCAAAGACGTCTACCTAGTGGAGGGGCTTTGTCACAATATTTTCAGTGTAAGTCAAAGCATTGATAAAGGTAACTTAGTTATCTTTGATTCTAAGAAGTGCATGATTGTGAGTAAGGATATTCTCCCTTTGAAAAATATAAAATCAAAAGCTTTATTCAGAGCCCCTAAAGAAGGGAACTATTACATACTTAATCTTTCTAGGAATGGTTCTGCTTCTGAAAAATGTTTTGTAAGTAATTTGGGTGAAAGTGGTTATAGCATAAGCGATTAGCTCATGTCAATATGATCCAACTTGACAGATTACTTAAAAAGGATTTGGTAATTGGTGTACCCAAACTTAAATTTAAAAATAACATGATTTGTAATGCTTGTCAAAAGGGTAAAAAAACCAAATCATCTTTCAAATCAAAAAATGAAATTTCAACTAATGGGCCTCTCCAACTACTCCATATGGATCTAGTTGGACCAACGAGAGTAAAAAACCTTGGTGGCAATCTTTATACCTTAGTCATAGTTGATGATTTCTCTAGATTTGCATGGACTATATTTTTATCATCTAAAGATGAAACATTTGATCAATTTGTTGTTTTTGCCAAGAAGGGCCAAAACAAGAAAGATGTGTTTATTGCAGGAATTAGAACTGATCATGGTGGAGAATTTGAGAATCATGCCTTTCGTAAGTTTTGTGACAACATGGGAATTGATCACAACTTCTCAGCCTCAAGGACTCCACAACAAAATGGAGTTGTGGGAAGAAAGAATCGAGTCCTTACTAAGATGGCAAGAGCAATGCTGAATGAGTATTAACATCACAAGTATTTTGGGCTGACGCAATGAGTACAACTTGCTAGATCTCAAATCGGGCATACCTCATGAAAAAGCTGAATATAACTCCATATGAACTATACAAAGGTAGAAAGCCCAATTGGCACATTTGCACGTGTTTGGCTGCAAATGTTTCATTCACAACAATGATAAGGATAACTTGGGTAAGTTCATTCTAAAGGGGGATGAAAGTATATTTCTAGGCTATTCTAATAGAAGTAAAGCTTATAGAGTCTTTAATACTCGTACTCGTATTATTGAAGAGTCGATGCATGTTGTATTCTATGAATCCAAATATGATAAATCCTTGGATGAGGATGAGGAAAATGTTGTCTGAAACGACCGCCATTTTAATTAACTAAATTACCATATATTAATTAGGGTAATTACTTAATAATTAAAGTTAACCTAAGATTAAAATTTACGCGGAATTTAAAATTTTCAAAATATGCTAAAGTATGCATGATAAGCCCTAATGTGTGGTAATATACAGTCATCCAAAATATACAATAAAAGAATAGAAGTCCTACTCTTAGCAACGCAGACTAAACTTCTGTCTGCTTTCCTGAAGGACCTTGACCTGAATGGTCACCTGGGGAAAAATTTGTAACCATCAATCCAGCTCATTATGAATATTAACACGTGCTAGTGAGGTGCTAAGTGGAATGAGACAAACCAATTCAAATCAACAATTCATCAATATTCTATTTATATAATATCACAATCATAATAATATCATAATGGGTGTCACAATTCTGTTTGTATTCAATATCCAAATACCTCCCATCAATCCAACCGAACCACTTTATTTCTTCCGACTAGACCCATGGGCTAAGTTATACCCATGTTACTGGTTACTCCAAAAGCTCACTGGTCAAGTGATGAGGACTGACCAAAATCCTCAGAGCACCTGTTCCAGACCATGGGTCTTTTCCCCTCTTGAACTGTTGGGGTGTCGTAAGCCCTCTTGAACTGTTGGGCTAGTCCCTCTTGAACCGTTGAGACAATAAAAAGGCCAACCATCGTACACCAATGGAGGCACTCACCACGTGGTGTAAATATCTTTCCAATCTTCTCTCAATTCTTCCCATTCCATAATCATCATGACTAAATAAATGCATATTTCTTAACTCATAAAATTCCACAAGGCAATTTTATTTAAAATAATCATAATCAATTTAACAAATACTCAATAACAGCATATTAATAATCATAACAAGTGGAAAGTGGTTACCTCTCACCAGAGCTAACTACTTTCACACTGCTCTCAGGCCAGGACTCAAACACACTCCACAATTTAATCTATACAAATCAATTTTCTATCAATTAATAACATCCTACAATTCCACATATCCAAAATTATAATTGATAATAAAAAATATACTAATTCAAATAATAACCCCTTTATTATTTACTTCCATAGTTATTATTCAAATAATAACCCTTGATTCCTAATGATAATGACTCATCATTATCATTATTATTATTCTTTCATTTATTACTTTGAAATCCCCCAAACATGACTTTGACACCTTAAATAAACACTAATTACTATTTTTTTTTAATGTTTCTCATGGTTTCCTAATAAATGATATTGATTTCCTTTTATAACTAATAACATTATTATTTATTTTTCTTTTAATAAATAATAATCTTATCCATTTAATTATTAATTATTTCTTCTCATAATATTATCACTATTATTTCACTTTGATAAATAATTCATTATTATTTATTAATAACTTCCTTAAAAATTTATGACTCCATAATATTTATTATTTATTTTGCATAATATTTATTATTTATTTCACTTTTGCATAAATCCACAGCAACAAAGTTCATAACAATTATTTATTTTGCACCCATATATTCATATACTCATCCATTTATACAACATATAATATATAAGCAATAAAGTAATTCTCTTCTTCCTTCAGCGAAGAGCACCACACAATCACACATACATACTTGGTTTCACTTTTTGTCCTATATGAATATTCCCATATCCATACTTTAATGCACAAACACGCATAATTCCTTAAGTTTTCTTCCTTTCTTACGGTATGCCCAGAGAAACACACACATACATATAATTTCATAGAAAAACTCCCAAAGCTTTTGGCATACACACATATGGTTATATAACCATTCCATTTTCTTCTTTTTCTTCATGCAGACAAATTACACACACTTTTATATCTACTCTTTTCTTTTCCTTCACAGCACATACACGACACAACATATATATATTTACAGCCACGTTTTGAGAGCAAAATAAGGAGATCATTTCATGCATAAACCACGATCCTATATGCAGAAAATAAAACATCTACAGTAACCCAGAAGCAGTCCCTGTTTTATTCGTTTTCTTTCTTAGTTTCGGTTTTGGTAACTTCGTTTCAGTTTCTTCTTAGTTTTATCCTGGTTAAACTAAGACAGGAAACGAAGACAGAAGGAAGAATGAAAATCACCTCCGAAGCTTAAGTTAACACTTTGGAGTAGATGCTGATCTTGCTCCCTCTGTTTTCCGACGCTGAAACAGAGCCAGTTGATAAGCTTCGGTCTCTCTCCTTCAACAACTCTCCTACTTTCTTTTCACTCTCACTTCCTCTCTTCTACACTCTCGGGCTCTCTCTCTTTCTTCCCTCTCTCTGCGTTTTGCTGCGACTGGCCGAAAGGAAATGGAAGAGTTGAGATCATAAGTCTCTTATATAACGTCCTAAGGTCCAGGCGAGAATGAATAAATAAGAGTCAATGATCTCGCATGCATACCGACAGCTGGAACTAAGACGTGTCGCTTTGTGCTTAATTATGATTTGCTGAATCAGTTAACGTGTTGATCTCTCTGGGTTCTTTTCCGATGAGCTGAGAGTGTAGTAGATAAATATGGGCTGGACTTTAAGTTGGGCTGGAAGAAAACGAATTATCCGAATGGGCTGAAGCATGATAGAAATCAAATTTCATTCAGTTCACATTCTTGCTGTCGTGGCATGGTGCTGGTAGGAGGAGCTTGATTCTTTCCTTAGATAATAACAGACTCCTCACGTGGCTTCATCCATTGTCTATGGGTATTGGGCTTTACGGGTTGGGTCAAAGGTGTAATAACAAATTGATAGCCTAATGGATTCATATACTTCGTTTTTATTCATTTCATTTCAATTTTTTTTTAATATTGCATATCTAAATGTATTATTAATTTAAGGAGAGTTTGACTTAATTCCAACAATATTATTATTATTATTAAACCTTCTTATAATATTCAAGTTTTAAATTGCCAAATTTTGGGATGTTACACTGTCAAAAATTAATTCTTTTCAAAAACCACTCTAGCCTCTATTGAAAATCCTGAAAATTTTTTTGAAGTTGATTCTCAAAACAATGGCAAAAATTATAATCAATCTCAGCCTAAAGCTTGGAAATTCATAAGGAATCATCCTTTGGACCAAGTAATAGGCAATGCAAATCAAGGTGTAAGGACCAGAAATAGTACTTTAAATGAAGTCACTTTTTCTACCTTTATATCATAGATTAAACCCTCTAAGATTGATGAAGTCCTTTCAGACAATGAGTGGGTGATAGCAATGCAAGAAGAGTTACATCAATTTAAGGTACTTTAAATTACCCTCTGGACCAAGTAATAGGTGATGTAAATCAAGGTGTAAGGACCAGAAGTAGTACTTTAAATGAAGTCACTTTTTCTACCTTTATATAAGAGATTAAACCCTCTAAGATTGATGAAGCTCTTTCAGACAATGATTGGGTGATAGTAATGCAAGAGGAGTTACATTAATTTGATAGGAATCAAGTTTCAGATTTGGTACCTAGGCTTTAAGACCATCTGGTCATTGGCACTACATGGGTATTCAAGAACAAATGAGATGAGTTAGCAATCATTGTCTGTAATAAAGCAAGATTGGTTGCTAAAGGCTATAATAAAAAAGAAGGAGTTGATTATGAAGAAACTTATGCTCTAGTGGCAAGATTGGAAGCCATAAGAGTTCTTCTAACCTTTGCTTGTATCAAAGGATTCAAGCTCTATTAAATGGATGTAAAAAGTGCATTTTTGAATGATTTTTTTCAAGAAGAGGTTTATGTTGACCAAGGAGAGCAAAAGCGATTCCCAAAAGGTTTGAGACTGGAATCGATAGTCATTACCAGGAATCCCCACTTTTTCTTCTAAACTTAAGGGAGTTACTATTCAAGAACCCACTAAAGAGAAAATGAGGAAGAAGCCAGAGCTTGTTGAGGGCGAAGGTAAAGAGAAGGTTGGTGAACCCTCCAAAGCCTCTAAGAGGAAACGAATTGATAAACATCAAGCTTCTTCTAAAGCAACATCATTTGTTGTTACTCAACCGGCTGAGGAACCACCAATGGTACCAAATACTATCTTTTAAATATACAATCATTCCTCCCCTCCTCTTGGTTTTACCACTCAAACAACTAATTTATCCACTGAATTAGCTACCAGTTCAAAGAAACTTTTCTTAAGAAAGAATTCTGTCTTGTTGTTTTTGTCAACTTAGCTAAACTGAAAGAAGATTCACCTTGGCTTAGCCATTTCGAAACTCTTTCTATTTCTGCAGTCTACAATCCAAATATTGTCAGGTTATTCTATATTAACACGACTTGGGACAATTTAGAGGATTGTGACCACATTCTTGTAGAAGAGAGAATCTCTATGTCTGTTAAAGGAGTAAAGATTACCTTGTCTGCATCAATTATCAATTCTATTTTGAAAATTGATAATCCTCCACCTGTTCCCACATTAGTTATAACAATAGGGAATGTTTTGAAAATGTAAGACCAAACGAACTTGTTCCTTGTAATATCCTGAATTCTGGACCCCAAGAATTGAGAATAAGCCTAAAGTAGGTAGACAACTAAGCCTGATTTGGGAGGAGTCCCAAGAATGTCGAGGGTTGGGAAGCCTCTCTGGGACTAACTCGGCTATACGGGTTAGTGGATCTTGTATGTTCAAGCTGTGGTATTAAAGTGATAATAGAAAGGGGCATCGAGGACCCATACGATGTAAATCTGGTTGGAAAAGATGCCACCTAACTATGTCCTAAGGTATAGGACAATTAGTTGGGCAAAAGTATGTCGGTATAAGTAGGTATGCAGCATTTTCAGGGCAGTCAGGTATGGCTTGCGTTTTTAAGGAACTATCGGTATTTGTGAAGAAAACCCAAGTGAAACTCAGGCAGGATCTCGAGCAAGTATCGATAAAGTAACTTTAATAAAGTAAGGTCATAATGACTAATGATGACATATTTTCTGTTGGCCAAATAAAATGGTGACACATGTCCCTTAATGATTACGAAAGACAAAGGTAATGATGCTAGTAGGACAATGGCAATTTATGATTGGATATTTAACTTTTGGCACCACAAAGTATGAGGTAATCATGAGATATTAAAATATGCATTTCTTGTTCCCAAAGAGTTAAGAAAAACGTGCAGCTACATCATGGGATAGGAAAAGCTGATTTAAACACATATAGAAGCCCAACTACGAGGACAAAGGCTCTGGGAAACGTTAACCAACAAAGGGGAACAAACCAAGATGCTGAAATAAGGATTTCTTGATCCCCAAGAAACTATATTTCGACCACCTATGGTTAGGGGGAAGAAACTGATGATTTGGACCCACCACACAAGTCCAATTGTGTGGCACGAGTTACGAGAAAAGGTGTAACCGGCAAAAGGAGCTAAGCTGATCGGTAGGGTTTACCAAAGTCGGCCTAGAACCTTGGATGCAGAGGGAGGACGAAATTGGTGGGCCCAGAGGAGAAAGATAGTGACTTGGGGGAAAAGAAAAGGTCACATCATGTAATTATGAAGAGAGAGAAGGGTCACATCAAGTAATTATAAGTGAGAGAAAGAATAAAATAATCCGGTTTAATCTGGACCACATCTTTTGGAATTGACATGACAATGAAGTGACATGTAATTATGACTATTAAATGGCATTTATGACACAATCCATGGGCAGATCTTGTGGGTCCCACGGCCTAGGAGAAAGAACAATGCGAAATGACCATTTTACCTCTAGACCTAAAACTTACAACTAGCAATTTTAGAGACCACAACCAGGGGCAATTTTGGAATATCATTTTTGGCCTTGGAATGCGTTTCCCATCTGCCCAAGGAGTTCTCTAGAAGCCTTGAGCATTGAGCCAAGAAATCATATTTTAATAAGAAACTGTTATGAATATACTTATTATGTGGATGTCCATTGACTCGCGGTTTCCAAATATTAAAAGATGATATGGGACCCACGCATAGTGATTTACTATTTGCATAGTACCACGCATAGTAGTTTACTATTTGGTGGGACCCGCACACAATTATACAATCACTCACGGGAAGGAAATCCGTGAGTGAACAGTTTAGGTTTTTGGGGAAAACTACACCAAATGACCCAGAGGTGGAAATTACACTAAAGTCCCATTTTTCTTCTATAAATAGAGGTTTTCTATAACTGTTCATGTATTGAATGAAATGAGAATCTATCTCTCTACTTTATCTCTCTAGAACCTCTGCTCTTCTTCTTATTATTTTTATCAGTTTTATAACACGTTATCAGCACGAAGACTCTACCAAGGTAAGATTTTCTCACCATCTATTTCATATTTCCATTTTATTTATCTGGGATGATCTTAACCATTATATGGAATTAAATATCTATTCTTACCGATTATTTTAACATCGGGTTCCATGGTTAAGATTTGAGATTATTTACTATTTTACTACGGTAAATAGTAATTTACTATTCACAGTAAATTTACCCCTTTTTCAGTAATTTTTACATTTTATTCATTTGACTCCTACATGGAAGTCTAGATTAATCTTTCTGTAATTTTACTTTATTCACTATTTATAGTGAATAGTAATTTTACTATTCACGGTAAATTTATATTTTATTATTTACAGTAATTTATTTATGTTTATATATTCTTCCCACTTCCTATTCATTTATTTCATGGTGGCGTCATTAAGCTCCATTTGTAATTCTTTACTTACTGCTTTATTTATTTATCTCATGGTGGCTATACTAAGCTCCATACTGACTTTACTAATATTTAGTTTTATGTCACTAACATTTATTTTATTGTTACTAACATTTATTTATCTTTTATGATAACACATTAGTATATTTACTAGTGGGTTCTATTTATTTATTTTTAACATTTATTTATTTTTTATGGCGGCAACATTATTTATTAGTGGGCTCCATTTATTTATTTTATTTTACATTTATTTATTCTTCATGGAGGCACACTAGTATCTATTAGTGGGCTCTATTTATTTATTTTATTTAAAGTTTATTTATCTTTTATGGTGGTGACATTTTGTGGGCCCCATTTATTTTAATTCTTTACTGCTTTATTTATCTTTCATGGTAGCAACACTAGTATAGTGGGCACCATTTATTATTTACTGCTTTATTTTTCATGGTGGTAACACTTGTATAGTGGACTCCATTTATTTATTATTTATTTACTGCTTTAAATCCCCTTCCCTTTTTATTTTACCGTTTTCTATATATTATATATATATATTTACATTTGCATATGCATCTTCTTTCTTATCTTTGGATGAGATAGGTCTCGCTGTGAGTTTACTACCATTCCTATCTCATCTTCTTTTTATTTATCTAGCATGTTTATTTCCAGTCATTTATTTTATTTTATTTATTTATTGCTATATATATATATCCCTCTCCCTTCTTATTATTTATGGCAACGACACTAATATATACATATTAGTGGGTTCCATCTATTTATTTTATTATGTTTATATTTTATTTATTCTGAAGATAAACTGTTAAAAGGCCATATATATTATGAGATCAAAACGCCATAGAGAGATGAGGCATAAATTTGCTTGAGACCAAGAGGCAAGATAGCCTTAATTTCAGAGGCAAGATAGCCTGAAGCCAAGAGGCAAGTTAGCCTGATAACAAGTGACAAATTATGAAACAATATTTGATCCATAAATTTTGTATGCCATCAGTTGTATAAAGGTCTCAAAATTATATATTTGGCATTAAATATTCCCTTAAATTATGAGACAAGGGATTGTATGATCATGATTGATATTATAAATAAATATATTCAATTTGCTATTATAGTAGCAATATTGTGGATTAATTTCTTGCCATGATCAAACAAATCAGTGAGTTATGGATCATGAATTTTTATCCAACTTCATTCCCAGAAGTGAATGAAGCAAATATATTATTATAGTTGTTATGTGATTTCTATGATTATAACAATTTTTATAAATACGAGAAAAGAATATTCATAAACAAAATAATTAAGCAAAAGGAAATATTATTTCAACAAAGTTTAATTGCGAGTGGCTCAACATCATTACAAACTTTAATCATCTCATTCTGAAGATATTTAATGTCTTCTTCTTTTGCTTCTCTTGAGATGGGATCCAGATGAGGCAAAGCTCTTCGTAATATCGAGATTTGCGTCATAAGTTTCTTGAGCTTCTTGTGTGGCCACTCCGTTAACCCTCCTTTTTGATAGATTTTTTGTATGGTGTGAGTAGACATATTTAATTGTTTACTCGCTTCATCAAGGGTTAAGTGAAAATAATTTCTTAAATCATGGAGCGTTGTTTTCTTTATTCTTTCTCTTTGCTCCATAGATAACCTATATAATTCACCCTGGTTAAGGGATGAAGTATCATAGGGTATACTTACTGCAGGTTGTTTTCCTTTGCCTAATGAGTGTTCAATATTGGTTTGAAATGAACTTCCATGGAGGTCATTTGGATTTATAGCCCATTCCGAACCAACACAGAGAACCTCATGATAGGCTAATACAGGATCACGCATCAAGATATATCCTGATGCTTGTAAATCTATACAATACTGTGTCAGAAATTGTTTGATTTCTTCAAAATTTTTCTTTGTGAAATCAAACATTGGAAGCCTGTCAGTATTATAAGATTTATCCTGTACTTTTTCAAATAAAACAGCATGGGTAATCATACCTGTTCTTCTTCCGTGAACTTCAAGTTTATGGTACTGAAGTCCGTTGGTATGAATAATTTCCCGTAAAACATGACAGCAACTACATTCCAATAAGCTAGTAGTTGCTAATTGGCTTGTAGCTGTTGGCTGGCTAATTGTTGCTGGCTGGCTAGTGGTTGTTGGTTGGCTGATTGTTGTTGTCGGGCTGGTTGTTGCTGGCAAACTGATGATAGTTTGCTGGCTAGTGAATGCTGGTTGATTAACTGCCGACACTATTGGCTGAACTGGATTGGTAGACTCCATTAGTTCTGCCATAGTTCTACACCTCTTAACAGGCCTCCTTGATGAACCTGCTTCAGTTGTACCTTCAATCCTTGTAGATTGAGGAAGAACACTTGTTCTAGGGGGAGAAGTAGGTACATTTGAAGCAGAAGGAGGAATAGTAGAAGGAGGAATAAACATTTCAAAGGGATTAGGAGATAACAAAGAAGTAAATGACATGTTATGCTGATCATCATATAACAAAGCATCAAGTAATGCTGTTTCGGATGTATCAGAAACTGGGATAAAACTGCTTGGTCCTGCCATGGCAATAGAATTTAGAGAAATATGTGTGAGTATCTGGTAGTTGATATTATCAGATGCTTGAGTGTTTGTGAGGCATGTTCGTTTGCCTTCCTCTATTTATAGTTGAATTAAATCCTATTGAATCTCTGCAGATTTGCGTAGTCCTGTTAAATCTCTACAGATTTGCTCCCTATAAAGCACGAGCCTGGAATCTTTTTGACTTTATATGTATACGACAATCTGAGTTGTCGCGCCTGTGATTCCACAGTGATGCGCCTGTGATTACACAGTATTGCGCTCGTGAATCTGCAATTATACACCTGATGATTTTGTATTTAATATATATTTGTTTGTTGATTCTGGAAAATGGAAATTTTATCATGGAATATTGTATGGAAATTTCATGAATTAATTTTTAAGGTCTCACACTTGAGGGGGAGAATAATATATATCAAGTGTGAATATTTATGTGATAATTCTTTGTGAATGTTTCTATATTGATTCCCCCAAAATGAATATTAGATTTGATGATAAATCATATGGAAAGTTGGCATGACTTGTTTGATCATCCGAGTCATATATTATGTGCTGCTTGTTCTCAGATAGACATAATTATTGGAAATGGATCTCTGGAAATATATCAAATTGAAAGTTTACATATGAGATTATAAATCTGCAAAGTTTGCAGTGATGTTTGCAACTAGAAGTTTGCAATATATTATGCGCGCAATTTCCAGATTGAATGATCCAGAAATAATGTATTAAAGTATCCATGAATGGATAGATCAATGATTATGAGAACAAAATTTATATGTTGTGTATATTTGCAGCAATTATATAAGCCAACAGAATTCTCCCCGTATAATTGGTTTTTGGTCAGGAGCCAGATTAATTCCATCTTGAAATGTTTTAAATGTGTAATGATTATTAATCTATTACAATGCACATAGATGGATATACAAAGAAAATTGATGATTTGATGAGGGGGAGAAAAATAAGCAGATTGGGTAAAGATAAAGTGAAATGAATTATCATTGGCTCTTATTGATCCTCGTACAAAGAAATGTGCACTAAAAATTCAAAATGATAATTCAGTTGCTGAGTTTAGTTAATCGAATGCCAGAAGCATTTACTGACCTAAAGAAAGTGACAAAGTCACATGTGCCAACTGCAAATGCTCCTATATGAATTGTTATAAAGCACACCAGAAGTGTTGCAAGTCCATTGATTTTAAAGATAAAAATCCTCAAAAGAGAAAAGGAGCTATAAGAATATAGATGATCATGTTGAGGATAATTAAGAAAAGCTCTAGAAGAGCCATCTCCTGAAGAGATGTTATCTCTAGAAGAGATATTACAAGTAAAGTGTATTGTGGTCCAAGAAGAGACCCAGGTATTTACATTATGAGATCTCAATAAATTATGAATGAAATCCAATGGGATTGAAAATGAAGTCGACGTTAATAATATCTATGATAGCATATGCTACAATGAATGATAATGAGGATCATGAGCCACAATATATTTGTATGTGCTAGAAGCACATAAGGCGCCAAAAACACATATGTCCCAAAAGGACTCAAGATGATAGTGCATATAGCATCATTATCTGAATAAACATTTATTGAATTTCTATATGCACATATATATTTATGAAAAGATTATTATGACTTTACTTGACAGATTTAGATCTTGCAGGTATATAATGAACAATCAGATTGGGTGTTTCTAACAGAATATTTGATGACAGAAAGTATAATATGCTCAGAAAGACATTGAAGCAATATAGTCATCAGGGGGAGCAACACTGATGTAATCAAGAGGGGGAGACGATACACGCTGTACTCTTTTTCCCTTATCTGGGTTTTATCCCACTGGGTTTTTCCTAGAAAGGTTTTTAATGAGGCAGCACTAGAAAGTGTATCAATGGATGATGTACTCTTTTCTTTGGCTAGGTTTTTATCCCACTGAGTTTTTCCTAGTTAAAGTTTTTAACGAGGCACATTCATAAATGGACATCCAAGGGGGAGTGTTATGAATATACTTATTATGTGGATGTCCATTGACTCGCGGTTTCCAAATATTAAAAGATGATATGGGACCCACGCATAGTGATTTACTATTTGCATAGTACCACGCATAGTAGTTTACTATTTGGTGGGACCCGCACACAATTATACAATCACTCACGGGAAGGAAATCCGTGAGTGAACAGTTTAGGTTTTTGGGGAAAACTACACCAAATGACCCAGAGGTGGAAATTACACTAAAGTCCCATTTTTCTTCTATAAATAGAGGTTTTCTATAACTGTTCATGTATTGAATGAAATGAGAATCTATCTCTCTACTTTATCTCTCTAGAACCTCTGCTCTTCTTCTTATTATTTTTATCAGTTTTATAACAGAAACATCGTTTTGACCGATGGCAATAATTGAAATTGGGTAAAAGCTTGCACCCTTGGGGCCTATATAAAGGCACTTCCTCCCTTCATTTTCCACACACCAAGGACGAGCTCAAGGTGAGGAAGAAGAGGGTCCAGCTGAAATTCTTGGTCCGAGAAGGGAAAGAGGTCATACGCAACAAAAATTACAAGGTAAGTCCCTAATTACCAACCTAAAGATTCTTGCTTCTACCCTATGGTGTTTTTTTGGTAGTTGCAGTGGGATTTTAATATTTTTGAGGTTCTAAATGGGTCGAGAGGGTGTTTTTGGTTGGCAACATGTAAGATCACCTTCTTCCAAACTTGAAAAAGTTTAAGTCTTTAATATACAAAAATCTGCCAACTTTTACGGTTTCTGGGTAGCGGGTGTTAATTGGTGGTTTTAAAATAGTAAATGGATTTTGTTTGCTCTGAAATTTTAGATGGTAAATGTGGACATCATGAGGATGATTTGGGTATAATATTTTGTGTCATTTTGATGTTCCAACCGAGAGTTATTTAAGGTTGAAAATGACCCGAAACATGGGTTCTGTCTCGGACCAGTGGCTAAGTTTTGAGAATATGAGAAGGACTCGAACCCATATGGCTTGGGTAATTATTTTTCCTATAAAATAGACATCCTATGGGTTCTAAGGCCACTAATTTCAGGTCAATACGAGTTTTTTAGAATTTATTAAAAATCTGTGAAGTTAAGTTTGAATGCGTGATTGAAAGCATGGTGTTTGGCGGTATCTAGGGTATTATTACATGTACGACGCATCTCCAATAGTAAGGGAAGAGTTCATCGCTTTCAAGAAGTGTCTAGTTGTAATTGTAAACTTGCATACTCTATGTTACTTTGGCATGTGTGTTTTTATTATGAGGTAAGGGATTGGACTGTGGTACCTATGTGACTACGTGTTCTTAGGTGACCATTGAAGTCCAGAGTATGTCAGGCTGTGAGGCCCTTGGCATGTAAGGTAGGTAGTACCTGTTGGACAGTGTGTCTTTAGGTAGCTATTGAGACCTATGTTATATGGGGTAGGAGGAGCCTATATGACTATGTGTTTATAGGTGTCCACTGAGGCCTTAGGGTAGGTGGTTGGGGTTGGCCTTCTGACTATTGAGGCCCTTTGTGTGCTGAGTCCGGGGACTTGTCTTGACCAGGCGGTCTTGCGGACGTAGTACATGCCAGTATATAGTGCCTCTTACCTGACCCTATATCAGTTCCATCCTCTTTTGCTAATGACAAAGGGGGAGAGAATTTAGAGAAACCAGAGCAACGGAGTCTAAAGGGCTTTTGTAGAAAATGTCTTTTAAGTTTTTTTAATGCTTAGTTTATGTTTTGGTTAGACCATGTGTAGATTAATATCAGTTGAAATTTCAGTTATGTAATTTTGTTTTTAGCAATTTCAACTTTAGCTTGAAATTTCAGATGCACTATCTTCTAACTGATATGAATGAAATTGCTTAGTTATCAATTGCCTCATTTGATTATGCCATATTTTATCTGATAAAATGTAATTAATTGGCTCTGTGCACTTGATTAACTACCACCCATGTAATTTAATACAAGTCTGCGTGATTGCTTGATCTAAGACTTCAATAATTCTTTGAGCACTTCAAACTATTTCTCTGCAAACCTACTTCAAAATGTTCAATCTGTCAAACTCTTGAAAATTCTGATTTACAAGTGTTGTCATCATCAAAAAGGGGTAGAATGTTTGTTCTTTATGTGTTTTTGTTACACCCCTACCGGCCTTGCCCTTTTGGGTGACGGGTTAGAGGATTCCTTTTTTATTACCTTTTTAATGCTACTTGTTCCTTTTTACCATGTATCAGAGTAAACGTAACAGAACATGTATTGATTTGGACAAATACAATATACTGGTAAAAGTATAATAATCCAAAAGATAAACAAGTCCCCCTAAGGGTTAAGGGTACAGTCATCCCAAATAAAATGTTAAACAGTAGTTAATATTATACTCTTATCCAAAATAAATACAACTTAAAGCCTCCTTGGAGCATCTTCATTTCTTCGTCTCAACCTCTGGCCCTTGCCTTTTAAACTCCTGATCATCTCCACCTGAAACACCTATATCCTTAAACTAGTCTAGAGTTCAAGATTGTACCCCATAGTAACTGTTAAAATCATATACCATATGTATGCAATGCATGTAATGTAAATCATAACAGGGAAAATAATTATGCCTCAGGCACAGTAAACCGGCATGTAATACCTCCGTAGGACCGCCTGGTCAAAACAAGTCCTCAGACTTAGCGAGCAAAGGGCCTCAGTAGTCAGGGGGCCAACCCCAACCACCTACCCTAGGGCCTCAGTGGACACCTATAAACACATAGTCATATAGGCTCCACCTACCCCGCATATACCTGGGTTTCAGTAGCTACCTAAGGACATGCTATCCAATAGGTACTACCTACCCTACATGCCAAGGGCCTCACAGCCCGACATACTCTGGACTTCAATGGTCACCTAAGAACACACAGTCACATAGGCACTACTGTCCAATCCCTTAGCTCATGATAAAATATACATGCAAAAGTAACATAGAGTATGCAAGTTTACAGTTACTACCTAGCACGCCTTGAAAATAGAAAACCCTTCCTTTGGCGCTTGAAATATGTCTCAAACATGTTCACATCCTAGATACAGCAAAAATACCATACTTTCAATTACATATTCAAACTTTACTTTAAGTTCCATAAAATTCGCATAGCACCAGAATTTTCAGAACCTCTGACCCAACTTCACCGATTTTTAATAAATTCTAGAAAAATCTTATTGACATGAAATAAGTGGCCTTAGAACCCTTTGGATGTCTATTTTATATGAAAAATTATTATCAAAGTCATTTGGGTTCTAAACTTGTCCTTATTCTCAAACATTAGCCACTGGTCTAAGACCAAATCCAGGTTTTTAGGTCATTTTCAACTCAAAATATATCTCAGTTGGAAACTCCAAATGATAAAAAATATTATATCAAATTCATCCTCAGGATGCCTACTTTCACCATGTAAAATTTCAGAGCATTTAGACTTCATTTACTATTTTAAATCTTCCGTTTTCCATTCACTGCCCAGAAACTGTAAGAATCGACAGATTTTCATATAATAAAGACTTGAGCTTTTGGGGTTTGGAAAAAGGCGATCCAACATGCCCCCACACAAAAACTCCCTCTGAACCCATTGAAGACCTTAAAAATATGAAAATCCTACTTCATTCCCACGAAAAACACCTCAGGGCAGAAGTGAGAGTAACTAGGTTGCCGGTTTAGGGAACTTACCTCAGATGTCAGTTGCGTATGACCTTCTTCTTCTCCTTGGACCAAGACCTTGTTGCCCACTCCTTCCTCCCTCATTGAGCACGTCCTAGGAAGAAGAAAATGGCCAAGGAGGGTGTCCTTATATAGACTCCAAAGGTGGGGGCCTTGTCCAACTTTGATCGTGATCCAACGGTTAGGAAAATTCCTCGGATTTAATTTATTATTTCTTGCTTGCTTCTCAAGGCTTCTAGAGAGATCCTCTGGGCAAATGGGTGTGCCTTCTGTTGGATCTGGCTATCACTCAAGAGGGGGGTGAATTGGGTGTTTGATAAAACTTTAGGAATTTCAAAAATCTTTTCGCAACTTATAACTTGACAGTTAGATATTCAAAGATAAGCATGTACTGGAAATGTAAAAGATAAGGGAAGAGAGTATGCAAACTGTGATTTATCCTGGTTCGGTCCAATCCTTGACCTACATCCAGTCCCCAAGCTTCACTTGAGATTTTCAATCCACTATCTGCTTTAAGCTTGATTACACGTTCTGTACTTGAAGTAATCCTCTCCCTAGGATTCACTCCCCCTTACAAACTGTAATCAATACACTTGCTTGATTACACACTCTGTACTCGAAGTAATCCTCTCATTAGGATTCACTCCCCTTACAAGCTGTAATCACAACACAGTGTTTCCCACTCAAAATCACCCAATCTTGAGTATCTCTCAAATAAACTGATTTATAATGAATCTTCTCTCTTAGAAGTGAATGAATAAACACTGAAGCACAATACAAATCATTTCACTCTCAATGATAAACTATGTAGGCATTGAGAACAGAGAGTAAATGATGCGAAAATCAGAGTATTAGCATGTTGGAGGTGTAAGCTTATGTCTCTGCGTTTTTCTCCACTTGAGTCTTCAAGTGTTCAAGTATTTATACTAGTTGTAGTATATGAACGTTGTAGATCCGTTGAGACTTGAACCCATTCGAAAATATAGCTGTTGTGAGTGTTTCTTCATGGATCTAGCTGTTGTGAACAATTCTGTTTGAATATGACTGTTGGGAATAATTCAGATTTGAATATTTGAGTTTTGTCCCTTCAAGAATATCTCCCATGATGTTCAGCAGCCTTTGTTGGTAGGAGCCTTATTGTCTGCATTCAAGAATGGTTGGGCTTCTTTCTAGGCTGTCATCCATTTGCTTTGTTGAGAAGATATATTAAAATAATACAAGTGGTTCATGGAGTTGCTTTATTTAATTTTAAAGCAAAATATCTTTTGAAATATGAATCTTAAGCATATCAAGATTGTAGAACGTTTGAATCCATTACATTTGAACATTCAACCTTCTTTGCCATTTCTGAAAATCTGCAGCAACCTTCATCTTCATGCTTATGACAGATTTTGATTTCTGTCAAGTTTGATGTTATTTCAAACTTTTAATCATCTGAAACTTGCTAGAAAACTAATTAATCATGATTAGAAACAATAGCAATAGATGATATGAAGTATTAAGATCAACCATGAAGTTTTCGTAAGTTGGCGCAATCTGATTTTTAAATCTTCAGCGATTGAAATTGGAGTTTGCAAAACGAAACTGGAGTTTGCGGCGGGCTAAACTGGAGTTTAGAAATCCAAACTCGAGTTTAGGTCTTCCAGAGAGGAATATCGCGATTTGAGTTTTGAAACACACTTGAACATAAGGCTAAACTCGAGTCATTAAGTGACTAACTCGAGTTTTGGACTTTTGGAGTGAAAATAAGCTTAAGTCCACAAAACTCAAAACTGGAGTTTTCAAATGCAAACTGGAGTTTTCAAAGTTCAAAATATTGAGGAGCTCTCTGTCGGCCACAAACTGGAGTTTGTAAACTAAACTGGAGTTTACAGCAATCTAAACTGGAGTTTGGAAATCCAAACTTGAGTTTAGGTCTTCCAGAGAGGAATGTCGTGATTTGAGTTTTGAACCACACTTGAACTTAATGCTAAACTTGAGTTAGTAAGTGACTAACTCAAGTTTCCTTCAAAGATGAAAATATCTTGCTCTCTGTCAAGTGCAAAATTGGAGTTTGCTAACACAAACTCGAGTTTTCTTCTCCATGGCTCAGTCAAATATCCTTCTCACAAGTTCTTTGCTTTTTGACTTGATAAAGATCAATCCCTGGAATCAAGTGCCTATCTCCATTAGACCTTTTAAGTCTTCTTCTAATGCAAGAAGAATCAGCTCCAAACTCAATATAATCTGACAGTTATGATCTGATGTGCGAAGGCTGTTCTTTGGCTAGCGTTTTTCAGCATCCTGAATTGACTGTCAACTTCAAAGATTCATAACTCACTCATTTGATCTTTGTTTTCCATGATCTTTATGTTTCTGGAAAGGTATGTGAGAGTCTATTTTCATATACCACCGATTTCAGCTCATTTCAATTTGTAGATTGTGAGATATCCTTAAATTACTGAACCTGAGTTTGCTAGGTGATGTTAATAGATGGGTCAACTTCAAAAATTCATAGCTCTCTCATCTCAACTTCTTTGAGCATGAAACTTTGTCAAGATGACGCATTGGATGTCTAGTTTTATACAAAATTGATTTCACCTTAAACCGATCTCTGGTTTGGGATATATCATCAAATTACCAGAGGTTGCCAGTTCTGATCGTGAAACAGAGTTGGACAGAGTTGCTAAAAGCTTGCTAAACTCGAGTCATTAAGTGACTAACTCGAGTTTTGAGTTCCAAACTCGAGTTTATATTGGCTAACTCGAGTTTTACTGATCCAGAGACGCCAGAGTTGCTGAAGACACTATAAACTCGAGTCATTAAGTGACTAACTCGAGTTTTGAGTTCCAAACTCGAGTTTACATTGCCTAACTCGAGTTTTGCTAATCCAGAGATGTCAGAGTTGCTGAAGACACTACAAACTCGAGTCATTAAGTGACCAACTCGAGTTTTGAGTTCCAAACTCGAGTTTTATGTTCTAAACTCGAGTTTTCTCATAATCTAGAGGCAGATCACTTCCAGTAATGCAGTAAACTTGACTTTTGAGTATCTAGCTCGATTTTGCTCATCCAGAACCTGATATATGCTTGTTTTAACTCTGAATTGAGCTTTCCCAACTTCCATGTGATCTTAGAGACTTCAAGAATCAAACTAAGAACTTGTATAATGATTTTCTCAGTTTATTCAGCAAGTTCTTCTTTCTTTCTTCTCTCTTCTTGATTATTCTCCATGAATCAACTCTTTCTTTCTTCTCTTCTCTTGTTCTTTCTCCACATGAACAAATCTACATTAAATGTAGCAATTAGTCAATGTATATGGTATAAACTTTATGATATAAACTTTTTGCTCTTGCTAATGACATCTATATAAGACATCATCAAAACTAATCATAACCAACACCTTCCAGGACAAAAAATAAGATTCTAAAATTTCCCCTGGTGGTGCTCTCTAATATTGCTAGTTGTAGGTTTTTGGCCCAGGGGTAAGACAGTCATTTTGCACTGCTCTTTCTCCAAGACCGTGGGACCCGTTGATCTGCCTTAGATATGCAATAATTACCCTTTTAGGAGTCCTAATTACTTGTCTTTCATTGGTCATGTCAGATTCAATTTGTGTGGTCCATATTAAATTTGATTATTTTATTTCTCTCTCTCTTCATAAGTACTTGATATGACCCTTCTCTCTCTTCATAATTATATGATGTGACCTTTTCTTTTCCTCCAAGTCACTTTCTCTCTCTTCTAGGCCCACCAATTTCGTCCTCCCTCTGTGTCTAGGGGTCTGGGCTCGACTCCGGTACCCTAACCGGTCTCGTGTAGCTCCTTTATGCTGGGTACACCTTTCCTCGTAACTCGTGCCACTCTATGGGACTTGTGTGGGCCCAAATCATCAGTCTCTTCTCCCTGACCATAGGTGGACGGACTATAGTGCCTTAGGGAGCAAGAAACCCTTATTCCAATATCTCATAACCACCTCATACTACGTGCTACCCGATAATCCAGCTTCCAACCCCGAAATGCCACGTGTCCGACGTAGCACCACTATACATTCTCTCTTTCTTCCTCTCTTATTTTCTTCAAAAACGCAGGACTCCCCTGACTGTCCTGAAAATGCCATATACTTACCTATACTGGCATATGTTTGCTCAACTAATTGTCCTATACCTCAGGACATAGTTGGACGACATCTTTTCCAATTGGATTTACACTGTACAAGCCTTCTGTACCCTTCTTTCATCAGCACTTTAATTCCACGACTTATTCATACTAGGTCTACTGACCCGTATGGCCGAGTTGCTTAGTCCTAGAGAGCCTTCTTAACTCTCGACATTCTTGGGACTTTTCCCAAACTGGGCCTAGTCGTCCGTCTATTTCAGGCTTATTCTCACTTCTCAGGGTCCAAAATTCGGGATATTACAGTTTTGATGATAAGTAACAATTGTAAAACTAAATTTAAGTTTGTCTTTGCAAAGTTGACAAACTCACTGTTAAAGACTAACTTGACTTTTTGTTAGAAAACTCGAGTTTGAACTTAATAGAGAGCAACTCCAGTTTTTGTAAACTAAGACAAACTCGAGTCAAGATTTTGGAAACTCGAGTTTGGATGATACAGAGAACTCCTAAGTTTTTCAAGACAAAAGCAAACCAAAGTTTTAGTTTAATGAACTCCAATTTGTCAAATCAAAAGAAATCCAAGTTTTCCAAGCCTTGTTAACAACTCAAGTTTGAGTTGTATAAACTCGAGTTTACAGCATACAAAAAGCTATGTAATCCTAAGCTTAAGAAAATTCGAGTTTAGGACTCACAGAGAACAATTCAATATTTCTAAGGTCTTGAAAACTCCAGTTTCTATTGCAAACTCTAGTTTGATCCGTATAGAGAGTTTTCTAGTTTTTCCTCAGTTTTGCGAAAACTCGAGTTAGGGTTTGCAAACTTGAGTTTATGTAACACCCCTATCGGCCTCGCCCTTTCGGGTGGTATGTTAGAGGGATACCTTTCCTTTAATTATTCCATGTTGCTAAAAGTAAATAAATTTACTACAACCTCCAAAATATAAATTCCCGTAGGATTATGATATAGTAATCAAAATAAAATGTTAAACAGTAAATAATTTTATACTATCATTCAGAGTGAATACAACACGAAGCCTTCTTTAAAGCGTCTTCATCTCTTCGTATCACTACTCTCGGTCTTTACCTTTTATACTCCTGATCAGCTCAACCTGAAACACCTATATTCCTAAAACAGTCTAGGATTCAAAATTGAATCCAAGGGTAATTGTCAAACTCAATTACTATATGTATGCACTGCATGTGTGCAATCCATAATTAGGAAATCACAACATCAATCATGGTACCATATACCACATGCATTCAGTACACACCTCAAACAATAACATATAAAATAGCATACCACATATGCACATGTTCACTGCAAAAAGGACCAAGTCTTTTCCAACCGCATGACCGCCTAACAAGACGAGCCCCTAGATCCTCAACACTAGGAAAATCACAGTAGCCAGGGCCTCAAACCACCACCCTGAATGCATCTCGACTTGGTAGCGACCTAAGGACACCAGTCCAATAGGCCCCATAGCCTACATCATCAATCATGGCAAAACAAACATATAGAGTAACATGAACTATGCGAGTAAGAAGTTACCACACCTGATAGCTGATTAGTCTTAATAAAATTCCTCTGATGTTCAAAAGTTACTCCGCATATGGATCTGTCTTGATCTTAGACCTAATCCAAATTGGATTCCTTTTTCATGCCCTTTGATGACATCAGCCTTAAACATAAAAGAATCATAAGAATGTTATGAAGAAGATTGAAGGGTTATCTAACCAGATCTTGCATTATCTTACCTTAACCTTCAATGTATGCTTCCTCTTCCTCCTACTCCTTCTCCCTCTTCTCTTTTTTTGTATTTCATTCTCTCTCTCTCTCTGTCTCTCTTCCTTCCAGAAAATGGCCTAAAGACCCACGAGGGAAAGGGGTATATATAGAACACGAGTGCGATCCAAAACGCACCACTTGTCAGGTTCATAACGCGCCGTGTGTTAGGTCTAGAACGCGCCGCTTATCACATCCAAAACGCGCCGTGTGTCACTTTCTTGTGGTGCCAAATTTCATGGTCAGAAAGGTGATGACATAAACTCTTTCTCCCTCCTTTCTCTTGCTCTTCCTTGTCCTTCATATTAGCACCTTTCATAGCTGATGGAGGGTCAGATTTTTTATTCAAATACCTCATAAACAAGCCTCTAATTAGTACTTGTTGGTTTCCTCTCATTGGTCAATGTTTTCCCAAGTTTTTGATCATGTATTTGAGCCTTAATATGTGACTTATTCAGTTTTTTCCCTACCCCAATTCAACTGCACGTTTTTGTGACTTAAATGGGCAAATTTAGTTGACTTTTACTTACTCTCATTAATTACACTCATTAATTACCATTGTACTACTATGTAAAAAGTCAAACCATCATCAATTATATGACACGTGTCACTTTAGGGTTTAGCCATGTGTTCCTTCTCTTTTCTTGCCTTGTTGGCGCTTTTTTGTGCCACACATCCTACCTACCCTATTATGTGACACATCTTGGTTCATTAGTTTTCCTTTCTACTTGCCTTGTTGGCCTCCTCCCTTTCACATAGTTTACCTACCACATGTCATATACTTACCTCTTCTTTTACTTCAAAAATGAAGGGAACCCTTATCCATCCAGGAAATGTTATGTGCATATTTATTTTAGCCAATTTTTTCTCTGCTAATTGTCCCATACCTTAGGGTAATAGCTAAATGACATTTTTACCAACAAATTAATACCGTATAAGTGTTTTTGTGCCCTTATGCACTGTCAATTTAATTTCTATGGTCCTTGATCTCTTGGTCAAAATACTCATGCTAATAGGAGTGTGAAATGTCTTAGAATATGTCAAGAAGGTACTTAAAAATCCCCCAAATCAAATTACCAAAGTGTCCTTGCAAAATATCCTCTTAACTTGGCTTATTTTGCAAGTTTTGTTAACTTTTCTCTCTCCTCCTTGGTTTGCACGAATTTGAAGATTATCTAAGAAGCATTTGAGTCATAATTTCATATTAATTCCATGCACACATGTCCTTTATGGCAATTTACCAAAATGCCCTCAAAATATCTTCTTTGACATAGCTTCTTTCACAAGCTTTTTGACTTTTGCACTTGTAATTATGAAGGGACACGTGTCATGTTTTTACTGGTCCAACACAAAAGTAACTTTTTCCCTTTATCATGATGACGGGACACGTGTCATGATTTTATTAGACCAACACAAAAGTATGTTGTCATTAGTCATCATGTCTTGACTTTATTAAAGTTAGTTTATCGGTGTCTACTTGGGATCCTGCTCGGGTTTTACTCAGGTTTTCTTTACGAATACCGTTGTTCTCTCAAAAACACAGGGCACCCCTAACTGTCCTGAAAATGTTGTATTCTTACTTATACCGTCATATATCCACTCAACTAATTGTCCTATACCTTAGGACATAGTTTAGTGGCATTTTGTTCTACCGAATTTATGCCGTATAGATCTTTTGTGCTCCTTTTCCATTGGCACTTTAATTCCACAGCTTACAAGCTGTAACTGTACACTCACTCTTGAGGTTCCACAACCTCAAGATTTACAAATAATATTGAATAGAAATAAATTCCTCACTGATTAGATAAGATAATCGCTGAAGAACACAAATGAATATTTGAAGATATTAAGCAAATTTAATGAAACAATAAATTGCAATAAGTTCAAATTGAATCCACATGCTTTGTATGCATATTTGGCAAAATATACACAAAACTAGTATGACAAAACAAACATGCATCAAACACATATCAAATACTTGAGTAAACAGTTACTACCTGGTGGGGTATGCATTGACTTAATATATTAATGTGCCTGATAGCTTTCCCAAGTATGCCTTAGCCCTATATAACACCAAAATGCTTATTTTCAGTATTTACGAAAATACCCTTGCATTTTTCTTCAAGCCCAAATTCAATGATTTTTAATAAATTCCACAAATCAGTGCCATATGAACCTTCAAAATGTCTAGTTTATGGGAAAACTACTTCCATACCTCCAAATAATCCTTATTTAATTACATGGCCCAATCTTTACTCGCTGGTCCAAAACATCCTATAACTTTCTGGGTGATTTTCAACAATTTACTTCTCTTAGATGGAAAATCATAAAGGTGTCAAATTATATATCAAAATGAAGCCCTGGAAGTCTACTTTATTCTTGGGAAATTTCAGCTTAATCCAAGTTTGTTTACTATTTTTAAAAATGAGTTGAAGACTCACTGCCCAGAATTTCAAATTTTGGTAGCAAGCTTGTTCTTAAGGTTTTTCGGTGATTTGGAATTTGGAAATCTAAACCATAGCTTAACCCCATAAAAAAACATGTTTTGAACACTTTGAGACCATCAATAACACCAAAATCAGATCATAGCACCATACCCTAACCACTTAAATGAAAGCATTAAGTTTAAGCTTCAAAGGTTCGGGTTTTCGGTGTTTACCAGAGATTGGAGTTTGGCTTGATGATGCGAGTGGCTTGTTCTCGCTCTTGGCTGTGGAGGATTTTCAAATCTCTCTCTCTCTCTCTTCTTTTTGAAAATTTTGTGCTCCTTAGCCATCAGAGAGAAAGTTTCATCTTTTTAATAAAGGTAAAAAGTAATTGAACAATCCAAGATAGATGGAGTAAATTGTTATTCAATAGTTAATGAATTGGATCTGGCTTTTGGCTTATTTCCCAAGAAGATAACCAGAGTAAATTCCTGTTCAATAATTAGTGAATTGGATCTGACTTTTGGCTTATTTCCCAAGAAATTCCAGAAATTTCTAGGGTTTTGACATGTGGCGCAACCCCCTCCATTCAGGTCAGATTTTTCTTCTTCAAGTGGGGAAAATTACCTATTTTGGCCCAGAATTTACTTAAATTACCAATTTTAGCTTGAAGTTCTTTAATTTCCTTTTCTTTTTCCCCAAGCCAACTTTTAATAACTATAAGGCTAGGTGGCGCCATCTTGGTCCTACAAATCAGATTCATTGACTTTTATTTCATTTTCCTCAATTTATTTGATTTATCCCTTTTCATTCAAAAAGTGTGACCCACAATTTGACTTTTGGACTGATTATGCTTTTGTTTATCTCTAAGTAAGCTTTTAATGATTATAGGGGTTAGGTGGTGCCATTTGGGCCCACCAATTTGCCCTCATACTTTTTTCTGGCCCTTTCACTTTATCTGGTCCTATTGTCTCCTACTGGTCCATGCTGGGTCCCACTAGTTAACAGGGGTACTTTTCTACTGCTTTTCAGATATTTTCCCCTGATTTGATATACATGTATGGTGCCTCCTTGTCTACCCAATATGGCCCCATACTTATCTCATTCGGTCCAAAAGAAGCCCCTACTGGTCCTTATCGGTCCTTTTTCTACTTGTTAATCGCCTGTGGGACCCGCCTCTCATGTTTGGGCCTGATTATGGATAAAATCATCTGATTTCTCCTTCTCTCTTCTAGTTGGACGAAATTAATGACTTAGGGGTAAGGATTTGACTTTCTTACCCTTACTTTCCTTTTTTACCCCTGAAGTGGCACGTGTCCCATTACAATCATTACTCTGACTCTTGCTTTTTGATATATGACTTTTTAGTGTCTCTTTCTCTTCCTATTTCCTCAAAAATGTAGAGGATTTTTATTTGTCAAGGAAATGTCACACTTCTTGAACCAGACTTAGTAATCTGCCTAATTTAGGCCTATTCTCAAGTCTCTAAGCATGAAATTCAGGATATTACATGTAGAGGCCACAATAGGAGATGGAATAGGAGAGGAAGGTTGTATGGAGGCGGTAGGAGGAAAAGAGGAGGGTCCAAGAGTAGAGGATGGATGTTGGGCATGAAATTGAAGGCCAAGCTGATCGAGTATTGGAGATCCTGTATTTCCTTCTTTAGTTCATCCTGTTTCTTGAAACATGCCTGAAAGCTGGCTGTGATGTAATTGGTCATCTTTGTAATTCGTTTTCAGTAGCCGTGATGAGCTATGACACCACATCACTAAGTTGGTTGGCATTATTGATCACGGGAGCAACAGCCTTGGCAACAACTTTCTCCATAACATGTTGAATAGAAGAATGAGCAAAGGAAGGCGCTGATGTAGAGGTAGTACCAGCATGTGAGGATTAAGCCTCATCAGGAGGACAAGAAGTAGAAGGTTGAGATGGTTTAATAAGAGCCTTACCCTTCTTCTTGGATGAAGGCTCAGTGAAAAAAATTCTAAGTGTAATCATACATTGTTTTCCAAACAAAAGGAGGATACTTTGCACAAGCATTGTTCTTTGATTCATAGGAATGTTACACTCAAGCATTGTTCTTTGACTTAGTTTACTTTGCACATTGCTGCTTGAGTAGACTTCATTAATATGCTCAAGCATCATTCACCCTGTTACTCTCTATATTACATCATCTGAACATAGTGTCCTGCAAAACAAGTTTCTACATACTTCGATGCTTAAGTCAGTAATTGAAACTTAATAAAAACTCAAAATTAACTAGTAGATATTACTTACAGTTTGTTGGGGTTGACCATATCTAATTCTCTTTGAATAAACATGAATTGTTCTTTGGCCAAGGGTTTCGTGAATATATCCGCAAGTTGCATATGTGTGGGAATGAACATGACCTTGACATCTTTTCTTTGTACATGATCTCTGATAAAATGATGTCTCGCATCAATATGCTTGGTCCTCGTATGTTGCATTGGATTCTTTGTCAAGCTTATTATACTAGTGTTGTCGCAGAGAATAGGAACTTCTTTTAAATGGATTCCCAGGTCAGATAGTTGTTGCTTAAGCTATAGGACTTATGCGCGGCAACTTGAGACATCAATATACTCGACTTCAGTAGATGTGATAGAGGTAGTGTTCTGCTTCTTGTGAACCAGGAGACAACTGATCCTCCTAGAAATTGGCATTGACCACTGGTACTTTTTCTATCAGTCTTATAACCAGCATGGTCTGAGTCTAAGTATGCTACCAAGAATTCCTGTTGACCCTTTGGAAACCATAGTCCAAGTTCTTTGGTGTCAGCAAGATAACGGAAAATTCTCTTCACATGTTCAACATGTGATTCTTTTAGAGCAGCTTGGAATCTCGCGCATATGCCCACACTAAATTGTATGTATGGTCTACTTGTGGTCAAGTATAGTAGTGATCTGATCATTCCTCTATACTTGGTTATGTTGAAATCTTTGCCCTTTTTATCGGCATCCAGAGAGGTTGTTAAGCTCATTGGGGTGTCTGCCCTATTGCAATTCTCTAGTCCTAACTTTTTACGTAAGTCACGGGGATACTTCATCTAAGAAATAAAAATTTCGTTCTTCTGTTGTTTGATTTGCAGATTGAGAAAGTAGTTGAGTTCACCCATCATGAACATCTCGAATCCACCCTGCATTTTCTTTAAAAATTCTTCATCGAGAGAATCATTAATATTTTGTCATCTACGTAAATTTGCACGATTAAAATCTCATGGCTCTTATTATTTTTCACAAAAAGTATTGTGTTTGCTTTTCCTCTGATGAAATCTTAATCTAGAAGAAATTTACTTAACCGCTCATACCAAGCCCTAGGAGTTTGCTTTAGACCATATAGGACCTTTTTGAGTCAGTAAACATAATTTGAATGATCATCATTTTCAAAACCAAGGGGTTGTTTACGTAAACTTCTTCTTGAATAAAGCCATTTAGAAAATCACTCTTAACATCCATTTGGTAGAGTTTAAATCCTTTGATACACGCAAAGGCTAAGAGTACTTGTATAGCTTCCAATCTAGCCAATGTAGCATACCTTTCCTTATAATCAATACCATCTTCTTGATATAGCCTTTGGTGACCAATCTAGCCTTATTTCTGACTATGATAGTGGATTCATCTCGTTTGTTCTTGAATACCCATTTGGTGCCAATTACTGGATGATTAGTTGGTCTACTACCAAGTCCCAAACTTGATTCCTTCCGAATTGATGTAACTCCTTTTGCATTGCTAAAACTCAATCATTGTCTGATAGAGCTTCCTCAATCTTAAAGGGTTCAATCTCAGAGATGAAAGTAGAGAAGGTTACTTCATTTAAAGTACTTCTTATGGTTTTCACTCCATCATCCACATCTCGTATCACTTGATCCAGAGGATAACTCCTACTATATTTCCAGCCACGTGGTTGAGATTAAATGGAATTTTCACAATCATGTTCAGACACTACTTCTGAATCTTTTTCAGATTTTTAAGTAATAGCAAGAGGTTTTTGAAAATATTGATTTTGAAAAGTTGATTCATCCTCATCAATTGAATTGTCAGGTACAGATTCACAAAACACAACATGTATAGATTTTTCTACAACACGAGTATGGTTGTTGAAGACTCTAATGCTTTACTTCTATTTGAGTAACCCAAGAATATACCTTCATTGGACTTAGGATCGAATTTACCTAGGTCGTCATTACTATTGTCGTGGATGAAACATTTGCATCCAAATATGTGTAAGTGAGCCAAATTTGGCTCCCTCCATTTATAAAGTTCGTATGGAGTCTTATTGAGTTTCTTTCGGAGGTATGCTCTGTTTGAGACATAGCATGTTGTGCTTGTTGCATTGGCCCAGAAGACTTGAGAGGTTTTGTTCTCATTCAGCATTGCCCATGCCATGTCAGTAAGGATTCGATTCTTTCTCTCAACCACACCATTCTGCTATGAAGTTCTTGGTGCTGAAAAGTTGTGATCAATTCCATGAGAATCCCAGAATTCTCCGAAGGCTTGATTCTCAAATTCTCCTCCATGGTCAGTTTGAATACCTGAAATGCAAGCACCTTCCTCATTTTCCACCTTCTTGGCAAATACGATAAACAGATCAAACATTTCTTCCTGGAAGATAAGAAAATTGTCCAAGCAAATCTGGAGAAGTCATTGACAACCACTAAAGTATATAAATTGCCACCTAGGCTTTTTACTATTACCAGTCCAACTAGATCCATATGAAGTTGTTAGAAGGTCGATTGGTCGAGATTTCAGATTTATTTTAAAAAGATTATTTAGTTTGTTTACCTTTTTTACATGAGTCACAAATCATATGATTTTTAAAATGTATTTTAGGTAAACCAAGGACTAAATCTTTTCTTATCAACTTGTCTAATTGGTGCATGTTTACATGAGCCAGGTGTTTGTGTCATAGCCAACTTTCGTCCAAGTTAAAAACAAAACATTTTTCAAAATTTATTTTTGGAGGATTTAATGAATAGCAATTAACGTCTCTAGGGCCTTTAAACAAAGTTTTAAGATTACCTTTGTCAATCTGAAGATCATCCTTGTTTACAATCAAACATTCCTATGAATCAAAGATTATCCAGTTGTTTTTGTCTGCAGAGGCCTTCCATATAATAAACGTCTTTGATCAGGGGTCCTCCTTTTTCACCAATTTCACCAACGCCGGTGATCATCCCAATTTGGTTTCCCCCGAAGGTTAGTTTGTCACCAGTCTTTGCCTTCATGCCCATAAACTTTGATTGATCTCACGTTATATGTCTAGAGCATCCGCTATTAATATACCAATTATTGACTTTTGATGCTTTCAGACAAACCTATAATTTAGATAAAATTAAGTTTTAAGTACCCATATTCTCTTGGGTCCTTTCGGGTTAGTTCAAGCCTTAGGAGGAACATAGGTTCCTTTAGGTACCCATTGATAATTCCCAACAGGTTTATCATGTCTTTCCTTCTTATGTAAACAAGATGAAGTGTCATGCCCCTTACAGTTACAATAATTACAGTGAATAAAGGGTTCATTCCTCAAATCCCTTTGCTCACTATAATTATTGAATGAACAGAATTTTGAAAGAAATTTAAATAAGATTTTTCTCCCGTTTTATTTTTCCCTTTTCTTTTATCAAAGATGGGATTGTAATATTGATAATAAAAAAAAGATGGGATTGTAACCTATCCCCGATTTGTTATTTGTAAACCTCTGAGCTTTTAAAATTACGTTGAGCATTTCACTACCTCTAGTGAATTTCCCAAGCGTTTTTGTGAGATATAAATTTTTTTCTCTCTAAATCAATACATTCTTCACAAACAATGTTTTCGCAAGTGGCATTTTTAACTTGTAGTTCAAGAGAAAAATTCTTCTTTTTCAAAGCTATGTATTTTTCAGCAACTTTTCCAAATTTTGATTATAAAACATTATATTCGATGTTTCCTCTTCATACTTCCTTCTTCTTCTGAGGAACTATCTCTCCATATAGCTGATACATACGCCTTCTTCTTGAACTTATTGAATTTCTTTTTCTTCTCCTTTTCTTTGTCCTTCAGTTAAGGACATTTAGATTTAATGTGGTCGGGCTTCTCACACTCATACCAGATGATTTGATCTTTATCTTTGCAATCTCGTTGGTTGTTACTAGAGCTTCCTTTTTGGAATCAATTTTGAAACCTTGATTTTTGTTGTAGAACTTTCTAAATCTTTGTACAAACATGCTCATTTCTTCATCTTCATCATCATCATCTTCTTCCTTTGTGGACTTCTTTTCTTTCACAGCAGTGAGAGCAACTCCTTTGTTTCTCCTCATGTTGATCTCATCCAGGCCCTTTTTGAACTTTAGCTTGCTTTCATATTCGAATAAGCATCCAAATAAAGTAGCTACTAACTGCATGGATTCACCACAGGCTTCTTCAATTGCTGTGACCCTTCCCAGTCTTTAGAACATTCAGGATTTTCCTAACTTGAGAATTTTGATCGTATACTTTTTCCCAAGGCCGCCAACTGATTGATTAGATGAGTGAAGCAAAGCTAGACTTCTCTGATAGACTCTCCAGTTTTCATTCAAAGTAGATCATACTCTAGCTTTGATACCAAATGAAGAGCAAGAATATCACTTAGAGGGGGTGAATAGGTGATTCTAAATATTCTTTTTGAAAATAAATTAAGAACAGTAAAAGGAGAGATTGAGAAGAAGAATTTATAGAGTGTTTATACTGGTTTGGTCTAATTCGTCGACCTACATCCAGTCCCCAATCACTTAGGTATTTCACTAACTCAAACACTTATATAAAACTTGCATGCTCTATACTCGAGATGATCCTATCCCAAGGACTCACTCCCCTTTACAAGCTGGAATTATACACAAGCTCTTGAGGTTCCGCAACCTCAAGATTTATAGATAACATTGGATAGAAATAAACTCCTCACTGAGTAGATACGATAATCATTGAAGAACACAAATGAATATCTGAAGATATTAAGCAAATTTAATCAAACAACAAATTGCAATAAGTTCAAATTGAATGCACAATGTTTCGGTAATTGGCGAATTTAAAGCTTCTGCTATTTATAGTTGATGTAATAAATGACTGTTGAAGAAGCTTGTAAGCTGTTCATTGTGACTTTTAAAAGTAGCCATTAGACTGATGAAGCTTCGCTGGTCACATTCTCTGTAAATGTGTTTGTTCACAGACATTCTTTACTTTATTCAATTTGTCCGTTGAGAGATAGCATTTAATGCGCATCCAAAATAATAGAAAATGTTCAAAGTGTTGGTTATGAAGATTAGCACCAGTTTAGGTAACCGCATTTAATGCTTCTCTGACACATGATTGCTTTTCAAAGATTTGTTATTAATCCACAATTAAATCCTCTGAAACTCAATAGCAAACTCATTAAAAGCAATTAGCAACAGTAATGAGTAATGATATAAGGAAATGAATTTGTATTTGATAATTTAGGATTTGAGGAAATGATGATTTAAAAACAGAGATGATCATGCTCGAGCATCAGTTCAAAAACATACATTGAAAGTGAGAAGGTTTCCTTATGTTCAGCATCAATCCAAGCTTGCTCGAGCAAGCTTTTGAAGAGCATGGAGAAATACCATTGAACGTGCTATTGCTTGAGCATTAAGGTCCCTATGCTTAAGTAGCGCTACTCGTGTCGAGCATACCTCTAATCATGCTCGAGCATTAGCGACACAGGGAGAGGAGACTGACGTTCAACACCTCTACTTGAGCATGAATTCTCATCTGCTTGAGCATGATAACCTCATGCTCGAGCACAGGCACTTGCCAGTTTGTTAATTATCATTTTTCTCTCATGCTCGAGTAGTCTTCTTTCCATGCTTGAGCAAGACATAAAAATTTACCTTTTTACAAGTGCTCAACCTTGCTCGAGCACACTGTATCCCTGTTTGAGCAAGCCATCACATATGCTCTTCATTACTAGTTGCCCAATGATGCTTGAGCATGTTGGTATCCTGCTCGAGCATGACCTATTAGATTACATTCTTTCACTTTAAACTCGATGATGCTCGGGCATATCAAATACTGTGCTCGGGCAAACTTATGTTACATAATTCTATAACTTTAGAATTTGTGATCATCAAAACATTGGGAGCTAACAGAAATGCCCAACATTTGTTTTGTAGCACCTAAGTCCTTCATGGCAAATGACATACCAACTATTTCTTCTAGTCATTTATCTTTAAAATATTCTTTCTGATAATGAGAATATCATCTACATAAAGAAAAAGGATAATAAAATCATAATTAGAAATTTATTGTGTAAAAACACATCTATAAGAAGCTATCCTTTTATAACCATTCTCCTTTAAGACGGATTCAATACCATTGCATTGGAGCTTGCTTCAAATCATAAAGACTTTTTTTTTCCAATTTACCAACATAATCTTACTCCCCTTTTACTTTCAATCCTTCAGGTTGTTCCACATTAATTCCTTCATCTAAATCAACATGAAGAAAAGTTGCATTTACATCCATCTGATTAATTTCCAATTCAAAAGCTAAAACAACCATTATAAGAATAAGAGTCATTTTAACTACAAGAGAGAAGATTTCATCAAAATTAGCATATTTCCTCTGTCCATAAACTTTAATAACAAGCCTTGTCTTGTACCTTTCCTCATTTTTAATTTTGAACACCCACATGTTTTTTTAATGCTTTTCTACCTTTTGGCAATTTAACCAATTTAAAAATGTCATTATCACTGAAGGACTGTGATAATTGAATATTAGTACACTTATTTTTATCTCTTGGTTAATATTGTAGGATTATTTAGTTCGTAAGTAATGGGCTTTTGAGCTAAATTGGAATTTTGGTTTTTAATTAAATTTAATTTGTTTTTATATTATAATTCCATTTTATTGTGTTTGAATATGTTCACCATATTTTTCATCATTTCTGCTACATTTCTGTTCTGTCTAGCTATGCTTGGCTAAGTTTCTATTATCAACCTATGAGTTGAGGATTCCACAATGTAGTCTAGAGGTCCTACATTTCCAGTAACTGAATTCATTTCTTTTCATTTTTATTAGATTCGATTATAGGGAAGAGATTGGATGTTAGCTTTACTGCTCAGGTCAAGCACATAGTTCGAACTGGGTTATAGTGAGTACTTTATGACTGAACGTGAACACGCCATCTGTTTAAACAAATGCTAGGCGATCGTCTAGTCAAGGGAATTTCTAGACAAATGCAAGGATTCTAATTTATCCAGAGTCAATTAGGAATTATGTAATTTATTGTTCGATGATGGAGGTTGCTGGAATCTAAATTCTAGGTTGATTGTCTCTAATCTGGCTAACCTTGTTTTCTTATTGTCTGCTTTAACTCTGATTTTAATTCTTATTACAACGAAACCTCCTCATTTTATTTTCTGTTTTTCTTGATTGATTTAAACAAAATGCAAATTCCTTGAGAGACGATTCAAGTTGTCCCTACGCTACAAATTCTTGGTAAACTCCAAGAAATTAACATCAATCTAATATTACTAGTGGAGTAGAGTAGATTAGATTGTAGGTAGTTTTGGTAATTGGGAAGATTTTTACACTCAGATCACTTTGAATGGGTATTTTTCTTAAGAAAGTGGTCATTCTAAGCAAGATTCACTTACTTTTGGAAGTGAGGTCACCCTTGTTTTTCCCAAATTTTATTATGTAGACCTTGTTTTCACTGTTTTAATTTGGTCTCAGTAGGACATAATGGGTATTTCTACAATTGTTTTGACACTACCATTTGTTGGATTTACTTCGATTAGAATGAATTTTGGTAAGATGCAAGAAAATGACATTTTGAGCATAACTCATTACTCACGGTTATAAAAAAGTATTTTAAGACCGGACGAAAGAGGCCCGTAAGATCAGACCAGCAACCGGTCTCGTTCCAGGCAGTCTTAAAAGTATGTAACTTTTAAGAACGAATCTGAACAGTCTTAAAAGAATTATTACAAGACTGGACATTAAAAACAATAGGTCTTAAAAATCACACTATATAGACCTTACATATATTTTGTTCGGTCTTAAATAAAACAAGACTTTATTGGACTAGACAATAAAAGGTTTGGTCTTAAATATATCACTTTCAAGATCGGACCAAATAACGTCGGTCTTAAAAATATATAACTTTCAAGACCGGACAAACATATCATCGGTCTTAAAAATATTACTTTTAAGACCGGACTAAATTAATAAATGCGGTCTTAAAAGTAGGTATTTTTTTTTTATAATATATTAGTACTTTTAAGACCATAAGGAATAGCGTCTGCTCTAAAAAGTCTGACTTTTAAGATTGGATATTATCAATGTACCAATCTAAAAGGTTTGTCTTTTTTATACCGTTATTAGTACTTTTAAGACCTTAAGGAATAGCGTCTGCTCTAAGAAGTCTGACTTTTAAGACTAGACATTTAATACACCAATCTTGAAAGTGAAATAAATTCACCACCCAATCTAGTATATAAAAGACAGTACTCAAGCTATATATATATGACCAATCCTTTATAAATTACTAAAATTGAATTGGAAATAGATACAAATATTATTCACCAGACAATGAATTATATTGTGGCATCGTAATGAATGTATGTAGCTTGTTACTAGCATTTACAGTACACACCTAATAATAAATGAATGTAATTAATACAATAAGCTAGATAAGTTACAAATACATACAATGAGTTACAATTACAGTGTACAACACCTAAATGAACATATATACCAATTCACCTTGTCTTCATCATCGGATTCCCGCACAGCCAATAACAACATAACTAACATTCCTCTTCTTTTGTAACAAGCCCATTTTGATCGGATCCTGTCGGAAATATAAAAGCAAGAACAAAAGACAGTCAGTGACATTGTTTAAGAACATAATTAAGAAGGAATTGAATATAGTTAAAAATGTAAATTAAAACCTTAAAGTTTTCAAAGAATTATGTAGATGAATATTACCTTATGAATTGATGACTCTTTTATAAAGGGATATCCTCCTATATCCCTTTTTGATGATCATTTCTTAGGCCGGGTTCATTATCCACTTCATCTTCTTCGTATTTGGCAGACCCCTTAAAAAAGATGTACTCTCAAGAAGACCATAATTTGCATTGTTTTCCTCATCAATATCAATGACCCTTTTTCCTTGAAGAGCTACAAACCACATTTTATTTTCTTCATCAATGATATAGAAAACTTATTTTGCCTGGTCTGCCATATTAAAAGGTTCATCTTCAAAACTTGTACTATTGAGATCAACTAATGTAAATCCCAGCCGATCGATCTGAACACCATTATTGACATTAACCCACTTGCATTTGAAAATGAGAAATCTAATTAGGACATAGTCCACCTCCCAAATCTCTTAAATAACCCCATAATATGACATCACTACCAATTTAGGCCTCTTATCTTTCGAACTGGACAAGTGCATAGATTCAGCCTCTAACATTACACCATTGTTCTGGACGGTGCTCCTATCATCTAGGGACTTCGTGTAAAATGTGTAACCGTTGATCACACACGAATTCCAACTTATGACACTAACCTCAGGACCACGTGCTAACCATTTGATTGTTTCAAAAACAGATTCCTCTCCATCGACCTTTTGTTTTAACGAGTTTGCAAAAGTTCTGTTATGCTCTTTAATCAACCTTTGTTTAGTCATTTGGGGATTTTCTTTCCTCACAGCTTTTTTATGTGCAACTATGCTGGATTGAACTTCATCAACATGATTTAAGATGTATAAGTGAACTTGTGACAATTCATCAGGATCCAATCTCTTTACTGAAGCCCTTCGTCTACCCCCTTCAGCATGCTAACGTTTTGGAAGCCCAATATGTCTTACTTTGGCCAAATAAGATTGACAAAATTCCATGGCTTCTTCCGATACTTACTTCTGAACAATTGATGCTTCCGGCCGGTATGCGTTCTTCACGTACCCTTTTAGAAATTTCATAGATCTTTCAATTGAGTATATCTATCGTAAATGGACAGGGCCGCACAACTTTTTCTCCCTCACAAGATAAACAATTAGTTAACCATGATGTCAAAAAATGCAGAAATAAAAAGTTTTGCAAGTTGACACAATATCATATATCCTTAATTTTCCAATTCATCCAATTGTTCGATCTCGAAAACTTTACTGCAAACAACATTGAAGAAGAAACAAAGCCTAGTCAAAATGTGTTGAAGATCATACTCGGCAATGCCTCGAATAGCTACTGGGAGCAGCTGTTGCATTAATACATGACAATCATGAGACTTCTGGCTTACTAATTTCAAGTCCTTCATTGATACAAGGCTCTTAAGATTTGAAGAATACCTCGAGGGAACTTTTGTGCCATGTAAACACTCACAAAAACTTCTTTTCTCATCCTTAGATAAAGTATGAGAAGCCGGGGGACAATAAGTTCTCTTACCATATGGCGTTGGATGTAAGTCTTCACGTATCCCTAGTGCTTGCAAATCTAATCTTGCCTTCACACCATCCTTGGAACTACCTTGTATGTTGAGAAGCGTGCCAACAATGCTATCATATACCTTTTTCTCAACATGCATGACATCAATACAGTGTCTCACATCAAAACTGCGCTAATATGGAAGATTGAAGAAGATATATCTCTTTTTCCATATATTTGTTTCTTTTTTACCCTTTGCAGTCTTACCGAAAATGACACTTATATTTTTCACCTATTCATATACTTGCTCCCCAGTCAATGCCACCGGAACTATCCTTTATTAGTCACATTATAGACCTAAGTCGGAGCACATACATAGACAAGATACTGCAAAGATTAGGATTCAAAAAGGGATTACATGTCCATGTCTCATGGCATCGATCTTAGTAAAGATCAGTGTCCTAGTACACCTGATCAAAGAGATCGCATGAGTAAGACTCCATATACCTCTGCCATTAGATCTATCATGTATGCCATGTTATGTACTCTAGACCGAATGTCTCGTTTGCCCTAGGTATAACCAGCAGATATCAACAAGATCCGTGAGGGTCATTGGACTGCTATCAAAAATATCTTAAAGTATTTAAGAAGGAAAAAAGACTTATTCTTGGTATATGGTGGTTTTGGTGATGAGCTGTGTGTGACTGGTTACACAGATGCGAGTTTCCAAACAGACCAAGATGATCCTAAGATTGCAATCTAGATATGTATTCCTTTTGAATGGTAGTACGATAAGTTGGAAGAGCTCTAAGCAAAGCACTATAGTAGATTCTGCAATAGAAACTGAGTATATAGCAACATCGGATGCAGCTAAGGAAGCCGTTTGGATCAGAAAGTTCGTTACTGAACTAGGGGTGGTTCCTACCATCTCAAATCCAATAGACCTGTTCTATGACAACAACGAGGCTATTATGCAGGCCAAGGAGCCTAGGTCACATCAAAGAACCAAGCATATACTCAGACGCTTTCATCTTATCAGAGAAATCAATGATAGAAGTGACATAAAGATATGTAAAGTACTGGAAGAAGACAATGTTGCTGATTCTCTTACTAAGCCGCTTGCTCAAGCAAAACATGAGCGTCATATTAGGACAATGGGAATTAAAGTAATTAATGATTGCACCTAGTGCAAGTGGGAGTATTTTGTTGGAAAGGCTAATTATTGTACTTTAAACATTATCGTTATCTAAAGTATTCTCTTTTAGTTATCATTTCATTTGCATGTTTATATTGATAACTGTATCCCTAGATATATCTTAAAAATTGTCCTACCCTAGTTCGTCATCTATGCGGGAGCAAAGATGAAATAAGATCAGTATGATTTCGATAAGGAATAGAGATACGAATCAAAGTCATGGGCACTTGTAAGAGTACAAGGTGCTAGACCGACCCCTATGAGAAAGCTACTTGGATTTAGTCATAAAACTATCTCATGTATAATCATGTCACAACACTCTATGACCTGAGATCATCATGGACTCCTACATGATGAGTCACTGATTTTTGACCTAGTCAAAAGTGACCTTTGACCGAGTGATGATAAAGGCTTGGATCGAGATCAGTGGTTTTCATGTAGAAGAATGTGAGTGGTCAACATGAAATTTATCCCTCACCTCTGTAGAGAGATAATATTGGGCCTCTCGATGAGTGAGTCTAAGAAATATATGGCCATACTATGATGGAAAAGAGTTGTTCCATTTTAATTATTAAACTACTCAAGAATCAATAAAGTAATGGTAAAAAACGGGAGGATGACACTATCTATGCTTCATCCTTGACCAAATTATCGCGTGACAAAAGAGACGTAATATGGTTGTATGTTAGGTTGTATCGAAAATCGATCCTCATGTGAGTTGGGTAGTCACAATGTCTTACTAGAGGCCGCTTGCAACTTGTGGGCTAGTATAGTATTGGCCCGCTGTCAATCTCATGTGAGCCTACAGGGTCGCACACAAGAATAGCCTATCACGAGCTATAATGTCCAGATTCATTGAATATAAGATATGTCTAAGATTTAATGGATACAAGGTTTTATCTAAGGAGGATATATATATATATATATAAAATGATTGCACCTAGTGCAAGTGGGAGTTTGTTAGAAATTATGCTCTAGGGGCTAATCATTAAATAACTTTCATATTTGATTTATGAAGATAAATCAATGATTTGATTTATGAAGATAGATATCATATCTCATATTTGATTTATGAAACTATATCAAATCACCTGGCTTTTAATTCGCATTAAATAAATAGGTTGGATTGAATCGGTTAGCCATATTTAATTTCCAATTCAATTTCAAAATTAATAAGATTGATTTTGAATATTTCATGCGGCCCATTAAGGTTATAAATACCCTTAGGTTGTAAGTAATTTTATTACACACACAAGTGAATTCAAGAGCCACAAAAGAATCCTAAAAGAGAGACGTGAGAGAAAACTTGGAGGCGCTAGTACGCTGTCGTTCGTGTTGGAGTGCTGTTAGGTGTTGATACCGGTAGAGGGAGTAGATTCATAGAGTCAGCTCCTAGAGATTGATAGATCAAGAAGGTGTTACCCCAAGAGTTTGCAAAGCACGCACATGAGTTCGCATAGGTAGGTTCCTAATTACTAACCCAATTTAAACGCTGTTGATAGATCCTCTTCTTGGAATTCGTAATTTATTAGATAAATTTCATTCCACTGCGTGTACGAATCCCAACAGAGTCATTATCTTTGCTCTTGATTAAATGTAAAGAAGATTCCTAGTTCCGTGAAAAGCTATATTAGTCAACCAAAAAAGATGATCCATTATCTTTGTTCTCATCCAAATATGAATGATGTTGTGAGGGATGACGCCTCATAGTATCGAAATTAGAAAAATGTAGATCACTTGATCAACTTAATTAATTATTGGTCTACAGAGCATTGCTAATGTATTATATGGTCATTAGATAACTTGGACCCATTAAAGGAGTTTAATAGGTCCAAGGTTATTAATGTTAGTGATTAATTAGACCTAATAGATCACACATAAAGGTTATTCCTGATTGCTTAAAAATTAACAAATTTGGGTCAATAATTGTTATTGAACTTGCTTGAGAGATTAGGTTCCTTAGTGGGAAATTAGATTCTCCACTAATTGGCCCAAATATATTATGAGACCAAATAAGGTTTTAGGCCAATTTAAATATGAAATTCGAATTTTGATTTTGAATTCAAGAGATTAGGTTATAAAGATAGTTTTGAAATTTACACACACACACACACACAATGTCTTATAAAGATTGGATAAGTAAAAGATAAAGATATGGATAAGATCCATTATCTTGAATAATTAATTCAAGAAAAAATTCAATATATGGATTTAGTCCATTTTATTAACTATTTGGATAATAATAATTAATGGGACATTAATTTTGAATCATAAGTAAGGTGTTGGCCGAAATTTACAAAACACATTTTGGTCTTACAAAATTTTGACCAACGTAATAAACTCTAAGGGAGTTGGCCGAAATAATAGAGCTCTCTTGAGCTATTGGAAAATTTTGGCCAAGCACCAAAAAAAGGAGGAAGATGCGCTATCTAAATGTAATCCAATCTTCTTCATCTTATCCTCAACCTAATCTAAGAAACTTAATCTTCTTGAAATAAAGAAAACTAAGAACATTGATTCATCAACCTTGTCATCGCCTAGCAAGTATCCAAGGTAAGAAAGGGGGAACAAAGTGAAGGAGTTCTCAAGGAAATCAGGAGATAACTGTGTGGATCAATATTAGAGGACATCATATGCTTTAAGGTCTTTAGTGATCTAAGGTAATCCAAAAACCCATTGTACTTTAATGTGTACATCCTGAGAAAACCATGAGTATTTCTTTATCATTTAATTTGGGACAACTCATGAGCACTCGTAGAGAGTTATGGGGTCCATAATGATTAATATTTCTAAAATTATAATCGAAATCATAACCTATGAGCACTGTATGTAATTATGGGTTGTAACTCATAAGTACCGTAAAAGTTATAGGTTATCATGAGTGCTTGAGTCTTAATTCTTGTGTTTATGATATTTAGTTCCCTAAGCACCTGTAAAAAGTTAAAAGGTTCTCATATTTTAACTCATTGCTTAAACGATTATACTTTTAATAACTCATGAGTACCTTAAAAAATTACGAGTTCTCATGAGTACCGTAAAGAATTACAGTTATAAATTCTAGTTTCCGCTGCAATTAGTGAGGAACAAAATATTTTTTCTGCCTTATGAGTTTGTGATTGAACGTTAAGTAACACCCCAAAATTAACTAACAGATCATTCTTCTTCTTCTCTGTCAAAGAGTTCTTCTTCCTCTTCCAGCAATGAGAGCATCCACCATTACATTAGATTAAACCTTAAATTAGGCAGTATTAAGAGTGAGGTTGTATTTAAGACTCATTTTTGTGACTCATGTCACAGATTCTTATTGAGAGCTTTAAAGTAACTCTTGTGTCATTACCTGTAAGCTTGGAGAAAAGATAACCTTAGTTATTCTTTTAAATACTTGTCAACAATCAATATGTGTGTGTGTGTGTACATACATACACTATGTATGTTCTCAATCTTGGTTTGCATGTATATTTCTGAATAACTAATGGTTAAAAGATCTTTGAATCTTATGGTTACTATATATTTTTCCTTAGTTCTCTATGTGTTTTGATGATAATTGATAATTGTAAACCTAAGTTGAAGTTTGCCTTTAAAAATTTGAAAAACTTACTGTCAAAGACAAACTCAAATTTTGGTTAGAAAACTCAAGTTTGGACTTGATAGAGGAAACTCCAATTTTTATAAACTAAGATAAACTCGAGTCAAGATTTTGAAAACTTGAATTGAAATGATATGAAATATACAAAGAGTTCCTAAGTTTTTCAAAGATAAATCAAACCAGAGTTTAGTTAAACAAACTCCAATTTGACAAATAAAAGAAATCTAAGTCTTTCCAAGTTTTGTGAAAACTCGAGTTAAAGTTTTCAAATTTGAGTTTACAACATAAAGAAAGCTATATTATCCTAAAACTCCAATCATGACTTTGGAAACTCCAGTTTACATTTGTTTGAATGTTTTAGAAAGTTTTTTCCTTTGAGGAAACTTGAGTTTAGCTTTCACAAATTCGAGTTTAGGACTCTCAAAGAACAACACATATTTCTAAGGTTTTGAAAACTTAAGTTTCGAAATGAAAACTTTAGTTTGATCAATCCAAACTCTAGTTTCGATGTGGCCAAGCTATCTAATTTTTCCTAAGTTTTTGTGGAAACTAGAGTTAAACTTTATAAACTCGAGTTTATGCCATACAGAGAACATTGATCTCTTCACACTATTTGAAAACTCCAGTTTTAAAAGAAAACTTCAGTTTTGAGCTTCTGGACTTAAAATGTATTTTTCACCTTAAGTGTCCAAAACTTGAGTTAGTCACTTAATGACTCGATTTTAGGTCTGCTCAAAGCCTGTTTGAAAGATCAAATCGTGACTTTCTTTTTTCTGTATGATGAAAACTTAAGTCAAACATATAAAGCTCGAGTTTTATGCTCTTAGATGTGAACTACAAACTCGAGTCTTGATGAACTAACTAAAATCTATATCACAAAATTCAAAATTGGAATTATTTCAATTTGTGAAAAACTCTATCATTGATCTATATATTGTTTATTATCACTCATCACCATCCCTAAATATGTTTAACTTGTTTGCTAGAGTATTTTAGATGATTTAAAGAGGATTAAAGTACAGTTTCAACACAAATAAAAAAACATGTCATAGTATTTATTATAAAGTACAGATAGCTTGTTATATCCTGAACAATCATCCTCCGCATGATGCAAAATTGATTAATCCTCCTTTCCTAAACTAGCTTCTGACATTCCAACAGATTAATTTCAAGGAAAGTCAACATCTAATCCTTTGAACAAAAGGAATTAGCTGAAGAGTAGAGAGAGAAGAAACCAAAGTGTCTCCAATGGCTGAATTAATGCACCAACGGTTATAATGAAGATTACAACGGTCATTTAATACTCTCTTTGTATAAATAGAGGTGCATTCAGTTATTCTCAACAACCAAACTGTTGAAAACGAATTGCATTCAAGTTTACTATTTATTCTTTCAGATTTTCACTAGAAAAGTATCTTTTGATACTTTGTATTTTAGTGTTTATCTATCCACTCTTAGAGAGAGTTTATGTTGGTTATGATTAGTTTTGATGATGTCTTATACAGATATTATTATTAAGAGCAAAAAGTTTTATATAATCTATTCATCTCCTATATTGACTAACTACCTTGTTTAATATAGGTAAATCTAAATTTGAATTATAGAAAATGATTAAGAGAGGAGATTGAAGAAAGAAGAACTTGATCAATATTATGAGAATATCAATATCCAAGGCTCTATGATCAAAAGGAAGTTGGAACGGATCGAATGGAAGTTGGAACGGCTCAATCGGAGTTAAAATAAGCTACAATTGCATTCCTGAAGTCATGCTCGAGCACAATATTGTTATACTCAAGCATGGTACTGTTCCAGCTCTCATTTTGCATAAAATCCTTTCTTGTCCGAGCATAAAATGGTCATGCTCGAGTAGCATATTTAAGCAAATCAAAATGTTGCTCGAGCAAGCAAGTGTTTTCAGCACTTTGTTCACCTCTGTTCTACGTTTTTCAACTGGCGACCTCTGGTAATTTGACGATATCTCCAAAACCAGAGATTGTATTGAGGTGAAACCAATTTTTAATGAAAATAGACTTCTAATGCGTCATCTTGGCCAAATTTCAAGTTTAAATAAAATCAGATAAGAGAGTTATGAATTTCGGAAGTTGCACTATCTGTTACCGTCACACAGCAGAGCGAGGTTCGGTAATCTGAGTGTATCTCACAAAATACATATCGGAATGAGGTGAAATTGGTGGCATATGAAAGTAGACTCAAATACCTTTTCAAAAACATTAAATTCACGAAAAAAAAGATCAATTGAAGGAGATATGATGTTTTGAATTTGATGGTAAATTCAGGATGCTGCAGAAAACGCTGATCAAGATCAACCTCCATTCATTTGATGATAACGGGCGAAATACAATGAATTTGGAGCAGATTCTTCTTGAATTGGTAAGAAGACTTGAAGAACTTCATGGGTATGAGTGGTTTGCTTGATTTCAAGTTATATCGAAGAAGATTCACTTACGGGAAAGTGACTGATTTACTATTCATTACATTGTGGAGCTTCATCTTTGAACAAGATCAATCAAATACTTGACGGTGAAGTGCCTGGGCATCATTAGTATGGCTTGCTCATTATTTCAGAGAGAAATACCTGAGCATCATCAGAGCGAAGTGCAATCAGAAATATACTCGAGCAAGACATATATTGTACTCAAGCAGGTTGCTCAAGCATGGGCTACTTCATGCCCGAGCATGATCGAGCTTAAATGAAGAATGCTCTCTGCTTGGATGTTACTCGAGCATGGATTATGAGTTGCCCGAGCATGCTACTCAAGCATACCAGAATGTGTACTCGAGCATAGTCATTCAATGTGTTATTTCCCTCTCTGTCTGAGGTATGCCCGAGCGTTATCTATTGTTTGCTCGAGCATGGCATTCAAGCAGAGGAAAATCGTACTCGAGCATACACATTCATTTCATTATTTTCTTCCCTGTCTGACTGTTGCCCGAGCAAGATGCCAGGTTTACTCGAGCAAGGTACTCAAGCATCACAGATTCCTTAATCGAGCATTAACGATCAACACAGTTTAGTAAATAATCTCTGAAGGAATCACAATGTTGCTCGAGCATAAGAAATGGTCTGCTCGAGCATCATACTCAAGCAGGGCGTGATATTACTCGAGCATGGCTGATCTGATAAGGCAATTTCCACATGTTTGCTCAAGCAATCAGAGTTCCTTACTCGAGCATGGATCATCAGCTGACGGAAGGCACAGTAAACTTAAAACTATGAAACTGATTATTTGGGTTATGATCTATAACTATATTTGAATCTTATGCTAATCATTATGTTGAAGTAAGTTTCAGATTCTTAACAATATTTGATTCAACAATCATTAGCCATTAAGGAATCGGCGGAATAAAATATTATCATCCGAAACTTCCAACTGTATTTCCACTGAATGTTCAGAAACTCCAGAAATCACTAGGCAAGATGGGAGACAAACAGTCACGCGAATAGCATGGGAGAATGTCTCACAGTTTAGCGATTTTGTCCACCACTCACAGCGGATATATATTTGAATATACTCAACGGACACATTCAAATCCTTCAACGGTCGAATGGTCACAACGGTCAAGAGACGATCATCTATAAAAAGTGAAGCCTTCAAACTGGAAGAAAGGAGTATAGATGACGGACGACGAGTGACGATTATGAATGAAACAAAATGAGTTTACTACTTCACCGTCGATATGTGAATACTCGCTTGATTCATATACTCTCTGTTTCTCAATGTTCATATAGTCTACCGTAGAGAGTGAAAACATTGATTATGTACTTCAGTGTTTATATATTCACTTCTAAAAGAGAGAAGATTCATTTGTAAACATTTTATTTGAGCGTTACTCAAGATTGAGTGATCTTGAGTAGGAAACACAACGTGTTGATTACAACTTGTAAGGGAAGTGGATCCTAGTGAGAGGATTACTTCGAATACAGAGTGTGTAATCAAACGAGTGTAGTGATTACAGTTTGTAAGGGGGAGTGAATCCTAGTAAGAGGATTACTTCGAGTACAGAACGTGTAATCAAGTTGAAAGCAGATAGTGGATTGGAAATCTCAAGTGAAGCTTGGGGACTAGACGTAGGTCAAGGATTGGACCAAACCAGGATAAATCACAGTTTGCATACTCTCTTCCCTAAACTCTTATATTTCCAGCATATGCTTATTTGAATATTTTACTATTGATTTAGAAGTTGCAAAAAGTTTTTAAAGTTATCCAAAGTTTTATCAAACACTCAATTCACCCCCCTCTTGGGTGATAGCCAGATCCAATAGTTTATTTGATTGTAAATCATCCATTGTAAAGAATCTCAAGTCTGGGGACTTGGAGATTGGGATATTGATTACAACTTGTAAGGGGTAGTAGATTCTAGTGAGAGAATTACTCTTGAGTTATAAAGTGTGTAATCATTTGAGATAGTGAAAATCCTAGAGAGACTAAGGACTAGACGTAGGTCAGAGATTGGACCGAAACAGTATAAATTCTCCTTGTTTTGTTTTACTTCCCTATACTCTATATAGTTCCGCTTTTAGTGTTCAAAAATAGAGCATTCAGAAAAGAAATTTAAAATCCCCAATTTACCCCGCCTCTTGGTGATTCGATCCATTTTCATTTTTTGAAGGAGATTAGTAGGGAGCAAGGGAATGCACCCATGGAATGAGTCTTAAAGGCTCTTTTGTACTCCTAGAGATCGTGTTATGTCATCTGTATTTGCTATGATCCTAAGACTTCCACATTTTTTTAACTTTGAAAAAATTTTGGAAATTTATTTTGGCACTGAAAATATGAGTTTTGGTTGAACAAATTTTGTATTTTGATGATTTGGATGATGAATATCCTTATTGGCAATATTTCAAATACTTTGGTTAAGTATTTTGTTGTTGTTGGATTTGAGGTGTTACATTTTGTGGTATCAAAGCTAAAATGTTCTATGGCTATTTTGTTGATTTTCTAACCGTTTTCTAAAAAAAAAGGTCTTGGTAAAATAAATATCATAACCTGTGCACTTCCCTTTATTTAGTTTTGTAATTCATTTGGTTATTTAGTTTGCCTAGTGTCCTTGTTGCAATTATCGTAGAAGGGAAGAAATGGGTGAACCTAATATATTACACTGATTAGTAATGACAATTTGCATCAAGAGAAGCAATCTAGGAGCAAATAAGAGATATCATGGTAAATCTTAATTAAATTTTTTAACAATGTTATGTTTGCAATATAATCTTAAACCCATATCAAAGAGCTATTAAATTTTGATACTATATTTAATACTCATGATTGGAGTGAAGTTAGGGAGGAATGGGAGATCAAGGCATGAACTATTTCTTGAATAAGTTGAAGAGTTTGAACAAAATCCTTATGTTGCACTTTTAATAAAGCAATTCTGGTATGATATGCGTGGCAAAGAAAATTTCAATAAGATTAAAGAATTGGCTTGTCATGTGAAAGACTTATGGGGAGGTTTAGTACTTGAGGTAATTAATGGCTACTTTTTCCTTACAATGGGAGTTATAAAAGTAATAGACAAGGGGGTTTATCAACTCATAAAAGGGAAATTGAATGGAAACCTCTAATAATTTCTGAAGTTCAACTCTTCCCTGATTGTATTCATCAACCTGCACTTGCATCTAGGAGTAAGATCAGGGAACAACTAAAGAAAGATGTTGGAAAACATATTGCATATCTTGGATGGAAAAATGAGTGGATGCAACATCTTAATGGCAATCAACAACAAAGACAATTTAGGTACACCTCACCTAAGATAGAGGGAAAATAGGAAGTTTACATAACACTTCTTTATGTTTGTCAACATATTGAAAGGGCCATCAATATGGACTATTGGTTTTCCAACTAGATAGAGAAGGACATGTATAGTTAAGAATGAGAAAAAGGGGAAAGATGATTCCAAAACAAAGTCATTTTTTATGTTGAGGACATAGGCATATTTCTCTATTGTATCAAGGATTCAACTTGCTTCCTGGATGCTTACTATATTTTAAGACATTGAAATCACACAAATGAATATGCATAACATTGAATGGGTAGAAGATATGTCATTTTCTCTGTTATTTGGTAAGCTTGTATTCTGAAGTTTATTTTACTTTTCCATCCTATTGAGTTATATTGGATAGTGAAGATAAAATTCCTGCAAATATATGGTGAATATTGAGCTCAATCTCTTTGTGGATTTGAGAATATAAATGATAAGTAACATGATAGTAAATGGAAGAGTACATTATTTATTTAACACTAGAGAAGTGCAGTGTATCATAATAACACTAAGTAATAGCTTGTTTGGATAATAAATCTATGTGGCATGACTATTTTATAAAGTTTCTTGATTTGGTTATTTGGAGATGAGCTAGATCTATTTGCATTTTGTAATCTATTAGATGATGGTCCTTAGAGAAGACAACCTTTATGAACTGCTGGGTGGGATGTCTAATGAATTATACTACACAATTTCCAATGTAACAGATGGAATTTAAAAGGTATTGACGGAGGACTTTTTTTAGATGCTGCATGTCATTTTAGGACTGCAAAGCTTCATCTATAATTTCATTTGGTTAATTTCTCATTTTTCTTGTCAAAAGCTTCATTCATGACAGGATTAGAAAAATGCATTAATCATGTTCTACAATATCTTTGACATCGATGACCATAAGACTTGTGCATATTTGACCATGACAATAACCTGGATTTGGTGATTCAATTTTATAAATTCATTGCAAAGTAAGTTCTTTATTGTCTATCTATATGCACCATCCACTTTCGTTATCCAATATATACTAAGCATGGCAGTACATCATGTTTCATGACAAATTACATGAAGGAAGACCAAGCTCAACCAAAAGAAATAGAGTATACTCAAATGACAAGGTGAAAAGACATGAACATGATGGTGCTACAAAAGACAGCAGCCCAAAAGAGAACAATATGATGAGCTTGCTAGACCAAAAAAGACACTAGCCAAAAGAAGCAATATGTTGTACAAAAGAGCTACACAAAAGAAACTGAATTGGAGACTTCATGTAGTGGTGGGAATGAGATCACTATTAATCATTGAACCTGTATTTGCATCATTATGTAATGTTGTACTTGTCAACTTTTTCTTGAGAAGAGACATTGTGATCTAAAAAATTGAAATTTCAATAAAAGTGACTAAATTGTTTTCTTTCACTATCATATGATACTTTATGATTGTCTGCATTATATGTTTGGCTAAAATCTAATGCTTCAAGCGATATGATGTCACATTCAAGTGGCGCCTACAATGAAGAAATAAAAAGAATGACTCAAGATATATATGTCATAAATGAACAAATTAGTTTATTAGTGGTGATGTGATTATATTGTCAAACATGATATGACATACCATTAACAAATTCATAAAAGTCATTTACTTGGTTGTGAGTTGTCCAACATCATATTGTTGTGATCTATTTGAGTTGATGAACTTGATCTTTGAAGTTGATTATCCTACACCATTTTCAAATTTAGAAAAAAAAAACGTAACCAACTAATATGAATCTTTAAGCATTAAATTGATATCATAAGTATACCTATGAAGTTCTTAAAAAGTTGTGAAACTTGAGGAGATTTTCTAGAGGATTTTGATCTTCATCTTTTTGGACCAATTTCAACACAGTTTTTTATTCGTTTACATATCTTTCTACTACATCTCTTTTTGAAACCAACAACTTTGCCACAACTATTACCACCATGATGATTCCCCACACCATCCTCATCACCATTACTGTCAGTCATCTAATATGTATTTTATATGAAGCTCGGTTACTTTCTTACTAAGTTCCAACACTGACTCATGGACAAGATAGAATGCCTTTAGAATTTCTTATGCATCACTTGCTAATTTTACAAGCAAGGGGCATAATTTTCTATATCGATTTGATCTTTGCAATGTAGGGTCAAATTCAATTTCTTTTCCTTTAATATCATACACTACACCACATCGTGCTTCTCTTGTCCACCTCTTTATAATATATTTTTGGAGTAGTTGTTTGATATCACATTCATTCAACACTCTCAATGCATGACAACATAATATGCCTACTCGTTCAAATTTTTTGCAACTCAAGTAATTGTCTCCATTGAAGATCAAATGTCAAACTATACTCCCTTTTCTTATCATACATAGTGATAACATAATTAACACAGTTGCACTTTCCTCTTCACTTTCATTTTTCTCTCTCTTTTCTCTCTTTTATACATGTAGCGTCATGTAAATCATATTCATATTGGAACAAATCAAAGATAGGTCGCGTATAGATATTACAAAGTTGACGAAGCATACATGAATTTTGCAATAACATCCTTGGAAACTTGTCACGTGCCTCAAAATCTCTTTTCAATTCGATATAGCGCTCATCCTCTAGAACTTACCAATGCACCTGCTATGTTTGTGAAATTTTAAAACTAAATTTTTTGAACTAAATTCTCAAATGAAATGTTTTATTTAGAAATTGAGAACAATTTGAAATGGTTGTTTTTGAACTATGTTGTCTCATAGATAGGGTCCTGAGGGAACCCATATTTGAAACCGAATTGAGAACCATGTTTTGTAGTGGGAGCAGTTCAAAACTGGAAGAGGCCAGAGACTGTTGTAAGCATACTCAGTTTGATGGATCTTGCTAGATGTTTGAAAATGATTTTGAAATGACTGGCCATTGGTGAAAGTTTTGAGGGGATTAGTTTTTGAGAAGCTGATACTCGCACCAACAGTGTATGCACCCCAATCTGAGTAGTTTCGCCTTGTAAGGGCACGTGTTCTACCTTGTCTAGCCGGCACCCACCCAAATAGTTAGAGTAGGGCTCCTTAGAACAGAGGTCCTTTGTCTTGAGTATGGGATTCTGTTGGGTGGCCAGTTATTGTATGTGTCTGTACGAACATTGGGTCTTAGGAAGGGACGAAAATTCTCCCACATTAGCCGACAAGTGTGGTGGTTTGAGTATAAAAGGATTGGGGTTGCTGCTGTACCGAAAGGTTGAAGTGGTGGTGAGAGCTTTTGAATGTTAAATTTGTGAAATGAGTAATCCCGCTCATTAATGTGTGCCGGTAGTAAACGTTTTCTAAGAATAGACCGGCAGTGAATTGTTTGTGAAACTTGAGCTGGCAATGATTATAGTTTATTGAAAGTGTTAAAATATTGTTTTGTACAACTATGAAAGTATACTGCTTCAACAAATTTTTTTTAATGTTTTAAAACTTGAAGGTAAATATGAGACAATATAGGGGAAGGAAAGGTAGTAGCATGATTGTCATTGCTATTATGTGAAAGCGGTGCAGTTGGTAACTGTGTTGATATAGGAACAGAAACTGATAGAATGGTCTAGGAAATCTGAATTTTGTAAGTCAAATAAGACTTGCCAACTATAATGCTAAGTAAGAGGAAAATAGATTGGGAGCTTGAATTGAGGAAGCTCGGACATGAGAGGGACGAGCAAAGACTTGAGGTGGTAAGGCCCGATGAGCAAGTTTGCATGGGGTAATATCCCTGGGCTGTAAGACCTATAATGCTTAGCACTATGTAAAATGCTGAATGGCTGGATGATTTTGGACTAGTACGTCCAGAGAATGTTGGAAGACTAACAAATGTTTAGACTGTATCAAGGGTAATTGATATGCGTATGGCATAAAAGTGATTTCTTGAGCAGTAAGGCTAAGAGATCCAACGATGTGGCAGGAAGGGAAGAAAATGAACTCGGATGTATCGAGCTATAAGGCCTGAGTAGCCAGGTGCTCGGAAAATAGACCAGTAGGACCTATATGTGTGAATGCTGCACATAGATACAAAATCAACGAGGATGATATATGATTGTGTTACGTCCAAGTTAAGCAAGCAAAGGAACGGGATAGCTTGATGTCTAGAGTAATTCTTTGAGGTTGAGACGTTCAAATTTTGAGGACGAAATTTATTTAACAGGGGGAGAAATGTAACACCCCGAATTCTAGACCTTAATAATTGAGAATAAGCCTAAAGTAGGCGAACGACTAAGTTCGATTCGAGAAAAGTCTCAAGAATGCCGAGGGTTGGGAAGCCTCTCTGAGACTAAGTAACTCGGCTATACGGGTCAGTGGACCTAGTATGTTCAAGCCATGCAATTAAAGTGCTAACGGAAAGGGGCACCGAGGGCCCATATGATGTAAATTCGGTAGGAAAAGATGCCACCGAACTATGTCCTAGGGTAAAGGACAATTAGTCGGGCAAAATGATGTCGAGATAAGTGAGTATGCAGCATTTTTAGGGTAGTCAGGGGTGCCCAGCATTTTAGAGAGAATATCGGTATTTGTGAAGAAAACCTGAGTAAAACTCAGGCAGGATCTTGAATCAGCACTGATAAAGTAACTTTAATAAACTAATGTCATAATGACTAATGATGACATACTTTTGCGTTGGCCAAATAGAATGGTGACGTGTCCCTTCATGATTACAAAAGATAAAGGTAATGATGCTAGTGGGACACATGGCATTTTGTAATTGGATATTTGAATTTTGACACCATGAAGTACGAGTTAATTATGAGGCATTAAAATATACATTTCTTGCTCCCCAAGAATAAGGAAAAACGTGCAGCCACATCAGGGGATAGGAAAAACTTATTTAAACACATATAAGCCCAACTACAAGGACAAAGGCCTGGGGAAACGTTAACCAACAAAGGGGAACCAACCGGGATGTTGAAATAAGGATTTCTTGATCCCCAAGGAACTATATTTCGACCACCTGTGGTTAGGGAGAAGAGATTGATGATCCGGACCCACACAAGTCCAATTGTGTGGCACGAGTTATGAGGAGAGGTGTAACCGACAAAAAGGAGCTAAGCGGACCGGTTAGGGTTTACTGGAGTCGAGCCCAGAGGAGAAAGATAGTGACTTGGGGGAAAAGAAAAGGTCACATCATGTAATTATGAAGAGAGAGAGAGAAGGGTCACATCAAGTAATTATGATGAGAGAGAAAGAATAAAATAATCCAGTTTAATCTGGACCACATCTTTTGGAATTGACATGACAATGAAGTAGCATGTAACTATGACTATTAAATGGCATTTATGACACAATCTTGGGCAGATTTGGTGGGCCCCATTGGCTTGGAAGAAGACCAAGGTAAAATGACCATTTTACCCCCAGGACATTATTTTAACCATTGAATAAAAGCTTGCACCGAGTAAATCCAAGGACCATCATTAAGGGGTAGCTAAAATATCTGATTTTGAGGGCCTAGATGGCACCACATGTCTACGCAAGAAGCATCTAGAATGGCTTGGAGAGTAACTCATACAATTATATAAAAATCCGAAGCATTCTTCCGACCATTGGGTAATAGCGAGTCATGGATAATAGCATGAACCAAGGGGGTCTATTTAAGAACCTCTCCTTGCTCATTTTTGGCAACCTAAGATGTGCCCAAGAAGAAGAGGAGAGTAAGGCAGTTAGGTTCTGGTTCAAGGAGGAAGTGAAGGCTATATGCAACCGAAGATTCAAGGTAAAGCTCATAACCGACAACTTGGAAACTCTTATCTTTGCCCTATGGTGTTTTCGTGGGTAGGCAGTGGTATATTAATATTTTTGAGGTTCAAAATGGGTCCAGAGGGTGTTTTTTTTTTTTGGTGTGGGGACATGTAAGATCACCTTGTTCCAAACTTGAAAAATTGTATGTCTTTAATATACGAAAATATGCCAACTTTTACGGTTTCTGGGAAGCGGGTGTTAATTGCTGGTTTTAAAATAGTAAATGGATTTCTTTTGCTCTGAAATTTTATATGGTAAAATTAAACATCATGAGGATGATTTTGGTATAAGATTTTGTGCCGTTTTGATGTTCCAACCGAGAGTTATTGAAGGTTGAAAATGACCCAAAAACACTCTATCTCAGACCAGTGGCTAAGTTTTGAGAATCTAAGAAGACCTTGAACCCAAATGGCTTGATTAATTATTTTTCCTATAAAATAGACATCCTAAGTGAAGTTTGAAGTTTGAATGTGTGATTGAAAGCATGGTGTTTGGCTATATCTAGGGTATTATTATGTGTAGGACGCATCTCTGATACTAAGGGAAGAGTTCACCGCTTTCAAGAAGTGCCAGGTAGTAACTGTAAACTTGTATACTCTATGTTACTTTCGCATGTGTGTTTTTATCATGAGGTAAGGGATTGGATTGTGGTACCTATGTGACTGCATGTTCTTAGGTGACCATTGAAGTCCAGAGTATGTCAGGCTGTGAAGCCCTTGGCATGTAGGGTAGGTAGTACCTATTGGACCGCGTGTCCTTAGGTAGCTACTGAGGCTTAGGTTATGTGGGGTAGGTGGAGCCTATGTGACTATGTGTTTATAGGTGTCCACTGAGGCCCTAGGGTAGGTAGTTGGGGTTGGCCTCCTGACTACTGAGGCCGTTTGCGTGCTGAGTCCAGGGACTTGTCTTGATCAGGCAGTCCTGCGGAGGTAGTACATGCTAATATATTGTGTCTAAGGCAGAATTATTTTCCCTATTATTATTTGCATTCAATGCATTGCGTACATATTGTACATGAGTTTAACAGTTACTCTGGGGTTCAACTTTGAATTTCAGACTAGTTTAAGGATTCAGGTGCTTCAGGTTGAGGTGATTAGGAGTTTAAAAAGGTAAGGGTCGGGAGTCGATACGAAAAGATGAAAACACTCTAAGGAGGCTTAATGTTGTATTGTTCTAGATGAGAGTATTATTATTAATTATTTTTTAATATCTTATCAGGATGACTGTACCCTTAACCCCATGGGGACTTGTTTACCTTTTGGATTATTATACCTTTACCAGTATATTGTATTTGTCTAAATTAGTGACATGCACTATTGCGTTCACTATGATACATAAGAAGGAACAAGTAACATTAAAAAGGTAATAAGTAAAAGGAATCCCTCTAACTCGCCGCTCGAAAGGGCGAGGCCGGTAGGGGTATAACACAAATCATGGCATACTTTAAGGACTGTTCCAGCAATAAATTATTAGTTTATGTGAATTAAATTTTTTTTGGAATTGGCAACATGAATATTTCCTCTAATGTAAGGGCTTCATCTTCATTAATCAGTTTGTATAGAAATTAAATGGTAATGCAAAGTGGCCTACATCCTTATGTACATTGACTTCCTCTGGAACATGGCTTAAGCACTAGTTTAATCTTGGGAGACTTTTCATTCAAGGAGTGTGTTTCTACTGCCAGGTTTGTATTTGAGAGAAGTGAATGCAAGTATTTTTGAATCACACACATTGTTGAATAGAGCACATAATATATATATATATATAAGAAAAGGGACATTTTTCCATGTTTATATGCTTCTTCAGCATTTTACAGATCAGAGGATGATTTTTTTTTAACAAAACTAAAACATGGAAAAGGGATATTTTTCCATGTCTATGAATGAGAATTCTTACCAATATTCAATGCCCAAAATCCCCTCTCATTAGAATTCTTGTTGATAGCCCTTCTCACAATAATTCCTTCAACTTTCTCGCATTATTAGAATGAATACGTGAAAGAACATAATGATTCAAGCAAAAAATCTGTCGACTGCCAGAGGGAAAAACTTGATGGGAGAAGAATATTTGAAACGGTGTCGTATCGTGTAGTTGCTCTTGTCCCATTTTAACTTGAAACGGTACCATTTCCTAGGCAAAGGATGGAAGAGGATATTAAACGCAAAGAAGTAAGCTGAACCCGTAAAAGTTACAAGTTATCATAAGTACCCATAAAGAGTCACAAGTTTTTCATAATGATATATTTATTATTTTCACGCCATGAGCGCTCGTAAAGAGCTACGGAATTTAATATAATGACTCAATCAAAAAGTAACTTATCAATCAATAACTTACTAAGCATGATTATGGGTTTTAATTCATGAATACCATAAAAGTTATGGGTTCTCAAAAGCGCCTATAAAGAGTCAAATGTTAGATAATTGTTATATTTATCATGGTATTTAGATCCATGCTCTCCTGTAAGAGTTAGGGTTCTCATATATTAGCTTATTTAAGTAACTCATGAGTACTGTAAAGTATTACGTGTTCTCATGAGTACCGTAAAGAGTTACGGTTATAAACTATAAATTCCGCTGCAATTAGTGAAGAACATTTTTTTTGTTTTTCCTATTTATGAGTTTACGTTTGAACATCAGGTAGAACCTAATTTAACTAAAAGTGGTATCAGAGGCATGCTCATTACCGAAAATACATGGGGGACTATTATTGAATTTGATTCAATAATAATTTAGGATTTGTAGAAAAATACTTGTATGTGTTTTTCTAACCTTTTTGTAGGTACACGAAAAAAGGATGGTCATGGTGCGTCGAATGAATGTTTAAATTTTTTTTAATTTAAATTATATTTGCATTGGTAAATGGTATTGTTTTGTCCCAATTTACTATTAAATAGAAAATTGTAATAGGTATAAAAATGTATAATTTAAGATTGTAGATCCTTACAAGAAACCTTTACTAAGAGGTCATTCGAGAATGATGAGAGAACAAAGAACTTGAACTCCTCAACAATCTGAAACGTGAAGATGTTTTGGAAGAAAAATCAGAAGGCACCATGATCACCATGAAATATTTTGTTATTATTATGTATATCTTTAGTGCAACTAGTATACATGATAATAGTAAATGCGAACACAACACAACTATCAAGCATGATAGATACAAGCCATTTAAAACTGAACTATATGATAGTTGCTTTAAATGCATGTCTAATTATGCATACAAGATGAAATTAATTAAATTTTCTATTGGTTAGATAATTAGTATGAGACCAAAAGGAACCCTCACAAAATTATCTAGTGCAATTGTTTACCTCCCATCATCGGTGGTCCTTAAAAACCCTTCAACATAGTAGTGCTCTTTAGCTCAACCAAGACCTATTTATTTCAAAGGATAACAGTGCCATTGGAAGTGTATGACACTTAGGATGGTGGTTTGTGCTAGACTATATGTGTAGTCTGTAGGCACATCCGGGTCTATTCATTTAGGGTAAGGATGCCAGGTTATCCCATAATGACATGATACTAAGTGACAAGGTGTTGTCAACCTGATGATCTAAGAGAAAACATGGAGATGTTGTTAATCAAATCAACCTATTAGATAACCAAAAACACTTAGGATGATGTTGTTAATTTTGTAGGCTTAACCGGAAACTAATGATTCCATTGTTCTTTTAGCCCACTAGGAAATCCTTGTGAAGAATAACCCTAAATCAATTAACTGAGGGTCATTGATTATAGAAGAAATAGTGGAAGGGCTACATATGTTTCAAAAGTTTCATACATGGTTCATGAAATACTTAAGAGTCCATTTTGTTTTTCAGCATTAGAGTCATGACCGGAAACTTCAATTTACGCTCTATTCTGGAAGCTAACATATTAGCTGGACCAAACTTTAAGGATTATATCAATATGTAAAAATAGTTTTACGTTCTGAGAAAATTGCATATGTTTTAGATTCTTCAGTTCCTGTTGCCCCTGAAGAAAGGCAAGATGGGTTTAATCAGTTTGACTGTGAAGCCCACAAATAACATATAGTAGACAATGAGCTAGCAGTTTGCATACTGCTTGCGTCTATGTTTGCGGAACTCCAACATCAGTATGAGCATATGGATGCTCCCTCCACTATCTTACATTTGCAAGAGCTTTACGACAAGCAAGGAAGGACTGAGCGTTTTAAGACCTCTAAGGAGTTGTTTGTCTAAAAGATGGCTTAGGGTATGGCGGTTGGAATGCATGTCCTTAAGATGATTAGGCTGACAGAGAAGCTTGCTCCTTTGGGCTTTTTCATGGACCATGAGCTAAGTATTGACTTAGTCTTACAGTCCTTGCCACAATCATATAATGGCTTCGTGGTGAATTATTATATGAATAAGATAGAGGCAACACTCATTGAGTTGTTGAATTTGCAGACCACTGCAAAGGGTGTTGTTAAGAAAAACATAACCCAAGATGAAAGGCAAGGGCAAGTCTATGTTGATAGACAAACTCAAGCCCAAAGCCAACCCCAAGAAGAAGAAGAAGGGCAAGCCCAAACAAAAGGGGAAATCTAAAGACAGTGTTGTATGCTTCCATTACCAAAAGGAAGGACATTGGAAGAGGAACTGACCATTATACCTTGCGAGTGTCAAGGGAAGGAAGCATGGTGATGCTTCTACCTTTGGTATGTTCACTATAGAAATTAATATTTTAAATATTGATTCAACTTCATGGGTATTGGATACCGGTTGTGGTTCTCACATCTGCAATACATTATAGGTACTAAAGAATCCTAGGAAGTTGAGAAGAAACAAGGTGATTCTCCGTGTCGGGAATGGAGCAAGAGTTGTTGCACTATCCTAGGAGATGTAGGCCTCAAGTTGCTTGCGGGCCTTTCTTTATGTTTGAAAAATTGTCTCTATGCACTTTCTATTTGCTGAACATTATTTCCATTTCCCATTTAGAACAATTTGATTTTGATTTTATAATAAAGCATGGCAAATTTTCCATCATTATGTATGAAACGCCCATCCAAAATCACCTTTTTAATCATCACTACGTATACAAAAAACATCTCTTAAAACAAAATCTACTACTGAAGCTACAAATCTTGTACCATAAATTTTACACTTCAGTAAAATAAAACTAAAAGCTAAAATCTTCTTCCTTCTTGGTCTCTACCTCCAGCTCTTCCTTCTTAGCTCTCGGGCTACTTGCCCTAGCTACAAAATAAAGCTCTTTCAAAAACACTTCTGGGATTCGAATAAATCCCAGTAGTAACGTTAACAATCGCTCACATACAATGTATATACAATACATGCAAGTATAATTATCACTTAAAAATACCAATCACACAACACATACAGCATCCATGCATTTATATAAATACACACAATGATAAATACAAGCATATAAAGATATACATAATATGTGAAAGAAGGGTTACTACCTTGATCTTTCCTAATTCCCACGGTTGCATGTGAATTTCTTAAACTCCTTCTTCGACCTTCCTTCCTTCACTTTTGTCCACTCTCTTTCTTTCTTTCTTATATTCGATTTCCCTCTCAATCTTGCGTCTCTTTATTCTTAGCCGAAGTGAAGAAAAGATTTTGAAATGGGTAATCAAAGTTTGGCCGAAATGGTATGAAGAATCCGAAGTAAAATGATGAGAAATAGGGAAATATATATCTTGTGTGATTGTGTCTTGGCCGAATGGATTAGAGAATGGGAATACGTGGCTGGATTTGAGTATATAAAGTAATGCCGTGTCATGGTATAAAACGAATGTGTAGTGTGTGTGTGTGTGTATGCGTTGTCATGAGATTAATAAGAAGAGATGATTAATTGATCTAAAGGCTAGACATATGGTGGCATAAAAAGAATGAGGTGTTGCTAATTGATGAAGGGAAGACAACACATACAAGCTGAATGGAAAAGGTGATTATACGTGGATTTAAGTGTGTATGTGTTCGGTTTGCATTCCAATGGATTAAACAATGTTCATGGATTTTGATATGGGTCCGAAATAGAGATAAAGAATTGAATCAAGGAGGAAGTGTTGGCAACACAAAATTCACACACATATACAATATCCACACATGTCATATTCTTATTTCCTTAACACTAATAATACTTATATATAAACTTTAATACACACAAGCAACACATACCCACATTATAATACACACACTATACATTTTGCATCACACCATATATATTTATTGAAACACACACATATCTTGCAAAATAATATTTCATAATCTTTCCCTAAGTCTAAAATAATCCTGCTATTTATCTTAAATTCTTCCTCTTACTAAGTTCAAGACTTTGAACTCTCCATAAATAGGGCCTAGTAGTCCCTCGATCATAGGCTAATTCACATGCCTTTAGACCCAAAATTCGGGGTGTTACAATGTATGACATTATTTATGCTTTTGACATTATTTAGTTTTAAATTCATGTTAAGAAACCAAGATTAGATAATCAATCCTACCTTTGGCACTGTAGATTAGGACACATAAATGAGACAACATTAACTAGACTCCATTAAGATGGTTATCTAGACTCCATGGATTTCGAATCCTATAGAGCTTGTGAATTTTTTTTGGCTGGAAAGATGACGAAGACTAAGCTTCAGAAGCTTGTGAGTCATAGAGTTGATGAGTTGTTATAACTCATTCATTCAGATGTTTGTGGACCCATGTCTACTCAGGCTAGAGGAGGATACTCTTACTTCATAACCTTCATTGATGATAAGTCAAGGTTCGGGTATGTGTATCTTATGAAACACAAATCTAAGCCTTTGAAAAGTTCAAAGAATTTAGGAATGAAGTAGAGAAACAACTTGGCAAGATGATTATGACACTTCGATCTGATCAAGGTGGTGAATATCTAAGTCAGGAGTTTCAAGATTATCTAAGAGAGAATGGGATTCTCTCACAATTAATGGCTCCATACACATCTCATCAAAATGGTGTGTCGAAAAGGAGGAATCGAACCTTAATTGACATGGTACGGTCAATAATGAGCGGTACGAAGCTCCCAAAATCGTTTTGGTGATTTTCCCTAGATACGTCGCTAAACCTTCGTAACAGGGTTCCATCAAAATCTGTTCAGACTACTCCGTATGAGATATGGAAGGGCCGGAAGCCCAACTTAACTTGAATGGGTATGGGGTTGTCTAGCTTATGTCAAGACCCTAACATTGGATAAGTTAGAGCTAGGAGCACTTTATGCTATTTTGTAGGATATCCCAAGGAACTAAGGGATACTACTTTTACTACCCTGAGGACTACAAAGTGTTTTATATCCAAGAATGCTACATTTGTTAAGGAGGATCTACTCTCTCAAATAAATATTAGGAGTAAGGTAAAACTTGAAGAGATTTAATAAAGACCTATAGGAATAGATAACAAAGCCCGAGTCTATTGATTAAAAGATGCCTCAAGAAGAGCATGTAAACAACCAGCCGCGTAGGACTTCCAAGGTTATTCATTGACCTAAAAGGTATATTTTTGTGATTGAGAATCAACAAACTATTGAAGATGACGAACCTACTTCCTATACTGAGGTAGTCAAGGATGTTGACTCCTCAAAATGGCTTTAAGCCATGGAATCCGAGATAGATTCAATGCATGAGAACAAGGTATGGACCTTGGTTCCACCACCTAAGGGAATAGTTCCCATTGGGTGCAAGTAGGTCTTCAAAAGGAAGACTGATGCAGATGGCAACACAAACCTATAAAGTTAGGTTAGTTGCGAAAGGTTATCATCAAAGGCAAGGAGTTGACTTCAAGGAAACCTTCTTGCCTGTTACCATGATCAAATTTATCAAGATTATGCTAGCTATAGCCACATATCACGATTATGAGATGGTTTCTTGAAGGAGGAGGTGTATATAACACAAAGATATGGTTATTAGAGAACTTTACCATGAATGATATGGGAGAGGCAGCCTATATACTTGGTATAAAGATCTATAGAGATAGATCCCAATCCACGTACATAGACAAAATGCTAAAGAGATTTAGTATGGATTGGTCGAAAAGGGGTTTTCTTCCTATCAATCATGGCATTCACCTTTCTAAGGCAATGTGTCCTAAGACATCGGCAGAAAGGGAATGCTTAGGAGGAATTCCATATGCATTAGCAATTGGATCCATCATGTATGTCATGCTTTATACAATACCAGATGTCTCTTACACTTTAAGCATAATGAGCATATACCAGGCTAACCTAGGAAAGGGTCATTGGATAGCTGTAAAAACAATCCTAAAGTACTTTAGAAGGACTAAGGATATGTTTTTGGTCTATGGTGGTTGTGATGAACTAAGAGTGAAAGGGTTCACTAATGCGAGTTTCCAGAGTGATAGAGATGACTGTAAATCCCAGTCAAAAGTCGCCTACGCTCTAAATGATGGAGTAATTTGCTGGAAGAGTTCCAAGCAAGAGACCACGGCAGACTTTGTGATCGAGGCATAATACATAGCATCTTTAGAAACGGCTAAGGAGGCATTTTGGATCAAGAAGTTCATAAATGAACTTGGAGTGGTTCCTAACATTGTTGATCCAATACTATTATACTGCGACAATACCAGAGCTATATCTCAAGGCAAGGAACCTAGGTCTCATTAAAGGTCCAAGAACGTGCTCCGCAAGTAACACCTCATCCAAGAAATCATTGAAAGACAAGACGTAAAGATGGACTACATCCTCACTAATGATAACCAAGCCGATTCTCTGACAAAGGGGATTTCTTAGAGAAAACATGATAGCCATTATGAGTCTTTGTGTATAACATGAAGACCTGATTGGCTCTAGGCCACATAGGAGATTGTTAGTAAATAGGTGTCATAGAGACAATCTATTTTTACAGAGGAACACCTTTTTCTTTTTAGTATTTTATGATTAACAAAATTGAGCATTTTTTTATCTTTATCATTTTGTGTGTCATTTTTATTTGAAGTAAATATGCTTTTAAAATAAAAACCCTAGGAATAGAATAGGTGTTTACTCGAGAATCTATGATAGGGATCATTATCATGAGGACTTGAGAATACTGAATGTCTATTGCCTGTAACTTATTCCTAGCCTTGAATCACCAAGAAAGGGTATTGATGATCTCAATAAGACTACCTTATATAGAGATACAAGGTAGGGACCTCATGGAATACAGGCATGTGATGCCTTAGCCAATGTTGTGGGTGGATTTGTTGGAGAATAGAAGCACCAAACAAACCGACCAAAAGAGTCCACAAAGATTTGTAGGAAGTATCATTGGATATAAAAGTCTCTCAACAATTAGTAGTGTGGATCGTCCTAGATTTGAGGATGTCATTGAGCATTGTGTCCTAAAGTCATACTTTGACTGTACAACTCTATCCACCTGAGAATGGGGAGAACAATGTACTATTAGATATGAGTCGAATGCATGAGTGTAGATGGATATGCCGAAAGGACTCACAATCCCCTACACAGGATTACTCTTTAACAGGACCGTAGGGCTTGGATGACTTATAGTTGACTTGGAAATCTGTGCACAATATGTGATCATGAAGAGTTATGTTCCATCTTAGAGTCAATAGAAGAAGATTACTAGTTCTATGAAAAAGCTATATTTAATCAACCAAGAGATATGATACTCCATCTTTGCTCTCGACTAAATGTGAGTGACAGTGTAAGGGATGATGCCAGCACGGTATCCAAATTAGAAAAGGTAGACCACTTGATCAACTTAATTAATTCTAGGGCGACAGAGCATTGCTAGTGTCTTATGTAGTCATTAGATAAGTTGGGCCCATTAAAGGAGTTTGATTGGTCCAAGGTTATTTATGTCAGTGATTAATTGGGCATAATAGGTCACACATAAAGATTATTCCTGTTTGCTTAAAAATTAGCAAACTTTGGCCAATAATTGTTATTGGGTTTTCTTGAGAGAATAGGTGTATTTGGTTTGGAGTGGGACTCCAAGCCCAATATATAAAAATGGTGCCATAGATGGTTCCATAGTAGGAAATTAGTTTCTCCACTAATGGGCCTAAATATGTTATAAGACCAAACAAGATCTTAGACCAATTTGAATTTGAGATTCAAATTTTGATTTTTAAATTTAAGAGATTGGGTTATAAAGATAATTTTAAATTATCTAATATATTTATGTGTGTGTGTGTGTGTGTGTGTGTGTGTCCAATAAAGATTGGATAAATAAAGGATAAAGAAATAATTAAAGATATGGATGTGATCCATTATCTTGAATTATTAATTTAAAAAATAATTAAAAATATGGATGAAATCCATTATCTTAAATAATTAATTCAAGAAATAATTCAAGATATGGATTAAATCCATTTTTATTAATTATTCGGATAATACCAATTAATGGGCCATTAATTTTGAACCCTAATTAAGGTGTTGGCTAATAAATTCAGACGATACATCAGTATTGGATCTAATTGGCCAAAGCACCAGGAAAGGAAACAAGAGCCATATGTAATCCTTTCTTGTTCTTCCTTTCCAAAAAAAAAAAAGCCTAATCTCAAGAAACCTAATCTTCTTGAGATAAAGAAAATCCAAGAACCGTGACTCCTCAACCTTGTCGTTGCCTAACAAGCATCCAAGGAAGAGAGGAATCAAAGAGAAGGAGTTCTCAAGGCAATCGGGAGATAGCCATGTGGATCAGTATTAGAGGACCTCATACACTTTGAAGTCTTCAATGATCTAAAGTAAATCTATAACCCACTTATTTTATTAAGTAGATCTTGAAACTACCCATGAGTATTTCTTTATAGTTTAATTTGAGATGATTCATGAATGCCCATCAAAAGTTATGGGATTCATAATAAGTAATAAAGTTGAAAAACATAAATTATAATCATTACCCATGAGTACTATAAAAGTTACAGGTTATCATGAGCACCCGTAAAGAGTCACGGGTTTTTTCATAATGATTAGATATTTATTATTTTCACTCTACGAGTGCACATAAAGAGTTACGGGATTTAATATATTGACTCAATCAAAAAGTAACTTATCAATCGGTAACTTACTAATCATGATTATGGGTTTTAACTCATGAATACTATAAAAGTTATGGGTTCTCAAAAGTGCCCATAAAGAGTCACATGTTACATAATTGTTCTATTTATCATGGTATTTAAATCCATGCTCTCTTGTAAAAGTTAAGGTTCTCATATATTAGCTTATTTAAGTAACTTTTGAGTACCATAAAGTGTTACGGGTTCTCATGAGTACTATAAGGAGTTACGGTTATAAATTATAAATTCCGCTACAGTTAGTGAAGAACAATTTTTTTTTTTTTGTTTTTCCTACTCACGAGTTTGCGCTTGATCGTCAGGTAGCACCCAATTTAACTAACAAGATCAACATAAGAGGACATCATAGGCTTTGAAAAGTCTTTGAGTGATGTAAGGTAATCCTAATTCTTATATGTGTTTTAATGAGTAGATCCTAAACATAACCAATGAGAAAATTGATGAGCAATATAAATATTATATCTTATGAGCACCGTAAGGAGTTACAGGTTCTCATGAGTACCATAAGGAGTACTGTAAAGAGTTACAAGTTTCTCAATGATTAAAATAATGGTAACTCTTTGGTCTAAAGCGTTAGATTTATAACTCATAGGATTAACTTTTTACTTCATGAGAGCGTGAAGAGTTATAAGTTATAATTTATGAGCACAGTAAAGAGTTATAGGTTAACTCATAAGAACTGTAAAGAGTTATGTGTTATAACTCATAAGGAAATATTAAATTTCATGTGACAATATAGACACAGTTAATAACTCCTTGATATAAGGAGTTATGGTTGATAACTCATGAGGACCGTAAGGAGTTACGAGTTCCGCAATGACTAACAATTTTTTATTTTATTTTTCAACCTCATGAGCTTTTGCTTGAAAGTTGCAATGGTCCAAAATTAACTAACAATGATGACACTCAAGATTCTTATAATTTTTCCTTTACTTGCTATTGCTTTTACCTCTATGCTTGGGGTCTCAACTTTTACTTCTCCCCTTATATTTAGTAAATAAAGCCTCTAAATATGAACAATCATAGAGATAATTCCATCAGGTGCAACATTAGTTAGAGACATTCTTAAAGTCTCCCAAGATTAAGGTAAATTGCTAACGAAATATAAACTTGATACTTCTTCATCAAATTTAATTCCCATAGAAAAGAGTTGAGATTTCCCTGAAAGGAGTTTAAGTGGTTTGTTATTGAATCACCATCCTTATATCTCAAGGACATCATCTGTTTGATTAGAAATAATTTATTATTTCTTGCCTTCTTGTCAAAAAAATGCTCTACCTTATTTCAGAGCGCTCGGGCATATGTCTACCCACTAATTTGGTTCAACATGTTATCATCTACCTAAGGTCTAATGTAGCCATAAATTTGTCGGTGTAACAAAACCCAGTTTTCATCAAATTTATTTTCAAGCTTCTCTATTGCAAAGACACACACATAATTATCCATCACATAAAACAAGTCAGTCATCCTATTCTTTCACAGAAAATAATTAGCTCCATTTAGATTAACCATTTTACTTATGCTCACCTCCATTAAACCAAGCTCTGATACCATTTTGTTAGGAAGAGCGCATCCAATAACAAATATTCCTAATGAAAAATGATCATATGTAGTCAATTTAAGTAGAAAATAAAATGATCCACAAAATGGTAGATGGATACACAAGAATTTAATGTGTAAAAATATCCCCCTCAATGTGAGTGAGAGCAAACGATCACGGCCTAAAGCGAATTATTCCACTATCTTCAAAAAGGAATACAATGTTCAATGCTCTGTTAAAAAAACTCAACTATAAGATGACAAGAATTTCGCCTCATCCAAAAAAAAATCACCAAATATTATATTAATAAAATAGAAGAGCAAGTAGAGAAATAAAATATGTATCTCTTAAGCGAAGATACAATCTACATGTGCCAGAAATCCCTAAATGTAAAAGCAGCAATTAGAACATATACCAAAATTCACACCAAAAATGGAAAAGGTAGAAAGCTCCAATTCAAACTGATTAAAGACCTATATATCTTGAACACCTCCACAAAATATGCAACAAACATGATCAGATGTTCAAGAAAACTCTAGGAAAAATAAAAAAACTCTAATGGATTATCTGACAAACTAGAATGAAACTTCATGTGTCTAGAAACTCCGTGAAAAACATAGAACAATCCGACAAGAAATCGCCTTCAATCATCAACTAGATCAAAACTTCTTAGATTGAAAAACTACATAAAATATTTTCTCTTAGAAGGGCTATATATAAACTTCCTCTTTCCCCCACACAAACTTGCAGCCTACTCTTCCCTTAATAGGGTTCTCTCTTTTATTTCTTTCTCTTTTTTTCCTTTTCTTTCTATTTTATCTTTTTATAAAATAAGAAATATATAAAATATTTGAATGTTTTTTATGTATTGGGCTCCACATAATTAAGAGTGACATCCTATGGCCCAACAAATCTTGTTTCCCCTTCCCCTCCCCTCCTTTATCCTCGATTATGGCAAAGATAGTTAGGATGAGGTTGCTATGCCTCTTTCAGCTAGGATTAGGGTGGGATTTAAGTTATTTGAAAGTTTTGGTTAAAAACAAAGTAAAATATTTTAACTATACCTCCATTTTGCATTGATTACCTATACATCCTTTATATTTTGAAAACTAATATACACTTCTCTTGAAATTAACTTATATGTTAGACAAACCTCCTTTGTGTGTTGAAGATTATATTTTCATATATCTAAACATTAGTTGATTGTTAGGTTATTATTTCTTAAAACTTGTTTTTCCCAAATGATTCCTCTTTTACATCAGAATTATTTCAGTATTCATATTTGCCAGAATACACACACACACAACCAATAAATAATTCGAACATGTATTTTCAAGCTCTCTAATATGATATATAATTTGTTAATTTTGATTAGATTTAATTTTAATACATTTTAATGAAAGATTGTATACTTTTTCATCTTGAAATTTTTTCATTCCATTTAAGAAGCATTTGAATAAAAATCTGATCCTTCCTTAGCTGTGTATGGTGCTAAGAATGAAGGACAAAGGAAGGGATAAGGTAGGTATATGTAGGATCAATGCGCATTTATAAGGATAAGTAAAAGTAAAAAAGGAACTAATAAGGTTGAACTGGAGATAAACACCAAGGACACATGACCAGATGGAATCTTTCCCACAAGAATCAGACTTGTGCCACGTATACATGTGCCAAAATAAATATGAAGTACTTGGAGAAAAAGCAAAGAAACGAGTCAAATCTTAGGGCAACCCTTAGATCATTGGAAAAAAGCATGTGTTGATACCTCACATAACCCATAATTCCTATTAAAGACCTCCAAGCCTTCCTTTTCCTCTGCCCATTTTGTTCTAAGTTAGAGGAGAGAAGAGAAAAACTGATCCAAGCACAAGAAGGAGGTAGAAGAAGCATAAGGTGAAGTTTGAGGTAAGTTAATGCAAGATTTAGATTTTCATTCATGTAAACCCTTAAGATCCTTGCACATAATATCTTATGGTATTTTTATGGCCAAGGCTGCCCCATCAAGGAAGAGCCAAGAGGAAGAAGTGTAGGAGAAGAATCAAGGCATCAAGCAAGGTGAGTTGTCTAAAACTTTGAAATCTAGAGTTCTTTTGTTGATTTCTGGCTAGCATGTGGAACTTGGAGTTATGATGTATTTTTGATGTCTTTAAGGGTTTCAATGGGTTCAGAACAAAATTTTGTGTTGGTTTAAGTTACCGACTTGATTTCTAACTCCGAAACCCTAAAAGCTAGAAAGACACCGGATCTGCCAATTTTGTCGGATTCTTGGCAGCGATGCTTATTAAATGGTTTTAAAACGTTAAACATTGTCTGATGACTACAAAATTTTGTATTCTTAAAGTAGACATCTTGGGCTCCAATTTGATATAGATTTTAAAACTTTTTGAGTTTCCTACTAGGAGAAATAAATACGTGAAAACAGCCCAAAAACTGGATTTTCTTCTTTGTCCAGCTAGCAAAGATTTAACCCTGAAAGAGGACCTAAGTTTTATGACCTCTGAAAGTATTTTTTTAATAGAAACTAGACGTTTTAAGGGTTCATTTGCCTCTGGTTTCATATCAATCAGATTTTTATAGAATTAGTTATGAATTTTCGAAGTTAGAACACCGTTTCTAAAATTTGTGGAAAAGGGGGGAATTTCATAAATTAAATAGGGGAAATTATATAAGTGATTAAAGTAAGATATATTTACTTCATTTAAAGTCAGCGTGTGTTCAGAATAATTTTCAAGCACCGGGGAGTTATTGTTATTGAAAAGTGCAAGGTGCGTGTGCGGTAACTGATTACTCGCATACTCTATGTTATTTTGTATGTTTGTTTTGCCATGATTGAGGATTTGGGCTATAGGGCCTATTAGACCAGTGTTTTTAGGTCACTACCAAGCCAAGATGCATTTAGAGTGGTTAGGGTTTGAGGCCCTGGCTACTATATTTTCCTAGCACTAAGGATCCTGGGGCTTATCTTGTTAGGCACTCCAGTGGTTGTTACGGACTAGGTCCTTTTGAAGTGAACATGTGCATATGTGGTATGCTGTTTTATATATTACTACATGAGATGTGTACTAGATGCATGTGGTATGTGTACCATGATTGTTGTTATGATTTTCCTAATTGTGGATTGCTTACATGCATTGCATGCATATAATATTTGAGTTTAACAGTTACCCTAGGATTCAATTTTGGATCCCAGACCATTCTAGGAGCATAGGTGTCTTGAGCTGAGCAAAGCAGGAGACTTGAGGTAGGTCAGGAGGTGGTGATTGAAGGAATAGGGAATGCCCTATTATTTTGTACGTTATAGCTTTGGATGACTGTATTATTCACCTTTTGCCGTATTTACTTTCGGATGACTGTACCCTTTACCCTACGGGGACTACTTTCTGCTTTTTGTTGCATTTTTACCAGTATGTCATACTTGTCTAAACCGAATTAATGCTCTACCGCGTAATACTCTGATATATCCTAATATGGAATAATTAAAGGAAAGGTAATAGATATAAAAGGGAACCTTTTAATTCGCCACCCAAATGGACGAGGCTGGTAGGGGTGTAACATACATCACATAAATTATTGCTCCCAACTCAGCTTCAAATCACAAAAATTATTCTAACTCAGCGATGGGCTACTTGCTTCCCTCAAATCACCCTCAATCTAGTTAGCTACATTGGTTAACGATATCAAAGTATGCCCCAAAGGGACAACATTAGATAAAGTCCTCGCAAGTTCACCATGTGTTATTCATTGAATGCCAGATTCATAATTAAAACTTAACATTGAATAAATATAATACCCGATTCCCAAAAGCTGGATTTTACTAGCATATTTTTTTCACAATAGCAGGATCACTATAACTGACTCTATTGAGTTCGCCACCATAGAACTCAATAGTTACACCTACTTGTTCAACACTATGTTTCGATTCTGCCCTTCAAAAAAGGACTCCGGCTCTAACAATTCTGTCCCTGTCCACCAAAACAACCGAAAATGTTTCAAAAAAAGTAGGCATACTACGTACAAAGAGTTCATGCCCCTCTTTGTCTCTAAAGATATGGTGTCCTAACCAACCAATAGCTATTCCATCCCCATTGTCCATTGAGCTCGCTCTAAACAATCTACCTTTTGCTGGATTACTGCCAATGCAATTATTAAAGGCTAATTTTTGGGGAATTTTAGACCAGCTTATGATAAACTCATTTTCGGCTAGCCATACACCAACCCTTTGATATATTTCTTGCTGGAAATATCCCTGATCCCATTGATAACGAGTAGGACTAAATAATTCAATTCGCATAGTTGCTAAACCATACCATATAGTTCCAGCAACAACAATAGACGAAAAAAAGACAACAACGATACAACTGGAAAGTGTTGGGATTCGTACACGGAACGAAAGAAATTAACTAAAAGAAAAAAATGAATCCCAATCATGGACCTATTAATTGCATTTAATTCGAGTAGTCAGAATTGTACTTTTCATATGTGTCTTGTTCAATTATAGTAGCTAACTGAACGAACCAGCTCCCTCTACCGGTATCCACACGAACAGGATCTCAACATAGGTAACATGCTAGTGCCTCTAACGTTTTTCTCAATTCTCTAGGGTTTCTCTTATGGCCTTTCTAATAATATGCCATACTCACTGTCTTTGGGTTTTCAAACCGTGATGGACATATTATATATTTAAAATCAATCTTAATTAATTTTGCATTTTGAATTAGGTTAAAATAATATTAATTAAATCTATTCAACAGATTTACTCTAATCTATCTTTTTATCTGAATTAAAAACCAACTAATTTAATTTATCTTCATAAATTATATCTGAGATATGATATCTATCTTCAAAATTAAATTTGACATATAACATCTCTATTTGTTTGTTATTTAATTTATCAAACAAATTATATACAAAACAAATACTACATAATATATATCATATATATATTATATATTATCTCCATCCTCCCTAGATTAAACGTTTTATTCATTAAATCATGGACATCTTAGATTCAATGAATCTAGACATTATAGCTTGTGTTGAGCAATTCTTGTGAGTGACCCATGTAGGCTCACATGAAATTGGTAGCGGGCCAACCAGTACCAGCCCACAAGTCGCAAGCGGCCTCTAGCAAGACATTACGACTAGCCAATTCATAAGAAGATCAATGATACGATGCAACCTATCATACAACCATGCCACATTCCTTTTATCACGCGATAATTTGATCAAGGATTCAGCATAAATAGTGTCATTCTCCTGTTCTTGACTATTACTTTCTTGATTATTGAGTAGTCTAACAATTGAAATGGAAACTACTTTCAATCATAGTATGGCCATACTTTTTCTCAGACTTACTCATCGAGGGGCCCGGTAATATCTCTCTATAGATGTGTGGGGCAAATCCCATCTTGACCATTCATATTCCTCTGCATGAAAACCACTAATCCTGATAGCAGCCTTTATCACCACCTGATCAAAGGTAACTTTTGACTAGGTCAAAGAAGAGCGATACTCATGTAGGAATCCATGATGATCTCAGATCAAAGGGCATTATAATGTGGTTATTGTTACACCCTTACCGGCCTCGCCCTTTCGGGTGGCGGGTTAGAGGGATTCTTTTTACTTATTACCTTTCCCTATGCTACTTGATCCTTTAATCATGTATCAGAGTGAACGCAACAAAGCATGTTACCAATTTGGACATATACAATATACTGGTAAAGTACAATAAACCCAAAGAAGTACATAAGTTCCCGTAGGGTCAAGGGTACATTCGTCCAAAGAAAATACAGAACTGTGAATAACATTATACTCTTATCCAGATTGAATACACATAAGCCTCCTTAGAGTGTCTTCATCTCTTCATAGCAACTCTCGACCCTTGCCTTTTAAACTCCTGATCACCTCATCTTGAAGCACCTGTATCCTTAAACTAGTCTGGAGTTCAAAGTTGAACTCTAGAGTAACTGTTAAACTCATATACAATATGTATGCAATGCATGTAATGCAAATCACAATCACGAAAACATACATGGCATGTACCACAATCTGCAGGACTGCTTGGTCAAGACAAGCCCCCGGAACTAGCGCGCAAAGGGCCTCAGTAGTCAGGGTGACCAACCCCAACCACCTACCCTAGGGCCTCAGTGGACACCTATAAACACACAGTTATATAGGCTCCACCTACCCGACATACCTTGGGCCTTAGTAGACACCTATAAACACACAGTCACATAGGCTTTACCTACCCTATACGCCAAGGGCCTTAATAGCGCCCCTATAGGTACTACCTACCCATTATGCTTAGAGCCTTAGTTACCTACCCTGTATACCTTAGGCCTCAATATTAACCATAGAACACGAGTCCTATAGATACTACTTGCCCTACCTCCACAATCACGATAACACATAACAAACAAGGCACGCCTTGCAATATAGAGGACTCTTCTCTTAACGTTAAAGATGCGTCCCACACGTGCTATTTCCCTAAATACAGAAAAACATTAAGCTTTCAATCACTTGTACACCCTTTACTTTAATTTCCATAAATTTCGCCTACACCAGATTTTTCAGAATCACTATCCCAACTTCGCCGATTTTTTATAAATTCTAAAAAACTCATATTGACCTGAAATTAGTGGAAATCAAACCCTTAGGATATCTAGTTTATCCTAAAAATAATCCCCAAAGTCATCTGGGTTCGAGTCCTTCTCTGATTCCTAAACTTTAGCAACTGGTCCAAGACAAAACTCATGTTTTTAGGTCATGTTAAACATAAGAGAACTCTCAGTTAGAAAATCAGAATGGCACAAAATATTATATCAATATCATCCTTAGGATGTCTACTTTCACCATGTGAAATTTCAGAGAAAACCACTTTCATTTACTATTTTAAAACCACAGATTACTACTCATTGCCCATAAAGCACCAAAATCGGCATATTTACGTAGTTTTGAAGACTTAAGCTTTTCGGGTTTGGAAAATGGTGATCCCACTTGTCCCCACATAAAAAAATGTTCTGGACTCAATGAAAACCTCAAAAATATGTAAATCCCACAAAAACTACCACGAAAACATCATAGGGAAGAAGCAAGAATCTTTAGGTTGATGATTCGGGACTTACCTTGAATTTTCGGTTGCGGGTGCCTTCCTCTTCCCTTGGATCAAGACTTTCAGCTGGACCCTCTTCTTGCTCACCTTGAGCTCGTCCTTGGTGTGGGGAAAATGAAGGGAGGAAGTGCACTATTTATAGGCTCCAAGGGTGAAGGCTTTTACCCAACTTTGGTTATTACCCATTAGACAAAAGGATGAAACACCTGCCTAAAATACACCATTGTTATACATAAATGTGTATATGGAAGTGTATCTTAAAAAAATATTAATTACTACTTAAGCTACTATTCCAGTACAATTAATTTATCCTTCAGTAAAATAAATCTAAAAGTAGTAAAATCATCTCCCATCTTGGTCTATCCTTCTACAACTTCCTTCTTTGTACTTGATTTTCTTATCCTGGCTGCAGATTAGCTATTTCAAGAATATCTTTGGGATTCGAATGAATCCCAATAATAACGTTAATAATCACTCACATAAGATGCATACATATTACATGCAAGTACAACCATCACTTATACATACAATTCTTACAACACATTCAACATTCATGCATTTTATTTATATACATACAATGGTAAATACATGCATATAAAAGGTATACATAGTATGTAAGAGAAGAGTTACTACCTTACTCATATCTTTCCCTATACCTTACTTCTCTAGCCTTCCTTCCTTCCTTCCTTCTCTCTCTCTCTCTCTCTCTCTCTCTCTCATATTTGCCTTTCATCTCTCACCCTCCGTCTTATGTGTGTGTATGTGTTTGGATCATGGCAAAATGAAGAGAATAGGATATATATACTAAAAGTATGGTGCACACACGTCCATTGGAGCAAGAAAGGATAAAACCATGCATGTTTTGGCAAAACAATATACACACATGTCACATTTACTTCATAAAACATACGCTTATTATATATATACACAAGCAACACGTACACACACATATATTGCACATACACATTGCATTTACCAACATATTTTATATATTTTATTATATTATGATAATATAATGAATTATAATATAATAACCATAATATTATATAATAAAATATAATATTTCGATGTCCAAATAATTTTACCAAATAAGACTTTGGACTCATAGGGGTCTAGTAGTCTCCCAAAAAATAGGCTAATTTTCAAGTCTTTAGACCCAAAATTCAGGGTATTACAAAGGATGTCTTGGATTTAAATATTATTTCTTGACATAATTCTCAAAGCTTTAAGAGAAATATTTTGGGAAGATGGGAAACGCATTCTAATACCAAAAATGAGATTCCAAAATTGCCCCTAGTGGTGGTCTCTGAAATTGCCAATTGTAGGTTTTAGGTCTAGGGGTAAAACGGTCATTTCGTGTTCTCTCTCTTCAAGGCCGTGGGACCCACAAGATCTTCCCTTCGATTTGTGTCATAAATACCATTTATTAGTCATAATTACTTGTCATTTCATTTTCATGGCAATTCCAAAAGATATGGTCCAGATTAAACCGGATTATTTTATTCTTTCTCTCTCATCATGATTACATAATGTGACTTATACTTTCTTCATAATTATATGATGTGACCTTTTCTTTTCCTCCAATACACTTTCTCTCTCCCCTGGACCCACCCAAATTTGTCCTCCCTCTGTGTCCAGGGATCTAGGCTCGACTCCGGTAAGCCCTAAGTGGTCCCGCTTACCTCCTTTTTGTTGGTTACACTTTCCTCGTAATTTATGCAACTCTGTGGGACTTTTGTTGGTCCGGATTAACAATCTCTTTTCCCTAATCTTGGTGGACGGAATATAGTTCCTTGGGGAGCAAGAAATCCATATTTCACTATCCTGGCCGGTTCCCCTTTGCTAGTTAACATTTCCCCAAGCCTTTGACCTTGTAATTGAGCTTTTTCAGATGAATACTCGAGTATTGACACTAACATAGAGCATCAAGGAAAACTCGAGTATTGATATGCATACTCGAGTTTCGGTCCTATATGACTCTTCAACAATTTTCAAAAGAGATAGAAACTTCAGTTTCGAAAAGTAAGGTTTGGAATTTGAAAAGACAGTTTTTCAACTTGGCTCCAGAATTCAAATATTTTCATTTTCAAATGAAAAACTTGAATATCACATTAGAATACTCAAGTATTAGGCCAAGCAAAGATGTTCTTAAAATTGTATCACTTATAAACTTCAATTTTGAAAACTCCAATTTAACACTTTCTGAAATAATCTCTGAGTTTCGAAAACTAAGGAGAAAACTCGGGTATAGAGTTTGAAACTTGAGTTTTGAGCCATACAGAGAGCTATCAAGGTTTCTAAACCTTCAATACTCCAGTATAGCATGAAAACTCCAGTTTTGATGTTTTAGACAAATATTCATCAAGAGTCCAAAACTCGAGTATCGGTTGAATACTCGAGTATTGGCTTAAGTTCATCTGGAACTCCAAAGCTTAAATCACGAGTTTCATCTCTGGAAGGAGAACACTCGAGTATAGACTCAGAAACTCAAGTATAGGCTTAAGTGCATAGTGATAAACTTGAGTATTATTACACAAACTTGAGTATTGGTCGCGCCTTTTGATAATTCAAATTTGTGAAATCTATGTAATGTATATGGAATGATCCAAATGATTTATATTATTAATTATCATCATTACCAGATATGTTTAATGTGTTTGTTAGTGTATTTCAGCCCAGTTACAAATAATTTAAAGAGATTAAAGGAGCTGTTATTGCACAAAGCAAAGTTCTGTCAGAAGCATTAAATGCAAGGCCACCTAACCAGCTATACTTTGATCTACCAAGACTTACACAAAGAAAAAAGGTAAAAGAGCCATACACCTAACTCAGGACTGACAATCCCAACGGATATAAACGGCTAGAAGTCACCCTCTATCAAAAAGATCAAAGAACAAGCTATAGAGTAGAGAGATAAGAGACCAAAGTGCGATAAGGAACTTCACTATCGGTCAAATGGATGCCTGCAATGGTCATTAATTATTCTCTAAGTAGATAGAGTAGATAGAGTTGCATTCATTTCTCTTAACAGAACAACTGAGCAGAAAATTGATTAAGCATTAATTTTGTTCATCTACTCTTAGAGTTTTTGTACAAAGTATCAGTTGATACTACTTGAGTTTCAGTGATTAAATTATCTACTCTTTAAGAGAGTATTTCATTTGTATTATCATTTGATTGTAACAATCTCAAGTCGGGGGACTTGGAGATTTGGGAATCATTGATTACAACTTGTAAAGGGGAGCAAGTTCTAGAGAGAGAATTGCTTCAGAGTTACAAAGTGTGTAATCAAGTGATTTAGTGGAAAACTTAGGGTGCCTGAGGACTAAACATAGGCCAAAGAGTTGGGCCGAACCAGTATAAACTGATTGTGTGTTGCTATCCTTCTCTGGTCACTGATTTCATCTGATCAATCGCCATTTGAGTCTAACTTGCGAAAATTTGTTGAGAATCCCCAATTCACTCCCCTTTTTGGTGATTCAGCTCCTCTTTCACATACTATCACTAAGAACTATTCTTAAGGTACTTTTAACACATTTGTTAGTGATTTTAGATGATCAAATGATAGATTACTCTAAAAGCATCATAAAGCAATATTTGTGTTGGAGACATTTAATGCATAGCAGAAAAATAGAGCCACATGTGGAATAAACATTAGAACAACCCAAATGATCCTTGTCGCAAGTACCAATTTCGGAAAAAAGATATTACCAACTTTATTATAAGTCAACTACTTTCCAGACTAAAGGAGGTTTGCTAATAACAATAAGCTGAAAGTAACCAAAGCAGGAGAACTCAATCAAATAGAATATTTTCTGAATCTAACGGAAATATGAATATCTCTCAATGGCTATCTTAACAAACTTTAATGGTCATAAATGAAAGCTGGTATATATGCTTGAAGCATTCAATTCGCCACCTACTGAAACTCTGCACAATCAATTCGAAATTATTGCAATTCTCTGTTTCATTCTAATCAGTTAATATCTTTAAATATTTTTGTACTTCAGTGTTTATTATTTATCTACTCAGTGAGGAGTCTAAACACTTGTTAATTATTTGATTATTTGTTTAATCTTAAGGTTGAGGAACCTTGAGTATGGGTGTATGATTACAACTTGTAAGGAGGAGTTAATCCTAGTGTGATAGGATCATCTCGAGTACAGAGTGTGTAAATGTATTTAGCATTGTGAGATAGTGAAAACTCAGTGTGTTTGGGGACTGGACGTAGGTCAAGAGTTGGACCGAACCAATATAATCTCTCTGTGTTCATTCTCTTTATCTCATACTTTGTTTTTGTTATTTCTAGAGTAAATCTGAAAAATATTTTTAAATCACCTATTCACCCCCTCTAGATGATATTCCACTTTCTTTTGGTATGAGAGCTAGTAGTCTCAGTTGGGCTTAACATCCTGAGAAAGATCATGTAAGGAATATTACCTTATGATGCTCCATCAATCTTACTCCTACCTTCAGTAAATAGCACTATTCATTTTGGAAAGCAAAGTACAGAGTGCATTTTACAGTGAGTGAATATGGTCTAACGTGTTTTCGAAATGTAACACCCCGAATTCTAGACCCTAAGAATTGAGAATAAGTTTAAAGTAGGAACTAATATAATCTCTTTGTGTTCATTCTCTTTATCTCATACTTTGTTTTTGTTATTTCTAGAGTAAATCTGAAAAAGAGTTTTAAATCACATTCACCCCCTCTAGATGATATTCCACTTTCTTTTGGTATGAGAGCTAGTATTCTCAATTGGGCTTAAAATCCTGAGAAAGATCATGTAAGGAATATTACCTGATGGTGCCTCCATCAATCTTCCTCCTAGCTTCAGCAAAGAGCACTATTCATTTTGGAAAGCAAAGTTTAGAGTGCATTTTACAACGAGTGAATATGGTCTATGACGTGTTTTTGAAATGTAACACCCTGAATTGTAGACCCTAAGAATTGAGAATAAGCTTAAAGTAGGCGGACGACTAAGCTTAGTTTGGGAAGAGTCCAAAGAATGTCAAGGGTTAAGAAGCCTCTTTGGGACTAAGTAACTCGGCTATACGGGTCAGTGGACCTAGTAGGTTCAAGCTGTGGAATTAAAGTGCTAATGGAAAGAGGCATTAAGGACCTACGATGTAAATTTGACTGGAAAAGATGCCACCTAACTATGTCCTAAGCTGTAAGACAATTAGTTGAGCAAAAAAAGTTGGTATAAGTGAGTATGCAACATTTTCAAGGCAGTTAGGGGTGCCTGCGTTTTTGAAACAACATCGGTATTCGTGAAGAAAACCCGAGTAAAACTCGGGCAGGATCTCGAGTTAGCACTGATAAAGTAACTTTAATAAAAGTAAGGTTATAATGACTAATGATGATATACTTTTGTGTTGGCTAGATAGAATGGTGACACATGTCCCTTCATGATTTCAAAAGACAAAAGTAATTATGCTAGTGGAACACGTGGCATTTTAAGATTGGATATATGACTTCTTGGCACCACAAAGTACGAGGTCATTATGAGACATTAAAATATACATTTCTTGTTCCCCAAGAATAAAGAAAAATGTGCAACCACATCATGGGATAGGAAAAGCTTATTTAAACACAAATAAGAGCCCAATTACAAGGTCAAAGGCTTGGGGAAACGTTAACTAACAAAAGGGAACTGATCGGTATAGTGGCCGACAAGTGGTAACCCCAATCCCTTCATAGAAGCCAGTGTCTGCACTAGTACATACAATAACAGCTCGATGGAGCGTGATGATTGGATACTGTGTATGTTTTTTGAATGCATATGTGGTATGTTTTGCTTGTGGTTGATTTTACATATCATGGGTGCTCGCATACACTATACACATAAAGTACATGAGTTTAACAATTACTCTAGGGGTCAACTTTGAACTCCAGAATATTTTGAAGATACAGGTGCGAGATGGTAAACTAGTGAGACTTGGAGCAGGTAGGGCTTGATGGGGTAACTTGAAGGAATAGGGAATGCCCTATCATTTTTTTTGTACTTTATCATTTTGGGATAACTATACAATCTACCTATGTTCAGTATCTACTTTTGGATGATTGTAGACTAACCCTTCGGGACTTACTTTCTATTGGATACTATATATTTACCAGTGTATGAGTATTCGTCTTGTCCAAATCTATACCATGCTCGGCTATGTTAACTCTGATATATGTATTTAAAGTGATTAATTAACAAAGGAAAGATAGTAAGCGAAAAGGATCCCTCTAACCTACCACCTGAGAAGGTGAGGCCGGTAAGGGTGTAACAGAGACTATGTTCCTACAAGAGGAAAAGGCGGAATCCATATGCCAAAGACTAAAGCTAAGTTTGATGAGAACGATAGAAGAAACATCACTTCAACAGCAAAGCTATATTGATGCTCCAAAGTGCACTTATCCAAAAAAAATATTTTGAATATGCAACTTAGCGAATACAAAGGATATGTGGAAAGCTTTGGAGATAGCTTATAAAGGAACATCCGACATAAAGGAGAATCATATCAACATGTTGATAACTGAATACGATCTTCCTCAAATAAAGACCGGAGAATCCATTGGAGAATTTCAACTTCAATTTACCCACCTGATTAATCAACTATCGGCCTTGGGCAAGACGTATGAGCAAAATGTTGGATCTGGCTATCACCCAAGAGGGGGGTGAATTAGGTGTTTGATAAAACCTTAGGAACTTTTAAAAACTTTTCGCAACTTATAAATCAACAGTTAGATATTCAAATATAAGCATGTACTAGAAATGTAAAAGATAAGGGAAAGAGTATGCAAACTGTGATTTATCCTGGTTCGGTCCAATCCTTGACCTACGTCCAGTCCCCAAGCTTCGCTTGAGATTTTCAATCCACTATTTGCTTTGAGCTTGATTACACATTCTGTACTTGAAGTAATCCTCTCCATAGGATTCACTCCCCCTTACAAACTGTAATCAATACACTTGCTTGATTACACTCTGTACTCAAAAGTAATCCTCTCACTAGGATTCACTCCCCTTACAAGCTATAATCACAACACAGTGTTTCCCACTCAAGATCACCCAATCTTGAGTATCTCTCAAATAAAATGATTAACAATCAATCTTCTCTCTCAGAAGTGAATATGATGAACACTAAAACACAATACAAATCATTTCACTCTTAATGATAAACTATGTAGACATTGAGAACAGAGAGTAAATGATGCAAAAATCAGAGTATTAGCATGTTGGAGGTGTAAGCTTATGTCTCTGCATTTTTCCACTCTTGAGTCTTCAAGTCTTCAGGTATTTATACTGATTTGAAGTATATGAACGTTGTAGATCCGTTGAGACTTAAACCCATTCGAAAATATAGTTGTTGTGAGTGTTTCTCCATGGATCTAGCTGTTGTGACCACTTCTGTTTGAATATGATTGTTGGGAATAATTCAGATTTGAATATTTGAGTTTTATCCCTTCAAGAATGTCTCCCATGATGTTCAGCAGCCTTTGTTGGTAGGAGCCTTATTGTCTGCATTGAAGAAAGGTTGGTCTTCTTTCCAGGCTGTCATCCATTTGCTTTGGTTGAGAAGATATATTAAAATAATACAAGTGGTTCATAGAGTTGCTTTATTTAATTTTAAAGCAAATATCTTCTAAAATCTGAATATCATGATTGTAGAAAGATTGAATCTGTTATAGTTGAGCATTCAGCTTCGTTTCTCCAAGTTTCTCATTCGGTTCTGTCTTCTTTGCCATTTCTGAAAATCTGCAGCAACCTTCATCTTCATGCTTATGACAGATTTTGATTTCTATCAAGTTTGATGTTATCTCAAGCTTTTAATCATCTGAAACTTGCTAGAAAACTAATTAATTATGATTAGAAACAATAGCAATAGATGATATGAAGTATTCAGATAAACCATGAAGCTTTCACAAGTTGGCGCAATCTGATTTTTAAAACTTCAGCGACTGAAACTGGAGTTTGCAAAATGAAACTGGAGTTTGCAGCGGGCTAAACTGGAGTTTAGAAATCCAAACTCGAGTTTAGATCTTCCAAAGAGGAATGTTGCGATTTGAGTTTTGAAGCACACTTGAACATAAGGCTAAACTCGAGTCATTAAGTGACTAACTCGAGTTTTGGACTTTTGAAGTGAAAATAACCTTAAGTCTACAAAACTCAAAACTGGAGTTTTCAAATGCAAACTGGAGTTTTCTTGGTTCAAAATATTGATGAGCTCTTTGTCTGCCACAAACTGGAGTTTAATAATTCAAACTCGAGTTTCCTTAAGAGATGAAAACATCTTGCTCTTTGTCTAGTGCAAAACTGGAGTTTGCTAACACAAACTTGAGTTTTCTTCTCCATGACTCAATCAAATATTCTTCTCACAAGTTCTTTGCTTTCTGACTTGATAAAGATCAATTCCTGGAATCCAGTACCTATCTCCATAAGACTCTTTAAGTATTCTTTCCAATGCAAGAAGAATCAGCTCCAAACTCATTGTAATCTGACAGTTATGATCCGATGAACGAAGGTTGTTCTTTGGCTAGCGTTTTTCCAGCATCCTGAATTAACTGTCAACTTCAAAGACTCATACCTCACTTATTTGATCTTTGTTTTCCATGATCTTTATGTTTCTGGAAAGGTATGTGAGTCTATTTTCATATGCCACCGATTTCAGCTCATTCCGATGTGTAGTTTGTGAGATATACTCAAATTATTGAAGCTTGATCTGCTGTGTGGCGTGAATTCCTGTTCCAACTTCTGAAATTCATAGCTCTCTCATCTGAGCTTCTTTAGGCATGAAAATTTGTCAAGATGATGCATTGGATGTCTAGTTTCATACAAAATTGATTTCACCTTAATCCGATCTTTGGTTTGGGAGATATCATCGAATTACCAGAGGTCGCCAGTGCTGAACGTGAAACAGAGTTGGACAGAGTTGCTGAAAGCTTGCTAAACTCGAGCCATTAAGTGTCTAACTCAAGTTTTGAGTTACAAACTCGAGTTTACATTGTCTAACTCGAGTTTTGCTGATCCAAAGACGCTAGAGTTGCTGAAGACACTACAAACTCGAGTCATTAAATGACCAACTCGAGTTTTGAGTTCCAAACTCGAGTTTTATGTTCTAAACTCGAGTTTTCTCGTAATTCAGAAGCAGATCACTTCTTGTAATGCAGTAAACTTGATTTTTGAGTGTCTGACTCGATTTTGCTCATCCAGAATCTGATATATGCTTGTTTCAACCTTGAATTGAGCCATCCCAACTTCCATTTGATCCTGGAGACTTCAAGAATCAAACTAAGAACTTGTATAATGATTTTCTCAGTTTATTCAGTAAGATCTTCTTTCTTTCTTCTCTCTTCTTGATTATTCTCCATGAATCAACTCTTTCTTTCTCCTCTTCTCTTATTCTTTCTCCACATGAACAAATCTACATTAAATGTAGCAATTAGCTAATGTATATGATATAAACTTTATGATATAAATTTTTTGTTCTTGATAATGGCATCTATATAAGACATCATCAAAACTAATCATAACCAACACAAAACTCCTAAGTCAGGAAGATCCTCAATGTCTTAACAAAAGATTGGGAAGTAAAGGTCACAACCATCGAAGAAGCCTAAGGCGAGTCAATGACATTAGTAGCTGCTCTGTTCGGAAGCCCATCTGAATATGAAGGCAAACTCAAATTCAAGAAAGGCTTAGACAAAATCAACAGTAATAAAGGAAAAGGTGTGGCTCTAAATGTTGTGAAGGAAAAAGGAATCAAAAGATGAAGACAAAGAGCTTGGCATGTTCGTTCAAAGATTCAAAAAATTCTAAAAGAAGGATCAAAGCTTCAGAAATCGATTTCAAGGCTTCACATTAAATCGAAATACCCTCAACTAAAGGATAAGGAAAAGGAAAAGAAGTTCAACCACTTCAAGAAAAAGGCGTACGTATCCACTATATGGGGAGATAACTCCTCGGATGAGGAAAGCAATGAAGAAGAGGTTGCTAACATATGCCTAGTTGCAGAAGAAAGATAGCAACTTGAGAATGACAACAACAAAGAGGTATATCATTATGAACCCAGCTATAATGAATTACTTTCTGAATACAATGAGTTGCATTCTGAATTTTTTTAAAAAAAAAATTGTGAAAGAACTTATAGCCTCTAAGAGGAAAATCAAATTGATTGAACAGCAACCTAAAGATCCTCCTCTAGTTTGTGAAAATTCTGTTTTCGGAAAATGTCTTAATCTTTTGAAGAAAAAATCTCAACTTACGAAAACACTTGAGAAATTCACTAAAGGAAGTGAAATACTCAATGTGATTTCAAAAGCTCAAAGATTTAAAATGATCGGTCAAGCATCGGTTACAATCCCACTTTTGACAAAAAGATAGGGAAAAAGAAAACTGGTGAAAATCCTTTCTTAAACTATTTTCGGAAATCTATTCATTCTTCTAATCCCTTTGCTCATTGTAATTACTGTAACCGAAAAGGGCATACTACTTCATCTTGTTTTCATAAGAAAGAAAGAAGAGATAAACTTGTTGGTAATTATTAGTGGGTACTTAAAGGAACTTATGTGTTCCCTAAGGCCCAAGCTAACCCAAAAGGATCAAAGAAAAGATGGGTACCTAAGGCTTGATCTTGTCTGATATGCAGGTTCGTCAGAGAGAATCAAAGACTAGTAAATAGTACCTTGACAGTGGATGCTTTAGACACATGACGAGGTATCAATCCAAATTTGTGGCAATGAAATCCAAGGATGGTGGCAAATTCACCTTTAAGGGAAATCAAACTGGAAAGATCACTAGACTTGGCAAAATTGGTGAAAAGAAAAGACCCCTGATCAAGGATGTATATTATGTGGGAGGCCTCTATCATATTCTTTTGAGTGTAAGTCAAAGTGCTAACAAAAACAATTGAATCATTTTCAACTCAGAAGAATGCATCATTGTCAACAAGGATGATCTTCTAATCGATAAAGGTAACCTTAAAGTCTTATTTAAGGCATCTAGAGAAGGTAACTGCTATGCCCTAAACCTTCCTAAAGTCAATTTTGTTAGCAACTTGGATGAAAGTTGGTTGTGGCATAAGCGTCTAGCTCATATAAATATGTTCCAACTCGACAAGTTGTTAAGAAAAGATTTAGTTCTTGGTTTATCTAAACTACGTTTTAAACATGACATGATTTGTTATTCTTGTCACAGAGGTAAACAAACTAAATCATCTTTCAAAACTAAACTTGAAACCTTGACCAATCAACAACTCTAACTACATATGGATTTAGTTGGACCCGCAAGAGAAAAAGAAGCCTTGGTGGCAATTTGTATACTTTAGTCATTGTTGATGACTTCTTGAGATTAGCTTAGACTATTTTCTTATCTTCAAAAGATGATACATTTGATCTATTTGTTGTATTTGTAGAGAAAGTGCAAAACAAGAATGGTGTTTGCATTTCAAGTATCCCAACTGATCATGAAGGAGAATTTAAGAATAAGCCTTTGGAGAATTCTACGATGCTCATGGTATTGACTACAATTTCTCGGCCTGGAGGACTCCATAACAAAACGGTGTTGTTAAGAGAAAGAATCGAGTTCTCACTAAAATGGCTTAAGCGATGTTGAATGAGAACATGACTTCTCAAGTTTTATGGGCTGATGCAATGAGCATGGCATGCTATGTTTCATACCGAGCATATCTCCGGAAGAAACTAAAAAAAACTCCATATGAACTCTATAAAGGATGGAAGCTGGACCTAGCTCATCTACACATCTTTGGATGTAAATGTTTCATCCACAATAATAGTAAGGATAACTTGGGAAAGTTTGACCCTAAGTCTGATGTGTTAGGCTTCGTACACACAGCGGAATTAAAAAAAAACTTATACAAATCCTGAAGAGGATCGTTCAACCGCGTTTAAATCAAGGTTTAAAAAATCTGTATCATATCTATCTGAACTAGTGTACGTCTCGTTCTATCTGAACTGGTGGACTACCTTCTCGATCAGCATAAGTCAACTCTTTGAATCACCTTCCTTTACCGGTATCCACACGAATAACCTCGAACACAGATAGCCGCATGCTAGCGCCTTCGGTATTATCGCGTCTCTCTTTTTTTCTAGGGTTTCTCGCGGCTTTCTCATATGCTTGACAAAAGTCCGGTAGGTTTTTTTTTTAAGACCTAATAAGCGTATTTTATATTCAAAATTAATCCTCATTAATTTTGAAATTCGAATGTTTGAATCTGGATTAAAAAAATATATTAATTAAATCTATCTGATAGATCTAATTTAATCTATCTATTTAATCCGTATTAAAAGCCTTTGGATTTAATTTATCTCTATAAATTAAATCAAAAGCCCAGTATTATCTCTCTACAAATGCGAGGGACAAATTCCATCTTTGACCACTCACATTCCTCTGCATGAAAACTACTGATCTCAATCCAAGCCTTTATCATCACCCGATCAAAGGTGACTTTTGACTAGGTCAAATATCAGTGACTCATCATGTAGGAATCCATGATGATCTCAAGTCATAGGGCATTGTGACGCGGTTATACATGAAATAAGCTTATGACTAAATCCATGCAGCTTTCTCATGGTGGGTCGGTCCAGCACCTTGTACTCTTACAAGTGCCCATGACTTTGATTTGTATCTCCATACATCATCAAAGTCATACTGGTCTTATCTCATCTTCACTCCTGCGTAGATGATCGACCAGGGACATTTAAGATAATCTATAAGATATATCCAAGCATACAGTTATCAATATAAACATGCAAATGAAATGATAACTAAAAGAGAATACTTTAAATAACATAAACGTCTAAAGTACAATGACTTGGCCTTTCCAATAGAATCCCACTTGCACTAGGTGCAATCATTAATTACTCTAATTCCCATTATTCTAACATGACGCTCATGTTTTGCTTGTGCAAGCAGCATAGTAAGAGGATTAGCAACATTGTCTTCTCCTAGTACTTTGCATATCTTTGTGTCACCTATCATTGATTTCTCTGATAAGATGAAAGCGCCTAAGTATATGCTTGGTCCTTTGATGTGACCTAGGCTCCTTGGCCTGTGCAATAGCCCTGCAGTTCTAACAGAACAAGTCTATTGGATTTGAGATGGTAGGAACCACCCCTAGTTCAGTAACGAACTTTCTCATCCAAACGGCTTCCTTAGCTGCATCCGATGCTACTATATACTCAGCTTCTGTTGTAGAATTAGCTACAGTACTCGGCTTTGAGCTCTTCCAACTTACTGCACCACCATTTAACAAGAATACATGTCCTGACTGCGATCTTAGATCATCTTGGTCAGTTTGGAAACTCGCATCTGTGTAACCAGTCACACAGATCTCATCCTCCAAGCCACCATATACCAAGAATAAGTTCTTAGTCCTTCTTAAGTACTTCAGAATATTCTTGACAATAGTCCAGTGACCCTCACCGGGATCTTGTTGATATCTGCTGGTCATACTCAATGCAAATGACACATCCGGTCGCGTACATAATATGGCATACATGATAGATCTAATGGTGGAGGCATATGGAATCTTACTCATGCGGTCTCTTCGATCTTATGTATTAGAACATAGATCCTTGCTAAGATGCCATGAGACATGGGCATGTAACCCCTTTTAGAATCCTGCATACTGAATCTATGCAATATCTTGTCTATGTATGTGCTTTGACTTAGGCCTATCAACCTCTTGGATCTATCTCTATCGATCCTAATCCCAAGGATGTAAGTGGCTTCGCCTAAATCTTTCATTAACAAAGACTTTCCTAACCAAGACTTGACACTCTACAAGGTAGGAATATCATTCCTAATGAGTAAGATGTCATCAACATAAAGCACCAGAAATACAATTGTGCTCCCACTAACCTTCTTGTAAACACAAGGTTTATCTATGTTTTGAATGAATCCAAACTCTTTCACTACTTCATCAAAACGATGATTCTAGCTCCTAGATGTTTGCTTCAATCAATAAATGGATTTTTGAAGCTTATAAACTTTACCAAAGTCCTCTGGACACACAAAACCCTCAGGTTGTGTCATGTACACATCCTCAAGCAGCTTTCCATTAAGGAAGGTTGCTTTGACGTCCATCTGCCATATCTCATAGTCATAATATGATGCAATGGCAAGAAGGATTCTAATTGATTTGGTCATTGCAACTGGTGAAAAGGTTTCATCATAGTCTATGCCTTGAGTTTGAGTGAATCCTTTTGCAACCAGCTGTGCCTTGAAGACATTCACTTTGCCATCCATGTCAGATTTCTCCTTGAAAACCCACTTACACCCAATGGTTTTTACACCTTCAGGTGGATCGACTAAGGTCCATACCTTATTGTCATACATGGATTGCATTTCAAACTTCATAACACTAAGTCATCTTTCGGAGTCGGGTCCCACTATGGCTTCTCAATAGGTAGTTGGCTCATTCTGCTCAATGAGTAAAATATCACGACTTCCAGTAATCAGAAGTATATACCTCTGAGGCTTTTGCCGTGTTCTATTGGACATTCGTGGGCCTTGTGTTACTTGAGTAGTCTCAACAACTTGTTATGAGTCTTCTCCAATTTCCATCTATGGTTATACGTTTTCTTGTGACTCTCAAACTTCTTCGAGGTTCACCTTACTCCCACTAGTTCTTTAAGAGATAAACTCTTTTTCCAAAAAGATTCCATTACGGATAACAAACACTTTGTGATCCGTGGGATTGTAGACACAGTATCCCTTAGTTTCCTTAGGATACCTCACAAAAAGGCATTTGGAGGATTTGAATGATAATTTATCAGAGGCTTGTTGTTTAATATAATAAACCTTACATCCCCAAATCTTAAGAGATGATAAACTAGGTTTATTCCCAATCCTTCTCTCATATGGTGTATTTTCAATTGTCTTTGATGAAACACGATTTAATGTGAACGCAGCTGTTTCTAGGGTATGGCCCTAAAAGGACGGCGGAAGATCTGTTTGCCTTATCATAGATCGAACAATATCTAATAGTGTTCGATTCTTCAGCTCAGAAACACCATTCCATTAAGGTGTTCCTGGAGGAGTAAGTTGTGAGATGATCCCACAACTCCTAAGATGGTAAATGAACTCTTGGTTTAAATATTCATCACCCCGATTAGATCGAAATGCTTTAATTGTTTTGCCAAGTTGATTTTACACTTCATTTTGGAATATTTTGAACACTTGAAAAGATTCAAATTTATGTTTCATTAAATAGATATACCCATATCTACTAAAATCGTCTATAAATGTTATGAAGTACAAATGACCTCCTCTGGCAGATATATTCATTGGTCTACACACATCAGTATGTATGAGGCCCAACAAATCGGTGGCTCTCTCACTATTCTCAGTAAAAGGTGTTTTTGCCATCTTTCCCAATAAACAAGACTCACATGTATCAAATGATTCAAAATCAAATGAATTAAGAAATTCATCTTGATGGAGTTTCGAAATGTGTTTCTCATTTATATGGCCTAGACGACAATGTCATAAGTAGGTCGGATTCAAATTATTTGATTTGAACCTTTTAGTAGTTATGTCATAGATTTGTCTATTATTAGGATGTTCTAAATTAAGTACATAATGACTAGCATGCAAATCACCATCAGCATAGAAAATGTCATTATGATAAATTGAACATTTAAGGTTCTAGTAATAGAAGTATAACATGCCTTATCCAAATAAGAAAGTGAAACAATGTTAATACTTAAAGCAGGAAAATAAAAGCAATTATTCAAAATTAACAAAAGCCCACTGGGCAGAACTAATTCATAAGTGCCTACAGCTAAAGCAGCAACTCTTGCTCAGTTTCCAACTCGTAGGTCAACTTTGCTCTTTTTCAATTTTTTACTGTCCTTGAGACCCTGCACATTTGTACAAATGTGAGATCCACATGCAGTATCTAATACCAATGTAGAGGAAGTGGAAAAATGAATATTTATAACATAGATACCTGAAGCGATAGCCCCACCATCCTTCTTGTTCTTTTTAAGATTTTCAAGGTAGAGTTTGTAGTTCCTCTTCCAATGACCAGGTTCATTGTAGAACAAACAGACCTCGTCCTTTGGAGGCTTTGCCTTCTTGGCTGCAACCTTAGATTCAAGCCTGTTTGACTCATTGGTCTTACTAGTTGACCTTTACCCTTTCATTTGCTTTTGCCTTTCTTTTTCATACTCTTTCCTTTCTGAATCATCAAAACAGAGCTTAGCTTCTTCTTAATGCTCTACTAAGCTGTTTTAAGCATCCCATGTAATTCAGAAATGGATTTCTCCATGTTATTCATGTTGTAATTCATAACAAACTGGTCATAACTTTTTGGGAGTGATTTCAAGATCATATTTGTAGCTAACTCCTGGCTTATGGAAAATCCAAGCCTTTTTCAAGGTGATCAATGTAGCCTTTCATCTTCAAAACATGAGGATTATTGATCCACCTTCAACCATCTTGTAGGAATATAAGGCCTTAGTGGTCTCATACCTCTCTTGCCTTGCCTGTTGCTGAAACATTTCCTTGAGATGTACAATCATTTCAAGAGCCTCTATATGTTCCAGATCCTTTTGGAGTTCTAGAGCCATAGTGGCAAACATCAAGCATCCTACATCCACAGAGTCATTCTGATGCTTCGTGTAGGGATCCTTTTGAGCTCTTGAAGCATTGGCTGTAGCCTCCTCAAGAATGGGTTGATCAAGGACATAAGCCTTTCTTTCCTGCTTCAGAACAATTCTCAAGTTCCTGAACTAGTCAAGAAATTTTGTCCCATTAAGTTTGTCATTCTCAAGGACTAATCGCAATTATAGTGTTACAGTGTTATTAGTCGACATGATTCTACAAATAAAATATGCAAAGTTAATTAATAATCTCCTACTGAATCAACAACCGTCATTATAATTAGTGGGCTAAGATCCATATTTGGCTTAAGTTTAAGTCCGCTTTGGGAGGACACTTAAAATCAAATAATTTAGGTAGGCAAAACCTTTGCCAATTACATCACATGTAACTCTTAAATCTTTATGGGATTCGATCATCATATGACCGGCACGTTTAATCCCATCTAATGCCTTGAGATCCAAAACCGTTTTGATAATCTCAATTAAGTCAAGATAATAATGAATATTGAGTATCACCATTACTCACTCTTGTCTCACCAAGATAACTCTGAAGCATCCACTTTGAAGGAACATACATATGGGTGATCTAGGTTTTGACAGTATTCATAAATTGACAACATTGTGACTTAAAATTTCATTTAGAAGGTATTATTAGATAAGATCTAATTAATCCTATTAATTCTACTTATATGAATGCAATCATTATTGTATCTCATATAATATCTAAATTAATCATGCAGTTATCAAATCAAAACATAATTAAAATTTGTAACAAAACATGGCTCATCTACCCTAAAATCCTTTCAAGCCAATTAGAGGACTTCTCTAAATAATAAAAGAAAGTACATAAGGAGAAACCTCGTTTCACATACGAGGGGAGTGGGATGAGAAGAGAATGTACAACAAAAAATTCAAAGAGAGGTATGACTCGCAGGACATATTTAAATTTACAACACTTGTAAAAGTCTATGAACCATGTTGTTCACCATACCCAAACAACATTTGAAAGGTAAATCACAACATATATTAATTCATACAATTATGAAATAAAATACTAATAATGATTAAAAATTCTCTAAATAATATTATATGATATAATATCATGATTTAAATTCTCTACAATTAGCTAGTCATGGCAGTCCCGCTAAAAGGCATAATTAATTTGAAAGCATCATATTGTTTTAGAAAGATTGTTTTATAAAAATTTATTTTCAAGAATAAAACCTAAACATCCTTGAAGCTTTTTCAAAAGACATAATTTTTTAGAAAGATTGTTTCCTTAAAACAAAATTTGAAGTCCCTTTTATTAATAATGTGGGCCCTAAACACGTAGAACTGAATCTGGAATAACGCAAATCAGATCAAAAACCTCGGAACTAATCAGATCCACAACTCTGAACGTGTATAATCCACGCCCACGACTCTTGCATCATCCTTCACCTTTCTTTCAGATGAATTGGATCAACCAAAAAAGATAAGTAATTCCTCATGCAAGTCGCGCGGCATTATTATTCACATTCACAAGGAGATCAATGAATGATCCTCAGGACATTGAAATTATGTTGCTACTAGTCAACACATGATATCCATTATAGGAAAGGTTCAACAGATCTTTTAAATCCTAACATCAAACGTTAACCCCAACGCGACCCTAATCGACGTCGAATCTGAACACTTCAGATCCACAAGAATCAGCTGGACAATCAAATCTGAACAATTCAGAAATGGCCGCAATAATGGACTAGTTATTCGTAGAAACTCTAACGTGAATTATCAACATACACGCATACAAGATTCGGTTTAAACACATATATCACATATACATGCATATAGAAAACCCAATTTAAACACTTGGTTGACCTGCCTATGATACCACTGTTGGGATCCGTACACATAGCGGAATTAAAAAAAACTTTTATGAATCCCGAAGAGGATCGCACAACCATGTTTAAATCAAGGTTTAAAGAATCTGTATCATACCTATGCTGAACTGGTGTGCATCTTGTTTTATTTGAACTGGTGGGCTACCTTCTTAATCAGCAGAAGTCGACTCTTTGAATCGCCTTCCTCTACTGGTATCCACACGAATAACCTCGAACATGGACAGCCGCGTGCTAGTGCCTTCAGTATTCTCACATCTCTCGTTTTTTTTTTTCTAAGGTTTCTTGTGGCTTTTTCATACGCTTGACAAAAGTCCCGTAGGTTTTTTTTAAACCCAATAGGCGTGTTTTATATTCAAAATTAATCCTCATTAATTTTGAAATTCAAATTTTTGAATCTGGATTAACAAAATATATTAATTAAATCTATCTGATAGATCTAATCTAATCTACTAATTTAATCTAAATTAAAAGCCTTTTGATTTAATTTATCTCTATAAATTAAATATGAGAAAAGATATATATCTATTTAATTAAAATTGATATACTATATCTCAATTTAAATTAAATCAGATATATGATATATTTAATTTGAAAATTAAATCAGAGATACAATATCTCTATTTAATTAAAGATATAATTGATTTATTTTCATAAATCAAATTTGAGATACGATATCTCGATTAGTTTTAGTTATATAATGATTAGTCTCTAGGGCATAATTTCCAACACGATGAAGGTATATTTTTGAATTATTCAAATAGAACTAAAGCTTATAAAGTCTTCAACAACCGTACTCGTGTTGTATAAAAATCAATTCATGTTGTATTTTGTGAATATGAACTTGACAAGTCTCTTGATGAAGATGAACCTATTTTCCAAAATCAACCTATTTCTAAAATTACTCATATCCCTGAAAATTTTGAAAAGGTTTTAAAAGTTGAGTTTGAATGTTACACCCCTACCGGCCTCACCCTTTCAGATGGCGAGTTAGAGAGATTTCTTTTACTAGTAAAAGTACAATAACCAAAAAGTAAACAAGTTCCCGTAGGGGTTAAGAGTACAAAGTAAGTACTAATAAGAAGTAAATCATACATCCATTTAGAAAACAAAAAGTACAAAAAGTGATAGGGCATTCCCTATTTATTCATCCTCAATTCCAAGCCCTACCTATTGACTCCCTCTAGGTGATATTCCACTTCCAGTTAGTACAATATTGGATCAAATTATGGGCCTTATGGTGTATCTCAGTTTAGAGGATTATACCAAAGATTTGTATTTGTTTTATATATTCTCCAAGTGGATGGATAGTATGTGTAAGAGCTCTTTATGATATGATGCAAACAATGCAACCAGTGTGATGCCCTGCCTTTTGGGGCCTTTGTTTAATCAGAGTTAGTGCGGAATACAAGAATCGAGGTGATTTGGACGACTTGATTTTTGTAAATCGAAGTTTTTAAAATTACAATAGTATGAAAATACGGACTAGTTTTTTTCTCGATTCTTTATCTATCCCATGGAGGGATGTTATTACATAATTCCAACATAGACGAATGATAAACACTATATATACAGACTAATTAATCCTAATCGTCCAAGGCGTTGCATCTGTTGTAGTCTTTACAGCTGCTCCTTGCCTTTTGATCCCGATTTTAGTTCCTGTATTCTTTCATATAGGCTGGAGTCCAAATAAATGGACCCCAGGGTAACAGTTAATCTCATGCACATGTATGAAAATAGAAATGACATAATAGCACATGTTTTACAGCATGCAAGAAATTACACATAACTGTAACCGCAGTTAACGGCCAAGAACCGCAGCTCTTGTCTAGGACCACAGCCCCATGAGACCTCAGCCTCAATTTCCATGGCCAATTAGGAAAATATAAACAAGTAATTCAACCAGCATACATGATCAGCTAATAAATGCATAACATTAACATACATGATTATAAGATTAAAGTTACCTACCTTAACCTTGTGTCCTTATCTTGCACTGAAGTTGTTGGGATCAGGCGAATATCAAGGGTTGCCTAAAAATGATGTTTATTATCGCTATCAGTCTCTTATTTGAATCGCGGATAAACTAATTATGTAAATTAGTTTAAAGGGTTAATAATAATTAATCCCTTAATTTTTCTCTAACAATAATAATTTATTATTATTGTTATTATTATCATCATTATTATTGTTGTTATTATTTCAAATAATAATAACTTCTCCATCTAATATTTTACATGATTACTTATCCCAGATAATAATTACATTATTTGTTATTATTAGACTTATCCTAATTATCATACTAATTTATACTTAAATTATTCTGTTAATATGATTAGCTTTTAATAATTAGTTCTTACTCCAATTAATTACTTGTTGATAATCTATTTATTTATTTCCTTCTTATTTACCAATCAAAATTGATAAAATGACCATTTTCATATAAGAAAATAATTAATTTTATTATTTTGATGTTTCTCATGCAAAGACGCATACTTCATGCTCCTATAATTTTAATATATAATTTCACATGTGGAGAAGATAGAACTCTAAATATATATATATATAAAAGTTAAAAAAAATAGCTTCTTTCTCAATCCTTGTACACGCACAATAATCACACACACAGTAACCACATGCATACATGTATATTCCCTCATATTCTCTCTCTTCTTCTTTACTGAGCACACGAAAACACATATAAAGAAATGCAGAGAGTTTAATCCTTCTTCCTTCCCACAATACAACAGCAAAAATGGTACCACACATATATATATATATATTTTTCACAAGTTCTTTCTCTCTTCCCAGACATGCACACATACTCACATATACTAATCTAGCTTCATTTTCCTCTTATACCAGCAAAGACAGAATCCTGGATGTAGAAAAACGCTCTTCACGTAAACATCCAATAGACAAAAACAATAGAGAGTACAACCCGACACACATATAACTACATGCAGCAATCTCATTCATACTTATATAAATATATATTTAGCAACAAAAACACACATCCATTATCTCTTTTCTTTTCCAAAAACAGACCTATTGCACCGAAAAAATATTCATGCAGCAACATATTATTGACCGAAAAAAAAACATGCATGTTCAGTTCTCATTCTTTTTGTTTTAGTTTCGGCTCTAGTTGCTTTCTTTCTTGCTTTCTTCAACTAAACAGGACCTAAGTACCCAGTAAGCATCTACAACACCGAAAGAAATGAAAAAGGAAATGTTGACAGCCCCTGTTTTAGCTTCTATTTTCGGTTTCTGTTTTGGTGTCCATATTTCAGCTTCATCTTGGTTCATTTTAGGCGAGGCTGTGACAGAAAACGAAGAAAGAAAAGAGAACAATGATCACCTTCGAATCCCAAGCTTCAACGGTGAATAATGATTGCGGCAACACTCCTCTGCCCCACGGCACCAAAACAGAGTAGATGTTTAAACTCTTCGACCTCTCTTCTCCCTAACACTCTCACTTTCTGTTTCTCTTTCCATCGACTCTCATTCTCAGTTTCGATCTTTACTGGTTCTCTTCTTCCTCTGCTTACTCTCAGTCTCGGTTTCTCTCTCTGTTTCACCGATGAAAAACAGAGAATGCTGAGCTTCAGTAAAACTCCTTCGCTCTCCTCCTCTCTCAGCTTTTCTCTCTCGGTCTCTCTCTTCTCTCTTTTCTCCGCTATGCGTTTTCAAATGGAAATAAAACCAAAAGAACAGAGATGGTTTTATATGTCTTAATGGTTATTACATGCATGTTGAGGGCCGGACAGCTGGAGTGGCAACGTGTTGGTTAGGCAGCTGATCTTGTTTTACTAATGTTAATGGTATTCAACTGACGCTAAGACAGTGAGTACTGGATCGGGTTTGGGCTGAAGGTTTGGGCCGAAGAGGAGCAAAGGAATAGGGAAGCTGTGAGCCAGTCCAGGAGAAGGAACTTGCTGTCTACTTGTCTCTTATTTACCTGCGCCATTCACTTCAGCTTTAGAGGATGAGGATTGTTCATTTGGTGAAGGTTGCTTCCCACGTGGGCCAACTGAAAGACTATATATTTTGCTGCTTTTGTTCCTTAGCCGTAGGAAATTGGAGTATATCTCTTGGGTGTTTTCAATGATAAGAGATATAATGAATTGGGCCTTGTTTTTCATGGCCCAACCGTAGCCCATAAGCATTTTCTCTTTATTCATCATTATTTCATTCTTTTTTTTAAAACAATATTATATTTTGCAATTAGCTTTAATTGCAATAATTCTAAGGAAATTAGATTCTTAATTTCCTAATTTCCTAACTATTGATTTGGGGCCCATAATACCTCCAAAGTCTAATTTCATTAACTAATTTACCATTAGTAGTTAATAATATTATTAACTATCATTAGTTAATAATATTTCATTCGAATAAGTGTTGGGCCCATAAATTTATTTCCAAGGAAAATAAATTCCTCATTTCCAATAATTACTTTAGGCCATAACTTATTATCTCCAAAATTATTTAGGCCCAATTATCATTTCTAACTAAATTGCCTTAATTTATAGAAAATATGCCTTAACTTCCAAATTCTTAATCTTTAAAATCCCTTAAAGCCAAATTTTCCATAATTAATTCTTAATCTCAAAAGTCTAAAATTTGGGATGTTACAATTGTCCCCCCGTTCAATAAATTTCGTCCTCGAAATTTGAACATCTATACCTTGGGAAATCATCCTAGGCATATCGCCTATCTCTTTCCTATGCATGCTTACTAAGCATACAAACTTCATTATACTACATCATTATTCATTATGTACCCAGGTGTCTATTCTACTATATAGAACTCACTAGTCCATTCTCCAAGCGCTTAGCTACACCAATTTCACTGTTCGTAATAATCTGTCTTTCGGCTTATTACATTTCGCCCTTCGGCTCATTCTCTTACCACAGCGCTGGATATCTTAGCCTTACAGCATAGGAAATCACCTCATGCCATAGGCATCTTAACTACCATAGGGTATAGTTTTAAACAATTTTGTCAGCCTCAAAATATACTCTAAACACACTAGTCTAAAGTCACTATGATTGTGACAATTCCTTTTAGTGCTAAACGCACAGGTTTTACGACCTAGGGACACCGCTTTGTGCAACCTTGCACACCGGGTCTCACAACTATGAGCCTTTGCTCATCTATCCTGTGTCTGAGCTTCTTCAACTTAAGCTCTCGGATCACTTTTATTTTGCTTAGCACTGTAACTAGCAATCCCTATCTGACCTATCTCGTTCAGCTTTCTAGACCGTTCTATCAGTTTCTGTTCCCGTATCCGTAAAATTACCAACTACACCGCTTTTCATTTCGATTATGTTGTCTCGTTTTCAAATTTTCACACATTGAAAATTTTCTGTTGTTGCAGTATGTTTCACAACACACAATAGTAATAATGCTATCACATTTTCAAACTTAATCGCTGCCAGCTCAAGTCTAGGTTTTGGAGACTCGAGTTTAGCTCAAACAGAAAGCACTCGAGTTACTGGCTGATTTGAAAACTGCAGTTTGCAAATAGAAACTCCAGTTTACAATTACAAAGAAATTTGAAAGTTTCAGTTTTCACTGAAACTAGAGTTTTGTATATCAAAACTTGAGTCTAGGCCATACAGAGAGCTATGCAAATATTTCAGGTTTTGTAAACTCCAATCTGCACTTCTAAACTCCAGTTTTGAAGCTGTGAACTTAAACTTAAGATTTTCATGAAAGCTTCAAACTCGAGTCAGTCACTAAATGACTTGAGTTTAGCTAAGTGTTCAAAACTTTATTCAAGGCCAACTCACGACTTTCCTCTCTGTAAGAACCAAACTCGAGTTAGTCATTTATCAATTCGAGTTTAGGAAACTTTTCAAAATGTGTTGCTCTCTAGATGAACTCCAAACTCGAGTCTGGCTTTGTAAACTCGAGTTTGTGACGAACAGATTTGTAAAATCAGATCACGCCAAATTGCGAAAACCTTATATTTAATTCTAACACTTCATATCTTTCATTGCTACTGTTTATAACGTTATTTAACGAGTTTGCTAGCAAGTTTCAGATGATCTAATGAAGGAAACAGTGAAGATTCATATTATAGTTGTAAAGCAAGAGAGAGAAAACATGTTGTCTCTTAAAGTGCTTCAACTTGAATTAAACAAATACAACTTTAAGTACAGCCCACTCTAACACAGGGACATCAACATTATTCTCATATTATTTAAGTTCCAGATTGCAAGAATGTCTGCATCAGTTGGAACCAAAACAGATGAGTCCCATCAAGAACATTTTTAGTGGATTCTCAACAGCTAAATTCGGGAAGTGGAGCTTCAACAACAAAATTCGTAGTGCTTTCACAACAGCTATATTCTTCATTCAAAATGATCTTCAACTGCTTTAAATACAATCTAGATTCAAAGAAGAAGGACAGACAAGACACTTACAGTGAACAACATTCAAATTTCTGTATTCTTTCTTCTGTAAAATATCTTGAGAGATTAGAGCTTCGATGTTTATCAATATCTGCTTTTAGAGAGAGTTTGTTTATGTAAAATCACTTGTTTGTGATAATATCAAGTCAGGGGACTTGGAGATTGAGAATATCAGTGTACAACTTGTAAGGGGGAGTGTATCCTAGTGAGACGATAATGTTCGAGTACAGAGTGTGTAACTGATTGTGAGTGATAATGGAAATCCCAGAGAATCTGGGGACTGGACGTAGGTCAAGGAGTTAGACCAAACCAGTATAAATCTTGTTGTGTCTTGTTCTTCTCTCCCATTCTTTGCACTATCTTATTCTTGTGATTAATTTCTAGAATTGAACGAAAGAATTTTTCAAATCCCCAATTCACCCCCTCTTGGTAATTTGCTCCGGTTTTTCAGATCTATCATGTATGTCATGTTATGTACTCGACTAGATGTGTCATTTGCCTTGAGTATGACCAGCAGATATCAATAAGATCCCAGTGAGGGTCACTGGACTACTGTCAAGAATATTCTGAAGTAAGGAGTTATTCTTGGTATATGGTGGCTTGGAGGATGAGATCTGTGTGACTGGATACATAGATGCGAGTTTCCAAACTGATCAAAATGATCTAAGATCGCAGTCAGGATATGTATTCTTGTTAAATGGTGGTGCAATAAGTTGGAAGAGCTCAAAGCCGATTACTGTAGCTAATTCTACAACAGAAGCTGAGTATATAGTGGCATCGGATGCAACTAAGGAAGCCATTTGAATCAGAAAGTTCGTTACTAAACTAGGGGTGGTTCCTACCATCTCAAATCCAATAGACTTGTTCTGTAAGAACTGCGGGGCTATTGCGCAAGCCAAGGAGCCTAGGTCACATCAAAGGACCAAGCATATACATAGACAAGATAATGCATAGATTAAGTATGCAGGATTCAAAAAGGGGTTACATGCCTATGTCTCATGGCATCCATCTCAGTAAGAATCAATGTCCTAGTACACCTGATCAAAGAGATCACATGAGTAAGATTCCATATGCCTCTGCTTTGGATCCATCATGTATGCCATCTTATGTACTCGACTGGATGTCTCATTTGCCTTAAGTATGACCAGCAGATATCAATAAGATCCCGGTGAGGGTCATTAGACTGTTGTCAAGAATATCCTAAAGTACTTAAGAAGGACAAAAGACTTATTCTTGGTATATGGTGGATTGGGTGATGAGCTCTGTGTGACTGGTTACACAGATGCGGGTTTCCAAACTGACCAAGATGATCTAAGATCGCAATCTGGATATGTATTCCTTTTGAATGGTGGTGCGATAAGCTGGAAGAGCTCTAAGCAGAGCACTATAGCAGATCCTACAACAGAAGCTGAGTATATAGTAGCATCGGATGCAGCTAAGGAAGCCGTTTGGATCAAAAAGTTCATTACTGAACTAGGGGTGGTTCGTACGATCTCAAATCCATTAAACATGTTTTGTGACAACAACGGGGCTATTGCGTATGTCAAGGAGCCTAGGTCACATCAAAGGACCAAGCATATACTCAGGCATTTTCATCTTACCAGAGAAATCAATGATAAAGGTGACATAAGAATATACAAAATACCAGGAGAAGACTATGTTGTTGATCCTCTTACTAAGCCGTTTGCACAGATAATACATGAACGTCATGTGAGGACAATGGGAATTAGGGTAATTAATGATTTTACCTAGTGCAAGTGGGAGTTTTCTGTTGGAAAGGCTAATCATTGTACTTTAAACATTATTGTTATTTGAAGTATTTCTCCATTTTATTATCATATCATTTGCATGTTTATCATGATGACTGTATCCTTGGATATATCTTATAGATTATTCTAAATGTCCCTGGTCAGTCATCTACGCGGGAGCGAAGATAAGATAAGACCAGTATCACTTTGATGAGGTATGGAGATACGAATCAAAGTCATGGGCACTTGTAAAAGTACAAGGTGCTGGACCGACCCACTATGAGAAAGCTGCATGGATTTAGTATAAGCTTATCTCATCTATAACCGCGTCACAACACCCTATGACCTGAGATCATCATGGATTCCTACATGATGAGTCACCTATTTTTGATCTAGTCAAAAGTCACCTTTGACCGGATGATGACAAAGGCTTGGATCGGGATCAGTGGTTTTTCATGCAAAGGAATGTGAGTGGTCAAGATGGAATTTGTCCCTCACATTTGTAGAGAGATAATACCGGGCCCCTCGATAAGTGAGTTGAAGAAATGTATGGCCATACTATGATGGAAAGGAGTTTCCATTTCAGTTTTTAAACTACTCAAGAATCGAGAAAGTAATGGTCAAGGACAGGAGGATGACACTATCCATGCTTCATCCTTGACCAAAGTATTGCGTGACAAAGGGGACGTGGCTGGTTGTGTGATAGGTAGTATCGTATAATCGATCCTCATGTGAATTGGGTAGTCACAAGTCTTGCTAGAGGCCGCTTGCAACTTGTGGGCTAGTATAGTATTGGCCAGCTATCAATCTCACATGAGCCTACAGGGTCGCACATAAGAATAGCCTAACACGAGCTATAATGTCCAAATTCATTGAATCTAAGATATGTCTAAGATTTAATGAATACAACGTTTTTATTTAGGGAGGATATATATATATATATATATATATATATATATATATATAATGATTGCACCTAGTGCAAGTGGGAGTTTGTTGGAAATTATACCCTAAGGGCTAATCATTAAATAACTTCCATATTTGATTTATGAAGATAAATCAATGATTTGATTTATAAAGATAAATCAAATCAGCTGGCTTTTAATTCATATTAAACAAATTGATTGAATTGAATCAATTAGACAAATTTAATTTCCAATTCAATTTCAAAATAAAAAAGATTGATTTTGAATATTTAATGCGGCCCATTAGGGTTATAAATACCCTTAGGTTGTAAGTAATTGGATTACACACACAAGAGAGTTGAAGAGCCACAAAAAAACCCTAGAAGAGAGATGTGAGACAAAAGCTTCAAGACACTAGCATACTGTCGTTCGTGTTGGAGTGTTGTTCGGTGTGGATACCAGTAGAGGGAGTGGATTTATAGAGTTGGCTCCTAAAGATTGATAGATCAAGAAGGTTAGCCCATGAGTTCGCAAAGCATGCACACGAGTTTGCATGGGTACGATTCTTCATAATTAACTCGATTTGAACACTGTTGATAGATCCTCTTCTTGGGATTCGTAATTTATTGGATAAATTTCATTCCGCTGCGTGTAGAAATCCCAACACTTACTTCCTTTACATTTACATTTTTGAATATAGAAATAGCGTAACAGATATTAAATCTTCTTGATGAAAAAAGATTGTATGAAGTCAACAAGAGTACAAAGTAAAATTAGTAACAAAACAATAAATGGAGATACAAGAATTTAACATTGAAAAATCTCTATTTCAAGGTGAGTGAGAGCAAACAACATGGCCAAAGCCACAAATTTCATCACTTATCTTTGGCAAAGGAATACAGTGTCAATGCTCTAATACAAATCTCAACTATAGGATGAGAACTAATTTGCCTTGCCCCAAAAAATCACCAATGGATTATATCAATAAAATATAAGAGAAAATTGAGCAATAAAATTGTTGGTTATGATTAGTTTTGATGATGTCTTATATAGATGCCATTATCAAGAGCAAAAAGTTTATATCATAAAGTTTATACCATATACATTGACTAATTGCTACATTTAATGTAGATTTGTTCATGTGGAGAAAGAACAAGAGAAGAGAAGAAAGAAAGAGTTGATTCATGGAGAATAATCAAGAAGAGAGAAGAAAGAAAGAAGAATTTGCTGAATAAACTAAGAAAATCATTATACAAGTTCTTAGTTTGATTCTAGAAGTCTCCATGATCAAATGAAAGTTAGAACAGCTCAATTCAGAGTTAAAACAAGCATATATCAGGTTCTGGATGAGCAAAATCGAGCCAGATACTTAAAAGTCAAGTTTACTGCATTACTGGAAGAGATCTGCCTCTGGATTATGAGAAAACTCGAGTTTAGGACACAAAACTCGAGTTTGGAACTCAAAACTCGAGTTAGTCAGTTAATGACTCGAATTTGTAGTGTCTTCAGCAACTCTGGCGTCTCTGGATCAGCAAAACTCGAGTTAGCCAATATAAACTCGAGTTTGGAACTCAAAACTCGAGTTAGTCACTTAATGACTCGAGTTTAGCAAGCTTTCAGCAACTCTGTCCAACTCTGTTTCACGATCAGAACTGGCGACCTCTGGTAATTTGATGATATCTCCCAAACCAGAGATCGGTTTAAGGTGAAATCAATTTTGTATGAAACTAAACATCCAATGCGTCATCTGGACAAATTTGCATGCTCAAAGAAGCTGAGATGAGAGAGCTATGAATTTTTGAAGTTGACCCATCTGTTAACGTCACCCAGCAGACCAAGCTTCAATGATTTGAGTGTATCTCGCAATCTACACATCAGAATGAGCTGAAATCGGTGGCATATGAAAGTAGACTCACATACCTTTCTAGAAACATAAAGATCATGAAAAACAAAGATCAAATGAGTGAGATATGATCTTCGAAAGTTGACTATAAATTCAAGATGCTGCAAAAACGCTGGCAAAGAACAACCTTCATTCATCAGCTCATAACTATCAGAATACAGTGAGTTTGGAGCTGATTCTTCTTGCAATGGAAAGAAGACTTAAAGAGCTTTATGGAGATAGGTACTGGATTCCAGGGATTGATCTTTATTAGGTCAGAAAGATATTCAATTTTACATAAAAGCCAAACTCGAGTCTGCATAGACAAACTCGAGTCTGTACAGACACAGAAATGAATCCAAAATTTTTACATTAAGCTAAACTCCAGTTTGCAAATCAAACCTGAAGCCTGGAAGATACAGAGAGCACTCAGAATCCCAAGCAAGCCAAACTCGAGTCTAGATTCCCTAACTCGAGTTTAGACCAAACAGAAAGGAACCCAGAAAACTCAATAGACTCCCAAATTCTAGTCTGGCCTTCCAAACTCCAGTTTGCACTTGACCCAGATAAACCTCAAATATTTCAGTAGTCACTAAAACTCGAGTTTGCTTCCCAAACTCGAGTCTGGATCATACAGAAAGATCATCCATTTTGGCTACACTACAAACTCAAGTCTCTGACCCTAAACTCCAGTCTGAAGACTTTGGGAATAAGGCTAAGTCTTCTTTGCTTATCCCCAAACTCGAGTCAATCACTAGTTGACTCGAGTCTAGGAGCAGGACCAAAATTCCATCCCAAGCCCAGAGCCCGATAGTTCTCTCTGTAAAAGTCAAACTCGAGTTAGCTTTTACAGACTGCAAGTTTAGACCACTAATCAACAAACATGCTTTCTGGATGAACCCCAAACTCGAGTCTGGAAGAACAAACTCGAGTTTGCATCGGGGATTTTGAAAAATCAAATGATGTTGATCTGCGAAATCTTAATGGGTCTTCCTGAAATTATTTCCTCATATGATATTATTGTTTCTAATGTCCTTGATGAAGTTTTGAGTGTTTTTCAGATAAGGTTTAGCCAAGATCAAGGTGAGATCAAGATCCAGGATAAATGCATTAAATGACGAACCTAGAACAGGCCTGATCCTTCTCCCTTATCTCAGATGTTCAGCTCAGACCGTTATATCTCATAAGAATCATCTCAAACGGTCAAATTAAGTTTATGGAATGACAAGAATTCTGGAAGACCATCTACAACAACTAAATCCAAGATTCCAGCCAAGAATTGAAGAAACAGAGGAAAATATACAACTGTCATATTCCAGATTTAAAGCTAAACTTTGAAGAATCAAAGAGAAGAAAATGCAACGGCTAGTTCCTCTTCTTCATCTATATAAGAAGCCCAGAAACGAAGAACAAGTGACACAGATACAAGAGGGAGAACAAGAACAGTGACGTGAGCTTACACAGTGAAAATGTCAATATTCTAACGTCTGCTTCATCTACTCTCTGAATATCTCAATGATCATATATCTAGCTTAGAGAGTGAGATTATATGTATTTGCTTCAGTGTTTATTCACTTACTTTTGAGAGAGAAGATTCATTGTAAACATCCTATTATTCTGAGAGTTACTCAAGATTGGGTGATCTTGAGTGGGAAACACTTTGTTATGATTACAGCTTGTAAGGGGAGTGAATCCGAGTGTGGGATTACTTCGAGTACAGAGTGTGTAATCAAGCAAGTGAATTGATTACGGTTTGTAAGGGGGAGTGAATCCTAGTGAGAGGATTACTTCAAGTACAGAACGTGTAATCAAGTTCAAAGCAAATAGTGGATTGAAAATCTCAATGAAGCTTGGGGACTGGACGTAGGTCAGATTGGACCGAACCAGGATAAATCACAGTTTGCATACTCTCTTCCCTTATCTTTTATATTTCCAGTGTATGCTTATCTTTGAATATCTAATTGTCAATTTATAAATTGCGAAAAGTTTTTTTAAAAGTTCCTAAAGCTTATCAAACACCCAATTCACCCCCCTCTCTTGGGTGATAGCCAGGTCCAACAAAAATATGTATCTCTTGGGTGAATATACAATTTGTGTGTTATAAATCACCGAACACAAAAGTTGCAATCACATTATATGTACCAAAGTTCATACAAAATCTGGGGAACGTACGGAGCTCTAATCAACAATCCCACCATTCATTTTCAAGATCTATATGTCTCAAACCACCCCATAAAATTTCAGGTCCATCAAACCAAAATCCAATTTCTGGTTGTCATTTTAATCAGAATCACTTAGGAAAATCTGCAATAGATGTGAATCAATGGATGAAAGTTCTGAAAAGAGAAAAAGAAGAATCAATGGATGATCTGATTGTCCAAAATGAAGTTCCATGTGTCTAGAACCCCTACACAAAAATTCAGCTATATCCAACAAGAAATCTCTTTCCAACCGCTACCTATATCAAAATCGTTCAGGTTAAAAATCTATAGAAAATATGCTTTATCATGAAGAGAAATCAAGAAACTTCCTTTTTTTCCCCTCTCATACAAAATATGGCAGCTTCACACAACCCTTATTAAGGTTCTCTATTTATTTCTTTACTTTGTTCCTATTATTTTCTTCCCTTTTTTTTTCTTTATATAAAATAGGAAATACATAAAATAGTAAATAAATACAATTGAACGAGTAAAAAAATCTTAAGCCTCCATATAGGAGTGATATCATGTGGCCCAACAAAATTCCTCCCATTACTGTGTGGAGAGGTTTGCCATTGTGGCGATCAATATGCAAGTCTCAAGTTCCCCCTTACTAATGGTTTTGTCCATATATCAACACTGTTTTTTTATTCATACCCTTCAGCAACAAACATTGCCTTGTACCTTGGCTTTGGGTTATGTTCTTCATATTTAATTTTAAACACTTATTTGTATTATGGTGCATTTCTACCTTTAAGCAACTTGACCGGTTCAAAGGTGTGACTATCTTTGAGGGACTGCATCTCATCTCGCATCACCTCAATCCACTTATCGTTATGCTCATCTTAAATGGCTTCCTTATACCACTATTGTTAATTCCCCTCAGAAAGTAAAGCATACTTATCTATAGAATATCAACAAGAAGATTGATGAGTTCTCACAGGTACAAAAATGCTTTTAAGACCGGACAAAAGAGGCATTATAGGACCAGACTCGCGACCGGTCTTGTTTCAGCCGGTATTAAAAGTATATCTTTAAGATCAGACTTAAACCGGTCATAAATAAACTCTTTTAAGACCGGACATTTAAAAACATCAGGTCTTAAAAGTGATACTAAAACTCAATTTTTAAGACCGGACAAAACTTTATCCGCTCTTAAAAGGTCAAATTTTTAAAGAATGGACAGAAATAATTGCGCTTTAAAAAATAGCGGTTAGTTAGACCAGACGATTAATTATACACGGTCTTAAACGACTCACTTTCAAGACTGGATGATTATCTTTTTAGACCGGACGTATTAAACTATCGGTCTTGAAAGACCAACTTTTAATACCGCACTAATATCAAATATGTTTGTCTGACCTTTAAGACTAGTGCTTTTGTTTTGTCGGTTTAAATTTTCCTGAATTTTTTCCATGTTATGTTCTTCCTAGTCATATCTACACAAATCCATATCAGTCAATTCAGCACATAAAAGGCTATACTTTAAGCTACAAGCTATGAATAATTATGAATAAATTGAATGATCATATATACACAAATCCGTACCAGCCAATCCAGCACATAAATAGCTATACTTTAAGCTACAAGTTATGAACGATTATGAATAAATTGAATTGGGAAAAAATAGAACACAAATATTATCGACTATGAGTTACAAATACAAATACAATAAGCTGTTACAATAAGATATACAACACTTAAATCAACATACATGCCCAATATTCACCATGCCTTCATCTAATTCCCATCCAACAATGTAACATACTCTTTTATAACACGCCCCTTTGGATCGGATCCTGCCACAAAAATAAAACAAGAACAAACTTCATATAGTCAGTGACATTGTTTAAAAACATGGAAGGAATATAATAGTGTTAAAACCTTAAAGTTTTCAAAGATTTGTGTAGTTACCTTACGAATTGACTCTTTTATGAAAGGATATCCTTCCATATCCCTTCTTGATGATCATTTCTTATTCTGGGTTCATTATTTGCTTCATCTTCTTCGTTCATGTCCGGTAGACCCCTTGAAAAAGGAGTACTCTCAGGAAGACCATGATTTGCATGACTTTCCTCATCAATATCGATGACCCCTTTTCCTTGGAGAGCTACAGACCACATTTTATTTGTGTGATCGGTGATATAAAAAACTTGTTTCGCTTGGTCTGTCATAATAAAAGGTTCATCTCCAAAACTTCTACTATTGACATCGACTAATGTAAATCCCAGCCAATCGATTTGAATACCATTATTGAGTAATACCCACTTGCATTTGAAAAGAGGAAATCTAATCACGACATAGTCCACCTCCCAATCTCTTTGATAACCCCGTAATATGGCATGACTGCTAATTTAGGCCGCTTGTCTTTCGAACTGGAGAAGTGCATAGATTCAGCGTCTAACATTACACAACTATTATAGATGGTGCTCACATCATCTAGGACTTCGTGTAAAATACATAACCGTTGATCACATACGAATTCCAACTTTTGACATCAACTTCAGGATCACATGTTAACCATTTGATTGTCTCAGAAACAGATTCCTCTCCCTCGACCTTTTGTTTGAACCAGTTTGCAAAATTTCTGTTATGCTCCTTAATCAACATTTTTTCAGTAATTCAGGGTTTAGCTTTCCACAGAGATTCTTTATGTGCAGCTATGCTAGCTTGAACTTCATCAACATTATTCAAGATGTATAAGTGGACTTGTGACAATTCATCAGGATCCACACTCTTCACTAAAGCCCCTTTTCTATCCCCTTCAGCATGCTGACATTTTGGAAGCCCGATATGTCTTACTTTGGCCAAATAATTTTGACAAAATTCCATGACCTCTTCAAATACATACTTCTGAACAATTGATGCTTCTGGCCAGTATGTCTTCTTCATGTACCCTTTTAAGAATTTCATAGATCTTTCAATTGGGTACAACTTTTTCTCTAACTAGATGAACAATTAGATGAACCATGATGTCAAAAAATGTAAGAACAAAAAGCTTCTCAAGGTGGCACAAGATAAGATATCCTTCGTTCCCTAATTCATCCAATTGTTCAATCTCGAAAACTTTACTGTAAACAGCATTGAAGAAGAAACAATCATTCAGAAGCATGTGTGGATCTTGCAAGCCCCTTATTTGACTTGTACCTTGGGGTTTCACATATCGGATAATTCAGCTTCTCTTCTAACTTGTTTCTATACAACACGCAATCATTTGGGCATGCGTGGATCTTTTTGTACTCCATCCCCATCGGACAAAGTATTTTCTTAGCATTATAGTATTGGTGAGACAACACATTATCATCCGAAAGCATGTCCTTAAAAGCCTCAAGCATTTCTGAAAAACTCTTGTCGCTCCACCCATGATGTGCCTTCAAGTTGACCAATTTCAATACAACCTTCAACAGTTGGTATTTTTTACACCCAGGGTATAGTGGGGGTCTCAGCATCACAGCACATATTACCATATGCATGTGATTGATGAAAAGCCTCTTCTCCTACATCACGAATAATGTCCTCTATGCGATCATCCATATCCGCGTCATTATCATCAGAGGCCACTTACCCATGTTGAGACCCACTTGGCATTTTTTCACTATGCCATGCCTATACTGTATAGGTCTTACAAAATCCTTGACAAATTAAATGTGTGTGTATAACTTCAGGACTTCGTCGCCTCTCATTAAAACATTGTATACAAGAGCAATAAAACTTCCCACTATCATTATGGGCATTTTGTCTAGCAAATTCTATAAATTCCCTAACCCCATTATGATATTCAACACTCGTCCGTAAAACATTTATCTAACTACGATCCATAGTAGAATTCCTATAGACAGAAAGATTTAACATACATAATCCAAAAAAACTCAAACTTGCATATAAAATAAGCCAACTACAAATGCCTATATAAGCTAAATGTTGGTTCTGTCTTATGGTCATAAATGTATCACAGTGAATCAAGAAGCAAAATAAATACACGACGAGGAAATTAAATGTATCGCAAGTAGGTCTTGTGGATTCACTTGTAGCATATAAGTTGAAATACGTTTGCTATGTCTTTCTTCTCCTGCCACGAACGTTAATGTTGCAGACAGTAAGAGTAACCTAAAAACACTTGTTGGTCAGTTGGGTACGTTCCACAAGAACATTTCATCAATTTTGTTCAACCTATGAAAAACCCAGAACGATAAGCAGGAAAATCATACAGTTATATAGCCGAAACAACTCTTATAGCTTGGTCTTTAGATCTTGAGCGAAGGAACCAGAAAATGGTTGTCGAGAGAGCAACGCGAAGCAGCAATGAAGCAAAACACAAACACTGGAGACAAAACCTGAGTAATCACTTTCGGCTCGACGAGAGAAGTTCATACAAGGAAATTTAATTTTTCCGCGTGAGTGGGGCGAGAGAGACATTTATTATTTGGGATATTATTAAGACCGGTCAATTAAAAAGAATATGGTCCTAAAAGTATATTTAAATTATATTGAACTTTTTAAGACCAAAAGTTTATAAAACTGCGGTCCTAAAATTAATTTAATTTAAATTATATTGAAAATTTTAAAACTAGAGGTTAATAATACTACAGTCATAAAAGTCAAATACTTTTTTAAATTAAAATGAAAGATTGCAGCAGCAATTGAATGAAAATAAAGGAACACCAGAGATTGGAGAATAAGCTTTTTCTTTAATGGATAATATGGAAAAAATAAAATATCAACTTAGTTTTTATTAATTTTTACATTACTAGGACCATAAGCAAGTACAAAAGGAAAATAAGAATAACAAATAGAAAATTAACAAAAACAAGCTTATAATGTGACTAAAAGTTCTAATGCTTATTATCAACTAATGTCTTGGAGATATCGGCTTCAGCTGCAGAAATTTCATGCCAGATATCAACAATTTATTGTATTATGCGCATCAGTATCACTTTATCATCATCATCTGCGGGAGTGTTGGGACCGAGAGGTTGGCAAATTTGTCACCAGGCTGGAGAGGGGGAGCAGGAACCTTTTCGTGGTCTAAAGGTTGGAGGGGGCCGTCAACCTCTTCATCATCCGACATAACAATGGATCCAATGACCTGAGACTCCTCCGTTGGAATAGAACGCACTGGACCTAAACCAATGAGAGATCTAAAGAAGGCACGAGATTCAGGAGTACCCCTGCGAGGGGTTATCTTGTATCTAACCATTGTTTGAGCAGTTGGGGCAGGAAGGGCAGAGAGCTACGTAGTGTGGATTTATGAGGTAATGAGGAGTTAAGAAGGACAGAGAGGAAGTGTGAGGAGGACAATAAAGGCAGGACTGCAGGAGTTAATACGCAAAAGTGTATTCAAACCGTCCTATAACATATCTACGGTCCTAAAAGTCTATTATTTATTATTTCATTAAATTACCTTTAAGATCGACTAGTAACATATCCCCGGTTCTAAAAGTATATTAATTTATTTTTCCATTTAATTACTTTTATGACCGTTTTTTTATCTTATAACCGGTCCTAAAAGTCAATTAATTTTTTTTTAAAAAATAATACTTTTAAGAAAGGATCTCTTACAATATCCGATATTAAAAGTTCATTCTTTTCAAATAAGAGACATCGGAGTCATATCCTTACACTCTGTTCAAATGAATGATTCAGAGTCTCTTCGGCTTCTAAATAAACTTCCCAACTAGGCTTCTCCTCGTATTCTGGTGAACTATGCGTCTCCTCATAAACGTTTTCTGTGTTTCACATTGTTCAGGATGGCTTCTCTATTTAAACCCGTTGTTACTTTTACTTTCTTCACATTCTTCTCAATCACTTCTACAACCTCCACCGTAATGGCTGCTCCACCACCACCAGGTGTGTCTAATCATCGTCCTCCCCCTTCACACCACCAGGTGTGCCCTGTAATATCCTGAATTCTATACCTTATTAATTGAGAATAGCCTAAAGTAGGCAAACAAATAAGCCCAGTTCGCGAAGAGTCCCAAGAATGTCGAGGGTTAGGAAGCCTCTCAGGGACCAAGTAACTTGGCTATACGGGTCAGTGAACCTAGTATGTATAAACTATGGAATTAAAGTGCCAATGGAAAAGAGGCATAAAAGACCTATATAGCATAAATTCGATCAGAAAAGATGCCACTAAACTATGTCCTAAGGTATAGGACACTTAGTTGAAAATATGACATTTTGAAAAAATACTAGTGTGTGGCAGTCAAGTATATGACATTTTCAGGGCAGTCAAGTATGCCCTGCATTTTTGAGAAAATACTAGCGTGTGGCATCATTTGTCGGAGTTTGGCATTTTGTGTCCCAATCTCGAGTAAAACTCGAGCAGGATCCAAAGTAAACACCAATAAAATAACTTTAATAAAATCAGGTCATGATGACATACTTTTGTGTTGGTCTAATAAAATCATGACACGTGTCTCGTCATCATGGCAAAGGTAAAAAGCTACTTTTGTGTTGGACCAGTAAAAGCATGACACGTGTCCCTTCATAATTACAAGTGCAAAAGCCAAAAAGCTTGTGAAAGAAGCTATGTAAGAAGAGATATTTTAAGGGCATTTTGGTAAATTGCTATAAGGGACACATGTGCATGCAATTAATGTGAAATGATAACTCAAAAGCTTCTTAAATAAGCTTCAAATTCGTGCAAAGCAAGGAGGAGAGAGAAAAGTCACCAAAACTTGCAAAATAAGCCAAGTTAAGAGGATATTTTGCAAGGGCACTTTGGTCATTTGGTTTGGGGGATTTTTAAGTACCCTCTTGACGTATTTTAAGACATTTTGCACTCCTGTTTTCATGAGTATTTTGACCAAGAGATCAAGGACCATAGAAATTAAACTAACAGTGCATAAGGGCACAAAAACACTTATACGGTGTTAATTTGTTGGTAAAAATGTCATTTAGCTATACCCTAAGGTATTGGACAATTGGCAGAGCAAGAGTGTGCTAAAATAAATATGCACATAACATCTTCTAGATGGATAAGGGTTCCCTGCGTTTTTGAAGTAAAAGAAGAGGTAAGTATATGACATGTGGTAGGTAAACTATGTGAAGGGGAGGAGGCCAACAAGGCAAGTAGAAAGGAAAACCAATGACCCAAGGTGTGCCACTTCATAAGGTAGGTAGAATGTGTGGATCATGGAAGCGCCAACAAGGCAAGAAAAGAGATGGAACATATGGCTGATTCCTAAGGCGACACGTGGCACATAATTGATGCATGCTTGACTTTTTACAAGGTAGTACAAGTGTAATTAATAGGGTAATTTAAAGTTAATGAAGCTTGCTCATAAGTCACAAAAACGTGCAGCTATGTGAGGGTAGGGAAAAAACTGAATAAGTCACATATTAAGGCCCAAATACATGCTCAAAGACTTGGGAAAACATTGACCAATGAGAGGGAACCAGCAAATACCAAGTAGAGGCTTGTTTATGAGGTATTTGAATCAAAAATTTGACCTTCCAAAGAGTTGATGTCATCACCTTTCTGACCATGGAATTTGGCACCACAAGAAAGTGACACACGGCGCATTCTAGACGTGATAAGCGGCGTGTTCTAGACCTGACACACAACGCGTTATGAACTTGACAAGCGGCGCGTCCTGGACCAGACATGTGGCGTGTTTTGGATCGCACCCGTGTTCTATATATACCCCTTTCCCTCATGGGTCTTTAGGCCATTTTCGGCCAAAAGATGGAAGGAAGAGAGAGAGAGAGAGAGAAGAATGAAATGGGGAAAAAAGAGAAGAGGGAGAAGGAGCAGGAGGAAGAGGAAGCATCCATTGAAGGTTAAGGTAAGATAGTGCAATATCTGGTTAGATAAGCGTTCAATCTTCTTCATAACATTCTTATGGTTCTTTTATGTTTAAGGCCAACACCATCAAAGGGCATGAAGAAGGAATCCAGGTTGGATTAGGTCCAAGATCAAGACAGATTCATATGCGGAGTAACTTTTGGACATCAAGGGACTTTTATTAAGACTGATCAGCTGTCAGGTGCGGTAACTGCTTACTCGCATACTTTATGTTACTCTGTATGTTTGTTTTGCCATGATTGAGGATGTAGGCTGTGGGGCTTATTGGACTGGTGTCCTTAGGTCACTACCGAGCTGAAATGCATTCAGGATAGTTAGGGTTTGAGGCCTTGGCTACTGTGATTTCCTAGCGCTGAGGATCCGGGGGCTTGTCTTGTTAGGCGGTCCTGCGGTTGTTAAGGACTTGGTCCTTTTACAGTGAACATATGCATATGTGGTATGCTGTTATATATGTTACTATATGAGATGTGTACTGAATGCATGTGGTCTGTGTTACCATGTTTGTTGTTGTGATTTGCTTGATTATAGATTGCATACATGCATTGCATACATATGGTATTTGAGTTTGATAGTTACCCTGGGATTCAATTTTGAATCCCAGACCATTCTAGGAATACAGGTGTTTTAGGTTGAGCTGATCAGGAGTATAAAAGGTAAAGGTCGAGAGGAGTGATTCGAAGAGATGAAGATGCTTTAAAGGAGGCTTAGTGTTGTATACACTGTGGATGAAACTATAAAGTTATTTACTGTTTAATATTTTATTTGGAATTACTGTATCATAACCTTATGAGAATTTATATCTTGGATGTTGTGGTTCTTTATTTACTTTTACCAGTATATCGTATTCGTCCAAACCGATTCAATGCCCTACCGTGTAATACTCTAATAACTGAAATGTGATTGACAATAAAAATTCACAGAATATAGTTAACAACATACAAAACAAACGGAAAAAGGGCAACTTTTACCTTTTGAGAATAAAAACAAACACAGTGACAACTCTTCTCAAGGATGGACAATCGTTGCCTTCGATTTTATCACACCCAAAGTTGAAAATTTCAAGTCTTTTCCAACAATGCTCTTCAACTTCTGAAGAGGTTAAAACTTATGACAACAAGGGTCTTGAGCTTGAGCAGAACGCCAGAAACTTGAGATTTCTTGAACCCTAATGATTTATCTTAAAAATGAGTCATCATTTCTATTTAAAAGAAGACTATTAAAGACCTGAAATTTAACAAATAGATAGTCCTAAATACCTAGCCATATTTAATTTAGAATTATCGAAGACTTTTAGGACCGAATGTTATATAAATAAGCGATCCTAAAAGTGTTGCCACATTTTATAAGACTTTTAAGACCGACGAAATAACATACGGTCTTAAAATCTAGGCCTTTTTTTTAAAAAAAAAAAAGAAACAAAGACCTTTAAGAGCATCTCTTTAACAAATATGTGTTCTTAAAAGTGTCGCCATATTTTATAAGACTTTTAAGACTGGATATGTATTAAACATACGGTCCTAAAATCTAGGCTTATATTTTTTTAAAACAACAAAGACTTTTAGGACCGTCTCTTTAATAAATATGCGTTCCTAAAAGTGTCGTGATATTTTATAAGACTTTTAAGACCAGAGATATATCAAACATACGGTCCTTAAGTCGTAAATACTTTTCAAAATCTCTTACTGTTATATACAACTCTCCAAAACTCAAATTTCAAGCAATATCCACCATCCAATACATTTAGAAAACCAACATTACACAAGCAAAGAAAATGGTTCGAAAAAATAAACAAATTTATTATATATTGAGTTATACAAATTGTACAATTGTTCATTTACAGAATGAATTTACAAATGAATATAATACTGTAATTACAATTGTTTTTCTACAAGCATATATTTACAAATGAAGTTAGTACTGTAATTGTTGTATTTACTTTAAGAGGTCAGTAAGATGTTGACAAAACACACTGTGTATGTGCTCCACTTCATCATCAGAAAAGGAAGTAGCAGAGGCAAACCTCTGTAACATCAAAGAAATTGAATTAATTTGCGTGCATATTTCATATGTAATATTAAGCCAGAAATTGAATTCAACCATAATATGTAACATCAAATACATTTCCCTTTGCAGTGAGTTTATTCCTTGGTTGCGTGATAATATCATATATGTATTTCACAGGCCACATAAGTTGGATCCTTCTTCTTGAACTTAGTAGTTCCTTAGTAATCTTTTTGAATTCAGAGTGAAGACTATTGTATTCAGAAAGTAATTCATCAAAAGTTGGTTCAGAATCACTTACCTCTTCATTGTCAGATTCTTCCTGAGCGACCAGACAAATGTTTATTGTTTGCTCTTCATCCTCTTCATCTTCATCAGATGAGCTATCTCCCTAGATGGCAGATATATAGGCTTTCTTTTTGAAGGAGCTAAATCTTTTCTTTTCCTTTTCATTGTTCTTTAGCTGGGGACATTCAGACTTAATATGACATGACTTGTCACACTCATAGCATATGATTGGTTTCTTTGTTTCCTTGTTGTTGTTGTTCTTGTGAAACTTCCGAAATCCTTGATCCTTCTTGTAGGACTTTTTGAATCTCTGGACCATCATCCCAATCTCTTCATCATCAATTTCGTCATCATCAAAACCTCTATCATCTTTGATGGTTTTGAGAGCAATTCCCTTCTGTTTGCCTTCCATTTCATCAAGTCCTTTTCTGAACTTGATTTTGCCTTCGTATTCTGATAGACTTCTGAAGAGAGCAGCTACAAATTGCATGAATTATCCTCGGGCTTCTTCGATGACTGTCACTTTAGCTTCCCAATCCTTGGTTAGTACATTTAAGATTTTTCTTACCTGAGCTTTTTGTTCATATACCTTCCCCAAAGCTGACAATTGATTGATGAAATGAGTGAAACGAAGCTAGAATTCTGCAATTGATTCTCCAGACTTCATGTGTAACAGATCATACTCAGTTGTGAGGGTGTTGATTCTGTTTTCCTTCATTCTTGAAGTTCCTTCATAGGCCACTTCCAATGCATACCACATCTTTTTGGCACTGGGCTAATTGCAAATGTGAAAGTACTCCTTTTGGCTTAATGTACTTTGTAACAAAAAAATAGCTTTGCTGTTAAGGACAACTTTCTTTTGATCATTTTCATCAAATTCAGCTTTTCTTTTTGGTACAATATTTTCTCCTACTTTCTTGGTAGGGACATAGTTGCCTTCCTCAATTACTTCCCACAGACCATACTCACTGGCCATCACAAATACTTTGAATTTGGATTTCCAGAATGAGTAATGTTCACCATTGATACGTGGTGGTTTGTTTATTGAGGCTCCATCTGGTAGAATTCCTTCCATTGGATCTTTTTGTGTAGGATGTTAATCCTTTAAGTAGACAACCTTGCTCTGATACCAAATGAAGATGGAAGAAATCACCAATAGGGGGTGAATTGGGGATTTGAAAAAAATCTTTCAAAGATGTCTAAGTTTTCAAAACTTGAAATGTAAAAGGAGAAGGAAGAAAAGCTGGATACAAAGGATTTATACTGATTCGGTCCTAACTTTGACCTACTCCAATCCTCAGATATCTTCTGGGTATTTCTAATATCTCAACGAGCTTTAATTACAACAATGTAAATCACATGCAATCCTAATCACCTAGGACTTGGTCCCCCTTACACTTTGTAATTAAACAACCCAACTCACAGGTTCCACAATCTTGAGTTCTCACAAACAAGTAATCAGAAATGATTTTCGAAATCACACTCTCTTAAAGAGCAAATAATCATAAACATTGAAGTTCAAAAAATATTTCACATAACAGAGCTTAAAGATCAAAGAAGCAATTAGATGTAATTCTATTGTGTGTCTTGCTCTTCGTCTTCATGGGTATTTATAGGTTAACTAGTGAAACTAGCCGTTGCATTTTCTTCTCTAACATTCAGCTGTAAATCTGGAAAATGGTTGTTGCATATTTTTCTTTATTTCTTCAATTCTTGGCTGGAATCTTGGATATAGCCGTTACAGATGATCTTCCAGTATTCTTGTCATTCCATAATCCGTTTTTGACCGTTGGAGAGTGATTTGGTTGATCCATAACGGTCTGTGTTGTACCATTGGGATAAAGGAGAAGTTTCAGCCTGGTTTTTTGTTCTGCATTAAATGCTCTTAACCCAGATCTGATCTAAAGCTCAAAACGTGTTAAAGTAATATGTAACTCATGAACAAACATATCAAACATATATATGATGATTCGTAATCTAATTTAAGTGTAAAACACATCATTAGAGTGAATTAGAAACATGAAACACGCGAAGAGTAAAATAGAGATCTCGTTAGGCTCAAGTTTAACATCAGTAGGCTCGAGTTTGTTCATGTGCACTCAAGCATAAAGTAGGTAGGCTTGAGTTTGCCCTTTACAAATCAATGCTTATCGTGATGAGTGTTTGAAAGTATTTTGGAATAGTTCACAAACTCGAGTCTATTAGTGACAGGCTCGAGTCTAGAGCTGTTTGCAATGAAATGAAGTTTAAGTACAAAGACGTAGGCTTGAGTCAAGCAACTTGGGCTCGAGTCTAATCGGGCCATGAAACTTTGATAGCTCTCTATCTGAGCCAAACTCGAGTCTATAAGTGTTAGGCTCGAGTTTGCTTCAGCCATACGCTTTTTGAGACTTCTTTCAATTTGAAATAGGCTTGAGTTAATGACGTTATGCTTGAGCCTATTTTTGAGTAAATATTTGATTGCTCTCTGGAAGGGTCAGGCTTGAGTCTAATTGCATAGGCTCGAGTTTACTCATATGGAATTTTGTTTAAGGAGCTCTCTGTATGACTTAGGCTTGAGCCAGGAAATACATGCTCAAGTTTAGAGTAATGAAGAAATGCAACATATTCTCTGTAAGGCACATGCTCGAGTTCATTCTGATAAGCTCGAGTCTAACTGAGAGTCAATAACTTAATTTGCTCTCTGTAAGACGTAGACTCGAGTTTATCATGATAGGCTCGAGTCTGCCTTACTTGTAAAACATGAATCTTGCTCTCTATCACGAGCAGGGTCGAGTCTAATGAGTTAGGCTCAAGTTTTCCTGAGTTCAAAATACTTGTTTTACTTTATGTTAAGTGTAAACTTGAGTTTATCAAAACTAAACTCGAGTTTAATTTACATTATCAGTTTCAACAATTTTTAAGCATGTTTGAACTTTTAGTAACAATGAAATCCTTTTTAGTTTACAATGGTCCGTTATCATAAAAACACATAGAGAACTAACAGGTTTTGCCACGTACAGGTCACAAGGTTGCTTTGACTGTCCAACAATGCAGCTCCCTCTAGCGCTCTACTGCACAGGTGTAGGTGTATGTGTGAAGGGAACACTAGTCTCTGGACGAGAGCTAATAATCTTCTTCGTCTCCCGGTCGCAACGATCAGAACGTCATTCCTCCCGCCCAACACAAAAGATCCCTCTGCTTCTTTCTTTTTAAGATCTTTCTGTAAGATACAGATAATGAGAAGCTTAGTAATGAAACATGTTTAGTAACTAAAAAATAACAATAACGATACTTACAATTCTTTCAGCAACTATACGAGTTTATTCACTTGTGTAGGCACTGTCTTTTTGTTGCCGAATATACAACCACAAATCCTCGTGGCGTTTTAGGGATGCCGGCTGATCAACTATCGTAGAAGGATTGGATTCAACTTCTTCTTCCAATCTCTTCCGCTTGGCCTCCATCATTTCTTTTTCGGCCTTTGCATATCTGCCGCGAGAAGCCCTATGCAAGCAATCATTCTTTCTCCCTATCTCCTGTGCTTGTTCCCTTCTTCTCTGTGAATCAGAATTGAAAAAAACTATTAATTATGAATTTAAGCCATCTCACTAACAAAAATTAAAGAACTTCTGCTTCATATGAACCTCAAACATTAGTCAAATTCACTTCATCAAGTTTCAACATTTTATTTAAGGAAGATGTATAATTGTATAAAACTAACATACTAACTTACTAATAGCAATGTCTAATGACTACCTACTATAACAAAACTAGCTAAGAATATAATAACGGTTCCTCTGATGCAGGACAAAGGATGGAAATATATACTTCTATTCACACATTAAACCATCTAACTAACAGGATTAGATGAACATAATAACATTCACATATCCACACAGGTTAATAAGCAAACAAAAAGGGCAAACAAAACTAAATATGAACTCACCAAAGCATCAGGAGTGGTCCGAAGCTGAACAAATTGATCTCAAATTTGTTGATCAATAAATGTGTACTTGTCCCAAGGATTATGCTCAGGTTGAACCCTAGCAAAAGTATAGGTGTTGGCTAGAAAAGTCTTAAACTTCCTCCACCGATCAGCACAATAAGACAATGTCTTGTCTTTCAATTTCTCAGAGTCAGGGACAGTGTATGTAAGCCAGATAGTGTCCCAAAGAGGATCTTTCACTGTGCAACGGTCCACATTTTTCCACTCATCTATCAAGATGCTGACCTTGTTGCATGCCATATAACCGACAAAACTATTATATTTGTTTTTATTCGAACCGAAAGGTTCCAACCTTTCATTAAACTGAATCTCAATTTTTGACCCAATGTTCTGTTTTACGACTACGTCCCTCATTCATGTGCCACTTCTATGATGGCGTGCATGGCAGTTACGAGGCTCATTTTGAGATGAAGAGGGTTCGTTCTGGCTCACACCAGTAACATTAGTAACTAGTGTTGATTGAACAAGAAGAGAATGATTTTCTCCGTTCATTTTCGAGAAAGAAAGAGAGGTTGAGAGTGGTGGTGCGAAAGAGTAACGCCTGAGAACGTGAGAGAGTAATAAGGATGGTGGTGGTTGGCAAGGAATAGAGTAATGCAACAGGAAGTAGGGTTTCACGAAGCGAACAAGGGTTTCAGAGCTTAGACAGATAGACGTAAGTCTTAAATAAGGTTTCGCGTGAAGAAGTATATGTTTCCATTTTTAAGACCGGAGTAACTAAAACGATGGTCTTAAAGGTTAACATTTAAGATTGTCTGTTATTTATGTCCGTTCTTAAAAGTAATAAACTCTTAGTTTAAATTTTTTCATTATTTAGTACCAGGTATAAGTTACATCCGCTCTTAAAAGTATTACCTTTAAGACCATCATTTATATATGTCCGATCTTAAAAGTCTGATACAATTATATTTAAATATTTCCTTATTATTCTTTACCGCAAAAAATATAAGTCGGGGATATACGAGTTTTCTCTATAATGTAATCCATATTTTTATTGTTTTAACAGTTTTAAGAGCGGTTTGTTTTTTTAAGTGGCCTGAATAATATATTTAAGACATTGATACGTTAAAAGAAGTTCTTTATATTTACAAAATTGCCACTGGTCATATTTTGAAGACCGGGGCGTCGATACTCCGTTGTAAATGAGGCGATCTTAAAAATTGATGCAGTCAAAGAAGTTCTTTATATGTACAAAATTGCCACCGGTCATTTCTTTAAGAACGGGGCGTCGATATCGCAGTAAATGAGGTGATCTTAAAACACTTTTTTGCAGTAGTGTCTACTACTCCTTGACCTACTCTTAAGAATATATGTTTGAGTATTCTCAGGCTCTACACTCACTTCGGGAATAGGAACATCAACATCACCTTCACCTTACTAATTCTTTTAAGCACTACCTACATGTTGCTCCATTGTTCTATATGGGGGACTATATCAACATCAACTTCACCTTCCTACTATCCTCCATGTTGAATATCTATGATATTTGTTGGATTTTGGGATCCCTTCGTATACAGAGAAAGACCCAATGTTTAATTTGTCAATTTTATGTATTTCATATTTTATGAAAAAAAAGGACAGAAGGGATAAAAAAAACAAAGGAAGAACAAAAAGAGTGAGAGAATGAAAAAAAAGAAAGTTTCTTGATTGTTCTTTGTGAGAGAGAATATTCTCTTGGAGTTTCCTAATTTAAGGCCCATTGTGTCTCATTTATTTAAGTGGCCAAGAGGGGGCATGTTAGGACTTTGTTAGATAGGTCTGCTTGTGTAGCCATGTGAGGGAAAAGAAGAGAGAAAGAGAAAAACACATATTTATAGGGTAGGCTCAATAAATCGACTTTTGTGCCCTCATTAACAGTTGGATCAGGCTGAAATCTGGTCCACATGTTCAAACATATAGTTCACTTTTTTAAATGGTGGGGGATCGTTGTTTGGAGCCCTGGTGTGAGAGAAATTGTGTTCATGGTAAACTATGTTTTTATGGGCATTTTCAATGTCTTTATTTTCTATTGTAAGCTTGCAGTTTTAGTTATTTGATTAGGTGATTGCATGTGTTTGTGCATCTTGTTGGAACTCTCTTATATCTTGTTTTTTATTATAGTGGATATGATTTTCCTTGGTCTAGACAACATGTCGTTTCTACATTTAAATTAAGGGCTTTCCTATATTAATAATTCTGTTGTCTTTGATGCCATTCAATTTCTACCATATATTTCTTTATATGTTACTACATAGCACTGGTACAAAAATGGCTTTTAAGACTGGACAAAAGATACATCCTAAAACTGGATTTGTGACCGCTCTCAATACAAGCGGTCTTAAAAGTCTATCACTTTTAAGACCCAATGCAAACCAGTCTTAAAAAATTGTTTTTAGACTGGACTTTCAAAATATGAGGTATTAAAAGTCCTACTATATAGACCTGATATATTTTTTGTTGTCTTAAAACCCTATTTTTAAGACTAGAATGATCAATACATCAGTCTAAAAAGTTGATTTTTAAGACTGAATTAATAAATAAGATGGTCTTAAAAGTTTGAATTTTAAGACCAGATATTTAACACACCTAACCCGTCTTGAATGTCTGAATTTTTAGATTGGATGTGTCTAATATTTGGCCTTAAAAGTCAGACTTGTTAGACCATCGATGTATGTAATACGTTGGGTCTAAATTTTCTCATATTTTTTCACTAACCTATTTCTTGTTAATCATACACATCCACCACCCAATCAACACCTAAAAAGCAGTACTTTAAGCTACAAGCTATGAAAAATCCATTATGAATTACAGGTTGAATTATTGCAAATGAATACAAATATTATTCACCATGAGTTATGTCCTCTTAATGAATATACTATGACAGCACAACACCTAAATGAATACAATAAGATTTGTTACAAATACAAGGAGTAACAAAGATAGTACCTAAATGAACCATAGATGCATAATTCACCATGTCTTCATTAGATTTTCACCTAACAAAGTATCATTCATCTTTTATATAATATACCCCTTTTGGATCCTACCACAAAAATAAAAACAAAAACAAAAGCTTAACAGTCAATGACATTATTTAAGAACATAGGAAGGAATATAGTTAAAACGTTAAAGTTTTCATAGAATTCTATATATGAATATTACCTGATGAATTGTCTTTTTTATAAAACGATATCTTCCCATATCCCTTCATGATGATCATTTCTTATGCCAGATTTATTATCCATTTCATCTTCTTCGTTCATCTTCAAAAGACCCATTGAAAAAAGAGTACTCTCAGGAAGACCATAATTTAAATGAATTTCCTCATCAATATCAACGAACCTTTTTCCTTAGAGAGCTACAAACCACATTTTATTTTCCTGATCGATGATATAGAACACTTGTTTCGCCTAGTCTGACATAATAAAAGGTTCATCTCCAAAACTGCTATTATTAATATCGACTAATGTAAATCCTAGTCAATTGATTTGAATATCATTATTGAAATTAACTCACTTACATTTGAAAATGGGAAATTTAATTTTAACATAGCCCACCTCTCAAATCTCTTCAATAACCCCATAATAAGGCATGACTGCCAATTTTAATATTCTTGTCTTTCAAGCTGGAGAAGTGATAGATTTAGCCTCTAACATAATACCACTATTTTGAATGGTGCTCCTATCATCTAGGGACTTTGTGTAAAAGGTATAACCATTGATCACATACCAATTCCAAGTTATGACATCAACCTCAAGACCACGTGCTAACCATTTTATTATATTAGAAACACATTCCTCTCCCTTGACCTTTAGTTTAAACCAGTTTGCAAAAGTTCTATTATGCTCCCTAATTAACCGTTGTTTAGTCATTCGAATATTTTTGTTTCTTACAACTTCTTTATGTGCATCTATGCTTGGCCGTAGTTGATCAAGGAGGCCTTTAACTTCATTGACAGGCCACAATCTAGTTCTAAAAGATCAATTGAATACCATAAGGATAATTTTACCCTTGACATCCAACTTAGACTTGTCAACAACATCAGGGGCTAGAGCTTCAAGAGGGGTTTTGATTAGGATTTCATCATGTGGAGTAGAAAAATGTACAACCTTCACTAGCCATGAAATTAAACTTCTCTTGACATCACTCAATACATTTAGCTCACCAGTTGTGAGAGGGAGAGGTGCATCAGCAATGATCACCTCTTCAACTGATATTCTGAATTGATCATCAGTCATTTGTTAGTGGTGTACAACTGATCCTAACTTGTGGACTGTCCCATGCGTAACTAATAAACTATTAGGATCCTTCAAATAAAAGTCATAAGGTTTAGGACCCTCTGCCTATCCAACAATGCAACTCCCTTTAGTACTTTGCTGCATAGGTGTAGGTGAATGTACCATGGGAATATTGGTCTCATTATGTGAGCTCACAATCATCATCATTTCCTCCTTCATCTTGCTCATTTGGGCTTCAAACATTGCCCTTAATGAAGCTTCTCCTGTCACTGCTCACTTCACTGCTTCCTCACTTACGACTACCACCATATTTTTCATCTCCTCCTGGGTAACCATACTTTGTTTATGGCGTTTTAGATGAACCAAAGTATTGCCTTAGGCCTACGCCTCCTCCAATTCCCCTTACACACCCTACATACTCTAATTTTCCAGGGGCAATGTCAAAATATCATTCCTCCTATACGACAAAAATGATCCTTCTGCTTCTTTCTTTTTAAGTTGGTCCTGTAAGATACAGACAATGAGAAGCTTAGTAATGAAACTTGTTTAGTAACTAAAAAATAACAATAACGATACTTACAATTTTTTTAGAAACTATACAAGTTGTTATACTCGTATAAGCCCCGCTTCTCTTTCGCGATAATACAACCATAAGTCTTTGCGACGTATTAGAGATGGCATATCACATATCACAGAAGGATTAAATCAATCTTCTTCTTTCAATCCCTTTCACTTGGCCACCATCAACTCTTTTTTATCCTTTTTCATAACCGCCACGAGACATTCTATGAGGGCAATCATTTTTTCTACCTGTTTCTTGTGCTTGTCCCCCTCCCCCTTTTTCTATGAATCATAATTTAAAACAACTATTAATTACGAATTCCAGATCATCTCACTAACAGAAATTAGAGAACTTCTGCTTGATATTAACCTTAAATACCAGTCAAATTCACTTCATCAAGTTCAAGACTTGCATAAAACAATAGCAAAATTTTACTGTATCTACAGTCATATTCATAAAAGAACTAAGACATGGTCTTCTAATGCAGGACAGAGGGTGGAAATGTCATTCTATAACTGCATGAAATTTGAATTAACAAGTAGAAGTATTTTATTTTTCTTCTATTCACACACAAAACCATCTCACTAACAAGATTAGATAAACATGATAACATATCACATTTCCACACAATTTCTTAAGCAAACAAAAAAGAGGGAAAAAATAAATGTAGGACATATCAAAGCTTCTGTAGTAATAAAAGCCGTTTACGAGGCTCACTTGGAGATGTGAAAGGTTTGCTCTGATTCACACTAGTAATTGGTGTTCCTCAAGTAAGGCTACAATCGCTTTCTTCGTTCATTTTCGAGACAGTAAGAGAGGTTGAGAGAAGGGGTGCGAGAGAGCAATGACTGAGCGAATAAGAGAGTAATAGAGGCTAGTAGTGGTGGATGAGGAGGAGAGGTAATGTGACACGATGAGAGGTTTCACAACAGGATGAGAGTTTTAGAGAGAGGAACTTTAGGTTTCTATAGCACCCCTACAGTTGTAACCAAACCCTGTTAATTAGCAAAACCCATGCAGTTCAATAGTCAGAGACTGGACTAGATAAAATTAATCTCATGAAATAAGATTAAAAGGAAAATCAAAGGACCAAAGTGAGCCACATCATAAGGTAGGTAGAATTTGTGTGGATTATGGAAGTGCCAACAAGGCAAGAAGGGAGAAGGAACATATGGTTGAACCCAATGGCGGACTCAGGACTTTACGTTTGTGGGTGCACAATTAGTTGCCCCCAAAATTTATTTTTAAAGAAAGTTTTAAACGCATTAAAAAAACAAAAGAATATAAATAATAAAAGAAAAAAGAAAACTTCAATTTAACATAGAAAAATAATAATCAAAAGTGAACCTATTTGTATATCTCACTATGAGGAATTGATTAATTGCCATTTTGGTTTGCTAAACAGTATACAAGATAGAATAAAAAACAAAAAATTGAGACTAAGGTTATAATTTTTTGTTTATAATTTTTTATGCTAAATAGTATATGATTAAAGGATAAATGAAAATATTGGGATATTTTAATTACTCATTTGAATAATCTAATTTATAAATGTATAAGTCTCGATAGATAAAAAAATATATTTTAAAACAGGGTAAATCAAGCCATGGATGACAATCTGATTATAGGATTACAAAATCAGATCACAAAAGACACTTTAATTCTTAGAGATAAAATTATGAGCTTTTAAATTAAAATATTAATGACCTAATAATAATAAATAAATCCTAATATCCAAATGTGGGATGCAGGCCGAAAAGGAAGGAAGGAAGGGGAAAAAACAAGAAATGGCTGCGAGGTAGAGATCGAACATGAGCCTTGATAGATAGTGGCACCTAAGACCATCCTGTGTGCCATTGTGCCCTGTGATATATATAATGTCTGGTTACTACATAATATATATAATGCCAAAGTTTGGGTCTACACTTGCAAACCTAAGCACCAATGCAGGTCCGCCACTGGTTGAACCCTAAGGTGACACGTGGTATATAATTAATGCAAGCTTGACTTTTTTCATAGTAGTACAATGGTAATTAATAATTGTAATTGATAAGGGTAAGTAAAGTCAAATAAGCTTGATCATTAAGTCACAAAAAAATGTGCAACTATGTGAGGTAGGGAAAAAACTGAATAAGTCACATATTAAGGCCCAAATACATGATCAAAAACTTGGGAAAACATTAACCAATGAGAGGGAACCTTCTTTCAAGTGGATATGGCATCACCTAGCTTAGAAAAAGTTTAGAAAGCTTGGGGGAAAAGGTAAAAAGGTAACTACTAAGGCCGGACCAAAACTGGTAATCTCCATAAAATCTGGGCCAAAGTAGGTAATTTTCCCCAAAAGAACAGAGGGTATCCAAAACCCTTGAAGGGGTAATGTGCCATGTGTCAGCTCCTCAAAAGCCTCTAGAACCCTCTGGAATTTCTTGGAAAGGAAGAAAAGGAAGAAGCAGTGTAAAAGACAAGTCCAGACCCCACGTTTTGAACAAAAAGGGGCAAAATGGGAATAAATTGGTAAAAATTAATTGGACCAGATTGGTGGGCCTAAAGTGGCATGCCATATGTCCTTTTGGACAGGTCCAAGCACATGGGGAAAGGTTGGTAATTATTAAAAAGTTTTGGGCCAAAAATTGTAATTTTTGAGAGTTTTGGGCCAAACGTGTAATTTTCCCCAAAAGTAGAAAATATCTAGATATTTATGGGAGTGAAGCGCCACTTGGAAACTGCTGGATGACCCTGTAAAAGTCTAGAAATTCTTGGAGAGCAAGCCAACTATCAAATCCAATTTATTAAACTGTCCGAATTACGCCTGTTAATTCCAAAATTTATCGGATGAAATTCACCTCTATAAAAAGGTGTTTAACCCTTCAATTTCACCCAAAGGGGCGAAAATTTCAGAGGGCAGAGAGAGAGAGGGATCTGCAACCACTTAACATCAAGCTAAGATTCAAGAATCATAGGTATATCCATTGTTGGCCGATTTTGAGGTAACCCGAAAAACCTTTTCTTCTTAAGTCCTTGTTAAGTATTTTCATGGATCTGACTAGGGCTTGATGATAAGGACTGATTTTGGAGATTTTGATGGTTCCAAAGTGTTTAAAATATGATTTTGTGTAGGGTTCACCTATGGTTTAGGTTTCCGAAGCCAAAAACACTGAAAAACCTCTTAAATTAAGTTTATTCTCAATTTTGGAATTTCTGACAGAAGAGTTTTAAATCGACCTTAAAAATAGTAAATGAGGTATTTTTAAGCTGAAACTTTTTATGGTGAAATTAGACATCTAGGGCTTCAACAGGATGTATAATTTTGTAAAATTTGGATTTTTCAACTAGGAGATAAAAATTGTTAAAGTTGGTACATAAGTAGCAGGGGCAAATCTGGGCAGAGGGTGTAAAAGTAACCCCACGCCGCAAAACGTGTATTGGGGTTATTTTTCCTGAAAAATAGATATCTTTATGGTTCAAAGGGCATTGGTTTCATTCAAAAATAATTTTTGTAGATTTTTCTAAAAATCGTTAACGGAGGGTCAAAAACAGGGAATCTCTGGAAAACCTAGGTTAAGCTCGGTTTTGGTGAATAATGAATGGATGTGAACCCAGATGACTACTGTAAATATTTTTCCTATAAACTAGACATCCTAAAGGTTTTGTGGCCGTTGATTTCACGTCAATACGATTCTCCTAGACTTTATTAAAAATTGGTGAAGTTGAAAAAAAAACGAGTCTGGAGAACTCTGTGATAGGCGAAATTCATAGGAATTAAAAGTTGAGTTGGTAGTCATAATTGAAAGTGTGATATTTTGTTGTAACTAGGGTATTAACTCATATGGATCATACTTTCAACAACAAGAGAAGTATTTGCTAATTTCAAGGAGTACCAGGTAGTAACTGTTGACTCACATACTCTATGTTATTTTGGCATGTTGTGTTGATCATGATGAAGGAGATCGGGCTATAGTACCTGTTGGACTGCGTGTCCTTAGGGTTTTGCTATAGTACCAAGGGCATGTATGATCAGGCTGTAGTGCCTATTAGGCTGCAGTACCGAGAATCTATTGGGGTAGGTAAGGCCTATATGAATGTGTGTTTATAGGTCACTACTAAGGCCCTACGTGGGAAATGTATCATGGGGCTTGTCTTGACCAAGCATTCATACGGGCTATGCCAGAGGTAGAACATACATGTCAGATTGTTTGTGCTTGAGGTAGGATGATCTTTCTTTACTTTCCTAGTTGTGATTTGCATTGCATGCATTGTATACATATTGTATTTGAGTATAATAGTTACTCTGGGGTTAAACTTTGAACTCTAGACCGTTGTAAAGATATAAGGGCAGGGAAGTAGCAGTCGAAGGTGGAAGAAGGTAGGGCATTGCAGTGCAAATGAAGAATAGGGAATGCCCTATTACATTTTGTAGTTATCTTTGGGAGGGACTATATATCATTTTGGTGTTTTATTTTGGATAACTGTACCCGTAACCCTTTGGGAACTTTTACTTACTGTTTTTTTACTTTTACCAGTATAGTAGGAAGTCCAAACCGGTTAATATGCTTTATTACGCGTACTCTGATGTATGTTAAATGGACCTAATAACTAAGGAAAGGTAATCATTAAAAGGAATCCCTCTAACCCGCCACCCGAAAGGGCGAAGCCGGTAGGGTTTATAACAGTTTTGATGTGAAGAAAGAAGATATATGCCTTTTTGGCGCTGTAATTTTAAGATCGAATATATTTAGAAGCCGTTCTTAAAAGTTAAACTTTAAGACCGGTCCTTGTTAAATCTAGTCTTAAAAGTAATTAATTTTTTATTTAACTTTTTTCTTATATTTTGTATCAACTACTATTTATGTCTGGTCTTACAAGTTTAACTTTTAATATCGGCTTCTAAATATATCCGGTCTTAAAATTAATAGACTTTATATTTAAATTTTTCCATATATTTTGGAGAAGATACTATTTAAGTTTGGTCATATGAGATTTCTCTAAAAAGTAATTAATATTTCAATATGTTTTTATTATATTTAAGACCGGATGTTTTAGAAACTGGTCTAAATATGATATATTAGACCTATGAATAAAGGATCTGGTCCAAGAAGTTTTTAACATTTACAAAACTACTATTAGTCATACTTTTAAGACCGAAGCGTCAATACTCTAGTCTAAACAAGGTGGTCTTAAAACCCTTTCTTGTACTAGTGTAGACTTTTGTAAGTGAAATGAATATTTAACATACATTGTGTCCTTCCTAACAAGACATTGGGATATGGCTAGAGAAAGAGTTGGGGTGAGCTGGGCCTGTGGGGTTAATTAAGGGGCTAGTCAAGAGTGATGGTGAGGTTGAAGAGGTGGAGTTGTGTTGGAAAAGTTTTTGGCACGTGGATGTGAGTTGTGAGCAGCTTTTCCATATAGGTTGACTCTCATAGATGACAAGGATAATAATATAAAAAGTGAAAAAATGAAGTGCTAAGTCATAGACAAGTTAAAAATTTAGAGATTCAGTCGCACCAAGTCATATTTAAGAAATTGTTATAACTTCGTTTAAAGTTGAAGGACTAAAGATTAATTTTCCCTCTTTCTTTTTTTTTTGAAATTATTACTACTGGTGTACTTATTGAGGATATTCCTAGGGATAGTTTCCAATTCAAATAATTTAAAAGATATTTTACGAAAACCAATACATATTTCTTAGAAAATAATTAATTTTCTTAATCTTTACAAGTTAATTAAATTGATTCACATATATTGTCCTCCCATATACTTCCAAGGAAGGTCTCCTCCAAAGATTTTGTTAGTATTGTGTTACTGAATTTGGAAAATTTTGACAAAAAAATTCATTAATTTATTGGCTTGTCATATATCCATGCTGTGACCCTTTACTGTTTAGCTTTAACTAATAATACAGACTTTTGAACATTTAAATAAGATACAGACGGCTATAATTCTATGTCAAGATCGTTGTAAGCATTCAAGAGAAATTTAAATTTTTTTAAAAGAAAAAATACCATTTTTTAATTACTATCCATCACTTTTTATTTACCTCTTGGCCCCCTACGAAGAATACAACTAAAAACAAATAAATTGGAGTATTTCTAACGCTATTTGTTACCATGAAAGCAACAGTAATAGTGACGAGCACGTTTATAACTTGCAGCAATAGCCAATATGTATACATATGTGCCATCAAATTGAATCATATAATCATTTATTATTCTATGTGAATATCTAGAAAAACCTACCTCATAACTGATTATATATATGTGTATTCAATATTTATATATTATGAAATATTATGTTGTATGCATGCGCAAATCGATGCCGCCACCTTCATGAGTACCAACAGACAAAAAATTTAGGGTTCAACTTGGGATACTGTAAATTTACTTAGGAATTTTTACGGGCCGGGGAGCCTAGGCTAGATGCCTAGATCCCTTTAGGTTATAAACCTCAAATCATAGACGACTACTTATGAGGTTTGTTTGATTAATGAAGATATATCCTAAAGCTGAGTCCTTATATATATAAAGCTATTGCATTGCATGACAAGTCGAACATTCCCTCGGACTCTGCTAATTGATAATCTATCTACGATCTATTTCTTGTTCAATTCCTCTAAAAGCAAGAAACATAATATGACACTTTTGTTGATGTTTATGTTCCACTTCTTGCTTCTTCTTACCCCTGCTCTCATTTCTTCTTATATCCTTCAACATCCCGAACTTGTGATCCAACAAGTTGACAAGTATGTTATCTTTTTCTTCATCTCTCTCTATTTATATCTAAACTAAAACCGAGTGAGTATTGAAGATTATTATGCTTACACAAGTTTTTCTTGCTTTCCGTGTTTTTTAAATTTATATAATTTTGTTGTGATATAATATGAAATTCATGTAGTATACTTCCTAATATCCTTGACATAAGATCTTGTTAATTTTTGAAAAGAATAAAGAAGCTAAAACAATTATTTTAAAATATTTATATTTATTTTTTTCTTTAAACTAATTACCTAACTTATAAACTGATATATAATTTAATGAAACATAGCATATATTATAATGATTAAATAATTTATTTAGCCTCATTGATTTATCCAAAAAAAAAAGTCAATATGTTTTTCTTATATCAAGGACCAGAGACAGCAAAATATTAAAAGAAAAAAAAAAGATGAGTAACATCTTAATGCAAGATTGCATATAGTGGTCTTGAAAATTTTTCATTTCGTTTTTTTTTTTAAGTCAAAGGAAATTCCCAATATTTTTCTGCATGTAAACAAAATTAAAGAAGAATGAACTTCATCTTCTTGCGTGAGCGAGAGAATTGGAGAATCATATTATAATATTATTTAATATTCATTATACTTTTACAATTAGCATTATTTTATTATTTTTTATCGGGTTCATGCCTCTCAAAATATCAATTTAAGTATCTCTTCTTCTAGAATTTGAATTTGAAACTCAAAAGATCTAGAGAGATCTTACACAAGTAGTAGTTCAACTCTATGTTTGTTGAGAATCATTTTCATAGAGACACTTTACAGCATTGCAAACTTGATTACACAGAAGCGCCAATGCGTCGAGGAGAAATCTGGGGCTTGTATCTTGTGGAACAGGAAACCCCATTGATGATTGTTGGAGATGTGATCCCAACTGGCACCACAATCGCCGGCGTCTTGCTGACTGCGCTATTGGGTTTGGCAGACACGCTGTTGGAGGAAGAGACGGCCGAACATACGTCGTCACTGACCCCAGCGACAACCCCATGAACCCTAAATCTGGAACTTTAAGACACGGCGTCATCCAAGAAGAACCCTTATGGATCATCTTCGAAAGGGACATGAACATCAAGCTCAAGATGGACCTCCTCATTAATTCCTACAAAACAATCGATGGCCGAGGAGCCACTGTGCACATCGCCGGTGGACCTTGTATCAACATACTGCGACAGACCAACATAATCATTCATGGCTTGCATATCCACGACTGCGTACAAGGTAGACCTGGGTTTGTTAGGGTATCTCCTCGTCATTATAGATTCAGTCTGAGGTCGGACGGGGATGGGGTTACGATCTGGGGCGGGACCCATGTGTGGGTAGACCATTGCTTCTTGTCTAAAAGCTATGATGGGTTGATTGATGTGGTTCATGGATCAACGGCGGTCACCATTACTAACAATTACATGACCCACCATGAAAAAGTTATGCTGCTCGGACACAGTGATTCTCATGAGAAGGACCGGAATATGCAGGTCACGGTCGCCTACAATCATTTCGGAGAAGGGCTTGGAGGAAGAATGCCCAGGTAATATATGTGTGTGTGTATTATATTGTTCCACTGCTTGGTTTTAAGATTGAGACGAAAATTAATTGCAGATGCAGGTTTGGATACTTTCATGTTGTGAACAACGATTACACTCATTGGAAACATTACGCAATAGGAGGGAGCTCAAATCCTACTATTTTCAGCCAAGGCAACAGATTTCTTGCTCCAGATGATGGAGAACACAAAGAGGTAGGACAGATATATGTATATGTGTGCGTCTTTATTTTGGGGCTCATCATTTTCATGAGCATCTATACCTGATCAGATCTAGGCTGTCAAAATTTCATATGGATATTCTAAATCTTATATTCTTGCTGAAATGATTATTTTTAATTAAAAATATGACAGCTAAGAGATTATATTTATTTTATATTCTATACGAATTAAAATATTTTTAAAAAATAAACGTTTTTAAAATAATCAAATCTGAATGGTTCAAATCTAATTCGGTATGAGTGTGCTCATCAAAGTGATGAGCACCCAAACTGATTATCATGAGGTGATTTATTCCAATTAATGATTTCTAATGTTATGCTTTTACATTTTTTTTTTTCCTTTTGACATTAGATTATCCATAAAATAAATAAAATTTTGATTTTCATGGGTATAAACTGGTATAATTTTGAATTTTTTATTAGTTTTAAAAAAACAACCAAAATTGCAAATTTTATTTTTTTGGGAAAAATCGTAAAAGAGCTTCAAATCTGCACAATTTTATGGCTGTATGATATTGAAATATCACTGATTTTATGTAAAACATAGCAATGAAAGGAAAATAGAAAAACATTTTGAAAGTAATTGGATATTATAAAGGGCATTAGAGAGGGTAACACATTGCAAGCCCCTACCCCTTTGTTTTCTAAGTATTGATTGATAATGTGATAAACATGGTGATTAATTATTTCAGGTAACGAAGCACTTTGGGGCATCGCATAGTGAGTGGAAGAGATGGAATTGGAAGTCGGAAGGAGATTTGATGTTGAATGGGGCATTCTTCAAATCATCTGGGGAAGGAACGTCTTCTGTGTATAGTAAGACATTGAGCTTTTCTGCTAGACCATCAGAGTTTGTGAGCTCAATGACCTCATCAGCTGGACCTCTTGATTGCAAAAAGAGCTCATTCTGCTAATTCAGTCTGTTTTAGCTATCCCAAGCAGGTGAAGGACTGGTTAGGTTGTTTAGTGTGTGTATCTCTTGTCATGTATTAATTTAAAGTAATTAGTCTTGTTCTATGGTTTTGTCAAAACATTCACTTCCCCTAGTGGAAAACCATGTTATGGGCTATTATATCTATAACATCGACAAAATGTGTCTTATGACTAATAGGATTATAGACTAATTTTGATATGGAAGTTTTTGCATAGAAGCTATGAGCATCTAGAATTTTTGTTGGATCAATACCGTGTTAAAAGTGTTAAAGAAGGAGCAATGTTGCTCTTTACAATTAACATCTACCACACAAAAATTTCCAAGGTGAAATTGGACCATAATCCTAACTAATTATTAACTAGACGAGGATTATAAGAATTTTAATAAGTCATATTATATCTATAGCTTGTAACTTTTTAACGAAATTTTATTGAATATGTGACAACCTTGAGTAATTGTTTTAGCCATGTTACATATCAATCCTAAAGTAACAAGGAACCAACAATAAACTTAGGCTCACTCCTTGACTGCGAGCGTATCAATATTTACACCATATTATATATATTTCAGCTTATTATAAATTTCCAACCTTCAATGAATCAAATTATGTGAGTGCAAAATCACTAGCATATTTTGGTTATGTTGATTGATTTGGAATCCTTTAAATCACATCTCCTATTGAGTCTTGAATTATACAAAATTGGGTTTTTTTTTTTTTTCCAGATGTTGACAACCGTAGTATAATGCCCGTCCATAGATTACTCATATGAAAGCGTCAATATTCTTAAGAGTCATTATCATTACTATCAAAGTGTCAATTTGTTCATTTCTCTGCTCATTCATACATGTACATACACAATTTATGGCATGTTTCTTTTTTTTTTTTCAAATAATAAACACATTGGAATTTATACATAACTCATCGTCATTTATACACTTTCAATTCTTCACCCCATCCTCTCTTGCACAACTTTATGCACTCACCTTCTGTGCACTCACATACCTGTGTGGTTGTTTGGGGGGGGTGAGATTCAGGAGAATCTCAATAGCAAACAATCATTGCCAGAAAATAGTGAATTTGCGACAAAATTTATTCCGTCGCAAAATTGAGCCTTTTTACGACGGAACCGTCACAAAAAGGCTTAATTTTGCGACGGGAAACAATTTCTGTCGCAAATTTTGATAGAAAAACAATTTTTAAAAAAATTGCAATGGAAAAAAAATTCCGTAGCAAAATGTTGTGATGGAAAACAAATTCCATCATAAATTTTGATAGAAAAATGATTTGTTTAAAAAAAAAAATTACAACAGAAAAAAAATTCATCCCAAAAAGGCACAATTTTATGATGGAAAACAAATTTTGTCGTAAATTTTGACAGAAGAATGACTTTTTTTAAAAAAATTGCTACAGAAAAACGATTCCGTCACAAAAGCCTATAATGCGATGCGGTCAACCTTAGGTTCTGCACTCCTTCGAGCTCTCTTCTTTTTCTTCCCTGGCTTCTTCTCGCCCTCACATCACATTTCCCGTACTCCCCAAACAAACCCCACTGCTTCTACGTTCCCTGAAATTCCCAATTCGTTTCCAAACTTCAGTGTCAGAATCAAAAGAATCGCCCACCAATGACAAGTCTGAGGGCTCTGTGGATACTAAGGACTCTAGCAAGAAGAAGAGTTCGGCGCTCAAGGATACCATTCTTCTTGATGGCTGCGACTTGAAGCACTGGCTTATTATCATGGATTTTTCAAAAGCCCCAAAGCCCTCGGATGAGGAAATGGTAAACTCTTATGTCAAAACCCTCGCCCAAGTTGTTGGAAGGTGCGATTGCGATGTCCATTTCTTTTCTTGTTATAACTCGATTTATGTTGCATTTTTTCCTCTCCTTTTCCTTATTAGAATTGTTTGATTGTAGTAAGGAGGAAGCCAAAAGGAAAATATACTCTATTGCTACTGAGATGTATGCAGGTTTTGGTGCTGAGATTCCTGAAGAGCTTTCTACAAAAGTCAAAGGTGCAGCTCGCTTTGATATTTCATTTTGTCTGAAGTTAGTTTTTTTTGTTGTTTTGCTAAATCATCCTATTTGAGTTGTTGTGGTGCGTTTATGTTTTACTGTGTTGGGAATGCTAATCTGCTGATTTTATAAATTTTGATGGTGTTACCTCATAGTTGTTTGCAATCTCATCATTGGAAGAATTATTTGTTTGAGGTCAGAGCCTCAGTTATAATTTATAAACTAATTGTTGATCAAGTGAGTTTCAACCTTCAAAACTCATTCTGCATGTAGATGGAGTTAAACTCACTACTTTTCTGACGAAAAGTCTCCGGAGAAAGTCTCTTGGTCCTCGTTTATTTTCTATGTTTTTCGAAACATTAGGTCTGGGCATAGGTATATGAAGAGATTATTTTTATGATTTCCCTGAATGTAGCATACTCCACTGCAGAGTTATTCATTGGCCTTTTTACTGGGCGTGTAGGTAAGACCATTAATTTCTCATAATATGTTAATAATTGTTAATACAACCATACACCTTTCTGTCAAAATCAGTTAAAATGATACTCTGTGTTGTGCTGCTATTATTATGCTATTTAAATATCATACCGGGCTTTTGATGTTTTGAGGATTGCGCTTCTCATTCTTGAGTGCCCTCAACGGAAGTATGAATTTAATATTTTACATTTTAGTAATATTGAGAGTTTGAAATAAAATGCGGATTTTACACTTCTAATTTCAAATCTTTCACAAGTAATCCATAGACAAGATTTGTTGCTTTATCAAATTTTCCAATATCTTCTTTTGTTCCTCCATAGTGAGCAAACTAATGGATTCAACATAATATCATTCTCATGGCCCTAATTTGAGATTTGAGTCTCTGATTACTTTTGTTTCCGCTTTTGATACATCTGCTTTAAGGTTTGGTGTTTGATGTATTTCATATGACTTTTGGATGCGGTCTTCTAACATTTTCATCATTTGTCATGGCCACCTCAAGGAAGAAGGTTGATGGAGATTATACATATGGGTAAGACTGCTGTTTGAAAATCATCTTCAATGATGAGCAGATTTGTTTCCAAGATAAAATTGATTATCTTTGCTATCATATAAAGGGTTTAATTATAGACTTCTCCGTTTAGTTTCTTTTGCTATCATATTAAGAAATCATAGTCTCATGTCACGACTATGGTAATTTGTAGTAGAAGTTTTGTAATATATGTCATTTATCATTGATATTTTGGAACAAGAAGGGCATAAGGTGTAATTTAGACAGACTTTCTTGTTATTACATCAGATATTTCGAAAAAATTATATCTTATGAATGAAATAGCTAAGTTGCATGTTTTTGTATATAGTCCAACTAAATAGGAATCAACTCATACTTACGCAAAAAAAAAACAAAGAAAGAAAGTAAAAAGAAACCAACTGTTCAGCTTATGACGTCAACAGACAAGTGGTGGAATATGGAAGGCATTGAAACTGAATGGCCAAGTTAATAGGGTTCTAAGAATTTAAGATATGTTCATACTTAGTATATTTTAAGTGGAAGGATACCATTATATCCATTAGCATCTTTGCTACTTTTGCAGTTGTCTTACTTTCCTATGGCAGTTTCTCCTTATATTACCATTAAATTAAAGAATGTATAACATTTATTTTCTTATATGTATGGTGAATTCTATTTTTTGCAAATATTTTTCACCATTCAGCCTGTGCCTTGTGAGTTCTTCCGTCCTCTTCATTCGTGCTACCTCTAGAAAAGCAAGTGTATAGGCTACTTATGAACATGCCCATGTATATTATGCGTGCATTTGTGTTGAATCAAATATTAAGAGCTACTGTCAACTTCCATCATCAGTACTTAGTCCGAACTTTGGAGAAATCACGGAGAATCATAGAAAACTCTCTCTATCAAATGGATTCTGATCATCGCAAAGTGCCTCCAGACCGGCCTCCGGCCGATGGGCATAATGACCGCAAGAAGAAGAAGAAAGTTGAGAAGGTTTCTAATGCCTTGATGGATGACTCTATGACCGAACCTGACTCAGAGGAACCTCCTGTGAAGCAATACCAACCTGAAAAAATTGGAGGTGAGCTTCAAAAGGAAACAACTTCTACAAAGTTCACGTCCTACCGTGATTCCTTACTAGGCTACAACGGAGTGGCACACAGTAATGATATTATGGAGGAAGAAGACCTCTTTGAGGATGACAAGGAAATTCTTTGGAAACTACCAGAGGAAACAGAGGAATTGAAGCAATTGATGAAACTGTATCCGGTGGCGCCATGCACCCAGGAAGAATATAACGAATGGTGTCAACCTTGGAACTACGCTCTAATCCTAACGGTGCTTGGGAAGAAGTTTAATCTACATGCTCTCCGGGACCACTTGCAAAGAATGTGGGGGTTTGGGAGTTTTGAGCTCATTGATATTCCTAATAACTACTTTGTGGTTAGATTTCAAGATCCAGACTTATGGAGAGCCCACTATCGGAAAGTCCTCTATGATGGTCCGTGGATAATTCATCATCACTGCGTATTAATTCAACGGTGGACTCCATACTTTAACCCATATCACAACCCGCTTGGTAGAGTAGCCACCTGGGTTCGTATACCAGATGTCCCTATCCACTATTACAACAAACATTGTATCTCAAGGCTAGGTGACAGGATTGGCAAAACACTAAAAGTAGACATGAATACCCTTCAAGATTTCCAAGCAGCAAGCCCAAAAATCGATAGGGGCAAATTTGTTAGAATTTGTGTTGAATTGAATTTACAGAAGAAATTAGTGCCGAAGATCATTACCGCTGGATCTATCTTCAACGTGGAGTATGAAGGCCTTGGTCTCATTTGCTTTTCTTGCGGCAGATTCGGCCATCGGAAGGAGAGTTGTTCTCATTCGTACAAAACAGAAAGTCGCGACGGCGAGAGCAGTATTCATGCCGACGGTGGTTCTCCGACGGCACAACCGGAATTTCGCACCTCAACGCAGACCCCGATGAAGACCGTTGAAGAGGAGGAATCTTTTGGACCTTGGATGATTAACCGTAGGGCCAAGAATCGTACAGCTAGGCAGTCCGATTCCAGTGGCAGAGACAAACAAAGAAATCCATCAAGACTGGTGAATGGTCATCATTCTCTCTAGAGAAATAACAAGTTTGCTGCTATATCAGACATTGAAGAAGGTAATCCACTGACACACAGGGACCCATCTGCGCCAAACCATTCTGGAAATGGGGAACCAGCACCGAAAATCCCCGAAAATGGTGAAACAGGAACGCTTAAACAGCTGGATCGCAATTCCCAAGCTGAGTTCCAAGGTTTGTGTCGCACTCACGCTGCTGGCTCCTCAAAGTCGATGGGCGGCGTTGTTTTAAGCAAGAGGCTTAGGCCGAAATCCAAGCCACTTTTCAAGCCCAAAGAGAAATCCCCCAAGCCATCTTCATTTGGGCCGAGTAATTTCCCCCATCCAATGGCTTTAGAAATGGCGATTGATCAACTGGACCAAACAAATCGAAGCCCCCTGCCTTTTGGGCCTTGCTCAATCTGAGCCCAGGAACCTCAATGCCTCAGGTGGGCATATGCCTACCTCCTCTCATAATGCCGATAGGCTTCCAACAAGCCAAGGAAAAAATAGAGCAAGGTCCTTCAAAGGTCAAAGAGTCCATCAAGTAGTCCATGGAAATATATCAACATCTAACCATAAGCCTTCAGTTAATAGTCCAATCAACAACCCTATATCAAGCCCTTCTGAGGGTTCCCAGAGAGAGTTGAGTCCCAAACCTCATGACGAACCAGCAGGGCTTGCAGATGACACTGATGATATCTCGATGGGACAGGATTCCTTGGTTGTTGAAACCCAATTTGAGCTGGGGCTTGATGTTGGGCATGCCAGATAAGTATTCGCTTTCTATTTCATTATTTATTTTAATGATCATTGCCTCTTGGTATTGTAGGGGAGCCTGCAGTAGGACCTTCCCTATTATTATTAGAGATATGGTGGTGCTTCATCATACATCAAGAGACAAGATCCCTTGTGCTGATTTCATGGCTAAAATGGGTCACGGTGTTGCGGTCGTTGCCGGAGTCGTTATAGTTCCTTTAATCCCCAGTGAATGCCTCCATATGGTTATGAAGGACCGGCAATCTTGCCTTTCCTAAGTTTTATTTTTGTATTAAGGGCTAGAGTCCTATAATCTAGTCTTTGTTCTCCTTATCAAGCTTCGGCTTGTCTATTGTACTAAAAAAAAATTATTAAGAGCTACTTCTTGCATTTTGAAGATCTCTAAACATGAAAAAGATGAGTATTTATATTGAATAGGTTTCTTTTGTAGTTCAATTGAATTGATTAATTAGAATGCAAATCAAGATGAAGATAAGCATAAAACAAATTCTGTGGGAAATTCTTATTCTTGCATGTGGCACAAAATGATATGCATTTGTTTTTGGCTCGCCATTATTTAACTGCAGATGCACACACGCCAGAACTTGTCTTATGTGTAGGTGACAAATATCATGAATTTTGAACCACCACTGTCCATTAGTACATCTGATTTTTTTTTTTACTATCCTCTAATTTTAGGTATAAAAGGCTAGAAGTTTTGTCTGCATTTCCGAATACTGTAAGTATTCAAAGTATCCTTTAAAACTTATTTTTTTGACCTCACGTTACATTAATCAGGGTGCAGAATGATGCTTCTGTAAAACTAATGGTAGTCAATGCAAAGGAATACTATGTGCATTTTAAATGCTAAAAGAGGATTTTTACTAGTCCCCCCTCCCAATTAGTTATTTAAAATACAAAATTTGCATTTTTGTTATATAGATGCTTCCTACCTTAATCTCGATTAGTCTTGCAGAGGGTGTTGCTCTGCAATTAAGATTCCAATGGTGTTGTTGATGTGTTTAACTAGGTTTTGGATTTTTAAGTGTTGCTGGCCTTTTTGCACATTAATTTATGTGTTATGTTCCCTGACACAGATTTCTGTAAGCTTGATGACTATTGATATATGCACTATAGAAGTCTAGCGAATTTATTTTGGTATTTTGATATTCTTAGTCATTAGAAGAACTGGAAAATTTAGTTTTAAATTTTGATTTCACCTTATATCAATTATGAAGGTCATAAGCACTACTTGCACTGCCTTCACTCTCACTCAGTTCACACTAATATGCTGAACTTTCTTATTTTGTTTATTGCGTGTGTAGACAGCTTTTTCTTTTGTTCATGTCTTTTTCTGTAGCAGTTAAGCACTTCACGCATTCATACAAGATGAATTTGAGCACAAGTTTTTGAGCACAAGGGTACGGGGCTGCCTCTGGTGGTGATGATGATACTGGTGGTGATAATGACCAAACTGCCGCTATTTAGACTTTTTTTTGGTCCATTTTGGTTGCAACATTATAATTTGTAATTTTTTTTTTTTTTTGCTATGTAAACTCGTATGATTATCACAATTTATTTTTATGATATACAAGTCCTTTTATTTTCTAATTATTAATATTTTTTTATGTAATTATTTTATTTTTTCTAATTTTTTTATATATTTTTTACGCAATTTTATATATTTTTTAATAATTTTAATTTGAATTTTTATATTTATAAATATTTTTTATGATTTTTTTAATTTTAAATAATTTTATGATTTTATATTTTTTTAATTACATTGAATTTTTTAACGGAATTCAATTCCATCGCAAAAAATTAGAAATTTGCGATGGAATTGATTTCCGTCACAAAAATGAGAAATTTGTGACGGAAAATAATTTCGTCGCAAATTTGAATTCCATCGCAAACTAATGTTAGAAATTTGTGACAAAATCATTTTTCATTGCAAAAGTGAGAAATTTGCGACCAAAATGAATTCTATTGCAAAAATGAGAAATTTGCGACGAAAAATAATTCTGTCGCAAATGTCAGAATTTGTAACGGAATTAGTTTTTTGTCGCAAATTTCAAATTTTTTAAATAGAAAAAAAATTCCCTCACAAATTTCAAAATTTGCGACGAAATTATGATTTTCCATCACAATTACGACACATTTTTTGCGATGGACGTATTCTGTCACAAAATTGTTTTGTGACGGAAAATTTCGTTTTTGTGATAGAATTATTCCATCGCAAAAAACGAATATTTTTGTAGTGAATACTAAACAATGAATGCAAGATAAATTCTAGTGCATAATATGTTTGCCTTACGTAGGCTAATATTAACATAATCACATTTATGCAAGTTCAATGCTTCACATTTTTTACTTATGGCCACAACATCAACAAAAATATATCTTCAATGATTCAACTATGTTACACACAAACAAGCAAGCAAAGAAATCATGCACATCAACATACAAGAAAACATATCAATACATACAAGTAGGATAAGTTCACTACCTTGAGTCTTTAGGTCCTCCTCTTATTGTTTTTTCCAACCATCAAAGTTGCTTCCATTGCCTCTTCTTTATCACCTCATGGCCCTAGACACATAATCACATGACTTGCTAAAGACATGAAAGTGAGTGATAAGTTGTATTTCTCCTATCTATTGTCATTATGTTATAATTGATTTGAACTATGTTTCTATGCTTAAAATGTGTTGATGCGATAAAATATAACATAATTCATGCATATGTGGAAATGCGGGTTAGATAAGTGGAATTGTTGTTACAATACTATTAGCATTTAACAAAAATTAAGACTTAGAATATGATATATTCCTGAGTTGACATATAGTAATGTTGTTACAATACTATAGCATCATACAAATGATTATCTAAAATTTCATATTATGTTATGTGCTAATCTTTTATTAAGAAAATACAAAAGATAAGTTGAAGGATCTTGGGCTTGACATTGAGTGCACTTTGAAGATAAAGACAGATGAAACACAGTCGTTGACTTAAAGAAAATGAGAGTCAAGGATTACAGGAAATCAAGATAGAAATCAAAACAGAATCTTGATAAACACAATAGATTCAATAAGATAGAATCTTCTAGTAAGGCTTTGCAAGAGTCGTGTGCCTAAGTCATTAACAAATAGACTACAATGTGTCTTGTTCATTAGCCATGAACTAACTCTCTTTTGGCTGAGTGATAATGGAATCTTAGTTTGTAATTCTAAACCAGGTTGATAAGTTCCAAATTATATAATTCAGTTTGTTTAAGTGTGTATTTAACATTGGTTTTGTGTGTTAGGTGGCTACTAATAAACAAGAGTCGTGGTTTTAGCTTATTGGAAAGGAGTTAAGATTAGCCCTCAATTAATAATAGTGTGTGCTCATAGAGTTTGTGCATAACTTTATCTAAATTATAATCGTTACACCCAATTTTATTCAATATTCTAAGCCTTAAAATCTTCATAGGAATATGAGAGAAGTAGAGTATAGAGTATAATTAGAGGATTGTGAAAGCTTGTTTATACATAAGAGGTGGGTTAACTGAAGAACCTTGCTATAAGAACTGTTATAGCATTGCAGAAATTGTTCCATCATTGGTGTAGCATTATATTAAAGTGATCTAAGAAAGAAGTATAGATTAAGGGAAAGTCTGTGATCGGCAAAATATGATATCTCTCTCCTTCATATTCACTCTTGATCTTTTTCTTAGTTTCATAGCATTAATAGTTCACATCACAACACTCATCCTATTTGCTTAAATCTATTAATCAAGTGACTTTTGATCAATCTCTTGCTACATAAGTGGGTATTTTAGTGTACGTGGGATGATACTCTACTCATCATTTTATTACATGTTCAACTAGTTCACTTGCCATAAGGGAATTCATCCCAAAGTTTTTTGCACCGTTGCCAAGGATTATTAATACTTTTTTATGCAAGCACGTTCTTGTTTGAAAGTTGCATTTTTATTTTCTTACTCACTCTTGAGAGGATGTCCATTAATAGCCATCAATGGCTAACAAAAAAGGTGTCATCAACTAGGACAGAAGCTGGAGTTCATAACTAGATGTCATGATAAGCTTGACTACACTGGTTTCATCTCTAGGACACAACTATTGCAATCCACACCAATAGTCTGTGTATATTGTCGAGGAGAACATCTATACGCCAATTGTTGAGCTAATCCTAAGTTTATCAACTATGTGGGCAATTATAACAGGAACAACAACAACTCGTACTTGAATATGTAACACCCCTACCGGCCTCACCCTTTCAGGTGGCGGGTTAGAGGGATCCCCTTTTATATTTATTACCTTTCCTCTATTTATTCCATATTAGCATATATCAGAGTGTACGTGGCAAAGCATAAATTCGGTTTGGACAAGTATGACATACTGGTAAAAGTACGACCAAAAATAGAAAATAGTCCCCGTAGGGTTAAGGGTACAGTCATCCAAAATAAATACTGCAGAAAGTAAATACTACAGTCATCCCAAAAGCTGTAAAGTACAAAATAATAGGGCATTCCCTATTTCTTCAATCATCACTATCTACCCTACCTCAAATCTCCCGGTCTCCTCAGCTTGAGACACCCGTACTTCTAAAATGGTATGGGATCTAGAGTTGAATCCCAGGGGTAACTGTCAAACTCAAATCCTATATGTATGCAATGCATGTATGCAATCCATAATCAGGCAAATCACAACAACAAACATGGTAACACATACCATATGCATTCAGTACACATCTCATGCAGTAACATATAAAACAACATACCACATATGCACATGTTCACTGCAAAAGGACCAAGTCCTTTCCAACCGCAGGACCGCCTAACAAGACAAGCCCCCGGATCCTCAGCGCTAGGAAAACACAGTAGCCAGGGCCTCAAACCCTAACTACCTTAATGCATCTCGGCTCGGTAGCGACCTAAGGACACCAGTCCAATAGGCCCTACAACCTACATCCTCAACCATGGAAAACAAACATACAGAGTAACATAAATTATGTGAGTAAGCATTTACCCACTTGACACTTTTCAGTAACAACAACTCCCTGGTGCTTGAAAATTACTCCAATCACAAGTTGACCCTAAATAAAGCAAACATATCTTGTTTTAGTCACTTATGAAATTTCCCCTTGCTAATTCATGGAATTCGTCCTCCTTTCCACAAGTTTCAGAAACATTGTTCTAACTTCGGAAATTCATAATTAATTCTACAAAAATCCGATTAACATGAAACCAGAGGAAAAATAACCATTAACATGTCTAGTTTCTAACAAAAATACTTCTAGAAGTCATAAAACTCGGATTCCTTTTTCTGTGTTAATTCCTTGCTTGCTGGACAAAGAAGAAAACCCAGTTTTAGGGGTTGTTTTCACGAATTTGTTTCTCCCAGTAGAAAACTCAAAAAGTGGTAAAATCTTATATCAAATTGAATCCCAAGATGTCTACTTTAAGCATACAAAATTTCATAGCCATCCGACTACGTTTACTATTTTAAAACCGTTTAACAATCTTTGCTGCCCAGGATTTGGCAAAACTGGCAGATTTACATAGTTTACGTCTTTAAGGTTTTTCACGTGTGAAAAAGGTGAGTTTGACCTATCCCCACACAAAATCTCGTTTTGGACTCATTGGAAACCTTAAAAACATCAAGATCCCACTGTAACCCCACGATTTCACCATTGGGTAGAAACTCAAACAAAACCATTTAAGTCATCCTTTGAGTGCTTACCTTAAATCATCGGTTGCGTATGCCTTCTTCTTCTTCCTGGACTAAGAACTTTCTGAATTCCCTCTTCCTTCCCTTGAACATGCCTAGGCAGCCATGAACATGAGAAGATTGGTCCATTAATAAACACCATCGGTCATGTGACTTATCCAAGGCATGCTATTATCCAACAATCCTTAGGGTGCACTAGGGTTTTTAACTTATTTCCTTTGCTTTTCCTCCAAGTTATCTAGATTTTTCTTGTTGATTCTAGGGCTGCACGAATTTCTTTCTCGGAGGGCAAGAATATTTGATTTTTAATGGCTTTTAATTGCCTTGTACTTGCCTACACAAAAGTCAAACTTAACTTCTAAGTTTTTAACCTTTTGGCTCTTATCATTCTTGCTTAACTTGACTTTCTTTCTTGTCCTCTTGGCTGGACGTTTTTGGTGACTTGAAAGGTAAGGTTTGACTTTTGGTTACACCTCTTAATGGCTCTTTTACTCCCTTATGCAAAAGTCAAGCATGAATCCCTTGAGTGCCGTGTGTCACTTTCTTGTGGTGCCAAATTTCATGGTTAGAATGGTGATGACATCAACTCTTCCTCCCTTTCTCTCTCTTGCCTTGTTGGTCTCTTCCTCTTCACATGTCTTACCTACCACCCATCATTTATTTACCTCTCCTTTTACTTCAAAAACGCAGAGAACCCTTATCCATCCAGGAAATGTTATGTGCGTACTTATTTTAGCACAGTTTTGCTCCGCTAATTGTCCCATACCTTAGGGTATAGCTAAATAACATTTTACCAACACTGTATAAGTGTTTTTGTGCCCTTATGCACTGTTAGTTTAATTTATATGGTCCTTGATCTCTTGGTCAAAATAATCATGCAAATAGGAGTGCAAAATGTCTTAAAATATGTCAAGAGGGTACTTAAAAATCCCCCAAACCAAATTACCAAAGTGCCCTTGCAAAATACCCTCTTAACTTGGCTTATTTTGCAAGTTTTGGTGACTTTTCTCTCTCCTCCTTGCTTTGCGAAATACCCTCTTTCACAAGCTTTTTGACTTTTGCAGTTGTAATTATGAAGGGACACATGTCATGTTTTTACTAGTCCAACACAAAGGTAGCTTTTCCCTTTGCCATGATGACGGGACACGTATCATGATTTTATTAGACCAACACAAAAGTATGTCATCATTAGTCATCATGACCTGACTTTATTAAAGTTACTTTATTGGTGTCTACTTTGGATCCTGCTCGAGTTTTACTCAGAATTGGGACACAAAATGCCAAGCCCCGACAAACGATGCCACATACTAGTATTTTCTTAAAAACGCAGGCATACTTGACTGCCCTGAAAATGTCATATTCTTACTTATATCGGCATAATTTCACTCAACTAAATGTCCTATACCTTAGGACATAGTTTAGTGGCATCTTCTCTGACCGAATTTATGCCGTATAGGTCTTTTGTGCCCCTTTTCCATTGGCACATTAATTCCACAACTTATACACACTAAGTTTACTGACCCGTAAAGCCAAGTTGCTTAGTCCCAAAGAGGCTTCCTAACCCTCGACATTCTTGGGACTCTTCCCGAACTAGGCTTAGTCGTCTGCCTACTTTAGGCTTATTCTCAATTATTAAGGTCTATAATTCGGGATATTACAGAATACATATTATCCAAGGTGGAGACAACATTCAAATTTCTCTCTGGGTTAGTGAGGACAACAATCTAGTAGTCCTTTGCAGTTTAGTAAACCTCAATATACCCTTGGATTCAATTAGCATATTCAAAAATCAAGTTCAGAGCCATCTCCTCAATCATTAATGGAAAACTTACTTAAGGAATACATGGCAAAAGACGATGCTAGCATTTTAGAGGCAGCAACTATCTATAAGGAATATTGAAAATCAAGTTGGGCAACTTGCAACAACACTAAACAATAGGCCATTAGGCTCTTTACCTAGTGATATTGAAGTCCCTAGAAGAGAAGGAAAAGTGCATGGCAAAGCCTTATAATTGAAAAATGGGAGGTTAGTTAATCAACAAGAAGCAGTGAAGAGGTCAAGTAAGAAATTATGAGCCCATTTCAATACAAGCATAAGGGGATACGGGAGTAGTAGAAGAAAAGTAGAAAATATAGCTACACACTCTAGAACTACAAAAATCAAATGCTATAGTAAAATCCACCAGAATTGCAGAAATCATATAAAGTACCCGATATTGTAGTAATTCCACCACAAAGGTCATTAGAATTGACAATGATGAAAATTGTGAAGCCACCACCACCTTTTCCACAGAGACAACATAAGAAAAATGAAGAGAAGTTATTCAAGAAGTTTCTGGATGTCTTGAAGTAGTTACATATCAATATACCTTTGTTGAAAGCCTTGGAACAAATGCCTAGCTATTAGAAATTCATGAAAGATGTTCTATCAAAGAAAAGAAGATTGGGTGAGTTTGAAACAATGGCCTTAATTGAAGAGAGTAGTGTCATTCTGCTTAGTAAGATCCCTTTACACACGAAGCTTCACAATCCCATTTGCCATTAGATGAAACTATTGTGGTAGAGCGTTGTGACTTGGGAGCTAATATAAATATAACACATATGTCAGTCTTTAAGCAATTAGTAGTAGGAGAAACATGACCCACCATAGTAACATTGTAGTCGACCGACATATCAATTCTTCACCTTGAAGGAAAATAAAAGATGTTTTGCTGAAAGTAGATAAATTCATCTTCTCAGCTTATTATATTGTCATAGATTTTAAAGTTGATAAAGACGTGGCAATCATCCTTGGAAGACCATTTTTAGCTCTCAAGAGAATACTTATTGATGTTCAAAAAGGTGAATTGACAATGAGAGTCAATGATGAGCAAATAACCTTTGATATTCTCCAAGCAATAAAAACACTTTGATGACATTAAGGGATGCTCAGTTGTTGATACTACTAATAGTCTAGTGCAAGAAACACTTAAGAAAAATTTTATCAAGGACCCCTTTGATGAAATTGTGGTTGAAAATGAAGAGAATGAGCAGCAAGATCATGCAGAGCACTTAGTTGTTGTTGAAAAAACACATATAAGCAGGACCAAGAGAATATCTTTTGAATCTTTCGAGCTCACACGTAATAAAAAGAAGGCAATAACACCTTCCATGGCAAAACCACCAATCCCTGGAGGTCAAACAATTCCTTGTGAAATTGAAATATAGGTCGTTGGGCCTTTATGGATTAATGCAACATAGTCAGGCTAAGAACTCTATATCAAGTGCTATTAGGAGATAGCTCAACTTTTTGACCTTTTCTCTTTTCTATTTTTTCATAGTTTTCTTTGTTGCTTTCTAAATAAAACCAGAAGAATTAGATGGATCTGTAAGGAAATTCAAGCCGAATGATGAGAAATTGAAAGGAGTTATACATGTCCAATACATTCCCATCATTGGTACCTCTGTTTTGATCTTTTTAGTTTAGTTTCATTTCTCTCTTGGTTTTTTTTTTCCTAATAAAAAGAATTGTTCCTTTTGTTTCTTAGCCTATATATTAGCATAGTTGTTGATAATAGAATGCTCTAGTCTCTACCTTGTGATGTGTTCTACCTATGTTGTGCCTTTTGATTCCATCCTATACTTGATAGGGTACTCTCACTTGTGCATTGCTTTGTTTTAGCATTTTTGTTCCCTCTTTTATGTTAGTGCACATCTCTACTTACTTACTTGGACAAATCGCACACATATGGTTTCACATTGCTTGTTTTTGTGTTGCTTTGTTCCTGTGCTCTACCTCATAGTCCTTTTGTTATGTATTTTTCCTATTTTCACTGAGGACACTTCAAATTTTAAGTATGGGTGATGTATTATGCAGTAAATGTGTGTTGATTGCGATACCTAATCTAACTCCCACACCAAACAATTTGCAAATTTTAGCCAATTATTTACATGCTTGAGTAAACAATGTTGTAGGAAGAGGTTAGTATTTATGATCAAGTAGACCCAAGTGTTGGTTCTCGAAGTTTTGATGATAACAAGACTTAATTGATTAAATGTCTTCAAAGAAAAGAAATTGTGCTTTTGAATCAGTAAACATATAATTACTCGAGTAGGTTGGTTTAGTTACTTGAGTAATCTCCTCTTATGTTGTTAGACATTCACAAAATGCAAAAATTTTGTCCGGGCAAAATATAGAACGTTACTCAAGTAAATAATTGTTGTTACTCGAGTAATGTCAATTTTTAAACAAGTTTCAGAAGACGTGGTTCATGTTACTCGAGAAAGTATGATTGGTTACTCAAGTAATATCATTACTAGAACAATTAATTTCAACCTACATGAGTTTACTCAAGTAACAAAATGTTACTCAAGTAATATCTATATATTACTTAAGTAATAAACTTTGTTACTCAATCAACCTTTTAGTTCCAGATGCTATCATTCCAAGTAGCTATTTGATATTACTCAAGTAATAATTTGTTACTCAAGTAATATTTGATTATTACATTGAGTAATAAAAGATATTACTCGAGTAACCATGGTCTAGAGACTATTTGTAACACCTCGAATTTTGGGTCTAAAAACCTGAGGATTAGCCTATTGTTGGGAGACTACTAGGCCTTATTTATAAAGAGTTCAAAGTCTAGAGCATAATATGAGGAAGAGCTTTAGATAATTAGCGAAATTATTTTAAAATTGGGAAAAGATTTTGTGATAGAATATTGAAAATGTGAAAATTTAAAGGATCATAAGTGTTTTTTTAATGTGTGTATTACTAAATAGAAATAAGTTATGTCGTGATATCTTAACAAGTGTTTTGTGTGTGCGTTATATATGCGTGTGTGCATTGTGTTTTGCCGTAAGGAAAGGAAAAGAGATTATATATGATTAGGTGTGTGTTTATAATAAATTGTTCGGTGTGTGTGTTGCTTAAATAACATATTAGTGTGTAGTGTATATTATGTGTTGCCGAGGAAACAAAAAGGGGAAGGATTGATTAAGTCTTGAAATGATGTGTGTATATGTGTGCTTTTAATAGGTAGGTGTTTGTGGCTAAAGTAGACATGTGTGGATGTGGTGTGAGAATGTGATTAGGATTATATCTTGTTTAAATGTGCATTTTGTGTTCAGCCACATCTCCTTTTCCAAATCACGCCACCTATCATACTTCATCAATGACATTTGGCCATTTTTCCTCTTCATTTCACGACACATACAAAGACCTACTTCCTCCCATTTGTTTTACCATTAAGCCACACATCCTCTAATGCATACATATTCACTACATCTTTAATTAATTATTTCTTCTTCCAACTGTAGAGACACATATACACACAATTACCAAGTTAAATCATGCTTTTCCTTTATATTACACGTACACACACAAGCAATGATACATGGCATTCATATACAAATTTCATCTTCCTCTCCTTCCACGACATCACTTTATATTTTCAAATCCAGCCACATATGCCCCATTCTTTAATCCATTCGGCCAAGACACAAACGCACAAGACATATATAAACCCTTTGAATTGATCCATTCATTCATTTCGGCCAAGTCTCCACAAACCGAAAAGGAAAGAGTGATATAAAGAAAGAGAGAAGAGGAAACAAATATGAAAGGGAGGTCACCGTAGGAGCAAAGAAGAAAAAAAGGAAGGAAGGAAAGATCAATGTAGTAACCTTTCTCTCACATATCATGTATATCTTTATATGCTTATATTTATCATTGTATGTATTTATATAAATGCATGAATGTTGAATGTGTGGTGTGATTGGTATGTATAAGTAATGATTGTACTTGCATGTATCGTGTATACATTGTATGTGAGTGATTGCTAACGTTACTACTGGGATTCATTCGAATCCCAGGAGTATTTTCGAAATAGCTTTATTTTGCAGCTAGGGCAAGTAGCCCGAGAGCTAAGAAGGAAGAGCTGGAGGTAGAGACCAAAAAGGAAGAAGATTTTAGCTTTTAGATTTATTTTATTGAAGTGTAAATTTTTTTTTTGGACACGAATAGTAGCTCCAGTAGCAAGTTTTTGTTTTAAGAGACGTTTCCGTATGCGTAGTGATGAATAAAAAGGTGATTTTGGACGGGCGTTTCACTATTCTTACGAAAGCTTTCATTATTACTCAAGTAACATTTTGTATTACTGGAATAATATGATTCCAGAGGATATTACTTTCAAACCTTACTCAAGTAATATGTTCCTACGTGAGTAATGTCGTCCCAGATGCAAGGTATTTCAAGGCTTATTATGTGTTTACTCGAGTAAGAAGTCTATATTACTCGAGTAATGCTACTCCAAGGATAAGAACGATACACTGGACCTTTAATCTCTTAATTAATCATACTGGGTTATTTCATATTTATTCTTAATCTCACTCAAACTTATTTTTATTATATCTAATCATCTTTTTGAGTGATTTGCATATGTTTAACTATGTTTAAATTGAGAATAGTAAAAATGTCATTTGATGTGTCAAAAGCACTTAATGCAATAGAGGATACGAATGGAATAAGTGCTCAGAGTAGACGGATACATTCCTACAAGGCATACTTATTCCAGCTATTATTCCGAGTCAACTTCTGCACAAGTACTTCAACGACAAACACATTTAATGAAGCGACATTCGATTGTACTCAATGGAAGCCATCTATACCTAACAGAAATTCGAAGAGACTCAACGGCTATATTCAAAGTCTCACAATGGCATTAATGACAAATTGGTATAAAAGCTAAACCATTCAATTTAGCCAACTGCCGAAACTCTGCGCATTCAATTCTGTAGAATTCGGGATATTACCAAAAGTGTCCTGATATTGAAAAGCAAAATGCTTATCTTACGAAAACATTTGAGAAATTCACTGGAGGGAGTGAAATGCTCAATGTAGTCTTAGAAGCTCAAAGATTTACAAATGATCAATCAGGCATAGGATATAATCCTATTTCAAAAACAGTTCATTCTTAAAACCCTTTTGCTGATTGTAACTATTGTAATTGTAAGGGTCATAGTACTTCATCATGCTTTCATAAGAAAGAAAGAAGAGATAAACATGTTGGTAATTATCAGTGGTACCTAAGGGAACTTATGTTTTCCCTGACGCCCGAGCTAACCCAAAAGGATCCAAGAAAAGATCGATACCTAAAGCTTGACCTTATCTGAATTGCAAGTCTGTCTGAAAGCATCAAAGGTCAATAAATGGTATATTGACAGTAGATGCTCCAAACATATGATGAGAGATCAATCCAAGTTCATGGCAATGAAAGTAAAGGATGGTGGCAAAGTGACCTTTGGGGGAAACTAGACTAGAAAGATTGCTAGAATTGGCAAAATTGATGAAAAAGAAGGACCCTTGATTAAAGGTGTCTATTATGTAGAAGGACTCTATCACAACCTCCTAAGTGTGAGCCAGAGTCTAAACAAAAACAACTAGATAATTTTTTATTCAGAGGAATGTCTCATCGTGAACAAGGATGACCTTCTAATAGACAAAGGTAACCTTAAAACTTTGTTTAAGGCTCCTAGAGAAGGTAACTATTACACCTTAAATCTTCCAAAAATGAATTCTGAAAATTGTTTTGTTAGCAATTTAGACGAAAGTTGGCTATGACATAAGTGCCTAGCTCATGTAAACATGTACTAACTAGACAAGTTGTTAAGAAAAGATTTAGTACTTGGTTTAACTATACTATGTTTTAAAAATGACATGATCTATGATTCATGTCAAAAGGGTAAATAAACTAAATCATCTTTTAAAACTAAGTCCAAAATCTCGACCAATCGACCACTCCAACAACATATGGATCTAGTTGGACCAATAAGAGTAAAGAGCCTTAATGACAATTTATATACTTTGGTGATTGTTGATGATTTCTCTAGATTTGCTTAGACAATTTTCTTATCTTCCAAGGATGAGACATTTAATCTGTTTGTTGTGTTTGCCAAGAAAGTGAAAAAACGAGAAAGGTGTTTGCATTTAAGATATTCGAACTGATCATAGAGGAGAATTTGAGAATCAAGCATTCGGGAATTCTGCGATGCTCATAGTATTGACCACAATTTCTTGACCCCAAGGATCCTACAGCAAAATGGTGCAGTTGAAAGAAAGAACTGAGTTCTCATTGAAATGGCTCGAGTGATACTGAATGAGAACAAGACCTCTCAAGTCTTTTAGGCTATCCTGTTCAATCTCAAACACGTGCCTGGAGATATAGTAGGAGCCATCCTCTAGATCAAGTGATAGAGGATGTGGATGATGGGGTGAGAACCAGGAGAAGTACTTTAATTAAATGAAGTAACCTTCTCTGCTTTCATCTATGAGATTCAACCCTCTAAGATTGATGAAGCACTACCAGACAATGATTGAGTTTTAGCAATGCAAGAGGAATTACATCAATTTGAAAGAAACAAGTTTCAGACTTGGTACTCAGGTCAAACAACCATCCAGTCATTAGCACTAAATGGATATTCAAGAACAAATGTGATGAATTCACAATCATAGTCAGAAACAAGGCTAGATTGGTTACGGAAGGCTATAATCAAGAAGAAGGTATTGATTATGAGAAAACGTATGCTCTAGTGGCTAGATTGGAAGCTATACGCGTACTCGTAGCCTTTATGTGTATCAATGGATTCAAACTCTATCAAATGGATATTAAGAGTGTTTTTCTAAATGGTTTTATTCAAGAAGTTTACTTAGAACAACCTCCTAGTTTTGAAAATGATCATCATCTACATCATGTTTACCGACTTAAGAAAGCCTTATATGGTCTTAAGCAAGCTTCTAAAACTTGGTATGAGCGGTTAAGAAAATTTTTTCTGGATCAAGGTTTTGCCAGTGGAAAAGCAGACACGACCCTTTTCATAAAATCCAATAAGCGAAATGAGATTTTAATTGTGAAAATATATGTAGATGATATAATATTTAGTGCTACTAATGATATATGTAGATGATATAATATTTAGTGCTACTAATAATTTTTCAAGAAAATGCAGGGTGAATTTGAAATGTCCATGATGGGTGAATTGAACTACTTCATGGGTCTGCAAATCAAACAATGGAAGAATGTGATTTTCATCTAACAAATAAAGTGTCTTTGTGATTTGCTCTAGAAGTTTGGATTGGAGCATTGCAATGGTGCAAATACTCCAATGAGCTCAACTACCTCTTTGGATGTAGATGAAAAAGGCAAGGATTTCAACATAACCAAGTGTAGAGGAATGATTGATGAATTACTATACTTGATCGTAAGCAGACCAGATATTCAATTTAGTGTGGGTATGTGCGCAAGATTTCAAGCTACTCCAAAAGAATCACACGCTGAACATGTGAAGAGAATCTTTTGCTATCTTACCAATACAAAGGAGCTTGGGCTATGCTTTCTAAAAGGTCAACATGAATTTTTGGTAGCATACTCAGACTCAGATCATGCTAGCTACAAGACTGATAGAAATAGTAGAAGTGGTCAATGCCAATTTCTGGGTGGATCACTTGTTTCCTGGTTTAGCAAGAAGCATACTACTATTTCTATATCATCTACCTAAGCTGAGTATATAGCCACCTTAAGTTGTTTCACTGAAGTCCTTTGGCTAAAGTAACAACTATCTAACTTAGGAATCTATCTGAAGGAAGTCCCAATCCTCTGTGACAACACTAGCAAAATAAGCTTGGTGAAGAATCCTGTTCAACATATAAGAACCAAGCATATTGATGTGAGATATCATTTTATCAAAGATCATGTGCAAAGAAAAGATGTCAAGGTGATGTTCATCTCTACTCATTTGCAACTTGCGGATATTTTCACGAAGCCTTTAGCCAAAGAAAAATTCATGTTCATTCGAAAAGAATTGGGTATGGTAAACCATAATGAGTTGTAAGTAATCTCTCTACTAATTAATTTTGAGATTTAATTGAGTTATGATTACTAATTTAAGCACCGAAGTGTATAGGAATTTGTTTTGCAAGGTGCTCTGTTCATATGTGCAAAAATAGAGACTAATAGAGGAAAGAGTTACTCAAGTAATGTGATAGTACTTGTGAGTAACTTTGAATAAATATGTTAGTTACCCAAGTAATATTGTAATTATGTTCATACCTTTGAAATACGAAGTTGGTTAAAGTTTGTTTACTTAAAAAATTATATTTTTGAAAATTACTCAAGTAATAATATCACTACTCGAGTAACGTCAAGTGTTTTAAAAGGAGGATCCCGACTCATATTGCTCGAGTAATAATTGCATTACCCAAGTAATATCAAAATTTTTAAAAAAACTCACTATCTCATACGCACATATTACTTGAATAATATCGAAGATTTGTTTTAAAAAGGGCGCTGAGTAATGAAAATTCCTTTAGACACATGTAGTTATTCGAGTAAGGGAAAGTTTACCTGAGTAAGATCAGAAAACTAGTTTTAAAGGCGATGTGATGCATCAATTACTTGAGTAACAGATACAATACCTGAGTAATGTCGATTCTGTCTTAAAAATGGCTGCCTTAAAAACATGAATTACTCGAGTAATAGAAATATTACTCGAGTAATATCGGGATTTTTTAAAAAGTAGGCGTTAGTTTAGACTTAAGAATGACTAGAGTAACATCAATATTACTCAAGTAATATTGGAAATTTTTCAATATAAGGGGACGCATTACTCGAGTAACGGAAACATTACCCAAGTAATGTCGACAATTTTTCTTAAAAAGGACGTTGTCTCATATGTGAACTCCTGAATTACTCGAGTAATTGAAAAATTACTTGAGTAATGTCGAAACAAGACATTGTCTCATCTGGGTATGTTTCTTTAACTTGTATTTACTATTGCAATTTTTTATTTAAGTCTCATTGTTTCACTTTCCGTCTTCTTTAAAATACTCTCGTCCATTTCTCTTCCAAAAGCCTTATTCCCTTCATAATCCTTTAAATCCATACTCTTCACTAAATCATATCATTTTGCTAAGGGAGCTATCAATTAACAATCTCAATGGTTCAACCTCACTTTCCCTCCATAAATTTCCTTTCCTATTTTCACTTTCACCTTCATCATTCTCTCATCACTGCCGCTAGTCTCATCTCCCAAATTTTTTCCTAAATTCTTCTCATTTATCTCAATGGGTTGTACAAAGACTTCTATTGGTGGACTGGTGATCAATCTCCAACAGAGTCTCCAAAATGACCCCTTACTAAAAAGTAGTGTTCTTCCTATTGGCAAAGGCCAAATACTCAAGACTCTAAGCAGCATAAGTTTGAAAAATCCAAAGCAAAAGGTGTTATTTTTCAAGAGCCGACAAGACTAGTGACTAAGCTTCAGACTGATTCCCTGCCTACCGGTAAAAGGCAAGTCTCATACTACATCTCTTTTTGAGTTTAGTGACTCTAAGGAAACTGTTAAAGATATGAGATCAAAGAGAATTGAGGATAGACCCCAGAAGCCTCAACTATTAGTCAGTCACAAGTCTCAGGCTTCGGGGAGCAAGAGGCAATAGGCCTCAGGTAGTCGTTGAGCATCTAGCTCTCAGCATCAGGCCTCTGGTGTAGGATCTACTTCTCATCAAGATGAAGCAAATGCTTTACAGCCTTCATCAGGTATGAATATCAGTCCCTTATTGATTGATAATCCAAAAGCATTTGATTTTTACTTTGGGAATTGATTATTCTATCCTATTATATATCTAGGCTTAAACCATCTCAAAGAGAAATGCAATTTGGATCTATCTCTATGGTTGTTCAAATACTCTCCTTTACTTCGTATTCAGAATCCCTATTTAGAGACTGTGGTTAGATTGTTCTGTCATAATATGTTTATTAAACCAAAGTCTCATGAAGATGATGATGATATCTTTGTAACTAAGGTTTGGGGTCAAGACATCGAGTTTTTTGCCACTGAATTAAATGTTATGCTTGGAGTTGTTGATATTCCAGATAATGATCCACCAACCTTATCAAATGCTGACTGTCATTGTATTCTACTTCCAGATGTGTCTTATGATGGTATCAAGCTTAAATTTACTCCTACTATGATGAATGATACCTATTAGGTAATGTGGTATATCTTTAGTCGGAATATGGTTTAGAAGGGATAGAGTTATACACACTTTGTTCTGAAAGACTAACAGCGTTTTGCCTCTATGTTGCTAAGAAATCAAGAAATATAGGCAAATGAATTATCAGTGAGATGATGACCTTCATTTCTCAAGCTCCGAAGCAGAAGAAAGCCAACATTCCATTTCCAAATGTGGTATCTCACATCTTGATTCTAAACAATATATGGTATCTCTCTTATGACAAGGTTATATTTCCTCAGCGATTTGGCAAGAAACATTTGATCGGCATGAGGATTTCGTTTACTGAGGTCACTGGGAAGCAGAAGAAGGACAATTAAGTCATGGAAGGCCCTTCTAAGCCTACATCTTCTCAGGCTCTTGATGAGGCCCAATCCTTTCAAGCTGGTACTGCTTCTATTTTTGCTCCTTCCTTTGCACACTCTTCTATCAAGCATATTGTGGAGCAAACTGTGGCCAAAGTTGTTGCAAAGGGTATTTCAGATGCAATGGCTCCTCTATTCAATAATGCCAATCAAGTGCCAATTTAATCAAGACTACTGGAACTGAGTTTAAAAAAGCTGATAAAATACATTGCAGCTTGCTTTCAGGCCTATTTTGCTACTCAAAATGAATTGAAGGAGGAGATTAAGTCCCTTTTGCAGCATGTCTATAAGCTTCATAGGACCTTGGATGAACTTTGTATTCAGTTGAATTCTCAGCATCCAGCCTCTGCTTCTAGGCCCTCTTTCATATGCTCTTCTTAAGGTTGCACCCCTTACTCTTGTTGCTGACCCTATTTCTGTCGTTGGGCCCTCTATAAAGCCTTCTGTTCCTACCTCTGAGCCCTCTCCTCCTCCCCCTCCCTCCTCTTTTAATGATAACAAAGGGGAGAGTGATTATTATGAGAAATATTTTGAAGTTTAGGATTATCTAGTTTAACTATGCCTTTTAACTATGATATTTTGATGTTTAGGACTATCTCTTTTGATATATATTACTTTGTTAGTACTAACACCTAATGCTTTGACACATATTGTACTAACATTTGCTCTTGAATTAAATTCAGTTTTTACCCTTACATATTTACTAATTATATACTTGCTGATTTCACAAAAAAAAAAACTTTTCAAATGTATTTCAAAATTTAATCAAGTGTTGTCATCATCAAAAATGGGGAGAATGTTGGTTCTCAGAGTTTTGATGATAACAAGACTTAATTGATTAAACCTCTTCGAATAAAATAAATTGTGTTTTTGAATCAGTAAACATATAATTACTTAAGTACGTTGGTTTAGCTACTCGAGTAATCTCCTCTTATGTTGTTAAATGTTCACAGAATGCAAAAATATTGTCTAGGAAAAATATAGAACATTACTCAAGTAAATAATCGTTGTTACTCGAGTAATATCAACTTTTAAAGGAGTTTCAGAAACTTGGTTCATGTTACTCGATTAAGTATGATCGGTTACTCGAGTAAGTATGATTGGTTACTCAAGTAATATCGTCACTAGAACAATTAATTTCAACCTACACGAGTTTACTCAGGTAACAAAATGTTACTCAAGTAATATCTATATATTACTCAAGTAATAAACTTTGTTACTCAAGTAACCTTTTAGTTTCAGAGGCTATTTGATATCACTCAAGTAATAATCTATTACTCAAGTAATATTTGATTTTTACTCAAGTAATAAAAGATATTACTCAAGAAACCATGGTCCAGAGACTATTCTTGCAAAAGCTTTCATTATTACTCAAGTGACATTTCATATTATTAGAGTAATATATGATTCCAGAGGATATTACTGTGAAACCTTACTCAAGTAATATGTTTATCCTACACAAGTAATGTGGTCCCAGATGCAAGGTATTTAAAGGCTCATGTGTTTACTCCAGTAAGAAGTCTATATTACTTGAGTAATGCTGCTCCAAGGATTAGAACGATATACTGGACCTTTAATCTTTTGATTAATCATATTGGGTTATTTCCTTTTTATTATTAATCTCACTCAAACTTATTTTTGTTATATCTAATCATCTTTTTGAGTGATTTACAGATATTTAACTATGTTTAAACTGAGATTAGCAAAAATGTCGTTCGATGTGTGAGAAGCATTTAATGCAATTGAGGATACAAATGGAATATGCGCTCAGAGTAGACAAATGCATTCCTACGAGGCATACTTATTCCAGCTATTATTCTGAGTCAACTTCTGCACAAGTACTTTGACAACAAACACATTTAATGAAGCAATGTTTGATTATACTCAACAGAAGTCACCTGTGCCTAACAGAAATTCGAACAGACTCAATGGCTATATTCAAAGTCTCACAATGGCATTAATGATAGATTGGTATAAAAGCTCAACCATTCAATTCCACCAATGGCCGAAACTCTACGCATTCAATTTTGTATTATTGCGATCAACTATTTCTTTATTTTTATTTATTTACTCAGTGAGAAGTTAAACACTATTTGATTATTTATAAAATCTTAAGGTTATGGAACCTTAAGCATTAGTGTACAATTACCGCTTGTAAGGGGAAGTGAGTCCTAGTATGAGAGGATCATCCTAAGTACAAAGTGGGTAACTGTATTAGTGATTAAGAAATAGTGAAAATCCCAAGGTGATTGGGGATTAAACGTATGTCGAAGAGTTAGATCGAACCAGTATAATATCTCTGTGTTCATCTTCCCTCTCTGTCTTTGTTTTTATTGTTCTTGAGCTTTTACCGAAAAGATTTTTAAAATAACATATTCATCCCCCCTCTAGGTGATATTCTTGTTCTTCACTACGGTTATGCTCGAGTATAGTGCTCTAGCAGAGCATGTTCATACTCAAGTAAAACACCCATGCTCGAGTAAGGATAACATCTGCTCGAGTAACATTTGACAAACAAGACCAATGGCGTTAATGAAGAACCTTGCTTAAGCAATCACTTACTTGCTCAAGCAAACTCATGCTCGAGTACACTTGCTCCTTTTTCACATTTCAATAAATCAAAACCTTGTTCTTTTTCAAGTCTTTTTATCATCAAAACATAAAACCGAGAACTAACATGAAATATCAAGGTAAACACTCAAGTGTGTACTCCAACACTTGAGTGTACTCCAACACTTGAGTGTAAGGTAAACACTTCCAAGTTCAGTGCATGTCACTCGCTTATAAATCAAGTGTTGTCTCCTTTTGCAAGAAGCACTTGAGTGTAAAAAATTGCATGCTTGAGTATGGCACTCAATTGTCACTTTGTGAACACTTTTTGAAACAGTCTTCTACCACTCACAAAGGGATGTCATGTAAAAATTTGTAGCAACAATGTGAAAGTGACCGAACTTCAAAATCCCAATGACTCTAATCTGTCTCTAATGGGAAGCTTGACCAGTCTAACGGAAAGTTTGAACACTCAACAAAAAGCTTAAACCTTCAAATGACCATTTATGATATTCATCTATAAATACTTGAGCATTCAATACAAAGCTAACCACCGAAGTATATGATCAATTACTGCTTATTCATTGCTCATAAACTCTTATGAAATATCTTCTGATATTTATTATTCATCAGTGATTATATATCTACTCTGTGAGAGAGTTATTCAATCAATTTTGATTTTTGTAAATCTCAATGTAGTGAGACCTTGAGTAGTTGTTAGACTACAACTAGTAAGGGGGAGTAAGTCCTTGTGACAATGACTCAGTGTTGCAGTGCTAAGAACCTAAATGATCTTAGAACAATAGTGAAAATCTCAGAAATGCTTTGAGGACTAAACTCAAGTCAAGGAATTAAGGTTGAACCAATATAAATGCATGTGTACTCTTTGGTGATATCCTCTAACTCTTTATGTTCGATTTAATGGTTTGACGTTTTCATTTTAAATTTTTAAATCATCCAATTCACCATCTCTTGGATGAAATGTTAGCACTCACAATGGCTTTTAGTGATAATCTAATTACACTGTGATTAAGAAAGATCAAAATTTTTATTTTTCAACCTCATAAGCATGTTGCTTGAGCGTCAGGAAACAACCCAGTTTTTACCCACACGTCATTAAATCCAAACTTAGCATTGTTCTAGAGGATGTTTATGAAGCGATTGGACTTATCCTCTATTTCCATGTCGATGTTGTAGGTGTAATGGTATATGTGATAGAGATAGATACAAGGATTGAGGAGAGAAGACATATACATGTGATTATGTTATAATTTTTTTTTCTACTTAATTTTGAAATAAAGCATCCTTTATCTTTGTTGGAATATTTGTATAAGGCAACAAATATGGATCTCTTCATCCTCATTTTTGTCCTTGATTTTGTAGAGGACTACAACTTTTCTATTGGAGTGGTGTAAGCATGATCAATGGAATTAAAGTTGCAAAGAGATTGAGTTGAGAAATTAAGAAAGGGCAAGAGTTGATGGAGGCGAAAGGGCAAGGTTGGGTAAGGGAAGAGAGTGTGTGTGAGTTTTCTTAAAAATAATCATTTAAAAAATAATAAGGGGCCCACTCATCAAAAAGTTAACAAAAATTTGGCACAAATGGAATTTTTGTGCAATTTTAAAAAGTTTATAAGCACTTTTACACCTAAATAATGTGTGTGTCTGCGCGCGCACGCACATTTTTTCACCTTAATACAAACATTTTTATGTGATTAGCTTACTGAATACTCAACAAAGTTTTAAGGATGAAAGATTATTTTACACACTCTACCCTAAGGTTATTAAAATAATCATTCTCTCGGATTTTCTTTTTTCAGTTTTTTATAATACAAGAAATTTGAAGCTTGAAATAGAAGGACGAACTATACTATAAAGATCTAGTCCTTAATACATCAAAGGAAAAAGAAGAACTACTAGGAAGAGGATTGTTGATTCTTCAAAATCATATCAAAGCATCCTCTTGGCACAACTGGAACAACTTGAACTCTATCTACAATTTTTTAAAATCACAATAAATCAACAATTCATAGAATTTTGCTTTATAAACTTCAAGTAATGGCTTCTTATTTTGAATCTTTTTTCCCAAGTGATATATTATCTCTTGAAAAACATGAAGTTTTTATCAGTTAGGCTACTTTTATTGAGCAACAGAAAACAAAAAAGAAATTTAGCATATATCATCCTGCAAAATGCACTAGCCTATGAAGTGCACGAAGAAGCCCTCGATATTGCTATAAAAGGATGATAGTAGGGATCATTTGAAAATTGGTCGGGATTATTTTCTCTTTGGAGCTTTGGTTCCAAAATATTTATATTTCTCTTTTAAAAATTTGGTCTTGCTCTTTTTAAATCTGGTGTTATTTGGGGCAAATGGAAGTAACATGTGAAAAAGGCTAATGGTCTATTTGGAACCTCTGTTTGGACAACTTTTTGGGGGAAAAAGCCTAGTGAGAAACTCAACAAAGAAAACGCTCTAACAACTTTGACACTCCTCCAAGTTGTTTTTCAGAAAAATCCCTCGGCTTTTTGACATGTTACTGTGAATTGTCAAACTCGTCCCCTCAACTCTTTGACATTCCCATCCTCAACTCTGCTTTTTCTCATCAGAGATTCCTGTCCTTTTATTCAAACACATCCCCTCTATCTCGTGCTCATCACCATCCCCTCTGTCTCATTCTCTATCCTTTCCTCCCACAAAGATTAATTGTTGTCTCGTCCCCTCATCCCTACCATCTCATCCCCTCATCTCATCAACACTTCAAAGAGGCTGTAGAGAAAAAGCCCATTGAAATCACATAGAACTTCAAAGTTTCTCAGAGATTCCCTTCATCCTCATCTAAACATGTGCCCTCGTCTTTACTAGTTTCTATGTTTAGATGATAACATACAATTGTAAGGAAAAGGACTTAATTATTCAAGTCATTTAAGTGTATGTGTAATAGCACTTAAGTGAAAACCTTTAGCTTCAGTCAAATCTTGAATTAAAGAGTATTTTTAATGTGTTTGTCATAGACACACTCGAGTTAAGCATTTTAAAACCTCAGTCAAAACAGCTTTCAATTTTGACTCACTCGAGCTAATCTTATTTAACTCAAGTCAAGGCCTTATAAATTGTTTTGAATGAAAACATCAATGCAAGTTAACTGTGAATGACTCGAGTTGTCTTTGTGAGGACTTAAAACATATATTTTTCAAATCTTAAGTTTTGTGTTCAAATGTCTTTTTCAACTGTCAAAAGTTTTAGCCTCGAGTCAATTTTGATTTACTCGTTAGAGTTAGCATTTTAAGACTCGAGTGTTCTTTGATAGAACTCACTTTTTCAAATTCATTTCAAAGGCACTATTTGTGAAACATATCTTAAGACTTGAGTGTAAAATGAAAGCGGAGCTAAATCACCAAGAGGTGAATTAGGGATTTTAAAATTCTTTTCGAAAGTTCTGTTTTGAGATGCTAAAACAGGGTATAACAAGGAGTAAGGAAGAAGAGTAAGACACAAAGGATTATACTGGTTCAGTACAACTCTATGACCTATGTCTAGTCCTCAGGCTCCCTGAGTTTTCCACTATCACAATTGATTACACCCTCTGTAACTCGAGAGTAATTCTCTCACTAGAACTTACTCCCCTTTACAAGTTGTAATTAATAACCCCAATCTCCAAGCCCCCTGACTTTAGATTGTTTACAATAAATGAATTACAAACAATGAACTCTCTCAAAGAATGGATAGAAATAAATACTGAAGCTCAATAGTATCAAAAGATACTTTTTACAGGAAAACTTAAAGAGTAGTTGAAAACTTGAATACTTTTGTGTTTTCTAGCTCAATGGTTGTGGAGAAGAATTGAATACAACTCTATTTATACTTAGAGAGTGTTAAATGACTATTGCAAGCTTCAATCTGACCGTTAGTTCACTAATCTAACTGTTGGAGGCACTTTGGTCTCTTCTCTCTCTACTCTTTTGTTCATTCCTTGTGTTCAGAGGGTAAATGTTGACTTCCTTATGTTTTTATCCGTTGGAATTGTCAGTGACTTGTTTAGGTAAGAAGTATTTATCCATTTTGCATCGTGAAGAGCTTGTTTGATCAGAATATAGCAGCAAGTTAGATGTACTTTGCAATTAATGCTCTGACATGCCTTTTGCTTGTATTGAAACTGTACCATTAATCTTCATAAATCATCTTTAGCTTAGCTGAAATTCACTAGCAAACAGGTTAAACACATCTAGTGAAGTTGATATGATATTAAAAAGCATTAAGATCAAACACACAAGGATTCACAGATTCGTCACATTTGAATTTTTAAAAGTTGTTACTCAAACTCGAGTTTGTCTACCAAAACTACAGTTTGTCACTGTGCACTTATGCATAAACTCTAGTTTCCATATCAAAACTCGAGTTTCCTCTTTCCAGAGAGGAAAGTTACGATACGAGTTTTGGAACACCATTTTAGCTAGAGACCTTAGACTTTTAATGAGCATATGTCCAAAACCTCAAAACTGTAGTTTTCAATCAAAACTGGAGTCTTGAAATTATTGAAAAACATCAATGCTCTCTGTATGACCAAAACTCGAGTTTCCATTTAAAACTTGAAACTTAGAGAGATCTTCTGTTATTTTCAAAACTAAACCCTATAGCTTTGATACTCAAGTGCACATAGTTTGTGCAACTATAGCTATACATAATCTTATTTGACAATTTTCCCAAACTGATGAGGGTTTTTCTCAAGCTGAAACAAAAAATGTAGGTCATGAAGATGATGATAATGATGAGGTTGATATAGAATCCTCATCAATTATCCATACATTATCTTTACCACAAATGAATCATGTTCATAATACAATTAGAAACAAACTTGTTAGGCATAGGCATTCCAATCAACAATGTACTATTATTTTAGTATCAACCACCGGTACAAAAAAAGTATTTTAAGACCGGACGAAATAGGCCCCGTAAGACTGGACCAGCGACCGGTCTCATTCCAGGCGGTCTTATAAGTATGTAACCTTTAAGACCGGACTTAAACCAATCTTAAATATTTATTTCAAGACTGGACATAAGAAACAATAGGTCTTAAAAATCGCAATTTATAGACCTTACATATATATAGTTCGGTCTTAAAAGCAAAATTTATTAGACCGGACAATAAAAGGTCCAATGTTAAATACACCACTTTCAAGACCAGACCAAATGTCATCAGGTCTTAAAAATATGTAACTTTTATGACTGGACAAACATATTCACCGGTCTCAAAAATAAAGAAAATAAGACCTTACTTTAACATATAACCGGTCTTAAAAATATTACTTTTAAGACCGGACTAAATTAATAAGTGCGGTCTTAAAGGTTGGTCTTTTTTTATACATATTAGAACTTTTAAGACCGTATAGAATAGCGTCCGCTTTAAAAAGTCTCACTTTTAATACCGAACATCAAATACACTAGTCTCAAAGGTTAGACTTTAAGACCGTTATTAGTAGTTTTAAGATCGCAAGGAATAGCCTCCGCTCTTAAAAGTCTGACTTTTAAGACCAGACCTTGAATAGACCAGTCTTAAAAGTCGAAATTTCCCCTATTCAAATCAAATTCGCCACACAATCCAGAATCTAAAAACACAATACTCTAAGCTACAAGCTATAATTGAATTAGGAATGGATACAAATATTGTTCACCAGGCATCATAATGAATCATCTTGTTACTAGCTATTACAGTACAAACCAAATAATAAATGAATGTAATTAATACAATAAGACAAATACATACAATGAGTTACAAATAACAGTGTACAACACTTAAATGAACATATATATACCAATTTCGATCGGATCTTGCAGGAAAAATAAAAACAAGAACAAAAGATAGTCAGTGACATTGTTTAAGAACATAATTAAGAAGAAATTGAATATAGTTAAAAACGTAAATTAAAACCTTAAAGTTTTCAAAGAATTGTGCAGATGAATATTACGTACCTTATGAATTGATGACTCTTTTATAAAGGGATATCTTCCCATATCCCTTCTTGATGATCATTTCTTATGCCTGATTCATTATCCGCTTCATCTTCTTCGTTGATGTCCGGTAGACCCCTTGAAAAGGAGTACTCTCAGGAAGACCATAATTTGCATTATTTTTCTCATCAATATCAATGACCCTTTTTCCTTGGAGAGCTACAGACCACATTTTATTTTCTTCATCGGTGATATAGAAAACTTGTTTCGCCTGGTCTGCCATAATAAAAGATTCATCTCCAAAACTTGTACTATTGAGATCGACTAATGTAAATCCTAGCCGATCGATCTGAACACCATTATTGACATTAATCCACTTGCATTGGAAAATGGGACATCTAATGAAGACATAGTCCACCTCCCAAATCTCTTCAATAACCCCGTAATATGGCATGAAAGCCAATTTAGGCCGCTTGTCTTTCAAACTGGAGAAGTGCATGGATTCAGCCTCTAACATTACACTACTGTTCTGGATGGTGCTCCTATCATCTAGGGACTTCATATAAAATGTGTAACCGTTGATCACATACGAATTCCAACTTATGACATCAATCTCAGGACCACGTGCTAACCATTTGATTGTCTCAAAAATAGATTCCTCTCCCTCGACCTTTTGTTTGAACCAATTTGCAAATGTTCTGTTATGCTCCCTAATCAACCTGTGTTCAGTCATTCGGGGATTTTCTTTCCTTACAGCTTCTTTATGTGCAGCTATGTTGGCTTGAACTTCATCAACATTATTCAAGATGTATAAATGGACTTGTGACAATTCATTAGGATCCATACCCCTTACTAAGGCCGCTCGTCTACCTCCTTCAACATGCTAACGTTTTGGAAGCCTGATATGTCTTACTTTGGCCAAATAATTTTGACAAAATTCCATGGCCTCTTTAGGTACATACTTCTAAACAATTGATGCTTCTGGTCGGTATGCTTTCTTCATGTACCCTTTTAGGAATTTCATAAATCTTTCAATTGGGTACATCCACCGAAATGGACAGGGCCGCATAGCTTTATCTCCCTCACTTTGTGAACAATTAGATGAACCATGATGTCAAAAAATGCAGGAACAAAAAGCTTCTCAAGCTGGCACAATATCAGATATCCTTCATTTTCCAATTTATCCAATTGTTCAATCTCAAAAACTTTACTACAAACGACATTGAAGAAGAAACAAAGCATAGTCAAAATGTGTTGAAGATCGTACTCGGCAATGCTTCGAATAGCTACTAAGAGCAGCTGTTGCATTAATACATGACAATCATGAGACTTCTGGCTTACTAATTTCAAGTCCTTCATCGATACAAGCCTCTTGAGATTTGAAGAATACCCCAAGGGAACTTTTATGCCATGTAAACACTCACAAAAACTTCTTTTCTCATCCTTAGATAAAGTATGAGAAGTCGGAGGACAATAAGTTCTCTTACATATGGCCTTGGATGTAAGTCTTCCCGTATCCCTATTGCCTGCAAATCCAATCTTGCCTTCACACCATCCTTAGAACTACTTTATATGTTGAGAAGCGTGTCAACAATGCTATCACATACGTTTTTCTCAACATGCATGACATTAATACAGTGTCTCACATCAAGGTTGCGCTAATATGGAAGATTGAAGAAGACTGATCTCTTTTTCCATATATTTGTTTCTTTTTTACCCTTTGCAGTCTTACCGAAGATGACACTTATATTTTTCACCTTTTCATACACTTGCTCCCCAGTCAATGCCACCGAAGCATCTTCATACTCTTGGCCACCAAAAAAGGCTTTCTTTAATCGATGATATGGGTGGCCCCATCTAAGAAATCTTCTATGTCCAAGATAAACCATCTTTCTTCCATGTTGAAGTTGATGGTAGTGTGTGCCTTCTTCACAAACCGAACATGCTTTATGGCCTTTTATACTATACCCTAACAAGTTCCCATATGCTGGGAAGTCGTTTATAGTACAAAATATCATGACTCTCATTTTGAAGATCTCCTTCTTGAAAGAGTCAAAAACATCAACACCTTCTTCCCACAACTCCTTCAAGTCTTCGATCAAGGGTTGAAGGTCAACATCAATGTCGTTTCCGGGTTGTTTTGGTCCCGAAATCAACATAGACAACATGATGTACTTTCGTTTCATGCATAACATAGAAGATAAGTTGTAAATAATGAGGAGTATAAGCCATGAACTATGTATGCTCCTAAGGCTTCCATAGGGATTCATGTCATCCGTGCTGAGGGCAAGCCTAAGGTTCCTAGGTTCTTCCTCGAAGGTCGGAAATAATTGATCGATTTTCTTCCATTGAGAAGAATCGGCCGGATGTCGAAGCTTTCCATCAGAAATCCTCTCATCTGCATGCCACCACAAATTTCTTGCATCATTTTCATTAACAAACAACCGCTTGAACCTTGGTATGATTGGAAGATACCACAAAACTTTTGCAGTCCCCTTATTTGACTTGTACCATGGGGTTTCACATACCAAGCATTTCTGCTTATCTTCAAACTCATTTCTATACAATAAGCAATCATTCAGGCATGCATGGATCTTTTTGTACTCTATCCCCAGTGGACAAAGAATTTTCTTAGCATCATAGTATCGATGAGGCAACACATTATCATCCGGAAGCATGTCCTTAAAAGCCTCAAGCATTTCTGAAAAACTCTTGTCGCTCCATCCATGACGTGCTTTCAAGCTGACCAATCTCAAAACGGCGTTCAACAATCGGTATTTTTTACACCGAGGGTATAGCGGGGTCTCAGCATCACTGCACATATTACCATATGCATGTGATTTCTCAAAAGCCTCTTCTCCTACATCACGAATAATGTCCTCTATGCGATCATCCATATCTGTGTCATTATCATCAAAGGACACTTCACCATGTTGAGATGTACTTGGAACATTTTCACCATGTCATATCCATATTGTATAGGTCTTACAAAATCCTTCACAAATTAAATGTGTGTGTATAACTTTTGGACTTACTCGCCTCTTATTTAAACATTCTACACATGGGCAATAAAGCTTCCCACTACCATCATAGGCATTTCCTTTTACAAACTCTATAAATTCCCTCGCCCCATTCTCATATTCAACACTCGTCCGTCTCGCATTTATCCAACTACGATCCATAGTATAATTCCTGTAGATGGAAAGATTTAACATACATTATCCGAAAAAATTGAAAATTGCATATAAACTAAGCCAAGTCCATTAAATACATATGAGTGAGACTTTGTCTATTAAATGCAACATGAAGAATCACTCGTGTTTGAGTCTCTTATTTGTCTTTAAATTTCAATCATAAGGACGCCTGTTTTCTTATCTTGTAATACCTTTTAACAGTAAATGCACCATAAATGTATCATGCAAAGTCAATCTAGTATTGTTCCAAAAATAAAAGAAAAAAAAAGAATTTGGCCATTAAATGCAACATGAAGAATCACTCATGCTCATAAATGTATCACGTACAGTCAATCCAAGAAGCTAAGGAAAATAAATGCATGACGCGGAAAATAAATGCAGACAACAAAAGTAACCCTAAGTGCACTTGTTGGTCATTCGGATAGGTCTCAAGTAAAACATAAACTTCAAAGTACAGTATCGAAATACAACAGAGTAACCCACGTCAACATTTCACCGATTTCGTGCAAACCATGAATAACCCAGAACGAAAAGCAGAAAATAAAATATATATGTAATTGAAATACACATTTTATAGGTCTATCGTCGTTTAGCTAAGGAACCAACCAGAAGGTGATAAGCTGACTAGCACTAGCTTGTCGAGAGATCAGTCAGTTTTGCGGTAGTGATGAAGCAACACACAAATACTTGAGAGTTGAGAGTGAACAGGAGTTATTATCACTTTCGGCGGGACAAAAGAAGTTTAGAGAGGAAAATTTAACTTTTCCGCGCGACAAAATCATTTATATTTAATTTCATTAAGAACAGTTAATTGTAAAGCATTCGGTCCTAAAGGTATAGAAGTTTTAAGATTGGTTACGTATTAAGCATACGCTCCTAAATGAATTCATTAAGATTGGTTACTTATTAAGCATCCGCTCCTAAAAATCTCATTTTCTTATTATAAGAATTTAGTGAAAGTCTGCATTTTCTTTAAAATTAAACTAAAAGATTGCAGTAGCAACCGAATATTTTTTTGCTCAACAACAGCAGCAACAGAATGAAAATAAAGGATAGTTGAGAATAAGGTTTTTAATAAGCTTAGTTCATTTTGATTTTTTACTTTAAAGGAGAATGTGCAAGTATAAAAGAAAAATAAGAACAACAAACTTACAATTAACAAAAACAACCTATAATGTGACTAAAATTCCTAAAGCTAATTATCAGCTAATGTCTTGTCAATATCGGCTTCAGCGACAGAAATTTCCCGCCGGATATCAGTAATTTCCTGTTGTATCACTTCTTTAGGGTAAGGACCAAGAAGCTGGAGAGGGGGAGCGGGAAAATCTTCATCATCCGAAATAACAATGGGTACAACGACCCGAGACTCCTCCGTCTGAATAGAACACGTTTTCTTGGTCTGAATATGACGTAAACCAACGAGTTGTCTCAAGATCCTCCAACGAGCTTCAGGAGTAGCCCTGCAAGGGGTTATCTTGTATCTAACCAATGTCTAGCTTGATTTAGGGTAGAGGGGAGCAGAGAGATACGAAATGGGAATGTGAGAATATGGGATTTGATTTGAACATAATATCAGTTGATTCAGTTCTGTATAAAAGAAATAGAATAATTAATTATTATTTTTTTAAAAAAAGACCTTTAGGACCGTAGACATAAAAAGCCGGTCCTAAAGATCTACGCATTGACTTTTAGGACCGGATATTTATTAAGAAGTCGCTTCTAAAAGTCTAGCATATTTTTAAAATTAAAAACGTATTTTTTAAAAGCCCTTTAGGACCGGACTGTTATGAAATAGACGGTCCTAAAAGTCTCTTGGTTGTGCGATTTTAGTCTTCTATTTTTTGGTGCATGGCAACTTGTGAAAAACTTCACAAATGCTTGTTATGCAGCATTTGAGAAGGCCAATGTCCTTCAATTTTTTCCATTTCACATGGCAGGACATATGCTTCACTGTTTTAGACACGGGAATGTGAGAATATGGGATTCAATTGGCAATAAACCAATTAGAATTTAAGTTGAAATTTGTAATATCTTTAAAAGTGTCGCGATACGAATTCCAGTATTGGGAGTTGCATCCTAAAATTTAATGCTTCAGTCAGATGAATCTCTTCGTATCCTAGAGTTGTGTACTTGGATCCTTAAATTGATGTAAAAAAATACATATAAGACCGGTTATCTTAGAATATGCAGTCTTAAAAGTGCCTTCGTTCCAAATTCCAAGAGGTGCAGTCGTATCCTTACACTCTATAATGATGATTGATAGTCTCTTTGGCTTTTAAGGACAATCCAGCGATGGTGCTTGATCAATTTAAGCCCCTCGTTACTTTAGTTTCTTCACATTCTTCTCCACATCCTCATTTCCTTCTACAATCTCTGACTCTATTCTATAATGGCTGCCCCACCACCTCGACCATCGGGTCCTCCTTTTCCTCCTCCTCCTCTCGTACCTACGAGACCTCCCCTCTGCCGCCGAATCCAACAGTCAAGCAGATGGTGGAGCATCTTTTGGCCCGCGTCGATCACATGGATCGACAATTGAGCAAACTCTGTGGCCTCCATCATAACGTCAACAACAAGATCAACATGGTCCTCGACGCCAATGATGTCAAGGTCCCTACTTCTGAAGCAGACACTACATCCTCCTCCTCCTCCGGCAACAATATAGAGGATTAATTAGTTTTTTTTATTTTCTTGTCTGTTTTTTTATGTAATGGCTGCTGCCCTTCTAGGGCAGCATAAAAAAATATATATAATTGCGGCCGTGACTGCCATTTTAGACAATCCTGCTTGGATTATCTGATTACGTTTTTTTTATGGTCAAAACCTGATTGCGTACGTTTGAGAAATTCCAAAAATGGCTTTGAAATTAACTTAAGTTATATAATAACAACATTAATTTGTTTAAAAAAAATATAATAACGACATTAATTAAGAACATACAAAACATGCAAATTAAAGTCCTCGTGAGTCATCGCTAATTGACTTTAAAATTAACCATGACATATTTGCTTAGTTGATTTGATTTGAACATAATATCAGTTGATTCAATTCTGTATAAAAGAAATAGAATAATTAATTATTTTTTTTAAAAAAAGACCTTTAGGACCGTAGACATATAAAAAGCCGGTCCTAAAGATCTATGCATGGACTTTTAAAACTGGACATTTATTAAAAAGTCGCTCCTAAAAGTCTAGCATATTTTTAAAATTAAAAACGTATTTTTGAAAAGCCCTTCAGGACCGCACTGTTATGAAATAGATGGTCCTAAAAGTCTCCTTGTTGTGGATTTTAGTCTTCTATTTTTGGGTGCATGAGACAACTTGTGAAAAACTTCACAAATGCTTGTTATACAGCATTTGAGAAGGCCAATGTCCTTCAATTTTTTCCATTTCACATGGCAGGACATGTGTTTCACTGTTTTAGACATGGGTTTTAGACATGGCTGGGTTCCATGATTTCATGTTGCATAAGAAGAAGATTTTTACACACATGAAATGGTGAGACCCACATATATATGACGCATTTTAAAAGGACTTTTAGGACCGATCATTAAATAACTAGTCGCTCCTAAAAGTCTAGCATATTTTTAAAATAAAAAACGTATTTTTTAAAAGCCCTTCAGGACCGAACTGTTATGAAATAGAGGTCCTAAAAGTCTCCATTATTTTAGTTTAAATTTCTCATGTTGTATCAGAAGAAGAAGATTCCTACATAACGCATGAAATGGTAGGATCCACATATATATGTCGCGCGAAATACTTTTAAAAGGACTTTTAGGACCGGTCCTTTAATAACTAGCCACTACTAAAAGTTTCGCATATTTTTAAAATAAAATTAACGTATTTTTAAAAAGCCCTTCAGGACCGAACTGTTATGAAATAGATAGTCCTAGAAGTCTCCAATATTTTAAAAAATTATACTACGACTTTCAGGACCGGACTGATATGAAATAGACAGTTCTAAAAGTCTCACTGGACATTTTGTGAATCTTTTTAAAAAGATCATTTACAGCATCATGTCCTAAAGGTTTAAGAACTAATTCCATGCAATACATTCAACAACAAAAAATAAAAAGCATCAGAATAATTTGTTTGAAAATGAATAAACAAATTTATTAATTATTATTGATCATTAAACTATACAATTGTTCATTATTATCATTAAACAGTAAAATTGTTCATTATTATTTACAGAAGATGTAATATAATATAGGTCTACAGCATATATTTACAAATTAATCCTGGGGGGCATTTGCGATTTCCTGAATGAGAAATTCACAAATGACTTGGCGTATGCACTCAATATCACCATCAAGAAAGGGGTTAGCGCAATCAAACATCTGTAACATCAAAGACAGAAATATATATTAGACCTTAATTCCTTTCATCAAAGGGGTCAGCACACCAAACGTATGTATAATATCAAATACATTTACCTGTTCAGTGATAGACATAATTCTTCACGTGATAATATCATACATGTGTCGCATGACGTAAAGCCTACATAAGTTAGAAGCATGGGTTGTTGACGTGTCTAAAATCAAACAAGAAATATATATATAAGAGCGCATACACAATGACAGTTTACAAGGCAAAGTTCACAAGGCAGTGTCCATGCATACTAACCTTTAGTTTGATCCATACAATATCTTTGACCTGATGCCCAGCCTTTCTCTTGGCCTTCTTTTGGTATTTCAACATGGCCCTATTATCGAAATCAAAAATTTCAATTATCAATATTGGTAACTGAAAATTCACAGAAGAGATTTCAGACAAAAATTAGTGACAAAATGACACGTGCTTACTTATCAACAATCTGCTTTAATGTAGGCACTGGTTCGTGGTGAAGGGAGCATAAACAGACTACTTTATTTTCCTCTACGGAAAGGAGGACCAACTGCCAATGGTTAGAATGGTTGAATGGTGTAAGGTACCACCTTCTCATATTGTTAGACAACCTCCTAGATATGTATGATGTTCTTTGAGTTACGGTTGCCGCACTTATGTAGCTTGGGCACAAGAATCCAAAATCATGTTTTCTGCCCTGTACTCCCATTTCACGATGCATCAACCTACAATAATGACATGCATCAGTGAATTAGCTAGTATATATGTATGTGTACATGTCTAAACGACACCTCTTAAAATTATGTACATACTCATAGAAGAAGATACTACTTACTTCATCGATAACAACACAATTGCATCAGTTATCTCCTTTTTAGGAAAGAGAAGGGAGATTAAATCTTCTTGGTCAACGAAGACCAATTGCTTCTCTTTTAGGCCTACTTCAGCATTTAGAGGGCACGATCTGGTTTCAAAAGTTTGATTGACTACCAAAAGTCCAATCTCATCCTTGGTAGTCAACTAGGAGCGGGCAAAATATCACACGAGGCTGCATCTTCATCAGTAGGGGCTGGGGCTTGAGGAGGAGTACAAACACGTACAAGCTTCACTGGCCACGAGATGAAGCTTCCCAAGCAATTACTCACAAGTTTAATTTGATCAGTTTGAAGAGGGATAAGTGCATCAGCGATGATCACCTCTTCAACTGACACCCTGACTTCATCATCAGCCATTTGTCAGTGGTGTACAGTTGATCCCAAGTTGTAGACATTCCCTCTTGCAACCAATCGTCTACCGAAATCCTCCACATAGAGCTCACAATGTTCCGCTAACTGCCCAACAATGCAGCTCCCTTTAGTGCTCTGCTGGACAAGTGGAGGTGAATGTGGGAAGGGAACAGTGCTCTCTCCACGAAAGTTGACAATCTTCATCATCTCCTCCTTCATCTTTTTTAGCTCGTCTTGAAACTTTGCACTTAATGAAGCTTCTTGCTCAACTGCTTTCTTCTCTGCTCTGGCCTCTGCTTCCTCAGTTGCTTTGCCAGTGTACGTTCCATCTCCTCCCGGGTAACCATTGCTTGTTTTTGGCGTTTGGATTTACCAAAGTATTCCTTTAGGCCTACCCGTCCTCCAATTCCCCTTATGCGCCCTGCGTGATCCGGTTTTCCAGTCGCAACGGTAAGAATATCTTTCCTCCTGTTCGACACAAATGATCCCTCTTGTTCTTGCATTTTGAGTTCTTCCTGTAAGATACAGATAACAAGAGCATAATTAGTAACGAAACATGTTTAGTAACTAAAAATTAAAAAATAATGGTACTTACAATTCTCTCAGCAACTACACGAGTTTGTTCACTAGAGTATGCCCTGCCTTTCTTTTTGCGAATATAGAGCCATAACTCCTCACGGCGTATTGGAGATGGCAGCCGTGGATCACATATCTCATAATGATTGGCTTGAGCTTCATCTTCCAATTTCTTTCGCTTGGCGGCCATCAACTCTTTTTCGGCCATTTCATATCCGCCATGAGAAGCCGTATGTGGGCAATCATTGTTTTTCCAGTCAAGTTTCAATAACAGCTCGCACATATACCATTACACAGTTAACATACTAACTAACTAACAACAATGTTTACGTGACCTACTATAATAGAATACCTTCCTAATCAAGCAACTTGACTAACAGCCTCATAAATGAACACAATAACATTCACATATTCGCACAGGTTAATAAGTATACAAGAAGGGACAAAAAAATTAAATATAGACTCACCAAAGCTTCTTTAGTAGTCCGCATTTGAACAAATTGTTGCCATGTTGCTTCATCAAGAAAGGCATACTTGGCGTAAGGATTAGAGCGAGGCTGACCAACCGGAACCTCAGCAAAAATATAGTTGTTCGCTAACTGAGTCTAAAACTTCCTTCAGCAATCAGCACAATACGACAATGTCTTGACTTTCAACTTCTCATCGTCAGGAACATTGTACGTAAGTCGGATAGAGGCCCAGATAAGATCCTTCACCTTCTCTTGGTCGACATTTTTCCACTCGTCAACTAAAATGCTCGGCTTGCTGCGTGCTTGTAAGCCGACATAACTATTATATCTGTTTTTATTAGGGCTGCAGGGAGCCAAATGTTCATCAAATTGTATATCGAGCTTTTCATTGGCACTTCGCGCTAGGGCAAGCTCTTTCAATCAGGTGGGGCCTCTTCTACCATGACGGCATGCAGGGCGGTTACAAGGAGGCTCACTCTGAGAAGGAGATGGTTCGTTTTGACTAACACAAGTCACATCATCAATTGGCATTTCACGAACAAAACTACACTCGTTTCCTCTATTCATTTTCGAAACAAGAAAAGAGGTTGAGAGAGGTGGTGTAAGAAAGGAATGCTAAAGCAAATGAGAGGGTAACAGAGGATGGTGGCGGTTTGCAAGGAAGAGATGTAATGCAACAAGAAGAGGTGTTTGAGTGTTTCACAACAAGAACAGGGGTTTCAGTGTTCATATAGAAAGACGTAAGACACAAGTTAAGGTTTCGCGTGAGAAATACAGTGGGCAGTTTTAAGACCAGAGAAACACAAAACGACGGTCTTAAAGGTTAACATTTCAGAACATCCTTTTATTACGTCCGGTCTTAAAAGTAATAAACTATTACTTTAAATTTTTCATTATTTAGTACCGGGTAGAAGTCACATCCTCTCTTAAAAATATTAACTTTAAGAACGTCATTAATATATGTTCAGTCTTAAAAGTTTTTTACCATTTTATTTATATATTTCCTTATTATTTTGCACCGCAAAAAATATAAGTCGGACTGTACGAGATTTCTCAATAATTTCATATTATTTTTAATAAATGTTTTAAGAGCAGTCATTTATTTGAGTCTGGTCTTAAAAGTTTTATACAATTATTTTTAAAAATTTCCATGTTATTTTTAACCACATAAAATATAAGTCGGGATGTCCGTGATTTCTCTTTAAAGTAATTCATATTTCAATTTTTTTTAATAAATTTTTTAAGAGCAGTTGGTTTTTCCAACGGTCTAAATAATATATTTAAGACCTATCGAAAAATGATACGGTCCAATATGTTCTTTGATATTTACAAAATTGCCACTGATTATATTTTTAAGACCGGAGCTTTCTTCATCCGCTCTCAGTAAGGCGGTCTTAAAAATTGATGCAGTGGAAGAAGTTCTTTATATTTACAAAATTGTCACCGGTCAATTCTTTAAGACCGGGGCGTCGATACTCCGCTTTAAATGAGGCAGTTTTAAAACACTTTTTTTGCACTAGTGAACCTATCAAAAAACATTTGTATATATTCTAATTTATATGCAATTTTATCCATTAAATATATTTTTTTCAAGATTTATTGTTTATTAATTTTTTAAATAATAATTTAACTTTTTTTCTCCAATTTAAATTTACATTTATTTTTTCCTTCAATTATTACAATATATATGTAGTATTATTAAGATTCATACCTTTTTTTGTCATTTTTTATCTCAATTGACTTTTCAACCACTAACCCAAACACATCTCCGTTTGGAAAAAAAAAGTCATTTTTGCCACCATCAATTCAAACACAAATTACATTTATAACATGACTTTTCCCTATCTTACTTCTTCAAAAGTCAGATAGAAAATAAGTTACTGCTCCCATCTCTAACTCAAAAGGGCACTAATAAGTGGTTGGCATTTGGGGAAAATGAATGACTTGGTGTTTGGGTCCCATAAAATGCTACTGAAGTGCATATGCGGTTCTCTTTTTCAAAGAGAGACTTCAAGATCAGATGGTCCCAACCAATTCACCAATCAGCACATACCGGGCATGTTTGAGATGACTTATGGAGCCCCATAAATAATTTTTCAATTAGAGTTTATAAAATATAAGGTAAGTATATGAGATAAGTTTTATTTTAATTTATATGCATAAATCATATAAAAAAATTATAAGGAACTATTGAAAGAGAACAACAAACAAGCAAGAAACAAGCTTTGGGTCGTGCGGCCCTCATACACACACACACACAAACAGAAATACGACCATAGCAGAGAGAGAAAGACAGACGAGAGACACACAAGGGAGGGTCCGTAGCCGGGAGTTGTTTGATTGCCAAGGAAAGTATCAGAAGAAACCCAGACAATGATGATGAAGTTAATGGGACCTGCAACTCCTCGATTCAGTTTATATGTTCGTCTTTGAAATGGGTGGAGCAGCAATCCCCAACAACTTCTTTCATCTACCTTCTTGTGCGTTGTTGAGTCGCTGCTTTCACTTGGGATCCAAGTCTGCATCACCATCACCATCACCATCACCAACAGCCACGTATTCTTCTTCCCCCTTATTGCGCTTGTTACAGCGCTCTTCACGACCATGATCCTCTGCCTTCTACGCTCTCTCGGATCTCAATCGCAGGTCCAATTTTCTTTTCACTGCCGCTATCAAGATTCAAGACCACCACCTTATTTCTTTTTCTCATGGACCCCGTTGCTTCTCGTCCAGCTGTGGTAATAGATAATGGCACCGGGTAAATTTTTCTTCTCCTTTTCTGTCTCAATTTAGTTTGGGAATGAAGGGGTACGACGTGTTTGTCGAATTGCCTCGATTTGATTTTACTGTTTTCGGGCGTAATTGCGTAGATGCAAGTGTCTCTAGACTCGATTTCTGATCGTATTGATCAACAAAGCTAGGTAAATGCTTCAGACCGTATAGGGTTTCCCCTGAAATTGGAAGTGATCTTTTTCTTCAGGTATACTAAGATGGGGTTCGCCGGTAACGTTGAACCTTGCTTTATTGCACCGACAGTAGTGGCCGTTAACGAGTCATTCCTTAATCAATCCAGAAGTTCTTCCAAGGCAAATTGGCTTGCACAACACAATGCTGGAGTCATGGCTGATCTCGATTTCTTTATTGGGGACGAGGCTCTCTCCAAGTCTCGATCTAGTAATACTTACAATCTTAGTTACCCTATTCAGCATGGCCAGGTTGAAAATTGGGACGCCATGGAGCGATTCTGGCAGCATTGCATTTTTAATTATTTGAGGTGTGATCCGGAGGATCATTATTTTCTCTTGACCGAGAGTCCATTGACAGCACCTGAGAGCCGCGAGTATACTGGTGAGATCATGTTTGAGACATTTAATGTACCTGGACTTTATATAGCTGTGAATTCCGTGCTTGCTCTTGCTGCCGGCTACACAACATCAAAGGTTGGTATATGTGTCCCAGATTTTGTGTATATTCATAGACTTAAATGTTGACTTTTGATAGGCTTAATTGATTAAGTGTCCACAAAGCCTCTTAAGGTCGCAGCATCTACAGCTGCTGTGCTAGTTAGCTTAGTAGCTTTATCACTAGTCCATGAGTAATGGAATTCTATACACTCACTTAGTTGAGGTTTCTAAAAGTCCCTCACAACCGCATCGTTGATAGCTTTGCTAGGTAGTACAATAACATCTGAACAGCTGCATGGAAAATAAGACATGTAATATGCCCTATGAAATTTGTAGGCTTAGCCCTTGAGAGTCTCTTAAGTCTATAAATAGGTGCATATATACATTTTGTATTTTCAGTCTTGGTTATGAGTAAATGTTTGCAGTATCCAGTTTTATTCTCTCGACTCCTCTGTATTCTTCTATCTTAGTCCCTCTGTCTCCATTATCTGCCCTTCCCTTCTCTTCCACACACCACCCCCCGGTCCCCCCTCATTCCTAATTATATTACTATAGCACATTTCCTTTAACTTATTCAGTGTTCTCCTTAGTGTGAGATGACAGGAGTTGTTGTGGATGTTGGAGATGGGGCTACGCATGTTGTTCCTGTAGCAGATGGTTATGTTATTGGGAGTAGCATCAAATCAGTTCCTATTGCTGGAAAAGATGTTACTCTTTTTGTCCAACAGCTCATGCGGGTAGGTAACCTGTCTGCTATAAAGTAACTAGTGTGTTTTGCTGGTATTTGTTCATAGATATGAATATCTTGTAAATTGCTTCCATAATCTTTATGGTTTTCATGAATTATAAAATTGGGCCAGTTATTGAAACCCAATCACATCTAAGCACTACTCATATGACCTGGGGTCTATTACATGTTTAATTCATAACAAGTAATACCAAAACAGCAAGTACTTGTAGATTAGGTACCTCAATAGTGATGTGTTCTGTAGATTTATAAGCCAGGGTGTGCAAAATATTGATATCCTATGGATAATTATAAAATTTATCTATTTGAGGGGGATATGGGAACTTCTATGTGCATTTTAAGTGGTCTGGGTTGTGGCACTCTTCCCCAGACTTCTAGTTACAGCACGTTAGTGTGCGTAGATATATAAATCAACCAGTAGAAGATATTATAAAAAGTATGGAAGATCTCATCGAAAGAACAACTTATGGCTTTCAAATGATAATTTTTGTTTTTCTATACACAGACTAATTGCTGTTTGAGACGTTACATTCTTTCTTTTGATTTTTCTATCAACATATTTTATTTAAATGGATTTTAACTGGAGAAAACATATTAGTTTTGATTTTTTTTTTTGGAGGGGGGGGGGGAATAAATGGATTTGGGATTGGGGGATTTAATGACTCAGACTCAATAGGGATAAAAATTTTTTTATCTCCCTAATATGGGCCCAAGAATGAGACCGTAATGCTTTACACTACGCTACTATTTATATGGCAGAACTTATTCAGTCATTATTGTGATGTATATTGCTACACTGGCATTGACAAACCTAGAATCTAATAATTGATCCCCAATTTTGATTATGCTGTTTGATAGTTCTGATTTATGGACTGTCTCTTCTCGCCTTGCCTCATGTAGGAAAGAAGAGAGAATGTACCACCTGAAGACTCTTTTGAAGTTGCTCGGAAAGTGAAGGAAATGTATTGCTATACCTGTTCTGACATTGTTAAGGTCATCTTGTGTCCCCCTCTGATTTGATTACTTTGACAACAATTATTTTAGGAGTTTGTAGTGTGAATACTTGTTATCTTCATTTTTGATACTAGGCATCTGAGAATCGATTGTTCAATTTTTTCGCATCAATTGAGTTTGATTTCACAGAAAGAAGTGTTAATTAGCTTTTCTTCCCTTCCTCTTTTAACCATGGTTATGATCTCTCTTGTATACAGGAGTTTAATAAGCATGACAAAGAACCAGCCAAGTATATCAAGCAATGGAGAGGTATCAAACCAAAAACAGGGGCACCATATTCCTGTGATATAGGCTATGAACGATTTCTGGGTCCCGAGGTTTGTCCTATTGTATCTTTCTTACAATTTCCCTAACTTGAGATCTATCTAAGGGAAAATTTTGTATGAGGCATGTCTGCTTGTTGTGCACCACCTTGCATGATTTTCTCTATTGTATTAAGTACGTAAATCTGTCCTATAAGTATTTGAAAAACACTATATTTTTTGATATAAAAATGATTTATTAATGAGAAGGAGAACAATATAATAATGGAGGACAATTATTTTTCTCAAACTAAGGAAAAAGGACCCCTTCAGCCCTTAACATGAAGAGCTTTACAATTGCTTTGAAGATTAAGGAACCCCATGAAAAATCATTACCTGAAATCCATCAGAAGATAAGCATATAAGCAATCCTCCTTTAAAGATGCCACACTATGAAATCTCTTGAAAAATGTCACATATGGGGCTAACCAATGACGCTATAATCTTTTAAAAACTGCATATTGCTAAAGAACTCTAAGCTGCTTTATCCTTCCAAAACCTGTAAATTTATCAGTTCAAAAGATCTGAAAATCAGTTGGACATACTTACCTAGTTCATATTAAGATTTCAAAACAGTAATTAGATTGGTAGGATTGTAGAATTTAATGCATCTATGTGATTATCATAATTTTTATGTTGGTGAGAATAAAGCCACTGCTTTGGAATCTTGTCTTCTGTACTTATGAACCTTGCCACGGCGATTTCTGCAGATTTTCTTTAATCCTGAGATATATAGCAGTGATTTTACCACCCCTCTACCAGTTGTAATTGACAAGTGCATTCAGTCTGCACCAATTGACACAAGGAGAGCGTTATATAAGGTCAATATTATACATGATTTTTCTTAGTGATGTGTGCATAATATGTGATATTCTGTTTTGTCATGATTTCTCTGATTTTTAAGTCTTCATCAACAGTCTTTTTTGTGTTTATTTAAGACTCAATGTTAGTATGGAGAGTGTTTCTGTTATGGGTGCAATTTTAGCCCTTTAGTGTGTTATGTCATCCCAACCAATATGTTTACTTTCTGATTTTGTTTATCCAACCACTCTTGTTCACAAGATCTTTTCGCTGTTGGATTTTGTACCATTTAATCTTGTTTTTTATTTTATTACAGAATATTGTTTTGTCTGGAGGATCAACCATGTTCAAGGATTTCCACAGGAGGTTACAACGTGATCTGAAGAAAATTGTGGATGCCCGTGTTCTTGCATCTGAAGCACGCCTTGGTGGTGAGATAAAAGTATGAATTTCTGTGCATCATTTAGTTTATAGCTCTCTCTTCCTCGCACAACCCCTCCCCCAGCCCCCCCCCCCCCCCAAAAAAAAAAAACACAAAAATTCACTTACCCCCACACACGCGCGCAGACAGACACACAAATTGATTACTTTAACATAGATGTGAAAAGCCTGACCACTATCTATTAATGCTTTGGTCTGGGATTTCAATTTTGATCCACAGGCACAGCCAGTGGAGGTCAATGTTCTCAGCAATCCCATCCAGAGGTTTGCAGTTTGGTTTGGAGGCTCAGTGCTTGCTTCAACACCTGAGTTTTTTGGGGTATGAAGTACTTGCATCTAATTGTGTTTTGAGTAATCCTCTGGTATATACAAATGTTGTGTCCTCATGACATGGCAATCCAATAATATCTAATTTTCTGTTTATTGTAGAAACTGACTGATTTATATCAAATCAAATACTTTTCCCGCTCAATAAAATGAGAGTTACAATATAAGAAAACTCAAACAAAGTCACAAAGCTTACACAAACATACAAAAGGAGGCACCCTGAAACACATACAAAATTATGATGAAAGGTGATCTTCCTCCACCTGAACCTGGCATTTGAGGGGCCAGCACTCCTCACACTTAGTTTATAAAATAATTCTTACCCCATCTGCCCCTTTAGACGCCAACTACTGCTAAATGCCCAAAAAGTAAGTCACAGTTCCCAACGTAACCCGCTCACAGTCCTTGCCTACTGCAACCTTATGGCAAGTCTAACTCTCAACTTCTTCTCCAAAAGGGTGGGAGTCCAAAAGGCAACTCCCTTACCACCGGAAAGCATCTTTCCTTTTGCTTGCATCTTACTGTTTTTCCTCTTATAGGTCTGGCCAGTAAAAGCAACTCCATCACAATGACAATTGAATTCTATGTATAATGTCCTGTTGGGTAATCGGTGAATTATGCTGCCTTGTTCAAGGTGGTCAATTGCAAAAGGTGCACACTAATGGGAGGTAGACTCATCTAGCTTCTAAAGAAGGAAAATGTTTTCTTTCTTTTTTCTTTGTATTAGAGGGGCAATCATGCATGATCTGATTATTGAAATGCAAACTACTCTAGAAGCCAGAAAATCATAGGTAAACAAAATTAATTGGTTTTATGGTTTTTTCGTAAATGACTTATGTTTTGAGATACTTCATAGGTGTAAGTTATTGGGGAGGTTTTAGGGTTGTGTCTTGTAAACTAAGCCTAGTGTCCGCAAGGCAGTTGAGTTGAGTGCCTTGCATCCCCCTAAAAAGTCACCAATGGTGCTGCCAAATCAGTGCCTCAATGAAGGCCCTACTCCTCAATCAACTAGAGCTGTTGAGGTGTGGTTTCTTGGTGCCTCTCTTTTAACTACGCTAGCCTTGTTCTTGAGAGCCATATCTATAAAGGCTTAAATGCTTCTTCATCTGATGACTTTGGCCGTTTTTGATCTGACAATGTTGGATGATAAAGCTTTCAGAGGCCTTGGTTATACTCTTGTTCACAACCGTGGTTGCATTCATGGTAGTTAAAATCTCGTTTTATCACTGTGATTTTATGTTTTTATGATTTTTTTTTCATTAAAACAATTTTACTAATTTTTTAAATGCTTTTATGTTTTTACGATTTTGCTACGTTACAATTTTACATTTTTCGATTTTTTATACCTCTTCCGATTTTACGTAAATCCTCGATTTTAACAACCTTACTTGCATTGATCACCCAAAGAAAAAACAAAAAAGAAAAGAAGAAAAAAACCCAAAAGAAAGAAAGAAAACAAAAAAAACTAGTACTAGTACACTGGAATGCATTTCAGAATTGATTGCATGGTGATGTTGGTAGATCTTCAATATTTTCTGCGGTCTTCTCAGATGCTGAGAAACTGAGAATATTTAATATGATGAATTATGGGGTCAATTGATAATGGCACAAGGACTACAAAAAGAAAAATTATGTTGGACATCAGCTTATCCCATGAATTCAGTTATGAGACGGTCTTTAATTTCTTGTTACCCCTCTTCTAACCTTACGCCACATGCAGCCTACTTGTACAACATTTAATTCTTTTTTATAATGGCTTCTCAGTTTTGATAAATGAATGTTTCATTTTTTGGGCTTGCTGTGAAATTTCTGGCCCCTTGTGCAGGCTTGCCATACAAAGGCAGAGTATGAGGAATATGGAGCAAGCATATGCCGGACAAATCCAGTTTTCAAGGGGATGTACTGAACCAGAGATTAACTAGTTGATCATATAACTGGAGTTTTTTTATGAAAATATTCAACTACAGTCTTGTTGAGTGTTCTTTCTTCCCAGGTGTACTCTTATTGGCAGGAATTGGTGTAACATATGTACATTCAGTGCAAAAATGGGTAAAGTCTCATTCCAATAGCTTTCCTGTGGCATATACAAATGGTCAATATGGTTGCTACCAGGTCCGTATGGTACAGATGTGATAGAAAGCAATCTTCAGGAAAAAGGTTTGGCTGAATTGCAATTTTTGGTATCAACTTAGAGTTTGATGGTATACATTTTTTTCATTTGTTGGGATTGATAAATACCCTTAAAGTACTTTTCTAGGTAGGAAGTTCAATTCATTGGGATTGAGTTGTAAAACTAATAAGTACTAGTGCAGGGTTAGAAATGTGTTCATGTGAAATCACTTATTTATATTTTTTGGTACATAATGGCCGTTTGCATTTTGTTAAACGCTGATAAAAGTTTGAATCTTAAATATCTAGGACAGGTTCATCTATATTGTGATTTTCTCTCATTGGTGCCACATGGGCTATTTGTAGAAGTGTGGGAAGTGGACGGTAATGTTCTATTGGTGTCTGAAATCTTTAACTATTCTCACTGATAACACAGCACTCTCCAATTTATTTCAGGAAAATTAGTCTGATTGCATTATTTGACAGTTGGATTTTTTTATTTTTAATTTTTTAAAAAGAGACATTGTAATACTTTGTTTACGAACAATCAGTCATTGGAGAGAAAGGAGTTGATAAGGATTTGGGGAGTGTAAAATAAGGAAGGCCATTGCTTTCATTCTATATCGTTTAAGAAAATAATTTTAAAGCCACCTGGCCAACCAGACCAAAATTTGACTATCCAAGAGTGTGTGTCAGTACTGTCGATCGTACTAATTCTTATTTTCTATTAATTTGCATTTTTTATTTTTGGTTTAAAAAAGATAGGAGTATTGCTTTTACAATGCAAATAGTAATGCTTTTCCAAGCTTTAATTGATATTGGTCCTCTATGGTCCTGTTTGGATAGAAGAAAAGGTAGGATTGGAATGGAATGGAAAGGAAAGGAATATAAGGAAAAATATTTCCGTTAATGTTTGGTTTGCACTAGAAAAAAAATATAGGTTGATAGAAAATGTTTTGTTTGATTGGAAGAAAATGTGTAGGAAAATGAGGCATAATGTCATATTTGCCCCTTAAAGCTTTTACTTTGACCAAGTTCAAGTGAGGCACAATGGAGTGCCACACGAGTGCCACACGCTCAAGTATTAAACAATAACACTTGAGTATTAATTTAAATACTCAAGTGTTATGAGTCTTGTCACTAGTTTTGAAAAGTACACTCGAGTGTGCATTGAAATTGTCACATAATATTTTTCCTAGGGTAAAGGTGCAATTTTACACATAACCTTTACCCAGAGAAGCATCCAGCACCATAACCTTTTTTTGGAAGCAAAAGTACACATAACGTTACGTTTTGAGAGCGTCCAGCACCACGGGCCGTTAGTCAACCAACGTTGATCGTTAAGTTTGACGGAAATGAACAGTAACTTTGCTAAAATTACTATTTTGCACCTAGTTTTAAATATTTTTTTTAAAAAAGAAAACACTAAAATAACTTCTCTTCGCCAGTGGGCCACACCGCCGACTGCCGCTGGAGACCTCCTCCAGCGGCTTTTTTAAAAAAAAATAATTTTTTTTTAAAAAAAGTAAAATAACCCTCCTTTGTCAATGGGCCCCACCACCGGGCACACCGCCGGCGGTAGCCGCCGTCCCCCCACCACTGGCCGCCACCGGCAACTGGCAGCCACCTCCGGCGACCTCCTCCGGCGGCTTTTTTTTTTTAAAAAAAATTTTATTAAATATTTTCTAGCTATTATTTCTTTTTCTTAATCGACTCTTTGACATTTTTGATTGTGTGGCGGATACAGATCTTGTTTATATAATTGACAAATAGAGTTTGACAAATTTTTTTGTTATTACTAATGGTAAAAGTGAAAAATTAATGAGAGTTACATGTAAGGGGCGTTTGTAAAAGTGTACATAAAAGTTTAAAAGTGGTGTAATTTTCACACATTTGTTAATTGAGCCTAACCTCTGTCAATTTACTGTAATGTGGGACCCACAGACCATCACCACCACCAAGCTCCAAACTCCAAAGCCCCACTTTCAAATCTCTAATTTCCCATGGCCTTCTTCTGTCATAAAGATCGGTTCCTCCATTTACAGTGGGAAACAAAAAAAATCCTAGAAAGTCAACAGTGGAATGAAATACCTTAAAGTGGCGGTGGAGCTGGAGGCTTATCAACATAAACCTTGTTCGTTCAAGGAAATCGACACGTGACAAAAAAGGAAGAGAAAACAAAAATGCGATGATAAAAGAGTATGTGAAAGTGAAGGAAAAAATGAATGCGAATGGTGAGCTGTAATGTGTAATGGAGGACCTGATGGTGGTTGGGGAAATCTTCGATGACAGAAGAAAACCGGTGGTGTGGCTGGTAGTGTGGCCCATCGGTGAGGGAGGGGTCATTTTACTTTTTTTTTTATAAAAAAATTAGTTTTTCAAAAAAAAAAACCGCTGAAGGAGGTAGCCAGCGGTGGGGGTAGGGTGGCTGCCGCCGGCGGTGTGGCCGGTGGTGGGGCCCACCGGCGAGGAGGAGTTATTTTAGTTTTTTTTTTAAAGAAAAAATTATTTAAAATTAGGGGTAAAATGGTAATTTCAACTTAAAACTAGAGGCAAAATGGTAATTTTAGCGGAGTTACTGCTCATTTCCGTTAGACTTAACGGTCAACGTCGGTTGACTAACGGCTCGTGGTGCTGAACGCTCCCAAAACATAACGTTATGTGTATTTTCGCTCTCAGAAAAAGGTTATGGTGCTAAACGCTTCTCTGGGTAAAGGTTATGTGTAAAATTGCACCTTTACCCTTTTTCCTAATCAATTGTTATTGGGAAAGTTGTCTCCATTTGATTTAAATTTCCTGCTCATTAAATCTTTCACTTCTTTTATCTAAATATATCTTCAAAGATTTAAATGCATTCAGTTCCATTACATCAAAGAATTGTCTACACATAGAGTGAAAATGAGAAATAAGACCCAGAACAAAATTGAGCAGCATAAGTAAACTGTCGTCGTCAGAAGGTTTAAGTCCTAGGTTTAATATAAATTTTGTACAAACTAAACATTCAACTGTATAATACAATTACAAACACAGGTTTCAAACAAGGTGTGTACTTTTCAGTTTCTATTCACTGCTTACACTTAACAAGATTTCAATTTGTTACACGTGGCCATCTGAACAAGAAACAGAAGTACAAAAATATCTAGTTACAGGATTTCAATTTGCTACATGATGAGGACATAGGAGGCGGCATAACCAAGGCAACAAACTTGGAGGACATACAAGGTCTTGGAGGCCCGATGACAAGAGCAAAAGCTAAAAAGGCTAAAGAGACGCTAAATCTCTTGGTGACCACCTTACTTGAGACAAGCCCAAGTCTAAAGGAAGAAGAGACCCATATGATACACTTAATTCAAATTGAAGACCTTGAAGAATAATTCTCAATGGATATGCATGAAGGCTTTTTTTACTTGGCCCAAATTCTGCACTTAGTTTTTATCTTTCTTTCATTTTGTTAAACTTTTGTAATAAGGCTTATTGGGTTGTCTTATTTTCCTTTATGTGTAAGCATAATTAAGTGTATCATATTGGTCTCTTCTTCCTTTAGCTTCGGGCCTCCAAGACCTTGTATGTCCTCCAAGTTTGTTGCCTTGGTTATGCCGCCTCCTATGTCCTCATCATTCCCTCCTTCCAATGTTGTCAAAAACTAGTTTCTAAATGTATGTATGTATGTATTTAAGGTAAGGGGTGGTAGAAACGTAAATCGTAGAAACGATATGACACGTAAAGTTTCCACTTTCTACTATTTAAGGTCAGAGCTCAAAAATAAATAAATGTATGTATGTATGTATTCAAAATTCAATTGAAAAAAAATCATAAATCACTACTCAATGAAAAACTATATATTTAAAAGATATAATATAAGTCATAAAAACATATAAAACATAAGTCCAAAAACATCAAAATAATAAACTTTAACAACTCTTAAATTATAACAATTCATTCAAATCAAATACATCATCTTGAACGTCATCAATGTTCTCTTCTCTTACTCTTACAAGTTCATTTGCAAAGTTAAGAATGTCAAAATCATCACTATCTATAGGTTCCCTTTCAACCAAAATATTCTCATTATAGGGCATCAACATCTAAGTCATCTTCCCTATCTTCTTTATTTTCTATAATCCAATCATCATTTAGGGTTCAATTCTGTACTTGACGCTTGGCTCAAGTGGTGGATGGCGATGCCGCGAGTAGTGGAGGACAGTGATGATTTGGGTTTTAGGGGTTCAGTTTTTGAATGGAGGCAGGGTCACAAGGACTGGAGCACGAAATCACGATTTCATTTCGAATGGAGCTGATTTGCTTGAGCCCAATGCCTCAATTTTCTTTCCTTTTTTTTTTTTTGGTTTTAAGTAAAAACAGTAATGATGGTAAAAAAGTAAGTTTTTGCGTTTCTACACTAGTATTTACTAGTTTTCACCTTAGACCATGTTTACCTGTGTTTTAGCACTGAACACCCCAGTAAAAACGTAAAAAATTAAGTTTTTACGTTTTTACACTAGTTTTTAACAACACTGCCTCCTTCTTTAGAAGGATTTGTCCTCAAATTGGAAGCCTCGTCTCCTGCATCAAAAAGGGACAAATCAGCCACATTAAAAGTAGCACTTACACCATACTCACCAGGGAGATCTATTTTATAGGCATTATCATTAATCTTGGATAGCACTTGGAAAGGACCATCTCCCCTTTATTGAAGCTTAGATTTCCTTTGGGCAGGAAACCTCTCTTTTCTCAAATGAACCCAAACCCAATCACTTGGTTCAAGCACTACCTTTTTCCTTCCTTTTTTTGCTTGCTTGATGTAACTCTCTACCTTTTTTTCAATGTTTGCCTTTACCTGCTCATGTAGTTTTCGCACATATTCAGCCTTACTCTTACCATCTTTATGCTGAAAAACAGAGTTGTTAGGCAAGGGCAGCAAATCAAGAGGAGTGAGAGGGTTTAAGCCATAAACAATTTCAAAAGGAGAATAATGAGTAGCACTATGAACAGCCCTATTATATGCAAACTCAACGTGGGGCAAACATTGTTCCCATGACTTGATATTCTTTTTAATTACAGCCCTCAAAAGAGAAGAAAGAGTTCTATTCACTACCTCAGTCTGCCCATCAGTTTGTGGATGACCAGTAGTAGAAAAGAGAAGTTTAGTTCCCAGCTTACTCCATAAAGTCCTCCAAAAGTGACTTAAGAATTTAGTATCACGATCTGAGACAATGCTTCTTGGAAGGCCATGGAGTCTTACCACTTCCTTGAAGAACAAATCAGCAATGTGGATTGCATCATCAACCTTTTTGCACGGGATAAAATGTGCCATCTTAGAAAACTTGTCCACCACAATAAAAATAGAATCTTTTGTCATTTTTAGACCGAGGTAATCCTAACACAAAATCCATAGAAATATCAATCCAAGGGCAATCCGGAATAGGCAAAGGAGTATACAACCCATGAGGCAATAATTTAGACTTAGAGTGCTTACATACAATACATCTTTCACATAATTTATGTACGTCACACTTCATATGTGGCCAATAAAAATGTTCATGCAGCATGTCTAGAGTCTTTTGGATCCCAAAATGTCTCATTAGTCCCTCCTTGTGTGCCTCCTTCACAAGTAATTCCCTAATGGATCCTTTAGGAACACACAATCTCTTTTCTTTAAACAAGTAATCATTATGCCTAAAAAATCCATTCTGAGCAGCATGCACACAAGTTTTATAGATTTGTGCAAAGTCTAGATCATGCTCATACAATGCCTTAATATGATCAAAGCCAATGAACTTAGTTTCAAGAGTAGAGAACAGAGCATACCTTCTTGAGAGTGCATCTGCAACCACATTAGACGTACCTTTCTTGTGCTTGGTCACATAGGGAAATTGCTCCAAGAACTCTACCCATTTGGCATGCCTTTTGTTAAGCTTGCCTTGTCCTTTTAAATACTTTAAGGACTCATGGTCACTGTTGATGATAAACTCTTTGGGCAAGAGATAGTGTTGCCAAGTTTGCAAAGCCCTTTCTAATGCATACAATTCCTTATCATATGTGGAATAATTAAGAGCAGCCCCATTCAATTTTTCACTAAAATAAGCAATGGGATGCCCTTCTTGCATCAAATCAGCCCCTATCCCCACATTGGATGCACCACACTCAATTTCAAATGACTTAGCAAAATTAGGCAAAGCAAGAATAGGTGCATTGGTTAATTTTTCCTTGAGGGCAGCAAAGGCTTGTTCTTGTTTTTCCCCCCATTTAAAACCAACATGCCTTTTAATCACTTCATTCAAAGGTGTAGCTATTGTACTAAAGTCTTTGACAAACCTCCTATAGAAACTAGCTAAGCCATGAAAGCTTCTTACCTTACTTACATTCTTAGGAGTTGGCCACTCTTGAATAGCTTTCACCTTCTCTTGATGAACCTGCACTCCTTGTGAGCTAACAACAAAACCAAGAAAAACTACATGGTCTACGCAGAACACACATTTTTCCATGTTAGCATACAATTTCTCATGCCTAAGAGCTTCCAGAACACACCGTAAATGCACAAGATGATCATCATAGGATTTGCTATAAATCAGAATATCATCAAAATACACCACAACAAACTTCCCTAAAAATTCCCTTGACACATGATTCATTAATCTCATGAAGTTACTAGGAGCATTAGTTAAGCCAAATGGCATAACCAACCATTCATACAGCCCATATTTAGTTTTAAAAGTTGTTTTCCATTCATCCCCTTCTCTAATCCTAATTTGATGGTATCCACTCTTTAAGTCTGTTAGGAAATATTGTATTAGGAAATAATCAATTGTAATTAGTATTAATTAGTATCCCTACAAATCAGGGATTAGAGGAAATCAAGGACTAATTATCATTAAGAGTCATTAATGCTTAGGGCTCTCTCCTCTTGTATAAATACACCACATATGTACATGGGTAGACAAGGAATCTAGATTATTTCTCTACATGGTATCAGAGGCAGGAATCTGATTCCTAGAAAACCTTTTTTAGTTTTTTTTCTTCACTATTCGGCGAGAGAGAGAGAGAGAGTGACAAGAGAGAGAGGGAGTTCGGGTTGTTCATTTCTGGTCCAGATCAGCTCACACGCGCGGGCCCACCATGCTCAGGAGGTTTCGATCGGCGGAACCCAGTTGTCTGTCATCTGTTTCGCTAGTGCGTGGCACTTCACACGCCCACCGGAGATCCGTCATCCGTCACACGCGCCGATGCTTGAGGGTGTTTTCCAGCGAGATTCTCGTTGCTGTTCATCTTTTTTGGAGCGACTCACTGCCGCCGATCATTCCCAGGTGGTTTCATCCTCATATTTTGAGGTTTGTTTCTCTGGCCTGTTGGAATTTACTCGTTTTTTTGGAGAATCTTCTTGTTTTTTGGTCTTGTATTGTGACTTTGCAACGTTGGTTTGGCTAAGCTTCATGGTTGCATTGTTTTATTGATCCTTGTGTAATCATTTGTTGCTACTTTGATCATTTGGTTGTGTGTCTACGGTGTGGTCGTTGTTGTAACGGCTGGATTTTTTGCTTCTTGGTGGTTATCTCACCTTTATGTACTTCTAGTAGGTCGTTTGTTGGTTCCTTTAAGATTGTTGTCTTGTGTTGGCTGCACTCTTGATTATTGGTTTGGTACTTCCTCTATAGTTTTTCATGGTGCTCAACTTGCTTCTAGAGAAGCGCAATGGCTGTATCCACGTCTAGTTCTTCCATTGCTCTTGCTACAGGTAATATTGCATCTAGTCTTGCTACTTCTTCCTCGAAGTGGATCATCGATTCCGGTGCTACTGATCATATGACAGGTAACCATCATCTGTTCTCTTCGTACACGCCATATGTCACCCCCTCTAGTATACCAATTGCTAACGGTTCTTACTCTCGTGTCTTTGGCTTTGGCACTGTTCAACCTACTCTGTCTGTTTCCTTATCACATGTCTTTAATGTCCCTGATCTTGCATTTAACCTTTTGTCTCCTAGCAAGCTTACTCGCCAATTAAACTGTTTCATCACACTCTTTCCTAACCATTGTTTGATTCAGGATCTCACAACGAAGCAAGTCATTGGTCGGGGCTATGAATCTGGAGGTCATTACTTCCTTGAGGATCAGGTATCACATTTAATTGCTTGCTCTAGTGGTTCGTCTCCTTTTGACATTCATTGTCGTTTAGGTCATGTGTCTTTGTCTTCCCTGAAGAGGATGTATCCTCAATTCCATCATTTGTCGTCTTTAGAATGTGAGTCATGCCAGTTTGCTAAACATCATCGTATTCATTTGGCACCTCGCGTTAATAAACGAGTTGCGTCTCCTTTTGATTTAGTACATTCTGATGTTTGGGGCCCATGTCATGTCGAGTCTAAGCCTGGTTTTAGGTACTTTGTTACTTTTGTTGATGATTTCTCTCGTACCACCTGGCTCTACTTAATGAAAAGTCATTCCGAGTTGTTTTCTCACTTTTGCAATTTTTGTGCTGAAGTCAAAACTCAGTTTGGTGTGTCTGTCAAAACCTTGCGGAGTGACAATACTAAAGAATATTTTTCTGCCCAATTTCAAACCTATATGCTCCAACATGGCATGCTTCATCAGTCCTCCTGTCCAGATACACCGGCTCAAAATGGTGTTGCAGAACGCAAGAACCGACACTTATTAGAAGTTGCTCGGGCTCTAATGTTTCAAATGAATGTTCTCAAACCCTTTTGGGCTGACGTTGTGTCTATTGCATGCTTTCTTATTATGTGTATCAGAAACGCCCTCGAGCAAGTAATGGCACCGTTTAGGTTCATAACCCACCAGTGCCTGCTTCCACGTCTGATCCCGAGTTAGATTCTCCCGCATCTATCCCTAAATCAGATAGTGTGCCTCCTGCTTCAGATATTGTCCCTAACCCAGATATTATTGAACCAAATATTGTGCCTGCTTCTAATGACTTACCCATTACTCTTCGTAAAGGTAAGCGTTCTTGTACCTACCCTATTTCTTCTTTTGTTTCCTATAACCACCTTTCCCCTCCATCATGTTCCTTCATAGCCTCCTTAGATTCTATCCACGTTCCTACTACTCTTCACCAAGCCTTGGCCCATCCTGGTTGGTGTGATGCTATGAAAGAAGAAATGATGGCCCTTGATCAGGCAAGTACTGGACTCTCGTTGATTTACCTCCGGGAAAGAAGGCTTTTGGGTGCAAGTGGGTGTTTACAATTAAAACAAAAGTTGATGGCACCTTGGAACATTTGAAAGCACGGCTTGTTGCCAAGGGGTATGCTAAGACCTATGGCATTGATTATTCGAAAACTTTCTCTCCTGTGGCCAAACTATCCTCTGTTCGTCTCTTCATCTCTATAGCAGCTACTTATGGTTGGGACCTTCATCAGTTGGATGTTAAAAATGCTTTCTTGAATGGTGAGCTTTTGGAGGAAGTTTACATGGAGCAACCACTGGGTTTTGTTGCTCAGGGGGAGTATGGAAAGGTATGTCGTCTTCGAAAATCACTATATGGTTTGAAGCAGAGTCCTCGTGCTTGGTTTGATAGATTTAGCGGGGTGGTTTAAAGGTTTGGTTTGAATTAGAGTAAGTGTGATCATTCAGTATTCTATCAGAGCATCGATGATGGCATGATTCTCCTAGTAGTATATGTTGATGGCATTGTCATTACAGGGAGCAATACTTCAGGAATCTTATCACTAAAGACATTTCTTAATTCTCAATTCTAAACTAAGGATTTGGGTCAATTGAAGTACTTTCTTGGAGTTGAAGTTATGCGAAGCAAGAAAGGGATTTACTTGACGCAAAGGAAATATGTACTTGATCTTCTAAAAGAAACTGGAAAACTTGGAGCAGCACCGAGTAGCTTTCCTATGATTCCTAATCCTTTCTTGGATATTGATTATAGCATACCATTCGATGAGTTACTGAAGGATGTGAGAAAGAAGGTTGACCTGGAGAAGATCAAGCCATTTGCCTATCCTGAAAGATATCGTAGATTGATTGGGAAACTAAATTATCTCACAGTGACTCGACCCAATGTAACTTTTCCAATTAGTGTTCTTAGTTAGTTCATGACAACTCCGACCGTTGCTCAATGGGAAGCATTAGAGAATGTCTAATATTACTTGAAAGGCTCACTGGGACATGGCATACTCTATAAGAATCAGGGTCACGCCAAGATTGAATGTTTTTGTGATGCGGATCATGTAGGGTCAAAAGCTACTAGGAGATCCACCACAGGATACTGTGTGTTTGTGGGTGGAAATCTAGTATCATGGAGGAGTAAGAAGTAAGATGTGGTTTCTATGTCAAGTGCAGAAGCTGAGTACAGAGCTATGTCTCAATCAGTACAGGAAATTGTGTGGATTCATCAATTGATGAAGGAAGTTGGTTTCACTACATCTTTGCCTGCAAAATTGTGGTGCGATAACAAAGCTGCTTTGCATATAGCCTCCAATTCTGTATTCCATGAACGCACAAAGCACATTGAAATAGATTGCCATTTTGTGCATGATAAAATCAAGGAGAACTTCATTTCTACAGGACATGTCAGGTCTAGCGACCAATTGACTAATCTACTAACTAAAGCCTTAAATGGGACTCAGGTTGATTATCTTTGTAACAAGTTGGGCATGATTGATATCTATGCTCCAACTTGAGGGAGAGTGTTAGGAAATATTGTATTAGGAAATAATCAATTGTAATTAGTATTAATTAGTATCCCTACAAATCAGGGATTAGAGGAAATCAAAGACTAATTATCATTAAGAGCCATTAATGCTTAAGGCTCTCTCCTCTTGTATAAATACACCACATATGTACATGAGTAGACAAGGAATCTAAATTATTTCTCTACAAAATCAATTTTAGAGAAGAAACAAGCACCATGCAATTCATTCAATAAATCATCCAATCTAGGAATGGGATGTCTATACTTTACCGTGATGTTATTGACGGCTCTACAATCAGTGCACATCCTCCATGTTCCATCTTTCTTAGGTACTAGAATGACTGGAACCATACATGGACTTAAGCTCTCTTGCACCCACCCTTTTTGCATCAAGTCTCCAACTCGTCTTTGAATCTCCTTGGTATCTTGGGGGTTTCTCCTATAGGCTGGCTTGTTCGGCAATGAAGCTCCTGGAATGAGATCAATTTGATGTTCTATGCCTCTTAGAGGTGGTAGTCCGTGAGGTACCTCTTTAGGAAAAACATCTTCAAAGTCCTGCAATAAATTAGAAACCTCATTTGGAAGAGAGTTAATAGGATTTGCATCTGTAAAATTATTCTCTTTACTCAAAAGTAAGAGCATTGGCTTTTTTAAATGCATTGCCTTTTTCACCTCTTTTTCTTTTATAAACAAGCTTGGTGCTTTTCTCTCCTTTTCCTTTTTTTTCTTGCTCTCTTCCACTCTCTTTTCTCTCTTGCATTTATTTTTCTCTCATTTTTAAATTATCCTCACTAACTTCTCTTGGGGTCAAAGGTGCAAGAATAGTCTTGCGTTCTTTGTGTACAAAAGAGAACTTGTTGGTGTAACCATCATGCGAAACTTTCTTATCATATTGCAATGGCCTTCCAAGAAGCAAATGACAAGCCTCCATTGGTACCACATCACATAAAACTGTATCATCATACTTTCCTATGGAGAAGTTCACCTCCACTTGTTTGCTTACGGTCACTTCACCATCCTCACTAAGCCATTGAAGCTTGTATGGCAGCGGGTGAGGTTTGGTTTCCATGCCCAATTTAGACACCATTCTAGCACTTGCAACATTGGTACAACTCCCTCCATCAATAATTAAAGAACATACCTTCCCTTGGATAAGGCACCGAGTATGAAAGATGTTCTCTCTTTGACTATCACCCATGTCTTTTACTTGGCTACCCAACATCCTTCTTACCATAAACAAATCTCCTTCTAGAATTATTTCTTCGATATACTCATCTTCATCATCTTGTGAGGCAGAATCTGAAGAAGACTCACTAGTAAGTTCTCCATCCTCTTTAAGTAACATGGCCTTCTTAGTTGGACATTCTGAAGCTATGTGACCTCTCCCCAAACACTTGAAGCATTTTATTTCACTACTCCTTGTCTTTTTAGGATTCTCATTGGATTTAGTTTGAGTCCTTTGAGGTGTAGCAGTAGGATTGCTTGATGAAGTACCTCCCTCCTTCTTATTTCTATCCTTCCAGCTTGAAGAATTAAAATTTGAAGAGTTTTTCCTCATGACACCCTTTCTCTTGAGTTGTTGTTCTACCTTACAAGCTTGTTGCCCTAAATCCTCTAGCTCCACATAATTTTGCAACTCCACAACATCCCTTATATCAATATTCAGCCCATGCAAGAAACGTGCCATAGTAGCCTCCCGTTCTTCACTAATATTTGCTCTAATCAAGGACACCTCCATCTCTTTATGATACTCATCTACACTCTTGTTACCTTGTGTGAGTCTTTGAAGTTTATTGTGAAGGTCTCGATGATAATGGGAAGGAACAAATCTTCTTCTCATTAGTCTTTCCATCTCCACCCAACTATCCACCAATGGTTCTTCATACCTCAACATCTCCTTTTGCAATTGGTCCCACCAAATGAGAGCATAATCACTAAACTCCATGGCTGCCACCTTCATTTTCTTCTCTTCAGTATAATTGTGACATGCAAATAAGTGCTCAATCTTCATTTCCCACTCTAAATAGGCCCCCGGATCATTTTTCCCTTTAAAATGTGGTATATTAAGCTTCACTCCCTTAATTCTATCCTCCCTAGCATCATTCTCATTATCTCTTCTTCTCCTTCTTTCATCCCTCCCTCTCTGTCTATCTTCATCATGATTCCCTTTATTCTCTATTCTCTCAATTCTCTCATATAGCTCCTCTGTGTGTTCCCTTATCATCCTTTGCATTTGAGTTGTAATGGCTGCAATTAGCAATCTGTTATCTCCTATAGGAATACCTTCACTACTTGCACCTGCCATAATTCAAGGAAAAGAACAAGAGTAAAAGTAATAGGTCCTCACCACTCACTCACGTGTTTACACTCTTAAAAATGTATCACTCGTGTTTGTTGCGCTCTATAAGGCTTTTGTGTAGTGTGCTCTCTTGCCTTTTACCACTCAATAGCTCTCTTTAAGTTCTTAACAGAATCTCCAAGAATACTCAAGAGTACAATCCCTCTGGAATTGGTGGTGACTCATAATACAAATTGAAAAAGATGTCAAAGAAGACAAGGAAAAGAAATTCCAAAACAATTTAGAGGAATTATTCAAGGAAGACACTTTGGACTTGATTCATGCATAGTAGTGTGTAATTTGAACAACAAGGTGCTATATAGTTTTTTTTTTGCTTTTTTTTCTCTAGTTTTTTTTTAACATCTGATTCTTCAACAAGAGGAATTTGGGAATTTGAAATCAAACTTTGAAATTGTACTAATTCAGAACTAAATTAGATAGAATTCCCCACAAACTGAGCTATGACTTAACACTCTATCAACACACTACCCAAGAAACATGAATTGAAAGGATTAAAATTCAAGAATAATGATGAACAAGGGACGAACACCAAGAACCAAGTGTAGAAATATGTGAACTGAATAAGAAATCGAAAGAACAACAACCAGAAGATTGAAAGAACAAATTAGGAACAAACAATAACGGCTAAAACAGAATTGCACAATTCAAAAATCAAAAATCAAATTTTAAGGACTAGGGTTACCAAATGTGTGAACGATTGAGAAAAGATAACCCAATTCCAACCCTAGAACCAGGCCTCTAATACCAGATGATATGATTCCCGATAGAAAAGGATGATTAGATCAACTAGGGATGGAATTTCGCACCAGAATTTCAGCCTCCAAAACGAGGAGAAAGATGGCTTTCTGAAACACAATTTTGACTCAAAAAACACTGAAAAAGATAAGGGAATCTAGAGATAAGAATCCGAGAAATTTAGCACGAAAACTGAAGTTTATGGATTATAGGTAGGCGCCACAATTCCAAAGAATTGATAAGCCCAAGAATGCCACAAGGATTGATGCCCTTGATAAGTTCAAAGATTCTCACAAGAACCCTAGAGAAGCTTGTCTCTCACCAAAAAGGTTAACACTTTATCAAAAAATCCCCTTTCCAACAGTTATGGTGTTCCCTTATATAGTGGACAACAACCATATTAAGTTTAACCTAATTATGCTTACACACAAAGGAAAATAAGACAGCCCAATAAGCAAGCCCAATAAGCCTTATTACAAAAGTTTAACAAAATGAAAGAAAGATAAAAACTAAGTGCAGAATTTGGGCCAAGTAAAAAAAGCCTTCATGCATATCCATTGAGGATTATTCTTCAAGGTCTTCAATCTGAATTAAGTGTATCATATTGGTCTCTTCTTCCTTTAGACTTAGGCTTGTCTCAAGTAAGGTGGTCACCAAGAGATTTAGCGCCTCTTTAGCCTTTTTAGCTTTTGCTCTTGTCATTGGGCCTCCAAGACCTTGTATGTCCTACAAGTTTGTTGCCTTGGTTATGCCTCCTCCTATGTCCTCATCACCACTATATCTTTATGGTACTCCAGTAATCCCCGCGTAAAAACAGATGTCTTCATGGTTCAATTACTAACCCTAAAAACATAAATATTTTTACAAAAAACCATTGCAAGTCTTGATTCACAATAAAGCTCAGTTAGATCATGTCAAGTTATAGGACTGAAATATTTACCCTGATAAACAAGTATAACAAATGCCAGATCATTTTCTGCCAAATAATGTCAAGCTCAGTTAGATCATTTGTGCTTTCCAGTTTGTATACCTTGCTTAAACCTACAGGATTTGAATTTGCTACACGTGGCCATTTGAACAACAAACAAAAGTCCAAAAAGATCTAGTTACAGGATTTAAACTTACTGGATTTCAATTTGCTACACATCGCCATTGAACAATATTTGCAGATGAAATCTAAGCAAAAGTACTATTGCATTAAGCAAATAAAAGGATAGAGGAAGAAAATAAAATATCTACTAAAGTTGTTAGCAAACATCCTCTGCTCTATAAATTGACAAGAACAAGTAAACATAACACTACTTGAAAGCCATGAAACGTCCTGCATTGCATTCCAGATGCGAGAAGAACCAAACCACTTTCATGTGTATGAGCAAATCAACTAATATTCAATTTCTTCGTCTCCACTTATTGCAACGACTTTGAATCAGAATTATATGCATACATGTCTAATACACTGTGGGAACAAATAATTCCACTTTAACATATCTCTGGATAAAAATATAAACAATCACTTTGGTTCCTCCCATTTCATCAATTTTCCTTCAATAGTCAATGTGAAACTACAGTCACCAACTTACATCTATATAACTCATTGCATTATCAAGCATGATTTACATTGCAAATTTTTTTTTTAAAAAAAAAACATTGGACATCAACATTAAAGGAAATGACATTTATATGAAACAATTGCATAATCATCAACACTAAATTGCATAATAACTTAATCTTAGCCATAATCATAAATTTAATAGAAAGCACTTATTCAACAAAAAACCTACAACAACAAATACATAATATCAAATGCTCAGTCACTCTCCCCCTTTTGTCATGAGGCAAAAAGGTAGAAAATGTTACATCATTGGAAGTAGAAGTAGAGGAAGAGGTGGGTTTTAAAGTGGGAGCTCAATCACTTGAGATAGGAGTGGAAAGAGGAAGAGGAGTAGTGGCGGATGGTGGAATAGAGGAAGGGAGAGGAACCTCATGTTGGAAATTAGCCTAGGGGCAAGTCATTGTACTTTAAACACTAACGTTATTTAAAGTATTTCTCCGTTTAATTATCATATCATTTGCATGCTTATTATATAATTGTATCCTTGGATATATATAAAGATTATCCTAAATGTCCCTGGTTGTTCATCTACGTGAGAGCGAAGATGAAATAAGACCAATATGACTTTGATGACGTATGGAGATACGAATCAAAGTCATAGACACTTGTAAGAGTACAAAGTGCTGAACCGACCCATTATGAGAAAGCTGCACGAAATAAAGTCATAAGCTTATCTTGTGTATAACCGTGTCACAACACCCTTTGACCTGAGATCATAGTGGATTCCTACATGAGAGTCGCTGATCTTTACCTAGTCAAAAGTCACATTTGACTGGGTGATGATAAAGGGTTCGATCGGGATTAGTGGTTTTCATGCAGAGAAATGTGAATGGTCAAAATGGAATTTATCCCTCACATTTGTAGAGAGATAATACTAGGCCCCTCAATGAGTGAGTATGAGAAATGTATAGCCATACTATGGTAGAAAAGAGTTTCCATTTCAATTGTTAGACTACTCAAGAATCGATAAAGTAATGATCAAGAATAGGAAGTTGACATTATCCATACTTCATCCTTGACCAAATTATCTTGTGACAAAAAGGACGTGACATGGTTGTATCGTATCATCGGTTCCCATATGAATTGGGTAGTCCCAATGTCTTGCTAGATGTCGCTTACGACTTGTGGGCTAGTATAGTGTTAGCCCGCTACCAATATCATGTGGGCCTGCAGGGTCGCACACAAAAATAGCCCAATACGAACAATAATGTCCAAATTCATTGAATCTTATATATGTCTAAGATTTAATGAATGTAACGTTTAATCTAAGATGGATATATATATATATATATATATATATATATATATAATAAATTCAAAAATAATATAATAATATTATTTAATATAGATTAGCATATTATTATATAATAGTTTTTTTATTTAATTTATTTGATAAATTAAATAACTAAAACAAATAAAGATATTGTATCTCATATTTAATCTTCAAATAGAGATATCATATCTTAGATTTAATTTAAATTGAGATATTGTATCTCAGATTTAATTAAATAGATAGATATAATATCTCAAGATTTAATTTGGATTAAATAAATAAATTAGATTAGATATGTTGGACAGATTTAATTAATTTTATTTTAAATCCAAATCCAAATTTTAAGATTAATTAAGTTTATTAAATATTTTAATACGAGCCTTTATGGTTTTAGAAACCCTATAAGATAATGATCTAATCGTATTAATGGATAGTGAACAGCCGCAAAAAGAAACCCTAGAAAGCGTAAGACGCAATGCTTGAAGGCACTAGCACGTTTCTGTCCGTGTTGGAGCATTGTTCAGTGTGGATACTGGTAGAGGGAATGGATTCGTAGAGTTGGCTCCTAGAGATTGATCAAGCAAGAAGGCGTTAGCCCACAAGTTTGCAAAGCACGCACACAAGTTCACAAAGGTGCGGTTCTAATTAACAACATGATTTAAACGCTGTTGATAGATCCTCTTCATGGGATTCGTATTTTTTTAATGGATGAAATCCTTCCGCTGCGTGTATGGATTCCAGCACCTCATGCATAAGAGTGGTTGTGGTCTCAGGGATAGGGGAGGGTCAGGTATGGTGTCGAATATGCTAGTGGTCTCAGTTGGTGCAAAAACTGGAGGGGGATCAGTCATATTTATGGATCTAGAAGGGACTGAAGTCTTTGGTGCTGAAAAAGGCTTATAAGTTGGGAATCCTAAAAGATTTATATTCTTCTCAAGTTGGTTGATTCTCTTTTCATGCTCATCCTGCTATTCAAAGATGACCTGGAAGTTGTGATCAATCTAACTGACCAAGGTCTTTACTGTGTCCTCCAAGGTAGTCACCAATTTGTCATTAGAAGCCTCCATTCTAATTAGAAAACCTCATTTTTTATAAGAATGGACTGATTAGATCACAAAGAGGCCCTAAAGAATGTAGGAGAATGACCAGAGGTAGTAGGAGAGCCTTCTGCTTTGGAGGATTAGGCTTCATATGCCTTGGGCGAGGAAGTTATCTCCTTAACTGTCTTTGTTTTCGACTACCACGAACCCTAGGTAAAAGAAATCTACATTATGTGCATATGATCTTTACCAAACATCAAAGGCTTTACTAGTTTCTCTTCATCGATGAGATACGACACGTTTACGAACAAAATAAAGGAAAACCAATTGGGAAATGGAATAGTGGATGTCATTTTAGAGTTGAAATGAAAATTATGCATCCCATCCAGTACCCATTTACTAATATTATGGGGCTCCTAAGATATGATATAAGCAAACAGAGGATAGTTTCATGACGTGAAATGGGTAAAATTGTTACCCTTCTGCACCATTTTCCTTGTATAAATAAACAATATACTCGGAATATATCGTACATAGAAGTATGTTTGAAATTGAGTTTTCCTAAAGGTTCATCTGACTTCAGTATAGAGAAAATGTCCACATCAAATAGGAGCTTCACAGACATAGTCAGAGTATCTGTAATCCCTAAAATGTTGTTGATGGACTCATTAATGATTTTCATATTCTTTCCCCTCCCTTAGGTCTCCAAAACCTCTTTGATTTACTTTTTGCATCAAGCTCATTCACAACTATCATGTTGAAATAAAACAATTTGACCACAGTAGGACAATATACAGTCCTTATAAGGTTCATGTTGCTTCAGCCATGGTGACAAGTCTATATTGCACTCAGATTTAGTTCACCTAGATCAACATACACAGTAGGGCCAATATATATTACTTTCACCGTAATAAAATTTAAAAGACTTTTGATAATATATATGAATTGGAGTAGTGATAATACCTGGTGTAAGTAGGGGTTGTACCTCTTCTAGTATCTGATATGGCGTTGGGCTAGCTGGGGTAAGTGGAGTGCCTTGACTACCAGTAGTATGAGATGCACTAGTAAATCTGGACTTTCTTTGAAACTCAGATTGGGTTTCAAGATGTCTAAGAGCATCTTGTACCCCAATCTCCTATTATTCACTTCCTTATCGGCCTTAGTTAATTTGTCCTTTCCTCTACCAATAGGTAGAAATGACATTGATTGAGTTTGAGGCATCATTGGTTCATTGATAATAATCCCTTTTGCTTTCGGTTTAGGGTCTAAAGCCTTAACCTTCAGTTGATACATGGGCTCCTTTGGGCTCGTCATGGTCTTTGCCTTCTTCAATGCCAGAGGTGGAGGTGAATCATCTTTATCGACATTAGGTTGCTTTGTTCTTGCCATTGAAGATTCAATATACATGAAGATGTCAATTTAGAGGGTTTCGAGTTACAATGAGCATCGATAATGGAAGCAGTGAATCTAACAAGGCGAGGTGGTTTATGGTGAGATAAATAGAGGGAAACAGTTGGAATCGAAAAGCTGAGCAAACTGTTGGAGAGATTTCAACTGATTCAAGCAAACGGTAACGGATTTGAAGAAGGAAGTAGAGAGGATGCATGGGTTTTTTAAAGAGAGAGAGGAAGGACGTCAGAACACAATGTGGCACTCAACTATCGTCTATCTTAATTTAAAACAAAACCTTTCACACTTGTGTCAATTTCTTGCACTCAAGTGTGCGTCCCCAAAGTCACTTGCATAACGCTCTGAAAATCGACCTTACTCGAGTGTAAAATTGGAACTCTTGAGTATACCATTTGACACTCAAGTGCCCTCGCTTATTACAATGGAATACACATATAAATGAAGCAATTATACCTAAGAACATAGTGCACTCGAGTTTGGAAATTCCACACTCGAGTGTGGAAATTACACTCTCAAGTGTGACATATGCACACTCAAGTACAATGTGTTTAACACACCAATTCACGTGTTTTCCCACAATTCACTCGAGTGTGACATTTCTACACCCGAGTGCACACGGCTAAGAAACACGTTTTGTGAGGGATTTACTCTATAGCACTCAAGTTTAGCATTTCACACTTAAGTGTTGCACTTATATGAAGATCTTATATTTATCTATGTTTTAAGTCAATTGACAGGGGATCGGGGATCGTGGTGGGAAAAAAATGTAGTTCTACATGCTTTAAATTGATGGCTTATATAACTTATAGGCAGTTACATAAATGATATATGATATTGTCTGTCTATCAATTGCAACCACAAAGATTTTCTTTACAAATAAAAATATATGTGTGGGTAACAAAACTAATATACCAATAAAACTTCCCAAAAATAAACCAAAAAAGTTTGGACAGACTATCTAAAAGATTCAAAATAGGTTACCACTGAACTGTGTTCCCAGCAACACTCGTATCCATATTGCCTTGAATACGGGAGGAATATTCTCGAATGAATTCAGCAACTATTGGAATGAAACAATCTTAATGTGGGTGGTGGTGAGTTCATCCACTCTAAGACTAAGGACTTCCATCAAATGATGGAACACATTTGCTTCCCCGACTTATGTCTTCGCATGATACGCTTCCCGGATAGACATGCTCCTAGGTTGTCAAAGACTTTCTCTATTGTGAAACCAAGGAACGAAATGGTTTCCCTAAGAATGTCGGCAAGCATATCAGTCTTCTCTAATTTCCTACGCTTTCTACCACTACCAGAAGACTTAGCTCCCACTCCATTAGCATCATGACCAAATTGTAGGACCTGGAACTCAGAGGTGGGAAGTATTGGGGACTTAGGGATCACTTCTTGTTCTTCATGAATCCTTGTGGGGATTTACAGTACTCACCGACCGCCCTATCTTTTGACTAAATGAAACACTGATCTTGGAAGTAGGGCAAGCACTTTGATTTTGTATGTTGTAGCCTTCTTGTGCACCTAACAAACAAGTAGCAATAAATAACTATATGGAAACTCATGTAGAGGAAATGGCAAACATCACTAACCTTTAGATATTCATCCCACATTTCCTCGTTGGCAACAAATTATTGTTGCTCTGAATCACATCCAAATCCAAATGTATTCATCTCATACACCATATAGTATACCGCTTTCCAGGCCACTTTCATCGTTTTGATGCAAGATAATATGTGGGGATTTCCAATCGATTGGCATACCCTAGCTTGAAGCTATTGTCCACCATAAACCTTAGTTCCTCGTGAGCTGTATATGGCACTCGACCAGTAGTTTATCTTCGTCAAGTATCCACATATGGAACTTTTCCTTTTGAGAGTCTTCCATTCTATCACAACAAAAATTGAAAATGTTTAGTCCATCACAAATAATTAAATACATTATTAACAATGTAACAGGATACAGCTCCAGTTGTTATAAATAGACAATATCATTATATTTCTTTGGAAACAAACAAATGTTTTACACAAAGACGGTGGTCAATTAATAAGCAATCTTAATGATCTATGTGCCAAATAAGCATTATAAATATCAAAAGCTAGATTGTCCCTAAAATTGTTCCATGCAGCAAAGGTTTCTATTGTAGAAATTGGAGTAATTTCTTGACTTGGGTTTACGGGTTCAAATAAGTCGAGTATCTAATGGATCAGGGATAGTTGATCTTCGAATAAGGTTATGCAGCAGGCAATATGCCACAATATATCTAATCTAAATGTTTATCGAGTAGGATGAAAGGTATTAAAGGATTGCCCATCTTAACTTCATAATGTCAAAGCATCGTTCAATGATATTATGAGCACATGAAGGTTGCATGTTAAAATATTCAACTAGGGTTTGGGTTTGGTAGTCTTGTCTCGACAAATTAAGTTGGTAAAGCTGGTCACAGTATGATGCAAGGAATCCGTCATTGTTAGTGTAACAGCATCTACTAAGTAGTACTTTCCTGCTCAACAACTTCAATATTAGTTTAATCAAGGCAAACTTTGTAACAAACTCAATAAAAAAATGGGTAGTACAAAAAACACACAAGTAGGCACTTTCAAACCATGTCTCCTCCTTATCGAATCCCTCAAGACCCTTCCATCCACAATAGATCCTTCCTGAAAGTCGAGCTTAATCACCAAGAGGGGGTAAAATGGGGATTATAAAAATTTTCTTAAGTGCTCTGTTTTTGCACACTAAAACAGAGCTAAGCAAAATATAGGGAAGAAGATCAAGACACAAGAATTTGTACTGGTTCGGTCCAACCTATTGACCTACGTCTAGTCCCTAGACTCTCTAGAATTTTCACAATCTTAATTGATTACACTCTCTGTAACTCAAGAGTAATTCTAATCAATATCTCAGTCTCTAAGTCCCCTGACTTGAGATCCTTACAATAAATTATTTACAATAAATGAACTCTCTTTAAGAGTGGATAAGAATAAACACTGAAAATCAATGTATCAGAAAATACTTTACAAGTGAAAACGGAAAGAGTAGTTGGTAAACTTGAATGCAATTTATTTTCAGTAGATTGGTTGTTGAGAAGAATTGAATGCAACTCTATTTATACAAAGAGAGCATTAAATGAACGTTGAAACTTCAATATAACCATTGTAGACATTAAGGAAGGATTAGCACAAGCTTTGGTTTTCTTCTCTCTCTACTCTTCAATTAATCCAGTTGCATAGAGATTTAGAGTTGACTTCCCTTGGGTTTAATCCGTTGGAAGATCAGTTTCTTTATAGGGAAACTAAACATTAATCCCTTAGCAATGTGTGCAGAATGATTGTCGAAAAGAATATTAACTTTCTAGACTTTGCAATAAATGTTCTGACATTGCTTGTTGCTTTTGACTAAATCTCCATTTTAATACTTTTTAAATCATATGAAACTCACTAACAAACTGGTTAAACATAGTTAGGAATAGTACTGAGTGATGATAAGAAGTATATAGATTAACACAAAGATTTCACAGATTCGCACAATTTGAATTTTAAACTCTACGATATAAACTCAAGTTTGTTCATCTAGATTGGAGTTTGTAGTTTACTTCAGAAGCCTAAACTTGAGTTTTATAAAACTAACTCGAGTTTTCTTAATCCAGAGAAGAATGTCGCGATTTGATCTTTGGGGCAAATTTTGAGTAAGGGCTAAACTTGAGTCATTAAGTAACTAACTCAAGTTTCAAACATTTATAGTGAAAAACATATTTTAAGTCCAAAAGCTCAAAATTAGAGTTTTCATTTCAAACTAGAGTTTTCAAAAAGTTTAAATAGAGCAAAGCTCTCTACTTGGCATAAACTCGAGTTTACAAAGCCTAACTCGAGTTTCCACAAAACTTAGGAAAGCTAGAAAACTCTCTGTATTGTTCAAACTGGAGTTTGCAATAGAAAATTGGAGTTTTCAAATCTTTAGAAATATTGAGTTGTTCTCTATAAGATCTAAACTCGAGTTTGTAAAAACAAAACTCGAGTTTCCTCATGATAGAGAAAACTTTGTAAAATATTTTGGCAAGTCCAAACTGGAGTTATAAAACAGAACTCAAGTTTTATCAAGCTCAAAATGGAGCATAGCTCTCTGTGTGTTACAAACTCAAGTTTACTCACACAAACTCAAGTTTCCAACAAAGCTTGGAAAATTAGATTTCTTATGTCTTGTCAAACTGGAGTTCATTAAAATAAACTCCGGTTTGTTTTGTCTTGAAAAATTTTAGGAGCTTTCTATATGATCAAAACTTGAGTTTGCAAAACTTAACTTGAGTTTGTCTAAGTTCTCAAAAACTTGAGTTGCTTTCTGTCAAGTCCAAACTTGAGTTTTCTAATCAAAACTCGAGTTTGTCTTTGACAGTAAGTTTTTTAACTTTACAAAGACAAACTTCAACTTGGTTACAATTGTCAGTTGTCATTAAAACACATAGAGAACTAACACTTCCCATCCAGGCAACACAAATGTACATCTGGTAAAGATACTCCAAGAAAATTCACGATTATATCCCCTTTTCTATTCCGATATTGACTCTTTTGGTGGGCTAGTACATGTACTCGTATATGAGTACCATCTAGAGCCCCCAAACACCCATGTTTTTAACAACACTTGTATGAAGATGCAAATAACTTTTTAAAAGCATATTGACATGACAAAAGTCCAGAATATTTACCTTAAACCATTTCCAATTATCATCCATGCAATCGTCTCTAATAGGCTCTGGTATCTTGAAAAGCCGATGTTTCAATTTTAGGGGGCATTCAATACGAGTTTGAAATATTTGCTGATTGTTTTATCCGACCTTCTAAACTCAAATTCAACAACTCTGTTCTTCACGTGATCAACCAAAATATATAAGAACATGGCAACTTGATCATCAACTAACATATGCTTTATAAGTCAGAGCCCTTCAATTGTGTCCAACATGTGGCCCAGGGCATCAAATGTTTCCATGTTCATCCTAATTTGATTGAAGCAAATGATGTCACTGATATATACCATTGTTCTCAGGTTTACTATCTTTGTGTAAAAATCTAGCCTAAATTAGCTATAAGGGATTTCCCTGATACGTGCACTTATCACCGCCACAAACATTGCAACAACCACTTTCCTCACTTCTAACACTAGAGCTAAACAAAATATTCAGCCAACACCTCAACAAAATATTCATGCATTTTTCTATCCATCACCTAACTCAAGACAAAAACCAAGGACACTGAAAGTAAATGACAACAGAACAAAGGCAGAGAAGTACCAACAAACCTGTGTGTGTGAGATGCAAAGTTGTCGTTTGATACAACTAGTCGTGTTCATTCTTCACAGCTCTCTGTTTTTCCAAGGTCAAATACTCGGCCTTTTATACATCAGGGGCAAATGCAACTTTTGGCTATTTTCAAAAATGCTTCCCATCATTTTTTGTGGTAACCCATTTTCATTTAAACGTTAGAGAATGGTGCCCACACAAAAATATTTTCATACGGAAAATTTGATCCAAACAGCCGCTGCTAGCTAAAATTTTGGATTTTCCTTTTCCATCGCCCAATTTTCACTAATCCAAATAAGGCCTAATTACAAGCGAACATGGAATACCTCAATATCTATTTTATTTTGCTGGCATGTTTTTTAGGGGTAAATCTTACTCAAGTCCTAAGGACTAGAAAAAAGGTTTTTTTTAAAAAAAAAAAAAGTCTCGGCATAAATTCATCTATTAAAAAAACTCCCTACAAACTACAGTCATATAGATTTCAAATGTGAACTTACTTTATTGACAAGTGCATGTGACTATATTGACAAGTCATAGAGTGACTATTGACAAGCTCATATATGTTCAACTAAAATAGCTTCTATTAATAAGTTTATGTGACTATATTAAAAAGTCATAAAGTGGTCATTGACAAGTCATCTATGTTAACTAAGCCAACTCCCTTTGACAAATGTATGTCACTATATTAACAAGTCATAAAGTCGTCATTAACAAGCCCATATATATTAACTAAAACAGTTTCCATTGACAAGTGTGTATGACTATACTGATAAGTCAAAAAGTGACCTTTGACAAGCCCATCTATGACAAAAAAATAAGTTCACATATGGAATCCATATCACTGTGGTCCCTAGGGAGTTTTTTTAGAGAAGAATCTACATTGAGATTTTTTTTTTTTTGATATTTTTTCTAGTCCTTGGGACCTGAGTGAGATCCCCCCCCCCCCCCTCTTTAATTTGTATGTTTTCATGCTCCTTATTTAACAAATCAATGGCTAAGAGCAAAAGAGGTGAAAACAAGATATGGGCCAAGGGCTTGTTTAACTTACAGTGTTGTCAGTATGAAGAAGGCTATAACAATCCATTAGTGGATTTGCATGAGCTCGACATGCTAACTAACATACTTGTCAACTTCTATAATCACATGCTTTGAGCAAATAGAATAGGCATAAGCATACCTCTCTTCTTGTCAATAATACTTATCACAGGGAAAGAATCCTAAATTTCTCATAAAGCCTCTGATTCAATATTAATTGTCATCTCAGATAACTTCTCCACAAATAGTTTTCCTTAATGATTTTGTGGAACTGTTTGAATTCAGTCTCACACCCACCCCTTTATAAGCAATTTCAATTGATTCTCTTAAACTAGATGTGTTATCTCTAAGGTTCTTTCCATGTCCTCCAACTTGAGACCTTTAGCCACCCTTTTGAAGTCATCTTTTTGGACAGTTAGTCATAGTTGACATGAAGAATACATATAAGCTAGAAAAAAAAAAGAGCTTGAAGAATACCTATGCTATAATAGACCATATGATGTAGAACAGGCAAGTTGAAAGGGAGAAGAGAGAGGAAGAGGGGAGAAAAAGAGATAAGAGATGAGGGAGGACAAAAAAAGGAGGGGAAATCAAGCTAATAGATGGTGAAATGAGAAAACCCAATACTCATTATTAGATAAGATTCTTGGATTTATAGGATATTCCTAAAAACTAATAAACAAATCCGAATGACTTTAGTGATTAAATGACACTTAAAACACTCATGATGACTCTTGGAATTTAGCCTTATTAAAAAACCAAAAATAATAAAATTAATTGAAAAACAGAACTAAACATAATCGGGTTCAACTGGTCTTCAAGTAATGCTTCATGAAACTCCCAACAAAACTTATTTGAGTCCATTTAGAAGCTTCAAATCATACTCATATTCGTGACTTTCCACGACACGTTAAAACATGCATTTAGGCCTAAATATGCAAGACTATGGCCCGGCTTGCCTCCTCCAAGTATATAGTTATGTTTCGGACCTTTAATATGGTGTTTTGGGCTCTAGAAACATGTTTTAGCTTCTTGAATCTGCATCTTTTGTTTTACGTATTCATCCGCTTGAGTAATCTCATGCAAAAATGACAGAAATGCCCTTCAGGCTCACATCATTATCCTCCTCTTGAAAGAGAGTTGCCCTCAACTCTTGAGGGTTGTCTGCGCCATATGGAACATTTTGTTAGCAAGTTATCATAATCAAGCTACTCTAGAGATTTAAAACAAAACTAGAAAAAGAATAGTTAGTATTGATAAAATAGTCTTCCTTTACATGCTCTTTAGTCTCATCCTCACTGTTTTTGTTTTGAGACTCTATGACACTCGCAATTTATTTTTATTTTACAATATTTTCCCTTTCTCTCTCTGACTCGATTTTTCTCAATTGAATGGTCCCACTAAACTACTCTCACTCACATATTCACATTTCTTTCCATGCTTGAGAGAATTTTCTTCAACTACAAGATTGGTATTAAGAATAATAGGGAAGGTAATTATTTAACTCTTCTTTCTCTTTGGTTTGTGCTACCTCTCGCTCATTATCATGGACATTAACAAATGTGGCTTCAAACACCTTTGACTTGCAGAGACTAATTGAATGTCCCTTTCTCTTGAATTCTTCCTCTCGTTTAGCAACAAGATCGAGGAACCAAAACTTCAATATCCAAAAAGCTATACATCTCTACTACACGACTTAAATCAGAATTAAGCCCATATATAAAATGATTCGCAGTAGCTTGTGGAGTCTCATTTACTCTGGCTTTAATCATAGCTAGCTTCATCTCTCGATAATATTCTTGTATTTTCATGAAACCTTGTTTCAACTCCTGCAATTTCTATATAAATCTCTATTTGACTTTGAGCTGTGATTAGACTTCAAGAGGTGTACTTCAGCACGTAACTCTTGAACTCCTTTTAGAAAGAATTTCACATCTTGTACAGGTTGCGTACAAATTTTGCTTTTATCATATTGGGCCGCCATTTTTTCCTAAACTACTTTTGTGTTTTTTGCTATGATTTATTTTCCTTTTTTTCTTCGCCCTTTTTTTACTAAGTTGCTGGATTTTCCCCTTTTGCAGCATGTTGCCTTTTTCCTCATTCTATTTCCATTAAAGGTATCCAACTCTGTTACCAAATGATGTGGAAGCACACGAAAATTTTGGACTTTCTCGAGGGAAACCCATGATATCTCACATTAGCCCACGAGGTATTCTATCCAGAACACTTATTACCCGAATAGCCCCAAAGTATTCACCCAAGAACAAGCAATGCTCACTAAACAAACTGAATAGTTCTTTTTTATTCGACTCTGTCTTTCTTCCAAATAACATAAAAGGGATATTGATAACCCAATAAATCTAACTCTAACTAGAACTCTTACGAAAAATAGCAATCTAATCCTAAAAGTCCAACATGATATTGACAGATAATGAAGCATATGGTAAAGATATTTGGCAAGTATTTTAATTAGATTATTTAAATAATCTAATAGCTGAAAAAAGGGTTTAGTGTGATTAAAGAATAAAGATATTTAAGGATATCGGAAAATAGGGTTTGCTTAAGGATTAAAAAGTCATTAGATTAAGATAAACTAACATGATTGGATGCTGAATGTATAGATCATGTGTTACACCCCTACCGGCCCCGCCCTTTCAGATGGCGGGTTAGAGGGATCCCTTTTATATTTATTACCTTTCATTTATTTATTCTATATTAGCATATATCAGAGTGTACGCGGCAGAGCATAAATTCGGTTTGGACAAATACGACATACTGGTAAAAGTACGACCAAAAACAGAAAATAGTCCACGTAGGGTTAAGGGTATAGTCATCCAAAATAAATACTACAATCATCCCAAAAGCTGTAAAGTACAAAATAATAGGGCATTCCCTATTTCTTCAATCATCACTATCTGCCCTACCTCAAGTCTCCCGGTCTCCTCAGCTCGAGACACCTGTACTTCTAAAGATCCAAAGTTGAATCCCAGGGTAACTGTCAAACTCAAATAATATATGTATATGCAATCCATAATCAGGCAAATCACAACAACAAACATGGTAACACATACCACATGCATTTAGTACCCATCTCAAGCAATAACATATAAACAGCATACCACATATGCACATGTTCATTGCAAAAGGACCAAGTCCTTTCCAACCGCAGGACCGCCTAACAAGACAAGCCCCCGGATCCTCAGCGTTAGAAAAACACAGTAGTCAGGCCTCAAACCCTAACCACCCTGAATGCATCTCGGCTTGGTAGCGACCTAAGGACACCGGTCCAATAGGCCCCACAGCCTACATCCTCAATCATGGCAAAACAAACATACAAAGTAATATAAAGTATGAGAGTAAGCAGTTACCCACCTGACACTTTTCAGTAACAACAACTCCCTGGTATTTGAAAATTACTCCAATCACAAGTTGACCCTAAATAAAGCAAATATATCTTGTTTTAGTCACTTATGAAATTTCCCCTTGCTAATTCATGGAATTCGTCCCCCTTTCCACAAATTTCAGAAACATTGTTCTAACTTCGGAAATTTATAATTAATTCTAAAAAAATCCGATTGACATGAAACTAGAAGCAAAAGAACCCTTAACATGTCTAGTTTCTAAAAAAAATACTTTCAGAAGTCATAAAACTCAGATTCCTTTTTCTATGTTAATTCCTTGCTCGCTGGACAGAGAAGAAAATCCAGTTTTAGGGCTGTTTTCACCAATTTGCTTCTCCCAGTAGAAAACTCAAAAAGTGGTAAAATTTTATATCTAATTGAAGCCCAAGATGTCTACTTTAAGCATACAAAATTTCGTAGCCATCCAACCACGTTTACTATTTTAAAACCATTTAACAAACTCTGATGCCCAGAATTCTACAAAACTGGCAGATTTGACATCTTTTAGCTTCTAGGGTTTCAAAGTTAGAAATCAGGCCGGCAGGTTAAACCCACACAAAATTTCATTCTAAACCCATTGAAACCCTTAAAAACATCAAAAACACATCACAACTCTAGGTTCCACATGTTGGACAGAAATCAACCAAAGAACTGATTTCCAAAGTTTTAGGCAACTCACCTTGCTTGATGCCTTGATTCTTCTTCTTCTGCACTTCTTCCTTTCTCTTCTCACCTTGGACAAAATGGATGAGCTAAATGAGGACTTGGGAGGCTTTTAATAAAGCATTAAGGGTTTTATGAAGTGTCCATTCATGCCTTTATCCAATGGTCCAAGAGGTGCTCTAGGATTTGACCTATTTTCTTACTTTTTCTCCAAGTTTTTCAAACTTATCCTGACTGATGTACATGTGGCACATGTCTGATCCATAAGAGGAATATTCCCATCTGTTCATGCGTCCTTTGTGTTTATCTCAAGTACAACCTTGTTACTTCCTTTTTGACTTTATACTTCTTTCCATAAATGCATATCTTATCTCACATATACTTCCTTATCCTTTTCTTTTCCTTTATTTTTGGTAACATTTCCAGCTGAAAGTAGGCTCAAATTTTTACTCAAATACTACATAAATAAGCCTATAATTGGTACTTGTTGGTTCCCTCTTATTGGCCAATGTTTTCCCAAGTCTTTGAGCATGTATTTGGGGCCTTAATATGTGATTTATCCAGTTTTTCCCTTGCCCCAATTCAACTGCACGTTTTTTTTGCATGACTTGATGAACAAGCTTAGTTGACCTTTTGCCTTCCCTTATTAATGACTTCATTAATTACCGTTCTACTACATGGTAAAAAGTCAAGCCTTCATCAATTTCACGCCACGTGTCACTTTAGGGTTTAGCCATGTGTTCCTTCTCTCTTCTTGCCTTGTTGGCACTTCCATCTTCCACATATTCCACCTACCTTATGATGTGGCTCACTCTGGTCCTTTGATTTTCCTTTCTAATCTTATTGCATGAGATTAATTTTATCTCCATTTGACCCTAATGAGTACCAATAACTTGTTCCTTAATAACCTTTAGGCACTTAATAATTAATATGTCATCTTGTCTTTATTCACTCTTTTGTTATTGCAAAACAACTCTCTTGTTGTCCTACTTAGTAGTTTGAAATTTAATTTCAATCATAGAGTTGGTTCATTGTCACAAAGTCTCCAAAATAATGAATATAACATGTCACTCAACAACCAACCACAATTATAGTCTAAAGTTTCCTTAATGCTTCATTAATTAATGTCATGCATGGTTTACAAAAATAGGGATGTTACATCATGGATGACAATCTTGTTATTGTAGGGATCAGATAAGATTCTAGGCTTTATAGAATATTCGTATTAACTATTAAATACGTCCTAATAACTGTAATGATTAAATGACACTTGAAACACTCATGAATGACTCTTGGCATTTAGCCTTATTAAATAATAATAAAATAAATTGAAAAACTAAACTAAACAGACTCAAGTTGAACTGGTCTTCAAGTAATGCTTCCTAAAACTCCTAGCAAAACTTCTTGAAGCTCGTTAAGAAGCTTCAAATCATTACTCACATTCATGACTGCGGCCTAGCTTGCCTCCTCCAAGTGTATATTTATGTTTCCGGCCTTTAATATGGTGTTTTTGGCTCTAGAAACATGTTTTGGCTTCTTGAACCTGTATCTTTTGTTTTGCACATACATCAACTTGAGTAATCTCAAGCAAAATGGTATAATTTCCCTCCAAGTTCACATCATTGAATACATTGACATTTTATCCTTCTGATTCTCACATATCAAATTTTGGAAATGTCTTTCTTTGCTCGACAATACTCGAGTACTGAATACCAATACTCGAGTGTTTTACTCAAGTATCACCATTGATACTGAGTGCTCTTCAGAGGATGCCAATGCTTTGCTTATCGTATGCTTATACTCAAGTAAGTAGATACCATACCCGAGTGTCATACTTAAGTATTAGTTATGCATGCTTAAGTATGCATCATAGCTTGAGGCCTATAGTCATAGTATCAGCTTCCGTTCTTGGGAATACTTGAGTACTTACTTGGATATCAAGTACTTGTCAAAAGTAGGTATATCAGTAGCATAAAGTGAGTATCGTGCATAGCTTCTGTCATACTCGAGTATTCACTTGAATACTTGAGTATCTAAGTTGAATACTTGAGTATTGCTTCAAATACTCAGGTATGCTCACCTCAAATCACATTGAATTAAATCGTTTTTCTTTTCCAAATATGTGATCATCAAAACATAAATCGAGAACTAACAGAGGCTATTTGGGTTAATCAAGAATTAACTTGAGAGGGATTATATATGCGATGGGTAATGTGTATGGGTGAATCTAGGGCATTCATGGCAACATGATTGCTATTTGCAGGTACATTAAAGTGTCCTTGTGTTCTAATCCTGTTTAAGGGACTTATGATACACAAGCACCAGAATTGAGGACATCAAGCCCACGTGGACATGGAAGACATCAAGTATGTAGTAAGAAAGATGTGATAGTCATGCTACAGCCCATCAAGTGCGAGTAGGAGATCTTAGAATTTTTGGATCCGAATCTGCCCTTAATAGACCGGATTAATTAATTGGGGAATTAGAATGATTCCAAATTAATTGATTGGTGGATTAAATAAATTAGATGAGAAAAATGTGGATCATTAAATAAGTTGTGAGTCAATTAATAATTGGATGAGATCATTTACACACACACAAAAATTAAATATTCAATTTAATTTATAATATTTAAAAATCCAACTTCAATCATAAAATGAATAAAAATTATTTATTTTATATTCATTTGACTAAGTCAAGAGAGAGATTGAGAGAATCTCTCAACTGAAGGTTATCAGGGATATTTTTGAATTCCCAAAATACCCATGGTCCACTACTATAAATAAAGAGCCTCCCCATCAATTCTATACATCCCAGTCATTGAGTTTTCTGACTCTCTCACTTCCTCTCTATTCCTTTCTTATGTGGTGTTGTTAGTGATTTTATATGGCAAGTGTACCATTCAAACAAGTAATAAAATGATGAGTGGAGTATTGTCCCACCAAAATTTATGACACTATAACATACATGCAAAATGATGAGTGATAGTTGCTTGATCTGTTAAAAAGAAAATATATTTTGATGTGATATAAATGATATAGACTACTAAAATTAAAATTTGAATGTAACCAACCAATAACGAGTATGATTGAGAGTTGTCAAGATAAAAATAGGCTAAGCTTTTATTTTTCCCTTCTTTACAACTTTTACCTATGATGCTTTCACAATGCTACAACAAGGTTCTTTAGTTAACCCACCTCTTCTATATACAGAAGTTTTCCAATAGTCCTATGTTTTTATTCCTAACTTTAATTTCCTCACATTCAGATGCAAAATTTGAGTTCAAAATACCATGCAAAACAAGGTTTTTTTTTTTTTTGTGTGAGATAAAGCCATGCTTGAAGCTTATAGACTTAGATAGAGTTAAATATAGTAACTCCCTTAACACAAATTATTAAATAGAGGTCTAATATTAATTCCCTTCCAGTAAATTAAGATCATAGCTCCTGCTTATTATTGGCCATCTAACAAACAAGATTGATGATTAAGTACACAGCATTAAACAGACCGAATTGTACTAATATTGAACTAAACAATATAGTTTAAGGCTACAAATCAAGGTTTCATCTTCGCTTAGCCCCGGCAAAATTAGTTCATGGCTTGCGGAAGGATTACAACTGAGTTTGACATAATTCTGTCCATGAATTCAAAACTAAAATAAACTAAGAAGAAGAAAAGGAGAAGTTAAAGGGATTGACAATTCAAGGAAAACTCTACATGTGATGTCGTGTTCATCTTCTTCGTCTCAGATGTTGTCTGTTGCACTATTCTTTCTGTTTCAGCAACTTTCTATCTCAACAACTCTCAACCACCACACATTCTCTTCTGGTTCGAGGTATGAGGTTATATCGTGTGTACATCCAAGCATATGTGTGTTTTAGGGTTAGCCTCCATTCCTTTTAAAGCTAAATTGATTGTACCGAGTTGTCCAGCTTTCCTCTAGTGGATTAGGCCTATCCTTTTCTATTTGAGAGTATGAAGATTCTATCTTATTGCTCTTTTATTCTAGTTATCCTTTCTTGACTTCTTCCCCAAGCACGTGGTCCATTTTGCAAATGTCTTGAATCTACAAGGCCTATTCAATGTCTGGCTCAATTCCTGTAATACTTTTTTGGATTTTCTTGAGAAAGGATTAATTCATAACAAAAATACACTACAACAAATTTCCATAATTCAATGCTGATGCGATGATGTAGCAATGCTACATCATTGAACTACTAATGATACTTAAGCTAAGAAATACAATAGTTTCCTTCCTTTTTTTTGCCTACACACAAGATAACTTCTAAAATGCATCATTTCAGCCATTTTAATTCCTATTTCCAAATATACATTTTTAATCACAATTAATCATGACAAAAGCATTTTTAAGCATGAAAATTGCAGCTAATCAATTAAAAAGTAGTGGAATACATGGCAGAATTGAGACTTATCAGGTGCTCTGATGTGCTACACAGTTTGGACTCTAGTTCTCTAGTAGTCTAAATTGTTGAATATGATTAGTTTTGATAATGTCAAATATAGTTATCCAATATTGAGAGCAAAAAGTTTGCATAGTATATTTATCTCCTACATTGACTAATTCCTATATTTGATGTAGATTCAAAAACTAGAAGATATAAAATTCAATTATGAAGAATCATCAAAAGGGGAGATTGAAGAAAGAAGAACTTGTCAAATATTATGAGAATATCAATACTCAAGTCTTTATGATCAAATGGAAGTTGAAATGACTCAATTCAGAACTAAAATAGGCAAGTTAAAGCTTCATAATAAATAGTAGTTAACTACAGTGATTTTGCATCATACTCGAGTACAAAAATGCAATACTCGAGCATCCACTGATATACTCGAGTATCCAACATGTTTCATCCACTCAATTTGACTCTATTCTATGTTCAACATGAGCAAGGTGTGATTCAACCATATCTCTCAAACCAAAAATCCAATTGAGGTGAAACCAATTTCATATGAAACTAGACTCCCCATGCATCATTTTGTCACCAAAATCAAGTCCAAAGAAGTTCAAATGAAATCGATAGAATTTTAGAAGTTTCCATATAAAATCATGTCACATAACATACATAGCTTTGGTAATTTTGATGTATCTCACAAATTTCACATTCAAATGAGCTAAAACTAGTGGCATATGAAACTAGACTTAAATACCTTTTCAAAATCATAAATATCATGGAAAAAAAGATCAAATGAGAGAGATGTGATTTTTTTTAAGTTCACAGTTAGATCAAGACATTGCAAAAACGCTAGTCTAGAACAACAGTCAATAATTTGGTCATAATGCTCAGCACACAATGAATTTGGAGCTGATTCATTTTGAGTCGGAAAGAAGAATTAAAAGAGATTTTTGGGCATATGTCATTTGGCAAATTTGGAGTTATATTGAAAACGTTATGCTTACTAGAGTTTGACCTTCGTTCTGCCGATGCTCTTGTGTTTTGGAAGTCACTAGATTATGAAAGTTGAACCTTGTACCAAAGGTCACTCATGAAAATGAAGTTGTTACTCGCTATCAATGGTTTCAATAACTAATGAGTACTCAAGTATGTTACCTAAGTATGTCTACTAGTACTCGAGTATGGATGATTGCTCTCAGTGGTTTTGGTTCTGTGAGTAATGTTCAAATATACAGTAAGAGTATGTTACTCAAGTAATTAAGTTATTACTCGAACATGTCCATGTGATCACAAGGCACAAATTTACTTTCTGATTATTACTCAAATATACAGTACGATACTCGAGTAAGGGATCGAGTACTTGAATATTGACGTTTGATTAACAAGCTTCTGGTGTGTTTTAGATAAGGTTACTCAAGTATGTTGTGGTAATACTTGAGTATGGTACACGAGTATGACTACTTTGTTCACAAGCTGACCTGATGACTGAGGTTAGTACTCGAGTATTAAGAAGTAATACTCAAGTATGTAACTTGAGTAAGGAGTTCCTATACTTGAGCATGTTCGTTTACTAAGCAGAATTCTAAACAACTCTCACAAGGCATTTTGGAAACTATTTAAAGGATACTCGAGTATGTCCAAGATTACTTGAGTATGTTACTCGAGTAGACTAAGTTAATACTCGAGCATTGGTTCATCTATTCTCTTACGGTCTTTGTATTCGTAAATTCAAACTCACTGGTTATCATTCTATAACTCTTGATTACTACTCATCATACTTCGTAATGCCATGAATCTTGTTTACGTGTGAGTTTCAGATGTTAATGTTAGTTATTTATGAGTTTTAATGATGACTAAAAATTGCAAACACAAAGTGAAGTTTGTCTCTGATAAGTTGAAAAACTTGTTGTCAAAGACAAACTTGAGTTTGGACCTGACAAAGTAGCTCATTTTTATGAACTTAAAATTGAATGGCGGTTTGTATTTACAAACTGCGGTCAAACATTGAGCTCTCAAAGTTTTTCAAGCTAAAGCAAATTCGAGTTTGTATTAGTAAACTTGAGTTTGTGTAAGACATAAAGTCTTCAATATTTTGAAGTTAAGCAAACTACAGTTTGATATTCTAAACCTTGGTTTTACTCCCAGCTAATGGCTATATAAAGTTTTCTATGTTTTGAGAAAACTCCAGTTTAAGTTTACAAACTCGAGTTTGAATCAAGCCAAGAGTTTTCAAAGATTTCATGTTTAAAACAAACTACGGCTTACATCCGTAAACTCCATCTTGTCATTTACAAAGAGTTATCAACATTTTCTATAAACTTAGAAAACTCAAGTTTAATAATGTAAACTCAAGTTTGACTCAGGTAGAGAGATTTCAAAGTTCTTCATTTTTTAAAGGAAACTCGAGTTGAGTTTTGGAGACTCGAGTTTATGTCAAGCAGAGAGCTATGCTCTATTTCTTGAACTTGAAAACTCCAATTTTGAACTTTGTGGATTTAACTTGTTTTCTCATCAAAAGTATGAAACTTGAGTTAATCACTAAATGACTCGAGTTTGATCATATGTTCAAATTGTGTTTCAAATCTCAAATCGTGATGGACATTCATAGAATGAATCAAACTCGAGTTAGTCACTTGATGACATGACCTGAGTTTGCCACTGTTTTAAAGATATCTTTCAAAATCTTAAATCGCGTTAGTCATTCCTAGAATGAACAAAACTCTAGTTTGTTTTAATAAACTTGAGTTTTCATCGCACAGTTTGAAACTTTGATTTCTAGAAATATGCGATTTAATCCTGTTTGATCTATATACTTTACTTTATATTGTTCCCTGTTATATTTGATCAATTTGTTCATGAGTTAAAGATGAATTTTGCAAGGATCAAGGTGAAATCAAATTTGGGTTAAATGCAATTAATAAAGAACCAAGAACAAGACTGAACTTTCTCCTATGTCTCAATGGTTTAGCTCATATCGTTATAGATCATCATAATCACTCTCCAACAGTCAAATGAAGTTTATGGAATGACAAGAATACTGGAAGACTATCTACAACAACTAATCCAGAATTCTAGTAAAGAATTTAATAAATAGAGAAAAATATGCAACTGTCATATTCCAGATATTAAGTTGAATATTGAAGATTCAGAGAGAAGAAAATGCAACGGCTAGTCTCCTTGGTTAACTACAAATACCTAGGAAGACTCGAAGAACATAACACAACAACATACGAGTAAACCTGATTACATTCTTATTTGATTTCATTCTTTGTTGTGCATACTACTATTTGAACTTCAGTGTTTATTCATATCTATTCTTTAAAAGAGTTTGTCTTTGAAAATCATTTGATTATTCATTTGAGAAAACTCAAGGTTGTGGAACCTATAAGTTGGGTTATTTAATTGCAAAGCGTAAGGGGGAGCAAGTATTAGGTGCTAGGATTACTTGCGAGTTACATTATTGTAATTAAAGGTTATTGAGATAGTTGAAAATCCTAGAAGGTATCTGGGGACTGGACGTGGGTCAAGGATAGGACCGAACCAGTATAAATCTTACTGTGTCAAGCTTTTCTTCCCTTGTCTTTTATACTCTATTTTTCAGTATAAACTTGGGTGTTTCTAGACAAATTTTTAAAATCCTCAATTCATCCCCCCTCTTGGTGATTTCTTCAATTTATAGTTAAGATCATGAATTAGCTCTAGAAGCATGAAAGCCATTCCTATGTGTCAGAGCATTATATGTACTATAGAAAATAGAGTAGACGAAATGAATTGCATTGCAAACCAATGAGATTGCATCTGAAGCATTTCTTGAAGTGAAGACAAAAGCGATTTATCATTAAAATCCTTTGATAGCTTCAATCTAATTCTAACAGACAAATTAGAATATCATAATGATCATTTAATGAAGTTAAATGGTAAACAAAACATAGGGAAAGCACAAAAGCTTCAATGCTACTTCTAATGGTCATATTCTAAGATACTCAACAGAAGAATATGCTCAACGATTATATGATCTTCATCGAGTATAAATAGAAACTCATTCACGACAAAAATAAAAATGAATGAATCAAAGGAAGTAATGACAATAGCTTACAACTTCACCATCGATATGTCAACACTCTAATTCCTACCTCGTACACTCTGTGTTTTCAATGATTATATAGCTTACCATAAAGAGTGAGATTATTTGTAATGTACTTCAATGTTCATCTTATTTACTTTTGAAAAAGAGGATTGATTGTAAACATTCATCATAATATTGTATCCTTACAACATGTAAGAGGAGTATATCAGTGAGAGATTTGTATATGACTTCACAAGTGCCCTGCTAAACTTGTGGGATTATTGAGGCTTCTCTTGTGTTCAAATTAAATAAGAAGACAATGTATTGAAAATATCAAGTAGAGCTTGGGGACTGGACGTAGGTCAATAAAGATTAGGCTGAGCCAGTATAAATTACAGTTTGCATATTCTTTTCCCTTGTCTCTTATGTTTCCAGCACATACGTTTTGAATAATTGATTATGAATTATAATTCATTGCTTTCATATGTACTGCTCTCAGTAAGTTGCAAAAATATTTTCAAAGTTTCTTAGTTTTTATCATATACCCAATTCAACCCCCCTCTTGGATGTCAACCACAAACTAATCTAAATTTTATGTGGATCATTAGGAGAATCAACTTGTGGAGCTTCGAAGGTTTAACCCGGATCTAAACATGGATTCCCAGTATACTCTCTGTCTTAATTTTTTTCCTATATGGGTCAATCCCAAAAAAAGACCTCCAGAACTTTACAATTCCAAATCAAGTTTGTTTCCTATAAATGATAAAGGATTGACTACACTTGATAAAAAGTTCATAACTTATTTTAGTGGGAAATCACTAATTAGGGTTTTGAAATTTGGAGGTCTTTTTATGGGATTTTCCCTTAATCATCTTATTTAAATATGAGCTTCAAATTAAAGAAGGGTTTATCTCAATGACTAGGGAAGCCAACCTAAGCGATAGTGAAGATATGGCCTATTTGAGAATAAAGAGAAACATTAGAAACCACCTACAGAGAAAGAAAATATTAGAGTAATAGTGACTTCTTGGATGCAAGAACCTGCATTCAAGAAAATATATTAGCATAGCGTGTTTGAGATCCTATTCATGTGGCTACTTGTAAATTTTTATACGAGGAGCAGCACCTGTGATTTGAATTACCAAAAGTCTTGAAGGTTGAATCTGAATTCAATTTGATAAGTCCACTACTACAAAAAATGGATACTACTTCTCCAAAAGATGTCTTTATTTTAAAAAAGGAAATAAAAAGTAAAGGTAGAGACTTATAGCGCTCTAAATATAAGTTTAGGCCGCCTAAAATTAATTTTAGGCGCCCTAAAAGTTTAGGGTGCCTAAAATATATTTTAGGCGCCCTAAACTTGTATATTTTAGGCGCCCTAAACTTATTTAGGGCGCCTAAAATTAATTTTTTGGCGCTAATTATTTATTGGCACCTAGAGAATTTTTTGAAAAAAATTTGGCGATATAAGATTTTTTAAATATAAGATTTTTAGGCGTCCTATATTTAAACATAGGACACCTAAAGTCCTTTTTTTGAAACTTTTGGGCATCCTATATTTAAAAATAGGACACCTATATTTATTTTTTGGTGCTTATTATTTATTGGCAGTATATTTAAAATTTTTAGACGTCCTATATTTAAATATAGGACACCTAAAGTCCTTTTTTTGAAACTTTTGGACGTCCTATATTTAAAAATAAGACGTCCTATATTTTTTTTTTTGGTTTTAGGCGACCTGAATAATTGATAGGACGCCCTAAATATATATTTAGCGCCTTATATTATATTTCAGGTCGCATTAAAAGAGTTTTTGGCGCCCTATATTCTCTTTCAGGTCACCTAAAAAGCCATAAAAAAACACTTACACACTTATCAGCTCGCGCGCTGCTCCCACCCGCTGCTCTCTTGTTATTGAAGAAACCCTTGCCTCCGTCTCCTCCGTCTTCCCTCATTCTCGACGCTGCTCAATCTCCATCTTTCCTCATTCCAACGCTGCTCAACCTCCTCCGTCTCGTCACTTTGGTTTGCAATTTAGTCAGCCAAGCTTTTTTTTTACTTGATTATCCAGGTTCTTCTTATCCTCATTTTTACCTTCCAAACCCTCATTTTCCATGGCTCTTTGTCCCGCCAATTCTACCCTTAAAGCTCGCCTTAAAGGCATTGTTTTTGACATGGACGACACTCTCACCGTCCCTACCATCGATTTTACTGCCATGTACCATGCTGTGCTCGATGACGATGAGTATCGTAGGGTCAAGAAAGAAAATCCTTCTAGAATTGACATTTTGCACCTCATTGAGGACTGGGATCCCGAGAAGTAGCGTCTTGCTTACGAGACCATCGCTAATTACGAGCGCCAGGGACTGGATCGCCTCCAAATCATGTCCAGTTAGTGCTTCGCCCTTTCCAAATTTTTCCTTTACTTGTTTACTTATTATTTGAATGTGTTAGTGAACAGTTGAATTTTTCAGGGCGTTGTTGGGCTTGTTTTTGGCAACGAGAATTCTTCTTCAAATGAAGATAGGTAAGATGATTTTCTTATTGTTTTTTTGCCAGATTCAGTTCATGCCTTAAATGAATATGATCATTAATGTTTTGACCAGATATATAGATATAGTGCTTGTTGTTTTCGTTCTAGTTTCATATCATTTCACTTAATTTTCTCTTATATCTTATTTTCTCTTATTTTTCATGGTGTAATACATTGTTGCCAACACATTCTTGACCTCCAAAGGTTGATTGACTTATTCTCTTCAGAGTATCTGGAATATTTTTGTTGCCTTTCATTTTATGTTGTCTGATCTAACTATTATGGATCATACAACCAGTTTTGAAGCACTGTCCTAAGTTGTTGAAGTACCTTATGACTTATTCCTGCTATTTTGGCTTGTGTTAATAGCTATATTGAACGATTGCTTGACTGGATCAGTAATGGGAAACTGGCAGAAGATAAGAGAAATGCGATTACCGAGCTCCAGCTTGTTGTATCAAAAAGTAATTTTGCACAGCTAGCATTTGGGCCAATGGGTATGTCTCATCTCTTAAGAACATCATGTGGGTTTTTATCCTGTCTTGAGCTACTTGTTTTATGCATCCTTGCAGGTTTTCCTGTCATGCTAGGGGTCTTAAAGGAAGAGAGAGATGATGTTGAAATGGTGATAAACTTTTTTTCTGTTATGTCTTCTGTCTTATTTGTGCTAGTTAAGGATCCACATTGTCAAGATCATTATTCAATAAGAAGACAAATGATGGAAAAAGAATTCTTTCAAAAGTGATTTGTGTGAATATTTTATTAACACTACTCAATTATCATATCCACGGTATAATTTACTAAACTAGATGATACAGTCTTTCAGAGAATTGATTGGTATAATGTTTAAATTTTTCATTCTGACCATTCACATTTTCAAACATAGTTTGAAAGATTTCATTGCTCGCTATTGTAGTTCTCAGATCATCAATTTATCATGGTGTAGAAGTATGTTGGCTGTGCTTGCCTTGATTATTTGTGGACATTATTTTTGCTTGCCATTTACAGAATATTCACTTAGATTCTTGCTATGGTTCTTTATTTTGATCTTTAACTCCTCCTAGGCTTTTCATCTTTTGCTTTCCCCCCTAGAGTCATGTTGTTACCTTTCATCTTAATAAGTCTCAGTTAAACAACAATTATACTTATGCAGGTTAGAGGGGCCCTTGAAACTCTTGTAACTGCATTGACTCCTATAAGTCATGTAAAAGGATCAAGTAATGAAGTTCAGCCAGCTTTGATGAACAGTGATTTGCTTTCCAGAGAAGCAGAAAGCATTTCGCTTCTTATAAGTTTGTTAGTAAGTTTTATTTGCTAAAATCATGTATGTGTTCTTGCCTGAGCTTATTTTGATTTTCTATGATTGTGCATGTAAGTGATAATATTTTTTAAAACCATTTTTTCTTAGGGATATGTTGACAGTCAGAGGATGACTTCTATGTAAGATATTATACGCTACAACTTTTAACTGCCCTGCTAACTAACTTCCCTCAAAGGTATCAGTTATATGGCTACCATCTCTGTTTATAGCTTCAAAAATTCCCTTATTGATTTCCTCTTCAGGTTGCAGGAAGCTATATTGACCATTCCATGAGGTATAACTCGGTTGCTGGATATGCTTATGGATCGTGAGGTACAGTTTTGAAATCTTGATAGTGCACCCTGTGATCTTTCCAAAATGAATTTGATTTTTTTAAGAGATAGAAACATCATGCCTATAAGCCTACCTGACACTTTTTGTTGAATAAACTAATTAAATTTGGATCGACGCTCCAACGAATGCACATATAGTTGGTAAATGAGAAATTATTTCCTGAAGTATAATTAAAACAGTTGGTAATTAAGCTATGTTGAGCTTTTGCAAGTCAATAAGCTTGATTTCAAACTGATAAAAACATAGAAGCATTATAGCCATTTTAGTAATTTATTGCCCATTATTAATGAGCTTTTTTCTTTATGAACCTATCCATGCACATGCTTGATTATGGACAAATTTTATGTTCTCACAGCCCATATTTATGAAGATATGTATGGTTTGTATTCTCTTTATCTTTGAGGTTGAAGATCACAATTCATGCTTATGGATGAATTGTTTATATGTAATTATATTGAGTAGCACAGAGCTTTATGGATCGTTTGGTCAAGTACTCATTTATAGGTTACTGAACAGGATTGTCTTGAATTGTTGAACAATTTGCTTCGTAACAATGGCTCCAATCAGGTTTGCTGATTCTATGATCTACTAGTACCTATTGAAGTTTTTATTTTGATACTGATGCCAACTTTTATGATTTAGATATTACTAAGAGAAACTATAGGACTTCATTCTTTGATATCAATTTTGAAGTTGCGAGGAAGTAATTTCACTCAACAGAAGGTTAGATGCTTGCTTCTTTTGCCTTGTGAGATATGCTATTACTGAAAATTTGTGGGTAACTCTTATGCCTACCCCCCTCCAAGCAGTATGTGCATTTGATTCGAGTTTTAGTTTTTTGTTAGTAGATTGCGAATTAGTTGGTAGAGTTTGAATTTTCTGTTAAATTGTGGCACAGGTGCAGCTGATCTTTGTGGTTTTCTTGATTCCAAGAAACTAAGGTCAAGTTAAGAGCATTACTATGCAGCTGAGAAGAACTTGTATGTTTTTATTTATACAAATTTGAATTCAAAGAAAGAGATGAGCAATGAGTAGAATAGAAGAAAGAATCAGTGCAATTCATGATAAATTTATATATGTTGGTTATGATTAGTTTTGATGATGTCTTGTATAGATGCCATTATCAAGAACAAAAAGTTTATATCATAAAGTTTATACCATATACATTGACTAATTGCTACATTTAATGTAGATTTGTTCATGTGGAGAAAGAATAAGAGAAGAGAAGAAAGAAAGAGTTGATTCATGGAGAATAATCAAGAAGAGAGAAGAAAGAAAAAAGAACTTGCTGAATAAACTAAGAAAATCATTATACAAGTTCTTAGTTTGATTCTAGAAGTCTCCATGATCAAATGAAAGTTAGAACAGCTCAATTCAAAGTTAAAACAAGCATATATCAGGTTCTGGATGAGTAAAATCGAACCAGATACTTAAAAGTCAAGTTTACTGCATTACTGGAAGTAATCTGCCTCTGGATTATGAGAAAACTCGAGGTTAGGACACAAAACTCGAGTCTGGAACTCAAAACTCGAGTTAGTCACTTAATGACTCGAGTTTGTAAAGTCTTCAGCAACTCTGGCGTCTCTGGATCATCAAAACTCGAGTTAGCCAATGTAAACTCGAGTTTGGAACTCAAAACTCGAGTTAGTCACTTAATGACTCGAGTTTAACAAGCTTTCAGCAACTCTGTCCAACTCTATTTCACGATCAGAACTGGCGACCTCTGGTAATTCGATGATATCTCCCAAAACAGAGATCGGTTTAAGGTGAAATCAATTTTTTATGAAACTAGACATCCAATGCGTCATCTTGACAAAGTTTCATGCCCAAAGAAGCTGAGATGAGAGAGCTATGAATTTCAGAAGTTGGAACAGGAATTCACGCCACACAGCAGACCAAGCTTCAATGATTTGAGTGTATCTCACAATCTACACATCATAATGAGCTGAAATCGGTGGCATATGAAAGTAGACTCACATACCTTTCCAGAAACATAAAGATCATGGAAAACAAAGATCAAATGAGTGAGATATGATCTTCGAAAGTTGACTATAAATTCAAGATGCTGCAAAAACGCTGGCAAAGAACAACCTTTATTCATCAAATCATAACTATCAGAATACAGTGAGTTTGTAGCTGATTCTTCTTGCAATGGAAAGAAGACTTAAAGAGCTTTATGGAGATAGGTACTAGATTCCAGGGATTGATCTTTATCAGGTCAGAAAGCAAAGAACTTGTGCGAAGGATATTTGACTGAGCCATGGAGAAGAAAACTCGAGTTTGTGTTTGCAAACTCCAGTTTTGAGACTTGACAAAAAGATATTCAATTTTACATAAAAGCAAAACTCGAGTCTGCATAGACAAAATCGAGTCTGTACAGACACAGAAATGAATCCAAAATTTTCACATTAAGCTAAACTCCAGTTTGCAAATCAAACCTGAAGTCTGGAAGATACAGAGAGCACTCAGAATCTCAAGCAAGCCAAACTCGAGTCTAGATTCCCTAACTAGAGTTTAGACCAAATAGAAAGGAACCCAAAAAACTCAATAGACTCCTAAACTCTAGTCTGGCCTTCCAAACTCCAGTTTGCACTTGACCCAGATAAACCTCAAATATTTCAGTAGTCACTGAAACTCGAGTTTACTTCCCAAACTCGAGTGTGGATCATACAGAAAGATCATCCATTTTGGCTACACTACAAACTCCAGTCTATAACCCTAAACTCCAGTTTGGAAAATCACGAACTTAGGCTTGTTCTTCAAACATAGACCCAAACTCGAGTTGGTCATTAATTGACTCGAGTTTAGCTTCCTGCCCAAAGTTCCATCCCAAGTCCAGAACCCGACAATTCTCTCTGTAAAAGCCAAACTCGAGTTAGCCTTTACAGACTGCAAGTTTAGACCACTAATCAACAGACATGCTTTTTGGATGAACCCCAAACTCGAGTCTGGAAGAATAAACTCGAGTTTGCATCGGGGATTTTGAAAAATCAAATGATGTTGATCTGCGAAATCTTAATGGGTCTTCCTGAAATTATTTCCTCATATGATATTATTGTTTCTAATATCCTTGATGAAGTTTTGAGTGTTTTTTAGATAAGGTTTAGCCAAGATCAAGGTGAGATCAAGATCCAGAATAAATGCATTAAATGATGAACCTAGAACAGGCCTGATCATTCTCCCTTATCCCAAATGTTCAGCTCAGACCGTTGTAACTCATAAGAATCATCTCAAATGGTCAAATTAAGTTTATGGAATGACAAGAATTCTGGAAGACCATCTACAACAACTAAATCCAAGATTCCAGCCAAGAATTGAAGAAGCAGAGGAAAATATGCAACTGTCATATTCCAGATTTACAGCTGAACTTTGAAGAATCAAAGAGAAGAAAATGCAACGGCTAGTTCCTCTTCTTCATCTATATAAGAAGCCCAGAAATGAAGAACAAGAGACACAGATACAAGAGGGAGAACAAGAACAGTGACGTGAGCTTACACAGTGAAAATGCCAATATTCTAACATCTGCTTCATCTACTCTCTGAATATCTCAATGATCACATATCTAGCTTAGAGAGTGAGATTATATGTATTGTGCTTTAGTGTTTATTCACTTACTTCTGAGAGAGAAGATTCATTGTAAACATCCTGTTATTCTGAGAGTTACTCAAGATTAGGTGATCTTGAGTAGGAAACACTTTGTTGTGATTACAGCTTGTAAGGGGAATGAATCCGAGTGTGGGATTACTTCGAGTACAGAGTGTGTAATCAAGCAAGTGAATTGATTACGGTTTGTAAGGGGGGGTGAATCCTAGTGAGAGGATTACTTCAACTACAGAACGTGTAATCAACTTTAAAGCAAATAGTGGATTGAAAATCTCAAGTAAAGCTTGGGGACTGGACGTAGGTCAAAGATTAGACCGAACCAGGATAAATCACAGTTTGCATACTCTCTTCCCTTATCTTTTACATTTCCAGTATATGCTCATCTTTGAATATCTAATTGTCAATTTATAAATTGCGAAAAGTTTTTTTAAAAGTTCCTAAAACTTATCAAACACCCAATTCACCCCCCTCTTGGGTGATAGCCAGGTCCAACAATATATATATATATATATATATATATATATATATATATAAGACGCCTTATAAGGCGTCCTTACATATATATCTTATATAGGATGCCTTAGGTGTCCTATATAAGATATATATGTAAGGACGCCTTAAAAAAGGCGTCCTATATTTAAAATACACTAGTGCAAAAAAACGCTTCAAGACCGCTTCATTTAGACCAGATTATAGAGAATCAGGTTTTAAAAGTATGACCGGTGGCAGTTTTGTAAATATAAAGAACTTTTTGGATCGGATTATAAAGGATCTGGTCTTAAAAATATGACTGGTGGCATTTTCGTAAATATATAGAACACTTTTAAGACCGGATTAGAAAAGATCCAGTCTTAAAAGTATGACCGGTGGCAATTTCGTAAATATTTTGAGAAGACGCCGATCAAAGATGAGTCCAAGAATGCGATGCTTTAATCCTTCGCTTAATTGGAATTATATACATATGCTAATAAGTAAATAATCTTGACCTAAGAAATTCCTATAATTTAGGGATTACAATCAAGAATATAATTACAAAATTCGAAAAATCATAATATGCTAACTTAATTCTTAAAATCTCTCTAACAACTTAATTAAGATAATTGCATAATATAATATAGGGATTACAATCAAGAATATAATTACGAAATTAAAAAAATCATAATCTACTAACTTAATTACGAAAATCTCTCTAACAACTTAATTAAGATAATTGTATAATATAATTGTATATGCTAACTAATTAAATATGAATTTCCAATAAATATATAGAACACTTTTAAGACTGGATGTTTAAAAAGTCCGGTCTAAAAGATGAATTTTTTATTTTCTCGCTCCGAAAATTGAATTTCGCTCTCTTAGACTTTTAAGACCGGATGTTTAAAAAGTCTAAAAAATGAATTTTTTATTTTCCCGCTCCAAAAATTGAATTTCGCTCTCTAAATCTCTAGAAAATAGACTTTTAAGACCGGATATTTAAAAAGTCTGGTTTAAAAAGTATACTTTTAAGACCGGATGTTTAAAAAGTCTGGTCTAAAAAGTCTAAAAGATGAATTTTTTATTTTCCCGCTCTGAAAATTGAATTTCGCTCTCTTAGACTTTTAAGATCGGATGTTTAAAAAGTCAAGTCTAAAAAGTCTAAAAGATGAATTTTTTATTTTCCCGCTCCAAAAATTGAATTTCGCTCTCTAAATCTCTAGAAAATAGACTTTTAAGACCGGATATTTAAAAGTCTAGTCTAAAAAGTATACTTTTAAGACCAGATGTTTAAAAAGTCCGGTCTAAAAAGTCTAAAAGATGAATTTTTTATTTCCCCGCCTCAAAAATTGATTTTCGCTCTCTAAATCTCTAAAAAATAAACTTTTAAGACTAGATATTTAAAAAGGCGGTCTAAAAAGTATACTTTTAAGACCGGATGTTTAAAAAGTCCGGTCTAAAAAGTCTAAAAAATGATTTTTTTATTTTCCCGCTTCGAAAATTGAATTTCGCTCTCTAAACCTCTCTTCGACCTTTTAAATCTTATCTCACTCTTTTCAATTCATCTCATCTTATCTCAAGGACCTCACTCACAAATTTTCTAACACTACGAAAATTGTTCTCACCTTCTTTTCTCTAAAGGTTTCTTATTTTGGTTCTAGCTTCTTTAGGTTCGCAATTTTTACTTTGTCTTCTTCGATCTATTTTATTTTTGCTTTTATGACTTGGAAAATTTGCAAATCAGAATTTATGAATTGAGGCTAATTCGGGCTGCTGGATGGGTTTATCTTTGGGATGCTTGCTGGAGGGTCTGGAATTACTGTAACGTTCCAAGCATGTCTTTGTTTAAGGTACACAATGATTGTTTACTTCTCATTTATAGTAATTTGCATATTTATATATATGCATGAAGAATTGAACCGTCTTGTTGCTAATTATCCTGGTCGTTTCAAAGTATACTATGTCGTGAATCAGATTAGTTTCTCACTTGCTATATCATTTCAAAGAGAACTGAAGTTTTCATCCTTCATTGAATAAGGATAGTCTAACTTAAATGATGAAATGGTACGATCTGTGCAGCCTCCAAAAGGATGAGATGGTGGTGTTGGATTTGTATCAAAGACGATTATTCAAATTCATCCCTAATATGCAGCTCACCCGGGCAAATTTCTGGTTTCTAGGTTTTTTTTTTTAATAGAAAGGGACTTTTAAGACTAGATGTGTTTTCACAACCGGTCTTAAAAGCCCCTTTTTTGTGATAGAATGAGACTTTTAAAACCGGATATTTTAAAGGTCTAGTCTTAAAAGTATTTTGTAAGACCGGTTGCGTATCCGGTCTTAAAAGTAGCAGACTTTTAAGACCGCCTGGAACAAGACCGATCATTGATCCGGTCTTACGATGCCTTTTTCGTCCGGTCTTAAAAACCTTTTTTATACCCGTGATAGGACGCCTTTTTTAAGGCGTCCTTAATATATATAAGGACGTCTTATAGGCTATTTTTATAACTACTCCTAGAAAGACATCATTCTCAAAAAGAAAGTTAATTGCCTCTAATTTAGGACGATTTTGACATTTTTTATAGTAGTGGTCATGTCCCTTTCTCTAATTTGATTTAAGAAATGTTTGTACATCTTTTGAAGGGTTTTGACAAAAGATTTTGAATTCTTCCACCACGTGTGTGCCTTAAAAACCCAACAAGTTTAACTTGCTTGATGAATTTATTTGGTGATAGCTAGATGCAATACCTGCCAGTACCTTCTTATATTGTGGATATTTTCTCAATGAGTAAACACTACTAAAAAAGTAGTTTATACTCTCTTACAAACACACACATATGCATGCATATGTGTGTTTAAATGTTTATGCACGAGCACTACTAAAAAAAAAAAATATTTATGCATTTAAATGAAGAAGAAGCTAAGATGTAGTAGTTGACTCTAATAAATGAACAAAATTTATGTCCAGCTACTTCAACCAAACCGGATTATATTCAAATATACACTACAAAAAAGCGTGCTATTACCAATATAATTGTCTCTATTGGTAATTTCCGACGCATTTTTTATTAAGAATTTATGTCAGCAAATTCCATTAGGAAATAAATTTTCTAACGGAATTACTGATGGATAAAGATTCCGTTGGTTACCCATGGATTGTCGGTAATTTTAAGGTAACATTTATTATTATTATTATTATTATTATTATTATAATTTATATAAATTAATCAAAAATAAAATAGAAATACTTAAATATCATATAATTAATACTTACTATAATATATAAAATATCTATTATATTAATAATAGATATTTAAATGGTATAAGAAATTTTTTTAAAAAATTAAATATTATATTATAAAAAACGAAATATAAATATACATTTAATATGTGTATAAATAGCGCAAGGTCAAAACAGCTCAATTGGCAAAGGCATAAGGCGTGAGAAGTCTATGGTTTAACTAATGGGATTTTCCATTATAACGCTCCATAGGAAATTTCCATCGTTACTCCGTCGGCAAATCAATTTGCCACATACTTTTTAAAGACAGAACAAATTTCGTCAGTAATTCCTTTTCCTTCGATAATTTCTTCGAAAACTGAAATTCTGTCAATATTATCAATAATTTGATTTTTTTTTTTTTTTTTATTTTATTTTTTTTTTTTATAGTGATACTCCTTTAGTCCCTATTGTAAGATAAATTTGGAGAGTAGAACTTGGTTTTAAATATAAAATATAGTTTTTATAATTATCAATTTTCCCTAATTTACCCGCTAATGATGCTTACTGGATAATCAAGGAAGGAAGGGTTAAGGGAATTAAGGAAGATGACTATGATATTTTAGAAAGTACATGTCATATTAACTAACTCAATTAACTTCCTTAATCTAATCAAATTAGGTAAATATGTTTTATATTAAAGACCAAAGGAGTGAGTAGATAACTTATGATATCAAATATATCATAAAAATTATTTACGTAAGTTTAAGAAGTGTATTATTAATTTTCTAAGGTAAGATGAAATGCATATGATCCAAAATTCTCATGAATGTTATTTAATTTAACTTGTACATTTTTTGTGCCAAAATTTAATTAGTAGTGTTTAAATTATTGAGAAAAAAACATAAAAATATCATTTGAATTATCAAAATTTCAAAATGTCTACTAAATTAGCAAAAGGACATTTAGGTCATCAAGGATGAATTTGAAAATTTGAAGTTTAGGTGTTTTTACCAAAATACCCACTCAAGTTAAAAAAGGGGGCAAAAATCTAAGTTGTTAATTGTTATTTTGAAGTTGTCATTGCCTATAATTAACTTGTCAATAGCACCTATTAGGCATTATTGAAGCTTTGAGTCTAGCAACTAGCAACTACCCTTGTTAAGCATGATTTACAACTTAAGTGTACATAACTAACAACTTAGGAATAGAGATTGACACTCAAGTGATCAATTTCTATAGCTAAGTTGCTAATTGATATTTCTAAGTTACTATTGTCTATATTCAAATTATTAACGATACCTTATAGGGGTATGCTCAAATTGTCATTCTTAAATTATTATTGTTTATACTCAAATTGTCAACAATGTATGAAAAAAAGAGGGGAAAAGAAGAGCAAAAAAATTATCCTCATCTAATGACATCAATACCATTACCATATCAATAAAGCTCCTTTGCAAGTTCCTTCAAAATTCAAACAATGGATCGAGATTAATCATCTCTTCATGGACAACTTATATTTTTAAATGGTATTTTCTGTTATTTTTCCTAAATTATTTTTCTTTTACATATATAGTGTCAAGAAAGTTAAACAAAATGATAGGGGCATCAAATCCTATGATGCTGCTTAAGTGCCTATTTGAGTTGGCATCAGAAAAACAAATTCACGTAGATTGAGATAAAACTCATCTTACACACTAACCTCATAAACCGTTAATTACGTTGAAAAAACTCATCTATTTAGAGTGACCCCTCTATGCCTACTCTACTAATGACGGCATCTAATTAATAATATAGTCATAAAAAATAGTAGGCACGATGCCAATTCCGCTCCATTATGAGCTTTCTTAATGATCCAAGGAATGATAATGATGGCTACGAAGGAAGCCGAAGAAGAACTAGCAACTGTCATACTCATGTGCTATTAACTCAATTCTGAAATCATAGGTAGCTACTTCCTTCCAACTTCTACCGCTAACCAAACAAGGCACTAGACGGGTTGGATTTCTCTCATCATTATTTTCTCATCATCTCTCATAATCTCTAAATCATGTTTATCCAATTAATATGAAAGGTCACAATACTATTTTAACTTTTCTTTTATCTTTCCAATTAATAGTTCAGATAGGCTCATGAGAGATAATGAGAAAACAAGATCATGAGAAGATCTTCTTTTACACTAAGCCTATTTGGCATGGCAGTGATTGAGGCAAAAAGCCAATTGAGCAATAAAATAAGCTCAATATGTAGAGAAAAATAAGCTACTTTGGACCATTTGAGATAGCTTCTAAGTCTAATGAACTTATTGTAAAAAAGTGGCTTATCATAGAAGCCACATTTTTCAACTTCTTCATCATCAATTTTGACTATTGCATACAATCGTTCCATTTCTTCAGCAAACCTTCTATCTTTTCTAGTTTGTCTTCATCAGTCTTATTAAGCTAAAGAAATTTTCAGCTTTTTGCTCATAATTTTCCTTGGCTCTGTTTCTCATAGAGAAAAACAGGCATGATCTCGTACTATTCTAGAGAAAGAGAGATGTGTTGAGGTGCTATTATCTTCGACTGCATTTCGACACTGGAAGCCAAGTCTCGTCGAATGATCGCTAATATCCTCTAGCCGGATTTGAAGAAACCCAATTGTGGGAAGCAATTCTCGAAGCCCGCTAGATTTGCATTCAAGAATTCAGATGATGATTTCGAAGCTAACATTAGGAAGTTCAAGGACAAGTGTGATATCGATGAGGTGGATGTGGATGATGATTTGTCGCGCGATTTCAAGACCTTAGGATTCTCTCTTGCTAAACCTTTTTTTTTTTCCATTTTCTAAACTTTTTTCAAGGTATTATCAGGAAAAAAATGTATTTATTTGGTGGGTTCAGGTTTTTCCTTCTCAGTCAATGGGATGAAATTCGTTTTTCATAACACTGTTTTTAGCTGCTTTATGATCTTCTAAGCGCTCTAAATTTAGTAGTCATTAGATATATGACATTGTAAGTTTAGCTTTATTGGGCCGGTTTGCAGAGAACTTTAGTAAGCTTTAAGTCACAATAAACTAGAAAAAAATAACAATAGGGAAAAAAGGAAACTTTATGTGGAGTGTTTGGTAGAGCTTTAAAAACCTAGATTTTGGGAAAAATAATAGTAGGGAAAAAAGTAGTGTTTGAAAACCTTCAAAAACCTAAGTTTTGCATAGTACGAGGTATGTATGTGAGAAGATTTTTGTCTCGACTTGTGTAAAACGTATATTTTGGATAACTTCCAAACATGCACCAAGTCTACTAGCCTTTTTTTTAAAAAAGCTCCTAAAAGTCAGTTAAGGAAAAAGCTTCATTAGGTAGTTTTAGGAAAAAACTCTCAGCTTTTTGACGTGAGCCCCGTCACTTTTATCATCATCAATCCAAACACAAATCATATTTATAATCTGACTCTTCTTTTATCAGGCTTTTGCAACAGTCTGATAGAAAATAAGCCACCGCTCTAATCGCTAACGCAAACAAGCCCATTACTTTGATGAAAGTTCAATATACTTTTTTCATTTCACGGTAATGAAACATAGGTGATGAATATAATAATGATCCACTTTATGAAAATAATAATGATTTATCTTCAACTATTCACATTAGATAGAAAATAATATATATATTTATTATTCAATAAGATTCATATCATTTTCTATCAGTATTGACTTTTTAAACATTGTTTGAAGCAAGAGCTCATCTAAAAAAAAATCACTTATGTCACCATTATATATTTTAAAAAAAATCACATTTATAATTTAGTTTTTATTCTATCTTCCATTTGTAAAAATTTATCCCAAAAAAATTACTTCTACTATTGTTATAGCTGAAAAACCACAGTAGACGGAGTCAACGCCAAACAATGAGCCTATAAAATCATCTCCCCTGGACACACAAGTCACAACATCGCTTTCAACGCCCCACATTGACCAAAATTCCCTTATCGGTCCTGTCATAGGCCGCTCAGCATTCCAGTGGGGTGGTGGCCATTTCCACCACCACTCCGGCTTTTTTTAAATGGGCAAGGCACGCCCCGGCCCAACCGACCCGGCCTTCCCCACTCCAAAAATCACTTGCCTGCTCACAAAGTGCGCACGTTAGCTGTCTCCTTCGACAATCATGTCCTCTGGTCACAAAGTGAACCAGAGAGAGAAGAAGCCAATCAAACCAAAACCATGCCATTATTATTAATGAGTATTATTTATTTTGATTATTATTGATACTTATTAGTTATTACTTATAATTAATGGCATTGCTTGGCTTAACCTACGCTTTGGAATCGGAGGGGGAGAGGTCCGGTCACCCCACACTGCTCGTCTATACTGAAATTACTGACCACTGTCTTAAATGGATCTGTATGCTCTCTGTTTCACTTCTTAGTCCTTTATGCCATTTTCGATGCTCCCTATTCATATTGCCTCGAATCCTTCCTTGATCCGTGTTTGAGGTGATTCATGGTGTGTTTTTTGATCTTTTTTACTTGATCATGAATCCTCTTTGTTGCATTGCTCCCGTTTCGATCGATCGGGACCAGGCCAACCCTGTTGAGCCCAAATCACCTTCTCAGTGTCAGTTAGGTGTGGATGCATCTGTGAAAACTGTTAACTATGGTTCGAAACCCAGCTTTTCTACTGTTAATTCGTCGCTTGGTTCTGATTCCAACAAAGCGTCGTTCACTTCGAATCACAATGAGGATGAGGTGGTGGTGGTCAATGAAGCTAGAGATTCCAAGGTGTTCAGTGGCGCTGTAGCTGGGATTTTGTACAAGTGGGTGAATTATGGTAAGGGTTGGAGGTCCAGGTGGTTCATGCTTGAAGATGGGGTGCTTTCTTATTACAAGATTCATGGTCCTGATAAGATTTGGATGAGTCCGGCTAGAGATAGGAGTATCAGGGTGATCGGTGAGGAGTCATCTAAATACATGAAGAAAGCAAATTGGAATCTAAATCGGCAAGGGGGCGCCACCAAGCAATGCAAACCCTTCGGTGAGATACATTTGAAGGTTTGTTCTTATGTTTTTACATGCAGGCATGTTTTATGTTTGTAGCATCTTTTTGTTGTGTATAATTTGTAATCACAAGCTTTTGATGCTCCTTTTCTTGTATAATCTCTCATAACAAGAATTGGAATGCCTTTAAGATCTCTGCATTGTCTATTAGCATATACGACAGGTACTATATAAAAGTGTGGATAATGTTTTAAACTGGATAAAATATGTATAATGGAAAGCCATACCCATTCAATTGTTTTCTAAAGAAGTCCTCAGTTGGTCTCTTCCTTTCCTTTCCTTCGTCCTTTTTCCCCTTAGTTTTGTTTAATTTTTGGGTTCGTTTCTGTTAGAAATTTCTGAAACTCCTGGAGTTGATGGAAATTACTTTGCTTTTTATTGATGAAATGAACGACATTATGTCCGTTTAGCTACCGCTAGATAATTATAAGAAGAACGTATGGGGTGGGCGGTCCGCTGTTGTTAGGCCAGAGAATTAGCGCATCAGTTACTTTTGAAGTTTCTTCAGGCGTAAGATTCTGTCACATGCATATAATATCAGATATATAACTTCAACTGCCAAATTATGCAGTACTTGAATAATCTGTTACTGGTGCGTATGTGTACTGATATTTACAGCACTTTGGTATGTTAAATGTAAATTGAATTATATTTGAATCTTATGCCAGAAAATTTATACATGCTATATTCTAGTACACCAATTTGGCAGTGTATGCATTTGAAATTTATAGAATGGTCCTGAATGATGTTTTAAATTGACTAATTATTTTCTGGATTCGAAATGTATTGCTATTCGTCTTATATTTGTCATTCTATAAATCTCATTATTTTTCAACAATTTAGAACTTATTGGATCATGTCTTTCCTTAGTGAAATTGACAAATGCAAAGGTATTTGGGAACTTATGTACATTGGACAAACCATGCACTGAAAGATGCTATCGAATGTGGATGGATGATTATGATATCAACTTTTCATGCTTGTTTTTTCCTGTGGCTGATAAAGCTTAACTACTCTCATTCACAGGTTTCTTCAGTTCGTGCGAGCAAGTCTGATGACAAGCGACTTTCCATATTTACTGGCACAAAAACTCTGCACTTGCGCAGTATATCTAGAGAAGACAGAGCTATGTGGATTGAAGCTCTGCAGTCTGCGAAAGATCTTTTCCCTAGATCTCTAACGAGCAGTGATCTTGCTACCTCAGAAGATATTGTGGTTTCAACTGAAAAATTGCGATCTCGATTATCACAAGAAGGCATATCTGAAGCAATTATTAAAGACTGTGAATCAATTATGCTTTCAGAAGTCTGTTACCTTCAAGACAGCCTGAAATTTCTTCATCATAAACACATGATGTTGCTGGACACCTTAAAACAGCTAGAGGTATTCATCTTTCCTTCTAAACCCATCCTCAAGCAGTACATCTACTTGATAAGCCTAAACATTAAGTATGCTTATCAAGCAATATGATTGTTTTAATATGGAAGCAGTTAGTTTTATTTAGTTTCTTCCTTTATCAAGCATTGGTTTTTCTATATTCTTTTAATGCTACCTAAATTCTCAGCTATCACCTTAAGTACTGATATATGTCAGTTACTGTTTTTCCTTATTATTTCACTGCAAGAATTGAAATTCTATTCTTTAAAAATTCACATAGACGGAGAAAATAGAGTTGGAAGCTACTGTGGTGGATGAAACAAAGGAGCGTGAGTCATATTGTGGGCAAGGGAATAGAAGATTTATTGGTAAGTCTTCTATCTATCTCCCTTTATTATCTTCTTGTTTTTTTTTCTCTCTCTTTTTCTTTTTTTGCCTTGAACTAACTTTGAAATATGCACATTGGACTGATGCCAATTTGAATTTCAGTTTAGATGATTATGTCCAGTTCCTGATCATAATGCTTCCATACAAGTAAAAAAATGTATGTCATAAATCTTCAAGATCAAACTGCTTTTGGTCATTTGAAAGCACTTGTTACATCCTAGAAAAAACCCAAAATGAAAAGTTCAGTTAAACATTGAACTCAAGGTGCTTGTATATCTTTTAGGAATAATTATGAAGTTGACAAATTATCCTTAATCCTGTATTAGCAACTGGTTTGCTTTAGTCTGTATGGTGTCACTCTACTCATTCTTTTTCTTCCATGTCTCAGATTTCTATTCCGTCGTGTCAGAAGGCAGTGCTTCAGATTCTGTAGCAGATAATGAAAGCCAGGATGGAGGGGATGTTGAAACAGATGATGATGATGATGGAACATATTTTGACACAAATGAGTTTCTGTCTTCAGATGCTTTGAGAAGTGCATCCTACCGAAGTAGGGAAGGTGTGGGAAATTCTTGTATATATGACACAGATTCTTTCTCTACTGATGGCTTGCACGGGCTTGAGGAGGGAATTAAAGATGTAAAATATCCATATGTCAAAAGAAGGGATAATTTACCAGAACCGAAAGAGAAAGATAAGCCTGTTGGGTTATGGTCAATTATTAAAGACAACATTGGGAAAGATCTTTCTGGAGTTTGTCTTCCTGTTTATTTTAATGAGCCTCTCTCTTCATTGCAAAAGTGCTTTGAAGACTTGGAGTATTCGTACTTGGTTGATAGAGCATTAGAGTGGGGAAAGCAGGTCAGTTCCTATTTGTGCTTTCTCTTGCAATTATTGTTTAAAATTAGAGGTATCACACTCTCTGTTTCAATATATTATTCATGAGGGAAAGCTACAATGTATAAGCTCACAAAGGGAGCAATCATAGTGAGAATGAGAGAAGGAATAGGAAATACAATCAATCAAAATAAAGACTAATAAAGACTAATAACTCAGTGATTAATCTCTTATAATCAGATCCTATAATCAAGCTACTAATCAAGGGATCCTAATAAATAGGTGATTTATTTTCTAATATTCTAACACTCCCCATCAAGCTGGAGAGTATATGTCGATCAATCCCAGCTTGCCACGCAATCCTTCAAACTTCATTCGACCGATTGGTTTAGTCAGGATATCTACAATTTGGTTTGCAGATCTCATGTGAGACAGTGGCATAATGCCTGCTTCAATCTTTTCTTTAATGAAGTGTCTATCTATCTCAACATGTTTGGTTCTATCATGATATACTGGGTTCTTGACCATTTCAATGCTGGCTTTGTTATCATACCAAAGTTGCATTGGTCCCTCATGTTGAATTCCCAACTTTGTTAGTAATCTTATAATCCAAATTCCTTCACATACTCCTTTGTTGACAGCTCTTAGTCCTGTTTCGACATTGCTTATTGACACCATTGTCTGTTTCTTGCTTCTCCAAGTAACCAGATTTCCCCGTACATATGTACAATACCCTGTAGTTGATCTCCTGGTCTCTCTATCTCTTGACCTAGGGTGGCTTGACCTATAGTGCCACAATAATATATCATTATTCTGTGAATTTAAGCTAACTAGCGCTTGTCTTGCCTTCCACGTATCTCTATTCTTTGATCCTTCAAGGTAGAACAATCCATCCCATTCTCTAGAAGTCTCAATCGTCCTCCTCGTTCTTAAATCCTGAAACGCACATACACCATCATCAAAAATCACTCTACATATTTGACTTCTAGTCAACTTGCTCACAGATGTCAGATTACAAGTAAGTTCTAGTACAAACAGTACGTTATATATTGTCAAGTGATCAAATAATGTAACAGTACAAATACCCTCAACTCGTGTAAATACACCATTAGTTATTTTTACTTTAAGGTGTTCGTGACAAAGTTTGAGAGTGTGGAATAGAGTTTTGTTACCAGTCATATGACCCATAGCTCTTGAGTCAACAATCCAGGTATTGTCACTAGTCATCATAGTATTGAGGGCGACAATATATCTGATTGTATAAGATTCACACTGGGAACAGAATTAGACTTATTCTTTTTGTTGAGCATTCTGCGAAACATCAGTAGTTCCTCCTAACTCAGGCGATCTTCATTCTCCACCTTTGGTTCAACTGTGGTCACGTGACTTTGGAAGTTTGATTTCTCCCTGGAGGGTTTTCCATGGAGTCTCCAGCATTCTTCCCTATCATGGACCTTCTTCTTACAATAGTTGCACCATTTGTTAGTTTTTCGTACCGCATGTGATCCCTGGACTGCTAGCGCTGAGCTTTCAATGTGACTTGGTCCACTTTTGTTCAGGAGTTTCCTACTTTTCTCGAATTGCACAAAGTTAAAAATATCAAAGAGTTGTGGGAGTGGCTTCAGTCCCATGATTCTGCCTCTTATTTCTTCGAATGTGTCATTTAGGCCTAAAAGAAAGTCGTGTATCCTTCCTTCTTTGATAATTCGTTTGTGCAATTGTACATCTTTGAGAGTTTTCCAAGGGTGAACTTCAAATAAGTCTTGTTGCTGCCACAATTTCAGCAATGTATTATAATATTCAGTTACTGACTTATTACCTTGTTGTAAATCCCGGAGTTGTCTCTTCAAGTGAATCAAGGAAGCAATGTTTTCAAGGGAGGAGTAGGTCCTCCTAGCAGCATCCCATATTTCCTTTGTCGTGTGTGCAAGCAGATATCCCTCACTAATCTCCAAGGTCATTGAATTACACAACCACGTCATGACTTGGTTGTTTTCAGCAAACTATGTGTCAAAATTAGGGTCATTAGGGGCTGCCCCATTAATGTATTTCTTCTTTCTTTTACCTCGAATATACTGCAGCACACTTTGTGACCATTGGAGATAGTTATTGCCATTAAACTTATGGCTAATAGCCATAACGTGATGGTCTGAAAATTCTGAAGTCATCTCTGAGGTTCTCTTTGGTACTGGGTTACTGGTTAGAGAGGAAGAAGATGAGGAAGTTTGAGTTTGAGAATCAGTACCGGACATAAAAACCATGGGAATTGATCCGAAGGAGGGTCCATGTTTATGGAAGAAAATCAGTCATTGGAATGTGGAAAATTCTCAACGTAGTTTTCGCCGGAAAACCCAAAAACTTACCAGAGGATGCAATAATCACGGGCAATGTTGTTAAGACGTAGAGTCTATGTAGAAACGGTAAGGGTGAGCATAAACGTAAAATCATAAAACATAAACGAAACGTAAGAGTTTACTACATACTACAAAAAAAATAAAATCCAACATATATAAAACCTAAACACACCAAAACATTAAAGTCATCACAAATTTAAGTCTAAACACTCAAGGAAATAATTAAGTTCATAATTTGATGTGATTTTTCATAATTAAATTGGGATTTTTAATGCATTTTTTTGGAAAGTGTAGTTATGCCCCAAGAATGTTTCAAACTTTTCAGTTTAGTCCCTCCTTAGAACTTTGAATTCTTGCATTTTAGTCCCTTGGTCAAAATGCACGTTTTGACTAAGGGATTAATTAGGTCATCTTCATTTCTTCGTTCAATCTGAGACAGACCCAAGATCACAGAGTACCGCGAGGCGAGAGGCGAGAGAGGGGCGAGCTTCGACCTTCAATCCTTCCTCCACATTCCTCTAAGTCGCTGGCGACCTCCACCCTTACCACCATCGCCGCTAGCGACCTGAAACAAAGGGGTGAGAACTACAGCCACGAGATTCCCTTCACTGTTTTGATCGTTTCTCAACGTCGTCTCAACTGTTTTAGCACAGTTTTCGTTTGAACCACTGATTTGACACGTTTTTCCGACGAAAAACGTCAAAACGTACCTTTCAACGTTTTGAAACGACGCTTTAACAACATTGATCATGGGGGTTGGCTGGAAATCAGAGGAGCAGGCCGAGACAAGAAGTCGCCGACGAAACGGACTCCACACACGCCGCCACAAGCTCACTGTCCATCAAGCGCGTGTACGCCATGTGCCGTCGTGGAGACATCAGATGGTCACCGGATTCTGGGCATTTGCCGATCTAAGCTTTCTGGTCCTTCTAGGCTGGGCAATGTAGTCTCACTCGCCTCCTACAGAGAACCCTAGACTCGCTAGAAAACTTCACTGCACTCTTTCTCTCTGCCTTACGTCACTCATTGTTTCTCTCGCTTTCCTTAGCCTCGGACAGATGTCCTTGGCTCTGATACTAGGTTTAAAATTAGAGGTATCACACCCTCTGTTTCGATATATTATTCATGAGGGGAAGCTACAATATATAAGCTCACAAAGGGAGTAGTCACGGTGAGAAGGAGAGAAGGAATAGGAAATACAATTAATCAAAATAAAGACTAATTACTCAGTGATTAATTTCCTATAATAAGATCCTATAATCAGGCTACTACTCAAGGGATTCTAATAAATAGGTGATTTATTTCCTAATATTCTAACAATTATTGTAAAGCATGATCATTTAGTTTCATTTTGTCATGGTAGAGAATGTAGTTGGTTGAATTTGAGGAAATGCTGGTTGCATTAGATGTCAATATTGAATATAGCTTGACAATATGCCATCAACCAACTCGTTTATTTGTCTTAGTTTTTTCAGTCTTTCATCTAGCAGTCAGACCTGTCAAATGTATTTTTTAATTGACTAGCCAAGGTTTTTCCATTAGGCTCCATGCATTGATCTCCACTTCGGTCACTGAAATATAGTCTATTATTTTACTATTTCACTCTCTGTAACCACTGTCAAACACTGTTTATAGATACAGAGGAAAAAGAAAGGTTATAATATTCTTGTATCTAGTACTAAAAAAATTTTGTCAGCTAAACTACCCCTTCAAACAAAGGACTTAACAATATTTGCTGTGTTATAACCGTTTGTCCTTTTTGCAAAGCTTGTTTATGGCTTTAAAGTGTCAGGTACAAAATGATAGATACGTCATCTCATGTATGTTCAAAGTTGTTCTCTTTATTTTTCTTGTTAATAGTTTTATACGTCAGAATTTTTCTAATTTTTTTTTAAAGTTAGCTTTGGTATGTGTAATAACTAATAAAAGCCTACTAGGATCAAAAAGTAGTTTTGTTCTGCTGTATTTGGTTGTTAGAGACTGCTCTTGTAGAAGTTGCCATTGTAGCACATTATCATGTTTAATTAAGCATGCAAATTATTTTGTTCCTAAAGATTTTTTACTAAAAACCTAGTTATCTATTTCTTGAACCAATGATCTCTAGAGTAAGTTGACTCTACAGCCATGTCACAAACCAGTTTTAAAGGCTTTAGCTGACGGATCTAAGGTTAACTATAGGCTCTAATGATGAATCTTATGAGATGCTGGCTCTATATCTAAAGTAAGTTTATCTAGTCTAGTGCCCCTTATAAATTTGATGAGTCTGGTATCATCAAGTTTATTGGCAAAGGTTGTGTTTATGGTTTCACTTTCACCAAAAAAAAGTTTATTGGCAAAGGTTGAAGTTGAGAGGGAAGATTGTGCAATGTTTTCTGGTTTGTGTCATTTTTTGCATGTTCTATTTTAATAAATGGGTATTGTTTGAAAAGTATGACATGAATCAGCATTTTGCATTTTGCAGGGGAATGATTTGATGAGAATTCTAAATATTGCGGCTTTTGCTGTGTCTGGCTACGCTTCAACAGAAGGTCGACAGTGTAAACCATTTAATCCTCTGCTTGGGGAGACTTATGAAGCTGACTATCCAGATAAAGGACTTAGGTTTTTCTCTGAAAAGGTAACTGTTATTACTATACTTTCATGGGGTATCAAGGTTAAGTGGTTGGAATGACACCACAAGGATTAACTTGTCATTTTGGTGTCTTCTTATGTTCCATGATATGTGTGTGTGTGTGTGATACACTGCTAATTTTTGCTTACAAGAAGTTCGTTGCAGGTTAGTCATCATCCTATGGTTGTTGCTTGTCACTGTGAAGGAAGAGGATGGAAATTCTGGGCAGATTCCAATTTGAAAGGCAAGTTCTGGGGACGTTCTATCCAGCTAGATCCTGTGGGTATCCTCACCCTTCAGTTTGAAGATGGTGAAACATTTCAATGGAGCAAGGTCACCACTTCAATATACAATATCATACTAGGAAAAATTTATTGTGATCACTATGGGACCATGCGCATCAAAGGCAGTGGCAACTATTCCTGCAAGCTCAAGTTCAAAGAACAGTCTATAATTGACCGAAATCCACATCAGGTATTTGAATTTTTTCTGTTTAGATAACTAGTGATGTAATTGCTAATTATTGTATACACAACTAATATAAATAATCAATTCAAAATAATGTACTTCTAGAAGTACTACGTAATAAAAAAAGTAACAACATCTATCATAATTGTTGTTTTAATTTGGTTGTTGTCTGCTCTCCTCTATTTATGAGATCCAACCAATGGGACCATAGCTGAAGTGTCTTTTGTTTTCGTTTTGTTTTCATTAAAAAATCAAATATACTTTTGTTGAAATATATTAATTGACTCTATGTTTAAATTAGAAGTATCACACTCTCTGTTTGTATTTAATTCATATGATGGAAAGCTTACAATATATAGGCTCACACAGGAGCAGTTATGTAGAGAATAGGAAAATACAATCAATCGTAATCAAGACAATAAAGACATAATCTTTCCTAAACTAGGAGCACATAATCAAGGAATGGATCAGATCCTATAATCAAGTCAAGGATGAAGGAATCCTAATATCAAGGATCAAGGAATCCTAATAATGGTAATTGATTCCTAATTGATTCATAATATTCCAACACTCCCCTTCAAGCTGGAGAGTATATGTCGATCAATCCCAACTTGTCACGAAATCCTTTAAACTTCATTCGACCGAGTGGTTTAGTCAGGATATTTGCAATTTGGTCTGCAAATCTTATGTGAGACAGTGTCATAATGCTTGCTTCAATCTTCTCTTTAATGAAGTGTCTGTCTATCTCAATATGTTTGGTACTATCATGATATACTGGGTTCTTGACCATTTCAATGCTGGCTTTGTTAACACACCAAAGTTGCATTGGTCCCTCGTGTTGAATTCCCAACTCCGTCAGTAATCTTATAATCCACATTCCTTCACATATTCCTTTATTGACAACTCTTAGTTCTGCTTCAGCACTACTTGTTGAAACCACTATCTGTTTCTTGCTTCTCCAGGTAACCAAATTTCCCCACACATATATACAATACCCTGTGGTTGACCTACCTCCTGGTCTCTATCTCTTGCATGGTTTGCGTCAGTGTAGATTTCCATGTTTCTGGTAATACCTTTCTTAAAGAATATTCCCCTTCCATAATTAAGCTTCTGGTAGCTCAAATTATGTATATTGCCTCCATGTGTTCTTCTTGGGGCAGATGCATAAACTAACTTACTATTTCAACTGCATAGCTAATGTCAGGGCGCGTGTGGGTTAAGTATATCAATTTTCGCACAAGTCTTCTGTGTCTCTCCGCATTAGCTGGAACACCTTATGGCTTGATCTCTAGGTGACATCCCTCTTCCATTGGTATCCCTTCTAGCTGAGTGCCCAACATTCCTGTCACATGGCTTGACGTATTTCTTAACATGTTTGGTAAACAACGTGTCATCTACTTGTCCCTGAGTTTATCCAAGCCCTTTAACTGCTTTGGTGAATCTACCGAACCATGCCCTCGAAGATTGTTTCAGGCCATACAATGACTTAGCTTACACACAGTTATCAGAAGCTAAAACTTCATCAGGAATCTCCATGTACACTTCTTCCTCCAGGTTGCCATTTAGGGTCTCTTCATAGTCTATCCCGTATGTTTGGGTATATCCTTTTGCAACAAGTCTTGTCTTGTATATGTTGATACTGCCATCGAAATTGAATTTTGGAGTGAAGATCCACTTGCATCTTATTGGCTTCTTTCCTTTAGGAAGAGTAGTGATCTCCCACGTTCTATTTTCCTTGAGTTCCCTCAATTCCTCCTCTGCAACTTGCTTCGAATTTGGATCAGCTATAGTTTGTTGAAATGTATTTGTAATGGTTATCTGTGCATTGTTTACAACAAAACCTTGCATTTTTGCAGACAGATTACCATATGAGACAAATCGTTGAATTGGATGATGAGTACATGATCTTACCCCTTTTCTCAAGGCAATAGGCCAACCCGATTCTTCAGGATTTAATATCGAATTGGATTCATAGTCGTTCCTTTGAATAGGAGAGATAGTTCTACCAGTGTCTGGTTCAGTTTGAACTTGTGGGCTGGACTCTAACTCTTGTCGTGATCCTGCATCCATCCCTAAATTGATCTCAACATGTGTTCTCGGTTCATTGGGTTCAGATTGGGGTGGAACGTATGTGTTAGGCTGGTTTGTGGGAGCAAGTAAGTCAAGAGAGGCTATAAGATTCAGTGGCACTGATGGTGTGTTAGGTGAGTTTGAGGTGTTGGAATTGGATTTGTCACTGATTAGCCATTCAATATCAGAATACTCCCCCTGAAGGGGTAATTTGGGATAATAAGCTTCATCTTCCGAGAACACGATATTCTGGGAGCCAATGAGTTTCTTAGAAGACGGGTAGTAGCATTTGTACCCTTTTTGAGTGGAGGAGTAGCCAAGAAATAGACACTTGTCAGCTCGAGCACCAAATTTGTTGCTCTTCTTTTTGTGAACAAAAACAACACAACCAAACACCTTGGGAGGTAATGAATTGATGAGAGGGCAATGTGGGAAAAGGCCAAGAAGTTTTTGAATTGGAGTGTCATATTTGAGAACTTTGGAAGGCATGCGGTTAATGAGATAAGTTGCTATGAGGATGGCATCACCCCAAAATATGGTGGGAACATTTCGTTCCATTAGTAAGGCACGTGTTACTTCTAATAGGTGACGGTTTTTCCATTCAGCTACCCCATTTTGTTGAGGGGTGTAAGGACAAGAAGTTTGGTGATGAATGCCTTGGTGATGAAGGAACTCTTTGAAGGTTGTGCTCGTATATTCCGTGCCATTATCACTTAGAAGTACCTTAATAGACGTATTGAATTGGGTTCGTACAAAAGTATAGAAGTTTTGAAAGACTTGGGTGACATCGGATTTGTTTTTTTTAAATAGACCTATGTGGTTCTAGTGTGATTATCGATGAAAGTGACAAACCACCTGGTATGAGTGAGAGTAGGAATTTGGGTCAAGCCCCAAATATCACTGTGAATCAATGTGAATAGTGAGGACGGAGTGTAGGGCTGTTTGGGATATGAAGAACGTGTTTGTTCTGCAAATTGGCAAGTCTCACAATGAAAAGGAACAAAATTTTTATTGAATAAACTAGGAAATACATGTTTCATATAATCAAAACTAGGGTAGCCTGACCTACAGTGCCATAATAATATATCATTATTCTGTGAATTTGAGCTAACCAATGCTCGTCTTGCCTTCCACGTATCTTTATTCTTCGAGGTTGATTCTTCAAAGTAGAACAATCCATCCCATTCTCTAGAAGTCCCAATCGTCCTCGTTCTTAAATCCTGAAACGCACATACACCATCATAAAAAATCACTACATATTTGACTTCTAGTTAACTTGCTCATAGATATTAGATTACAAGTAAGTGTTGGTACAAACAGTAAACAGTACATTATGTATTATCAAGTGATCAAATAATGTGGATACACCATTAGCTACTTTTACTTTGTGGTGTTCATGACAAAGTTTGAGAATGTGGAATAGAGTTTTGATACCAGTCATATGATCTATAGCTCCTGAGTCAACAATCTAGGTATTGTCACTAGCCATCACAGCATTGAGAGCAACAATAGAATTACCTGATTGGACAAGATTCACATTAGGAACAGAATTAGACTTATTTTGTTTGTTGAGCATTCAGCGAAACATCTGTAGTTCCTCCTGACTCAGGCGATCTTCATTCTCCACCTTCAGTTTAGCTGTGGTCATGTGACTTTGGAAGTTTGATTTCTCCCCGGAGGGTTTGCCATGGAGTTTCCAATATTCTTCCCTATTATGGCCCTTCTTCTTACAATAGTTGCACCATTTATTAGCTTTTCGTTCCCCATGCGATCCCTGAACTGCGAGTGTTGAGCTTTCAATATGACTTGGTCCACTTCTGTTCAAGAGTTTCCTACTTTCCTTGAATTGCACAAAGTTAACAACATCAAAGAGCTGTGGGAGTGGCTTCAGTCCCATGATTTTGCCCCTTATTTCTCCAAACGCATCATTTAGGCCTAAAAGAAAGTCGTGTATCCTTCCTTCTTCTACAATTCGTTTGTACAATTGTGCATCTTTAAGGCTTTCCCAGGGGTGAACTTCAAATAAGTATTGTTGTCACCACAGTTTCAACAATGCATTATAATATTCAGTTACTGACTTATTACCTTGTCATAAATCCCGAAGTTGTCTCTTCAAGTGAATCAAGGCAGTAGTGTTTTTGAGGGAGGAGTAGGTCTTCCTAGCAGCATCCCATATTTCTTTTGCCGTGTGTGCAAGTAGATATCCCTCATTGATCTCCAAGGTCATTGAATTATACAACCACGTCATGACTTGGTTGTTTTCAACAAACCATGTGTCAAAATTAGGGTCATCAAAGGCTGGTTGAGGGGGTGCCCCATTAATGTATTTCTCCTTTCTTTTACCTCGAATATACCGCAGCACGCTTTGTGACCACTGGAGATAGTTCTCACCATTAAACTTATGGCTAATAGCCAAAACGTGATGGTCTGAAAATTCTGAAGCCATCTCTGAGGTTCTATTTGAGACTGGGTTATTGGTTAGAGAGGAAGACGAGGAAGTTTAAGTTTGAGAATTGGTACCGGACATAAAAATCATGGGAATTGATCCGAACGAAGGAGGGTCCATGTTTCTAGAAGAAAAATCAGTCGTTGGAATCTGAAAATTTTCACCGGAGTTCTCGTCGAAAAACCCAAAAACTCACTAGAGGATGGAATAATCACTGGGGTTGGCCGGAAATCAGAGGAGGCCGAAATAGGAAGTCGTTGACAAAACGGAATCCACACGTGCCGTCATGCGCCGCCACAAGTTCGCTATCCGTTGAGTGCGTGTACTCCACGCGCCGCCGTGGAGATGTCGGATGGTCACCGGATTCTGGGCGTTCACCGATCGAAGCCTTCCAGTCCTTCTGGGCTGGGCGTTGTAGTCTCACTCGCCTCCTACAAAGAACCCTAGACTTGTCGGAAACCTCCACGGCACTATTTCTCTCTGTCTCTCTATCACTCACTATTTCTCTTGCTTTCCCTGGCCTCGGACAAATGTCCTTGGCTCTGATACTATGTTTAAATTAGAGGTATCACACTCTCTATATGTAATTCATATGATGGAAAGCTTACAATATATAGGCTCACATTGGAGCAGTTACGCAGAGAATAGGAAAATACAATCAAATCATAATCAAGACATTAAAGACATAATGTTTCCTAAACTAGGAGCACATAATCAGGGAATGGATCAGATCCTATAATCAAGTCAAGGATCAAGGAATCCTAATAATGGTAATTGATTCCTAATTGATTCATAATATTCTAACACTCTACCAATCAAGCTGTATTTTATTGTTGAAATATATTAATTGCCTCTACCAATCAACCAGTATTGTACGATTTATGCTCAAAATATCACATGTCGAGCATTATTGTTCAAGCTGATATACTTTTACTACTTTTGGAAAAAAAAAAAAATGTAATGCCTGGCTCATTTAAAGGAAATTAAACAGCCATATTAGCAGCATAAATCGATGGTTACTTTTTTCTTCTTTTTCATAGTAAGACCGGACAAATTTTTAATTGTATATTTCAGGTCCATGGGTTTGTTCAAGACAATAAAACTGGAGAGAAGGTAGCAATGTTAATTGGGAAGTGGGACGGGGCAATGTACTATGTCCTTGGGGATCCAACGACAAAGCCTAAAGGATATGATCCAATGACAGAAGCTGTATTGATATGGGAAAGGGACCCCTACATTACTAAGACAAGATACAACCTCTCTCCTTTTGCAATTTCATTGAATGAAATAACACCTGGTTTATTTGAGAAGTTGCCTCCAACTGATTCAAGGCTGAGACCAGATCAAAGGCATCTAGAAAATGGAGAATACGGGTTGGCAAATGCAGAGAAACTAAGACTTGAACAATTGCAGAGACAGGTATTTCATCCAAAGCTGCTCCGGGCTTTTAATCCATTCATCAAGCCAAATAGTGGGGTTTCAATTTGCTCCAGGAGAGGGGGGGCTAAATATTTTGTTGTCATGAACTTGTTTATGATTGATTTGATTTTCCTAATGCAGGCAAGAAGGATGCAGGAAAGAGGGTGGCAGCCAAGGTGGTTCCGGAAAGATGAGGATGGTTCTTACAGATACGTCGGCGGCTATTGGGAAGTGAAAGAGAGAAAGAATTGGAATAGGATTCCTGATATATTTGGGCAGTCATGTGATTTGCCTTCCTGTTCTGAAGAGATTCTATCCTAGAGTGCTTTGAGATTGGGTTTTATTCTTCTAGTCAGAGGTCCCTTCTGCTGTTTGTTAAATGCTTGTTTGAAAGTAGCTTGTAAGTTATTAATACCCTCAACGTGTTTGCTTCATATGGTTTCTTGGCCCTAAATGCCTGTGGTCTTTTATGTTCCTATCTGAGAAATCCTAACATCTCAGACAGCCAAGCACTGATCCTCAGATAACACAGATTCTTCTATGCGCTCAACAATTCTGAGTTAGTCAGAACCTTCCAAGTCAACCATCAGATGTTGACTTGCTGAAGAAATTCATGTCTACTGTTTGACACTCGTTAATGATTAGCTGTGCTGAGATTCCAGGACAACTTCATCCTTTGTGCCTATGTAAGATTGCCAATGTTTATTATCTTGGTAAAAATTATACTTACATTCTTCATATAGGAGTTCAGCGGAAAAAAATGACCTAGGTTTTCAATTAGTATATTCTACCCTTTGCTCTTTTTTTCCCAATTGATTAAGACGGTTTGTGTTGGAATTAGGTAAAAGCCGAAGGCGCACATATTTTTGGGTCAAACAACCTTCAACAGGGGACTGAAAGCTATCAAAGGCCTTGTAGCCCAATGGTATTAGAACTCCTCTCTAATTGTAAGGTTGCAGGTTCAGTCTCACTGGTAACCTCATGCCGTTATTGCTCCCCCTCAAAAAAAGAAAAAAAAAGAAGAAGACAGAGAGGCTGTAAACTCCCATTTAAGTAAATTTATATGACAAGAAATAAATTTTTTTATATCATTTTCCAGAATCAAACTATTTCATAAATTTTTCATGACATGATCATGTTCGTAGTTCTTTTCCCTTTATAAGATACCATGTGATAAGTGGTGGACATCCTTGGATTAATGCTGACAAGTGTTACTTGCTAGTTTGACAAAACAATATTTTAAAGGGAAAATTACATTTGGGTCCCAAAAATCAGAATTAATTACAAAAAAGTCCCACACTAGAATCCTAATACAAAAAGTCTCTTGGCATTTTTTTGTAATTAATTGAAAAATTCTCAATCCGTATTTACAAGTGGAAATGTTATATTAACAACTGAAAATGCCATATTAACAACAAAAATTCTCAATCTGTATTTACAACTGAAAATGCTATATTAACAACTTAAAATACCATATTAACAATTTAGAATTTTTTTTGTGAATATAGCATTTTCAATTGTTAATATAACATTTTCAGTTGTAAATACGGATTAAGAATTTTTGTTGCTAATATGGCATTTTCAGTTGTTAATATAGTATTTCTAGTTGTAAATATGGATTGAAAATTTTTCAATTAATTACAAAATAGTCCCAAGAACTTTTTTGGGATTTTTTTGTAATGGAATCCTGGCATAGGATCTTTTTGTAATTAATTCTGGTCCTTGGGACCAGAATGTAATTTTCCCTATTTTAAATTTGTCAAAAAAATAATTTCAAAAGGTTCAAATTAATAAACATTCTGAAGTAAGAAGCCGTAAGTTGAATGTTAAAAATAGTTTTACGATAAAAGGTCAACTGCTCCTAAAACCATGTCAATCATCATTTTTTTCATCTAAATTAAGTTTTTATGTGCTTTTCATGCTTAAAATTCCCAAATACGAGGAAAGGGTTACATGCTTTTGCATATATAATAGGGTAAGAAAGAATGATACTCGTAAGAAACACTTGGTGTCCCGCCAGATCTTTGCACAGCAGGAAGGAAAAAGCAGTGCAGGGAGAAGAACAGAGAAGTAGATGAGAGGAAATAGGATGGGGTTGTTTTAGTCTCTTTTCACCTATATTATTATTAAATTAAACATAAAAATTAATTTTTCTTTACCATTCCTAATAACATATCGAAAACTTAAGATAAACATCATTATGTTATCTTTCCCTTGCATTTCCTTTGATTCCCTTGGACCCTAGAGAGAATAAGACTCTTTTGAAGCTCCTATAAGTATGATATATGCATAGTAGCAAAAGATGGAAAACAAAACTGCATAGCTCATAACTTATAAGAGAGGGCATAAGAGCGACTATTGCCAGGCTTTCCTCCATCGGAACTGTTTGCCAGACCGATTCTGTTTTCTCTTTTCCTCAATTCGAGATTTTGCCGCCTTACTTCTCTTCACCGCTAGCGGCATATTCTTCCTATGCTCTTTCTGTCGGTTGCTTGTGCCACCCGTCTATCCAAACAAACAATTACCCCATTTAAAGCGATCAAGAAGAAAACTAAAATGCTTTCAAGATAATTTCTCTCTGGGAGAACCAAAACTACACAATCAATCAAAATTCAATATCAACAATTTAGGAATATTGACGATTAAATCACTTGTAAACAGTTTTATGTTATTGCCAAATTAGTAGTAATTCTAAATCACTTGTAAACAGTTTTATGTTATTGCCAAATTAGAAGTAATTCTAAAGCAACCCTGTTAAACATTTGGGTAAAGGAGCGTCTAACACAATAAACTATTACTCCAGGAGCGTTTAGCACAATAAACTATTAAGTGCAGCGTCCAGCACAATAACCTTTTAAAAAGAAGCTTCCAGCACAATGTTGTTAGTTTGAAGGTAACACCGTTTTCTGAGGTCTGATAAAAATTACAGAATACACCCATATGTTTGTGAAACTATACTTAAGCCATAAAAATATTTCAAAATTTTTATTTTAGTCCCTCCACGTACTTTATATGGAGGGACTAAAGTGAAAATTATAAAAATTTTATGGGCCTGGAAGATAATTTGCTAAAATTTTGGGTTTTTTCTGTAATTTTTAAAAGGCCTAAATCCGCCCGCTTTTTTTTTTTTTGGACCTTAGCCTGACCTGACCTGTGGCCTATTAAAGAGGCCTGTAATTTTAAAAATTTTGTAAACAGCCTAACAAACCACAAGCTTCACCTAAAAACAAGCATACTTCAAACAGGGCGAAAACATAATTACTTTAAACAGGCCAAAAAAAGACCTACTTTAAACAGGTTGTTAGATGTAGGTCTGTTTTCGACCTATTTAAAGTAGGTTTGTTTTCACCCTGTTTGAAGTAGATTTGTTTTGAGGTAAGACCTATGGTTTATTAAGCTGTTTACAAAATTTTTAAAATTACAGGCCTCCTTAATAGGCCACAGGCCAGGATAAAGCAAAAAAAATAAAAGGCCTATAACCAGAGGTGTATTTTGGGGGTAGGGATGGCCCCACAAAATTATAGAAAAGAACCCAAACTTTTAGAAAATTACCTTTCAACCCCAAATTTTTTTTATAATGTTCACTTTAGTCCCTCCATATAAAGTATGTGGAGGGACTAAAATAAAAAAGTTGAAATGTTTTTGTGGCTGAAGTATAGTTTCAGAAACATATGGGTGCTATTATATAATTTTTGCTGGACCTTTAGAAATCGGACGTTACCTTCAAACTAACGGTATTGTGTTGGGCGCTCATTTTTAAAAGATTATTGTGCTGGACGCTCCGGAGTAAAACATTATTGTGCTGCATGCTCCACTTAATAGTTTATTGTGTTAGACATTCACGGGATAATAGTTTATTGTGTTAGATGCTTCTTTACCCTAAACATTTTTTCTCATGTGCCATCACAATGTCCAAATGGTCAACCTTCTATCTTGTAAACTATAGTTATATTCCAATTGCAGTTTCACCTCCCCTTTTCACATTCTTTGAGAAAGACTAGTTTATCAGGGATGAAGATGAAATGAAGATTAAGATATATTTCTTCACACTGCTTATTAGTTTCTTAAAACAGTGAGATCTCTTTTTTTTCCCGAGACTACAAACATCAGTACTATGAGAGCGCCTAACTAACACGTGGTGTTGCCAAAGGTGCAATGGTGAAATCTTCACACAAATAAAAGTTTATTAACATTCACGCCCAGATCCGGTTCAAATACCCAACAAAAGAAAAGCTGATTGGTGACTTTAAAGTGTTTTTCAAACTTCCAAAGGAGGGGTGAAATATATTTGATCCGACAGCCATACAAGAATTAGAAAAGGGGAAAACGTCTCACTTAGAGACTTTTCCATATCCATATCCATGCCCAAAGAATAAGTGTGCTCTAATTGGGTAAATGGACCCAGTACCTTCCACCAGGAAAAAAAATTGAGATAAAGCCAAATTTCGGTTTGTTTATCAACTTTGACTGGATTTTAATCATAACCCAAGGATTGATTTGAGCTAAGGAGCAAGAATTACTTCCTAAAAAAATTTACAGAATCATTAACACCCTAGGTTTTCCAATCCCCCCAAGGGAAGACAATTGGCTGACACCCAGAGAAAGCCTAAACGAACCATTTTCTAACAAGGATGTGTCAAAAGGAACTTGAGTAAACAACCCCTTACAAAGGCATTTGGTATGTGATAGGGAGAAGACATAAACATGCAAGGTTACAAGAGAGCATTGAAGAGGGGGCTGGCCAGGTCAAATGAGTAGTGGATGAAGAGGAGAGTGTTGGAAATTATGCCCTAGGGACTAATCATTAAATAACTTCCTAATTTGATTTATGAAGATAAATCAATAATTTAATAGATATCATATCTCAGATTTGATTTATGAAGATAAATCAAATCAGTTGGCTTCTAATTTGCATTAAATAAATTGATTGGATTGAATCAATTAGACAGATTTAATTTCCAATTCAATTTCAAAATTAATAAGATTGATTTTGAATATTTAATGCAGCCCATAAGGGTTATAAAATACCCTTAGGTTGTAAGTAATTTGATTAAACACACAAGAGAATTCAGGAGCCACAAAGAATCCTAGAAGAGAGATGTGAGACAAAAGCTTGAATGCGCTAGCACGCTGCCGTTCGTGTTGAAGTGTTGTTCGGTGTGGATACTGGTAGAGGGAGTGGATTCATAGAGTCGGCTCCTAGAGATTGATTGATCAAGAAGGTGTTAGCCCACGAGTTTGCAAAGCACGCACACGAGTTTGCATAGGTACGGTTTCTAATTACTAACCCGATTTAAACGCTGCTGATAGATCCTCTTTTCGGGATTCGTAATTTATTGGATAAATTTAATTCCGCTGCGTTTGTACGAATCCCAATAGAGAGCAGGCTAGAAAAGTAACCAAGTGGTGTTTGAATAGTGTCCATAGTCTGTTTGCCAAGTGGGCCAAAATATATGCCTAGATTTGGTAACAAAATGTGGATGACGACTAGCACTCAAGGGTTACTCATAATGTTCATTTCTTTTAAAAATTCTTATTAATTTGTATTGCTTTTAGAAACTATCACATAAAATGAATATTTCCATTTTAGATTGTTCTTCATTTCCACCATCCCCCGGGCAGACTGCATCAATATATTTGTAGGTCCATGAGACCGCAAAATGCCTGAGGTTTAGTTATTTATATCGTTGCTTCCTCTTCATAAAATATTGGTCACCCTGCCACTGGAGTCTAGGATCTAAAACCATAAGTTTCTTTTTGGCTATGACAATAGAGTTCACAAGATCATGCTACAAAGACCTATGATGCACCGATACTGACACGGCGTTTTCAAGACGTTGCTGAAACGTGCCATCAAAACGTGACTTCAAAAATACTAATATTTTGAGACGTTCCGAAATGTCTTAGTATTAAATAATATTTTTAATATAAACAATATATCTCACATTAACAAAATATAATAAAACAAAAATCATTAGCATAATCAAAGTGCATCTCCATTAATAACATTTGCCTCCAACTCTAGAGGCAATGGAGATTCAAATATTGAGAGTCTGAGAGAAAGGATTCGATTTCTGGGGGAGAGGCTGAGTGAATCGTGAATTCATGACTATTGCTGATGGATTAGGTCAGTTTTTTCCCCAAAAACCGAAACTGGAAAATGCCCTCCAAGTTTCGAAAATTTACAAAATTGCCATTTGACCATTTGACCTTGCGATTCGCGTTTTTTGAGTTTCCGAGAGTTTCCTTCTAGTTTGCGTTTCCGAGACGTGAAAATCTGAAAAAAAAATTGCATTTCAGTGCTACATAGACAAAGACTATTAAAACCCAATAGAGTTCACAAGACATGCTACAAAGACTATTAAAAGTGAATCACAGAAACTCTAGAAGAAACTGTAGCAGTCAAAAGTTAGACCCCAAAGGAATTGTGAGAAAGAGCCGACATACCTTTTTCTGTTTGACAGCTGCTCGAGCATGTATTTTCCTCTATCCTCCCTCCCTGCTCTAATCAATAACAATCTCTCATCCTTGCTTAGTTTTTTCCTCACGTGAACCTAGAAGATAAATACAGAAGTGGTTACAATAAGTTTTGTTAGAATAATGCCTCCATGTTTCCCTCCTCCATGTTTTCTTCTCCTCATTTTTCTCCTTGTTTTCCTCTAATTGTTCCCCTCTCCCTTGTATATAAATAGGCCTATACAAATGAATAGAGATGTACATTTTCTCCTTCAGAAATAACATGGTACTAGAGCCATATAGTTAATTTTTCGTTCTCTTCCAGTGACTCAACGTTGAACAGTTGCATGTTCTTCACTCTGCAGAACCGTTGAACAGTGAGAGAGAGGTTGAAAATTCGTGTTCTAATCCTGACCTATTCTTGAACCACGGGCCACCCTACCGTCTTCCCCATCCTCTGATCGGCAAACACCGAAAATTTGGTGGCCATCGGACATCTGCAAGGCGGCGTGTGGTGTACATGCGCTCAGGTCCAGCACCTTCAAGGTGGCGTGTGGCTCTCACGCGCCTGACTACCAGAAGCTCTACACTGCGCGTGAAGAGGAATTTCTGCCGGCGACTTCCTGTTTCAGACTTCTCTCCTCATTTCCGACGTCTTCCGACAGGTTTTGTGAGCTTAATTCACCGTTTTCTGATTCATGAGCTTGATTTGGCATCCTTTTTGGTGTATATTTGGAATTTATTGTGCCTCTGGATTTTGTCAGTAAGCATTTCTGGACAATTATTTGTCATTTAAGGATCCTTGTGTGGTCCGTTTGTTTGCTGTTTGTTCCCAGTGCTGGGTATTGTGAGCATAATTTGTGGTGCAATTAGTGATTGTGCTCGTTGTTGGATATTTCTACCACATTCTAGTTTCTTTTGTGATCCTATTTAGAGACTGGTTATTGTGCTTTCCTCATGGCTGATTCTAAGACATCTGATATGCTGCCTATGTCTACTAAAATTACTGATGCAAAATTGAACTGGACCAATTATAATGATTAGACTAAAACGGTTCGGGTTTACCTCTTGGGGATTGAAGAGGAAGCCCATTTGCTCAGGATCCCCCTTGTGGTAATGATGAAAAAATATTGGCTTGGTCTCAAGCAGATGCTCGCCTTCTTTTCCAGCTCCGGAATTCTATTGAACCCCGCATCTTAACTTCTGTTAGTCATTGCAATACGATAAAGGAAATTATGTCGTATTTGGAATTTATGTTCTCTGGCAAAGGGAACTTCACTCATATCCATGAAGTTTGCAAAGGCTTTTATCGCTCTCAGCAGCAGGGTCGTCCTTTGAAGGACTTCTTCCTTGATTTTAAACAATTGTATGAAGAAATGAAGGTATTAATGTCTCCCCAGGAAGATCTCCCCACACGTATCAAGAATATGGAATTTCAAGCCATCATTAGTTTTCTTGAAGCTCTTGATCCATCTTATGAGACTATCCGATCACAAATTCTGTCTAGTCAGGAGCTTCCTTCTCTTGAGGATGTGTTCTCACGGGTACTTCGTGTTGATAGTCTAATGCGTCCTTCAGTTGATCCAAATGATAGTGCGTTGGCTGGGCGTGGTCCCTTTGATCACCGGAATCCTGGATTTAAACCAAACACACCTGTTCCATCCTTGGGTAGTGTAACCTGCTATTATTGCAAGGAACCTGGGCATGTCAAGAAAAATTGTCTAGTCAGCGTGGCTTTGCTCATATTGCTCACACACCTGAACAATCTGATTCTGGTCCATCTCTTGCAGGTGCAATTGCTACAGGTACTCTGTCTTCTGGACTTGCTACTACTTCCACGAAGTGGGTCATTTATTTTGGAGCCACTGACCACATGACAGGTAACCATCATTTGTTTTCCTCGTATGCCCCCTATGCTAACCCATCCTCCATACTCGTCGCCACCGGTTCCCCGATCCAAGTTCTTAGCTCAGGAACTGCTCTACCAACTCCATCTATTTCCCTATCTTCTGTACTTAATGTTCCAGATCTCACATTTAATCTTTTGTCTCCCAGTAAACTAACTCGTCATTTGAATTGTTTTGTCACATTATACCCTGACCATTGTTTAATTCAGGATCTTTCGACGAAGAGGATTATTGGTAAAGACTATGAATCCGGTGGACATTACATCCTTGATGATTGGCAGCTGAGTTTTGTTGCCTGTTCTGGTGGGTCATCTCCCTTCGAAATTCATTGTCGTCTTGGTCATGTACCTCTTTCTTCCTTAAAACGATTGTATCCTCAGTTTTCGTCTGTGTCTTCTTTTGATTGTGAGTCGTGTCAATTTGCCAAACACCACTGTGTTCATTTGGCACCTTGAGTAAATAAACGGGCTGCGTCCACCTTTGAGTTAGTTCATTCTGATGTTTGGGGTCCTTGTTCAGTTGTGTCTCAAACTGGTTATCGGTATTTTGTTACTTTCGTTGATGATTTTTCTCGAACTACTTGGCTTTACTTAATGAAACAACATTCAGAATTGTTTACTCATTTCCGTCATTTCCGTGTTGAAATCAAAACACAATTTAATAATCCTGTTAAAATTCTTCGAAGTGATAATGCAAAAGAATATTTTTCTGCCCCTTTCACTGATTATATGCATAGTAATGGCATTCTTCACCAATCTTCATGTGTTGATATCCCTACTCAAAATGGTGTTGCTGAAAGAAAGAATCATCATCTCTTAGAAACTGCTCGAGCTCTTATGTTCCAGTCTTGTGTCCCTAAACCATTTTGGGCTGATGTTGTATCTACTGCCTGTTTCCTCATCAATCGTATGCCTTCGGCTGTACTTAATGGTTCAATTCCATATTCTATTTTGTTTCCTAACACTAAGTTGTTCCCTGTTGATCCAAAAATTTTTGGTTGTGTTTGTTTTGTTCGAGATGTTCGTCCAAGTGTTAGTAAACTTGATCCCAAGTCCTTGAGGTGTGTTTTTCTTGGTTACTCCCGTGTCCAGAAAGGTTATCGGTGTTACTCTCTTGATCTCCGTCGTTATCTTGTGTCCACTGATATAACTTTTCATGAGTCTTCTTCTTTCTTCCAGTCTTCCAACTTACCTGAGTCTTCTATCAACGATGAGCCTGATGATGTTCTAGTTTATCGTGTCCCTCTCTCACCAATCTCGGCTACTGTTCTGGATCCTGATCTTCTTGTTGACACTAATAATGCCACAGTTTTGCCTTCACCAGTACCTGCTTCGTCGACGGATCCCGATCATGCGAATCCCATCCCTGAGCCTTCGTTTCCTAATCCTGCCATTGATCCATCTGCTGACCTTCCTATAGCCCTTCGCAAAGGTACCCGTCCTACTTGCATTCCTAAGCGTTATGCTGATTGTACCTATCTTATCTCTTCATTTGTATCCTACAAGAAATTGTCCCCTGTTTCCTATTCCCTTGTGACTACTCTTGAGTCCATTTCTACCCCTACTACACTTTATCAAGCTTTGTCTCACCCGGGTTGGCGTGCAGCGATGGAAGAAGAAATGATGGCCCTTGACACGACTGGTACTTGGACTCTTGTTAATTTACCTCCTGGGAAGAAGGCCATTGGTTGTAAATGGGTGTTTGTTGTCAAAACTAAGGCTGATGGTTCCTTAGATCGGTTGAAGGCTCGTCTTGTTGCAAAAGGGTATGCTCAAACTTATGGCATTGATTATTCTGAGACTTTCTCCCCTGTGGCTAGGCTTACATCCGTCCGTCTCCTTGTTTCTTTGGCTACTACTTACCATTGGGATTTGCATCAGTTGGATGTTAAGAATGCATTTTTGAATGGTGATCTTCTTGAAGCAGTATATATGGAGCAACCACTTGGGTTTGTTGCTCAGGGGAGCATAGGAAAGTTTGTTATCTTCGCAAGTCACTATATGGTTTGAAGCAAAGTCCTCGTGCCTGGTTTGATAGATTTTCTGATGTAGTCAAGAAGTTTGGTTTGAACCAAAGTAAGAGTGATCATTCTGTGTTCTACCAGCAGTCTAATGCAGGCATGATTCTTCTAGTAGTATATGTCGACGATATTGTAATTACTGGAAGTAACATCTCTGGAATCTCAGAGCTTAAAATCTATCTTAACTCTCATTTTCAAACAAAAGACTTAGGCCCATTGAAGTACTTCCTTGGTATTGAAGTCTTGAGAAGCAAGAAGGGCATCCTTTTGACCCAGAGGAAGTATGTTCTTGATTTGTTAAAAGAAACTGGAAAGCTTGGAGCTACACCAAGTAATATTCCCATGATTCCAAATCTGTTCTTGGATCTAGATGATAACAGTTTTGATGAACTTCTTGATGACTTAAAGAAAAAGATTGATCCAGAGAAACTGAAGCCATTTGCATATCTTGAGAGGTATAGAAGACTTATTGGGAAGATGAATTACCTGACACTAACTCATCCTGATATAACTTTCTCAGTTAGTGTACTTAGCCAATTCATGGCATCTCCAACAGTGTGGCAGTGGGAAGCGTTAGAACATATCTTCTACTATTTGAAAGGATCCCCAGGTCGTGGCCTTCTCTATACAGATTATGGGCATACTAAAGTTGAATTTTTCTGTGATGCGGATCATGCAGGATCTAAGGCTACGAGACGATCCACTATGGGATACTGTGTCTTTGTTGGTGGAAACTTGATATCTTGGAGAAGTAAGAAGCAAGGTGTTGTGTCAAAATCAAGTGCAGAAGCAAAATACAGAGCCATGTCACAATCAACACAAGAAATTGTGTGGGTATTTCAACTCATGAAGGAAATCGGCATCGCCACGACATTACCTGCAAAACTATGGTGTGACAATAAAGCAGCCCTCCATATAGCATCGAACTCTGTGTTCCATGAACGTACGAAGCATATTGAAATCGACTGTCATTTTATTCGTGATAAGATAAAAGAAAATGTTATATCTACAGGGCATGTGCGATCAAACGACCAGTTGGCAGATCTTTTAACAAAAGCCTTAAATGGGACACGGGCTGAGTATCTTTGTAACAAGTTGGGCATGTTAAATATATATGCTCCAACTTGAGGGGGAGTGTTAGAATAATGCCTCCATGTTTCCCTCCTCCATGTTCCCTTCTCCATGTCTCCCTCCTCCATGTTTTCTTCTCCTCATTTTTCTCCTTGTTTTCCTTTAATTGTTCCCCTCCCCCTTATATATAAATAGGCCTATACAAATGAATAGAGATGTACATTTTCTCCTTCAAAAATAACAAGTTTCAATATAAAACATAAAGGGGAACACCTTTTCAGAAACCCGATCTAGAAATACTATCTCTTTAGAAATACAATAGCAATTAAAAGAAAAAATTGTCTTGAATAAGTCCTAAAACTTGGCATAAAATGTTGCATTATTCTCATATTATTTTCCATGAGTTTAGCATGACAACTCTAAAGCAACAATGAGGAAAAAAATTCAGCCAAAACAGAGGAAAAACTCAGCAAAAGAAGCCATATGCATACGCCAAGCAAGAACAAAAAAATCTCTTCAAAATTGATATGTTGGAAATTATGCCCTAGGGGCTAATCATTATATAACTAAAACTAGTTGAAATATCGTATCTTAGATTTGATTTATGAAGATAAATCAATCATTTAATTAGATAGAGATATCGTATCTCTGATTTAATTTTCAGATTACATATATAATATATTTTTGATTTAATTTAAATTGAGATATAGTATCTCTATTTTAATTAAATAGATATATATCTTTTCTCATATTTAATTTATAGAGATAAATTAAATCAAAAGGCTTGTAATTCGAATTAAATAAATAGATTAGATTAGATTTATTAGATAGATTTAATTAATATATATTTTTAATCTAGATTCAAAATTCGAATTTCAAAATTAATGAGGATTAATTTTGAATATAATACACTTATCGAGTTTAGAAAAAAACCTACGGGACTTCTGTCAAGCATATGTGAAAGCCACGAGAAACCCTAGATAAAAAGAGAGACGTGAGAATACTAAAAGTGCTAGCATGAGACTGTCTGTGTTCGAGGTTATTCGTGTGGATACCGGTAGAGAAAGGCGATTCGAAGAGTCGACTTCTGCTGATCGAAGAAGGTAGCCCACCAGTTCATATATAATGAGACACACACCAGTTTGGCATAGGTATGATTCAGATTCTTTGAACCTTAATTTAAACGCGGTTGACCGATCCTCTTCGGGATTCGTAAAATTTTTTAACTTTGCTGCGGTACGGATCCCAACAGATAAACCATTATCTATATTTGGCAATAAACCCCATGCAGGAGTAGCTAAGAAAAGCAAAACTAATCTCCCATTTCTTTATGAAAAATTTTACTGAAGGATTACCCAAGTTTTGGCAAATAATATAAATTGTGGTAACTAAATTATTTTGTAAATAATATTATTATAAAGAATATAGAAATTAGATTAGTCAATAGTAGATTCTACAATCTAGGAGTTAGTTAGATCCTATTCTATTTTTCAATTTTTGAATTTCCTAGAAGTCTTCAATATGTTAAAATAGATTGCCTCTCACTATAACTTATATATTTCACACGAAGCAATGAGAACATCCATTGGACTCAATCATCCGATCCTAAATTGCCTTTGACTCGAGTACGATTCGAGATGTTACCCATTGTAACGTTCTTAATCTCCTCGATTCCTCTCAAGCTCCTCGAGTCTTCACAGTCACCTCGAGTTAGTCACAATGCCGTATTGATCGTCACTCACAACGTCGATAGTTCGACTGCTAGTCCCAGTGTCCAACTCAGCTACTTCGATCAAGACAACATAACCCCATTCAGTCACTGTCCTCTTCCAGTTATCAAAGCAACAACATACCTCCATGGAGTCATCAAATGATATACTGCCATCACCTCCCAAAGTTAGCAACAATTCGACTCCTCTCCATTCCACTGATAATCACTTGGTTTCAGAAAATTTAAATCTCCACAATTACCATGATTGGGCATAAGCTATCCTGCTAGCCGTTAGAGGATGTTGAAAAAGGAAATTCTTCACTAGTGAGATCATGCCATCGTCAAACAAGAACTCTATAGCCTAGGTTCAATGGGAAATTGATAATTATCTTCTCTACTCCCGGCTTATCAATGCCATGTCTTCGCAGATTAAATGAAGCTTCATGTATCTTCCTACTGCCAAGGATATTTGGGATGATGTTCGCGATTCTTATGTAGATGTCAAGGATTTATCCTAATTGTTTAAGCTTTGCCATCGCATCTGGAAGTCATCTCAGGGCTCTTGGTATATTGTTGAATTCTGGTTCAAGCTTGTGGCTCTCTTGCAAGAAGACAACCAAATGGCAAATAATGAATGGGATTCTTTCGCTGATGCCAATCGCCACCAACAAAATGTCAACAGCAATCGGGTTCTGATTTTCATCACTGGCCTTAACCCATAATTTGAAGATGCATGAGCAAGGATATTGAGTAATTCGTCTCTTCCTCCTCTCCAAGAAGTTTATTATGAGATTCATCGTGAAGAGTCCGGAAGGCACACTATGCTTCTTAAGGCAATTTCTTCAAGTCCATAAGTGTCCAACCTAATCAGTAAGCAAATTTCCTCTTCTAGTTCTATTCCTAACAAATATCATTCTCGTCCAACGTGTGATCATTGTAAGATTGATCATACCAAAGACATGCTGGACACTCCACGATAAGCCATCTGATTGGACACCCTGCAAACCACGATCACCTTCTGCTCCCCAAACAGTCATTGAGGCAGCTGCTCCTTCAGAATCCATGCCTCCTTTCCTTAATACAGAACAGATGGGTCAACTTTTCAGCATACTGAAAAATGTAAAGTCCTCTCAAGGACCAGTTGCCTCCATTGCCAAACAAGGTAATGATCATCTTACTCTTATATCATCACCCTCTCTGCCAAAATAGGTCGTAGACACTGGCGCCTCTGACCATATAACCACAGAATCAAGAATCTTTACCTCCTATTCTCCTTTGGCTAGTAATAGTCGAATTCGCACAACTAATAATTCTAGCGTGACCATTGCTAGTACTAGTACCTGTTGAAAATTATGCCCTAGGGGCTAATCATTAAATAACTTCCTAATTTGATTTATGAAGATAAATCAATGATTAATAGATATCATATATCGGATTTGATTTATGAAGATAAATCAAATTAGATGGCTTCTAATTTGCATTAAATAAATTGATTAGATTGAATCAATTAGAATGATTTAATTTAGAATTCAATTTCAAAATTAATAAGATTGATTTTGAATATTTAATGTGGCCTATTAGGGTTATAAATACTTTTAGGTTGTAAGTAATTTGATTACAAACACACAAGAGAATTTAAGATCAACAAAAGAACCCTAGAAGAGAGACGTGAGACAAAAGCTTGAAGGCGGTAGCACGCTGTCGTTCGTGTTGGAGTGTTGTTCGGTGTGGATACTGGTAAAGGGAGTAGATTCGTAGAGTCGGCTCTTAAAGATTGATAGATCCAAAAGTGGAGGAAATCACCAAGAGGGGGGTGAATTGTGGATTTTTAAAAAATTAAACTAATAATGCTCTGCAATGTTGATGCTAAAACAGAGCTAAATAGAGAAAAGAAATGAGAATCAAGACACGGCAAGATTTATATTGGTTCGGTCTCAACTCTTGACCTACGTCTAGTACCCAGACTCTTTGGGATTTCCACTATCACTCACAAATCAGTTACACACTCTGTACTCAAAAGTTATCCTCTCACTAGGATTCACTCCCCCTTACAAGTTGTCACTGATATTCCCAATCTCCAAGTCCCCTGACTTGAGATTCTTACAAATAAGTGATTTTACAGAAACAAACTCTCTCTAAGAGTAGATATTGATAATCACTGAAGCTCAAAAGTATCACAAGATACTTTACAAATATGAAAACATAAGAATGCAGTAACTTGAGTATTGTTCTTTTGAATTGTGTTCTCTACTACTTCGGATTTTCGTTCTGGGCTTCATATAGGCAAGGAAGAACATACTGAGTGCAGAAACTAGCTGTTGGAAGAGCATTTCAAAATTTGACTGTTAAAAGAGCACTTTGGGTGTAGCTGTTGGAAATCCACTTCAGAATTTTGCTGTTGAGGATCCACTGAAAATATTCTTGATTTCTGCTCTTAGTTTCAATAATGGCTGGCAGTTCTTTTATCTTGGAGGATTTTGAGGATAATGTTGATCTTTCTTGTATAATCCTATTTGTTTAATCATAGACATCTTCCAGCAAACATGGAGTAGTGCATTTTCCACTTTACAGCTCAATATTTGACTCTTCATGAAATTCTTCATTTGAACATTTGAAACTTACTAGAAAATTGTTGAAACAATGTTAGGAATAATAGTAAGTGACGATATGAAGTAATGAATTCATAATCCATGATTTCCATTTTACGAGCACGGTGATTTTCAGAGCTTCCTTGAATTCTGTCTTCGCATTACTGGAGTAGCAACTTAGTTACTGGAGTAACTAAGGATCATTTCGTCTCTGTGTCAAATTTGACTGGAGTAGCCTAGCGATGACTGGAGTAGCTTCATTGAAAATGTTCTGTTATGACTATAGTAACTCTTCTGTTACTGGAGTAGCTTTCTTGATGGCTCGAATCAGCTACTTTCAGTTTCGTCTTGACTGCAGTAGCATTTTGCGTGACTGGAGCTGAATGAGAATCAGTTGCTCTTTGTCTCCATCTTACTAAGTAGTGTCTTGGTTACTGGAGTAACTCAACTTCATTTTGTTTCTGTCCTCGACATTACTGGAGTCATCATTTAACTACTGGAGTAATGTAAGTCTTGCCCACTTTCTGTCTTGAAGATACTAGAGTAACTCTAGTGTAAAAGTGTCATATGACTGGAGTAACTATTTTCTTACTGGAGCAATATCGGGCTGAGACTCTGGAGGTGTCTGACAGTGAAGCATTACTGGAGTATTTAAGTGACTACTAGAGTAACGTTACTAGAGTAACAAAATGATTACTGCAGTAATATGTTTCACTTCAGATTAGCTATCGGGTTTGACTTGGAAACAATTGAAAAATGACACCTTACTGGAGTAGGTAAGTGACTATTGGAGTAAGCCTTACTGGAGTAGCCATTTCATTACTGGAGTAATGTGGAAACAGAGACTAACATACCACATATTACTGGAGTGACTTATGTTGACTGGAGTATCCATCAACTCTTCACTTGTTTGAAGATCAGTTCCAAAATTCTGAACCAACACTGATTTTCCAAAAATCATATCTCTCTCATTTGATCTTTGTTTTCTGTGATCTTGATATTTTTGGAAAGGTGTGTGAGTTTAGTTTCATACCCCACTGATTTCAACTCATTACGATATGTAGTTTGTGAGATATCCTTAAATCATTGAACCTTGTTCAGCTGGATGTCAGTAATAGGTGGGTCAAATTCCAAAATTCATAACTCTCTCATCTGATCTTATTTTGACCTGAATTTTTGATAGGATGACGCCTTGGATGTCTAGTTTCATCCAAAATTGATTTCACCTCAATATGATCTCTAGTTTGGGAGATATCATCATTTTACTGAACGTCGCCCAGGTGAAACGCTGACAGAAGCTTTCTGTATGAACCATTACTGGAGTAACTCGAGTATTACTGCAGTAAGTTCACACCAAAAGCTTTCTGTTTGAGCCATTACTGCAGTACATTAATGATTACTGTAGTAGCCATCTAACAGCAACGATATTAGCAGCTGAAACACGCGATTTACTACAGTAACTAAGTGACGACTGGAGTAATGAGAACAATAACACATATATGACTGGAGTAATATGTGTATGACTGCAGTAAGCCATCAGACATACGCGAATAAAGCTTCTGAAACACATATATTACTGGAGTAACATATGGATGACTGGAGTAACTCGATCATTATTCATCCCGAAGCTTCAACTTGCTCATTTTAACTCCGAATTGATTCATTCCAACTTCCATTTGATCGTGGAAACTTCAAGAATCAATCTAAAAACTTGTATAATGATTTTCTCATTCCTTTTAACAAGCTTTTCTTTCTTTCTTCTTTTCTTGATTATTCTCCATGCATCAACTCATTATTTCTTTTCTTCTCTTGTTCTTTCTTCACATGAACAAATCTACATTAAATTGTAGCAATTAGTCAATGTATATGATATGAACTTTTTGCTCTTACTAATGGCATAAGACATCATCAAAACTAATTATAACCAACAAGATCAAGAAGGTTTTAGCCCACGAGTTTACAAAGCACGCACACGAATTTGCATAGGTATGATTCCTAATTACTAACCCAATTTAAACGCTATTGATAGATCCTCTTATTGGGATTCGTAATTTATTGGATGAATTTAATTCCGCTGCGTGTACGAATCCCAACAGTACCCTACCCCTTACATGTGACTTAAAACTTGATTATGTTCTTTATGCTCTCCATTTGGCATACAATTTCCTTTCAATAAGCAAATTGACAAAACATACCAACTGTTCTGCTCACTTTTTCTCCACTCATTGTATATTTCAGGATCTCTCCTCAGGGAAGACGATTGGCACAACTAGGGAGCATGATGGCCTTTACTACCTTGATGATTCTTTTGCTATTGCCTTGTCATCACAAATAAATGAAAAACCGGAGCAAATCACCAAGAGGGGGGGTGAATTGGGGATTTGAAAAATTCTTTTGCTCAATTCTGGAAATTAATTGCAGGAATAGGATAATGCAGTGAGTGTGAGAGAAGAACAAGACACAACAAGATTTATACTGGTTCGGTCTAACTCCTTGACATACGTCCAGTCCCCAGACTCTCTGGGATTTCCACTATCACTCACAATCAGTTACACACTCTGTACTCGAAAGTTATCCTCTCACTAGGATACACTCCCCCTTACAAGTTGTATACTGATATTCCCAATCTCCAAGTCCCCCGACTTGAGATTCTTACAAACAAGTGATTTAACAGAAACAAACTCTCTCTAAGAGCAGATATTGATAAACACTGAAGCTCAAATCTCTCAAGATAATTTACAAAAGAATGAATACAGAAAGTTGAATATTGTTCACTGTAAGTCTCTTGTATATCTTTTCTTCTTCGAATCTAGACTGTATTTATAGCAGTTGAAGATCAATTTGAATGAAGAATATAGCTGTTAGAAGAGCACTACGAATTTGACTATTGAAGCTCCACTTCCAGCAAAGTAGCTGTTGAGAATCCACTGAAAATATTTTTGATGGATGGATTCGGTTTTGGTTCCAACTTCTGCAGACATTCTTGCAATCTGTAACTTAAATAATATGAAGATAATGTTGATGTCCCTGTGTTGGAATGGGTTGTACTTAAAGTTGTATTTATTTAATCCAAGTTGGAGCACTTTTAAGAGACATGTTTTTTCTCTCTCTTGCTTTACAGCTAATAATCTGAATCTTCACTGTTTCCTTCATTAGATCATTTGAAACTTGCTAGCAAACTTGTTAAATAACGTTAGAACAGTAGCAATGAAAGATATGAAGTATTAACATCATTCATAAGGTTTTCACAATTTGGCGCCATCTGGTTTTACAAATCTATGCGTCACAAACTCGAGTTTACTAAGCCAGACTCGAGTTTGGAGTTCATCCAGAGAGCAAGGCATTTTGGAAATCTTCCTAAACTCGAGTTGATAAGTGACTAACTCGAGTTTGGTTCTTACAGAGAGGAAAGTCGCGAGTTGCTCTTGGATGAAGTTTTGAACACATGCCTAAACTTGAGTCATTTAGTGACTGACTCGAGTTTGAAGCTTTTATGAGAATCTTAAGTTCAAGTTCATAGCTTCAAAATTGGAGTTTAGAAAACACAGACTGGAGTTTACAAAACTTGAAATATTGCTTAGCTCTCTGTATGGTCCAGACTTGAGTTTTGATATACAAAACTCAAGTTTCAGTTGTAAACTAAAACTTTTGAAATATCTCTATAATTGTAAACTGGAGTTTCCATTTTTCAAACTAGAGTTTTCAAAATAGGCATTTACTCGAGTGCTTTCTGTTTGAGCTAAACTCGAGTCCCCAAAACCCAGACTCGAGTTTCAGTGAGTACTAAAACTTTTGAAATATCTTTGAAGGCTCAAACTGGAGTTTTCATTTTTTAAGACTATAGTTTAGAAATCATGTAATAGCTTGAGTGTTTTCAGACAGTCCTAAACTCGAGTCTCCAGAAACCTGACTCGAGTTTCAGTGTATTTTGAAACTTTGAAAACTTTTTGTTAAGTGAAAACTGGAGTCTCTGAAAACAAAACTGGAGTTTAGAAAATGAGAAATAACTTGAGTGCTTCTGTTTATCCCAAACTCAAGTCTACATAACCTAGACTCGAGTTTACAAGACTTTAAACCTTTTATCTCTTAAACTTTCTTGTAAACTGGAGTTTCTCAAGATTAAAGGTAGAGTTTGAAAACAAGTTGAAATTTGAGTATCTTTGCCTTGAGCTAAACTCGAGTTTATAAAACACAGACTCAAGTTTATGATCCTTAGAAACTTTGATTGCTCTCTGTGACTCTGCAAACTCGAGTTTGCCTATGCAAACTAGAGTTTGGCTTGCTTTGTGAAAATTGAGCCATTGTCTTATCAAGTCCTTTGCCTTGAACAGAAAGTTTTACAACTTTCCAAAGACAAACTTCAAATTAAGTTTACAATTGTCAGTTATCATCAAAACACATAGAGAACTAACAATAAAGACCTATATGTCTTGTTAGTTCTCTATGGTTTTTGATGATAACAATCAATTGTGAAATCAAGAATGAAGAGTTGTCTCAAGAAGTTGAAAACTTGCAGATTGAGGCAATACTCGAGTATTGGTAACAAAACTCGAGTATTGAAGTTCAAAGAACATCTCAATGCAATTAACTTAGAACAATACCTCAGTATTCAAATGAATACTCGAAGTATTGGGAGTTACAGAGAGCATCGCAAGTTTTCCATCTAGGAAAACTCGAATATTGACATGAAAACTCGAGTTTAGGCCTATGTGACTCTTCAAATGGTTTTAAGCTAAAAATAGAAAACCTCAGTTTGGAAAACCACGGTTTTGAGAACTACAGTTTAGAATTTGAAAGACAGTTTTCCAACTTGGCTCCAGAATTTAAATGTTTTATTTTCAAGTGAAAACTCAAGTATCACTGAAATACTCAAGTATTGGGCTAAGCAAAGAGGTTCTTAAAATTGAGTTAGTTATAAACCTTGGTATTGAGAACCACCGTTTTGAAAACCACAGTTTAGCATTTACTCAACCAATTTCAGAGTTTCAAAACTAAGGTGGAAACTCGAGTATGGAAACTAAAACTGAGTATTGAGCCATACAGAGAGCAATGAAGTTTTCTAAACCTTCAATACTCCGGTATAGAGAGGAAACTCCGGTTTTGATGTTTTGGACATTTATTCATCAAGAGTCCAAAACTCGAGTATTGAAAGAATACTCGAGTATTGACTTAAGTTCATCAGGAACACCAAAGCTCAAATCGCGAGTCCCGTCTCTGGAAGGGAGAATACTCGAGTATAGACTCAAAAACTCAAGTATTAGCTTAAGTGCATAGTAACAAACTCGAGTATTGGTGCACAAACTCGAGTATTGGTCGCGCCTTCTAATAATTTAAATTTATGAAATCTGTGTAATGTTTATGAAATGATATGAATGATTTATATTCTTAATTATCATAATTACTAGATATGTTTAATGTGTTTGCTAATGTATTTCAGCCTAATTACAGATGATACAAGCGGATTAAGAGAGCTGTTAACACAAAAGGCAAAGTCTTGTCAAAAGCAACAAATGCACATCACTAAACTTATTGTAATCTCAACTACCAAGCCTTCCACGGTGGAAAAAGGATAAAGAGACTTTCATTTAAGTGAGGACTGACAATTCCAACGGATATAAACGACTAGAAGTCACTCTCTATCCTACAAGTCCATAAACAAGCACAAGTGTAGAGAGAGAAAGGACCAAACTGCTTCTAACTGAAAGGAGACTTCTCCAATAGTCAAATGAATGCAAGCAACAGCTATTAATGTCCCTCTAAGTATAAATAGAGTTGCATTCAAGTCTCTACCAGAACACTAAGCTGAAAAATGAATTTGTATTAACTTTGTTCATTTATTAAAGTGCTTTCTTGTACAGAGTGTCGGTTGACACTATAGAGCTTCAGTGATCATTTATCTGCTCTGTAAGAGAGTTTTTATCAATTGTATTTGATTGATTGTAAGTTATCTCAAGTTGGGGGACTTGGAGATTTGGGAGATCATTGATTACAACTTGTAAGGGGGAGCGAGTTCTAGAGAGAGAATTGCTTCAGAGTTACAAAGTGTGTAATCAAGTGATTTTAGTGAAAATCTCAGGGCGCCTGAGGACTGGACGTAGGCCAAGGAGTTGGGCTGAACCAGTATAAACCGTTGTGCATTGCTATTCTTCTCTGCTCACTAATTTCATTCGGTCAATCACTATAAGAGTGAAATCGCGAAAATTTTTCAGAATCCCCAATTCACCCCCCTCTTGGTGATTCAGCTCCTCTTTCTTGTCTCCCCTAGTTTAGACAATAATTTGATGTTATGGCATAAAAGGATGGTCATCCTAGTTTTCAGCATTTACAAAAATTGTTTCCTCAATTTTCATTCAATAAAGATGTCAATTTCCATTGTGAAATGTGTGAACCAGCAAAACCTTCCCTCCCACTGCCTACCACTCTACTCATCCCTTCTCCATCATCCATAGTAGGACATGTTCTAGAGTGCCTAATAGGACATGTTCAAAATACTTTGTCACTTTCATAGATGATCACTCTTGCATGTGTTGGGTGTACATTCTAAAAGAAAAACCTGATGTGTTCAATATCTTTGTTGAATTCTTCCTCTATGTTCTAGCACAATTTAATTCTACCATTCAAGTCTTACACTCTGACAATGGCACCAGATATTTCAACCATACCTTCAGTCAATTTCTAAAGTCTCACGGAATCATTCATAAATGTAGTTGTCCAAACACACCCCAGTAAAATGGAATTGCTGAATGTAAAAAAAATTGCCATCTTCTTGACATTTCTTGTGCCCTTATGTAAAACTTTAATGTTCCAAAATATTTCTAGGTCCTCGTGCCCTTATTGCCATTCATCTTATCAATAGATTACCTACTCGTGTCCATTCCTATATGTCCTCTCTTGATAAAATCTGTGAGACTCATGTGATTTCACATCTTGATACTCCTTTCCTCTCCGTGTCTTTGGCTGTACCGTATATGTTCATATTCACCATCCTCCCTCTAAATTTCACCCTAGGTCCCTTCCTTGCATCTTTCTTGGCTATTCCAATTGCCAAAAAGGTTATCGTTGTTATGATCCTAAATCACAATGAATTTTTGTCAGCCGAGATGTCACATTTGTGAAGCTATACCTTTCTATCCACAACCTTCGAGTCAAGGGGAGAATTGGAGTGACTCTTGTTAGTTCTCTATATGTTTTGATTATAACTGATAATTCTAAATTAAAAAGATAATTATTATTCTAAGCAAAAGACTATTACTATGTTAAAATTTGTTTTGCCTTAGAACTATCCCTTTTATTCACAGATGACTCGAGTCATCATTGTTTGACTCCAGTCATTGCCTATTGGAATAACACTATCCAAGCAAAATGACTCGAGTTGATCTTTATTACTCTAGTCATAGTATTTCAGTGCAAAATGTTTTTCTAATTCAATGACTCCAGTCACAACTAATTGACTGCAGTCATAGTTTGCTCCTACAAAATACTTTCAAACATAAGTGAATCGAGTCAACCTAAGCTACTCCAGTCACTCTAAGCATATTTCAAATTGAGTGTTTTCCAATAGTCAATTGTAACTCTAGTAATTCATTAAAGTACTACAGTCATCTACTGTAGGAAATCTTTTTCACAACTCAAACTCGATATCAGCTTTTGTGAAAACTGATATGACTCGAGTCAAGTATTCCATGACTCGAACCATGCCTAATCAGAGAGTTATAAAATGTGCTAAAGTGTTAAGTGACTCGAGTCACTCAATCATGACTATAGTCATGTTGGCATAGAGACACTCCTAGGATTTGTGAAAATAAGAATGACTCAAGTAGCTCATGAACTACTCCAAGTCACATTAATACAAAGAGCTATTTAAGTGTTTTTGTGATTTAAGATAACTCCAGTCAAGTAAGCATGACTCTAGTCATCGAGTGATAAGATCTATGTTTTTTCAACTCAGTTTTAATGTGACTCCAATTACAATTTAGTGACTCCAATCTTGTTAACTCGAGTCAAGCTATTATGACTCAAGTCGTGTCTATGAACTTTGAAAAACACCTTGTTCGTAATATCTAAATCACTGATTATGAGTTACAATACTTCATGTACTTACTCATTCCTATTCCTAACTATGTTTAATCAGTTTGTTAATGAGTTTCAATTGATTTTGATATGGATTAACAACAAATTACAATAAAGCAATTATGTGTCAGAAGCATTAAATGCAAATCAAAGATGAATGTCGAAATTAGACTATCAACCTTTTGAATGTTTTAAATTTCCTTTCCACTTCCAACATTGAGTCTCAACAGACAAATGGAATAAGGAATGTCAACATGGAATTACGACGCTAAATGAAGAAAGAATTCGTGTGAGCAAAGGTCAAGAGTGATTAGTCTCAATGGTCATCTTCATCAGTCACAATGGATAATTCATGAAGCTTCTCAACGGTCTTAAATGCTATCAACTATAAAAGCTAGAAGCATTGAATTTTCAAACTACTGAAACGATGTGCATTCAATTTGTGATTAAGCATTTACTATTTCTATTATTCAGTAATATCTTCAAATATACAAAAACTCTTCAATGATTATTCATTTACTCTTTTAGAGAGTCTTTAAACTTATTATCATTGTATTAATCTCAAGGTTGTGGAACCTTGGAGATTGGGGGTAAGTGATTACAACATGTAAGGGGGAGTTAGTTCTAGAGAGAGAATAACTCCAAGAGTTACAGAGTGTGTAATCACTTCTTAAGATAGTAAAGTCCCAGAGAGTCTGGGGACTGGATGTAGGTCAAGATTTTGGACCGAACCAGTATAAATTTCTGGTGTCTTCTATTTTCTTATTCTTCTCTGTTTATCCTTGTTTTACCTGTGTAATCCAAAGGATCTTAAAGAAAATTTTTAATCACCCAATTCACCCCCCTCTTAGGTGATATTTCATCTTTCATTTGATATCAGAGGATTGGTTATCTAGTTAAGGATTAACATCCTAGATAAAAGATCCAATGGAAGAAATATTTCCTGATGGAGCCTCGATCAATAGACCACCAGGATTCAATGGTGAGCACTATTCATTATGAAAGGCTAAGTTTAGAGTCTTCATGATGGCTACCGAGTATGGGCTTTGGAGAGTGTTCGAAAGAGGAGATTATGTTCCATCCACCATTGAAGATGGTGTTAGAACTCTGAAGCTCAAAGAGGAATACAAGGAAGAAGATAGAAGGCAAGTCACCCTTAATAGCAAAGAGATTCTCATGCTTCAAAGTGCACTAAGCCAAAAGGGGTATTTTCATATCTGCACTTTGCCATTTGCCAAGGCCATGTGGGATGAGCTTGAAATCGCTCGTGAAGGGACAATTGGAATTAAAGAAAATCATGTAAATACCCTGATGACTCAATACGATCTCCTTCGCATGAAGTCTGAGGAATCCATCCGGTGAATTCCAGTTGATATTTACACACCTGATCAATCAACTTGCTGCACTAGGAAAGGAGAATGATCAACCTGTCCAAGTGAGGAAAATTCTGAATGTCCTCAGTAAGGAATGGGAAGCAAAGGTCACGGCTATTGAAGAAGCTCGTGGTGAGTTAATGACGTCAGTGGCAACCTTGTTTGGAAGCTTGTCTGAGTATAAAAGCAAGCTCAAGTTCAGACAAGGACTTGATGACATCAATGGTAAAAATAAGGGAATCTATTGGGATTCGTACACATAGCGAAATGAAATTTATCCAATAAATTACAAATCCTAAGAAGAGGATCTATCAACAGCGTTTAAATTAGGTTAGTAATTAAGAATCGTACCTATGCGAACTCGTCTGTGTGCTTTGCAAACCCATGGGCTAACACCTTCTTGGTCGATCAATCTCTAGGAGCCGACTCTACAAATCCACTCCCTCTACCGGTATCCACACCGAATAGCACTCCAACACGAACGGCAGCGTGCTAGCGCCTCAAGCTTTTGTCTCACGTCTCTCTTCTAGGGTTTCTTTATGGCTCTTCAATTCTCTTGTGTGTCATCAAATTACTCACAACCTAAAGGTATTTATAACCTTAATAGGCCGCATTAAATATTCAAAATCAATCTTATTAATTTTGAAATTGAATTTAAAATTACATCTGTCTAACCGTTTTAATCCAATCTATTTATTTAATGCAAATTAAAAGCCAACTAATTTGATTTATCTTCATAAATCAAATTTGAGATATGATATCTATAATCATAAATCAAATATGAGATATGATATTTATCTTCATAAATCAAATCTGAGATACGATATCTCAATTAGTCTAAACGATTAGTCCATAGGGCATAATTTCCAACAGACTCCCACTTGTACTAGGTGCAATCATTATATATATATATATATATCCTCCCTAAATAAAACATTATATTCATTGAATCTTAGACATATCTTAGATTCAATGAATCTGGACATTATAGCTCGTAATAGGCTATTCTTGTGTGCGACCTTGTAGGCTCACATGAGATTGGCAGCAGGCTAATACTGTACCCAATTCACATGAGGATCGATGATACGATACATCCTATCATACAACCATGTCACATCCCTTTTGTCACGCGATAATTTGGTCAAGGATGAAGTATGGATAGTGTCATCCTCCCGTTCTTGACTATTACTTTCTCGATTCTTGAGTAGTCTAATAATTGAAATGGAAACTCTTTTCCATCATATTATGGACATACATTTCTTAGGCTCACTCATCAAGGGGCCCAGTATTATCTCTCTACAAATGTGAGGGACAAATTTCATCTTGACCATTCATATTCCTCTACATAAAAACCACTAATCTCGATCGAAGTCTTTATCATCACCTGGTCAAAGGTGACTTTTGACTAGGTCAAAGATCAGCGACTCTCATGTAGGAATCCATGATGATCTCAGGTCAAAAGGTATTGCGACATGGTTATACATGAGAAAAACTTATGACTTAATCCATGCAGATTTCTCATAGTGGGTCGGTCTCGTACCTTGTACTCTTACAAGTGCCTAAGACTTTGATTCGTATCTCTATACCTTATCGAAGTCATACTGGTCTTATTTCATCTTTGCTCCCGCATAGATGATCAACCAGGGACATTTAAGACAATCTTTAAGATACATCTAAGGACACAGTCATCATAATAAACATGCAAATGATATGATAACAAAATAAAGAAATATTTTAAATAACAATAATGCTTAAAGTACAATGATTAGCCTTTCCAACAGAAAACTCTCACTTGCACTAGGTATAATCATTGTCCTCACATGACGTTCATGTATTATCTGTGCAAGCGGCTTAGTAAGAGGATCAACAACATTATCTTCTCCTGGTACTTTGCATATTTTATGTCACATCTATCATTGATTTCTCTGATAAGATGAAAACACCTGAGTATATGCTTGGTCCTTTGATGTGACCTAGGCTCTTTGGCCTGCGCAATAGCCTCGCTTTTGTCGTTCTAACAGATCTATTAGATTTGAGAAGGTAGGAACCACCCCCTAGTTTAGTAATGAACTTTCTGATCCAAACGACTTCCTTAGCTGCATCCGATGTTGCTATATACTCAGCTTCCATTTTAGAATATGCTATAATGCTCTGCTTAGAGCTCTTCCAGCTTACCGCACCACCATTCAAAAGGAATACATATCCAGATTGCGATCTTATGTCATATTGGTCAATTTGGAAACTCGCATCTGTGTAACTAGTCACACAGAGCTCATCACCTAATCCACCATATACCAAGAATAATTATTTTGTCCTTCTTAAGTACTTTAGGATATTCTTGACAGCAGTCCAATGATCCTCACCGGGATCTTGTTGATATCTGATGGTCATACTTAAGGAAAATGAGACATCCAGTCGAGTACATAACATGGCATACAAGATAGATCTAATGGCAGAGGCATGTGGAATCTTACTCATACGATCTCTTTGATCAGGTGTACTAGGATACTGATCTTTACTGAGATGGATGCCATGAGACATGGACATGTAACCCCTTTTTTAATCCTGTATATTGAATCTATGCATTATCTTTTCTATGTATGTGCTTTGACTTAGGCCTATTAGCCTCTTAGATCTATCTCTATAGATCCTGATCCCTAGGATGTAAGTGGCTTCGCCTAAATCTTTCATTGAAAAAGACTTTCCTAACTAAGACTTGACACTCTACAAGATAGGAATGTTATTCCCAATGAGTAGGATGTCATCTACATAAAGCACCAGAAATACAACTGTGCTCCCACTAACCTTCTTGTAAACATAAGGTTCATCAATGTTTTGAATGAACCCAAACTCTTTGACTACTTCATCAAAACGATGATTCCAGCTTTGAGATGCTTGCTTCAATTCATAAATGGATCTTTGAAGCTTGCAAACTTTACCAGATTCCTCTGGATGCACAAAGCCTTCAGGTTGTGTCATGTACACATCTTCAAGTAGCTTTCCACTAAGGAAGGTTGTTTTGACGTCCATCTGCCATATTTCATATTCATAATATGCTGCTATGGAAAGAAGGATTCTGATTGATTTGACCATTGCAACTGGAGAAAATGTTTCATTATAGTCCATACCATGTGTCTGAGTGAATTCTTTTGCAACCAGTCGTGCTTTGAAGATACTTACTTTGCCATCTATGTTAGTTTTCTCCTTAAAAACCCACTTACACCCAATAGTTTTTACACCTTCAGGTGGATCGACTAAGGTCTATACCTTATTGTCGTACATGGATTGCATTTCAGATTTCATGGCATCTAGCCATCCTTCGGAGTTTGGTCCTACTATGGCTTCTTGATAGGTAGTTGGCTCATTCTACTCAATGAGCAAGATATAACGACTTCCAGTAGTCAGAAGTACATATCTCTGAGACTTTTTTTGTGTCCTATTGGACCTTCGTGGGCCTTGTGTTACTAAAGCAGGCTCATCAACTTGTTGTAAGTCTTCTTCATTTTCCATTTGTTGTTCTATGTTGTTTTGTGACTCTCGAACTTCTTGAATGTTCACCTTACTCTAACTGGTTCTTTTAGAAATAAACTCTTTCTCCAAAAAGACACCATTCTGGATAACAAACACTTTGTGATCAGTGGGATTGTAGATATAATATATTTAGTTTCCTTAGGATACCCACAAAAAGGAATTTTAAGGATCTAGATGATAATTTATTAGAAGCTTGTTGCTTAACATAAACCTCACATCCTCAAATTTTAAGAAATGACACACTAGGTTTCATCCTAGTCCATATCTCATATGGTGTCTTTTCAACTGTCTTTGATGGAACCTGATTTAGTGTGAACGCGGCTATTTTTAGGGCATGGCCCCAAAAGGACGACGGAAGATCTGTTTGACTCATCATGGATCGAACCATATCTAATAGAGTTCGATTCCTTCACTCAGAAACGACATTCCCTTGTGGTGTTCCTGGAGGAGTTAGTTGTGAGATGATCCCACAACTCCTAAGATGGTCAATGAACTCTTGGCTCAAATATTCACCACCCCGATCAGATCGAAGTGCTTTAATTATTTTATCAGGTTGTTTTGCACTTCATTTTGGAATTTTTTGAACATTTCAAAAGATTCAGACTTATGTTTCATTAGATAGATATACCCATACCTACTAAAATCATCTATGAATGTAATGAAGTACATATAACCTCCTCTGGCAGATGTATTCATTGGTCCTCACACATCAGAATGTATAAGGCCCAATAAATCAGTGGCCCTCTCACTATACCCAGTAAAAGGTGTCTTTGTCATCTTTCCCAATAAACAAGACTCACATGTATCAAATGATTCAAAATCAAAAGAGTTAAGAAATCCATCTTGATGGAGTTTTGAAATTTATTTCTCATTTATATGGCCTAGATGACAATGCCATAGGTAGGTCAGATTCAAATCATTTGACTTGATCCTTTTGGTAGACACGTTATAGATTTGTCCATTATTATGATGTTCTAAATTTAGTGAATAATGACCAAAATGCAAATCACCATCAGCATAAAAAATGTCATTATGATAAATAGAACATTTACCATTCCTAGTAATGGAAGTAAAACCTTCCTTATCCAAATAAGAAAGAGAAACAATGTTGCTACTTAAAGCAGGAACATAAAAGCAATTATTCAAAATTAATAAAAGCCCACTGGGCAAAACAAATTCATAAGTGTCTATGGCTAAAGCATCAACTCTTGCTTGGTTTTCAACTCGTAGGTCTAGTTCACCCTTCTTCGACTTTCCACTGTCCTTGAGACCTTGCATGTTTATGCAAATGTGAGAACCACATGCAATATCTAATACCCATGTAGAGGAAGTAGAAAAATGAATATCTATAACATAAATACTTGAAGAGATAGCCCCACCATCCTTCTTATTCTTTTTTAGATCTTCAAGGTAGAGTTTACAATTCCCCTTCCAATGACTAGGTTCATTGCAGAAAACGCAGACCCCGTCCTTCGAAGGCTTTGCCTTCTTGGCTGCAGGCTTAATTTCGGGCCTATTTGACTCTTTGGTCTTACCAATTGAGCCATTACCCTTTCATTTGCCCTTGCCTTTCTTTTTCATACCCTTTCGTTCGTGCTTGAGAACAATTCTCAAGTTTCTAAACCAATCAAGAAAGTTGGTCCTATTTAGTTTATCCTTCTCAAGAACTTATCACGGTGATAATGTAGCAGTATTACTAGTTGACATGATTCTACAATTAAAATATGCAGAGTTAGTTAGTAATCTTCCACTGAATTAATAACCCTCAATATTATTAGTGGGCTAAGATCCATATTTGGCTTAAATTTAAGTCTGCTTTGGCAGGACGCTTAAAGTCAAGTTATTTAGGTAGGCAACCTCTTTACCAATTACATCACTTGTAACTCTTAGATTTTTATGAGATTCGATCATTGTATGACCCGGCACGTTTAATCTCATCTAATATCTTGAGATCCAAAACTATTTTGATAATCTCAATTAAGTCAATACAATAATGAATGTTGTGAGTATCACTATTCCCCACACTTATCTCACCAAGATAACTCAAGTGCATCCACTTTGGTGGAACATACAAAAGAGTGATCTAGGTTTTTATAAGTATTCATTGATTGACAGCATTATGACTTAAGATTTCAATTAAAGGGTTTAATCTAATTAACTCTATTTATGTGAATGCAATGATAGTTGTATCTCATACAAACAACACATAATACGCAAAATAAACATGTCATGATCAAATCAAAAGCATAATTAAAATGTGACACAACATGGCTCTCCTAACCTAAAATCCTCTCAAGCCAATGAGGGGACTTCACTAAATAAGAAAAGAAAATTACATTAGGAGAAATCTCGTTTAAACATATGAAGGGAGTAAGATGAGAAGAGAATGTACATAGAGAATATTTAGAGAAAAGGCGTGGCACGCAAGCCATATTTAAATATTACAACCATTGTAAAGACTAAAGCCATATTGTTCACCATACCCAAACAATTTGAAAGTAAATCACAACAGGTATTAAGTAGAGTCTATTACACATGCAGCTCAGCCACTCTCCCAACCGAGAGAGCCTCTTGATGCCAATAAGGACCTAAACATGCCCATTGCATTGAGAAAGAAGACATGTTCCTGTACTCAACATCCTATTCAAAACTACATGTCATATGGTAACCTCTCACAGAAGTATTGTCATTTTGTCACTAACTTTGATCAAGTTCAGATACCCACAAATGTACATGAGGCACTTAAAATTTCTGAATGGAAAGATGTTGTTTTGGATGAGATGAACGCTCTTGAGAAAAATCAAACTTGGAATATCACTAACTTACCCCAAGGTAAAAAGGCAGTAGGTGTAAGTAGTTATTTACCCCCAAGTACAACAATGCTAATGGTACCTTGAACAAGTACAAAGCTAAACTAGTTGCTAAGGGCTTTACACAAACTTATGGCTTGGACTACAATGAAACTTTTGCCCCTATAGCAAAGCTAAACAAAGTCAGAATCCTTATTTCCATTGCTGTCAATCTCAAATGGCCTTTGCAACAACTAGACATAAAAAAACGCCTTCCTAAATGGGGACCTAAAAGAAGTTTATATGACACTTCCACCTGGCTTTGAGAATGGTCACGAAAAACAAGTATGCAAGCTGAAGAATACGAACTGAAGCAGTCCCCTAAAGCTTGGTTTGACAAATTCTCACAGGTTCTAAAGGCTAAAGGATATAACCAATGCCTCTTTGATCACACTATGTTCACTATAAACCATGAAGGTATGACTACTATCCTAATAGTATATGTGGATGAAATAATACTTACAAGGAATAATCCTCAAGAAATGAATAGAATCAAACATATGCTAAACCAGGAGTTTGAGGTTAAAAACCTTGGTAACTTGAAATACTTAGGAATGGAAGTGGCTAGGTCAAAAGAAGGAATTCACATATCATAAAGGAAGTATGTCCTTGATTTACTAAAGGAAACTGGTATGCTTGGGTGTAAGCTGAGCAAGACTACCATTAGTGTCAAAAAGAAGAAGAAGAAGAAGAACAAAGTAGAACAGTTAACAACTAAACAAGAGATGGCAGAAAAGAAGAAACAAGGAGGAAGAAAAATCAGCACACATAGGGCGCTACTAGAGATTGGTTAGAAAGCTTATCTATCTTTCTCACACATGGCCTGACATTGCCTATACAGTAAGTACTGCAAGTCAACATATGCACTCGCTAAAGCAAAAACACTTGAATGCAACATATTAAATCCTGAAATATTCCAAAGGAACTCTGGCTGAGGTCTCTTCTTCAGAAAAACTAATCTGAGGACTATTGAGATATACACAAATGTAGAATGGGTAGGAGACCTAGAGAACAACAGCTCTACTTCAAGCTATTGCACATTTGTAAGGAAAAATCTAGTAACATGGCAGAGTCACAAGCAACAAGTGGTATCCAAAAGTAGTGCAGAATCAGAATTAAGATAACTACCTAAAGGAGTCATGGAAGGAATATGGATAAAATAGGCCGCTGACAAGACCTACACCAAGATAGAATCTCCATTAAAACTCTACTATGATAAAAAGGTAGCCTTAAACATGACATTGAATCCAGTACAACACAGTAGAACTAAGCATGTTGATGTTGATCGTCACTTTATCAGGGAAAAGGTTGAAGATGGAATTATTTGTCTTATACTCACAAAAGGTCTACCAGAGGATACCTTTAAAGGTTTTGTATGCAAGTTGGATATGATGAGTATCTATGATCCAACTTGAGGGGAAGTGTGGTAACTACATTATTTTGTAAATAATATTATTAGAGAGAAAATATAGAAATTAGATTAGTCAAGAATCTAGGAGTTGTTAGATCATATTCTATTTTTCAATTTTTGAATTTCCTAGAAGTCTTCAATCTGTTACAACAGATTGCCTTTCACTATACCTTATAAGCAATGAGAACATCCATCAGACTCAATCATCTGATCCTAAATCCTCTACATAAATCACCTAACACATTGATCGGAGTTAATTTAAAATGGAATAAACTTATTGAACCAAGAGATTGCATTTTCTTTCCAGCTTGCCATGCAGCTAGAGATCATCTACAAAACAATTAGAAGTCTAAACAAGACAGAACTACTTACTTCAAGCTTGGTAGGATCCATAGGTTTCAAGCCAAGTTGATCAGAGCTTGCAGACTTTGTGAACCCATGCTAAGCCAAAGCATTTTTAGCTTTATTCTAGCATTTTTAGCTTCCTTTTTTGCCTGAGGATAATCAACCTCAGAACGTCTTTGAGATTTCCACTATCTTTCAATGATCACACAAGATTAGAATAATCTTTACTAAGACTCACTCCCCCTTACGATTGTAATCAGGAACCCACACTCAAGGTTCTATTACCTTGAGATTTTACAACAATCAATTGAATGATAATAACTCTCTCACAGACTAGATATATGATCACTGAAGAATGGAATATCAAAAGATATTTCATAGAGAATTGATAGCAATAAATTTGATCATTCGTTGGTTGATTACTCTGTATTGAATGCTCTTCGTATTTATAGTTGAACTCCATTAATGGATATTGGAGAAGCTTTAACCTATCCGTTAGACACAAAAGCTTTCCGTTAGACACAAGCTGAAGTTGTTGCAAGATTTGGGGATATGCCGCTTTCATATCGTTGTTTAAAATCTTTGCATGACATGCATTTGGTTTCTGTATTTAACTAAGGTAAAGTTGCTTTTGCTTTCACCAAAATGGGTATTTGAGCATATGATCATTTGACCTGCTTTGAATTGTATCTGTGTGTGTGCTCTGTTTTTTTGCTACGTATTTAATGTTCTAACACAATTCTTGCTTTTTAAGGATTTTCACGTAATCCTTCAACTAATCATCTAAAACTCATTAACAAACATATTTAGAAGCATTGAGAACAATAATGAGTAATAATCAAATGTTATGGATGATAAACAGTTAATTTAAGTTTATGAAGACGAATAAGACGAAGTATTTTAAGAACTGATAAGCCAATACTCGAATAACAATTCCCTGTACTCGAGTACCATACTAGAGTAAACATAAACTTACTCAAGGAACCTTGAATTTTCTTTGAGAATGCTTGTGAGTGTTGATAATAACAAACGATATTACTCTAGTAACTAAATCTCCTACTCAAATATCATACTCGAGGACAACTTTAATGTACTCGAGTATTAATCAGAAAGAAAACATAGTGACTAGTGATCAATTGAGCATACTCAATTATAACTTTAATGTACTCCAGTAATTATCTTGAAGGAGACTCAATGCCTTTTTTACTCAATTGTACTTGAGTAATATTATTTCATACTCAAGTACGGTACTCGAGTAAAACATCTTTATACTCAAATAACCTTCAACAAACTAACAATCCATGAATAAGCATGTGTACTTGAGTAATGACTTACCTACTCAAGTAACACTATGGTATACTCGAGTAACTATCAGAATGCTTAGGCACTTTTATATTCCTTTCCAATACTCAGGTAAGGTTGAAGCATACTTGCATATCATACATAAATTTCATTGAATTAAATCCTTTTTCTTTTCCAAGTCTTGTTATCATCAAAACATAATTCCAAGACCTAACATGGATTAGGTTAGGTTTTGGTTTTTGCCATGTTAGGTGTCTAGATGCTAAAAATAATTTTTTTAAAAATAAAATAGTACCTTCGGCTTCCTAATTTTTTATGTTTAGATTTTGAATTGGGGATGCCGAAAGACTATTTTTGGTGCCAAAAGTCCCTTCTTTAAGAGTCCCTTTTCTAAATTGGGACGCCAATATCCTCCACATAATTACAAAAATACCACCAGCTTTTTTTTTTTTACTTCACTTTTTGAAAAACAAACGTTTTTTAGGGATATAAAATCTATATTTTGTAGTAGTGCTTGAACCATGATATCTCTTAGGGATTGTAAAGCTAGTCTATAGCGTACTTGTGTATTTACCAAGTTTCTCAGATGACACTGAAGCTAGTTATTATAGGGCTTCTAATGGAGCAAAGCAAATGCCCTAACTTCTTGGGAAATCACCAAGATGTATAGGATAGAAGGGAGTGACATGAGACCAAGAACATAACCCTATCACCAAGGTTTTGGCTATAAAGGAGTTAATATCATGCCACTGATAGAGGTGAAACTCATCGCTACTTGTTAGTTAAAGAGATCTAATGGAGAATTGAATTAGTTGAAGAGGAGGACTAGCTCAGACATGCATTACTTAAGGTCACACTTCATTTTAGATTCCAATGAGGGCAAAATCACATTCTCAATGCCCAATGGACGCCCATAGAAATTCCACAATTATAGTAAAGCCTAACCTTATGAGTAAGAGCTAACCATCACATTAAAAGCTTAAGTTGGTGTCAGAAGTGCATCTCAATTCCTTTCAACCCATATCAGATATAGGCCCAACAATCTCCAACCACTTTGAGGACCACCAGGCCCAAATCAATCCACACCCCTCATAGACTTGGGACATATCATTCCTCCCTCTTAAAGGATAATTGTTCTCAAACCTTTAATTTAGATAGGAATGATATTTGAACTCATGCTAGCTCTGATACCAAACATTAGGAAGGAAGTACTTGCAGAGGCGCATCCTAATTCCTTTCAACCAATATTAGACATGTCTTCCAATTCCAACAACTTTGTAGTTTATCAGGCTGAAACTAATTCACACCCCTTCCACATAGGGGATGTATCATTCCCTCTCCCTTAAATGAGGTTCATTCTTGAACCTTTTTATAGAAGTGGAATTTGACTCCATGTTGACTCTGATATCAAACCTTAGAAATGAAGTGCTAACAATTATGCAAAAAGTTTAAGCCAATAGCAAAGTGATTCATTTCAACCCAAATAAAACATAAGTCCATCCAAGCGAATGTTTGTAGTGCCTTGTTTTTGGTTTCTAGGCATATTTCTCATTTTAATGTCTTGTTTGCATCTTTCTACTCTACACTTTAATTTGTCTTCATTTTGGGTTTCTTTGTTTCTTTGGCACAAAAAATGACTCTGTTTAATAACTATATACTCCTATAGCTTATTTAGTAGTTTATTTAAATCAAAGCATTCAACGTTGCGAAATTTCTTAGCTTACTTCCTCTCTTCAATTTAGGGCTTTAGCATTTTCTTAGCCAAAAATCCTTCCCTTACTTGGATGGTGTTTACATTGGGAGGTTAAGATAAGACTCCTCTTCCAATTCTATATGTCTATCGTGGGTTAGGGCATAGATCCTGTTTTCTTCTCATATAGCTATTAGGCAATGAAGAAGTTTCATTATCTTTGATGAAAACAATTCAATAAAAACATAGGTTTCCACATAATTTTAAATTTTTGTTAGGGTTTGATAGAATGGCATCATAAAAGCAGTTTAGGGTTAAAATTGCATCAGAAAAAACCTTAGAGCATTGAGTACATTCAAAAACATACTTCAGGGTGTTGTTCGTACTTTAGCCCTTTTTAAAGTTATAACTTATAACATAATATTATCATAACTATAATTTTTTTTAAAAAAAAGTGATTTTTCAAAATATAAATTTTTAAATTTAAGTCATAAATAGTCTTAGAAGAATTGTAATTTTTTTTAATTCCAAGATATATTGTAATGACCCTAAAAATAATATTAGATAATTAATCAAACTTAATTAATATTTAAATTACTGTTGTATATTTCTTTTTCTTTTTTTTGGATAATACAGGCAAGCCAAAGCTTCAAGATAATAGGAAGAGAGAGATAAGAATACAAAATCCTCAATACATCAAAATAAAGAAACTAGGAGCAACAAAACTCCAAATCCTTCAAAAACATATGACGACATCCATCGGGGATAGTTGGAATCAAAGCGACATTGGCGCCAACGGAAGTATTATGGTCCATCTTGGCCATGTAGTTAGCACAGGACATCCATCGGGGATAGTTGTATATTTCTAATAAAAGTAAGATGGTGGCTTAGTGGCACAAAGGTTGTTGTATATCCCTTTGTTTTACCAGCACAACTTCTATTTAAAAAAGAAAGAAAGAAGAAAACAATAAAAAACAACAACAGCACAAGATATTTTCTTCATTCTTATTTTCCCAACGGGAGGAAAGGGAAGAACTTTCAAAAACCATGGACATTTGAGAAGAACCCCACCGCCATTTTACCCCCCAATGGTCCCATCGTCCATATTCTCCTTCTAAAAACAAAGAATAAAAATTGTTTTTTTAAATGATTTATTGATGTTCAAATAAGTAAAGTTCTTTGAATGTATTTTTCAAATAATAAGATCAATTCTTTATTCATGTTCTTGTACTCCTAGCTAGAGCTAGGAATCAGGGCTCGTCCGGCCCTCTAGGGCCGGCCCGTGAAGGGCCAGGGCCTAATAGGGCCGGCCCTCCAAGGCTCGGAGTAAGAAAAACACTTGTTTTTCAAAGCCCGCCCGAGAGCACTAGGGCCAGGGCTGGCCCGCAGGCCCGGAAATTACTATTCCAAATCTTAACTATTTTTTCAGTTTCCTCCACTTTTTTTAAATATAGTTAATAAATTACAACACGAATCATTCAATAAATAAGTACAGTCACTAATTCATAATCAAAAGCAAACTGTGTTCACAAATAACTCACATAAAATATAAAAAGCATATCACTAAGTGACATTAGTACGATAACTATTATTGTCGTCATCTTCGTTACTATCATCGATTTTAACAACTTTTGATTGTTCTTCACTTTGAGTAGTAGCCTCTATCTCATGAGTAAGAATATCATAAAATTCTTCTCCCGTATCATGAACACATCCATAATCTTTATTTGCGACAAATAATAAATCAAATCATAAAATTAGAGTATAGTTATTATATATTTGTAGTTAAATTGTTCAATAACTCTATAACAAATACAAAATATATATATAAATTAATAAATTTAAAAAGGAAAAAAAAGAAAAATCTACAGTGAAAAGGGCCTGCAGGGCGCCTGTTTAAGCCCGAGGCCCGTCAAGATCGGCCCTTTAGAGCTAATTTCAAATAACTCGTCCATTTTTCAAGCCTGGCTCTTAAAGGGCCAGGGCCTAAACGGGCCGGCACGATGGGCCGGACCCGTTTTCCCGGCCCTACTCCTAGCTACCTAAATGATGAACACTAATATAGTCCACACACGCCGCCGGCCGTAGGCGGTTGCCGGCGGTGTATTTTAGTGTTTTGTTTTTTAAAAAAATTATTTAAAAAAAAAGCCGCCGGAGGAAGTCGCCGGCAGTGGTAGGGCCCACCAGCGAGGGAGGGGTTATTTTAGATTTTTGTTTTTTAAAAAATTATTTAAAAAAAACCACCGGAGGAGGTTGCCGGAGGTGGCCGCTGGTGAGGAGGGCGGTTGCCAGCTGTGGTGTTGCCGGTGGTGGGTCCCATCGACAGGGAGGGTTTATTTTAGTCTTTTTTTTAAAAAAAATTAAAACTAGGGGCAAAATGATAATTTCACTCGCATTACTGTTCATTTCCGTCTAAGTTAACGGTTAACGTTAGTCAACTAATGGCACGTGGCATTTTTTCCCCTAAAACGTAACATCGTATGTATTTTTGATCCAGAAAAAAGGTTATGGTGCTGGGCAATCCCTGAGACAAAGATCGTGTGTATTTTTTACCCTTCAGCCTATTTTCAAAATAAGTATATGAAAAATAAGGAGTGATGATAGCAAAGTGGTCATGAAGAATTTTGTTATTAGTACGACAAGATATCATGAAGAAATCTAGAATTAAATATCTTGTAATATTAAATTCTTTGGAAAATAATACACACACCAATGACAGGAGGTAAGCTTTTATCAGTCAAAGTAAAACTACATCGTTTTGATTGAATCCCACCAAATAAATATTGATTGAATCATTATTATTATTATTATTTCTTGTTGCGATTCTCTGCTCCACTTCACACAAAAAATGCCAATTGAATCAATATAATTCTTCCCACAAAATAAAATTGAGCAAATAAAAGATATTGATTGAATTGTTATTATTTCCTATTGCGATTCTCACAAAAAATATTGATTAAATTGGTATAATTCTTCCATCTATCTCCTAATGAACCTAAAATGTCATAAAATAACTTCACATGATCACATAAAAATTGGAATATAAATTGTTGTAACAATTCCAAGATCGGTAATTTATTAATTTAATTGAAAACTAAATAAATGAATAATATTTGAAATATAATTTACTAATAATAAATTTAAATTACCAATTTTCTAATACAAGAGAAAATATGAAATATTTTCAAAATAAGTATATGAAAAGTAAGGAAGAATGATAGCAAAGTGGTTACAAAGAATTTCAAACTATAATATTAGTACAGCTAGATATCAAAATGAAATCTAGAATTAAATATATCGTAATATTAAATTATTTGGAAAATAATATATATATATATATATATATATATATATATATATATATATATAAATAATATTTTCTGTAAAAAATAAAATAAAACTTTATTTTGAGGATTACAATGCGTCCGAGTAAGCTTATTAATATTCAACATTTAAACTAAAAATAGCACATAAACTGTCCCTAAAAAAAGTTTTTCCTCATAGGTGGTCGTACTAATAGCATAGTTTGAAATTATTTGTAACTCACTTTGCTATTAACCTTCTTTACTTTTCATATACTTATTTTGAAAATATTTCATATACTCAAACGCATTAATATAACCCTCAAAATAAAGTTTTTTTTATCTTATATATATATATATAATTTTATTTTCCAAAGAATTTAATATTATGAGATATTTAATTCTAGATTTCTTTACGATATCTAGTCGTACTAATATCATAATTTCAAAATTCTTTATAACCACTTTGCTATCATCCCGCTTTATTTTTCATATACTTTTTTTGAAAATATTTTATTTTACATTTTTTTTATTTTTTAAAATTTTAATTTAATATTTAAACTTCCTAATAGCTAGCTATGCTAATAGAATAGTTTGAAATTCTTTATAGCTCACTTTGCTATCATCCCTCCTTACTTTTCATATACTTAGTTTGAAAATATTTCATATACTTAGACGCATTGTAATCCTTAAAATAAATTTTTATTTTATTTTTTATCAAAAATATTATATATATATATATATATATATATATATATATATAGATTTCTTCCTAATATATTGCTGTACTAATAGTATAGTTTGAAATTCTTTATAACCATTTTGTTATCATCTCTCCTTATTTTTCATATACTTATTTTGAAAATATTTTATTTTATATATTTATTTTATTTTTCAAAATTTGAATTTAATATTTAAATTTTTGGGATTAAAAAACTAATCTAATATGATATAATCAAATAAGTCTTATAACTTAGTCCATCACATAACAGGAAAACTAAAAAAAAAAAATCTGCCCCTGTTTAGTCGATTACATGTCATATGTAGTCGACTAAACAGTTTAGTCTATTACATATGGCATGTAATCGACTAAACAAAGGCATCTTAGTTAATAGTTTTCAGATAGGGGTATTTTAGTAAATAATTATTTATTTAGGGGCATTTTGCTCCGGAAAACCTATAATCATCGCTTTTATTATAAGTTTCATGTATGTTAGTATGGTGTCGACCTCCTTCTATTAAACTATTCTTGTTATATAGAGCATTTTGGGAAGTTCTATTTATTAGGGACACTGTTAAAATTTCTATAATAAGATCATGACTTTGTATTGTAAACATGTCTACTTACAAGTATGAGAATCTATCTATATACAAGACTTAGGTTCGCTCATATTACGTGTTGCTTACTTACAACTAAGAATTTTTTTACAAATATTTTTGTGATAATTACGAGTTACCCTTAATAATTTATAACTTATCAAATACATTCTTACATACATTTTTCAGACAACTTATCCATAAAAAGTTAAATTTAAATTTAAGAATTTTTTTTAATTAATTTCCTTTCCCAGGCATACTTATTTGCTACAAGTTTCCGTATGCCTGCCAAATAAAAATAAAAAATCCTGTGAGGTAAATAACAGATTGGTTTAAAAAGTTTTTCTTATGCTACATAATTTTATAGGTTTTAATGTTTCTACTTTTGCTGTAGAAAATTTTTTTCTGCTACACTCACATAAAAGTGAGTGGGCCTAACTCATATTCTCTCTCTCTTATAATGGGACTCAATCACTTTTATGTGAGTATGTCAGAAAAAATATTTCTACAACAAAAACAGGAACATTAAACCCAATTTTATACTCTATATTGTTAATGTGCTTAAATAACTTTCAACTTTTTAAAAAAGTGCAATAATAGTTATGAACTATTTTTTGAAATAAAAGTAATCATAAACATTATAAAAGAGGGCAAAAGTAACCATGCCTTTATAATCTGTTAATGTCGATTATTGTGAACTTTTTAATAAAAGATTAAGGTGCTAAAATAACTATTAACTCATACCAAAAATGAAAAATAATCTCAATTTTTGTTGTTGCAAAAGTAACTAAAAGGTGACTTCTTTAACATTAATTCATAAGTTTTTCTTTGGCTTTTATATTATGATTGTTTTATCAATTTGGAGATTAAAATGACAAAAGTAAAAGAAAAAAATTATGAATTATTGTTCAAATCACTTTTTTTATTTTGTTGAGAATAACGAAGGGAACGAAACTTGTCATCACAACTGTAAAAGATAAAATTCTCAACATAAATAACATAAATCGCGTCATCGCAAATGTTGAAGCAATTCCATAATCAACCATGAGAATATTATAAGGGAGGATATTTGAGAGGAAAACTAGGAGGCAATGGAAAATCACATATCCATATGGTAGGGTTAGGAAAATCCACATCTCCACTAGTCACCCCATAATTAAAATCTGCTTTGATAGCAATTTGCATAATCAACAAAAATAAACTTGTTACACCCCTACAAGCCTTGCCTTTTCAAGTGACGGGTTAAAGGGATTCATTTTTACTTATTACCTTTCCACTTCTACTTGATCACTTTCAACATATATCGGAGTAGACGCAACATAGCATATTACTAGTTTGGACAAATACAATATACTAATAAAAGTACAATAAACCAAAAAGTAAATAAATCCCCAAAGGATTAAGGATATAGTCATCCCAAATAAAATATTAAACAAAAAATAATATTATACTCTTATTCAGAATACAACATTAAGCCTCCTTAGAGCATCTTCATATCTTTGCATCAATACTCTCGGCCCTTACCTTTTAAACTCTTGATTGTCTCAACTTGAAGCACCTGTATCCCTAAACTAGTTCGGAGTTCAAAGTTGAACCCCAAAGTAACTGTTAGACTCATATACAATATGTACACCATGCATGCAATGCAAATCACAATCAAGAAGTAAAAACAAATGAACTTGCCTCTAGCACAATAAACTGTCATGTAGCATCTCCATAGGACCGCCTGGTCAAGACAAGCCCCCCGAACCAACGCGTTAAGAGGCCTCAGTAGCCAAGGCTGCTGACCTTAGCCACCTACCTCAAGGCCACAACAGTCACCTAAGGACACAGAGCTTAACAGCATCGCCTATCCTAATATCTCAGTACTGTAGAAAAACCCTAAGGACACACAGTCTCATAGGCACAACAGCCCGATCCTACATGCCCTCGATACTATAGCAGACTCTTAAGGACACACTGTCCAATAGGTACTACAACCCGATCACAATACTGCAACAGAAACCCAAGGACACGCAGTCTAATAGGTCCTATAGCCCGACCTCCATGATAAAGCATACATGCTAAAGCAACATAGAGTATACAAGTCAACCGTTACTACCTAACACTCCTTGAAAACGGTAAACTCTTCTCTTGGCATTGGAAATATGTCCCACACGTGCTATTACCTGAGATACAACAAAATATCACACTTTTAATCACTAGTACCAACTTTACTTCAAGTTCCATAAATTTTGCCTAACTCCAGAATTTTCCAAAATCTCTAACCCAACTTCTTTTATTTTTAATATATTCTAGAAACATCATATTGACATGAAATCAGTGGCCATTGAACTCTTAGGATGTCTAGTTTATAGGAAAAATAATTATCAACGTCATCTGGATTTGAATCCTTCTTTGATTCCCAAACTTTGGCTACTAGTCCAAGACAAAATTCATGTTTTTAGGTCATCTTCACCCTTAAAGATCTCTCGGTTGAAAAATCAAAATGACACAAAATATTATAACAAAATAATCCTTAGGATGTCTACTTTCACCATGTGAAACTTACTTCAAAGCATTTCAACTACATTTACTACTTCAAAACCGTCGATTTACGTTCGCTGCCCAAAAATCATAAAAATCAGCAGATTTATGTAGTTTGAAAATTTAAGCTTTTCAGGTTTGGAAAAAGGTGATCCCACTTGTCCCAACACAAAAACACGTTTTGGACTCAATAAGAACCTTAAAATATAAAACTCCTCCTGTAACTCCATGAAAACATTATAGGGCAAAAGCAAGAACTTGTAGTTTGTCGGTGAAATACTTACCTTGGAATTTCGAATTTCGATTGTGTATGGCCTCCTTCACTTCCTAAACCAAGACTTCAGCTCTGAACACTCTCCTCTCACACTTTGAGCACATCCTTGGGTAGGTGGAAATGAGGGGAGGAAGTGTCCTTATATAGACTTCAAGGGTTAGGGTTTTTGTTCACTTTTGGTTCACTACTAGAAAATAAAGAATTTGCGACGGAATAATGTCCACCACAAAAATCAGGAAATTTGTGACGGAAATAATTTTTTGTTGCAGAAAAAAAAGGTCTTTCAGCTTAATTTAGTGACGGAAGAATTCCCCCGGGCGCTGCCACTGACAACCTCGACTTAACATTATAATTATTTTTATCTTTTTTATAATGTTCATGATTATTTTTATTCTAAAAAATCATTTATAATTAATATTATGCTTTTAAAAATGTAGAAGGTTAGTTAAATATTTTAAGCCCTATTAATTTATGTTTGTATTAATTTTTTAAAAATAATTTTTATAATTTACGTGATAAATATGTCAGATGGATTTATGGGATTAAAAAACCCTTCTTAACTTAAATTTTTTTGATGTTTACGAGGTATCTTGGTTTGCTTAGCTTATGGAATGCTGGGGGATGTTCGGTTTTCGAATTCCATTGTCATAATCCGAAATGCTTCCGGTATCATTGCGGTGTTGGCGGCTGTGGGCTATGCAGGTTCAAAGGCAGGATAGACTCAGCGTTTCTGTGGCTATGAGAAACGGTATTAACTCCAGCAATCTTCAGGTACTGTGAATCGTGTTTCCCACATTTGGGATGTGAGATAAAATTCATGCTCTTTGGTTTGTTGTTTGGGAAAATCTCCCAATAAGAGGTAAGATGAAGGCATCACGAGCATAGGTGGAAATTCAAGTACGCCAATCAACATTGCTTCTTTTAGGTTCCCTAAACTCTCAATCTCGATCTACCTAGTTGCTTTTGGTGGCCATTCGATTAAGTTTCTTCAGTACCCTGTAAAATTTCTAGTCTAGCTGAAAAGTATACTTACTAAAATGTGAGAAAAAAATCTTTGAAGCTTTGTTAAAAATCCTACTCCATTCGAAGTGTCACAGGGCACAATGGTTACAAAAATATTATAACTTGGGGTAATGGAATCTGTTGATCCCCATCTCTCCGCTGCGCTAACTGTGTGTTCTGTCTGAAATGTTATGCTTTGATTATGTTATGTTTGTTCTTTGTTGAACTCTATATTGCTACATATGAGTTAGTTATCTGCTTTTGTTACATATCATAAAGCTTGCTTCCCTACATATTAAGATTTTCATTCTATCTATTTCTCCTGTCTTTCGTTCCTTCACAAGATGGAACGAAAGACAGGAGAATTACTAATATTTTCTAAACTGAGAGAGTTTTATTAATAATATTTTTACCCATTAGCAGGTATTTTCTAAACTGAAACTCTGCAATGAAGAGTTTATGGGAAAATTACTTAGCAGGAGATGGACTCTGCACAGCCCTGAAACAAAAGTTCACCAAGTAATACGAAGAGACAAATCGCATGACCGTAGTGTTTTTTTACACACTAATCCATTTTTCAATTGTGACTTAAGGGAGATGGATAAAGAAGATCCATACTTCTATATTGTGCGGGATGATTTGTTGCACCCATTAATTAATGGAAATAAAGCAAGAAAACTAGATGGAGTACTTCCTCTACTTGAATATTGTTCTGTCACGGATGTGGTGAGCTTATCCTTCGAAGTAGTAAATGTATCTTGAAATGCTTTTCTTTGATCTATGTTTGATATTTATTTTTTTTGAGTGTGTTAGTTCATTTTGTTGGCTTCTCCAAGGGCATTTTTCCAAATAAATATTATTACCCTCCTTTTCTTCTTTTGAATGTTTTGCATCATATATTCATATCTGATAATTTCTTGAATACTTGAGTATTTGCTTTGAATTCGTAGGAGTAACATCAACAATGGAATTGGCTCTTCTTGATTTCTAATAGAAAGTTGGTTTAAAGTGTCAGTAATTACAAATATTCTATACATATTGTGAATCAAATGATTAGCTGGTGAATTGATTAATCAGATATTTCATTGGTGTAGTCATATTGGGTATTAATTCTCAGTATCTTGCTGGGCTGTTCAAATTGTCAATCTGTTTGGGCAATTACTTGTACAAATGACTGTAGCCTTGCAAGTTCTTAATCATGGGGAATTCCAAGATCAAACCCTCTTTTGGCCAATCCAAGATCAACTACTCAACTAACACATTTTCTAGGTTACATGTGGAGGCTGTCAGAGTGCTCACACTGCTGCCACTGGTAGGTATTTGTACGTCTATGGCATAAAGTTTTACTGAATTTTTGGAATTACATGAAATTTAAAATTTAGATGGAGCAAACACTACAAGGATAATTCCAAACCATGATTCGCATATCTTGCAGCTGCTCTATGTGCTGAGAAAGGAATCAAATCACATTTGCTTCTACGAGGAGAGCAACCTGAAATCCTGACTGGCTATAACTTGATGTCCACAATATATGGAAATGTGACCTATGTTCCTAGATCTATTTATGCCAACCGTGTAGAGATGCTAAAGAACCATGCCAAGTTGGTGGCTGGTAGCAACGATTCTGTAGTATGTTTAGATGATATCATCGAAGCTTCAACAGCCAGCTTGTCTACTTCTCCAACACTAGCAGGAATGGATGCTAGTAGAAATGCTAGAAACCGTCTAAGAAAGATTTTAATAATTAATGAAGGTGCAGCTGATTCTGTAGCTCTACTAGGTAATGATGAGAGCTGTTTTTATTAATAAAACACTCTCTTCATGTAGGTATGCATACTTTTCGGACCATTTTCTTTTTCATTAGGTAAAGAACTAAATAGAGCCTGCGTTAAGCCAAATTCAAGTTCCCAATAACGATGTGTGTGTGTTTGTGTGTGTATGCCTTGATGAGAGATTTTACTTTGTTTTTTTTTTTTTTTTAATATCGTTTTAATTGATCTTACTAGTGGTTAATAGGGTAAATTACTATTCCCTCCATGCCCACCTTACTCAAATTTGTCATCTATTATGGTCAAATACATATTTAACTAGAGGGAAGTCTGGTGTAAATGCATGGGGACCCTGAAAAACAGGGAATTTGCAAAAGTAACAAGAGGCAGGTGAAAAAAGGTGGGTCCCATGAACTGGTTAGAAGCTTGTGTCTTAGTACACAACTCTATAGTATTTATGGAGTGGTAAGTATAAGAGTGTTTACTTTTTTTTTTTTTTTTTGCCAAAATAAGTGTGACTGGGCTTAGTTGATATTGCAGAAGAGGTCAATTCGGTGCTCTTCTAAAACTTCAAAAGGGGGAAGTATACTTTTTCAAAACTAAGAAGACTAACTTAAGAGTATCTCATAAAGTAATGTACCCTAATGTTTGACCAAAAAAAAAAGTAATGTACCCCAATAAATATGAATGGTTATTGGAGAAAGTCAAATATTGAATATGTACATTCACATGGTTCAGTTGTTGATCACACCTGTCAAAAATCAATGCCTGTTATTGATGAGTATAAAATCATGGAGAATTGTAGTGGCCGTGTCAAATAACTCACATTTTCTGATTAAGGGCATTTCTATTATTATGGATCTTATACCGTTTGGAATTCATGTTTTTGTGGTGTTAATGTTGCCAAGGTTTGATAAAATTTGATGGTTGTTGCAATAACTTATTCTCTCCTTGTGTAGGTGTTATTCGGCTGGTGCAATACTTGTCAGAGAATCATTTATTTGGAAGAAGGGCATTGAGATTTGTTGTAGATGCTGGTACTGGGACAACAGCTATTGGTTTAGGACTTGCTGCCCTATGTTTGGGGTGTGTTTTGGATTGTATAACATGCCATTTTATTTTATGAGATTTTTTTTAATAATTTGATAATATTTATCCGTAGTTTTTGCTTCCATGCAGACTCCCATGGATGGTCTATGCAGTCATGCTGGCTGACACAATTGATGCATACAGAGCAAAGGAAGAACGATTAATTTCTGAATTTAAGAAGCATTTTAATGTTCAGTTTATTGACCACAATGTGAACAAAGAGGATGCCAGAATCGTGCATTGGGTGGAACGATCTCATCCAAGAAAGTAAGTGTTTCTATTATCTTAATGGTGGTGCTTTTTGTAAGCATTTATGCCAAGTACCGTCTTAATATACTCATCTGTGAAAACTAGTCAGCAAAAGCATCTCAAATAGAAGATTTTCCTTAAAGATAACACTAATGATGGCATTTCGAAGTGTATGAAAAAAATGATGGCATTTCAAAAGATCATTCTGTATAGCGATGCATCAATGTTCAGTTATATCCTTGAATCTATACTCATCGGTTGCTTTTGCTTGAGATTGCTACACATTGAATTGTAGATTCCTTGATTCGGTTAATGAAATGGCTAATATTCTTTCATTAAGAGAAATCCACCGCCGAACAGTTAACTTGAGCAATTATGGTGGTTGTCTATAATTTTTTACTAGAGGCCATGGGTCAAACACTCAATCAATATCTATAAAAGTGAAATTGTTGAAACTGAGGAATTAAGGGAGCAAAAATTCACTAGGAAAGAGTTACCAAGAAGTTAATATCCTTCCTAGTGATGTAGTTATATATTCAGAAAGAATAGCACCCAATAATGTGCTTATGTACGAAGCCATGTTCAGAATTTGTAAATAGTGGGACTTATTATATGGGTTCTGTGCATTGCATAGGCCCCACTATCTAATGTATTTGACTAACTAGAAAGCAAAGGCTGAGAGAAATGTTGTTATCTACTTATCTTCAATGAATGTTCTAATTCTATGCAAGTCAGAAGGGATTCCTATTTGTAGGCTTACATCAAAAGGGAATTACAATAGTATCCATAGAGCTTAGGAAAATGTGCTCCAATCTCCTTAAAGGCTAGTTAATTTACAGTAGGCCCAAAATAAAAATAAGAGAAAAGATCAGTAATTCCATATTATACAATTACTTTTATAGAGAATGTACAATCGGGTGAAGAACAGTTCCCACTTAAAACAGTGATTGTAGACAATATCTTCACATCAATTTTTTTGTCTCTGTAACACTTCCCTTTTTTGGTAATTTTGTAACAATTTACCGTTTTTTTATGCATGAATACTTGCAAAATTTCTAGATTTGGAAAAGTTTTGGAAGGGGAAATGCAAACATGCCAGCAAATTGCACAACAAACTGGGATTCTGGTGGATCCTGTGTACACTCTGGCTGCTTGGGAAATGGCTACGCTTTTGTGTGAGGAAGAAGCTAAAGGAGGACAAGAGGTGGTTATGCTTCACACTGGAGGCACTTTGGGCATGTTTGGGTTAGCTCAGAGGTACAAAAATTACTTTGGCACCCTCAAGAAATGACTCAACCTATATTAACAGAGGACCTATGCTAAATGGAAACTTGCTGAAGCTTTCATGTTTCTCTCCCCATGTAAGCACTCCCTCGCTCCTTAATATAAGACAAATTTACCTAATTTCATTAGATTAAAGAAGTTAGTTAATATAACATGTATGTTCTTAAACACCTTGGTCATCTTCATTAATTCTTTCCTTTGATTGTTGTTGATGGAGTATCAATAGGAGTAAATTTAGAAAAGGGTTAATACACATGTTTTTTTGAGGAGCAAAAATACACATGTGGTTATTATTTTGGTGCAAAAGTCACATCCCACCGTTAAGTCACTGTTCACCGCTGAACAGTGACTTAACGGTGGGATGTGACTTTTGCACCAAAATAGTAACCACATGTGTATTTTTGCTTCTCAAAAAAGTATATGTGTATTTTTGCTTCTGGGAAAAAACTCGTGTATTTTTGCACCTTAACCCTTTAGAAAATATTAACAAACATGAAAAATATGATTTACATTTAAGACAACTCAAATATGTCCTATATTAAGCACCAGAGGGAGTATTATTTATTTTTTTATGGTTATCACAATGTAATATTGGATGATTAAATTTATCTTTTATGCATAATGTATTTTGATTGAAATTTGCACGTTAGAAATATTAAAAAAGAAAAAAGAAAAAAAAAACTGATTAACCTTGTTTAAATTAAAAGCAAGTTCCTTGAAGCTGACATGAAGAATAAAATCCAACAGGACATGCCAGTAGCCAGATTAATAGCAGGTACAATACATTCAGTGTAAGTTGCCTTGTTTGTTATTTGTTAAGACATTCTGTATCAGTTAAATTGAACAAATGATAATGAAATTTATTTTATTTTTAAAAATTAAATTAATGACAACTAAGTCCCCGAAAAATTGTTCTCTAAAATTAGTCGTGAACATCAATTCTCATAGTTGTAAACCAAAGGTTATAGTTAAAACTCAAATGCTTTATTTGTAATCTGCGCTTTACAATCGGGCCCTGTACTCAAAGCTCCTCTTTAAGTCCTTATTAATTGGGAGGTTGAGTTTAAGTCATCTATGAGGATGTAATGGGTACAAGAATTAGGGGATAAAATTAATAGGGTAATAGTGTGAAAATAAATGTGTTTTTTTGAGAGTGTGTCTAACACTAAATGCTTTTATTTATTTATTTATAAAAGTATGATAAAAGTTACAAATTCCATTAAATATACATGATAAAATTAACTTCAATTTAACGAATGTCAGTTATACTTTACGGAATCTGTGACTTTTATTCTATTTTTGTAACCTTGTAGTCATCTTTATAATTGAAAAAAGTACTTGATGTTATCCGCACTTTTGGAAAAATCACATGTGTATTTTTAATCTTAATTCAAATTAATATTTGCAACTTGTTTTTTAGAAAGAAAAATTGTCGAACGTATCTGTCGTTATCTCCCCATGAACAATGTAATTTCCTACAATGCTTATAAGGGTTAAATGACATTTGTTGGTTCTAAAACTATTTTTACTGGCCACCGAATGCGCATGAGAAAATAGTTTAAAGGCAAAAATGTGCTTTAAGCCTTCTTGTAAATACATTCATATTGGTGATTCAATAAATGGAATTATGTACTTTTTTGTCACAAAAATTCTAAAATTTGTGCCGTCTAAGTTCTAACTAATTTATTCATATCAATCGATGAGATTGGGTCTAACGGAAGGAGCTGGTCCTTTATAATATGGTGAATCAATGCAAAATCCTTGTTGTGAGAGGTATCACATTTAGTGCCCAACAGTGCCTCGAACATAATTAGCTCCAATAAGAGTATAATTGGGCCTAGCAAAAAAAACACATATAAATTAAAATAATTAAATTTGTTATAAAATTTAAGTGATTCCCAATATTACTTTTATTAATTGCATTATAACTCAAATATCACATTGATAAATCCTAATTTTCACATATTTTATCCCACCTTATTTCATTTATTTTGGGGATTATTTTAGGCTAATTTGGATATATTAGATAATATTTGGATTGTTAGCTAATTTTAGGAAATAATATAAATCTGAATTAATTATAAGATAATCAATGCTCAAATCCTTGTTGTGAGAGGTATCGCATTTAGTGCCCAACAGTGTCTCGAATATAATTAGCTCCAATAAGAGTATAATTGGGCCTAGCAAAAAAAACACATATAAATTAAAATAATTAAATTTGTTATAAAATTTAAGTGATTCCCAATGTTACTTTTATTAATTGCATTATAACTCAAATATCACATTGATAAATCCTAATTTTCATATATTTTATCCCACCTTATTTCATTTATTTTGGGGATTATTTTAGGCTAATTTGGATATATTAGATAATATTTGGATTGTTAGCTAATTTTAGGAAATAATATAAATCTGAATTAATTATAAGATATTGAGTTTAAATTATTGATATTCTGATTGATATCTTATGATTAAATAATATCTCTTGATACATGATATATTGTGATTTTATAAGATCCTATGGTGCAGAATTTTTCAGGATAGCTAAAAGAAAATCCAATGGTGAAATCTTATAGGGCTACTTGAATTTTATTGGACTCAAGTTGGTACCTAAAAGCCCTCCTCTCCTCCCTTTTAATTAACCTAGCTCTGCCTATAAAAGAAGCTTCAGTCGCAAGATCAAGGGCGAGAACGTTGAACGCCGCAAAAGAAAAAAACCGAAGAGCTGAAGCAAGACGGAGACACCGAATTCACGTAGAGACGCAGAGGCGCACAGGACATTGCTGGGCTATTATTCTTCATTCATTAATCAATCACCCATCCTCATCTTCTCTACCACGTGCCCATATACCTTGCAAGAAGTGATTCCAATTCAATTCTTGTCCTTTTCTCCTTTGACAAATGTTTAGGGCGGTGGTGACCTGCGAGGAGATTGAAGAACAGAGTATTATGGAAGCTTAAGCTATAGGGAGGCAATTTGGGAGGAGCATGGAGGAAGTTAAGGCCTAGGGTTTACATATGAAGATCAGTTCTTTTTATCTCTTTAATTCAAACTTGAGATTATTTAGTTTTTAAGGATTTCGAGTTGTATTAATTGAGAACAATCTAATTTTAGATTTTAGACTTATTTCTTTTGGATTAAACTGATAATTTGAAGTTTTATGCATATTGTTAGACTCTTGTTTGCAACTTTTAGATTGTCAATTAGATTAATAATTGAGTTTTCGTTATTAATTTAGTTGTTAATTTGGTTTATCATCTTAATTGTTTAATTGGGTCGATAAATTATCTAGTTGTTTAATTGGATAATTGTAAACAAGATTTCTAAATTATTTTAGAATTAAAGGTAATTAGTTTTTAATGAGTTTAACTAGCCGCTTATTTCATTATGAGTTTTCTAATGGAATATGTGTTATTGAGCTTGAGGGTTTCCCAAGTTTAAATTAGGTAATTGAACTCATTAATTTCAATCTCTCATTAACCTCCCTTGGGTCTAGTTAATTAATTTAGGCTAAAAAAGTTAACTCCATGCAATTCCTAAGTTGTCCTCTTCATCATCATAACTAAATCAAACTTTTATTATTTGATTTGCTTTTAATTAATATTCTTCTTAGGATTTTAATTCTCTTATAAGAAAAACCCCAAAAATTGCATTCAACTCATATAGATTAGTCTCATTTTCATATAGGTTTTAGAGTCAATTGCATTAGTACATTTAGTTAGTTAATTGCATATAGGTAGTAGTTTTGCATTCTAGTTTAGATCCATTTACATTTCATTGCATCTTTTCATCACCTAAATTTAACCTAAAGAAAACCCACAGCTTGCTCCTTGGGAGAATGACCTAGGTTGACCTTAAACTACATAATTAATTAGGACCTAGTTTAATTGATCTCTTTAACGACAAAAGCGGCTCGATCACACATTAATTATTACTCTCACACTACTCTTATTAAATGTGGTCATACATTTTAAAAAAAAAAAATGCTACCCAAATACTAGCAAGTTATAAAAATAACTAACAATAGTTGGTGTATTATTATAAGAACTAAAAATAATATTATAGTATAAACAGTGGTTTTGCAGAATAATTTAAAGACAAAAATACCATTTAACCCTTTTTAATACAAACATTGATATTGGTGATTCAATTAAGTGGAACTATACACTTTTTGTCCCACAAATGGTATCAAAACTGTAGACTTGACCATAGAAGAATGCATCAATCAGCTTAAAATACTCAACATTGGGGAAGATGTGGTAACTGGTAAGAATGAAGATTATACAATAAAAAGTATAGACATGAGATGTGAATTTTTTTAAGCCCACATTTTGACACTAGCCTAGTCCCACCTCTGTGGATTCTGTATTTAATATAAAGATGTTCCTATGTTAATAATAATACTGATATACATGCAATATTAACTTTAGTACTTAATATAAGATCTATTTTGTAATTCAAACTACAAAATGAATCTCATATTTGGTATCCGACATAGGAGTTTTCTACTTTTATTATTCTACTGGAGGATTCTAACTAGCAATCAAGCGCTCTGCTTTGATCATATTACAGAATAATCCATCTTTCCACTGACTAAAAGAATGTAGAGTACTTGCGTTTTTAAAAACAAGATTAATTACATTAAACCCCTAAACTATGGTTTCAAAATTCATTTTCTGTAAATCAAGATAAAATTTATCTTACATACTTATTATATAAATAGTAAAAATTATTGTCCAAAAATTAATTTAAACATGGAGTAGTGAGTAGTGGGCTATTTATTTTTTAACCATGTTCGTTCATTTGGGGTCCACATCTAATTGTTCCTATGACAAATAGAGTTTGACCGCAATTAATTCATTGGTACTTTATCTATTTAATACAGAAGCATGAACTTTTTTCGCCCGCGATATTACTCATGTGACGACTAAATTATATTCTTTGGCTTTTAATTATAAGATTAAATTAATTTTTTAAGAAAAATTAAGAAAGTTAATTAAATGATTTTATTTGTATTTTTCTATAAACTAATTATTTTAACTAATAAAAATATATATAATATAAATGATACACAACATATGATATGATTAAGTAACTTATTTAGCTTCCTTAATTTCTTTAAAAAAAGTCAACGCAGTCTTATAATTAAGACGGGAGGTAGTATAAAATTATTTACTATAGAACGTATGATTGGAATTTCTTTTGAGAATGACCAAAAAAAAAGGGTTCTAAAATATGCTCCTAAAAAATATACTCCTCGATCACATATTTAGCTTTTTTAAAGAGAGATTAAGGAAATTAAATTAGTTAGTTAATCATAGTACATATCATATATCATTTGATTATAAATTAGTTCGTTAGACAAATTAATTTAGTATGAAAAAGATAAATTTAAAATTTTAAAGGAATTTTTTAGCTTCCTTAATATTTTTAAAGAACCAAATATATTCTTCAATTAAGGACAAGGGAGTACATATCCTATGTTAGAAGCACAAAGTGACCTAATGTTATTGAAGTTTCCAGGGAATTTTTCGTGCATAACCAAATTTCCCATAATTTTAAAAGAAAATCCCACAATCGCAGCAGCCGATAGCTGGAGCTACAAAACAATCATAGAATTGAAACTACCTGATCTATATTGGTGCCTGTTTGGAAGTAACTGACAATCTAGGTTTTGGGCAAGTTGTGACAATTCTTCTCATATACTTACTTCGTATTATGCAAAATTTAGGTTTTGGAAGGTATTATGGATACAAATAAAAGCCCACTAAGAAATGAGGCCCAACACCAGCAGATCACACTTGGATCTATATCAGATCCTAACCGCCCTCAAATCAAGGCCGTATCATTAAAGATGTCAAATATATTTAGTGATAAGATAACAGAAAGCCCATCAATCCAGGGCCCAGGTAAACATATAAATAGGGTCTAAACCCTAAAAAGGTACACATGCTCTCTCTAGCCTTTTAATTCCTGCCAATACTGTTCACACACCCCACCCCTCAGGCAAAAGCCATTTGTATGCACGGTGATCCTTAAGCATTACCTGATATCTGATCCATAGAAATCTGGGAGAGCCCTCCGATCCAATATCAAATACTAGTCCAACTGAACTAAACATTAGTGTTCTACAACAGAACATTGGCGCCGTCCGTGGGGACCGTAAAATTCAATCACCGTGACCAACGATGACTAACACTAGAAGCAAAAGTCAAATGCTCATGCAAGAGCAAAATCAAGAACGACATGATTACAATGACCAACAACAGGGAACCATCCCGGATGATGATGCTATGCCAGTCCATGAACCTCAGGACACGGATCTCCCTCCACCTGAGGCTAACCCAACAGACCTGGCACTTCAACAAGCTAACCAATCAAATTCATCTCAGCAGTTCCAAATTGGCAACCCGGACATCTACCTATTACACAACTCGATGGGATCACTGCTAAGACAAATTGAGACAATGGAAAAATGTAGCTACATCTAGAGTCAAAAGAGCGACCAAATGGTCGAGATGCTGGAATAACTCTTGAAACAACACAGCCCCCACCTCAAGGGGAAGGCCGAGATGACCAGCCTGCTAGGGATGTTGACTTTAATCAACAGCCCACAGATCTTCCTCGAGCTGAAGAACCTGGACCCGGCAGAGAAGCTTTGACTAACAACGTCGGGCGAAACAACCATTAATCGGGCTTCGAATGAGGAAACCCAGACATCTAAGAAGAGCAAGCAATCTAGTGACAATCGGGATGCTAGAACGAATACTTCTAGAAAACACAGAATGTGGTATGGCGAAGGGAGAAAAAACAACATCCCGTTTTCAAACGAGATTACGGAGGCAGTATACCCAAAGAACTTTAATGCCTCTAACATGCCTAAATACGACGGAAGTCAAGATCCTTAAGCTCATCTTAATACCTTCGACACTGAAATGCTCGTCCGAGGTTATAAGGGACCAATTATATCTTGGCTATTTGCCTCAACTTTAAGAGGAGCTGCACAGGTATGGTTTCATACCTTACCCCCCAAGTCGATCTCAGATTTCGATGAACTGGGAGACAAATTCTTGCTTAACTTTGCGATAAGCAAAAAGCAACTAAAGTTCGTATACACTTTGGGAAAAATAAAGCAGCATCCCGGCGAGATCCTTCAGAAGTATCTCGATTGTTTTAAAAAGGTCGTTCTACAGGTACAAGGGTTGTTGGAAAGTGTTCATGTACACCTACTCATCTCAGGCCTTAATGGTGAATCACGAATAGGAAGATCAATCTGGGCAATAAATATCAAAATGTTGGAAGACTTCAACAAACAGGCTAAGAAATATCTGGAGATAGAACAGATGGAGATAGCCAACGCTTCTAGAAAGAAGAGGCGAAAGAGCCTGCCACCAAAAGGAAGGGATCGGGCAACTAAAGATCAACCAAGGAACCCGGATCATAAGTCTCGAGGTGGAAAATATGAAGGGAAGTATGATGAATATACCCCTTGAATGTCTCATGTGCTCAGTTATGGATAGAAGTGGTGCTAACCGAAATAAAGAAGGTGGATTACCCTAGTCCACTATACAACAGAGGAGGCTTAGATCGATCTCGATACTGTGAATCCCATGACGGACCCAGGCACACCACGGAAGAGTGCTGGGACCTTAGAGATGTGGTAGAGAAATTTGTCCGAGAAGGTAAATTGCGACAATATGTCATTAAAACTCAGTGACAAAAGAACAATAAACGCAAGCAGATAAGCCGAAGTAAGAGCCCAGTCCATCAAAGAAAGAAGCAAAATGATAGCCGAAGGAAGCTTGGGGACGATGAAGAATTCCTGGAAGCCGAATTTGACTGTAACGTCATTAGTGGAGGCTATAGCAGGGGAGGCAACACAGTAAGCCAGCGAAAGAAGTAGCTTCAAGAAGTCTTGTCAATCAGGGGTTGGCGGAATTTTGAGGATGATCCCCTTAAACCAAAACCTCCCTAATTGTTTTTCACCCAAGAAGACTTGAGGGATGTAATCTTGGGACATCAACACGGATTGGTAATAACAAGGCTCTTAGGAAAATGCTGGGTCAAGAAGATTTTTATGGATGCTAGCAGTGTGGTAGATATTATCCTATGGGATGAGTTCCAAAGAATGAACCTTGATCCAGAAAATCTAAAGCCATACAGAACAACCCTTATAGGATTTAACGGAGAAGATACATGTCCTAAAGGATATATCGAGCTCAAATTAACATTAGGATCCAGGGAAGCTTTTAAGACCAGATGACTCAAGTTCATTGTTGCCGACTTCTTATCATTTTACAACATTATTTTGGGTAGGCCAACTATCCACAATTGGGATATGTTGATATCAACCAAACATCAAAAGTTGAAGATGGTAGGCAACAAGAATGAAGTGGTCACCATCAAGGGGGATCAGAAGGAATCTCGGCAATGTTATTTCTCAACTGTAAAAAATGGTGAGCCGGGATCATCCTCCCCACCACGAATACGCAAAGGAGACGGTTCAGACAAAGGCCCTATACGGCCAAAAGGGAAGCCGGTAAACGTGATAGAACTGGATGTACGAGATGAGTCCGAGCTCATTAAAGCCGAATCGAACGAAGAACTCATTGATTCCAGCCTAGGAGCTGATCCAGGATAAACAACCAAGATCAGCAATACGCTGACCAAGGACGAACGAGCCAAGTTGGAGGAACTCCTACTGAAGAATAAAGATATTTTTGCTTGGAAATCATTCGAGATACCAGGCGTAGACCCTAACTTCTGTTGCCATAAGCTGGTAATTAACCCGAAATCCGTACATGTAAAAGAATTACTGGACACAAGATTCATTCGAGAAATCCAATACACAACTTGGCTATCTAATGTGGTAATGGTTAAAAAGCCAAGTGGCAAATGGAGAGTATACACAGATTATATCGACCTCAATAAAGTCCACCCAAAAGATGCATTTCATATGCCCTACATAGACCAATTGGTAGACAGTTCTTCTAGATTTCAGCTATTGTCCTTTATGGATGCTTATTCCGGATATAATCAGATAGCTATGCACCCCGATGATCAGGAAAAAACAACTTTCATCACAGACAAAGCTAATTATTGTTCCAAAGTGATGCCATTTGGATTGAAGAATGCTGGAGCCATATACCAAAGAATGATGAACAGAGTGTTCGAAGATCAACTCAACAAAAATGTCAAAGTATAAATCGACGACATGATTGTCAAATCAACAGTCCACGCAAATCATATCCTGGACCTTCAGCAAATATTTGACAAACTCCGAGCTCATCGTATTCGTTTAAATCCGGCCAAATGTGCATTCGGGGTCCCAACTGGAAAGTTCTTAGGCTTCCTCCTAACCAATAGAGGAATTGAAGCAAACTCAGACAAGTGTCAGGTTATTTTGAACATGGCGGCTCCCTGAAACAAAAAGGAAGTACAACAGTTGACAAGGAGGTTGGTGGCCTTAACTAGGTTTTTGCCAAAGTCGGCGGAGAAGGTTCTTCCCTTTTTGAAGCTATTAAAGAAGGAGGCACATGGTGGATGGAACCTGGAATGTGAAGCGGCATTTAACAAAGTAAAGCAATGTTTGTCAACGCCCCAGTCTTGTCGAAGTCGGAACTTGGTGAAGACCTAATTCTTTATTTGTCTATTGGCGAAGAGGCGGTAAGCGCTGCACTAGTAAGAGAGGTAGTGACCAAGCAAAAACCAGTATATTTTGTTAGTCGGGCTTTGCAAGGTTCAGAGTTGAATTATCAAAACCTCAAGAAGATGGATTTTGCCCTTCTTACTATAGCTAGAAGACTCCGCCTTTATTTTCAAAGACATTGCATAATTATTAGGATTGGCCAACTAATACACCAAGTTCTTCATAAGCCGGATTTAGTTGGATGAATGATCAGCTGGGGCATAGAGTTGTCTGAGTTCGATATCTCATATGAAGCCCGACATGCCATAAAATCACAGGCCCTAGCCGACTTCATCATGGAATTAACCCCAATAACAACACCAGTAGAGGGCAATCATCAAGTTTGGAAGGTATTCGTCGATGGATCCTCTAACGCAAAAGGGAGTGGGGAAGGAGTCATAATTGAAAACTCGGAAGGAGTCTCCGTCGAACACTCATTACAGCTACACTTCAAAACCTCCAATAACCAGGATGAGTATGAAGCCGTCTTGGTCAGACTGGCCCAGGCAAAAGAAAACGGAGCTCAAAGAATCCACTTGTCAACTGATTCCCAGCTGGTCGCGGCACAAATTAATGGGTCTTATACCGCCAAAGGACCTTTATTGATCAAATACCTAGGCAAAGTGAAGGAAGCCATAGCCGAGTTCGATGAAGTCGTTGTTACCCATATCCCGAGAGGAGAAAACACTAGGCAGATATTCTGTCCAAATTAGCAAGCACGAAAAGTCTGAGAAATCACCGAACAATAATCTAACAAAACATGACTGAGCCTAGTTCTGTCATGTTTATTGTAGCAGCTGAAGATTGGCGGAGACCTATCCTAGATTACCTGGAAAAGGGAATCATCCCGGATGACTCAACAGAATCGAAACAAGTGGTTAAAACAGTGGCAATGTACATAGTGGTTGAAGACCAACTATACCGAAAAGGCCTCCACTCCCTAATGCTGATATGCTTAAACTCAGCAGAAGCCAGATATGTCCTAGCTGAAATACACGAAGGAATAAACGGCCAGCACATGGAAGCTAAGGCTCTGGCCAGGAAGGCTCTCCGTGTTGGGTTTTATTGGTCGACGATGGAGGTCGACTCCATTGACCACGTGAGAAAATGTGAGAGCTACCAAAAACATGCCCAAATCATTGGCCACCACCTGCTGAGTTAACATCTATCACGGTATCATGGCCATTCTGTAAATGGGGCATCGACTTCTTAGGACCATTCAAACCAGCCCCAGGACAACTGAAATGGCTCATTGTAGTGGTTGACTATTTTACTAAATGGATTGAGGCCGAGCCACTAGCAACGATCTCGGCAGCACGAGTACAAAAATTATTCGAACGAAGCATCATATCAAGATTTGGCATTCCATCCGAAGTGATAACTAATAATGGAACTCAATTTATCGACAAGGGCTTCCAAAAACTAATGTCTGAGCTCAACATCAAGCATCATTTTGCTTCTGTGGAACATCCTCAACCAAACGGGCAAGCCGAGGCCGCAAATAAAATTATTGTGGACGGGTTGAGAAAGCGAATGACCGAAGTGGAGACCTATTGGGTGGATCAATTGTATCTCATATTATGGGGATACTGGACCAATATTCATATGTCAACCCAGGAAATACCCTTTAGATTGACCTACAGATGCGAAGCAATGATTCTGGTGGAAATCAGACAAACGTCATGGAGGAAAACTAAGGTTCTAAGAGAAGAGGAATTGAACAACAACGAACAGCTAGCCGTAAAGCTAGACCTTATAGATGAGGTTAGAATCAAGGCACATTGCCAAGATCTAGCCATGAAACAACTCATTGCGCCTAAATACAATTGCAATGTAAAGCCTCAGACTTTCGAAAAAGGTGATCTGGTACTTCGCAAGGCAGATATCGGAAATAAGAATGCACGGGATAGAAAGCTGGCAACAAATTGGGAAGGCCCTTACCGGTTTCAAGAGAAAATAGGCCAAGGAGCCTATGTTCTCGAAACTCTGGACAACAAAGCAATAAAAAGGACATGGAATATGGATAAACTAAGAACATATTACAATTGAATGCCAAGTTTCGTATCATACAGAGCCCAACTACAACTAAACAGATATCAGTTGAATGTTACGTTTCGTGTTAGGATTATTTTGTTTAATGCATTATTTTCCATTCTTATTGTTTAATGTCGACTTCTATTGTTATTGCAACTTGTTGAGGAATAAAGAAAGCGGTTCTTCTTTACGGACCGACTTGAGAATTATTTACGTAGTTTAATAAAAAATACAGCCTTTGAAATAAGGACACACTATTAGGCTCAAAGTGCCAGGACAATGAAAACCCGACTCTTATAAGATTTGTAAACAAGTCTTTTAACGTTATGATGCATCACAACGAAATTTTGGGGTAGTTCGGTCAGTTGTCATGCGGACCCTGATCAGGTCAAAATGTTTAGTTTCTTATTCAAAAATTAAGTCCCGAACATGTGATGATTGGCTAACACCTCGGATTACAACTTTGGTTAAAAATCAAAGTATTAAGATGATTTCATAAATCATTTATGTTGAGAATGCTTGATTAATAATATCATAGGAATATCTTAGCAGATTATGTGCAATATATTTTGACTTTGGCCGAGTCATTGAATATAACCCTATTAAAACATCCGGGTTCATATTATAATTTGCGAATATTAAGACAGATCGTGAAATAAAAACAAGTCGGAATGGTCGAAATAACTGTTCATTCATGATTCAGTAAGTACAATTGACCTAAAGATTATTACATTGAAAAGAAATCGGGAATTTAACCCGGGCAACATTTACAAGAAAGAAAACATCCAAACACAAAAAGCAGCTAGCAAGCTCGGAAGGAAAGGCTTCAGCTAAGTCATCCACAACCACGGATGCTTAGACGCTAAAAGACTGGCCCAAGGAGGGTTCTGACCCTGGCTGATTAGCCAATCCTTCTTCTATAGGAACTACCGAGGACACCTCCTCTACATCCTGGCCTTGGCCATCACCAGCTTGAGAGGCCGATTCGTCGCTCAGGGAGGGCGGCGCCGGGATAAATCGACCTTCTTCAACCGTGGTTCTGAAATGGGCCTGGTCAAGAACCAGATCCTTATCTAGATTAAGGACTCGGACCTGTTCAAGGTGTGTTGCCAAAGGTGTCCTCGGCCGTATCCATGATTGGATTTTCTAGCCGGGTGATCTCAGCACAAGTCGTAGCCAGTTCGATCTTGGCAACCTTCAAGTCTTCGACAGCATCCCTATATTTGACTTAAAGGCAGCTCAAAGACCGCCCCAATGTAAACTTGGCCTCTCGAGCCTTCGGAGATCGGCTTTCACCTGGCCCAACTCCATATGGGTTAAGTCATTCTCAGTAGTGGCCTTAGACAGCTCATCCACTGCCTTCAATCGCTCTTCCTCCTCCATATCTCGCTCGGCGATAGCAGCATCCCGGTCCGACCGAGCCTGACTAAGCTCGGTAAAAGCAAAGCAATACTTATGATTCACCTCCGTGTAAGCATCAATGATACCAGCCGCCTCCATCACATAACGTTACATGTCCACCAGCTCCTACTTCTCATCATCCAAGAAGTCGGACGCCTTGTAATAATTGGCTGGCGCCTTCATAGCATAGGCCAGCTCGGCCGTAACATCGTTAGTCCACACCTCTTCCCGGGAGTAGAAGTGATGCCTGGAAGGAAGAGGAGGAGGAGGAGGAGGAGAAGGTGGTGGTGGAGGAACCTGAGCAGACCCCAAAACAGATGAATCTAGGGTGGTGGCTGAGTTTGAGGCCAAGGGCCCTTTCCCGGTCTTCACCCTCTTTCAAGCCACCAAGCTATCTGTGGCCAACTCGGCAGTTGAAGCTCCAGAGGTGGGAGCAGCCCTCTTTCGGCTTGCCTTAGCCTTCTTCTTGGGGGCCGCTTCAGCTTTCTTGGAGGCCTGAAGCTAGTTGGCTAGTTCATGGTATCCGGCCTTCTTACTCATCTCCGAGGCTGTATCATGAAACACAAATTATTGGTCACATAACATTCTTATAACAAAGAGGAAATAAAAACAAGAAGTGCAAGATGTCCTACTCGACGGGGGGAACAACTCGTCAACCGATTGTTTGATAAAAAATCTAGCGTCAACAACGCCATTGGCTTTCACATGGTCAACCAGGGAAATTATTGTAGCGAGCTCAGTTGCTTGCAAAACACCTTCCTCGGGTTGATAGATGAAAGGGTCTTTCTCATAATGAGCATTCGACCAGTATAAGGGAAATTCTAGCTCCATGGCCTTGGAGTCGACATCTTTTAGGAACCACGGCTTCTGGCCGGGCTCGGCTGTTACTTTTTAAAAAGTAGGTTTTAAAGTTCTTCTAGGAGTTGGTTGCCACATGAAAAAGCTTTCTTTCTGGCACCCCCTGGAGTAAGATCCAACCTTTTTTCTCTGAAGGCTTGCCGGCAAGGCAAACCTTTTGAATTAAAAAGAAATAAAAGAAAGTGCTCACAAAACTCGGAATGTGCAGAAATTTACAAAGTCGCTTAAAAGCGACAATGAAACCCCAAGAATTTGGGTGAATTTGGGTTGGGGCTAAATGAAGGAGGTTTAACACCTCTTTCTGAAACTTGGTAAACGGAACGTGAATACTAAGTCGGGTGACAAAGTCCGCATAAAAGAAGAAGAAAGAAGGTCGATTCCCTTCCCGGTTTGAACAAACTGGTTCGTCAGGAGGAGGGGAAAGAACACAATTATCCTTACTTCCGAGAGGGAGCTCAGCAATCTGTCTTGCTGAAATAACTGAGAATTTTGACAAAACCTCGACAGCTACCCATGAGTATTTATTCAACAGATGTCAAGAAGGGCATGCTGAACCCAACTCCTTGGAGCAAGAGTCCTCAGCAGGATGAGTTAGGGATGACATACTACCTAAAAAATAAAAAATGAATCAGAACAAAAATACCAAAATACCTAAGGTTGAAAAACCAGGGCTGGAAGAAACAAGGGTGCGACTGGTGGCCGGGACGCTTTGTGAGAAACGGTGCCGACATGAAGACGCCACTTGGTTAGATTCCCACCCTCGACCAACCAATTGAAGCTTGGCAATACGCCATGAGCACTCCTCGCAAGGTCCGACAAGACTAACAGGACAGGAAGGTATGCTTGAAGACTCGACATTTTGTGTTAAGGAGGCTAAGGACAAAGTAGAGTCACTCCCCCTAACTCACAGAACCCGGATCCAGGGAAGTAGCCCTAACAATGGTCACTCCCTGATCCTGAACTGAGATCATTTCCTAGAACTCTCGCTAGACTGGGAGGGCCGAGTTGACTTTTTGCTACCCCTACCACTATAACCTCGGAGCACATTTTCAAGTTTTTGCTCCTTGGTCAAGGGTACACCAAATAGCCAATATGCCAACTTCAGAGAAATGAACCAAAGAAGTTCCTCCTCTTCTAGAGTAAGAGTGCTAGGTCTAGGAGGCGAGGGAAGACTATCAGGGTTCATTAAAGCTAAGGAAAGCACACTATGGAAAACTTGGCGAAAAAACAGGAAATCCTAACGTTCAAAGACAAATCAAACTGACCAAAACTCACGAAACTACAAGAACAGACACAGGAAGAATGAGATGAATTCCCGAAACTTCCCAGACAACAAAAACTCAAAATGCCTATCAACATACCCAGACAAGAATCCCAGATGAAGAACAGGGCAAAAACCAAAGAAAGTCAAGAAAGAACTGTGATAAATACCTGTTTTCAGATAATTTAGGGGAAGAGGAAATGCACGAGCTAGGGAATCCGAGAAATGGAAGAAACAGTTGAAGGTGGAGGATTTCTTCTAAGCAGTAAGGAAAGAGTAAACGTACAAATGAACAAATGGGAGGAAATAAACAACTATATATATAGTAATTTGAGAAGACGGTTGGGGAAGAAAGAGATCCGAAACGACAAGGCCCAAAGGGCCTTAGTAAGAATGGTTGACTTGGCAAAAAAGACGTGCGCATTAAATGCTTGTAGTTAATGCGCACGAATACCAACAACGGTGGTATAGGTGCTTCCACTATCCTGGCAGTTAGAAAATGTCAGCTGGCAAGGGATAATGATGGCAAAAATTCTCATAACAACTAAAGAAACTGAAGCAACATCCGGGCTTAAGTTCACACTTGAGCAATCCAACCACGACCCCCTTCGCAAATGATAAAGTGGTTAAATCAAATCGGCTGTGATCTACCTGCAGTGTCATCAACTCGGCTCTTAGTAGAACCTAGGCCGACATTTACCCATGAATTTTCAAATTGGGGGCAATGTGACACCAACTTATAAGAACCCAGCATCCCAAATGCCACCCAACCCGAAAATACATTGGCGGGAATGAGCATAGATGGCAAGGAATAAAATAATTCAAAAGGGTAAGTCGCAATCACGTATGTCCAAGATGAAGAGACCCTGGGTTAAGAAAGCAACTTCGGGTTCATGAAGGCAAATTCATCCCGGCAGATTAGAGGCCTGAGCTACCGGGCTGGGGGCAACTATTATGGATTCAAATAAAAGCCCACTAAGAAATGGGCCCAACACCTGTAGATCGTACTTGGATCTATATTAGATCCTGACCGCCCTTAAATCAAAGACCTTATCGTTAAAGATATCACATATCTTTAGTGATAAGATAACAGAAAGCCTATCAATCCAGGGCCCATGTACACATATAAATAGGGTCTAAACCCTAAAAAGGTACATACTCTCTCTAACCTTTTAATTCCTGCCAACACTATGCATACACCCGACCTCTCAGGTGAAAGCCATTTGTATGCACAGTGATCCTTGTCATTACCTGATATCTAATCCATAGATATATGGGAGAGCCCTCCGATCCAATATCAAATCACTAGTCCAACTGAGCTAGACATCTGTATTCTACAACAGAACAGAAGGTTTCCAAACACTACTTTAGTCATGTGATCTACTTAGGTCTTGAAAAAGATGTAACCTAGAGAGAAATGACTACTTTATTTTTTAAAAAAAGGGGTTATGGTCAATTTTACCTCGGAAGTTTTAATCTATGAGAAATTCCCCAGACACATTTTCTTGGGGTATAGGAGCAATTTTTCCCTAACTGTTATCTCAGTTAATTATGAATGTTAGTTGATTAAATATGTCAAATTGATAGTCCACATGTCATCCACGTCATTTTTGTTAAAGTACAAATTTGCACTGAAAGTTTTAAATCTAACTTTAAAAAAATGAACTAGATGGCAAATAGACTTTCAAGGCAAATTTACACAACAATAATATGTTGATGAAATGTGAACTAACGGCTTAACATATTTGGTTAATTAACGGTTATAGTTAATTAAGATAATGGTCATCACAAAATTACTTCCCCTTTTAAACTCTCGGGGCAAAATTGCCCCTTAACTCTAAAAAAAATTTAAAACTTGAATTATATAACATCGAAACCTTTAGTAATTGCAACTATATCTTAAAGTTTTTAGTGTCACTAGTGACTTGGAGTTCATCAATAATTATCTCACTTAAAAATAATAATAATAAGGACTTTGATAGAATAAAATGACTAGAAAACCTTTAACAATGACAACTATTATTATAAAACTAAAGTGCTTGTTTCGACCCCAAAGTGTTATTTATGTAAATCAAGATTAAACTTTTCTTACATACTTATTTTGTATAACGTAAAGTACGATTCAAAAATTGTTTTTGAAAACCCCGTCACTATTCTAAACAAGCATTAAGTGTTTAAGTGTTGGTGTTCATGTGAAGAGTAATTATTACCTTATTTTAAGAAGTAGTAGCTTTAAATTAATATATAAAATGGCAACAAAATACAATTTCGAGATTTTGTTTCTAGCGGACAAGAATTAAAGCCATAAGTAGGACCTCTTTGATGTGTCCCACTTGGCTCATTGTCTCTCTCTGGCAAATCATATCTTAAAAGTGGAAGTTTTCTTTATTTATTTATTTTTTAAAAAAAGATTTAATGTAACCTTTTTATATGACATTTTTCTGTTGTTGTATATAATGATATATTGCAAAGTAATAACATTATTATTGTAGCATAAGAGATTAGTTTGTTGGCTTGTAAATGTGTAATTGATAGGGTAGTTATTAAATAATTGATAAATTAACTAAAAGAGAAAATAATGATTGGGTTTGGGTGAGTAGGAGTGTGAGAGGGTGGCTTGTAGGGGCAAACATTCCATGTAACAAGGTCCGGAGACCAATCCATTATGTTTCCATGCGGGCACACACCCCTCTCTCTCAAATTGGTTGAATTACGATTTGGGCCAAATTATTTAAAACCCTTCTAATTTTATGCATCCGATAAATAATTCTCAACTCTTAAAATGTTACAATAAATTTCTCAGTGTCATAAAATTGAAGAAATTCTAGAGAGAAGTCAGAGGAAATTCTAGAGAGATGAAATGGATTCTCATTCAAGTGTAATGAATAGTTACAGGAGACCTCTATTTATAGAAGGATGCAAATAGTAGATTACTATGCGTATATACCATGTCATCCTGTATTTGGAGATTATAGGTCAATGGACATCCACATAATAAGAATATTCATAACACTCCCCCTTGGATGTCCATTTATGAATGTGTCTCGTTAAAAACTTTAACTAGGAAAAACCCAGTGGGATAAAAACCTAGCCAAAGAAAAGAGTACAATATTCATTGATACACTGTTGAGTTTTGCCTCATTAAAAACCTTTCTAGGAAAACCCAGTGGGACAAAACCTAGATAAGGGAAAAAGAGTACAGCGTGTATCGTCTCCCCCTCTTGATTACATCAGACTTGCTCCCCCTGATGACCACATTGCTTCATTATCTTTCTATCATCAAGTATTCATTGTATACCTGCAAGATCTAAATCTTTCAAGTAAAATCATAAATATATATGTGCATAAATATTTATTCAGATAATAATTATCACATAAATATTCACATACTAATATAGTATGACTCATGATCCTCATTATCATCATTACAGCATATGCTATCATATAAACATAAATATCATCAATGTCGACTTTATTTTTCGGTCCCATCGGATTTCATTCATAATTTATGGAGATCTCATTATATTCACATATATTAGGTACTTGGGTCTCTTTTTAGACCACAATACACTCTTCTTGTAATATCTCTTCTGGAGATAACATCTCTTCAGGAGATGGCTCTTCTAGAGCTTTTCTTACTTATCCTCGACTTGATCATCTATATTTTATTGCTCCTTTTCTCTTTTGAGGATTTTTATCTTTTAAAAACCAATGGACCTGCAACGCTTCAGGCATGCTTTATAACAATTCATATAGGAGCATTTGCAGTTGGGATATGTAACTTTGTCACTTTCTTTAGGTCAGTAAATGCTTCTGGCAATTCGATTAACTAAACTCTGAAATTGAATTATCATATTGAACTTTTAGTGCACAATTCCTTGTACGATGATCAATATGAGCCAATGATAATTCATTCTAGTAAATCTTTACCCAATCTGCTTATTTTTCTCCCCCTCATCAAATCATCAATTTTCTTTGTATATCCATCTATGTGCATTGAAGTAGATTAATAATCATTGCACATTTAAAACATTTTAAGATGGAATTATTCTGGCTCCTGACCAAAAGCCAAATTTTACGGGGAGAATTCTGTTGACTTATATAATTGCTGCAAATATACACAACATATAAATTTTGTTCTCATAATCATTGATCTATCCATTCATGGATACTTTAATACATTATTTCTGGATCATTCAATCTGGAAATTGCGCGCATAATATATTGCAAACTTCTGGTTGCAAACATCACTGCAAACTTTGCAGATTTATAATCTCATATGTAAACTTTCAATTTGATATATTTCCAGAGATCCATTTCCAATAATTATTTCTATCTGAGAGCAAGCAGCACATAATATATGACTCGGATGATCAAACAATTCATGCCAACTTTCCATATGATTTATCATCAAATCTAATATTCATTTTAGGGGAATCAACATAGAAACATTCACAAAGAATTATCACATAAATATTCACACTTGATATATATATCATTCTCCCCCTCAAGTGTGAGACCTTAAAAATTAATTCATGGAATTTCCATACAATATTCCATGATAATAGCATATATGATAATTAATGCATTATCAATGCATAATTTTGTTACTTCTGGTAACAAAATTTCCATTTTCCAGAATCAACAAACAAATATATATTAAATACAAAATCATCAGGTGTATAATTGCAGATTCACGAGCGCAATACTGTGTAATCACAGGCGCAGTGTATAATTGCAGATTCACGAGCGCAATACTGTGTAATCACAGGCGCATCACTGTGGAATCACAGGCGCAACAACTCAGATTGTCGTATGCATATAAAGTCAAAAAGATTCCAGGCTCGTGCTTTATAGGGAGCAGATCTGCAGAGATTTAACAGGACTACGCAAATCTGCAGAGATTCAATAGGATTTAATTCGACTATAAATAAAGGAAGGCAAACGAACATGCCTCACAAACACTCAAGCATCTGATAATACCAACTACCAGATACTCACACATATTTCTCTAAATTCTATTACCATGGCAGGACCAAGCAGTTTTATCCCAGTTTCTGATACATCTGAAATAGCATTACTTGATGCTTTGTTGTATGATGATCAGCCCAACATGTCATTTACTTCTTTGTTATCTCCTAATCCCTTTGAAATGTTTATTCCTCCTTCTACTATTCCTCCTTCTGCTTCAAATGTACCTACTTCTCCCCCAAGAACAAGTGTTCTTCCACAATCTACAAGGATTGAAGGTACAACTGAAACAGGTTCATCAAGGAGGCATGTTAAGAGGTGTAGAACTATGGCAGAACTAATGGAGTCTACCAATCCAGTTCAGCCAATAGTGTCGGCAGTTAATCAACCAGCATTCACTAGCCAGCAAACAATCATCAGCCTGCCAGCAACAACCAGTCAGACAGCAACAATCAGCCAACAAACAACCATTAGCCAGCCAATAATAATTAGCCAACCAACAACCACTAGCCAGCCATCAACTACAAGTCAATTAGCAACAACTAGCTTATTGGAATGTAGTTGTTGTCATGTTTTACGAGAGATCATACATACCAACGAACTCCAGTACCATAAACTTGAAGTTCACGGAAGAAGAACAGGTATGATTACCCATGCTGTTTTATTTGAAAAAGTACAGGATAAATCTTATAATACTGACAGGCTTCCAATGTTTGATTTCACAAATAAAAATTTTGAAGAAATCAAACAATTTCTGACACAGTATTGTATAGATTTACAAGCATCAGGATATATCTTGATGCGTGATCCTGTATTAGCCTATCATGAGGTTCTCTGTGTTGGTTCGGAATGGGCTATAAATCCAAATGACCTCCATGGAAGTTCATTTCAAACCAATATTGAACACTCATCAGGCAAAGGAAAACAACCTGCAGTAAGTATACCCTATGATACTTCATCCCTTAACCAGGGTGAATTATATAGGTTATCTATGGAGCAACGAGAAAGAATAAAGAAAACAACGCTCCATGATTTAAGAAATTATTTTCACTTAACCCTTGATGAAGCGAGTAAACAATTAAATATGTCTACTCACACCATACAAAAAATCTATCAAAAAGGAGGGTTAACTGAGTGGCCACACAAGAAGCTCAAGAAACTTATGACGCAAATCTCGATATTACGAAGAGCTTTGCCTCATCTGGATCCCATCTCAAGAGAAGCAAAAGAAGAAGACATTAAATATCTTCAGAATGAGATGATTAAAGTTTGTAATGATGTTGAGCCACTCGCAATTAAACTTTGTTGAAATAATATTTCCTTTTGCTTAATTATTTTGTTTATGACTATGCTTTTCTCGTATTTATAAAAATTGTTATAATCATAGAAATCACATAACAACCATAATAATATATTTACTTCATTCACTTCTGGGAATGAAGTTGGATAAAAATTCATGATCCATAACTCACTGATTTGTTTGATCATGGCAAGAAATTAATCCACAATATTTCTTGACTTTACCACAATATTGCTACTGCAATAGCAAATTGAATATATTTATTTACAATCAACCATGATCATACAATCCCTTGTCTCATAATTTAAGGGAGTATTAAATGCCAAATATACAATATTGAAGCCTTTATACAATTGATGGCATACAAAATTTATGGATCAAGCCTTATTTCATAATGTCTCTTGGATTCAGGCTAACTTGCCTCTTGGCTTCTAGCCAATTTATGCCTCATATCTCCATGGCATTTTAATCTCATAATATATATGGCCTTTTAACAGTTTATCTTCAGGATAAATAAAATATAAGCATAATAAAATAAATAGATGGAACCCACTAATATGTATATATTAGTGTGGTTGCCATAAATAATAAAAGGGAAGGGGGATTTATATAAAGCAGTAAATAAATAAATAAAAATAAAATAAATGACTGGAAATAAACGTGCTAAATAAATAAAAAGAAGATGAAATAGGAATGGGAGTAAACTCACAACGAGACCTATCTCATTCAAAGGTAAGAAAGAAGATGCATATGCAAATGTAAATATATAAAGCAATAAATAAATAAATAAAATAAAATAAATGACTGGAAATAAACATGCTAAATAAATAAAAAGAAGATGAGATAGGAATGGTAGTAAACTCACAGCGAGACCTATCTCATCCAAAGATAAGAAAGAGGATGCATATGCAAATGTAAATATATATATAATATATAGAAGGTAGTAAATAAAATTTAAATAAATGGAGTCCACTATATCAGTGTTACCACCATGAAAAATAAAGCAGTAAATAATTAAAATAAATAAATGGTGCCCACTATACTAGTGTTGCTACCATGAAAAAATAAATAAAGCAGTAAAGAATTAAAATAAAAAGAAAATAAATGGAGCCCACTAAGTGTCGCTACCATAAAAGATAAATAAATGTAAAACAAAATAAATAAATGGAGCTCACTAATATATAGTGTCGCAATCATAAAAAAATAAATAAAACAGTAAATAATAAAATGAATAAATGGAGCCCACTAATATATAGTGTCGCTATCATGAAAAATAAATAAAGTAGTAAATAATTAAAATAAATAAATGGAGCCCACTAATATATAGTGTTGCTATCATGAAAAATAAATAAAACAGTAAATAATTAAAATAAATAAATATAAATAAAATAAAGTAAATGCATAAAAGTAAATGTTAGTAACAATAATAAAATCTCAAATTAAATTAAAACAATTAAAAGATTAATTCTAGACTTTCAATATGGAGTCAAATTAATAATAATAATAATAATAAAGTTGAAAAATCTACTCAGCCTTAATTTTTTTTTAAAAAAATAATTAATGCATAATTGATTATATTATATACTCACCTACTGCTGCATCACGAGCTGCATCACGGGGATTGGCCAAGCCGAGGGGGAAGAACTTGCCACATAAAGCTAATTGAGTTTGCATGATTAATGAACATCACGGGACGCACAGGAGGAAAAGCACACAAAGTCATGATGTGGGCCAAAGGAAAAAATTATGTTGTCCAATGCAAAACCACCTTTTCAAGACATACCCATATGCATTACCACATTCTAATTCATTCCATTATCCAATTGACTCATTTGGGACGGCATATACAGAACCAATTCTCGTTCTATTTCTATATTTTCATTTTTATTCATCTCATTCTCTTCGGCCAGAAAAACGAAAAGAAAGAGAGAATATGTAAGTGAGACCGAGAGACGCTTTTTGATTCTGCAATCTTGGCTGGTCTCATCACCCTCAAGATCATATCAAGGTTGTCCATCGCCACCACCATAAAGCTCCACCTCCTAAGGTGAAATCTTAGTAAAGAACACCAAGGCTTGAATTCGTTCGGGATTATCATATTCGGGGGTTTGAAAATGAAGGTTTCAGATTTATTGAGGAACTATAAAAATGACAGGGAGAAAGAGAGAACTAAAGGTTTGAAGAAATTGAGCTTCATGGAAATTCTGAGATTTGAAGATTTGAGTTGGACGTGAAGCAAAAATGAGAAGTAATCGTGCTGATAACGTGTCATAAAATTGAAGAAATTCTAGAGAGAAGTCAGAGGAAATTCTAGAGAGATGAAATGGATTCTCATTCAAGTGTAATGAATAGTTACAGGAGACCTCTATTTATAGAAGGATGCAAATAGTAGATTACTATGCGTATATACCATGTCATCCTGTATTTGGAGATTATAGGTCAATGGACATCCACATAATAAGAATATTCATAACACTCAGAACTTTAATATTTATACATATTACTCCTATATTGTTAGGTTTGGTTACTACTCACTCTGCTTTTAATATAAAACATATTTGATAGGTTGGTTTTGATTCCTACATATTTGACATATTTTTAATATTTGTTAATATTTTTCTAATTTACCCTCTATCGATACTTCTTAACAATAATCATAAAGAGAAGGGAATGAGTGAATTGTATGAGATAACTAAAATATTTTTAAAAAATACTTGTTATATTAAATAATTTAACTAATATAAGTAATATAATCAAATTGGTTAAATGTCTTTTATATTAAGGATATGAAGAAATATTTATCTACAAATGACTTGAAGCTTAACGGGCTATATGTATATAATTAACCATTTGAAACTTTCTGCATGTATCTGAAAGTTTATGATTTTATTGTAATGTTTTAAAATTGAAGCATTGAAATTAACCATTTATTATATATATATATATATATATATATATATATATATATATATATATATATTAGGGCATTGAAAATATGTCACTAAACCCAAAAAAACATATGATATAGTTTTGTCTGTACGTATTCCTAAAACCCAGTTATTTAATTCATTTTTCCTCCATCTATACAAGTGTACTTAAAATAGAAAAATTTTAAATTAGGTTAATAAATTTAATAAATCACTAATTCAGTTATTAATTCAATTTGGAATTTCAAAAATGTGGGTAAAACTACTTTAATGCCATCTCCTTTCTTCTCTCCCTTCTTAAAAGATTTTTATTGCTCTAATGGCTTTATTGTTTTATATATCAACACTAACATATAATAAAACAAAAATGATTTGCTAAATGAAAGGAATTTTTTTAATGTTCTAAAAGGGTCATAAGAATAATTCAAGCGAAAAAAAAAGCAGCATAACACATGTCATGACAGTGTTATTGATATCAATTAAATGATTTAATTGAAAAATCAATTCACTGATATTAATGATACAAAATAAAAATAAATAAATGTGATTTTTTTTAAAAAAATATAATAATTTTTATCAGCTGAGACAAGACAAAAAAGGGAATGCATAACCCATACCAATTCAATTTGTAAAAACCAATTAAAAAAAAAGTTGCTTTTACCAACATTAATCTAAACAAATTTTGAATAATTTTCTCTAACACACAAAGGTGTGTGTGTTTTTTTAAAAAAATAATAATTTAGTTAAGATTTCAATGTTTTAACTTTTCTTTCTTTAATACAAATCATTAATATTAATTACTTTGTTTTCTAAACAGAGGGATGTAAATTTGATGTACTTCTAAGGATACATTAGATAAAAAATATTAAATGTACTAAAATTTCATAACATGATTTACATATTGAAATATAGAACTTTGGAAAAAAATTTATATATGAAAAAAATATATAGTGAAATTTATACTTACTGTATTTATTAAAAAAAATATTTACATATATTATTTTTTTGGAAAAAATCTTTTTCATGAGGACAAAATAAACTCCTTCTTGTACTTTTTTTCTTACTATTATAGTTAATATATTCAAACTATAGATGAATTTTTTTATCAAATATTAATGTTGATATATATATTGAAGAAAATAATTAACAAAGAGAATGAAACATTTTAATGAGAGGAGAGGAGAGAAGAGAGGGCATTAAAGTCATTTTGCCCATATTTTGAAATCTTAAATTGGGTTAATAACCCAATTAGGAATTTGTTGAATTCACTAACTTGATTTAGAAAATTTCTATTTTAAGTGGCTTTATATTGGATTTTGCCAAGAAACAATCTTTTCTTTTCCTTTTTTTTTCCCTATAGCAAATAAGGAAATAAAAAAAAATTAATATTAATAAAATTGGTTAAAACATTGATGATTCAAATATTTGGGGAAAGTTATATACTCTGCAGAGTATGAAAGAAAAATTGCATAGTCATAAAAGAAAAATTGTATATGCTAAAACAATATATAAATTATAAATTCGGTCCCTTTTTTCCCCTAAATGTTCTAACCATTCAATGTTATTGATTAATTTTCCCAAAAGGGATAATAGTGAAAGAAAGATGAAGACGTATAGGAGGTAGCTCCAAATGTCCCCATTCATATTATTTTTGTATTCCCTCTGGGAAGCACTCCCTCCTTCCTCACTTCTTGTTCTCATCCCCTGCCAAAAGATTTGGTCTCTACCTTTTTATTTGTTACAGTACATTACATCTTTTTTTTATTAGGAAAAATATAAATGAATCTACATACAAATATTATGTTAATTGATAATATATACTCTCTTTGATCCTTTTTATAAGCAATTTTCATCTCATGGGCTGGTCTTTACACTATTGCAAAAAAAAAAAGGGGGGGGGTTTTGACCACTACATTCAGACTGATCATAGAGGATCGGGTCTAAAAAATATGATCGGTGGTATTTTCTAATATGAAACTAATGAAAAGTAAAGAATAATAACAAGAGAATTTAGAGATAGAGAGAGAGAGAGTAGGGAGAGATTCTATTTCAGTGTATTCTGAATATTTACAGAAGGCCTCTATTTATAGAAGGAAAATGAGTCTTTAAGTGTAATTCTATTTATGGGTCATTTGATGTAATTAACCCATAGGCTAAATAATTCATCACCCGTGAATCAATCTCGTGAGGCTACAGTGAAGCTGAATAATTGTATGTGGGTCCTACCAAATAGTAAATTACTATGTCATCTTGTAATATTTGGAAATCATGAGTCAATGGACATCCACATAATAAGTATATTCATAACACTCCCTCTTGGATGTCCATTTATGAATGTGTCTTATTAAAAACTTTAACTAGGAAAAACCCTGTGGGATAAAAACTTAGCCAAAGAAAAGAGTATGTCATTCATTGATACACTATTGAGTGTTGCCTCATTAAAAACCTTTCTAGGAAAACCCAGTGGGACAAAACCTAGATAAGGGAAAAAGAATACAGCGTGTATTAACTCCCCCTGTTGACAATATCAGTTGAGATCTCTGAATCTTCGTAGACCAATACCATGGACAAGCTTTTTAAAGGTTGTACATGGAAGAGATTTAGTAAATAAATCTGCTAGATTTTCGCTTGAACTGATTTTCTGAATATCTATTTCACCATTCTGTTGAAGATCACGAGTATAGAAGAATTTTGGTGAAATGTGCTTCGTTCTATCACCCTTGATATAACCCTCCTTGAGTTGGGCAATACATGCAGCATTATCCTCATATAGAACTGTTGGAACCATTTTATCAGAAGATAAATGACAAGTTGTTCGTATATGATGAAATACTGACCTCAACCACACACATTCCCGACTTGCTTCATGCATTGCTAGAATTTCTGCATGATTAGCTGAAGTGGCTGTTATAGTCTATTTCATAGATCTCCATGAAATAGTTGCACCTCTACATGTAAATAGATAGCCTGTTTATGATTTTCCATCATGTGGATCAGACATAAATCCAGCATCTGCATAACCAATCAGTTCATGCTTCGATACATTTGAGTAGTATAATCCCATATCCATTGTACCTCTGAGATAATGAAGAATTTGCTTTACACCATTCCAATGCCTCTGTGTTAGTGCAGAACTATATCTTGCTAATAAATTAATAGCAAACGATAATCAAGTCGTGTATGATTAGCAAGATACATTAGTGTCCCAATAGCACTTAGGTATAGTACTTCTGGACCAAGTAGTTCTTCTACACCTTTGTCATTAATTATTTGAGGTCGAAATGGATCTACCATTGGAATACATAATGAATGTGACTTATCCATATAAAATCGTTCTAGAATCTTCTTTGTATAAGTTTCTTGATATACAAAGATCCCATCCTTCAGGTACTCAATTTGTAGTCCAAGGCAAAATTTTGTTCTGCCTAAATCTTTCATTTCAAAGTCCTTTTTCAAACAATTAATTGCTTTTGAAAGCTTTTCAGGAGTTCCAATAATGTTAATATCATCAACATAAACAACAATTATAACAAATTCGTTTCTCGATCCTTTCATAAAAATGCATGGTCATATTGGGTCATTTTTATACCCTTCTTTCAACAAATATTCCTTAAGACAATTATACCACATGCGCCCTGATTGTTTTAAACCATATAGGGACTTATTTAATTTGATCGAGTATTGTTCCCGAGAATTTGAATTAGATGATTTTGGCACCTTGAGTCCTTCAGGAACTTTCATATAAATATCACTATCAAGTAATCCATATAAATATGTAGTCACAACATCCATCGGATGTAAATTAAGCCCTTCGTTTATTGCTTGGCTAATCAAATAACGAAAAGTAGTCGAATCCACTACTGGTGAATACGTTTCTTCATAATCAATACCGGGTCTTTTTGTAAATCCTTGGGCTACAAGACGTGCCTTATATCTTGCAATTTCACCCTTTTCATTTCTTTTTCTTACAAAAACCCATTTATATCCAAATGGTTTTTCACCTTCAGGTGTTTGGACTACAGGTCCAAATACTTTTCGTTTTTCCAGTGATTTCAATTCTGCATTAACAACATCTTTCCATAAGGGCCAATCTTTTCACTGTTGACACTCTCTAATAGATTTAGGCTCATGTCCTCTTTATTATTCATTACATCATATGCTATATGATTATCAAAGATGTCATCAATGTTTACTTCATTTCAATCCTATCGGATACCATTCATAACATAATTAATTGAGATCTCATTATTTTCATACATTCCAGGTACCTGAGTCTCTTCTGGGATTGCAACATTCTCTTCTGGAGATAACTCTTCAAGAGATGGCTTTGCTGGAGCTACTGACTTTTCTTGATTATCCTCAACTTGACCATCTATATTTTTAGCTCCTTTTCTCTTTCGAGGATTTTTATCTTTTGAACCGATGGGTCTGCCACGCTTCATGCGTGCTTTAGATTCATTCATTATAGGTTGTCCTTCAGGAACATCAATTCGAATAGGAGCATTTGCAGCTGGAACATGTGACTTTGTCACTCTCTTTGGGTCAGTGAATGCTTTTGGCATTCGATTAGTCAAATCCTGCAAATGAATTATCTTTTGAACTTCTAATTCACATTGTTTTGTACGAGGATCAAAATGAGCCAATGATAATACATTCCAGCTAATCTCTTTACCCAGCTGCTTATTTTCTCCCCCTAATGTTGGGAAGACTGATTCATCAAAGTGACAATCAGCAAATCGTGCAGTAAATAAATCTACTGTAGATGGTTCTAAATATTTTATAATTGAAGGAGATTCATACCCAACATATATTCCCATCCTCCTTTGAGGACCCATTTTAGTGCGTTGTGGTAGTGCTACTGGCACATATACTGCACATCCAAAAATTCTTATATGGGAAATATTAGGTTCTTTACCAAAAACCATTTGTAAGAAGGAAACCTTTAGGTAACTAGTAGGCCTGATGCGAATTAGCATTGCAGCATGCAAAATGGCATGGCCCCAAGCAGAAATCGGTAAATTACATCTCATAAGTAAAAGCCTTGCAATAAGTTGCAATCGTTTAATCAAAGATTCTGCAAGTCCATTTTGCGTATGAACATGTGCTACAGGATGTTCAACATCAATTCCAAGGGACATACAATATTCATTAAAAGCTTGTGAAGTAAATTCACCAGCATTATCAAGACGTATTTTCTTGATAGGATAATCAGGGTAATGTGCTTTTAATCGAATCAATTGAGCAAGTAATCTCGCAAACTCCAGGTTACGAGAAGATAATAAGCAGACATGTGACCATTTGGTTGATACGTCAATTAAGACCATATAATATCTAAATGGTCCACATGGTGGATGTATTGGTCCACAAATATCTCCCTGTATCCGTTCTAGAAATGTAAGAGATTCACCTCCTACTTTGCTTGGTGAGGGTCGAATAATCAACTTTCCCTTGGAACATGCATTACATAAGAAATCATGGGACTGTGGTATTTGCTTACACTTCAGGGTATGTCCACATGAATTTTCAATTATTTGTCGCATCATAGTTGACCTAGATGGCCTAACCGATCATGCCAAACATTAAATTCATGAGTAAACTTCTGGTTTTCATTGGCAAACTGCTGGTTTGCATCGACAAACTTAAGGTTTGTATTAGTAAACTTCTGATTTACAATAGCGTGTATTTCAATTGTACTTATAAATGTATATAATACAAACTAGAAGAAAAAGCAGGAAAATTTTCTAATATGCATTTCCTACCAGAAATTATGCTTGTGATAGCAAGGCATTCCTGATTATTTTTAGTTGTTGTTTCTATATGATATCCATTTCTGCGGATATCTTTGAAACTCAACAAGTTCCTTTTTGACTTGGTAGAATAAAATGCATTTTCAATGCATAATTTTGTTCCTTCAAGTAACAAAATATTAGCTCTTCCGGAGCCTTCAATCAAATTTATACTACCAGATATAGTCTGAACATTGGCTTCATGCATTACCAATGAAGAAAAATATTTGTCATTTTTTAGTATGGTGTGCGTTGTTGCGCTATCAACGAGACACAAATCTTCAGGATTGTTGCCAACAAAATTCATTCTTCATTAAAGATACATGAAAATAAAAATAAAATATAATTAAAAGAAATACATATAACAGAAGAAAGTTTCAACATATTAAAAACATGATCATTCTAAACATGAAAAATAATTTATACTAAGTAATCAACAACATCAAAATGGGTCATCTCATTATCTTCATGCCCAAAATTTTCAGCCTTATCCACATGATTTGCTTCAATCTTTGGCCCTTTACCATTATTTTTCAATGATTCTTGGTAAAGGTCAACCAGATATCTTGGCGTACGACAGGTACGTGACCAATGACCTTTACCACCACAACGATAACATGTATTTTCTGCATGTTTGTTATTTCCACTTGTTTCCCTTCTGGGGTTCTTATCAAACTTTCCTAATTTAGGGCGGGAATTTGATCCACCATGATTTGGGCTACAACCATGGCCACGCCCACGATTGTAGCCACCTTTACGTCCACGTCCTCGACCACTTGAAAATTCATTAGTTACTACATTCACTTTTGGGAATGGAGTTGAACCTATTGGACGTGATTCATGATTTTTTAATAAAAGCTCATTATTCTGTTCAGCTACTAAGAGACAAGATATTAATTCTGCATATATCTTAAAACCCTTGTCACGGTATTGCTGCTGCAGGAGCAAGTTAGATGCATGAAAAGTGGAGAATGTTTTCTCTAGCATGTCTTCATCAGTAATATTCTCTCCACATAATTTCAGCTGAGAAGTAATCCTGAACATAGCTGAGTTATATTCACTTACAGATTTAAAATCTTGTAAACGCAAATAAATCCAGTTATATCGAGCTTTTGGTAGAATGACCATCTTCTGGTGGTCATATCTTTCTTTCAAATTGTTCCAAAGAACAAGTGGGTCTTTTACAGTCAAATATTCAACCTTTAGATCATCATGCAAATGGTGGCGTAATAAAATCATGGATTTGGCCTTTTTTGATTGGATTCCTTATTCCCTTCTTTAATTGTGTTTTTTAGCTCATGGGCATTCAGATGGATTTCCGCATCCAGCATCCAGGATAAATAGTTCTTTCTGGTGATGTCAAGAACCGCAAACTCAATTTTCGAAAGGTTTGACATGATTCAAACTAATTAAAGAAAATAAACATGAATTAAAAATACGAATAATAATAACAATAAAATATTAAAGACAATAATTATAATTAAAGCATTACGGCTTCAAGCCATTTATATCTCATAATGAGAAAATTAAATTTATATGGCTTCTGGCCATAAAAACAATATGACTTCTGGTCATAAAGGCAATATGACTTCTGGTCATATAATTTCAGAATAAGAAAATATAAGTATATGGCTTCTAGCCATAATAATATAACATTAAATGTTAATAACAATAAAAGTAAATGTTATGTTAGCAACAGTAATAATGACAATATCTGCAAACAGTGAATATTAAATCTAGATAACAATGTAGGAGGTAAAACCTTCCATGTAGAAGTAAAATAAACAAAATGTAAAATTACCGTGAATAGTAAAAATTACTATTCACTGTAAATAGTAAATAAGGTAAAATTACTGAAAGATTAATCTAGACTTCCATGTAGGAGTCAAATGAATAAAAAGTAAAATTACTGGAAAAAGGGTAAATTTACTGTGAATAGTAAATTACTGTTTACCATATTAAAATAGTAAATAATCTCAAATCTTAACCATGGAACCCGATATTTAAAATAATCGGTAAAAGTGTATCTTTAATTCCATATCATGGTTAAGATTATTCCAGATAAATAAAATAAACATATAGTAAAGGAGATGGTGATAAAATCTTACCTTGGTAGAGTCTTCGTGCTGATAACATAATATGAAACTAATGAAAAGTAAAGAATAATAACAAGAGAATTTAGAGATAGAGAGAGAGAGAGAGAGTAGGGAGAGATTCTATTTCAGTGTATTCTGAGTGTTTACAGAAGACCTCTATTTATAGAAGGAAAATTGGTCTTTAAGTGTAATTCTATTTATGGGTCATTTGATGTAATTAACCCATAGGCTAAATAATTCATCACCCTTGAATCAATCCCGTGAAGCTACAGTAAAGCTGAATAATTGTATGTGGGTCCCACCAAATAGTAAATTACTATGCGTGGGTCCCATGTCATCTTGTAATATTTGGAAACCATGAGTCAATGGACATCCACATAATAAGTATATTCATAACATTTTCATAAATATAAAGAATTTTATAGACTGGTTCCTTTAATATAAAGTCAAAAATATATTATTTAGACCATTTTTTGAACAACTGATCTAAAAAGGTAAAAATAAATAATAAAAAAATCAATTACTTTTAAGGCCAATTCTTACAAATAATCGGTCTAAAAGATTAAACTTTTTAGACTTAATTTTACTTATACTCGATCTAAAAGTTGTAGAATAAAAAATTATATATTTATTATTTTAAAGACATGGTTTATAAAATAACCAATTTAAAAGGTTAGATTTTAAGACCTTATTTTGATGATAACATGTTTAAATGATTTTCATTAGAACCCTTTTCATCACACCGAAAATTGAATTTAAAGATACTTTCTTCATCCTTTAATGTTTGTGAGCCCACCACTCTCCTCTTCTCTTCCTCGTCAAGTCCCACAGTCATACCTTTTCCTCTCTTCTAAACACTGTCCCCTTTCCCTCACCCCCTCAACCTTTGGCTTCCCATCTTTATAGGACCAAATCAATAATCTCCTCACCTATAAACAGATCCAAGAGTCCAAAGTTCACAGAGCGTGTAGATGTAAGAATTTAGAAGTGAAGTAGCAGATATAAGAATTCAGAAGCAGAAGAGTGCAGATTTGAGAATTCAGAAGTAAAGCAGTGAACTCGATCATTCTCCTTGATTCCTTGCTAAAGCTGATCAAGAAAAGAAGAGAGAGTAGAAAAAATCGATGGAGATGGAAGGTGGAAGAAGAGGCTTCACCGATAGAAAATAACTTTGGTCGGAAGGATTATGGCCATTCGATTCCTCTGAGGGGTTAGGTGAAGCTCGCTATAGTGTTGGGCTAGGCCAATTTTGTGGTTTCAATATTCTCCCATGCTCATCCTTCTTCTCATCTCGCTTATTGATATTAGATCCATAGATCGAAATCAATTCTTCTTCCCCCATGAGAAGCCTTTTTTGTTTCTCATGTACATATTTGGGGGTTTTCTTCTCATATTTTTGTACAATTAATTGCTTAATTAATTTTTGTTAGTGAATCCGACTTGTTCGTTCATGTTTTATTTCTGAGTCCACTTGAATGTGTGAATTCCACTTTTCTTCTATGTTCATCAATCTTTTTTATTGTTAAAAGTGAGCCTTTTAACACCATGTATTATACATAACCAGTCTTAAAAGTTTTATCTTTTAGACCTTATATTTTAAAAAATTAATACTAAAAGTCTTACCTTTTAGACCTTATATATTTAAAAAAAATCAATCTAAAAAGTGTTTTTAAGATTGATTAATGAGTTTTTTAGACTGAATGTATCGAGATCAGATCCAAAATCAATCTAAAAAATGATTTTCACCCGGTCTAAAGAGCAATTTTTGCACTAGTGTTACTATAAGCAACTTACCTTTTGTGTGTCAAAATTTAAACTACATTTTATTTTTTAGCCCTATTAAATACATAACTTTATACTCCCTTTGGTCCTTTTTGTAAGCAAATACATCTCCAAATACAGGATGACATGGTATATACGCATAGTAATCTACTATTTACATCCTTCTATAAATAGAGGTCTCCTGTAACTATTCTTTACACTTGAATGAGAATCCATTTCATCTCTCTAGAATTTCCTCTGACTTCTCTCTAGAATTCCTTCAGTTTTATAACACGTTATCAGCACGATAGCTTCTTTACCTTCGGCTGATAGCTTCTTCGTTGCATCTCCTTCTTTCTTTTCTCATTCTTCAACCATGGGTGTTTCTTGGAAAATGATCTCAAACTCCAGTCCTTCCTTATTCATAGTAGATTCTTTCCTCATCATCAGATCTACCATTCACTACTCCACTTCTGACCGAAAAAAAAAAATCCTATCAAACTTAGCATTTTTTTTTTCATGCGAGTAGGACTTCCAGCAACTGAGATCTCCAAAGCTCACAACTCTTCTCTCTCTAATTCTATCCAAACACTGCCTTATGGATCCGACTCAACTACCCCCAACACCACCTTCGTCCAAGCCGACCTTTTCAACTTCCAAGCTGAAACGATGAAGAGGATTGATTGTGTGGCTGTAGCTCCAGAGAACCACCGAATTTTCATTCCCTGTTCGGCTCATGACTGTAGTTTCAGGAGAACCGCTGGTTTTTCATTCCCGCTGGTGAGCATTTTACATTTTCTATTTGCTCGGGGTCCACACGTTTTAATTGATTGCATAATTAGTCCGAAAGTTACATTTGAAGTTGTATTTTCCTATACGCAGGGTCCACACATTTTGATTGATGCATTTTGATTGATTGCATAATTAGTTGTGAATAAAAAAAAAAATCACAAGAACAGGTGAGTTGTTTTTTTTGAATATATTATATAATATTCAAATTATATTATAAAATATAAAAGAAGGAAAAGGTGCACGGAGGTTTGAAAAATTTGCCCATATATTTTATATTATAATAATTAAAATAATGATGATGAGGATGATGCTTATAATGGACACTTAAAGGAAGGTTATTACTGCCAACATTTAGGTTAGTTGATATTTCAACTTTGATATTTTATATAATCTTTGTTATTATTATTAATTTGACTCCAGATTGAAAGTATAGAATTACTCTTTTATTTTAATTGTTTAAGATTTTATTATTGTTACTAATATTTATTTATTTTATTTTACATTTATTTATTTTTCATGGCGGCAACACTTATATATATATATATATATTAGTGGGCTCCATTTGTTTATTTAATTTTACATTTATTTTTCTTTTATGGCAGCACACTAGTATCTATTAGTGGACTCTATTTATTTATTTATTTTATTTAGCGTTTATTTATCTTTTATGGTGGTGCACTTTGTGAGCCCCATTTATTTTATTTAAATTCTTTACTGCTTTATTTATCTTTTATGGTAGCAACACTAGTATAGTGGGCACCATTTATTTTATTATTTACAGCTTTGTTTATTTAAATTCTTTATTGCTTTATTTATCTTTTGTGGTAGCAACACTAGTATAGTGGGCACCATTTATTTTATTATTTACTACTTTATTTTCATGGTGGTAACACTAGTATAGTGGACTCCATTTATTTAAATTTTATTTACTGTTTTCTATATATTATATATATATTTACATTTGCATATGCATCTTCTTTCTTACCTTTGGATGAAATAGGTCTCGCTGTGAGTTTACTCCCATTCCTATTTCATCTTCTTTTTATTTATTTAGCACATTTATTTCCAGTCATTTATTTTATTTTTATTTATTTATTTACTGTTTTATATATATCCCCCTCCCTTTTTATTATTTATGGCAACGACACTAATATATACATATTAGTGGGTTCCATTTATTTATTTTATTATGCTTATATTTTATTTATCCTGAAGATAAACTGTTAAAAGGCCATGAGATCAAAATGCCATGGAAATATGAGACATAAATTGGCCTGAGAGATGAGGCATAAATTGGATTGAGACCAAGAGGCAAGTTAGCCTTAATTTAAGAGACAAGATAGCCTGAAGCCAAGAGGCAAGCTAGCCTTAATTTAAGAGGCAAGATAGCCTGAAGCTAAGAGGCAAGTTAGCCTGATGACATGAGACAAATTATGAAACAAGGCTTGATCCATAATTATGTATGTTATCAGTTGTATAAAGGCCTCAAAATTGTATATTTGGTATTAAATATTCCCTTAAATTATGAGACAAGGGATTGTATGATCATGATTGATATTATAAATAAATATATTCAATTTGCTATTGTAGTAGCAATATTGTGGATTAATTTCTTGCCATGATCAAACAAATCAGTGAGTTATGGATCATGAATTTTTATCCAACTTCATTCCCAGAAGTGAATAAAGAAAATATATTATTATGGTTGTTATGTGATTTCTATGATTATAACAATTTTTATAAATACGAGAAAAGAATATTCATAAACAAAATAATTAAGCAAAAGGAAATATTATTTCAACAAAGTTTAATTGCGAGTGGCTCAACATCATTACAAACTTTAATCATCTCATTCTGAAGATATTTAATGTCTTCTTCTTTTGCTTCTCTTGAGATGGGATCCAGATGAGGCAAAGCTCTTCGTAATATCGAGATTTGCGTCATAAGTTTCTTGAGCTTCTTGTGTGGCCACTCAATTAACCCTCCTTTTTGATAGATTTTTTGTATGGTGTGAGTAGACATATTTAATTGTTTACTCGCTTCATCAAGGGTTAAGTGAAAATAATTTCTTAAATCATGGAGCGTTGTTTTCTTTATTCTTTCTCGTTGCTCCATAGATAACCTATATAATTCACCCTGGTTAAGGGATGAAGTATCATAGGGTATACTTACTGCAGGTTGTTTTCCTTTGCCTAATGAGTGTTCAATATTGGTTTGAAATGAACTTCTATGGAGGTCATTTGGATTTATAGCCCATTCCAAACCAACACAGAGAACCTCATGATAGGCTAATACAGGATCACGCATCAAGATATATCCTGATGCTTGTAAATCTATACAATACTGTGTCAGAAATTGTTTGATTTCTTCAAAATTTTTATTTGTGAAATCAAACATTGGAAGCCTGTCAGTATTATAAGATTTATCCTGTACTTTTTCAAATAAAACAGCATGGGTAATCATACCTGTTCTTCTTCCGTGAACTTCAAGTTTATGGTACTAGAGTTCGTTGGTATGTATGATCTCTCGTAAAACATGACAACAACTACATTCCAATAAGCTAGTTGTTGCTAATTGACTTGTAGTTGATGGCTGGCTAGTGGTTGTTGGTTGGCTAATTGTTATTGGCTGGCTAATGGTTGTTGGTTGGCTGATTGTTGCTAGCTGGATCGTGGTTGATGGCTGGCTGGTGGTTGTTTGCTGGCTTATGAATGCTGGCTCATTGATTGTTGTGACTATTGGTTGAATTTGACTGGTAGACTCTATTAGTTCAGCCATAGTTCTACACCTTTTAACTGGCCTCCTTGATGAACCTGCTTCAGTTGTACCTTCATTCCTTCTAAATTGAGGAAGAACATTTGTTCTTGGGGGAGAAGTAGGTATATTTGAAGCAGAAGGAGGAATAGTAGAAGGAGGAATAAACATCTCAAAAAGATTAGGAGATAATAAAGAGGTAAATGACAGGTTTGTCTGATCATCATACAACAAAGCATCAAGTAATGCTGTGTCAGATGTATCAGAAACTGGGATAAAATTACTTGGACCTGCCATTGCAATAATATACGCGATTAGAAGAAAAATGATAAGATAGTATATGGTAGTGAATGTTATCAGATGCTTGAATGTTTGTGAGGCATGTTCGTTTGCCTTCTTCTATTTATAGCCGAATTAAATCCTATTGAATCTCTGCAGATATGCGCAGTCCTGTTGAATCTTTACAGATCTGCACCCTGTCAAGCACGAGCTTAGACACTTTTTGACTATATATGCATACAACAATTCCACAGTGATACATGTTGCGCCTGTGATTCCACAGTAATGCATCTGTGATTCCACAGTATTTTGATAATTTCAATGATTTTGTATTTATTTGATTGTTGTTTCTGGAAAATTGAAATTTTGTTACCAGAAGTAACAGAATAATGCATTGATAATGCATTTGTGGAATTTTAATGATATCTGTAGAAATAGATATCATATATGGAATATTGTATGAAATTACATGAATTAATTTCTACAGACTCATACTTGAGGGGGAGATTGATATATATCAAGTGTGAGTGTTTTTGTGTTAATTTTCTATGAATGTTTGTGTGTTGATTCCCCCAAGATTGATATTGGATTTGATGATAAATTATATGGAATGTTGGCATGACTTGTTTGATCATCCGAGTCATATTATGTGCTGCTTGTTCTCAAATAGATATGATTATGAAAATATTATTGGAAACGGATCTCTGGAAATATATTAAATTGAAAGAGTACATATGAAATTATTGATCTGCAAAGTTTGCAGTGATGATTGCAACCAGATGTTTGCAATATATTATGCGCGCAATTTCCAGATTGAATGATCCATAAATCATGTATTAAAGTATCTATGAATGGATAGATCAATGATTATGAGAACATTGTTCATACGTGTATATTTGCAGCTTATAATCCAACAAAATTCTCCCCGTAAAATTTGGCTTTTGGTCAGGAGCTAGAATAATTCCATCTTAAAATGTTTTAAATGTGCAATGATTATTAATCTACTTCAATGCACATAGATGGATATAAAAAGAAAATTGATGATTTGATGAGGGGGAGAAAAATAAGCAGATTGGGTAAAGATTTACTAGAATGTATTATCATTGGCTCATATTGATCATCGTACAAGGAATTGTGCACTAAAAGTTCAAAATGATAATTCAATTTCAGAGTTTAGTTAATCGAATGCTAGAAGCATTTACTGACCTAAAGAAAGTGACAAAGTCACATATCCCAACTGCAAATGCTCCTATATGAATTGTTTTAAAGCACTCCTGAAGCGTTGCAGGTCCATCGGTTTTAAAAGATAAAAATCCTCAAAAGAGAAAAGGAGTAATAAAATATAGATGATCAAGTCGAGGATAAGTAAGAAAGGCTCCAGAAGAGCCATCTCCTGAAGAGATGTTATCTCCAAAAGAGATATTACAAGAAGAGTGTATTGTGGTCTAAAAAGAGACCCAGGTACCTAATATATGTGAATATAATGAGATCTCAATAAATTATGAATGAAATCCGATGGGACCGAAAAATAAAGTCGACATTGATGATATTTATGTTTATAAGATAGCATATGCTGTAATGATGATAATGAGGATCATGAGTCATACTATATTAGTGTGTGCCAGAAGCACATGTTCCTGAAGAACATAAGGCGCTAGAATAAGTCCCTGAAGGACTCAAGATGCTAGGAGCATCAAATTCTCGAGAATAATTAATTAAGTCAATTCATATGTAGCATGAAGCATTTATCATGCATGTGATATTATTATCTGAATAAATATTTATACACATGTATATTTATGATTTTACTTGAAAGATTTAGATCTTGCAGGTATACAATGAATACTTGATGATAGAAAGACAATGAAGCAATGTGGTCATCAGGGGGAGTAAGTCTGATGTAATCAAGAGGGAGAGACGATACACGCTGTACTCTTTTTCTCTTATCTAGGTTTTGTCCCACTGGGTTTTCCTAGAAAGGTTTTTAATGAGGCAAAACTCAACAGTGTATCAATGAATATTGTACTCTTTTCTTTGGCTAGGTTTTTATCCCACTGGGTTTTTCCTAGTTAAAGTTTTTAACGAGGCACATTCATAAATGGACATCCAAGGGGGAGTGTTATGAATATTCTTATAGTGTGGATGTCCATTGACCTATAATCTCCAAATACAGGATGACATGGTATATACGCATAGTAATCTACTATTTACATTCTTCTATAAATAGAGGTCTCCTGTAACTATTCTTTACACTTGAATGAGAATCCATTTCATCTCTCTAGAATTTCCTCTGACTTCTCTCTAGAATTCCTTCAGTTTTATAACAATAACTTTATACTCCCTTTGGTCCTTTTTGTAAGCAATTTTTTTCTTGATTGCGCAAAAGGCACTAGTGGTTAAGATTAGTTAAAAACAATAATTGTTGCAAAAATGTCATGTCTTTTTCAAATATATCCCTATTTATGAAAAGGAGTATAAGAGAGAGAATTGGAGATAAATAATGAGTATATGTGAGAGAATGGGTAGAAAATATGAGAGAGAATGAGTAATATAAATGAGTGAATGAAAGAGAATTAGTGGCGAGTGAAAAATAATTAATATAAAGTTCTGTATTTAATAGGGGTAGAAAAGGAAAATGTGGTTTAAATTTTGGGACAAAAAAAGAAAGTTGTTTATATTAAAGACTAGGCATATGAGAGAGAAAATTGTTTATAAAAAGGATTGGAGAGAGTATTAATTATCCCCACTCATCATTAATTCTCTTTTATTCAATCATTTATTACTTATTTTCTCTAATATTTTATACTCATCCTCTCTCATATTTTTAACTTGTTCTCTCCCCTATCATCTTTTCATAAATAAGAGAATATTTGGAAAAAATATAACATTTATGACATATTTATTGCTTATAAAAAAGACTAGATCGTGTGTGTGTGTGTGTGAATTGAAGCTGCTAAATGAAGTTGACCCTGTAAGGCTAGACCTATAGAACCGAGGGCTTAAAAGGGATAGCCCAATAGGGCTAAGGGCTAACTCGTTAGGCCTTTTAATATTTTCTACATTAACTTGACTTGAGACCGAAAGTGTTTGGGAGCCAAAGGATGAAGTAAGTCGTAACCCTAAAAATTTAATTCTCTCTCTCTCTCTCTCTCTCTCTCTCTCTCTCTCTCTCTCTCTCTCTTTGAAAATCTCAGTCTCATACTCATGTTGCTTAGTGGTAAGCTTCTAATGTTTTATGTGAGTTATTTGTAAACAATAGTTTGCTTTTAATTATCAATTAGCAACTATGTTTGTTTGTTGCATGATGCATGTTGTTTGGATATTAATGTTGACAATATTTATTTGTAAATTAGAATTTTAATTATTGTAATTTGCTAATTATATTCTTTGAAAAAAAATAGAGAAAAAATAGTTAAAATTTGAAATAATAACTTCCGACCCTGTAGGGCCAACTATAACCCTGATGCTCTCAAACTGGGTTTTGAAAAGTATGTTATATTACCCCAGGCCTAAAAGAGTCAACCCTATTTGTCAGCTCTATATATAAGAAATCCATAAAAGAGATTTCTTCAACAAAAATAGATATTCTTTTATAATGTATAAGATTAGTATGTTTTTCTCTATTCTCCAATCAACAAGAAATCGAGAAACTTTATAGTTCATAGGATGGTTAGTCAATCCACATGTAGCCTCAGTAAAATTGATGAAGCATGTGAAAAAAACAAAACAAAACAAAACAAAAACTACACAAAATTCCCAAAGCATGCGACTACAGCATTGTTTCAAAAAAGTGCAGCGTAAGGGAGGGTGTTAAAGAGAGCGGAGACCTCACCTATTTTTGTGAATTGTGAACGTGTCATTCTCTACATGCACTATCTAATGCACCCAGCATATAAATAATATGTTTTGTTAAAATAAAGTTTATATGTCCATATATATTGAAAGAGCTAGTACGAGATTCCTTTTATGAACGATTTGTGCGTGTTTGGCACGAAGGTATAGGGCAGGGAAGGCTTACAACAAGAAAGTGGAATAAAGAAATTAACAAACGTGTGAAAATTTGAGGCTGCTTTTAGGTCTGAGTTTATATCACAAAACTGTAAAGGTGTTTGGAGAACAGGAGAAGCAAGGATAAATGTATAATAAAATAATAGAAGGTGTAATGGAGAGTTGATGTCTGGGTGGTGGGAAATGAAGGGATCTTTGACCCAAAAAAAAAAAAGGAAATGAAGGGATCGGGTGTAAAAATAGTTCTTTCTTTCCCTAAATGTAAAATATCCTCATTTTATATGTAAGACATTAATATACTTTATGTTTAAAATTTATAATTTTTTCTCAAAACTCTGTCAACAGATTTTATTGCTTCTGCTTTTTATTATAAAGCACAAACTATTTAGTATTTTTTTTAATCTTTTTTTATATGTCACTTGCTAATTTCTTAGAATTAAATATTTTTTTTCCTAAATGCCCATGTTTAATAAGTTCTGGGGAAAGTAATAATTAATACTCACCCCATCCAAAATATGAAAAGTCTTCTAAAAGAAAATTTTGATAAAAAATATAAGATGCCAACTAGTAATTAATATTATTTTTCACTTTTACTTTTTACAAGGAAAAGGATATGACAGATAATAAATACATATTTTAAAATAAAATTCATTAATAAGCGTGAAATATGTAAAATTTATCATGTCGAAAAAAAAAAGAAGGGACATTTTACTAATTTAAGATACATTGAATAACTTGACTAACTTTTTTTAGTTTCTTTGAATCAGTAGTTAACAGCGTGTTATATTTTAGACATGAGAGTGTATAACTTAAGTGTAGTTAGTAAGGATAATAATGAAAATTATTTGATTTTATGATAAATTTAATATTTTTAACTATTTGTATTTGCATGTAAGAATTAGTAGTTGGTGTTTTATAATAACAACTTATAAGAGTAGATATTAAGTGGGGGGTTTTTTTTTTTTTATTGTGAAAATAGCATTTAGTGAAAAATAAGCCTTTTATAAACAAATTTTTTCTTGATTGTTCAGAATGAACTTGTAGTTAAGATTAGTTAAAAATAATAAATATTTTTAAAATATCATGTTTCTTCCAAATATGTGAGAAAGAAATCAAGAAAAAGTATAAAACAACAATTTATGTAAAGAGCGTATGAGAGAAAAGTAAAAACTATAAAAGAGGATGAATAATAAATGATTAAATAAAAGAGAATTAGTAGTAAGTGAAGAATGTTTATATAAAGGTATTATTTAATAGGGTAGAAAAGGGGAAAAAACAAGAAAAAACTTGCTTATATTCAGGCCCAGCCTTAAGATAGAAAAGCTTACTTATAAAAAGTTTTTTTTTTTTTTTTAAGAAAGTTTCGATAAGTTGAATTTGAAAAGTTCACCAAGGACATCCCATACTCCCAGATTGAAAGAGTACTTGTATATGGAAGTATTTATATATCACCTACTAAGAGTACAATGCCATCTTATTGACAATAGATTTGCCATTACTACTTTGTGGATTAAAATAATTTTTTTATACATAAACTAATTTTTTACAAATAACTAATTAAACTAATTCTTCCAAATTTTGTAAATTAGTTATATAGTTTCTTTAGTAATAATTGTATAAAAAAGAGTAGTAGTAATAATATATTGAGATTTGAGAGAGTGAGGGTGGAGAGACAAGGACAAGGAAAAGCGTGGAAGGGGGAGAGACAAAAACATGCAAAGAATAAAAATGAGAGGATGGAGAATATTTTACTTTTGGGGTTAAGGTCGCCTCGTGTTCCACTTCCCACTCTCACCCACCACACGTTAATATAACAATGGATCCCCATTTCCCACGCCATAATCTCTCAATTATCCCTGTACCTTGGTGAACCCCACAAAACACTATCATTATGGATAGGGTTAAGTAGCAAATCCACCCTGAAAGTATATGTCAAGAAGCAATATTGCCTTGAAAGGTTTTTTAGGCTCAATTTTCCCTTAAAATCTAAAAAAGGAGCAATGTTATCATTTTTCGTTAAAAAGTTAACAGTCAACGTCAATTTTTAACGAAAAAGCTCAACATAGCTCCACTTTTAGACTTTTGAGGCGAAATTAAGATTGAAAAAACTTTCAAGGCAACATTGCTCTCAAGCGTGTACTTCTAGGATGGATTTGCTACTTAACCCTTATGGATATTTATTCATTTGATCTTAATATAAATATAAAATACCTACCCAGTTGACTTATTTAGGGAGATTAAAAAAGTTAATTAAATAAATTAGTTAATTTTAACACACATTATATGATCTCTCTGAAATACTTATATATAATATTAGTATAAGATTAGATTAGATTAGTTTATATTTGAGATCAAATGTAGTATATAAGATAAAGAGTGAACTTTTCACCTTATTAAATTTATTGTTTCATAAATCGTTATTTTCCTCAACTTATCATTAAGGTATATACATTAAAGATGCATAAAATTGAAAATTTATTAATTTTAAGACATAATGAATTTGAAGGCTTTTTTATTCTAATAAAATGTGTAAAAAATACCTTATAATATGTATTAATATTCCACATTTAATCATTTACAATAAAAACTATGTCTATTTGAAACTCATTCTTTAATGTATGTGCAATTAATAATGATAATTTGAAAAAAAAAATACTCATATAAATTTAATTTGCAACAAAAAGTTTAGCAGGCGAGGTCTTATTAGCTCATATGTTTATATATGAGGAAGTTTTATTTATTAGTTTATTTTTATCTTAACATTAAATTTTAATCATTGAATGATGGAGATAATTTTTAAAAAGTATAAAAACTTTTCTAAATTTGAGGGGAGGGTGTGGTAGGGAAGGGTGTGGAAAGAAGGAAATTGACTAAATTGCCATTAATGAAGGGAATATTCTTTTTTGTTGAGAGTATATTTTAGGAATATTAAAAAGTTTCCATAGGGTTTTTTGTAAAGAAGGGGGTAAAAATTTTCTCTCTCTCCTCGCCCTCTCTCCGCATCCCTCAAACCAAACTAGCTCTAAACTAACTACACATTAGTTAAACAAATCTCATATTTAGGACAAGTATGTGTTGGCCAGAGGCATACACTAGTGACTAGTCTAATAGGCTTAGGCTGCTGGCAAATTAAATCATCATACGGATAAATACTCTAAAAAGAATTTTATCATGTTGTAGCTATTCAACTTGCTTTTGAGCGTGTTAATACTAAAGATTTACTCAAAAAAGCATGACTTAATTTGCTATCAAAGTCCCTTTTGTTTACTCCACTTGTCTCTCTTTTTAAACAACGACTTGAATGGAGGAGAAGGTCCCAAAACAATTTCATGCTTAAAGCGTTATAACTTTTTTAACTTTTAACCAAGTTTTAATAATTTTTGAATTTCTCACGTGTAAAAGTACTTTTCAACATTTTTAGCTTTATATTAATAAAAATACTTAAGATTTTAATTTTTCAAATGTGATATTAATCTTTATAACTTTTTTCTAACATAACTCTGGCATGCATTACATCTTTCAAAGGGCACTTGAATCCTCAACCTCAAGTTTGATTAAAGTCTTGAGGGAAACCTTGGTTTCAGTTGAGTTACAATATAATAACTAATCTTTATGACTTGGTGATATAAAAGGATTCAAAATTATTTTTTTCACAAATTAACAAGAATTTTATTATAAATTGATAATAAATAATCCCTTCGGTCCTTAATTAAAACATATTTATTTAATTTGATTACATTTAAAAAAAAATTAGTTCATATGACAATCTAAAAAAAAAACACCCGAGTCATCTTATTTAATTCATTTTTTTCGTCTGTTCTTTGATTATTGTAGATTGAGTATCAATAGAGAGCAAATTAGAAAAATATTAACACATACAAAAACTATGTCTTACATTTAGAACTAAGATTAATCAGCTCTCCAAATATATCTTGTATTAAAGGCCAGAGGGAGGAGTATTAACGTTTGATACTAATTTTTATAATGTCCTTTATTATTCAAATTTCAGGTTTTTTTCAGTGTTAATAATTCTTTTTCAAGGTTCTTAATTGTCATTTTTCTTAAAACTGCAGATCCTACACCTAACTGGGTTTTAGCTCACGCTTACCTTTCTTTGTCAATGTATGAATTTTATATGTGAATAGACACACACACACAAATTTGTCCAACTTTCATAAACACTTTCTCCACAAAGGGCTGTTTGCATTATTCCCCTTCCAAACGACTTGCCAACGGATATGCAAGTCAAAAGTAATGCTCTAGGGTTTGCTTGAAAATTACCAAATAATTTTCAAATATTAAGATGTGACACTTAAGTAATTAATCTTAAATTGATAAATGTTTTCAATTTGACTCCTCTTAAAATTATGTGTTTTAATCTTTCCAACTTTAAACCTCAATTAATAATAAGGGTAATGTAACCAACAATCTATTATTTAAGGTAGCAAGTGATTTTACCACGTAAGGAAGAGAACACAAGTTTAAATCTTGGGAAGTGCATGTTGAAAATTATGCCCTAAGGGCTAATCATTTAGACTAATTGAGATATCATATCTCAGATTTGATTTATGAAGATAGATATCATATCTCATATTTGATTTATGAAGATAAATCAATGATTTGATTTATGAAGATAGATATATCTCATATTTGATTTATGAAGATAAATCAAATCAATTGGCTTTTAATTCACATTAAATAAATAAATTGGATTGAATCGGTTAGACAGATTTAATTTCCAATTCAATTTCAAAATTAATAAGATTGATTTTGAATATTTAATACGGCCCATTAGGGTTATAAATACCCTTAGGTTATGAGTAATTTGTTGACACACAAGAGAATTGAAGAGCCACAAAGAAACTCTAGAAGAGAGACGTGAGACAAAAGCTTGAAGGCGGTAGCAGGCTGCCGTTCGTGTTGGAGTGTTGTTTGGTGTGGATACCGGTAGAGGGAGTGTGAAAGACCCAGCTGAACCCAAGAGGAGGTTGAATTGGGTGAAAATAACAAATTTCGGACCTTTGAAAATCTTTTTGCAATTCGGTAAAATCAGTTTCTATGATAGTAAAGAGTTATAAAATTGTAGACAATCATTCAAATATATATGCTGGAAATAAAGGAGATTAAGGAAGAGAATTGCAAACTAAGATTTATACTGGTTCGGTCTGATCCTTGACTTACGTTCAGTCCTCAAGCTCCACTTAAGATTTTCAATCTACTATCCTTTTGTTTATCCAGGCACAAGAGAAGCCCCTTACAAACCCACAAGTTTACCTAAGCACTTGTGAAGCCAAATCTCTCACTGAGATACTCCCCCTTACAACCTGCAAGGATACAATCAATTTCCCACTCAAAATCACCCAATCTTGAGTATCTCTCAGAAAAAATGATTTACAATGAATCTTCTCTCAAAGAAGTGAATGGATAATCACTGAAGTACAATAGAAATCATTTCATTGTTTCTATGATAAATTATGAAACGTTTGAAAAACAGAGTGTGTATGAGATTCAGAATTTGGGCATTTTGACAGCATGATATCTTGTCATCCTCTTTGTGCGTTTTGAATGTGGCTTTACTTATAGATGAAGAAGATCTAAACATTTGAGAATATAACCGTTCTGAATAGTGATGTTGAGAATATAACTGTTGGAAATATAGCCGTTAGAAATTCGTTTCTTGGTCCAAGTGTGACATAAGCATTTACTTCATCCTTGACCTTTAGTTTAACACCCTTTGATCATCTGAAACATGTACACAAATGATATAAATGATATTAAGAAGTATTATAAATCATTTGGGTAATCATCTGGATGTTCTTGATCAAAAACATGATTTTCGACACATGATTTTTTTGAAGTGAAGACTTGTTCCATTACTCCAGATTCCTCTCTCTTTGATCAAAACTTGAGTTTTGTTTCACAAACTTAAGTTTGAAAGATCCTCTGACGTTCATTACTCTCTGTCTGAGCTAAACTCGAGTTTTTCAAGTTGTTTTGGCCTTGGTTGCTCTATGACTTGATATAGCTCCAAATTTAGAAAGATAATTATCCCCATATAGCTCTTTGAGTCTTCTTTCCAATGCAAAAAGAATCATCTCCAAACTTGTTGTACTTTGTCCGTTATGATCCGATGAATGAAGGTTGTTCTTGATCAACGTTTTTGCAACGTCTTGAACTGACAGTCAACTTTCAAAGATCATATCTCTCTGGTCTAAACTTCATTTTAGTTCATTCAACTTTTAATGGAAAGCCTTATGAGTCTTCTTTTATACGCCACCGATTTCAGCTCATTTCGATGTGTAGATTGTGAATTATACTTAAAACATTGAAGCTTGGTCGGATGTGTGACGTGAATTCCTGATCCAACTTTCAAAATTCACAGCTCTCTCATTTAAACTTCTTTGGGCTTGAAACGTTGTCAAAATGATGCATTAGAAGTCTAATTTCATCCAAAATTGGTTTCACCTCAATCCGATCTCTAGTTTAGGAGATATCATCAAATTACTAGACCTTGCCCAAGGTGAACGTGAAACAGAGGTGAACAGAGTTGCTGATCAACACTGAACACTCGAGTTTTGATTTGGAAACTTGAGTTTTGCTGGTCTAGAGACACCAGAGATGCTGAAGACACTTAAAACTCGAGTCATTGAGTTCTAAACTCGAGTTTTGACTTCCAAACTCGAGTTTTCTCATCCAAAAGTTGATTTTTGTTGATTTTAACTCTAAATTGAGCCATTCTTGTTAGTTCTCTATAAGTTTTGATGATAACAAATAATTGTAAAATAAAGATTGAAGTTTTGTCTCAAGAAAGTAAAAACTTGTTGTCTGAGGCAAACTTAAGTTTCAGGATCAAAACTCGAGTTTTGACCTTATAGAGAAAAGCTCAATTTTAATGGAAAAAGGCAAAACTGCAGTTTCCATTTTAATGGAAGCTCAATTTTACAAAGAGCATTGCAAGTTTTTCATCAGGACAAACTCGAGTATCGGTTTGGAAACTCGAGTTTAGGCCAAAGAGACTCTTCAATATTTTTCAAAGGTTTCCAGATTTTCTAAGTTTTTCCAAGTTTTGGGAAAACTCGAGTTCTAGTCTGGAAACTTGAGTTTTGGAGATCAAAATGTTTTCATGTTTCTAAACATCTGAAAACTTAAGTTTTGGAATGAAAACTCCAGTTTCCCGCTTGGCTCCAAAATTCAAATGTTTTTATATTTCAAATGAAAACTTGAGTATAGCTTTGAAAACTCGAGTTTTGAGCTAAGTACAAATAATCAATATTTCAATATACATTTATAAACTCCGGTTTAGAAAACTCTAGTTTCGGAAACTCTAGTTTTGAAATGACTAAAGTTCTCTCTGAGTTTCAAATGGAAACTCGAGTTTAGGTTTGGAAACTCGAGTTTTGGTCATCCAAAAAGCATCGATAGTTTTCACTGATTTTGATACTCCAGTTTTGAATGAAAACTCAAGTTTTGATGTTTTGGACATATATTCATTAAGAGTCCAAAACTCGAGTTTTTTTTGCAAACTCAAGTATTGGTCCCAAGTTAAAATGGTTCCAAAACTCAGATCGCGACTTTCCTCTCTAGAAGGAGAAAACTCGAGTATCGATATGGAAACTCGAGTTTAAACTTAAGTGCATAGTGACAAACTTGAGTATTGATACAGAAACTCGAGTATGCATCGTGGTAGCTGAAAATTTCAAAACTATTAAATCTATAAAAACTATCTTGTTTGATCTGAATGCTTTCTAACATTAATTATCAACTTCATTAGATATGTTTAATATGTTTGCTAGTGTATTTTAGCTTATATAAAGATGAGTTAAGAAGAGCTTAAGGGCTGTTTCAACACAAGCAAAAAAGGCATGTCAGAGCATTAAATGCAAGGCCACCTAACTTGCCATATTTTAATCTACCAAAATCTACACGATGCAAAAAGGATAAAGGGACCTTACCTAATCAAGACACTAACATTCCAACGGATAGAAACATAAGGAAGTCAACTTTTATCCTACAATACAAGGAATGAACAAAAGAGTATAGAGAGAAGAGACTAAAGCGCCTCTAATAGATGGACATCTTCACCAACAGTCATATTGAAGCTTGCAACGGTTATTAAACACACTCTATGTATAAATAGAGCAGCATTCAATTCTTCTAAAAAACTATTGAGCCAGAAAACAAAAAGCATTCAATTTGTTCATCTACTCTTAAGTTTTTCTGTACAGAGTATCTTTTAATACTATTAAGCTTCAGTGTTTAATCTTATCCACTCTTAAAGAGATTTTTTTTTGTTTGTATATCATTTATTGTAAACAATCTCAAGTCAGGGAACTTGGAGATTGGGGTTTATTGATTACAACTTGTAAGGGGGAGCAAGTTATGATGAGAGAATTGCTCTTGAGTTACAGAGGGTGTAATCGATTGATATAGTGAAATACTCAAGGTGCCTGAGGACTGGACGTAGGTCATAGAGTTGGACCGAACCAGTATAAATATGTGCGTTTCTACTCTTCCTCTCCACTCTCTGTTTTACTCTGTTTCATTCCTTTTAAAACAGAACTTCCAAAAAGATTTTTCAAAATCCCCAATTCACCCCCCTCTTGGTGATTTAGCTCCACTTTCAATTCTAACTTCCATTTAATTGTGAAGACTTCTAGTATCAATCTAAGACCTTGAATATTGATTTTCTCATTCTATTTAGCAAGATCTTCTCTTTCTTTCTTCTCTTTACTTGATCATTCTCCACAACTCTATTATTTCTTTCTTCTCTTCTCTTGACCATTCTCCACATTTATATTTGAGTTGATCTTGAATATTGATATTCTCATTCCATTCATCAACTTCTTTCATCTCCCATCTTGACCATTCTTCGTCATTTAACATAGAACCATTATTTTCTTCTTCAATATTTCCTCTTCTTCTTGAACTTAATATTTTCTTCAATTTCTTCTTTCTGAAATCTCTTTTCTCCTTCTTGTTTCTTTGCAGATTCTTCTTTCTATCATTCAATACTTCTTTATTAATCTTCTTCTTGATCATTCATCATGAACTTTACATATTTGATTCTACATTAAATTTAAGAATTAGTCAATGAAGAAGTTAACTATATTACTCAATCTTTTTGCTTTGAATACTGACATCTATAGAAGACATAATCAAAACTAATTATATCCAACAGAGTGGATTCATAGAGTTGGCTCCTAGAGATTGATCGACCAATACGAGTTCGCAAAGCACGCACACAAGTTCGCATAGGTACGGTTCTTAATTACTAACCCGATTTAAACGTTGTTGATTGATCCTCCTCTTGGAATTCGTAATTTATTGGATAAATTTCATTCCACTGTGTGCACGAATCCCAACAGTGGTATCAGAGCTAGATCAATTGTGCGTTTAAATTGAATTTATGATATGATTATTAATACCGAACATCATGACAATATATTGGATATATTGTTTTCTTTTCGGATGCATCATGTTATAACCATCATGACAATATAATTCTTTTCTGATGCATCACGTTGATAATGACAAATATTGGATATATAATTCCTTTCATGATGCATCACGTCAATATATAATTATATTGATATATAATTACAATATATAACGTGGATGAATTTATGATGCATCAATATAATTATATAATGAAATCACATATAATTATAAGTGGGTGCACAATATATCTATTATAATTAAAAGCACATAATTATAATAGATATATTATAATTATGACTTTTTTTTCATATTATATGAATTAATACCTGTTGTGATTTATTTTCAAATTGCTTGGGTATGGTGAACAACATGGCTTTAGTATTTACAATAGTTGTAATATTTAAATATGGCCTGCGTGCCATGTCTTTTTTCTAAATATTCTCTATGTACATTCTCTTCTCATCTCACTCCCCTCGTATTTAAACGAGGTTTCTCCTGATGTAATTTTCTTTTCTTATTTAGAGAAGTCCCCTCATTAGCTTGAGAGGATTTTAGGTTAGGTGAGCCATCTTATATCACGTTTTAATTATGCTTTTGATTAGATCATGGCATTTTTATTATGCATATTATGTGTTGTTTGTATGAGATACAACTATCATTGCATTCATATAAATAGAATTAATTAGATTAAACCCTCTAAATGAAATCTTAATTCGTAATGCCGTTAATCAATGAATACTTGTCAAAACCTAGATCGCTCTTTTGTATGTATCACCAAAGTGGATGCGCTTTAGTTATCTTGGTGAGACAAGCGTGGGTAATGGTGATACTAACAACATTCATTATTGTTTTGACTTAATTGAGATTATCAAAACGGTTTTGGATCTCAAGCATTAGATGAGATTAAACGTGCCGGGTCATATGATGATTAAATCCCATAAAGCTCTAAGAGTTGTATGTGATGTAATTGATAAAGAGGTTGATTACCTAAATAACTTGACTTCAAGCGTCCTGCCAAAGTGGACTTAATTTTGAGCCAAATATAGATCTTAGCCCACTAATAATATTGAGGGTTATTAATTTAGTGGCAGATTACTAACCAACTTTGCATATTTTAATTGTAGAATTATGTCAACTAGTAATACCGCTACATTATCACTGCAATCTCAATGGGACAAACTTTCTTGACTGGTTTAGAAACTTGAGAATTGTTCTCAAGCAAGAAAGAAAGATTTATGTCCTCGATGAACCCATTCCTGATGAGCATGCGACCAATGCTCTAAGAGCTCAGAAAGATGCTTACACGAAGCATCAAAATGACTCTATGGATGTAGGATGCTTGATGCTTGCCACCATGGTTCCAAAACTCCAAAAAGATCTAGAACATATGGAGGCTCTTGAGATGATTGTACATCTCAAGGAAATGTTCCAACAATAGGCAAGGCAAAAGAGGTATGAGACCACAAAGACCTTACATTTCTGCAAGATGGCTGAAGGTGCATCAGTTAGTCCTCATGTATTGAAAATGAAAGGCTACATTGATCACCTTGAGAGGCTTGGATTTCCCATGAGCCATGAGTTAGCTACAGATATGATCTTAAACTCATTCCCGGAAAGTTATGACCAGTTTGTAATGAACTACAACATGAACAACATGGAGAAATCAATTTTTGAACTGCATGGGATGTTCAAAACTACTAAGCAGAGTGTTAAGAAGAGGCCCATCACTGTTTTAATGGCTCAGAAAGGAAAGGGTACGGAAAGGAAAGGCAAGGGAAAATGAAAGGGTATGGCTCAGCTAGTAACACCAAAGAGTCAAATAGGCCCGAAACGAAGCCTGCAGCCAAAAAGGCAAAGCCTTCGAAGGATGAGGTCTGCTTCTTCTGCAATGAACTTGGTCATTGGAAGAGGAACTGCAAACTCTACCTTGAAGATCTGAAAAAGAACAAGAAGGATGGTGGGGCTGTCACTTTAGGTATTTATGTTATATACATTCATTTTTCTACTTCCTCTACATGGGTATTAGATACTGCATGTGGTTCGCACATTTGCACAAATGTGTAGGGTCTTAAGGACAGTAGAAAATTGAAGAAGGGAGAAGTTGACTTACGAGTTGGAAAAATACATGTGAGTCTTATTTATTGGGAAAGATGACAAAGGCACCTATTACTGGGCATAGTGAGAGAGCCACTAATTTATTGGGCCTTATACATACTGATGTGTATAGACCAATGAATACATCTGCCAGAGGAGGTTATATGTACTTCATTACAATCATAGATGATTTTAGTAGGTATGAGTATATCTATCTAATAAAACATAAGTCTGAATGTTTTGAAATGTTCAAAACATTCCAAAATGAAGTGCAAAACCAACTTGGCAAAACAATTAAAGCACTTCAATCTGATCAGGGTGGTGAATATTTGAGCCAAGAGTTCATTGACCATATTAGGAGTTGCGAGATCATCTCACAACTAACTCCTCTACAAGTTGATGAGCCTACTCTAGTATCACAAGGCCCACAAAGGTTCGATAGGACATGACAAAAGCCTCAGAGATATCTACTCCTGACTATTGGAAGTCATGATATCTTGCTTATTGAGCAGAATGAGCCAACTACCTATCGAGAATCTTGCTCATTAAGCAGAATGAGCCAACTACCTATCGAGAAGCCATAGTGGGACCAAACTCTAAAAGATGGCTAGATGCCATGAAGTTTGAAATGTAATCCATGTACGACAATAAGGTATGAACCTTAGTCGATCCACCTGAAGGTGTAAAAACCATTGGGTATAAGTGGGTTTTCAAGGAGAAAACTGACATGGATGGCAAAGTAAGTGTCTTCAAAGCACGGCTGGTTGCAAAAGGATTCACCCAAACACATGGTGTAGACTATGATGAAACCTTTTCCCCAATTGAATGGCTAAAGCAATGAGAATCCTTCTTTCCATAATAGCATATTATGACTATGAAATATGGCTGATAGACGTCAAAGCAGCCTTCCTTAATGGAAAGCTACTTGAGGAGGATGTGTACATGACACAACCTTAAGGCTTTGTGCGTCCAGAGGAATCTAGTAAAGTTTGCAAGCTTGAAAGATCCATTTATGGATTGAAGCAAGCATCTTGGAGCTGGAATCATTGTTTTGATGAAGTAGTCAAAGAGTTTAGATTCATTCAAAACATTGATGCACCTTGTGTTTATAAGGTTAGTAGGAGCACAGTTGTATTTTTGGTGCTTTATGTAGATGACATCCTACTTAGTAGGAATGACATCCCTACCTTGTAGAGTGTCAAATCTTGGTTAGGGAAGTCTTTTTCAATGAAAGGTTTAAGCAAAGCCACTTACATCCTAGGGATCAGGATCTATAGAGATAGATCCAAGAGGCTAGTAGGCCTAAGTCAGAGCACATACATAGACAAGATATTGCATAGATTCTGTATGTAGAATTTAAAAAGGGGTTACATGCCCATGTCTTATGACATCAATCTCAATAAAGATCAGTGTCCTAGTACACCTGATCAAAGAGATCACATGAGTAAAATTCCATATGCCTCTTCCATTGGATATATCATGTATATCATGTTATGTACTCAACTGAATGTCTCATTTGCCTTAAGTATGACCAGCAGATATCAACAAGATCCCGGTGAGGGTCATTGAATTGTTGTCAAGAATATCCTAAAGTACTTAAGAATGACATGCTTATTCTTGGTCTATGGTAGATTGAGTGATGAGCTCTGTGTGACTGGTTACACAGATACGAGTTTTCAAACTGACCAAGATGATCTAAGATCGCAATCTGGATATGTATTCATTTTCAATGGTGGTGCAGTAAGCTAGAAGAGCTCTAAGCAGAACACTGTAGTAGATTCTATAACAGAAACTGAGTATATAGCTACATCGGATGCATCTAAGAAAGTTGTTTGGATTAGAAAGTTCATTACTGAACTAGGGGTAGTTCTTACCATCTCAAATCTAATAGACCTGTTCTATGACAACAGCAGGGCTATTGCCAAGCCAAGGAGCCTAGGTCACATCAAAGGACCAAGCATATACTCAGGTGTTTTCATTTTATCAAAGAAATCAATGATAGAGGTTACATAAAAATATGCAAAGTACCAAGAGAAAACAAGTTGTTGATCCTCTTACTAAGCCGCTTACACAGATAATACATGAACGTCATGTGAGGAGAATGGGAATTAGGGAAATTAATGATTGTACCTAGTGCAAGTGGGAGTCTTTTGTTTGAAAGGCTAATCAATGTACTTTAAACATTATTGTTATTTAAAGTATTTCTCCATTTTGTTATCATATCATTTGCATGTTTATTATGATGCTGTATCCTTGGATGTATCTTAAAGATTGTCCTAAATGTCCCTGGTCGATTATTTATGCGAGAGCAAAGATGAAATAAGACCAATATGACTTCGATAAGGTATAAAGATACGAATCAAAGTCTTAGGCACTTGTAAGAGTACAAGGTGCGGGACCGACCCACTATGAGAAAGTTGTATGGATTAAGTCATAAGCTTTTCTCATGTATAACCACGTCACAATGCCCTTTGACTTGAGATCATCATGGATTTCTACATGAGAGTCGTTGATCTTTGACCTAGTCAAAAGTCACTTTTGATCGGGTGATGATAAAGGTTTCGATCGGGATTAATGGTTTTCATGTAAAGGAATATGAATAGTCAGGATAGAATTTGTCCCTCACATCTGTAGAGAGATCATATTGGGCCCTTCGATGAGTGAATCTAAGAAATGTATGGCCATACTATGATGTAAAAGAGTTTCTATTTAAATTATTAGGCTACTCAAGAATCGAGAAAGTAATGGCCAAGAACGAGAGGATGACACTATTCATGCTTCATCCTTGACCGAATCATCACGTGACAAAAGGAACATGACATGGTTGTATGATAGGATATATCGTATCATCGATCCTCATGTGAATTGGGTAGTCACATTGTCTTGCTAGAAGCCACTTGCCACTTGTGGGCTGATACAGTATTGTCCCGCTGCTAATCTCATGTGAGCCTACAGGGTTGCACACAAGAATAGCCTAACACGAGCTATAATGTTCAGATTCATTGAATCTAAGATGTGTCTAAGATTCAATGAATACATCATTTTATCTAAGGAGGATATATATATAATGATTGCACCTAGTGTAAGTGGGAGTCTATTGGAAATTATGCCCTAATGGCTAATCATTTAGATTAATTGAGATATCGTATCTCATATTTGATTTATAAAGATAAATCAATGATTTGATTTATGAAGATAGATATCATATCTCAGTTTTGATTTATGAAGTTAAATCAACTCAGTTGACTTTTAATTCTCATTAAATAAATAGATTGGATTGAATCGGTTAGACAAATTTAATTTCAAAATTAATAAGAATAATTTTGATATTTAATGTGGCCCATTAGGGTTATAAATACCATTAGGTTGTGAGTAATTTGTTGACACACAATATAATTGAAGAACCATAAAGAAACCCTTAGAAGAGAGACGTGAGACAAAAGCTTAAAGGTGCTAGCACATTGCCGTTCGTGTTAGAGTGCTGTTCGGTGTGAATACCGGTAGGGGGAGTGGGTTCGTAGAGTCAGCTTCTAGAGATTGATCGACCAAAAAGGTGTTAGCCCACGAGTTCGCAAATCACGCACATGAGTTCGCATAGGTACAGTTCTTAATTATTAACCAGATTTAAACGTTGTTGATAGATCATCTTCTTGGGATTCGTAATTTATTGGATAAATTTCATTCTGATGCGTGTACGAATCCCAACAGTGCATTTATTGAAAGAAGAGAAAACCCTTTGCACTATAAGAGAGAAAAGTGAGGGAAAAATAGAGTGGATGAAACACTAGGTTTGAAAACTTCTATAAATGATAAAATGTCTTACAAATTTTAGGAGTTCTCTCCTAGTTTTTTTCCCTCCAAAATTTTTCTCCAGGCAAACATAGGATGAGTATCAAAAGGGAAACCCTTGATAAAGTATATAAAGGTAAAGTAAAATTTTTTTTATTAATGAGTTAGTTGGTGCCTTGTATCTGAGTCTAAAACTGCCGTTAAAAAATGTCTTGAAATAAAGACTAGAAGGAGTATTCTTTATGTTGTCATATATATACTTATTCAATATATATTAAATTTGTGATTTAAGTAACAAGTACTGTGAACATTGTAGTCACTTGCTCCGATGGTTTGATCATTTACTAGTTAATTGTTATTTTTTAATCAGGGTTATACTTACTTCATAAATTTTAGACCTTGATAGTCATTTTATATTTACTATTATAGAAAATACTTTTGTTGACAGTTATTATTAACGATATATAACAATTCTGAACTAACATATATGAGGAAGCTATATATACTCCGTGTAAATAAATTATGGTTCCAAACCATTATTTATTCTAGACCTATTATAATGGTTATAATATGACTATTAGTAGCAAGGTATCACCCAAGAGAAGGTGAATTGAGTGATTTATAAAAATTTAAACGATTTATCAGACAATTACAATCAATAAAGAAGAGTTAGAAGAACATCACGGAGTGTGTATAATGATTTATACTAGTGCAGTATCAATATCTTAACCTAGTCCAGTCCCTAAAATGTCTATGAGATTTGTTACACCCCTATCGGCCGCACCCTTTCGGGTGGTGGATTAGAAGAATTCCTTTTATTAAATTACCTTTACTCAGTTACTTATTCACTTTCCATACATATTAGAGTAAATGCCACAAAGCATGGTACTGGTTTGGACGAATACAATATACTGGTAAACATACAGTAACCAATAGAAAACAAGTCCCTGAAGGATTAAGGGTACAGTTATCCAAAAATAAGTATTGAATAGAAATAAAGTACAAAAATAATAGGGCATCTCCTAGTTTTTCAAATCTTTGCATCATGCCTTACCTTCTTCAAGTCCCACAATCACTACTACATTATATCTGTATCTCCAAAATGTTCTGGAGTTCAAAATTAAACTACAAGAATAACTGTTAAACTCATATACAATATGTATACAATGCATGTTATGTAGATCACAATTAGGAAAACCAAACATGGCATGTACCACAAACCTGCAAGAACACCTATTCAAGACAAGCCATCGGAACCAATAGCGCTAAGGGCCTTAGTAGCCAGGGCTTCCAACCCTAACTACTTACCTTAAGATGCCTCAGTAGCCACCTAAGGACACACAGTCCAATAGGCTATACCTACGTCATATACCTTGAATTTCAGTAGTGACCTAAGAACACAATCCTCCAAGCATTGCAGCCCAACATGCTGAGACCTCAGGTCAATTGATGTAACCATTGTGTTTGTGTTTTTGCTAATATAAGGTTGAAAGATGAATCACTTGTAAGCGTCAAATGACAATTGTGTTTGAAAAACAATCATTTTTATCACTAAATAAATTACAGTTATTAATTATAACTATTATTTTTGTGTTTTTGTGAATTATGCTTCACAATACATAATGATGTGCATAAATGACCGTTATTTTTTATCGTTATATATCTTTGTGCGACTTATGCCTAAACATACATGATGTTTGTTCAATGTCACCGTTAGTCCGAAACTGTAGTAATGATTATATCAATAAGATATTTTGGGTTTTGAATGTTATATATTTTTTAAGAACCAAAAGGAAATCAAATAACATATTAACCAAGGTTATTAAAACCGGACCGGTTACTGAACCGGCCAAGTTACTGGGTCAAAGGTTAGTGGGTTAGACCAGAGTCAAATCAAAGCTAAACTGGGACCAAACCAGTAAGAAAGTTAAGATTTCAGGATTATTAATATAAAATTATAAAGAAAATAATTTTTAATAATAACTATTACCTTTTAATCAAAAGATATCTGGATATGTTAAATATCCATTGGATAAATGGGGGTGATCAGTGAGTGAAATGTCACTACATCAGTTAAGTCTCCAATTGCCTATATTTGTTCTTTGGATAGATATTAAATACAATCACCAGTTCACCACATTTTCGAGAGTTGAGCTGCAAGCAATTCTCCACTTTCCAATCTCTTGTGAAATTACTCATTTCACCCTCACATATGCCTTTTATGTCTTCCTACACTTGGGACAGACATGCCAATTCAATTTAGATATTATTTGTTAGCTATGCCTTTTCTGAACGTTACAGGAAGTATTCCAGATTTTAAACACCTCCTTCACTCTTCATCTTTCACGAAGCTTCCCCCCCTCTCTCTATGTTTTCTCTTTGTCTCTCTCTCATGTTCAGGTATTTAACCATGGCTTCTCCACCACCTTAAACTCTAAACATTGTCAGATCAAAGCCTGAATCGTTCAAGGTGTGTCTCTTTCGGTTGGCGAAAGTTTCTGTGGTGGTGAGGGTGGAGCTCGCTGGCGATGAAGATTTATGGTGAAGCAAAGGTCGCCGGCAAGGAAGGAAGAAGACGACGAAGGTGGAGTGAAGAGTGGAAGGTGTAGAGGTCGCTGTTGCTCTGTTTCTCGCGTCTCCTTTCTCCCATGTTCCATTGTTAATTTTTTTTTTTAAAAAAATATCAACCCCGGTTTCAATCATTTTCCGGACCGGTTGCACGGCCGGTTTGCCGGTTTCCAGTCTGAACCGGCTGGACTAGTCCGGGTTTAATATCTGAACCGGCTGGACTAGTCCGGGTTTAATAACCTTGATATTAACCAATCTTTGCGAAAAATTCCCTAGCCAGCGACGGAGACAAGTGAAATGTTTTCAGCGTGAGGGGATTAGGTCATTTCACTGAAATAAAAACTAAAAGAAGTATTTTATAAATAGCAAAATTAGTTAATTTTCTTAATCAATTTAAATAAGTTAATCAGCTTCAATGTTTAAATTAAAAAAAAAATCTAGTAATTTAATATAACGATGAGTTATAACCCTTTGTGGCATTTAATTATTAGCAATGGAGAATATTCAAGTAAGATTTTCTTGAAATTATGACGAAAAATTAAAATATATAATTCAAATTAAATTTAAAATCCAAAAATTAAAATTCAAGAATTAGATAACTTAAAACACGTAGTAATACTTAACATAAAATCTTAATTCACATCTGTTCAAATTAAATAAAATTTAAAAGGAAGAGGTGAGGAAAAAGAAAATTTAGACAAATAAAAATAACCCAATAGAAGCAATTTTAAGAATATACATAGAATATAAATAAAGAAATTTAGAGAATACAGAATAAGAAATATGAGGTACTAGTACTACCATACCCAGACCGGAAAATAGTTGGCAAAAAGAGATGATGCCCTTCAAGATGATTTAATGAGTTGTGTCTTTAGAGCTGTCAACCCGAGCAAGTTGTTTGAAGTGATTGATTTTATTCAAGTTATGCAGGAACTCCTACCTATAAATCGTCCTGAAGATATATATGGTGGCTGAAAAGAAGCTCTAAGCTTGAATTCGGGCTTGCAGAAGGAGTCTACTCTTTCTTTCCTTAACGTGCTCTGTAGAATTTTGCTTTGGTTCCAGTCTATTCTAGTTGTATCAAAAAACAGAGGAAGGAAGAATTATTAATGACCCAATAGGAGGGCCTAAGACGCCTATAATAGTGACCCCCTTAAAAACAGATCCATTGATTTGTTGCTTGTTTTAACTCTATGCATGAGAATAGTCCAGCTAGTGTTATTGAAGAGAAAATTGGATTATGAGATCAAAGACGCGTAATTAAATCCGTCGAATAATGAGAGAATGTAAGATCAAAGAATGAGATTGCATCGTTGATCTCTTGTGCAACTGTAAGAGCATTCAAAACATACAGGTCTTTCATAGTTGTGCTTCTCTTCCGCCAAATGATATGTTCTGAATTACAATATCCTTAAACAGATAGTGGAGATTTTCTTCATACAGGGTGTCACATTTATTCAAGGTAAATGAAATTTAAAAAGAAGAGGAAAACAAAAAGGCGAATGAGCTCAAAGAGGAATGACGAATAGTCAAAACACGAAGATTAAAAAAAAAAAACTAAAGTATATTTTTAGTCCTCTAAACTTTATATAAGATATATTTTTGGTCCCTTAACTTTAAAAAGTATATATTTAGTCCTAAAAATGTTAACACTGTTAATATTGCTAACGGAAAATGCTGATGTGGCGAACTCAAGTGCTAACTAATAAATTTAATTAAACAAATTTTATATATTTTTCAATTTACCCATATTTTAAATTTAAATTTAATAGCATTTAATTACACAATCATCACTTAAGTTTACACCATCATCACTTGAGTTTGCATTTTCCGTTAGTAAAATTAACGGTGTTAAAATTATAAGACGAAAATTATGCTTTATAAAATTAAGGAACCAAAAGTATATCCATGTAAACTTAAAAGACTAAAAACATACTTTAGTTCAATAAAAAAAAAAGGAACATGAAAAAAAGGTACGGTGGAGCAGGCCATTATTATTGGGTTAGCAATATAAACAATGACTTATTTTTTATTTAGTTTTTTTAAAAACAAAATAGGAAAATAATCAGGTTTTAAATTTGATTTGTGTTAGATTGATAGTGGTAGGAGTGACTTAAAAAATTAAGAGTTTTTCAAAAAAAGGTTACTCAGAGTTTTTTCATTCACGAGCTTTTAAAAATTTTTTTTTTTCAAAAATACCCAATAAAGTTAAAATTCAATTTAAACTCTCTATTTAAAACTTTTTTTTTATTAGAGTTTTTTTTTTTCTGACTTTAAACTATTTGAAAGTCTCTCCAAATAAGCTCTTCATGGGACTGGTGGTAACAAATCTTGATATATGGAAAATTCCTCCTTCTCCACGTGTACGGCAGACATTTCCTCTCATGTCTCCGCATTACCCAATCCCCCACCACTCAAACCCGCCCCTCCAAAAAATTTATTCCAGCATGGGATGCCAAAAGTCCCCACCAGTGAATCCGAGTTCCGATACGCCCCACAAGGGCACTACCGTCATTTGACCATCACCGGCCTCAGATAATGGCAAAAGTACATTTTTAAGCAACTTTGGCCCTCGAAGGAAAGTGGAGGATGAGGAAACACCACCAGTGCCCCTCTCTCTCTCTCTCTCTCTCCCCCCCCTCTCTGCTTTTTTTTCCTTCTAAAACTAGCGAGTGATTTTACAAAACCACATCAGAAACGTGAACTAGCCTGTGGCCCTGTAACCCCATAGGCGTTTTTATTAGTGGTAAAAAGATTACTACACCGAGAGCTTCAACCAGCCTGGAAAATAGCAGGAGGCAGGCGCACACGTACGGTTTTTCCCCCATTCCTGCTTCGTAATCTTAAAACAAATTATACTGATTTCATTGTCACCTACCTCCCATTTTGCCGGGAAACCACTTTCTTTCTCTGTTTTCCTCCGGCGTTTTCTTTCCCATGGCTGAAACCGGTATCGTCCGGTTTCCGGGCAGCTTAGACCCTCGAGCGGAAGAGTTCACGCCGAGAAATCAAACAACGCTGTACCGGCCAGTTCAACTGTTCTACCCTTGCGTGCCCACCGCCGGCGTTCAGCTTCAGCCACTGCCTCTTTGTAATACTGCAGCTCCGGTCGGTGTTCCGTATCCGCCATTCTGCTCCCCCGCAGCGTACATTGACCAACTACCTCCGTCGGCCGCGCTGTCTGTGTCTCCGTCCCCGTCTCCGTTTTCATCGTCCTCGCCCACGCGGTCTCTGCTGCTCAGCTCGGTGCCGGCGGAGGTGGTGGTGAGTGAGTCGTTGTTGCGGCGGGAATTGGAGGTGTTCGGAGATGTTAGAGGCGTTCAGATGGAGAGGGTTCGAGAAGGAATAGTGACTGTTCATTTCTACGACCTGCGAAATGCAGAGACGGCGTTAATGGCGATTCGGAGGCAGCACATGCAACACCAGACCAGGCTCCGTAATTTCTATTCCTCCGTGTTGAAGTCTCGCAATTCGGCGTTGGAACCGGACTGTTACTCCGTCACCGCCCCACTCCCACCTCCGGCGCGTGGTCTCGTCGCCGGTCGTCCGGTGTGGGCCCAGTACATTGCCCCAGCTCCCAACGCCGTCCCCCAGAGCCAGAACCAAGGCACGATCGTGATTTTCAATTTAGATTCGACGGTGTCCACAGAAACTCTCCAGCAAACTTTCGAGGCATTTGGTAAAAGACGTTTCAGACCTTTTTTTTTTTTTCAATTTTCTATGTGCGTCTCTTTCTCTGCGTAAAATTTTTCATCATTACCGCTTATGTTTCATTTCGTCCGTTTGCATTTTGCTTTAATTGGGTAACCCACGAAGATGAGATCTGAAAGTGTGTTTTTGAAAGATCACGAAGAGGCTGTGATGGCGTTTTGCTTGATTCACCATGTCTGAGAGGACTGTTATTATTAATATTATTTTTTATGTGGGGACTTGTTGACTATACTATAATGCCAGTGGGGTCTTTGTTAGTAAAACACAGGACTTGATGATATGTCTCTATCTCACTCTTTTTATCCACTTTTTATGACGTTTACGACTCTCTACTGGTCCTCACGCCAACTTTCGCTTTCCTTTTAGTCTTTCTTGACCTTTTTGTGTGTTTTGTTTTACTTAATTTGTTTAGGTCCTGTGAGGGAACTAAGAGAGACACCATCAAAGAAGAATCAGAAGTTTGTGGAGTTCTTTGACGTCAGAGATGCGGCCAAGGCCTTGGAGGAGATGAACGGCAAGGAAATTAACGGCAACGTAGTCGTTATTGAGTTCAGTCGTCCCGGTGGTGGTCATGGCCGGAAGTTCTTCAACCACCACCAGACCATCTCCAAAAACGCAGTGCCTTTGAACTACCGACCCCCTTCCCCTCCTCCCTATCCACCTTCTCCTTCTACACCACTGGCCCACAAAAACGCACGTCGTTTTTCTCATCTTCCCCAGCCCCAATTGTCGTGCAGGAAAGCAGCTGGCAACAAGGGCCGTAGCGGTGGTCAAGACACGGTTTCTTTGGAAACGACGAATTTGAGTGGTGTGGAAGAGAAGCCACCGGAAGGTCCTGCTCCGAGAAACTCTACCGTGAAGAACTGTGTGGATGAGGAGGCTGCAACGGCGGCGGCGGGAAGCACGAAGCAGCAACAACAACAACCACCCAGAAGTAGGAATTGGAAGGGAAAGCAAGGGAGGAAGCTGGAAACAAGGTTTCTAATTAAGGAAGATGCGATTGTGGAATCATGTAACAAAGATTCCAGAACTACTGTCATGATCAAGAACATACCAAACAAGTACAGGTCCGTCTGCTCCTACTTTCATCGCTACCATCATTGTTGCTCACCATATTTAGTTTTACTATATTAATTATTCTCCAAATCTGAATAAAATAATCATTTTAAACCAGAAAAATTAAAAATTGTGTTTTGACCTGCGTTGTGTGTGGGTGTTTCAGTCAGAAGCTACTATTGAACATGCTGGATAATCACTGCATCCACTGCAACGAGCAGATTGGCGACGGCGACGATCAACCCTTGTCCTCTTACGATTTCGTCTACCTCCCCATTGATTTCAAGTATACATGCATGCATATACACACACACATAATTTCTTTTTTTCTCTTCCCGGAAAATGAAATAATTTTTTAAAACTTGAAACAGCAACAAGTGTAACGTGGGGTATGGGTTTGTGAACATGACATCACCAGAGGCGACGATGAGGTTGTATAAAGCATTTCATCTTCAACATTGGGAAGTCTTTAACTCGAGAAAAATATGCCAGGTCACATACGCCAGGGTTCAGGTAAATTCTTGAGTTCATCGTCATTAATGCTATATATATATATATATATATCCGAGTTTGTTCATTTATTAGCTGGCTTGTAGTAGTAACTTTCATTGGTGTGTTTCTGAGAAGGGTTTGGAAGCGTTGAAAGAGCATTTCAAGAACTCCAAGTTCCCATGCGAGATAGAGCATTACTTACCGGTGGTGTTTTCTCCGCCGCGGGATGGGAGGCAGATGACGGTGCCACTTCCGATTGTGGGTCAGAAGCAGCCTGGAGAAGCCACTGATGGGGCCGCCGACTGTAAAGCAATTAATGACGATGTCGGTGGTGCGGTGGAGGATAAAAATAACACAGCTGCATCAGGCGGCTGCGAACAGAAGCAGGACGTGCAGAGCAGCAGAAAAAACGGCGGCGGGGAGGGCGATGATGATGGTGACGATGACAGAAGAAGAAATAGCGAAGGTGGAGAAGAAATGGGAAGGGATCAACACAGAATAGTTCAGTCTTCAGTGATAGATATTTGACGAATATCAAATCACAAAGATCGTTGGGGAACGAGCCTCATGATCTGTATGCACTATAGCTACTTCTTCTCTGTCATCATCATCATCATCTTCAAAGTATTCAATTCTTGGCCTTTTCTGTAGGATTTTTGCTGTGTTTTTTTTTTTACACCCTTCCTGGTTATGCACTGCAATTTCTGGTTATTTTATTAATTGTTCGTACTTGATCTCGAGGGTTTTTTCGTTTTTGGTTCTTCTCGTCGACGTACTATCATTTAAATTTCTGGAAAAAAACATGAATTTGCATATTTTGGGTAGAGTGCTTGGGATACCGCTGGTTAAAGAGAAGCGACCTTGTGTCTCCGTTCTGTCGGGTGGCGGGTGGCTGAGCTTTTGTTCCCACTGTTTTTCGTTTTTGGGTCACAATTTTTTTTTTTAAAGAATGAAAATCAAAATCCATTAATAACTCGAAAAACTCGAAAGAGAATCTATAATATGGAAAACTACAGGGGAAAATCCTCCCAGGCCCAATTAAGCAAAAACCCAATTAAGCAAAAAAGCTTAAAAAAAGACCCAAACAATTTTCACATGTCTTTCTTTTTCACATGTCTTTCTGGTATTATTTTGAAAACGTTAACAAATAATATCAGTACCTCATTCACAACAAAATCAATATCTGTTAACAACAATTCCGTTAACAACAAAATCAGTATACGTTAACAACAAAATCAGTATTCGTTAACAACTACTTTTTTTTCTGAAATAATACTAAAAAAGGTCTCAGGGCCTTTTTTGACATGTAAAAGTTATTGGGGCCTTTTTTGAAATTTTTTTACTTAATTGGGCCCTAGGGAGGATTGCCCCAAACTACAAACTTACTATTCTTTATTCTTTGCCTACCATCTTTAGGTACGAAGGTTGTGGGTGATTAAGAAGATAAAAGTTTTTTAAGCTTGGTCAAATGGTTCTTTAAAGAATTATGATAATTAGGAATATAACTAATTAAAATTTGTCAATTTTTTAGAAACCACATCCTATCATCAACTATAATGTCCTTAAATGGGTGTGAATGACCACAACCCATAGTCAAAATATTAACAGCTTTAACACAATAGATAGTACAATAACTTTTTTGTATCCTTTATTCTAACATATTTAAATGCTTTAGGTGACCGCAATGATCTAAGCTATATTTGGTGCATTGTCGTAAGTTTACATATGAATCTGCATATACATCGTCTATAATCTCTACTAATAGAGCATCCATAATGGCTTCTCCTTGACTCCAAAACTAAAGCATCCACCTCGAAAGTGATAAATTCTTGTTGACGTTCCATGCTGACCCGACCTGTAATATTCTAGTTAGAGTAAAATTGTCATTTGGTTATTAAATCCTTATGCCAGCTTGCCTGGAAGAGGCTCGTGTATGTGTTTGTGTTGTCTTTCGTGATGTTCTCTTGCAAAATAGTTTCTTGCAATGATTCAACCAAATGTCCCAGCAGATATAACCGAACAGTGTGATCCATGGGATTTTCTTGGAGAAATCCCTTCCTCCATATTTGAGATTCCACTACAGCCACTCTATGCCTTGGAGTAATATAAACTTCATAAGGCCGAGCTAACTACTGAAATTCATCTTTCCTTCGCATTGTACATGTCTCATTAAGTGCATTAAGTCCTCCTCTTGGTTGCATCCAAAAGGGTATCTTGCTGACTCCTTAATTCCTCTCTGAACTCTCAGTTGCCTTGTATGTACTCTCCCATGTGCAAAAGTCCACATAAAAGACTTAATCTCATCAAGGATAGCCTATCTCCACAGTATCTTCCAACACAGTCATCGTGTTGATGTGTACCTGCAAAAGTAAATGATATGTAGAATTTGTTAGTTCTTTATGGGTTTTGATGATAACAGACAATTGTAAACTAAGATTGAAGTTTGTCTTGAGTAAGTGAAAAACTTATTATCTAAGGCAAACTCGAGTTTTGAAATCAAAACTCTAGTTTTGACTTGATAGTGAAAAGCTTAATTTTTATGATCAAATGCAAAATTGCAGATTCCGTGTGGAAACTCGAGTTTTGGTCTTATAGAGAGCATTCCAAGTTTTTCATCAGGACAAACTCGAGTTTTGAATTGGAAACTCGAGCTTTGACCATACAGAGAGACATCCAAAATTTTGACCTGAGAAAACTCCAGTTTTTAAAGAGAAACTCCAATTTCTAGTTTTTAATAGTTTCTCCAAATTTTGGGGAAACTCGAGTTTTACTTTGGAAACTCGAGTTTTGGCTTGACAAAACAGTTTTCTTGCTTTATCATCTTAAGACTCAAGTTTTGATTTGAAAACTCAAGTTTCTCACTTAGCTCCAAATTTCAAATGTTTTCATATTTTAAATGGAAACTCGAGTTTAGTTTTGAAAACTTGAGTTTTGGGCCAAGCATAAAAGATACTATTTTTAATGTATTCAAAACTCCAATTCTGAAAACTCCAGTTTTAGAAACTCCAGTTTGAAAATAACACAGATCTCTCTAAGTTTCAAGTTTCAAATAGAAACTCAAGTTTTGGTTTTGGAAACTCGAGTTTTGGTCATACAGAGAGCATCGATGTTTTTCAGTAATTTCAAAACTTCAGTTTTGATTGAAAACTACAGTTTTGAGGTTTTGGACATATACTCATTAAAAGTCCAAAACTCGAGTTTTGATTGAAAACTCGAGTTTGGTCTCTAGCTAAAATGATGTTCCAAAACTCAAATCGCGACTTTCCTCTCTAAAAGGAAGAAACTCGAGTTTGTACATAAGTACATAGTGACAAACTGTAGTTTGGGTAAACAAACTCGAGTTTGAGTCGCAACTTTTAAAAATTCAAATCTGACGAATCTGTGAATCCTTTTGTGTTTGATCTTATTGCTTTCTAATATCATTTATCAACTTCACTGGATATATTTAACCTGTTTGCTAGTGAATTTCTGCTTGGTAAGAGATGATTTAAGAAGATTAAAGTTGTTGTTTCAACACAAGCAAAAAGTATGTCAGGGCATTAAATGCAAAATACAACTAACTTACTATATTTTGATCAAACAAGCTCTGCACGATGCTAAATGGATAAATGCTTCTTACCTAAACAAGTTACTAACATTCCAACGGACAAAAACATAAGGAAGTCAACATTTATCCTTTGAACACAAGGAATGAACAAAAGAGTAGAGAGATAAGAGACCAAAGTGCCTCCAATAGCTAGATTAGTGGGCTAACGGTCATATTGAAGCTTGCAACAGTAATTTAACACTCTCTAAGTATAAATAGAGTCTTATTCAATTCTTCTCAACAACCATTGAGCTAGAAAACGAAAAATCATTCAAGTTTTCAATTACTCTTTAAGTTTTCTTGTAAAAAATATCTTTTGATACTATTGAGCTTCAATGTTTATTTCTATCTATTCTTTAAAAGAGTTCATTGATTGTAATTCATTTATTGTAAACAATCTCAAGTCAGGGGACTTGGAGATTGGGGTTATTGATTACAACTTTTAAGGGGGAGTAAGTTCTAGTGAGAGAATTACTCTTGAGTTACAGAGGGTGTAATCAATTGTGATAGTGGAAAACTCAAAGAGCCTGAGGACTGGACATAGGTCATAGAGTTGGACCGAACCAGTATAAACCTTTGTGTCTTGCACTTCTTCCTTACTCTCTGTTATACCCTGTTTTAGCATCTCAAAACAAAACTTTCGAAAAGAATTTTAAAATCCCAATTCACCCCCTCTTGGTAATTTAGCTCCGCTTTCAGAATTTACAGAAAAACAATCATCAAATGAAGTTTCCAATTGTATTTATCCTCCCTTTTCTCCTCTTAGGGAGGGTGTGCACACATGACTTGATCTACAACTTACGGCTGGAATCACTTGATCAACTTGTTTCAATCCCAATCTCCCCAACGGTCAACATAATTAGCAACTTTCTCATTCCTGTCCATGAAAGCTTCATAACCAGGAAAAAGATCAATAAGGGGTATATTAATTTCAAACCAATTCTCAAACCAAAAGGATGTCGAATTGCCATTGCCAATTTTAACCCTAACACCCCTTTGAAACTTATTCCAAATAGCACATATCCCTCTCCATGTTAAGGACACCACTTCCTTTTTTTGGATTTCAAGTCTGAAATCTCCTCTTTCCTTGTACTTATTACTTAGCACCTTAACCTAAAGAGCTTCCCTATTACACAATAGATTCCAACAAAGTTTCATCAAGAAAGCTTCATTTTGTTTGCATAGATCCTTTATTCCGAGGCTACCATCCTTCTTTTCTTTAGTTACTTGCTCCCATGATGCTAGGTAGAGCTTCATTCCCTTATCATCACTACCACATAAGAAACTCTTGCTCTTCTTTTCTAGGTCATTTACCAACCCTTTTGGGAGAAGTATTGTTTGCATATATTAAGATGGTAAAGTAGTGAGCACTACTATAATAAGGGCAGTTCGACCAGCGAAGTTTAAACATCCACGTTTCCACCTTGACAATTTCTTCTAAGTTTTCTCCAAGATTGGTGCAAAGATAACATTTGATGTTGTCCCATAAATCAATGGTATACCCAAGTATTTGCCTCACTCACATGCTCTGGCTAAAGTGAAGCGCCCTTGAACGGTGAACATTCCTAAAAAAAAATTATAGTCTTGTTCTTATTCATCAATTGCCCATAAGCTCCACAAAAATTTTCTTAGCACTTCATCATCCTTTCAACTTGTCCTTTTGATGCTTCACTAAACAAAATAAGATCATCGACAAAGAACAAGTGAAAATAAATGAATCTCCACTTTTATCGGATTCCAAGAACCATCCTCTATAGCATCCTTAATTATATGGTTTAATCTCTACATACACAGTGTGAAAATGTATAGAGAAATTGGATTTCCTTGTCATATGTTGGTAGAAGAAGTAAAAGTCTCTGTTTTTTCACAGTTCCACAACACCTGGTAAGATGGTGTAGTGATACAAGTCATTATTGCTCCACGCCAATTATCACCAAAGCCAACATCCTTAAGATTGTCCTATATAAAGGCCCATTCAAGTCAATCATAAGTTTTCTCAAGATCAACTTTAATTGTCATCCATCTTTTCATTCATGTCTTAGTTCTCATAGAATGCATGACCTCTTGGGCAATAATAATATTATCATTGCTTTGTCTTCCTGCTATAAAATTGCACTGATGATTCCCTACAATTTTCCCCATTATCTTTGAAAGGCGATAACATATAACTTAGTAATGATCTTGTAAGTCACACTGCATAAGGAAATTGGCCTGAAATCCTTAATAGTCTTTGGGTTTTCCAACTTAGGTATAAGTGTTTGGATTTATACATGCAACGGAATGAAATTTATCCAATAAATTACGAATCTCAAGAAGAGGATCTATCAACAACGTTTAAATCGGATTAATCATTAGGAATCGTACTTATGCGAACTCGTGGGCGTGCTTTGCAAACTCGTGGGCTAACGCCTTCTTGTTCGATCAATCTCTAGGAGTCGACTCTACGAATCCACTCCCTCTACCGGTATCCACACAGAAAGCGCTCCAACACGAACGGCAGCGTGCTAGCACCTTCAAGCTTTTCGTTTCACGTCTCTCTTCTAGGATTTCTATGTGGCTCTTCAGCTCTCTTGTATGTAATCTGAATTACTCACAACCTAAGGGTATTTATAACCCTATGGGCCGCATTAAATATTTGAAATCAATCTTAATTAACTTTGAAATTGAATAGGAAATTAGATCTGTTAACAGATTCAATCCAATTTATTTTAATGCAAATCAGAAGCCAGCTGATTTGATTTATCTTCATAAATCAAATATGAGATATGATACTATCTTCAAATTCAAATATGAGATACGATATCTCAATTAGTTTTAGTTACTTAATTTATCAAATAAATTAAATACAAAACTAATGCAACATAATAATATTATTATCTATATATAAAATTATTATTATTATTTCGAATTACACACACACACACACTCCCTAGCTCATGTTAGGCTATTCTTGTGTGAGACCCTGTAGGCCCACATGAAATTGGTAGTGGGCTAACACCTTACTAGCCCACAAGTCGTGAGCGGCCTCTAGAAAGACATTACGACTGCCCAACTCATATGAGGATTGATTATACGATACATCCTATCATACAGTCATGTCATGTCTCTTTTTGTCACGTGATAATTTGGTCAAGGATGAAGCATGGATAGTGCAATTCTCCCGTTTTTGACCATTACTTTCTCGATTCTTGAGTAGTCTAATAATTGAAATGGAAACTCTTTTCCATCATAGTATGGCCATATATTTCTTAGACTCACTCATTGAGGGGCCCAATATTATCTTTCTACAAATGTGAGGGACAAATGCCATCTTGACCATTCACATTCCTTTGCATGAAAACCACTAATCTCGATCGAAGCTTTTATCATCATCCGGTTAAAGGTGACTTTTGACTAGGTAACAGATCAGCAACTCTCATGTAGGAATCCATGATGATCTCAAGTCAAAGGGCATTGTGACATGGTTATACATGAGAAAGGCTTGTGACTTAATCCATGCATCTTTCTCATAGTAGGTTGGTCCAGCACCTTGTACTGTTACAAGTGCCTAAGACTTTGATTCGTATCTCCATACCCTATCAAAGTCATACTGGTCTTATTTCATCTTCGCTCTCGCATAGATGACCGACTAGGGACATTTAGGATAATCTCTATGATACATCTAAGGAGACAGTCATCATAATAAACATGCAAATGATATAATAACAAAATGGAGATACTTTAAATAACAATAATATTTTAAGTACAATGATTAGCCCCTAGGGCAAATTTCCAACAATAAGAACAGTATTTGTGTTGTTAATGTCCTTTACCCTTGATGAATCATCTAGTCTAGGGGCTTTAAAGGCTCCAAAGTTGAAAGTGGCATGCCAGATTTCTTCACCTATAATATCTACTTGGAGATGGTCGACCTTTGCTTCATTCAACATAGGAAAATGGGACCTAGTTCTAATCTCACAAACATTAGTACTCTCCGTTTTGAAGAGCTCTTTATAATACTTAATTGCTATTTTTGAGAGTGTATTGATAAAAAAACCCAACTCCTATTAGAATCTTTAAGACCCTCAACCCTATTTCTTCTCCTTTTGATTGTAGCAGCAATGTGGAAAATTTTTCTATTTTTATCCCTATGCGGCAACCAATGACACCTTGATTTTTGATACCACATCAATTTTTCTTGAGCAAGAACTTTGTTATACTCCTTCCTGAGTTCCCTTTCCATTTGAGCAGGATATTGACTATCTCAATGTCCCCATGATCTTTCCACTCCTTCTATTCTTCTGAGGATTCTTCTTTTAAGAGTTAATATTTTCCATTTTCTTTTTATTCCACCCCTTGGTAACGTTAGCAAATTTATCAATTTTTCCATTCCAATGTTCCATTCCCCAGCTCTGTCTCACAACATCATCAAACCCTTCCTTAAGGAACCAAGTAGCTGGACAACGGAAAGGTGACTCTTGGCGTCGATGCATCACCTTTAGGGAGCTTCTGAGCAAGATTGGCTTGTGATCCAAGCTAAACTTATTCAGGTGATACACTTTAGTTAAAGTATGCAAACGGTTCCATTTGATATTGGTGAATGTCCAGTCAATCCTTTCTTTTACCAAGTCATGCTCCCAAGCATATTTTTCTCCAACATCAGTTTCAGTCAAGTGAGATTGAGAGATACACTCTCCAAACTGTCTCATAGATCTAAAATTTGGTTGAGATCCACCTTTTTTATCTACAACATAAAGATATGCATTAAAGTCACCCATAACAATTCATGGACCATTAACCATATGAAGTTCATGCCATTTCTTCATATACTTACTACTATTTTCCTATTCAATTAATTAATTAATATAAAATTTAGGTAAAAAATCAATTAATATAACAATAGAATGAAAATTATTATTTTATTATTTATTCATGCAATTAATAAATAGTTGCACCCACTATATACTAATAAAAATTATTTAGTTGTAAAGTGTGAGACTCACCTCATGCCTACACAGTTAGCTTTTGGACATGCACTAACAATATTATGATATCAAAATAAAGTAATAGAGGCTAATGTGAAAGTGTAAGCAAATTATTGCTTATTTGAATTAGTGATTGAACTTAATTTTATAACGTAATTTACAAAGTATGAAGTATGTAAGGAATTTTGTCTTGACTTATATAGATATATTTTTGTAACGTAAATTCAAAAAAAAAAAAAAAAATTGAAAGAAGCTATAGATACTACAAGAATTATTTTCTCAACTTTTTCAATTTAACACATTTAATGTGTGAACCACTCTTCAAGTAAGATGATTGATAGTGACTTATGCTCATTTGATTATATATTTGAATTACTTCCAAAATGTTTTACTGAAAAAAGAACCTTTAACCTTATTAATTCTATTTTATTTTTTTGGTCAAATATTATTTCTATTTTAACATCTAACAACTTTAACTTTATCCCTATTTAATGTATTCATTTTTTTTTCAAAAAATAAGAATCCACTCTTTTTGTTATATTTATATGTAATTTCCAACATGATTCATCCAAAGAAAAAAAAACCTGTTAAATCTCATTAACTTTGCTATAAAATTCAACAATTTTTTTTAACTTGACATCTATTTAATATATCATTACTCAATCCCGCTTGTAATATAAGTCTTTTTTAGAAGAATGGTTTGGTCCACAATACTTCCTATGTCCCTAAATATAAACTTCAAAATTGAAAATAGGTTCATCTCAAAATATAAGTTTCATTTCAGTTTTGTCTCAACACTTAATGGTTTTTTTCCAGTTTCAACCATGTTGAATGTACACACATAGCGCGTGCCCGCGCACACCCACACCAATGACTATGTGAATTGCATTAATTAAGAAGGTGGATAAGATTCATATTTACGATTGAAGGCATAGTTGGAAAAGAATATTACTTACATATTTATTGATTTTAACTACTTTCTTAATTAAAAAAAAGACTGTTATTTAAAGCTTATATTTAGGGATGGAGGTAATGTAAACTACTTGGAGAGAAATTAATACTTATATGTCAATTTTACCATGGTATTTAATCATTAAATGACTCTATGTTTTGTCCTCTCTTTAAATATCTTATTTGACAAGAGTAAAATTAGATATATATATTTTTAATTTAAAACGGATTGAATGAATCAACTATTATTTTTTATATTATGATGAATTAGTTAAAATGATTTATAGTGTTGACAGAGTACATCAAATGAGAACAAATTGTGTAACAATAAGTTAAGAATAAAATTGCATATCAATTGAAAAAAATTTATTGTTGTGATTTATATATATGATTAAAAAAAAACTCTCATTGTAAATAAGACAAAGGAGTACACAATAATAATGAAAATTGAAATAACACATTCATATTAAAAATTCAATGATATAATTTATAAATAATATGAAAAAAGCATTTATATAATTTATAAAAATTCAGTGATACAAGACAGGATTATAGGAGCATTTTGGATAAGAGGGGATACGATACAATGAATTTTTTTGGTCGAAAGGTACGATACAATGAATGGGATGCAAGTGTGAGAGCGTAAAAAGAAGGCGTAATGTGATAGGGCATGTAGGGGTTGGAACAGGTGTGAACAGGGGGAAGGATATTCTAGTGTCTCCACGTTCACCGAGGAAAGAAACAAGAAAGGTTTCAACTTTCTGGGATGGCCGTCACCAACAACACAACACTGTGACTGTGTCTGTGTGGACCATTGTAACTGCAATTATATTCTGTGTTTTCCCCTCTTCTTTCTATCACTATCACCTCATCCTTGCTCCAGGGATTTGACACGTGTAGAGCTCAAGTTGCTCCTCCTTTAAGTACCTATTTAGATTAACAAACAATTTTTCAAGCATGATTTATAATATAAGAGATAATGTGTGTGTTGGGTATGACTATTGGAGGATTAGATTTATACCTTGTTTGAATTAGATTTATGGAAAAATATATGTTTGATTGAGAAGTTATATCAATAAGGCTTCGTGTATGAACCAAAAGTAACTTATTTGAAAAGTTTTTTTAGAGAGCTTTTATTTCAATTAAACTTATGGACCAAGATCATGAGCTATTTTTCTTAGTACCATTCAGTATCTTAAAATATATTTTTAGTACCCTAAAAAATGTTTTAGGGTATGAAATGATACTAAAACTAATGTTTTTAAGATCCTAAAATAATTTTTTCAATATTATGAAGTATTTTTTAGTATCGTCCAGTATTCTGAAGTGCATTTTTAATACCATTTAGTACTATAAAAAAATATTTCAGATTGACTATAAGATTAAATTTCAAAAGCTACTTATGCTACAGTACCACCAATCCAAATATAAATCACATTTCACAATTTGACTTTTACACAAGTTAGATTGACTATAAGTCATTTTTCCGACCGCTATTATAAACATGCCCAATAAGTTTGTGAGAAGAATTTTGTCTCGATTTATATGAATATGTTTTCCCATTGTCAACATTATATGATGCTCCTTTTAATTGAAGTGTTTCCTTTGGTCCTTAATATAATATAGGCTAAAGTATACTTTTAGTCCTTTAAGTTTACATGAAATATACTTTTGGTTCCTTAACTTTATAAAGTATACTTTTAGTTCTATAATTTTAATACCGTTAATTTGACTAACGGAAAATGCAAACTCAAGTGATGACAATGTAAACTTAAGTGATGATTGTGTAATTAAATGCTTTTAAATTTAAATTTAAAATATGAGTAAATTGAAGAATATATAAAATTTGTTTAATTAAATGATATTAGTCATCACTTGAGTTCACCACGTCAGCATTTTCTGTTAGCAATATTAATGGTGTTAGCGTTTTAGGATTAAATGTATACTTTATAAAATTAAGGGACCAAAAGTATGTCTTATATAAAACTTAGAGGACTAAAAGTATACTTTAGCCTATAATATACATATACCTAATTTGATTAGATTAAGCGAGTTAGTTGGATTGGTTGATATATAATATATTTTCTAAAATACTCTAATTATCTTCTTTAATTTTTTCATTCTTTCTTCTACTTGATTATTTTTTTATGGAATATTAATAAAGATAATTAAGAAAAGATAGACAAATATAAACATCCTGTTTTATAATTAAAATCAAAATTAATTTCATAAATATATTTTATATTAAAGATTAGAGAAACTATAAAATGTATAGTTAGTTTAAAAAATAAAATAAAAATATTCCCATAACAATCAAAATCCAAATCAATCTCGTTGACGGCGGACAATTTTTTTGGTTATCGGTGACGTTCATTAGTGCCAAAGCTCCGCCAGCGGCAGGGGCTACCGATGCGCAATAGAGGTGGGAGTTTTTTTTTTTTTTTTTTTTTTTTTTTTTTTTTTTAACGTGAGAGGTAATAAGATAATTTTACCCAAATTCTAAAATATCATTTTGGTTCAAGTGATTATTCTGACGTTTTGGTTTAGACAATTATTATTTTATTGTCGTTTTTTTCCTAAAATATCTGAATTCAAACGATGTGAATCAAATTGAGAAAATTAAAATAAAAGCCTTAGAAAAAAAATCATATTTATTATAAAAATCATAAAAATTATAATTATTTAGAAGGATCAAACATCATAATATAAATTTTAAATTACTAAATTGACCATAACTAAACCTTTTCAATTATCCTTTGTATTCATAATTTTAAAATAACTAAAATTAAAATTAAAGCCGTCCATCATTATCTTATTTTTTTCCACCAAGTTTCATATTCATACAATTAATACATTATTTAGTTAATAACGATTAAACTCACATTTTTTAATGTTTTAAACCAAGTTTCATATTCATTTAATGAACATATCATTTAATTATTTAGATGTAGTAAATTATTTGCAATTTTTAGTTTATTAACATTAAATGAATTTTCTCAACACACATAAATTTTCTTCTAAATTGAAAATAAATAACTTCTTAAAATATAAATAACTGAAATTATACATGGTAAAAGAAACAAAAAGAAATGAACTAGAAATAGAGGTAGTCCTCACTAGGATTTAGCTCATCAATAGAGGGAGGAGATGCAGATGCAAAAAATAAAGGAAACACAAGTTTATTGAATATTAAAAACTTACAGAGGAAAGGGATGGGGAGAGAGGAGAGCGAAGAGGGGGATGAGGAGAGGATTTCAAAGAGAGAGATGATGTCTCTCAAGTAGTTTCGACTAAGCTTGCTTTCAACTAAATGGGGCATTGATTTATATAGGCACACAAGGATACTCTTTGACATGCAACCTACTAGTGACTGGCATTATTTGCACAGTTCTAGTCAATGTTTAAAAGCCGATATAGTGTATAGTGCCTGCTAACACTACAGCACTACTACAGTGACTATGCTGTTTAAACAGTCTTATACATGAGAGCTATAGTGTGTGGTGATTACAATAGTGCTTTCATCAAAAAATGTAAGTTTAATCTTTGCTTAGATTGACAATGAAGTCTAGATTGTCTTCATCGTCAATTTGAGCATGATTATATTCTTGGGCTTCTATGGCTGTGGAAGACGTAGTCTAATCAACTGTTTGAGCTTCATCTTGTTAGAATTGTTTGAGCATGAAACTGAGCTGTTGGATATACTCCTTCTTGTTGTTGGTAGTTGAAGCAAGCTTGCTTTGAACTTGAGCCTTTTAGTTCAAAAACCTACTTTGTTTAGTTGTATAGAGGGAGTTAGGGTTATTTCTAAACCATAACTCCATTGTTTTAGAGTCTATAATTTTTTGGTCAAATTTAGCCTACCATCAGACAAATGGAACCCTTTGGAGTATAGGCAGGACTAGAGAGTCTCTGTTTGAATGAGAAAATTTGTACTGCCAAGAAAAAAATCTAGGAGACAGATAATTTTGAAAAATAATGAAGGTCAATAGGAAAAGGATCTTCATCAAGTTTAACTTTTATTTGGAAAAGACTCAATTTGGCCTTCTGCATATTTAGGGGAAGAATCTTAGGAATAGGCCCAAAAAGATCCCACCATTGTCGAAACCATTGACGGAAGGTATACTTAGTTACAGAAGGTTTTGAAATGGTTCAATTACAACAAACAATTGTTTCTAAAACTCCTCAAGCTTCAGCTTACTTTACCGAAGAGGTTATGAACCTTGAACAAACCTCTGATCAAACATCTGAAACCAAATTTTCCAAATCTAAGTTTCAGATTAACCATCAACATTGGCGTAAACCTTCAAAACTATATTATCCAAGGGCTAGTCCTCCTGATATTTTAGTTGAAGAACACCAAACTTTTAAATCCTTCAATGCTGATCATATCTATGAGTGGAACATAGATGATCAGAATGAAACAAACATTATCCAAACGTTGCAACATATGACCATGGTAAGCACTACTTATCAAATGGGAATGGAATATTCTGATGAAAGTATTACTGATATTTTAGTTTTTGTGGTTTTACTGGACAATTAAAGAATTGGTGGGATAATTATCTTTCTCAGAATGATAAAACAAACATATTTGCTTCCATAAAAACTGAAGCTGATGGTACACCGATTATTTGTAATGGGGAATCTATTCCAAATTCTGTAAATATTCTCATCTTCACAATTATTAAACTTTTTGTTGGAGATCCTTCCATTTGAAAAGATCTCTTAGCAAAACTCCTCTCAAACTTAAAGTGCAGGACTCTACATGATTTCAAATGGTATAAAGATACATTCTTGACTTGAGTACTCACTAGAGAAGATGCCCAACAACTATTTTGGAAAGAAAAATTCTTAGCCGGTTTACCAAAATCTTTTAGTGATAAGGTCAAGGAAAAAGCTTAGAAATCAAAATGATGTGCAAATCCCTTATGAGCACTTGACGTATGAACAATTAATCTCTTATGTCCAAAAGGCTGCTCTTAAAATCTGTCATGACAAAATTCAACATCAACTTGCCAAAGAAAAGGTTCTAAACAGAAAAGAATTAGGTTCTTTTTGTGAACAATTTGGCCTTCTAGCTTACAAATAATCCAAACCAAAAACCCGCAAAACTTCATATAATAAACCTTATTTAAAAAAACAAACAAATTTCTTATGACAAACATCGGTACTAAAAGTACAAATCTCAAATTCCTTCTAGGAAACTCAAAAATGAATTTCATTCCAAACCAAAGGATAATTTTCCAAAATGTGACAAGATAACTTGTTACAAATGTGAAGTGATTGAACATTATGCTAAATATTGTCGTTAATCCAATTGCCACAGCATGAAAAAAGGCCTCTCAGACCGTTATATCTAGACCCTTCAAGGTGGAGATGGTTTGAAAACTTTGAATGTTGGCGCGCGCATGCACACACACAGAGACACATACACACACACACAACTTAAGACTAATCGTGCTTCCCTGTGGTCCAAATAATATTTTCTAAACCGGTTATAATTTAATACGATCTCGATGACTACAAAATCTAATGAAAGTTTAAAAATGTAAATTCTTTTAAGACCAGTCACTAATACATCTAGTTTAAACATCCTATTAGAGATTGTTGTATCTTTATATCCAATCTTAAACCAATTTTAAAATGTATTAGAATTTCTTTAGCTTCCAAAGTAAGCTTTTCAATGTGTCTCTTTGAAATCTAAAACCATCCAATCCAATAAATGTACTCTTCAATCGTCAAGTATATTTAAACTTCTCCAATCATTTCGTTTATTTAAAATTGTCTTTCAAGCTCCCTCTTTTCTCCTTTGAATCAATGTTATGGTGAGATGCATAAGAGCTCTATCAGTTCGTTCTCTATTTCCTTTCCCGTGTGTGGGTCACTGAGGGGGGTTATTGACCAACTCCATGCAAGGGTGAAATGCATGGAGCGAAGCCTTGTAAAAATCATCACTCAGCTATACGATATCAACAAGAAGTTAAATATTGTATTCGATGCCAATGACGTTGAGTATAATCTTTCTTTTGACCCCTCTTTTCCTTCCTAATCTTCCTCACTGCCTCTAGTGATGATGAGGAAGGATGAAGAGTTTTTTATTATATAAAATATATGTTTTTATGCATGATGTAATATGTTGTCTTTGTGCAGCCAAATAATTTTATTAATGAAAATTTTCTTATTTCTGATCTTGATCTTAATCTTGATTTTGAAAGTCTATTATTTCTATGTTCAATTATTATTTTTGTCTTTCGCTTGACAAGTTAATATATATATATATATATATATATATATATATAAATAACCGGTTGTAGAAACACAAAGTCTAAATATGTTAATCTAAACCATCACAAAGTCTAAATATGTTAATCTAAACCGTCATTTAACACTTAACCAATTTAGATGTTGTTTAATCTTCTAATGATTACGTTTTATTTAGATCCGTTAAGAATAAAATTTGGCCCTATTGTTATTATTTAGACAACGTTAGAAGATTAATGGTCTAAATACGTAATGTTTCAACTTCCAACGTATATCATCATTTCTCGTCAGTATTATCTGAAGTTTCTAGCCATCAGTCCCAATTATAAATACCAATATGCCTTTAGTTCTGAAGTTAAAGTTCAAATTCAAAAGCCCCTTTCTACTTTTCTCTTTCTTCTTTGAGTGGAAACACTTTCAATGAAAAAAACAAAAAGGAAGCATTCTCCCTCCCTTTCAACGGTGGCAACCATTGGTTCCTCTTTATAGCCTCCTCTACCTCTGACCTTGGAAGAATTCATTGAGCGCAGCTTTTCCCTCGAGGGAACCATTCTAGAGGTCATAGAGAAGTAAGATCACATCTCTAAATGACTGGAGTAGACGGTGGTGGTGTTGGATGATATCCTAGATTGTGTGGCCTACGGATTGTCTCTTGGATTGATGGTGATCATCTAATGGCCTGGTTTCAAAAACCACCTTTTGTGGATATATTTTGGTATAATTTTGATTTTGTATGTGATTAGATACATGTATATGTGTATGTGTATGTACGCATATAAATATACATATATACATTACACAGGCGTGTGTGCACGCGCGCACACACACACAAAACACTGCCACCTTTAGGTAAAGATATTAATGAAAAAGTTTCAATATTTTTATATGTCTTTTGATTTGTTACTATTAATTATTTCTTGTTAACAATCTTCATCTGTTTGTGTTATGTGATCATTGATTCAGACCATTTAAGTTCTTTTTTATGAATTTTGTTTCTTAAGTTGTATTTATCTATTTTTTAAAATTACATATTAGACTAGTTGTTTTTAAAAGCTCGTCTCGTTATGAATTAAATATATATTTTTTACATATTTCGACTGATTGTTGTTAAATGCAGTCTCACTATGAATATTTAGACTGGATTTAAAGAGCGTAGATCCACAAAAATTTGCCCAAGTATTTATACTCACCTTTGTGCTCATACTTCATCTTTCGCTTCGCAGAGTTGCACGCGCTCTTCCTCCCTCTGCCTCTTTTGGGTGTCATGATCTCTCTTCACTGTCAAGATGACTTGGTATTCATTTCTGTGGGCTTTCCTTCTCTGTCATCACTATTGTGCTCTCAAGTTTTATGAAAATCACGAACTTTCACAAACCTTTGCTTGCCCTTTTTCAGTAAGTGTTATCTTTTATTGTTTTTGCTTTCATGGACTTTTTAATCAGTTGATCCTTATGCTCCCTCATTTTCTTTCTTTGTCATTGATGCTTACTCCTTTTTGTTTTTTTTTGAAATCCTAATTGAAAGTTCAAATTTTGGTGTCTTACATCCACATTGGCACATTCTCTATGGTTTTTGAAGTTATTTTATGTGAATTTTTGCTTTTTGTGAGAAATATTTTTATATGCCTTAATGATTCATAATGTACAAAAAAGAGAATGAAGAGCTTGAGAATTATTCGATATGTGTAATATGTGGTGGTGATGGTGTTGGTAAGCCAGGATTCTTTACTTTACTCTTTGCTCCAAATGTAATGTCACTCGTGAACATATGTAGTACATTACTTATGTAGTATTTTTGTTATGTACAACACATGTTTACGAGCTGCATTACATTAACAACATTAGTTCATGCAAACCAACATCTTCATTTATATGACCTGCAATGGGAATGAACACAAGACATTCATATTTATCATAGAGGCTGCAAAAAGTGCCAAGTTGAGTGATTTATCATAGAGGTTGCAATAGCTATTAGTTATGTTTTTATGCTTCTTTACAATTATTGTTATTATTATGTTTATTACATATTCCTCTGAGTTGCAAAAAGATATGTGAAGAGCAGTATATAGTCTAGTCTAATATGTAATTCCATGTAATGAAAAATAGGGGATGAATATAGTAATTAAAAATATATTGCGGATTGTAAATATAGCCAAGCCATTCCTTTAGGACTTAGAAAATGGAAAGAAAAAAACCTTTTGATAATTGAATATTTTACACACTTATTTTATATCTTTTGGGTAATAAATTTAGGATTGTTAGCTAATAAATAATGGGCTTTAATGCTTATTTGGGCTTTGGGCTTTTATTTGGAATTAATTCATTTTCATGATAAAAATTCCAGATTTATCTTCACTGTTTTAACCATAACTTTTGAACCAGACATCGGATTAGCCTCATTTTTGTCTCATATTTCAGATGATTCAAAGGGGTACAAAGGTTATGAAGACTTGGGAGGCCAATTCGGATAAGAGGATGGTCAAACTTGGAGCCGAGGTCAGAGACGTTTTTCTGGATTTTTGGGCCCGAATATTGTATTTAAAAACCCATTTGCCATTTATTTCATTTTGGGCCATTGTGCAGCCCTAGCCCATTTCCATTTTAGGTTAAGTTTAAGTTAGGTAGCAGCCACAAACACATTATGTCATTACGTTTTGGGATTATTTTGGATTGAAGACAGAAGTTTCATTTTCTCTGCAATGTTCTTCGTGTTCTTCACGTTCTTCATCTGTTCTTCATTTTTTGCAATCATGCTCAGCTAAAATTCTCTGATTAACCCAACGTTGATTATTCCATGATTCCTCCAAAGAGCTTGTGCTTAATCGGTAATGTAATATCCCGAATTTTGGACCTTGAGCATTGAGAACAAGCCTAAGTTAGGTAGACTACTAAGCCGGTTCGAGGAGTGTGACATTTACTGGACAAATAAAGATCCTCTATGCTTTGAGGAAATAGGAAGAGAAAGAGACACTAAAAATTCATATGTCAAAAAGCAAGAGTCAGAATAATGATTGCGGTGGGACACGTGCCACTTTAGGGGTAAAAGAGGAAAAGTAAGGGTAAGAAAGTCAAATCCTTACCCCTTAAGTCATTAATTTCGCCCAACTAGGAGAGAGAAGGAGAAATTAGATGATTTTATCCATAATCAGGCCTATACACGAAGGGCGGGTCCCACAGGATGTTAACTGGTAAAAAGGGGACCGATAGAGACCGGTTAGGGTTCTTTTTGGACTAAATGGGACAAGTGTGGGGCTACTTTGGGAAGATGGAAGGGTGCCACATGTAAGTGTCCATTCAAGGGAGAATATCTGGAAAAGTTGCAGAAAAGTACAAAAAGGAGCGCTATTGTACCCGGCAGGGATCGGTTGATCGAGAACTGGACTGATAAAGTGAAGGAAATGAATTAATTAAAGAGGATCAGATGTGTGGGTCCCATTAGGTGCCACATAAGCCTCAATAATTAATTAAAAACGTTGCTTGGAGTGCAAGAAAAAAAAGTCAATGAAAAAGTCAACTGCGGATCCCACGATTAAAGAAAAAGGGTAAAATGGGGAAAAATCAATGGGAACAGATTTGAGGGACCCACATGGCGTCCCATATGTGCCCCTAGATAGGTAAAAGGTTCCGGGCCAAAGTCGGTAATTATCCAAAAGTTCCAGGGCGAAATTATAATTTTCAAAAGTTTCAGGCCGAAACGAGTAATTTTCCTGAAAATTGGAAAATATCCTAGATATTTTGGGAGCTGTTCTACGCCACTTTGATTGCCTAGAATCCTCTGTACTTTCTTGGAGGATAAGTCAAGAAATATCTATCCAAAATAACCCCCTGTCAGTTAGAAATTATATTGGTTAATTCTAAAGCTACTGGATCAATTTTAACTATTATTTAAAAGTGTTTTACCTTCCATTTTCACCCTTGTGGGGCGAAAATTCCAGAGAGCCAAGGGAGGGAAGTTAGCCACCATAGCTAGGGTTTGAAGCTCAAGCTCCTAAGTTCCTTCATCACCTCTCCGATTCAAATGTAATCGAAAATCTTTGTCTTCTTGAGTTCTTCCTAAGGTATTTTCGTGCCAAAGTTAGAAGCATGGTGTTAGGGTTTGATTTCTGTATTTTTGAGGTTTCCAATGGCTCTGGAACGTGATTTTGTGTAGGGTATGGGTTTGGTTTGAGTTTTCAAAATCAAAACACCGGAAAATCTTAAAAGGAAGGTTGCTGCTAGTTTTGGGAAATCTAGGCAGCGAACCTCTGGTAATGTTTTTGACTGGGTAAACGAACTTGGTTTGATCTGAAATTTTACAGGAGAAAAGTAGACATCTGGATCATGAGTATACATATATAACAATAAATATTTGGATAAGATTTTCTTGTTGAAATAATTGGTTGAAAACCAAAAAGGAAACAGTGCCACGAATCTGGACCAGAGGGCATAAAAGTGGCATCACTCCCAGATACCTGAACGTTTGACCTCTGGGAATATTTTTCCTTAAAATTAGACATGCTAATGGTTCAGATGGCGCTGGTTTCACTCAAAAATGTTTTTTTAGAATTAATGAAAAATCGGTGAAGGCAGGACAGAAACAGTAAATTTCTAGAAAATCTGTTGTAGCTCGGTTTTAAGCAAATAATGTAAGGGTATTTTTAGAAAGTACTCAAATAAATTATTTTTATGATATTTAGGGTCCAGAAAGCTTTTGGGAGACTTGTGGGACCCCTAAAAGTATAACACAATATTTTTACCATCAGGTAGTAGTAACCTCTCTACTCCGGCACTTTTATGTGTTTGATGTATGTTTGTTTACCATACTTGTTTTTGTATATGTTTTGCCAAATATGTATACAGAACATGTTTGTGATTGTGTTCCTAGCGCTGAGGATGCCTGGTTGCACACATGAGTGTGGCGGCTGTACGGACTGGCTTGTGATTCCGGTAAATCCGGGGCCTGCCTTGGTAAGGCGGCTTGACGGTACGAAGACATGTATGTTGTGTATGTTTTCTGTTTGCATATATGGTATATTTGGCATGTTTTCCGTATCTATATGGTTGCACACACATACACACCACACATATTGTGCATGAATATTGATGGTTACTCTAGGGGCCGCACACGGACTCCAGAACTTTCTAGTGATACAGGAGAGCGTGCTTAAGCAGAGAAGGCCTTTTTGCAGAGATAGGATGACAGAGCAGTTGAAGGATAGGGGATGCCCTATCATATTTTGTATTTTACTCTTTGGGGATACTTGTGCTTATATTTTGTTATTTATTTCCAGATAACTATACCCTTAACCCTTTGGGGACTTTTACTTATTGATTATTTACTTTTACCAGTACAGTAGATTGTCCAAACCGGTTAAAATGCTATGTTGCACACACTCTTATGTATGTTAAATGGACCTAATAACGAAGGAAAGGTAACCGCTAAAAGGAATCCCTCTAACCCTCCACCCCAAAGGGTGAGGCCGGTAGGGGTGTAACAGGTAACGTTACTCATTTCTGTTTTCTTCTAATCGAATTCGATTTCTGGAAATAATTCAAATCTTAGATTTAATATTTGGTTTGGTTCATCCTAAGGACTGAGCTCGGACTAAGTTTAAGTGTTGCTATGCGATAGCACAATGAGACACCACTGTTCGGACAAATTCTAGGCGATCGTCTAGTTGAGGGAATTTCTGGACGGATGCAGAGATTTCGCTTTGTCCAGAACCAAATGTGAGTTCTTTCATATTTCGTTCAATGATGGAAGTTTCTGGAATCTAAACGTTGGGTTGATCAATTTTAATCTCTGTCTGTCTATTTCGTCTTGTTTCTGCTTATTTTCATTTTTAATCTGTTTGCACCACAAACCCCCTAATTTTACTGTTTTTGTTTCATTGTTACTAATTTAAACCCACTGCGAATTCATTGGGAACGATCCAAGTTACACTATATTGCAAATCTTTTGTTAACTTGGTTATTTTGTGAGAGATCGACAATCTCTTGTCACCTTCATTCCACAATAATAAATATGGTATTCATTTTGTGCTTATTGCCTTCTTGTATGTTCACATGAGTGTGAAAGTTTTTTTTCCCTTACTTGCTTGATATTATCTATGATTGTTGTAGTTATTATATGAGCTTTTTGTCTATGGAATTCATTATGGATGTGATTGTGAACCTTGTGACTATGACAATGATGCAATTTCATTGGATCATCCTCACATTAGTGCGAAAAAGTGTTTTAAGACCGTCTCATTTATAGCAGAGTATCGACACCTCGGTTTTAAAGATATGACCGGTGGCAATTTTGTAAATATAAAGAACTTCTTCGACCGTATCAATTTTTAAGACTCCCTCATTTACAGTGGAGTATCGACGCCTCGGTCTTAAAGATATGATTGGTGGCAATTTTGTAAATATAAAGAACTTCTTCGACCGTATCAATTTTTAAGATCGCCTCATTTACAGTGAAGTATTGACGCCCTGGTCTTAAAGATATGACCGATGACAATTTTGTAAATATAAAGAACTTCTTCGACCGTATAAATTTTTCGATAAGTCTTAAATATATTATTCACACCGCTTAAAAAAACAACTGCTCTTAAAACTGTTATGGAAAAAATTGAAATATGAATTACATTATTGAAAAACTTGTACTTATATTTTCTGCGGAGCAAAATAATAATGAAATATTTAAATATAATGGTATAAGACTTTTAAGACTAGACATATATAAATGGCGATCTTAAAGTTAATATTTTAAAGACCGAACGTAACTTCTAACCGATACTAAATAATAAAAAAATTTAAACTAATAGTTTATTACTTTTGGATCCGACATAAATAATGGTCGGTCTTAAATATTAACCTTTAAGACCGTCGTTTAAGTTAGTCCAATTTTAAAACTGGAAACATAGACTTCTTCGTGTGATACCTTACTTACAACATACGTCTTTCTGTTTGAACTTTGAAACCCATGTTCTTGTTGCGAAACCCCTCTTCCTGTTGCATTACGTCTAATCCTTGCAAACCACCGACAACCTCTATTACTCTCTCATTTTCTCAGGCATTCCACTTTCGCACCACCATTCTCAACCTCTCTTCCTTTCTCAAAAATGAACGAAGAAAACCATTCTCTTCCTGTTCAGTCAACGCCAGTTACTAATGTTACTGGTGTGGGCCAGAACGAACCCTCTTCATCTCAAAATGAGCCTTGTAACCGCCTTGCACGCCTTGGTAGAAGTGTCACACAAATGAGGGATGTATCCGTAAGTCGGAACGCTGGGTCAAAGCTCAAGATTCAGTTTAACGAAAGGTTGGAACCTTTTGGTCCGAATAAAAACAAATATAATAGATTTGTCGGCTATATGGCACACAGCAAGGTCAACATTTTGATAGATGAGTGGAAAAATGTGGACCGTTGCACAGTTAAGGATCCTATTTGGGACATTATCCGATTTACATACACTGTCCTTAACTCTGAGAAGTTCAAAAACAAGACATTGTCTTATTGTGCTGATCGATGGAGGAAGTTTAAGACCTTTCTAGCCAACAACTATATATTTTCCCAGGTTCTGTCTCTGCACAATCCTTGGGACAAGTACACATATATTGATGAACACACTTGGCAACAATTTTGTTTAGCTTCAGACCATTCTTGATGCTTTGGTGAGTTCATATTTAGTTTTGTTTGCCCTTTTTATTTGCTTATTAAGCTGTGTCAATATATGAATGTTATTGTGTTCGTCTAATCCTGTTAGTTAGATGGTTTAATGTGTGAATAGAAGTATATATTTCCATCCTTTGTCCTGCATCAGAGGAACATGCCTTAGTTATATGCATATCTGATATGTTAAACTGTTATTATATTCTTAGCAAGTTGTATTATAGTAGGTAGTGTTTAGACATTGCTATTAGTAAGTTAGTTCTATACAATTCTACATCTTCTTTAAAGAAAATATTGAAACTTGATGAAGTGAATTTGACTAGTGTTTGAGGTTCATATGAAGCAGAAGTTCTCTAATTTCTGCTAGTGAGATGACTTGAATTCATAATTAATAGTTGTTTTTAATTCTAATTCACAAGAAGGGAACGGGCATAGGGGATAGGGAGAAAGAATGATTGCCCGCATAGGGCTTCTCGCGGTGGATATGCAAAGGCCGAAAAAGAAATGATGGAGGTAAAGCGGAAGAGATTGGAAGAAAAAACTGAATCCAATCCTTCTGCGATAGTTGATCTGTCAGCATCCCCAATACGTCGCGAGGATTTGTGGTTGTATATTCAGCAAAAATGTAGCATCCCTATTTTTGTAAACCATGTACGACATTAATTAATGAAGTATTAAGGAAACTTTAGACTATAATTGTGATTGGTTGTTGAGTGACATGTTATATTCATTATTTTGGAGACTTTGTGACAATGAACCAACTCTATGATTGAAATTAAATTTCAAACTACTAAGTAGGACAACAAGAGAGTTGTTTTGCAATAACAAAAGGGTGAATAAAGACAAGATGACATATTAATTATTAAGTGCCTAAAGGTTATTAAGGAACAAGTTATTGGTACTCATTAGGGTCAAATGGAGATAAAATTAATCTCATGCAATAAGATTAAAAAGGAAAATCAAAGGACCAGAGTGAGCCACATCATAAGCTAGGTGGAATATATGGAAGATGGAAGTGCCAAGAAGGCAAGAAGAGAGAAGGAACACATGGCTAAACCCTAAAGCGACACGTGGCGTGAAATTGATGAAGGCTTGACTTTTTACCATGTAGTACAACGGTAATTAATGAAGTCATTAATAAGGGAAGGCAAAAGGTCAACTAAGCTTGTTCATCAAGTCATGTAAAAAAAACGTGCAGCTGAATTGGGGCAAGGGAAAAACTGGATAAATCATATATTAAGGCCCAAATACATGCTCAAAGACTTGGGAAAACATTGACCAATAAGAGGGAACCAACAAGTACCAATTATAGGCTTATTTATGTAGTATTTGAGTAAAAATCTGAGCCTACTTTTAGCTGGAAATGTTACCAAAAATAAAGGAAAAGAAAGGGATAAGGAAGTACATGTGAGATAAGATATGCATTTATGGAAAGAAGTATAAAGTCAAAAAGGAAGTAACAAGGTTGTACTTGAGATAAACACAAAGGACACATGAAGGACATATGGACAGATAGGAATATTCCTCTTATGGATCAGACATGTGCCAAATGTACGTCAGTCAAGATAAGTTTGAAAAACTTGGAGAAAAAGCAAGAAAATGGGTCAAATCCTAGAGCACCTCTTGGACCATTGGATAAAGGCATGAATGGACACTTTATATAACCCTTAATGCTTTATTAAAAGCCTCCCAAGTCCTCATTTAGCTCAGCCATTTCGTCCAAGGTGAGGAAAGAAGGAAGAAGAGCTGAACCAAGCAACCATAAGGAAGAAGAAGAAGCAAAGGTGAAATTTGAGGTAAATTAGTCCAAGATTTGGAATTTCCATTCATGTAAATCCTTAAGATTCATCTTGAATAACACCTTGTGGTATTCTTATTACCAAGGCTGCTCCATCAAATAAGAGCAAGGAAGAAGAAGTGCAGAAGAAGAAGAATGAAGGCATCAAGCAAGGTGAGTTGCCTAAAACTTTGGAAAATCAGTTCTTTGGTTGATTTCTGTCCAGCACGTGGAACCTGGAGTTGTGATGTGTTTTTGATGTTTTTAAGGGTTTCAATGGGTTCAGAATGAAATTTTGTGTGGGTTTATGCTACTAGCCTGATTTCTAACTTTGAAACCCTAAAAGCGAAAAGATGTCGAATCTGCCAGTTTTGCTGAATTCGGGGAAGCAGAGTTTGTTAAATGGTTTTAAAATAGTAAACGTGGTTGGATGGCTACGAAATTTTGTATGCGTAAAGTAGACATCTTGGGCTTTAATTCGATATAAGATTTTACCACTTTTTGAGTTTTCGACTGGAAGAATAAAATTCGTGAAAACAGCCCTAAAACAGGATTTTCTTCTCTGTCCAGCGAGCAAGGAATTAACACAGAAAAAGGAATCTGAGTTTTATGACTTCTGGAAGTATTTTTGTTAGAAACTAGACATGTTAAGGGTTCTTTTGCCTTGGTTTCATGTCAATCGGATTTTTGTAGAATTAATTATGAATTTCCGAAGTTAAAACAATGTTTCTGAAATTTGTGGAAAGGGGGAACGAATTCCATGAATTAGCAAGGGGAAATTTCATAAGTGACTAAAACAAGATATATTTGCTTTATTTAGGGTCAACTTGTGATTGGAGTAATTTTCAAACACCAGGGAGTTGTTGTTACTGAAAAGTGCTAGGTGGGTAACTTCTTACTCGCATACTTTATGTTACTCTGTATATTTGTTTTCCATGGTTGAGGATGTAGGCTGTGGGGCCTATTGGACCGGTGTCCTTAGGTCGCTACTGAGTCGAGATGCATTCAGGGTGGTTGTGGTTTAAAGAAAAACTACTGTGTTTTCCTAGTGTTGAGGATCCAGGGGCTTGTCTTGTTAGGCGATCCTATGGTTGGAAAGGACTTGGTCCTTTTGCAGTGAACATGTGCATGTGCGGTATGCTGTTACTACTTGAGATGGGTACTGAATGCATGTGGTATGTGTTACCATGTCTGTTGTTGTGATTTGCCTGATAATGGATTGCATACATGCATTGCATACATATAGTATTTGAGTTTGGCAGTTACCCTGGGATTCAACTTTGGATCCCAGACCATTTTAGAAGGTCAGGTGTCTTGAGCCGAGGAGACCGGGAGACTTGAGGTAGGGCAGACAGTGATGATTGAAGAAATAAGGAATGCCCTATTATTTTGTACTTTACAGCTTTTGGGATGACTGTAGTATTTATTTTGGATGACTGTACTCTTAACCCTACGGGGACTATTTTCTGTTTTTGGTTGTACTTTTACCAGTATGTCGTATTTGTCCAAACCGAATTTATGCTCTGCTGCATACACTCTAATAGATGTTAATATTGAATAAATAAAGGAAAGGTAATAAATATAAAAGGGATCCCTCTAACCTGCTACCTGAAAGGGCGAGGCCGGTAGGGGTGTAACAAAAAAGACGGCGCCTACATGGGTGATCAAACTCGTCTAGTTGCTGAAAGAATTGTAAGTATCGTTATTGTTATTTTTTAGTTACTAAACATGTTTCATTACTAAGCTTCTCGTTATTTGTATCTTATAGGAAGATCTTAAAAAGAAAGAACGTGCATTTGGGGCGTATGTTACTGGTCGGACCTAAAACTGGATCATTTGGGGCGTGTAAGGGGGATTGGAGGACGGGTAGGCCTAAAGGAATACTTTAGTAAATTCAAACGCTTGAAACAGAGTATGGTTACCCGAGAAGAGATAGACCAAACAGTAGCCAAATTAAATGAGGAGGCAACAGCCAAAGAACGTGCATTGAAAGAAATGTTTGAATCCCAGATGAAGCAAATGAAGGAGGAAATGATTGAGATAAAGATGCTTATTAGCTCTCGTCCAAAAACCAGTGTTCCCTTCACACATACACTTGCACCTGTAGTAGAACACTAGAGGGAGCTGCATTGTTGGACAATCAGAGAAACCTTGTGACCTATATGTGGCAGAAGCTCATAGACAATTAGTTGCTAAAGGGACTGTCCACAACTTGGGGTCAACTGTACACCACAAAAAAATGGCTGATGATGAAGTCAAAGTGTCAGTTGAAGAGGTGATTGACACACCTCTCCCTCTCCCAACTGATCAGCTGAAGCATGTGAGTGATGTCAAGGGAACCTTCATCTTTTAGCCAGTAAAGCTTGTATATGTCTCTACTCCTCCTAATGTTCCATCCCCTCTTCTACCAGTTCCATCCCCTCCTCAATCTCCATCCCCTCCTAAAGATGCATCCCCTACTGCTAAGTTGAGTGCCAAGGATAAAATATCCTATATGGTATCCAAAGGAGATTTTAAATTAAAATCATGGGATATCAATGAAGTAGTAGGGGTCCCTCATCCTCAACTGGTTTTCGTTGACATTGATGATATAAAGTCCCTGTTGCTTCCTGGACAGGAGCTTACATCAACAATTGTTCAAATGTTTTTGAAGTAAGTATCTTCTTCTATGAGTATATAATTTAAATGCATCGTTTAGACACACATACATATATACTAATTCCCTTATTGATGTCATTATTGTAGGTTCATGCTTTAAGAATTGGATCAACAGGGTAGAATCAATGATTTTGGATTCTTGTGCCCAATATATGCAAGCACAACTTCTAAGGACAAAAGACAACAGTACATATCAACGAGGTTGTGTGAAGTGAGAAGGAAGTGTGCTTGTTTCCGTATTACCATAGGTACATATCACAATCGATTTCTTGTTGCAATTCACTTAATTCTGCATAATATATCACTGAGTACTTTATTGCTGTGAATTTTCAGCCATCAGTGGCAGTTGGTCGTCATGTGCATGGAGGCGCATACGGTGTTATTCTTATGCTCCACTCATAGTGAACCAGGGGCTATGTTGTTGCAGACCATCAACGAGTAAGCATGTCATTTTGATTCTCTTGTCTAAAATTTCTGATGTGAATTTTCAGAAAACATTATTGATAAATTTGTGATTTTGATGATAGTACCATGAGGACCTTCCAAATCCAGGTAAACAAAAAGCGACCGAATGATGTCAAAGAACCTAAATGGATCTGTCCAAAGGTTAGTACATATTTGGACACTGGCATATTGCCTTGTGAAGTTGCTCAGTAAGCTATATATGCTCGATCTTATATATATTTCTTGTTCTTTTTAGACCTGTCGCCAACCAACGAGGTCCAACTTATGTGGCCTATACATCATGAAACACATCTATGATATTATCATGCAACCAAGGACTAAATTCATTGCAAAGGTAAATGTATTTGATGTTACATATTATGGCTGAATTTAGTTTATGGCTTAATGTTACATATTAAATATGCACAAATTAATTCAGTTTCTTTCTTTGATGTTATAGATGTTTGCCTCTGCTACTTCCTTTTCTGATGATGAAGTGGAGCACATACGTAGTGTGTTTTGTCAACATCTTACTAACCTTTTAAAGTAAATACAACAATTACAGTACTAACTTCATTTGTAAATATATGCTTGTAGAGCAACAATTGTAATTACAGTAATATATTCATTTGTAAATTCATTCTGTAAATGAACAATTGTACAATTTGTATAATTCAATATATAATAAATTTGTTTATTTTTTCGAACAATTTTCTTAGCGTGTGTAATTTTGGTTTTCTGAATGTATTGGATGGTGGATATTGCTTGAGATTTGAGTTTTGGGAAGTTGTAAATAGCAGTAAGAGATTCTGAAAAGTATCCGCGAGTTTAAGGACCACATATTTATTAAAGAACGCTCCTAAAGGTCTTTTTTTTTAAAAAAAATAAGCCTTGATTTTAGGACCGTATGTTTGTTATATCTCCAGTCTTAAAAGTATTATAAAATATGGCGACACTTTGAGGAACGTAAATTTATTAAAGAGACGGTCCTAAAGGTCTTTGTTTTTTTTAAAAAGAAAGATAAGCCTATATTTAGGACCGTATGTTTGATAAATCTCCGGTCTTAAAAATCTTATAAAATATGGTGACACTTTTAGGAACGCATATTTAATAAAGAGACGGTCCTAAAGGCCTTTGTTTTTTTTTTTAAAAAAATAAGCCTATATTTTAGGACCGTATATTTGTTATATCTTCGGTCTTAAAAGTCTTATAAAATATGGCGACACTTTTAGGAACGCTTATTTATATAAAGTCCGGTCTTAAAAGTCTTCGTTAATTCTAAATTAAATATGGCTAGATATTTAGGACCGTCTATTTGTTAAATGTTCGGTCTTAATAGTCTTCCTTTGAATAGAAATGATGAGTCACTTTTAAGACAAATCATTAGGGTTTAAGAACACTTGAGTTTCTGGCTTCTGCTCAAGCTAGGATCCTTGTTGTCGCCGTTTTTACCTCTCTAGAAGTTGAAAAGCATTATTGGTCTCCCTTTTCTTTTTCTCTAGTCTTTTTGTCAGAAAAGATGTAAAATAATGAAAAGGACCGGAAATTTTCAACTCTAGGTGTGGTAAAACTGACGACAACGATGGTCCAACCTTGAGAAGAGTTGTCATTGTGTTTGTTTTTATTCTTAAAAGGTAAATGTTGTCTTTTTTTGTTTTGTTTTTTTTTATATTTTTAACTGTATTCTGTGAATTTTTATCATTAATCACATTTCAGATAATGTTTTGTTTGTTTCCTTTTTGTCTGAAACAAAATCGAGATAACGGAAAGAATACGAAAAGGCAATTGAATATGGAAAAAATTTATTTATCATATTTTTCCCTGCTCGTTGTGAAGCAGGAATAGTACAAACAAAAAAAGACAAAAAAACATAAAAATATTTAATCCCCCCTGTCATTGTCGGAGGGGAGGGAGGGTTCGGAGAGGTCGGAGATATCATCGTCGGAAAAGATTGTACTCAATGTCATTGGCTTCGAGTAGCAAGTTCAACTTGTTGTTGACGGCGTGGTAGGCCTGAAACATTTGGCCCAAGCATCGGTCTATATGATAGATGCAGGCTAGGAGGTACTGCATCATCTATCGCGCGGAGGGGTTTGGAGGCAACAGAGGGGGGTACGGAGGTGGAGGTAGAGGGGGAGAGGGAGGATGATGAATAGGCACACCTGGTGGTGGTGAAGCGGCCATTACGTTGGATGTTGTACAAGTGATTGAGAAGAATGTGAAGAAAGTAAAGTAACAACAGGTTTAAATAGAGAAGCCATCTTGAACAATGTGAAACACGGGAAACGTTTATGAGGAGACACATAGTTTATCAGAATATGAGGAGACACCTAGTTGGGAAGTTTATCTGGAAGCCGAAGAGACTCTGAATCATTCATTTGAACAGAGTGTAAGGATATGACTCTGGTGTCTCTCATTTGAAAAGAATGAACTTTTAATACCGGATATTGAAAGAGATCCGTTCTTAAAAGTATTATTTTTTTAAAAAAATAAAATTAATAGACTTTTAGGACTGGGTATAAGATAAAAAATCGGTCTTAAAGGTAATTAAATGGAAAAATAAATTAATATACTTTTAGGACCGGGGATATGTTATTGGTCGGTCCTAAAAGTAATTTAATGAAATAATAAATAATAGACTTTTAGGACCGTATGTTATAGGACGGTCTTAATACACTTTTGCGTATTAACTCTTGCCTTTATTAACTCCTCAAACTTCCTCTCTGTCCTTATTAACTCCTCATTACCTCGTAACTCCACACTACGTAGCTCTTTGCCCCTCCTGCCCCAACTGCTCAAACAATGGTTAGATATTATAAGATAACCCCTTACAGGGGTACTCCTGAATCTTGTGCCTTTTTTAGATCTTTCACGGGTTTAGGTCCAATGCGTTCTATTCTGATGGAGGAGTCTCGGGTCGTTGGACCCATTGTTATTTCGGATGATGCAGAGGTTGACGGCCCCCTCCAGCCTTCAGACCATGAAGAGGTTCCCGCTCCCCCTCTCCAGCCTTCTGACAATATACGCCAACCTGCCCCAGCCCTCCCCCTCTTTCCTCTGATGATGAAGTTATACTAATGCGCATAAGACATGAAATTGTTGATCTCTGGCGCGAAATTTTTGCTGCTGAAGCAGATATCTCCAAGACATTAGCTGATAATAAGCATTAGGATTTTTAGTCACATTACATATTGTTTTTGTTAATTTTCAGTTTTTGTTCTTATTTTCCTTTTGTACTTGCATAATGTCCTATTAATGTAAAAATTTAAAAGAACTAAGCTTATATTTTATTCTTTTCATATTATCCATTAATGGAAAAAGCTTATTCTCCAATCTCCAGCGTTCCTTTATTTTCATTCAGTTGCCGCTGCATTCTTTCATTTTAATTTAAAAAAAGTATTTGACTTTTAGAGCCGGAGTTTTATAAAACATGTGGTCCTAAATAAAACAAAGTGCAGGACCGCAGTCTTTTAAATCTCTGTTCTTAAAAATTTAAATATATCTTTAGGACCGGATTCATTTTACTTTTCTGGTCTTAATTTTATCCAAAATAATTCTCTCTCGCGTGGAAAAATTAAATGAATGTTAAGATCATAGTCTTCTAAGCCTCCGGTCTTAAAAATTTAAATATAATTTATATATATGTTTAGGACTGTATTCTTTGTAATTCATTGGTCTTAATGATATCCAAAAGAATAAATGACTATGTCGGGCGAAAAAATTAAATTTCCATCTTTGAATTTCTCTCATTGAGCCAAAAGTGATTACTCAAGTTCTGTCTCCAGTGTTGTGTGTTGCTTCATCGTTGCTTCACGTTTCTCTCTCAACAACCATTTTCTGGTTCCTTAGCTCAACCTCTATAGACCATGTGTAAGAGTTGTTTCGGCTATATAACTGTATGATTTTCCTGTGTATTATTTTAGGTTTTTCATGGGTTGAATGAAATCAATGAAATGTTCTTATGGGACCTACCCAACTGACCGACAAGTGTTTTTAGGTTACTCTTGTTGTCTACAACATTTACATTCGTGGCAGGAGAAGAAACACCTAGCAAACACATTTTAACTTATATGCTATAGGTGAGTCCACAAGACCTACATGCGATGCATTTAATTTCCTCGTCATGCATTTATTTTTCTTCTTGATTCACTATGATACATTTATGACCATAAGACAGAACCGACATTTAGCTTATATATGCATTTGTAGTTGGCTTATTTTATATGCAAGTTTGAGTTTTTTCGAATTATGTATGTTAAATCTTTCCGTTTATAGGAATTCTACTATAGATCGAAGTTGGATAAATGCTTTATGGACGAGTGTTGAATATCAGAATGGGGTTAGGGACTTTATAAAATTTGCTAGACAAAATGCCTATGATGATAGTGAGAAGTTTTATTGCCCTTGTGTACGATGTTTTAATGAGAGGCGACTAAGTCCTGAAGTTATACACACACATTTAATTTGTCAAGGATTTTGTAAGACTTATATAGTATGGGTATGTCATGGTGAAAAAATGCTAAGTGGGTCTCAACATGGGGAAGTAGCCTCTGATGATAATGACATGGATATGGATGATCACATAGAGAACATTATTCGTGATGTAGGAGAAGAGGCTTTTCATCAATCACATGCATATGGTAATATATGTAGTGATGCAGATACCCCACTATACACTAGGTGTAAAAAATACCAACTGTTGTAAGCTGTATTGAAATTGGTCAGCTTGAAGGCACATCAAAGGTGGAGCGACAAGAGTTTTTCTGAAATGCTTGAAGCTTTTAAGGACATGCTTTCAGATGATAATGTGTTGCCTCACTGATACTATGATGCTAACAAAATACTTTATCCACTGGGGATGGAATACAAAAAGATCTATGCATGCTCGAATGATTGTGTATTGTATATAAACGAGTTAGAAGAGAAGCAGAATTGTCCGATATGTGAAACCCCAAGGTACAAGTCAAATAAGGGGCCTGCAAAAGTGTTGTGGTATCTTTCAATCATACCAAGGTTCAAGCGGTTGTTTGCTAATGAAAATGATGCCAAAAATTTGAGGTGGCATGCAGATGAGAGGATTTCTGATGGAAAGCTTTGACATCCGGCCGATTCTTCTCAATGGAAGAAAATCGATCAATTATTTCCGACCTTCGGTGAAGAACCTAGGAACCTTAGGCTTGCCCTTAGCACGGATGGCATGAATCCATATGGAAGCCTTAGTAGCATACATAGTTCCTGGCCTGTACTCCTGATTATTTACAACTTATCTCTTATGTTATGCATGAAACGAAATTACATCATGCTGTCTATGTTGATTTCGGGACCAAAACAACCCGAAAATGACATTGATGTTTACCTTCAGCCCTTGATCGAAGACTTGAAGGAGAGTTAGGAAGAAGGTGTCGATGTTTTTGACTCTTTCAAGAAGGAGGTCTTTAAAATAAGAGCCATAATATTTTGTACTATAAATGACTTCCCAGCATATGGGAACTTGTCAGGGTATAATATAAAAGGCCATAAAGCATGTTCGATTTATGAAGAAGGCACACACTACCATCAACTTCAACATGGAAGAAAGATGGTTTATCTTGGACATAGAATATTTCTTAGACAGGGCCATCCATATCGTTGATGAAAGAAAGCCTTTTTTGGTGGCCAAGAGTATGAAGATGCTCCAGCGGCATTGACTGGGGAGCAAGTGTATGAAAAGGTGAAAAATATAAGTGTCATCTTCGGTAAGACTGCAAAGGGTAGAATAGAAACAAATATATGGAAAAAAAAGATCGGTATTCTTCGATCTTCCATATTGGCGTAACCTTGATGTGAGACACTGTATTGATGTCATGCATGTAGAGAAGAACGTATGTGATAGTATTGTTGGCACGCTTCTCAACATACAAGGTAGTACAAAGGATGGTATGAAGGCAAGATTGGATTTGCAAGAAATGAGAGTATGCGAAGATTTACATCTAGGGCCATATGGTAACATAACTTATTGTCCCCCGGCTTCTTATACTTTGTCTAAGGATGAGAAACGTAATTTTTGTGAGTGTTTACATGGCTCAAAAGTTCCGTCGGGGTATTCTTCAAATTTTAAGAGGCTTGTATCGATGAAGGACTTGAAATTGGTAGGCCAAAAGTCTCATGATTGTCATGTCTTGATGCAAAAGCTACTCCCAGAAGCTATTCGAGGAATAGCCGAGTATGATCTTCGACACATTTTAACTAGACTTTGTTTCTTCTTCAACGCTGTTTGTAGTAAAGTTTTTGAGATTGAACAATTGGATGAATTGGAGAATGAATGATATCTTATCTTGTGCCACATTGAGAAGCTTTTTGTTCCAACATTTTTTGACATCATGATTCATCTAATTGTTCATCTAGTGAGGGAGATAAAGTTGTGAGGCCCGGTCCATTTACGGTAGATGTACCCAATTGAAAGATCTATGAAATTCCTAAAAGGGTATGTGAAGAATGTATACTGGCCAGAAGCATAAATTGTTTAGAAGTATGTATCTGAAGAGGCCATGGAATTTTGTCAAAATTATTTGGCCAAAGTAAGACATATCGGGCTTCCAAAATGTCAGCATGCTGAAGGGGGTAGACGAGGGGCTTCAGTAAAGAGTGTAGATCCTGATGAATTGTCACAAGTCCACTTATACATCTTGAATAATGTTGATGAAGTTCAAGCTAGTATAGCTGCACATAAAGAAGCTATAAGGAAAGAAAATCCTCGAATGACTGAACAAAGGTTGATCAGAAGCATAACAGAACTTTTGCAAACTGGTTCAAACAAAAAGTCGAGGGAGAGGAATCTGTTTCTCAGAAAATGAAGTGGTTAGCACGTGGTCCTGAGGTTGATGTCATAAGTTGGAATTCGTATGTGATCAATAGTTATACATTTTACATAAAGTCCCTAGATGATAGGAGCACTGTCCAGAATAGTGGTGTAATGTTAGAGGCTGAATCTATGCACTTCTCAAGTTTGAAAGACAAGCGGTCTAAATTGGCAATTATGCCATATTATGGGGTTATTGAAGAGATTTGAGAGGTGGACTATGTCGTGATTAGATTTCCCATTTTCAAATGCAAGTGGGTAATGTCAATAATGGTGTTCAGATCGATCGGCTAGGATTTACGTTAGTTATGTCAATAGTAGAAGTTTTGGAGATGAACCTTTTATTATGGCAGACCAGGCGAAACAAGTTTTTTATATCACCGATCAAGCAAATAAAATGTGGTCTATAGCTCTCTAAGGAAAAAGGGTCATTGATATTGATGATGAAAGTCATGCAAATTATGGTCTTCCTTAGAATACTCCTTTTTCAAGTGGTCTATTGGACATGAACGAAGAAGATGAAGCGGATAATGAACCCGGCATAAGAAATGATCATCAAAAAGGGATATGAGAGGATATCCCTTTATAAAAGAGTCAATTCGTAAGGTAATATTCATAAGCACAAATCTTTGAAAACTTTAAGGTTTTAACACTATTATATTCCTTCCATGTTTTTAAACAACGTCACTGACTCTATGAAGTTTGTTCTTGTTTTATTTTTGTGGCAGGATCTGATCTAAAGGGGCATGTTATAAAAGAGGATGTTACGTTGTTGGATGGGAATCAGATGAAGGCATGGTGAATATTAGGCATGTATGTTAGTTGATTTAAGTGTTGTATATCTTATTGTAACTTATTGTATTTGTATTTGTAACTCATGGTTGATAATATTTGTATTCTGCCTTTTCCCAATTCAATTTATTCATAATTGTTCATAGCTTGTAACTTAAAGTATAGAATTTTATATGTTGAATTGGGTGTTATGGGTTTGTGTATATATGATCAGGAAGAACAAAACAGGGATAAAATTCAGGATTAATACCGAAAAAACAAAAACACCGGTCTTAAAAGTTCAACTTTTAAGACCGGATGTATTCGGATGTACTTATATGCGTGGTCTTAAAGGTCAGGTGAACATATTTGATATTTGTGCGGTATTAAAAGTTGATCTTTCAAGAGCAATGGTTTAATACGTACGGTCTAAAAAGTTAATCATTAGGACCAGACGTATTAATCATCCAGTCTTAAAAGTGAGTCTTTTAAGACCGCGTATAATTAATTGTCTCGTCTGACAAGCCGCTATTTTTTAGAGCGCATTTATTTTTGTCCAGTCTTAGAAATTAGACCTTTTAAGAGCGGAAAAAGTTTTGTCCAGTCTTAAAAATTAAGTTTTAGGACCGAGCAAAAAATATTTCAGTTATATTTAGTATCACTTTTAAGACATGATGTTTTCAAATGTCTGGTCTTATAATAGTTTTTTTAAGACTGGTTTAAGTCCAGTCTTAAAGATATACTTTTAATACCAGCTGAAACAAGACCGATTGCGAGTTCGGTCTTACGTGTTGATTATGATTAGTTTTGATGATGTCTTATATATGTCATTATTATGAGCAAAAAGCTTGCATACTACATTTATTTGTTACCTTGATTAATTCTTATATATTAATGTAGATATGAAGTTTAAACAATAAAGAATGATCACGAGAGGAGATTGAAGAAAGGAGAATATTAATATGAAATTCTCTATGATCAAATGGACGTTGGAATGGCGCAATTCGGAGTCAAAGCAAGTTCAAAATTCAGGATGAATAGTACCGAGTTGCTACAGTACCACACTGAGTTGCTACAGTGAACGAGTGCTACAGTGCCGCAAATGCTACAGTACTCAAGTACTCTCCAAAGCATACTCAAGTATGATCTCTGCTACAGTACTCTGTTCGCTTCATTATCGTAATTACTCAAGTAAGACACGTGATACTTGAGTAAGACATGTGGTTCAGCGTACTCTGTTTCACGTTTCAACTGAGCGAGGTCTGGGAATTCAATGATATCTCACAAATCAGGAATCGGTTTGAGGTGAAACCAATTTTGCATAAAAGTATACTTCTAATGCGTCATCTTGGCCAAGTTTCAAGTCAAAAGAAGTTCAGATGAGTGAGATATGAATTTTGCAATCTATCCCATCTCTTACCATCATATTGCTGGACAAGGTTCAGTAATTCGAGTGTATCTCACAAAATACAAATCAGAATGCGCTAAAATCGGTGGCATATGAAACTAGACTCAAATACCTTTCCAGAAACATAACGATCACTGAAAACAAAGATCAGATGAGAGAGATATGATTTTTGGAAGTTCAGGGTCTGTTCAGGATTGTGAAAAACAAAGAGATATGGTCTACCAAACTTTGGAGCTTGATGAAGATGTTACAGTTATTAGAACTTCAATTTGGTAATATCAATATTCTTGTGCTATTAAGCCATTGGATTATTGAAGTTTGTTTGACTCCAGTAATTCAAGTACTACTGCAGTCAAAGAGAATACAGAGAAGCAACCCATCAATAGTACTCGAGGATGTCACTTATATACTCAAGTAACATCGGGAATGAGCTACTGGAAATTGATGATACTCGAGTACACCACAAGTGATACTCGAGTAGAAGTAAGACAGAGAGCAAATCATCTTTCAATTACTCCAGTCATTGTTCTATTACTCCAGTAGCATCCTTGTTACAACTTAAATATTACTCCAGTAACCTATAGGTTACTCCAGTAAGACAGAACACAGAAACGAAATCACTGTTAGCTACTCCAGTTATGAGAGTTACTCCAGTCATCTTGGGACTTTTACACTAGAGTTACTCTAGTAATCAAAACGTTACTCCAGTAATGTCAGAGACAGAAGCAAAATGATCCTTCATTACTCCAGTAACGCATATGTTACTCTAGTAACGTCGAGACAGAAAGTGGGCAATACTCAAGCTACTCCAGTAACTAAGTGATTACTCCAGTAATGTCGAAATCTAGATTTGCATTGAAAACACAATACTCATCAACTGATACATTCTTACACAAGGACAGATGTTGTTGCATAAAACAATTACATATCAGGAGTAGTCATATGCTCGAATAACATCATTCTCAATCTTTTTCTATGAATTACTGAGATGATACTCGAGTATGAGAAATGGGCTACTCGAGTAAAGCCAAGGATCGAGCATCTATTAAGTGTTTTTGCAAGGATACTCGAAGAAGCTACTCGAGTATGATATATCAGTTCACACAAATGATCTCTGCAACATTGTTCGAAGTTTTGATTATTCAATTAACTCTTCTTCTACATCACTCAATCTTATCTGTGATATTACCAATTATGTTTTTGAGTGAGTTGCAGATGATTAATCATTGTTTAAATTCTGATTAGCTTGAAGCATTTGAATTTACGTGGAGCACAGCAGACAGACAAACTAGACACAATGATTTCAAGAAATTGTCCATACCAGAATGAGTACTCAAGTCGTTCAATGTGTCTGAGATGATCAAATGAAAAATTCCTTGAAAGCATTGAGAATCAGTGACTGAGCTGAAAAGTGGCAACTGAAGTATGGTACGTTGCTGTTTATGTCAGAAATGTCTGCGCCTGGAATGAAGAAATAGAACAGTCCAAATATTGCCCATAATGAAGATTCATTGATCTCACAAACTATCCTCTAGTTCAAAAGAATGTCGGCCACCTATAAAACTGTGCCTAACGGCTCGATGAGACGCATCGGAGTATAGACGCTCCAATAGACATGAATGGCATTGGAGAATGTTTCACGTCTCAAGCAATTTCATCCGTTATTCACAACGGATGCATACTTCAAATGGATACATATTCAAATTCCTCCAACGGTCGATTCCTTGCAACGGTCAGAAGGCGATTACTTATAAATTGCAAAGTCTTCAAACCGATGAAAGATATGGATCACAGACGATGATTGACGAATGACTCAGCCTAGCCAATAAAATAATTCTCACCGTCAATATGTCAATATACGCTTAGCCTATACACTTTATTTCTCAATGTTATACATTTTACCATTAAGAGAGTGAAAAGCTTGATGATTGTACTTCAGTGATTATTCATTTACTTTTGAGAAAGAAGATTTATCTGTAAATCAGTTTATCTGAGAGTTACTCAAGATTGGGTGATCTTGAGTAGAAGGTTGTAACCTTACAGTGTGTAAGGGGGAGTATCTCAGTAAGAGATTGTGAAGGCTTCATAAGTGCCCGACTAAACTTGTGAGATTGTAAAGGCTTTTCTCTTGTGCCGGGTTAAACAAGGAGATAGGGGATTGAAATCTCAGGAGGAGCCTGGGGACTGGACGTAGGTCAAGATTCGACCGAACCAGGATAAATCACTATTTGCATATTCTCTTCCCTAACCTATTTTATTTCCAGCATATATGTTTGAATGAATGATTATTGATTTACAACTTACTACTGTCATACAAATTGCTTTCTGTGAGTTGCGAAAAGTTTTTCAAAGTTCATAAGTTTTAATCGGACACCCAATTCACCCCCCCTTTTGGTTGATAGCCAGATCCAACATTATGATGCCTCTTCTATTTGGTGTTAAAAGCAACTTTTGTACTTGTGTCATAATGACACATTTTACAAATCCAATCTTCACAAATTTCATTAACAAAAGTTTGCATAGATGTATGTTAATTGAATCTTGTTTTCCATGCCTTTGTTCTTTTCCAAGTTTTTTGTTTGGATGCCCACCTCAAAAAGGCTTAGATCATTATTGAGTGTTGAATGTGTATGTCAATTGTAATTTTAACACTAATGTGTAGGAGCTATCAATGTGTAGTTTGTATCGTGGGTCATCCTTATAGTCGAATGCCATAGCCCTTGATTGGGTGCTAAGCTTACTAATCTTAGGCATTTGGGCTCTTTTGAGACTTCAAGTTGAATAGGGCTCTGGGCTACCTCATTTTTAGATGGTAAAGGTAGATTATCTTATTTAATGAAGCCAAATCTAACATAGTTGATATACAAACTTGGATTTTACATGATTGAATATGGTCGTATGATGAGGTCTTAGTTAAGAGAGAAATCAAAGTGAATTCCAATAATAAGAAGCCACTTGGCTAGGTGGAATTACTAGTGATGATTTGATAACTAAGACGTTTGAATTAGACTATGAAAAATGTAGGTAGGTTGATATATGGTTGGAAGGAAAAATTCGTTGAATTGAATTCCAAGTGATGATTGTGTTGAAAATTATGCCCTATGGGCTAATCATTATATAACTAAAACTAATTGAGATATTGTATCTCAAATTTGATTTATAAAGATAAATCAATCCTTTAATGAAATAGAGATATTGTATCTCAGATTTAATTTTTGAATTAAATATATGATATATCTGATTTGATTTAAATTGGGATATAATATCTCAGTTTTAATTAAATTGAAAGATATCTTTTCTCATATTTAATTTATATAGATAAATTAAATCAGAAGGCTTTTAATTCGGATTAAATAAATAGATTAGATTAGATCTATTAGATAGATTTAATTAATATATTTTTTTAATCCAAATTCAAAATTCAAATTTCAAAATTAATGAGGATTAATTTTGAATATAATACGCCTATCGGATTTAGAAAAACCAATGAGACCTTTTGTCAAGCGTATTAGAAAGCTGCGAGAAACCCTAAAGAGAAAAAAAAAGAGAGACACTAGAATACTGAAGGCGCTAGCCCGCAGCCGTCCGTGTTCAAGGTTATTCGTGTGGATTCCGGTAGAAGAAGGCGATTCGAAGAGTTGACTTTTGTTGATCGAGAAGGTAGCCCACCAGTTCAAAACAAAAGAGAAGCTCACCAATTCACATAGGTATGGTTTCTAATGAACCTTGATTTAAACACGGTTGAGCGATCATCTTCGCGATTCGTAAAATTTTTTTAATTCCACTACGTGTTTGGATCCCAATAGTGGCATCAGAGCCAACTCAACCAAGCGTTTAAATTGGGTTTTTCTACATGCTGTTATATGAGATATATGTATGTTTTAACTAATTTGCTGTGCATTTAAAACACATAGTTTGCGTTAGGGTTTCTACGGATAGCTAGTCGAAGATGGCGGTCGTTTCTGAATTGTTCAGAACGGTGGACAATCACGTTGAATCATCGATCACGTTCGCGCATAGGTCATATTCTGAAACGTTCGGAATGGACGATCATGCTCAGATTTAATCTAGGGTTGATATTTATATCATATCATATCATATTATAATATAAATTCAAAAATAATAATGATATTATTTATAGATAATAATAATATTATATATAGTATTTAATTTATTTGATAAATTAAATAACTATAATAAATTGAGATATTGTATTTCAAATTTAATTAAATTTGAGATATAGTATCTGAGATTTAATTGAATAAAAAGATATCATATCTTAGATTTACTTTATAAGGATAAATAAAATCTGTAAGCTTGTAATTCAAATTAAATAAATATATTATATTAGATATGTTGGACAGATTTAATTAATATATTATTTTAATTCATATTCAAATTTTAAAATTAATTGGATTGATTTTGAATATTTTAATATGGCTCATTAAGGTTTTAGAAACTCTATAATAGATATTGATCTAGTCGTATTATACAACGGATGAACTAGAAAGCCGTGACTAGCTGTTCGTAGCGCGAGAATTTAAATCATGATATTATATATATATATATATATATATATATATATATATATATATATATATTTTATAAATTAGATAATTTTAATCATGAATAATATTGTATTTCATAATTGTATGAATTAATATATGTTGTGATTTACCTTTCAAGTGTTGTTTCAGTATGGTGATCAACATGGCTCTATAGTTTTACAAGTGTTGTAAATTTAAATATGGTCTGCGAGCCATGCCTCTCTCTGAATATTCTTGATATACATTCTCTTCTCATCTTACTCCCCTCGTATGTGATATGAGGTTTCTCCTTATGTATTTTCTTTTATTATTTAGAGAAGTCCTCCTATTGGCTTGAGAGAATTTAAGGTTAGATGAGCCATGTTGTGTTACAATTTTAATTTATAGTTTTCATTATGTTTTGATTAGATCACTCATAATTAATTTTTAGAGTTTTAATTATGTTTTGATCAGATCACTCATAATTAATTTAGAATTTTAATTATGATTTGATTAGATCACTCATAATTAATTTATAGTTTTAATTATGTTTTGATTAAATCACTTATAATTAATTTAGAATTTTAATTATGATTTGATTAGATCACTCATAATTAATTTAGAGTTTTAATTATGATTTAATTAGATCACTTCTGATTAATTTAGAGATTATATGAGATACAATAGTGATTGCATTCATATAAGTTGAATTAATAGAATTAATTAGATTATATTAGATAATACCCTCTAAATAAAATCTAAGTCATAATGCCATTAATAAATGAATACTTGTCAAAACCTAGATCACTCATTTGTATGTTCTACCAAAGTGGATGCATTTGAGTTATCTTAGTGAGACAAGAGTGAGTAATGGTGATACTCAACATTCATTATTGTCTTGACTTAATTGAGATTATCAAAACGGTTTTGGATCTCAAGGCATTAGATGGGATTCAACGTGCCGGTCATATGATGATCGAATCTCATAAAGATCTAAGAGTTACATGTTATGTACTTGGCAAAGGGGTTGCCTACCTAAATAACTATTTTTAAGCATCCTACAAAGCAGACTTAAATTTAAGCCAAATATGGATCTTAGCCAACTAATTATAATGAGGGTTGTTAATTCAGTGAGAGGTTATCAATTAAACTTTATATATCTCTTAAATTGAAGAATCATGTCAAATAGTAACACCACAACACCATCAATGCAATCAGTCCTTGAGAAGGACAAACTCGATGAGACACACTTTCTTGACATGTTTGGGAACTTAAGCGTTGATCCTAAACACGAAAGAAAGGAGTATCTCATCTATCAACCCATTCTTGACAAGCCTACAGCTAATGATCCAAGGGCTCAATAGCCTCTATATGTTCCAGGTCTCTATCGAGGTCTAAAAGCATAGTGGCAGGCAAGGCAAGAAAGGTATAAGACCACTAAGGCCTTACATTCCTGCAAGATGGTTAAAGGTACATCAATTAGCCCTCATGTTTTGAAGATGAAAGGCTACATTGATCACCTTGAAAGGCTTGGATTTCCCATAAGCCAAGAGTTAGCTACAAATATGATCTTAAACTCACTCCTGGAAAGTTATGACTAGTTTTTCATGAGCTACAACATGAATAACATAGAGAAATCCAATTCTGAATTGCATGGGATGCTCAAAACTGCTGAGTAGAGCCTTGAGAAGAGGCCCAATATTGTTTTGTTTGAGAAGAAAGGGTATGAAATGGTAAGCCAAGAAGGCAAAACCTCCGAAGGATGGGGTTTGCTTCTTCTGTAATGAAATTGGTCATTAGAAGAGGAATTGCAAACTCCACCTTAAAGATCTGGAAAAGAACAAGAAGGATAGAGGGGCTATCGCTTCAAGTATCTATGTTATAGATATTCACTTTTCCACTTCCTTAACATGAGTATTAGATACAGCATGTGGTTCTCATATATGTATAAATGTTCAAAGTCCCAAGGACAGTAGAAAATTGAATGGACATAACTAACAAAAGGATCAAGTCAAATGATTTGAATCTAACCTACCTATGGCATTGTATCTACGCCATAAAATGAGAAACACATTTCGAAACTCCATCAAAATGGATTTCTTAATTCTTTTGATTTTGAATCATTTGATATATGTGAGTCTTGTTTATTAAGAAAGATGACAAAGACACCTTTTACTGGGTGTAGTAAAAGGGCCACTGATTTATTAGGCCTCATACATATTGATGTGTGTGTACTAATGAATGAATATACCAAAGGAGGTCATTTGTACTTCATTACATTTATAGACGATTTTGATAGGTATGAGTATATCTACCTGATGAAACATAAGTCTGAAACTTTTGAATAGTTCAAAACATTCCAAAATGAAGTGCAAAAATAACTTGGCAAAACAATTAAGGCACTTTAATTTGATCGGGGTGGTAACTATTTGAGCCAAGAGTTCATTGACCATCTTAGGAGTTGTGGGATCATCTCACATCTTACACCTCCAGGAACACCTCAATGGAACGGTGTTTCTGAACGAAGGAATCGAACTCTATTAGATATGGTTTGATCTATGATGAGTAAAACAAATCTTCCACCTTCCTTTTGGGGCCATGCCATAGAAATAGTTGCATTCACACTAAATTGTGTTCCATCAAAGGCAATTGAGAAGACACCATATGAGATATGGACTGGGAAGAAACCTAGTTTGTCATTTCTTAAAATTTAGGGGATGTGAGGTTTGCGTTAAACACAAAGCCTTTGATAAATTATCATCTAAATCCTCAAAATGCCTTTTTGTGGGGTATCCTAAGGAAACTAAAGGATACCATGTCTACAATCTCGCCAATCACAAAGTGTTTGTTATTTGGAATGGTATCTTTTTGAAAAAAGAGTTTATCTCTAAAAGGGCCAGTGGGAGTAAGGTGTACCTCGAAAAGTTTGAGAGCCACAAGAAGACATAGAACCACATATGGAAAATGGAGAAGACTCACAACAAGTTGATGAGCCTACTCAAGTAACACAAGCCCCACAAAGGTTCGATAGATCACGGCTACAGCCTTAGAGATATGGATTTCTGATTACTGGAAGTCGTGATGTTTTGCTTATTAAGCAGAATGAGCCAACTACCTATCGAGAGGCCGTGGTGGGAACCAACTCTGAAAGATGGCTTAATGCCATGAGGTTTGAAATGCAATCCATGTACGATAATAAGGTATGGACCTTAGTCGATTCACCTGAAGGTGTAAAAACCATTGGGAGTAAGTAGGTTTTGAAGGAGCAAATTAACATGGGTGGCAAAGTAAATGTCTTCAAGGCACGACTGGTTGCAAAAGGATTCATTCAAATTCAAGGTGTGGACTATGATGAAATCTTTTCCCTAGTTGCAATGGCCAAATCAATCAGAATCCTTCCTGCCATTACATCATATTATGACTATGAGATATGGTAGATGGACGTCAAAACGGCCTTCCTTAACGGAAAGCTGTTTGAGGATGTGTACATGACACAACCTGAGGGTTTTGTGCGTCCAGAAGACTCTGGTAAAGTTTGTAAGCTTCAAAGATCCATTTATGGATTGAATTAAGCATCTCGGAGCTGGAATCATCGTTTTGATGAAGTAGTCAAAGAATTTGGATTCATTCAAAACATAGATGAACCTTGTATTTACAAGAAGGTTAGTAGGAGCACAGTTATATTTCTAGTGCTTTATGTTGATGACATCTTACTCATTGGGAATGACATTCCTACCTTGTACCGTGTTAAGTCTTGGTTAGGAAAGTCTCTTTCAATGAAAGATTTAGGCGAAACCACTTACATCCTTAGGATTAAGATCTATAGAGATGATCTAAGAGGCTAATAGGCCTAAGTCAAAGCACATACATAGACAAGATAATGCATAGATTTAGTATGCAAGATTCTAAAAGGGGTAACATTCCCATGTCTCATGGCATTCATCTCAGTAAGGATAAGTGTCCAAGTACACAAGATCAAAGAAATCACATAAGTAAGATTCCATATGCCTTTGCCATTGGATCTATCATATATGCTATGTTATGTACTCAACTGGATGTGTCATTTGCCTTAGGTATGACCAGCAGATATCAACAAGATCCCGATGAGAGTCACTGGACTACTGTCAAGAATATCCTGAAGTACTTTAGAAGGACTAAGGAATTATTCTTGGTATATGGTGGCTTAGAGGATGAGCTTTGTGTGACTGGTTACACAGATGCGAGTTTCTAAATTGACTAAAATGATCTAAGATCGCAATCAGGATATGTATTCCTATTAAATGGTGGTGTGGTAAGCTGGAAGAGCTCAAAGTAGAGCACTATAGCTGATTCTGCAACAGAACCTGAGTATATAGCAGCATCAAATGCATCTAAAGAAGCCGTTTGAATCAGAAAGTTCGTTACTGAACTAGGGGTGGTTCCTACCATCTCAAATCCAATAGACCTGTTCTGTGACAACAGCGGGGCTACTGCGCAGGCCAAGGAACTTACGTCACATCAAAGGACCAGGCATATACTCAGGCACTTTCATCTTATCAGAGAAATCAATGATAGAGGTGACATAAAGATATCCAAAGTACCATGAGAAGACAATGTTGCTGATCCTCTTACTAAGTCGCTTGCACAAGCAAAACATGAGCGTCATGTTAGGACAATGGGAATTAGAGTAATTAATGATTGCACCTAGTGCAAGTGAAAGTGATTGTAGTTTAGACGTTTATGTTATTTAAAGTATTATCTTTTAGTTATCATTTTATTTGCATGTTTATATTGATAACCGTATCCCTGGATATATGTTATAGATTATCCTAAATGTCCCTGGTCGGTCATTTACGTGGGAGTGAAGATGAGATAAGACCAATATGACTTTGATGAGGTATGGAGATACAAATCAAAGTCATGGGAACTTGTAAGTGTACAAGGTGCTAGACCGACCCACTATGAGAAAGCTGCATGGATTTAGTCATAAGCTTAAGCTTATCTCAAGTATAACCGCGTCACAACGCCCTGTGACTTGAGATAATCATGGATTCCTACATAATGAGTCACTGATCTTTGACCCAGTCAAAAGTCACCTTTCATGCAGAGGAATGTGAGTGGTCAAGATGGAATTTGTCCCTCGCATTTGTAAAAAGATAATACTAGGCCCCTCGATGCATGAGTCTGAGAAACGTATGGCCATACTATGGTGGAAAGGAGTTTCCATTTCAATTATTAGACTACTTGAGAATTGAGAAAGTAATGGTCAAGAAAAGGAAGTTGACATTATCCATGCCTCATCCTTGACCAAATTATCATGTGACAAAAGGGATGTGACATGGTTGTACGATAGATTGTATTGTGTCATCGATCCCCATATGAATTGGGTAGCCGCAATGTCTTGCTAGAGGCCGCTTGCGACTTGTAAGCTGGTACAGTATTAGCTCGCTACCATTCGTATGTGGGCTTGCAGGGTCGCACACAGGAATAGCCCAACACGAGCAATAGTGTCCGGATTCATTGAATCTTAGATATGTTTAAAAATCAATGAATACAATGTTTTATCTAGGGAGGATATATATATATATATATATATATATATATATATATATATATATATATAATGATTGCACCTAGTGGAAGTGAGAGTCTGTTGGAAATTATGCCCTAGGGTCTAATCATTATATAACTAAAACTAATTGAGATATCGTATCTCAGATTTGATTTATGAAGATAAATCAATCCTTTAATGAAATAGAAATATTGTATCTCAGATTTAATTTTCGAATTAAATATATCATATATTTGATTTAATTTAAATTGGATATAATATCTCAGTTTTAATTAAATTGATATATATCTTTTCTCAAATTTAATTTATAGAGATAAATTAAATCAAAAGGCTTTTAATTCGGATTAAATAAATAGATTAGATTAGATTAGATTTAATTAATATATTTTTTTAATCCAGATTCAAAATTCAAATTTCAAAATTAATGAGGTTTAATTTTGAATATAATACGCCTATCGAGTTTAGAAAAACCGATGTGACCTTTTGTCAAGTGTATTAGAAAGCCGTGAGAAACCCAGAGAGAAAAAAAAAAAGAGAGACACGAGAATACTGAAGGCGCTAGCATGCAGCTGTCTGTGTTCAAGGTTATTCGTGTGGATACTAGTAGAGGAAGGCAATTCGAAGAGTCGACTTCTGCTGATCGAGAAGGTAGCCCGCCAGTTCAAAACAAAAGAGAAGCTCACCAGTCCGCATAGGTATGGTTTCTAATAAATCTTGATTTAAGCGCGGTTGAACGATCCTCTTCGGGATTCGTAAAATTTTTTTAATTCCGCTGCGTGTACGGATCCCTACAGATTGGCCATCTAGTGCAACAGATTGGTCTTTGCAAGTGAAAATCATCAAGTTGATGTTTTTCATCATCTAATTTAGAGTTATTAATCCTCACTTCGTCACTATAATTTTCACCTAGCCGGTTACCTCCTCATTATTAGCCTTCATCTTGTTTTCCATTTCATTTAAAACTTGAGAACAATATCAAATTCACACATATAAAATCCAATACTCATAATTGTATATTAACTCTGTTATACTCATATTCATTAAATAAGAATATTCTCCTTTATAACCTGAGACAAGGGTAGGGTATTGTCATGTCTCATATTTGAGGTCCAAAAGAATCAAAATACATAAGTATGGTAACCTAACACCCAATCCATGCCTATGGGATGCATTCACATTTATGGATGCTCACAATATGAATCATACATTAACATGTAGATGCATGCCTAAAATTGCATCCATTATATTCAACACTAAAAAATATTTGACTACTTTGGAGGTGGGGAATATGCAAGCAAAACAAGTAAACCTTAAAAAAAATGCATAAACTAAGATTCAATTATTTAATAATATTGGTAAGATTCATGGTTAGTTATAATTATTTTCTATATCAATTGCATTTGTATTTTTAGGGCTGTCTGTTGAATTTATATTACATAATAAAACTTTAAGATATAATAATCCAATAGGGTTTTTGTGAAAATTTTTTTTAAAAAAATACATTTATTAAAAACAAAAAGCCCTTTTTTTACAAGGTATGAAATTACTTAGTCTAAAAATTGAAACTTTTTAAGAACTGTTAACACAACTAGTCGTCTGAAAAAGTAAATTTTAAGATCAGTTGTATGATCAATCTTTATAAGGGCGTGCTTTTAAAACCAATCAATTTAAGATTGGACCTAAACTTGATCTAAAAAAAATTTTAACTGATCTAAAAGACATTTTTTCTAGTACTGTGCATTATTTAAAAAATAGTTAAAATTAATAAAAAATAATAAATATTTTTTCCCTTCAAATATGACTTTATTTATAAGAAAGTAAAAGAGAAAGAGTAATAATGAGGAAAAAATGAAGAGAACCTAGGGGAGATGATGATATGAGAGAATAAAAGGAATGATAGATAATAAACGTAATGAGTCAACATTTAAATTAATGTTATGTACAAATTTAGTTGTAGGTAAAATGGGTTAAAAATGCATGTATATGTTGGTCAAACAAACTTAGAGATGACCTATAAAAATGGATGAACCTATTCAAAAGTTGGAACCTCATAAACATGGATGGAGGGAGTATATTGCAATGGGTAACATCAACTTTGTAAAGGGTTCTATGTTTGCAACAAAGAAAAATGATTTTATATTTAATATCGGAGAGTTAATGTTAATGTCACTATTAATAAAGCCGATTAAATGGGTTAGACCTGCCAATGTAGGTTGGTTTCATGACCATCCGTCAAGGTGTTTGTTGTGAACCTACACTACACAACCTATGAATTGAAGCTTTCAAAATAAACTTTTCAATCATGATTTACAATATATAAGGTAAGTATGAGAGAGAGAATTTGTTTTGATTTATATGAATAAGCACTTTTTCGGTGTCCAAGAGTGACCACAAACAAGCACTTAAGACTTCCCATCACTGTACACTTTTCTCTCTATTTTCTATTAGGGGGATAACTAATTAAAACTAATTCAATTGTCACGAAAACATTAATAATTGAAAAAATAAATTAAAATAGAAAATGGGAAACAAGAAAGAAGTGAGACAATTTTTTTGTTTTCAAAAAAGCAAATTTGTGATCATTGGATGCCCTGGGGATTCTTGACAATGGAATGGGACCAAAAAAGAGCTTATGGGTCTGAGTGCTCACTAACCCAGATGGCTCATGGCCTTCCGATTCCGTGTCTTGTGCGTCAACACGAGACCCACAATATAAAGGGGGTTAATTAATATTTGGATTATTACTATGAACTAGTACTATGGTACCATTGTTAATTTTATTTTAAGGAATATTTAATTATAATTAATCACTTAATTGCCCGACAACTACCAAATTGGACTCCATAACTATCAAAACTAACGGGATTTTTTGTCCCCTTCCCAAACCTTGGTATTGGTCTTTGTGCTAGTGCCTCTCGAGAATTTAATTTCCCTTTTTAAATAATATTATTGCTTCCTTCTGTACCTAGTTAAGAACATCCCCTCCTGTTTCTTACAATTTTTTTAAAATTATTTTTTATTTTAAATATTTTATAATCTTCTTAATTTGAAAGATTTAAGTTATCGGAAAATTAATAATTTTTGTTTTATTGGATGATAATGGAGGTGGCAGTTGATGAATGACCTTTTCATGGTGAGTGTCTTTGCTACATACACTAGTGCAAAAAAGTGTTTTAAGATCGCCTCATTTAGACGGAGTATTGACGCCCCAGTCAGAAATGACCGGTCGCAATTTTGTAAATATAAAGAACTTCTTCGACGCATCAATTTTTAAGACCGCCTCATTTAAATCGGATGATCAACGCTCCGGTCTTAAAGATATGACCGGTGACAATTTTGTAAATATCAAAGAACATCTTGAACCGTATCATTTTTCAATAGGTCTTAAATATTTTATTTAGACTGCTAAAAAAAACAACCGCCCTTAACATATTTATTAAAAAAAATTGAAATATGAATTACTTTAAAGAGAAATCTCGTAAAAATATGACCGGTGGCAATTTTGTAAATATCAAAGAACATCTTGGACCGTATCATTTTTCGATAGGTCTTAAATATATTATTCAGACAGCTGAAAAAAACAAACGCTCTTAAAATATTTATTAAAAAAAATTTGAAATATGAATTACTTTAAAGAGAAATCTCATAAAGCCGGACTTATATTTTATACGGTGCAAAATAACATGGAAATTTTTAAAAATAATTGTATAAAACTTTTAAGACCAGACATATATAAATGACGCTCTTAAAGTTAATATTTTTAAGAGTGGACATAACTTCTTCCCGGTACTAAAAAATGAAAAAAATTTAAACTGATAGTTTATTACATTTGAGAGCTGACATAATAAAAGGATGTTTTGAAATGTTAACCTTTAAGACCGTCGTTTTGTGTTTCTCAAAAAACAACTACTCTTAAAACATTTATTAAAAAAAATTGAAATAATATGAAGTTATTGAGAAGTATAGCCAGACCTATATTTTTTGCTGTGAAAAATAATAAGGAAATATATAAATAAAATGTTCTAAAACTTTTAAGACTGGACATATATAAATGACGCTCTTAAAATTAATATTTTTAAGAGTGGACATGACTTCTACCCAGTACTAAATAATGAAAAAATTTAAACTAATAGCTTATTACTTTTAAGACCGGACCTAATAAAAGGACGTTCTGAATTGTTAACCTTTAAGATCGTCTTTTTGGGTTTCTCCGGTCTTAAAACTGTATACCATATTTCTCACGCGAAACCTTAACTTGTATCTTACGTTTTTCTGTTTGAACATTGAAACCCCTGTTCTTGTTACAAAACACTCAAACACCTCTTCCTATTGCATTACATTTCTTCCTTGCAAACAGCCCCCATCCTCTGTTACTTTCTCATTTGCTCTTGCATTCTTCTCTTGCACCACCTCTCTCAAACAGAGGAAACGAGTGTAGTCCTGTTCGTGAAATGCCAGTTGATGATATGACTTGTGTTAGTCAGAACGAACCATTTTCGTCTTAGAGTGAGCGTCCTCGTAACTGCCCTGCACGTTGTGGTGGTAGAAGAGGCCCCACCCAATTGAAAGAGCTTGCCCTAGCGTCGATTGCCGGTGAAAAGCTCAATATACAATTTGATAAACATTTGGCTCCTTGCGGCCCTAATAAAAGTAGATATACTAGTTATGTTGGCTTAATAGCACGCAGCAAGCCAAGCATTTTGGTTGACGAGTCGAAAAATGTCGACCAAGAGAAGGTGAAGGGTCTTATCTGGGCCTTTGTCCAACTTACGTACAATGTTCTTGACGATGAGAAGTTGAAAGTCAAGACATTGTCGTATTGTGCTGATCGCTGGAAGAAGTTTAAGACCCAGTTAGCAAACAACTATATTTTTGTCGAGGTTCCGGTTGGTGAATCTCGCCCTAATCCTTGCGCCAAGTATGCCTTTCTTGATGAAGCAACATGGCAACAATTTGTTTAGATGCAGACTACTGAAGAAGCTTTTGTTTGGTGAGTCTATATTTAATTTTTTTGTCCCTTCTTGTATACTTATTAACCTGTGCGGATATGTGAATATTATTGTGTTCATATATGAGGTTGTTAGTTAGGTTGCTTACTTAGGAAGGTATTTTGTTATAGTAGGTCACATAGACATTGCTGTTAGTTAGTTAGAATATTAATTGTGTAATGGTATATGTGCAAGCTGTTATTGAAACTTGACTGAGTTGGAACCAGTTATGATGAATTAATGAATTGACTAAGTTGACAGCAATTCTGCAACTCCTTTCCCTCTATTTCTCCCAATTTATTGTACAATTCTACATCTTCCTTGACAAAGTCTTAAACTTGATGAAGTGAATTTGACTAGTGTTTGAATTGAGGTCTGGAATTCATAATGGTCATTTTGTAACAAATTATATGCGCTCTTATATATATTTCTTGTTTGATTTTAGACACGTCGGCAACCACATGCTTCTAACTTATGTGGGATTTATGTCATGCGACACATGTATGATATTATCACGTGAAGAATTTTGTCTATCATTGAACAGGTAAATGTATTTGATATTATACATACGTTTGGCGTGTTGACCCCTTTGATGCAAGGAATTAAGGTCTAATATATATTTCTGTCTTTGATGTTACAGACATTTGATTGCGCTGACCCCTTTCCTGATGGTGATATTGAGTACATACGCCAAGTCATTTGTGAATATCTCAATCAGGAAATCGCAAATGCCCCCCACGATTAATTTGTGAATATGTGTTGTAGACCTATATTACATCTTCTGTAAATAATAATGAACAATTATACTGTTTAATGATAATAATGAATAATTGTACAGTTTAATGATCAATAATTAATAAATTTGTTTATTCATTTCCAACAAATTAAATTGATGTTTTCTATTTTTTGTTGCTGAATGTATTGCATGGAATTAGTTCTTAAACCTTTAGGACAGGATGCTCTAAATGAGCTTATTATAAAGTTCAAAATGTTCAGTGAGACTTTTAGGACCGTCTATTTCATAACAGTTCGGTCCTGAAGGGCTTTTTAAAAATACGTGTTTAATTTTAAAAATATGCGAGACTTTTAGGAGCAACTAGTTATTAGATGTCTGGTCCTAAAAGTCCACGTATAATTTTTTAAAATATTGGAGACTTTTAGGATCGTCTATTTCATAACAACTCGGTTCTGAAGGGCTTTTTAAAAATACGTTTTTAATTTTAAAAATATGAGAGACTTTTAGGAGCGACAAGTTATTAAATGTCCGGTTCTAAAAGTCCTTTTTAAAATATTACGCGAAATATATATGTGGGTCCCACCATTTCATGTGTTATGTGTAGGCATATTGATTTGAAAATTTTAGATTACGCACTGCAAATATAAGACATTTAATTATAATATGAAAAAATAAGTAAAAATAAAATTTTAAAAAGATTATTAGGACTGATTATTTATAAAGGATGGTCTTAAAAGTACTTTTGAGACCGGCCATTTGTGAAATAAGATCTTAAAGATATTACGAATTTCAACTTAAATTTTGATTGGTTCAAATTAAAAATTAGTAATAGGCCTTTAGGACCGGACGTATATAATTATTAGGTCTTAAATATTATTACTAATTATTTATATCCAATTGAATCCCAATATTCTCACATTCTTATTTCATATCTCTCTACTCTCCTCTGCTTTAACTATTAACTACTAGCAAACTGATCTCTACCCTAACTCCCCCAAACCAAGACAATGGTTAGATTCAAGATAACCCTTCGCAGGGTAACTCTTGAAGCTCGTTGGAGGATCTTGAGATATCTCGTTGTTTTACGTACTTTTCAGACCAAGAAAAGGCATTCTATTCAGACGGAGAAGTCTCGGGTCATTGGACCCATTGTTATTTCGGATGATGAAGAGGTTGTCGGCCCCCTCCAGCCTTCAGACCATGAAGAGTTTCTCGCTCCCCCTCTCCAGCCTCCTGGTCCCAGCGTGCACATACAACAGGAAATTGCTGATATCCGGTAGGAAATTTCTGTCGTTGAAGCCGATATCAACAAGACATTAGCTGATAATTAGCTTTAGGAATTATAGTCACATTATATGTTTTTTTTTGTTAATTGTAAGTTTGTTGTTCTTATTTTTCTTTTGTATTTGCACATTCTTCATTAATGTAAAAATCAAAATGAACTAACTATATTAATGGGAAAAAGCTTATTCTCAACTATCCTTTATTTTCATTCAATTGTTGTTGCTGCAATCTTTTAGTTTAATTTTAAAGAAAATGAGGACTTTCACTAAATTCTTTAAAAAAAAGAGAACTTTAAGAGCGGATTCTTAATAAGTAACCGATCTTAATGAATGCCTTTAGGAGCGTATTCTTAATATGTAACTGATCTTAAAACTTCTATACCTTTAGGACCGGATTTTTTTATAATTAACCATTCTTAATGAAATTAAATATAAATGACTTTGTCACGCGGAAAAGTTAAATTTTCCTCTCTGAACTTCTCTTGTCTCGCCGGAAGTGATAATAACTCCTGTTCACTCTCAACTCTCAAGTGTTTGTGTGTTGCTTCGTCGCTGACACAAGACAGATCTCTCGACAAGCTAGTGTTGGTTAGCTTATCACTTTTTGGTTGGTTCCTTAGCTAAACGATGATAGACCTGTAAGATGTGTATATCAGTTACATACATTTTTTATTTTTTTGCTCTTCGTTCTGGGTTTTTCATGGTTTGCACGAAATCGGTGAAATGTTGACGTGGGTTACTCTGTTGTATTTGAATACTGTACTTTGAAGTTTATGTTTGCACTTGAGTATACCTATCTAAATGACCAACAAGTGCACTTAGGGTTACTTTTGTTATCTGCATTTATTTTCCGCGTCATGCATTTATTTTCTTTAGCTTCTTGGATTGATTGTACGTGATACATTTATGAGCACGAGTGATTCTTCATGTTGCATTTAATGGCCAAAGTCTCTTTTTTTTTTGGAACAATACTAGGATATTACTATTAAAAGGTATTACAAGCTAAGAAAATAGGCGTCCTCTTGAGGGAAATTTAAAGACAAATAAAGTGATTCTTCATGTTGCATTTAATGGACAAAGTCTCGCTCATATGCATTTGGACTTGGCTTAGTTTTTATAAAATTTTCAATTTTTATGGATAATGTATGTTAAATCTTTCCGTCTATAGGAATTTTGATCTACACATGGATCTTAGTTGGATAAATGCGAGATGGACGAGTATTGAATATGAGAATGGGGTGAGGGAATTTATAGAGTTTGCTAAAGGAAATGCCCATGATGGTAGTGGGAAGTTTTATTGCCCATGTGTAAAATGTTTGAATGAGAGGTGAGTAAGTTCTGAAGTTATATACACACATTTAATATGTGAAGGATTTTGTAAGACCTATACAATATGGGTATGGCATAGTGAAAAAGTTCCAAGTGCATCTCAACATGGTGAAGTGTCCTTTGATGATAATGACACGGATATGGATGGTCGCATAGAAGGCATTATTCATGATGTAGGCAAAGAGGCTTTTCATCAATCACATGCATATGGTAATATGTGTAACGATGTTGAGACGCTGTTATACCCTGGGTGTAAAAAATACCATTTGTTGAACGCCGTATTGAAATTGGTCAGCTTGAAAGCACGTCATGGATGGAGTGACAAGAGTTTTTCTGAAATGCTTGAGGCCTTTAAGGACATACTTCCAGATAATAATGTGTTGCCTCATCGATACTATGATGCTAAGAAAATTATTTGTCTACTGGGGATGGAGTACAAAAAGATCCATGCATACCTGAATGATTTCATATTGTATAGAAATGAGTTTGAATATAAGCAGAAATGTCCTATATGTGAAACCCCAAGGTTGAAGTCAAATAAAGCTTGCAAAGGTTCAAGCGATTGTTTGCTAATGAAAATGATGCAAGAAATTTAAGGTGACATGCAGATGAGAGGATTTCTGATGGAAAGCTTCGACATCCGGCCAATTCTTCTCAATGGAAGAAAATCGATCAAATATTTCCGACTTTCGGTGAAGAACCTAAGAACCTTAGGCTTGCCCTTAGCATGGATGGCATGAATCCTTATGGAAGCCTTAGTAGTATACATACTTCATGGCCTGTACTCCTGATTATTTACAACTTATCTCCTATGTTATGCATGAAACGAAAGTACATCATGCTGTCTATGTTGATTTCGGGACCAAAACAACCCGGAAACGACATTGATGTTTACCTTCAGCCCTTGATGGAAGACTTGAAGGAGTTGTGGGAAGAAGGTGTCGATGTTTTTGACTCTTTCAAGAAGGAGGTTTTCAAAATGAGAGCCATGATATTTTGTACAATAAATGACTTCCCAGCATATGGGAACTTGTCAGGGTATAGTATAAAAGGCCATAAAGCATGTTTGGATTGTGAAGAAGGCACACGCTACCATCAACTTCAACATGGAAGAAAAACGATTTATCTTGGACATAGAAGATTTCTTAGACGGGGCCACCTATATCATCGATTAAAGAAAGCCTTTTTTTGTGGCCAAGAGTATGAAGATGCTTCGGTGGCATTGACTGGGGAGCAAGTGTTTGAAAAGGTGAAAAATATAAGTGTCATCTTCGGTAAGACTGTAAAGGGTAAAAAAGAAACAAATATATGGAAAAAGAGATATGTCTTCTTCGATCTTCCATATTGGCGCAACCTTGATGTGAGACATTGTATTGGTGTCATGCGTGTTGAGAAAAACGTATGTGATAGCATTGTTGGCATGCTTCTCAACATACAAGGTAGTTCCAAGGATGGTGTAAAGGCAAGGTTGGATTTGCAGGCAATAGGGATACGAGAAGACTTACATCCAAGGCCATATGGTAAGAGAACTTATTGCCCCCTGGCTTCTCATAATTTATCTAAGGATGAGAAAAGAAGTTTTTGTGAGTGTTTACATGGAACAAAAGTTGCCTTGGGGTATTCTTCAAATCTTAAGAGGCTTGTATCGATGAAGGACTTGAAATTAATAGGCCAGAAGTCTCATGATTGTCATGTATTAATCCAACAGCTGCTCCCAGTAGCTATTCGAGGCATTGCCGAGTATGATCTTCGACACATTTTGACTAGGCTTTATTTCTTCTTCAATGCCATTTGTAGTAAAGTTTTTGAGATTGAACAATTGGATGAATTGAAAAATGAAGGATATTTGATATTGTGCCAGCTTGAGAAGCTTTTTGTTTCTGCATTTTTTGACATCATGGTTCATGTAATTGTTCATCTAGTAAGGGAGATAAAGTTGTGCGGCCTTGTCCATTTACGGTGGATGTACCCAATTGAAAGATCTATGAAATTCCTAAAGGGGTACGTGAAGAACGCATACCGGTGAGAAGCATCAATTGTTCAAAATTATGTATCTGAAGAAGCCATGGAATTTTGTCAAAATTATTTTTCCAAAGTAAGACATATATGGGCTTCCAAAACGTTAGCATGCTGAAGGGGGTAAATGAGGGGCCTCAGTAAATAGAGTGGATCCTGATGAATTGTCACAAGTCCACTTATACATCTTGAATAATGTTGATGAAGTTCAAGCCAGCATAGCTGCACATAAAGAAGCTGTGAGGAAGAAAAATCCCTGAATGACTAAACAAAGGTTGATTGGGGAGCATAACTAAACTTTTGCAAACTGGTTCAAACAAAAGGTCGAGGGAGAGGAATATGTTTCTGAGACAATCAAATGGTTAGCATGTGGTCCTGAGGTTGATGTCATAAGTTGGAATTCGTATGAGATCAACGGTTACACATTTTACACGAAGTCCCTAGATGATAAGAGCACCGTCCAGAATAGTGGTGTAATGTTATAGGCTAAATCTATGCACTTCTCCCGTTCAAAAGACAAGCGGCCTAAATTGGCAGTCATGCCATATTAAGGAGTTATTGAAGAGATTTTGGAGGTGGACTATGTCTTCATTAGATTTCCCATTTTCAAATGCAAGTGGGTTAATGTCAATAATGGTGTTCAGATCAATCGGCTAGGATTTACATCAGTCAATCTCAATAGTACAAGTTTTGGATATGAACCTTTTATTATGGCAGACCAAGCGAAACAAGTTTTCTATATCACCAATGAAGAGAATAAAATGTGGTCTGTAGCTCTCCAAGGAAAAGGGTCATTTATATTGATGAGGAAAATGATGCAAATTATGGTCTTCCTGGGAGTACTCCTTTTTCAAGGGGTCTACCGAACATCAACGAAGAAGATGAAGCGAATAATGAACCCGGCATAAGAAATGATCATCAAGAAGGGATATAGGAGGATATCCCTTTATAAAAGAGTCATCAATTCATATGGTAATATTCATCTGCACAATTCTTTGAAAATTTTAAGGTTTTAATTTACGTTTTTAACTATATTCAATTCCTTCTTAATTATGTTCTTAAACAATGTCACTGACTGTCTTTTGTTCTTGTTTTTATTTTTCTGGTAGGATCTGATTGAAATGGGTTAGCTTGTTACAAAAGAAGAGGAATGTTAGTTATGTTCGTTGTTATTGGCCGGGTGGGAATTTGATGAAGACAAGGTGATGACTTGGTATATATATGTTCATTTAGGTGTTGTACACTATTATTTGTAACTCATTGTATGTATTTGTCTTATTGTATTAATTACATTCATTTATTATTAGGTTTGTACTATAATATCTAGTAACAAGCTCATTCATTATGATGCCTGGCGAATAATATTTGTATCCATTCCCAATTCAATTATAGCTTGTAGCTTAGAGTACTGTCTTTTAGATGCTGGATCGTGTGGTGAATTTGTTTTGAACAGGGGAAATTTCCACTTTTAAGACTGGTCTATTGAATGTCTGGTCTTAAAAGTTAGACTTTTAAGAGCGGAGGCTATTCCTTACGGTCTTAAAACTACTAATAACGGTCTTAAAGACTAACCTTTAAGACTGGTGTATTTGATGTCCGGTCTTAAAAGTGAGACTTTTTAGAGCGGACACTATTCTATATTGTCTTAAAAGTTTTAATCCGTATAAAAAAGACCAACCTTTAAGACGACACTTATTAATTTAGTCTAGTCTTAAAAGTAATATTTTTAAGACCAACTATATATGTTAAAGTGAGGTCTTATTTTCTTTATTTTTGAGACCGGTGAATATGTTTGTCCGGTCTTGAAAGTTACATATTTTTAAGACTTGATGACATTTCGTTCGGTCTTGAAAATGGTGTATTTAAGACCGGACCTTTTATTGTCTAGTCTAATAAATTCTGGTTTTAAGACTGAACTATATATATGTAAGGTCTATATAGTGAGATTTTTAAGACCTATTATTTCTTAAGTCCGGTCTTGAAATAAATATTTAAGATTGGTTCGCATCCGGTTTTAAAAGTTACATACTTTTAAGACCGCCTGGAACGACACCGGTCGCTGGTCCGATCTTATGGGGCCTATTTCGTCCGGTCTTAAAATACTTTTTTATACCCGTGATAGTGTTTTATGTTCACATGTTTTTATTATACTACTGTTGTAGGCTATTGTATCCTTTTTACTCTTTCAGGTGTTGGAGTGTTTTTCCCCCCAAAAAAAGAGTATGTACTGTTTTAAACAATTCATTCAAATAATTTTACATCATAAAATTAATAAAGAAGAAAATAAAAATTGAAATCAATAAATTATAGTTTATAATTTTAATTGTATAAAGGAGTAAAATTGAAACAGCTAAATTTTCAAGAAAGTTATAAAATCGTTCAACAAAAACAAAATAAAATTACAAAATTATGATTATCAATAAAAAAAAATACATATATTTATTAGGATTTTCTTTTGTTTTTGTGTTCTGATTCTGTTTTGTTGCACTACTTTGTCCTTATCATTATTACACTTGTAGAAGAAATTTTTGGTCTTATTTATATCAACTTAGATGTTATTAATGACTATCTTTTAATTTCACCCTTATCTAATTCTCATTGAAAAAGGATACAAAGAAGAGATATGAAAATGATTTGTAAATATATAGAGAGGAGATTTTAATAAGGGTAAGCTTAATTTTTTTTTTGTCAATTTAAACTATATTTAATGAATTAGTTGTCATTTCTTGGCACGTAGGAATTAGTTAAAATGGACTTAATAAGGACGGGAGTCATACCACTTGAATCATTATTATAAATCCATGTGTAAAAACAATTTTGATCATAAATATTAGTCCACTTAGAGGTTACTATTAGTGATTTATTAGTGATTGTTTTCTAATTTTACCCTTATTTAATTATTGTTGGAAAGATAGAAGTGAGAGAGAGATGTGATCATGTGAGAATGATTTAAAAATGTAGGGTGATAAAATTTTAGGGTCTATTTGGTATAAGGGATTTGAAGAGGAGGGAAGGGATTTTTTTAAGGGTTAAAGTCCAAATTTGCCACGGAAGATTTGCGAATGGAGCATTCAGCACCCGGAAGTATTCGTGGTACAAAATTTACCCCGGAAGTATTAAAATGGTACCAAATATACTCAAAACCGACGTGGCAAACAGATGTTTGATGTTTCGTCAGTTTTGGGTATATTTGATCCCTTTTTAATACTTCCGGGGTAATTTTGGTACCATTTTAATACTTCCGGGGTAAATTTGGTACCATTAATAGACCCAACAAATGGATGCCAAAAACATATCTCACAAACAACCCTCTGTTTTAGTTTCAGTTTTCAGCTTTGCTTTCGGATTCATTTTCAACGCCAAACAAATGGCACAGAGACGAGAGAGAGACCCCTTTAAATAGAAGTTCATCAGCCAGATAAAACACAAGGGTCCAGACGTATGAACTTTCAAATAAAGAGCACAGGGCTTGAGAGGTATGGCTCATCGCAGATCAGCTACTCTTGCGCGTTTGGTTGGTTTGTGTTTCACCGTGATCTCCGCTAATTTGGTTACTAATACGTGATCTGCTCTACTTCACATAATGTTGCTGGATTTACTTCACGTAATGGCGCTGGATCTGTTTACGTAAAGCTGCTGGGTTAAAACGAGAGGGAGTGAGGATGACAGAAGATCAGTAAGTATATGGATTGGATGTATGGGCCGAAAAGAATGGTGTTGGGATCCAGAGAAAATGAAGCTTGCTAAAAACAAAAAAAAAAACAAAAATCTGACATGTCTATATGATGTGGCCAAAATCTAGGGTAAATTTGGTACCCAAAAAAAACTTTCGGGTGCTGGACGCTCCTTTCGAAAAACTTCCGTGGCAAATTTGGACTTTAACAAAAAAAAAAACATTTCCGACGTGGCCAACAAACATTTAACGTTCCGTCAGTCTTGGGTATATTTGGTCCCTTTTGAAAACTTCCAAGGTAATTTTGGTACCATTTTAATACTTCCGGGGTAAATTTAGTACCACGAATACTTCCGGGTGCTGAATGCTCCATTTGCACAACTTCCATGGCAAATTTGATATTTAACCCTTTTTTTAATTTGGATTTAAGAAAATTGGAGAGGTGGGGTTTATGAGTTGGAACTTGGATTTAAGAAAATTTGAGGGGTTACAAAGTTTTAATATACAAAAGATATAAGATAAAATAGTAAAAAAAAAAAAAATTAAATAAATTTTTTAATCACATTTCTCTCATTTTTCAAATCTAACTTAAAAATACTCTCTCCCCTCCCCTCATACCAAATAAACCCTGAATAAGGATAAATTTTAAAAAATGATTTAATAAGTTAACTATATTTTTTAATATTTAAGAATTAGTTAAAATCAACTTATAATAAAGAACATAGTAGTACCGATTACTAATAAAATACCTTTTAATTTCAAGCCAGTCGGTGGGTCAGGTAAGGTGTTGATGAATACGTCAGCTCTAAAGGATATGCTATTTGGAGTGGCATTATTCAAGATGAGCATGGTGACTAGCTCAAGTTTTTTTTTTTTTTTTTTTTTGAACTGGGTCATCATCCTAACACCACTTTTAAGCTTTTGAGTACTTCCTATAAGGCACAAACTAACAAGTGTATTTGGTTTTTTTATAAGACACTTGATTGTTTCCAAAGAGTATTAATTATTTTTTTCTATATATTTCCATAATTAATAAGGATAGAAGATGAAAGTAATGATTAATTTGATATTAAAATTTAGTGTAATTAGTATGAGTAATATTTAAAATTGTTATATTTTAGGACAACTTTAGTGATTTTAATTGTTTTTATTGGTTTGTGAGAATTGTTGGTTATTTTCTTATCATAAGCATTAGAGGAAGTATATCTTAGATGTCTTACCAATTTAAAAAAAAAAAAAATCTTAGATGTCATAAATGTTGTTAAGATGAGAGATATAGAAAAGTCAAAATCTTCCGTGATTCTGCAGAGGCTCTCTCAACCTTTTTCAAAAGGACTCTTCGACTAGTTATCAGTTTACAAGGCTATCAAAAGACATTAAAGATTTGATCATGCAAGATTAAACCATTATCTTTTACTTTACTTTTAGGGAAGCTACAAAATTTACTGATTGGTTGGTTTACTATACTCATTTCATTGATATTAATTTTAGAAATCATTTATGTCCATCTTTGAGTTGTGGAGATATTTTAATTACCAATTACCGTATGAAGGTTGGTTGGTTGAATTTTTACATAGTAATAATTAAATTTTCAGAATGTAACTTTGTTACTTGAAACTTTATAATTCTCTTTGCTCTCAAAATCGGGATTGAAGAGGATTATATTGGTGCAATCTTTTTTTCCAGAAAAAAAAAAGGTTAAAGTGAAAATTTAACAACAAATTATTTTTTTGTGGACACCCAACACAACTAATTATTTTTTGTTGCAAAAGTAGACATAATCAATATTTTTGGAGTATATATAGCAATGCTATTAACCCTGGTTAATTACCATTACTTTTTCCATTGAAGGTTTCATTAGTCTTTTCACTATCTATTATTTTAATATTTTTAGAAATATATCTTTTTTTAATGGGAAAATATCATCTAAACCCTTGTGGAAACAATTTTATTTCAATAAAGTCTTAAAAAATATGAAATTTTAGTGCACCCTTTAAGTCAAATTCAAATTAAATATTTTCAGTAAAAAGATAATAAAGCCCTTACTTTTTTTTTCATATATAAGAGCATTTACAAGACAAATATAGGTATTCACAAGATAAATAAAAACATTTACAAGATAAATAAAGTGATTTAAAAGAATTCTAGGAGTTAATAAATTTTTTACTATACAAATATGGGTATGTACAAGATAAATATGTGAATGACAAAAAATTTTGCCAATGAAAGCATAATAAAGCTCTTACTTTATTATTATTATTATTTTTTTCATGAGAGTATTTATAAGACAAATAAAGGGATTTAAATGAATCCACGAAGTTTTTTTTTCCAAGACAAATATGTACATGACCAAAAAATTTTAACTCCTTGGATTCTTTTAAATCACTTTATTTGTCTTGGCAATGCTCTTATTAAAATATATATATAGTAAATGAATTATTGTATTTTCACTAACAAAACTTAATTTCATTTTGACCTAGGGGTGTAGTGAAATTTATGAATCTTTTTCATATATAAGAGCATTTACAAGACAAATAAAGGTATTCACAAGATAAATAAAGACATTTGGAAGAAAAAAAAGTGCTTCAAAGGAATTCCAAGAGTTAAGAAATTTCTTACTTCACAAATATGGGTATGTACAAGACAAATATGTGACTGACCGAAATTTTGGTCAATGAAAGAACAATAATGCCCTTACTTTATTTTTTTCTTAAAATCATTTACAAGACAGATAAAGGGATTTAAATGAATCCAAGAATTTAAATTTTTTTTACAAGACAAATATGTGCATGACCAAAAAGTTTCAACTCCCTGGATTCTTTTAAATCACTTTATTTGTCTTGTCAATGCTCTTATGAAAAAAAAAATATACAGTAAAGGCATTATTGCCTTTTCACTAACAAAACTTAATTTTATTTTGACCTAGTGGTGTAGTGAAATTTATGAATCTTTTTCATATATAAGAGCATTCACTAGTGCAAAAAAAAGCTTTAAGACCGCTTTATTTAGATCGGATTATAGAGAATCAGGTCTTAAAAGTATGACCGGTGGCAGTTTTGTAAATATAAAGAACTTTTTGGACCGGATTATAAAGGATTCAGTCTTAAAAATATGACCGGTGACATTTTCGTAAATATATAGAACACTTTTAAGACTGGATTAGAAAAGATCGGTCTTAAAAGTATGACCGGTGGCAATTTCGTAAATATTTTGAGAAGACGCCGACTAGAGATGAGTCCGAGAATGCGATGCTTTATTCCTTCGCTTAATTGGAATTATATACATATGCTAATAAGTAAATAATCTTTTGACTTAGAAAGTTTCTATAATCTAGGGATTACAATTAGGAATATAATTACGAAATTCAAAAAACCATAATCTGCTAACTTAATTCCTAAAATCTCTCTAACAACTTAATTAAGATAATTGCATAATATAATCCAGCGATTACAATCAGGAATATAATTACCAAATTAAAAAAATCATAATCTACTAACTTAATTACGAAAATCTCTCTAACAACTTAATTAAGATAATTGCATAATATAATTGTATATGCTAACTAATTAAATCTAAACTTCCAACAAATATATAGCATACTTTTAAGACCGCATGTTTAAAAAGTCCAGTCTAAAAAGTCTAAAAAATGAATTTTTTATTTTCCCCCTTCGAAAATTGAATTTCGCTCTCTTAGACTTTTAAGATTGGATGTTCAAAAAGTCCGATATAAAAAGTCTAAAAGATGGATTTTTCATTTTCCCGCTCCAAAAATTGAATTTCGCTCTCTAAATCTCTAAAAAATAGACTTTTAAGACCGGATATTTAAAAAGTCCGGTCTAAATTTTAAGACCGGATGTTTAAGAAGTTCGATCTAAAAAGTCTAAAAGATGAATTTTTTATTTTCCCGCTCTGAAAATTGAATTTTGCTCTCTTAGACTTTTAAGACCGAGTGTTTAAAAAGTCTGGTCTAAAAAGTCTAAAAGATGAATTTTTTATTTCCCTGCCTCAAAAATTGATTTTCGCTCTTTAAATCTCTAAAAAATAGAATTTTAAGATTGGATATTTAAAAAGTCCGGTCTAAAAAATATACTTTTAAAACCAGATGTTTAAAAAGTTCGGTCTAAAAAGTCTAAAAGATGAATTTTTTATTTTCTTGCTCCGAAAATTGAATTTTGCTCTCTAAACTTCTCTAAAGCACTTTTAAGACCGGATATTTAACAAGTTCGGTCTAAAAAGTATACTTTTAAGACCATATGTTTAAAAAGTCCGGTCTAAAAAGTCTAAAAGATGAATTTTTTATTTTCCCACTTCGAAAATTGAATTTCGCTCTCTAAACCTCTCTTCAACCTTTTAAATCTTACCTCACTTTTTTCAATTCATCTCATCTTATCTCAAAGACCTCACTCACAAATTTTCTAACGCTACGAAAATTGATCTCGCCTTCTTTGCTCTGAAGGTTTCTTGTTTTGGTTCTAGCTTCTCCAGGTTCGCAATTTTTACTTTGTCTTCTTCGATCTATTTTATTTTTGCTTTTATGACTTGGAAAATTTGCAAACCAGAATTTATGAATTGAGACCAATTCGGGATGCTGGATGGGTTTATCTTTGAGATACTTGCTGGAGGGTTTGGAATCACTATAACGTTCCAAGTATGTCTTTGTTTAAGGTACTTAATGTTTGTTTACTTCTCATTTATAGTAATTTGCATATTTATATATATGTAGGAAGAATTGGACCGTCTTGTTGCTATTTATCCCGGTCGTTTCAAAGTATACTATGGCGTGAATCAGGTTAGTTTCTCACTTGCTATATCATTTCAAAGAGAAGTCAAGTTTTCATCCTTCATTGAATCAGGATAGCCTAACTTAAATGATGAAATGATGTGATCTGTGCCGTCTCCAAAAGGATGGGATGGTGGTGTTGGATTTGTATCAAAGGAGATTATTCAAATTTATCCCTAATATGCTGCTCACCCGGACAAATTTCTGGTTTCCAGGTTTTTTCTTTTAATAGAAAGGGACTTTTAAGACTGAATGTGTTTTCGCAACTGGTCTTAAAAGTCCGTTTTTTTGTGATAGAATGAGACTTTTAAGACCGGATATTTTAAAAATCCATTCTTAAAAGTATTTTTTAAGACTAGTTGTGTATCCGGTCTTAAAAATAACAGACTTTTAAGACCTCTTGGAACGAGACCGGTCATTAATCTGGTCTTACGATGCCTTTTTCGTCCGGTCTTAAAAGCCTTTTTTGTACCCGTGATTTATAAGACAAATAAAGGTATTCATAAGATAAATAAAGACATTTACAAGACAAATAAAGTGGTTTAAAAAATTCTAGGAGTTATGAAATTTTTTACTTCACAAATATGGGTATGTACAAGACAAAAATGTGAATGACCAAAACTTTTGTCAATGAAAGGATAATAATTCCCTCACTTGTTTTTTTTTCTTTTTCTTTTTTATCATAAGATCATTAATAAGATAAATAAAGGGATTTAAATGAATCCAAGAAGTTAATTGTTTTTTTAATTTTTACAATACAAATATGTGCATGACCAAAAAATTTTAACTCCCTAGATTCTTTTAGATCACTTTATTTGTCTTGTCAATGCTCTTATGGAAAAAAATATATAGTAAGGGCATTATTTTCTTTTCATTAACAAAAACTTCATTTCCTTTTGACCTAGGAGTGCAGTGAAATTTTTGAATCCTTTTCATAAATAAGAGCATTTATAAGATAAATAAAGGTATTTACAAGATAAATAAAGACATTTACAAGACAACTAAAGTGATTTGAAAGAATTCCGGGAGTTAAGAATTTTTTATTACACAAATATGGGTATGTACAAGAAAATTATGTGAATAACCAAAATTTTTGTAAATGAAAGAACAACAACGCCCTTACTTTATTTTTTTCATAAGATCATTTACAAGATAAATAAAGGGATTTAAATGAATCCAAGAAATTAATTTTTTTTTACAAGACAAATATGTGTATGACCAAAATTTTTTAACTCTCTCGATTCTTTTAAATCACTTTCTTGTCAATGCTCTTATGAAAAAAAAGAAGAAGTAAAGGCATTATTGTCTTTTCACTAACAAAACTTAATTTCATTTTTGACCTAGGGGTGTAGTGAAATTTATGAATCTTTTTCATATATAAGAGCATTTACAAAACAAATAAAGGTATTCACAAGATAAATAAAGACATTTACAAAACAAATAAAGTGATTTAAAAGAATTCCAGTAGTTAAGAAATTTTTTACTTCACAAATATGGGTATGTACAAGACAAATATGTAAATGACCAAAATTTTTGTCAATGAAAAGACAATAATGCCCTCATTTTATTTTCTTTATAAGAGTATTTACATAACAAATAAGGGTATTCACAAGATAAATAAATGGATTTGAATGAATCCAAGAAGTTAATTTTTTTTAACAAGGCAAATATGTGCATGACCAAAAATTTTTAACTTACTAGATTCTTTTAAATAACTTTATTTGTCTTGTAAATGCTCTTATAAAAAAAAATTAGTTAGGGCATTATTGTTTTTTTACTAACAAAACTTAATTTCATTCTGACATCGAGGTGCAGTGAAATTTTTGAATCTTGTGAGAGTTGATTGAAATAAAATTGCTTTCATGGGGTTCAAGTGATATTTTTTTTCATTAAAAAATGCACATATTTCTAAATATTTATTAGAATAATAAAGAGTGAGAAGACCGGATAAATTCATAGTGCTAAATGTGATGGAAATTATCTAGAGTTAAAGGTTTTGCTATATGCACTCCTAAAAAGTTTGTTTATATATATTTTTGCCCTCATAAATAGTTAGTTGTGATGGGTGCTCTAAAAAAAATTTTGTTGCTAAATTTACATTTTAAACTTTAAAAAAAAAAAAAAACTAAGATGTTATAATTCTCATTGCTAATTTCTTCCTTTACCTTTATTGCCATTGCCCTAGCCAAGATGTTGTAGCTCGAAAAGCACCCGTACAATTTGAAAAAGGGTGAGTGTGGAGCCTATCTCCAATATGGTATAAAGAGGGCATGCGTGGTGGCAAAAAAATAAATAAATCAAGAGGGCAAGAGTGTGTGATCGCTTCCCAAAAAAGAGTTAGATAGGGCGGTGAAAAAACAAATTGGTAATACCCTGTTAGTCTATGTATATAAGGTGATTTTAACCGAATTGTGATATTCCAAAAATAGTAAAAAAATTTTTAAGATAATAAATATGTAGGAAATTTTGGCCAAACAAAAAATGTAGGAAATATAATTTTCCCTTAACAATGCTCTTATTTATGAATTAGAAAAGACATAATAATGAGAAAATGAAAAAATGTATAGAGAATAAATAATGTAAGAGTAATTGAATGCAAAATGAGTAAAACTGAATTTATTATTCAAACAAACTCAAATGGTATAACATCTCAACGTCTCACTCTTAATATTGTTTGCTTTGGGATCCGTCACTCCTCACAGTTTTAAAACACATCGAGGAGTAGGTATTAAGTCCCTAAGATGCCAATGTGAGACTTCATAATCACCCCTTGTAAGGATCAGAATACTATTCCTTGACGCATTTTAAAACTGAGAGGTGATAGAACTTCAAAGTGAATAATATCAAGAATGAAACATTATGATATTACAAATAAGACCTTAAAAAGAGACAAACTTATTGAAAAAAGAACTTATATATAGAGACAGAAAAAGTAGCAGTTATTCTATTCATCAGATTCTTATTATAAAACAATTAAAGTTGCTTCATTAAAACTAAAGAATAATATTAATTTTATTTGAGAATAAAATTTTAAATTTTAATTAATTTAAGTTATAGAAGTTGTAAATAATAAGTTTTAAAATTGAAAATGTTTTTTTATATTATCATCCGTTATTTAGTTTGGAGTTCATGGTGACTTTGTCCCAATATAAATGTCTCATCTATGAGGAGAATTCGAAATCTAGAGGGTCTACCAAAGCCTTACACTGTTAGATCAACTTTGTGTTGGTATGAATTGTTTTTTCCAAAAAAATAAAAAAATTCTTACTACATTACTTGGTAATTTATACCAAGGACCACCTATTTTTTTAAAGTAATTTTTTTGTCCAAATTTTTTGAAACTTATTAACAAATAAACTAAAGGGAAAAGGACACATAAAGACCATTCAAAATGGTAAAGGATAGATAAGTGATTCTAATTTCAAAATCCCTATAACGTGATATTGCTCTAATTTGTCTTTTTTGAAATTAAATAGAAATGATTACACATTTTTTTTAATAAAAAAAAAAAATTAACCCCTCCCCTTGTTGGCGGCCAACTTGGTCGCCTGCGAAATATCCCACAAGCACCGAGGCTTTAGTGGCTAGATGGTTGCTACTGTCAGAGCTCTAGTGGTAAATTTGAAAATAACAACTCTAGATATGAAAATGACAACTATCTATAAAATAATGATTACTTGTGAAAATGAGAAAGCATGGATGGATTAATTAATTCCTAAGCTTAATATAGGTTTACCAAATTTGGATTTGAATTTGAAAATAACAATTTTGGATATGGAAATGACAACCTATTAATTTAACATTGATCAATTATTCCTTGTGTGGAGCTCCATAATCCATTATTGTAGCTAGCGATTGTTAATTAAATTATATCAATAATCCATACTTTCCATTTGTTTATCATCCGAAACCTTCAAACTCCAAACTAAAAGGAATAACTAACTGCTACCAAAAGCACAATACAGATCAAATTTCAGAAGATGAAGGAGATTCATAATTCCCTCTTGCCGCCGCTAGAGGAGAAGACAATGATGCCAAGGTAAACAATCCCGATGACCTATGGCTCAGTAGCTCGGTTAAAAGTAAGAGCTAAATCGTGGTCCATTATAAGTCAAACTTGTAAGACATAATGTCACTAAGAGGGGAGGTAAATTGAGTGATTTAAAAATATTTTCAATTTCCCCTGAACTCACTATCGAAAACAGAGTATAACAGAGATAAAGAGAAATTGATAGACATACGTTCAGTCTCCAAATACTCTGGGATTTTCACTATCATTTCAATCGATTACACACAATGTACTCGAAAGTAATCCCCTCACTTCCCCTTACAAGTTATACTCAAATATCTCAAAATCAAAGTCCTAATACTTTGAGATTCGTACAATGATTTATAATTAGAAATGAAACTCTCTAAAAGAGCATATTAATAAACACTAAAGACTATAAATATCCGAAGATGTTACTCACATGAATCAAATAGTAAATCTGTATTGATTGTTTGAGTGTTTGTGTTTTCGGTGGTTGGAACGAATTGAATGCTTCAGTTTATATTTGGTGAAGATAATTAATGACTATTGGAAGCCTTCAATGCACCGTTAACAGTAATCAATATAGCCATCAGACTTGAAAGCTGTGTGTAACTCATAATGCTTAATTTGTTTAATGATTGTTGTCATTCTTCTTTGACATTCGTTGTGTTCTTCCTATTGGATAATCTAACGTTTAAATAAAGAAAGAGACCTTAAATGCCTTCAGAATGTGCAAAAAATGATTAATCAAATTAGTGCTTGGTTTTTTGGAGACACATTTAATGCAGGTGACATAATCAATGCTTTTTTTTTTTAATGGATTTGCATTTAATCATTCATCTAATCATTTGAAACTCATTAAAAACTAATTAAACATAGTTAGGAACAATAATGAGTGATGATATGAAGTAAACAAATCATACTTAAAGATTTAAGATTTACGGACACGGTGATTGCAAGACAGAGATATATTTAACTCGAGTTAGATACAAGCAAACTCAAGTAGATGACTCGAGTTAAGCAATATAGACATGAGTCACAAGTTCATCTTCTTTGAAAATAATTTTGGAATTTAAATGAAGATATCTTTATATGACTTTAACTCAAATTTAAAAACTTTTACTCAAATGCATGACTCGAATTTATCATGGTATGCTCGAGTCAAGTTCATCTTTCATAAATAGACTTCAAGATAACTTTTAAAAATGATTTGAAGTCACATCAGCTCGAGTCATTAAGTGATGGCTTGAGTAACTAAATTCGCTTGAAAGATCAATTTCAAATATATGCTTGAGTTAACTAGGCACTGACTTGAGTCAACAACCTTTGTTCTTTGAAAATAAGTTGAAGTTCACAAAAAATGACTTGAGTCATATAGCACAGGCTCGAGGTAACATTACTTTACAAAATATTTCAAAAGATCCTATGACTTGAGTTAAGCATGACTGGCTTGAGTCAATTTCAGTTCAAAACATCTTGACAAATCCCTATCATACGTTGACTCAAATTTTATAGCCTGAAACTTGAGTCAATTTAATAGTTACTTATTGGTTTAACTTTGAGAAAATTAAAACATTTTTTACTTGAACTATTAACTTCATTTTGGATTGCAATTGTCATTTATCATCAAAATACATAGAAAACTAACAAAACTTGCAATTCTAATTTCTCTGATTATTTCTCTTTGATTCAATCAATTTGTTTGTTTCCAGAAAAAATGTCATCGTGATGGATTGTGCGTAATGTAAGGCAATGGCGAATTTCTTGATGGTGTTTTCAATCACTTCAGTATCAAGGGGACTAGCATGGCATTGAGGGATGGAGGTCTCCTGACGTTAGTGCATAGGTGGTTGATTGTGGGAGGTATGATGATGATAGTGGGCTGACAAGAGATTGCCGACCCCTTGCAAAATAACCAAGTTCAGTGAAAAGATTTGCAGTATTAGGAACCTAGATCGTTTCCCATGGAATTGTAGTAGGTTTTAATAGTAACAGAAGTAATGACAGTAAATGATTGGGGGGAGGTTTTCAATTTGCAATAAAACGAAATTAAAACAGAAACAGTAATGAAAACGAGATCAACCAGACTAAAATGAATAACCCAAAACTAGGGATTCCAGAACCTTCATCAGACGAAATTAATTAAAACACCAAACTTGTAATCGATTTTTGGACAAACCAAAATCTCTGCGTTTCCCCAGAATTTCCCTTAACTGAACAATTGTCTAGAATGTTTTTGAAACAGTGGCATAACACCGAACAATCACACAGTAATCACTTGAACCCAATTCGAAATATGTCCTTGGGATTAATCGATCTAGATTTTTATCAAAAACCCAATAATCTAGAATCGAATCCGATAAAAGAAGACTGAAACGAGTTTAGATGTTACCGATTAAGCGCGAGTCCTCTGGAATATGGAATCCCTAATCCGTGGGTTAATCAGAAACGTTTAGCCGAGCATAGAAGGGAAGAACAACGAAGAACATTTCAGAGAATTTTAAAAGTCTATGTTTGATTTTCAAAAGTCTCAAAAACGAAAATACAATCTGTTTGTAGCCTCTATCTAACTTAACCTAAAAAGGCAAAATGAAATGGGGCTCCAAGTCATAAAATATCCAGGCCAAAAGAAATAGCCTAAAATAACAAATGGGCCTTTATAAAATTCGAGCCCAAATAAAAATCCATAAAAACATCTCTGACTTTGACTCCAAGTTTGACCATCCTCTTGACCGAATTTGCCTTCCGAGTCTTCATAACATTTGTAGCCCTTTGAATCATCTGAAATATGAGACAAAAGTGAGGCAAATCCGATGTCTGGTTCAAAAGTTATGGTTAAAATAGTGAAGCATATTAAATCTAGAATTTTTATAATGAAAATGAATTAAATCCAAATAAAAGCCTAAAGCCCATATAATCATTAAAGCTCATTATTTGTTAGCTAACAATCCTAAATTTATTACCCAAAAGATACAAAATAAGTGTGTAAAATATTCAATTATCAAATTCCCCCACACTTATCCTTTTGTACTCCTGGGCAAAATCAAAAAGAAAAGAAAATTGGAAGAAGGAAAATTCTCATTTCTAGTAATTGCCAACAAGGTAAAAATTTGAACAAGGAACACAAGGTTTCAAAAGACCAAGCAATCAAGACTAAAATCCTTTCATCTCAAATTACAAATTATGGCAATCTCAATCAATGATGCTAATCACACAATGTGATCTCTCAAGGGATGTCCTCAATCAATCTCTCAAGTGTATAAGGGTATAAGTGTATCACTCAAATTCTACTCAAGAAAATTGTTTTACCATAGGCTTGCTCAATTTCTACTTCTCCACTACTCACAACACATACATGCATAAATCAAGAGAGCTTATTATTAATGCTTGTAATGGGGTTAGGGTGAAGGTATGTAGAAGTATGGAAAAGAGAGGCTAAGTACCAAAGAAATGTAAAAGAGCACTAGTCAAATAAATGACTAAAATGATATATGTATATTCTTATTCTTCTTTGTTTTTGCATTTTTTTCTTTGTCTTCTTCTTCTTTTTTTTCTTGTTTTTTTTCAATGATTTTCAATGCCAATTAATGAAATGGCACAAAATCAAATATCTCTCCCCCACACTTAAACTGTTGCACTCCTGAGCAACCCCCAAACTTAAACACAAAACAAAAATGAAACCAATGCTCAATGGAATTCCAAGATGTGGTAAAAATTAGTTTTACACTTAGGCTAGTAATGTGGTTTGTAAAAGAATGAGTCACAAAGGCACAAAGGGGCTAGCAAAAGGAATATGATGCAAGGGAAAGCTATTTGGCCAAAGTAGGGAAATGAAAGAAAGAAAACAAGCCTCCATCATAGTTACACATGTAAGTGAAAATGCAGTTTCAAAAAGAAAGGGAGCAAGTTCTAGAAAACATGAATCATGAGTAGATGCACACATAAAAGAAAGAATGGTAAAAGATGAGTTCCATTCAAGCATGTCTAAAATCTCACACAGGGAAATATCAAATCATGCAATCAGCTCCACAAAATCAACTATCAAGACATATAATCCAAGAGTCCAGAATTGCAGTCCAACAGAATGATCTATCAAAACCCAAATGTCCAAGTTTGTAAGATGTGGCAATCATAGAAAGAGAAACTGTATTATTCACCAACTAATTTTATTTGGAAAAAGAAAAGTGTGAAATGGAAGAAACAAAAGAAAAGAGAGGTATAGGAAGAAAGAAAGAAGAATACTCCCCAAGGGGTTTATGGAGGATAAGTGGCATCAATGAAGAGGATCTCTTCTTCCTCAGGTTGCTTCATGTCTCCCTCATGAAATTGCTTGAGGCGGTGTCCATTGACTTTGAAGGTCCATCCGGTGGGTAGATCACACAACTCAACAGCACCAAAAGGGAAAACATTAGTAACCACAAAAGGGCCATCCCATCTAGATCGAAGCTTACCTGGCATAAACTTCAGGTGGGAATTGAATAGAAGAACTTTCTGGCCCACAGAAAACTCTTTTCTCAAGATGTGCTTATCATGGAATGCCTTTGTCTTCTCCTTGTACAACCATGAACTCTCATAGGCATCCAATCTAAGCTCATCCAACTCTTGCAGCAGTAGCTTTCGTTCCATTCCAGACTTAGCCAAATCCATGTTACATTGCTTAATAGCCCAATAGGCTTGATGCTCAACCTCAACCAGAAGATGACACGCCTTACTAAAGACAAGCCGATAGGGAGACATCCCAATCGGAGTCTTACAGGTAGTGCAATAGGCCCACAAAGCATCATCCAATCGCTTACTCCGATCTTTTCGGGTAGAGTTAATAGTCTTCTGAAGGATTTGCTTAATCTCTCTATTTGAAGCTTCAGCTTGACCATTGATCTGGGGGTGGTATGCTATGGAGACCTTGTGAAGCACTTCATACTTGCGTAACAAGGCACCCATGCTTCGATTGCAAAAATGAGAACCTTGGTCACTGATGATGGCTCTAGGAATGCCAAACCTGCAGAAAATGTTAGACCTAACAAAATCCACCACCACAAAAGAATCATTAGTCTGGGTGGCTTTCGCCTCAACCCATTTGGAAACATAATCTACAACCAATAGTATGTAAGTATGACCATAAGAAACAGGAAATGGACCCATGAAATCAATGCCCCAAACGTCAAAGACTTCACAAAACAATATAGGGTTTTGGGGCATCTCATGCCTACAAGAAATACTCCCTGCTTTCTAACAGTTATCACATGACTTACAAAACATATGGGCATCATGAAATAGGGTAGGCCAAAATAAACCATAGTCTAACACTTTCCTAGCAGTTCTTTGTGGTCCAAAGTGACCACCACAAGCAGAAGCATGACAAAAATGCAAGATAGAATCAAACTCATGATCAGGCACACATCTCCTAATTACTTGGTCACTACAAAGTCTCTACAAATAAGGGTCATCCCAAACATAATATTTAGAATCACTTTGCAATTTAAGAGTCTAGGCCCTAGTGGAATCAGCAGGTAAAACTCTAACAACCAAATAATTAACCAGATTAGCATACCATGGAATCTTACCTTGCAGCTGAAGAAGCTGCTCATCAGGAAAATCATCCTGAATAGGAGAGGGGTGAGAAGGAGAATGAGAAATGCGACTCAAGTGATCTGCTGCCCAGTTTTGTGCTCCACTTCTATCTCTAATCTCAACATCAAACTCTTGGAGCAACAACATTCACCGGATAAGTCGGGGCTTATCATCTACCTTTTTCAAAAGAAACTTCAATGCAACATGGTCAAAGTAAACAATAACTCTACTAGCTAACAGATATGATCTAAACTTGTCAAAGGCAAACACTATAGCTAACAGCTCCTTCTCAGTGGTAGTGTAATTAGACTGGGCAGAATCCAAGGTCTTAGATGCATATGCAATGACATGAGAGGCTTTATCAATCCGCTGAGCCAAGATAGCACCAACAACATAGTTGGAGGCATCACACATAATCTTGAATGGAAGCAGCCAATTCGGTGGTTGGATTACAGGGGTTGTAGTCAAGCTCTGCTTCAAATGATCAAAGGCCAACTTGCACTCATCATAAAATACAAAGTCGATGTCTTTATGCAACAAGTTGGACAAAGGGCGGGCTATCTTGCTGAAATCCTGGATAAATCTCCAGTAGAAACTTGCATGACCAAGGAAAGAACGAACTTCCCGCACAGATGTGGGGTAAGGTAAAGCAGTAATAACATCAATCTTAGCAGGATCTACCTCAATACCTTTACTAGACACAATATGCCCCGAAACAATCCCTGACTCAACCATGAAATGACACTTCTCAAAATTCAGCAAAGATTAGACTTTATGCACCTATGCAAAACTCTAGACAAGTTAGCTAAGGATGCATCAAAACTATAACCATATATAGTGAAATCATCCATGAACACCTCCATGCAATCCTTTAGAAACTTAGAGAAAATACTCACCATACAACGCTGGAAGGTGCCCGGTGCATTGCAAAGGCCAAAGGGCATCCTTCGGTAGGCATATGCTCCAAAGGGACATGTAAAGGTCGTCTTCTCTTGGTCCTCAGGAGCAATATGGATCTGGAAGTAGCCGGAGTATCCATCAAGGAAGCAATAGTAAGACTTACCAGCCAACCACTCTAACATCTGATCAATGAATGGTAAAGGATAATGATCCTTGTGGGTGGCTTGGTTGAGTCTCCTATAATCAATGCAAACCCTCCAACTGTTCTAGACTCTAGTAGGAATGAGCTCATTCTTCTGATTGGCCACCACAGTCACTCCGGACTTCTTGGGAACCACCTGAACTGGGCTAACCCACTGGCAATCAGAGATGGGGCATATAATACCAGCTTGCAAAAGTTTGGTGATCTCTTTCTTCACCACATCAAGAATAAGGGGATTAAGGTGTCTCTGGGGTTGCCTCACTGGTTTAGCCTCATCTTCTAACAAAATCTGATGCATGCACATGAAGGGGCTAATACCGACAATGTCAGCTAGTGTCCACTCAATCGCCTTCTTGTTTACCCTCAATAAGCTTTGCAGCTCCTCTTCTTGCTATGGTAGAAGGTTGTTTGCCACAATGACTGGCAACTGTTCACCCACCTCCAAGTAAGCATACTTCAAATGATCCGGAAGGGATTTCAACTCCAACTTTGGTGGTTGCTCAATAGAGGGATGAAGCTTAGGTGGTTGTTCCACAAGTTCTATAGTATGTATACCTAAAATCTTGGAAACCATACATAAAGAGGCAGAACTGTGTCTAGGCAACTCACTGTAAGAATCAGAATCCAGCACATCATGCAAAGAAGAAGTCTCACAATCAACATCACAAAGAGCATCACAATCAATATCAGAATGCAAAGTGACACTCTCACAATCAAAATCCATATCATTACACAATGCAGCATCAATCTTAGTGCATATACGGCACCATGTATCATCAGAGCAATCACAAATAGCACAATCACTCATAGATGCAATATCTGGAAAATCAGCATACCAATCAACAAGAATATCATCCACAGCATCATCAATCACATCAATGCAGAAAATAGAGTGCTCCTCCCTAGGATGTTTCATGGCATCAAAAATAATGAAATTCACTGAAATATCACCAAACTCTATGGAAAGGGTACCAAAATGCACATCTATTTTTGTCCTAGCTGTTTTTATGAAAGGTCTACCTAGTATGATTGGTGACCTACTATTAGGAGACTCATCCTCCATATCTAAGATGTAAAAATCAGCAGGAAATATCAACTTATTAACTTTGACCAATACATCTTCAAGCAAGCCAGAGGGATGAGCATTACTCTTATTAGCTAACTGAACAATAACACCAGTAGGACGCAAGGGACCAAGACCAAGAGACGCATAGACAGAAGCAGGCATAACATTAATTGAAGCACCTAAATCTAGCATGCAATCATCAAATCTATAATTACTAATAATACAAGGGATAGAAAACATTCCTAGATCCTTGCATTTTCGAGGCATGGTAGGCTGGATGAGTGCTGGTACATTCTGGCTCATGCTCACTCGCTCATTTCCCTTCAATCGCCTCTTGTTGGTGCACAACTCCTTGAGAAACTTGGCATACTTAGGAATCTGCTTGATTGCATCCAAGAGAGGAATGTTGATCTCAACCTTTCTTAATGTCTCTAGGATGTCTTTCTCTTGTGCTACTGCCACTTTCTTGGATTGAATGGATCTTTGAGGGAAAGGAAGAGGAATAGAGATGTCCTCTTCACTTTGCTTCACTACCTCCTTATCTTTAGAGTCACTCTTCACATTTCCTGACTCTCTATCTGATGTAACCATATTACAGCTAGCCTAAGCTCTTCCAATTGTTTGCCAGATCGTAGGGAGATAGCACTCACGTTCCCCTTAAGGTTAGGAATGGTCTGTGAAGAAAGAGTATTGTTGGAACCTTGAGGTTGGAGTTGGTTCAATGATGTTGCCAATTGGCCAATCTGGGTTTGCAAACTCTGAATGGAGGTCTCAGTTTGCTGTTGGAATTGCAATGTGTTCTTGGCAAATTGCTTCATCATATCCTCAAGTGAGGAACCAGAAGAACCACTACCACTGCTACTAGGCTGCTATGTCACTGGAGGGGGTGCACATATAGCTGGAAGAGGAGATGGTGCAGAATGTGGGAAACCTGGTGGTCTAAACTGCCTCTGCTAGTAACTACCTTAATTTTGTTGAAACTGGTTGCTTTGATTCTAGTAGTTTTGGTTACTTTAATTCTGGTTCCAGCGGAAGTTAGGATGATTTCTCCAGCCAAGGTTATAAGTATTAGAGAAGGCATTGTTATGTTGTTGGTATTGTGGCTTCCCTGGAAACACACCAACTGCAGCTACTGAATGGTCCTGATAATTGGGATCTTGGAAGGTAGGACAAGACTTAGTGGGATGGTAAGGATCAACACAATATCCACATGAGTATCCCATCTGAGGAGGGGAAGTATGTACTGTTTGGGTAACTGCCAACTGTCTAACCAGAGAAGTCAAGTCATCAAGTCTATTTTCAAGTCTTTGTTGATCTGCAATTTGAGGTGTTTGAATCTGGTACATAGGAGTACCAAATTGTTGTGAGTTGGCAGCCATGGTAGATATCAAATCTCTAGCTTCCTCAGGTGTTTTATTCTGCAAAGCCCCACCACTAGATGCATCAACCAGATTTCTATCATTAGGCAACAGACCCTCATAGAAGTATGTAATAAGAAGCTGCTCAGTAATCTGATAGTGTGGACAACTTGCACACAACCTCTTAAACCTCTCCTAATACTCATGAAGGTTATCCCCATTCACTTGTTTAATACCACTGATTTCTTTCCGGATGGATGTGGCTTTTGAGGATGGAAAGAATTTCTCCAAAAACAGCTTGGCCATATCATTCCAGCAAGCAATAGATTGAGGTTGAAGGTAGAACAACCAGTCCTTAGCTTCCCCTTCAAGTGAGAAAGGAAAAGCTCTCAGTTTGATATGCTCCTCATTAATTGCTTATGGCTTCATTGTGCTCAGACCACATGAAACTCCTTCAAATGCTTATGGGGACATTCACCTGCAAGACCATGAAACTTGGGAAGCAAATGGATAAGACCAGATTTAAGTTCAAAGTTAGCACCAAGTTCAGGATATTGAATGCACAAAGGTTGATTGACTACTGCAGGGGCAACCAATTCTTTCAAAGTTGGACGGTTTTCTTGTTCTGCCATTTTTTCAGAGTTAGCAAAAGTACTACTAGAATCAATAAATTCAGAAGACTCAAGAGACACAGAATCAAATTCAGAATCTGAAACAGGATCCGTAATTACTAATTGACTTAACCTCACGGTTCGTCTAGCAGCTAGGATGGTTCTCTCTATTTCAGGATCCATTTCTAATAGATAATTGGGATTAGTAGTACTCCTGGTACTCATATAGTAGCATATGGTAGAATGGGAAAACTCTCAAAACAGCAAAAACAGACTCAAAAAATGACAAAAAACAGTAACAAAACAGCAAAATACCAATAAGACACTAAAAGACTCAAAACACAAAAACATAAAACCAAAGTGAAAAATAACCAAAACAAATGCAGAAACACTACCAAATGATTTTTAAAATTTATGGGATTTGTACAGGAACATTCCTAGACCATTGGGGGACCTAGAAATGTAATAAAAAAAAACTTGAAAATTGAAAAAGTGGTCAAAACGATGGACTTTGGCAAAGCATGCATCTTGATATTTAGGCCAAAATCTATCAACCTGCCAAATTTCAGCTCAATTAGAGATAGTCGCAAAGTTTAGAACAATTTCAAAAATATTTGACTACGTCCCACCGAGACCAAAAAAAAAATAATACAGGGCCTAAATGATTGAATTTGACGATTTGGAGTAGGACCTCTCCCCTTCAAGGCGGTGACTATTGTTTAAAATGCCAATTTCCATATGGGAAAGCCCTGGTTCAAGTGATTGGGTGAGAAAATTTTTTTCCCAGTCACCTGAACCACTAATCTACTCCTAATCTGTTGCTAATTAAACCGATGCGAATTCCCCGACAACGGTGCCAAATTTTGACAAGAGATTGCTGACCCCTTGCAAAATAACCAAGTTCAGTGAAAAGATTTGCGGTATTAGGAACCTGGATCGTTTCCTATGGAATTGCAGTAGGTTTTAATAGTAACAGAAGTAATGACAGTAAATGATTGGGGGGAGTTTTTCAATTTGCAATAAAACAAAATTAAAACAGAAACAGTAATGAAAACGAGATCAACCAGACTAAAACGAATAACCCAGAACTAGGGATTCCAGAACCTTCATCAGACGAAATTAATTAAAACACCAAACTCGTGATCGATTTCTGGACAAACCGAAATCTCTGCGTTTGCCCAGAATTTCCCTCAACTGAACAATCGTCTAGAATGTTTTTGAAACAATGGCGTAACACCGAACAATCGCACAATAATTACCTGAACCCAGTTCGAAATATGTCCTTGGGATTAATCGATCTAGATTTTTTATATCAAAAACCCAATCTGAATCCAAAATCGAATCCGATAAAAGAGGACTGAAACGAGTTTAGATGTTACCGATTAAGCGCGAGTCCTCTGGAATATGGAATCCCTAATCCGTGGGTTAATCAGAAACGTTTAGCCAAGCATAAAAGGGAAGAACAACGAAGAACATGAAGAACAGATGAAGAACATTTTAGAGAATTTTAAAAGTCTATGTTTGATCTTCAAAAGTCTCAAAAACGAAAATACAATCTGTTTGTAGCCTCCATCTAACTTAACCTAAAAAGGAAAAACGAAATGGGGTTCCAAGTCATACAATATCCAGCCCAAAAGAAATAGCCTAAAATTAGAAATGGGCCTTTATTAAATTCGGGGCCAAATAAAAATCCAGAAAAACGTCTCTTACTTCGGCTCCAAGTTTGACCATCCTCTTGACCGAATTTTCCTTCCGAGTCTTCATAACATTTGTAGCCCTTTGAATCATCTGAAATATGAGACAAAAATGAGGCAAATCCGATGTCTGGTTCAAAAGTTATGGTTAAAACAGTGAAGCATATTAAATCTGGAATTTTTATAATGAAAATGAATTAAATCCAAATAAAAGCCTAAAGCCCAAATAATCATTAAAGCCCATTATATATTAGCTAACAATCCTAATTTTATTACCCAAAAGATACAAAATAAGTGTGTAAAATATTCAATTATCATGGGCTTATCGATGGCTAAGATTTGCTCTACATTTCTGAGTTCTGTAGGCCTCTCCTTCACCGATCACCAGTTTCTGACGGGTGGGTTACTTTTTTTAAGGAAAAAAAAATTGTGTGATGGGGGCATTTGTATCATTTCATTTTAATTACATAAAAGATAAATAAAGCACTAATGTATTATAGGCAAAGTTATTAAAACCGGACCGGACACCAAACCGGTTGAAATATTAGGTTAAGGGTTAGTGGGCCAGACCGGAGTCAAACCGGAGTAACTAAGTCTTCAAAATTTATTATATAATATTTATTAATGGGAATTGGGTCCCACAAGGTGAAAACATAATGAAAAGTCATGCCTCTCTGCTTCTCATTTATTACTCTGCCTCCTTCACGCCTTTTTATATTCATTGATTGATGAAGCATGTCAAATCCCCATCTTTATAATCCACCTAAAGTCTCAAACCATGCTGTAAACCTCTCTTTTTTTTTGAAAAAAAACCTGTCTTTCTCTTCTCTTTCTATATTACTCTGCTTCTTCATCGCCATACCTATAAACCTCTCTTTCTCACCGTGAATCATACAAGCTCGGCAAGTGCAGGAGGATGAAGGATGCCGCTGGCAAAAAAGCGAGTCTCGCAGCAATGGACGCCGCCGGTGTAACATCCTCATCTTCCCATATCTAGCTGTAAACTTCTTCCTCTTCCGCTGACGCTTTAAAAAAAGAAAAAAAAAACAACTTTGACCCTCAAACCCGGTTTCTATGGCAGACCGGACCGGTTTCATAGCCAATTCGCCGGTTTCCAGTCCGAACTGGCCGGTCCAGTCCAGGTTTAATTACCATGGTTATAGGGACTTCGAAATTGGAATAAACTTTCTATCATTTGCCATTTTCAATAGTCTTTATATGTCTTTTTCCCTTTACTAAACATCCACATTTCAACTTGTAATTTAAACAAAGTGTGTGTGAATAGGGGAAAGCTGAAACAGTGGGGTGCGTGGGCGTCCTCCCAGAGTGTTTTTGATCCTATCAAGGCTACACGGTTGGGTTGGCCACTTTGGTCACATATTTTTTACTCATTATTTATTACTAATTCTCCCTCTTAATACTCGTTTTATAAATATGATTATATTTAAAAATTAAAGATATAACATTTTAAACATATTTATTATTTTTAATTAATTCAACCATTAGTTCGTTTTGTGTAAAAAAGATACTTATAAAAAGAATTGGATGGAGTATAGAATAAAATAAATACAATAACAGAAATAATTGAACGAAAAATTCTACTGAATTCCTTTTAACTTTTAAGTTCATTTTTATACTATTGGATAATAATTTTAGAATTTCATATTTATAAAACAAAGGTAATCATGGGTAATTTTGTAAAGAACCCAATTTCATTGTTTATTTTATTTTATGGCTTTTGCCACCCTTGGAAGTGGAACCACCGTTTGTGTGTACGGATGGTTTATTTCTCCGTCTTGGGTTTCTCCCAGATTTATTTACCCCTGAAATTCCTTATGACAAAACTGCCACCTAGAGATATCATCAAGTTATTATCAACTTGATATTCATCTGTCAATCAACATGTAGCCGTGGCATGGATGCTCTTTAGGTTATTTTCAACTTTAGATAATTAGATTCATCTGCCAATCAGTTTATATTAAGATTCACTTTTAACTATCTTATTAGAAGAATTAAAGAGAGGTAGTTGAATAATTAGCTTTATTTGAAAATAAAACATTTGTTTAACTTTGTAAAGAGAGACACTATATTAGATATCAAGTCTTCTCTTGTTACCTACTAAAGGTAATATTTTTAAAAAAACTCATTTATGATTTATTAAGTGACTTATATTAGGGATCAATAATTTATCTTGAAGAGGCCTTATATTTAGGAATAGAGGGATGTTGTGTACAATATGTTTTAAATATAAAACAATGTTACCTAATGCTTGCACACCTATCAAAAAGAATAATTCAGTTGTTAAGATTTTAATTTTGATGAACTTTATCTTTATTTAAATGCATGCAAAATGGGTCATCTTAATGAATAGACGTAAATAATTTTAATATCCTTTGTGAGATTTTTTTTTTTTTTGGGATTTGGGGGGGGGGGGGTGTGACGTTTATTACCCTTAAAAATTCATTATATATTGAACAGTGAGACTTTTAAAACCATGGCTTATATTTAAAATAGAGGAAGTAGAAAGATAAAACTTTTAAATATAAAACAAAGGGGAAATAACACTTGATTGTACATAAAAATAACTCCATATAATATAAAATAGAAATCATAAACAGAAAACTGTGATCAATTCAAGAATACGAATGTAATACGTAGAGGGCCTAGAGTTCTTGACTTTCATAGTTTCAATCCTTATGTAACCAATTTCACTGTCCTACTCTTCGGCCCATGTTGTGTCATCACTCATCACTCATCACTCATCACACACAAACACATCTGTTTTGGGTTTCAAAAGAATATGGCTCTGATAGAATTTTTAGGACAAATTCATGGAATGCAAATAAATCACAAATAACAATATATGAATTCTCCTATAATAATAACAACGCAAGTCTTGTAAGATACCTCTCACCAGGGAAGTCCATTAAACACAGTGTTCCGGGGAGTTTGACCCAAAAAAATGCCTCAAAATAGTTTCGGGCAGACCAGACCGGACAGTTATGTTCGGGCCAAGGACTCAGATCCCTTGGTTTAGTCCAATCTGGCCCGAATTGAAGAACAGGAATATCACCTAGAGGGTGTAATATCCTGAAATTCGGGCATAGAGACTTGAGAATAGGCCTAAATTAGGCAGACTATCAGGCCCAGTTCAAGGAGTGTGACATTTCCTGGACAAATAAAGATATTCTATGTTTTCGAGGAAATAGGAAGAGAAAGAGACACTAAAAAGTCATATGTCAAAAAGCAAAAGTCAGAGTAATGATTGCGGTAGACACGTGCCACTTCAGGTGTAAAAGAGGAAAAGTAAGGGCAAGAAAGTCAAATCCTTACCCCTTAAGTCATTAATTTCGTCCAACCAGGAGAGAGAAGGAGAAGTCAGATGATTTTATCCATAATCAGGCCTAAACACGAAAGACGAGTTCTATAGGATGTTAACTGGTAAAAAGGGGACCGATAGGGACCGGTTAGGATTCTTTTTAGACTGAATGGGACAAGTGTGGGACCATTTTGGGAAGATGGAAGGGTGCCACATATGAGTGTCCATTCAGGGGAAAATATTTGGAAAAGTTGTAGAAAAGTACAAAAAGGAGCGCTATTGTACCTAATGGGGCCCGGCGGGGACCGATTGGTCGGGAACTGGGTTGATAAAGTGAATGGAAATGAGATAATTAAAGGGGGCAGATGTGTGGGCCCTATTAGGAGCCACATGGCTCTCTTTAATTAAAGAAAAACGTGGCTTGGAGAGCAAGTAAGGGAAAGTCAACAAAAAAAGTCAACTGTGGGTCCCGTGATAAAAAAAATTGTAAAATGGGAATAAATGGGTAAAAATCAATGGGAGCAGATTTGAGGGACCCACATGGCGTCCCATATGTGCCCCTGGATAGGTATAAAGTTCCGGGCCAAAGTCTATAATTATTCAAAATTCCGGGTCGAGATTATAATTTTCGAAAGTTTTGAGCCAAAACGGGTAATTTTCCTGAAAATTGGAAATATATCCCAGATATTTTTGGGAGCTTCTCTATGCCACTTGACTGCCCTAGAAGTCTCTGGACTTTCTTGGAGGTTAAGTCAAGAAATATCTATCCAAAATTACCTCATGTCAGTCAGAAATTACGCCGGTTAATTCCAAAGTTATTGAATTAATTTCACGTTCATTAAAAGATGTTTTACTCTTCTTCTTTCACCCTTGAGCATGAAAATTCTAGGAGAACTAGGGGAGGGCAGTCAACCACCATTGTTAGGGTTTCAAACTCAAGATCTCAAGCTCATCTACCGATTCTCCGATTCCAAGGTAACTGAAAATCCTTGCTTTCTTGAGTTCTTCTTAGAGGATTTTCGTGCAAATGGTAGAAGCATGGTATTAGGGTTGGATTTCTGTATTTTTAATGTCTTCAATGGCTCTGAAACGTGATTTTGTGTAGGGTATGGGTTTGGTTTGAGTTTCCAAAATCAAAACACCGAAAAACTCTAAAAGGAAGGTTGCTGCCGGTTTTGGGAAATCTGGGCAGCAAACCTCCGATAACGTTTTTTACTGGGTAAAAGAACTTTTTTTGATCTGAAATTTTACAAGAGAAAAGAAGACATCTGGGACATGAGTCTAAATATATAATAATAAATATTTGGATAAGATTGGCTTATTGAAATAATTGGTTGAAAACAGAAAAGGAAGTAGTGGCGCGAATCTGGACCAGAGGGCAGAAAAGTGGTATCACGCCCAGATACCTGCACTTTTGACCCCTGGGAATATTTTCCCTAAAACTTAGACATGCTCATGGTTCAAATGGCGTTTTTTTCACTCAAAAATTATTTTTTTGGAATTTATGAAAAATCGGTGAAGTTAGGACAAAAACACTGGATTTTTGGAAAATCTGTCTTTAGCTCAGTTTTGACCAAATAATGTAAGGGTATTATTGGAAATACTCAAATAAGTTATTTTTATGATATATAGGGTCAAGCAGATTGTGCAAAGACTTGTGGGACCCTTGAAAATATAAAATGGTATTTTTACCACTAGGTAGTAGTAACCTTTCTACTCCGGCACTTTTATGTGTTTGATGTATGTTTTACTTACCATATGTGTTTTTGTTTGTGTTTGGCCAAATATGCATACAGAACATACTTGTGATTGTGTTCTTAGCGCTAAAGATGCCTGCCGAGGTCGCACATGTGAGTGTGGCGGCTGTACGGACTGGCTTGTGATTCCGGTAAATCCGGGGCCTGCCTTGGTAAGGTGGCTTAACGGTGCGAAGACATGTATGTTGTGTATGTTTTATGTTTGCATATATGGCATATTTGGCATGTTTATTGTGCTGGCATGTATTATATGGTAACACCCATACACATTACACATATTGTGCATGAGTATTGATGGTTATTCTGGGGGCCACACACGGACTCCAGGGGGTGCTAGTGATGTAAGAGGGTGTGCTTAAGCAAAGATGGCCTTTTTGCAAAGGTAGGATGACAAAGCATTTGAAGGATAGGGGATACCCTACTATATTTTGTATTTCACTCTTTGGGGATAACTGTACTTATATTTTAGTATTTATTTCCGAATGACTGTACCCCTTAACCCTTCAGGGACTTTTACTTATTGTTTATTTACTTTTACCAGTACAGTAGATTGTCCAAACCGTTTAAAATGCTCTGTTGCGCACACTCTAATGCATGTTAAATGGACCTAATAACGAAAAAAAGGTAACCGCTGAAAGGAATCCCTCTAACACGCCACCTGAAAGGGCGAGGCTGGTAGGGGTGTAACAGAGGAGGGGTTGAATAGGTGATTAAAAAAAATTATTCTTTTCGAAAATAAGGTTAATCGATAGTGACACAGCCAAGAAGAATGGACACAAAGAGTTTATACTGGTTCGGTCTAACTCGTGGACCTACGTCCAATCCCCGATCACTTGGGTATTTCACTATCTCAATTGTTGATATAATCTCACACGCTCGTACTTGAAATGATCCTTTCCAAGGACTTACTCCCCCTTACAAGCTGTAGTTGTACACCCGTTCTTGAGATCCCACAATCTCAAAATTTACAGAAGGAAAAACTGAATAAGATAAACTCCTTACTGAGTGGATAAAATAAACACTGAAGAACAAAGAATGAATAATCAAGAAATTGATTGAAAACTCAAATAGCAATAAATTCACAATAAATTTTCAGCATTTCAGTAGGTGGCGAATTGAAGTTTTATGCTATTTATAGTTGATGGAATTAAATGACCGTTGATGAATCTTGAACGTTGTTCCTTGTCACTTTAAAAAACAGTCGTTAGACTGATGTTGCTCCGTATATACTGTTGATGCTTTATTTATCTCAAACATTCCTTATTCTATTCGATTTGTCCTTTGAGAAATAACATTTAATGTGCTGCTGAATAATCAGAGAATGCCCAGTATGTTGGAGAGAGAAATTTGCACTATATTAGGTAATAGCATTTAATGCTTTTGACATCCGATTGCTTTTTCAGAGATTTGCCATTAATCCATAATTAAAACATCTGAAACTCATTAGCAAACACATTAAAAATGGTTAGCAATAACAGAGAATAAAGATATATAAAGTATAAAATCATAGTTTAATATTTTAAGGATGCAGTGATTTTGGAAAAATAGAGATGTTCTTGCTTGAGCATGGTTAATTCTCTGCTCGGGTGTAAGTGTTAACTTACCAAAAAAATATCCCATGCTCGAGCAAGTCTTTTAAAAAAGTTTGAATTTGATGAACCTGAGTTATTGCTCGAGTAGAGTCTCTCCATGCTTGAGCAACATTCTGTTACTGCTCAAGCAGACTCTTGGTGCTACTCAAGCAAGAGTGAAGTAGAGACTTGCTTTCGCTGATGCTCGAGCAACACCCCCTTGCTTGAGCAAGCATCGCGTTGCTACTCGAGCAGACCTTGGGTGCTGCTCGAGCATCAGCGATGCTTAGAGCAACACTTGTTGTTGCTCGAGAGCATGGACACCGACTGCTCTAGCAACATCTTGTTGCTGCTCGAGTAGGCCTTGGGTACTGCTCGAGCAACAAGCCATTGATGCTCAAGCATGCCTTATTCATGCTCGGGCATCAATACTATGGATCAAATGGATTCTCAAATTAAACTTTTTACATTTAAATTATTGAGTGCTTGGTCAACTAAATAACTTGAGAAATTGTGATCATCAAAATATTTTAGAGTCAACACGAATATGTGTGTGTCTGTGTGTGTCACAAAAACACTCACACAATGTCACTCACACTGACATATGCCCCCTAATTTCAACCAAACATGACACTTACACACTCACGGACTCATTTACTCCCCTTAGCCCCATTATATCTCTCTCTGTCTCACCCCGATACTAGCCACACTCTTACATAACGCAACTCTCTCTCTCCCCCCTCCAAACTTCCTCTATCCTTACAAGCTCACACTTCTTCATCTCTATCCGTCAACATAAGATCTGATTGGCTCGGTCCCCGTGGTGGTGGTCTTGTGGGTCTTAATGTCACAGCTATTCTTGCTCTTGTGTCTTGACAAACGCGACATGAAGGAACCCTTGATCTTAGCCAAAAGAAACTTTGTGTGTGAAGGCAAACAAAGAACAAGCACCATCCTTGTCAGAGAACAATGAAAAGACTCATAAAGGGGAGCATATTAGTGCCGAAGATGTCATAGAAAACTCGCATGAGGCAATAAAGACGTCTGAGATCGTCGGTGGTAGCCACCAGAGATCGCCGTAAGGAGACACAGACATTAAAGATCAACGCTGGGGAAGGCTCGCAGAGGTGGTAGAAGATTGGATGGGTATAATGAAAAGGATAAACTTGACAATATGTTAAAAATATTGCCTCCTAAAGAAGGTGAAAAAATCCAAACAGGTCCTAGACTGGTCCAAGAAGTCCACTAGACCAGTCTTATCTAGCCCGAGTTTGGGCTAATGTTGGACCACACTAAACCTTAGGCTGACTTGTCCTGCTCGAGGTCTTACCAGGACCAGACCTTGAGTTAAGGCCAAACCCGATCCAGTCTGGCCCACATACATCCCTACCCTCACCATTGTTAATATTTGATCTTAGAGAGAACTTATGATCTATGATAATAGGAAGATGCAAAAGGAAAGCATTGTTAGAATAAAAATGCATGTCTCTTCTGATCGACTATAACCCATGATGATGACAATTGGATTAAGAGCTACCGCTAGTCAAGTAACCTTGGGAGAGCAAACTAAGTTTTCTATCGCTCTAATATTTTACTTAACCATAAACTTAATATATGTAATCTCACCATAAAAAAATATCACTTAACTAGCCAAATGATAGATTTACCTTGATCTTGATTTGGGTCTAGATCTGACTTATAGGTCATACTCAAGATATTTTATTGAATTACTAAATTAATAATTAAATAATAATAAAATATCTCAAATTCTCTCATTTAGCCCATAAACTATATGTCAGTTGCCCTATCTAGATCAATTAGGGCCATGTTGCAAGAACCATGGTGATAAATCTTCTTAAATTGAGTATCACCTTCCATTTATTAATAGCAACACCCTTACTTAATGGGTAAATTCTTTATGAATAAACCTTAATAGTTTATTCGCTTCTTACTTGAATGTTTGTTGATCTCGATGACTAAGTACTAATTTGAGATAACTAACTATAACTTGAATTTCATCTCTGTTGGTTAAATTTTCCTATTGCATGACTTTCATGCAAAGTTTCATGAGGTTGAAAACAAAAATTATTGTTTAATCATTGTGAAAATTTGTAACTCCTTATGATCCTCATGAATTATTAACCTTAACTCATTATGTTAATTAGATATTATTCATTAATCCATAACTCTTTACGGTACTCATGAGAACTCATAAAAAGTTATGATGATCATCAATTTTAGGATTATTTGTTAAAACAACTATTAGAGATTATGATTACTTAATACAATGACTATTGGAGATTAGGATTACCTTAGATCACTCGAAGACTTCAATGTGGTTGATGTCCTCTAACGTTGATTCACATAGCTATTCCCGATTATAATGAGAACTCTTTCTCTTGAAACCTCTACTCCTTGGATGTTTGCTAGGCGAAGTCAAGGTTGAGGTTTGTTTTCCTTGGGTTTTTCTTCTTTCAAGAAGATGATGGTTTCTTGGAATTAGGTTAGAGATAGGAGGAGGAAGATTGGAACTTATTTTTTCTTGAATTGGTGGCACACATTAATCTAATTGGCGTCTTCTTTTTCTCTCTCAAAAAAGTACAAGAAAAGGGGCACCCAAAATTTAGCACTTTATAAGAGTTTAATCCTAATTTAAATGCTTACAAGAAAGGCTCAATCCAATCTTCAATTTGAAAATACAAATCATGATGAATTAAATTTATATTTTGATTGATTGATTGAATTTAAGATGATGAATCACATTCATATCTTGATTAATTGATTGAATCAATCATTTAAGAAGATGGATTATACTTATTTCTTAATTGATTGATTCAGTCAACCATTTAAGATGATGGATGATATCCATATCTTGATTGATTGATTAATAATTTAAAATGATGAATCACATTAATCTCTTAAACTAAAATTTAAAGTTATTTATAATTCAATCTTTATTTATTATTTTTCCTGCCTTCATCCAATATTTATTGGATCTTTATATAAATGAATGAATGAATATATATATATATATATATATATATATATATATATATATAAAAGATAATTCAGAATTATCTTTTATAACCTAATATCTTGAATTAAAATTCAAATTTAAATTTCAAACTTAAATTCAAAATTTGAATTCCAAATTCAACTTGGCCTAAGACTCCATCGGATCTTCTAACAATTATTAGCTCAAGCTTGCTAATTGTTAAGCAGTCGGGAATAACCTTTGTGTGTGACCCATTAAACCCAATTTAGTCACTGACATAAATAAACTTGGACCGATTAAAACTCATTTAACGGGCCCAATTTATGTAATGACCTCATAAGACACTAGTAATGCGTTGCGACCCTAGAACTAATTGAGTTGATCAAGTGATCTACCTTTCATATTTGGATACCGTGCAGGCATCATCCCTCACATCGTCATTCACATTTAGTCAAGATCAAAGATAAAGTATCATCTCTCTTAATTGACTAAATGTAGCTAATTCATAGAATTAGGAATATTATTATATTAACTCTATAACGGATCATGACTCTTCATGATCACTTGTTGTGTGTATAAACTCTCAAGTTAATTAGAAGTCATCCAAGCTCTATTGGGCTTGTGAATGAGTAATCCTTTGTAGAGGATTGTGAGTCCTCTTGGCATGTCCATCTATACTCATGTATTTGAGTTATACCTGAGAGTACACTATTCTCCCCTTTTATAAGTGGATAGAGTTGTACAGTCAAAGTATAACCCTAGAACATAGTGTTTGATGATATCCTTAAGTCTAGGACGATTTGCACTACCAAATGTGAAAGACTTTACATATCCAATGATACTCTCTACAATGAATCTTTGTGGAGTTTTTTGGCGAGTTAGTTCAATGCAATTTGTTCTCCAATACATCTACCCATGACATTAGCTAAGACATCACCATGCTTCTATTCCATGAGCTCCCTACCTTGTATCATATACATGTAGATGATGTCGTATTTGAAAGAGGAGCTGAATCACCAATAGGGGGTGAATTGGGGATTCTGAAAATTTTTTGCAATTTCGCCTCTTATGGTGATTGACCAAATGAAATTAGTGGGCAGAGAAGAATAGCAATGCACAACAATTTATATTGGTTCGACCCAACTCCTTGGCCTATGTCTAGTCCTCAGGCGCCCTAAGCTTTTCACTAAAATTACTTGATTACACACTCTATAACTCTGAAGCAATTCTCTCTCTAGAACTTGCTCCCCCTTACAAGTTGTAATCAATGATCTCCCAAATCTCCAAGTCCCCCGACTTGAGATTGAAGATGGAATATCACCTAGAGGGGGGTGAATAGGTGATTTAAAAATCTAACTGCTTAATCAAAATTTTCACAAATTAATGAACTAACTGATCAAGAGTTTAAAGGAGAAGGTACACAAGAGAATTTATCCTGGTTCGGTCTATCCTGACCTACGTCCAGTCCACAAGAACACCTAGAGATTTTTCACTATCTTTAGAATACAATTACAAAACTCGGAATGATCCCTCAGACTCACTCCCCCTTACTATTTGTAATTGTACACCCTTACTTAAGGTTCCACAACCTTAAGATTTTACAAACGAATGAAAATTGAATGTTTAAGTAACTCCTAACGAGTTGAATAATAAATGATCACTGAAGTACAAGTTGAGAGTAATGAAACTGATAAGATAATAACTCAGAGTAAATGCGCAGAGTTTCGGTAGGTGGCCGAATTGTATGCTTGGGTATTTATACTCTTTCGCCATTAATGCCGTTGGGAGGAACTTGAGAGTTACCGTTGTGACTTATTTAATTTTCCGTTAGACACAGCTTGCTCTGTTCCTTGTGCAGCCAAATGGACCGTTGAGGCCTCATTAAATGAAATCCGTTCTTTCATTAAATGCGTTGATCGTTGAGAGTGCTTTTGTAGAAGAATGTCTTGATTAAGTAATCCTTGGAAGAATGTTTCTTCCTGCTGCTCTGGGCTTCTTTCTATTTGCTGCTCTGTTTCCTGCTTTAGCATTAAATGTTGTGACGTGAGCATCAGCTTTATGTTGATTTTGAATAATAACCCGTTGTAAGTTCCTGAAATCACTAGTAAACCTATTAGAAATACTTTAAACATCATTCCGAGTGATTCTGGAGGTTACAAACCAAAAGCTCAATTTTTCGTAAAATCAGATATCAGTGACAGCGACAAGAACTCGAGTTTTCAAAGTAGAACTCGAGTTCTAGAACTTGAGTTCTTATACAAGAACTCGAGTTCTTTTGGTTACTTTTCTGGGCACGTGGTATGCATGATGAGAACTCAAGTTGATCCTGGAGAACTCGAGTTCTTCATTTTTCCTTCAAATTCATTTTCAAAGAACTTGAGTTCTCAGATATGAACTCAAGTTCATGAACTCAAGTTCTATTATAAGAACTCGAGTTCTTAAACTTGTTCATCAGGTGATACAATGTCATGCAGAGAGAACTTGAGTTCTTAATTATGAACTCGAGTTGATGAACTCGAGTTTGTCACTAATGAACTCGAGTTCTTTCAGACTTGAGAATTTTTCCATGACCTGAGCCGCGAACTCGAGTTCTTCATCTATGAACTCGAGTTCTATGACCAGGAACTCGAGTTCTTCATTTTGCTGAGATGAGAACTGGAGTTTTAAAGCTTGAAATCGAGTTCTTATGTACTGGATTTTTCCATTGATTCACAAGTGTTTAGTTATCATCAAAACTTGGTTGAGAACTAACATTCTCCCCCTTTTTGATGATGACAACACTTGTAGCTTTTTGAAAACATTAGCTGGTATAAGATGGTATCAGTATTAGCTTGTAATTCATGAAATTAAAAATTTCTGCTACAAATTCATGTCAATAAGATCATCTCAATAAAATGAAGCAATAGATAACTTTGAAGCAATGGTCAGCTATAACAATGAGATCATATCAGCAACTGCATTAAAAACATCAGAGTCAATAATACTGTATCACAAACATCAGCACAAGATTTACATATCAGTCAGATCACAAGGTTCAACACAGAATAAAATTAGACAAACAAAATAACTAAAAAACTAATCAGCCACTATCAACTCAGCAACTATCAACTCAACAACTATCAGCTATTCTCTTCTCAGCTACTTTCTTCTCCCCCTTTGTCATCATCAACTGGAGGAAGCATGGAGATAGGGGTGATTGATAAAGGAGTCTGGAGAAAAGGTAGGGCTTCTGCAAAAGTTGATGGAGTCACATGAGGACGAGAGGAGGAAGAAGGAATGGAAGTGGAGGGAGATGGAGGAACTAAGACATGGACAGGAAGAGGAGTGGAAAAGGCTGGAGCAAATGGGGATAGGGCAAGAGTGAGGATTGGAGATGAGGAAGAAGCAGGATGGGTGATTGGAGAGTGAGATGGAGATATATGAGGGGAAATGTGTGGGGTGGAGTGAAAGATAGGATCAGGCATGGTAGCATGTGAAAGAGAGAAAGGTGGAGGTGATGAGCCAGAATGACCTATAGGATTTGTCTGCTTTAGTAGCTTCTCAACCTTTTTGTCCAGTCTGTCATAAGCAACATGTGTGGCTTCAAATCTAGGACCAAGATCTTCAAAATGACCAGCAACAGCTTCAAGCTTCTCATTGATCCCTGCTAACTGATCAGTCAGATCCTCTTGAAATTCATCCTCGGACTTGGACTTGGACTTAAAGCATTTTATGACCTCATTGAGACCTTTCTTCACCTCTGCCTCAAACTTCTTGGATAGTTCAGTAATGATATTGTCTTTGAGGGTAGATATGGCTGCTGAGATAGCTTTATCAACCATGGTCTGAATAGAAGTTCCAAACATGGAAACTGGCTCAGGAGCCTGAGGTGGAGCAGAGGTGGATGGCCGAGTGGGGGATATTTGTCCTTCCTCAGCTCTGGTTTTGGTCCTAGATGGAGCTCTGGATTGGCCAGATTCCTCAGCAAATTCCAATCTAATGTAGTTCAGTTGGTTCTAACAGAACTTAATAGGTTTGATAGGTTTAGAATCCAGCTCCAGATGCCACACTTTGTGATGAAAAAGAAGGACAGATATCAGATGAGCATAAGGTAAGTGTGCCTTCTTTTGACCCTCAAATCTGAATTTTCGAATCTCATGGTAGAGCCAGTAGCCAAGATTGAAGGTTGTTTTGGACATAATTGCAGCTAGTAGACTATAATCTCTACTGGCAAAATGTGTGCAATTTTTGCCCTTAGGTACTAAACTCCTAGTGTAAATATACCAGATGACTCTATGGAGGGAAGGCATATCTCTAGGATTGAAGGTCAGTGGCCCAATTTCCTCCCCTGGTCGGAGAATTTCAAAAATTTCAGCATCTGAGAGTTCTTTAATAGGCGGAGAAGGGGGGTCTATAATTCCTAACATATTATTCAGGATTTTGGGGGTCACAGTAATGCGTTTGCATCTAACATGTGAAATCATTCTCTCTTCCTCTAGAGTTCCATCAGGGGCAATCACATTAGAAATTCGCAAAAAGAAATAGAAGGCCCTAACCACAGAAGGACAATAAGGGGTTTGGATACCTAGAAGTGGCTTGAAGCTAATCAGATATGGTGATAAGTCTAAACCACATTCAGACAGAAAGCTTGGGAAATCAAGATAGACATTTGAACATATATTTCTAATTCCATAATCAGAGAGATATGTACGGCGGTCAGATTCAGGAATTGAAATAGGGTTACAGATAAAATCCTTCGGTGGGATAGGGTTTCTAGTTATAGCTAGAACGGAAGAAGTACCAATGCCTGGCTGGGACTGAGATGGAGCTGCTCTGGATGGTGTACTTTGACCCCGAGACCAAGATAGAATGGATTTTTGAAGAGGCTCACCCACTTTTTCTTTTCCTCGACCCTTAACCAGAGTAGCAGTAGATTTTGATTGTTGTTGGGACTCCGTTGGCTCACAAATGACTACTCCTCTTGTTCGAGGACGAGATGGTGGAGACTCATGAGGAGGAGGAATAGTGTCCTTTGCTACTTTGGGTCGGTAGCGAAGAGGCGGAATCTTCTCTTGATGAGATCTTTTCAGTGGTGGAGGCTTGGGTGGTGAAGCGGAGTTGCTAGTTTCGGATGAAGAGGAGGTTGCATCTCGTAGTTCTGGGTTTTTCGTTCTCATTGTGAAGTTTTCAGAGAGTTCTGAGAGTTAGGGTTTTGTTTCAAAGAGGGTTTGAACAAATGAAGAGTACACGTAATGTGGCAATGTGGCAAGAGTTTTAGAGAAGAGTTTTAGAGAAAGTGCGTATATATGTCTGCTATGAACTCGAGTTCATGTAGTGAAGAACTCGAGTTCTTCTAGTGACTGTTCAGTCTTTAGACATGAGAACTCAAGTTTTTAGTTAAGAACTCGAGTTCTTGAACTTGAGTTGTTGATAGGCAACTCGAGTTCTTGTGTTTCATAGAGCTAGCACACGAAGAACTCTAGTTCTTGTTTATCAACTCGAGTTTATGAACTCGAGTTCTTTCCCAAGAACTGGAGTTGATATCATCAAAACATACATGAACTTGAGTTCTTCCTGATGAACTCGAGTTCTTGACCTGTTGCCTTCAGAAGAACTAGAGTTTTTGGATCTGAACTCGAGTTTTAATCTCCCCTGATTATAGCGATGAAAACAGAGACCTGCAAAACAGTATTTATAAACTCCGAAGCTTAAGTTAGTCAATGTTTAAGTGAATTAAACTTAAATATATGAAATGAAATTCTTACAACTCATTGGGATTCACCATTCCTAATTCTCTTCTGATAAACAGAAATTGTTCCTTGGCCAGGGGCTTTGTAAAAATGTCAGCAAGCTGCAAATGTGTCGGAATGAACATCACTTTGACATCTTTTCTCTGCACATAATCTCTGATAAAGTGATGTCTGACATCAATATGCTTAGTCCTTGTGTGTTGAACTGGATTCTTCGCCAAACTTATGGTACTTGTGTTATCACATAAGATTGGAATATCTTTCAGGTGAATTCCTAAGTTTGATAATTGTTGCTTCAACCACAGGACTTGGGCACAACAGCTAGAGGCTGCAACATACTCAGCTTCAGTAGATGAGACAGCCACAGTAGTTTGTTTCTTGCTGAACCACGATACCAGAGAGCCACCAAGGAACTCACATTGCCCACTGGTACTTTTTCTATCAGTTTTGTAGCCAGCGTGATCTGAATCAGAATACGCAACCAGATATTCTTGTCCTCCTTTTGGAAACCATAGTCCTAGCTCTTTTGTATCAGCTAGATATCGAAATATTCTCTTCACGTGTTCTGCATGTGATTCCTTTGGGGTAGCTTGGAATCTAGCACACATGCCCACACTAAACTGAATATCTGGTCTATTGGCTGTCAGGTACAATAGGGATCTGATCATTCCTCTATATTTGGTGATGTTAAAATCCTTTCCCTTTTCTGTATCAGCATCAAGAGAGGCAGTTGAACTCATTGGAGTATCTACACCATTGCAATTCTCTATTCCAAATCTCTTGAGCAGATCCCGTAAGTACTTGGTCTGAGAGATAAATATCCCATCCTTTCATTGTTTAATTTGCAGACCAAGGAAGTAGTTCAGCTCACCCATCATAGACATCTCGAATTCATTCTGCATTTTCTTCAAGAATTTCTCACATAAAGATTCATTAGTGGATCCAAAAATGATATCGTCAACATATATTTGCACAATTAATAGTTCATTAAGCTTATTGTTTTTAATGAAAAGTGTAGTGTCTGCTTTTCCTCTAACAAAACCTTGATCAAGTAGAAATTTACTTAGTCTCTCATACCAGGCTCTAGGAGCTTGCTTAAGACCATATAGAGCTTTCTTTAGGCAGTAGACATGATCAGGGTATCGGTCATTTTGAAAACCAGGAGGTTGTTCTACATATACCTCCTCTTGTATGAAACCATTTAGAAAAGCACTCTTAACATCCATCTGATAGAGCTTGATCCCCTTGATGCAAGCAAAGGCTAGAAGAACATGTATTGCTTCCAATCTAGCCACAGGAGCATACGTTTCTTCATAATCAATTCCTTCTTCTTGATTATAGCCTTTAGCAACAAGTCTAGCCTTGTTTCTTACTATAATTGCGGATTCATCTCATTTGTTCTTGAATACCCATTTAGTGCCAATGACTGGATGGTCTTTAGGCCTTGCTACCAAGTCCCAAACTTGATTTCTATCAAATTGATGTAGCTCCTCTTGCATTGCGATGACCCAATCATTGTCTGATAAGGCTTCGTCAATTTTTGAGGGCTCAATTTCATATATGAAAGCAGAGAATGTGACCTCATTTAATACACTACTTCTGGTTCTCACACCTTGATCAACATTTCCTATAACTTGGTCAAGAGGATGATTCCTGATGAATTTCTAAGCTCTAGGCTGAGATTGGTCAGGGTGATTTTGTGAATCATTTTCAAAAATATCTTCAGAATTTTCAATAGAGGCAGGGGTAGAATTCGAGAAAAATTGGTTTTTCTGCATAGGTTCATCATCTTCATCCACAAAATTTAATGGTTTTGACTCACAAAACACTACATGAATTGACTCTTCAACTATACGGGTACGTTTATTGAAAATTCTAAATGCTTTACTCCTATTAGAATAGCCAAGAAAAATACCTTCATCTGATTTAGAGTCAAACTTACCTAGATTATCCTTACCATTGTTATGTACAAAACATTTACAACCAAAGATGTGTAAGTGAGCCAAGTTTGGTTTTCTCTCTTTGTAGAGTTCATAGGGTGTCTTGTTCAACTTCTTTCGCACATAGGCTCTGTTTGAGATGTAGCTGGCAGTGCTCATGGCATCTGCCCAGAAGACTTGTGAAGTCTGATGCTCTTTCAACATTGCACGGGCCATCTCAGTCAATACTCGATTTTTCCTTTCTACCACACCATTTTGTTGAGGTGTTCTTGGTGCTAAAAAATTGTGGTTTATGCCATGATCCTCATAGAACCTTTCAAAGAGCTGATTCTCAAATTCACCACCATTATCAGTTCGAATAGCTGCAATGCATATACCTTTCTCGTTTTGTACTTTCTTAGCAAACACACAAAACAGATCAAATGTTTCATCTTTTGAAGATAAGAATATTGTCCATGTAAAACGAGAATAATCATCTACTATAACTAAAGTGTATAAGTTTCCCCCCAAGCTTTTCACTCTGGCAGGTCCAACCAAATCCATGTGAAGTAGCTGAAGGGGTCTATTTGTTGAAATCTCAGTTTTGTTTTTGAAAGAAGATTTAGTTTGTTTGCCCTTTTGACATGCATCACAAATCATATTGTTTCTAAAATGAATTTTGGGCAAACCAATTACTAGATCCTTTTTGAGCAACTTGTCCAGCTGATGCATATTCACATGTGCAAGTCATTTATGCCATAGCCAGCTCTCATCCAAGTTACTAACAAAACATTTTTCTGAAATAGTTTTTAGAAGATCTAAGGTATAACAATTACCTTCTCTAGGAGCTTTGAATAAAACCTTGAGTTTTCCTTTGTCAATTGCAAGGTCGTCTTTATTTACAATGAGACATTCTTCTGAGTCAAATATGATCCAATTGTTCTTATCGGCACTTTGACTCACACTTAGAAGGTTATGGCATAGTCCTTCTACTAGATAAACATCCTTGATGAGAGGTCCTTTTTTAGTTCCAATTTCACCTATGCCAGTGATTTTCCCAGATTGATTTCCTCCGAAGGTGACTTTACCACCATCTCTTGAATTTAAGGCAATGAACTTCTCTTCATCACACGTCATGTGTCTTGAACATCCGCTGTCAATGTACCATTTGTTTATTCTGGATGCTTTCAGACACACCTACAAGACAAAAGACATTAAGTTTTAGGTACTCATCTTTTCTTGGGTCCTTTGGGGTTAGTATGAGGTATAGGAACATAGGTTCCTTTGGGTACCCACTGATAATTTCCTACAGGTCTATCTCTTCTTTCCTTTTTATGAAAAATGATGATGTGCTATGACCCTTCCGATTATAATAATTACAATGAGAAAAATGATTTGATGAATGCACTGACTTTTGAAAATAATTTAAGTACGATTTTCCACCAGTTTTCTTTTTGCCCTTCTTCTTGTCAAAAACAGGATTATATCCTATACCTGATCTATCATTTGTAAAACGTTGGGCATTTAAAATCACATTAAGCATTTCACTTCCTCTAGTGAATTTCTCTAGGGTTTTTGTAAGATATGAATTCTTTTTCTCCAAATCAAGACAGTCCTCACAAAGTATGTTTTTGTCAGTAAAATTCTTAACTTGCATTTCAAGAGAAATATTTTTCCTTTTTAGATCAAAATATTTATCAGCAAGTTTTTCAAATTCAAATTGTATTTCATTGTATTCATTAAATAGCTCATCATAACTAGGTAATGAATCGTTTACCTCAGGTTGTTCTTCTTCTGCAACTAAGCACACATTAGCTGTCTTAGCTTCTTCTTCACTTTCCTCTTCTGAAGAGTCATCTACCCATATAGTTGAAACATACGCCTTCTTCTTGAAGTTGTTGAACTTCTTCTTTTTGTCCTTCTCATTGCCCTTTAGCTGAGGACACTCCGATTTGTAGTGACCAGGCTTTTCACACTCATAGCAAATGATTTGATCTTTCTCTTTGGATTCGCGTCTGCTGCTACTGGAACCTCCCTTCTGGAATCGATTTCTGAAACCTTGATCCCTTCTGTAAAATTTCTTGAATTTCCTCACGAACATACCCATTTCATCGTCCTCGTCATCTTCATCATTTTCTTCCTTTTCTTTAACTGCATTGAGAGCAACTCCTTTATTCTTGTTGTTGCCATTGATTTCGTCCAAATCTTTCTTGAATTTCAGTTTGCTTTCATACTCAGACAAGCTTCCGAATAAGGCTGCCACTGAAGCCATTGACTCACCTCGAGCCTCTTTTATAGCTATGACCTTGGCTTCCCAGTCTTTGGTTAGTACGTTGAGAATTTTTCTGACTTGGGCACGTTGTTCATAGCTCTTACCCAATGCAACTAGCTGGTTTATCAGATGAGTATAACGAAGTTGAAATTCAGCAATTGACTCTCCGTTCTTCATTCTCAGCAGATCATACTCTGTTGTGAGAGTATTGACTCTATTTTCCTTTATAGTTGTTGTTCCTTCATAAGCAACCTCCAAGGCCACCCACATTTCTCTAGCTGTCTCCAGATTGCAAATACAAAAGTATTCTTGTTGACTGAGTGCACTCTGAAGCAAGAGTATGGCCTTGCTGTTTAGAGTAACATTTTGTCTATCATTATCATTGTAATCTTCTTCCGGCTTTGGCAATCTGAGACCATTGTCGAGAATGGTTGGCTTGTAGTTTCCTCTTTCGAAGACTCTCCACAATCCGAACTCTGTAGCCATCACAAACACTTTGAACTTGTTTTTCCAGAACGAATAATGTTGTCCGTTGAAACCGGGAGGCCGGTTAATTGATGCACCATCAGGCAATATTCCGTCCATGATCAAACTCTGGATGTTAATCCAAACTGAGCAACCAGGCTCTGATACCAAATGAAGATGGAATATCACCTAGAGGGGGGTGAATAGGTGATTTAAAAATCTAACTGCTTAATCAAAATTTTCACAAATTAATGAACTAACTGATCAAGAGTTTAAAGGAGAAGATACACAAGAGAATTTATCCTGGTTCGGTCTATCCTGACCTACGTCCAGTCCACAAGAACACCTAGAGATTTTTCACTATCTTCAGAATACAATTACAAAACTCGGAATGATCCCTCAGACTCACTCCCCCTTACTATTTGTAATTGTACACCCTTACTTAAGGTTCCACAACCTTAAGATTTTACAAACGAATGAAAATTGAATGTTTAAGTAACTCCTAACGAGTTGAATAATAAATGATCACTGAAGTACAAGTTGAGAGTAATGAAACTGATAAGATAATAACTCAGAGTAAATGCGCAGAGTTTCGGTAGGTGGCCGAATTGTATGCTTGGGTATTTATACTCTTTCGCCATTAATGCCGTTGGGAGGAACTTGAGAGTTACCGTTGTGACTTATTTAATTTTTCGTTAGACACAGCTTGCTCTGTTCCTTGTGCAGCCAAATGGACCGTTGAGGCCTCATTAAATGAAATCCGTTCTTTCATTAAATGCGTTGATAGTTGAGAATGCTTTTGCAGAAGAATGTCTTGATTAAGTAATCCTTAGAAGAATGTTTCTTCCTGCTGCTCTGGGCTTCTTTCTATTTGCTGCTCTGTTTCCTGCTTCAGCATTAAATGCTGTGACGTGAGCATCAGCTTTATGTTGATTTTGAATAATAACCCGTTGTAAGTTCCTGAAATCACTAGTAAACATATTAGAAATACTTTAAACATCATTCCGAGTGATTCTGGAGGTTATAAACCAAAAGCTCAATTTTTCGCAAAATCATATATCAGTGACAGCGACAAGAACTCGAGTTTTCAAAGTAGAACTCGAGTTCTAGAACTTGAGTTCTTATCCAATGAACTCGAGTTCTTTTGTTTTTCCATTTTAGTATCTCAATGCTGTAAGACAAGAACTCGAGTTGACAAACTAGAACTCGAGTTCTAGAACTTGAGTTCTTATACAAGAACTCGAGTTCTTTTGGTTACTTTTCTGGACACGTGGTCTGCGTGATGAGAACTCGAGTTGATCCTGGAGAACTCGAGTTCTTCATTTTTCCTTCAAATTTATTTTCAAAGAACTTGAGTTCTCAGATATGAACTCAAGTTCATGAACTCGAGTTCTTAAACTTGTTCATCAGGTGATACAGTGTCGTGCAGAGAGAACTTGAGTTGTTAATTATGAACTCGAGTTTGTCACTAATGAACTTGAGTTCTTTCAGACTTGAGAATTTTTCCATGACCTGAGCCGCGAACTTGAGTTCTTCATCTATGAACTCGAGTTCTATGACCAGGAACTCAAGTTCTTCATTTTGCTGAGATGAGAACTGGAGTTTTAAAGCATGAAATCGAGTTCTTATGTAAACTATTGATTCACAAGTGTTTAGTTATCATCAAAACTTGGTTGAGAACTAATAGAGATAACTTACAATCAATCAAATACAATTGATAAAAACTCTCTTACAGAGCAGATAAATGATCACTGAAGCTCTATAGTGTCAACCGACACTCTGTACAAGAAAGCACTCTAATAAATGAACCAATTGAATTCAGTTTCGTTTCTTAGCTCAGTGTTCTGATAAAGACTTGAATGCAACTCTATTTATACTTAGAGAGACATTAATAGTCGTTGCTTGCATTCATTTGACCGTTGAAGAAGTTTCCTTTCAGTTAGAAGCAGTTTGGTCCTTTCTCTCTCTACACTTGTGCTTGTTTCTTGACTTGTAGGATAGAGAATGACTTCTAGTCATTTATATCCGTTGGGATTGTCAGTCCTCACTTAAATGAAAGTCTCTTTATCCTTTTTCCACCGTGGAATGCTTGGTAGTTGAGATTTCAGCGAGGTTGGTGGTGTGCATTTATTGCTTCTGACAAGACTTTGCCTTTTGTGTTAATAGCTCTCTTAATCCGCTTGTATCATCTGTAATTAGGCTGAAATACACTAGCAAACACATTTAACATATCTGGTAATGATGATAATTAAGAATATAAATCATTCAGATCATTCCATAAACATTACACAGATTTCACAAATTTGAATTATCAGAAGGCGCGACCAATACTCGAGTTTGTGCACTAATACTCGAGTTTGTCACTATGTACTTAGCATATACTTGAGTTTCTAAGTCTATACTCGAGTATTCTCCTTCCAGAGAAGGGACTCGCAATTTAAGCTTTGGTGTTCTTGATGAACTTAAGCCAATACTCGAGTTTTGGACTCTTGATGAATAAATATCCAAAACATCAAAACTGAAGTTTCCTCTCTATACCGGAGTATTGAAGGTTTAGAAAACTTCATTGCTCTCTGTATGGCTCAATACTCAAGTTTCAGTTACCATACTCGAGTTTCCACCTTAGTTTTGAAACTCTGAAATTGGTTGAGTAAATGCTAAACTGTGGTTTTCAAAACTGTGGTTTTCAATACTGAGGTTTGTAAGTGATTCAATTTAAGAACCTCATTGCTTGGCTCAATACTTGAGTATTCTAATATGATACTCAAATTTTCATTTGAAAATAAAACATTTAAATTCTGGAGCCAAGTTGGAAAACTGTCTTTTCAAATTCTAAACCATAGTTCTCAAAACCGTGGTTTTCCAAATCGAGGTTTTCTATTTTCAGCTAAAACCATTTGAAGAGTCACATAGGCCTAAACTCGAGTTTTCATGTCTATACTCGAGTTTTCCTAGATGGAAAACTTGCCATGCTCTCTGTAACTCCCAATACTCGAGTATTCATTTGAATACTGCGGTATTGTCCTAAGCTAATTGCATTGAGCTGTTCTTTGAACTTCAGTACTCAAGTTTTGTTACTAATACTCGAGTATTGCCTCAATCTGCAAGTTTTCAACTTTTTGAGACAACTCTTCATTCTTGATTTCACAATTGATTGTTATCATCAAAACCCATAGAGAACTAACAATATTAGTTTTATTAAGATCATCAATGCCCTTTCTTAGTGATTCGAGACTAGGAACAAGTTTTAGGCAATAGATATCCAAGTGTTCTGGAGTCCTCATGATCATGATCTTTATCATTGATCCTCAAGATTAACACATGTTCTATTCTTGGGGCTTTTACCTTCAAGCACATATTTACCTTAAAATAAAAGCGAGACATAAATATGATAAAGATAAAATGTGCTCATTTACTAATAATGAAATACTACAATGTGAAAGTTGAATATCACTTAGAGGGGGTGAATAGGGGATTTCAACTCTTTGACCTACGTTCAATCCCCAGACACTTTAGGATTTTCACTAACTCTCAATCACAAATACAATTACACACTCTAAGTAATCCTTTCACACTAAGATTCACTCCCCCTTACATGTTGTAATCGTACACCTACACTCAAGGCCCCTCTACTTTGAGATTAAACCGATAAATTGGTAATCAAATTAGTGTTTAACAACTCCTCACTGAATAGATGAATAATTATCACTAAAGCATAAGAATATCTAAGGAAATTAAATGAAGTGATTTTTTTTTTTTTTTTTTTTGCAGAATGTCAAATTGAATGCAAAGAGTTTCAATAGTTGGCAAATTGAATGCCTTGAGTATTTATATCAACTTCCATTAATGATCGTTAAAGAGCTTTGAATTAACTTTAGAGACTCTTCACATTTTCGTTTGACACATTCGAAGTTTGCTTGATTTAGTTTATTTTCGGATTACCATCAATGTGTGCTTTTGGTCAGGAGTTGACTAACAAAAGATATAGAGAATTTTGCCAGAATAGGCACCTGCCATAGTGATCATTTGGACTGCTCTGATTTTCATTCCATGTGTAGCTCTATTTTTCTACAAATATTTAATGTTCTAACACACCAAGTTGCTTTTCGGCTAATCAATGTTTAAACATTCATTAATTATGAAATCCACTCAAGAAGAAGATTATTATTAATGTAAATGAGTTTGAGTAAGATTTAAACATAAATGAATGATAACTCAAAATATTTAAATTTACGATTGTCATTACAACGAAAGTATGGAAGGTTGATGAACATTACTCGAGTAAGCTATTTCATGTACTTGAGTAACATCTAAGCAAGATCACATATAAGGCTTCTTAGCGATGATACTTGAGTATCATAGTTACCTTACTCGAGTACCATACTCAAGTACACTGATGGTTGTGCTTGAGTATTGCCTTAACTTAGTTAAAGTTCATACTCAATAGAATGCATTGGCCAATAGTGCTCGAGTACCATTTTTCTTATGCTCAAGTACCATACTCAAGTAACAAAGAATTGTACTCAGGTACACTTCAAACAGAGAGCATTTACAATGATGAATCATTTATACTCGAGTAACATGTTTTCCTATACTTGAGTATCACTTACTTAATACTCAAGTACCACATTGATTATGTTTCTTTGCTTTCGTTGAGAGATCTTTACTCAAGTACCATAAACTCCATACTTGAGTACTCTAGTAAGCAAGAGAACTTGCTTGAGTATGTTGCCTGATTTTCTCTGAACTTTGTTAAATGTTCCATTTACTCGAGTAGCATAATTTTTCGTACTCGAGTATTATCTTATGCTATTGGTACAAAAGGTCTTTTCTGATATGATACTCGAGTAGCATTGATCACATACTCGAGTAATAACCTAAGAACACTTGAACACACTGTTAGTTTTAGCATGCTTGAGTAAGCAAAAGGGCATACTCGAGTACACTCATATCTTAACCATTTTATGGTTCAAAAACCTTAACCATTTTCAAACCAAAACTTAATCCTTCCAAGTCTTTGTTATCATTAAAACTCTGAGAACTAACACAACGTATAAATGGTGCTGATTCATCCTTACAAAGCGTCTCTAGGACACCTAAATACTAACAATCTCTTGATAATACCCCATGCAGATCACTAAATTTGATACATCTCACAAATGAGGTATTGGATCCTTTAATCTCTCCAAATGCCTACAATTCATTCAAGGATCTATGCTATATGCATTTATGACCTATTGACTTCATAGTCATACAATGCCCTTAATTGTTTTAAATTTATTTATTAAGAATTCAAAACCCTGTGATGAAATTCTTCAACCGACAATCTTGTAACTTGCCTCCAAGAATGACTAGATTAAGCAATTCATGGTAACTAAGCAATCATGTACTCCTCCATGATGCATCTTGTTTAGTAAGCGTAAAGACGTATCATAATGTTAACTATTTTATAGTTAATACATCATACTAAATTGAAAAAAAAAGATAATAATTCTCCTATATGTAAAGCATGGACTTAATTTACATTTGGTAATGTACTTTATGAGTCACAACTTTTAGTTATTATTCAAGCAAGAATATGCTTAACAATCCTCCTAAAGTTCCCTTGCAATGGCATTGATTGTTTGTGCATACATTTAACCAAACCTATCCCTAGAAAATTAAATTAGAAGGCATGTAATGATATATATCAAAGACATATGATAGTCTAATGATATTTTCATAATAGTTCTTATAACAACTATCATCTATCCATGAATGTTCAGATACTTGTGATCATAGGTTACTTATAACTTTTTCAAGTAATTTGAGAATAATATATTTATTTATTCTAAAATAATACAACACTTAACCGAGCCATATTACATATATGAACAATTGTGATTTAGTTATCTGTAATACCTTAAGTCAAAATTCACAAAAATGAGTAAATCACCATTTTGTACAATATGGATGAATCAACTCCTACTAATCTAGTGATATAAACGAGACTATTATGCTTTTAACTTTATCATGGTTGTGACTGATAACACCTTATTTATGGCTAATGTGAGACATGCTTGTGAAAACAGCTTCTCAGTTTTACTAACTGAATTCTCCTCATACTTTATTTGACCCTCTCTTTTAATTCACATATATATCTCCCTATGTTTATAATGGAAAAATGCCAATAATATTCCAACTCAAAATAGGCATCAAGTATCATAAAGATATAGAAGAAACTATAAGTCAACTGTAATATCCTGAATTTTTGAGATTTTAAAAGTTGAAATAATATATGAAGATGTATTATGAATTTTGGCCAAGAATGATTATATTGGAAGTTAAGGCTTATTATTTTTAATTTATTTTAGGACAAAGGAATTTATATAGTACCCAGATTATTGGAATTTATCCAGCCCAATTAAATCAATTCAGCCCACAACGACGCACCCAATCCATTAATTTATATTTAAGTTCGTCAATCACAAAATGCAGCACAGAGAGAGAGAGAGAGAGAGAGAGAGAATTGTCAGTAAATCCCCTTAGCCATGCCTCATCAGTGGGATTTACTCACTTTTTGAGCATGCAAAACCAACAATGCCATACTTCTTTAGATTTCCCCACCAAACCTCTCGAAATTAGCACCTTTTTTGCCTCTGATTTGCTTTCAGTCAAAGGGACCCTTAAGCCTATATAAGGATTGTTCCTAGCATTTCATTCACTCTTCTACAACCAAGAGTTGAGACTGAAAAATAGAGAGAGGAAAAGAGATAGAGAGAGAGAGAGGAAGGAGGAGAGTCTATTGTGATCAATTTTTGGAGGCTTACGTCAAGGACAAGAGAGTGAGAATCCAGTGAAGATCACAACGTGCAAACTAGCAACTTAAAGGTAATCATTGGTCCTCTCTTCTTTTCAGTTTTTATCAATTCTTTTTATGGAGTTTTGAGTTATAAACCATAAGAACCAACCCAGGAAGTTTATGCTGAAAAGGAAATGGTAGAAACCAAGTGTTTAAGACTTTTCTTTTGCATAAAACCATAAATCTAAGGCTAGGACGAAAGAGAGATAGATTTGTATTTCTGAAATGCATTTGTCAATGTTATTTATGCCTGATAAAGGGAAAGAAAGCTTGGGTAGTATGATTACTTATACATTGGAAACCAATGAGAAATGACTCCGACATCACCTCATAACCTGTTGTCACCTCAGCCTCTACAACTCCATTCCGGATCTTGGACAAACTCTATCCCAGCAACCACAACGCAACACATCAACCACAACACACAACTCCACCCTAGATCCCGGACAACACACAACTCCGTCCTGGATCCTGGAAAAACTCTATCCCAGCAACCACAACTCAACACACAACTCCACCCTAGATGTAACACCCCAAATTCTAGACCCTAAGAATTGAGAATAAGCCTAAAGTAGGTGGATGACTAAGCCTGGCTCGGGAAGAGTCCCAAGAATGTCGAGGGTTAGGAAGCATCTCTAGGACTAAGTAACTCGGCTATACGAGTCAGTGAACCTAGTATCTTCAAGTCGTGGAATTAAAGTGCTAATGGAAAGGGGCACCGAGGACCCACATAATGTAAATCCGGTTAGAAATAATGCCACCTAACTATGCCCTAAGGTATAGGACAATTAGTTGGGAAAAAGTATGTCGGTGTAAATGAGTATGCTGCATTTTTAAGGCAGTCAGGTGTGTCCTGCGTTTTTGAGAGAACATCGGTATTTGTGAAGAAAACTCGAGTAAAACTCGGGCAGATCTCGAGTCAATACTAGTAAGGTAACTTTAATAAAGTAACGTCATAATGACTAATGATGACATACTTTTGTGTTGGCCAAATAGAATGGTGACACATGTTCCTTTATGATTACAAAAAACAAAGGTAATGATGTTATTAGGACACATGGCATTTTATGATTGGAGATTTGACTTTTGGCACCACAAAGTATGAGGTAATTATGAGATATTGAAATATACATTTCTTGTTCCCCAAGAATAAAGAAAAACGTGCAGCTACATTAAGGGATAGGAAAAGCTAATTTAAATACAACTAGAAGCCCAACTACAAGGTCAAAGGCTTGGGGAAATGTTAACTAAGAAAGGTGAGTCGATGAGGATACTGAAATATGGATTTCTTGATCCCTAAGGAACCATATTTCGACCACCTATGGTTAGGGAGAAGAGACTGATGATTCGGACTCACACAAGTATAATTGTGTGACACAAGTTACGAGGAAAGGTGTAATCGGCAAAAAGGAGCTAAACAGATCGGTTAGGGTTTACCGAAGTCAGGCCCAGACCCCTGGACATAGAGAGGGAGGACGAAATTGGTGGGCCTAGAGGAGAGAGAGTGTGTCTGGGGGGAAAAAGGTCACATCATGTAATTATGAAGAGAGAGAAGGGTCACATCAAGTAATTATGATGAGAGAGAAAGAATAAAATAATCCGGTTTAATTTAGAACACATCTTTTGGAATTGATATGACAATGAAGTGACATGTAATTATGACTATTAAATGGAATTTATGACACAATCCAAGGGCATATCTTGTGGGTCCCACGGCCTTGAGGAGAGAGAGCGCGAAATGACCGTTTTACCCCTAGACTTAAAATCTATAACTAGCAATTTTAGAGACCACAACCAGGGGCAACTTTGGAATCTCATTTTTTGCCTTGGAATGTGTTTCCCATCTGCCCAAAAGAGTTCTCTAGAAGCTTTGATAATTGTGCCAAGAAATAATATTTAAATCCAAGACATCCTTTTGTCCAACGCCTAATAACTGAAGTTCGATAATAGCTTGTACCCTTGGAACCTATATAAAGAGCACCTCTCCCGCCATTTTCCATCAGCCCAGCACGAAATAGAGGTGAAGAGGGAGAGTATCCAGCTGAAGGTTTTTGTCCAAGGGAAGAGAAAGGCTATACGCAACCGAAATTCTGAGGTAAGTTCCCTAATCGACAACTTAGAAACTCTAATCTTTGCCCTATGGTGATTTCATATCGATGCAGTGGGATTTACATGTTTTTTAGGTTCTCAATGGGTTCATAGGGTGTTTTTGTGTGGGTACATGTAAGATCACCTTCTTCCAAACTTGAAAAAGTTTAAGTCTTCAATATATGAAAATATGCCAACTTTTATGGTTTCCAGGCAGTGGGTGTTAATCAGTGGTTTTCAAATAGTAAATGGATTTATTTTGCTCTGAAATTTTACATGGTAAAATAAGACATCATGAGGATTATTTTGGTATAAGATTTTGTGTCATTTTGTTGTTCCAACCGAGAGTTATTTAAGGTTGAAAATGACCCAAAAACATGGGTTCTGTCTTGGACCAGTGGCTAAACCCAGATGGCTTGGGTAATTATTTTTCCTATAAAATAGACATCCTAAGGGTTCTAAGTTCACTAATTTCACATCAATACAAGTTTTTTAGAATTTATTAAAACTCTCTGAAGTTGGGTGAGAAACTCTGGAAAATTCTGATGCCATGCGAAATTTATAAAACTAGAAGTAAAGTTTGAATGTGTGATTGAATGCATGGTGCTTGGCTGTATCTAGGGTATTATTACATGTAGGATGCATCTCCGATACTAAGGGAAGAGTTCACCGCTTTCAAGAAGTGCCAAGTAGTAAATGTAAACTTTCATACTCTATATTACTCTTGCATGTGTGTTTTATCATGAGGTAAGGGATTGGAATGTGGTAGCTATGTGACTGTGTTTTCTTAGGTTATCACTGAAGTCCAAAGTATGTCGAGCTATGGAGGCCCTTGGCATGTAGGGTAGGTAGTACCAATTGGACAACGTGTCCTTAGGTAACTACTGAGACCCAGGTTATGTGGGGTAGCTGGAGCCTATATGACTATGTGTTTTATAGGTGTCCATTGAGGCCCTAGGGTAGGTGGTTGGGGTTGGCCCCCTGACTACTGAGGCCCTTTACGTGCTGGATCCGGGGGCTTGTCTTGACTAGGCGGTCCTATGGAGGTAGTACATGCCAGTATACTGTGCTTGAGGCAGAATTATTTTCCCTACTATGATTTGCATTACATGCATTACATACATATTGTATATGAGTTTAACAGTTACTCTGGGGTTCAACTTTGACCTCCAGACTAGTTCAAAGATACAAGCATTTCAGGTCAAGGTAATCAGGAGTTTAAAAGGCAAGGGCCTAGAGTTGATACGAAGAGATAAAGACGCTGGAAGGAGGCTTAAAGTTGTGATTATTCTGGATAAGAGTATAATATCAATTGCTGCTTAATATTTTATTTGGGATAATTGTACCCTTAACCCTATGGGGCTTGTTTACCTTTTGGTTTATTGTACTTTTACCAGTATATTGTATTTGTCCAAGTCGGTAACATGTTCTGTTGCGTTCACTCTGATACATGATAAGAAGGAACAAGTAACATTAAAAAGGTAATAAGTACAAGGAATCCCTCTAACCCACCACCCGAAAGGGCGAGGCCGATAGGGGTGTAATACTGGATCCCAGATAATACACAACTCTATCCCGGATCCCAGACAAACTCTATCCAAACAATCACAACTCAACACATCAACCACAACACACAACTCCATCCTGGATCCCGAACAACACACAACTCCATCCCGGATCCCGAACAAACTCCATCCCAGCAACCACACCTCAACACATCAACCACAACATCCAACTCCGCCTCAGATCCCGAATCTCGAACAACACACAGCTCCATCCCGGATCCCGAACAAACTCTACCCTAGTAACCACAACCCAGCACCTCAGTGCACACACACATTTTAGCACAATTCTGGCACCCTCTAAGGATTCGATAAATGCCTTTAAGTAGGAATATCTAAGCTAATGAAAGGGGTATTATTAGAAAGTCATATAGCTATGTACCTTGTGGCACAACAAGCAACTAATGATAATGATAAAAGTTTATAGGCATTCTGTGGCACCTCTGTTGATCCCGATACTTGCAAGTGAGACTTAAGGACTCAAGATTGATGTGGGTAACTATTATCTTATTAGCCTATATGGTTGTGTTCTTGTATGATTAGCCATGTTTTCTAGATTATTGCATGCATGTATCCTACCTATGGATTGGGACTGTGCGTCCCGTAGAGCTGTGTGTTCTACAAACAGGGCTGTGGTCCTTGGCCATTAACTGCGGTTATGGTGTGACTTATTTTATTGCTAATTAATCTATGCTTAACATGTGCTAGGTGGTCATTAATGCTTTATGCTTGCATATAAGATTAACTGTTACCCTGAGATTCATTTATTTGAACTCCAAACCATATGAAAGAGACAGGTAGTGGATCAGGATCAAGAGGCAAGTGGCAACTGTAAGGAGAAGGGACTTTTATGATAGCGTATTTTAGTTGGATTGTATTAACTCGTTTATCATTTTGGAATATTGTATTAAATTCCCTTACGGGATAGATACCACATTTGAAAGAATTTATCCTCGTGTTTTCAAACTAAGTTATTTATTAAAGTTTTATTCCGCAATTTAAGTTATCCAAATCATTACGATGCTTGTGTGTGATGACTCTGTTGAATAAGAGGCCCTAAAGGTCGGCCGTTTACATCAACATGGGAGGAAATTCTGCACTATACTAATTCTTCTAAAATTTTCAATCTGTTGGATATGATTAGTTTTGATGATGTCTTATATAGATGTCATTAGTAAGAGCAAAAATTTTATATCATATACATTAGCTAACTGTTATATTCAATGTAGATTAGTCTAAATTGAATTGTAAAGAATGATCAAGAGAAGAAAGAAAGAAGGAGAAACTTGCAAATGATTAGTTCAAGTTAAATTGTGAAGAATAATCGAGAAATGATATCAAAGAAAGAAGAACTCGCATATTATAATGGGACTATCAACATTCAAGCTTTTATATGTGATATTGGAACTTTCTCTGATCAAATGGAAACTAAAATGGCTAAATTCAGAGTTAAAATGAGCAAAATCAAGTTTTCAGCAAAATATGCATAAAAACTCGAGCTTTCACTTAATAACTCAAGTTATGAGGGTAAAACTCGAGTTGATGTTATTCTAGCCACTCTATTCACCTCTGTTTCACGTTCAGCTTGGGCGATGTTTAATAATTTGATGATATCTCCCAAACCAGAAATTGGATTGAGGTGAAACCAATTTTTTTATCAAACTAGATATCCAATGCGTTATGTTGACAAGGTTTCAAGTCCAAAGAAGTTCAGATGAGAGAGATATGAATTTTGGAAGTTGGAACTGAAATTCACTTCACGCAACAGACTAAGCTTTGGTGTTTTGAGTGTAACTTACAAACTACAAATAGGAATTAGCTGAAATTGGTGGCATATGAAACTAGACTCATGTATCTTTCCTGAAACATCAAGATCACAGAAAACAAGATCAAATGGATGAGATATGAATTTTTGAAGTTGATAGTCTGTTCAGGATGTTGCAAAAAACGCTGGTCAATAACAACCTCCATTCATCTTATGTTAATGGTTGAAATATAATGAGTTTGGGGATGATTCTTGGTGCACTGGAAAGAAGACTTAAAGATCTTTCTGAGCATGGGTAGTTTGCCAAATTTGGAGCTATATCAAAGACGTTATGCTCAATAGAAATTGCCTCATGTACTGCCAATGTGATTTCTTCTTGAAGATTTGATATTTGTGCAACAACATAATATATGGTAACCAACAGTTTGACATTCAAAGATGATACTTGAGTATAATGTGATACATACTCAAGTAATGTCAGAACAAAGCCAACACGGTGAACCCAGTTAAGGCTAGCCCATATTAGCAAAATGCCGAGATATCACGTCGACAAAGCAAATGCCAAGATATCTCAAAACCAAAGCAAAATGCCGAGATATCACGCCGACAAAAGCAAATACTGAGATAGCTCAATGACAAAGCAAAACATTGAAATATCACATCGGCAAGAAAATACTGAGATGTCTCGTCAGCACAGTAAACTTCACTGGCCATCCGAGATGGAACTTCGGCAATAACTCAGATTATGCTTCAAACACGACGATCGGTATGGTCCGGCACATACTTTTCAAGATAAGCATTTGCAAATCTTCACTTGATGTTGATGTCGGCAACCCAGCTGAGGATCCCAACATAGCCATCCCGACTAAGGATCTTAGAGAAGCATGGCTGGGAGCATAGGTGAGTTCCAAGTCTGACATATACCTCAAAAATGGTCGTTTATTGTGTTAGACACATTTAATGATGACAAATATAAATGGAACAAACATTTTGAGCAGGCGAAAACATTTCATTGAGATGTACTTATTCTGGCTATTATTCTAGGTCAACATCTACACCAAGTACTTCAATGACAAAGCATTTAAATTCGTCAATGGCTATTTCTCCAACAGATTGAAACATTACAATGGTAATATTCTACAATGGATCAATGCTTCAACGGACTAATATCATTTGTCCATAAGTAGAGACACATTCAACACAAAGAAAAAAGGGGATGAGAGTTTACACTTCAAAATGCTAATATTCTGAATCCAACATTTATCTCATATGCTCTTTGTTCTCAATGCTTATATAGCTCATCATAAAGAGTGAAATGATTTGTATTGTACTTCAGTGTTTATTTATTCACTTCTGAGAGAGAAAAGATTCATTGGAATCATCTTATCATTTGAGAGTTACTCAAGATTGGGTGATCTTGAGTGGGAAACAAACTGTAAACTTACGATCTATAAGGGGGAGTATCTCGATGAGAGATTCAGCTTCACAAGTGCCTGTGTGAACTTCTGGGATTGTAAAGGCTTCTCTTGTGCCTAGATTAAACAAGAGGATAGTGGATTGAAAATCTCAAGTGGAGCTTGGGGACTGGACGTAGGTCAAGGATTGGGCTGAACTAGTATAAATCTCAGTTTGCGTATTCTCTTTCTTAATCTCATATATTTCCAGCATATATGTTTGAATGACTGTCTATCACTTTATAAATCATTACTATCATACAAACTACTTTCACTAAGTTGAGAAAAGATTTTCAAAACTAATAAATTTTTTATCATTCACCCAATTCACCCCATCTTGAGTGATAGCCAGGTTTAACACCTTCAACCTATAAACAACCATTAACTTTGTTTCTTCTATATAAATCCATGATATCCAACTCTTAATTAAGATTACTTTACTGAGACAATTATATATCATAATGTTATCTCACTTCTCATACTACTATCATTAAGTACTATAACTTTCTTAGTGTCAATTTTATCCTAATGGAAGGAGTCATATTTATCTCCTTATAGGCCCAACAATTGTCCCTAGTAAATTATATCAAACTATACAAGTAAGCAGATAACAATCATGCTGCAAAGTCAAAATAAAACTTAATCATGCTTACAAAATTACTACAAGAGACAAACAACCATCATGTGTATGTATGTGTCTCTGCGTGCAAATGTAAATAATACAATTATAAATTGATATAACTAAAGTCTACATATGGGCAAATACATTAGCTTAGCATAAATTTATCTCAAATTGATGAAACTAAAATGTAGTTATATCTACTAATATATATGGGCTACATAGAAAATATAAAGCAATTTCTATTTCAACTTAATATACTTTCTTACTTGAAAGCACGTAGTGATGGAGGAATTATTAGTTAACATTGTTTATGGCACTCTTCTTTTATTGTTAAATGCTTTTGGATGTTTATGGAATTTATGTGAACCAACTATCCATCCATGTAATTAAAATAATATATGTAAACCCCCCCCCCCTTAATTATTTTCACCCCCTAAACCCCTCCACTTCAAATTTTTAACCCCAACCTTTAGACAAATTGAATCGTAATGAAACCCCTCTTCATCTATTTTCATCACCAAAACCTTAAAAACTCAAATTGCTTCCCCCATCCATCTCAATGTAGCATTATGCAACCCATACACCTTTTACATGCTCCAAGTTACACCTTTTAGTTGTCTTGGAAAACCTACTATCTATTACACCTCCACCGGCCTCACCCTTTTAGGTGGCGGGTTAGAGGGGTTCTTTTTATAGTTTACCTTTTCATTATTACAAATCCATTTAATTATAAATCAGAGTATACGCAATAGAGTACAGGATCGGTATGGACCAACTATTGTACTGGTAAAAGTAAAAGGCAACAAAAAGTAAAGTCCCCGGAGGGTTAAGATATACTTATTCAGAAGGAAATACCAAAATATAGGTACAGTCGTCCCCAAAAAGTAAAACAAAATATGATAGGGCATTCCCTATCCTTCATTTGCTTCGTCATCCCTACCTCTACAAAAAGACCTTCTTCGCTCAGGCACGCTATCCGGTGTCACTAGAAACTCATAGAGTCCGTATATGGCCCCCAGAGTAACCGTCAATACTCATGCACTATATGTGTGACGTGTATAGGTGTAACCATATAATATATACGAGTACGGTTAACATACCAAATATACCATGTATGAAAACAGAAAACATATACAACATACACGTCTTCGCACCGTTGAGCCGCCTTACCAAGGCAGGCCCCGAAATTACAGGAATCACAAGCCAGTCCATTGAGCCACCACACTCACATGGCCGACCCCGGCAGGCATCCTAAACGCTAGGAACACAGTCACAAGTATGTTTTGTATGCATATTTGGCCAAACACAAACAAAATCACATATGGCAAGCAAAACATACATCAAAACACATAAGAGTGCCGGAGTAAAGAGGTTACTACCTGGTGGTAAAATACCATCTTATATTTTTTAAGGGGCCCACAAGTCCTCCAATAGACTGCTTGACCCTAAATATCATAAAAAATAATTTATTTGAGTATTTTCCAATAATACCCTTACATTTTTTGTCAAAACCGAGTTCAAAACAGAATTTCCAGAATTCCAGCGTTTTTGTGTGAAATCAACGCCATCTGAACCCTTAATGTGACTAATTTATAGGAAAAATATTTCCAGGGGACAAAAGTACATGTATTTTGTCATATTGCCACTTTTCTGCTTCCTGATCCAAATTCGTGTCACTGGTCTCATCGCCTCAATTATTTATTTCAACAAGTAAACCATATCCAAATCTATTATATTATATATGCAAACTAATGCCCCGGATGTCTAGTTTTCACCTATAAAATATCAGCTTAAACAGAGTATTTTTACTCCTTCAAAATCACATTAGAAGGTTCATTGCCCGGATCTACCGAAACTGGTAACAATCCCTCTCTTGGGGTTTTTCAGTGTTTTGATTTCAGAAACTTGGACCATAACCATACCCTACACAAAAACATGTTCCTGATCCATTGGAAACCTCAAAAATACAAAAAAAAAAAAACCCATAATACCCAGCTCCTACTCCATGCACGAAAATACATTAAGGAGAACTTAAAAAGACAAGGTTTTCAGGTTATCTTAGAATCGGAGAGTTGATGTAGGAACTTGAAATCTTGACCTTTGAAACCCTAACAATGGTGGCTATCTGATCTCCTCTGGCTCTCTGGAATTTTTTCCCCACAAGGGTGAAAAAGATGAACCACCTCTTTAATAAAGGTGAAAATTGTTCCAGTAACTTTGGAATTAACTGGTGTAATTTCTAGCTGATAGGGAGTGATTTGGATGATATTTTGACTTATTCTCCAAGCAAATCTAGAAAAGTCCAGAGGAGTCCAGCTGCCTACCATGTGGCATATCCCAATCCAAAGAGAGCAGATTTTTATCTACTTTTAGGGTAAATTACCTATTTTGACCCAAACTTTCAAAAATTATAATTTTGGCCCGGAACTTTTTAATAATTACCAAAATTTCCCCGTCTTTTCACCTGCCCAAAAAGAGACCCTTTATGCGCCATGGTGGGCCCACAACTCTCTCCAAATGAACTTTTACCCATTTTGCCCTTTTTTTTCTGAATATGGGACCCATGGTTTGACTTTTACAATGATTTCTCTTTCTTTTTCCCCAAGCCAGGTCTTTTTAATGATTAAAGCGAGTAGGTGGCGCCTAATGGGGCCCACAAATCTGATCCCTATAATTAATTCCTTTCTTTCCCTTTATTAGTCCAGTTTCTGATCAACCGGTCCCCGTTGGGCCCTACTAGGTACAAAAGTGCTTCTTTTTGTACATTTCTACAACTTTTCTAGATATTCTCCTCTGAATGGACACTCATATGTGGCGCCCTTCCATCTTCCCAAAGTGGCCCCACACTTGTCCATTCAGTCTAAAGAGAACCCTAGCTGGTCCCTATCGATCCCATTCCTACCGAGTAATTGCCAGTGGGACCCGCATTGCAGGTTTTAACCTAAATATGACTTAAATCACCTATTTTTTCCTTCATGATCGACGAAATTCCTTATTATGGGGACTAAGAATTGACTATTTTGCCCTTGCTCCTCTTATTTTAAATTATTTCTCTAATTAAATTTATTTACGATAATTAAATAGTAATAATAATCAAAAATAAAACCTCTCATTAATTCAATACTAATTACAAGTACACTAGTTACGTCAGTATGGGTGTTACATCATCGAACACTAATTAATTAAAATAAATTATTATTATTATTATTATACCTACATGCAATTCCTTATAAGTGGTCTCGTTTGCATATGTGACTAAAACCAAGTACCCTCCCTACTCATTTATTTATTTGTAGATGAAACCACATTGCAAGTTGCACATTTTCATTTCCACATGAACCCTCCAAAGTACAATATGACCACTATTGGCCATGCAAAATACTGCGAAATTGACGACTGCAAGGAGACAAGGGTTATTATCGCATATGTTCTTACAAAGTTTGTTTCTTGTAGGAAGACCCCACCACAAGCTCCCTAGAAAGTTGGCACGATTTTGGCGGATGAGCAAGTACATATGTAGTGCCTTTCCACTACTCCTTGTGGTGCTTTACCTACAATTACTAATGATAACTTTTGTAATACTTGTAGGGCACCCATATCGAGGGCTTTTCAATGCAATAGAGATTGTTGGACCACTACATGAAAGAGATTAAGGAGGGAGAAGTCTACCACGTTGAAAATTTTGAGATACTAAAGAATAATGACAAATATGAAATGATCACACACTCCTAAAAGATTAGATTTCGCAAGGCCAAATATTTCGAGGAAGTAGATTTCCTAATCCAAGGAAGTATTCAACTTTTTTTCCCCTAAAGAACATTGCCAATTACGCAGCCAAAAATGGCTAATTGGTATCCAACATCTAAAGCTCATTTTTTCTGTACCAATTGAAAATAGGATGTTGTGCATCTCACTTTCTGATTTGGAGTTGTTTGCATATTTCACATAAAAAAATGTGATAGGATTCCTCCAAGCTTTTGGGGAGTTAGAATACCTGAAAACAAACTTTAGTACTTGCAAAAGATTGAACCCCACACTTACTGATAATGATAAAGAGTATAACTTGTCCCACGTCATACTTGTGCTTTATTGTTTTTCCTTTAAACCAAGCAAATTACCTAAGTTACTTGAATAAACCAAGAATACAGATCCTCTAAGTATATTTCACAACAATTTTCAATATTAAAAAAATCATTCTCTACTTACTACTATTTGTCTTATTATAATTAAGTCTCAAAATGCCTTGCTAATAATAATACTTAGGAAAAAAACATTTTATTTGAAATAAGTTTATGCTTTCTGCAACTATAAACTGTTTTGGGATCTGATTATAATTATAACTGAATTAAGATTTTGAAAACCACATTGTTACCTCCTTTTACTTAAGGAAGAGTTGCATATGCATTTCAAATAAAAAAATTAATTATTTTCTAGGTCTCACTCGCATGTCAAATTTTCACATTTACATGTATGCAACTCGTGCATTGAACAGTGAGAATGAATCAATGTGGTGTTGTTTGGAAAGTGTGCAGCTGACACATTCAACAAAAACATTATGGTAATGGAACCATCAATGACACTCTATAAGGTTTGCAAAGATCAATCAAAACAAAGGTAACGAAATGATTACAATACTGAAAATAATGCCCATTTCTTTTGATTATATAACATGGTGGTTTTTTTTATCTTTTTGTAAGCACATGGTCATATCACTAACATCTCTAAAGCACAAAAATTGTGTTCAACCATGAAATTCCTTAAGTGAAGAGCCTACTAGATAAGTGATTAACAATTCTGAAATTAGATTGTCCTACCTCGACATTTTTCCTAATCAAATTTGAAACAACAATCTTATTCCTTTATCTAGTTCCCATGATTAGCCTTTAAACAAATCTTATTGTTGCTAAACGATTGTCCCGAATATCAAACGTCGATAAACAAAACTTCAACAAAGAAGACCTTTTGGTGTTTTCTATGAGGATCCCTCTAGGGGAATTACGCAATGTTAATGAGGCTATGTTTAATATTTTTTTCCAGCACCACTAAAGTAGCATCAAATAGGATTACATGAATAATAACATGGTACAGCATCATACTTTTATTAACTAAATATTGCACCTTCCTCTCCTACCCTATCCTCACTAAAGGAATGTGACACTGTCTTGAATGTATCTATCCAAAAACTAGAGACTACATATAGATGGACAAATGATGCTTGCCCAAGTGATACAAAAGCAATCAATGAAAAGGTGAAACTAACATACAGTGATTGTTAGGCTGATGTTGTGTATACTTAACCAAAGTACGTACAAATTATTGCTTTAATTCTCGCCAAGGAGTTATTTAATGTTCCAAAATAGCCTCCAAAATAATATTCCAACACATATTAAAGGTGCATTACAATGTGTCTGATTCAATTGGGGGATGGTCTATCTTGTTGTTCGATCACCATGCTATTGAGCTGCCTAGTTCAACAGTTGTAGCGCCTGAAATTTGAAAAATATAGAGCCGGTACCAGAATTTTAAGATAGGATAATTTTGGAAATCTTTTTAAAAAATGAAAACTATATAGGGTTTGGAAGTCGATTGTGTGTGGGGAAGGTATTAATAGACACCCCACAGCACACAGCACTCGTTCATAAGAACAGTTACCTTAAGCCAATTATTTAAAAAAGAATATGACCTTTAATTTTATCATAATTACCAAAAAAAAAGAAACAAAACCAAATATTTACAAAAGGAAATAAAATGAGATCTATATTATAAAAAAAAAAAAAGAATGTTTATTTACAAAAAGAGAAACAAAAGGAAAATATGGGAAAGCATTTTGATTTACAAATTCAAACTTGACCTAACAATATGGCCTACATACCTTTTAAAGGGATTAAAGCCCACATACTTTGTGGTAGAAATGCATATCACTAGGTTTGTGTTCTTTAAGAAAAAGTTTGTTTAATTTATTTGAGAAAATAATTTTTTGTTTGTTTGTGTTTTTCTTATGAAAGCATGTTCTTTATATTTATTTAGAAAATATTTTTTAAAAGGCTTTTGGATTAAACTTCCTAAGAAGATTCCCATAATCTCAGGCGGAAGAATAATTGAGTTTTACCTGAGAGGCTCTAAAAACCTCACATGGAAGGAACCCTTTTAAAATCAATTTTATTTATATTGATAAAAAGAGAAGCTTTCTTCCATTTTTATTTTCATTTATGAAAAAGGGTCACAATCATTTTTCTTTTTTCCTTTTCAGAATGAAAACGTACGTAGGTAACCCCATTGGTATTCCTGAGGAGACTCCTATAATCTTACACGGTTTACCAATGAACCTAAATGTCTGGAGAAGTTCTCAAAACCTCACACGACATCGGTTAAAAGGATTGGATACAATGTTAAAGAAGAAGAGAAAACACACCAAATCAATTCGCCTGAAGAATAATAGAATGGGAGAAGAATTAGAGTTCATGCTTCAGCCAATACATATCAAGCTAATAAGAGAGGAAGGATGCATACCTCTTGATCGTCTAGTTTACACAACACACAAGTGCTATTGGGTATATCATCGCAACACCAATAGAAGAAGATCATCATAATGGTGGTTGACGCAATAATTTGCAGAAGCATATGTTTCCTTTAAGAGGATACCGACGACATTGAGATTAATAGATAAATGAAGTAGAAAATTGGGTTAAGATGCAAACACACACATGTGCTTTGGTTAAAGGAGCGTCCAATTATAAGTACTTTTTTTGAGGTATAAAAGTGAATGTAGTTATAAATTAGACGTAAAAATACCATTTGACCGTTAAGTTTGACTTTTTTTGCTAACGAAACAATGACGTGACTTTCAAATATACAAAAATATATATTTGGTTTAGTTAAAAGAGTGTCTAACACTAAGTGCTTTTTCGATTTTTTATTATTTTATTATTTTGATTTCTAATTAACTTATTAATATTAATTAAATAAAAAATTCATTATTATTATTATTTTAATAATAATAATAATAATATAAACTTAAAATATAAAATGAATTTTAATACTTAATATTTAATAATATTAACTTAATTTGAATTTTTTTTAATTGAATTCACAAAAAGAAAAAAAATACAATTATCTTAAAGAACAAAATGTTTGGTATGCTTAATATATTTAGTTTGGCCAATATTTATATTAACTTTGCTCTGTATTCAAGTAGTTTTTTCCTTATGAAATTATCTAAAGCCTATGTTTTTTTGAATCCAATTGTAGATATTATGCCAGTAATACCTATACTCTTTTTTCTCTTAGCTTTTGTTTGACAAGCAGCTATAAGCTTGTAAGTTTTCAATGAGATCCTTAATTTGAATACTAATATCGTCCTAGAAAATTTCAAAATTTATTCAAAGATTCAAACATTTTAATAATCTTGATTTATAAGATTAGATAAGTTTTATAGTATGAATTCTCATGTGTACTATAGGAGAATCTATTTTCTTTCTTCTTCTTTTTATGATCTTTGAGATTGTGTAATACTTACTCTAAAACTTGTTGTTTACACGGTAATAATATTCTTTGTTTCTCTTTTCATCTTTGGATTCCTATCTAACGATCCAAGATGTAATCCAGAACGTGAATAATAAAAAATCATATTTTTTTATTCTTTTGTTTTTTGTGTTTTCCTTGCTTGTGCTTGATTTTGAATTATTCTTATTATCAATTTTTTATCTTTCAATTTTAACTTTTATAAATTAGAAATCCTAAATATAAATTAGACACATATTTTATAAATTTATTAAATTAAATATATTAAATATATAAATTAGAAATCAATATTTATATTCTATTTTTAATATTTCAAAAATGAAAAATAAAAAAATATATAATTATATTCTATTTATATTAATTATATTATATTATAATTATAATAAATATTGTTAATAAAAAAATTCAAACAAAGAAAATAAAAAAAAAACAAAGAAAGCTATGTCATTGTCCAATCAGCTAAAAAAAGTTAAACTAACGGTCAAATGGTATTTTTACACCTAAAAAAATCACTTGGTGTTAGACACTCTTTTGGCTAAAGCACATGTATATTTTTGTACCTTTGAAAGCCATGTTATCTTCCAATCGGTAGAAACAAGTCAAACTTAATGGTAAAAGTCAGATTTGATGGTCAAACTATATTTTTATACCTAATTTGTAACCACGTAGTCACTTTTGCACCTAAAAAAAGTACTTGTCATTAGACGCTCCTGTGACCAAAGCACATGTGTATTTTTATACCTTAACCCTAGAAAATTACTACAATAACGAAGAGTTGATAAGAAAGAATAGAGAGAGTAGCTTCATTATGCGTCTCGATCGAATACAGAGCAGCAGGTGAAGAAATAAGTGTGCTCTAGGGTCTTGTGTTTAGAGTTGGGAATCAGGGCCTGCCCTTGAAGGGCCAGGGCCTAACAGGGCTAGCCCTCTACAGGGCCTGGAGTAAGAAAACATCTATTTTTCAAAGCCCGGCCCGAGAGCACCAAGGCTAGGACCGGCCCTACAGAGCTCAAAAGTTACTATTCCAAATTTTAACTATTTTCCCTCTGTTTTTTAAGAAATAATTAGTAATTATAACAATTAAAGTTCTAATTTAACACAAATGTTGTCAATAATAATATCCAAACAACTTGAAACATCTAACAAATAACTACATTCATTAATTCGTAATCAAAAGCAAACTATTGTCCATAAATAGCTCACAGAAAACATAAGAAGCATACCACTAAGCAACATTAGTATGATGACTATCATTATCATTTTCTTCGCTACTATCATCAATTTTAAAGACATTTAATATTGCTTCAGTTTGAGTAGTAGGCTCTGTTTCATGAGTAAGAACATCATGAATTTCTTCTCTCACATCATGAACACATCTATTAAAAGGACTTGTAGGGCCAGCCCAAGGCTCTCCAGGGCTGGCCTTTTAAACCCGATGCTCTACATGGCCAGCCCTGTAGGGTTTATTTTATTTAGCTCCCATAATTTTCAAGCCCGGCCCTTGAAGGGCTAGGGCCTAAAAGGATCGGTCCGATGGGCTTGGCCCGATTTCCCGGCTCTACTTGTGTTTGGTGTATCTAGCAGCCTCTATTTACAATACTGGACAAACTAAGTAGGTGAGTTGGTTCCATTTTTGTAGGATCTTAATGGATCATGGGGGTTGTTCCTATATTTGTGAATCAATGCGCCAGTTAGGTAGTGGGTTTGACCTAGTAGCTCGACTGGATGGTTTTCGCATGGGTGTGGGCCTTGTAAACTGGTTTTGCTTTCTTGGGCTTTTTCTGCATGTGGGTTCAAGATGCTAATTTTGGGGCTATATTGGCAACAATATAAGATCCTAGTAACAAGTGTAAGAGGGATCAAAGAGAACAAATAAACAATAAAGCAGTGCTTGGATGAAGATAGAGCCCGATAAAAGAGAAACTAAATAAGAGAGGTTAGTATTACAAACCAAAGAAGAAAATTGATAGGAGGAGCACCACAAAGGAGAAAAGGGGAAAAAAAAAGAAGAAAGAAAAATGAATGAAGGAGGAAGGTAAAAAAAACCAAGAGTTAAATACCAAATCTGCCCTGAAAGTATACGTCAAGAAGTAATGTTGCCCTATAAGTCTTTTCAGGCTCAATTTTTCTCTCGAAGTCTAAAAACATAGCATTGTTGCCCTTTTCCGTTAAAAAACTAACGTTGGCTGTTAAAAAATTGACGTTGATTGTTAACTTTTTAACGGAAAAGGGCAACATTACTACTTCTTTAGACTTCTGAGGCAACATTAAACCTAAAAAACTTCAAGGGCAACATTGCTCTCGGGTGTGTACTTCCAAGGCGGATTTGCTACTTAACCCAAAAACCAATAATCCAAATCACATTCGATTGTATCCTCTAGGTACTTAGCGTTGAAGTGTCATACGTACGACAACACTTGTAGAATATTGGCTTTCCTCGAGTATAGAGAAGAAAAGAAAAATAGGAGAGAGAAGAAAAATGAAAAACAATAAATATAAATAAATCAATTCCCATCATATTGAATTCCTCCCTCTAGCCATTGTTGAAGCATCATATGTGTAACACCAGATCATAAGAGCATAGGCTCTCTTTGAGGGTGTGAGAAAAACAAGATAAAAAACAAAGAGTTAAGGTACAAAAATACAAATGTGCTTTGGTTATAGGAGCGTCTAACAACAAGTGTTTTTTGGAGGTGCAAAAGCAACCACGTGGTTACAAATTAAGTGTAAAAATATCGTTTGACTGTTAAGTTTGACTTTTTTGCTGACTGGAAGATGACATGGCTTTCAAATATGCAAAAATACATATATGTACTTTTTTCGATTTTTTATTTTATTTATTTATTTTTATTTCTTATTAACTTATTAATATTAATTAAATAAATTTTTTTTAATATTAATTAAATAAAAAATTCATTATTTTTTATTAATAATAATATAAATTGAATCTTAATACTTAATAATATTAACTTAATTTGAATTTTTTTAATTGAATTCACAAAAAGAAAAAATACAATTAATTTGTAATGTGTACTCTAAAACTTTTTGTGTACACGGTTGTGATATTCTTTGTTCCTCTTTTCATCTTCGGATTTCTATCGAACGATCCAGGACGTGGTCCAGGAGTTGAAGAATAAAAAATCATATTTTTTTAGGGTTAAGTAGCAAATCTATCATAGAAGTATATGTCTAAAAACAATATTGCCTTGGAAATTTTTTCAGGCTCAATGTCACCCTGAAAGTTTTAAAACGTAGCAATGTTATCTTTTTCTGTTAAAAAGTTAACGGTCTATCAATTTAGTTTTTTAACAGTTTTAGGTAACATTACTACATTTTAAAACTTCCAAGGTGACATTGAGCCCGAAAAAATTTACAAAGCAATATTGCTCCTTAATGAAACTTCAGGAGCGGATTTGCTACTTAATCTTATTTTTTATTCTTTTTTTGTGTGCTTTCCTTACTTGTGCTTGATTTTGAAATATTCTTATTATTAATTTTTCATCTTTCAATTTTAAAATTTATAAATTATAAATATAAATTAGAAATATATTTCTAAATTTATTAAATTCAATATAGATATATATTAAATATATAAATTAGAAATATAATAAAATTAGAAATCAATATTTATATTTTATTTTCAATGTTTAAAAAATGAAAAAGGAAATAAAAAATAATTATATAATTATATTCTATTTATATTAATTATATTATATTATAAAAATAATAAATATTTTTAATAAAAAAATTCAAACTAACGATCAAACAATATTTTTGCACATAAAAAAATTATTTGGTGTTAGGCGCTTTTTTGGCTAAATCATATGTGTATTTTTGCACCTTTGAAAGCCATGTCATCATCTTGTTAGCAACCAAAAAAAAAAGTCAAACTTAACAGTCAAATGATATTTTTGCACATAATTTATAACCATGTAGTTATTTTTGTATGTAAAAAAAGCACTTATCATTAGGTGCTCCTTTGACCAAAGCATTTGCACCTTAACCAAAAAAATAAATAAATAATAGGTTTCATTCTCTTTAGGTACTTCTAACCATTCATTACCACTTTTCTCTCCCCATTTTCTTGACTTTCATCTCCCTTTTTTTTGTCTTTCTTTAATCCTTGTTCCCTTGTTTGTAGTCTCAAGGTAGGGCTTTTTTTCATAAATATTTTTTTATATATATTTTCTATTTACAAAATTTCCTAACTTGACCTAATCACCATCAATGAGTTTTTGTATATTTTATTTTTCAATTTTTTTAATATTTTTTAATGAAACTTCATAATTTTAAACCCAATCTCCATCATTGACGAAAAGGAGGGCAACAGATGGAGGAAGCATCGGACCAAAGCCATTCTAAAAAAATGTGGCCTAGGGAGAAGCATCAAGAAAATAAAGAAAGAAAATTGAAAAGGGAAATTACAAAAACGCTGTTGTCACATTTTGTCTACTTGTCAAACTTACCACTTTTCAGTTTTCACTGCTGCATTAATTGCCTCTAATAATAATCTTTTGTAATTTCCCAACTTCAATTCCCAGTGTTTTTTTTTTTTTCCTTTCCAAACCTTTTTCCTTTTAAAAATTAAATTATATATATAAAAAAGAAGTAAAACAAGGTGCAGTTTAAAATTTTTATGACTTTTATTTTTTTAAAAAAAAAAATCAGAACCACACAACCTTTGAGTATTTTTCCTTTGGAAAAATATTCAAAAATGCCCCATTTCATTCTATTGAGATACCTTTATGGAGTTGTGGTTAAGTTTTATTATTTTATAATATTTTTCATGCTTTTTCGCTGTTAAATATTTATAAAAAATAATATACACGAAATACAAGGCACAATATGTTTGAATTGAAGCTATAAATTGGGTATACCAAATCTCACCACTTCAAATGTAATTATTCATGTTTGAAATAATAATTTTAACATAGATTAATTTAGAGCCAGCAATTTTTGGCCAACCCGGGGTCGATATAAGATGCAGTGAAAAAAGGAAAAGGACAAAAAGAGATTTAAGCCTACACACGGGTACAAAAAAGGCTTTTAAGACCGGACGAAAAAGGCATCATAAGACCGGATCAACCACCAGTCTCGTTCCAGGCGGTCTTAAAAGTTTGTTACTTTTAAGACCGGATTCGCAACCGGTCTTAAAAAATATTTTTAAGACCGGACTTTTAAAATATCCAGTCTTAAAAGTCTCATTCTATCACAAAAAAAGGGACTTTTAAGATCGGTTGCAAAAACACATCCAGTCTTAAAAGTCCCTTTCTATTAAAAAAAAACCTGGAAACCAGAAATTTGTCCAGGTGAGCAGCATATTAGGGATAAATTTGAATAATCTCCTTTGATACAAATCCAACACCACCATCCCATCCTTTTGGAGGCTGCACAGATCACATCATTTCATCACTTAAGTTAGACTATCCTGATTCAATGAAGGATGAAAACTTGAGTTCTCTTTGAAATGATATAGCAAGTGAGAAACTAACCTGATTCACGACATAGTATACTTTGAAACGACTGGGATAATTAGCAACTAGACGGTCCAATTCTTCCTGCATATATATAAATATGCAAATTACTATAAATGAGAAGTAAACAAACATTGTGTATCTTAAACAAAGACATATTTGGAACGTTACAGTGATTCCAGACCCTCCAGCAAGCATCTCAAAGATAGACCCATCCAGCATCCCGAATTGGCCTCAATTCATAAATTCTGGCTTGCAAATTTTCCAAGTCATAAAAACAAAAATAAAATAGATCGAAGAAGACAAAGTAACAATTGTGAACCTGGAGAAGCTAGAACCAAAACAAGAAACATTCAGAGCAAAGAAGGTGAGAGCAATTTTCGTAGCGTTAAAAAATTTGTGAGTGAGGTCCTTGAGATAAGATGAGATGAGTTGAAAAGAGTGAGGTAAGATTTAAAAGGTCGAAGAGAGGTTTGGAGAGCGAAATTCAATTTTTAAAGCGGGAAAATAAAAAATTCATTTTTTAGACTTTTTAAACCGGACTTTTTAAACATCTGGTCTTAAAAGTATACTTTTTAGATCGGACTTGTTAAATATCCGGTCTTAAAAGTCTTTTAAAGAAGTTTAGAGAGCGAAATTCAATTTTCGGAGCGGGAAAATAAAAATTTCATCTTTTAGACCGGACCTTTTTAAACATCCGATCTTAAAAGTGCTCTATATATTTGTTGGAAGTTCAGATTTAATTAGTTAGCGTATACAATTATATTATACAATTATCTTAATTAAGTTGTTAGAGAGATTTTCATAATCAAGTTAGCATATTATGATTTTTTTTAATTTCGTAATTATATTCCTGATGGTAATCCCTGGATTATATTATGCAATTATCTTAATTAAGTTGTTATTTTAGAAATTAAGTTAGCATATTATGATTTTTTGAATTTCGTAATTATATTCCTGATTGTAATCCCTAGATTATAGGAATTTTTTAGATCAAAAGATTATTTACTTATTAGCATTAGAGCTGGGAATCAGGGCCGGCCCGTGAAGGGCCAGGGCCGGCCCTCTAGGGCCCGGAGTAAGAAAAATGCCTGTTTTTCAAAGCCCGGCCCGAGAGCACCAGGGCCAGGGCCGGCCCGCAGGGCCTGGAAATTACTATTCCAAATTTTAACTATTTTTCTTCCACTTTTTTTTAAATATAATTAATAAATTACAACACGAATCATTCAATAAATAAGCACAGTCATTAATTCATAATCAAAAGCAAACTATGTTCACAAATAACTCTCATAAAAAAAACATATCACTAAGTGACATTAGTACGATGACTATTATTGTCGTCATCTTCGTCACTTTCATCGATTTTAACGACATTTGATTATTCTTCACTTTGAGTAGTAGCCTCTAGCTCATGAGTAAGAATATCATGAAATTCTTCTCCCGCATCATGAACACATCCATAATTTTTATTTGTAATAAATAATATTAATAAATCAAATCATAAAATTAGAGTATAGTTATTTTGTATTTGTAGTTAAATAGATAAATAACTCTATAACAAATACAAAATATATATAAATTAATAAATTCAAAAAGGAAAAAAAGAAAAAGCTACAGTGAAAAGGGCCTGCAGGGTTGGCCCGAGGCCCTCCAGGGCCGGCCCGTTTAAGCCCGAGGCTCGTCAGGGCTGGCCCTCCAGGGCTAATTTCAAATAACTCGTCCTTTTTTCAAGCCCGGCCCTTAAAGGGTCAGGGCTTAAACGGGCCGGCCCGATGAGTCTGACCCGTTTTCCCAGCTCTAATTAGCATCTGTATATAATTCCAATTAAGCGAAGGATTAAAGCATCGCATTCTCGGACTCATCTCTGATCGGCGCCTTCTCAAAATATTTATGAAATTGCCACCGGTCATACTTTTAAGACCGGATCTTTTCTAATCTGGTCTTAAAAGTATTCTATATATTTACGAAAATGCTACTGGTCATATTTTTAAGACCGGATCCTTTATAATCCGGTCCAAAAAGTTCTTTATATTTACAAAACTGTCACCGGTCATACTTTTAAGACCTGATTCTCTATAATCCGGTCTAAATGAAGCGGTCTTAAAGCGTTTTTTTTACTAGTCACAAAAGTAAAATTAAACTTCGGATATATCATATATATACCTGAAATTTTCTGTTCGTGATCTTCAAGTGTATAGGGCACTAATCAACATGATGGAACAACTAATTTATAATATACCTAATTAAATCAAATGCACACATGCATTTTGTCTTCTTGGATTCCATAACTTTCTTAACAAAGCCATTTATATACAGTATATATGCGGCTGGAGGGGTTTAAATCTAACTCTCCATTTTCTTGTTCTAAAAAAATTAAAGGCCCACATAAATGTTTGAAAATTCCTTTACTCTTTCAATAAAGATAGTTTTGATAGTTTTAATGTCCATTGAAGTTACAGTTAAGCAACAGAGGCCTTTTTTTTTGCTCGGAAACATAGAGGCCTAAAAGAATGATCCATTTGAAACAGTTTAAACCCAAGTGAATTATCCACATATGCATAAAATAAGACTGTGTGTGTGTGATTAGTCAAAGAGACGACATAACTAACTTATAATTTACTTAATTAAATTATCTTTTATGCACACATTATGCCTTTCTGGATTCTTTAACTCTTTTAATAAAGTTATTGTCAATAGTTTTTTTTTATATGAAAATTTTAGGAAAGGGGTCGGGCTCACCTACAGTCCAAGGGCAGGGCGCTTGGAGCCCAGTCCATAGGGGATACTGGCCAGAGAGTATACATGTCTCCATCTCTACCAGTGTTACCACTACTTCTTAGACCCCTAGGATATCTCCCCTAGCGCCTTGACCAACGTAGGGATCGAATCTCCTCCCTAAATGTGAGGAAGACCAACCCCCACGCCAATTAAGCCCAAGGACAGGATTTTTTTTTTTTTTGGTAAAGTATTTTCAATAGTTTTAGTATACATTGAAGTTACACTTAAGAAACGAAGCCAAGGGCCCGAAAACACTAATCAATGTGAAACATTAATGTACATTTAATGAAATTAGTAAAGCTATGATAGTACAGGACAAACGTGATCACTTCCCACCACAAATCTCTGTGCCTTTCGAGATGCACTTACCTTGCGTAATAATGGCACATTACTAATCACTAAATCACTACAAAAAAAAAGTGTCTTTTTTGTAACAATTAACTAGTAGCGGTTACAAATAACACTATCAATATGAGTTTTTCTAGTAGTTGAAGCACAAATTGCACCAAAACACAAGCTTGTTTGTAATGTCATTTGTAGCGGTTAACAGGAGATAACCGCTACAAAGTTGGCGCAAGCTTGGAGCCCTGCAGCGCGAAGTGTGTGTGGCAGGAAATTTGTAGCGGTTATAAGAACATAACTGCTATAAATATGGCGCCAACTTGGCATAAATGTTTGTAAAGGAAACTAGTAGCAGTTATGAAGACTAAATCGTTGCAGGATTTGGAAGGACACAACATTTGTAGCAGTTAGAAAAAGTGAAGCAAAAACCGCAACAAACTTTAGCAAGTTGTAGCGGTTACCCCTAAAATCGCTACAATATATCTTCCTATAAATACAACGAAATTGAAATTCATTTTCAGAAGATAGTATAACATTCAATTTTACAAGGTTGATGTAATTGTTTCATTAACTTTTTATAAAATGTGTGCGCTAGTAGCGGATCAAGTAGACTCAGACGAAGCTATGACAGACCTAGACCCCAGAGTCACAGAGGTGTGTGGATCCTACTGCCCCTTTGAAAGTTGTCATGGGCCGAGTTGAGCATCCTGGGCACGTTAAGGGTATGGGTTGGGTGCCAGGCCTAGCATGATATACGGCAGGAGCGCCACCTCTAAGGTTGGACCCTCCGGCTCAATGAGGTCGAAGTTGAGGCACTTCAAGCGATGATTGACATGCAAGTAGACACGAAGCTAAACGCCAAGACTTAGTATCTTCAGAGGCGGATGCATGACCAGGCCGACTCTTGGTGCGAGTGTTACAAGAAGAGCTTGGAGTTTCTTATCGATGCCTTGTTAGAGATTGACAAGAGATGCCGACCTCTTACAAAATAACCAAGTTCAGTAAAAAGATTTGCAGTATAAGGAACCTGGATCGTTTCCCACGGAATTCGCAGTAGGTTCAATAAAAACAAAAAGATAGTAACAAAATGGGGGGAAGAGTTTTTCAATGCAATTAAGAATGAAAGCAAAATGAAACAAATAAGGAAAATGAGATTAATTATACTAAAAACGACTAACCCAGAATTCGGAATTCCAAAACCTTCATTAGACTAAAATAATACACCAAACTCGTGATTGATTCTGGAAAAACCGAAATCTCTATGTTGTCCAGAAATTCCCTCTACTGAACGATCGTCCAGAATATATTCAAAACAGTGGCGTGACACCGAGCAATCGCCCAGTAATTACTTAAACCCAGTTCGAATTGTGTCCTTGGGATAAATCAATCTGGGTTTTTAATCAAAAACAATCCAAATTCAGAAATCGGATCCGATAAAAGAAGGTAGAAACGAGTTTAGACGTTACCGATTAAGCGTGAGTCTTCTGCAATATGGAATCCTTAATCCATAGGTTAATCAAAGAGGTTTAGCCGAGCATGGCTAGGAAAAACACAGAAGAAAAGATGAAGAAGAACAAGAACATGATGAACAATTCAGAGAAAATAATAAGCTTCTAATTTAATCCTAAAAATCTCATACAAGGTAATTGAGAATATGTTTGTAGCCACCATCCAATTTTCCTTATACAGGAAGGATGAATCAAGATGATTGACAATTAGGAATCAATCCCCTAATCATAGGAAAACTCTAATCAATATAAAATCTCTAATAAATTAGGAAACTTCTAATAATTGGTCCTTTATTACAAAATTCGTCCAAAATAAAAATCTAGCAAAATGGGTCTGTCTTTAGCTCCAATTTCGTCCATCTTCTTGTCCAAATCAGCCTTCAAGGTCTTCATAACAATTGTAGCTCTCTGAATCATCTGAAAAACGAAAGAAGAATGAGGCTAATCCGATATCTAGATCAAAAGTTATGGCAAAAATGGTGAAGCATTGTAAATCTGGAATTTTATAACCAAAAACGAATTTAATCTAATTAAAAGCTTAAAACCCAATTCAGTAATAAAACCCATTATTTTTCAATTAAACATTCCTAAATTATTAACCAAGAGATAAAAATAAGTGAAATAATATTCAATTATCAGAGATGTTTCCTGACCGCCAGTTTCCTCCTGCCCCACCTCCTCCTATGTTCACCTTCAATGATCCCCCTTCGCCTCCTCCTGCTGATGAGGAAGGTGTTGTTACCTTTGCTTCTCTGCATGTTGATCCTGCCTGCGCTGAGAGTGCCCCTGATGATCAAGCTCCGGATAGTTAGATTTTACCTTTTTTTTTTACAATTTTATGTATTCCAGATGTTTGTTACCTTTTAGTTTTGTTTTTGAACAATTTGAGATATTTTAAATGTTTGTTACAGCCTTTTATTTATGCTTTTGGACAATTTGAAGAAATTTAAATGTTGTTCGACTTTTATTTCTCTTTTATCACAATTTTAAATGTTTGTAATCTTTTACATAATATGTCCGCTAATTTAAATAGCTATATTTACCATTAGCATAATAATGGAATAATAAGTTAATACTATTATTAATTTATTATTATTAATGTTAATTATACTACATAACTATTTTTTATTGAAGATATAAATGCTTATATATTTTTATTTAAAAATATCTATGACAAGCATAAATATTTTGAAATTTAAATATATAAAAAAAGTGTTACATTTTGTAGTGGTTTTATTATACTAACCGCTACTAAAGCATAACATTTGAAATTCAAATTTTTTACTAACTCGCCATAATTTGTAGCAGTTAAAGTATATAACGCTATAAACTTCAACGCTCTGCAAATTGTGGCGTTCGAAAGTCCATAATCGCTACAAATTCGAATTTCAAATTTTAAAAAATAGCCAAACATTTGTAGCAGATGTGTTTAAAACCGCTATAAATGTATAAATATGTAGTGATTAAGGTAGTGGTTTCTAACTGCTACAAGTTGTCTTTGAGTTTGTAGCGGTTGGCATAGCGATTTATTAACCGTTACAAATTCTCTATTATTTCATATAAGGGCATTATACGTGATGAAGATAATTTAACATTCTCTCTTCAACTATATTCTTTCTATCTTAGTTCACTACATATGGATAAGTCATGGATCAAGTTGCCACACCATTCTCCCGCCTATTGGACGGGATTGAATACTTTCTTAGATTTTGCTTTCTCTCACACTAGTTGTAATGGTAAGATCGTGTGTCCATGTTTTTTATGCAAGTTTAAGAAGTGGTATACACAAGAAGTTTCTAAGGAACATTTGCTTCTGAAGCTTTTCTTGGAAGAATATACCTTCTGGGGAGTTCATGGTAAGGTGCATGATATGAGATATAGGGATCATCTTCAATGAAGTTCACAAGTTCATGAAGTTGTTCGTGATGCTTTTGGTTTTCAGGACAACAACTTCACAACAAAATTTCAGGGTGAAGAACCTATTTTCTTCAGAATGATGCAGCTCAGGAATTTTTCAGCCTTATGGATGAGCCTTATTGTCCCTTATATGCAGGGTGTCAGAAGTACTCCAAATTATCTTTCTTGATAAAATTGTATCATATCAACTGCTTGTGCGGGATTACTGATAAGGTAATGTCCATATTGCTAGAATTACTACGAGATGCCTTCCTAGCCGCAAACATTTCCACAACCCTTTAGAAGGCCAAGAAAATAATTAATATATTAGGCTTGAACTACGAAAAGATTGATGCATACCCCAACGACTGTATACTTTACTGGGGAGGTGACGCTTGCAGGGAGACTTGTAAGACGTGTCATACTTCGAGGTTCAAGAGAATTCAGAAGGGGAAAAAGTAGAAGAAGAAACCATCAAAGATTCTCAAGTACTTTCTTTTAAAACCTCGCTTACAAAGATTGTTTACGTTGTCCAAGACAGTTGATCATATATGGTGGCATCAAATACTTATATCAATTATTTTTAAAATTAAATGCTACCATTTATATTTAAATTATTTAATTATTATATTAATCTAAAATGACAATTTCAATTTTTTTTAACAATGTTATTCATTTATAACGGTTTCAAAACCGCTACAAATATTCAATCCACCACAATTTCATAGTGCTTTCTGTACTGCTACAAAATATCATTAAAAAATTAAAAAACGGCGGCAAAAATTTTTGACAAAATGGCAGCAAACTTTGTAAAGGTTATCAAACCACTACAAAGAATATAAAATTTTAAAAAATAGCGACAAAATTTTTCAACAAAAGGATGCAATTTGAACCACAACCAAATATTTTCAAACATTTGGCACCAATTTGCAAATTTGTAGCAATTTGGTAACCGCTATGATATTATAGCGATTTTAAAACCGCTACAATGTCTTCACAAATGACAACATCCCAGTCTCATCTCATAGCGGTGGCTTGAAACTGCTACAGTAACAATAGCGGAGTTATTCCATGTAGTAGCGGTTGTTTTTAACTGCTGTGAAATTTTCTTGCAACAGTGTATTTAATAACGGTTTACACAACCGCTACTATTGTCTTTTGTAGCCGTTAAAACCGCTACAAGTACGACATTTTAACCACTACAAAATATTTTTTTTTTAGTGAATAACTAGGAATAACCCAATAAAAGTCACCTATGAATGATTGTTATCTCTTGAGTTTTTCAAAAGTAATACTTTTAGAATGCAAATAGCCTATTCCATTCTTTAAAATCTTAGAATTGTCTGGTGATGCCACTCGGCTAACATAGCATCCCAACATGGTTGGCACTTTGTTGCCCACGTATCACCCTAACAACCTTCCAGGACAAAAACACCAAGCTCCTCAACAAACTTTACTAATTAGCGAGACATACAACATGAAACTCAGATCGGAAAGCCAATGCCACCTGAGACAACAACATTGGCAGCTCATCAAATTAAATATGTTAACAAAGATTGCAATTAAAGTTATAAATTAATGCTTACGCGTGTGCCTTTCTAGATGCCCAACCTTATTGTAATAAGGACACATGACTAACCATGAAATTACTACCAACTGATAACCCAATAAAAACCACTTTAAAGAAGAATAATTGACATTTCTTGAGTTCTTCAAAAGTTACAATTCAGGATACAAATAGCCTATTCCATTTTTCAAGGGAAAAGACCGTGCTCCTCAACAAACTTTACTAACCAATACGACATGCAACATATATATCAAGACCGTGAAGCCCAATGCCACCTAGAACAACAACATTGATTGCTCAACACTGAAGAAGAATCGCCTTCAAGGGCAATACATAGCTTCTAATGTTGCTCAAATAAACATACATGCAAGATCGAGATTGCGTCTTACCTTGTCAGATTATAGGTGAGGGCCACTTGCTTAGCTTTAAATGAGGACATGTAGATTTTTATTTTAGTACAAAGGGACATGAAATCTTATTTGACAACACGGCGTTAAATTTTATATTTTCCAACACAAAATGGGAGAACAAGCTAGTTTTATTATTTTAGTTTGAAGAATATCCCCATATAGTATGACCCACACACACAATTTGCTTTTGCCTTTACAAAATCAAATGGTGTGTGTAATGTATGCCCGTGAATTATTAATACCTGCCCCTCCACATTTACCATTAGAATATTTCTCCCATCAGTTTGTGGAGTGCAAAGAAATGAAAAGGTAACTTTTCGGACATAAATTGTCATTTATGGAATTGTCTGAAATTACAAATAAGAAATCGCTGTTGTTGAATAATAATAATTATAAGAATTGGTTCGGATACAATTAACAATCATATATGATAAATTAGAACATCATTATTCACTTATTGGGTTTCAAAGTTCCCATTTACCGAATTGCAATATACATGGTTTCAAATTCCAAATTCAGGGCCAATAAGGTCAAATGCATGCTTAAGGGGGACGCCGCGGACGAAACATTCAGGAAGTATATGCCAAATTAACACGAGGCGACTGCGCGCTTTGTTAATTCAGTTCTGCACAATTGAGTGACATAAAGTTAATTAAACACAATAAAAAGATAATAAGTGCTATTTTTTCCCCACCCTTTTCTTCACAAAAACTAATACAGTTACAATTACAAATACAACTAATAGGGAACGTGCAGAGTTGCAGTTACAAAAATGTGACAAGGGTTACCTTCAATCCTTTCATACATTTGGAGACCCAATGTCACTAGGAACCCATTTGGATAGGCACCGAGAGCTCGTCCTATCTGAACCGTCCAGATCGGATCTGGACCATCTGGATTTTATTATTTAAAATTAGTGATTTTTTAACAAAATGTTAGTTGAGACATTAGCTTTATTTTAAATTTTCTATCCACTAAAATAATTTTTTTTTCAAAAAATAAAATCTGGACCATCCAAGTCTAATCTGGACAGTCCAGATTGGACGAGCTCTCATTGCCTGTCCAAACCAGTTTCAATGTCACTATCTGCTAGGCCATAATGCAAAGGGGGCCGAAACTGAGGAATCCCAATCCTGAACAAATTCGGTGGTATTATTCAAGGGAATAGCACATATGACATGGTAGACGGGAAGCGGAAACATCGAGACACCCAAAGACAACACCAAACATAATAATTCCCACACCTGATTATGATGATAGGGTTGGACTTAGTCTTACTTGCTTTGGTATCATTAAAGAAATTTAGCCATGTGTGACCAAGCTTGTCTTCACGGACAGATGATAAAGGCTCTTCCCTCTGTCACAGCTGCAATTTTTGCGTACCGAAACGTCTCGGCCAAAACACACACATGAAATTTAAGGAAAAAAATGATAAGCCAAAAGTCTGCTGTTGAAGTAGGAAAAAATGTTCTTTACACGAGAAAAAATTAGCCGCATGACACAACAAAACAAAACCCCTTGGTTGGCTAACAACTCGTCAAATTGATTTTGAGCGTTTCTCACAATAACGAACAATTTTTGCAAACTCTTACGATGAGAATATAATGATTCTTCACCATATTGCGTCAACAACTTGAGCCATATTCGAAATCCTAAAAACTAAAACAAAGCACCACCTCACTTAAATTAGCATCCTACAGTTATGTTGAAGGCTTGTAAATTCACATCTCCTTACCAAAGTGATCTTTGAAAAAACACCATGCAAAATCCACTGGCCCGTGCAATACATGGGGGGGAGAAAACATCGTTAAATCTATAATTATAATTATCTGCACATAGGTAAAGATTAATTCTAACCAATTACAATTGATATCTTTTAAGAACTTTGTGTAATCCATTTTGCTTGTTAGAACAAAATATAGTACATGTACCTAGTTCGGATGTTGTGGCTACTCTTCTACTTCTACATGCTTATCACAAAGACATCATTCTATTATGTATATTGATTGTACATATAACCATAATTGATACCGTAAAACCTTATGTGATTAACTATGCATATAACATGCTACAAGGATGTTGTAGCTATTCTTTAAACAAAATATGTTGACATGGGACAAGTTATAATATTTATCAACAAATGTGAGGTTCAATCTTTTGTAAGTGCTAGAGTTTGTTTTCTAGTCTTCCAACTCCCCAAAAGCTTGAAGGAATCCTACAATATCTATTTTATGCAAAATTGGTAAATAACTCAAAGTTATAAAATGAGATGCACAATATCCGATTTTCAATTGGTAAATAAAAAATGAGCTTCAAATGTTGGGTACCAATTAGTTCTTCATTTGTTGTGGTGCAATTGGTAATGTTTTTTAGGGGAATAAAGTTGAATACTTCCTCGGGGATTAGGAAATCTACTTCCTCAAAATATGTGGCCTTGTGGAATCTGATCTTCTAGAAGTGTGTGTGGTCACTTTATGTTTGTCATTGTTCTCTAGCATCTCAAAATTTTCAACATGATAGACTTCTCCCTCCATGATCTCTTTCAAGTAGCAGTCCAACAATCTCAGTTTCATTGCAAAACCCTCGATTTGGGTGCCATGCAATTATTACAAAGTTTACCATTAGTAGTTGCGCTAAAGTACCAGAATGAATGGGGGAAGGACACTGCATATGTACCTGTTCATCCGCCAAAATCATGCCAACCTTTTAGAGAGCATATGATGGGATCTTCTTATAGGAAACAAACTTTTTAAGAACACGTGCGGTAATAACCCATCTTCAAATAGGACAACTTATGTTGAATTGCATGTAGGCATAATAATAACACTTTGAAATTTGAATTAATTAATGTTAAATGGTAGCTTTTCCAATGCAACCAAAAAGTGTAATTTGAGGTATGTGAAAGGTGTATAGGTTGCATAATGCTACATTGAGAAGGATTGGGGGGAAGGGATTTTCAAGATGGAATATCACCTAAAGGGGGGGTGAGTAGGTGATCTCAAAAATCTTTTCGCAAGTTGTGTAAAAGCAATAAAGAAATAGAGGGTGAAAGAGGAAATGGACACAGAGAAATTTATTCTAGTTCGGTCTAATCGTTCGACCTACATCCAGTCCCCAAGTACACCCTGAGATTTCCACTAACTCTTCAAAATACAATTATAACTCAGAATGATCCTTTCACTCTCGGACTCACTCCCCCTTACTTGGTGCAATCATACACCCACGACTTAAGTTTCAAATAGAAAATGATAAAAGTGTTTTTACTTCCTCACGAGTATGATTAATGAACACTAAAGTACAGTAATATCCAAAGGTTTGAAACTATTAATTGCAATAACTCATAAATAAATACGCAGAGTTTCGGTAGGTGGCAATATTGAATGCTTTAGCTTTTATACGGTTCTCCATTAATATCGTTGCAAAGAACTTGAATATAGTCGTTGTCTCTTATTTGAATTTCCATTAGACTCTGTTGTTCTTCGTTAGGCCAAGTCAACCGTTGCTTCATTAAATGCGATCGCCGCTTTCATTAAATGTGTTGGCCGTTGTTTGTACTTGTGTATAGCGTGACTTAGAGTGATAGACGAAATAGGTATGCCTCGAAGGAATGTTTTCTTCTGCAACAAACTCTTATTCTGATTGTTGCTCTGTTTTTCTGTCATCATTTAATGTTGTTGCCACGTCAAATTGCTTTTCATTCAATCTTGGATTAAATAGGGTTAATGAACTAAAACTTAATCAAGAGAATTATTAAATGTAATAATATTAAGTTTGAAGATGATTAATAGGTAATGAATAATAACCAGAGTAATTAAATGATTTTAATGATGTGTGAAAAGCTAATATTGATACTGATCCAGTTAATACATTCTTGAGAATCCATCATTCTACACTCGAGAATCATATAATAAAGGAGAGATTTGTATCAGGCATATGCAAGATTCATGTATGCCATACTTGAGAATTATAAACCTATACTCAAGAATTAATGTATGTATTCAAACATATAGTGTGTTCTTATTTAAGACATTCTTGAGAATCCATATACAATACTCAAGTATCATCATGTTGAATGGAACATGAATAGTGATTTGTCCTAGCATCCTCGAGAATTAAGTTTCCATTCTTGAGAATCAGCGTGACCATATGGCAAACAAGTATAACCCATTCTCGAGAATTGATCACCTATACTCAAGAATTAGTTTTAGATTGAATTGATTTGAGGCTGCACACTAATACTCGAGAATCATCGCTCATTCTCGAGAATCCATGATATTATTCCAACTTGCAAATTGTTTAAGCATACTAGAGAATTCCAACTCATGTACTCGAGAATTATATACCTATTCTCAAGAATCAAATTCCAATACTCGAGAATTAAGTCTGTCGAGGTTTGGGTATTTGAATACGACTAAAGTCGCTGGTACTCGAGAATTGTAGCTTCAAACTTGAGAATCATTATTTCATACTCGAGAATTGATGTCTATAATATTTAACTTCTTTGTTGAAGCTTGATTCAAAAACCTTAAAGTTTGAAGTTGTTATCATCAAAACATTCAGAGCCAACGGATTTGAGTTAGTAAAGTTTTTGTGATTAAAACAAATAAAGAGGGGGTTTCATTTTCATTAAATGGGTCTAAAGGTAGGGGTTAGGAATTTCAAGTGGATGGGTTTTGTGGGTGAAAATAACTAGGAGGGTTACATATATTAATTTAATTGCATGGGTGGATGGTTGGTTCAAGGAAATTCCATAGACATCCAAAAGCAATTAACAACAAAAGAAAAGTATCATAAACGGTGTTAACCTATATATATACACAATGACACTGAGGATGTTAATTAATTTAATCAACTAAATCATTTATGTAAATAGAATAATCTTGACTCACCTTCATGAAATTAATATTCTAAAATCCTTATTTTATTATTTAAGCATGTTGTAAGAAGGTGTTGTAGCTACCCCTCTAACACACAAGCTAATCACAAATATGTCAATCACGTGCACTTAAATTATGTGCATGCACAACTTAATGGAGAACTTGAGCTTGTTTGGGTTAGCGGTAGAATTTTTAATAGTACTATTGTGTATATACCGGTTAGTTAAAGTTATTTTGGTACTGTTATACTATGACAATAGTGTTTGGATCACCGTATTGCGAACTTTGTAGCTTGTGATCAAGAATGATTTCTATTATCAGTATACTATTCTATACTTGTGTTGCTCACTTAATATCACTGTATTACTATGATAAATATTGTAATTACAAGGGGTATAACAAAAATATATGATTAGTGTATATTTTATAATTAACTAAGTATAGATTTTGAGATATATTGAATTGAATTTATTAATATTTTATACTTATTTAGTTATATTTTATATATTTATTTATCCTTTAATTAATGATAGGATATAAGGAAAGTTCAATATAAAATCTATCAATATCCTATGTTTTTCTTATAAGAGATATCATGAGATCTAAGGGCAAAATATCATGGGTCAAAAAGTCAAACAAAAACCAAAACGTTGAACCCATAATTATGTGCAGACTCGGCCAAAGAAATGAATCAGATATGATATCTCATGTCTTTAATCAATATAGGTGTGTGGACCCCGCGCAAAAACAATAACCCTAAACTAACATCTATTTAAAGGTGAAGGCCGAAAACTGAACTGAACGGAGAACAATTAATTGAAAGCAAGAGTGCGACGGCCGAGAACGAAAAAGAAAGAAAAAAGGGGAAACGCGAGAGATCAATTGAGAAGGCTGGAAACACACTGACGACAATTAAAGGATCAGAGCAGCAGCAGTGCAGAACGAAGAAACGAGTAAAAGGAAAACAGGGACGCACAAAAAGAAGCAGAGGCTGAGCAAGAAACGGTGGAGTTTGATTTATTGTTTAGATTCTAGCGTATTTCTTTCTTGTGAACTCTGAATTCCTATTTGTTATGATCTGGATTGAAGCCATGTGTGGCTAATTTATTTTTCAACCTAGAGGAACTATGAACTTGTTTGGATTTTAGAGATTATTCGCATTAATTAGTTTTGTTTATTATTAATTCAGTTTATTTAATCTTGTTTTTATTATTAATTGCTTAGTGATTGGCCACCATTGAGTATGTTTTGTTTTGGGGATTTATGATTGAACTTGACAAAGGGAATCTTAAATTGACCTTGAGATTAAATAATGTGGAATTAGATTTTAATTTAATTTGCGTTTAGGATAGACATATATCTAGAAGTTCCACATAATCAAATTAGAGTGAGCCCGAGTTGAATTGCATCTTAATTAGTCATGTGAGACATTACATAATTAATTGAGATAGGTATATAAATAGACCGATAGGCATTTATAAATATTAATACTCTAGATTAGCTGATTAAATTAAGTTAAAATTAATTTCGTGGGAATAAAATCTAATAAACAAACAAGAGATTAGTGACTCTAGGTTGTCCTTTTGATATTGAAATTTGCTCTCCTGAAAAGTCTTTGGCGATTTATTTTTTATCCTATTTGCATTTCTTCTACTCAATGAAAACAATTATATTCAACTTAAACGAAAAAAGAAAATTTGACACCTAATCGCTAGCTGAATTAAGTCTTTGTGGGATGACCTTGATTTACCACTTGCTATTTTCATGACCAGTACACTTGCGGTGTACTTAGTTAAATTTTGATAGCATCAATAGACATCATATCATGAATCATAATCACTTAATAGATATTTGGAGGCTATAAAAACTCTATATATTCACATATGTGAATGGTAAAAAATACACAGGAACTTCATCTCCCGTGATTATAAGGATTTATAATATTTTCTACTGCCTAGGAATTTCAAAATCTCAATTTATTAGTTTATTAGTGCAATAAATCATATTAATACCACATTATATTAATAATTATTTTGATGTGAATAAATTTGGGCTTAACAGTTAAATTCATATTTGATTAACAGTTGACGTCTAATTATTAATTTAATCTTAGAAAACATGCGCTATAATTTTATACGTACACCCCAAAGTGCTTCACATGGGAAAATGTTAATAAAAAAAGAAAAAGAAAAATGCATAGTAATTTAGATGAAAGGTTAGTTATTGGATAATACCCCTAACCCTGATCCAAGGAAAAAAAGAAAAGAAAAAGCAAGAAGCCTGTTGCTACCATAAAGTAGTGTGAGTGAATGAGATTCAGAAGTATATCGACATTTCCTATGTCCAAACTTACATTATCAACAGCGGCCCAGATCGTATTTCTGAATGAGAGGTCACAGCCACAACTTGGAAGGAGGTATCTAATACTTGAGAGATTTGTGGCAGAAGCCTCCTTGATTCTTTTAGATTTTGTTCCCTGGCTTGTAAGGTGATTCTTCTTAATTTAATCTCAATTGTTTCTTTGTCATCTAAAATCAGATGAGATATATATGTGTGTGTGTGTGTTTTTCCTGGTCTGACAATGAAGAGGGTCGCTTAGAACTCACATTTGAGTTGAGGGACAAGAACAACAAGGACATATTATAGTTTGATGAATCCTCAACTCCTAGAAAAATTCAAAGAACTCATGCTTTCAACTGCTTGATCTGCTTGATCGTGGATGATTGATAAATCCCAATTTTCATATATTTTATCCCGCCTTATTCATTTATTTTAGAGACTATTTTTAGCTAAATTGGATTTATTAGATAATATTTGGATTGTTAGCCAATTTTAGGAAATAATATAAATCTGAATTAATTATGAGATTATTGGACTCAAATTAATAATATTCTAATTATTATCTTGTGATTGAATAATATTTCTAAATATGATATTATCATGATTTTATTTAATTTCTGCCCATAAAAAAAAGGCTCTTAGATTTCTTTTAGAGAAGCCAAAAAAAATCCAATAATAAAATTTTATTGGGTTTCTTATATTTTAATGGGCTCAAGTAAATACCCATAGCTCCCTTCTCCTTTTCTATAATTAACCTAGCGGCTGCTAGGTTTAAAAGAAAGAAGCTGAAGGCCGAAAGATTGAAACAATCATCACCACACACGAGACGTTAGACGCCGAAGACCAAAAGACGCAGGAAGGAGGTAGGAGTAATTGAGGTGGCTGTTGGAGTTCTCCAATAATCATCTATTCTCCAATTCCATTAATTCATCTCCTTCCTTCACGTTCACGTACAGTCACGGGACCCCACCATCCAATTGATCAATTCCTCATTCTTCCATTCACGCACGGATTGCCACACACGGACCAAGATTCATCCATCAATTAATCAATGGCCACGTCTTGAGGTGGACGCCGAAGACCAAAAGACGCAGGAAGGAGGCAGGACGCCGGACGCCGAAGACCAAAAGACACAGGAAGGAGGCAGGAGTAATTGAGGTGGCTGTTGGAGTTCTCCAATAATCATCTATTCTCCAATTCCATTAATTCATCTCCTTCCTTCACGTTCACGTACAGTCACGGGACCCCACCATCCAATTGATCAATTCCTCATTCTTCCATTCACACACGGATTGCCACACAAGGACCAAGATTCATCCATCAATTAATCAATGGCCACGTCTTGCGTGAAGAGTTTGAGGAAGAAAAATTCATGGCTGCTTAAGCTAGTTGGAAGACAACTTGGGAGGGCCTAGGGCTTACACTTGAAGATAACACAGGAGTGTTTTTCCTTTTATTAATTTAGTTCAAGACTTGAGATTATTTAATTTTAAATGATTTTGAGTTGTTTTATTGGAAACAATGTCACTGTACACATATTATTTAATTTGGATTAAATTAATAATTTGGATTTAAATTGTGCTTAAGGTAATTGTTGGGATTTTTGTTTGCAAACCGTTTGATTGTCAATTATATTATTAATTGAGTTTTCATTATTAATGTAATTGTCAATTTAGGTTTATCCTCTTGATTGTTTAATTAAGTTGTTTACTTAAGCAATTGTAAACAAGATTTCTAAGATTATTTTGGAATTAAATGTGATTGATTTTTAATGAGTTTAACTAGAAACCACTTATTTCATTATGAGTTTTCGAGTGGAATATGTGTTATTGAACTTGAAGGTTTCTCATGTTTCAATTAGGTAATTGAACTCATTAATTTCAATCTCTCATTAACCTCCCTTTGGTCTAATTAATTAATTTGGGCTAAGAAAGTTAACACAATTTGAATCCTAAGTTATCCCATTCATCATCATAATTGAATTAGATCATTATTATTTTACTTGCTTTTAATCAATCTTTTTATTAGGATTTGAATTCTTCTCTCATAAGAAAAACCCCAAAATTGCATTCAAATTCATATAGATTAGTCTCATTTTCATATAGGTTTTAGAGTCAATTGCATTAGTACATTTAGTTAGTTAATTACATATAGGTAGTAGTGTTTCGCATCCTAATTTAGGTTCATTTACATTCCATTGCATCTTCTATCACTTGAAAGTTAGTCTTAAAAAAAAACCAAAGTTAGTCTTAAAGAAAACCCACAGCTTGTTCTTTGGGAAAATGACTTAGGTTGACCCTAAACTGCATAATTAAGTATGACTTAGTTTAATTGATTACTTTAACGACAAAAACAACTCATCAATGATCCAACCATTTTTTACAGCCATGGCAAGGAGAGGTCCTTGGCTTTTGAAGAAGACGAAGGCAACAATGGTAGCATTTCTCTGACCACACCTCCGATTGGCAACCACCGTAATGCCAGGAGAAGAAAAGGCATATCCCACAGGGCCCCATTTTAAATAAAAATCAAACATAAACGAGAAGATGACGACGACAAATGTGGATAGGTATAAAGTTCTGTTCATATACTATTGTGATCAGAAGAAACATTCTTATAAATAATCAATAATCTGTGTGTTATCTTTATAGGAATAGGAATGGGATAATACAGGGACAATAGATTGTAGCTAGCTTAGCTTATTGTATAATTAAGGGATATAGAGGTAATTTAGCCTAAATTCTAAATCCCTGATTGTATAATATAACCCAATTAATAATATATTAAGTTTAGTAACCCAATTTAAAATTTGAGTAATTTAACCGTCTTTATATGGGATTTTTTCTTGTGATATTACTAATCATTATAGTAAAATTATACAAAAATTATGAATCATAAATCATAATCACGTAATAGATATTTTTCAAATTAAGAATGCCCAAGAACTCCATTTTCCATCATTGTAGGGATCTCTAATCATTTTTTTTTTCAATGTCATTAAGTACCGTAGTGTAATATTAATTAGGTCCATATTTTATACACATACATATGGAGAAATCTCACTTCCAGATTCCTCAATTTTGAGTAATGTAGATTATTTCTATATTTGACTTGTTATTTCCTTTTTAAAATTTTTTCTTTAGGTGGGGGTTTAAAAAAGTTTCTTTCAATTTTGCATTGAATTATATTTATCTCCCATAACGAGCGAGCGGGGTGTAAATTCAAAAGCTTCTTTCAATTTTACATTGAATTATATTCATCTCCCATAACGCGCGGGGTGCAAATTCTTGTTTAATCAATTGAGTGTGACTAAATATCTAACAATTAAATTATCCTACTATTTGTGCATTCAAAATTGTTCAATAGTATTTTCAACATATTTCAACTTAAATGAAATGTTGAAAAATTCAAAAGGTTAATTAATTGTCCAAAATTAATTATCCATATATTTAGACAATTATATAACATACCAAAAATTATTTTTCAAATTTTCTAGAATTTTAAATAGTTAAAATATTAATTTCCCTCAATTTGAACAATTAACTTGGTCCATAGTACACATTAATTTAGCCCACATTAATCTCTGGAACATGAACAAAATGGCCCGAAAACCACAAACCCACAAATTGAGCTCAAACTCTAATTTTCCAGAAAATAAAATTAATAAATTCTGGAATGGGACCAAATTGCCTGAACTTTAAAAAATTTGAATAAAGCCCAACAATAATTTTCAGAGGCAATGAAAGAAATATTTGAGCCCATACAATCTCTTGAATTAAATCACGTCAGTTTCTGGACATAAGCTTAGTGGTCCAAACAATAATTGTATGAAATAGAGGTAAAAGTACGAAGAAAACCCTAATTAATTAATTACCAAAATGTTATTGTGACAAAACTATTAACCCATCTGCCCCCTGTAATCGATTACATGCCTTGTGTAATCGATTACAGAGAGTCAGATATTTTTTTTTTTCAATTTTTACACTATGTGATCGATTACGTACTGTAGCGTAATCGATTACATAAAACTATACACTATGTAATCGATTACGCTGACTGACATAATCGATTACATAGTGTATAATGCCATGTAATCAATTATGCTACAGTGCGTAATTGATTATATTTCGACAAAAGGCAAATTTGGCAGTTACACGATATGTAATCGATTGCACCACGAGCCATAATCAATTACATTACGCGATTTCGGTTTTTTAAAAGGCCCAAACCACCCGAAACCCTTCATTTTCATTTTGCATAACTGATTAGGGCTCCCCACTCTCCTCCATTGTGATTTTCAGCCAGAAAGCTTCGGATTCAAGCCGTTGATTGAGGAAAAATCAAAGATTTGCTCTCATTTGTGTTGATTTCGGTAGGTTTTCGGTACCCATTACGAATTTGTCTCTATTTTCTCCGTTTTTCTGAACATATGGTGCATGTAATTGATTAGGATTTGTTTTATTTGGGTATGTAGTGTTTTGATCATTGATTTGAATTGTTGGCTGTTGTTTTTGAACAAATGAGAGATTAAATATATGTTTTTCTATGTTTTGGAAATGGGCAGTAGCTATTTTCATGTGAAACTAAAGCAAACAGTGGGATTGAAGCATGAATTACAAGTTATTGTGTGTATGGATGTTGACGGTTATTGATTATGTTTGTTTTGATTGTTGATTGTGCATTTTACGGACAATGACATTGTGACCGTTGACGAATATTGACATTTGCATTGTGATTATGCCATTAATTGTGTTTGTTTCATGTTTGTTGATGATTTATGTTGTCTCTTTGTAGGTATTTGTTGTCATCATGCCTCCACGCAGACGAGTTCACAGTCAGGCTGAGACTGAAAGATGTTCGAAGCAGCGGAGGGAGGGTGATACATCCGGCTCTTAGGCACAGCCGGAAGAACTCCGGTATGGATATCTGTTGGAACATCTTGTAGCATTCCACAAAATATTCGTACAGAAATTTGCCTACAGATGCGTGATCAAGCCCAAGTCACTGGACATGGCGTTTTTCGCAGAGGAGGGATTTGATATAGTCCCACTGCTGGAGGCTTCGCATCTGCGTGTCTTGGCGGAGTTCGTCAGTCCTTACTCAAAGGATATGGTTAGAGCTTTCTACCATAACCTTAGCTACATTCATAGAGACCTAAAGTCACGCGTATGTGACATTGATATAGTTATGACAGCTCCCATATGGGCCCACATACTGGCATATGATTTTGATGTGGCGGGCACCATTCTGTACGATGAGGATACCAATGTCAACCTACCTGGATATGACCGAGCCGTCGTCGTCCATGACATCAGGAGGCCATTGGGTCAGAGAGCCTTTTTCACTGTGGGGCATCTGACTGTGGATGCACGGATCCTCTTCTACGTGCTGACCCATATTTTGTTCCCTCGGGCCTACAACCATTCCAGGGTGTTGGAGGTATATACCGGTCATGTGGGCCATCCGTCATGTCCCGCCGGTGAATTGGAGACATTATATTTGTTGGATGATGTCCAAGGTGAAGCATAAGGAGAACGCCGCACTCCCATTCGCCTATTTAGTCCACCGTATTTTGAACCATTTTGGTGTTCCGATGGACAATGAGGACATGGTGGATCAAATGCATTGGAACGCTGTCTTTGGGAGGCGCCTACTGGAGTAGTGCAAGATCTCGAAGAATGATCATGGTGTCTAGGTATGCACTACTATTGACGAGGACGATGCACCGGCTGTTCATCCCGTGGTTGATCCTGAGGTCCCTATGCAGGACAATGGCAACGCTGATGATGAGGACATGGTTGAGCGGGATGGTAGATTCTCCCTACGTTATGTGATGATGCAGATGAGGCAGATAGACCTCCGACAGAGAAAGCGGTGGAAGAGCCATTTTGAGAAGGAGAACAAGCAATGGCGGTGGATGCAGAGCCGGATGCGTGGCTTGGAAGAAGGACTGCGGCATTTACAGGGCGGACAGGACCAGGTGGCTACCGGGGAGGAAGACCAGGTGCCTGTTGTCTCCGAGGAGGAGGAGGATTACACCAGTATGGTGTAATCGATTACACTAGCTCCAGAAGCACAATGAACAGGTGAATTCATATAGGTGAATGTCCAAACTCATGTCCAACTCCTTTTTACCTATAAATGTGACTTGGGGAAGGTAATTTACCCAACAATTAACCGTCCACCCTAGGCTTAGTCCATCAATGTCCCCATATCAATTTTTGGTCCAACGATACATGGCAATGACATAATTGATTAGCACATTTGCATTCAACCTTTTTAGAGAACACATATCAATAAACTGAACACCAAAATACATCAACAAACTAGTTACACATAAGTTCACCAATGTCATCATAAATGAAATACAATAACATAACTTGTCCACTTTAAGCCTGCCTATTCCTCAACGGACACATACGGATATTATGACCAACTTGCTTGCAATGCCGACATTGGGACTGACTGCTTCACGGTTGAGACTCCACCCAATCCATCTCATTTGTATCCTCGTAGACTTTGGTCTTCCCTTTCTACGTGACAAACTTGCATCCGGGATAACGGTTGGGCATCTACTTGTTGAATCAATCGTTCATTGCCTATCGGGTACCAGTGTGCAGCATATACCTGACTAATATATAGTAAGGTGAACACCAGGTCAACATAATCATAATGTTTAAAATTTTCGACCCTGCACACTACTAGCACGTGGACGCATGGATACCTTCTTGTTGTAAACCTCCCACATTGGCATTTGCGATTAATCAAGTCAACCCGCATTGTGTCCCCAGCATATGCGTCTTCAACCTCAAATAACCCTAATTCTTTGTCATATAGCATCACCCGACACGCGACTGTCTGCCTGTTCATCTTTTGTATGCGATCTTCAACCTTTTTAAAGACTATCCTACTTGCAGCAATGTGTTTAGTAATCTCAACACACCTCGTAACGAAATATTGTACAAGTCTACTACATGTGATCTTGACCAATGCGGTTATCGGTAGATTACGTGCCCCTGAGGACCTTGTTGACACACTCGGATAGGTTAGTCGTCATGTGATCGAACCTCCGTCCGGCTTCATCGTAGGACCTGCACCATTTCTCCTTTGGAGCCCGATCAAACTAGGACACAACCGTCGGGTTTGCCTCAATGAACTCTTGAAACTTTTTGTCAAATTGAATCTTTGAACTCATGTACCCTGCATGACAGCGAATGTAAACTCATTACAATCGTAACAAATAAATGCTTACAACAATGTGAAACACTTAAATGGAATGTGAAATTTCATACCTAGTTTCATAACTGTTTTCTTCATTTCATTATCCTTAAACCTAGTGTTGAAATTGCTCCTGAAATGATGTAGGCAATACACGTGATAGGCATTGGGAGGCTGCCAGCCACGATGATCTTTAACCGCCTTTATGATACTAGCGTGACAATCAGTTATCAAACAAATAGCCTACCTCTGGGTCACATGAACACGTAGAAGATCAAGAAACCACCACCAATCATCGTACTTCTCACCAGGAGGAACAATTGCAAAGACAATGGGCAGTAGCTTCCCATCCCCGTCCTGTGAAGTGGCAATCAACAAAGTGCCTCTGTATTTTCCATACAAGTAGGTGTCATCAATTTGCAGTACGGGCTTACAGTATTTGAAGGCAACAACGGTCTGGTGAAATGTCCAAAAAACCCTACAAAATATGTGTTTGTCGGTGTAAACATGTTGTCCATCAAAGGCTTCAAAGGTCTCAAGCCTGAAAACCGAACCCACATTACACTGTGTCATGTATGTCAACCAATTAGGCAAAAATGCATACGATTCCTCCCAATCACCAAACAACTTCACAATTGCCTTTATTTTTGCCCTCCAGGCCTTCCTGTATGTAACATTATATCCATACAGATGTTGTATCCTCTCTTGTATCAGTGCTAGTTTTATAGCTGGATCTTCTCTTAACATACTTAGTGAAAACGAATCATAGTCCATTAATGTGTTGTCATAATAAACAAACCGAATGACATTGCAACAAAATAGAAAACATATCGATAATGGTTGCACATATTACGTCTAAATCCAACTGTCTGTGATTCCAAACAAGAGCCTGGTTATGGTAGGTGTGATCTTGACCCCACTTACGAATCACCTAAAAATTTCCATTCTTGGGGACCATTTCCCTCATGTACCAAGGACAACCGTCTGCATGGTTCCGACACCTCATGAAAAACCTATAGTCATCGCTTTTCTCAACTATGCCTGTGTGACGAGGCTTCACGCAATATAATTTCACGGCATGTTGCATTTCAGACTTCGAAGGAAACTGTTGATACAAATATAGTAGATCACCTAAATGCTAACCACCTTGCATGTCATCACCACCATACAACACCTCCGTCTCATCATCACAATGCGCCCAATTAATGCTGAAATAGTGCGGGCTTTCGTTCCAAAATGGCTCAATATCAGTCCTAACAGTCGTACAAATGATTTTTTGTCAAAACCACTGTATAAGAATTATAAATACATCAACAAATACATATTTACTAACTTACCACTACTAACTGGGTTAACACAAAGTGGTGACAGTGACGTTCCAAAGGTACTCAGCTGCACAGTGTCAATGTCATCATCAAAATCAACCTCGACATCAGTATTTGACGAGTCGCCTAGTGGAACCACACTATCAGGTTCTCCCTCCTCGCTATGAATATCCTCCTCTTCCTCACCGTTGTCTTCTTGATCCGCCTCTTCCTCCGTCAATCTCAGCTGACTTAATACTTGTAACGGTGCAGATAAACTAACAGCTTTGTCTTCTTGACCATAATATTGAGGAGATCTTGTATGCATGGGAATAGACGATGCTTCACCGCATTCAACCTCAACATAAATCTCAATAAAATTTTGTGATTTCCGATGATCAAAGTCATCTATAATGCACTCTACGTCTTTATCATTACACACATCGTTACTAATGTAGTATACACTATCAAACCCGACAATAGTCTCCACTTTGGCAATCAACCGATGAATGCAATGGCTACCATGTAGCCCCAATTTTCAGCAAATCCTTTCTTTGAGATGGTTGTACATAGTGCCCCAATTGATTTTCAGCATTTTCATTTTTCCTTCGAATTGCACACCATCAGGCCCTTCAAAATGCCTCCCACTATGGTATATTACGGCAACGTAGGCGTTAGAACTTGAACTCATCCTCCACATGTAAAATGGGAGCTGCAAGGGGGTGGGTTTTAGATTCTACACAAAAACAAAGGTGGATGAAGTTAAACTATAAAGATTACACAACAATACTACATTCAAAGAGGAGAATGGCCTTACACTTTGATGGGTCGCACAAAAACCGACCAAAACACGACTAACCAAAGAGCTTTAGGGCAAAAATGTTGAAATGGTACCGAATGAGCTCAATTTGCCTTTTAAAAAACACATCTGTCAAAATGTAATCGATTACGCACTGTAGCGTAATCGATTACATAGTGTATAGTTTTATGTAATCAATTACGCTACAGTATGTAATCGATTACATAGCATAAAAATTGGAAAAAAAATAAATATCTGACCCTCTGTAATCAATTACACAAGACATGTAATCGATTACAGGGGGCAGATGGGTTAATAGTTTTGCCACAGTGGCATTTTGGTAACTAATTAATTAATTAGGGTTTTTTCTGTACTTTTGCCTGAAAAGGAGACCAACAACCAATTCCAGAAACAAAAAAAATAAGGGAAAATGCATATGGGGGCCCAAATTACCAACGTAATTTCAAAAAATGCGCTAACAACTTTCATATGTCAGCCTTTTCTGACATGTGAAAGTGTAGTAAAATGACAAAAACACCCACACCTAGTTTTTGTCTCTTTCTATGTCTCGATCGTGTCTCTGCCTTCTCTTGTCTCTGTTCTCTCCCACTTGCTCGATGCTCACTCTCCTCTCATTGTCGAAAGTCTCACCGCCATTGTCGGAAGCTGAAAGTCTCGCAGTCACCGTCACTGGTTCTCCAAAGGTAGGAAACATTTTAGGAATTAGGTTTTTTGTTCCTCACTGATAATAGGAGGCCAAATGAAGTAATGCTCAATGGTGGAAATTCAATTCCCAGTTTCTTAACATCAAATGCTTGTGCTCAGGATTTAGTTTACCAAAATGATACCCGACTCCGAATTTTTTCAAGCACGGCAAATCCAGCTCTTGCGTAGGTCAGTATGACATTCAACCTCTTTTCCCTTCACTTTCTTTGGTTTGCCTCTACTCACACGACATGATTTGCAACCCTATTAACCTTTTTTTTTAATTGAAGATGTCTCAACTTTGCCCATTTAGATAAATAGCTTAACAAGATTTAAGTGCCATAGAGCTGTCTGAAGTTAAGTTTATGTAATTTACAATTAACTAGTAGAGGCATCATAAGTGCTCCCAATAAATTTATGCCAATGCTTGGAATGATTAAGTAGTCCTCATTAAACAACTTTAATGATCTTCTAATAACCATTCAAATGGAACCGTTAACTTATTTTGCTACATTTGTGAACTTGTTTTGATTGATACATTTGAACTGTAGCAATTACTATATGACAAAATATCTAGTATGCAAAACGCCTAATGCAATTTTGTGTAATTAATAGAAAATTGCCTACTACATGGGCCTGGAGCTTGGAAAAATAAAAATAAAGCGTTTTTATGATGGTGAGATATATGTTCAACTACAAGTAAGTGTCAGAGGATGTGATATGTTTCTTGTGTAGCCCATATGTCCTCCTGCCAATGAGAATCTTATGGGGCTTCTTATAATGATTGATGCTTGTATGAGGGCTTCAGCTAAAAATAGTACTGCAGTCATTCTATATTTTGGATATGCTAAGGCTGATAAGAAGGTTAGATTGTGCATTTAGACATTTGAACTCATCCATTGTATTTTTATAGCATGAATGTTAAATTGGAAGATTCTCCTGCTCTCTCTTTTTGGCGACCCAATCACATTTTGGGTTTCAATTTCACTGCTTTGTTTCCCTGCTGAAATATTTCTTCCCTCTACAAAAAAGCTGGCTCAAATGCTTTTATTTAGTTGAAACTCTGCATTTAGGATGCTTATTTCAACCTCTTTAAGATGTTCATGATGTATTTCCTATTTATAATTGAACTTGGTGTATATTCTTCTATTTCTGTTGGTATATTATTCAAAGTATTTTTCTGTTGTTTGGAGGACAATGTTAAAACGCATACCAATTCAATAGTAATTTTCTCCTTACAATTGAAGTATAATAAGAAAAGTTCTATGAGCCCTAGACGTTCATAGAATTTTATTGGCATTTCTGTGTTAAGTTATAGAAAGGCCATGCTCACACTGATATTGACAAAAATTTACAGAAGACTATGAACTCTAAAAACATATGAGGTTTCTGTTCTTGGTCTAACTTTGGAATGGTTTGGGAGTAGTTTGTTTAAATCCCTCCTTTCCTCCATCTTGCTCTGTTTCATTATTTCGTTGTTTGAATGCAAGGGAGCATTATCTAAACTAGTGGTGGATCCACACTTGCAGACACAAACTTTTTTTTTTTAACACTTCCCTTCACGACGTCAGGTGTGGGTGTATTGTAACCAACCTCTTTTCTTTCTCCTTTGCATGATTGTGGGAATCCCATTCATATTTTCTGCTTTCTCTGCTCAATTAAGCGATGCTATTGGGTAAGTTGAAACTCCTCCCTTTTTCTCCTGAATGTGAGTGTGTGCACGCGCACATTGAGCTCTAATAACTTGATGGTGTTGTTTCTGTCCATACCATTAGATTTTGGATACAAAACCTCAACGCAAATGCTTCATGGATATACTCCGAGCAGTCAAGCCACAGTTGTTAGAAGATGAAGACAAAATCCCCAAGGATGTTACATGGCCTAAAGTCCGTGTCTAAAAGGACACGTATGTTTTTATGTGGTTTTTTTTTTAACATTTGACATTAGAAGTTTCATGGCTGATTTGACTAGAACCTATCTGTCTATTTTATTTCAGGGACTCTTATGAGGTTCATGTGCTTTCATGGTTACAGACGTGGGGTGTTTCAGTGCAAGGTGGTGATGGGTACATAATGTCATTCTTTACTGACGACGAAATTCGGGAATTAAAGGTGGGCGTCTTGTGGTAGCTCACCCATCCTCGCAACAACCATCACCAAAAAGTGTAGTCTTTGATTGAGGACTAGCACAAGCAGAAGAAGAGACATTAGGAGGAATACTTGTTAGGACACATTGTAGTTTATGACAAATTTTTGTTCATGACAATTACCTTCACCATTTGTTCTTTTGTAAATTGTCTACTGATGCTAACTTCACAATTTTTGTTTAATGACAACAGCAAATTTTTGCTTATGTTTTGATAGTTGTTCATGGAATGAGATACGCAAAAGATTGGAATGTCATTCTTAAATTTTTGCACAATGTTTTGATATTTCTTCATGGAATACCAATTGCAAAAGAATGGAAAGGTTCTTATGCCAACTTTTGGTTATGTTCAAGGTATTTGTTCAATCATTTATATTAGCCATATCAATTATTTGTAGCAGGAAAACCAATCCTCCATTGAAAACTACATCAGCCCCATTAACAACATAATCAGGCCCCCATTAACAACTGTATCAGCCCCATTAACAACACCATCAACCTCATTAACAACACTATGAGTCCTATTAACAACATTATCAGCCCCCCATTGACAACTGCATCAGCCTATTAACAACATCATTAGCTCCGTTAACAACACTATCATCCCCCCTTTGATAACTGCATCAGCCACATTAACAACACCATCAGCTCCGTTAACAACACTATCAACCCCCCATTAACAACTATATCAGCCCTATTAACAAAACCATCAGTCTTGTTAACAAAACCATCAGCCCTATTAACAGCACCATCAGCCTCATTAACAACATTATGAGCCCTATTAACAACACTATTAGCCTCCCATTGAAAACTGCATCAGCCCCATTAACAAAACCACCAGCTCCGTTAACAACACTATCAGCCCCCATTGACAACTGCATCAGCCCCATTAACAATACTATCAGCCCCATTAACAACACCATCAGCCTTATTAATAACACTATGAGCCTATTAACAACAGTATCAGCCCCCATTGACAACTGCATCAGCCTCATTGACAACACCATCAGCTCCGTTAACAACACTATCAGCCCCCCATTGACAATTGCTTCAGCCCCATTAACAACACCATCAGCCTCATTAACAACACTCTGAGCCCTATTAACAACACTATCAACCCCCCATTGACAACTGCATTAGCCTCATTAACAGCACCATTAACTCTGTTAACAACACTATTGTTGGACCTGGCTATCACCCAAGAGGGGGGTGAATTGGGTGTCTGATAAAACTTTAAGAACTTTAAAAATCTTTTAACAACTTACAGAAGGCAATTCGTATGATAGTAATGAGTTGCAAACCAACAGTCATTCATTTAAACATATATGCTGGAAATATAAGAGTTTAGGGAAGAGAATATGCAAACAGAGATTTATACTGGTTCAGCCCAATCCTTGACCTACGTCCAGTCCCTAAGCTGCACTTGAGATTTCCACTATCTCCTTGTTTAACCAGGCACAAGAGAAAAACCTTTACAATCACACAAGTTCACTCAGGCACTTGTGAAGCTAAATCTCTCACCGAGATACTCCCCCTTATACACCGTAATGTTACAATCTGTTCCCACTCAAGATTACCCAATCTTGAGTAACTCTCGGATAAACAGATAAAGTGTTTAAATGAATCTTCTCTCTCTCAGAAGTGAATAAGATAAATACTGAAGTACATAATCGTTCATCTCACTCACTACTATAAACTATATAAACATTGAGAAACAGAGAGTATGAGCTATCGACGGTGAAGTAGTAAAATCATTTCGTTGGCTTCGTCGATTCTTTCATCAATAGTCGTCTCTTCTTTTGGTTTGAAGACTTTTCTATTTATAGGCAATGAAGATCGATTCGTCTATTAAGTAATTCTTCCTGTTGGAATATAACCGTTGTGACTTGTTCAAAGTTACCGTTGTGAGCTGTGACGTAATCATTCACTTTTTGGTAATCTGATGTTAATCTGGGTTATGATCATCTGAAACTCATTAGCAAACTGATTAAAAAGATTTGAGTATATTAATGAGTAATGATCCGAAGAAAAGAAATCATAATCAGTTGATTTGAATTTTCCGGAGACGGTGATTTGAAAACAGAGATGATCATGCTCGGGCATGATTGTTTGTGTGCTCGGGCAACCAAGGAACTATGCTCGAGCACTCCGGAGCTTGCTCGGGCAACACTTGAATGAGGCTGTTAAAACTTTGAATTATCACTGATGCTCGAGCATGAAACTCTCTTTGCTTGGGCATGATATCGCCAGTGTTCGAGTAGTCTTTTTCTTGCTCGAGCATAACAATGTAGATGAAACTTTTGTTCTCTACTCGAGCAACCTTTTTCTTTGCTCGAGCATGTTATATGTTCTTGTTCGAGCATGCTGATTATCTGCTCGGGCACGATATACGTTCTTGCTCGGGCACGCTGATTATCTGCTCAAGCACGACTTCACACATACTCTGATTTTTGGCTGGACCTCGCTGATTCTCAAGCATGAAGATGACTTCTTCAGCTCTCTAATTCGCTGCTGCTCGTGCATATCAATGCTTTGCTCGGGCATGTCTCTTTGAAACATTTATTTAATCTATTAGGATGAATACTTTCATGTAGAGACAAAAACCTTTACTCCTCAATGTGATGAACAACACAACAGTCAATTTCTCGTGAGTGTCATGACTTCAATATATAGCTTCAATTTTGGTAAACCATCCATGCTCATAAAGCTCTTCAAGTCCTCTTTCAAATGCAATAATAACCAGCTCCAAACTCATGGTATGTTGAGCATTATGATCATATTAATAGAAGTTGTTCTTGAACCGAAGTTTTGCACACTTCTAAAATAGATTATGAACTTCCAAAAATCATATCTCTCTCATTTGATCTTTGTTTTCTGTGATCTTGATGTTTTTGGAAAGGTATGTGAGTCTAGTTTCATATACTACCGATTTCAGCTCATTCCGATGTGTATTTTGTGAGATATGCTCAAATTACCAAACCTTGGTCTGCTATATGATGGTGACAGATAGGGCAACTTCAAAAATTCATAGCTCTCTCATCTGATCCTCTTTTGACTTGAATTTTTGGCAAGATGACACATTATATGTCTAGTTTCATACAAAATTGGTTTCACGTCAATTTGATTCTTGATTTGGGAGATATCATTGGATTACCGAACATCGCCTGAAACAGAGTTGAATAGAGTGTCGCTGAAACATCTGAAACATAGGCTTGCTCGAGCATATGTATGGCTTGCTCGAGCATATGTATGGCTTGCTCGAGCAGACCAGTTTTTCATGCTCGAGAAGACCCATTTTCATGCTCGAGCATGGTCGAGGAATGGCCGGTATTGTAGCATAATCACTGTAGCAACTCGTACACTGTAGCAACTCAGTTACTATTCATCGTGAGGCTTCAACTTGCTTATTTTAACTTCGAATTGCATTGTTCCAACTTCTATTTGATCATAGAGCCTTGGATATTGATATTCTCATAATATTGATCAAGTTCTTCTTTCTTCAATCTCCTCTCTCTTGATCATTTTTTATAATTCAACAAAGTAATTAGTTAATGTATATGATATGAACTTTTTGCTCTTACTAATGGCATCTATATAAGACATCATCAAAACTAATCATAACCAACAACTATGAGCCCCCCATTGACAACTGCATCAGCCCCATTAACAACACCATCGGCCCCGTTAACAACACCATCAGCCTCATTAACAACACTATGAGCCCTCTAAACAACACTATCAACCCCCCATTGACAAATGCATCAGCCCCATTAACAACACCATCAGCCCCCCATCGACAACTGCATCAGCCCCATTAACAACACTATCAACCCCCCATTGACAACTACATCAGCCCCATTAACACACTATCAGCCCCCAATTGACAACTACATCAGGACCATTAACAAGTCCATCAACCCCGTTAACAACTACATCCGCCTTATTAACAACGACATTAGCCCCATTAACAAGTCGATGCATCCATGCTAACTTTAAATTTCACGCAAATTTGATTACTTTCTTTCCCAATTAAAGATGATATTATTCTTTGCAACTCCTCATATGTGGTTCCTTCCTTGGCGCATCTTGTTTTTACATCAGCCCCATATAAGTGTTTTCACATTCAACCATTCCTACTAACAAATAGACCTCCCTCTGTTTCAATGCCTAAAAAACAGAGCAACCTTCCTCCCCAAACAAACCATTCCTTACTTTCAATTGCTTATGTAGCTGTCATATTTTGCTGATATTGTTATCATATATTGTTGATATTTTTTGCTGATATTGTTGTCAAAAGGGGCTGATGTAGGCTGATAGTGCTGTTAATGGGGGCCGATTAGTTGTTAATGGGGCTGATATTGTTGTTAATGGTGGTTGATATAGTTGTTAATTAGGGTTGATATGGTTGTTAAAGGGGGGATGACATAGTTGTTAACACTCACTAATGTAGTTGTTAATAGGCACTGATGTTATTGTTTATATAACACCCTGAATGTTGGGTCTAAAGACATGAGAATTAACCTAAGATAAGATGACTACTAGACCCCCAAGAGTCAAAGGTCTTAAGTGGGAAAATTATTTAAGATCATATTTTGTTGCTAAAAGGAAATTAATTGGGATTGATAGGGATAAATTATAGCTCCCATATTTGAATCAATTCTTTATTTTTCCTTAGCCATGTTCTAATGTATATATGTAAAATCATTTTCTACGGCCATTGGAAATAAAACGAAACTATCATGCAACAGGATATATATACATATGTGTGAGGCAATTATATATGTTCCATTGTCTCTCTTTGGGCCCAACATGTAAAAACTAGCAGCACTCATTAGCATATAAATTTCGACCAAAAAAAAAATTAGCATATAAATAAATCCCATACTCCTTCTCACGTGATCAGCAACATGGAGAATATATATATCAACAAGTTAATTGATCTAACCTCATTCTCTCTTTTCTTTTCTATCCGTGTCGGCCTAACACAAGAACAGCAAAGCAAAGTGTATATATTCTCATGCATGAGCCAAATCACGCCACCTCACCCTTTTATGCATATCAATTTCCTATTAATCCTCTTCTTATTCACGGCACATATACATACATATACTTCTTCCATTTAATCATCAAGCCATTTAATGTATATATGTGTTGGCCACGTGTTATTTACCTCTCCAAATTATGACACTTCACTCCTTCCCTCCCTCAATTTAATGACACCTCACACCCCTCAAACACCTTTAAATTCGGCCAGATTAGACAAACATTCCAGCCCTTAATTAATTTGCATTCGGCCAAGAAATAGGAGGTAGGGTGAGAGATAGATCGAGAAAGAGAGGGAGAGTCGGAGAAGAAGGAGGTTCAAGTATGTGCGATTCAAACATGCAAGCTTGGAATTGGGTTTAGGAAATCAATTAATGAATATCTTTCCAGGAATTGGAAAGACCACAAGGTAGTAACACTTCTCTCACATATTATGTATATCTTTATATGCTTGTATTTATCGTTGTATCTATTTATATAGAAGAAAGGGACTGCCACAGCATAAGCCTTCTTTCTCCTTTCCTGCAATAGGATCGGCAACACTAGAAACCATCCAGACAATATGTTCAGTGGTACCAGAATTTCCGCTGGTCTCCATTATATCTTTCCCAGTAGAATAACACTTCCAAAATTCTAATCCCCATGAGTCAAAAAGCAAAGAGTCTCCCTCTTATTCAGTACAAGCATCATCATGCCACGGTGCATTCCCAATTGAACTTAAACACCACATTAGAAACTTTGAAGGGGAATCAGGGTTTTCATATTCTTTTCCCTGGGGACCACAAAAGCATCCCTTCTTAATCACCTCAATATTTGCTCTTTCTAGATAAATACATTCCTCATCTAGATAACATGTATTTGTGACATATTTTTTATGTTCTTGCTTCTCATCCGTAATCTAATTTTCCCATATCTTGTTAGATTTTGAAATATGGCCTCCAAGCATGTCTTTTGTTCCGGCAGCACTCCTCCCATCATCAGAGCTCTCATCTTTCTGGGAAGGGTTTTCTTTTCAGAACGCTTCTTTTTAAATTCTGGCTTCCCATGTCAATCATTGAATGGATGATTTGGAGTAGGTAGGCTAAAGCACATCCCCTACAAAACCTTGAAGAAGTGACTAACATAAGTGTACAAGAGAACTTATCACATAACTAGAACCAATAAAAATAACTCATAACATGGAACATAATACATTCCTTACATTCTTCAAAATTAAAGATCACAGTGCCAGAGAATTCATGCTAGAGCTGATTTACCAGACATGACGATATCTAGAATTATGGAAAGAAAGAAAAGCTATATGCTCCATTTTCAGTTTTTCACGTATAGTCTTGTTATAATGAAATCCCAAGAACCATGAGATATTAGTCCAATTGTAATTATTGAAAATTGTTTAATTTCAAACATATAATTTTTTTTCATCAGACTTCAATTGTAAAAGATTTCAACCATTATACCACAAACTGTGTTTTTTTTTCTCATTTTCTGTTTTCACTTTCATAGAATATATGTTTATTTTTTTTAGTATTTTAAATAGGTTGGAAATGAGAAACATTAGAGAGAAATTTTCAGCTCTTCCACAAAATGAAGGTGCCCTTTTGTAATTTAAGAAGAAAGTAAGCACTCTTATTGCTCTTGATTGATACAAACACTACTAGAAAATCCATTTTTTGCAACGGAAACCATTTTCCGTCGCAAAATAATTTTGCGGCGGAAAAGTGTCCGTCACAAAAAACGCCCCCGCAAATTTAATTTGCGATGGAAAATATGATTTTTCCCTCGTAAAAGTAAAATTTGCGAGGGAAATATTTGCCATCACAAAATCTCGCAATTTGCGATGGAAAATAGTTTTCCCTCGCAAATTGCGAGGGAATAATGTTCCCTCGCAAATTTGCGAGGGAAAACACTTTCCCTTGCAAATTCTAGAATTTGCAAGGGAAAGCAGTTTCCGTCGTAAATTTTGCGATGGAAGACCTTTTCCCTTGCAAATTGCGAGGGAAAAACTTTTTCCCTCGCAAATTCCAATTCATTTTTTAAAAAAAATCTGAAAAAATAAAATAAATTTATAAAAACCTTTTAAAAATTAGAAAATAAAAGGAATTGTATATCATAAAAATAAATTGTACAATCATACGAGTTTACATAGCAAAAAGAAAATATTACAAATTATAATGTTCCAAAATGAACTAAAAAAAAACTCTAAACAGCAGCAGTCTGGTCATCGTCACCATCAGTATCATCAGCACCACCAGGAGCCAATCTCATACCCTTATCCTGCAATAGGGATTTGAGAAGTGCTCGCATCTCACTAATCATATCTCCTTGCTCCCCCATCTTCTCATCTTGCTCCCTCATCTTCTCATCTTGCTCCCTCAACTTCTGTTTTTGCTCCCTCATCTGCTCATCTTGCTCCATCACCTTCTGTTCTAACACATTTACCCTCTTATCTTCTGCAAAATACCAATATTACGAAGTCATTTTTTTTTTGTACTTCATTTAAATGAACGAAGGAATAATGGTTTGCGATTTGTAAAAGTATTAAGTCTACCTGCAGGACCACCTCTAACACAGTTGGATGAGCGCTTCGAAGACGACTTCAGTTCGCTAGCAGAAGCACCCATCCCGAAGACTCTCCCCTTCTTGTCAATTCCACCTGTAGCCTTAAGGAAGATACTCTCGTTATCGGAATAAGAGGATGACGGGTCGCTCCGAATCTGCGAGTCTCTCTCCTGCGTCAGCTGCTGATAGGTCTCCTACAAGCACAAACATACAACACAAATAAGGGATGTAAAATGAAAGAAATTTGTTACTATTTGAAGCAAATAATAAATGTAATTAATATCTCACAGCGAATTGTTGGGACTTGGCGTTAATCCAACGCTTGCCATAACCCTCAATATGTTGGGTATGGGTCCGCTCAAAGGTGGTCCAAGGAATCATATCTTCAGGAACTTCCCCAGACGCTGTCTACAAACACAAATGATAACCATTCATTAATTATTTCAAAGAACAAACTATTGAAAGCTGAAATAGGAAATAGCGTATACTTACAATCCTTCATCGATGCTCACTAAATGGAATGGAGTCGCCAGCATATGACGGTTGATCCATGTGGGACCTATTTAATTTATTTTGTTCGCTTTGCTTCAAAAATTTATCGTCGGTGGCCCATTTTTGAAATAATTGGTCTGCGACCTCAAGTTGAATCCAAGTTTTCTTTCCCTTTTCATGTCTCAATTTATATAATTTATCTGACAACCACTTGCCTCCCTTAAAGTTATAAGCTTTCTTTAAATTTGGAAGATGATCAGGCAACCAACTAAACTTTCCCTGAAAATCAATACTAAAACAATTAGTGCTCTAAAGTATAAAAAAGTAATTAATTAGTTTACATTTTGATGAGAATAAATTAATAACCATAAATCATATATCTTACCAAGAACTCACTGAACCAATCGTCCCGATAATTCTGAGGAATATCTGTCCATCTGGCCCAAGGTTGATCGAAGTTACGGAATATTTGATTAGCCATGAAATTCTTCACCGGCTTATAAGGATCAAACCTGAAAACAAAGAAAATGTTGCAAATATTAGCATACGAACTAAAGGTAAAAACTCATAACATTACATGACTTACTCAGTGCAGCCGACAGGACGGATCCACATCTTCCCTGTCGCAGGATCAACTGATCCCCAGAATGGGTCGTCAGAGGAACTAGCTTCCCCACCCTGGCAATGAGGCGATGTAGTGTGCTGAATAAAGAAATATATTGAAAATATTAGAACATAGATGTTTAAAGAGAATAAAATATATGTAAATTAGTAAGAAATCATAAACTGAACCTGCTTTGCCTGCTGGTGTGGAAATGTCTGAATGAAAGGAACGCCTGTACCACCCATAACAGAGTTGGTAGTAGGCGGTGAAGATGAAAAATAAAGAGGCGACAGCTCCGGGGAAGAGCTAAGCCCTCTGACTACAGAGGGGGTAGATGATGTCGTCCTACCCCCTCTGATAGGACGGGCCCGGCCGCTACCTCTATTATATCCACTACCTGAACGGCCTTCTGGATGCTCCATCTCTGAACACTTATAAACATAATGTCAAGATATATATAAATATAAGAAATTTACTTAATACAATAATGACTAAGCAACGTAATATCAAATATAACATATCGTCATAAACAAAAAAAAAACTAACTCAAATCAATCGGACGATTCTTGTTCTTCGATCTCTGCTTGCACACCTTCCTCTGACGTCTCATAATCGTCGAATTCAGATTCAGTAGTGGAGTAATCCTCTTGTTCCTCATCCTCTAATTTGTCATTGTCAATTTGGATAGGAATCAGCTCTAAGTCTCCAGCCCTCGCAAAGAGATTGCAAGCTACATCGTCCTCGACATTACTTACGGCAAGTACATGTCCCACATCAGCTTGGAACGGTTCAGTCATATCGTCATTTGTTTTTGACTCTTTTGAATTAGGTATAATATTTCGTGCTTTGGTTTTGATAACTCCCATCCACCCTTGGCGGGATGTGGGGTATGATGTAAAATAAACTTGTTCCGCCTGTTGAGCAAGAATGAATGGGTCATAACTAACTGTATATCTCCGTGACCAGTTGATCTCAACATTTCCATATTTGTCCACCTTTGTACGACGCGGAGTGTTAACAAACCACTCACATTTAAATAGAGTCACCGACTTGTCCCACCTGTAATCCAGCTGAATTATGTCAATTAACTTGTCGTAGTAGTCGCACTCGACCCCGTCAACTTGGCCACCTTGACAACATACACCGTAATTGCAACTTTCTGTATTTCCGTTCGCTTCAACAGTTGCAAACCGATACCCATTAATTACATACTTTTTGATCCGAGTAACAATTGTTGCAGACCCATAAGCTAAACTCCATACAACATCCTAGGGAGCTAACGCGTAAGCTTAACTAAATACTTTTTTTGTGAAGCACTTACGTAACCATTGAGGAAATTCAGCCTTCATAAATTGATCGAGGTCGAAATCCGAAATCAAAGGATTTTCTGATCTAACATATTGAGAGAAGTATCTATAACAAAAACAAAAGGCATTAATACTTTAATACTTACCGTAGCAGTTACAAAAGAGGAAATCTTACTTTCAGTACGGGGCGGCCTCATCATAGTTGTTTAGAATGTACCACTCCGCTACTTTCTTATTGCTTCCTTCCAGAGTTGACCTACAATTTCTTCGCACAACTCGGTCAGGATAATTAAATATTGATATCTGACCACTCGATTCACCCCCATGATCGTGGCGAGGTACCCCCCTCCATCTTGATATAACTTCAGGGGGATAATAGTATGAGGCAAATTTAGTGGCCTCTTCGACCAGATACGCTTTAGCAATAGATCCTTCAAAGTACCTTGTATTTTTAATCTTATATTTCAGTGTGCGTAAAAACCTACAATGGACAATTAGAGGGTATTTAGAACCTATGGCACAATGTGTTTCAATTAATCACAGGAAAAATAAATATATATATTACCTTTCAAACGGATATATCCACCTATATTGTTGAGGACCTCTTACCCTTGCTTCGTAAGCCAGGTGAACGGGCAAATGTTCCATTGAGTCAAAGAAGCTAGGAGGAAACACCATCTCTAACTTGCATAGCATTTTTGGCACACTCTCCTCCAACTGCCGTAACTTGTCATCATTAAGTTCAGAAGCACAAATTGTTCTAAAGAACAAAGAAAACTCTGTCAGAGTATTTAATATATGCTTTGGTAGTGCCTTGAAGGCCCACGGCAATAATCTCTGAAAGAAAACGTGACAATCATGACTCTTCATCTGGCGTAACTTCACCTCATTCATGTCAACACATCTCAAGAAATTTGATGCATAATCGTCGGTAGTTTCACACCTTGAACCCATTTCAACAATTGTAAATTCTGATCTTTGTTCAATGTGTACAACGCTCTAGGTTTGGAAAACCGGCCTGTGGCATTCTCTACCAAATGCAAAGAAGGCCTTTTGCAAATATGTTGTATGTCAAGTCTTACATTAGCTGTATCCTTCGTCTTACCCTTAGTGTCCATGATGGTGTAAAGAATATTGTAAAACACATTCCTCTCAATATGCATAACAACGAGGTTGTGTCTTAACAATTGATCTTTCCAATATGGTAGCTCCCAAAAGATGATGTGTTTGTTCCAATGATGCTGAACGCCATAGCCCTCAGTCTCACTGTAAGCAGCTCCCTCTTCAACACTTTGAATGTGTTGTTGCACCCTCTCCCATATTTCTTGGCCACTTAAACGACGAGGTTTATCTAATTGTTCAACCACATTTTGGCTAAAGTCTTTTTTGTTTCTCCTAAACGGATCATCGAGGGGTAGGAATCGTCGGTGTTTGTCAAACCAACATGCCTTTTGACTGTATGTCAAGCTAAAACCCATATTCTGTTCAAGACATATCAGACATGCAAGCTTCCCCGACGTTTGCCATCCACTCAACATCCCATATGCAGGGAAATCATTTATCGTCCACATTAAGGCAGCTCGCATGATGAAATTCTGACTCAATGATACATCGTAGGTAAGAACCCCTTTACTCCACAACATCTTCAACTCATCTATCAAAGGCTTGAGGTAGACATCTATTTTCTTTTTTGGGTTGGATGGCCCTGGGATTAATGCGTTGAGGAATAAAAACTCTCTTCTCATACACATGGAAGGTAGGAGGTTGTATGGAGTCACAATCACAGGCCAACTGGAATAAATCCTGCCCGTTTTGTTGAAAGGAGTGAACCTATCTAAACATAAACCGAGACAAACATTACGGGGATCGGCTATAAATGAAGGATTCGCCTTGTCAAATTTCAGCTAAGCTTTGGCATCAGATGGATGCGTCACCAATTTTTCATCCCTGTGATGCTCTCAGTGCCATCTCATGTGAGCAGCTGTTTGTTGTGATGAATACAATCTCTGAAGTCTGGGCACGAGGGGAAAGTACCACATCTTGCTTAATGCTTGAGAGGTTGTTTTCCCTTTAATCTTCTTGTACCTATCATGTTCACAGAATTTACAAGTAGACCGCTCAGCATCATCCTTGTAATAGAGCATACATCCGTTGGGGCAACAATGAATTTTAACACAACTAAGCCCAAGCTCTTTAACCTTTTTCTTTGCTTGGTAGAAATCTTTCAGCAAATTATTGTCATTGGGAGCAACCTTACTCATAATTTGCATCATTTCATTATAATTCTTCTCACTCATATGGTGATCAGTCTTCAGGCTTAACATTGCTAGTGTAGCCGATAACGATGAATACTCACTACTTTCAATGTGTTTGCAACCTTCCCATAAAGGACGTTGCGCATCTTGAAGCATTTGATAGAACCTACTGGCCTCCGGATTAGGATCCTCTCCCATGTATGATGGTTGATTATGTGTATCGGTCTCCTCTTCTATGTATGAAGATCCAGCATGAGTCACAGGATCAAAATATTGGTCGATCGACGGTCCTGCGGCATCCATAACCAACTGTTGATATTGATTAAGGTTGTCTCGATGAGTACTGTCTCCGTAATAACCGCTCGGTGTCTGTCGAACTTCCCCGTGATACACCCAACATTTATAATCATTCATGAATCCTTTTTTACACAAATGGAGTCTAACCGTTCCCTTGTTTTGAAATTGTAAACACCTAAAGTTCACACACAGACAACTAATCGAGGTACTTGAATTAGTTGTGTGCGCTAAAGCAAATTGGATGAACTCTTCCAAACCGTCTAAGAATACTCCAGTAAGTCGTTTTTTTTTATCTAGACGATTATACATCCAACTCCTATCACAATCGCCTTCCATACTTCCCCAACCCAACCTGCACGAGACTTTTTGGAACATAATATAATAATATTAACTAATTCAGCTACGAACCTAAGTGGCAAATACAATTAGCTGCTTATACCAACTAATTGCCACTTAATCAAGAAAGCGACAAACAAACACATGCAGTAAACAAAGAACAAATCCCAGCAAGCAACCAGAGAATAGGGATAGTACACTAGAAGATGGGGACATGCAAGTTGACGGGTCAAACAAAGAATGATGAAGTACGGTTGAAAATAGGAGCATATAAAAATAATGAAAAACATAACTATTATTTCATCACAATGCAAACGCCATTTACATCAGGGTTGTAGTTTGTTACCTTAATTTCAGCAACCGACTGCAAAGGAAAAAAACTACTATTATTATCTACAATTTATCCTATAAAGTGATAGATAACATAAGTATTAAATTTTTATCAATTAAATGATTTATTCACTTCATACCTGCAAAATTCCCAAAGAATTAGATACTCATCACAAAATGCTCAAAAGAATTACACTAACTTGGGATAAAATCCAAGGCTCAATCAATTCTATTTTTGTTATCTAGGCTCAATCAGTATTTGTGCTAATCTTTTTCTTTCCTTTTGATAAGTAGTCCAAAATATATTGTCATTAATGACCAAGCCCAGACCTCATCTATATATCATATATACACCATCTATATAGGACTAGATGAAAATCAGTAGTGAGTAGTGAAAGAAGAAAAAAACCAAAAGGCTGAAGAAAAACAATATGACACAGAAATTAATATATTGGGTATATTTTACAATTCCAGAATATAGAAAAACCACACTACTCACTCCTAATGAATTCCTAGATTGATTTTTCAGCCACATGGGGCTTAAAGTCAACACAAATAATTCTGTATACAATTTTTTTTAAAAACAAAATACCAATGGTTCTTAATCCAGGATAATTTCTTATTGTAATGATATATGCAAAGACGTGTTTTTCAATGGGGAAGGGAATATTTGATATATAAAATGTCATTATTTTTTTTTGTTTGCCTGAAAATATAATATATCATCATGATTCTGTTTTTCTCTATGTCTTTTACGTCGCGACAATTAACGAATTTAATATAGTACACTCATTTTTCTTGGTGAAGTATAACAATCAGAAACACAATATATATATATATATATATTTTTTTTTTTTTTTTTTTTTTACCGGAAGGAAGAACTTAATTGTATGAAAAAACCTACCTACAAACACCAAACCAGCCTAGAAATAAAAGCTTCAACAAAACAAACAAATATCATAATTGAATGATCCAAAATGTGGCTCCTTTATTTTTTATTTTTTATTTTTTCCACATGTATCTAACATTATAATTGTATCCAACTTGCATGAACCTTCCCTCTTGAATTATGAGTTAGTGGTAAATCAACTTTTCTCATTTACTCCTATATTGATTCCAACAAGACAGATCAAATTTCAAAAGACATGGAAAGTTAGTTTCTTTTCTCCTTCCTTTTCATGTAAGAAGAAAAAGAAACACACCCTCCATCCTTTTTCACTCTTTAAAAAATAGTTAATAATATTTTTAACAATAGTCACTCGTTTTTAATTTACAGTCAATTCACATCTTGGTTGATGACATACTCATGTTCTGTAATTTATGTTAGTCTTCAGTAGATCTGTAGATGAATCATGGAACCAAAGAACATTATAACACCTTCCATTTCAAATTTGATTTTTTTATGGAAATGTGTCATATAGTCTTTAAGTCTCAGATTAAATATTTTTATGATTTGTTTGGAATTAGTGAGAGATAAAGTGAGAAGCACTAAATAAGGAATACATATGATGAAAAATGCCAAACAATGTGTTTGTGTTAGTCCTATACGGTAAATCCATTTTTCCTTTCCCCTAAAAAAACCTGTTGTGATATATGTAGTATGAATATGAACCTGTCTGTCACTAACCCATAAAGTTAAATCATTTCTTAATGCTGCACAATCTAAATCAGCTTTAAGTCCACTCTCTATGACAAAGAAGTGAAGATACTTCTGGAATTTGAGAACAAAAACCAGAAAAATAGTGATTATAGCAGAAGAAATCCAGCATCACACACAAGCAAAACCACTGCCAAATTGTGCAACACCAAAACCAACAAGACATTTGAACAAGAAAACACAAGAACAAGACGCAAAACAAAATTCTAACAATTACTAGGGGTGGCCAAGGCACCAAAATCACTGCCAGATTTGCCCTCCAAATATGAAATCCCTCCAAGTAAATTCCAGTCTCAAGAAAAACAGAAATTTGTGACATGTGGTTTGACAATAACGAAATCCAAAGCTCAACATATTTAAACATCCAAACCGAAGAGGTATAGACATAAATCCTATCTAATAACTGGAAAATGATATTCAGAAAACTAACTGAGGAGGAGATGGGGAGAGGCACCTGGATCTGGAAGAGCCGAACGAAGAGGACGGAGGTGGAAGGAGACAGAGACGGAGACGGAGGCGGAAGCACCTAGATCAACTGAGGAATGGAATGCGACGGAGACGAGAGGTTGAGGCGAGTGCCGGATCTGCGACGCTAACGAAGCTGAGAGGGCAAGACGCGAGACGCGAGACGCGAGAATCTGAGAAGCCGAGAACTGCCGACTACTGAGACCCTGAGTGCCTGAGATTGAAATTGAGACCCTGAGTGTTCGACTACTTCGTTTTTTTTTTTTTGTTTGATCAAAATTAAGTGCAGGCTTACAGACCCTAATGGCTAATGGGCTTAATACAATATAAAATCCACTAATCCAATGTGTTTTAAGATAAATAAAAATATTTAAAAGAAAATTAAATGGATTCAAAGGAAAGGGAAATTCGCCATATTAAAGTTGACTCTGACTCTGAAAATAGTATTGGTCTATTACTAAATTTTTTCTAACGGGGGCGCTGCCCCTTGATCCGGCCGCTAACCGGCTAGTGGGATTGCCGTAGGGATCTCGGCTGATTGTCAGTGCGCGAGATTTTAACAAAAATTTGCGACGAAAACCTATTTTCCCCCACAAAAGCCTTCCTGTTGTCATTTTGCGATGGAACTTATTAGTCCGTCACAAAATGCCCAATTTTACGATGGAATTTCATTTTTTGTCACAAAATGTTTCCCTCACAAAATCCGTCACAAATTTACTGTTTTCTTGTAGTGATATTTGAAATTCATAAAAAAGAAAAAAATTATTATTGAGTATGCATGATATAATAAGTGAATGTTGATGGGTTTGATTTTAATCATTTAAATTTGAAATATGTTTAAATTAAATTGTTGTATTTTTCATATCTAATTATTTAATCATGTATTTTTAATAACCTTTTTATTGATAAAAATAAACTATTTGAGTTCATGATTAAAGTTTGCTATTTGAATTTACATTTTTGTCACTTGGAACTAAAAACCGGAGCAAATCACCAAGAGGGGGGTGAATTGGGGATTTGAAAAAAAAAATTCTTTTGCTCGATTCTAGAGATTAAATGCTGAAGCAAGGTAATGTAGAGAAGGAGAAGTGAGAACAAGACACAGCAAGATTTATACTAGTTCGGTCTAACTCCTTGACCTACGTCCAGTCCCCAAATTCTCTGGGATTTTCCACTATCACTTACAATCAGTTACACACTCAGTACTCGAAAGCTATCCGCTCACCTGGATACACTTTCCCTTACAAGTTGTACACTGATATCACAACTACACACTCTGTACTCAGGATGATCCTTTCCCTAGGACTCACTCCCCCTTACAAGTTGTAGTTGTACAACCAATCTCCAAGTCCCCTGACTTGAGATTCTTTACAATCAAATGATTAACAGAAACAAACTCTCTCTAAAAGTAGATATTGATAAACACTGAAGAACAGATAAAAGAATCACAATACAGACTCAAAAATGCAAATATTTTCAAGTGTAGCTTCATTGTCTGTCTTGCTCTGAGTCTTCATAGCCTTTTATAGCCTAACTAGATGAACTAGCCGTTGCAATATCTTCTCCAACGTTCAGTTGCAGATATGGAAAATGACAGTTGCAAATTTTGCTCTGTTATTTCAATTCTTTGCTGAAATCCTGGAATATGTTGTTGCAGAACGTCTTCCAGATTCTTTGTCATTCCACAATCTTAATTCGACCGTTTGAGGTGATCTTAATGTGTTCCAACGGTCTGAACTAAACATCTGGGATAAGGGAGAAGAATCAGCCCTGTTCTTGGTTCTTCATTAAATGCATTTATTCTGGATCTTTGATTCTCTCTGATCTTGTGATGAACCTGTCTAAAACTTATCAAAAACTTGATCAATAATATTAAGAATAATACTGCAACAAGATATGATAATTTCAGATTAACCCATAATGATTTCGCAGATTAATTTGATCTGGTTTTCAAAAGTTACCGAAGCAAACTCGAGTTTGGTGTTCTAGACTCGAGTTTGAGGTTCATCCAGAGAGCAAGATATGTTTGAAAGTTTCCTAAACTTGAGTTGACAAGTAACTGACTCGAGTTTGGTTCCTACAGAGAGGAAAGTCGTGAGTTGATCTTGAATGAGATTTTGAACACTTGGCTAAACTCGAGTCATTTAGTGACTGACTTGAGTTTGAAGCTTTTATGAGAAAACTTAAGTTTAAGTTCATAGCTTCAAAACTGGAGTTTAGAAATGCAGACTGGAGTTTAGAAATCATGTAATAGTTCGAGTATTTTCAAATAGTCCTAAACTCGAGTCTCCAGAAATTTGACTCGAGTTTCAGTGTATATTGAAACTTTGAAAAACTTTTCATTTAAGTACAAGCTGGAGTCACTGAAATTTAAACTGGAGTTTAGAAAACAAGTATCAACTCGCGTATCTCTGTATATGCCAAACTCGAGTCTACATAATCCAGACTCGAGTTTCCAGTGAAAACTGAAAACATGAAGGCTATTCCATTTTGCAAACTGGAGTTTGTAAAACTGAAACTGGAGTTTGGAAAACTTGATAAAAACGTTGAAGCTTCTGTTTGATCTCAAACTCAAGTTTCCAAATCATAGACTCGAGTTTACAAGTCTTTAAACTTTTAGCACATAAACTTTCTTGTAAACTGGAGTTTCTCATAATCAAAGGTAGAGTTTGGAAACAAGTTGAAATTCGAGTGTCACTGCCTTTGATCTAGACTCGAGTTTATAAACACAGACTCGAGTTTACAATTCTTGTAAACTTTGATAGCTCTCTGTAACTCTGCAAACTCGAGTTTGCCTATACAAACTGGAGTTTGGCCAACATTGTATATGTCTGTCAAGTCCAAACTCGAGTTTAGCAACTCAAACTCAAGTTTGCCTTAAACAGAAAGTTTTACAACTTTCCAAGGACAAACTTCAAATTGAGTTTACAATTGTCGGTTATCATCAAAACACACAGAGAACTAACAGGAACACCAAAAGGGGAAGTCATAGCAATTTCATCTTGTTTTGGGTTCTGATGTGCTCTTCTAACAGCTAATCTAGACTTGTCCCGGGAACTCCATCCATTTGCCATTACGCTCAGATTTCTCCATTTATCCTATACCATAGAAAAATAATACGAAATAAGCAACATGCAAATATAGTTCCCACATAGTAATGCAAAATTCACACATTCTTGACATGCTGAACTCCAACAAAAAGAGAAAACAAAAGAAAACAAGCAAACAGAGATATCTCAGTAGAGCCTATTTTCCCCTTGCAAAATTGAGTCAATTTTGTAAGGGAAAATAGGTTTTTGCGAGGGAGACAAATTTTCATGGCAAATTAACTCAATTTTGCGAGAGAAAACTACTTCCCTTGCAAAATGACTCAATTTTGCGAGGGAACATGTTTTCCCTCAATAAATTGAGAATTTTGCGAGAGAAAATAGGTTTCCCTCGCAAATTGAGTCATTTTGCGAGGGAAGAACATATTCCCTCGCAAATTGACTCAATTTTGCGAGGGACACTATTTTCCCTTGTAAAATGACTCAATTTTGCGAGGGAAACAAAAACGTGTTCCCTCGCAAAATTGAGTCATTTTGCGAGGGAAACTATTTTCCCTCGCAAAATTCCTGGATTTACAAGGGATTTTTTGTTCCGTCGCAAAAATACAAATATTTGCGAGGGAAAAATGTTCCGCCGCAAATTTTGCATTTTCTAGTAGTGAGAGTTCACCACTTGATGATCAAACTGCAAAAGGGAAAAAAAAACTTATATGCAGTTTTCACATCCTTATTGTCAAATTATCTGGTCAAAATATAATCCGTTCATAATTCTTCATTAATAACATGTTGAGTGTAAGGTTTTTGCACATAGTTTTATTGTATCCCAAATAAATAATATATATGTCATTCTATCATTAAAGAACCATTCTCTGGTTAGAGAACAAGCCAGTAAGGGTACAAGGACGGCATAATCCAATACACATCAAGCATTGCCCCACTAAATGAGATAATTGAAGAATCCAGTCCGAACAAAAAAAGCAATTGCAATTTATAGCAATTTAAATCATTATGATTCGAAATAAGACAAATACTTAAGAAACTAGGCATATCATCAATGACAACAGAAAAAAATTAAGGGCCGAAAACACAAAATACAAACTAAAAATGTATCTGTAAGTTTAGCCCTACTTTATAGTACCTTTCGTAGTTCACACTACAATTCAGAAGGACTTATAAGAAGAAAATCAAATATGGAGATTAACATAATCATTATTGTTCGAAAAGAGAATAAAATTGCGTAGCATTGAGTATGCATAAACTTCAACTCACTATATTTCTACAAAGAATAAAATCCTAAATTCTCAAATGTTTCATTCACATAGAAGGACGGCGACCCTAGTAGAAGGAGAAGTCAGTCTGTTGCTGGAGTTTCTTGCGAATCGCTTTGTTCTTTGGGAAATCCACCTCACGTTCTCTACCTCGCGTTCTAGGTTCGCATATTTCCCATTCTCAGTCAAGATCAAAACGAGGCAAAATCAGATCTTCCTTTTAAAAAAAAAAAAAAATTCTCAAGGCATCAATGTAATTTTGAATTGTAACTTAATACCAATAAAGGCCTAGGATCTTTTCTAACATGTGAATGTTCTCTAAGTCTTATTTGAAAATATCTTACTTAATTGGGCCCTGGAGTGGATTTTCCCAAAAAATTATTTTAAAACTAGAGCCCAATGCGTCACCATTACCCAAAAATAGAATAAAAATGAAGTTGTCCAAAACAATAAAGCAATAAAGGCCCAGAATAAGCTTCAAAAAGTCACTGTGCAAAAATAATTTATATAGGCAAGAGAATATGATCAAAATGATTCAGAAAATTCGAATACATCCAATCTGAAATATTTTTAAATAATTCAAAGAAGATTAATTAATTAAATAAACCCAGTTTGCAATCTCATTTTATTAATTAAAGGCATAAATATGAGCCCAATATTAATAATAGTGTCCTGGCCCAAGGTCAATAAATTAAGACAACCCCAGAAATATGAGCCCAAACCGTCATATTAAGTGAAATGCGTGTTTCACTTGGCCAGAGAACGACGCCTGTTCCTCTGGTTTTTCCGATGAAGTGAGAGACGGAATTCATCGAAGAATTGAATCATTCTTCTTGATCCGGTGTGGATCACAAGTTGGGTTGGACTTGGCCCGGGGTGAGATCCCGGGGTCCTACGTACCACAGTGTGGATCAAAGTCCACGTAGTTTGAGAGTATACGGCAGGCTAATGATAGCCAGAGGGGGTGGTGTGTGTGCGCTGTGTGAATAGAAAAGCTAGGGTTTCAGAAGTGTGTACCTTGTAAGGGGTTTACCCTATTTATAGGCGTACCTGGGCCATATCTTAATATGTTGGATTTATCCTTTATTTTAGGGATATCAAGATATGCGTTTTTGAATAATCTCCTTCTTTCATAGGCGGTTACCATAACGATAGATATTCTTGATAAAACCACTCATATTTTCAAGGAAGCGGTTATGAGCATAACTGAAGCCATTTTGACTAAGCTCTCTGGTTATTGGGTTGGGCCCATTTGTGAGATATCCGTAACAGTTGCCCCCCAGCCCGGTTGTTCAGGGCTCCGAGCAGCCGGGATGTACTTGTTAGGTTGCGTCCTGTGTTCTAGTTCATTTCGTTGTCCTGAGGTTTTTGACTTCTAGTTCTTTTTCCGAGGTCGGACATTTTTGGTCCCCGGGTTACCCCATCTGTCATCAATTTGCATTCCGGTTTATTTGAGTGGGACACGGGTGCCCCCCCCATTCCGGTTTATTTTGATTCAAAGCCGAACTCCTTCCATGCCTTCTCGAACTTTCCTTCTTTATTCGTGGCGGGTAGTATTGATATTTCTATCTGGTCTTACTCCCTGTTTACAGGTACTTTGTCCAGTTTTTCGTGGATCGGGACTTGTTGCCCCCAAGTTTGAGATTGCATGGGGAGTTAGGTCGGACGACCGGGGTGTATTCATGTGGTCGACCACGTGAGCATTTTAATCCGGGATCATTGTCCGCCTCATCTGTTGATCCAACGCTCGTCTTATCTCGAGGCCACGAGTGTCATCATTGCCTCCTGCTGATTTGATGTTTACTAGCCGGCCTCTGAGTGGAGCAACTGCCCCACTATCTTGGTTTTCGTGTTTGTTTAACATCAACATTAAATGCGCACGTCTTTTAACGTCCACGTCACCATTCGTGTATGGGCCCTTTGGGCCTTTGGCGGTTGAGTTTCTTGACTCTCATCCGCCTGCTTGTTTTGCTTATAAAAGCCTTCGACTTTCCGCTTCTTGCATTTTGAAAACCGCCAAACCTTGAGTTTTCTTTCTTGAGAGAAACTTGCAACCAGTCACCCGTTCATCTTCCTCAGATTCCCATTTCTGGTCTTCGTGGCTCGCGCATTTCCTCTTCCCTTAACTTATTTCAAACCAGGTACTTTCCTTGTTTCCTTCTCTGGTTATTTGGCTGTGTTTTCTCCTTTCTTTCTCTGTCTCTTGGTCTTTTCTTTTCTTTTTTTTCTGGGTAGGCTATTGTGAGTTCTTTCCAGTTTCTTCCCCTTTGGGTTCTGGCTTCTGCTTTGTTCTTGAACTTCTCTGAACTTCTGGTCTATTCAATCCTTTTTCTCCGTCTTTGGTTTACGGTTTCCTGTTTAAATTCTATCTTCTCGAGATGAGCCATCAAGGTTCTCCTCCGCCTTTTAATCCAAATGTTTTTTCCCCGGAAGAGGCCGAGCTTATTCAGCGTATGCCTCCCCGGACAGCTTGGTGGCTGTACGGGAAACCTCTGACCGAAGAACAAAAGAGGGAAAATGTTCTCTGTGGTTATGGCGGAGAAGGTGGTAGTCAACCAGGACGGTCTGGTCGGGTTAGGGGAAGGGCTCGAGGTCGGTCTGAGTCTGTAGAGCCCGAAAGTCTAGGCCGGGGGATTGCTGCCACTAGGGTTTTTTCTTCAGAGCCGCCCTTAGGAAAGGGTAGGGGGAAAGTCCTCCTCTACCCGCTTCTTCCTTTCCTTCACGCGCGGAGCCCCTCATCTCCCTTACCCGGCCTATCGGCCCGTGCGAGGAGTGTTCCTGGCTGATATCTGAGGCCACGATGGTTGGCCGGTCATGGGAAGCTAAGGAAATAGCTTCGCGATGCCGGCATATCCAACCGCGGGTTGTTGGAGCCGTTTTTACCCGTCCCGATTTACTACCTTCAGGTATCATCTTCTTCGTTTCTAATTTATTTTTGTTTTGCCTTTTCTAGGTAGTATGTCAACTTCTCCTCGTCCTGTCGAGGATTCCGGATCCGTGGAGTCAGTGGCCGCCAGTATTCCACGTCATCTTGCTGAAAAGTATGACTGGGTTGCGACCAGGGTGCTATCCAGGCTATCGAAAGCCACGACCAATCAGATCGTCGAGCTCCCATTAGGGGACCGGGATCATTGTTCTTTATCTCTTCCCGGACCTTCTGAACCGGTGTGTGTTGCCTGGGAAGGGAATGAGCATTCTTTTTTCTTCTTCTACCTAGACTTCGTCAAAAAACTCGGCCTTCGTTTTCCATTTTCTAGGTTTCAAGTAGATCTCTTAAACATTCTTCAGCTGGCCCCTACTCAGCTTCATCCTAACTCCTGGGGCTTTATTATTGCATTCGAGCGGCTTTGCCGATTTTTAAATCGTACTCCCACCACCAGAACATTCTTTTATTTTTTTAACATCCAAAGGGCTCGTCAACCCGGGGAGCCAGAAGAAAAGAGGGGTTGGGTTTCTTTCCGGGGGAAACCGGACAAGAAGCTTTTCCATGTGGCAATCGACACCTGGAAAGGCTTCAAGGTTTCTTTTTTCAAAATTAATGCTGAACCCGGTCATAAACCTTGGTTTCTTCAGGGTGTCGATTCCAGCTCGGTAGAGCTGCTGTTTCCTCTGTATTGGTCGAAAACTCACTATGACCAAGACCAGAACATATTTGCATCCTCCGATGATAGCCTAGAGCCAGCCGAGGTTGAAACTGTGATAGCTCTGGTTGACCATGTGGCCGAGAAGGATGTTATTGATTCCCGGATTTTTATCCGACAGTCGATGGAGGAATTGTACCCACCGAGTATGATTTCTGTTGGATGTTCTTTGGATATATTTTTATTTTTATTTTTATTTTTTTTATACGTATGCCTCTTGTCCTTTCTGATGTTTGTTATGTTTTTTGTAGTGCCCGACATGGGGAAGGCTTCTTTCCAAAAACTGGCCGAGAAGCTCCGGGCTAAGGCCAAAAAGAAAGGGGAGTCCTCTTCCCAGAAGAAGGTTGTGGTTGCTCCTTCGCCTGCCAGGACTACTACTGAGAAGAGGGCTGTGCCCTCTCCGGCCTCTACGGACCTCATTCCGCGCAAGCGATCGAAGTCAGTGGCAGCGTCATCGATCTCGCAGAAGAGAGTCCAGCCTCTGTCCCGGACGCCGGTGCTGCCACAAGTGTCCCTCCTCCCCCACTTCCTGGCAAGTCTCGCCTTCACTCGCGGGGTGAGGTATGGACTGATGGGGTCTCAGAGGAGCTCAAATACGCGGTGAAGCCTCCCAGCAAGTATTTTAGTGGTGAGGCCTTTGCCGACTCCGACCTCGATCACCTGCAGGTCCTGTAGGACCACCTAATGGAGACGGCTGGCGTGTTGGACGCTTATGCTTCCGTTAAGCATAAGTACGCCAAGGCTGCAGCCGAGATTGCCAAAGCTCGGGTTGAAAAGAAAGAGGCCGAGATTAGGCAGAGGGAGGCTGAGGAGGCGCGCCTAAAAGCGGAAGAGGCGCAGATAAAGGCGGTGGAGGAGCTATCAAAGGCCCTTGCTGAAAGGGATCATTTCTCCACCGAGCTTGACACCAGTCATGCCCGGGAAGACACCCTCAATGCCTCACTGCACGCCTTGCAGGGTCAGTATGCGGGGGTGGTGAAGGACCTCCATCTCGCCCATTCCGACCTCGACGCTTCCAAGGCCGAGCTAGGGGCGTCTGCTGCCAAGGTGGATAAGCTGGAAGTCTTGGTCGTGGAGACGGCTGCTAAAGCTTTCAACCTATGCCTAGCCCAAGTCCGAGCTCTGAATCCTGACATTACGATGAATTTGGACACTGTGGATTTCAGAGCTTCGGTAGAGGACGGGCAATTTGTACCAGCGCCGCTTTCTCCGGTCGAAGAGTCCGAGCATCTCGCGAAGAATGACCGTGGTCAATTAGTTGAGGAAGATGCTCCGACGACTGACGCCCCTGGCTCCCCTATGCCCGGCCAAGCCCAATTTTGATGCCGTCCTTCTAGGACCTTTTTTTTTATTTTTTTTTGTAGTATTTTCACTTTCATTTTTGTTTTTCTGTAATCCGGGGCCTTTGCCCTCAAAATTAATACTATGACAAGCCGGTGTTCCCGGATTTTTCTAGCATCCTCAGCTCGTCCATCTTACATGTTTTTATTTTCATCCTTTAAACCAAACTCGTGTTTTTAATTCACCAGTTGATGAGTAAAAGGGGAACGTAATCCGTGCACGAAGCTCGATTCTTTATTTTATGACTTGGCCAAAGTCAAGATATATTGCGCAGAATCTGCTGGATATTCAACCGACGTTTTAACAAACGGGCCACGCTTATTAATGGTCGGGCATTCTAAACAACAGACGATTTTCAAAAATCATCTAAGTAATTTATCTTGTAAAGTACCTTACCGAGATGGTAGCCAACTGCCACATGTTCGGGCCCTAATATCCTTTTTGCATAGGAGCCTAAACATTTCGACCTGATCAGGATCTTTTATGGCAATCTCACACCACCCCAGGGGACAGTTCTTGATGCATCATAACGTTTACAAGACTTGTTGACAAATCTTATCATGACCGGGATCGCGAAACCCAAGTCTTTGTTTAATTATCTTGCCTTTGTCACGGCCTATCTTTGCATTGATTTCACAAGTAATAACTTGGTCGGCCCAAGAATTGAACCATCTTTTTTATTGATTGAAATAATTGGGATTACACAATTTAAAATCAATGGAAAATACTGCCAAAAGCAAAACAATGCGTAATAAAAGACGGTTCTCGGTCACCACCGACATCCGTTGAAACTGAAAAGCGGTTCTCAATCACCACTGACATCCGCTGTGCGCTTATTCTGAGTGCATCTCGGTCTTTAGCTGTAGTAAGTCCTTAGTTTGTTCGCGTTCCACGTTCGTTTAATGGGCGTGCCATCTAACGTCTCAAGGACATAGGTCCCGGGCCCCATTTTGTCTGAAACAAGGTAAGGACCCTCCCAGTTTGCTGCAAGTTTTCCGTCCCGGGCATTCTTATTTCCGATATTCGCTCTGCGTAATACCAAGTCACCTTTATCGAATGCTCGTGGTCTAACTTTGCGGTTATACTTAGCCGCCACCAGCTGCTTCGTTGTCAGATCTCGGCAGTGTGCCATCGTTCTGACTTCATCAATGAGGTCTAGCTTGGCTGCTAACTGCTTGCTGTTGGCATGTTCTCCCTCCTCCATGACTTTGGCTTTCCTCCATGATGTTTGCCCAATTTCTACCGGAATCATGGCCTCGCATCCATATGTCATTCGGAAGGGTGTTTCCAGGGTCGAGGTTTGGACACTAGTTCGGTATCCCCAGAGTACCGGGTATAGTTCCTCGACCCAGTTACTTTCTGCATTGCTCATCCTTTTCTTGAGCCCGTCAACAATGATTTTGTTGGCTGCCTCAGCTTACCCATTAGATTGCGGATGCTCTACCGAGGCGAAATGGTGCTTGATTTCGAGCTTGGACATCAACCTCTGGAAGCCTTAGTCAACGAATTGAGTACCGTTGTCAGTTACGATCTCAGCAGGAATCCCGAACCTTGCAACAATATTTCTTTCGAAGAACTTTTGTATTCGAGCGGCCGAGATGGTCGACAGTGGTTCGGCCTCGATCCACTTAGTGAAATAATCCACCACCACCACAAGCCATTTCAGTTGCCCTGCGGCCGATTTGAACGGTCCAAGGAGGTCCATACCCCATTTAAAGAATGGCCAAGGAGCCGTGATGGTCTTCAACTCGGTAGGAGGTGGCCAGAGGATCCGAGCATGTTTTTGGCAGCTTTCGCATGTCCGTACATGCTCTCTGGAATCCGCGACCATTGTTGGCCAGTAATATCCAGCCCTAAGGGCCTTCCAGGCTAATGCCTTTGCCCCCATGTGTTGTCCGTTTATCCCTTCGTGTATCTCTGATAGCACGTACTCAGCCTCTGCCTAGTTTAAACATCTCATCATTGGGGATTGGAGGCCTTTTCGGTAGAGTTGGTCATCGACCACTGTGTACATTAACGTGGTCCATGCTATTGCCTTGCTTCCCCAGGATCGTCTGGGCTAACTCCCTTTTCTAGGTAATTTAAGATTGGCTTTCGCCAGTCTTCTGCTGCCGCGATGACCATGATACACGTGGGCTCCTTCAGACTTTGTTGTATTACAGTCCGATTATTTCCCGGGTTCCTGGTGCTTGCTAATTTGGAGAGAATATCTGCCCTCGCATTTTCTCCCCTGGGGATGTGGGTGACTACAACCTCATCGAAGTCGGCCATTGCCTCTCTGACTTTCCCCAGATACTTGATTAGCAAGGGTCCCTTAGCCGTGTATGAACCATTGATTTAGGCCGCGACTAGTTGAGAGTCGGTGGAGAGATGAACCTGCTTGGCCCCATTATCTTTTGCCTGCGATAGCCCGGCCAATACAGCCTCATACTCGGCCTGATTATTGGATGTTCTGAAGTGCAATTGCAGGGAGTGTTCCATGGCGACTCCTTCCGGGCTTTAGATTATGATCCCGGCTCCACTTCCTTTGGCGTTTGCGAGCCATCTACAAATACTTTCCAAACGTCAAGGTTAGCTTTCGGGACTACCTCTGTTGGCACCAGTTCTGCAATGAAGTTGGCTAAAGCCTGGGATTTAATAGCATGCCGAGCTTCATATAATATGTCGAATTCGGACAGTTCGATAGCCCAACTAGTCATTCTTCTTGCCAAGTCAGGCTTGTGGAGTATTTGGCGTATCGGCTGACTGGTTCGCACAATTATTCTATGCCCCTGGAAGTATGGACGTAATCTCCTCGCGGCAGTGAGGAGCGCAAAGGCCACCTTTTCCAACCTTTGATATCTTAGCTCCGAACTCTGCAAAGCCCGGCTTGTAAAGTAAATCGGTTTCTGTTCTGTCGAATATCCTCTCACCAGGGCGGCACTTACTGCTTCTGGGGCCACGGATAGATGAATATCTTCTTTACACAGCATTTTCCCAGGAGGCCGGTTATAACCAGTCCGTCTTGATGACCCGGGATTACGTCCCTCAGATCTTCCTGAGTAAAGAACAGCTTAGGAGGCTCTTCTGTTTGCGATGGTTCCGGCTTAAAGGTCGGTCGTCCCCTGATGGTTAAGACTTCCCGAAGGTATTTCTTCCGCTGATTGGCGGTATCGCCGCCACCTCCGTAACCTCCACTAATGACATTGCAATCAAACTCTGCTTCCAGGAACTCGTCCTCATTGTCGTGCTTTCTCCAGGCTTCGTCCGGTTTTCTCCTCTGGGAGACCGGGCTTGTACTCCGATCCGTCTGCTTGCGCTTGGCTTTTTGCTCTTGTGTTTTGATAACGTACTGACGTAATTTTCCATCTCGGATAAACTTTTCAACCGCATCTCTAAGGTCCCAGCACTCATCCGTTGTGTGCCCGGGTCCATTGTGGAATTCGCAAAATCGTGTGCAGTCCAACTTTCCCTTGTTATAAAGTGGTCGGGGTCGCTCCATCTTCCTCATCTCGGTCAAGGCTACCTCTCTCCATAGCTGTGAACAAGGGACATTTAGTGGAGTATATCTCTCATACTTCCCCTCATGCCTTTGTCCTCGTGTTTTCTGGTCCAAGTTCCGGGGTCGGTCTCTTGCTGCCCGGTCCTTCCCTTTCGGGGGTGGGCTTTTCTGTCTCTCTTTTCCCGACGCGTTGGCTATCTGCATCTGCTCGATGTCCAGATACTTTTTGGCTCGTCTATGGAATTCTTCCAACGTCTTGATCTCGCCAGATATGACCGATCTCCCCATTCTGGATTCGCTATCTAAGCCCGAGATGAGCAAGTGTACGTGGACGCTTTCCGTTAATCCCTGGATTTGCAATGCAGCAGCCTTGAAACGATCCAAATACTTCTGAAGGGTTTCACCGGGTTGCTGCTTGATTCTGTCCAGCGTGTAGACCGACTTGGGTTGCTTTTTGCTTGTCGCGAAATTCAGCAGGAACTTCTCGCTCAGGTCGTTGAAGTCGGTAATGGACCTGGGAGATAGAGTCCGAAACCAAATTTGCGCGGCTCCTTGTAACGTTGAGGTGAACAGCCTGGAAATGATTGGCCCCTTGAATCCTCGAACCAGCATCTCAGTGTCGAAAGTGTTCAAGTGTGTCTGGGGATCCTGACTTCCGTCGTACTTAGGGAGGTCGGATGTACTAAATTTCCTTGGGTACTCAGCTTCCGTAATTTCATCTGAGAACGGGCTGTTGTTTTGTCCTCCGTCCCCATACCACATCTTATACCTTCCGGAGTCTGGCGGAATTCCCTGATTGTCCGAGGTACGGCTGTCTTTCCTATGTGCCCGGGCTTGATCCTCCTGAGTCGCATCCCGGTGATTACTTTGCTGAGAATTTTTTGTTGAAACTATTCTGCCTTGCCCGGGATGGTCCTCCTGTAGGGGATCAACAGTTTGGTGATTGGTTTCTTCGTCCTCATTCTGCTGATCATCCCGGCGTTCCTCTTGAAGAGGGTCTTGTAAGTGTTTAAGGATTTGGTTCATCACCTCGGTCATATGGTCAATCTTCTGGTTCTGAAGATTGTCGCGTTCTTCCACATTCTCGATTCGTTTCAACATTGACTCAGCAATGTTATGTAGGAGCCGTATGTCCGGGCTGCCAATCTGAAACTTTGAGGGACCAGCGTGGTTAGTATTTTCCAGTGTTTGGCCTGCTCGTCCATCCAGGTTCGAGTCCGGGGGCTCCTCCATTTGTTCCTAATTAATGCCTTGAATGTCCTGCTGTTGGGTCTCGCTAAAATTTTGTTCCTGACCTTGCTCGTGTACATGCGGGTGGCTTTTGCTTCTGGTATTAGCCATCACGGGTCACGGGAATAGGACTTTACAGTCCCCACAGACGGAACCAATGATCCGGTGTGGATCACAAGTTGGGTTGGACTTGGCCCGGGGTGAGATCCCGGGGTCCTATGTACCACAGTGTGGATCAAAGTCCACGTAGTTCGAGAGTATACGGCAGGCTAATGATAGCTAGAGGGGGTGGTGTGTGTGCGCTGTGTGAATAGAAAAGCTAGGGTTTCAGAAGTGTGTACCTTGTAAAGGGTTTACCCTATTTATAGGCGTACCTGGGTCATATCTTAATCTGTTGGATTTATCCTTTATTTTAGGGATATCAAGATATGCGTTTTTGAATAATCTCCTTCTTTCATAGGCGGTTACCATAACGATAGATATTCTTGATAAAACCACTTCTATTTTCAAGGAAGCGATTATGAGCATAACTGAAGCCATTTTGACTAGGCTCTCTGGTTATTGGGCTGGACCCATTTGTGAGATATCCGTAACACTTCTCATGTCCATTTTCCTGATAGAACTCATGTACAAATCCCAGAACGAATTCAAGAAACATAGATTGAGAACGGTTCAAACATACACCAGAATCAAATTTGGGAAATCATCGAAAAGCAGGAGCACCAATCACGTCGGACAAAAAAGATTCCATATTTCACGTGATAAAAAACAATAAAAAATCTCAATTGAATCATTTTGAGAAACACGAGTTCGGAGCCCTCAATAAATTGAGGACGGTGATGATTCCTCAGAGAAGAAAACAATTTTCTCTCATCCCATAATCCGAAGACAAAACAGGCAATTTAATATAACAAAGGATAAAGGGGAAAAATTTTGTCCTCAGCAACGCTATTTTTTAAGTACAAATATGTATATGTGATTATAAATTAAGTGTAAAAGTCACATGCCAAAACGTTGACCATCCGAAATTGTTGATGTGGCTGTCCAAATTGAAATTGCAGTGGACCCCATGTTGATGTGGCTGTCCCATCTCTATCATGTCTCATGTCCTTCACTGAAACTTCTAAGCAAAAAAAATTACTTGGCTACCGCACCACAAACTCTCCATCTTTGACCAAAAAAAGACAAACTCTCCATCAGAAGCAGCAGCATCCTTCCTGTAAAAAAAAATTCCCATTCACATTCAGAAGCATCATTCCCGTCTCTTTTCGCTATGGGTTCACTCGGCAACATCGGAAACATGCCTCTGATCACATTATTGATATAGGTGGACCATATTGATACACAGACCTGAGCCTTCAATTAGATAGAAGTTTGAATTTGGTATCTAATTGAAGGCTCAGGTCTGGGTGACGCTCACGGGAGGAGAGTTTAACCTACTGGAAAAATTGATTCCTACGGCTCGTCCTCTTGTGCATCCCTTTCCTTACTTGTCCCTGCCCCTTTCCATTTCCAGTTCAGCGTGTCGTCCTCTGGTTCGAAAATTCAATTTATCATCCAGTTTTTCCGCCTCTCCTCATCATGGTCATCTGCATTGGGTAAATTCGGAATCATCATCGTCAACCGCCTCTGCTCATCATCGACCAAGCTCGAGTTTTTCCGGAATCATCATCGTCATCCAGTTTTATTTTTTCTTTCCGGCTGGTAGAATAAATCCGGATTTCTTCTCTTCTTCATATACCCAGTGAAATTTTTGGGCTAATTTGGTTTTTCATGTTATCCGCAAAGGAAATCCGGAAGTGAAATCGTGAAGTGAAATCCATATTTCTTCTGTTTATTTGGATTTTTTCATGGTTGACTCTCATCTCCGATCCACAATTCTGTTGCCCCCACACTCTTCGCCACCAAAATCCTCACGCCGTCCCCAGCGCCCTTCTCCTCAACAACAATTACAGGCCCTCACCTCACTTTCAAGTCGTCCCTCTTCGAACTTCCAACTCTGATTCACCTATTGTTTGTGTTCCTTATTTCGATTGCCTCAATGTTCTTTGGTGACTGATTCTTGGAGCAAACGTGGTATTTGTTTCTTTGCTTCCTTCAATATGGTAATTCATGTTGGTGTTTACTACAACGATGCCATTCATTGGTCCAGCCCAGGTGAGGATTCTGTCTTAATCAAACTGGTTTTTGATTTATCTGGAACTAGTTTTTGTTTCATCTGTGGTTGATGAAAACGACTGTGATTTTCGGGCAGAGGGAGATCGCATTATCCTGACCTGTGCACGATTGCAGGCCCCATAAAAACAAGTTAACGGATGTTTAGTTTAGATAACGGTAGTGGTAGTGGTATTTTTGCCCTGTTTTTTAAAGTTTATGGATATTTCTGAACCTAAAAAAGATATTTGATGTTGGGCGCTCTTGAGAATAAAGCACATGTGCATTTTTATACATTTACCCTATAATAAATTATTTGTTAAAAAAATAAATGAACTTTAAAATATTTTTCACAACAATAGTAAATAAATTAATAAGAACAATTAGAGTGAAAATAAGTCATGCCTCTATCAAGGGTCTATGTCCTAATCTACTTTAAACCTAACTTAACTTATTTAATAAATAAGTTAGACTCACGCTGAGATCTATTGTCAAACCTATTTAGATAAATAAGTTAGGCCTATTTTTATAAGGTTGAGGTCTATTGTCAGACCTATTTAGATAAATAGGTTAGGCCTATTTTCATAAAGCTTAGCCTATAAACCTAAAAACCTGGCCTATTTTAGGTTTTTTTTAATAAAAAAAAGTATTATTATGCATAATTATATATAAATTAATTTAAATTAATTTTTGTGAATTAGTTTTAAAATTCATAACTTATTCTTAACCCTAAATTCATGTTTCAATATTTACCCATGAGTTTAACATTTTTATTCATCAATTGATCACATCTACTTCTCTCTTTTTTCTTTTTTTTCTTTTTTATTCCTTGAGATGGCAATGCTAGCTCACTACCTGATAATTGCATTAAGTTTATTTTAGTGGTGCCCGAATGAAAATGATTCCAATAAGAAGAGTTTGACTCATTTTCTTCAAAAAAAAAAAAGATGTAAAATCTATTTTTACATGTCACTTGTCCTATTTAGTTGATTTTAAAAAACATATCTCATTAGTCAATAAATGATTGATTTTTTTAATCAATTCACACTTGCTCAAACAATTCTTTCTATTAGGTGTTCTATTCTTTCTCTTTCTAATTATTTTATTTCATGAATCGCTACACTTTTAATATAAGATAGACTTTTAAATATATTTAATGAATTATATAATAACTTAGATATAAATTGAAGATATATTGTTTACAATCTACGTAAGAACCCTCACGGCAAAAATTCATTGAAGGCCTCAACACCCTTAGAAAAATTGGTAAAGAAGGCTTCAGTAAGTTAGAGCACAAGTATCCCTATGACTAGAGAATTAAGAAACAAACTATATTTAGAGCAACAGAGCAATGGTTTGCATCAGTTGAGGGATTTCACCATGCTGCTATGAGTGTTGTTGGCAATGTAAAATGGCTTCCTCCTCAAGTAATTAATTTTAGACTTCCTTTTGGGGTATTTTTCGTCAATTTGTAAAGTTATTTCCAGAGATCTAACGGAAAACAAGCAGAACATCAAGAAAACAAAATTCAGAAACATTACCAATCCAAAAGCACAAAACAAATAGTTATAAGCATGAAATAGACGATAAAACCGTCTAATCGAGATTTTATTATTATGATTTCAAAACAAGGAAAAATTGATCAAGACTCAAAGGAATCAATGATGGGTCTTGACAATACGAGAATGAAAAAATTCAGGAAGCTAAGAGATTTAGGATGGCGGGCACTTTTCAAGAAACCCTACTTCTTGTGATTTTGAGGTCGGAGGTCGTGCAAAAATTCCAATAGATCCTTTGAGGGAAGCTGAAGGACACCAAAGTAGGGGATCTAGATGGCCTATACGAGTGCGATATTGACTTCTAGCTTTCCTTTCTCCTTTTTTTTCTTTTTTTTTTTGGGCCGATGGGCTAGGGATAATGAATCAGGGTATTATAGGAAAATAATTCATATTTAAATATTCTAAATTGGGTCATTAACCCAATTTATAATTTGTTAAGTTTACCAACCTATTATAGGATTTTTCTATTTCAACTATCTTTATATGGGATTTTCCCTATTTTATTTAATTATCTAAAAAATAATTATATAATAATAAAATATCTCATATAAGTGTCTATCGTTTACAATTTGAAAAATAGGTTGTGGCTTTAATGAATCATATAATTAAGAAACAGCTAGGGCTTACATATAAGTAAACTGCAAAATCCTTGTGAGTGCTTTCATTATGGGACTCAGTTTGTATGCTCATCAAGACTGAAACTACTATAAAATTACGCATATATAATGATTAATAAATGATTGTTACGGTGAATAACTGTAATGTATGTCAAGACATAATTCATGCAAGAATATATAAAGTTAATACTTAATGGTTAAACATGCATATGTCATATTTTGAGAGGTGAAATTCACAAAAATAAAAAATAACAATTGTTATTATTTATAGGTATGTATTTGTAATTGATAAAAAATGATGATTCTTTTGAAACAACCGCCATATAACATGATATTTTCAAAAAATTTGTCTTCCAATTTCATATGAGCGAAAACAAAAACTTAATGGTTACAATAAGTAACTGTAAAGTACAATTTCTAAATATTTAATGGTTGAAAATTATAACCATCATATAGAAGAAGGTGAGATTCTAGAAAAACACATACACATACACATTTGACAATACATGATGATTCTTCATGAAGTGCCATATATAAGAATGCTGGGTTTTGAAAAATATCATATATAAAGAGCCGAGATTATGAAAAACTTTATTTAAAAATACTTGACAGTTCTTCACAAAAAAAAAAAAAAACTAAATTATCATATTTTTTTAATAATACTTAACAGTTAAAAATGATAATCATAATACATAAGAAGACATGATTCTAAAAAATATCATATCTAAGGAGAATGTATTCTGAAAAATTTATTTAAATTATACTTCAAAGAACCCTTATGTATCCTTTAATATTAGAAAACCAAATTCTAAAAAACGTTAAATATAAGAAGGTATATTTTGAAATAAAATAAAATAAAATAGATGTGATTCTTCCAACTCCTTCTCAAACATTTTTTGAGCTTCCCTTGGGTCTCATTAGTGGTAGAACCACTTGTTGCCCAGTTGGGGCTTTGACCGCAGCTGACCTTCTAAAATTTGTTAGTATATATATGTATTTATTATATAATATTTTATTTTTACCAATAATTTGGCCCAAACCATTCTCTTACATTCTCCATAAAGACAATGTTTGATTTATTACTCATTAAGTTGTGAGAGGAAAATAAAATTCTTATTTGAGATACTTGCTCAAAAGGTTAGTAGTATATTATATCTTATTTTGATTTATAATTTTTGGTTATTATTTATTTGTATTTTCAATGTTATGTGATACTATTTGGTAAATAATTCAATATGTTTATTTTTTGGCCCCGGCTAAAAATATTTTCCGGTTCCGCCGTTGGGTCTCATACTCCTATTTTCATGGGTTTTGCTCTACCCTGTGGGCCTTATACCATTACCACGGTTCTTCATTTTACAGCTCATTCCTCTTAGGATTCTTTCTTGTGTAAGCTTTCATTTTTTATCCAAATAACGTTTTTTGTTTTATTTTGTTTTATTTTCTTATTAATAAGAACTTACTAGTTGAGGCTCAAGGTCCTTGTCGGGATTATTTAAGAAGAAGAATCGCAAGCCAAAAACAATATTTGATTTATGATGGTAGCCGTTAAAAAAAGTAGATAGCACAAAAAAAAAGACGATGATGTAAAATGCTAAATTTTTTATTGTTATTTTATTATAATAAAAATACTTCTGATTACACTAGATTATATTGACTAAAAATCAATAACAAGTTTTCTCCTAATTTTTAGAAGTTAAATCATGATCTATTTGAATGTTTTTTAATTCCTTAATTTTGAGTATCTCACATTTATAAACTTTAGCAACCAAATCAAATGTTGAATCATGTTCATGATTTGCTAAGGTTTTTATTGCCAAGTTTTACTATATCTATATTGTAATTAAAGGATATGTGATGGGAACTCTAGAATATAGGTGCTCTATGGATAATCTATGGCAAATGTATTAGAGAATATTGTGGAATTTTTTATCAATAGATATTCTTTTAGAATTCAAAAAAATATAAAGTTCTATTGTGAGAGTGTTTAACTTATTATTTTTTTGAAAAAAAAAATTGTATGATGTTTATTTAATTTATATTATGTATTGAATTTTGAATACAATAAATATAATTTTTATTTAATATTATTATCTTATTATTAACAATGATTATATTGTACCTTATATAATAATTATTAATAGTAAAAATAAATAATCAAAATAACTATATAATAAAAAATAAAGTCAATACAATACTATTACTAATAAAAATCCATTATTTTATGAACATTGTTGTTAAACTTGCAAGTTGACTCTCCGAGTTTATTGTTTTTATATTTTTAGCTTATGAAAAAAATTTGAGTCATTAGTAAACTTTTCCCACTTGTAAACTCAATTAAACTCGATCATGAGTTTATACATCGAGTTTATCGATTTTATATTTCTAAATTACAAAATTGTGCTAACTTACTCTTAAATTTGTATTAATTTTTTTTTATTTTGTCATATTTAGCGGCTTTATATATAAATCTTATGAAAATTTCTTTGTTAAATGTGATAAATAATGAATGTTAATAGATTTAATTTTAATTATTTGGATTTAAATTATATTTAAATTAAATTATTGTCATTTTATATTTAAATTATTTAATTATACACTTGTAATACTTATTTAATAATAATAGTAAACTTTCATGAATTTACAATAAGAGTTCACAATACGAGTTTATGTTATTGACGACGAGTTTGTTTAGACTCGTGGGTTTGGCAACTTTAATTATGAGCACTAAACTTATTAAATTTCAATTGTTTAAATATAATTTAGACAGCTTAAATTTAAAATTTTTAACTAATAATTTAGATGTTATATATCTATAACAATTTAAATAATAATTTTTTTAATAAATAAAAAAGAAATCTGATATCTAATCAGTCTAGATATGATGAGTTATTATTTTCTTTTTGACATTTTATACCTCAATTGTCATTTTTGAGAATGCACTCTTGACCTGTCAAAAGAACAAATACCATTTCATATTTTCTTAACAAAAAAATTGCCAAAGCAAAATCATTTAATGCCATGTCAAAATAAGTTCCGTAGCTTGCTTATGGCTGAAATATTGATATTATATAGATCATGACGATCATCACAAGCTAATTAACACATTGATCCCCCTTCCATGCCCCTTTATATGCGATTTAAATACAATATAAAAGGTAGGGCACCGCTCTTGACTTTTTGAGCTCTCCCCTTGTTTCTCATTCATCTTTTGTGTTTCTATTTCTCTGCCCCCTAAGCTAATTTTTATTGCAGAAAGGAAAGGATTAGTTCAATCCAGAAATATTTTGCTGCCAACATCTTCTGGGTTGTTATTCGATCCATCATTCACCCTCTCGTGTAATCTGGTTCTGTGCTTCTTCACTCTAGGAATTCAAGTGTAATCTGGTTCTATGCTTCTTCACACCAATCTTCCTTCTCAGCACTGCAATAGCAGGAATGTTGTTAGAGTTCTTAATTTGGATATGTTTATTGTTTAACAGTTTAAGCCCATCTCCGTTGGAGTTTCGCAAGCGTCAATACGATGGGCAAGCTTGATCTTTGTTAAGGTAATCTTTCAGATTTCCTTGTTTGCTCCAGCTATTGCTTCGTGCTTCTGTTTTTTCTTATGGGTGAGCTAAAATTTACTGTCATCTTGCGTTTGTTGCTCATAGTCCTCCATTATGGTGATTGTCACCAGAACGCTGTATATGTGGTACTTGTTCATATAATCAATCTTCCACTCTTCTCTTGTTGCTGCTGAAAACTGATAAGGGCTTGTTGGTTTATAATCCCTTCGCCGCATCCAAAGTCTTTCTGTCCTTTCATTATTTCATTTCTTTGGAAAATTTGTGACTTTTTTCACACAAATTGCTGCACGGTGTAGTTCTCCGCCTCTAATGATTCTTATGGAATTTTGAAAAGAATTTACGGATTTTCTGTATGTTTGATGATTTATACAAGTTTTGATAGATTTATTCTTGCAAAATTTGTTGGTATCTTTTCCATCATCTTTTATAGGATTTGTTACATGACAAATATTTCTTTTAAGATACATTACAACACTCGAAATTACCACACAAACAACATCAAGTTCTGCATCCATTTCGTTGCCACCTCCAATTCTGATAGAAAGAATTAGGCCTCCCATTCTTGAGGCAAGTTGTCTGCTTCACCAAGTAAGGACAACTCTGTTCTTCATACAGAGGATATGACTCATTGTCCCATATCCGTTTCCCTTCAAACACATTACATCCTTCCTCAAGCCGATCCTCCGGTGAAACCACGACTCATACTCGATTATTACTCTCCCCCTTAAGCTTCCCATAGATCCCCAAAATGTTGCTCTGATTGCTCTTGAAGCTGTCCAAGACCAATCTCACACTTCCCAGAATTATAATGGAAAATAGTACTATTGGGAACAGAGTCTGGATCTTTCTGTCTGACAGACTTGAACGAATGCATTGAATTGAGAAGGATGGTTGTTGAAGGAGAAATGTAGAGATCATGGGTTTGTGTGATTGTGAATTGTTTTGATTTTGTTTCTGGTGGTGTTTGAAGCGGAAGATTAGTGTATATTCAGGTCTCTTTAAATAAGGCGTTTTGATGCATATTCAGGACTCCTTAAATAAGGCGTCTTGATGCATATTCAGGACGCCTTATATACGGTGTCCTAAAATCAATTTAGAACGCCTTAAATAAGGCATCTTGAATATTTCTCGGGACTCCAAAATTAGCATTTTTCACTATCTGTTGTCAGAAGTCAATTTGATAAATGATGTTAATTGGGTCTTATTTAGGACGTTGTTTTGTTTTTTTTGTAGTAGTATGCTTTGAAGCTTCAGTCAAAATGTGTTTAACTTTGATTGACTCAAGTTACACTCTAGTGACTCAAGTTAAAGCCTTCGTGAAATGATTTAATAAAAAACATCAACTCAAGTTTATGGTGTTAGACTCAAGTTATTCTCTGTGGACTTAATTTTAAACATATTTTTTCAAAATCCTAAGTCCCGCATTCAAATATTTTTTAACAGTTAAAATATTGCCTCGAGTTAAGATTGAGCAACTTGAGAGTGTTTATGTGAAACATATTTTCAAAACATTTTGGAAACTTGAGTTAAGGACTGAGTAACTCAAGTCATCTGTTAGGATCATCACTTAATGACTTAAGCATACTCTGTGTTTAAATCTTTTCCAAACTTAACTCGAAGACATTTGTGAAAATAAACCTGTGACTCGAGTTAAGTTTATAGAGAGATATTTTCTCTATTGCTTTAAAACATATTTTTAGAAAAGATAAAATAGTCACTCGAGTGATAAATGATCAACTCGAGTTAGCAACTTGAGTGTGGCTGAAATCAACTCGAAGTTAGCTTTTGTTTCTACAAAATATCGGGTCCGTAAAACTTGAATCTTTGCTTATGATTTAAATACTTCTTATTATCACTCATTATTGTTTCTATGTTTCATATGATTATATGAAAGTTTAACTGCAGATTAATCAAAAAGCATTGATTACGTCAAAAGTATTTAATGCATTTACAGAAAATCAAGCATAATTTGGGTAATCATTATCTGAGCATTCAAAAGGCATTAATGTTTTCTTTCCTTAATTAAATGCTACAACACTCAACATGAAGAATAAAAAGAACGTCAAAGGACTGAATGACGGTGATCATTTGCAGAATTGAAGTATGTGAGTAACAAAAGAACTTCAAGTCTAACGGTTACATTTATTACTCACAATGGTTTATTGAAGCTTCTCAACGGTCATTAATTACCTTCACCAAATATAAACAGAAACATTCAATACGATTTAATCACCGAAAACATCTTGCGCTCAAAACGAATTTATTGCGTCTACCGTTTCATTCATTTATTGAAGTATATCTTCGAATATTTTATCTTCAATGTTTATCAATATACTTTGCAAGAGAGTTAAATTATATTCATCATTTTTGGAAAGAAACTCAAGGTAGTGGGACATTAAGAGTGAATGTATTGATTACAACTTGTAAGGGAGAGTGAATCCTAAAGAGAAGATTACTTACGATTTACAGAGTGTGTACTCGGTTCATAAGAGTTAATGAAAAACCGAGAGTGTCTGGGGACAAGACGTACGTAAAAAAAATTAATCCGAAAGTATAAATTCCTTGTGTCAATCTTTCTCATTCTCTACTTTGTTTTAACTTCAGTTTACAAAGTTCTTTCGGGAAAATTTTTAAATCATTCAATTCACCCCTCTTTTTCAACCCAAAATTTTAATTATTCTATTTCATTTTATGTAATTTTTATTTGTGTAAAAAAGGAGGAAAAGAAGACGTGTTGCTGATATTTTTTAGGGACTCTCAAAACTTATTGATCTTGGTTTGAGATGGTGGAATCCTCAATTTTGCCCAGAAATTTAATTGTCTACTTGATCAACTTGGCTCAGGTTAGACCGCAGCAAACGTGAACCGTTGTTCATGAAAATTCTAGTCGAGATTCAGGATTCCAATGGCTGATTAGACTGTCCCAAACCAAGATTAATATGTCTGGAAGCCTTCCAATTGTTACTCATATGAAAAGATTTATGGGCTGAAAATAAGAGAAAATATTTTTTTCTTAAGAATTCAACAAGTGGATAATCTATTTGGGCTAAGCTTTCACATGGGATCATGCATGTCGTTCATTTCTTCTCTCATCCATATGGCAACAGCTTTGGGCTTTGCATGTCTGCTTCACAACTCCACAAAGAGTGTTCAAATTTAATGTCAGACACTAACTGAAGTTGGGTTTAACGGAAGGGGCTAATTCCTCATAGCATGACAAAAATTACCTCCAACAATATCTCAAATAATATTACCTCCAATAGTTAGATATCTTAATAAATTCAATGTCAGGCCTAAGCTGAAAAAGAAAAAAGAAAATTGAAACCTTAATTTGCGCTTTTGTCTCTATAATAAAAGATAAAAAAAAGAAGAAGAAAATTACTTATTTAGATCTCTTAAAAAAAAAACTATTAGTTCAAGACAGAAATACAAATTGTACCATAATGCATTATCTATTACAATCAATTCTTCAATCAAACCTTACACTTGGACTTTTTCCCCACTTCATCATTGCTTAAATATAATGGTCTGTAATTATATTTATGATAAAAACCAAGTAGCTTTGCGATGAATTAAAATAAGTGTAAAGTAACTACAAATATCATACCAGATTAGAGCCACTAATATATATTAGGCCTGGAGGGCTGGCTCGCTAACTCTTCTTAATAGACTATGTTTTTGGAAAAGCTAACCTATGTACTGAAAGGTTCTATGTGTTCTGGTAATTTTTATATTAGGATCTTTAAAGATCCTCTTTTAGGATGCAGAGATATTGTATTCTTTAGGGTTAATGTGAAAAAATACATATGCGCTTTTGTTTTCTAGGAGCACTCAGCACCACGTGTTTTTTTTTTTTTAGCAAAAATACACATGTGGTTACCGTTTTAAAACAAAAATCGCATTCCACCGTTATGTTACTATTCACCGCCGTTATATTATTGTTCATTTCATCTCTCTCTAATCACTGTGAACAATAACATAATGGTGGGATGTGACCTTAACTCTAAAATGGTAACTACGTGTGTATTTTTGCTAAAAAAAATACACGTGTTGTTGAGCGCTCCTTGAGGAAAAGCTCATATGTATTTTTATACCTTAACCCTATTCTTTAATTTAATTTCGTTATTTCTACCCGCTTTTGACCGTGGCCTTTATTTTATTTTTTTTAAAAAAAGGTAATAGAACAAACAGTAATATATGAAACATGGGAAAAGAATAAAAATAAGGGAAAAATATACTGTGGTCCCAAGTACCAAAATTAATTACAAAAAGGTCCCAAACTAGAATCCCATTACAAAAAAGTCTCAAAAAGGTCTCTGTGACTTTTTTTGTAATTAATTGCCTAAGGTGATATTCATATTAAATACATGAAATGTTATATTAACAACCGGAAATGTTATCTTAACAACAAAAATTCTCACAACTTGAAAAGCCGTATTAACAACTTAAAATGTTATATTAATAACAACTGATAATTTTTGTTGTTCACATAACATTTCTAGTTGTTAATATGACATTTTATGTTGTTAATATGGATTTTGAAGTCAGACAATTAATTACAAAAAAATCCCAAGTGTTATAAAACTGAAGAAAATCTAGAGAGAAGTCATAGGAGAATTCTAGAGAGATGAAATGGATTTTCATTCAAGTATATCTGAAATGTTTACATAAGGTCTCTATTTATAGACCTTCAAGGGTTACTATGCAATAAACATCCATACAATAAATATATTCATAACACTCCCCCTTGGATATTTATTGTGAATGTGCCTCGTTAAAAACTTTAACTAGGAAAAACCCAGTGGGATAAAAACCTAGCCAAAGAAAAGAGTACATCATTCATTGATACACTTTCTAGTGCTGCCTCATTAAAAACCTTTCTAGGAAAACCCAGTGGGACAAAATCTAGATAAGGGAAAAAGAGTACAGCGTGTATCTTCTCCCCCTCTTGATTACATTAGACTTGCTCCCCCTGATGACTATATTGCTTCAATGTCATTCTGAGCATATCATCCTTTCTATCATTAAGTATTCTGTTAGAAACGCTCAGTCTGTTTGTTCATTGAATACCTGCAAGATCTAAATCTTTCAAGTAAAATCATAATAAAATACATTTAAATCTTTTCAAATATGTGCATATAAAACTTTTAATAAATATTCATTCATATAATGATATTATATGCACTATAATTGCTTCATGCAATATATGAATTTATTTAATTGATTATTCTTGAGAATTTTGATGCTCATAGCATCTTAAGTCCTTCTGGGACATATGTGTTTCTAGCGCCTTACGTCGTTTAAGGACATGTGCTTCTAGCACATACTAATATATTGTGGCTCATGATCCTCATTATTATTCATTACAACATATGCTATCATATAAACATAAATAACATCAACGTTGATTTTATTTTTCTGGTCCCATCAGATTTCATTCATAATATATTGAGATCACATTATATTCATATATTTCAGATACCTGGGTCTCTTTTAGGACCACAATATTTTCTTCTGGAGATATCTCTACTGGATATAACATCTCTTTAGGAGATGGCTCTTCTTGAGCTTTTCTTAATTATCCTCGAATTGATAATCTATATTTTTATAGCTCCTTTTCTCATTCGAGGATTTTTATCTTTAAAACTGATGGATCTGTAACGCTTCAGGCGTGCTTTATAACAATTTATATAGGAGCATTTGCAGTTGGGACATGTGACTTTGTCACTTTCTTAAGGTCAGTAAATGCTTCTGGCATTCGATTAGCTAAATTCAATAAAGGAATTATCTTTTGAACTTTTAGTGCACATTTCTTTGTACGAGGATCAAAATAAGCCAATAATAATTCATTCCACTTTATCTCTTTACCCAATCTGCTTATTTTTCTCCCCTTCATCAAATCATGTAGTGTATATCCATCTATGTGCATTGTAGTGGATTAATAATCATTGCACATTCAAAACTTTTAAGATGGATTTTATCTGGCTTCTGACCAAAAGCCAATATTACGGGGAGAATTTTGTTGGCTTATATAATTGCTGCAAATATATATAAACAATGTTCTCATAATCATTGATCTACTCATATATGATTTCTGGATCATTCAATCTGGAAAATTGCGCGCATAATATATTGCAAATTTCTAATTGCAAACATCACTGCAAACTTTGCAGACTTATAATCTCACATCTAATCTTTCAATTTGATATATTTCCAGAGATCCATTTCCAATAATTATTTCTATTTGAGAACAAGCAGCACATAATATATGACTCGGATGATCAAACAAGTCATGCCAACTTTCCATATGATTTATCATAAAATCTAATATTCATTTTGGGGGAATCAACACAAAAACATTCACAAAGAATTATCACATAAATATCACAAAGAATTATCACATAAATATTCACACTTGATATATATCATTCTCCCCCTCAAGTGTGAGACCTTAAAAATTAATTTATGAAATTTCCATACAATATTCCATAATAATAGCATATATGATATCTATTTCATTAAAATTCCACAGATTTCTTAATGCATTATCAATGCATAATTTTGTTACTTCTGGTAACAAAATTTCCATTTTCCAGAATCAACAAACAAATATATATTAAATACAAAATCATCAGGTGTATAATTGCAGATTCACGAGCGCAGTACTGTGTAATCACAGGCGCATCACTGTGGAATCACAGGCGTAACATGTATCACTGTGGGATCACAGACGCAACAACTCAGATTGTCGTATGCATATAAAGTCAAAAAGACTCCAGGCTTGTGCTTTATAGGGAGCAGATCTGTAAAGATTTAATAGGATTTAATTCGGCTATAAATAGAAGAAGGCAAACGAACATGCCTCACAAACACACAAGCATATGATAATATCAATTATCAGATATTCACATATTTCTCTAAATTCTATTGCCATGACAGGACCTAGCAATTTTATCCCAGTTTCTGATACATCTGAAACAGCATTACTTGATGCTTTGTTGTATGATGATCAGCCCAACAAGTCATTTACTTCTTTGTTATCTCCTAATCCTTTTGAGATGTTTATTCCTCCTTCTACTATTCCTCTTTCTACTTCAAATGTACCTACTTCTCCCCTAAGAACAAGTGTTCTTCCTCAATCTATAAGGATTGAAGGTACAACTGAAGTAAGTTCATCAAGAAGGCCTGTTAAAAGGTGTAGAACTATGGCCGAACTGATAGAGTCTACCAGTCAAGTTCAACCAATAGTCACAACAATCAATGAGCCAGCACTCATAAGCCAGCAAACAACCACCAGCCAGCCATCAACAATTATCGTGCCAACAACTACAAGCCAATTAGCAACTACTAGCTTATTTGAATGTAGTTGCTGTCATGTTTTACGGGAAATTATACATACCAACGGACTTCAATATCATAGACTTGAAGTTCACGAGAGGAGGATAGGTATGATTTCTCATGCTGTTTTATATGAAAATGTACAGGATAAATCTTACAATACTGACAGGCTTCCAATGTTTGATTTTAGTAATAAAAATTTTGGAGAAATCAAACATTTTCTGACACAGTATTGTATAGATTTACAAGCATCAGGATATAACTTGATGCGTGATCCTGTATTGGACTATTATGAGGTCCTTTGTGTTGGTTCGGAATGGGCTAAAAATCCAAATGAACTACCGCGGAGTTCATTTCAAACCAACATTGAAAATCCATTAGATAAAGGAAAACAGCCCACGGTTAATATTCCATATGATATATCATCCCTTAATCAGGGTGAATTATATAGATCAACAATGGAGCAACGGGAAAGAATAAAGAAAACAATGCACCATGATTTAAGTGATTATTTTCACTTAACCCTAGATGATGTGAGTAAACAATTAAATATGTCTACTCACACCATACAAAAAATCTATCAAAAAGGAGGGTTAACTGAGTGGCCACACAAAAAGCTTAAGAAACTTATGATGCAAATCTTGATATTACGAAGAGCTTTGCCTCATCTGGATCCCATCTCAAGAGAAGCAAAAGAAGAAGACATTAAATATCTTCAAAATGAGATGATTAAAGTTTGTAATGGAGTTGAGCCACTCACTATTAAACTTTGTTGAAATAATATTGCCTTTTGATTAATTGTTTTATTTATAAATATTCTTTCTCTTGTATTCACAAAAATTGTTATAATTATCTAAACATAAAATAATAGTAAAATAACCATAATCACAATTTATTTATTGCTTCATTCATTTCTGACAATGAAATTGGATAAAGTTCATAATTTGTCTCCTCATAGCCTCAAGTCAATTTATGCCTCATATCTCCATGGCATTTTGATCTCATGATATATTAATAAAATTAGTAACAATAATAAAATCTAGAATTAAATTAAAACAATTAAAAGAAAAGATTAAATATAACAATTTAATTAGAGTGTACCTGAATCAAAGTGTCCTACTTCGCCTTCTTTGGTTTGACAAATAATAATAATAATAACAATATAATTAAATGGCATGACATCAAACACACATCAATTATGCGGAGCCTACCTTGAAAACTACTCTTGCATCATGTGAGTGGTTTATATATATGAATAAATAAGATTAATAAAATGTGTAGAACTATTTTTATCATCATGCATGATCACGGGACTATGTAAAATTTGAAACAAATGAATTAACAAATGAGTTGGGCTTTATCTCAATTAAATGGAAAGTGTGCGTGGGCCATGGTTTGAATGGATGAATGAGAATTGGACCAATTGGGCTGATGGAAGATGGAGTGTCAAATAGGCCCCAAATACTATATCTAGTCCAAGAAAAAAAAAACTGGAAAATGCAAACCCAGGCCCACTGAATAATATCATTCAATAATTCTAAAGTTTTCATGAAGCATCGTAAATATAAATTATATATAAATATAAAATAGAAACATAATTTAAAATTAAAATAGAAAAACATACATTTGCCATGTCTCAAGTTTTCTTATTCAATTTTCTCCATTTGTCAAAATAATGAATAATAATAATAATAATGATATAATTAAAGAGGGTATTATAATATATTAAATAATATGTTACCTTGAAACATGTTATCTTTCTATGTATTCACCTGTAACATCTGCATATTCCTTATGGAGTGATTCATAATTCAAATGAATAACCCACCGATTAATATTTGATAACTCATCATGATATAGAGTAGATAACTTGAAAATCATGAAATCTTATAACATTATGTTAAAAGAATAATAAAAAATACAACTTACATTTTTATTTATTTAACGAATGGGTCCATTATGATAAAATGAATATATATATTTAATAAGAAGATTTCATGCTCATGTGACCCACCAATTTTATTTTTTATTTATTTATTTTAAAAAAATATTCTATTAATGAAACTTCAATGAGTAAAGATTACAATAAATAATAAAATGTCATGCTCGTGGTGGTAATGCCTTTGGAGGTAAATGTCATTAGAAAGTTTGGGACCCACAACATTAATATTATTATATGCTATTTCATCATTTTGTGCCTATAGTAATCTTCGTAAAGATCAATGTCTTCCATAAAGAAAACATACCAATTCAATCATATAAATAATTAAGTATGGCCCCACACTTTTGCATTTCTACTTCTTTTTTAATTTCATTTTAAATATATATATATATATATATATATATATATATATATATATTTTATATATTTGGACCCTATACATTTTCGGCGCATGTGATGATTCAATAATGCAAGAAAGCTTGCAAAACATACCTGGTGAATCATGTATATTTAGAATGGGACCCACAAAGAAATTTGCTTCAACTTGTTCTATCTGCAGACACCTTTCACGTGGTCCAGCATATTCAACTTGTTCACAATAATTGACCCCACCCCTCTTTTTTTTTTCCCTTCTCTCTCTCTGCTCCACACGCTTTCAAGGTCTCTGGGCATTTCTTCAATCATGTGAGCAGCGTTATTCATAGGGCATATGATCGGCGTTCAATTGAGGTATGCGAAGATACTCAGGACAATTTTTTTTTTTTTTTTTAAAAATATGGGATCCAGGGTGGAAGATCGGAGCAAGGCAACGTTTGGCTCCGACAATGTGTCGGTGGATGATCTGGTGAGGAGAAAATCAATTCATGCAAACTGAAAATGAATGCAGTCGATGCATGGATCGGGTAACAATCTTCCATCAGATCAGATACCGTTCTGGTTTTTCCAGCGATGGCCCTAGCTGGCGGTGTGACGTCGGATCGAAGATGGTAAAACTGATACTAGCAAACCTAGAATCTTCTTAATGATCTACTCACAGATCATGCAAAAAGTACAGCCAATCGATGAATGTACAAGAATCTTGGGCACAACTGGAGGGATGGAATAGGTTTGGCTGTATAGGATTGAGATAGGAGTTAATTACACAGTGAAGGCTCTAGGTCTCTGGATTTTTACTTCACTGCCATCATTCAAAATCACCATTTCTTTTGGGATTGGGTCTCTTTCTTTTGGTGGTGGTTTTCTGCCGGTGACGAACACAGATTTGGAGGCAAATGAACAGACATGAGGAGACGAACATTAATTTGCAAAAGGAAGAGAGGGATCATTAACATTTTCAGTGATGCTCAGCAAGATGAAGAAGCCATCATGCTGATAACGTGTTATAAAACTGAAGAAAATCTTGAGAGAAGTCATGGGAGAATTCTAGAGAATTCTAGAGAGATTAAATGGATTTTCATTCAAGCATATCTGAAATGTTTACATAAGGTCTCTATTTATAGACCTTCAAGGGTTACTATGCAATAAACATCCATACAATAAATATCTTCATAACACCAAGGACTTTTTTGAGACTTTTTTGTAATGAGATTCTGGTTTGAGACATTTTTGTAATTAATTATGGTCCTTAAGACCACAATGTAATTTTTCTTAAAAACAATGGCACGTTGATAGAAACGATGCTGACAAAACTATTAATTCATCAGCGGTATATATGTAAAGTGGTCTTTATCTCAAATTGAACATTGGGATGACCATCAAAGTGGATATCCAAGGCTTCTCATAGAACTAAACTAGCTTTGTTATATAAACTAATTCAAATAAATTAAGAATCTTTCATTTTCTAGATCCTCTAGTCAGTAACGTTAAAATAAATTTCGATTCCTACAAGAGAATGAAAGATACCATATATGGCTGTTGTTTATGTTTTGTCACGACGCTCTTGTCTCTCAAACCATGTCGATATCATGAGAGAGACACTTCGTTCTTTACTTACACGGTTTTTGTGGAGAAAAAGGTAATAAAATCGTAACTTTCATCCCTAAAGTACAGTAATTAGATACATTTTATCGGCTGAACGCGTGAGCAAATGAAGACGAAATATTCCAACTCACATCTTACTGTACAAGAAGATGAAATGGATGGGTATATATAAACTTCATTTTCTGAGAAAAAATAAAAAAAGGAGAATATATACCTAATCGATCACTTCTTGTCAGGTACCAAAAACCAAACAGATCAATAAACTGCAGCAGAGGTTCAAGGGCTAGTTGTTTAAATTTTAAAATGGGGTATATCCGGAATCAATAACAATTAAATGAAAAGACATTAATCTACAAGTATATAGTATATAGAACGGAAGAGGATTCTCTCCTCATTTTTTTTTTCATTTTCTCTCATTAGCTTATCTAAGCCATTGATTGAGAAAAAGAGAGATATGATAAAGTACTTTTTTAATTGATTGGATGGATATGATTTAGAGATTATGAGAGATGATGAGAAAATGATTATGAGAGAAACCTAACCTATATAGAACATTCATGATAAACTACACGTAGTCCAACAAACCAAAGTTATAACATAGTTGTTAAAATGTTGGGATCCGTACATGCAACGGATTAAAATATTCTATGAATCTCATCCGGAGGATCGCTCAACCATTGTCTAAATTAAGGCTAAGGAACCGAATATTACCTATGGCAGAAACGTTCCGCGTCTCGTTCTCTTTAAACTGGTGGGCTACCTTCACGATCAGCAGAAATTGACTCTACGAATCGGCTTCCTCTACTGGTATCCACACAAATAATCCCCGAACTCGATTGCGGCAGTGTGCTAACGCCCTTTTGCGTTTTGCGTCTCTCTCTCAATTTCACTTTAGGGTTTCTCGCGGCTTTTAGTAATACGCTTGACAAAATGTCCCATAGTTCTTTAGAAATCCGATCAGCGTATTATATAAAATTAATCCTCATTAATTTTGAAATTTGAATTTTAAATCTGGATTAAAATATATTAATTAAATCTATCTAATAGATATAATCTAATACATTTATTTAATCCGAATTAAAAGCTAGATCTGAAATTCGAATTTTGAATCTTGATTAAAAAAATACATTAATTAAATCTATCTAATAGATTTAATGTAATATATTTATTTAATCCGAATCAAAAGCCTTCTAATTTAATTTATCTCTATAAATTAAATGTGAGAATATATATGTGTGTGTCTATATATATATATATATATATATATATATATATATATATAAAATTAAAAATGAGATGTTATATCTCAATTTAAATTAAATAAGATATATGATATATTTAATTTAAATATTAAATCAGAGATACAATATCTCTATTTAATTAAATGATTGATTTATCTTCATAAATCAAATCTGAGATACAATATCTCAATTTAAATTTTAGTTATATAAGATTAGCTCTTAAGGTATAATTTCCAACATAAAACACAAACATGATGGATTGCGATTTTCTTAAATTCCAAAGGATGGTGTTTCATACTAAAAGAACAAATATAAAGTCCAATTCAATCAATCTATCTAAAAGTACTCTTAATCGTCAAGTGGCTAATTCACTTGGTTACTAGTCTAGCCAGGTGAAGCGGGTTGGTTAATACTTCATCATCCGATCTCATTCTAAGTTTAAGATATAGTTAACTTTTTTGGCAAAATTAAGGAACATAATTAAATTATTTTAGAATATTTATATTTATATTTTTTTTCTCCAAACTAATTTTTAGATTGACTAATAAATTGATATATAATTTAAGGATATACAATATATGATATGATTAAGTAACTTATTTAGCTTTCTTAACCTCTCTAAAAAAAAGTTAACTATGTCTTGTATTTAGGACTAAAGGTAGTATTATGTTATTGCACGATGAGGTTGATATGCTCTATATGAGACAAAAGGAAAGTTGAACTGACACAGCTTGCATGCCATTTGTGCCGTACCTTATCATTCTAGTCCAACATGCATTGACAATGTCGTATGATTTCATAAGCATCAAAACTAGAACAAAGAAAAACATTGTAACAATCATTAATTACAGAGATGGAATTGTTAACTATGATTATTGCCAGCTGTTGTGATGACAAGAAGTAGTCCACAGCTAGAGTACAAATGCCAGCCGGCCAAAGCAAAGATTTGAGAGTAATGGTCAGGCAAAGGGATGTACGAGAAGAATGTTTACCTATATATAATATAATACCATGTCCTCTGACAATTTAATTAGTATGAAAGGAATTTTTTGAGATAGATGGGAAAAAAAGGTGGGTTTCTTCGTTATGCAGATAGGGTAGACAAGTTACTATTGTTGTTTGGGACATTGGGTTGCATTGGAGATGGCCTTCAAACTTCTATCACAATGCTTGTTCTTGGCAGTTTGATTGATGACTATGTAAATCATACTTCTGATTCTGATAATGATGACTTCAAGCATTCTGTAGACAAGGTACATAAGAATTCAGTTGCTGCTATTAATATACTTTATAGTTTTTCTAGCTACTTTGTTGAATGAATTTCACTTCAATCCAAGACATTAATCTGACAAATTGATGTTCATGATCATTTTCTCAGTATGCTCTCAGACTGTTTTATATTGCCCTTGGGGTGGGCTTATCTGCATTTATTGGTAAGCATTTTTGCTATTTCTCTTTTCATTACTTTATAAATATTTCTCCTGCGTAGAAAATGATTTGCAAGACTAGAAACCCAAGTTCAGTGGCTAGACTATTAGAATATATTAGTCCCACATTGACCAATTGAAAGATGAATTAAAGATAAGGGTTAGAGTACAAATCTGTCCTGAAAGTTTTTGCTAAGGAGCAATGCTTCCCTTGGAGGTTTTTCAGCTTTAATGTCACTAGAAGTTTCAAAATGTAGCAATATTGTCCTATTCTTTTAAAATGACCGTTAATTTTTTAAAAAAACTATTGTTCCATTTTAACAATTCCTAGGTGACATTAAAACTTAAAAAACTTCTGATGCAACATTGTTTCTTAGCAAAAACTTTTAAGACAAATTTGCACCTTAATCCAAAGATATATGGCATTTAGACAAGTCTTATCAAATTGTCTTAAGCTACCTGATTCACTTGTGATTATTATTTGTTTTGTTAAAAAAAATGCAGAAGGACTATGTTGGACAAGAACTGCAGAAAGACAAACATCTCGCATGCAAACTGCATATCTTAAATCAATTCTAAGGCAAGAAGTCGGCTTTTTTGATAGCCAGTCCGGCTCTTCCACCACCTTCCAAGTGATTTCCACCATATCTTCTGATGCTCAAACCATTCAAGAAACCTTTGCTGAAAAGGTCCTCCTGTAAAAGGCCTCACTCTTCTTACTATTATATACTACCTTTGGTCCTTAACAATTGATTAATTTAGTAATATTAAGGAAGCTAAATAAATTATTTAATTAAAGAATATGTTATAAGATCTCTGAAATACTTATGTATATAATTAGATTATATATCAGTTTAGACAAATTAATTTGGAGAAAAATGATGAATATAAATACTTTAAAGTAATTTATTGAGCTTTTTTAATCTCTTCAAATTAGTTAAGTAGTGAATCTTATATTAAGGATCAAGTAACAATCATCATACATGAATTGCTTTAATCCTTCTGTGTTGGGACCACTTGCATTATCTGTGCGCTTTTTTATGTGTTTTTGTAGATACCAACTTGTTTGGTTCACCTTTCAGCAGTTTTCTCAAGCTTCATAGTAGCTGCAATTCTTTCATGGAGATTAGCACTATCTGCTTTTCCATTTTCAGTTATGATGATAATGCCAGCAATCATATTTGGGAAGAAACTAAAGGAGCTGGGAGGTCAGATGAAGGATGCTTATGGTGTTGCTGGTGGCATAGCAGAGCAAGCAATTTCATCAATTAGAACAGTATATTCATATGTTGGTGAGAAACAAACACTAGAGAGGTTTGCCTCGGCTCTTGAAACAAGCATGAAGGTTGGCATAAAGCTTGGTTCAACCAAAGGTGTGGTGATTGGAAGCTTTGGCTTGATCTATGCAACATGGGCGTTTCAAACATGGGTTGGAAGCATTTTGGTCTCTCAAGGAGGAGAAAATGGTGGAAAAGTATTTGTTGCAGAAATATGTATCATCTGGGGAGGATTGTGAGTATCGATTCTAAGTTTATTTTAAATCTTTTCTTATTTATTCTGTATTTATATTTTGTTAGAAAATAAAGGAGGAAGAGATAGTATGTACTAGGTTTAGGTCTGCGTCAAATCATCAAATTTCAAATGCATAGTTTAGATTATTATTCTAAACCATAGTGGCCTAACATACTTCCTCTAGTCTTTATTATAAGAGCCTTCTAACTACTCCACAAGGATTAAGAAAAGTAGTTAAAATTAGTTTGTATCATTAAAATATAAAAAATCATCACTACTTTTCCTTATTATCCTCCAATTATAATCAACCTTCTTAATTACCTTTAATTTCTTTCTTATACAATCTCTCTCCACATTATAATTAATAAGGATATTTGGGAGAAAGAAGAATTTAATGCTATTGACTTTTTGCATAGGGTCTTATATTTTGGACCACAAAAATCTTCTAGAAGGGGTCTTATAAAATGGACTAGAGAGAAAAAGAGAGAGAAGGGGAGATAGCCATGATTGGGGTAAGAAACAAATGAAGGAGACACCCTCTATTTATAGAGTGAGATGGAGTGAAATCTCCTTAGTTTAGGAAACTTTGCCTATTCAACATATTAGGAAACTTATATATTCCAATCTTTAGGAAGTATTCCTTACTTGCTCCCCAGTTAAAAGATGTAACAAATGATAATAAATTTAATTAAAATTTCATTCATACAATACTTGTAGGTCATTGATGAGTGCACTTCCAGGTCTTGCTTCTTTAGCGGAGGCAACAGTTGCAGCTACTCGAATTTACGAGATGATCGATCGAGTGCCCGGTATATACTCTGATAGAGAAAGAAAGAAGATTTTGAAGGATGTGCGGGGAGAGATCAGTTTCAAAGATGTTGACTTTAGCTACCCATCAAGGCCAGATACTCCAATTCTAAGAGGCCTCAATCTGAAATTTGGAGCAGGCAAAACAGTGGGTCTTGTTGGAGGGAGTGGTTCTGGGAAATCTACAATAATCTCTCTGATTGAAAGGTTTTATGATCCTGTAAGTGGAAACATATTGCTTGATGGGCATCTACGTAGTACTGAAACGCAAATTTTTCAAATTATTACGTCTCGGAAACGCGAATCGGAATGAAACGCAGGGAAACTCAAAAAACGCGAATCGAAGAGGCAAATAGTCAAATGGCAGTTTTGTAAATTTTTGAAACCTAGAGGGCATTTTCCAATTGATGTTTTTGGGGAAAAAACTGACCTAATCAGTAGCAAATTCACAATTCATGGCTCAGTCTTTACCCAAAAATCAAATCCTTTCTCTTAGACTCTCACAATCGGATTTTTGAATCTCCGTCGCCTCTGTCTGTCCAGTGTGTCCATCGCCTCCGTCTGTCCAGTGTGTTCGTCGCCTTCGTCTGTCCACTCTGTCCGTTGCCTCCGTCTGGATTCCGACCAGTCTCCATCGCCTCCATCTTTAGAAGTTGCAACGCAAGAGGTAATTTATATAATAGATTATTTAGGTTATTTCAATGTTGGATGTTCTGAAATATCTCTCCGTCTCTCTGTCACTGTGTGAATAATTTCAGTGAGTCAAATGGTCAATTTTTTGGATTATATCTCAATTTCCACTATCAGATATTTCACTGGATTATTAATGGAGATGCACTTTGATTATGCTAATAATTTTTGTTTTATTATATTTTATTAATGTGAAATACACTGTTTATATTAAAAATATTATTTAATATTAAGATGTTTCGGAACGTCTCGAAATATTAGTTTTTTTGAAGTCACGTTTCGGCAACGTCTCGGAAACTCTGGATAAGTATCGGTGCATCATAGATGGGCATGATATAAAGAAATTTCATGTCAAGTGGTTAAGGTCCCAAATGGGACTGGTAAGTCAAGAGCCAATTCTCTTTGCAACATCTATTAAAGATGACATCCTACTTGGGAATGAAGGAGCTTCAATCGAAGAAGTTGAAAATGCAGCAAGGGCTGCCAATGCACATGATTTCATTGTCAAACTTGTCAATGGATATGAAACTCAAGTAAGCCTTCAAGTTTACATCATTCCCCATTATTATGCTGGATTATTAGACTTATAATGAATTAGGTATATCTATAGGTTTGTCTGTCTTATCAAAATAGTTTAAGCTAATTTGATAGATTCTCTTTTGAAGTTATATAACTTACTTCTATTTGAGCATCAAGGGCCTCAAGTCCATTTGTTTGATTTTATATTAGACTTTTAATGAATATATTAGGTTTGTCCTTCTTATCAAAATAACTTGAAGTCAATTTGATTGGACCTACCTCAAAGTTATATACCTTTTATTCATTGTTCAATTAGTCAACGTGGGACTCTTTAATGTAGTCTAAAATGGATGATTCTTCTTCTTCTTTTTTTTTTTTTTTTTTTTTGTCTAGGTGGGGCAACTAGGAACCCAATTGTCTGGAGGGCAAAGGCAAAGGATTGCCATAGCAAGGGCTCTAATAAGAAACCCCAGAATCCTACTACTTGATGAAGCTACCAGTGCTCTGGATTCACAGTCTGAAAAATTAGTACAAGAAGCCTTGGATTTAGCTTCCCAAGGAAGGACCACAATCATTGTAGCCCATCGCCTTTCAACGATTCGTATGGTTGACTTAATTGTAGTTCTTCAATCAGGGAAAGTCATTGAATCAGGTTCCCATGATGAGTTAATCCAAATGAATAATGGACAAGGTGGAACATACAGCAAAATGCTTCAATTGCAACAATCAGCCCTTCAAAACAAAGAGGAATCCACTTATTACTACACAAACACAAGTCCGCTAAATGTAGAGGTTCCAACAACACAATATTCAAGTTGGAAAAGTAGCCCAGCTATGCCATTTAGCCCTATATATTCTTTTAGCATTGCAGATTCTCCTCTTGTTCCCTCTTGGAATGAAGATGATCACTACAACAAGGAGAACATCAAGAAATCTTCTGATTCAGATCAAAGTTTCTCACAATGGCGTTTGATACAGATGAATGCACCTGAATGGAAGCAAGCTTTGCTTGGGTGTTTAGGAGCCATGGGATCTGGAATATGCCAACCAATATACTCTTATTGCTTGGGAATTGTTGCATCTGTTTACTTCATAAAAGACAAACCTCGAATCCAATCCGAAATCAGGTTGCACTCGATCATCTTTTGCACGCTAGCCGCTGTGAACATCATTTCAAGTCTCATTCAGCAGTACAATTTCTCTGTCATGGGAGAAAAGTTGTTGAAAAGAGTAAGAGAAAACTTGCTGGCCAAAGTTTTAACCTTTGAGATTGGATGGTTTGATCATGAAAATAACACTAGCGCAGCAATTTGCACACGGCTAGGGAATGAAGCTAACATGGTACGGTCCCTTGTTGCCGAAAGAATGTCATTGTTGGTTCAAGTTTTCTTTACGGCATCTCTGGCTTTTATACTTGGCTTAGTTGTTTCATGGTGGGTGGCTATTGTGATGATTGCTATGCAGCCTTTTATCATTACTTGTTTTTATTCAAAAAGTGTTCTGAGGAAAAGTATGTTTGTGAAAGCTCAAAAGGCTCAAAAAGAAGGAAGTCAATTAGCAATGGAAGCTACCATCAACCAAAGAACTGTTGCAGCATTCTCCTCAGAAAGAAGATTCTGAATCTATTTAAGATTGCCATGAAAGAACCTCGAAAAGAAAGCATTAAGCAATCATGGATTTCAGGTTCCATCTTGTCAATTTCTCAGTTTTTGACAACTACATCTATAACTATCACTTTTTGGTATGGAGGTAGGCTTTTGAATCAAGGATTAGTGGAATCAAAGAACCTTTTGCAGGTTTTTCTGATCTTGATGGGAACTGGAAGACAAATTGCAGAGACAGCAAGTATGACTTCTGATCTAGCCAAAAGTGGGAGAGCTATTGGTTCAATTTTTGCCATCTTGGACAGGAAAAGTCAGATTGAACCTGAAGAAGATGATCATCACACGCATAAGAAGTCTAAAAAGCCAATTAAGGGCAACATAAAGTTACAGAATGTCTTTTTTGCTTACCCAACAAGGCCTGATCAAATGATACTAAAGGGTCTAAGTCTTGAGATTGAATCTGGGAAAACAATAGCACTAGTGGGACAAAGTGGCTCAGGGAAATCCACCATCATTGGATTAATTGAAAGGTTTTATGACCCCGCGAAGGGATCGATATCTATAGATAACTGTGACATTAAGGAATTCAGTCTGAGAAAGTTGAGATCAAAGATTGCCTTGGTGAGTCAGGAGCCTACTCTATTTGCAGGAACCATTCGTGACAACATCGTTTATGGGACAAAGGAAGCATCAGAGGCAGAAATAAGAAGGGCAGCATATCTTGCAAATGCTCATGAGTTCATAAGGTAGTACACTTCAGTTTATTAGTTTCTTCAAGTTCTAACCAGACTGGTATTACCTTTCTTTCGCCTGGCTTAGTACTTCTTTTTGTTTTTGAAACTCAGAGGTCTTAGGTCCACAATATTCATTTTCTTCTTCTTCTTTTTCTCTCTTAATGGAGTTCTTAGATCCAATGGCTCTGATACTATATTGTTTTTAGACATAGGTATATATCGGATTGTCTTTCTGTCAAAATAGCTTAAGCCAATTTGACAAGACTCACATGAACACTTTAGATACCTTCAATTTGTTCACCAATTAATCGATGTGAAACTTTTCTTAATATTCTAATATAGCTAGCTAACATCTCTTTCTGCATATTATTGCAGTTCTATGAAAGATGGGTATAATACAAATTGTGGAGAAAGAGGAGTGCAACTATCAGGAGGCCAAAAGCAAATGATAGCAATAGCAAGAGCAATACTGAAGAACCCTTCAATCTTGCTGTTAGATGAAGCAACCAGTGCTCTTGATAGTGTGTCAGAGAGGCTGGTGCAGGAGGCACTTGAGAAGATGATGGTTAAAAGAACATGTGTAGTTGTAGCTCATCGACTGTCCACAATACAAAGTGTAGATTCTATTGCTGTAATTAAGAATGGCGAGTTAGAAGAACTAGGATCACACTGAGTTATTGGCCAGAGGACGAAATGGGGCATACTATTCTATGGTCAAGTTACAGAAGAATGACTCTGCATAATATGCTTTAGTGTTAAGTTTGGTAGTAACTCCTTTTGTTATTTGAGGTTTGAAACTGTACCATATTATTACCTATGAAGTTTTCAATTTTTAACTATAGGCATGTCTTGTGGCATTTGTATTGACTTTTTCCTAATGTGTATCCATGTAGTTTTGTATTAAAATCAAGGTTTTGTGAGTTTTGTATTAAAAGTTTATCAGTCTCATAAGTAAGCTGTTAATTTGGTGAGTTTAGTTAAGGGGGAAAAAATTCTATAAAAAATAGGTCTTGAGTAGGATTGAAGGATGATAAACTTTTGAGAAATATTTTTATACTCTAAAAAGGTCATTTCATTTATACTCTAATTAATTAAAATACAACAACTCATCCCACTCTACTCCTCCTGCATACATGAAGAAAACTGAAACGAAGATTGTTAACAAAAGTATGAAATGGAAAAAAGCGGTGGTGCACAGTGGAGAGTGAAGGACGGTGACGATATTTTTCATTTTTACTTATTTAATAATAAGGATATTATAGACCTTTTGTAATTTTGGACTTGTTATAAAATAAAAATATGTGGTAAATATTCCTTTCAAATATTACCTCAAATCAAACATAATTTTAAATCGTCAATCCCTATCCCTACCCCAATCACACTTTCACTCCCAATCCCATTCTCAGTCCATCTAAATTCAGTCCTTCGCACCATTAGTATAGATTTAAACTTTAATTCAACTAGTTGTACTACTCATCTCAACTTCTTGATTAACTTTACTATAACATTTTTCCCATTAATGTTGTCCTTTCTTGTATTTTATGGCACAAATGTAGATAATGGATTAATATTGATGATGGAAAAATGTACCAGCTTGATTCAAATATGTTTTTCCTACTCAAGATTCAAATATTATTGAAGTTCGAGAGATTATGATGATTTAATATACTTGGTTTTTTTAATTGGAAAAAATTAGAAAGTTAATTAATGTTGAAAAGGGTATTAATTTTTTTTTTTAAAAAAAACAATATCTGTGGGTAGTTTATTTAACACATTTAACATGCGTTTTTAAGGAGGATTACACAAAAAGAAAAAAAGTCCAAACCTATTTAATCATCCTCTTCTAACGAAATAGGCTTGGCAAGTGCTTGTAGACAAAAAGATATATATATATATATATATATGTATATATATATATATATATATATATATATATATTGGGTAAAATTATGAGAAACAATATGTTAGGCCTTGTTTCAGGTCCACGCCTTTTTCGGATTCGGCTTTAAGTGTTGGGCCTTTATATTTTACTGTTATCATGTTTTTTTTTTATACAATAGGCAAGCTAAGGCTTGAAAAAAAGGGGGTTAGGGATTAGATTGTGAAAATCTAGCCCTTAATACATCAAAAAATAAAAAGCTAAGAGTAGCATGATCTTTGATATCTAGGCATTATCTAAGGGATTGTTGGAACCAGAGCCACCTCAGCATCAACCGTAACGCCATGGCCCTGCTTGGCCATATAGTCAGCACAAGAGATGTTATCTAGTGGAGTGTGGTGTAACTCTACTTCCTAGTCTTGATATAAAAGATCTCTAGTTTCCCCAATAATGTCTCTAAGGGGGTGGTTTGTGGGACAGATTCTCATAAGGATATTGATAGCATCTAGAGAGTCGGAATAGATGAGGATTTTTGGTAATCCCATATGTTGCCCAATTTTAAGCCCTAGCATGATAGCATAGATTTTAGCTTCAATAACTGTATGAAGACCAAGGGATTTGCAAAATCCCATTATCCATTCGCCCTGAGTGTTTCTTAATACTCCCCCACAAGCCGCTTGGTGATGTTGTTGAACTGAGCCATCTACATTGATACGGATGACATTTGCAGGAGGAGGGGTCCAAGATTGCTCCCTAATCTTATCAAGTCGGAAGATCTGGTGGCGCAGAAGTTGTTTTGCATTGTTTTCCATGAGAAGATAGTTGCACTGGTGAAGCATTTCCCTCGTGTCTATGTTCTCCCCCTAGAACAAAAATTTTCATCTAGTTGTTCAAAGGATCCAGCACCCCAAGCTGAAAATTCTAGTCCACGAGAAGTTCTAAAGCCTTCCTTTTCCAGGTTTGTGGTTGGTGTTCCAATTGAGCCAATCCTGCAAACAACCATTAAAAAACTGAGAGAAATAGTGAGGCAATAAAATTTGCTTCCACAAGTTTTTCACTCTCTCACAATCCCTGATGATATGTATTACACTTTCCAGATAGTTACATTGAAAAAGGACATATACTATCATTAGTAAGACCTCTCTTGGTTATGAGTAGGTTGGTGACAAGTCTCTCGTGGCCAACTTGCCACATGAAAAATTTCACTTTCTCCGGCAATTGCCATTTCTAAATCTGCATCCAGAAGTTGTTGTTGTTTGCTACTCCTCTATCAGAAAGAAATTGGTAGGCGGATTTCACAGAAAAACATCTATCTTTTGCTTTTCTCCAAGTGAAATGGTCAGGCAGGTAATTGGAGGGAGGGAGCATTTTGGAAAGAGTATGAAAAATAGCAGGAGGTAACAAGCCCTGCCAACGGTTAGTGTCCCATCTTCCATTTATCAGAACATGATCTCTTACTGTCTCATCTTCATTGATTACGGAGGGATCGTGGACATATGTTATGATGGGGCGATCAAGAGGGAGCTATAGATCATACCAGAATTTGGTTCCTGCGACATGTTGACTTTTTCCCCACTCCACTAAGAAATTGGTCCCATACTTCAGTAATCGCTTTCCAGGCAGAAGAGGGGTTTTGCTTTCTGGAAACATTGGGTGTAAGGAGGTTGCCGCAATTATATTTAGACCAAAGACATTGAACCCAGAGAGCATCTTTTTTTGTTAGGAGGTTCCAACAAAGTTTCATAATGAAAGCTTTGTTCTGTCATTGAAGTTTACTTCTACTTAATTTATGCTTCTATAGGGCAAAAGCACCAATGTAGCAATTTTCATCAAATATTGTGCTCAGTTAAAACATTTTGGATAAATTTTACCTAAATAAGACAATCAATGACATTTTGTCAGGCAACGCCATCAGTGGCGTAGACACCTATGACGCCACCGCTATCCAGATCATCAAGTATGACAGTGGCGTAAAGAATAATCTTGATGCCACACTTGACGCCTAATGGCGTCAAGAATAATCTTAATGCCACTAGTACTAGTGGCGTCAAAGAGCATGATGCCACCGCCAAATTTGATGATTTGGACAATGGTGGAATTATGGGTGTCTATGCCACTGATGGTGTTGCCTAACACAATGTTATTGATTGCCTTATTCAAGTAAAATTTATTTAAAGTGCTTTAACTGGGCACAATATTTGGTGAAAGTTGCTACATTAGTGCTTTTGCCTTCTATAGTGATAAGTGGTTTGTGTCCTTTAAGCAAGGTCTTAAGTTCGAGTTTTGTGAATACAGAAAAGCCCCGTTGGAAGACTCACCCACCATAGTTGGGTGTACGACGCGAGTCAGATTCAGATTAGTTAGGACGAAGATCTGGATACTGGATGGGTAATTTTTTTTAAAAAAAAAACATATGTACTTTTACCCCTTGTTCTTAGGTCCAATTGGCAAAGGAGTTAGATACCCTCAACAAAGAGGGTTCGATCATGAGAAATAAACACTTGAGGATAATAGATGGTTCGTTTTATCTATCATTAGTATCATTTAGGAGGAATGAAGTTTTGCCTTGCTTTTGAATCGTAGGTGAGCCTAATCTCTTTACTAAAATTTTGTTTGTTGTACGTTCCATTACTTGTTTTCTTTACTGCTTTTTGTTGATGAGCTTCACAGTCATATGCTCTAGCATGTTAGCTGCTGAAGCCTTGGTTTTTTCTTTGGTTTTTTGCCCGCACTGAAGCCTTGTTTATTTATGCATTGTTTTATCTAGATATTAATAAAATTGTCTACTAAACTTTTTGCTTTTAGATGCACTGTTATTTTTTCCTCCGGTATAATTTATTTTTTTCATTAATTAATTTAAAATTTAATAACTTTTCAACTTTAATATTATTTAGTATACACTATTTACGAGAATACAAAGTCTATACAATAATACATAGAATATAAAATCGTACAGTCATGTGAAAATTTTTAACGACATGCCTAAGGAGAAACTCTCTCTCTATGTTATAAATTGGAAGAGAATGCCATATCTACAAAAATAATGCAGATCTAATGTTTTTGAAGCTCCCTTAGGCATAGATTTAATATCCAAATCTTTTTGTACCTTTCTTGCAAACAAACGGATGACGCCTTGGATTTGTCAAACATTACAAGCGGATATTGGTGTCATTATTTTCAAGAACTTTGTAACCTTTTTCTTCAGAGTTTCAATTCATTCCAGTTTCTGTCTTTATTTTTTATTTCTTAAAAAAAGGGCATCTAACTCACTTAGTCGGCGGCAAATGAATTTTGGGGTAGAACAATTTACGAAATCAAAGTAGAGTTTTATTTGTCAAATTATTATTAAGAAGGAAAAATTACGTACTCATAGTCATAAATTTAACTAAAAAAATTAGATACAAATATACTTTTTTGAATTTCATTTAATATTAACATGTCTTAAAGAATTTAATCTTTACAAGTTTGACTTATAAATAACAAAATTCAACTTATAAATATGAAAGATTGAAAGTTTTGACTTAGAAGTATTAAATTCCGTTTTGATTTATCAGTGTGAATTGGGAGAGCTCATCATTTGTATTTAATTAATATTTTTACTTGGGACGTACGAGTAATTTTATTATCAAGAAACTGGTCAATCAAAAAGCAATATCATCCTATCAAGCAAAAATAAATACATTAAGAAATTCAAGAATTATAATTATAATGATGTTAAATAGTGAAAACGGCAGAGAGAATCTTTTTTTAGCGCAATTTTCCTTAGGCTGATATGTCGTCTACCTCAGTATTACAAGTGGCTATTTAATTATTCACAAAGCGATCCATTGCCTGCTAATATGAATTCTTCGCCAATTCGTAATTAATTTTATAATCAGCTTAAATAATTTCACATCTGTCTCTCAAAGTCAATTCTACAATTGATATATATATATATATATATATATATATATATATATATATATATATTGTGAGTGTAGCATATATCCAATGAGAGTATGAAATTGTAAGGGGCCAACTTAATTAATATTTCATTGATAAAAAAAACTTAATTAATATTTTAGTAGTAGTCAAAGTTGAGTTTTTTTTTGTTTTTACTTTTCTCCTTATTCTTTGGCCAACGAGTTTCACTTTATTTATGGAAGTTGTTCCTAAAAATGTTTTCTAAGTTTGATGTTGGATAAAATCAATACATTGATGTTTATTATTTTCTCCAATAAAGTATTTCTCTCAAGGTATCTCATCAAATTTTTGATGTAAATGTATAATTTTTAACATTAATTTATTATTTAGTAGAGTTTGTTTTTATACAGTATTTTGTCCATTAAATAAATATAAGGTTAAAAAATTGTTGAATTTTAAGAAAAAATTAATAAAATTTTAAGATTTTTCTTAATTTATCTGAAACATGTTAAAAGTCAGTAACGACTTGTTCACACACACACACACACACTCCATGGACTTGTCTGTTCTTATAAGATCTCTTTTAAATTTATCTCAATAAAAACACTTATTTATTTTTCTTTCAATTACATACTCTTCTGTCATTTATTCCTATACATTTTTTTTTTGCATAATTTTCTCATTAATACTCTCTCTTACTTATTCATAACTAGTGACATTTTTGAAAGACAAATTATAATTTCTATATAGTTATTAATTTTAACTAATTTTAATTATTTTTTTTAAAATACACTATTCGGTTGAAACGACATTATATGTACAAGGTGGGAGGGAGGATAAAATTTGGGCGAATGTGTCGGGATCCAATTGGCCGCGAGTTTTACGAAAGCATTGAGAATACAGCTTCCATGGTCAACACAACATAGAAACCAAGAACGAGGAGACATGCACCCACATAATCCTTGCACAAACCCACAAATATTGTTTTCTTCCCCCTTTAGTTACTTGTTTTCTTCCCCCTTTAGTTATCGTATCTTTTCCCGCTTCATGGGAATATGTACAAAAAAATATGTGAACTTTTTTTATAGAGTTAATGTGTTTTGTAAACTTTTTTCGGAAGAGCATCTAACTCCCTTAAATTGGTTTTTAGTGTAAAAGTATCTATAAACTTTTTTTAAAAAAAAAAAAATGGGAGCAAAAATGTCATCACTTTTAGAGAAAGGTAATTGCTGTTATGTTTTGGCAGAGTAAACCCCACACGTTACTTTTTTAGTGCAAAAATACTCATTAACTTCTATCAAAAATATGTCTAACATCATATATTCTTTTGGATATGCATATGTACATGTAAGCTCACTACTACAAAAAGTGAATTTAACTACATTAATTAACATATGTTTTTATAAGAACATGAGTTATAAAAGGGGTGGTGGCATTTTTGACATTCCGACCTAACTTTTAACGACTATTTTTTATATTAGTTGTTGAAAGTAACTTTTAGCGACTATTTTTAAAATCAGTTGTCATTAAAAGTTACTTTCAACGACTGTTATAAAAAACAGTCGTTGAAAGTTAGGCTGAAATTTTAAAAAATGAATATTTTTTATTTTCAATGACTGTTTTAAAAAAGAGAAAAAGGTTTATTGTCTGTTTTATAAAAATAGACGTTAAATTTTTTTTCTGTGTTTTGGAATATTGCCTGGCGGAATTATTTCACAATTAAAAAAGAAATTTTGGCAATCATTTTATGCATTTCCAAATTTCATTATGCTCTTTTAAACCAAAGGTTTTTAGTACGTATTGATTGCAAATAAGCTAAAGATGTTTCACAAAGAGGTGTAAAAAACCTTGCATCAAAACAAATTTTTGCTATATGGCAAGCCATTTTAAGTGTTCTTGTTTTTTATAATGAAGTTATCAAAGGCCCTTCAAATTCTCACCCAAATTTCTTCATTCGTGAGTTTTGGAAAATAGAAGAGAAAAATCATCTCAAAATGCCACCCAAACACCCAAACAAAAGAAAAAAACCTCTGGAAGACAAAGCTAGAAGCATCCTCCAAGATGCCTAGAGTCAAACAATTTCTGAAGCAAAAATTCAAAACATCCTAAAAAAAATTAAGGAATTGAACAAACAGGATTCCAAACCCAAGCGGATCATCAAATCAATAAATAGGACCACAAACTCAGGGTTCAGTAAATCAATATGTTGGGTCTTCCACCCAGAAAACCCACAAACAGTCTTCAACCTAAAGACTCACTCCCAACAAACCTGATAAAATGACCTTAGCATCTTATACTAAAAAACTCCCGAAACAAATATGGGGAGAAGTATTAGCAACAAATGCAAAAACCCTTGTTCTTGAGTTAATTGCCAAACTGGTAATGACAAAACAAGAGTATGATTTGATTAAATTAAAATCAAATCTTCAAATCCTACACACTTAGCCAACTCAGGCTCAAAGCCAATTAATAGCTGCATCAGCTGTTAGACCTCTTGATACTCCTTATTATCATAAAGAAAACCAAGTAAGGAATATCATTCAAATTGAGCCAGAATTCTTTTATCAAACTCCCAACCAAGTAGCCTTAAATGTTTTCCCTACTGGATTTCATTTGAAGCCTATTGATTTGAGAAAAACAAAAGAGTATTATGAGCTTATTTTATTTTAGCTCATTCTAAATCCATCGAGTTATTTCGAAAAAAAAGATAAATAGGATGAAACTTTAATAACTCATTCTACATTTCAAATTTTAAATGTTCTCACACCATCCCAGTTGGGACAAAATTTAAATAAGCAAAGATTTTGTGATATTGACTTTGCACCTAATGATATAATTGCTGGGATTATTATGAAAACTGGTATGCTTTCTTTTTTCAGATCAAAAAAGATTTTTCAAACATACTTGGTTCAATAATTTTAAATCAAAAACTAGTTATGACTTTCCTCAATGGTTTATGCAATGGCGGAATTTCTTTGGTCCTATACTAGAGATTCTTCCTCTTAACATTCAGAAAGCCTTTGAGCTTTTTTAAAACAAAATTCAATATTAGTGGAGATCCTTTTCCAATTGATCTGTACTATTTTTCCAAATTATTTGTCTCTTACATATTCTCCTCCTGGCAGTATAGATTTTCCCATACAAATAGAGATTTTCTAGTCCTACCAATACTCCAATGAGTTTCTTCAATGAGACAGTGGACCAAATTTGATCACAAGAGAATTGACTCAAAAGTAGCAGAGTTACGATTTAAAATAATCCTGACTTCCTATGTGTTACTGAGAAAAGTAAGTTTTTGAATTAAAAATCTTAGATTCAATCAAAATTAGCATCAGTAACTAATATGCCAGAGTTTATAAAACCAACTTAACTCTATGGTTAAACTACTTTAACAAGAAGACCAAACAAATGTCCAGGCCAGCTCTTCAATATAGCCTCAGAGCTCAAGAAGATGACGATTTTCTCCAAATTTATGAAGAAGATCATTAAATTAAAAAAAAAAAAAAAAAACAATTTTAACGTCTGTCTTACAAAAAAAAAACATTAAAAATGTTTTAAAACAATTCAAATATCTTTACACCCATATGACACCCAACTTCTCCTACTCCCACACAAACTCACTTCCCTTCACACCCTTATACGTCACTTGTCACACCCATAATCTAGCCATACCCTCTCACCCATCCCTCTCTACCACACCTTGAGCCTTGCTCCTTCTTCGTGGAGAAGCTACTGGAGAAGATGGAGCAAGCAAGATTTCTAACGTTACCTCTAGATTCTCCTCCATGCTCTATGTTTTTTGCTACACAGAGCTTGGGATTTCCGTCACAAAAAAAGATGAACAGATTAGGGCGAGCCGCCAGAGTCTCACACTCGTCATCCTTGTCGGTGTGTCCGACCAAACCAAGTTCTAGAGAAACCAACGGTGAAGTCCCAAGTAGTACAACAAAGAAGTGGAGATCGGTGAAAGAAGAGGAAGAAAAGGCAGTGGTTTGATTTTGAGTTCTAGTTTATGTTGCATGCTTTGGTTCAAGTATGTCCTTGAAGCTTTATCTTCTTCTTAGTTCGCTGGCACTGTTGTGTCTTCTGTTTTAAGAAGCTTGCAGTGTCCTTAGTAGTGAGTCCTTTTTGTAATTTTCTCTGAGTCATTTCTTTATTAGCTTACAATTTCAAAATTTCTGATTCCTTTCCATCTCATATCTGCTCAAAATGCAATCCACGTCATCCCCTTCCTCATTTGTGTCTGCACTCTCATCCTTTGGTTTTTTTTTTCCCACTTGAGGTCACAACCCTTATTCTTTCCCCTTTCTCTAGACCTACTCAGAGATATGCTCATAAATTATTGAAATCAATCTTCTTCTTCTTTACAGGAGACAAAATTTGATGATTGATTGCAACCCTAGGTAACATCTCATGAAATATACCTTGCAATAGAACTGCATAAAATCAATTTTCTCTCTCCTCTGTTTGAAAATCACTGCTTCCTCTTGAAAATCTTGGCCAAACCCAGTTCAAGAGAAAACCTTTAGCAGTAAGGAAGATGGAGGAAGCTAACAGTGAAGTCCCAAGTAGAGTGACAGAGAAGTGGTGGTCAATGAAAGAGGAGGAAGAAAGGGTGGTGGTCCGATTTTGAGCTCTAGTTTTTTCTGTGTGCTTTGGTTCGAATAAATTGTTGAAGCTCTGTCTTCTTTTCAGGTCTCGGCGCTGTTTTGTCTTCTGGTTTGAGAAGCTCACGGTGGCCTTAGTGGTGAGTCTTTTCTATAATTTTCTCCAAGTCCTTTCTTCTTAGCTTACAATCTCATCAATTATGGGTTCTTTCAACGTATGAGAGAGATTGTCTTTTTTTTTAAAAAAAAAGTTAAAATATTTTCAATGTCTGTTTTTTTAAAAAAACAGACGTTGAAAGTCATACTATCCATATCTGTTTTTTTAAGAATAGATGTTTAAATTATGAATTTCAACGACCTTTTTTAAAATACAGATGTTAAAAGTCACTTTTAACGTTTGTTAAAAAAAGACATGGATAAAATTTTTTACAACATTACTCATATATAGATGTCCCTCTGAAAATGGTCTTAGAAAGGTAAAAATTGTAATACCCTAATTTTTTTTTTTTTTGAAAAACTTCATGTATGATGTATGTGAATTTAGAGAAATGAAATGGTAAAATTTGACTAAAAGGTCAATTTTACCCAAAATACCTGATTTTGCTGAAGTCGAACATTTTGAGACATATGTTGGCATTAATGGAACATATGGAATCACACTTCTTGGTTCCATTTTAGCTTATTAAATTTGACCAAAACGGATGAGGAAGGAAATTATATGAATTCTAGTTGAAGATCATGAGAAAAATCAAAGAACAAGTTAATATTGCTTCTTGCAAGAATTGTGTCACATGTTCTATAATTATTTAATAATTTATAAATTACATGTGCATAAATTACAAGTTATTATGGGTGATCAAGAAGTTTCTTAAGGACCATAAAATTTCAGCCAATATTAGATTGGAAAGGAAAAAAAATAAGAAAAAACTAGCTGGATTTCATGCGAATGGCGAATGAGTAAAATATGTAGTTGAGGGGCAATATGGCAATTTTCCCTCCTCCACCATTGACCCTTAATAATCAGATTTTTCTCCTTCCAAATCATTGATCACACACACACACACCCCTATACACCCACTTTGTGCTTGGTTGAAATCAAGAAGAGGAAGAGGAAGAGAAAACTTGTGACATCAAGGACTGGCCTAAAGTTTGGGACACCAAGGAGGAAGAAATTTTGCAAGAAACACTGAACAACGATCAATGAGTTCGTAATCTCCCAAAACAAGCAAGGTTCTTGAAATCGACTCGGATAAAGCAATTAGGTAGTAACTCTAATCTCACATACTCTATATGATTGTGTATGCATGTTTGTACCTTGATTGCAAACCATGTTGTTAACATGCATTATGCTAAAGGACTGGGAGGATAGGTAGTTCTCGAGTCACGAAGTCTGTGATGTATTTGGTTGTTATGGCTTTTACCCAGTTGTTGCCTAGCGCTAAAGCCTAAGACATGTCAAGTCATACAATTTGCAGTTAATATTGCCTAGGACATGTTAAGTCCTGTGAATATTGTGAACATTGCATATAACCACACCTGGGACATGCTAAGTCCTGCGTACATTGTCAACATTGTATGTAACATTGTATTTGTACTTGTTGCTGGGAGTGTTATTTAATGATTGGTTAGTGAATGCTAATTTTGTTATGATTGTTTATGAATGTGCTTAACTATCAAATGTTGTCCATACATTGAATATGAGATTAATTGTTAAATCTTGGGTTCAAATTGCATCCTAGATGTAGGATCTGGACATGGTCATGGTGGAGGACAAGGTTCCAAAGGAAAGGCATCGAGTATAGAATATTGAGCTGTTGTATGGACATTAGATGGAGCTTTAGAATTTTAGTTTTGCCTAGCTAGTTTTATGTTGGAACTGTAATAGGCATTGATATTTATGGATCACTGTATTGAGAACTCTCTAGTTTATTCCTTTACATAACCAATTAAGAATGTTTTAATTATCATTGTATTATTCTATACCTGTGTTGCTCACTAAATTTCACTATATTACTTAGATGAATGTCGTAATTACAAGGAGTATGACAAAAACAACAAATGTTAAAGGTGTTTTCTATAGTAGCGATTGCTAGCATTTTTGTCCCTTAAACCTTTAAAAAGCTCCCCCCAAACATCCTTCATGATTCCTCTCATACAAAACTCTTCCTATTGGCTTCCTATAACAACACATGCTAAGGCCCCAATTGTAAAACTCAGAAACTTTTGTAATCTAACTATAAAAGGTCCACCGTGCACTGAGCTAGAGTATACATAATTTGTAACACTTAAAAATTTGTTGTTTCAATCATATACTTCTTTTTCCATAGTAGGTTTAATTGCCTCATCTATCGTCTGATTCACAATATCGTGTAATGTTCTCATGAAACTTGCTTGGTTTGAGACATTTTTGGTGTTCAAGAAGGTGACTCTAGGCCTTATGTCAATGGTGAAGAAGATGGAACGATTAGAATATCAAAGCAAGCACTTGCCGTATCGTATCAATTCCTCATTCAAAACTCTACTCTTGGAAGATAATTGTTGAATTGTGTTAATGACACATCAGTAGCATATAGTAAGGTTGACGTCATCCCTATACATGAAGGGGAAAAATGCCGACAATTAACATATGCATACGCAATCCAAAAAGTATATAGTGTTAAACACACTTTTAATAAAAGTTAATGAGTATTTTTGCACCCAAAAAGTAATGTGTAGGGTCTACTCAACCAAAAAGTAATAGCAACGAAAATGACATTTTTGCCCCCATTAGAAAAAGTTGTTTTTAAAAACAAAAACAAAAACTTGTTTTTAAAAACTAAAAAAAAAAGTTTTTAGTTGTTTTTCATTTTTCTATTTCTTATTTTTTAATGACCAACCCCATTATCCCAAGCAAGATGTAATTCCCATATGCAACCCCATAATTCTGCTGTTAGACGGTTGTTGCCATCAATCTTACACATAAGAGACTCCACAATGGTTTGTTCCATTTGTCTTGCGCAGGATTCCCCCGCACCCTGCCATTTGTAATACCTAAGATGAGGCATCATCCATGTAGACCTCATGCCAATCTTCATCCAAGTGTAGAATGGTTAGTGGACTTGTAAACCTGACTATGATTAAATGCCTGGAACTTGGACTAAAATTCTTAGGAAGAATGACTTTTAGGTCTCAACCAAGAGAAATTATATCAGAAAAGTTCTCATCGATAAGTGAATAGAGGATTAACAAGTAAATCAGTTACCATACAAATGAATAAGTTACCATTGACAACTTATGGGACTTGTAAATATATTATTTCCCTTGGTTGGTTGGGACATAGATGTCATTCACCCAAATTCTTACTACTGATCATGTACTTGATATAACTTCTTTAACTTTAGCTAACCCCTCATTTAAGTTTGGAACTGCTCTAAATGAACATGTTTCTTCCTGTAGCGCCAAAGTAACTAGCAAGCTACACTGAAAACATTATTGCATTTACCAAAACCTGTCTCCCAAGAGTCCATGGCGAACGTCCAAATTCCTATCTGTCCTTCTATTATTAACTTTGAGAAAAGAATTATAAAAAAAACTATAAACCACCTTTTTTTAATTTTCCTAAAAACTTTAAACCAATATGTTAAGGGAAAATTAGATCTGAGGACTTAAATTTTTTTAATTAAGATTAAATGATTTTTAAAGATATAATTAGTTTTCTAAAAACTATTACTAAATTATATATAATTAATGAAGTTGAAATTGTTACATGAAATCTAAAAGATAAGTTATATTATTCGTAACTATGAATATTGAGGTTTGTAACGCGCCCTTATATCTTTCAACATACATCAAAGTTACTTCACATAAGAGTGTATGGATATAGTTTGGATGAGTGAATAACTGATAATTTAAACAAAATATAACTTGGTAATGTACAAGAATTAACCCCCATCGGGATATTAACTTTACATTCATCCCACATAACATTTAATTAAATTTAAATACCTTATACATCATCCCAAAATAAACTTCAAAATTTATATACACAAAACTAAAAATAGAACTCCTTCTAAGTTCAACCTTCCTCTTCCCACCTTATAGCACCGCCTTTCCTTCCCTTCTTGACCCTCTACCTGTATTTTTATACAAGTCTAAGATTCACAATTGAATCTTAGAGTAACATGTTGATCTCTATGAATAATGTACATAATATATGAAATCAAATCACCACAACTCAGGAAATAGTTTAATATTCAGTACCAACACATAACAACAAATAACAGTATATCATACATGTAATGTTAACTATGAATGGACCTACAAGTCCAAAAAAATGTAGGACCGGACAAGTCTCGAATTCCACAGTTCTTGGAAAGTAAGCGCATAACCTACTCGATTATAAATTCCACAGTGCTAGGAAAGATAAATGTATAACCTACCTGATTCCCAATTCCTCTACCCGAGGAAAATATAAACGCAGAACCTACTAGCTCCGAATTCCAGTAGCACATAGGAAAATACATAGACAGAGCATACTTGATTCCAAATTTCGTTAGCACATAGGAATATACATGTTATTGGCCAAATAACAGAATACATAAATGTAATCAACTGTGTGTACATGACACAAATCCACAAGCATGGTAATCACATATAAACATACACATGTCATAGAGAATTAGAGTTACTACATGGCAATGTGGTAACCTTAACTGTATCCAAAACTTTGAGGTACGTGCAGGCTTGGGGATTCCTATAATTCTGGGATACTGATCAACACTTATATATATATATATATATATATATATATATATATATATATATATAAGAATGTCTTTATTTATCATGTTTATTCCCTTGTCAACCCTTATTACATTAGGGTATACTTTTAGTACCCTAAATCAAAACTGTGTGCAATCAAAAGCCACGTGCTCCTTGACAATGTCTACTTCAATGGAAAAATAAGTCCAAATGACAGAAGACATTCAAAAATTCCCAGTTTTTACTTTTTTGCTTACTGTCGAATTGAAACTTCCAGTTTTCAATTTTTACTTCAAAAATCAATAACTCATTGTAAAAAGCTCAAAAAATTACCCATTTTATATCAATTCAAAGCTCTACACGTCTTATGTAATTCTGGAAGGTTTCCGAATTTTATCATACACCATTTATTCCCAGTTTTCAAAAACATGGACATTGCCCAGAAAATTTTCCAGAACTTTAACACAACTTTGAAAATCAATATTTCATTACACAGAGCTTCAAAAATTGAAAATCATATATAAAATTAAAGCTCTATATGTCCTATTTATATCTAAAAATTTTGATAATTGTATAAGTTCATTTACCTAGTCAAACGTCTTGCAAAAGCTTATTGCCCATTTTTATTTTCTAGAATGTTGGGTCATTTTGTAAAAATTATAATACTTTGTATACAACTCAGAAAATTACTAAATACCACCATTTCAAAGTTATTTGTCTCTACTTTATTTCTGGAAAATTGCACAATTTATGGAGTCCATTTACTTAGTCAGAACCTATGAGCAAGCTGACTGACTCCAAAGATCAAAACTGGCAATTTTTCATCTTTTTGAAAATCTTATGATTTTATGTTTCCAAATACTTTTCAAAATTCATTCACCACTTTATTCCCACTCAATTTTTCGTGGTGAACACTTTGGTGACCTCAAATTTACGAAAATACCTTTATTTGCCAAAATTTTGGCTCAGCCAAATTAGGGTTTCTTGCAATAATATTCAAAAATCACAAGAGAAAGCTTATGATCACTTTCTCTTGCTCAACCTTCAACCTAAACCTAAAAATGACACGCATGTGGATTTAAACTATTTTTTCATGTCATGCAAAAGAAGATCAAAACACTATAGGTAGTATTCATATTCTTACCTTCTTTTTTATCTTCTTAGATCTTCTTGACTAATCTACACCCTTGAGTGAGGAGGCTAATTGTGGAAATGGAGAGGGGAAGTATGATTGAAGATCGTGTTGATGTTGAGTGGGATTGCTGTAGAAGGAAAAGAGAGGAAGTGGGTGGACGGTTTGGTTGAGAGAGGGGATTGGAGAAATTGTATAAGTGTTGAGAAGGGGAGTAAGGTCGTGAGTTAAAGAGAGAGGGAGTGAATGAGAAATCTGATTTGTGTTGGGGAAGGGGTGTTGTGCATGAAATGAGAAGAGGAGGGAATAAGAAATCTAATTTGATGAATGTGTATGTGTGTATCCACATCAATAAGAGGGAAATATAGTGTATAAAAATTTGATTTAAGGAGTTAATTGGCATTTTTGCCAAGTGTCGTTTTATGTGTTGTGTGTGTGCGTGCTTGACAAGTATCTTGTGTGGTGTCAATAAGTGAGCATGTTTCACACTATTTGTCACTTGTGCAAGGAGAAGAAGACATGTGTCTTCATGCACGTGTGTGTGTTATGATGGGGTCAAGTGTCATGGTTCCTTGGGGGGGGGGGGAGTAAGGTGCCACAGCTTTCAAGAAAATATTGTATATGTAAATTTTTGGTGTTCATGGTCTTGTTTTTTGTGTTTGACTTTCATTGTCTTGCCTTGGTTTACATGTTGAAGTTTTATTGTTGTTACCTCAATTTGCGTGTTTGGGTTTTATTGTGGGTTTTGTTGTTGTCGTCATCTCAATTTACGTGTTATTGTTTCCTAGATTTATCCTATACAACAAATATCCAATGTCTTCTCAAAAAATGCAAGGCATACCCAATTGTCTTAAAAATATCGTATACTCACGTATACTGGCATATTTTTGCTTAATCATCCTATATCTCAGGATATAGTTGGGTAGCACCTTTCTATCAATCAATTAATATTGTATAAGTGTTCTGTGCCCTTTTGCACTAGCACTTTAATCTCACAGCCTTTACATACTAAGTCCACTGACCAATATAGCTGAATTACTTAGTCTTTGAGAGGCTTCCAATCTCTCGACATTATTGGGACTCTTCTCGAATTGGGCTTAATTGTCTTCCTAATTTAAGCTTATTCTCAAATCTCATGACCTAAAATTTTGGATGTTACATGGTTTAATAAATTCAGATAATGTTTTAACAAGTTTTGATGCAATTTTCACAAATTTCAATTCAAAAGTTACCACTTGCTATAATGGTAATGTATTAATTCTCACATCTAATAAGGGTTTCATAAGTTTAGATAAGGTTTTAATAATTGTTAGACCTGGCTGTCACCTAAGAGGGGGTGAATTGGGTGTCTAATAAAACTTTTGATAACTTTGAAAATCTTTTCGCAACTTATTGTAAGCATATCATGTGACAGTAATAATTTATAAAGCAATTGTCAATCATTCAAACATATATGCTAGGAATATAAGAGTTCAGGGAAGAGAATATGCAAACTATGATTTATCCTGGTTCGGCCGAATCCTTGACCTATGTCCAGTCCTCAAGCTCCACTTGAGATTTCAATCCACTATCTTCTAGTTTAATCCAAGCAAAAGAGAAGCCTTTACTGTTAGTTCTCTATGTGTTTTGATGATAATTGAAAATTGTAAACTCAATATGAAGCTTGTCTTTGGTAAGTTGTAAAACTTACAGTCAAAGGCAAACTCGAGTTTATGTAGTAAAACTCGAGTTTGGGACTTGACAGAGAGCAGCTCAATTTTGCAAAGAAAACCAAACTCCAGTTTGCTAAGGAAAACTCGAGTTTGAAAGACACAGAGAGCACTCAGAGTTTTTACAACAAGATAAACTCGAGTCTAGGTATGTAAACTCGAATTTAGACCAAACAAAAAGAACTCAAAAGCTTCAGTATTTTCACAAGACTTGTAAACTCCAGTTTTGGGTTGTAAACTCCAGGTTTGTTTCAAACAAAATAAATTTCAAAGTTTCAGTATTCATTGAAACTTGAGTTTGACTTTGTAGACTTGAGTTTAGCTTATGCAGAAGACATTCGAGTTACAACTTGTTTTCTAGACTCCAGTCTTGAATATGAAACTCTAGTTTACATTTGACAAAGAAATTTCAAAGTTTCAGTTTACACTGAAACTCGAGTTTTGAGTTTCAAAACTTGAGTCTGGGCTATACAGAGAGCTCATCAATATATCTGATTTGGAAACTCCATTTTGTGTTCTTAAACTCTAGTTTTAAGGTTTTGAACTTAGCACTCATTTTCCTATCAAAGTTCAAAACTCGAGTCAGTCACTTATTAACTCGAGTTTAGAGAGCTTTCCCAAATATGTTCAAGACTCATGTCGCGACCTTGCTTTCTGGACAAAACCAAAACTCGAGTGTGGGACTACAAACTTAAGTTTGTGTCGGTGATTTTGAAAAACCAGATTGTGTCATTCTGTGAAATCTTTATGGGTCAATCTGAAAATATCATATCATGTATTACTATTATTTCTAACAACATTGATGAAGTTTTGAGTAAGTTTTAGATAAGTTCAGAAAAGATTAAGATGAAATCAGATCTGGATCAAATGCAATAAATGAAGAACCAAGAACAGGGCTGATCTTTCTCCTTTATCCCAATGGTTTAGCACAGACCGTTATGGATCAAATAAATCACTCTCCAATGGTCAAATAAAGGTTATGGAATAACAGAATATCTGGAAGACCATCTGCATCAACGAATTCTAGGATTCCAGCTGTGAATTGAAAGAACAGAGGAAAATATGCAACTGTCATTTTCCAAATTTGCAGCTGAATGTTAGAGAAGAAAATACAACGGCTAGTTCATCCAGCTAGCTTATAAATACTCATGAAGACGTAGAGCAAGAGAGACAACCGAATTACAACTGATTGCTTCTTTGATTTCTAAGCTCTGTTATGCGAAATATTTTTTGAACTTCAGTATTTATGATTATTTGCTCTTGAAGAGAGTGTGATTTCGAAAATCATTTCTGATTACTTGTTTTGTAAGAACTCAAGGTTGTAGAGCCTGTGAGTTGGGTTGTTTAATTACAAAGTGTAAAGGGGAGCAAGTCCTAGGTGAGTAGGATTGCATGTGGTTTACATTGTTGTAATTAAAGCCTGTTGAACTACTGGAAATACCCAGAAGATATCTGGGGACTGGAAGTAGGTCAAGTTTAAGACCGAACCAGTATAAATCTGTTGTGTCCAGCTCTTCTTCTCTTACTCTTTCGTTATCTGTTTTTCAAGTTTTGAAAAAGAATTCAGACATCTTTGAAAAGAATTTTTGAAATCCCCAATTCACCCCCAAGTTTACCCAGGCACTTATGAAGCCAAATCTCTAACTGAGATACTCCCCCTTACACACTGTAAGGATATAATCAGTTTCCCACTCAAGATCACCTAATCTTGAGTAACTCTCAAATAGAATGATTACAATAAATCTCCTATCTCAGAAGTGGATAAGATAAACACTGAAGTACATTACAAATAATCTCACTCTTTAAAGTAAATTATATGATCATTGTAATAATCAGAGATCTGATGATATGAATGTCAGAGTATTGGCATTTTGACGATGAAGCTGTAATCTCGTATCTCTTGTCTCTTCGTCTATTTTGAATGCTTCTCCTTTTATAGTTGATAAAGAGCATTCGACTGTTAGACATTCTTCCAGTAGAATATGACTGTTGCATGTCCATTGGAAGTAGCCGTTGAAATATAGTTGTTAGACTTGTCGTTAGTTGTTCCATCAAGTGCTTCGCTGGATTCATCAGTTTCGTCTCTTACTCAGCGTTGTTGAATATTCGTTGATTTGCCAAGTTAGTCATGAATGACTTTTGTTTGCTCAGAGATCGGTTGCCATGATGGTGCTTAGTTTCTGCAATCTCATTTCAAGTCTCGGACACAAATATTACTTTATGATGCTTTTAGAGTAATCAAACATTTGATCATCTGAAATCATTAGCAAACAGGTTAAAAACAACTTATAAGTGATTCTTAGTGGTTCTGGAAAGTATCGACTAAAGATTAAGTCTTTTAGAAAGTTACAGGTCACGATTTGTTATTTTTGTTCAAGAGAACTCTAGTTCTTAAATAAGAACTCGAGTTTCGAACTAAAGTTTTGTTCTATGAACTATAGTTCCTTCGATTTCTTCTTGAACAAATCAGTTCTAGAAGATAAGAACTCAAGTTTTTCTTCAAGAACTCGAGTTGATAATTTATGTTCAAATTAAGCTCTGAAGGAACTTGGGTTTTATATGAAGAACTCTAGTTCTTTACAAAGAACTCTAATTCTTATATTTCGAATGAGATAGCTATTCTTCCAGAGATGAAGAACTCTAGTTTTAAACAAAGAACTAGAGTCATGAACTCGAGTTCTTTCCCAAGAACTCTAGTTCTTTGGACTTCGTCTGAAATACAAATATGTTAGAAACGAGGAACTTGAGTTTTAAATGAAGAACTCGAGTTTGTTACTAATGAACTCTAGCTCTCAAAGTCCTTTTGATCTTTGGAAGATTTGAACAATACAGAAGTTGTGAACTCAAGTTCTCTTCCAAAGAACTCGAGTTCTCAACCTTGCTGATCAAGAACTATCTGTTAAGTCTTTCCAAAGCTTGAGTTTTAAAATATGAAATCAAGTTTTTCATTTTGAACGAGGCTGAAAACATAAGTTCTTTGAGAAAAACATAAGAACTTAAGAACATTGGAGATTCTAGTAGGCGTAACGTCTTCGATATAACTTCAATTTTGGCAAACCACCCATACTCATAAAGCTCTTCAAGTCTTCTTTCCAATGTAACAAGAATCAGCTCCAAACTCATTGTATGTTGAGCACTATGATCAGATTAATAAAAGTTGTTCTTGAACCAACGTTTTTGCACAATCCTGAACAGACTCTCAACTTCCAAAAATCATATCTCTCTCATTTGATCTTTGTTTTCTGTGATATTTATGTTTTTGGAAAGGTATATGAGTCTTGTTTCATATGCCACCAATTTCAGCCCATTTCGATTTGTAGTTTGTGAGATATCCTCAAATTAGCGAACCTTGGTTTGCTCTATGACGGTAACAAATGGTCCAACTTCCGAAATTTATAGCTCTCTCACCTGATCTTCTTTAGACTTGAATTTTTTTTAAGATGACACATTGGATATCTAGTTTCATGAAAAATTGGTTTCACCTCAATTCGATCTCTGGTTTGAGAGATATCATCAAATTACCAGAGGTCGCCCAGACTAAACGTGAAACAGAGGTGAACAGAGTGACTGGAATAACATGAACTCGAGTTCTTAAGTGAGAACTCGAGTTCTGAAAAATGAACTTGAGTTTTTCCCTAAGAACTCGAGTTTTCATGCAAATTTTCCTGAAAGCTCGATTTAGCTCATTTTAACTCCGAATTGAGTCATTCCAGCTTCCATTTCATCGTAAAAACTTCCAGTATCACATATAAGAACTTGAATGCTGATAATCCCATTATAATATGCAAGTTCTTCTTTCTTTATTCTTTTCTCTTCTTGATTATTCCCCATCATTCAACTTGGAACTAATCTACATCAAACTTTTTGCTCCTACTAATGACATCTATTTAAGACATCATCAAAACTAATCATATCCAACAATAATTTCTGATAATATTTTCACAAATTTCAATTCAATAAGTACCACTTGCTACTATGGTAAGATATTGATTTTTACTTCTGTCTTCTAATAAGGGTTTTACAAGTTTAGATAAAGTTTTAACAAGTTCTGATATGATTTTCACAAATTGCAATTCAAAATTCAACACTTACTACAAAAGGTCAATGTATTGATTCTCACTTCTGATAAGGGTTTCACAATTTCATATAAGATTTTAATAAGTTCTGATAAGATTTTATTAGAAGTGAGAATCAATACTTTGTCATTATAGCAAGTAGTGAATTTTTAATTGAAATATGTGACAATATTATCAAAACTTGTTAAAACATTATCTAAATTTGTTAAACCCTTATCAAAACTAAAACTAACAGTGCGTTTTTTTAAACTTAGAGGGATATATTTATCATTAGCATTAAGTTTTGAAAATGACAAATCAGGCCATCATACCTCTATGACATGATAAATATTTGGAACAAATTTTTGTCCTTTAGTATTTTTAAGGTTCTTTTTTTAGGGATTTACCCTATTTTCTTTTGTTTTATTTTAAGGGTTAAAGGGATTTTGTCCTTAAAGTAGTACTACTCTCACGGGCACTGAATGGCGAACTTTTAAATGATGCAATGTCTTCTTTGAAATATTTGAAATGTTGCAATGCTGCCTTCACGTAAACTTCCATTACTTTGGCAGTAAGTATAAAAAAAAAAAAAAAAATTAAAAATCAGCATCCTATAAGAAAATTACTACTACATCTTGTCCAAATGTAGGACCTAGTAGTTTGTATTATAACTTGTATTACAAATTATATGCTGCATTTAAAACTGGATGAGTACCAATTAAATATGAACATTATAAATAAATTCCAAGGGGCTAATGTTATTTCTTATTATCCATATAAAGGATTAAGACATATATCACTCGTAGGTTTTGGTCTTAGCGGTTCCCGTAAGAGGTGTTTTGACTATTTAAGCATTAAGTCTCAACACTACGAATAATAATGAGAAATAAAAAAAATTGCCTTTATGTAGAGGTTAAAATGTTGAATTTGTAGTGATTCTGACGATTATAAATATTACTAGTAGCGGTTAAACAAAACGCTACAAAATACACTATTATAAATGATTTTTTGAAACCGCTATGCTTGTCAATCTCTAAATTAAATATTATAAGAGCATATAATTATCATTTTATTTTGAGCAAGTGCATGTAAATGTTAAAAAATGCATTTGGAAGAGAATACTATTTCATAAAGTATTTATTACGGCTGCTTGAGAAAATAATTTAATTACCATTGGTTGTCTTTGGCCATGACAAATGGTAGAGGGTATATATTGGATATGCGAATGCGTATAGAAGAGTAAACAAAGCGAGCGCCACCAGTAACTAACAATATCTGGTCCCACTTGATCTCCCTCGCCTTCCTTCCTTTCTCATCGTTATTCCCAACTCTGTTTTCTCCTTTTTACCTCCCTAAGTTATCCTCTTCCTCCCTCCTGTTTCCTTGGCCAACTCCTCTCTCTCTTTCTCTTCTTCCCTTCTTTTTAATCCTCCCTTCCTTCTTCCTTCTTTCTCTTCTCTCTTCTCCACCGTCTCTTTACACTCTCCGCCATGCGCCTCCTCTCATCATGGCTCGATTCCTGCTCCTCCGCCTCTTGTGCCACCGCCACCATTCCCTCTACCAAGAAGCCACCGGCTTCCGACGATACCACTTCCTCCGACTCACCTTCTTCTTCCACAAGTACCAGCACTACTACTAGCAGTCTACAGAGCAACCTCTCCGTCCAGACCCACCCTTCTGTTCCTTCTCTCCAGAAGCTTCCCTCCCATGGCTTCCGCTACCTCGTTTCTCAACATTGCCTTGCTTCTCTCAACCCCCACCCGTCTCACCCCCTCACCTGCCTCGCCATCCATGGCGACCACCTCTACACCGCTTCCTCCCACCAGATCACCGTCTACGACCGCCGCACCTGCACCGACCTCCTCTGCTCCTTCGGCTCCCAACATTCCTCTTCCGGTTCCACCAAGGCCCTCACGTTCTGCAACGGCAAACTCTTTACCACTCACCAGGACTCTAAAATTCGAGTCTGGAAATTACTTCCAGATAAGAAAAGATACAAGATGGTCACCGCTCTTCCCTCCGTTAACGATCGTCTCCGCCGTTTCCTCCTTCCCAAGAACTACGTCACCGTACGGCGTCACCGAAAACAGCTCTGGATACAGCATGCAGACGCCGTCACCGGGCTCGCCGTTTATAACAACATTATCTACTCGGTGTCTTGGGATAAGAGCATGAAGATATGGCGTGCTTGCGATCTGCGTTGCGTTGAATCGGTGAAGGCTCACGATGACGCTGTGAACGCGGTGGTTGTATCCAGAGACGGAACCGTATACACAGGATCCGCCGATAAACGGATCCGGGTATGGAGAAAACCGGACGGAGAGGAAAGGCACGCGTTGATAGCGACGTTGGAGAAGCACAGATCGGCGATAAACGCCTTGGCGTTGAACGAAGAAGGTTCGGTGCTGTTTTCCGGTGCCTGCGACCGATCGATATTGGTGTGGGAGAGAGAGCACAGTGCGAATCATATGGTGGTGAGAGGAGCTTTGAGAGGGCATGAGAAAGCGATCTTGTGTTTGATCAACGTTCGTGATTTGCTCCTGAGTGGGTCGGCAGATCGGACTGTCAGGATTTGGAAGCAAGGGGTCCCTGATGGAAGCTACTGTTGCATAGCCGTTCTGGTGGGCCATCAGAAACCGGTGAAGAGCTTGGAGGCCGTTACTGAATCTGAAGGTTCTGAACCAAACGACGACATCGTTTCGGTGTTCAGTGGTTCCCTGGATGGTGAGATTAGGGTTTGGAGAGTTTCCATCAGGGACGATGACGCCGATCTCAACCGGACTTCCCGGTGTCCACAGATGATCGGAGACGGTGATGGATAGTAATTATAAAATTCCAATTATTAGAATTTTAAATACAATAAATAAACACCAAGTTGCATGGTGGGGGAAAATATATAAAATGGATAAATGACATTTGACGTACAGGCTAGTCCTTAATTTAGTTAGGTTTGACCTTCAAGAGTTTTTTTATTTCAAATTTGTTGAGATTGGATATTGAAGATGATAATATAACTTTTGATATTGGTTGTTCTTTATTTTTTGTTTGTATATTATCCATCAACTGCAGAGTGGTTCATGAATTGATATATCTGTGTATTTTTCCATTACAAGTATTTGTAAGTGTATGAGGGAGCATCAATATATAGAACACACACACAAATTATTGTGAAGTTTTTATTTATTTTGTTATATGCAATTTTGAATTGTTAAAGATTTAGACCTAGCTATGATGGGTATATCAATGGCTGACTCGATCGTTCGGTTACACAACAACTAAGCTAAACTTTACACACACACGCAATATATATACACAAAAGCATATCGTCTCATGATATATTTTTCTCATTATTTCTTGTGACCTCATCTAGATCGTTGATTGAGAAGATAAGTGAATATTTAAAGCAGTATTGTGAATTTTCATATTGATTTAAACCTAGCTATGATGGGTATATCAATGGTTGACTCGATCATTCAGTTACACAACAACTAAGCTAAACTCTACCCACACACAATATATATAGGGAAGCATATTGTCTCATGATATGTTTTTCTCAATATCCCTTGTGAACCCATTTGGGTTGTTGATTGGGAAGATAAAAGAACATTTAAAGTAGTATTGTGACTTTTTAAATTGATTAAATGAACATTATTTAGAAATTACAAGGGATGATGAGAAAAAAAATGATGAAAGAAATTTGACCCAAATATATACCTATAGAACTTGCTTCGGTGTTTATCGTGGTGATGATTATTGTTGCGATAATTATGTGTGTGCATGTGTGTATATATTTACATCTGGATGGATATGATAGCTAGCTAGTAGCAAGCGATTTAATTTGTTAATGTATATCTACCACTCTCATATTTGACATATGTCACTTGTATTGTTCTTACATATTAAAGAATGTATTAAATTGGTAAAACTTTTCAAATTCATCCTTATTAAAGGTTTTTTTAGTTTATCTACATTTACCCTACAAGTAATCCTTATATTTGGAACGAAATATTTCCCCTACAACTAAAAGCGAATTATAATAAAGATTAAAGTAATACTTCAATTCATTCAGTCTTATTTATAAGTCATTTGGAGGAGAAACTTTGTGGTCTTTTTCTAAAGTCCCTATATCAATTATTTATTACATTTGTTTTTTTAATTTTTACCCTTGTTTAGTGTTTATATAGGAAACTAAATTTTTTTATAGAATGTGTTAGTATGAATAATAAAATATGAAATTTTTTAATTTAAAGGTAAAATTAATTAGTTCCAATGTTAAAAAATTTCAAAAATGATTTATATATAAGAGGAGAGAAAGTATTAGTATTTGATTTGTTGGAGGGGTCCAGTTGGATAATTCCAAAATGATGTTATCTAAGGATACAATACTCGATTAATTAGTGTATCCTGAAATTGGTAATTTCAATGAAAATATATATTTTAGTTCTTAATATATAAGGAACTTTCTATCTAGAAAGAATGGGTGACATTTATTATATGTTACCAAGTGAGGTATTAATTACATTTCTTAAAGTTTTCCCTAGTTATTTTAAAGTTTGATATAACTTTTTTCTCCATATGTAATTCCTAATTTTAAATATGAATATTTTTTTTTAAAAAAAAATTCAAACATATTCGATTACTAGATTAGTTGCCGCAGTTTCATCCATAACTCTGAACTTCGATCTCGATGATCACAATGTAACCAAGAACGGGCATTTTTATGAACGTTAAATAAAAATAATTGGTTCACTCTATTCGAGAGGCTTAAATAATGAATTTTCCACTTGAACACTGACTTCAATTAAATTTTGAACATAGAAAAAAAGAAGAAAGAAGAAGCCAACGAGGCTATATCTAATTAAGTACTAATTAATATAGCTTAACAGTTAAATGAACATTTAAGGAATTCAAAATCCTATGCAATAACAATAATATAATATAAGAATCAATACAAAACAAAGAAATTAAAGGCATTCCTTCTGGATTCTTCCATTGTTTTAGGGTCCGTTTCTATTTTTTTTTTTTTTTTAAAAAAACCTTTTAGCATCCATTTCTATAAAAGTAGATACCGTAAGTACGTAACTTTGCATACTTACAGTGTCTAATTTGAAAAAAAAGGGAGTCCGGAAGTGTCTTATGATACCATTTTTTTTTAATGGACGTTATTCCCATATTTTATTAGGTCACTCATAGATATGTTTCCTTGTAAAATGAGATAAAAAGGTAAAAAGGGCTTAAAAACGGATATTAAATATGTTTTTTTGTAGTAGTGTAATTTGATTTTGAGTAATTAATTAATTAATAGATAATTTATTACCAATCCGGCTAGCCTTGCTAGATGCAAGCATGATATTTAGTCCCTGAACCTCAAATCATTTTCCTCAATTTAAGGATCAAGTACTTTATTTTATGTACTTATTTTATATAAGTTGACTAATTACCTCATAATTTTCTTAGTTTCTTGTTGTTTGGTACTATTCCCATTGGCTTAATTTTTCTCGTAAGACTGTTCAGTATATGTACCATTTTGGATTGTTAATATATTTTCGGTCACTTGTCATTCCCATGCATGCATGAATCTATAGGTTATAAAGTTTTATAGACTGAACACACCTCTAGTTCTATTTTTGAGGTAGAGATGGAGTATTTTTTGTCATTAATATAAGCAACCTCATTAAATTCAATATACGAATGTAAAATTTTATCCCTAACTTATTATTCTGTAATTTTTTTTTTTTTAACTTCTCAGTTATTAAAAGGAGATAAAGTTTAAGACCTACATATTTAATGAATTTTAAAGTTCTTAGTTCGGTGAAATATGTTGAAAATGCTTTATAAATAAGACCAACAAAATAATTATCTTTATAAAAAAAAATACAAGTTTTACTCAAATTTTACCAATTTTAAAATTTAAAACAGTTAATTGCAAAATCTCATGAGTTGTGAAAATTCTTTGCCTCATTTTGACCATTGTGCTTAATTATGATATAAACAATATAATCTGGTTTTGCTGCAGATAATGGATATGACTGTTTCTAGCCACCTCAAGACAAACAGGAAAAGAATAAACAAAAAGTAACTTGACTTGTCAATTATATATGGCCTCCCGTGAAAATTAGGATTTACAGATTCCATATTAGAATTAGCTAAGTAAAAAAGAGACTTCGTGGGCAGAACCGTATAAGGTTAGGTTAATAATGATCATTTGTCAAATAGAACCCTGTAAAATCTAAAGGGAAAACTATTTTACAGGTACATGATCCGTATGTTGACTCTTTAATTTTATCATGTTAGCACCAGTACCCCTGCATAATTACAAGGCTGACGGTTCTAACATAATAATAAAATAAAATTGTTTTACCAAAAAAAAAAAAAAATTATTTTTTATTTTTGCTAGGCATATGTATTTTTTATTGGAGGCAATGCTATTGTAGGCATTGTTAAAGACAAAAAGTGGGCATCTTTTCTAGCTGGAATTTTTTGTGCTTAAATCTAGCGGGAATTCAAACATTAGTTTGTCACTTATAAGAAACTAGCCATTTTTGTTAGATTCCCCATTAACAAAGTTATAGAATTTAATCAAGAGATAAAAACGCACAGGTATTACAAATTCAAAATTGTGAAAAGGCATAGGTATATGGGTTTTAGTTTTCTCATGTTGCATGAGAAAACTAAACTTCCTACATACACATGAAATGGTAGGACCCACATATACATATATTAATTAATATATGTATATGTGGGTCCCACCATTTCATGTGTGAGTGACATGGGATAATTTCTTTTTCCTACAACATGAGAAACATTAATCCTTAGGTATATATATAAAATGGTTTTTGTAAATTTACAATGGGCTTTTCAGTATTCAAATTTATGTTAGTTTTTTTAAAATGTATTTAAATTCAATATTTATTAAAAGAAAAGGTAAAAAAAAAACGTATATAGTACAATAATGATTAAACACATATTACAACAAGAAACAAGTAGCAACACACATCCGATCAACACTCACGAGTACAAAAAAGACTTTTAAGACCGGACAAAAGAGGCATCGAAAGACTGGACCCACGACCGGTCTTGTTCCAGCCGGTATTAAAAGTATATCTTTAAGACCGGACTTAAACAGGTCTTAAATAAACTCTTAAAACCGGACATTTAAAAACATCAGATCTTAAAAGTGATTCTAAATCCAACTGAAATATTGTTTTTGTCGGTCCTAAATCAAGTTTTAAGACCAGACAAAACTATAACCGCTCTTAAAAGATATAATTTTTAAGACTGGATAAAAATAAATGCGCTCTAAAAAGTAGCGGCTTGTTAGACTGTCGAATAATTATATTCGGTCTTAAAAGACTCACTTTCAAGACTGGATGGTTAATATATCTGGTCTTAAAGATTAACTTTTTAGACCGGACATATTAAACCATCAGTCTTGTAAGACCAACTTTTAATACCACCTAATATCAAATATGTCGTTTGACCTTTAACACCGCGCATTTAACTAAATCTGAGTATATCCAGTCTTAAAAGTGAGAACTTTTAAGACCGACGTTTTTATTTTATCAGTCTAAATTTTCTTGAATTTTTTCCCTATTTTGTTCTTACTGATCATATATATAAACAAATCCATACCAGCCAATTCAGCACATAAAATGTTATACTTTAAGCTATAAGCTATGAACAATTATGGATAAATTGAATGATTTACACACAAATCCATACTAGCCAATCTAGCACAGAAAAGGCTACACTTTAATCTACAAGCTATGAACAATTATGAATAAATTGAATTAGCAAAAAACACATCATAGAATACAAATATTATTGACCATGAGTTACACATACAAATACAATAAGTTGTTACAATAAGATATACCACACTTAAATCAACATATATGCCCAATATTCAATTCCCATCTAACAACGTAACATTCTCTTTTATAACATGCATGCCCCTTTGGATTGGATCCTGCCACCAAAATAAAATAAGAACAAACGTCATAGAATTAGTGACATTGTTTAAAAACACGGATGAAATATAATAGTGTTAAAACCTTAAAATTTTCAAAGATTTGTGCAGTTACCTTATGAATTGACTCTTTTATAAAGGGATATCCTCCCATATTCCTTCTTGATGATCATTCCTTATGCCGGGTTCATTCTCTGCTTCATCTTCTTCGTTCATGTCCGGTAGACCCCTTGAAAAAGGAGTACTGTCAGGATGACCATAATTTGGATGACTTTCCTCATCAATATCGATGACCCTTTTTCCATAGAGAGCTACAGACCACATTTTATTTGCTTGATCGGTGATATAAAAAACTTGTTTTGCCTGGTCTGCTATAATAAAAGGTTCATCTCTAAAACTTGTACTATTGAGATCGACTAACGTAAATTCGAGCCAATCGATCTGAACACTATTGTTGACATTAACCCACTTGCATTTTAAAATGGGAAATCTAATGAAGACATAACCCACCTCCCAAATCTCTTCAATAACCCTATAATAGCCATGATTGCCAATTTAGGCCGCTTGTCTTTCGAACTAGAGAAATGCATAAATTCAACCTCTAACATTACACCACTGTTTTGGACGATACTCCTATCATCTAGGGACACTACTACAAAACAAGTCTACGGGTCCTACTTTTTGGACCTTTAGCGTCCTATTCTCGCGCAACACCTTTTGGGGAGGCGTAGTATCTTTTCACTTACGGCGTCTAATTAAAATTAGACATCGTATATTATAACATACAACATCTAAGATATAATAGGACGCCATAGGTATTCGCAGAACACACCTTAGGTTCAATGTGAAGGGTTAAGGCGTCTAAGAATCATTCTTAGACGCCTTAACTTAGTGTTTAAGGCGTCTAAGAATGATTCTTAGACGCCTTAACTTTGTGTGTGTGTGTGTGTGTTTTTTTTTTTAAATTAGCTATCTCTATCACCCGAATCCCTTACAAAACCCTTCTACAACATCAAAACATACCAGAATATACCAGAAACATACCAGAATATACCCAGAAACATAACCAGAACATCAAATTTACAGAAACAGAGATAGTCAATACAATGTTAGAATCCAGAATCTCACATTAGTATCTAAGCATTGAAACTGTGATGAGTTTGACATCCTCTTGTCCTAGACTATACAACAACACTACACAACATTCAAAATACATGAAAATCTACCTAAGCTAGACCAATCTAGAAGGTAGGCTCCCTGCCTAAACCTAGCTTGTAGCCAGTATAAGGCTTTTTTCTAGGCTAAAAGCTTGAGCTTATCAAAGGCCTAACTTGATCTGAAGGCCTATTTGAAGGACAATTTAAAACAAGACAATTGCACAACAAAATACATGAAAATCTACCTAAGCTAGACCAATCTAGAAATTCAAGAAATGAAAGCAAATCTACAACAATCCACCAGGGCAGCACCAATCAAGTTTTCAAGATGATCTCTTCTTATCTGAATGGATCCTACAATATGAAAGAATGAGTTCAAAAGAAACACAACTTCAGTTACAACTGCAACATCATCTACCTAAGCTAGACCAATCCAGAAATTCAAGAAATGAAAGCAAACGTACAACAATCCACCAGGGCAGCATCAATCAAGTTTTCAAGATGATCTCTTCTTATTTGAATGGATCCTACAATATGAAAGAATGAATTCAAAATAAACACATAACTTCAGTTACAACTGCAACATCAACTGCACTGGCCCTTTGAGTCTACCAGATTGAGGCTGCTCTGCATAATTTGGTTGGTGATTATGTAAATGAACAAGCAAGCTAGTTAGATGATGCTATATTTTTTTTTGGCCCGTGATGCTGCATATATGTATCTTAGGAACTTTCCAGGATTTAATATGTAAATTATCAAAAGTAGAGTATGTCAATAAGCACATATGGTAATCATAAATTATCCAAAAAGATCCTAAATTGTATGAGATGGACTATACTATTGATGGAGGGAGTCAAAACATAAATTCCAAGGGACCCTAACCGTCAGAATCTCAAATAGCTTGGACCCTAATCATAAATTATCTATAATCATTCTAAATTGTATAAAATGTATTATACAAATGTCTCTTATTAATTACATGACAAATAAAATTAATATAATTTTTTTTATATAATAAGTTATTTACATTTTACAGGGTTGTAAAATGGAGGCAACGCATAATATTAGTCAAAATCTTGCACTGTGCGAAGATTAGGCAGCAACTAGTTCTCTTGCTAGACTGGAAACTTGTTCTTTAACCTGCCTTAGAAATTCCAAGAGTTCTATTATTAATGCACCTAACAAAATAAAGTAGCTATGTTTAACTTAACAATAATATTTGTGAATTTGCTCAGCGTTTTGACAAATCAACAAACAAAACTATGCGCAAGTTGGCAACTGCAACTGGAAATTTTAGAACTGAATGCTTGTTGGGTGAGGCAGGTTTTGGAAGAGTATACAAAGGGCGCTTGGAAAGTAATGAGCGGGTAAAAATACCATGTAAGTGGTCTTCCAAGGATCCTAATGGCATATATTCATAAACTAAAAGCCTTTGATCTCCATCAACACAATAACCAATGAGGCTGACAAGGTTAGGGTGGTGTAGTAGACTTAACATCAACACTTCAACTAGGAATTATCTATTCCCTTGTAGCCCATTTCGGTCAAATTGCTTAATTGCAACAGCCTAAATCCAACACTAGAAAGGATGAATTATGTTGCCAACTCAAACTACACAGATTTTAACCTTAAGTGCACAATGAGAAAACTCGAAAGCAACACAGCAAAGCATGAAGGGAGAAACTGATTAATTACAAGAATGAAAATAGCAGCTGGGGCAGCAAAAGGGTTGGAATATCTGCATGACAAAGCTAACCCTCCTATCATATACCGAGATTCTAACTTTACAACAATCTAATAAGCAACCATCAAGCTTTTTCATTCTCACCCAGGAAAGATTCTAACTTTCGGGCCTTATATCTTTCATCTTTCATATACTTTTATATGTGCAGAGATACATCAATCTCAACCTCAAAGCCAACCAAAAGCTAAAAAACCCAATACACCGATGTTGAGTGATTATCAGGGAGGGCAATAAAAGTACCTGAAGAAAAATCAGTCGCGGCGACGGCAATGTCGAGAAGAACCAACTACACGGATGAGCAAGCTCACGACAACAACGAGGAGGAAGCCGATCGAAACAAGCTGAAGCACGACACCGTCGACGCAAAGGCGAGCAAAATAACGGATGGTCTTGAAGCAATTTGTAGATTCGGCGAGAGGCAAAATGCAATCGAAGGGATTCAAATGGCGGAGTAGCACACCGCTGCTGAGGAAGAACGACGGGAAGAAGAAGCTAGGGCACGGCGTATGGAGATTCGGCGGAGGAGAGCTATTTCTTGCAGCAGCAGTTCTCTACTCATCTGTCCCGATGGAAATACACGTTTTTTTAAAAAATTTAGGCTCTTTCGGCGTGTATACCCACGAATTAGACGCCTTTTTTTTGTGTTTTTTTGGGTATTTTTGGCGTTAAAATCCTTCTTCGACGTCAATAATCTACTGTTTTGGGCCTTTTTGGCGTTTAAGCCCAAGCTTAGAGGGCTTGGACGCCTCTTTTGGGCTTTTTGGCGTCGAAGAAGAGACTTAGACGCCTAATAAATCAAATGATTTTTTTTTTATGCCAAAAACAAATGCCTATTGCAAAATAAATGATTTTTGGCGCTGGAATTGGTAGAGGCTTGGCGCGTGAAAAGTATTTTGCCTGAATTTTGGCGTCTAAGAAATAAATTGGACGCCAAAAATCAAATTAATTTTTTTCCTTTCACAAAACAAATGCATAAATTATTTTTGGCACAAGAATTGGTAAAACTTTGGTGTGTGAAAATTTTTTTGCCTGATTTTTAGTGTCTAAGAAACTTTATTAGACTCTAAAAATATTACTTCCCACCACTTGCTGCTCTTTTTCTCTTATTTGGTCCGTTTTTAGCGTCTAAGTATAAAAGTTAGACACCAAATGTCATCTTTTTTCACATATAATTACAAAAATGTCATCGCCTTTATTTTTTACTTCCTTTTGTAATAATAGGACGCCAATTGGGGACGTAAAAGGTATATTTTGTAATAGTGGGATTTCATGTAAAATGTGTAATCGTTGATCACATACGAATTCCAACTTATGACATCAACCTCAGGACCACGTGCTAACCATTTCATTATCTCAGAAACAGATTCCTCTCCCTCGATCTTTTGTTTGAACCAGTTTGCAAATGTTTTGTTATGCTTCCTAATCAACCTTTGTTCAGTCATTTGGGGATTTTCTTTCCTCACAGCTTCTTTATGTGCAGCTATGTTGGTCTGAACTTCATTAACATTATTCAAGATGTATAAGTGGACTTGTGACAATTCATCAGGATCCACTCTCTTTACTGATGCCCCTCGTCTACCCCCTTCAGCATGCTGACGTTTTGGAAGCCTGATATGTTTTACTTTGGCCAAATAATTTTGACAAAATTCCATGGCCTCTCAGATACATACTTCTAAACAATTGATGCTTCTGGCCGGTATGCGTTCTTCAAGTACCCTTTTAAGAATTTCATAGATCTTTCAATTGGGTACATCCACCATAAATGGACAGGGCCGACAACTTGATCTCCCTCACTAGATGAACAATTAGATAAACCATAATGTCAAAAAATGAAGGAACAAAAAACTTCTTAAGGTGGCACAAGATAAGATATCTGAAAGTGGAAGAAATCACAAAGAGGGGGGTGAATTGGGGATTTTAAAATTTCTTTTCAACTTTTAAAAAATAAAGCTTAAGAAATGAATAATGAAAGAGTAGAGAAAGAAAAGCTCAGACACACAGGACTTATACTGGTTTAGTCTTAACCTTGACCTACGTCCAGTCCCCAGATACCTTCTGGGTGTTTCCACTAGTTTAACAGGTTTTTAACTACAACAATGAAGACAAGACATAATCCTAATCACCTAGGACTTGCTCCCCCTTACACCTTGTAATTAAACAGCCCAACTCACAGGTTTCATAACCTTGAGTTTACACAACCAAATACTTTAAAAGAATTTCAATATCTCAAAAGAGTGAATATTGATAATCACTGAAGAACAGATAAAAGAATCACAATACAGACTCAAAAAAGCAAATGTGTTCAAGTGTAGCTTCGTTGTATATCTTGCTCTAAGTCTTCATAGCCTTTTATAGCCTAACTAGATGAACTAGCCGTTGCAATATCTTCTCCAACGTTCAATTGCAGATCTGGAAAATGACAGTTGCAAATTTTGCTCTGTTCTTTCAATTCTTTGCTGAAATCATGGAATATGTTGTTGCAGAACGTCTTCCAGATTCTTTGTCATTCCACAATCTTAATTTGACCGTTTGAGGTGATCTTAATGTGTTCCAACGGTCTGAGCTAAACATCTGGGATAAGGGAGAATAATCAGCCCTATTCTTGGTTCTTCATTAAATGCACTTACTTTGGATCTTTGATTCTCTCTGATCTTGTGATGAACCTTTCTGAAACTTATCAAAAACTTGATCAATAACGTTAGGAATAATAATGCAACAAGATATGATAATTTCAGATCAACCCATAATGATTTCGCAGATTGATTTAATCTGATTTTCAAAAGTTACCGATGCAAACTTGAGTTTGTTGTTCTAGACTCGAGTTTGAGGTTCATCCAGAGAGCAAGATATGTTTGAAAGTTTCCAAAACTCGAGCTGACAAGTAACTGACTCGAGTTTGGTTCTTACAGAAAGGAAAGTTGCGAGTTGGTCCTGAATGAGATTTTGAACACATGGCTAAACTCGAGTAATTTAGTGACTGACTCGAGTTTGAAGTTTTTATGAAAAACTTAAGTTTAAGTTCATAGCTTCAAAACTGGAGTTTAGAAATGTAGACTAGAGTTTACAAGACCTGAAATATTACATAGCTCTCTGTATGATCCAGACTCGAGTTTTGATATTCAAAACTCGAGTTTCAGTGAAAACTGAGACCTTTGAAAAAATCTTTTTTTTTTTGTGTGTAAACTGGAGTTTCCATTTTTCAAATTAGAGTTTTCAAATCAGTCATTTACTCGAGTGTTTTCTATTTGAGCTAAACTCGAGTCATCGAAACAATGACTCGAGTTTCAGTGTGAACTGAAACATTTGAAATATCCTTGAAGACTCAAACTGGAGTTTCTATTTTCAAGACTGGAGTTTAGAAATCATGTAATAACTCGAGTGTTTTCAGATAGTCCTAAACTCGAGTCTCCAGAAACCTGACTCGAGTTTCAGTGTATATTGAAACCTTGAAAAACTTTACATTTAAGTACAAACTGGAGTTACTGAAATTTAAACTGGAGTTTAGAAAACAAGTATCAACTCGAGTATCTCTGTATATGCCAAACTCGAGTCTACATAATCTAGACTCGAGTTTCCAGTGAAAACTGAAAACATGAAGGCTATTGCATTTTGCAAACTGGAGTTTATAAAACTGAAACTGGAGTTTGGAAAACTTGATAAAACGTTGAAGCTTCTGTTTGATCTCAAACTCGAGTTTCCAAATCATAGACTCGAGTTTACAAGTCTTTAAACTTTTAGCACATAAACTTTCTTGTAAACTGGAGTTTCTCATAATCAAAGGTAGAGTTTGGAAACAAGTTGAAATTCGAGTGTCACTGCCTTTGATCTAGACTCGAGTTTATAAACACAGACTGGAGTTTACAATTCTTGTAAACTTTGATAGCTCTCTGTGACTTTGCAAACTCGAGTTTGCCTATACAAACTGGAGTTTGGCCAACATTGTAAAATCTGAGCTTCTGTTTGTCAAGTCCAAACTCGAGTTTAGCAACCCAAATTCGAGTTTGCCTTAAACAAAAAGTTTTACAACTTTCCAAGGACACACTTCAAATTGAGTTTACAATTGTCGGTTATCATCAAAACACACAGAGAACTAACATTCTCCTCCTTTTTGATGATGACAACACTTGTAAACTGAATTTGCAAAGAGTTTGATTAAATTTGTCATTTTGAAACATATTTTACTTTTGTAGAATGAAGATATCAGAGTTAAGCACAAATAGAAGCAAGATGTAATATCATAGCAAAGTGAATCAGGCTGAACTTAGCATTTAAACCATTTGCATAATTGAAAATACCAAGTACTTAATATAGATTCGAAAATGAACAAACAGATTAATGAAACATAAACTCAAGACTCAGCAGTTTTCTCTCCCCCTTGATCTTGCTCTTCAGTTTCCTCTCCCCCTTTGTCATCAGCAAAAGAGGGGGTAGGCTCAACAGGAGGGGTAGAAGGTCGAGTGGAGGTGGTAGCTGGATCAAGAGTGGCTGGTGCAGAGGTAGAAGCTGGATTAGGAATGGGTCCAGATGAAGGTGCAGGAGTAGGAATGCCTAAGTGCCTCATGATTAGATCCAATTGAACCTTCATAGCTTCTTGAGCCTCAACCATTTCATGATTTGTCTTGGTGAGTTCTGAAACTATCTTCCTAACCTCCTTCTCAATGTTTGTGGCCAGATTTGTAAGAGCAACATCCACAATCTCTTGGATCTTGGCAGTTAAATCTGAGGGAAGAAAAGGCTGAAGTGCATCTGATTGAGCTTCTTGAGCTCTAGCATAAGATCCTCTTGCCCTTGAGGGAGCCCGTGAGTGACCAGAACCTTCCTCATTGAAGCTTAGCTTCATCAAGTGCAGTTGAGGCTTTCCAAACTCAGGAATCTTCTGAATTGTGTCAGAGGCACCAAAAGGCCAAATCTTGAAGTAGAAGAGGATCACATAAATCAAAGAAGGGAACGGGACATGCGAGGATTTTCTAGATCCAAATCTAAACTTCACTATTTCATCAAAAATCCATTAACCCACATTGATTGGCTTTTTGTCAACGATAGCAGTGAAGGGCTTATAGTCCCTTTGAGTGAAGTGTGTGAAATTTCCTCCCTTCTGAACCAAATTCCTCGAATAAATGTACCATAAGACCTGATGGATGGGTGACATGGAGGCAGGGGAAATGTGAAGGGATACCGATTGAGCCTCTGAAACAGTTTCATTTGGTTTTAAAATCTCAAAACATTGCCTATTGGTATAATCAAAGGAATGTGGAGGTGGAGGATTTTCAATTTGTAAGATTGTGTTTAAGATAGCAGCAGAAATGGTAATCTTGACACCTCTCACAGTTATAGACAATCTCTCTTCAACTAGATTGTCATCACAGTCCTTTAGATTGTCCCAGTCCATATTAAAATAAAATACTCGGACAAAATTGGGTGTATAAGTGGCAGAAATTGAAAGAAGAGTCTCGAATTGTTTAAGCCATGGGAGAAGATCAAGATTACAATCTTTCTTCAAGTTCTCGAAGTTTACTAATACTATTGGGCAAATGGGTCTTTTAGCATAATTGTCTTTAAACTTAGCACCCATTTCATCAGATAGAATCGTATTGGTAGTAGTAAAACCAGGTGGAGGAGAATTGTGATTATAAATTTCCAAGAGGGCATTTGGTACCGTAGGGGATTCCTTAAAAGGTTGGTCGGGTTGTTGTGCAGAAGAGGTTGGAATAGCAGCCGATTGGACCTTGGAGGATGCTTGGCCTGTTTCTTTCCTCTTTCTCTTGAAGGTCTTTGATGGTTCTGCAGCCTTCTCTTTTCCTTTCCTAGAAACAGTCTCTAGCTTCTTTCTCACTTGCTCCTCCATTGGTTCTTGAATTACAACACCTTTCGGTCTAGGAGAAGCGGTATGAGGAACTCCTGGGATTTGTTTATCAATCCCTAAAGCAAATTTCTTCGAAATCATCTTGCTCCTCATGGGTCTGTGGACTGGTATGGATTTCTTCCTTGGTTGTCGTTGAAGAGGGGATGGAGATAATGATTTAGAACCTTCGGCATCTTGGAAGAATAGGTTAGACGGTTGATTGGAGGCCATTTTTTAATTTGAGAAAGAGAAATTGAAGATGAAGCAGAAGGGTCAAGAGAAACTTTAGGGCAAACTTGAGTTTTAAAGATGGTAAAATGAACAGACACGGCAAACCCATATATATAGTTTTTCCTAGACTCGAGTTTCACATTAACTGACTCGAGTTTACATGAGTTTTAGGCTTACCTGGACTTCAAGAATGTATCTGTGAATCCTTGAATCCCCATCAAGACTTGAGTTAAAGCTTCCAGACTCGAGTTTTGAATGTCTTTAAATCTTCTTGTTGATCTTTAGCTGCTCCAAACTCGAGTCACTTGCTTAATGACTCGAGTTTTGATCTTCTTCAAAGCTTCACGTTGGTTTCTGTCTCTCGTAGACTCGAGTCACTTACTTAATGACTCGAGTTTAGAACTTCCTTAAATCTCCAGTTTGCTTCTGTCTGATTTTGACTCGAGTTAGTCACTTAATGACTCGAGTTTTCAGACTTCTCACAGTTCCATCCTGTACTTTGACTTGCGCAGACTCGAGTCAATCACTAAATGACTCGAGTTTAGACTAGTTCCTCAAACTCAGTTGCTTTCTGTCCCCGATAAACTCGAGTTTGCCTGCTCAAACTCGAGTTTGCTTCACACTGAAGGCAAACATTAGTAGACAAATATCCTGCAAAAACATATTTGAACACGTCGATGCTTAAGTTAGTATAGTTCAATCATCGAAACACTTAATTTACATTGGGTAGAGAAAGACTCACAGCTCATTGGGATTTACCATTCCTAAATCTCTTCTTATGAGAGTAAATTTCTCTTTTGCTAAAGGCTTAGTGAATATATCTGCTAGCTGTTGATGAGAGGGAATGAAGATCACTTTGACATCCTTCTTCTGAACATGATCTCGAATGAAGTGATGTCTCACATCAATGTGCTTGGTTCTTGTGTGATGGACAGGATTCTTTGCCAAGCTTATCGTGCTTGTGTTGTCACACAAAATTGGGATTTCTTTGAGGTGCATACCCAAGTCTTGAAGTTGTTGCTTTAGCCATAAAACCTGAGAGCAGCAACTTGAGGCAGCAATGTATTCAGCTTCTGTTGATGACACTGAAATAGTGGTTTGCTTCTTACTGAACCAAGAGACAAATGAGCCACCAAGAAATTGACATTGGCCACTTATACTCTTTCTATCTGTCTTATATTCGGCATGATCAGAGTTTGAGTATGCTACCAGATGTTCAGGTTGACCTTTGGGAAACCATAGTCCCAATTCTTCTGTATCATGCAGATATCTGAAAATTCTTTTAACATACTTAGCATGTGACTCTTTTAGAGCTGATTGAAATCGAGCACACATCCCTACACTGAATTGGATGTCTGGTCTACTTGCTGTCAGGTAGAGCAAGGATCCAATCATGCCTCTGTATCTTGTGATGTTGAAATCTTTTCCCTTTTCATCAGCATCTAATGTAGCCGTTGAACTCATTGGTGTGTCAGCCCCATTGCAATCTTGAAGGCCATATTTCTTGAGCAGGTCTTTTAAGTACTTGGTCTGAGAAATGAATATGCCATTCTTGCGCTGCTTGATTTGAAGACCAAGGAAATAGTTGAGTTCTCTCATCATTGACATTTTGAATTCACCCTGATGGTCTCAGAAAATTCCTTGCACAAGGTATCATTAGTAGCACCGAAAATAATATCATCTACATAGATTTGTACAATAAGGATTTCATTGAGCTTGTTACTTTTAATGAATAATGTGTTATCTGCCTTTCCCCTAACAAATCCTTGATCAAGAAGGAATTTGCTTAACCTTTGATACCAAGCTCTAGGAGCTTGTTTTAGACCATATAATGCCTTTTTTAGTTTGAAGACATGATCTGGATGAAAATCATCTTCAAATCCAGGAGGTTGTTCAACATAAACTTCCTCTTGAATAAAGCCATTTAGAAAAGCTGATTTTACATCCATTTGATAGAGTTTAATGCCTTTTATGCATGCAAAGGCTAAAAGAACTCTTATTGCTTCCAATCTTGCCACTGGGGCATAAGTTTCTTCATAATCAATTCCTTCTTCTTGATTATAGCCTTTGGCAACTAATCTTGCCTTATTTCGGACAATGATTGCATATTCATCACGTTTGTTCTTGAATACCCATTTAGTCCCAATGACTGGATGGTCTTTGGGCCTAGGTACCAAATCCCAAACTTGATTTCTTTCAAATTGGTTCAGCTCCTCTTGCATTGCTATCACCCAATCATTGTCTAAAAGGGCTTCTTTAATCTTAGAGGGTTCTGTTTCTGAAATAAAGGTTGAAAAGGTTACCTCATTTAAAATGCTTTTCCTAGTTCTCACACCTTCATTTACATCACCTAGAACCTGATCCAGAGGCTGGTTTTTATTGTATCTCCAGGCTTGAGGCTAAGGTTGTGACTGAACAGGTTCTTCAGAAATATTTTCAGTCTCGTTTTCTAGTTCTTCTTGAGAGGAATTTTCAGAGTTTGGGACAGATGAGATTTTTGAGGTAGATTGATTTTGTAGAACATTAACATCTTCCTCATCATTAGATTGGTTAGATTTGTTTTCAAAGAATACTACATGAATTGATTCTTCAACAGTGCGAGTACGCAAATTAAATGTTCTAAAGGATTTACTTCTATTTGAGTAACCAAGAAATATACCTTCATCTGATCTGGGATCGAATTTTCCCATATTGTTCTTACCATTGTTATGGATGAAGCATTTGCAACCAAAGATGTGTAGGTGTGCTAGATTTGGTTTCCTCCCTTTGTATATCTCAGAAGGAGTTTTGTTTAACTTTTTCTGAAGGTACGCTCTGTTGGAGACATAACATGCAGTACTCATGGCATCAGCCCAAAATACTTGGGAGGTGTTGTTCTCATTCAGCATTGCTCTTGCCATTTCAGTGAGTACTCTATTCTTCCTTTCCACAACACCATTTTGCTGAGGAGTTCTAGGAGCTGAGAAGTTATGATCGATGCCCATATCTTCACAGTATTTGCTGAAAGCATGGTTTTCAAATTATCCTCCATGATCTGTATGAATTCCTGCAATGACAGTACCTTTCTCGTTTTGGACCTTTTTGGTAAACACAACAAATTGATCAAATGTTTCATCTTTAGATGATAAGAATATAGTCCATGTAAATCTAGAGAAATTGTCAACAATGACTAATGTGTACAAATTTCCACCAAAACTCTGGACTCTAGCTAGACCAACTAAATCCATGTGCAATAGTTGAAGAGGTCTATTAGTTGAAATCTCACTTTTTGATTTGAAGGATGATTTAGTTTGTTTTCCCTTTTGACATGCATCACAAACCATGTCCTTTTTGAAATTAAGTTTTGGCAAGCCAATAACTAAATCCTTTTTCAATAATTTATCAAGTTAGGACATATTAACATGTGCTAAACGTTTGTGCCACAACCAACTTTCATCTAAGTTACTCACAAAACATTTTTCAGAGGGTAAAACAGTTGAAAGTTTAAGAGTATAACAGTTACCTTCCCTTGGTGCTCTGAAAAGAGCTTTGGATCTTACTTTGTCTAGGGAGAGATCATCCTTGTTGACAATCAAACACTCTTCTGAATTAAAGATGACTAGATTACCTTTGTCAGCACTTTGGCTTACACTAAGAAGATTATGGCACAATCCTTCCACAAGGTAGACATCTTTTATTTATGGTTCATCATTGTTACCAATCTTATCAATACCAACTATCCTTCCAGATTGGTTGCCACCAAATGTGACCTTATCCCCTTCTTTGTGTTTGATTGTTGAAAACTTGGATTGATCTCTTGTCCTGTGTCTGGAGCATCTACTATCAATGTACCATTTACTGGATCTTGATGCTCTTAGACATACTTGCAAGTTATGGAAGATCAAGTCTTAGGTACCTACCTTTTCTTGGGTCCTTTTGGGTTAGTTTGTACCTTAGGAGACACATATGTTCCTTTAGGTACCCATTGATAATTACCTATAGGTTTATCTTTCCTTTCTTTTCTATGAAAGCATGCAGAAGTAGTATGGCCTTTTCTATTGCAGTAATTATAGTGGGCAAATGGATTAGAAGAGTGAACAGATTTTCAAAAATAACTTAGGTAGTTGTTTCCTCCACTTTTCTTCTTGCCTTTCTTTTTATCAAGATCAGGATTGTAGCATATTCCAGATTTATCATTTGTAAACCTTTGCTGTTTTAAAATAATGTCAAGCATTTCACTACCTTGAGTGAATTTTTCCAAAGTTTTTGAAAGGTAGTCATTTCTTTTCTATAAAGTACAACAATTTTCGCAAATCTTTTCAGTGAATTTTTCACAAGCCTTTTCAGAAGTAGAAGGTGAAGTTTTTTGAACTTGTTGTTCTAAATCCTTTACTCTTCTTTTCGAAAGCATAAGTTCTTTTGCAATCTTTTTAAATTCAGAATGAAGACTATTATATTCAGAAAGTAATTCATCAAAGGTTGGTTCAGAATCACTTACCTCTTCATTGTCTGATTCTTCCTGAGCAACAAGGCAAATGTTTGCTGTTTGTCCCTTATCCTCTTCTTCTTCATCAGACGAACTGTCTCCCCAAATGGCAAAGACATATGCTTTCTTTTTGAATGAGCTGAATCTATTCTTTTCCTTTTCCTTGTTTTTTAGCTGAGGGCATTCTGACTTAATGTGACCAGGTTTATCACATTCATAGCATACGATGGGTTTCTTTGATTCTGAGCTTGATCCACCTTTATGAGACTTTCTGAATCCCTGATTCTTTTTATAGAATTTTCTGAACTTTCTGATTATTATGCCAAGCTCTTCTTCTTCGTCCTCATTATCCGATTCTTTAGACTCATTGATGGTCTTGAGTGCAATTCCTTTGTTTTTACCATCAATTCCATCAAGCTCTTTTCTGAACTTGATTTTTCCCTCATACTCGGATAGGCTTCCGAAGAGAGCAGCTATAGATTGCATGGATTCTCCTCGGGCTTCTTCAATAGCTGTCACTTTAGCTTCCCAATCCTTGGTTAGTATATTTAAAACTTTTCTTACCTGAGTCTTTTGTTCATATACCTTCCCTAAGGCTGACAATTGATTGATGACATGAGTGAAAAGGAGCTGAAACTCTGCAATTGATTCTCCAGATTTCATGCGCAGAAGATCATACTCGGTTGTGAGTGTATTGATCCTGTTTTCCTTGATTCTTGAGGTTCCTTCATAGGCCACATCCAATGCATCCCACATTTCTTTGGCACTGGGCAGATTGCAAATGCGAAAGTATTCCTTTTGGCTCAATGCACTCTGTAACATCAAAATAGCTTTACTGTTAAGTACAACTTTCTTTTGATCATGTTCATCAAATTCTGCCTTTGTTTTTGGCACAATATTCTCTCCTACTTTCTTAGTAGGGACATAGTTGCCTTCATCAATTACTTCCCACAGACCATACTCACTGGCCATCACAAATACTTTGAATTTGGATTTCCAGAATGAGTAATGTTCACCATTAAAACCCGGTGGTCTGTTTATTGAGGCACAATCTGGTAGAATTCCTTCCATTTGATCTTTTTGTCTAGGATGTTAGTCCTTTGAACAGACAACCAGCCTCTGATACCAAATGAAAGTGGAAGAAATCACCAAGAGGGGGGTGAATTGGGGATTTTAAAATTTCTTTTCAACTCTTAAAAAATAAAGCTTAAGAAAAGAATAATGAAAGAGTAGAGAAAGAAAAGCTCAGACACACATGACTTATACTGGTTCGGTCTTAACCTTGACCTACGTCCAGTCCCCAGATACCTTATGGGTGTTTCCACTAGTTTAACAGGTTTTTAACTACAACAATGAAGACAAGACACAATCCTAATCACCTAGGACTTGCTCCCCCTTACACCTTGTAATTAGACAGCCTAACTCACAGGTTGCACAACCTTAAGTTTACACAACCAAATACTTTAAAAGAATTTCAATCTCTCAAAAGAGTGAATATTGATAATCACTGAAGAATAGATAAAAGAATCACAATACAGACTCAAAAATGCAAATGTGTTCAAGTGTAGCTTCGTTGTGTATCTTGCTCTGAGTCTTCATAGCCTTTTATAGCCTAACTAGATGAACTAGCCGTTGCAATATCTTCTCCAACGTTCAGTTGCAGATTTGGAAAATGACAGTTGCAAATTTTGCTCTGTTCTTTCAATTCTTTACTGAAATCCTGGAATATGTTGTTGCAGAATGTCTTCCAAATTCTTTGTCATTTCACAATCTTAATTTGACCGTTTGAGGTGATTTTAATGTGTTCCAACTGTCTGAGCTAAACATCTGGGATAAGGGAGAAGAATCAGCCCTGTTCTTGGTTCTTCATTAAATGCACTTATTTGGGATCTTTAATTCTCTCTCATCTTGTGATGAACCTGTTTGAAACTTATCAAAAACTTGATCAATAACGTTAGGAATAATAATGCAACAAGATATGATAATTTCAGATGAACCTATAATGATTTCGCAGATTGATTTGATCTGATTTTCAAAAGTTACCGATGCAAACTCGAGTTTGTTGTTCTAGACTCGAGTTTGACGTTCATCCAGAGAACAAGATATGTTTGAAAGTTTCCAAAACTCGAGCTGACAAGTAACTGACTCGAGTTTGGTTCTTACAGAGAGGAAAGTCGTGAGTTGGTCCTGAATGAGATTTTGAACACATGGCTAAACTCGAGTAATTTAGTGACTGACTCGAGTTTGAAGTTTTTATGAAAAACTTAAGTTTAAGTTCACAGCTTCAAAACTGGAGTTTAGAAATGCAGACTGGAGTTTACAAGACCTGAAATATTGAATAGCTCTCTGTATGATCCAGACTCAAGTTTTGATATTCAAAACTCGAGTTTCAGTGAAAACTGAGACCTTTGAAAAAATCTTTTTTTTTTTTTGTGTAAACTGGAGTTTCCATTTTTCAAACTGGAGTTTTCAAATCAGTCATTTACTCGAGTGTTTTCTGTTTGAGCTAAACTCGAGTCACCGAAACCATGACTCGAGTTTCAGTGTGAACTGAAACATTTGAAATATCTTTGAAGACTCAAACTGGAGTTTCTATTTTCAAGACTGGAGTTTAGAAATCATGTAATAACTCGAGTGTTTTCAGATAGTCCTAAACTTGAGTCTCCAGAAACCTGACTCGAGTTTCAGTGTATATTGAAACTTTGAAAAACTTTACATTTAAGTACAAACTGGAGTTACTGAAATTTAAACTGGAGTTTAGAAAACAAGTATCAACTCGAGTATCTCTGTATATGCCAAACTCGAGTCTACATAATCCAGACTCGAGTTTCCAGTGAAAACTGAAAACATGAAGGCTATTGCATTTTGCAAACTGGAGTTTATAAAACTGAAACTGGAGTTTGGAAAACTTGATAAAACGTTGAAGCTTCTGTTTGATCTCAAACTCGAGTTTCCAAATCATAGACTCGAGTTTACAAGTCTTTAAACTTTTAGCACATAAACTTTCTTGTAAACTGGAGTTTCTCATAATCAAAGGTAGAGTTTGGAAACAAGTTGAAATTCGAGTGTCACTGCCTTTGATCTAGACTCGAGTTTATAAACACAGACTGGAGTTTACAATTCTTGTAAACTTTGATAGCTCTCTGTGACTTTGCAAACTCGAGTTTGCCTATACAAACTGGAGTTTGGCCAACATTGTAAAATCTGAGCTTCTGTCTGTCAAGTCCAAACTCGAGTTTAGCAACCTAAACTCGAGTTTTCCTTAAACAGAAAGTTTTACAACTTTCCAAGGACACACTTCAAATTGAGTTTACAATTGTCGGTTATCATCAAAACACGTAGAGAACTAACAATATCCTTCATTCTCCAATTCATCCAATTGTTCAATCTCAAACACTTTACTGCAAATAGCATTGAAGAACAAACGAAGCCTAGTCAAAATGTGTCAAAGATCATACTCGGCTATGCCTTGAATAGCTACTGGGAGTAGCTGTTGCATCAAGACATGACAATCATGAGACTTTTGGCCTACCAATTTCACGTCCTTCATCGATACAAGCCTCTTAAAATTTGAAGAATACCCCGATGGAACTTTTGTGCCATGCAAACACTCACAAAAACTACTTTTCTCATCCTTAGACAAAGTATGAGATGCCAGGGGATAATAAATTCTGTTACCGTATGGCCTTGGATGTAAGTCTTCGCGTATTCCCATTTCTTGCAAATCCAATCTTGCCTTCACACCATCCTTTGTGCTACCTTGTATGTTGAGAAGCGTGCCAACAATACTATCACATACGTTCTTCTCCACATACATGACATCAATAAAGTATCTCACATCAAGGTTGCGTCAATATGGAAGATCGAAGAATACCGATCTTTTTTTCCATATATTTGTTTCTTTCTACCCTTTGTAGTCTTACTGAAGACGACACTTATATTTTTCACCTTTTTATACACTTGCTTCCTAGTCAATGCCACCGGGGCATCTTCATACTCTTGTCCACCAAAAAAGGCTTTCTTTAATCGACGATATAGGTGGCCCCGTCTAAGAAATCTTCTATGTCCAAGATAAACTGTCTTTCTTCCATGTTGAAGTTGATGGTAGCGTGTGCCTTCTTCACAAGTCGGACATGCCTTATGGCCTTTTATACTATACCCTGACAAGTTCCCATATGTTGGGAAGTCATTTATAGTACAAAATATCATGGCTCTCATTTTGAAGACCTCCTTCTTGAAAGAGTCAAAAACATCGACACCTTCTTCCCACAACTCCTTCAAGTCTTCGATCAAGGGCTGAAGGTAAACATCAATGTCGTTTCCGAGTTGTTTTGGTCCCGAAATCAACATGGACAACATGATGTACTTTCATTTCATGCATAACATAGGAGATAAGTTGTAAATAATCAGGAGTACAGGCCAGGAACTATGTATGCTATTAAGGCTTCCATATGGATTCATGACATCCGTGCTAAGGGCAAGCCTAAGGTTCCTAGGTTCTTCGCCGAAGGTCGGAAATAATTGATCAATTTGCCTCCATTGAGAAGAATCGACAGGATGTTGAATCTTTCCATCAGAAATCCTCTCATCTACATGCCACCTCAAATTGTTTGCATCATTTTCATTAGCAAACAACTGCTTGAACCTTGGTATGATTGGAAGATACCACAACACTTTTGTAGGCCCCTTATTTGACTTGTACCTTGGGGTTTCACATACCGGACAATTCAGCTTCTCTTCAACTCATTTCTATACAACACGCAATCATTCGGGCATGCGTGGATCTTTTTGTACTCCATCCCCAGTGGACAAAGTAATTTCTTAGCATCATAGTATCGGTGAGGCAACACATTATCATCCGGAAGCATGTCCTTAAAAGCCTCAAACATTTCAAAAAAACTCTTGTCGCTCTACCCATGACGTGCCTTCAAGTTGACCAATTTCAATACAACATTCAACAGTTGGTATTTTTTACACCCAGGGTATAGCGGGGTCTCTGCATCACTGCAGATAGTACCATATGCATGTGATTAATGAATAGCTTCTTCTCCTATATCACGAATAATGTCCTCTATGCGATCATCCATATCCGCGTCATTATCATCACAGGCCACTTCTCCATGTTGAGACCCACTTGGCATTTTTTCACTATACCATACCCATACTGTATAAGTCTTACAAAATCCTTGACAAACTAAATGTGTATGTATAACTTCAGGACTTAGTCGTCTCTCATTAAAACATCGTACACAAGGGCAATAAAACTTCCCACTATGATCATGGGTGTTTTGTTTAGAAAATTGTATAAATTCCCTAACCCCATTCTGATATTCAACACTCGTCTGAAAAGCATTTATCCAACTGTGATCCATAGTAGAATTCCTATAGATGGAAAGATTTAACATACATAATCCGTAAAAACTGAAACTTGCATATAAAATAAGCCAACTACAAATGCGTATATAAGCTAAATGTGGGTTCTGTCTTATGGTCATAAATGTATGACAATGAATCAAGAAGCAAAATAAATGCATGACGAGGAAATTAAACGCATCGGAAGTAGGTCTTGTGCACTCACTTGTAACATATAAGGTTAAATGCGTTTGTTGAGTCTCTTTTCTCCTGCCACAAATGTTAATATTGCAGACAGTAAGAGTAACCTGAAAACACTTGTTGGTCAGTTGGGTAGGTCCCAAAAGAAGATTTCATCGATTTTTGTCAACCCATGAAAAACTCAAAACGATAAGTAGGAAAATCATACAGTTATATAGCCGAAACAACTCGTACAGCTTGGTCTTTAGACATTGAGCTAAGGAACCAAAAATTTGTTGTCGAGAAAGCAACGTGAAGCAGTGGCGAAGCAACACACAAACACTAGAGACAGAACCTGAGTAATTGCTTTCAGCTCGACAAGAGAAGTTCATACAAGGAAATTTAATTTTTAAGCGTGAGTGGCGCAAGAGAGACATTTATTATTTGGGATATTATTAAGACCCGTCAATTTAAAGAAATACAGTCCTAAAGATATATTTAAATTATATTGAACTTTTTAAGACCAAATTTTTATAAAATTGCGGTCCTAAAATAAATTTAATTTAAATTTATATTGAAAATTTTAAGATCAGAGGTTAATAATACTGCGATCATAAAATTCATTTAATTTTGGACTGCATGTTTTATAAAACTGCGGTCTTAAAAGTCAAATACTTTTTAATATTAAAACGAAAGATTGCTGCAACAATTGAATGAAAATAAAGAACACTGGAGATTGGAGAATAAACTTTTTATTTAATGGATAATATGGAAAAAAAATAAAATATAAGCTTAGTTCTTATTAATTTTTAGATTACTATGACAATATGAAAGTACAAAAGGAAAATAAGAACAACAAACTGAAAATTAACAAAAACAAGCTTATAATGTGACTAAAAATCCTAATGCTTATTATCAGCTAATGTCTTGGAGATATCGGTTTCAGTAGTAGCAATTTCGCGCCGGATATCAACAATTTCCTGTATTATGCGCATCAGTTTCACTTCATCATCATCCTTATCCGTTGGAGTGTTAGGACTAGGAGATTGGAGAGGGGGAGTGGGGACCTCTTCATGCTCTGAAGGCTGGAAGGGGCCGTCAACCTTGTCATCATCCGTAATAACAATGGGTCCAACGACCCGTGATTGCTTTGTCAGAATATAACGTACTGGAAGAGAACCCACGAGAGATTTGGCGTGGGCACAAGCTTTAGGAGTACCCCTGCGAGGAGTTATCTTGTATCTAACCATTGTTTGAGCAGTTAGGAAAGGAGGGGCAGAGAGCTATGTAGTGTAGAGTTACGAGGTAATGAGGACTTAAGAAGAATAGAGAGGAAGCGTGAGGAGGATAATAAAGGCAGGACAGCAGTAGTAATACTCAAAAGTGTATTAAGACTGTCATATAACATATCCACGGTTCTAAAAGTCTATTATTTATTATTTCATTAAATTACCTTTAAGACCGATCATTTATCTTATACCCGGTCCTAAAAGTCTATCAATTTTTTTCCATTCAATTACCTTTAAGACCGATCATTTATCTTTTACTCGGTCCTAAAAGTCTATTAATATTTTTCTTAAAAAAATAATACATTTAAGAACGGATCTCTTACAATATCCGGTATTAAAAGTTCATTCTTTTCAAGAGGAGACACCAGAGTTGCATCCTTACACTCTGTTCAAATGAATGATTCAAAGTCTCTTCGGCTTCCAGATAAACTTCCCAACTAGGCATCTCCTCATATTCTAATGAACTATGCGTCTCCTCATTAACTGTTCCTGCGTTTCACATTCTTCAAGATGGCTTCTCAATTTAAACTCGTTGTTACTTTACGTTCTTCACATTCTTCTCAATCACTTCTACAACCACTACCAGGTGTGCACAACAATAGTCTTCCCCCTCCACTACCACTACCGCCCAACAATGGTCCTCCCCGTCCACATCTACCTCCGTACCCTCCTCCACTGCCTCCAAACCCCTCCGCCAGACAGATGATGCGCACCTCCTAGCCCGCGTCGCTCATATAGACCGATGCATGGGCCAAATGTTTCAGGTCTACCACCCCGTCAACAACAAGCTGAACATGTTACTCGACGCCAATGACGTCAAGTACAATCTTTCTGACGACAACGTCTCCGACCTCTCCTTCGATCCCTCCCTCCCCTTTGACAACGACGGAGGGGATCAATTATTTTTATGTTTTTTTTATGTTCTTTTTTTGTTTGTACTATTCCTGCCTCATAACGAGAAGGAAAAAAAATTTGATAAATAAATTTTTTTTTTCCATATTCAATTGTCCGTTAGTATATACTTTCGTTATCTCGATTTTGTTTCAGACAAAAAGGAAATAAACAAAATCATAACTGAAATGTGATTAATGATAAAAGTTCACAAATACAGTTAACAACATACAAAACAAAATGAAAAAAAGACAACTTTTACCTTTTAAGAATAAAAACAAACACAGTGACAACTCTTCTCAAGCTTGGACCACCATTGCTGCAGTTTTACCACACCCAGAGTTGAAATTTTTCATTATCTTACTTCTTTTCCGACAATGCTCTTCAACTTCTGGAGAGGTAAAATTGATGACAATGAGGGTCCTAAGCTTGAGCAGAATGCCAGAAACTCGAAGTGTTCTTGAACCCTAATTATTTGTCTTAAAAATGAGTCATCATTTCTATTTAAAGGAAGATTATTAAGACCAGACATTTAACAAATAGACAGTCCTAAATATCTAGCAATATTTTATTTAGAATTATCGAAGACTCTTAGGACCGGATGTTATATACATATGTGATCTTAAAAGTGTCGCCATATTTTATAAGACTTTTAAGACCGAAGATGTATCAAACATACGGTCCTAAAATCAAGGCTTAATTTTTTTTTTAAAAAAAACAAAGACCTTTAGAAGCGTCTCTTTAATAAATATGTGTTCCTAAAAGTGTTGTCACTTTTTTAAAGACTTTTAAGACCGGAGATGTATCAAACATACGGTCCTAAAATCAAGGATAACTTTTCAGAATCTCTTATTGCTATTTACAACTCTCCAAAACTCAAATCTCAAACAATATCCACCATCTAATACGTTAAGAAAACCAAAATTACACAGGCTAAGAAAATTGTTCGAAAAAATAAAAAAAATTTATTATATATTGAATTATACGAATTGTAAAATTGTTCATTTACAGAATGAATTTACAAATTAATTAATGTAGTACTATAATTACAATTGTTGCTCTACAAGCATATATTTACAAATGAATTAGTACTATGATTGTTGTATTTACTTTAAGAGGTCAGTAACATGTTGACAAAACAAACTGCGTATGTGGTCTACCTCATCATCAGAAAAGGAAGTCTTAGAGGCAAACCTCTGTAACATCAAAGAAAGAAACTGAATTAATTCGCGTGTATAATTCATATGTAACATTAATTAAGCCAAAAACTGAATTCAGCCATAATATGTAACATCGAATACATTTACCTTTGCAGTGAGTTTATTACTTGGTTGAGTGATAATCTCATACATGTGATTATAAGTCGGTGATGTATGAGTTTTCTCTATAATGTAATCCATATTTCTTTTAATATTTTTAAGAGCGGTTGGTTATTTTAAGCGGCCTGAATATTATATTTAAGAATTTATACGTTGAAGTTCTTTATATTTACAAAATTGCCACCGGTCATATCTTTAATGTTAGTTCTCTATGCATTTTGATGATAACTGACAATTGTAAATGAAGAAATGTTTCTTAATAGTTACGATCAAAGAAAGGTAGAAGTTTACTGTTGGTCAATCTCGAGCCTAAGCTTACTAAACTTGAGCTTATGACTAATATATAGAAAGGAAAATACTTTTTAACTTATGCAAACTCGAGCCTCCTTTGATGAACTCGAGCCTACTCGTGACAGAGAGTGAGCTATATGATAGAGGAGCAAAATCACCAAGAGGGGGGTGAATTGGGGATTTACAAATTCTTGCTCAAATGGTAACCGAACAGAGCACAACAGAGAGTGAAGAAAGAAGAGCAGTACACACAGGTTTATACTGGTTCGGCCCAACTCTTTGGCCTATGTCCAGTCCTCAGGCACCCTGAGTATTTCACTAAGTCACTTGATTTACACACTCTGTAACTCTGAAGCAGTTCTCTCACTAGAACTTGCTCCCCCTTACAAGTTGTAATCAATGACTCCCCAAATCTTCAAGTCCGCCGACTTGAGATTCTTTACAATAAATGAATACAAATAATAAACTCTCTTAGAAGAGTAGATAAGATAATCACTGAAGCTCAAGTAGTGTCAACCGACACTCTATTCAGAAAGCACAATAATGAACAAAATTTAATGCTTTTTTGTTTTACAGCTCAATAGTTAATGAAGAGAATTGAATGCTACTCTATTTATACTTAGAGTATGTTTAATGACCGTTGCTAGCATTCATTTGATCGTTACTGAAGATTTCTATCTGTTAGAAACAACTTTGTTCCTTCTCTCTCTTCACTTTGTCCATTCTAAGTGTTGGAAGAATAGGTGCTGACTTCCTTGTGTTTATAGCCATTGGAATGCCAGGGATTTAAGTAGGTGGACGTCTCTTTAATCTATTTGCATCATGCTTAGCTTGGTAGTTCTAATTGAGACAAGTTTGGTAGCCTTCCATTTAATGCTTCTGACAGTTTTGCCCTTTGTGATGTCAGCACCTTGATTCAGCTTGATCCATCTGTAAAACTTGCTGAAATACACTTGCAAACACATTAAATATATCTGGTAATGTTGATGATTAATAAATGAAAGCATTCAGATCAAACAATAAACATTACACAGATTTCATAAATTCAAATTTCTAACTGTCACAGCCAATACTCGAGTATGTGCACTAATACTTGAGTATGTCATTATGCACTTAAGGCTATACTAGAGTATTCATCCTAATACTTGAGTATTCTCTTTGTAGTGACGAGACTTGCAATCTTAGCTTTGGAGCTTTAGTTGGATTTTAACCAATACTCGAGTATTCAACCCTATATTCAACCCTCTTGAAGCATAAAGAGCAACTTAGCTAGTGACATACTGTAGTTTTTAAAACTGCAGTTTTCCAAACCAAAGTTTATGAGTGTGTTAAATTTATTGAACATCTTTTCTTGGCTCAATACTCGAGTATCCCAATGTCATACTCGAGTTTTCATTTTGAATAGAAAACTTTTGAATTTTGGAGCCAAGATGAAAACTGTGCTTTTCATATTCTAAACTGTGGTTTTCGAAACTGTGGTTTCTGAAACTATGGTTTCCGAAACTATGGTTTTAGTTTTATCTTGAAAAATTACTGAAGAGTTTCTTAGACCAATACTCGAGTATCCCCTGATAGAAAACTTGCGAAGCTCTCTGTATGGTTCAATACTCGAGTATCCATTAGGATACTGTGGTATTGCTCTTAGTTAATTGCATTGAGCTATTCTTTGAACCTCAATACTCGAGTATTGCTATTGATACTCGAGTATTGCCTCATTTTGCAAGTTTTCACTTTCTTGAGATAACTCTTCATTCTTGGTTTCATAATTGATTGTTATCATCAAAACCCATAGAGAACCAACACTTCATGTTTTTTATCTGAGATAAACTCGAGCCCATTATGTTAAACTTAAGCCTACAGGTTACAGAGAGCAAGACAAGATGTTTGCTCTGAGTTACACTCGAGCCTATCATAATAAACTCGAGTCTAAGGCTTATAGAAAGCATATCGACATCTCAAGACTCAAGCATGTTTTTCTAACTCAAGTTCAAGTATTGCAACAAGATGTTTCTTAGTTGGTTGAGGAAGCAAACTCGAGCATAATAAATTAAACTCGAGCTTAACACATACAGAGAGCATCCTTAGAAAATAGACTCGAACACAACTATGTGGACTCAAGCTTACTTTTGAGCTACAACGCACCTAAGTGGAGAAAACTCGAGCCTGACACTTATAGACTCGAGCTTGAGTCAGACAAGAGATATCAAGAAGTCAACAGAACGATTAAACTCAAGCCTGCACATCTTTAACTCGAGTCTATCAGAACTTTGTTTCATGGACGAGATGCGAAATCTATCTGATTCACATTTACAAGTTTATTTACTCACATATTAAGTTGCGAATCATCTTACATACATATATTTGATCAAATTTCTTGTTTGTTTTAGATGAATTCAACAAAACAGATCTAGCTCAAGTGCATTAAATGAAAAGCCAAAGACAAGCCTGAAACTTCTCCATTTTAGCAAAGGTTCAACTCATACCGTTATAGCTCAATCAAATCATTCACCAATGGTCAAAAACAAATCACAGAAGAGCAAGAACCTTGGAAGATCACCTGCAACGAATATGTCCAGGATTCAAGCCCATAATTGATTGAATTGAGAAAAATATGCAACGGACATATATTCCAAAAAATAAAGCTAAATATTGGAGAATAAGAGAAAAGGATTTGCAACGGCTAGTTTCACTGATCAGACTATAAATAACCAGGAAGACTCACTGCATCAACACACAACGAACTACAACTGATTATATTTACAATTTGAGTCTGTGTTGTGCTTTTGATTTGAACTTCAGTATTTATCAATATTTGCTCTTTTGAGAGTTTTTGTTTCTTTGAAATCATTTTCAAATACTTGTTTGTTTAAGCTCAAGGTTGTGGAACCTGTGAGTTGAGTCTTTTGATTACAAAGTGTAAGGGGGAGCAAGTCCTAGTGGATTAGAATTGTTTGGGTGTTACATTGTTGTAATAAGAGAATATTGATAGTGAGAAAAACCCAAAAGATATCTAGGGACTGGACGTAGGTCAAGGTTAGGACTGAACCAGTATAAATCTCTTGTGTCCTAGCTTTTCTCTCTTTGCCTCCTAACTTTGCGTTTTGTAAATTTGGGTATTATTCAGAAAGAAAATTTTTAAAATCCCCAATTCACCCCCCTCTTGGTGATTTCTTCCATCTTCATTTAAGACCGGTGCCTCAAAACTCCATTGTAAATGAGGCGATCTTAAAAATTGATGCAGGTGAAGAAATTCTTTATATTTACAAAATTGCCACCGATCATTTCTTTAAGACTGAAGCGTTGACAATCTGCTGTAAATGAGGCAGTCTTAAAAGACTTTTTTCCACTAGTGACTGAATATACAACAAACAGGCATAATAAAAATATACTAACCATTGTCATTAGAAACACAAAGTTAATTGATGAGCAAGCAGTCATAACCTTTTAAAATGAACCTCCATTTAATGTGACGGCGCATAATGTAAGTTGTGCCAACAAGACGTGGATGACTAATATTATGTTATCTCTTTCCCTAAGATGAGAAACAGGCGTCCACTCAAACCAGTGAGTTTTGGGCTTTAAGAAAATCTTTTTATGCCATATTCAGGAGATTGGCAGATTATGATCTTATGCCATATTCCACGGGACATCATGTGGGGTGCATGTCCTATTCATTTAAGGACTTGGGTGGATCAATAGTAGTGCTTGAGATTAATTTTTGTTGATGTAATTACGGTTATTTAGCCTTCCTATATAAAGAAAAAAAACTTGTCAGTGGCGAAGTTAGGAATTTTAATAACGGGCCAGGGGCAAAAAATTGAAAGAAATCTATTATAGAAATCAAGATCACTTCACTTGACTCTTACTTTACGTATTTTCATATTGTTAAACTCATTTATCATTGAATCCATGCTAAAACTCAACAATTTCTTTTTCAATGTATGTGATCAAAAAATCATTAAGAAATTGGTCTTTCATTCTATTTCAAAACATGTTCTTAATTTTTTAATTTTTAGCATAGAGAAGGATCTTTTAGTACCTGTTGTAGAAACTAGAAGAGTTAGTATAAGTCTAATCACTCCATTAATAAGAGGGTAAATGATAAATTTTCCAATTCTTGCTAGCCCTTGACATAATTTAGATGTAGGTGAAATTAGTGATTGGGGATTTGTAGCGAGAGACAATTAGGGCGTATAATGACTTCCTAATTTTAATAGATTTGATATATATTTTGATATATTTAGGAAGTAATCAATGCTATATTAAGGAGATTGCCTTAAGATTTTAAAAGATATAAATTTGAGTACATCATTTGTGGGATTTCAACTTAAAATATAAGTTTTTAGTTAAGTTTAGGAAATAAAATAATAATGAAAAAAAAGAGAATTAGAGGTTTTCAAAAGAAAATAAAATAAAGTTGTTATTATTGTCTAATATTATTATTATTATAATATAACACTTTTTTTGGGTAAATGACGGGGCAATAGCCCTTCTATATTAATCAGTCAAAATACATCTGGGGTAAGCTACACCCATACAATCATTGTACAAAACTAACTTTAGAAATAAAAGGAGGAGGATTGTTATAAACTACTAATAGATCCTCCTGGACAAAACTATGATTAGCTAAAGCATCAACACATGAATTGCCTTCCCTATATACATGCATAGATGTAATATTTGAGAATTTTACCATAAGTCCTGCCACCTCAGCTAGCAGACCCGATGCATTGCCTTTAAAACTTCCATTCTGCAATTCTTTAACAGGTTTACGACAGCTTCAGAATCAGATTCTACCATCAGCCAGCTGATATTATTCTCAAGTGCTACTTTAAGGCCTTGTAGGACGCCCCAAACCTCAGCTTTTACAGTCATACACTTCCCCAATTTCCACACAAAACCAGCAATCCATGCCCCACTACTATCCCTTAACAGTCCCCCACATCCAGCAACCCTCTCCTTTCCTTTTGAGGCCCCATCACTATTCAATTTCACCCATCCTACTCATAGGGCCTGCCACCTGACGTATACTTCCTGCTTCCTACCATACCCTTTTCCATAGTCATGTCTTGCCTCAAGTATTTCCCTTACATATCTCAGTACTACTCCCCCACGGCATATAGGCATTCCATAGCCTTCTACAAACGTGCTCTTATTCCTCCAGTTCCATAATAACCAGCAGGATGTCCCAAATTTCAAGCTCCAAGCCTTATCATTCTGAAATAAGTTCCAGCCTAACTACTCCTTTCCCTGCAAATTCACAAACTCAGGTTCAAAAAATCCATTCTTCAGTTCACACCATAAACTTTTGGCTACACTACACTCCCTTAAGACATGCATTAGATCTTCATTCACTACACAGCAGTAACAGTCTGGACTTCCCCCAATCATCTTACTTTTTCTTTCCCCTGTCAGTAGTCTCCCATGGAGAGCTAACCACAAGAAAATTTGTATCCTTCTAGGCCCCTTCCACTTCCACAATTTACTCCATATCTCTTCCCCCACATTTTGTTCTTTTCTCAGTTTATGATATATATCAACAACTATATATTTATTTTGTAGATTTGAACCCCATCTGATTTCATCTTCCCCCTTCGCACGACTTGGGGAAGGAACTGCTAGTATAAGGCTCATTCCTTCTTTGTTTACACACTTTTTTAGCTTTCTAATTCAGACTGAATGCGTTTATCCCTCAATATTCTCTTTTATATTCTTCAATTTCTAATTCAGACTGAATGCATTTATCCCTCAATATTTTTCCATCATCTAGCCACTTGTCATTCCAGAAACTAACTCTTTCTCCATTTCCTACTGTCCATTCCAAATTATGTATTATTGATGGCCAAATTCTACACAGGTTTCTCTACAGCTCAAAGTCCGAACCCAGACTCTTACATTCCTTCTTCAAATCTTTACCTCTCTTATATTATCCAGTTAATACCTTTGAGCATAGATTGTCAGCCTGGGCAATGATATTCCAAGCCACCCTTCCAAGTAGAGCATCATTCATAACTTCAAGATTCCTCATCCCAATTCCACCATTCCTCTTCTCTTTACACAGGAGATCCCAACTAACAGCATGCATTTTTCTTTTCTCCCTCTCATTTACCCATATAAAATCACGTTGTAATCTTTCCAATTGATGCTTAACACCAGCTGGAATAAATGAGTGTTACATGGAGTATACAGTCAACTGATTAGTAACAGAATGGGCTAAAGTCATTCTCCCAGCTAAAGAAAGCGTCTGCCTTTTCCAGCTACTTAATCTTTTATGCATTTTATCAACAAGGAATTGAAACTTGCTTCTTCTATCTTTCCCCTTAGTCACAAATGCACCTAAATATCTTCCAAGATCATCCATCCTTTTTAACCCAGAGAAAGCACAGACCTCATTTTGGGTTTGTCTCTCCATATTTTTTGAGAAATATACACTAGATTTCTGTATGCTTATTTTTTGACCAAACATCTCACCAAATCTCTCCAAGACATTGACCATTGTACACAGCTGGTCCGGGGATGCTTCACATACAAGTAGTAAGTCATCCGCAAACATAAGGTGCGAAATCTCAATTCCATCCCTTCCCAACTTCAATGGCCTCCATCTCTTAATATTCACACAGTCTACTATTAAATGGGTTAGCTTCTCCATGCCCAATACAAACAAGTAAGGGGATAATGAATCCCCTTGCCTCAATCCACATTAGTGACAGACCCACAGAACTTACACATTTCATAATAACTTTCTTCATTCTAACATCCACCCCAATCTCATCTAATACATTGTTAATGAAATTCCATGACATTCTATCATATGCCTTCTCAAGATCAATCTTAATGACCATGTTTCCCTTTTTGCCTTGTATCCTATTCATAGAATAGGATACAACCAAGATATGGGATTTCCCAACTGGGATATAGGAGTCCCCAATTGAGATACAAGAATTCCAAACCGAGATGCTCCACCTCAAACACAATATGCTCCTAGAAAATGCAAGAGGAAGTATGAAAGTGGGTGGAACAACAACAGTCCTTTCACTGATGAGATTGCAAATGCTCCTTACCCTAAGAATTTTGATTCAGTTGAACTGCAAAGTATGACAAAAGCCAGGATCCATAAGCTCATATTAATACTTTTGACATAGAAATGTTTGAGGTGATTTAAGGATCCCATCATTTCTCGCTTATTTATTGCAACATTGTGAGGAGCTGCCTGGCATTGTTTCACACTTTGCCAGCAAAATCAATCTAGAATTTTGAAGACTTTGGAGAAAAATTCTTGCTGAATGAAACTTATCTAATAAATTATGAATCCCAATAAGAGGATCTATCAACAGTGTTTAAATCAAATTATTCAGAACTGTACCTTTCTTATGCATGTGCGTCTTGTTTGATCAACAGGAGCTGACTCAGCGAATCCACTCGCTCTACCAGTATCCACACGAACAGAACTCCAAGATAGGCAGCGTTCTAGCTCCTATAACGTCTATCTTAGTATTGTCTAGGGTATCTCTCTGCGGCTTTTTCCTTCTCTTGTGTAATCCGATTACTCACATCCTAAGGGTATTTATAACCCTAATAGGCCACATTAGATATTTGAAATCAATCTTAATTAATTTCAAAATTGAAATGGAAATTAAATCTGTCTAACAGATTCAATCCAATCTATTTATTTAATGTGAATTAAAAGCCAACTAATTTAATTTATCTTCATAAATCAAATCTAATATATGATATCTATCTTCAAAATTCAAAACTAATACAACATAATAATATTATTATCTATATATAATAATATTATTATTTCATATATATATCCTCCCTAGATAAAACATTGTATTCATTGAATCTTAAACATATCTTAGATTCAATAAATCTGGACATTATTGCTCGTGTTGGGCTATTCTTGTGAGGGACCCGGTAGGCCCACATGAAATTGGCAGCGGGCAACACTGTACCAGCCCACAAGTCATAAGAAACCTCTAGCAAAACATTATGATTACCCAACTCATATGAGGATCGATGGTACAATACATCTTATCATACAACCATGTCACATCCCTTTTGTCACATGATAATTTGGTCAAGGATGAAGCATGGATAGTGTCATCCTCCTATTCTTAACCATTACTTTTTTTATTCTTGAGTAGTCTAACAATTGAAATAGAAACTCCTTTCCATCGTAGTAGGCTATACATTTCTCAAACTCATTCATCGAGGGGTCTAGTAATATCTCTCTACAAATGTGAGGGACAAATCCCATCTTAACCATTCACATTCCTCTGCATAAAAAACACTAATCCTGATTATCAAGAGATAAAAAGAAGTGTATCAAATACTCAATTATCATCGGCCTCAGTCAGGCGAGCTAGCTCGAAATAGTGTTGAGAAGGACGAAGACCAACTCGAAGTTCCATAAAAGCCCCGGTTTCCCAAATCTCAAATCGAGATAGCTGGGTAGGAGGAGGAGGAGGTTGAGCAACTTGTCGTTTAAGGGTCGAAGTGACAAGACTTGAGGTCGGAGGGGTTGATGTGGCCTTGACAGTAGCAGAAGCAAAGGCACCTCTCGACTCCTTAGTTGAGATGTTCTGGCATCTCTTGATCTCTTGATTAGGGCCCCTTTGTCACCTGCCTTGTCTGTAGGGGCTACACACTTTTTAACCTTGTCCGCACCCGTGGTCGCTTTATTGCGGAGTAACATGTTCAGGTACCGGGGTTGCCTTCCCATACTTACAGTTGCAAATCGAAAAAAGGTCAAAGACTAAAATGGATATTTATATAATAGGAAGTTAAAAACTCAATACATATGTAAATGGGATTTCTCGTACACAGTGATGAACCCAACCTGCCTTAGGCTAAGAAATGTATTTGGCCAAACTCAAGGGCCGTATTTTTTGACATAGTCAAGGATGAATGAAGCCACCTCGGACTCGGAGTCTGAAAAATGTTATTCAGGAATGTGATACGAGGAAGTAGATAAGTTGTGATGGTCCTTAGACCAATATAGCGGGAATTTCCCCTCTATATGGCCATACTCGAAGACCTTAAGGAACTAAGGCTATTGTCCGGGCTCGGTCACAACCTTGAAAATGTTGGTTTTAAAATTCTTAAAAGACTCAATGAAAATGTTGAAGAGTTTTCGGCCTGTGGCATCGCAGAGCGAGGTCCAACCTTTTTTATTGGAGGATTCTTTACTGGCATAAGCTTCATGGATGGTAAAAAGGTGGAAGAAAAGTGGAATTCTACAAGTGAGTTTTTTAGACTTGTAAAAATGCACAAAAGTCATTGTAAAAGCCCAACCATTAGGATGAAGTTGGGAAGGAACAAGATGTTGATGATTTAGAAGACTATTTTGGAACTTGGTAAACGAAAAGCAAATACCAAGATGGGTAATCAGATCCTGGTAGAGGAAGAAGAAGTGTGAATAGTGTGGCTCATTCCCTTCTCATTGGGTGTGTAACACCCCAAATTCTAGGCTCTAAGAATTGAGAATAAACCTAAAGTAGGAGGACGACTAAGCATGGTTTAGGAAGAGTCCCAAGAATGTCGAGGATTAGGAAGCCTCTCTGGGACTAAGTAACTCGGCTATACAGGTTAGTGGACCTAGTAGGTTCAAGTTGTGGAATTAAAGTGCTAATGGAAAGAGGCACCGAGGACCCATTCGATGTAAATTTGATTGGAAAAGATACCACCTAACTATGTCCTAAGGTATAGGACAATTAGTTGGGCAAAAGTAAGTTGGTATAAGTGAGTATGCAGCATTTTTAGGACAGTTAGGGGTGCCCTGCGTTTTTGAGAGAACATTGGTATTTGTGAAGAAAACTCGAGCAGGATCTTGAGTCAGCACTAATAAAGTAACTTTAATAAAGTAAGGTCACAATAACTAATGATGACATACTTTTGTGATGGCCAAATAGAATGGTGACACATGTTCATGAATATCCCATGTGAGGAGGGGAAGCATGTACTGTTTGGGTAACTACCAACTGTCTAATCAGAGAAGTCAAGTCATCAAGTCTATTTTCAAGTCTTTGTTGATATCCAATTTGAGGTGTTTGAATCTGCTACACAGGGGTACTGTTTCCTCTAATACCAAATTGCTATGAGTTGGCAGCCATGGTAGATATAAAATCTCTAGCTTCCTCAAGTGTCTTATTCTGCAAAGCCCCACCACTAGATGCATCAACCAGATTTCTATCATTAGGCAGCAGACCCTCATAGAAGTATGTAATAAGAAGCTGCTCAGTAATCTGATGGTGTGGACAGCTTGCACACAACCTCTTGAACCTCTCCCAATACTCATGTAGGTTCTCCCCATTCACTTGTTTAATGCCATTGATTTCTTTCCGGGTGGATGTGGCTCTTAAGGATGGAAAGAATTTCTCCAAAAACATCTTGGCCATATCATTCCAGCAAGCACTAGATTGAGGTTGAAGGTAGAACAACCAGTCCTTAGCTCCCCCTTCAAGTGAGAAAGGAAAAGCTCTTAGTTTGATATGCTCCTCATCAATTGCTTGTGGCTTCATTGTGCTACAGACCACATGAAACTCCTTCAAATGCTTATGGGGACATTCACCTACAAGACCATGAAACTTAGGAAGCAAATGGATAAGACCAAATTTAAGTTCAAAGTTAGCACCAAGTTCAGGATATTGAATGCACAAAGGTTGGTTGACTACTACAGGGGCAGCCAATTCTTTCAAAGTTGAACGGTTTTCTTGTTCTGCCATATTTTCAGAGTTAGCAAAAGTACTACTAGAATCAGTAAATTCAGAAGACTCAAGAGACACAGAATCAAATTCAGAATCTGAAACAGGATCTGTAGTTACTAATTGACTTAACCTCACGGTCCGTCTAGCAGCTAGGATAGTTCTCTCTATTTCAGGATCTCTTTCTAATAGGTCATGTGGATCAATAGTACTCCTGGTACTCAAACAGCAGCATATGGCAGAATAAAAAACTCAAAAAACAGCAAAAACGGACTCACAAAACCACAAAAACAGTCACAAAACATCAAAACACTAAAATCACACTAAAAGACTCAAAACACAAAAATAGAAAACCACACTAGAAAATAACCAAAATAAATGCAGAAACACTATCAAATGATTTTTAAAATTTATGGGATCTGTACAGAAACACTCATAGACCATTGGGGAACCTAAAAATGCAATAACAAAACTTAAAAAATTGAAAAAGTGGTCAAAACGATGGAATTTGGCTTAAAAATGAAGACCACATGGCAAAGCAATATGCCTTGACATTTAGGCCAAAATATATCAACCTGCCAAATTTCAGCTCAATCCAAGATAATCGCAAAGTCAAAAAAATTTCAAAAATACTGTCTACGTCCCACCGAGATAGAAAAAAACAGATAAAACAGGGCCTAAATAATGGAATTTGGCGATTTTGAGTAGGACCTCTCCCTTAAAGGAGGTGATTATTGTTTAAAATGCCGATTTCCATGTGAGAAAGCCCTGGTTCAAGTGATCTGGGTAAGAACACTTTCTGCCCAGTCACCTGAACTAATTAAACTAATCCTACGCTACTGTTACTAATCAAACCAATGCAATTCCCCTGCAACGGTGCCAAATTTTGACAAGAGATTGTCGACCCCTCGCAAAATAACCAAGTTCAGTAAAAAAATTTGCAGTATAAGGAACCTGGATCGTTTCTCACAGAATTGCAGTAGGTTTAATTCAGTAACAATGAAACAGAACAGTAACAATTTGGGGGGAAGTTTTTCAAATTGCAAAATAAACGAAATTAAAACAGAAACAGTAAAGGAAAATGATATTATCCAAACCAAAATGATTAACCCGGAACCAGGGATTCCAGAACCTTCATCAGAAGAAAATTAAACACCAAACTCGTGATCGAATTTTGGACAAACTGAAATCTCTGCATTTACCCAGAATTTCCCTCAACTGAACAATCGCCCAGAATGTTTTCGAAATACTGGCGTAACACCGAACAATCGCACAGTAATCACTTAAACCCAGTTCGAAATATGTCCTTGGGATTAATCGATCTGAGTTTTTAACCAAAAAACCCAATCCGAATCCAGAATCGAATCTGATAAAAGAAGACAGAAACGAGTTTAGATGTTACTGATTAAGCGCGAGTCTTCTGGAATATGGAATCCCTAATCCGTGGATTAATCAAAGACATTTAGCTAAGCATATTTGGGTAAAACAGCGAAGAACACGAAGAACAGATGAAGAACATTTCAGAGAATTTTTAAAAGCCTATGTTTGATCTTCAAAAGTCTCAAAAATGAAATTACAAAACTGTTTGTAGCCTCTATCTAACTTAACCTAAAAAGGCAAAACAAAATGGGGCTCCAAGTTATAAAATATCCAGCCCAAAAGAAATGGCCTAAAATAACAAATGGGCCTTTATAAAATTTGGGCCCAAATAAAAATCCAGAAAAATGTCTCTGACTTCGGCTCCAAGTTTGACCATCCTCTTGACCGAATTTGCCTTTCGAGTCTTCATAACATTTATAGCCCTTTGAATCATCTGAAATATGAGACAAAAATGAGGCAAATCCGATGTCTGGTTCAAAAGTTATGGTTAAAACAATGAAGCATATTAAATCTGGAATTTTTATCATGAAAATGAATTAAATCCAAATAAAAGCTCAAAACCCAAATAATCATTAAAACCCATTATTTATTAGCTAACAATCCTAAATTTATTACCCAAAAGATACAAAATAAGTGTGTAAAATATTCAATTATCATGCTCAGGCCCAGATACAAGAGGAGGATGAAAATTAGGTGGGCCAGAAAAGTAAATGCAAGGTCACATCACTTGTCAAGAAAGTACAAGTCACATCAAACAATTATGATGAGAGAGAGAATAAAATAATCCGGTTTAATCTAGATTACATCTTTTGAAATTAACATGACAAATGAAAGACATGTAATTATGAAACTAATAAATGGCATTATGGCATATCTAAGGGCAGATCTTGTGGGTCCCATGGCTTCGAAGAGAGAGAGAGAGCGCGCAAAATGACCGTTTTACCCCTAGACCTAAAAGTTACAATTGGCAATTTTAGAGACGACAACTAAGGGAAACTTTGGAATCTTATTTTTACCTTAGAATGCGCCATTCATCTTCCCAAGGAGTTCTCTATAAGCTTTGAGAATTGATCCAAAAATTCATATTTAAATCCGAGACATCCTTTCATCCAACGGGTAATAACCGAAGTTGGATAATAGGTTGCACCCTTGGAGCCTAGATAAAGAGCACCTCTCCCTCCGTTTTCCATCAGCCCAACATGAAATAGAGGTAAAGAGGGAGAATCTCCAGCTGAATTTTTTGGTCCAAGGGAAGAGAAAGACACCCGCAACCGAAATTCTGAGGTAAGTTCCCTAACCGACAACTCAGAAGCTCTTATTTCTGCCCTATGGTGATTTCGTATAGATGTAGTGGGATTTCCATATTTTTGAGGTTCTCAATGGGTCCAGAGGGTGTTTTTGTGTGGGTATATGTAAGATCATATTTTTCCAAACTCTCAAAGCCTAAGTCTCTAATATACGAAAATTTGCCCATTCTTTCGGTTTCTGGGCAGCAAAGACAAATCTATGGTTTTAACATATTAAATGAACTTCAAATGCTTTGATATTTTACATGCTAAAAGTATACATCCGGGGCATGATTCTTTTATTAGTGTTTGTGTCATTTTGATGTTCCAACCAAGATCTATTTAAGAATGAAAATGACCTAAAAACAGGATTTTTCTCTTGAACTAGTGGCCAAAAATTGGAAACCATAAAAGGATTCGAACCAATTTTGACTTGTTAATTATTTTTAATATAAAATAGACATCCTAAGGGTCATAAGGCCACTGATTTCATGTCGATACGATTTTTTTAGAATTTATTAAAAATCAGAAAAATTGGGACAATGATTCTGAAAAATCTGGTGGTAGGCGAAATTCATGAAACTTAAGGAAAAGATGGTAATTGTGATTAAAGGCATGGTATTTCGTTTTTAACTAGGGAAGTGACACGAGTGGAGCCTGGTTCAAAACACCAGAGAAGAGGTTTCCACTTTCAAGAAGTGCCAGGTAGTAACTGTTTACTCAAGTGCTTGATATGTGTTTGTTGTATGTTTGTTTTTCATGTGTGTTGTTTATTTTCCAAATATGCATACAAGCAAGTTGGGGTTTGAGTCCCTGACTATTGTGTTCCTAACGTTGAGGATAAATCCAGGGGTTGCCTTGAGTGGCGGCTCGACAGTTGTGATATCGGTAAATCCAAGGCTGGCATAGCTCAAGTGGCTCAACGGTTCGAGGGTTGTGAATCCAGTAAATCTAGGGCTAGCCTGGTTCGGGCAGCTTAACGGTGTGTGATGATTGGTTACTGTGTATGTTTCTAAATGCATATGTGATATGTTTTGCTTATGATTTGATTTTACATGTCATGGGTGCATGCATACACTATACACATAAAGTACATGAGTTTAATAGTTACTATGGGGTTCAACTTTGAACTCTAGAACATTTTGAAGATACAAGTGCGAGATGGTAAACCGATGAAACTTGGAGCAGTGATAATTGAATATTTTACACACTTATTTTGTATCTTTTGGGTAATAAATTTAGGATTTTTAGCTAATAATAATGGGCTTTAATGCTTATTTGGGCTTTGGGCTTGTATTTGGATTTAATTCATTTTCATGATAAAAATTCCAGATTTAATATGCTTCACTGTTTTAACCATAACTTTTGAACCAGTTATCAGATTTACCTCATTTTTGTCTCATATTTCAGATGATTCAGAGGGCTACAAATGTTATGAAGACTCGGAAGGAAAATTCGGTCAAAAGGATGGTCAAACTTGGAGCCGAAGTCAGAGACGTTTTTCTGGATTTTTGGGCCCGAATATTGTAATTAAAACTCATTTTCCATTTATTTCATTTTGGGCCATTGTGTAGCCCTAGCCCATTTCCATTTTAGGTTAAGTTTAAGATAGGTAGCAGCCACAAACACACATTACATTACGCTTTTGGATTATTTTGGATTGAAGACACAAGTTTCATTTTCTCTGCAATGTTCTTCGTGTTCTTCGCGTTCTTCGTCTATTCTTCATTTTTTCCAGTCAGCTCAGCTAAAATTCTCCAATTAACCCAACGTTGATGGTTCCATGATTCGTCTAGAGAGCTTGTGCTTAATCGGTAACTTTACTCGTTTCTATTTTCATCTTATCGGATTCGATTTTTAGAAATAGTTTGAATATTAGATTTAATATTCGGTTTGGTTCATCCCAAGGACTGAGTTCGAACTAGATTTGAGTGTTGCTGTGCGATAGCACATGAGACGCCATTGTTTGGATAGATTCTAGGTTATTGCCTAGTAGAGGGATTCTCTGGACGAATGCAGAGATTTCGGTTCGTCTAGAACCAAATGCGAGTTCGTTTTTAATTTTGCTCAATGATAGAAGTTTCTGGAATCTGAAATGTTGGGTTGATCGATTTTATTTTGTCTCTGTTTACTTCGTTTTATTTCTGTTCATTTTGTTTTGCTTTTGTTTGTTTCGTTTTAAGTTTGTTTGAAACGAAAACCCCCAAATTTTACTATTTCTGTTTCACTGTTATGAATTAAACCTACTGTGAATTCATTGGGAAACGGTCCAGGTTACACTATATTGCAAATCTTTTGTTAACTTGGTTATTTTGGGAGAGATCACGATAAATTTCTGTCAAAATTTGGCGCTGTTGCTGGGGAATTCGCATCGGTTTGATTAGTAACAGATTTGGAGTAGATTAGTCTGTTCGGGTGACTGGGCAGAAAATTTTCTCATGTAGATCACTTGAACCAGGGCTTTCCCACATGGAAATTGACATTTTAAACAATAGTCATTCCCTTTAGGGTTGTGAGGTCCTACTCAAAATCGCCAAATTCCATTGTTTAGGCCCTATTTTTGCTGTTTTTTTGGTCTCGGTGGAACGTAGCCGATATTTTTGAAATTGTTCTTAGGATTTCTACTAGACTTTGCAATTATCTCTGATTGAGCTGAAAATTGGCAAGTTGATAGATTTCGGCCTAAATATCAAGACACATTGCTTTGCTATGTGGTCTTCATTTTAAAGCCAAATTCCATCGTTTTGACCACTTTTCCAATTTTTTAATTTTTTATTGCAGTTTTAGGTCCTCCAATGGTCTAGCAGTGTTTCTGTATAGATCCTATAAATTGTAAAAATCATTTGATAATGTTTCTGCATTTATTTTGGTTATTTTCTAGTGTGGTTTTTTGTTTTTGTGTTTTGAGTCTTCTAGTGTCATCTTAGTATATTTGTTATTTTGTGACTGTTTTTGTGGTTTTGTGTGTCTATTTTTGCTATTTTTCTGAGTTTTCCATTCTTCTATATACTGCTGTATGAGTACCAGGAGTACTACTGATCCACATGATCTATTAGAAAGAGATCCTGAAATAGAGAGAACCATCCTAGTTGCTAGACGAACCGTGAGGTTAAGTCAATTAGTAACTACGGACCCTGTTTTTAGATTCTGAATTTGATTCTGTGTCTCTTGAGTCTTCTGAATTTACTGATTCTAGTAGTACTTTTGCTAACTCTGAAAATATGGCAGAACAAGAAAACTGTTCAACTTTGAAAGAATTGGCTACCCCTGTAGTAGTCAACCAACCTTTGTGCATTCAATATCTTGAACTTGGTACTAACTTTGAACTTAAATTTGGTCTTATCCATTTGCTTCCCAAGTTTCATGGTCTTGCAGGTGAATGTCCCCATAAGCATTTGAAGGAGTTTCATGTGGTCTGTAGCACAATAAAGCCACAAGCAATAGATGAGGAGCATATCAAACTGAGAGCTTTTCCTTTCTCACTTGAAGGGGGAGCTAAGGACTGATTGTTCTACCTTCCACCTCAATCTGTTGCCTACTATAATGATATGGCCAAGTGTTTCTAGAGAAATTCTTTCCATCCTCAAGAGCCACATCCATCTGGAAAGAAATCAGTGGCATTAAACAAGTGAATGGGGAGAACCTACATGGGTATTGGGAGAGGTTCAAAAGGTTGTGTGCAAGCTGTCCTTACCATCAGATTACTGAGCAGCTTCTTATTATATACTTCTATGAGGGTCTGTTGCCTAATGATAGAAATCTGGTTGATGCATCTAGTGGTGGGGCTTTGCAGAATAAGACACCTGAGGAAGCTAGAGATTTTATATCTACCATGGCTGCCAACTCACAGCAATTTCGTACTAGAGCAAATAGTACCCTTGTGTACCAGATTCAAACACCTCAGATTGCAGACCAACAAAGACTTGAAAATAGACTTGATGACTTGACTTCTCTGGTTAGACAGTTGGCGGTTACCCAAACAGTACATGCTTCCCCTCCTCGGATGGGATATTCATGTGGATATTGTGCTGATCCTTATCATCCTACTGAGTCTTGCCCTACCTTCCAAGATCCCAATTATCAGGATCACTTAGTAGCTGCAGTTGGTGTATTTCCAGGAAAGCCTCAATACCAGCAACAGAACAATGCCTTCTCTAATACTTACAACCCTGGCTGGAGAAACCACCCTAATTTCCGTTGGAACCAGAATCAGGGTAATCAAATCTACCAAAATCAAAGCAACCAGTTTCAACAGAATCAAGGTAGTTACTAGCAAAGGCAATTTAGACCACTAGGTTTTCCACATTCTGTACCACCTCCTCTTCCAGTCCTCCTCCCCCCAGCCATATGTGCACCCTCTCCAGTGACACAACAGCCTAGTAGCAGTGGTAGTGGTTCTTCTGGTTCCTCACTTGAGGATATGATGAAGTAATTTTCCAAGAATACATTGCAATTCCAGGAGTAAACTTAAACTTCCATTTAGAGTTTGCAAACCCAGATTGACCAATTGGCAACTTCATTGAACCAACTCCAACCTTAAGGTTCCAACAACACTCTTCCTTCACAAACCATTCCCAACCCTAAGGGGAACGTGAGTGCTATCTCCCTACGGTCTGGCAAGCAATTGGAAGAGCCTAGGCTAGCTGCAAATGTGATTACATCAGATAAAGAGTCAGGAAATGTGAAGAGTGACTCTAAAGATAAGGAGGTGGTGAAGCAAAGTGAAGAAGACATCCCTATTCCTCTTCCTTTCCCTCAGAGATCCATTCAATCCAAGAAAGTGGCAGAAAAGGCACTAGCACAAGAGAAGGATATCCTAGAGACCTTCAGAAAGGTTGAGATCAACATTCCTCTCTTGGATGCAATCAAGCAGATTCCTAAGTATGCCAAGTTTCTAAAGGAGTTGTGCACCAACAAGAGGCAATTGAAGGGAAATGAACAAGTGAGCATGAACCAGAATGTATCAACACTCATTCAGCCTACCATGCCTCGAAAGTACAAGGATCCAGGAATGTTTTCTATCCCTTGTATTATTGGTAATTATAGGTTTGATGATTGCATGCTAGATTTAGGTGCTTCAATTAATGTTATGCCTGCATCTGTCTATGCATCTCTTGGTCTTGGTCCCTTGCGTCCTACTGGTGTTATAGTTTAGTTAGCTAATAGGAGTAATGCTCATCCCTTTGGTTTGCCTGAAGATGTATTGGTCAAAGTTAATGAGTTGATATTTCCTGTTGATTTTTACATCTTAGATATAGAGGATGAGTCTCCTAGTAGTCGGTTACCAATTATATTTGGTAGACCATTCATGAAAACAGCTAAGACCAAAATAGATGTGCATTCTGGTACTCTCTCCATGGAGTTTGGTGATATTTCTGTGAATTTCAATATTTTTGATGCCATGAAACATATTAGGGAGGATCACTCTATTTTTTGGATTGATGTAACTGATGATGTTATGGATGATGTTCTTGTTGATTGGTATGTTGATTTTCCAAATATTACATCTATGAGTGATTGTGCTATTTGTGATTGCTCTGATGATACATGGTGCCCCATATGCACTGAGATTGATGCTGCATTATGTGATGACATTGATTTTGATTGTGAGAGTGTCACTTTGCATTCTGATATTGATTGTGATACTCTTTGTGATGTTAATTGTGAGACTTCTTCTTTGCATGATGTGTTGGACTTTGATTCTAACAGTGAGTTGCCTAGACACAATTCTGCTTCTTTGTGTATGGTTTCCAAGATTTCAGATGTGCACACTACAGAACTTGTAGAACAACCACTCAAGCTCCGTCCCTCCATTGAGCAACCACCCAAGTTGGAGGTGAGTGAACAGTTGCCAGTCATTGTGGCAAACAACCTTCTACGAGAGCAAGAAGAGAAGCTGCTAAGCCTATTGAGGGCAAACAAGAAGGCGATTGGGTGGACACTAGCTGACATTGTTGATATTAGCCCCTTTGTGTGTATGCATCAGATTTCGTTAAAAGATGAGGCTAAACCAATAAGGCAACCCCAGAGATGCCTTAATCCCCTTATTATTGATGTGGTAAAGAAGGAGGTTACCAAGCTTCTGCAAACTGGTATTATATATCCCATATCTGATAGCCAGTAGGTTAGCCTGGTCCAGGTGGTTCCCAAGAAGTTCGGAGTAACTGTGGTGGCCAATCAGAAGAATGAGCTCATTCTTACTAGAGTCCAGAACAGTTCGAGGGTTTGCATTGATTATAGAAGACTCAACCAAGCCACCCACACGGATCATTATCCTTTACCATTCATTGATTAGATGTTAGAACGGTTGGCTGGTAAGTCTCACTATTGCTTCCTTGATGGATACTCCGACTACTTCCAGATCCATATTGCTCCTGAGGACCAGGAGAAGACTACCTTCATATGCCCCTTTGGAACATATGCCTACCGAAGGATGCCCTTTGGCCTTTGCAATGCACTGGGCACCTTCTAGCGTTGTATGGTAAGTATTTTCTCTGAGTTTCTAGAGGATTGCATGGAGCTGTTTATGGATGATTTCATTGTATATAGGTCTGGTTTTGATGCATGCTTAGCTAACTTGTCTAGAGTTTTGCATAGGTGCATAGAGTCCAATCTTGTGCTGAATTTTGAGAAGTGTCACTTCATGGTTGAGTTAGGGATTGTTTTGGGGCATATTGTGTCTAGTAAGGGTATTGAGGTAGATCATGCTAAGATTGATGTTATTACTGCTTTACCTTACCCCACATCTGTGCGGGAAGTTCGTTCTTTTCTTGATCATGCAGGTTTCTAGAAGAGATTTATCCAGGATTTCAACAAGATAGCCCGCCCTTTGTCCAACCTTTTGCACAAGGACATCGACTTTGCATTTGATGATGAGTACAAGTTGGCCTTTGATCATTTGAAGCGGTGCTTGACTACAACCCCTGTGATCCAACCACCGAATTGGCTGCTTCCATTTGAGATTATGTGTGATGCCTCCAATTATGCTGTTGATGCTATCTTGCCTCAGCGGGTTGACAAAGCTTCTCATGTCATTGCATATGCATCCAAGACCTTGGATCCTGCCTAGTCTAATTACACCACCACTGAGAAGGAGTTGTTAGCTATAGTGTTTGCCTTTGATAAGTTTAGATCATATCTGTTAGCTAGTAGAGTTATTGTTTACTCTGACCATGTTGCATTGAAGTTCTTTTGAAAAAGGTAGATGTTAAGCCTCAACTTATCCGGTGGATGTTGTTGCTCCAAGAGTTTGATGTTGAGATTAGAGATAGAAGTGGAGCACAAAAATGGGTAGTTGATCACTTGAGTCGCATTTCTCATTCTCCCTCTCACCCCTCTCCTATCCAGGATGATTTTCTTGATGAGCAACTTAAGAAGCTGTAGGGTAAGATTCCATGGTATGTTGATCTGGTTAATTATTTGATTGCTAGAGTTTTACCTGCTGATTCCACTAGGGCCCAGTCTCTTAAATTGCAAAGTGATTCTAAATATTATGTTTGGGATGACCTTTATTTGTGGAGATTTTGTAGTCACCAAGTAATTAGGAGATGTGTGCCTGATCATGAGTTTGATTCTATCTTGCATGTTTGCCATGTTTCTGCTTGTGGTGGTCACTTTGGACCACAAAGAATTGCTAGGAAGGTATTAGACTGTGGTTTACTTTGGCCTACCCTATTTCATGATGCTCATATGTTTTGTAAGTCGTGTGATAACTGTCAAAGAGCAAGGAGTATTTTCCATAGGCATGAGATGCCCCAAAACCCTATATTGTTTTATGAAGTCTTTGATGTTTGGGGTATTGATTTCATGGGTCCATTTCCTGTTTCTCATGGTAATACTTACATACTGTTGGCTGTGGATTATGTTTCGAAGTAGGTTGAGGCGAAAGCCACCCGGACTAATGATTCTTCTGTGGTGGTGGATCGTGTTAGGTCTAACATTTTCTACAGGTTTGACATTCCTAGAGCCATCATTAGTGACCAAGGCTCTTGTTTTTGCAATCGAAGCATGGGTGCCTTGTTACGCAAGTATGGAGTGCTTCACAAAGTATCCACAGCATACCACCCCCCAGACCAACGGTCAAGCTGAAGATTCAAATAGAGAGATTAAGCAAATCCTTCAGAAGACTGTTAACTCTACCCGGAAAGATTGGAGTAAGCGATTGGATGATGCTTTGTGGGCATATCGCACCGCCTATAAGACTCTGATTGGGATGTCTCCCTATCGGCTTGTCTTTGGTAAGGCATGTTATCTTCTGGTTGAGTTGGAGCATCAAGCATATTGGGCCATTAAACAGTGTAACATGGATTTGGCCAAGTCTGGGATGGAACGAAAGCTACAGCTGCAAGAGTTGGATGAGCTTAGATTGGATGCCTATGAGAGTTCACGGTTGTAAAAGGAGAAGACAAAGGCATTCCATGATAAGCACATCTTGAGGAAAGAGTTTTTGTGGGCCATAAAGTTCTTCTATTCAATTCCCGCTTGAAGTTTATGCTAGGTAAGCTTCGATCTAGATGGGATGGCCCTTTTGTGGTTGCTAATGTTTTCCCTTTTGGTGTTGTTGAGTTGTGTGATCCACCCACCGGACGAACCTTCAGATTCAAAGGACACCGCCTTAAGCAATTTCATGAGGGAGACATAAAGCAACCTGAGGAAGCAGAGATCCTCCTCATTGATGCCACATATCCTCCATAAAACCCTTGGGGAGTATTCTTCTTTCTTTCCTTTTATATCTCTCTTTTCTTTTCTTTTATTTCTTCCATTTCACATTTTGCTTTTTCCAAATAAATTAGTTTGTGAATAATACAGTTTCTCTTTCTATGATTGCCACATCTTACAAACTTGAACATTTGGGTTTTGATAGATTATTCTGTTGGACTGCAATTCTAGACTCTTGGATTATATGTCTTGGTAGTTGATTTTGTGGTGCTGACTGCATGATTTGATATTTACCTATGTAAGATTTTGGGCCTGCTTGAATGGAACTCATCTTTTACCATTCTTTCTTTTATGTGTGTATCTACTCATGATTCATGTTTTCTAGAACTTGCTCCCTTTTTTTTTTTTGAAACTACATTTTCACTTACATGTGTAAATATGATGGAGGCTTGTTTTCTTTCTTTCATTTCCCTACTTTGGCCAAATAGCTTTCCCTTGCATCATATTCCGTTTGCTAGCCTCTTTGTGCCTTTGTGACTCATTCTTTTATAAATCACATTACTAGTCTAAGTGTAAAACCAATTTTTACCGCACCTTGGAATTACATTGAGTATTGGTTTCACTTTTGTTTTGTATTTAAGTGTGGGGGTTGCTCAGGAGTGCAACAGTTTGAGTGTGGGGGAGAGATATTTGATTTTGTGCCATTTAATGAATTGGCATTGATTTGGTCATTAAAAATCATTGAAAAAAAAGAGAGAAAAAAAGAGAAGAAAGAAAAAAAAAAGAGAAAGCAAAGAGAAATAAGAATATTTTGGACCTATTTATATCATTTTAGTCATTTCATTTGACTAGTGTGTTTTTACATTTCCTTGGTGCTTAGCCTCTTTTTTCCATACTTCTACATACCTTCACCCTAAACCCGTTACAACCATAAACAAGAAGTTTTCTTGATTTATGCATGCATGTGTTTTGAGTAGTGGAGAAGTAGAAATTGAGCAAGCCTATGGCAAAACAATTTTCTTGAGTAGAATTTGAGTGATACACTTATCTCCTTATACACTTGAGAGATTGATTGAGGGCATCCTTTGAGAGATCACATTGTGTGATTAGCATCATTGATTGAGATTGCCATGATTTGTAATTTAAGATGAAAGGATTTCAGTCTTGATTGCTTGGTTTTTTGAAACCTTGTGTTCCTTGTTCAAATTTTTACATTGTTGGCAATTACTAGAAATGAGAATTTTCTTTTCTTTTTGATTTTGCCTAGGAATGCAAAAGGAGAATTGTGGGGGGATTTGATAATTGAATATTTTACACACTTATTTTGTATCTTTTAGGTAATAAATTTAGGATTGTTAGCTAATAATAATGAGCTTTAATGCTTATTTGGGCTTTGGGCTTTTATTTGGGTTTAATTCATTTTCATGATAAAAATTCCAGATTTAATATGCTTAACTATTTTAACCATAACTTTTGAACCAGACATCGGTTTTGCCTCATTTTTGTCTCATATTTCAGATGATTCAAAGGGCTACAAATGTTATGAAGACTTGGAAGGCAAATTCGGTCAAGAGGATGGTCAAACTTGGAGCCAAAGTTAGAGACTTTTTCTAGATTTTGGGGGCCAAATATTGGAATTAAAAACCCATTTGCCATTTATTTCGTTTTGGGCGATTGTGCAGCCCTAGCCCATTTCCATTTTAGGTTAAGTTTAAGATAGGTAGCAGCCACAAACACACATTACATTACACTTTTGGATTATTTTGGATTGAAGACACAAGTTTCATTTTCTCTACAATGTTCTTCGCGTTCTTCGTCTGTTCTTCATTTTTTCCAGTCATGCTCGGCTAAAATTCTCCGATTAACCCAATCTTGATGATTCCATAATTCATCCAAAGAGCTTGTGCTTAATTGGTAACTTTATTCCTTTCTATTTTCATCTTATCGGATTTGATTTCTAGAAATAGTTCGAATATTAGATTTAATATTCGGTTTGGTTCATCCCAATGACTGAATTCGAACTAGGTTTGAGTGTTGCTGTGCGATAGCACAGTGAGACGCCATTGTTCGAACAAATTCTAGGTGATTGCCTAGTAGAGGGATTCTCAGGACGAATGCAGAAATTTCGGTTCGTCCAGAACCAAATGCGAGTTCGTTTTTAATTTTGCTCAATGATGGAAGTTTCTGGAATTTGAAATGTTTGGTTGATCGATTTTGTTTTGTTTCTATTTACTACGTTTTATTTCTGTTCATTTCGTTTTATTTATGTTCATTTTGTTTTGCTTCTATTTGTTTCATTTTAAGTTTGTTTGAACCGAAACCCCCAAATTTTATTGTTTCTGTTTCACTGTTACAAATTAAACCTACTATGAATTCATTGGGAAACGATCCAAGTTACACTATATTGCAAATCTTTTGTTAACTTGGTTATTTTTGGAGAGATCACGATAAATTTTTTTCAAGCAGGTAGGGCTTGATAGGGTAACTTGAAGGAATAGGGAATGCCCTATCATTTTTTCTACTTTATCATTTTGGGATAACTGTATAATCTACCTGTGTTCAGTAACTACTTTTGGATGACTATAAAGTAACCCTTCGGGGACTTACTTTCTGTTGGATACTGTATATTTACCAGTATATAAGTATTTGTCCAAACTGATACCATGCTCTGCTACATTAACTCTGATATATGTATCTAAAGTGATTAATTAACAAAGGAAAGGTAGTAAGCAAAAAGGATCCTTCTAACCCACCACCCGAGAGGGCGAGGTCAGTAGGGGTGTAACAGGGTGTAAACTAATTCATCATTAAGGGGAAGGTGAAGAGTTAACCCTCTCCATCACTGATGGGGAACTTTACTACCTCAGTTGCGTCATGGTGGACTTGGAAAAAAGTGCCTCATCAATGACCCACGAGTCCATGTTTGCTAAAGCCCTTAAGGAACTCATGAAACTTAATTCCTCAGTGATCGGTCTCTCAGTATAACGCAAAGAAGGTAAACCCATTTTATGCCTATAACAAAAAAGAGGAAATCAAAAATGGAAGGTATACTGAGTCAAGGAGGTAGGGCATGAGGAACTAAATTCAGAAAGACAATGTTTACCACTAAAAGCTGGGGTAGTTTTGGAAATCAACTTATGTCAGCATGAGGCTAAAGTTGACTTGACTTCTGAGTGATGCCCACGTGTGACGAGATTGCAACTTAAATAGGCGCAATCATCACATGGATCAGCAATGTTTTAGGGATGGGATCCCAGGGCAGTTTGGTGTGAACCTTTTTGGGGGGAAATTTGTGATGCTGGAATAGATATGCTCTCATCCCAGCATTAAGTTGTTGATGGAAAACCAATACAACTTGAATCAGTAACGCACGTATCCTGGCTCTCAAACTGTAAAAGGTTGTGTTTGGATTTTCTTTTTACTCCCACTACCCTAGGATTTGCGAAGCAATGCTTCTTGTTTCTCTTCGCCAATACCAGGAATTCCCTAGAACCAATACCGTGCTCTGGAATGAACTTTTTGAAGTATTTCATATTCCTCTTTCGGAATCGTTCTGCCATGAATTGAATAGGGTAAAGGAGTTCCTTTATCCATAGATTTTATAGAAAAAGAATCAACATTAAAACATTACTGGGATGGCTTAGTTCAACTATCTTAGCTTCATTAGTCCAGAGAACAATAGCCTAAAAGGTCATCACACCCAACCAATGCAAATGTGAAGAAGGAATGAGCATGATTTTGAAAATAGGAAGACAAGAACCAAAGAGTCAAAGGGTTTAAACCTAGAAAACTCAAAGACCCAAAACGCCTACCAAGAAAATCCTAGCGAAGACTACTCAAAAACTAACTTCTAAGAAAACATAGATGAGGAAGCAACAACAACATAATAGTGAACCGAAAAGCAAAAGGAATAGGAAGGAATGAGGAAAATGCTTGGTATAATGAAGGTCTGATGAGCCTAGAAGGTATAAATTGGAAAATCCCAACGGAGATATGTTTTTGAAAACGAGAGGTGTCTGGGAAGGCAAAGAGAGCTTCAAGTAAGAAGTGATGCGAATGGAGGGAAAAATGCAAATATATAAGCATAATTGTTCAGCATACGAATTTGAAGAGTCGAGGGAAAAAGAGGCAATTCACGTAAAAAGCAATGATGACGCACGATAAACGATGTGTGCATTTAATGCGTCTAGTGTCGTAGGCGGCTAGGCATGGCGTTTTGGCTTCTTGGAAATCGAAAGTGGCCAACTGTCAAGTAGTCATGATGAAATGAAAACTGTGAAATGGGAGTCTAATCGCCATATGTTTGCATTCTCCAAAGTTCATACAGGTTTGCTAAACATGCGGCCAAGATCAAGGCCAGTAAAGCGGGATAGTGCATGAAGTACAAATGAATTGATCTGTTCCCTCATCATGGTAATTCGACTTGGGGGAAAACCCGTGGCTAAAGCAGATGGACTTAAAAACTCGGATGCTTGATGAAGAAGTCCCAACAATATCAAAAAGAAATAGAACAATCAACAGAGTCAACTCAAATTGGGGGAAGCTCTCTGGTTAAAATGTATAACTCAAACCCCATATGTTATAAGCACGAGTTAAGTTGCCCAAACATATAAACCCAGAACCTAGACGTTTAGCACAAAGGAGAACTTGACTCAGATGAAAAGAAATAGGCATTTTTTTATCAAAGTTGGCCTTGACCACGCATCCTAAGGCAACTCAGAATTTCAACAGTGATACAGAAGATCATTTGAACTCAGATGAAAATTCAAGCAACATGGAAACGAGATTCGTTTCTAGCATGGAAATCAGAACGTTAGTTGGGTATATCCCAGTCAAATTCGTGCTCCACTTTCAACAATCAATGCATCCTGGCAACCCAGAGACTTAAACTACTGGGTTGGGGGGCAATTGTTATGGACTCATATATGAGACCCAATTGCTGAATAGCCCAACAAGGGCAATTTGTACCAAGATCTACTTATAATAAAGGAAGATCTTAATCAGCCTATAATCAAGGCTATAATCAAGGTTTGACAGGAGCTAGGAGGCATGGGCTAAGAGGCGCACAAAGCCTAAGAGTCCAAATCCTAAGGTAACTTCTATAAATAGGAGCTAAACCTAAAAGATACAAGGATTCTATTTATCCTTTTTTACTATTCAGCTTCACTGTGCACACACCCCACCCTTTTTGGCTAAATGTCATTTACATGCATAGTGATCCATTGCTCTCTTTGGTATCTGCCTAATAGATATCTTGGAGAATCCTTTTAATCCGATATAGACACACTAGTTTACTGAGGCTAGACATATGTTGTTCTTATACAGAACACTATGCTATAATATGTTATTAATTGTGATCGAATTTAGACGATGGAGAGAAAAGTTGAGAAGAAATTAAGCAAATGCGATAAATAAAATAGAGAGAAGAGAAAACTAGAGAATCAATGATATCAACCCTCATATTTTAATGAAGGAGATAAAATATATTAAGGAAAGAAAACAATTAAGCAAATGTCATATTCATGACTTGGATGCGGTCCGCTGCGAACTTACATCTGCTGCAGTCCGTTGCTTGAAACTGTGCCGTTTTGGCACAGTTTCAAGCACCAAGTCCCACATTTAAAAAAAAAAATCATTTAGCACTCAAAAAAAAAAAATCAGGATACTGAAACAATTTTTCATGATCTTAAAAAATTATTTTATGGTACTAACATTTACTAAAATGATACTTCAGAATGTTGGAAAAATAATTTTAGGATCTTGAAAAAATATTTCAAGTAATGATGGGTACTAAAAAGATACTTCAGGATAGCAACTGATACTGAAAAAATAATTGATAATTTTAAAAAATTATTTTAAAATCTTAAAAAAGTATATTAAAAATATTTTTCAGTAGCAGTTAGTAGCTGAACTATTTTTTTAAGATCCAAAAATAATTGTTTTAAAATCATGAATTATTTTTTCAGTATTCTGAAGTACCCTCTTAGTAACAGTTAGTACCTTAAAATAATTTTTTAAGATTCTAAAATAATTTTTTAAGATCATGAAAAATTGTTTCAATATCCTGATTTTTTTTCTGAGTGCTGAATAATTTTTTTTTTTTAAAAAAAAGTGGGACTTGGTGCTTGAAATTGTGCCAAAATGGCACAATTTCAAGCAGCGGACCGCAGCGGACGTAAGTTTATAACTCAAGTCCAAGTCATCATTTATTATATCAAAATATTTATAAATAAACTATTCTAAATTATCAAAATAATTTCAAGCATCCAAGTCCCATATTTTTATATTCTAATTTATTATATCTCAAGTCATCATTTATAACAAAACTACATACAAATCAAGATATCAAAATATTTTCAAGTAAGAATATCTGCAAATATATATATCTATATATGACGGTATTTGTATATATTAAAATCAAATAAAATTTTTTTGTTACAAATATATTTTACAAATCAAATAATAAGTTGACAGAAAACATATTTTTGGGAAAATCGGAGAGAAGGACATAGAGAAAGTAATATTTATTGGTGAGGACCTTAAAATTATAATTATTTAGAAAGATCAAAAATCAAAATACAAATTGAAAAATACTAAATTATCCTTAATCAAACTACATAGCCTAGTTTATCTTTTATATTTAGAGCTTTAAGAAAAAGAAAATAAATAAATTCAGGAGCCACTGTCAACGATCGAAATCTAGTTATAAGATCTATGAAGTTTTCTGGGAAAAACCGAGTTCCCCAGACGGTATGATACATAAAGCAGAGATAAACATAAAATAATTATTTTTGTGGTCGCGTGGAAGTTTGGAAGGGATCGGAGGAGTCACGGAACCGGAAAATCCGAAGGAATAAAGAGATTGAATTAATTAATTCAGCCGTGTACTAAAAACCAGTAAGAGAGGTAAATTGGATGAATTTCCAAAGACTTTTATGAGATTAAGAGAGGACGAACAAAAATTTTATTTTAAGTGTGATGGATTATGATACTTTTTATAAATGTAATTTTATATGGTAGTAATAAATATTGAAACTATATTATATATATAAGACGTCAAACTAAATTTTTGAAACTAAATTATTTACGAGGCTCACATGATTTAATTATCTTAATATTATATTAACCAGGGGTGGAGTTAGCAATTATCATTGGGTGGTGAAAATTATAGAATAGAAACCAAGTGTTTATAAAACTATATTTAAACCCTAAAAAATTCAATATTTTCATTTTAGTCCCTCCTTATAACTTTACATGGAGGGACTAAAGTGAAAATCATAAAATTTTTATAAAGTAGAAAAATAATTTTTTTAAAATTTGGGTTCTTTTCTATACTTTGTTTGGGGGCCTCAATTCTGCCTTTGATATTAACATAAAACAATAAATTTACTAACCATCCTATGCTTGAGAATAGAGATGGTAATATGGGTCGGACCTTTAGATTTTGGCTAATTAACAACTAGTTATGATCATATGGGTTCGGGTCAAAAAGAACCGTATTAATATGAGTCGTTATTTAACCAACCCAATTTATAAACTCTAAGTTGGAAGGTTAGCCCTCCCAATCCATATTATTATATTTTTTTTAATTTTTTATATTATATTTTTTTAATTTTGTATTCCACAATGTTTAAATTTTTTTTTAAAACAATATGCTAATTTTTTTTTGGTACAAACCTAAACCATAAAAATAAATTAAAAATATATTACAAAATCATAAAGTGATAATAAAACATCAAATTCAAAGTTTCAAACATAACAAAATAAATATAAATTCAAAAGCCTTCATTAACATTAAATACAATCAATGGTAAGTTGATATTAATAGTGTTAGGTTACACAATACAATCAATAAATAATGTTTTTACAAAGGCGTGTTTTATACAATTAAGTTTTGTTAAGACAAAATTACACCTAAACTTTTTAAAATGGGGATAGTATAAACTGTTAACTCAATCAAAACGCCTGTGACTTTACACATGTAGGATCCACGAAGTTTGATGCAATTTTCTCTCCCTTATCCTTGTCATCCTTTTGCCTATGGGCCGAAATAGGCTATGCTCCTATAAGGGAGCTACTTTAAGCCTAGCTTAATTTGGCCTATGTAGTAAAAAGTTCATACTGAGGTGGTTAAGTTTATTATCAAACCTATTTTCATAAGGTATAACCTACAAGTCAATAGGCCTGACCTATTCAGTTTTTGTTTTTAAAAATGCATTATTATGTATATTTATATATAATTTAATCTAAATTTATTTTTTAATTTATTTATAAAAGTAGTAACTTAATCTTAACTCTAAGTTTCACATTTCATCATTTACCCATAAGCTTAACATTTTTATTCATCAATTGATCACATCTAGTTTTCTTCTTTTTTTTATCGCTCAAGAAGACAATGCTAACTTACTACCTAACCTTTGATTTATGTCATTTGATGTAACATAATAATTGCAATAAGTTTATTTTAGGTTAGCGATGCCTAAATGAAAATGATTCCTATAGGAGGAATTTGTCTCATTTTCTTTAAGAAAAACAAGATGTAAAATCTGGCTTTACATGTCACTTATTGTACTTAGTTGATTTTTAAAAATATATCTCTATAGTCAATAGATAATTGATTTTTATAATTCAATTCCTACTTGCTCAGACAATTGTCGCTATTAGGTGTTCTTTTCTTTTACTAACTCTTTTATTTCATTTGAGAATGAATCATACTAAACTTTTAAAACATAACATAGGCTTTTAAATAAACTTAATGAATTATATATGGACTTAGATATATAGTTTTTAAGCCTATGTAAAGGCCTACTTAAAATGTAGGCTTTTGAATAGGTTTCAAGCCTTTTGAAAGCACTCAGGCCTAAAAAAAAAAAAACTCCTACATATAAGCTTAGGTCGAGGTTTAAGATTTGGATCCCCGTCGCAGGCTCATACCTACTTAACTTTTTTGCTTGAACTCATACCTACTTAACTAAAGATACAATGGAACAAAGAATTGTCCTCCAATTAATCACTCATCCCAGGCATGCAGCAATCTGTCATGATAATGTTCACTTTTATTTCGCATAATATCACCACCACCACTAGCTACGAGAACCAACTATCACAAAATTGGGCAACCAATACTCACCCCTACCACCACCTTTTTAAATTAAATGTTACCTCCTCTATCCTTTTCTTCAACTCCATCGCTAGGCCTCGCTCTAAAGTAATGACAAATCCATACAAGCTAGCCAGTGCAACAAGGAAAAAAAAACTCTCCATTCAAACGCATTTTCTATTAAGACCTTCAATAGAGGCATTCTAAAACTATAACTTTTTTGGCTGAGAAAAAAGGGAAAGGATTGTTGTTTACTGAAAATTCAAGACTTGTGTAGGAGTGTGGAAACAACAGTATGATGAGCATCCATGTGTACAAAAAAGGCTTTTAAGACTAGACAAAAGAGGCCCCATAAGGCCAGATAAACGACTGGTCTCGTTCTAGGCGGTCTCAAAAGTCTGTAACTTTTTAGACCGGACGTGAATTGGTCTTAAAGAAATATTTCAAAACCAGACATTAAAAAAAATACATATTAAAAATCGTACTATATAGACCTGATATATATTTTGTTTGGTTTCAAAACCAAAATTTTAGGTCTGGACAAATAAAAAGGTTGATCTAAAAATATATATCTTTTAAGACTGGAAAAAAGAACATTCAGTCTAAAACTTCTCACTCGTAAGACCGGACAAATAAATATACCAGTCTCACAAAATTGAAAATTAAGACCTTACAATTACATACACCGGTCTAAAAAGTATGACTTTTAAGATCGGACTAAAAAATACATCCGGTCTTAAAAGTTGGTCTTTTTAGATCGGTTTATTAAGACCTGTAAGATCGTAAAGAAAAATGTCAAGTCCAAAAAGTCTGACTTTTAAGACCGGACTATTAAATACACCGATCTTAATAGTGGAATTTGTTAGACCTGGCTGTCACCCAAGAGGGGGGTGAATTGGGTGTTTGAAAAAAAAATGTTTGATAACTTTGAAAATCTTTTCGCAATTTATTGAAATCAATTTGTATGAAACTAATAATCTATAGAGCACTTGTAAGACATTCAAGTATATATGCTACGAAGATAAGAGTTAATATGCAAACTATAATTTATCCTGGTTCGGCCGAATCCTTGACCTATGTCCAGTCCCCAAGCTCTACTTGAGATTTCAATCCACTATCTTCTTGTTTAATCCAGGCATAAGAGAAGCCTTTACAACCCACAAGTTTACCCAGGCACTTGTGAAGCCAAATCTCTAACTGAGATACTCCCCCTCACACACTGTAAGGATATAATTAGTTTCCCACTCAAGATTACTCAATCTTGAATAACTCTCAAATAGAATGATTACAATAAATCTTCTCTCTCCGAAGTGGATAAGATAAACTCTGAAGTACATGACAAATAATCTCACTCTCTAAGGTAATTATACAATCATTGAGATATTCGGAGAGTAAGTGCTATGAATGTCAGAGTAGGCATTTTGACGATGCAGTTGTAGTCTCATGTCTCTCGTCTATCCTTCTATTTTAAATGAAGCTTCTTTTATAGTTGATGAAGAGCATTTGACTGTTAAGCATTCTTCCAGTAGAATATGACCGTTGGATGTCCGTTGGAAGTAGCCGTTGAAATATAGCCGTTAGACTTGTCGTTACTTGTTTCATCAAGTGCTTCGTTGGATTCATCAGTTTCATCTCCTACTCAGCTTCGTTGATATCCGTTGATTTGCCAAGTTAGTCATAGGAATGGCAATAACAAAAATGACTTTTGTTTGCTCAGAGATTGGTTGCTGTGATGGTGCTTAGTTTCTGCAATCTTATTTCAAGTCTCTGACACAAAATTGCTTTATGATGCTTTTTGGTTAATACTTCATCTTAATGCCTGAAATCACTAGCAAATAGGTTAAAAGCATCTTATAAATGATTATTAATGATTCTGGAAAGTATCAGGTAAAGATCAGATCATTTGGAAGGTTACAGTCTGCGATTCGCGATTTCTGTTCGCAGGAAACTCTAGTTCTTAGGTAAAGAACTCTAGTTCTATGTTTTGCGCACAGACTGATTTATGAAGGAACTCGAGTTTTTAAACCGGAACTCTAGTCATGAACTCTAGTTCTTAAATAAGAACTCTAGTTCTTAGTCTTTCGAAAGAAACCCAGATGTTTTCCAAAGTGAAGAACTCTAGTTCTTTCTCAAGAACTCTAGTTCTTGAATAAGAACTCTAGTTCTTGTGATTTCGAAAGAGACCCAGCTGTTTTCCAAAATGAAGAACTCTAGTTCTCTTACAAGAACTCTAGTTATGAACTCTAGTTATTGTTCAAGAACTCTAGTTTTTGAGTTCCTTGAAGAATTTTGAATGAGCCAGTTTCGCGAACTCGAGTTCTTAGACCAAGAACTCTAGTTCTTGAATCTTCAATAATGAAGAATTCTAGTTCTTGACTAATGAACTCTAGTTCTCAAACTCTCTTTTGTTGTTTGAAGAATTCCAGTGAGACACAACTCGCGAACTCGAGTTCTTATACCAAGAACTCTAGTTCTTAAGGACTTTGTTCGATGATAAAAGGAAGAACTAGAGTTTTCAAACAAGAACTCTAGTTCCAAACTCTAGTTCATTACCCGGGAACTCTAGTTCTCATAACCCTTTCTGATTTTTGAAAGATTTGTGCGATGCAAAGGCCGTGAACTCGAGTTCTACTATCAAGAACTCAAGTTCTCAATTTGACAGATTGAGAACTGATCTATTAAACTTCTCAGAACTTGAGTTTTAAAATATGAAATCAATTTTGTCATTTTAAATGAGGCTGAAAACATAAGTTCTTTGAGACAAAGACAAACATAAGAACTTGAGAACATTGGAGATTCCAGTAGGCGTAACGTCTTTGATATAGCTTCAAATTTGACAAACTACCCATACTCATAAAGCTAATCAAGTATTCTTTTCAATGCAACAAGAATCAGCTCCAAAGTCATTGTATGTTGAGGACTATGATCAGATTAATAAAAGTTGTTCTTGAACCAACGTTTTTGCATAATCCTGAACAGACTCTCAACTTCCAAAACTCATATCTCTCTCATTTGATCTTTTTTCTGTGATCTTTATGTTTTTGTAAAGGTATATGAGTCTAGTTTCATATGCCACCGATTTTAGCTCATTACGATTTGTATTTTATGAGAAACACTCAAATTACCGAACCTCGCTCTGCTGTGTGATGATGACAGAAGGTGAAACTTCCGAAATTCATAGCTCTCTCATCTGATCTTCTTTGGACTTGAAATTTTGTCAAGATGACGCATTGGATGTCTAGTTTCATCCAAAATTGGTTTCACCTTAATACGATCTCTGGTTTGGGAGATATCATTAAATTACCAGAGGTCGCCCAGGCTGAACGTGAAACAGATGTGAACAGAGTAGGTTGAATAATCACGAACTCGAGTTCTTAAGTGAGAACTCGAGTTCTGAACTTGAGTTCTCAAAAATGAACTCTAGTTTTTCCCTAAGAACTCTAGTTCTTAAGTGAGAACTCTAGTTCTCATGCATATTTTCCTAGAAACTCGATTTTGCTCATTTTAACTCCAAATTGAGTCATTCCAGCTTCCATTTGATCGTAGAGACTTCCAGTATCATATATAAAAACATGAAAGTTGATAGTCCCATTATAATATGCAAGTTCTTATTTCTTTCTTCTCTTTTCTTTATCATTCTCCATATGAACAAATCCTTTTTGCTAATGCTCTTGCTAAAGGCATCTACATAGGACATCATCAAAACTAATCATAACCAACAGAATTTTCCCATGTTCTATTTCTTCCCGATCATACCACATCCACCAGTAAATCCATCATCTAAAAGATAGTACTCTAAGCTACAAGTTATATATGAACAATCTATTATAAATTACTATAATTGAGTTGGAAATGGATACAAATATTATTCACCATGAGTTATATTGTGTCATCTTAATGAATATACTATTATAGTACACACCTAATAAATGAACACACACACACACACAATAAGATAAGTTACAAATACAATGAGTTACAAAGACCGTACAACACCTAAATGAACACACATGCCAATTCACCATGTCTTTATTGGAATATTCCCACCCAACAATATAACTAACATTCCTCTTCTTTTGTAACAAACCACTTTCGATTGGATCCTGCTACAAATATAAAACAAGAACAAAAGCTTCATAGTTAGTGACATTGTTTAAGAACATAATTAAGAAGGAATATAGTTAAAACCTTAAAGTTTTCAAAGAATTCTGCATATGTATTACCTAATGAATTATCTCTTTTATAAAAGAATATCCTCCCATATCCCTTTATGATGATCATTTCTTATTCCGTTGTCATTATTCGCTTCCTCTTCTTTGTTCATGACTGGTAAACCCCTTGAAAAAGGAGCACTCTTAGGAAGACCATAATTTGAATGAATTTTCTCATCAATATCAATGATCCTTTTTCCTTGGAGAGCTACAAACCACATTTAATTTTCTTGATTAGTGATATAGAATACTTGTTTCGCTTGGTCTGCCATAATAAAAGATTCATCTCCAAAACTTCTACTATTGATGTCAACTAATGTAAATCTTAGCCGATTAATCTAAACATCATTATTAACATTAACCCACTAGCATTTGAAAATGAGAAATTTAATTTTAACATAGTCCACCTCCCAAATCTCGTTAATAACCCCATAATGAGACATTACCGCCAATTTAGGCCTCTTGTCTTTCGAACTGGAGAAGTGCATAGATTCAGCCTTTAACATAACGCCATTGTTTTGGACGGTGCTCCCATCTTCTAGGGACTTAATGCAAAATGTATAACAATTGATCACATACGAATTCCAACTTATGACATCAACCTCAAGACCACGTGCTAACCATTTTATTGTATTAGAAACACATTCATCTCCTTCGACCTTTTGTTTGAACCAGTTTGCAAAAGTTCTATTATGCTCCCTAATTAACCTTTGTTCAATCATTTGATAATTTTCTTTCCTTACAAGTTCTTTATGTGCATCTATGTTGGCTTGAACTTCATCAACATTACTCAATATGTATAAATGGACATGAGACAATTCATTGGGATCCACACTCTTTACTAAATCCCCTCGTCTACCCCCTTCAGCATGCTGATGTTTAGGAAACCCAATATGTCTTACTTTGGCCAAATAATTTTGACAAAATCCATGGCTTCTTCAAATACATATTTTTGAACAATTGATGCTTCTAAATGGTAAGCGTTCTTCACATACCCTTTTAGGAATTTCATAGATCTTTCAATTAGGTACATCCATCGTAAATGGATAGGGCCGCACAACTTTATCTCCCTCACTAGATAAACAATTAGATGAACCATGATGTCAAAAAATGTAGGAAGAAAAAGCTTCTCAAGCTAGCAAAATATCATATATCCTTCATTTTCTAATTCATTTTATTTTTCTATGTCAAAAACTTTACTACAAACTGCATTGAAGAAGAAACAAAGTCTAGTTAAAATGTGTTGAAGATCATACCCGGCAATGCCTCGAATAGCTACTGGGAGTAGCTATTGCATTAAGACATGACAATCATAAGACTTTTGACCTACTAATTTCAAGTCCTTCATCGATACAATCCTCTTAAAATTTGAAGAATACCCCGAGAGAACTTTTGTGCCATGTAAACACTGTCAAAAACTTCTTTTCTCATTCTTAGACAAAGTATGAGAAGCTGGGGAACAATAAGTCTTCTTACCATATGACCTTCGATGTAAGTCTTCAAGTATTTCCATTGCTTGCAAATCCAATATTGTCTTTGCACCATCCTTAGAACTACCTTGTATGTTGAGAAGCGTGCCAACAATACTATCACATACATTTTTCTCCACACGCATGATATTAATATAATGTCTCACATCAAGATTGCGCCAATATGAAAGATCGAAGAATACAGATTTCTTTTCCAAATATTTCTTTCTTTCCTACTCTTTGCAGTCTTACCGAAGACGACACTGATATTTTTCACCTTTTCATAAATTTGTTCCCCAGACAATGCCACCGAAGCATCTTCATACTCTTGGCCACTAAAAAAAACTTTCTTTAATCGATAATATGGGTGGTCCGGTCTAAGAAATCTCCTATTTCCAAGATAAACCAACACCATGTTGAGATGTACTTGGCATTTTTTCACCATGCCATACCCATACTCTATAGGTATTACAAAATCCTTCATAAATTAAATGTGTATATATAACTTCAGGACTTAATCATTTCTCATTCAAACATTATATATATGGGCAATAAAACTTCCCACTATCATCATGGTCATTTCGTTTAGCAAATTCTATAAATTCTCACCCCATTCTCAATGCATATGCTCAATGTAGGTTATGTTTTTTTAAGGAGTAACTTTGCTTATTAAATGCATGACGAAGAATCACTCTTGCTCATAAATGTATCACAATGAATCCAAGAAGCAAAATAAATGCATCGCATGAAGGTCTTATGGACTCACCTGTAGCATATAAATTCAAATTCTTTTCCTGATGATTTCTTCTCCACGAATGTTACTATTGCAGACAACAAAAGTAACCCTAAAAACACATGTTAGTCAGTTGGATAGGTTTCAAGTGCAAACATAAAATTGAAAGTACAATATTCAATAACAACAGAGGAACCCACGACAACATTTCATCGATTTCGTTCAACCCATATAAAACCTAGAACAATAAGCAGAAAAATCAAAAAGTCATATAACTAAAATACCTCTTACAATAAGGTGTATCGTCGTTTAGCTAAGGAACCAATCAGAAAGTGACAAGCTGACCAACGCTAACTTGTCAAGAGAGCAACGTGCAGCAGCGACGAAGCAACACACAAACACTAGAGGTAGAACATGAGTTATCACTTTCAGCGTGACATGAGATGTTTAGAGAGGGAAATTTAATTTTTCACGTGACAAAAACATTATATATTTAGTGTTTTGTGATTTTATTAAGACTGGTTAATTATAAAGTATTCGGTCCTAAAGGTATACATTTAATGATTTAAGACCAGAGGTTTATAAGAATCTGGTCCTAACTTTTTTCATTCATTTAATTTTAAGACTGGATTTATATAAATATTTGGTCATAAATGTCAAATATTTTTTAGACCGGTTACTTTTAAAGTACCCAATCCTAAAGGTTCTCATTTTCTTTAAAAATAAACTAAAAGATTACAACAGAAACTGAATGAAAATAAAATATACTGGCGAGAATAATCTTTTTTCGTTACTAAAGAATATGAACAAAAAGAAGATATAAGCTTAGTTCTTTATGCTTTTTACATTACTAGAGAATATGCAAGTACAAAAGAAAAATAAGAACAACAAACTGAAAATTAACAACAACAATAATGTGACTAAAAATCCTAATGCTTAATATCGAGAAATGTCTTGGAGATATCAGTGTAAATAGCATTAATTTCTCACCGGAGATCAACAATTTCCTGTCTTATTCGTATCAGTATCAAGTCATCATCAAAGGAAAGAGGGCAAGGGTCAGTGGTAGCCACGCTAGGGCCAGAAGGTTGCAAATATTGTCAGAAGGCTGGAGAAGGGGAGCGGGAACCTCTTCATGGTACAAAGGCTGGAAGGGGCCGGCAATCTCTTCATCATCTGAAATAACAACGAGTTCAACGACCCAAGACTCTTCCGTCATAATAGTTCGCACTCTCCCTTAAGGCATCGTGTATATAGATCTACGAAAGGCACAAACATCAAAAGTACCCTTGTGTGTGGTTGTCTTATATCTAACCATTTTGTTGGGATTATTAGGGTGTTGGTGAGGAGTTAGGGCAAAGAGGTAGCTAGTAGTGAAAGTTAGAGTAAAGAGATACGAAATCTGTGAGAATGACTGTGATTCAATTGTCATATATAATTAGTAAATAATTTTTAAGAGTGTATTTTAGAAACATTCAGTCCTAAATGTACTTTTAAGACTGGTTTCTTATAAAGTAGCTAGTCCTAAAAGTATATAATGGATTTTTTCAATTAAATAACTTTTAAGACTTAATTATTATAATTTATCTAGTCCTAAATGTCTATTATTTATTTTTAAGTTGCAACAATCAAAATTTAAGTTCAAATTTGTAAATACCTTTAAGACCTCATTTCATCAATGGTCGGTCTAAGAAATACTTTTAAGACCGTCCTTTTAAAATATCAGGTCCTAAAAGTCTGTCCTTAATTTTTTTAAAAGTACGAATTTTTTCTTATATAAATAAATACCTTATATTTATAAGAACAGTTGTCTTACATCCGGTCTTAAAAGTTCTATTGTTTCAAATTCTCAGATTGGAGAGTCATATCCTTACACTCTGTTCAATGAATGCTTTAAAGTCTTTTTGGCTTACTATGTGTCTCCTCGTATTATGAGGACACTCCAACAATCGTGCTCTATTTAAGTCCCTCGTTACTTTGGTTTCTTCACATTCTTTTGCACATCCTCATTTTCTTCTACAACCTCCACCTTCGATCCTAGCCTCCACCATAATGGCTACCCTACCACCACCGGGTCCTCCTTTTCCTCCTCCTCCTCCCCAACCTCAAAGGCCTCCTCTACTACTATCGAATCCATTTGCCAAGCAGATGCTGGAGCACCTGATGACTCATGTCGATCACATCGACCGACACTTGGGCAAAATATTTGGGCTTATGCATATCGTCAACTACAAGCTCAACATGGTACTTCACGCTAATGACGTGGAGTACCATTCTTCTCAAGATCAAGACTCTTGCAACAATATGGAGGATTACTTGATGTTTTCTTTCTTTTGCTTTGTTGGTCAAAGTCCACAATGTGTTGTGAAAATTGGTAAGACTTGCACTGTGATCTTCAATGTGGCCACTAAGATTGCCAACTTCCTCTTTGATTTCCTCTTGATCAACATGTACCTTGGTGATCTCATTCACCAACTTGCCAATCTCAATCTCCAATTCTCAGTTAGCTTATGACTTTGAGCTATCATAGCTACTTGAAGATGACAAACACATTTAGAGATAACCTTCTCTACTATAGTCTTGATTATGGCTCTAAGTGTAAAAGGTGGAGGTTGTGAGCATTGTTCTTGAGTAGGTTTAGATTGTGCCTCTTGAGCTTTAGACTTGGAAGCTCTTGATCTAGATGGGGCTGGGGCTCTTGATTGCCTAGATCCTTCTCCAAATGAAATTGTCATCAAATTCAAATGATGTTTTCCAAACATCTTAGGCTTCTTAGAAGGCTCATGCTTTTCTAGGTACCAAACCTTTCAATGAAACAAAACAACAGAGACAAAGTTTGGGAAAGGGATAGTGGAATTCTTCTTGGAGTGAACATAGAATCTCTTCATTTCATTGAGAATCCAGTGTCCAAGATTATGAGGAATCTTATCCACAAAAGAAGCAAAAAGAAAGTAGTCCTTTTGAGTAAAGTGTGTAAAATTCTTCCCCTTTTGTACTAAGTTCCTTGAGTAAATATACCCCAAGGCCCTATGTACTAGGGACATGACAACATGAGAAAAACCGAGTGTCCCTATTGGTTCGCTTAGTGGTTCATCTGGTTGAAGGATTTTAAAAATCTGCTCATTATCATAATGAAAATCAGGAAGAGGAGAAGGATCAGAGATCAAAAGCAGAGAATTTATGTAATTGGCAGTAATAATGATTCTTTTACCTCTTACATAGGTAATTATTCTTTCCTCAACTATGTTATCAAGCTTATCTAGAAGGTTGTGGATAGTCATATTGAAATAAAAAGTCCTAACAAGAGTTGGACTGAAAGAAGTACGAATAGACAAGAGATTTTCATAAAGTTTATACCAAGGCTAAAGATCAAGATTTCAATCTTGCCTCAATTTATCCATGTCTAGATAGTTAATTGGACATAAGACCTAAGGGCATAATCATCTCTAAATTTCTTTCTTTCATCGACAAAAAACATAATAGGTCCATAAGTGAATTCAGAAGAAGGGACAGGTTGATGATAAATGGCTTGAAGAGCCGGTTTTTGAAATAGTACCTTAGAGCTAGATGGCTCTTGAACCTTAGAAGTAAAGGATTGACCATCAGGAGCAAAGGATTGCTTGAGGAGTACCTCAAAATTCAGACGAAGGAACAGTCTTCTTCTTCAGTTTCTTGGGACTTTCCACAATTGGGTCATTGTCTTTACATCTAGCTTCCTCTTGATCAATGGGTTTTTTTTAGGAATCTCAGGTGGTTCTTAAATCAACACTTTCTTCAATTTCTTAGGCGATGGTTCGTCAGACGCTACCTTTGGTTGATATCTTCTTGGAGGTTACTTGGATCATCTAGGGAATTTCAATGGTTCAAGAGATGAAGATTGAGTTGCCTCATAGTCCAAATCAAACCCATAGACTTGGCAGAGGTTTTGGAGCTAGATTTGGGGGGCATGGTGAGGTTAGGGATTAGGTTTTTGAGATAGACTTGAGAGAACACTCGAGTTAAATAAGAAGTAAAAATTTGAATTCGAGCACATAGATTCATATAGGAAGCTATAAACTCGAGTTTCCACTTATTGACTTGAGTCAAATACACTTCTCAAAATGACTAAATGTCAACCTTCGCTTGACTTGAGTTTGGAACTTCTTGACTCGAGTCAAATACACTTCTCAAAAAGAATAATTGTTGGCCTTCACTTGACTTGAGTTTGGAACTTCTTGGCTTGAGTCAAATAGGCTTCTCAAAATGACTAACTGTCAACATTCTCTTTACTCGAGTTTTGAACTGCTTGGCTCGAGTCTCCCATATTTTTTAAAATTAAATGATGACTTTTAGAACTGGACATTTATAAAATAACCGGTGTTAAGGGTCTCCCATATTTTTAAACCAAGAATTTTAGGACCTAACATTTATAAAATAGTCGGTCCTAAGAGTCTTCCATATTTTTTAAAGTAAACCAAGACTTTTAGGACCGAACATTTATAAAATAACCAGTCCTAAAAGTCTCCTATTTTTTTTAAAAGACTTTTAGGACTAGACATTTATAAAATAGTCAGTCCTAAAAGTCTCCCATACCAGACATTTATAAAATATCTCATTTACAAATTTATAATTAGTTCATTTACTACATCTTGTTCTAAAGGTATAAGCACAAACACCATGTAATACATTTAGCAACAAAAAATAGAAAACATCAATTTTTTGTAAATGAATAAACAAATTTATTATTGGTCATTAAACGTATATATTGTACAATTGTTTATTTACAAAAGATAATTGTTGCTACAGCATATATTTACAAATAAATTCAGGACTTTGCGAATTCCTCACACAGATGTTCATAAATCACTTGGCGTATGCGCTCAATATCACCATTAGGAAAAGGGTCAGCATAAGCAAACATCTATAACATCAAAGACAGAAATATATTAGTCCTTCCTTACATGGTATCTTTCCTTGCATCAAAGGGGTAAGTACAAGCAAACATATGTAATATTAAATACATTTACCTCTTCAGTGAAGTTAGTCAAAATTCTTTGCATGATAATATTATATGTGTCTCATGACGTAAAACCCACATAAGTTGAACGCAAGTGGTTGCTAATTTGTCTAAAAACAAATAAGAAATATATATAAGAGCATTTATTGGTATTATCTATGAGAAAAGAAGATTTCGCCATGCCCTTTGATCGTAAGTGAGTCCAACTCCTTTCCTAAAATTTTTGTATAAAAAAAATTAATACATTTGAAAATAATATCATACAATTAATTGGGAAGAAAAAGCAAGGAAAAAGATTTGTACATGCGACTGCAATTAATGGAGGTGAAGGAAATCGGTGTTAGATGGTGAGGTGTTAAATGAGGACATGTGGCAGATTTTGATTGGAAATTGGATGGACTTGATAGAATGGATAGGATATAAGTTTTGTCCTATTATGAAACATATTCGATTAGATTAATTAATTAATTAAATTGATTACCAAATCCTCTTCTGTTGATTATTAGACTCAGCTTTCATTTTTTGAAATTGTTGAGTATGAAATATAAGTGTGATTAATTTATTTACTTGTATTTCAATCAGATGCCGTCATTTGTGATGTAAGTTTCAATCTTTTAATTTATTTATTGTTCTTTTCTATACAAATATTGTTTTTTTTTCTTAGTATATATTATATCACCAACTATTCTTGATCCACTAATATTTTAATACAATCATTATTTTTCATTGACAAATGACAACTACTTACATGCCTTTTGAAAGAATTATCATTATGAAACAGCGCCGGAATTCATATTGTTATAACTGCAAGATTATTTTATTTTTGGGTTAATATCACATTTTGTCCCTCAAGTTTCAAATTATAAGTTTTAGTCCTTAAAAGGCTAAAATGATCTAAGCTTTTATTGAATTATACATTGAATTATACAAACCAATATTTTAAATAAAATGAAGCTTAAGAAACTAAAACAAAAATAAGGGAAAACTTAAGGAATTAAAAATTATATTAACCCTTTATTTTTCTAATGATTTGAATGAGAATTTGCTTTGTCATATACATTTAATTAGGATTTTCACAAATTATTGGCCAAAAAATTAGGATTTTTCAGAAAGCAAATATGAGATTGCTTTCTTTTTGTTTCTTTTCTGTTTTTTTTTTTTTTTTATTTCTTATTGGGGGAGATACTTATCTGTCGAATGAAAATAAAATGGAAAATGAAACTGTTAATACTCAAAGTTTTGCCCATTGTGCAATTTGGTTATTGTGTTTTATCGGTATTAATTTAGTCCTATATATTTTCAAAATGTCAAAATAAATTGTTGTGCTTTGAAATAAGTTCGTCCTCAAGGTTAATATTGGTTGAAAAATAATAATTAACAAAAGAATACTGCAGTCTGGGTGAAATTTAACGCGCGTGTGTATGATATTCAAAGTTTGAGGACTAACAATTTGATATTTTGAAACTACACAAACCATATTACTGCCAATAAAAATATTGGAATCAAATATATTACTGTATTTAATTGGGTGAATGTCCAATTTTTCTCAAAAAGTTGTTATGTATGAGCAATTTTACCCCTAAATTAAAAGTTTTTTGAGAACTAATTAATGGCACTTATAAAGTTTTTAAATGATAACAATTTCACTCAAGCCGTCATTTAATCTAAGTTTAACTTTGTTAGTTGATTAAATATGTGAGTTGGTATGTCCACATGCCATCCATGTCATTTTATTAAAGTGCAAATATGATTTTCACTAAGGAGTAATATTGCTTGGTGTTATAAAACTGAAGAGAATAAGGGAAGAGATTATAGAGAGAGAAATTATCATTTCTAGTGTATTCTGAATGTTTACAGAAGACCTCTATTTATAGAAGGAAAATGGGTCTTTAAGTATAATTTCTACATCTTTTGGGTCATTAGGTGTAATATTCTCCAAATGCATTTCAAACTTCACCAAACGGTTGTTGCAGTAGGTGAATGATAGCTTGGTCGTGGGTCCCACACAAATAGTAGATTACTATGCATGATACTATGTCATTTTGTAATATTTGGAGATCTTGAGTCAATGGATATCCACATAATCAATATATTCATAACACTCCCCCTTGGATGTCCATTTATGAATGTGTCTCGTTAAAAACTTTAACTAGGAAAAACCTAGTGGGATAAAAACCTAGTAAAAAAAAAAGAGTACATCATTTATTGATACACTTTCCAGTGTTGTCTCATTAAAAACCTTTCTAGGAAAACCCAGTGGGACAAAACCTAGATAAGGGAAAAAGAGTACAGCGTGTATCGTCTCCCCCTCTTGATTACATCATATTTGCTCCCCTTGATGATTACATTATTTTCAATGTTCTTCTGAGCATATCATCCTTTTTGTCATCAATTATTGTTCACTATGGAACATATATAGAAACATCCAATCTGATTTTGTACTGCCCAGTCTGATTGTTCATTGTATACCTGCAAGATCTAAATCTTTCAAGTAAAATCATAATAATATTTTCATAAATATACATGTGTATATAGAACTTTAATAAATGTTTATTCAGATAATGAGGCTATATGCACTATGATTGCTTCATGCAATGAACTTATTTAATTGATTATTCTCGAGAATTTGATGCTCCTAGCATCTTAAGTCCTTCAGGGACTTATGCTTCTAGCATATTTAGTCCTTCAAGGACATATATTTCTGGCACCTTATATCCTTCAAGAACATGTGCTTCTAGCCCACTAATATATTGTAGCTCATGATCCTCATTCTCATTCATTACAACATATACTATCATATAAACATAAATATCATCAACGTCGACGTCATTTTCGATCCCATCGGATTTCATTTATTGAGTTCTCTTTATATTTATATATTTCAGGTATCTAGGTCTCTTTTTGAACCACATTATTCTCTTCTGGAGATATCTCTACTGGAGATAATAACTCTTTAGGAGATGGCTCTTCTAGAGCTAATTACTTTTCTTAATTATTCTCGACTTGATCATTTATATTTTATAGCTCCTTTTCTCATTCGAGGATTTTTATCTTTAAAACCGATGGACCTGTAACGTTTCAGGCGTACTTTATAACAATTCATATAGGAGCATTTGCAGTTGGGACATGTGACTTTGTCACTTTCTTTAGGTCAGTAAATGCTTCTGGCATTCGATTAACTAAACTTTGCAACTGAATTATCATTTTAAACTCTTAGTGCACATTTCTTTGTACAAGGATCAATATGAGCCAATGATAATTCATTCCACTTTATATCTTTTACCCAATCTGCTTATTTTTCTCCCCCTCATCCAATCATGCAATGTATATCCATCTGTGTGCATTGTAGTTGATTAATAATCATTGCACATTTAAAACATTTCAAGATGGAATTAATCTGGCTCCTGACCAAAAGCCAATTACACAGGGAGAAATTTTGTTGGCTTATATAATTACCGCAAATATACACATATAAACACTGTTCTCATAACCTTATATACTTTCTGGATCATACAATCTGGAAATTGCGCACATAGTATATTGCAAACTTCTAGTTGTAAACATTACTGCAAACTTTGCAGACTTATAATCTCACATGTAATCTTTTAATATATCTTTCAATTTGATATATTTCCAGAGATCCATTTTCAATCATAGCCAATGAAAATTTCATAATCATTTCTATTTGAGAACATGCAGCTATATGACTCAGATGATCAAACAAGTCATGCCAACTTTCCATATGATTTATTATCAAATCTAATATCAATTTTGGGGGAATTAATTCACAAAGAATTTACACACAACAATTTACAGAAAATTAATACACAAACACTCACACTTGATATATATCATTCTCCCCCTCAAGTGTGAGTCTGTAAAAATTAATTCATGGAACTTTCATACAATATTCCATATATGATATCTATTTCTACAGATATCATTAAAATTTCCACAGATGCATTATTAATGCACAATTTTGTTACTTCTGGTAACAAAATTTTCATTTTTCAGAAATGACAATCAAATATATATTATAATGAATTACAAAATCATCAATCTCATAAAAATATCACGAGTGCAATACTGTGGAATCACAGGCACAACATGCATCATTGTGGGATCACAGGTGCAACAACTTGAATTGTCGTATGCATATAAAGTCAAAAAAGGCTCTATGTAAGAGCTTTATATGGAGCAGATCTTTAGAGATTCAATAAGACTGCGCAAATCTACAGAGATTCACTAGGACTTAATTCGGCTATAAATAGAAAAAGGCAAACGAATGTGCCTCACAAACACTCAAGCATCTTGATAATATCATCAATTACCAGATACTCACACATATTTCTCTAAATTCTATTGTCATGGCAAGACCAAGTAATTTTATCCCAGTTTCTAATACATTAGACACAGCATATCTTGATGCTTTATTATATGATGATCAGATAAACCTATCATTTTCTTCTTTACTATTTTCTTATCCTTTAGACACATTTATTCCTTCTTCTGCTATTCCTCCTTCTGCTTCAAATGTACCTACTTCTCCCCTAGAACAAATGTTCTTCCTCAATCTACAAGGATTGAAGGTACAACTGAAGCAGGTTCATCAAGGAGGCCTATTAAGAGGTGTAGAACTATGGCAGAACTGATGGAATCTACCAATCCAGTTCAGCCAATAATGACGGCAATCAATCAGCCAGCATTCACTAGCCAGCAAACAACTACTAGCCTGCCAGCAATAATCAGCCAACCAACAATAACAATTGAACCAACAATAACCAGCCAGCCAGTTACAACCAGTCATTTAGTGACTACTAGCCAGTTAGCAACTACTAGCTTATTGGAATGTAGTTGTTGTCATGTTTTACGGGAGATCATATATATCAACGGACTTCAGTATCATAGACTTGAAGTTCACAGGAGGAGGATAGGTATGATTTCCCATGTTGTTTTATATGAAAATGTATAAGATAAATCTTACAATACTGACAGGCTTCCAATGTTTGATTTTACAAATAAAAATTTTGGAGAAATCAAACATTTTCTCACACAGTATTGTATAGATTTACAAGCATCAAGATATAACTTGGTGCGTGATCCTGTATTAGCCTATTATGAGGTCCTTTGTGTTGGTTCGGAATGGACAAATAATCCAAATGAACCCCGCGGAAGTTCATTTCAAACCAACATTGAAAATCCATTAGATAAAGGAAAACAGTCCGCGGTTAATATTCCATATGATACTTCATCCCTTAAACAGGGTGAATTATATAGGTTAACTATGGAGCAACGAGAAAGAACAAAGAAAACGACGCTCCATGATTTAAGAAATTATTTTCATTTAACCCTCGATGATGTGAGTAAACAATTAAATATGAGTACTCACACCATCCAAAAAATTTATCAAAAAGGAGGGTTAACAGAGTGGCCATATAAAAAGCTTCAAAAATTTATGAGGCAAATCTCGATATTACGAAGAGCTTTACCTCATCTTGATCCCAACTCAAGAGAAGCAAAAGAAGATGACATTAAATATCTTCAGAATGAGATGATTAAACTTTGTAAAGGAGTTGAACCACTTGCTATTAAACTTTGTTGAAATAATATTGCCTTTTGTTTAATTGTTTTATTTATAAATATTCTTTCTCTTGTATTCACAAAAATTGTTATAATTATAGAAAATCAATCATAATAGTAAAACAATCATATTTCCATAATAACAAATTTATTTATTACTTCATTCACTTCTGGGAATGAAGTTGGATAAAATTCATGATCCATAACTCAATGATCTATTTGATCATGACAAGAAATTAATCCACAATATTTCTTGACTTTATCTCAATATTGCTACTGCAATAGCAAATTGGATATATAATAACAATCATGATCATACAATCCCTTGTCTCATAATTTGAGGGAGTATTTAATGTCAAATACATAATTTTGAGGCCTTTATACAACTGATGGCGTACAAATTTTATGGATCAAATCTTGTTTCATAATTTGTCTCTTTGGCTTTAGGCCAACATGTCTCTTAGCTTCAGGCTAATTTATCTCTTAGCCAATTTATGCCTCATCATAATCCCAGGCCAATTAATGCCTCATATCTCCATGGCATTTTGATCTCATGATACATATGGTTTTTTTAACAATTTATCTTTAGGATAAATAAAATATAGTAATAATAAAATATAAATAGATGGAACCACTAATAGTGTGGTTGCCATTAATAATAAAAAGGGAGGGGGATATATATAAAACAATAAATAAAATAAAATATAAAAGAGAAGGGGATATAAAGCAATAAATAATTAAAATAAATAGAGCCCACAAATATTTGTGTTGCTACCATAAAAGATAAATAAAAATAAATAACATAAAAGTAAATGCATAAAAGCAAATGTTATGTTAGCAACAGTAAAGGTCAAATGACAATATCTGCAAAAAGTAAATATCAAATATAGATATCTATGTAGGAGGTAAAACCTTCCATATAAGAGTAAATTGTAAAATTACCATGAATAGTAAAAATTACTATTCACTGTAAATAGTGAATAAGGTAAAATTACTGAAAGATTAAATCTAGACTACCATGTAGGAGTCAAATTAATAACAATAACAATAAAAATAAAGCAAGAAAATTGTAAAGCTTACCTGATTGACCGCAAATTCTCCTTTTTTTAATAAAATTAATTATAGTGTATTATTATAAAATTGAGAAGCAAAAATCCCCAGTTTCCAATTTTAGAAGTTGATTGAATCATTATACGTGGGTCTAGCTTGGTGACTTTTATTTAATGCATATAACGTGTAATGCATTTCAAGAAGGAGAAATGAAAGACACGTGGGATCCACCCCCTAACAACTCCTTCCAACTACTTTCGTCTTGATCTGCAATTTGTCCAGAGAGGAAGAGAGGAAGATGTTTGGATCTACGAATCATTTTCATGGGAGGGCGAGAGGACTTTGAAGATGATTGAGTTGAGGACTATTCATCATCTTCCATCCTTCATCAGGAGCCAGAGGAGAAAAGAGTGACATAGAATAGCAAGACGAAAGAAAAGAGGGAAGCAGGTGGTTTTCCATTTTCCCAGATTGAAGTTAGGATGAGGACGAGAATTTCTTTGGAAAGGTCTTCAGGTTTATAGTCATGAAGAAGAAAAAGAATAAACCCAGTAATAACTCTTTGATGAACAACCATACGCAGCTTAGATGGTTAAAAGAACCTTCGTGCTGATAACGTGTTATAAAACTGAAGAGAATAAGGGAAGAGATTATAGAGAGAGAAATTCTCATTTCTAGTGTATTCCGAATGTTTACAGAAGACCTCTATTTATAGAAGGAAAATGGGTCTTTAAGTATAATTTCTACATCTTTGGGTCATTAGGTGTAATATTCTCCAAATGCATTTCAAACTTCACCAAACGGTTGTTGCAGTAGGTAAATGATAGTTTGGCCATGGGTCCCACACAAATAGTAGATTACTATGCATTATACTATGTCATCTTGTAATATTTGGAGATCTTGAGTCAATGGACATCCACATAATCAATATATTCATAACACTTGGGTAGTTGTAACGTACTCCATTTTTCCATAAAATAATAATTAATTAGTGGTTTGATCAAATCATTCATCATTTATCAAAATATTCAAAATAAACTAGAGTATATAAAATAAGTCATAACATGGCAATATACAATAATACAACATATACTAAAAAGATGGAAGCACTATGGTTAGCAGAAATAGCTTAAGCTTCTGATCCTTTCCTGATAGACCTTCACAAGAACTACCACCTGAAAAATAGTAACCATCAATTCATCTCATTGGGCATACGAGTAATTGCTCATGAGATGTCAACTGAGATTTTATAAAGTCATACCATTAATACAAATGTCACATGGCCACATATATGTATATATCAATTCACAATATCAATTTCTCATTTTTCATATTTAGCACATAAGTACATAAGAATTTATTCTCAATCTTCCCTACCTTATTTCCTATAACTAAAACACAGGCTAGTACTCACACATATGACCGGTAGTTCAACTCAAGAAGCTCACCAATTAAATGATATGGACTAACCAAAATTCATATAGCACAAATCTAAATTATGGATTCCCCGTCTAATGTACTACTAGGATATCGAGGCCTTATTAAACACAAAAAGGCCAAAGGACTAACCGGTGTACACCCGGTAGCCCATCACATTATTTCATCTTTTTGTATAAGATTTCACCCCTTATTTCCGCTTTGAATAATCTCTCGTAAAATCTACATCTACCATCCCCTCTCATATAAATACCCAAGAGATAAAATGACTGTGGATTATCACATATCACTATTAATTCACAAGTTTTCAATAGAATATTTATAATCTCATAATTTCACACAAATTCATATACTATGATATCACTAATTATTTCTCCATTAAAATAAATCCTACTGACAATTGCATCATCAACATAGTTTCATAATTTTATATAATTAAAAATCACTTACAAACATCATACAAGCATGCACAACAAAAGGAAAGTGGTTACCTCTTACCAAAACCAATTATTATCATACTACTCATAATCCAATAACTGAAACACATGTCAAAATCAATCTACCACAATTAATTTACTACACATTAATAACTCTTCAAAACTTCACATAATCAAAATTGTAACATATAATTTCATATAATTCAAAATATACAACTTTCAATAATAATATATTATTATAATAAAAATTAAGAAAATGATAGTTTGGGGTTTAAATTTTAAAAATGACCGTTTAGTCCTTCAAATTTCAGAAATGACAGTTTAAACCTACGAATTTCGTTAAAAATGGTTTAGTTCTATAGATTTAAGAAATGATAGTTTAGACCTACTAATTTCATAAATAAAATTTTAGTCCTATGAATTTCATAAATGACATAAATATTAAACTTCTTAAATAGAAACTTAATTTTAAATTTATACAACAACCAATTAATAAATATAAACCGATTAAAATTAACTATTAATAATCATCGACATATATGTAGACATCTATTGTCAAACTCCAAACTTTTTCAAAATCCTTACCCCAAAATTTGCCATAATTAGTACAATAATACCCTCATTAGAAAGAGAAAGTTAAGTGGAATTACTTTCATGAAAGAGATTTGTTAAAAATAAGTTAGTTTAGTTACTTAAATAATCTTATAAAATAAATAACTTACCACAAAACATTCAAATAGCCTCATTGTTTTCTTCTTGCTCTCTTCATTTATCGCTTTTCATGTGTGGGTGTGTGGGGTATTTATAATATCCTTACCCCACAATATCCGCCGCCCAATAACTTTATATAATATAGTATAATATTATGTGATATAATATATTATTACATAAAAATAATATAATACAGCTTCCTTTTCTTCTTTTTACAACTCTTTAACTTGAATTTAGAAAATTTACTCCCATACTGAGTAATTATATAGTAAATTTTAATTACGTTAAATTAATCCCTCCTAAAATATTACTTAGTTTTAACATAAAAATTGGGATATTACAAAAGTTTGTTGGATTCAATATTGCTCTGAAGTTTCCAAAATGTCATTATGATCGTTATCTATGTTATGTTTGATGACCAAATATGCTGAGCTAACAACGTAAGCAACAGTGAAGGAGAAGAAACTACAAATGGAGGGTAGACTCACATTCATAGAAGAATAATGAAGAAAAAGATTCAATTATGGGATGCAGAACATTATGAGGGAGATCGTCGAGAACAAGGTAGTGGGAAACCCTCTATTGTCATACCTTAGCGACATTGAGATAGACAAGTACTTCTTCAATTTTCTCTTGACCCTACAGTATGCTTTCACATATTTGATTTTCTCCAATCCTTCAAAAGGGATCCATTATTTTTTTTTTTAAAAAAAAAAAGTTCCTTATTATAAATCTAACTTGAAAAAATAATAAAGTGGATGATAGACAGATTTGTTGGACTAGCATATTTGGTCAATTAATAATCAAACGTAACATGATAACAACATGGCCAAATTGCTATGATTTAAAAACGTTAAGGCAATATTGATCTTGAGTAAAAACTTCCAAGGCGAATTTGCACTTCAATCCAAAACTAAAAAGATGTGGGTGACATGTGGGTATGTTAGCTCAATATATTTGGTTTACTAAGATTAAACTAAAACTAGTTAACAGCTTGAACAAAATTATTATGATTTGGAAACTTTTAGTTGTTTAAAAAAAATTAGGGCAACATTATCTTTACATGGCACTTTTTGAGGTAGAATTAAACCTTAGCCCTATTTAATTATTACCAAGGGTAAACACTGGATGAATGCAGGATGAAGAGTGAAAAAGTTTAAAACCATATCAATAATTTCTTTTCCTAACCAAAATCATGTCAAAATCAATCATTTAATATTAAGGGTAAAGGAGCAAAAATATATATGTGCTTTATCCTTGGGAGCGTCCAACAATATATACTTTTTTTGAGAGCAAAAATACACACGTAGTTACCATTTTGGAGCAAAAGTCACATCTCATTGTTAGGTTACTATTCACCGTGATGAGAAAGAAAAAGATAAAGTAAATAGTAACATAACGGTGAAATGCGATTTTTGCTCTAAAATAGTAACCATGTGTGTATTTTTACTTCCAAAAAAAACATATGGTGCTGGGTGCTCCCAAAAGTAAAAGCACATGTGTATTTTTGCTCTTTATCCTAATATAAAACACACCCAAATATAAAGCACAGAAGTTATTGAAAGTCATATTATTAATAGAATGCGCATTTTTTAAACTCCATAGAACTTTTGTTGTTGTTGATATTTTCCTTTCATTTACATTAGTACATTTTACTACACTTGGTATAATTTTGTTATTTTATCATCTTTGTCACATATTTGAATGAGTAAAAAATGTTAATAAGTCCGAAATTAATCTAAAGAACCAAAATTATTATCTGCAAAAATAAATAAAAAATAATAACAACCGAGTTTCCCTTCAGCATACTTTTCCCTTATAAAAAATTAAAAATGTAATAAAAACGAACTTATAAAGGAAAAAATAATCTTTTGAACCATATAATTTTAACTCAGTTGTAATTAAGTCCTTAGGACTCAGTGCAACTTAGCTCTTACAATTTTGACTCAATTACAACTTATTCCTTAAACTTTAAATCAATACAACTCAATTCCTATTTATTTAACTATTTAAAAGATCGATCCTTATATTTTAGTAAATAAAATTATACATGTCATGTCATGAAGCTTAGGGACTAAAGTTTTAAATGGTTAAAACTATAGTGACTGAATTGCAATGGGTTGAAATCTAGAGATTAAGTTTCAATTATGTTAAAATTATAAAGAATGTATCTAGTCAAAATTTAAAGACATTGATTTATAACTGAGTCAACATTTTCTCTGTAATATATTGCATACCATGATTTTCTTACAATGATTCCTGTGCCTTTTCCATTATATATACCAAATAGGGCCCGCTGGGGCCTTAAGTAGTGATTAAGAGTTGAAAACCGAACCAAAATGGAAGCTGTGAGATAACATTTACAGGATGCTTTATTTACTGTGGAAGAGAAGGATTAGCTGGCATGGAATCTCAAGGAGGAGGCAGGACGAGCACAACAACAAAAAAAATACTCTTCTTTCTTAATATAATGAAGTTAGTTAAGTTAGTTAATATGACATGTATTTTATAAAACATTCTAGTCGTTTTCTTTAATTCTCATATTTCCTTTTTGTTAATTATAATAAAGTAGCATTAATAGGGATAAATTAGGAAAAAAGTGACAAATATAAAAATTCTATTTATATTTAGGATCCAGATCAACTACCTAAATATGTTTTACATTAATTACTAGAGGGAGTACCATGGAAATTTCTTTTTAGGTACATACGCCGGAATAACTGGACCACTAGATGCAAGGATTATAGAAACTATAAATTCTGCTATACTGAAAACTTCCGATGCTGTTGGTTTGGAACATTGGAAATCAGAGGAAGCGGGTTTTGTCAAGTTAAACACTCACAGTGATGGAAACTGCATTGTAGGATATTATTGCTTCCAACTTGAAAGACTTCAGATCTGTTGGGAAAGAGGTAATTAGCCATCGTGCAGAGGTAATTAACCTGATAAAAGCAAGACCTCAAGAAAAAAAAAAATCCTTTACAAAATGACTGAGGCATGTCTGTCTTCAGAATCCGAAAAAAGTACATTACTTGAATTTTGTATTATCCTATATAATTAAGAGTTTCTAATCAATAATCATTGCAGCAACGGTACATGAAGAGCTTTTCCATGGGACGGCCACATTCAGCACAGGTCACTTCCCCTAGGCTTCTTCCGTTGCTTCCTGGCACTATCAATCTATTGCAATGGTGTGGGGTTCTTAGCTCTTGTATATATTCATCCATGGCTACCAAAAGCCCTTTATCTTTTGCCTTGTCCTTCCATTTCTCATACTCATTAACACACTTCAGAAATGTTTCTCCTTTTGCCTTCACCATCTTCTCTGTTCCTCTGCTCATCAAGGCCCATCCTTCATCGCCTCTATCGAAGCTCAAAATCGTCATCACTTCCCGCATTATTGGGTCACTCTCCACTGTTTTCCCTTGCTGTAACTTGGAGTGCCACATGCTCTCTACCCTAACCCAGAAGTACCATATTAATGTGAGGTCCTCCAGTGCATAGCTCAGTTTTTCTGAAATTATGGCTTCCTTGTTCCTCTTCACTTTCTCCCCTGGATTGCTTCTCCCCATGTATATCATTTCAAGTGGGATTTTCAGATTCTCAGCCATAGCATTTGCTCTTCTTGTGAATTTCCTAATCCACTCAAGATCTTCACCTCCATACAAGCATACGTATTTTCCTTCTGATATCTGAAACAAGAATGCACTCCAGTAAGTTTAAGCTAGTAAATTTGTGAATTGTGTGTACTTCCTCCGGTACTTAAAATACGATCCATATGACTTTTTTCTGGAGAAACTAAGTTAAATAAATTACTTTACTTATTTATATTTATCGCTTTTCTCCAAATTAATTTGCCTAACATATATAATCTAATAATACACATCATATTATGAATAAGTAATTTATTTATCTTCCTTAATTTCTTCAAAAAAATCAACTGGGTATTACATTAAGTACCGAAGGGAGTATTTAACTGGAAAATGTAACATTTAGTATCACTCTTAGTTTTCAAATAAGCCTAGTTGAAAGGAGATATCTGCATGTTTTTCCTAATGAAGTATGAGTTGTATACCCAGGTTAATGGACAAAACATATCTGCCAATAGCTGGAGTCCCCATGTTTGTTTCTTCCAAATGGATTCCTCGTCCGAGACTGCGAAAGGGTATGCTAGGAATCCCCAAATCCACATAATGTGTAAAGCATTTGGGTTGACAACCTTTCCTTGTTGGTCCAACACAACAAGTATAGGCTTCTTCTTGAAATGCCACACATCCTTAATGTACTTAATGACTGCTTGCTCTATCTGCCGCGGGTCATAGATTGAGTACCATGTCATTGTTGATTGTAGCTTCTCAAACTTCCTGCGTTTCACTTCAGTCCAGGGGATTGCCTTGTTCACAACCGGAAGCCAAACGATCTTAAATGGAATTGGAAACATGTCTGGTTCCTGATGTGACTCAAGATACATTTCTCCAAGAATCATGATCTCTTGGTCAGAGAGATCGACATCTGATACGAATAGCAACACAATTTTACTCCTTAATACATCAATGCTTACCTGTACAAAAAAATAGACAAGTTTGGTGCTAACACGTGGAAATATCACCCAAAATAGCATCTACATTGAAGTCTAACCCTTTGCTTGGTAGAACCATCAAGAAGTGGTAGTTGATCATCCCTGAAGTAAAACAATTCCTGAAGAATTTCCCAATTGTCAGGGTGAGATGCATCAAAAAGACGTACAAGTGTCTCAAAAGCTTCAGTTTGTTTGTTATCATCTGCATTATTACATAAATGTCCAATATCACCAGGAGAAAAAAAGAGTCCCACATATAAACTCATTTAACTGTTGCAAGTCCATATAAGGAGTTAAGCTTTACCTATCTGCTTATGTAAAAGGGCAAGCTGAGTCTGAAGGTGGTTGTGTATGTTATTGAGCTTGTGAATCAGGCTTGAAAGTTCCCAAGCCTCTGACATTGATGCTATATGTCTAACATCAACCCAGAAATTATATAAAAGTAAAAAAGTTTGCTTTCCAAAATCACCAAAGAAAAGATATGAGGAAAGTAAGAGCAATTTAGGATGATTCTCATAAAGAGACCAGACAGACATACAGATTTGTGCTCAGGAAGCCTGAAGTCTGTGATTCAGAAATCACAATACTCCGAATGGTCCAGTAGACAGCAATGGGAATCAAATTGGTGGCAGCTGACGTCTGAGGTGAGTCGGGTGTTTTGTACTGAGAGGGGAGCTCCTCAAATGCCACAATGCAATTGGTCAGATCCAACATGACCTTGACAATGTTGCTGATAAATTCATACCTATGTTGCAGTCCCAGAATATCATCGCAATTCTGTGTTTCGGGAACATGCTTCAACATTGCAATAGATGTAGCAAGAGAGTTGGTGGTATAAAGCTGAGTTATCAACCGGACCTCCCCAAAGTTCAATGCAAAGGAAGCTAAGGCTATTACCACCTTTGAATCCCATGAATAGCTTGAAAGCATGCTCAGAATTCCCATAGATGTCGAATGAGAGTTTCCTCCAGTAGAACACTTGTAAGTAATCTGACAAAACCATTGACATGTCTTAACATTAACAGATAATTAGAAGCCCGTACACTTGTTGGGGTATTAATTATTGGCCATTGTCTTGGAGAATTCAAGTTCATGAGAGGTTTGATATCTCTAGTTGAATATTGACACTAGTTTCTATTTCCAAAATCAAAATCGAAAGCATCAAGTAGAAGATTTTCTCATCTACTTAACTACTATAGGAAAGTGAAATTTCTATTAGTAGTTGGCTGACACCTGACTGTGTTTAAGACCTTATCATTTAACGTGCATGAATTGTTGGCATTTGTTTATATGAGAAATAAAAGAGCAAGTTAAGGTTTTCTTCTTCTGTTTTCATTTGTTAATGCAAACTGCCTAGTATTTGAGGTTATATTAGACTTTGACTAATCTGTCCATGTACCAGATGATGGAGGCAGTACAGTAAACTTAGAATATCAGGCCGCGTGTGGTGGATTGATTCGGGATTCTAAGGGGGAGTGGATACTGGGATTTCAGAAATAGTTAGGTTCCATTCCTTCAACTTCTGCCAAGGTATTTATTTGCATTACTCTCACAAGTCTTCAAGTTTGTGGTCAGCATGGGTTTTAGAAAGTCTTGGCCCACACAGACTCTTTGGAGGCCTATCGCTTGATTATGTTAGATTGTGGTCATGATCACCCATTGAGATAGGAGGTTTGGTTTCTGCCATTGGGAACATTATATACGCAGGTTGGGAGATTGAAATTAGGTATGCACCAGAATAGTGTAGAAATGGTTTTGTTATCAGCACCACCACCTGGATGTTGCACATGTATGAAACAAGATATATTAAATAGATGGCAAATTGAGCCAGAGTCTGCTCTAGTGTAATATGTTCAAGCATTATGCTTGCCACTTTGATTCAAAAAAAAAAAAAAAGAAAAGAAAGAAAGAAAGAAAGAAAAAAAAGACTAATCTGAATTTTGTTGGGTTAAGCCTCTCCTAAAAATGTCTTCTACATACACATGGGCTTGAACTCGAGTACTATTTTCAAGAGAAACCTTCTTCCTTCCGCTATTACCATTCACCGACACCTATTGGTTTAGCTCTTATTTTGTGGGAAAAGCAAGTGCACAGTCACTAGAAGGAAAAGTTATCTTGAATTCATTCAGCGCAAAGGCTACTTATCTAAAGATGCAAAAGATTTATCTACTCATAGTCATGTATAATACAAGCATCTAAAATGTCTCTTTAGTTCCAGTTCATCCCATATTATTCCTGCACCAAATATATCAAATTATCATGTTGTATATTCTATAGGGACATATTTGAACAAGAACACGTTGCCAGCATAAAGGAATGGATAAACCTTTTTCTCCTAATTTTTTTAAGGTAGCTTATGCAGCTTAGTCAGAAAAAAAATCATTTACACAAATGAATCTTTATCGGTGACAATCGATAACCAAAATAAGGATATAAAAAAACTTAACCTTCCTATGAAATTTCCATAAAACCACTCACTCTAAACAAGAAAGCAAACCTGGCAGGAAATTTTACTGATTATTTGTGACAAATTATCAAGTATGTGAGGAAGAACAGCATTGTCACCCAACGCATCCAAGTTTGCTTGTTTCCCCTGTTGAAAATTTCATCAAAATCAATGAGGAACACGCTTTAAGAAAGAAGAGTAAAAAATGGCAATACTTTTCATATACCTGAACACCAGGAGGGATGGCGGCAGTGATATGGTGAAAGATGTCTTGAACAACGTTAAGAAGAGGTCTAACATCAATGTGTCTATCAACAGGAGGAGCATGAGTGGCAACAACTTGCTTCATCACTGCATGATCATCTGATGCTGATAATGTAAGGCGTTTAGCCATTGGTTGCATTGTTTGGGGTACCATTGTAATCTTTACTTCAATGAAAATTCTGGGCAAGGAAATGAAGAATCAACAGAAACAAGGAATTTGGTAATACTAGCTACTTAAAGGAGAGTAAATGATTGTTAGATTCTGTTGAATACACTTTTTCTTTTTTTGGACAGTAATAATTCTGTTGAACTTTTATACCTTGCTTCATTTTGGGATTAAACCATGAAGTAAAGTATTGGAATTGGGGAAATCCTGAAAAAGACTTGTCCCCGTCTGTTCTTAACTTTTTGCCAAAGGCTAAGTAATGCTTTACAAAAATAAAAATAAATAAAAATTTAAATAATAAGTATAAATATTATTCATACGGAATTGTTGCATACACCATCCCAATTCTATAATTTACAAAGGTAATACAACTGCTGAGTAATATGTGCAACTTTAGACGATATTGGCCAGAGCTATGTAATACAGTGATATTGCTGGCATTACCTTATATTGAGATCTATGTGGCTAAGTGGTCACGGATTAAATCCTGGAGACAGCATGTCCGCTTGAAGGGGTAAACTGCCTGCATCTTACTCTCCTAGACCCCACCTGATGGAAGCCTTGTGCACTGGGACCTTATATTGAGCTTACTGATTCCCAATGAGAAATTGCTCCTGGTAAATTTGAGTCCACGGGCAACGATAATGATTGAGTTGAGATTGAAGTTCTTGTGGTGTTGACTAGTTTGAACCATTGGCTAGCAGGATCACAGGAATGATCTCTGTTCAAGCATTTGCAAGTGTTGGTAACGAGGTTGTTGTTGGAATCCACATCTAGACAAACAGAAGAACCATCTGTGAGTTTTGATGAAAGATGCATCTTAGATTCTGATATCATGTCCCATTTGGAATTAGGCCCTGAACATATTATTCCTAGTTTTGCTGGCATCCCTAAGTCCTCTGCTTGTAAACAGAAATATGTTCCCTTCACTGTGAGTATCTTCTGGGGTGTGTATTTCCAGCCTTCAGCTTCAGAGCAGTATCCTAATGTCAATGGGTCAAGCAGTGATTTTCTTTGCACGCAGAGACCTGTCAATGGATGGAATATTACTTTATATGGTCTGCCTTCTGATATTCCTGGCCCTGCATATAAATTTCAAAATTTCTCAATATTAACAAATCATATGTGAAGGGGAAAATCTATATTAACTAGACTTTTGAATCACTGAAGAATGTCTGGCAAGAGAGATTCAAGTTGGAGTTATTCTGATAAAGCATGCCACATGTATCAATAGAAGAGTTTAATTCAAGCAATAATTAATCGGATTAAACTAAGCAGTGGAATCAAATTTTCTCATGGATTCTCTCCGATGTGCAAAAGAATGTGTTAGAAAGACAGATAGAGAGAGAGGGGGGGGGGGCGGGGGGCAGTGAAATTCATTTATATGGGTTTCACTTTCTTCCCTCTTACTCTCTTTTACCAGAATCATTGGGGAAAAAGCTGTTTGTTAAAGTAGAAAAGGGAAGAGAGGTGAGGCCAGCAAAATTCATCCATATAATTATGCCCACTTTTTCGAACACTTTTGGTATTTGAAAGAAGTTATTCTTCTTGGATTTCTAAGAGTATCTGTAGATAACTCACATTGGATTTAGATCCCATGAAGCAGTTGTTCAGATTCTATTAATCTCTTCTATCCATCCATTCTAATCCTCTCTAAATGCTACTACCTCCGATCAATAATATAAGTTCTAGTTTGTAGTTCTAAATTCTAATTCTCTCTAAATGATACTCTCTTTAGTCTTTGATATAAAATTTAGTTTATAATGCAATTTGTACTATAAATTAGATCTTATATTAAAAAGGGAGATAGTATTGAATAACATGAAGTACTTAACTTTGGGTTGTATTGAAAGTAAAGAGCACAAGTTTTTGATAGAATCATGACCCAAAAGCTTATAAGGCTCCTTTTTTAGGTAATCCTATCAATGTGAGTTTCATCACAATGCACCCGCTTGACAGCAAATGTTCCAGCGGCTCCACACTACAGCGTTTCATTTAGCCTCTTGCTGGTCAGGCAGCCCTTTTTGCATTGTGATGAGTCCTACATTGGGAGGTTACTTTAAAAGAAGGCATTGGAGTACCCAACTCCAACAACTCTTTACATAAACTTTACTTGTTTACTTGAGAACTTGAGAAGGCAATGAATATGTTCATACCTCGAAAAGGAGATTGGAGAGAAGAGATCCTCTGCAAGAAAGAAGAATTCCTGACATCACGCCAATCCCAGTTGAAAAGCCCATAATACTCATTCATTCCAACGACACCTTGCCTAAGGTAATAGCTTCCAACAAGTGTCCATAATGCCCAATCCAAGTCATGTTCAGCAGCCAAACCCAAGAAACAACCCAAGTACCTGTTATCATTCTCGTTGGTGCCTCTTAAGTCCACACCAAACTCGCTCACAAACAATGGCCAACCTCTTTCCACCAAATAACCCGCCAGTCTCATCACGTTCCCTGAAACTTGGCCACACACTTGGTTTGGGTTGCCGTGAAGCCATGCTTGACCGTCCGTGAAGGCGTACCAGTGAACTTCGAATACTAGTTTCCTCTCGAACGTTAGCTTAACGGGTCGGTTCCAGAGGAAGGACAAGTCTTTGTCGAAATTTAGGCCAGAGAGAATCACAAGAACGTCCTTGTTTGCTGCATGCACGGCTTCTGCTCCTTTTGTCATGTACCTTCACTCAAAATCAAAACATGTGCCTCTCAGTTTCATTGTTATCTTTTTTCTTTGACCAGTAGTTATTTTTAAATTTTTTTCCTTTTTAATCTCTGCACCTACTAAATGTCTAAATGTGTGTATATACAGTAAAGGGAAGAGACATATATACTGCCCCATTCCTTTTTATAAAATTCTTAAGTATGTCATATTTCTTTTTATAATAAGATGACCATTTTTCATTTGGAAGGCAGGCAGTTCCAATGGCATGTTTTTAGTATGTTTTCACCATTAAGTGGATGTTTGAAAAGTTTGCAAACTTCTCATTTTACCTTCACTTAATTATAACAATTATCATGTTATTATTGACTTTAAGTTCTAGGTTTAACTAATATACTGAATATAACATATTTTCTTTTCCACGCAAATTAAATGAGGACATTTTTAGAAAACAAAATTTATTTTTTCCATAATTAATTTATTGTACCTAATAAATTTTAACTACATCTTCTAATAACATAACTTAATTCGGTTAATCATATCTTATAAAAAGGGGATGGAGGGTGTATTGATGATGACCCCGAGTGATTTTTTTTCCCCCAGCTTCAGCTTACATAAAATATTATGTACAACTTTATGTGTATATAAAATTACGACTTTTACTGGCGTAAAATCAATTTAATGGGATATTGGTCCAAAAAATTTAAGGTGGGATATTTACACATTAATGAGCTAAATTGTGAACATATAAATATCAAAACTAATATTTAATTTACAACAATTCATACTAGTAATAAATCACACACAATCTGGTTTAATTTTTTTCTTGCTATGCATACAAAATTGTGTCTAGTTGGTTCAAATTAAATTAAGGGGAAAACAAGAGTTTTTTTTTCCAGAAAAAGTAGTGTTTTTTATTATAAATACTTAGATTTTACACACACACACAAGAAGTAACTTTTCTTTACACAATCCAACCAAAATTGTAATTTATTTTAAATTTAAAATATTTTGTTCACATCTGATTGAAAAATCAAAGATAAGATATTTCTTTAAAGAACATTAAGCACACTAGTTTAAAAACTTTAGATAAACTATTTTCTTATAAATTTAAAATTATAAAAACGAATACGTGACTTCCACAATTCATGAAATTATAGGTATTCTATTAAAAATCAACAAGACTGTAAAAATATTACAGGGATTTGGTAAAAAATTTAATACATACATACATATACATACACACACACGCACAGATATATATATATATATATATATATATATATATATATATATATATATATAGAGAGAGAGAGAGAGAGAGAGAGAGAGAGAGAGAGAGAGAGAGAGAGAGACGGTGGAAAGGGAAGAAAGGGAAAAGAAACCAAATGATTTGATAAAAAAGATTAGTTGAAACCATGAGGACTTGCAAATTAGTTATAGCAAAATTAATATTATATGATAGTAAATTCTTTTGTTGCATATTTTTAAGAAATTAATAAGATATATAAAAAATTCGTTATCAACAATGTGAAATTACGATAATGCCCCCATTGACGTTAGATGAAGAATTAATCAATGTGGATAGATATGGAATATGGTCAACAAAATATGGATATATATAGAACATGGGAAACGATAGATGACGATATGGATAGATGTATGGGCTAAAAGCCTAAACATGATTGGGCTGTTGGAAAGAAGATGACGTACGTACCTATACCAGTCATTGACGTTTTGTTTGGGGCCTCGCAGTTCATTCCTCAGGCTCATCCCGACCACATAGCTCACTCCATTGAACAGCGAAGCCATCTTCGTGAGCCCCTCCACCCACAGCTCCGGGTCGAAATCCCGGTCGCCGAAGAATCCATTGCCGTCAGAGTTACTGCAGCACCACCCCGGCTTCGTCATGTGGTTGTCCAATATCACCATCACTTCCTCCTCCCCCATCTTCTCCACCACCCACTGAGTAATTAACATCCATCAATCTTAGCCCTAAATTATAGCAATCGATGTGAAATTAAAGTGTGAGGAATCACTATTTGTACCTGGTAAGCTTGGATAAGGGGAAGATCGATGATGGAAGGGTTATTGGATTGGATGCCGGCGATGGATTCGAGGAGGCCGAGGTTGAGGAAAGACTGCCGGACGGTGAGGGAGGCGAGAGAGTCGTCGGTGACGAGAAGAATGGGCCAAGTTAATCTCACGCAGTTGAATCCCATCGACTTGATCTGTTTGGAGATCACATCCACAGGCTGCTTGCTCAGACCTTCTGCAAGTAAGGGTTCCAGATGCGACACCCAATTCACACACGCCAGCTTCACTCTCTCGCCGTCTTCCGTCACGACCCACCGCGAATTCGTGTACAGTGGCTGAGACAACGCCGTTAGAAGCGGAACGGTCGAGAAACAGAGCAGAGCCAAAAAGCTAAACAAGAAGAAGGAAGGCGTCGTCCCCATCTTCGTCGTGGTCATAATTTGCGGATTTGATAATAAGATAGAGTAGAGCACTGTGCTTTTATATTCGGAGCTTTCCTTCATGGTTTGGTTTCATTCCATCGTTGACGGTTGAACCGTCTTTATCAATATGTCTCGTCTTGTATTACTGTTTCTTGCCTTCTACTAATTTTTTCTAGGCGTACTTGTCCCTACTTCTGTTTGATTAGCGTTCACTCAATGGAATTCTACTACTACGCTAAATTAATTCACAAATTCTCATAATTTATTTAACTTAAAATTAGATTAATGGAATTTATCCGATTTAAGTTTTATAAAAAAAAATACCGTGTATTAAAATGATATTAAATGAATCTGGGAATACAAAATTTATGAATTTTATAAATTAAAATATAATATGAAACTAATGAAAAGTAAATAACAAGAACAAGAGATTTTAGAGAGAGAGAGAGTAGAAAGAAGTTCTTATTCCAGTATATAATCTGAATGTTTACAGAAGGCCTCTATTTATAGAAGAAAAATGAGCCTTTAGTATAATTTCCACTCTGGGTCATTTGATGCAATTTTCCCTTTTTAACACAACTGTTTACTCACGGGAATGCATTCCCGTGAGATTATATAATTGTGTGGGGGTCCCACCAAATAGTAAACTACTATGCGTGGGTCCCATGTCATCTTGTAATATTTAGAGACCGTGAGTCAATGGACATCTACATAATAAGTATATTCATAATACTCCCCCCTTGGATGTCCATTTATGAATATGCCTCATTAAAAACTTTAACTATGAAAAACCCAGTGGAATAAAAACCTAGCCAAAGAAAAGAGTACATCATTCATTGATACACTATCCAGTGCTGCCTCATTAAAAACCTTTCTAGGAAAAACCCAGTGGGAAAAAACCTAGATAAGGGAAAAAGAGTACAGCGTGTATCGACTCCCCCTGTTGATAACATTAGTATTACTCCCCCTGATAACATCAGTTGAGATCTTTGAGTCTTCGAAGACCAATACCATGGACAAGCTTCTCAAAGATTGCTTCTGGAAGTAACTTGGTAAATAAATCTGCTAAATTTTCACTTGAACCGATTTGTTGGATATCTATTTCACCATTCTATTGAAGATCACGAGTAAAGAAGAATTTTGGTGAAATATACTTAGTTCTATCGCCCTTGATGTAACCTTCCTTAAGTTGGGCAATACATGCAGTATTATCCTCATATAGAACTGTTGGAACCATTTTACCAGAAGATAAATGACAAGTAGTTCGTATATGATGAATTACTGACCTCAACCACACACATTCTTGACTTGTTTCATGCATTGCTAGGATTTCTGCATTATTAAATGAAGTGACTGATATAGTTTGTTTCATAGATCGCCATGAAATAGTTGTACCTCCACATGTAAATACATAGCCTGTTTGTGATTTTCCATCATGTGGATCAGACATAAATCTAGCATCTGAATAACCAATTAGTTCATGTTTAGATACATTTGAATAATATAACCCCATATCCATAGTACCTCTGAGGTAACGAAAAATACACTTTACACCACTCCAATGCTTCTGTGTTGGTGCAGAACTATATCTTGCTAATAAATTAACAGCAAATGATATATCAAGTCGTGTGTGATTATCAAGATACATTAATGCTCCAATAACACTAAGATATGGTACTTCTGGACCAAGTAATTGTTCTACACCTTTTTCATTAATTACTTGGGGTTGGAATGGATCTTTTTCTTTTATCAAAGACCTTACAACCATTGGAGTACAAAATGGATGTGATTTATCCATATAAAATCGTTTTAGAACCTTCTTTGTATAAGTTTCTTGATATACAAAGATCTCATCCTTCAGGTACTCAATTTTTAATTCAAGACAAAATTTTGTCCTACCCAAATCTTTCATTTCAAATTCTTTCTTTAAGCAATTAATTGCTTTTGAAATCTCTTCTAGAGTTCCAATAATGTTGATATCATCAACATAAACAGCAATTATAGCAAATTCGTTTCTCGATCTTTTCATAAAACTACATGGGCATATCGGATCATTTTTGTACCTTTCTTTCAACAAATATTCTTTAAGACAATTATACCACATACGCCCTGATTGTTTCAAGCCATATAGGGACTTATTTAATTTGATCGAGTATTGTTCTCGATAATTTGAATTAAATGCTTCTGGCATCTTGAGTCCTTCAGGGACTTTCATATAGATATCACTATCAAGTGAGCCATATAAATAGGCAGTCACGACATCCATTAGATGCAAATCAAGCCCTTCATTTGCTGTTAGGCTAATTAAACAGTGAAAAGTAGTTGCATCTACTACTGGTGAATATGTTTCTTCAAAATCAATGTCAGGTCTTTGTGTAAAGCCTTGGGCTACTAGGCGTGCTTTGTACCTTGTAATTTCACCTTTTTCATTTCTTTTACGTACAAAAACCCATTTATATCCAACTGGCTTTACATCTTTAGGTGTATGGACTATAGGTCCAAATACTTTTCGTTTTGCCAGTGATTTTAACTCTGCATTTATGGCATCTTTCCATAGGAGCCAATCTTCTCGTTGTTGGCACTCACTAATGGATTTTGGCTCATGATCCTCTTCATTATTCATCACATCATATGCTATATGATTAGCAAAAATGTCGTCAACGTTGACTTCATTTCGATTCCATTTGATACTATTTGTGACATAATTTATTGAGATCTCATTGTTTTCATACATTTCAGGTACCTGGATCTTTTCTGGGGCCACAATATTCTCTTCTGGAGATAATATCTCTTCATGAAGTGGCTCATTCAGAGCTACACTTTTTCTTGATTATCCTCGACTTGGCCATCTATAATCTTAGCTCCTTTTCTTTTTCGAGGACTTTTATCTTTGGAACCAATAGGCCTTCCACGCTTCAGACGTGCTTTTGATTCATTTATAATCGGTTGTCCTACCGGGACATCAATTCGAATAGGAGCATTAGCGGCTGGAATATGTGACTTGATCACTTTCTTTGGGTCAGTGAATGCTTCTGGCATTCGATTAGCTAAATTCTGTAAATGAATTATCTTTTGAACTTCTAGTTCACATTGTTTTGTACGAGGATCAAAATGAGTCAATGATAATTCATTCCAGCTAATCTCTTTATTCAACTGCTTATTTTCTCTCCCTAATGTTGGGAAGACTGATTCATCAAAATGACAATCTGCAAATCATGCAGTAAATAAATCTCCTGTAGATGGTTCTAAATATTTTATAATTGAAGGAGATTTATACCCAACATAAATTCTCATTCTTCTTTGAGGACCTATTTTAGTACGTTGTGGAGGTGCTATTGGCACATATACTGCACATCCAAAAGTCTATATATGGGAAATATTAGGTTTTTCACCAAAAACAATTTGTAAGGGGGAAACTTTTAAATAACTAGTTGGCCTTATGCGAATTAACATTGCTGCATGCAAAATGGTATGGCCCCAAGCAGAAATTGATAAATTAGATTTCATAAGTAAAGGTCTTGCAATAAGTTGCAATCGTTTTACCAATGATTCTGCAAGTCCATTTTGCGTATGAACATAAGCTACAGGATGTTCAACATCAATTCCAAGGAACATGCAATATTCATTAAAAGCCTGTGAAGTAAATTCACCAGCATTATCAAGATGTATTTTCTTGATAGGATAATCAGGGTAATGTGCTCTTAATCTTATCAATTGAGCAAGTAATCTCGCAAACGCCAAGTTTCGAGAAGATAGTAAGCACACATGTGACCATTTAATTGATGCATCAATTAAAACCATATAATACCTAAATAGTCCGCATGGTGGGTGTATCGGCCTACAAATATCTCCCTATATCCGTTCTAGAAATGTGAGAGACTCACTTTCTACTTTGCTTGGTGATGGCCGAATAATTAATTTTCCCTTGGAACATGCATCACATGAGAAATCATGGGATTTTGGTATTTGTTTCTGTTTCAAGTTATGTCCGCATGAATTCTCTATTATATGCCGCATCATAATTGACCCGGGATGGCCTAACCGGTCATGCCAAACATTAAATATGCCTTTATCAGCATGCTTCTGGTTTTCCATAACATTTATTTCAATTGTACTAATATATGAATAGTACAAACCAGAAGATAACATAGGTAATTTCTCCAGAACATATTTTTCACCATATCTAACAGTAACAATTTGTAGATATTCTTTATTCTTCTCATTTATAGTCTCAATATGATATCCATTTCGGCAGATATCTTTAAAACTCAACAAATTTCTATGAGACCTGGAAGAATACAAAGCATCATTAATAACAAATTTCGTACCAGTGGGTAATATTATTATTGCTCTTCCAGAGCCTTCAATCAATCTCATATTACCCACTATGGTATTGATGCTTGTACTACAATTTGTTAGATGTGAAAAATATTTCTTATCTTTAAGAATTGCATGTGTCGTTGCACTATCAATAAAACATATATCTTCATTCTTGTGTGCAATATTTGAAATATCCATGAGCTTCATAAAAAGAAAAGAAATGCATTAAAACATATTTAATATAGGAGATGCATTAAAAACATATTTATTATACATAATTGGCAACAAGTCAAAGCGAAACAAAATAATTATTACAATTTCCGCAAAAACTTATTTAATCATAAAAATCTTCCACCTCCAAGTGAGACATAACATCATCATTTGGCTCATTGATATCATTATCCTTATGAGTGTTATTGTCACATTCCACATTATTAACACTCCTTTTTATAGAGGTTTGGTAAAGTTTCGCTAAATATTCTGGCGTACGACAATTACGTACCCAGTGTCCCTTCATACCACACCGAAAACATTTATGTTCTACAACTTTTGAAGGACCTTCTTTATCATTCTTCTGTCCTTCATTATTCATCTTTTTCTGGTGGGTATAAGGACTATAATAACCTCTTCCACCATGATAAGAATCATGATTATTTCTGCCTCCACGATTTCCACGTCCCCGTCCACGACCACGGCCACGACCACGACTGCGACCACGGCCACGACCATGATCATTCCGTACACTCACATTCGCTTCAGGAAATGGGGAAGATTTAGTGGGACTATTATCATGATTTTTCATCAATAACTCGTTATTTTGCTCGGCTACTAATAAATATGAGATTAACTCAGAATATTTTTTAAAACCTTTCTCTCGATATTGCTGTTGTAAAAGCAAATTCGAAGCATGAAAGGTAGAAAAAGTTTCTCTAATAAGTCCTCATCAGTTATTTTCTCACCACATAATTTTAACTGAGAACTTATTTTGAAAACTGCTGAGTTATACTTACATACAGTTTTAAAATCTTGTAGCTTGAGATGAATCCATTCATAACGAGCTCTAGGCAAAATCACCATTTTCTGATGATCATACCTATCTTTCAAACTAGTCCACAATTCAAATGGATCTTTTACCGTTAAATATTCAATTTTCAAACTTTCATGAATGTGGTGTCGGAGAAAAATAATAACTTTAGCCTTTTCTTGATGGGACGCATCATTTCCCGGCAATATAGCTTTTCCAAGGTCCTTTGCTTGAAGGTGGATTTCAGCATCTAAAACCCATGATAGATAATTCTTCCCGGTGATGTCAAGAGCATTAAATTCAAGATTTGAAAGGCTGGAAGACATGATTCAAACTAAAAATAATAATAATAATTAGAATCATAATATAAAATCTTATTATAAATTAAAATATAATTTAAAGAACTGTAAATAAACATGCTAAGAAAATAAAAAGAAGATGAGATAGGAATGGTAGTAAACTCACAGCGAGACCTATCTCATCCAAAGGTAAGAAAGAGAATGCATATTTAATATATAGTATATAGAAAGAAGTAAAGAATTAAAATAAACAAATGGAGCCCACTAATAAATATACTAGTGTCGCCACCATAAAAGGTAAATAAATGCATAAATAAATGGAGCCCACTAATATTAGTGTTGCCACCATAAAAGATAAATAAATGCATAAATAAATAAATGGTGCCCACTAATATTAGTGTCGCTTCTATGAAAAATAAATAAAGCAGTAAATAATTAAATTAAACAAATGGAGCTTAGTATCGCCATCATGAAATAAATAAATAAAGCAGTAAGTAAAGAATTAGAATTAAATTACAAATGGAGCTTAGTATCGCCACGATGAAATAAATAAAGCAGTAAATAAAAAATTAGAATTAAATTACAAATGGAGCTTAATGTCGCCACCATGAAATAAATAAATGGGAAGAATATATAAACATAAATAAATTACTGTAAATAATAAAATATAAATTTACCGTGAATAGTAAAATTACTATTCATTGTAAATAGTGAATAAAATAAATTACTGAAAGATTAAATCTAGACTTCCATATAGGAGTCAAAATGAATAACAATGTAAAATTACTGAAAAAGGTAAAATTAACATGAATAGTAAAAATTACTATTTGCTGTGAATAGTAAATGGTAAATAATCTCAAATCTTAACCATGGAACCCAATGTTCAAAATAATCGATAAAAGTAGAACTTTAATTCCATATAATGGTTTTAATTCCATATAATGGTTAAGATTATCCCAGATAGATAAAATGAATATATATAATGAAAATATAAAAGATAATAAGAAAATCCTACCTTTGGTAAAGTGATTGTGCTGATAAAGTAATATAAAACTGATGAAAAGTAAATAACAAGAACAAGAGATTTTAGAGAGAGAGAGAGTAGAGAGAAGTTCTTATTCCAGTATATAATCTGAATGTTTACAGAAGGCCTCTATTTATAGAAGAAAAATGGTTCTTTAGTGTAATTTCCACTCTGGGTCATTTGATGCAATTTTCCCTTTATTACACAACTGTTCACTCACGGGAATGCATTCCCGTGAGATTGTATAATTGCGTGAGGGTCCCACCAAATAGTAAACTACTATGCGTGGGTCCCATGTCATCTTGTAATATTTAGAGACTGGGAGTCAATGGATATCCACATAATAAGTATATTCATAACAAAATAAACATTATTAAAATGGTTTAAATCATATCAACGGGTTCTAGTGAAAAAGGGTTTTGGCCTCCTTAAACATTAGCCTCAATAATATTTTCATGAATTTAAATAAAATGAATTATAGGGATCTCATTTATAATTAAAAACTCATGGATACTTTTTTTTTTGTCTTATTCTATTAAAATTGATTGCAAAATCTAGATATTATCCATAAAAGGATTACTTCTCCCTTCTTCTTCCGTAGAGACTAGATATGTTTTTTCTATCGAATTAGAGACTCGAGAATTTGGATTACTAGAAAATGGTTTTTTAGTAGTAGTTTGTATGTTGCTTCAAGTTTTAAAATATGCGTATACCTAATTTTGTCGAATTTGACGGCATATTTGGCTTCCTTTCGTATTTGTAGTTTTGTTATTTGTACCAACGAAATGGCTCAACTTAAGTAAAACTACGTGACATGGAATATTAATTTGCTATTAAAGATAGCGTCGAGGCTGGGATGGGTTTCCGTGAAGTATTGGGACAAAGATATTTGAAAAATCACAAATACTATTACTAAAACTTTTTTTTTTGGGTTAAATAATACCAATAGTATTTTTTTTTTACAATCGACATTTACTTTATTTCAATATATATAAGGTCAATCTAAACGGAAAATTAATCTTTTACCTATAATAACGGCTCGATTTTAACTTGGGGTGGGAACTTGTTTATTTAGCTTAACATGCCAAACTTAGTCTCATTGACAAACCTGTTAAGTCATTCAAGCGGCCTAAACCTATTATAGATTTATAAAAATTAAAGAAATTGTAATTTTTAAATCATTAACTCCTTTGAACTTTTCCTATGCTGTTTCTCTCAATTTCTCGCTCTTTTTTACAATATATTTAGTTTGAGGAGAGATGAGGTTTTTATTAAATTGTCATTAATGAAAAGGATATTCATTTTTGTTAAAAGTATATTTTTAAAATATTAAAAATATTTCATAAGCAATTTGGTCAATATGAAATAAAAAATTTCTTTTCCTCTCCTTTAGTTCCCTCTTCTCCCCTAAAACCAAATATACCTTAGGGTGTGTTTAGTTTGAAATAAGAGAATAAGAGAGGATGGAGGGAAGACTAATATTTTCGGTGAATATATTAGTCCAAAACATTAGTCTCTCTTCTCTTTCCTCAAACCAAACACATTAGATGAGTAAGAGGGCCTTGATTGGTACCAATTAAATTGTAGGAGGTCCTTCAAAATGAGGGAATTTGGAAGGAGGGGTAATATTTTGATATGTCCATGCTATTTTACCCACAAATATTTTTGTAATTCCTAAATCTCCCTCTGAACTGCCAGCTTCCATCGCCCGCGATCTCATTATCTCCTCCATTGATCCCCAGCAGCAAAATCTCTACCTTCTGTTGCGACAACCTTCATCATGGACATCTCCCTCTCTATCTCACTGTCTTGGCTTGCGATAATGGCGTCAATAACCTTTATTTCCTTGTCTCTTGTGCCATTTTAATTACTGGCACCGTACGTCTCCAGCTCGATTAATGGCGTTTTAGAGCTCATGTCGTCTCTCTCCTTATTAGATCTGCACATCATCTCTTTCCTCCTCCACACTTTCCTTATTACTCCTTTTTCTCTTTATTATTTATACCTCTCTCCCCCTCAATCCCAAAATCAGATTCAACAGCCACCACATCTGGAGTTTTGGTTAGAAATTACAAAACCAAGTTATTTTGAATAAACAAACAATATATATGGCCACAAAAATTAAGAATCATATTAGTGTTTGGATTTTATTATTTTTCTTCTGGAGTATTTGGTCAAAAAACTAAGAAATTGTAAGGTGTCGATGATATGGCACATTAGCAATGGCAAAAATGTAGAATATATGGAAGCGAAAGGGAGACCAGTGGTGGAGGAAGGAGCGTGGTTCTTAGCAGAACCGACTTCAGGCCTTTGTACATATATCAGACTTCAATCCGTGGCTTACCTTTTTAATAGGCTCGCTTGTCCTAACGTATTTCCACCCCAAAATTCATTTCCTGTACTTTAACTTAACTTAGAACAATTCAATCCTTATAATGTCAACTCGGCGCAACTGAATCTCTAAACCCCCTAACTTGATTTATGCTATTCAACTATACAAACAAATACATCGTGATTCTATCTTTCTTCATCATGATTTCTTTGGTAACGTGTGGTGGATGATCAAAAGGAAAAAGATATATATATAATCTTCTCTTGGACTATATCTAAACAAAGAAATTCGTTTAAACTAGTTATTTATTTAAAAAAATGTGTTGATTTTCTTCAAATGCCCTCTTTAAGTCATTTGTATTTATATTAACTCTTGATGCAAACTCTCTTAATATGTGCATCAATAAATATAGTTTATGAAAAGTTGATTAAAATGGGTGGACAAAATTAATTGAGGTCTTGTACCAGTATCTAGGACCAAAGTTAACTGGTATCTAGGACTAAAGTTAACTCCATCTAACTCTTAAATTATAGATTGGATGTAGTATTTGATTTGATTTTCCAAAATATAGGACCAAATTATAAGATGATTAAAACTACAGGAGACTGAAGTATGAATTACAGGGAATAAAAGTTAAGGAATTGAGTTACATCCAATGGCAGAACCACGTTGTGGATATAAGTTACATGCAATGGCAGAACCACCTTCATCATGTTTATATATATGTATCATATAATATTTTATTTTGGCCAATAATTTGGCCTCGGCTAAGTATTTTATTCTACGTATTTTACTCTTTTTAATGAGGACAATATTATGATGATTAGAGAAAATTATGGGATTATGATTTTGGGAGAGTCTTGAGTTTTTACAATAGATGACTATATATATGTAGAGGATGATTAATGGATAGTTTTAATCAGTTTGGATTTATTCTTTAGCTGTCTTATGATTTTATAATGATTTTTTTTTTAAAATTATAATAGGTTATTTGCTTAGCTGAAATTTAATCAAATCTTTATGTTTTTTAAAAATATTTTTTGGGGTTCATCTTATATTTATTTCATTTTCTCCAATTGTTTTATTTTGAGGTAGGTGGAATGCATGTTTAAGTGTTAATTTTTTTAAATTTCATTATACATATTATTATTAGGGTTTAATGTTTTTGCCTTTACTGTAGAAACATTTTTTCTGTCTCACTCACATAAAGTAAGTGGGTCCCACTAATATTCTCTCTCTCTCTCTCTCTCTCTCTCTTCTCTTTATAATGGAACCTACTCACTTTTATGTGAATAAGGTAGAAAAAATGTTTTTACAGCAAATGTAGAAACATTAACCCTTATTATTATGATTGTGTTTGTGATATCTTTAGGATAATGTTTGGTTTAGATTTGACTTTCCTCTTATATCCTTACCTTCCTTTTCCCCCATTTTTCCTTCTCCACCGTTGGATTAAGATCTCAACGGTCTAGATTTATCCTATAATAAAAAAAATTATTATAAGGGAAAAGAAGGGAGAATGATGGTAAAAAAAGATGATAAATCTAAACCGTTGAGATCTTAATCCAACGGTATAAAAGAGAAAAGGATGGTAAGGGATATAGGAAGAAAGTCAAGTCCGATTGGTTCATTACTCATTGAGCTGTAAGAAGAAAGTAAAATTCTTGTTTGAGATACCTAATGAAAATGTTACTATCTTATATCTTGTTTTGATTTATAATTGTTGGTTATTATTTATTTGTATTTTTTTTAATGTTATGCGATATTATTTAGTAAATAATTCAATATATTTATTTTTTGGCCCTCGCTAAAAATATTCTCTGGTTTTGCCACTGGTTAAATGAAGTTTAAAATTATAAGAACTAAGTTGCATAAAAATGTAAGGATTCATTTATAACCAAGTCAAAACTATGAAACCAAAATATTCATTTATTATTTATAAAATTATGAAGAACGCAAGCTAGTCACTAAAAAAATTAAAAACACAAAATCTAACTATCTAACACACATAACATATTGGTGGTAAACTTTGATTATTACATCTTTGCACGGTTAACACTCAATCAAATAGCAAGTATAACACTCCCTTCGGTCTTTAATAAATGATATATGTTTAGATCGCATCAATCATGATCAAAGGACAAAATGCTAAAGTATCAAATGTTAAAACTGTTGGATCTGACTATCACCCAAGAAGGGGGTGAATTAGGTGTTTGATAAATATTTATGAACTTTAAAAAATCTTTTCGCAATTTATAAATTGACAATAAACAGCTATGCAAATATGTATACTGGAAATATAAGAGTTTAGGGAAGAGAGTATGCAAACTGTGATTTATCCTGGTTCGGTCCAATCCTTGACCTACGTCCAGTCCTCAAGCTCACTTGAGATTTTCAATCCACTATCTGATTTCAACTTGATTACACGTTCTATACTTGGAGTAATCCTCTCACTAGGATTCACTCCAACTTACAAACTGTAATCAATACACCGCTTGATTACACACTCTGTACTCGAAGTAATCCTCTCCCTAGGATTCACTTCCCTTACAAGTTGTAATCAACACAATGTGTTTCCCACTCAAGATCACTCAATCTTGAGTAACTCTCAAATAGAATGATTAACAATCAATCTTCTCTCTCAAAAGTGAATATGATGAACACTGAAGCACAAGACAAATAATCTCACTCTCTAAGATAAATTATATGATCATTGAGATATTTAGAGAGTAGATGAAGCAGACATTAGAATTTTGGCATTTTCACTGTGTAAGCTCACGTCCCTGTTTTCCACTGTATTTGTCCTCTTTCGTCTGTGTATTTTGCTCCTCATTTCTGGGCTCCTTATATAGATGAAAAAGTTTGAATCTTCTATCAAAATATGTCTGTTAGAGCTCCACTGAGAAAATTGCCGTTGGAAGTCCACTGAGGGTATGATTCTTAGAGCGTCTCTGTTTTTTGGTTTTTGCTCCCAATAATGGCTGACTGTCTTTTGATCTGGAGGATAATATTGATTTCTGCTTTTTGGTCCCAATAGTAGCCATTAGTGCTCTTATCTCAAGTATAAACAATATAGATGACCCACTGAGAATTTTGCTGACTGAAGCCCACTTGAGAATGTAGTTGATCAGAATATGTCTGTTAGACTCATTTGAAGATTATTTGTGAATTTGGTTTCAGCAGTAGTAGACAACCCTTTGATCTGGAATATAAACAATTAGAAGATAATATTTATCTTGCTTTGTCAGAATGGGCAGCAGAGGAATTGTCCATAATTGTTTAATTCCAAGTTGCAAATATTCTCTGACATATGTGCTGACATCCCATACTGCATCTTCACTTTACAGCTCAGCATTTGAATCTCCATGAAATTCTTCATTTGATCATCTAAAACTTACTAGAAAATTGTTCAAACAATGTTAGGAATAATAGTAAGTGATGATATGAAGTAATGAAATTATAATCAATAATTTTCATTTTACGAGCACGGTGTTTTGCGAAGCTTCCTTGAATTCTGTCTTCGCATTACTGCAATTGCTTATGTATGACTGCAGTAGCTTCGGATTGAAATGGAATCAGTCACTTTCTGACTTCACATTACTGCAGTAAATCATGGATGACTGCAGTAACAAGATGTCCATTTCCTCTCTGTCTGAGTATGACTGCAGTAGCTCACTTGGTGACTCGAGTTGAAATGAAATTTGCTACTTTTATTCTTACTGCAGTAGCTAAATATGACTGGAGTAGATTGATGATCAATTTCTCTCTATCTTCAATCTTACTGGAGTCATCACTTGGCTACTAGAGTAACAAAGGTTCATCTTTGTTTCTGTCTTCAATATTACTGGAGTAATAACCTTGTTACTGGAGTAACTCATGTTCATTTAGCTTTTGTTTGCGATCTTACTGGAGTAACCTCCTGCTTACTAGAGTAATTTAGGTTCAGGTTGTTTCTGTCCTCGAGCTTACTGGAGTATCCTTTCGGTTACTGGAGTAATGCTAGTGCAAAGGCTGTCACATGACTGGAGTAACTATTGCATTACTGGAGTAACTTCGACAGACTATAAGGTTTTGGTTCTGGAGGTGACTGATAATGAAGGGTTACTAGAGTAACTAAGTGACTACTGGAGTAGCCGTATTGGAGTCACCATTTCATTATTGGAGTAATGTTCAAACATATGCGAATAGGCCACAAATTACTGGAGTAATAAGATGTCGACTGGAGTAACCATCAACACTTCACTTATTTGAGAATCAGTTCTAGATTTCTGAACAGAACCTGAATTTCCAAGAAAATCACATCTCTATCATTTGATCTTTGTTTTCGGTGATCTTGATATTTTTGGAAAGGTGTGTGAGTCTAGTTTCATATCCCACTGATTTCAACTCATTTCAATGTATAATTTGTGAGATATCCTCAAATTACTGAACCTTGGTCAGCAGCATGACAGTAACAGGTGGCGTAACTTCAAAAATTCATAGCTCTCTCATTGGATCTTCTTTGGACCTGAATTTTTGATAGGATAATGCCTTGGATTTCTAGTTTCATCCAAAATTAGTTTCACCTCAATACGATCTCTGGTTTGGGAGATATCCTTGAATTACTGAACGTCGCCTAGGTGAAACACTGACAGAATTGCTGGAACATACTTATTACTGGAGTAACGCGGGCCTTACTGCAGTAATTTCAAACTGGAAGCTTTCTGGCTGAGCCGTTACTGCAGTAAGTTAATGATTACTGCAGTAATCATCTGACAGAAATGAATTCAGCAGCTGAAACACGCGAATTACTGCAGTAACTAAGTGACGACTGGAGTAATGAGCACAAGAACCACATGTATGACTGGAGTAATGCGTGGTAACTGGAGTAAGTCAATCATTAATCACCCAGAAGCTTCTGAAACACATATATTATTGGAGTAACACATGGATGACTGGAGTAACTCACTCATTAATCATTTGGAAGCTTCAACTTGCTCATTTTAACTCCGAATTGACTCATTCCAACTTCCAGTTGATCATAGAGACTTCAAGAATCATTATAAAAACTTGTATAATGATTTTCTCATTCCATTTAGTAAGTTTTTCTTTCTTTCTTCTCTCTTCTTGGTTATTCTCCATGAAACAACTCATTCTTTCTTTTCTTCTCTTGTTCTTTCTTCACATGAACAAATCTACATTAAATTGTAGCAATTAGTCAATATATATGATATGAACTTTTTGCTCTTACTAATGGCATAAGACATCATCAAAACTAATTATAACCAACAAAAACATAGTTTCATAATATGTCAATGTTAAAGCACATCATTGAAAGGATAACCTTTATAGGACTCCCAAATGAAGTAGAGATCCATTTACTTGCTTCTCATTTATTGTTCATTATCACATGTGGTATAAATCGCATGCTATAGAGTTACTCTTATACTTTAAGAGCATATATCATTTTGGTTCTACCATCAACCCCATATAAACATAAGTCTAGATAACCTTAGTATCTAAACCCAAATTTTTCTCCTCCGCTCACATTCCATGACATCAATTTTGAAGAATTGACTGTCTAACATGTATCATGGATGTGAGTTTTCATGATTCAATCCATATTTATAATCATTGATCTTATCTTGACTTATTGCATTTTAAGATAGGTGACATAGTTGTTAGTTCTCTATGTGTTTTGTTGATAACTGACAATTGTAAACTTATCATGAAGTTTGTTTTTGGCAAGATGAAAAACTTACTATCAAAGGCAAACTCGAGTTTGGGTATGTAAACTCGAGTTTAAGACTTGACAGAAAGCTGCTCAATTATGCAAGAAAGCCAAACTCGAGTCTGCTTAGACAAACTCGAGTCTGAGGAGTCACAGAAAGCAATCAAAGTTTTTCTCAACAAGCCAAACTCCAGTTTATGAAAACAAACTTGAAGTTTGGGAGATACAGAAGAGCACTCAGAATTTTGAGCAAGACAAACTCAAGTCTGGACCATAAAACTCGAGTTTAGACTAAACAGAAAGAATCCAGGAAACTCAGTATTTTCATAAGTCTTGTAAACTCCAGTCTATGTTTCCAAAATCCAGTTTACACTTGACCAAGATAAAATTCAAAGTTTCAGTTCTTACTGAAACTCGAGTTTGCTTCCCCAAACTCGAGTCTGAATCATACAGAAAGACCGTCAATATGTGTACATTGCAAACTCCAGTTTATAATCCTAAACTCCAGTTTGGAAGTTCTTGAACTTAGGCTTATTCTCATAACATAGACCTAAACTCGAGTTAGTCACTAATTGACTCGAGTTTAGCTTCATGTCCAAAGTTTCATCCCAAGACCAGAGCCCGACAATCCTCACTACAAAAAAAAACCAAACTCGAGTTAATATTTGTAAACTGCCAGTTTAGATCACTGATCAACAGTCATGCTTTCTGGATGAACCCCAAACTCGAGTCTAGAACTACAAAATCGAGTTTGCATCGGAGATTTTGAAAAACCAAATGATGTTGATATGCGAAATCTTTATGGGTCAATTTGAAATTGTTTTATCATATGATACTATTGCTTCTAATGTATTTGATGAAGTTTTAAGTGATTTTTAGACAAGTTCAGCTAAGATCAAGATGGAATCAGAATTGGAATAAAGTGTATTAAATGAAGAACCAAGAACAGGGCTGATCCTTCTCCTCTATCCCAATGGTTCAGCATAGACCATTATGGATCAATTAAATCCCTCTCCAATAGTCTGATAAAGGTTATGGAATGACTGAATACTTGGAAGACCTTCTGCAACAACATATTCCAAGATTCCAGCTGAGAATTGAAAGAACAAAGCAAAATATGCAACTGTCATTTTCCAGATTTGCAGCTAAACATTAGAGAAGAAATTGCAACGGCTAATTCGTCTAGCTAGCCTATAAAAGGCTATGAAGACTTAGAGCAAGATACACACAACCAAGCTACTTTGATTATATTTTGCAATTTGAGTCTGTATTATGATTTTAACTTGTTCTTCAGTGTTTATCATTATCTACTCTTTTTGAGAGTCTTGATTCTTTGAAATCAAAAGTTTTTGGTGTAAACTCAAGGTTGTGGAAACTTGTGAGTGGGGTAGCTTAATTACAAAGTGTAAGGGGGGCAAGTCTTAGGTGAATAGGATTGCTTGTTGTTTGCATTGTTGTAGTTAAAGCTTGTTGAACTAGTGGAATACCCAAAAGATATCTGGGGATTGGACATAGGTCAAGGTTAAGACCGAACCAGTATAAATTCTGTGTGTCAAGCTTTTATTCCCTTACTCTCTTGTTATTTACTTTTCAAAGGTTTTTGAAAAAGAGTTCAAAAAGAATTTTTGAAATCCCCAATTCACCCCCCCTCTTGGTGATTTCTTCCATTTTCAATAGTATATATTTCTTCTTTACCATCAACACTCTTGTTGCTTTGCTAGTGAGCACAATTGTCTCATCTTTGCACACTCCTCCTCAGTGTCAAAGGCAGCGCTCATGTAAGAAGGTCAACTTGACATACTAGACATTGTATACCTACACACATATTCAAAGCCATAATGAAGTATCTATTACTTTATACCTTATACATGCCAAAGAACTTAACTTGTTTCTCATACAAGTCGTTAATTAGGGGACTGAAAATTGTCTAAGCTACATAATCTATCAAATAGTTATATATTTTTATTCAGTTTCACTATTATGCTTAGGGTCTTTTGTCCAGGCAATGACTACATGTACTCATAAAACTTTAACATCGTATTTGAATTCTCCTTTTCAAATCAAACATGTTTAATAAACATTACTAGCCATATAGCCTCTTGTACTACCATAGTACATACTTTGAATGCACATAATCAATGTTCTCTACAACTATATTAGGACTTTTCTGTGAAACCATCTAAATGTCTTTCAAAATGGTTAGACTAGCACCAACTTCCAAGTCTTACCATGAACATATATCTAGTCTTGTATGCATCACTGCATACATCATATTGCCAATAGTATAAATATGAAAATTCTTTTTCATTTTCTTCACGGTTGGTTGAATTAGGGAAACTTATTAAGACTCCAACTCACTTCTAAAAATCACTAAGGTATCCATGGGATTGTATTCACTTATTGTGAATCACTTAAGAATCTTCTTAATATAATTTTCTTAATAGAGAGGACTCTTCTTAAGTTATCTCTTTGGATCTCAAATTCAACTACTTTACTCATGTACTTCTTTTTTAAAATTCATCAGTACCATTCTTTAATAGGTACTACCAAATTCAAAATTATTTATGGCCAATAGTATATCACCCACTTAAAGAAATACAACCTTTTGAAAAGAAACACACACTACTACAAAAAAGGGCTATGGCATCCTATTTTTGGAACTTTTAGCGTCCTTATTTCGTGAGAGGCCTATTTAGTAGACGTAGTAAAGGGAACTGCTTACAACGTTCTAAAAAAAATAGGATGCCATAAGTCCTTTTTAAAAAAAAAACATCAACCTCGTCTCCTCAGTCTTCACATACCCTTTTAGAAGAATATTCCTCCAACAAACCCAGATCAAACTAACTCTAATCAAATTGTATAGAAAAAGGAAAGAAAAAGAAACTCCACCAGCACCAATTAGTAGAGATCTTCCATCATAAGTGACGTCGGAAGCTTCAGCAATGCCAACTATCATCACCAAAGCCAACAAACTCCACTGGCGCCACCACTTATTGATCTCCATGGCTCTGTATGGCGCATTGACAACTCAAACACAAAAAATGCTCACATATCAAAAACCATTCTAAAAGCAAATCAAAACAAAAGCAAATCTAAAAGCAAATTGAAACAGAAGCAGATATATGGAAATCAAAACAGAAGTAGATGTATGGAAATTAAACCTGTATCTTTATATCTCCGTCGATGGTGGATTTTGGTCAGACCTGTGGAAGAGGGAATGAGTTTAAGAGCTTTGACATCGGTAGACGGAGGGCAATGGGGATCACTACGCAGTGGGAGGATGGAGGTTTGGAATTTCAGAGGAGGGAAGACGTAGAGGGGAGGCAGAACGACTCATACTACAAATGCCTTTGATTTGGTTTTCTAAAAAGTTGGGCGGCAAATAAAAAGTTTTTACGACTGCTTTTGGCGTCTAAGTTTTGAAATTTGATGCCAAAAGTGATTCTTTTAGCGCATTTGAGTTGATTTTCTAAAAAGTTAGGCGGTAAATAAAAAGTTGGTACGACTGCTTTTGATGTTTAAGTTTAGAAATAAGATGCCAAAAGTAATGCTTTTGGCGTCTAAGTTTTGAAATTAGACACCAAAAGTGATGCTTTTGGCGCCTTGGAGTTCATTTTCTAAAATGTCGTGCGACAAATAAAAAGTTAGTATGATTGCTTTTGGCATATAACTTCAAAACTTAGATGCCAAAAGTTAACTTTTATCACATATAATTACAAAAATGCTACCTCCTTCATTTTTTACTTCCTTTCTATATATATATATATATAAGATGCCTTTTAGGGAAGTAAAAACCCTTTTCTGTAATAGTGACATTACTTTTTGGATGATTGCTTCAATCTATAAAAGGACTTGTGCAAAGACATATGAAGTCAACACTACATGAAACTTTAAACACTACTTTTAGTGAAATATAATAGTCACTACATAGACGTTTGTTCATCTAGATCACCACTCAAAGTGTCGATGATGTAAATGTAAATCCAAAGGTCAATTATTGTCATATAAAGTCTACTTTAAGTGCACAAAAAGTGGGAAAAAAATTGTCATCATGTTATGCATACCCCTCTATAACCACGAGTCTTATGCATGTAAATTGATCTACTTATTTTTCTCTTAAACTTAGAGAACTTACTAGTTCCCAATAGCCTTTTTGACTTGGAGGTAGATCAACTGATTTTCAACATAATTCTTTGTCAAAGAATCCATTTTCTTTTATATTACTTTCTTCCATTCTTCCTTAACACAACATCTTGTACAAAACACAACTCATCATTCTCCTCTGAAATAGCTATGAACATTTTTCTTAGTTATTACTTTTCATTTGAGCTTCTTGCATTTCTTCTTTATTTTGCTTAGGTCTCTTATTAAACATTCTAAGCTCCCACTCACAAAAACAATTAAGGATCGTCGTCATGTTATGTATTGCCTTGTCCTTGTGTCTTGCAAACAAATATAATGTGATTAGTTTCACCCTTATTTGAAAACTAATTCCTTACACATATGATACCTTTCAATTCTTTTCAGTTACAATTCTATTATTGTTTTCACTCTTGAAATTTAACCCTTATGAGATTCCCTTATGAGCTCCCACTTACAACCATAATGGGAATTCACAAATGACCCTCATAGTCTACCAAAAAACCACATATGACTTTTGCTTACTCAAACATTTATAGGATTTAGAAGTGACCATTTTAGAGGGTACATGGTTAAACTCAAATCAACATACACCTGATGAAACCAAGGATGTGTGTATGTGTACTAATCCACCAAAAGTGGACTAGATAATACTCTCCTACTCACATTTTGTAGGATAGTATGAATCATATTATATTTAACCATTTCTAATATGTTGGATCTAGCTGTCACCCAAGAGGGGAGATGAATTGGGTGTCTGATTAAAACTTATGAATTTTGAAAAACTTTTCGCAACATACAGAAAGCAATTCATATGACAGTAGTAAGTTGTAAATCAATAATCATTCATTCAAACATATATATTGGAAATAAAAGAGTTTAGGGAAGAGAATATGCAAACTGTGATTTATCCTGGTTCGGTCCAATCTGACCTACGTCCAATCCCCAGGCTCCTCCTGAGATTTCAATCCACTATCTCCTTGTTTAACCGGGCACAAGAGAAAAGCCTTTATAATCTCACAAGTTTAGTCGGGCACTTGTGCAGCCTTCACAATCTCTTACTGAGATACTTCCCCTTACACACCGTAAGGTTACAATCTGTTTCCCACTCAAGATTACCCAATTTTGAGTAACTCTCAAATGTAATGTTTACAAATAAATCTTCTCTCTCTCAGAAGTGAATAAATAAACACAGAAGTACATAATCGATGTTTTCACTCTCTACGGTAGACTATATGAATATTGTGAAACAGAGAGTATTTTGGCTAAGACATATTGATGAAAATCATTTTACTAGCTTCATCGATCATCGTCTGTCGTCTGTCCTCAATCCTTCACCGGTTTGAAGTCTACAATTTATAGATAATCGCCTTTTGACTATTGCAAGGAATCGACCATTGGAGGAATTTGAATATGTATCCATTTGAAGTATATATCCATTGTGAACGGCGGACGAAATCATTGGACCGTGAAACATTCTCCAATGCCACTTTTGTCTCCCTCGAAAAACTCCATTATATTTCTTGTCTGACGATATCCAGAGTTTCTGACCATTGAGTGGAGATACAGCTATAAAGTGTTAAAGGCTTATGACATATGATTTTGCTTTTTGGCTAATCAATGCTTTAATCTTAGGCAAGTGAGGCATTGGGTTTGCCTTGAGGCAATTAGTGAAACACCTTGAGGCATCAATCATTTCCTTAACTCCAGGCAACTCAATCCACCTTGAGGCAAATGGTAATATAATAGACTCATTTCGATTTGCTCTCTGTCAAGTTGAAGTTCCAGTCACCTTAACATCTTTGTTAAGTTGTTCCATCACAATGCTACTTAAGTACCAAATCATATTATTCAAGTAATCGTGAGCAGAATTTGCACTTTGTATCGAACACGACATTACTTGCATAGGCTTAGTACATTACTCGAGTAAGCTTCGAAAGTAAGACTTCTAGAGATATATTACTCGAGTATCAATAACTATTACTCAAGTATTCTTCATGATTCATTGTCAAGCTTTTACTCGATTGGCCTTGTTCAAGGATTAATCTCCAAAATGTGATGCATCTCAAAACGTGAGAGTACTTGCAGTATAAAGATCAACTTTTGGTAAGCTTAACATTTTCTATATGGCTTCAAGTATGACGAACCACCAATATCCAAAAAGCTCTTCAAGTCTTCTTTCCAATGCAGCAAGAATCAACACAAAACTCATTGTAGTTCATCTGTTATCATTGGATGAATGGAGGTTGTTTTTGATCAGCGCTTTCTGCACAATTCTGAAACAAACCGTCAACTTCCAAAAATCATATCTCTCTCATTTGATCTTTTTTTTTCTATGATCTATATGTTTTTGGAAAGGTATATGAGTCTAGTTTCATATGCCACTGATTTCAACTCATTCCGATGTGTATTTTGAGAGATATGCTCAGATTACCAAAGGTCGTTCAGCTGTATGACGGTGATTATTGTTCTAACTTCCGAAATTCATAGCTCTCTCATATGAACTTATTTGGACTTGAAATTTGGCCAAGATGACGCATTGGAAGTCTACTTTCATTCAAAGTTTGTTTCACCTCATTCCGATCTCTGGTTTGGGAGATATTGTCAAATTACCAGAGGTCGCCCAAACTGAAACGTGAAACAGGGTAGAACAGAGTGTTGAAAACCATATGTGACTCAAGGCAATTAGTATCTACCTAGAGGCAGTCAAAATCCGTGACTTGAGGTACTCCTGATGATGACTCGAGGCAGCTGAAACTAGTCGGGGTACTGTAGCTTTGTGTCACTGTAGCATCTCGTCACTATAACAACTCAGCGTGGTACTGTAGCAACTCGTTGTACTATAGCAACTTGGTACTATTCATGCTGAATTTTGAACTTTCTTATTTTGATGCCATTGCAACATCCATTTGATCATAGAGACTTGGATCTTGATATTCTCATAATATTTATCAAGTTCTTCTTTCTTCAACCTCCTCTCTTGATTATTCTCTATAATTCAACTTTAGACTAACCTATATTAAACAAGGTAGTTAGTCAACGTAAGAGATGAATAGACTATATAAAACTTTTTGCTCTTAATAATAATATCTATATAAGACATCATCAAAACTAATCATATCTAACATAATAGTGTTCTATTATGCCTTTATAAACTCTTTTTGGTAATTAAGTGTTAGGGGTAATTAACTATTTAATTATCTCCTTTTCCTAGAGTTCACTAAGACTAATTAGATAGATACTCACAACCTTGATTAGTTTAGGACCTTTAAAATTCCTATCTAATTGATTATTAACCTTCATTCACATATTTTCTAAATAGCTTCATACTTGTGTGAAATCTAGTAATAACCAAAATCATGAGAAATCAACAAAAGTAATAATATACTAAGCTCTGTGTCTTACCCTCATACTTATAGGACCTTATGCAACAAACCAAAATAATTGTAAGGTATACTCATTCTAGTTCTCTCACTAAAAATCTTTCATTATGTTAATTTCTAGAACCACTATAGACATCTTTGACTAGCAAGACATATATTTAAGTCAATACTTAAATTAGAAGAAATGGTAAAGCAATCATGCACTAGGAATTCACCAACCTATTTAAATAACAGAGAAATTTATAAAAAGGTTGAATCATAATCACACAATTCACAGGGCATCTCATACTATGTTGTTTCCCTTATCAAGCCACATAAGAGGTCTTTTGGATTTAGCTTTTGGAGAATAACTTTTGAGATTTATGAGACAAAATGGCTTGTTTAGAATAGTTTTTTGCATAATGATTATTGAAAAAGTCATTTTGATAAAATGATAGTGTTTGGATATTATTATTAGAATAGTTTTTCATGCTCAAATTACCAAAAAGGACATGAGTCTTTTTGATAATTGCATATAATTGACCAGGTTTTATTTTAAATATTTTTAACATTAAATTTCATAACAAATACCAAAAATAACATAAATTTGTGTACAAAATTAAAATATTTTAGGGTACTGATTGATACTAAAAAAATATTTCATGGTATTAATACTTAAAAAAATACTTCATGATCTTGAAAATTTATTTTAGGATCTTGAAAAAATATTTCAGAGTATTGACTAATCTTGAAAAAAAATTTTAGGGTACTGATGGTTACTAAAAAGATACTGACTAATAATACTTCATGATCTTGAAAATTTAGTTTATGATCATAGAAAAATATTTCAGGGTATTACTGATCTTGAAATTTTTTTTAGGGTATTGACAGGTACTAAAAAGATACTTAAGGATACTAATTAGTACTGAAAAAAATACTTCTTAATCTTAAAAATTTATTTTAGGATGTTGAAAAAATATTTCAGGGTATTGACTGATCTCAACAAAAATTTTAAGGCACTGAATCGTACTAAAAAGATACTTAATGATATTGACCGATGCTGAAAAATACTAATGATGGCAGAGGAGAGAGAAAAATCTTTAAAAAATAGCTTTTTTCCAAAACCTAGGTTTTGTTCCAGAATAGCTTCTGATTATTTTTTGCTATTTGGCAAACTTTTACCAAAACCTAGGTCTCATAATCTTTTCTATGCTAAATTGATATCTCAACTTCAGCACTGTCATGGCCTTTGATCAATGGCTTGACAACTACTTCTCTTATATAAATACTAGATATATTAATTGTCCCCCATTAAGCTTATCAATTTCATTCTTGCCTTTATTGGCTTAATCATTAAAATTATCCCACATGAAGGGTTATACACAATTGATTTGAATTCGAGAACTTATATAGCACATTGAAGTATACAATATTATGTACTTATATTATTCTTGAATAGGAAGACAACAACATCATTCGGTCTACGACCAGGAGAATATGTTTGTATCTCCCATCACACAGATCCCAATAATGCTATTATCATTTATCAAGAATTTCATACACAAATATTCTCAAATATTACTCTTAGAAGTCTCATTTTCTAAGAGCTACTATTTAGATGGAGCATATGACACTCTTAGAAGATTCAATTTCTAAAGAGTTCACACTCATAAAGAGTATTTCACATTTACTTCTCCGTATATGTCTTTGCATTGTGTTCATAATGTCTTATTAACCTCTTATATGGATTTGAGGCGACTTAACAATTTATTTAAATTCTCCATTCAACATAATTTTCAACCAAAACAAATCCTCTAAAGGGTTAAATCTTCTCAATCCTAGCCTAATAGGTTTTCAACAACTATTGTTTTTCTAAAACTATGAGAATTTTATGTCTTCCATTATTTTAACAATCTCCCAGAATTTGTCTATATTTTCTAGAAGAAATATTCCAAATTTCTTATTTAAATTATGTGTTTCCTAATAGAGACATTTATAGTTTCAAGTATCAGAAATTGGTTTGGCCTTAGGGTTCTTGTCTTGAGATGGGCTTTCACTCTATATTTAAGGTGAATCATTTTCTAAATTTCATCATGATCCTCTTTTTGAGAATTCCTTTCATTTTTATCCAACACAACCTCTTTAGGATCTTTTAGTCCACTTTTACCTCCTTGAGGTTTCTCTGGATTTGAATCTTGTCATTAAAATTTCTTTAAATTCATGACCTTCAAATTCCTTTTGGGAATCATTTTCTGAGTTTTCTTCTAGTTGCACCCCTAATTCCATTTCAGGATCACCAATCGACCTTTCTTTGGATTATTTTCCTCTTGGTCCTTTTCAAGATCTTCTCCTTCTAGGATATCACCTAGAGTTTCATAGTCATATGCGCAAATCATTAACTCATTCATTACTTGGAGGCTCACATTCTTCAAAGTAACATATATTTGGACCAACATTTAGTAGCTTTAATTGAAAAATAAAAACTTGTTCGCCCTTTTATAAGCTACTACTAAAAAGAACAAAAATCATACTTAGGTATAAAAATTTTACCTATTCTAACTTGTCACCCCTTACCTCCAGCCTGGTTACAACAACCCGTATGGATTGTAGGGTTAGGTTCGTTGTGATAGTTAGAAATTCAGCCTCCTTAACACTCTTTACACTATTTGAGAAATATTTATAGAAAAAAAAGCTCTTAATACATCCCAAGTTATCTTTGTTCCATTGGTTTCAAGAAATCTCTTAGCCCCTCTCCACCAATGTTGTGCTTCACCTTCTAACATGTATACTGCCATCTTTACTTTTTGTTCAGGTGTATATTTCATGGCTTCACTAATCTTATTTATCTGCATAATCCATCTTTTAGCCATTATCGAGTTAAGTTCTCCTTGAAAAGTAGGTGGGTTTGTTCTTAGGAAGGCAACAAATTGCTTTTGAACAAATACTAGATCATCTTGCATATTCCTTGGTACTTCACCATTGGCCATACGGTTTCTTTCATCTTCTTCTTTGTGTGCCCAACATTATGATTTTCCTCATCTCTTTCACCAAGTGCTTCTTGTAACTATTGAAGAATAAGAGTTTGTTGATCATGTCTCTCTTTCAGAGCTTGTATTGTGGCTGTCATTTGTTCCAATAACTTATTAGAATTTCCTACGCCACTAGTGTCAGCCATATTTACTTGTACCTTTATCAAGAGATATAGAAACATAATTTCTCAATTAGTCACACTTTAATCAATACATTAACAAACTCTATCCTTCATGAGAAACAAATAATCAAAATAATTCACCAAAATCAATACATGCTGAATGATAAGAGCTATATTTTCAGAACCTTGAGTGTGAACATTGATTGCAAAGTGTAAGGGGGAAGGAGTATTCTTTAAAGAAGAACTTACTTGTACTAACATAGTAGGGTGTGTGGATTCACATCTAGCAAGACTTTACAGATCAAATAATAGGACTTCTTGCAAGTTTTAAAAAAAAAAAATAGAGAGAGAGAATTGCTCACATTATTTTTATGAGTAGTACGACCATCAAACTTTTTTAAGCTTGTTTGTTATGAGGGATTTGGAGAGGACAGGAAGGAAATTTTTTTTTGAATTGGTTTTTAAATGTTTTAGAGAAGTAAGGTTGAAGGTTTTTAATCAATTTTTCTTACTCTTTTATTTTACATTTCATCTATATTAAAATTTTATAGCTCCACGAGTCCTTCTTCTTCTTCTTCTTCTTCTTTTTTGAAAGCAACTCATAAAAATTGAAAGACCTGCCTATCACCCAAGAGGGGGTGAATTGGGTGTCTAATAAAACTTTGTATAACTTTGAAAATCTTTTCGCAACTTACTGAAGGCAATTCATATGACAACAATGACTTATAAAGAGATAGCCATTCAACCATATATGTTGGGAATATAAGAGTTTAGGGAAGAGAATATGCAAACTATAATTTATACTGATTCGGCCCAATCTTTGACCTACGTCCAGCCCCCAAGCTCCACTTGAGATTTTCAATCCACTATCCTTTTGTTTAATCGGGGAACAAGAGAAACCTTTACAACCCACAAGTTTACTCAGTCACTTATGAAGCCAAAATCCTTCACTGAGATACTCCCCCTTACTCACTATAAGGTTGCAGTCAATTTCCCATTCAATATCACCTAATCTTATATTTCAGATAAAATGATTTAACTATCAATCTTATATTTCAAAAGTGAATAAGATAAACACTGAAGTACATTACAAATAATCTTACTCTTTAAGCTAAATTATATGATCATTGAGATAATCAGGAGTAAGTGATATAGACATTAGAGTATTGACATTTTGACGATGAAGTTGTAATCTCGTATCTTTGTCTATTTGAATGCTTCTCCTTTTATAGTTGATGAAGAGCATTCAACTGTTAAGCAATTATTCTAGTTGAGAATATGACCATTGGATGTTCATTGGAAGTAGTTGTTGGAATATAGCCGTTAGGCTTGTCGTTACTCACAATGCGCTTTTTGGTTAATCTGTATTTAATCATTCATCTGATATTTGAAACTCATTAACAAACTGATTAAATATAATTAGAAACAATAATGAGTGATGATAAGTAATGAGATTATACTTGAATATTTTGCAATTAGGAACACAGTGATTTTCAAAAACAGAGAAAGAATAACTTGAGTTATAGTCTGATGACTTGAGTTAATAATTCATCTCAGTCTTGGCTTGCTCTGTCTTTGCATGACTTGAGTTACATTCTCCTTGACTTGAGTTATGTAAGTGTCCAATTGCTCTCTGTGTGTGCCTGACTCGAGTTAGTACAAACATGACTAGAGTTGCATAAATGACAATTGCTCTTTGTCTCGATATGACTCTAGTATCATTCTTCATTACTGGAGTTACATAAGTATCAATTGCTCTTTGCCTTCTAGTGACTCCAGTAATTTCGAATATGACTTGAGTTGAATAGCGACCAATTACTCTCTTTCTGCAATTGACTACAGTAGCCCCCAGATACCTTGAGTTAATACAAATTTGTAAGAGTGTTGTCTGTTGGAGTATACTTCTTCTGAAAACAATGTTCACTTGATTGAAGATCAATTTCAGAATCCAATGCCTTCCAAAACTTAAGAACGTTGACAATACAAAGATTAAATTCTAGCGAGCTAATGTCTTTGATTTAGCTTGAAATTTGACAAACCACATATCCTCATAAATCTCTTTTAGAATTATTTCCAATGCAAAAAGAATCAGCTCCAAACTCATTGTGTTCTTACAATTATGATCAATGAATGAAGGTTGTTCTTTGACTAGCGTTTTTGCAACATCCTAAATTGACTGTCAACTTCAAGAGATCATATCTCTTGCATTTGATCTTTGTTTTTATAATCTTGATGTTTTTGGAAAGGTATGTGAGTCTAGTTTCATATACAACCAATGTTAGCTCATTTCGATGTGTAGTTTGTGAGATACACCCAAATTACCGAAGGTTGGCTTGCTATGTGATGTTAATTGATGCGCCAACTTGTGAAATCCATAGATCTCTTATATGAACTTCTTTGGGCTTGAAACTTCTTCAAGATGACTCCTTGGATGTCTGGTTTCATAAAAAATTGGTTTCACCTCAATCCGATCTTGGGTTTGGAAGATATCATTGATTTACTGAACCTCGCCTAGGTGAAACGTGAAACATAGGTGAACAGAGAGCTGCAAACTCAATTTGACTCGAGTAATTAAGTATTGACTCAAGCCATTCGCATATCCAACTCGAGTTATGAAGTAGTAACTCGAGTTAACTCATACCAAAAGGCCAAATTACTGCGGGAAAGTGGTAAACTCAAGTTGTGACTTATCTAACTTGAGTTTGCTCATGGTAAAGTTTATTTTAATTCCGATTGAACCATTCCAACTTTCATTTGATCGTAAACACATCTAGTATCAATCTAAGACCTTGAATATTGATTTTATCATTCTATTTGCCAAGATCTTCCCTTTCTTTCTTCTCTTCTCTTGATTATTCTCCACAATTCAACTCTCTCTTTCTTCTCTTCTCTTGATCATTCTCCACAAGCATATTTGAAATGATCTACATTAAATATAGCAGTTAGTCAATGTATATGATACAACATTTTTTCTCTTGATATTAATATGTATATTTGTCATCATCAAAACTAAGCATATTTAACATTCTCCCCCTTTTTGTTAATGACAAATCCTTTAAGAAAAATATGTATGTGTATGAAAACATGTTAAATGCAACATATTTTTCTTACCATTCTCTCCCCTTATTTGACACCTTCAAAAAGTTTGAACAATGAAGAAGAGATATTGAAGAGACAAATATAAAACCAATGTAGAGTATGTCAAGAAAATGATTTTCTCTCCTTGATGTGAAAGAATTTCCATTCTTAATATGATGCAATTTGAAATGTTTTTATGAAAACGAATTTGAGAGAATTTAGTGAGACTTTCAAAAAATATTTCATATTTAATTTAAAACAGATTAATACCAAACATTTGCAAAATATTTACTGCATATAACAAGATAGATATGGAAATGCTCATGTAGATTCTGTAAATTGATGAATGATTGATGAAGTCCATTTGCTTGCTCTCTTGTTGTATGAGATCCTCTAAAGCGTGCTTAATAGAAGGATCATGAATATCCTTTGTAGATGTGGAATGGGATTGAAGTACTAACTTCTTGAAGGCTATCTCATCTAAATGAATATAGTCAGTACTCAACTTCCATCCTTTGCCTTTTCTTCCTTAAGCTCTAATGTAGATCATTTGCAACTAGGTTCAAGAGGTCTTCCATTCCTTCGTATTTGTTGTCTTTTTGAAGGTTTCCTCCATATATTTGTCTTGATTGAAAGTGAAAGCATTATTCCTCAATTTGATACTTTTTCCTTGTAGTGCATTAAGGAATGTTTGTGCACACAACTAAACCTCCTGCTACAAATTGAAAACTTTCTTTGTAAAAAGATTTGTTAGTGCAACCATATATTAAAATATCTCTTTCTATATGATATTTTCAAATATATGATTAATTTATCATGAAAACTAATAAAAAGATAGTCAATGCAAATGAATATGCTTAAAAGAATTTTCTTCAAATAAAAGAGATGAGATTTTAAGATATAAAAAACACATCTGAATGTGAAGCTCCCCTTAATGAATGCATGACTAAGAATATGAAGCTCCCCTTAATGATACCAAATAATAATGTGATACCAAAGTTATGAGATTTGGAGTTATCCCTGGCTCCCTGCTCACAACATAGTATCTCAGAATTAATAACTTTCTAGATTACTTGGGTGAACTTGAAATTGGTCTCAAGGAATCACTTATGCTTTCTATGATGATAAAAGTATTTTAAAACATAAGGATCACTTTATAAGTGAGTTTGCTCAGGCTAAAACTTCATGAGATAAAATTTGAATGAATAAAATGACTGGAGTCACATGACCTTGACTGGAGTCATTTTTGAAAAACAATTGAAAGACAGAGATTTAAAGGCACGATGAATGGAGTCACTACTAAATAATTAGAGTCACTACTAAATAATTGGAGTCATCTATTTTCATAAATCCTTTGAAAACGTCTCTATATCAGGATGACTGGAGTCATGACTAGAGTCATGCATTTTCAAAACATTTGAGATCGTCTCTATAACAACATAACTAGAGCCATTATTAAATGATTAGAGTCATCTATGAGTAGCTTTTTGAGAGACATAGTTATAAAGACACGATGACTGGAGTCATGACTAGAGTCAGCCATTTTCACAAATCATTTAAGAACGTCTCTATAATATCAGAAGATGACAATTATGTTGGACCTGGCTATCACCCAAGATGGGGGTGAATTGGGTGTTTGATAAGACTTTAGTAATTTTGAAAAACTTCTCGAAACACTCAAGTTTTTAAATAAAAAACAAAGTATAACAAAGCAAGGGAAGAAAAGCTAGACACCATAAGATTTATATTGGTTCGGTCCTAACCTTGACCTACGTCCAGTCCCCAGATTCCTTTTAGGTTTTTCAACAATCTCAATATTCTTTAATTATAACAATGTAACTCTCAAGCAATCCTAATCGCCAAGGACTTGCTCCCCCTTACACTTTGTAATTAAATAACCCAACTTATAGGTTCCACAACCTTGAGTTCTCTCAAACAAGTAATCAAATGCTTTTCAAAACAAGACTCTCAAAAAGAGTAGATATGAATAAACACTGAAGTTCACATACTGAAGTATGCACAATAAAGTGTCAAAATAAAAATGCAATCAGTTGTAATTGTGCATGTTGTTGCTATGAGTCTTCCTGGGTATTTATAGCTTAATCAGAGGAACTAGCTATTGTATTTTCTTCTCTTTTATTCTTCAATGTTCAGCTTTATTTCTGGAATATGACAGTTGCATATTTTTCTCTATTTCATCAATTCTTAGTTGGAATCCTGGATTTAGCCGTTGCAGATGATCTTCCAGTATTCTTGTCATTCCATGATCCATTTTTTACTGTTGGAGAGTGATTTGGACGATCTGTAACGTCCTGAGCTGAACCATTGGGATAGAGGAGAAGTTTTAGGCTTGTTCTTGGCTCTTCATTAAATGCATTTAACCTAGATCTGATTTTACCTTGATCCTTGCTGAAATCATCTGAAACTAATAAGCATATTGATCAAGTATATGTATATATTATGATTCACAACTTAAGATATGGATAAAATGTATCATAAGTTTAAATCAGAGAGTTGAAGACCTGATTTGGAAAATAGAGATCTGTCAAGCTTGAGTCTAGTCTTAGCAAGCTTGAGTTTGCTTCAGTTAAAAGAACTTTGAAAAACTCTCGATCTACTATAGGCTTGAGTTTATAAATTCGTGCTTGAGTTTCTTGTCTTGAAAAATCTTCAAAATCTCTCTGTAAGTGACAAACTCGAGTTTGTAAAATGTAGGCTCGAGTTTGAACGTTTTGAAAAGCTTGGATAAACTCTCTGTGTAAGGTAAACTTGAGTTTATATGTCCAGGCTCGAGTTTGTTCAACTTGTAAATCCTTAATAGCTCTCTGTCTGAGCTAAACTCGAGTTTATAAGTTTTAGGCTCGAGTTTATCGAGTATCAGATCACGACTAACTCTCTGTTTGAGTCAAACTCGAGTTTATAAGTGATAGACTCGAGTTTGTAACATCCTGAATTTTTTGTCAACTTCCGAGGGCCATATTCCGAAGTCCATATTCTCCCTGGTCTGAACTTAGTTTTGGTTCATTTAACTCTTGATGGAAAGCCTTATGAGTCTACTTTCATATGCCACTGATTTTAGCTCATTCTGATGTGTAGATTGTGAGTTACACTCAAAACATGGAAGCTTGGTCTGCTGTGTGGCGTGAACTTCTGATCCAACTTTAGAAATTCATAGCTCTCTCATCTGATCTTCTTTGGGCATGAAACTTTTGGCAAGATGACGAATTGGAAGTCTAGTTTCATACAAAATTGGTTTCACCTCAATCTGATTCCTGGTTTGTAAGATATCATCGAATTACCAGAGGTCGCCCGTGCTGAACGTAAAACAGAGTAGAAACTAGTGTTGAAAAACGCTATAAACTTGAGTTTGTAAGTATAGGCTCAAGTTTGCTCGTACCAGAGGAGAAATAAGTTGATGGAAATCAGCCAAACTCGAGCTTATAAGTGTAGGCTCGAGTTTGCTCGTACCAGAGTTGTTGGAAATCAACCAAACTCGAGTTTATAAGTGTAGGCTCGAGTTTTCTCATGCCAAAGGAGCCAGAGTTGGTGGAAATCAGCCAGACTCGAGTTTATAAGTGATAGGCTCGAGTTTATTTATCCAGAAATTGATATTTGCTTGTTCTAACTTCGAATCGAGCCTTTCCAACTTCCATGTGATCGTGGAGACTTCAAGAATCAATCTAAAAACTTGTATGATGATTTTCTCATTCCATTTGGCAAGTTTTTCTTTCTTTCTTCTCTTTTCTTGATCATTCTCCATGATTCAACTCTTTCTTTCTTTTCTTCTCTTGTTCTTTATCATTTGACTCCACAATTCTATTCTTTCTTTCTTCTCTTCTCTTGATCATTCTCCATAGTCATATTTGAACAAATCTACATTAAATGTAGCAATTAGTCAACACATATTATATGAAATTTTTGCTTTTACTAATGACATCTATATAAGACATCATCAAAACTACTCATAACCAACAAATTATTGATCAAGACAGTTTTTAACATGAAAAGCTCTTGATCTTGAATCAATAACAATCTTCAAATATGAAAGTGGAAGAAACCACCAAGAGTGGGGTGAATTGAGGATTTCAAAAAAATTCTTTTCAACTCTTAAAAATGAAGCTTAAGAAATGGATAGAAAAAGAAAAGCTTAGACAAAGGCCCATTATAAATTAAATCAGAAAATCTTTCAACCCGTGGAGGGTGATATGGGGGTGGCTAAGCTTGTTGCCATAACCTCTTTGAAATTGGAAGAAATCACCAAGAGGGGGGTGAATTGGGGATTTTAAAAAATTCTTTTCAACTCTTAAAAATGAAGCTTAAGAAATGGATAATGAAAGAGTAGAAAAAGAAAAGCTTAGACACACAGAATTTATACTGGTTCGGTCTCAACCTTGACCTACGTCCAGTCCCCAGATACCTTCTGGGTGTTTCCACTAATTCAACAGATTTTCAATTACAACAATGAAGACCAGACACAATCCTAATCACCTAGGACTTGCTCCCCCTTACACTTTGTGATTGAACAACCCAACTCACAGGTTCCACAACCTTGAGTTCTCACAAACAAATGCTTTCAAAAATTTACAAACTCTTAAAAGAGTATATAAGGATAAACACTGAAGAACAGGTTGAAAATAACAATACAGATTCAAATTTCAAGGTATAATCAAGATAGCTTCGTTGTGTGTATGTTGCTTTGAGTTTTCACAGCCTCTTATAGACTGAATGGATAAGCTAGTCGTTGCAATTCTTTCTCTAATGTTTAGTTGCAATTCTAGAAAAATGGCAGTAGCATATTTTGCTCTGTTCTTTGAATTCTTAGCTGGAATCTTGGAATTTAGTTGTTGCAGAACGTCTTCCAGATTTTTAGCCATTCCATGATCTTAATTCGACCGTTTGAAGTGATCTTAATGTGTTGCAACGGTCTGAACTGAACATCTGGGATAAGGGAGAAGAATCAGCCCTGTTCTTGGTTCTTCATTTAATGCACTTATTCTGGATCTTGATCTCTCCTTGATCTTGGCTAAACCTTATCTGAAAAACACTCAAAACTTCATCAAGGACATTAGAAACAATAATATCATATCATGAAATAATTTCAGGAAGACCCATTAAGATTTCGTAGATCAACATCATTTGATTTTTCAAAATCCCCGATGCAAACTCGAGTTTGTTCTTCCAGACTCGAGTTTGGGGTTCATCCAGAAAGCATGTCCGTTGATTAGAGGTCTAAACTTGCAGTCTGTAAAAGCTAACTCGAGTTTGGCTTTTACAGAGAGAACTATCGGGCTTTGGACTTAGCAAGTAATTTTGGTCTTGCTCCTAGACTCAAGTCAATTAGTGACTGACTCGATTTTGGGTCTATGTTTGAAGAACAAGCCTAAGTCCGTGATTTTCCAGACTGGAGTTTAGGAGACAGACTGGAGTTTAGGAAAGATGGTAGAAATTCGAGTGTTTCTCTATTTGTCCTAAACTCGAGTTTACAATGACAGACTCGAGTTTATGTTTGAGCTGAAACTAATCAAATCTTTCTGTTTGGTCTAGACTGGAGTTTGTAACTCTAGACTGGAGTTTATAACTTGGCCTAGAACTTGAGTGTCTTTCTGTTTGGTCTAGACTGGAGTTTAGGAATCCAGACTCGAGTTTGGCTTGCTTGGAATTCTGAGTGCTCTCTGTATCTTCCAGACTTTAGGTTTGGTTTTGCAAACTGGAGTTTGGCTTGTTGTGAAAATTTCTGATTGCTTTTTGTAACTCCTTAGACTCGAGTTAGTCAAAGCAGACTCGAGTTTGGCTTTCTTTGCAGAAGTAAACAGCTTTCTGTCAACCCTCAAACTCGAGTTTACATACCCAAACTCTAGTTTGCCTTTGACAGTGAGATTTTCATATAGCCAAAAACAAACTTCATATCAAGTTTACAATTGCTAGTTATCATCAAAACACATTGAGAACTAACAAAATACACTTTATGTAGAAAAGATATCATTGATAAAAATACATGTAAGTTTGATCAAATAGCATATAAAATCTTATCCATAAAGATAAGCATTTATAACTAATAGTTTATGATGAGATCAAATTTTTCAAGAATGAAATATGAAATATGCAAACTGTTTCAGATCTCAAATGTTCTTTCAAATAAGGATAATGCATTATGAAATTGAATCTTTAATGTATGAAAGAGTCATTTTTTAAAACATATTTAAAATTGATGCTCAATCTAAACATGATGGAAGTTAACATGTTAAAGAATATATCAGAATGCTTCAAGTTTTAAAGAACATGTCGAACATTAATATGTTGAAGAATTTTCCCAGAAGCAAAAGTCATGAAGAAAGTGAATTAGCCAATAAGGCCAAGTAGGATTGAAATATATAGGCACAATGACTTTGCTATTGGCCAAGAGATAATCTTGCCTCTTAGAGTTGATGAAGATGGAAGAAATCACCAAGAGGGGGGGTGAATTGGGGATTTAAAAAAAACTTTTCAAAGATATCTAAGTTTTGAAAACTTGAAATAAAAAGGGAGAAGAAAGAAAAGCTGGACACAAAGGATTTATACTAGTTCGATCTCAACTTTGACCTACGTCTAGTCCCCAGATATCTTCTGGGTATTTCTAATATCTCAATGAGCTTTAATTACAACAATGTGAATCTCATGCAATCCCAATTACCTAGGACTTACTTCCCCTTACACTTTGTAATTAAACTACCCAACTCACAGGTTCCACAACCTTGAGTTTTCACAAAACAAGTAATCAGAAATGATTTTTGAAATCAGACTCTCTTAAAGAGCAAATGATCATAAACACTGAAGTTCAAAAATATTTCGCATAAACAGAGCTTAAAGATCAAAGAAGCAACCAGATGTAATTCTGTTGTGTGTCTTCGTCTTCGTCTTCGTGGGTATTTATAGATTAACTAGTGAAACTAGCCATTTGCATTTTCTTCTCTAATGTTCAACTGCAAATCTGGAAAATGGCTGTTACATATTTTTTGTCCTTTCTTCAATTCTTGGCTAGAATCTTGGATATAGCCGTTGCAGATGTTCTTCCAGTATTCTTGCCATTCCATAATCCATTTTTAACCGTTGGAGAGTGATTTGGTTGATCCATAACGATCTGTGATGAACCATTGGGATAGAGGAAAAGTTTCAGGCTGGTTTTTGGTCCTGCATTAAATGCTCTTAACCCAGATCTGATCTGAAGCTCAAATCGTGTTAATGTCATCTGTAACTCATGAACAAACTTATCAAACATATATATGATGATTTGTAAACTTATATACGTGTAAAATGCATCATGAGAATGGATCAGAAATGTCAAACACGCGGAGAATAAAACAGAGATCTCGTTAGGCTCGAGTCTAACATTGGTAGGCTCGAGTTTGTTCATGTGCACTCAAGCATAAAGTCAGCAGGCTTGAGTTTGCTCTTTGGATTTCAAGGTTTATCATGATAAGTATTTGAAAGTATTCTGGAACATTGCACAGGCTCGTGTCTATTAGTGACAGACTCGAGTCTAGAGCTTTTTGCAATGAAAAGAAATTTAAGCACAAGACGTAGGCTTGAGTGAAAATCTTTAGGCTCGAGTCTGCTCGGGCCATAAAACTTTGATAGCTCTTTGTTTGTGCCAAACTCGAGTCTGTAAGTGTTAGGCTCGAGTTTGTTTCAGCCATACGCTTTTGAGAATTCTTTAAATTTGAAATAGACTTGAGTGAAAAACATTTTGCTTGAGCCTATTTTTGAGTGAGCACTTGATTGCTCTATGGAAGGGTCAGGCTCGAGTTTGATTTCATAGGCTCAAGTTTACTCACATGAAATTCGGTTTGAGGAGCTCTCTGTAAGACTTAGGCTTGAGTTAATAAATCCATGCTCAAGTGAAAACATGGCATGCTCTCTGTAAGCCACAAGCTCGAGTTTGTTTTAAGTGGGCTCGAGTCTAACTGAGAGCCAAAAGCTTGATTTGCTCTCTGTAAGACGCAGGCTCAAGCTTACTGCAACAAGCTCGAGTTTGCCTTAGTTATAAAACATGAACTTTGCTCTCTGTCACGAGCAAGCTCGAGTCTATGAAGTTAGGCTCAAGTTTACCTAAGTTCAAAACACTTATTTTTACTTTCTGTTAAAAGACTTTTAGTTTTACAATGGTTTGTTATCATCAAAACACATAGAGAACTGACAGTTGAGTCTTAAAATATATAAACATTTAACGCAAGAATTTGAATACACAGCTATAGTTATTCAAAATATAGATGAAGACAAATGTTGATGTATTTGAGTAACAAAGTGAGTATTAGGATTCATGGATGATAAAGTACATGTTCATTATTCCAAATGACTAAAGTTCCATAATATCATCCTAGCAATTTATTCCACTATAATGGTAAATTCATTAACACTCAATGCATTAATGATATTCATAAAGCTTGGAATAACATGACCAACTAAGTTTATGCATTAAGCATAACACTTTCACAAATTGAATTCTTTTATAGGAAATAAGCTTGAAACTCATAGATGATCAACTTGTTAGACATAAGGTCCAACTAGTTAGAAAATGAGACTAAAGAGTTCAAACATCATATTGAATACCAAAGATCAATATGTGAATGATAGGGAAAATTCTACTAGATAGATTTGAAGCATATCTGACATTCAGTCACAAAGATTTTACTTCCAATTTGGAAACACCATTTCAATGCAATTAGAGTATGAATATTTTTCCAAACATGTGTATGGATTTTTATAAAACAAAGAGAATTGTAATCCAAACAAATTTTACAATTGTGTATTTCAAAATATAAACTTAGAAAGTTTTGCACAATTTCACTTATGGTCCATTTTTGCAATCTGAAAACATTTTGAAAGACATAGGTGATTGATTACTAATGGAATGCAATAATGGACAAGTATTGATTACCCACATATATAATTCATTTAAGTGCAAAAGAGGGCAAGGATAAGTTATCACCATAATTCCTCTTGTCCTTATAGTAACTTGCTTAATTGAAATGGATTGATGTAGATGTCTCCTTTTTCGATGTTCACCATCAACATCAAGCATAGCTTGTTTAACTTCCTCAAGACTAAAATTATTTCTCTATGTTGTGACATTCTTGAGAAGCTTTCTTTGATACTAAAAACCGTATAAATCTTTTTCTTCCTTGGTATCCAATCTTACTTGTATCCAATCATAGTTAGCTTGTAGGAACAAAATTTACACGCTCTTATGAATATAATCAATTCAAAACAATTAAGCACAATGAATTAATCAAGACTTTATGCAAAAAAAAAACTTTATTTTCAAATAATCATGTATGCATAAAGACTTAAGCTTCTGAACATTGCAATCCCTTTTATAAATCTAAGAAGTGGATTTTATAGGGATATGAAAAAATCAATTTCAGAATGGTTTGCAATGCTCATTCTTAAGGTCACAAAATATAAAACCTCAATGAATATTTCAGATAATAGCGTAGGAGGTTTTACCATTGTATACCATTGCCTTAAGTACTTAGAGGATTGACTTTGCTTACCCACTACCTCTTCCTATCACATTGATTCTTCATATGTCTTTCCATAGGTGTATGCAAAGCTCTTTTAGAAGATATAGATTGCAAGAATCTTTTCTTTTAAGCACAAGAGATCCTTCTTCTCTAATTCTCCTCAAGATAGTTAAATGGTACTTCATAGTAGTCCATTTTTTAGGCAGAATGTATTCCTCTTATGGGTGTCCATTGCTTCTTATGATTTGACTCTGTAAGTCCAACAATGGTTGCTTCGAGAGTTCTCCTATTTGATGTGGATCTTCTTTTAGGCACATAAGAAACTCTTGGATTTTTCTTTATCTTCCTTGAACCATTATGTCCATTGCTTTTGAAATTATCCTGGACACATAAAGCACTAGATGGACATTTTGGTACCTACATATACTTGGGTCCTCCACTGTTAGTATTAGACCTTACTTGTCTTTTTGGAACCCAAACACATTTATTTCTCACATTAGAATTTCTCCTAATATAACATCTATGAGAAATATGACCAGTTTTACCACAATAATTGTAAATAATATAATGATACTTGTTATGAACAATTTTGCAAGAATTGTGCTGATTGTGTGGATGCAATGTCAAATGACCCATGTTTGTATATTCTTCCTTCCCACATGATTTCCCAACATGATTGAAAACATTTTTGTTTTTCAAAATAGAATTAGTAATTGGTTGAAAAATAATTTTATGCAAATGTTCAAAGTCATTTTTCTTAACTACACAAGAAGAATTGGAATTGCTTACCACATGTGTATCTTAAGCTCCAGATAATGATTGATCACAATCGTCCATAAGCTCTTCTTGAAAATCATCTTCCTCTTATTCTTCTGTGCTAACTAGATCATGGAAATGTTCTAAGAATTCTTCTTCTTCATTCTCCACTTCCAATTGTTTATCAATGGATATGCAGCTTATAGTATTAGATGAACTGTCAACACTTTCAACTTCAACATAGTTGTTAGAAGCGTATATAGAATCAGGGATATCCTAGATTTCTTTAGCACTAGAGCAAAATTTGATTTTCTCAAAATCATTTTCGGTTAAAGCACTGTATAAGATATTCATTACTCTAATGTTCAACAAAAACATTTTTGTTTCCCTTTTTGTCAAATCCTTTCTTGATTTGAAATCAAAGGCATTTGTAAAAACATTCCACATATCAAAATTAGACGCTTTAATGAAACTTGTCATTTTAGTTTTCCAAAACCAAAAATCAATATCTTTTAAAAATGGTGAAACGGTATAATTAAAACCTTCTAAAAACAAGTAACACCCAAAATCAGCCATTGTAACTCTTCAGATGGTTAAGTCTTTTAAACAAGAGCCTACTTCTGATATCAAATGAAGGACCTGGCTATCACCCAAGAGGGGGGTGAATTGGGTGTTTGATAAAACTTTGGATAACTTTGAAAATCTTTTCGCAACTTACTAAAGGCAGTTGATATGACAGTAATGACTTATAAAGAGATAGCGATTGAAACATATATATTGGGAATATAAGAGTTTGGGGAAAAGAATATGCAAACTATGATTTATATTGGTTCGACCCAATCTTTGACCTACGTCTAGTCCCCAAGCTCCACTTGAGATTTTTAATCCACTATCCTCTTGTTTAATCCGGGCACAAGAGAAACCTTTACAACCTACAAGTTTACTCAGGCACTTGTGAAGCCAAATCCCTCACTGAGATACTCCCTTTTACTCACTGTAAGGTTACAGTCAGTTTCCCACTTAAGATCACCCAATCTTGAGTAACTCTTAGATAAAATGATTTAACAATCAATCTTCTCTTTCAGAAGTGAATAAGATAAATACTGAAATACTTACAAATAATCTCACTCTCTAACGTAAATTATATGATCATTGAGATAATCAGGAGTAAGTGATATAGACATTAGAGTATTGGCATTTTGATGATGAAGCTATAATCTCATGTCTCTCTATCTATTTGAATGCTTCTGCTTTTATACTTGATGAAGAGCATTCAACTATTGAGCAATTCTTCTAGTTGAGAATATGACCATTGGATGTCTGTTGGAAGTAGTCGTTGGAATATAGCCGTTAGACTTGTTGTTACTCACAACACGCTTTTGGTTAATTTGTATTTAATCATTCATCTACTCATCTGAAACTCATTAACAAACTGATTAAATATAATTAGAAACAATAATGAGTGATGATAAGAAGTAATGAGATTATACTTGAAGATTTTGCAATTACAAACACAGTGATTTTCAAAAAAAGAGAAAGAATAACTCAAGTTATAGTTTGATGACTCGAGTTAACAATTCATCTTAGTCTTGACTTGCTTTTTGTTTTCGCATGACTTGAGTTACATTCTCCTTGACTCAACTTATGTAAGTGTCCAATTGCTCTCTGTGTGAGCGTGACTCGAGTTAGTCCAAACATGACTAGAGTTGCATCAATGACAATTGCTCTCTGTCTCGATATGACTCCAGTAGCATTCTTCATGACTGGAGTTACATAAGTATCAATTACTCTCTGCCTTCTAGTGACTCCAGTAATTTTGAGTATGACTCGAGTTGAATAGCAACCAATTACTCTCTTTCTGCAATTGACTGCAGTAGCTCCCAAATGCCTCTAGTTGATACAAATTTGTAAGAGTGTTGTTCGTTTGAGTAAACTTCTTCTGGAAACAATGTTCACTTGATTGAAGATCAATTCCAGAATCTAATGCCTTCCAAAACTTAATAATGTTGAGAATACAAAGATTAAATTCCACCGAGCTAACGTCTTTGATTTAGCTTGAAATTTGGCAAACCACATATCCTCTTAAACCTCTTTAAGAATTCTTTACAATGCAAAAAGAATCAGCTCCAAACTCATTGTATTCTGACAATTATGATTGATGAATGAAGGCTATTCTTTGACAGGTGTTTTTGCAATATCCTGAATTGACTGTCAACTTTAAGAGATCATATCTCTATCATTTGATCTTTGTTTTTCATAATCTTGATGTTTTTGGAAAGGTATGTGAGTCTAGTTTCATATGCCACCAATGTTAGCTCATTTCGATGTGTTGTTTGTGAGATACACCCAAATTACTGAAGGTTGGCTTGCTATGTGATGTTAATTGATGCGCCAGCTTGTGAAATCCATAGATCTCTTATATGAACTTCTTTCGGCTTGAAACTTCTTCAAGATGACTCATTGGTTGTCTGGTTTCATAAAAAATTGGTTTCATCTCAATCCGATCTTGGGTTTGGAAGATATCATTGATTTACTGAACGTCGCCTAGGTGAAACATAAACATAGGTGAAGAGAGAGTTGCAAACTCAATTTGACTCGAGTAATTAAGTATTGACTCAAGCCATTCGCATATCCAACTCGAGTTATGAAGTAGTAACTCGAGTTAACTCATACCAAAAGGCCAAATTACTGCGGGAAAGTGGTAAACTCAAGTTGTGACTTATCTAACTTGAGTTTGCTCATGGTAAAGCTTATTTTAATTCCGAATTGAACCATTCCAACTTTCATTTGATCGTAAACACATCTAGTATCAATCTAAGACCTTGAATATTGATTTTATCATTCTATTTGCCAAGATCTTCCCTTTCTTTCTTCTCTTCTCTTGATTATTCTCCACAATTCAACTCTCTCTTTCTTCTCTTCTCTTGATCATTCTCCACAAGCATATTTGAACTGATCTACATTAAATATAGCAGTTAATCAATGTATATAATACAAAATTTTTGCTCTTGATATTAATATGTATATTTGTCATCATCAAAACTAAGCATGTCTAACAAAAATATCTCCCTTCCCTTCCCCTTCATTTCCCTCCAACCATAAAGACCCTTACAGAAAGCTGAGTTAATACACCTTTTCTTTCTCTCAAAATATGTTTACATAAATGTAATGCAGTATATTTTTAGATTAAGGTATGTAAGTCATATATGGCAACATACAGAAAAGTTTTTTTTGATAATTATTATCATATAATATATTTTATAAAACAAAAATAATTTTAAGAATACTTGATAAAATTATAAAGAACTTGGTTGATGCTGGGTTTTATAAATCATTGATGTGAATTTACTGAGTTGAATTTGAAAATGACTCATAAGGCTGGTAGAAGCTAGCTGACCTAGCAATAAGAATCCCGGTTGATGCCAAGCTTTAGAAATCATTGAAGTGATTTTATTGGATAGTTGGTACGCTAAATTATTGATGCCAAGACGTAGAAATCGTTGAGGCGACTTTATTGAGTAGTTAATGTGAATCTATTAGAAGGATTGTTGGTGCAATCCAATGAGTTTGAGCATTCATTCTTTTTTATTTTAATAACATTACTCATTTATAATGTTTTTCTTTATGTTGACAATCTACTAAAATGCTAAGATTTACATCTCACCTTCTTTTTTAGATTTTGGGATGAACTTGATCTTGTCCTAAAACCCATGGGGGAGGATGTAAGCATAGTATAGGTTCCTGAGATGTCAAAACCAACATATCAAAATGTAATTAAAGTTCTAAGTAGTCAACTATTTCATCAAAATTGAAGAAATGCCTAATAAAGACGTTGATAGAGCTTGTACTTGCCATCTCCTTATTTAACACCTCAGAAACAAGCTCTTGGTTTACAACATACTCTTTACCTGGTTGGTTGAAGACCTTTCTCTCTCAAATTTGATCATTAGAAATGGGTATGAAGTGAAGAGCTTGTTAGCAAACTCCTATATGGACTTCCAGGAATATTGACCAACAAGCTTATTCTATGAGATAGACTTTTTCCCGTATTGATCATTGGGGGTGAGATGCTCCCTCTTGTTGGACTTAGTGGGGGACTTGGACTTGATAGGTAGCTTCTTTTGAGTGGTGGACTTCTTGGCCAGCTTGCATACTCTAAGTAGATAGTGAGGCCATGCAATGAAGTCGCCTATAGCCCCTCCTATTATATCTATATCTTTGGTGGGCACAGAGAGCGAATAGTTGGGATCGATGTTGGTGTTAATTTGTATCTTCACATGCTTAGGAAGGGTATGCTCATTATGAAGCATGTTTCCTCTAAGCAATTGAACAAGTGGCATGTTGCAACAATATAATGGCTACCAGCAAAACACTAAACATTCGCCAAGCCCTCAAGTAGATCAAAGGGAAATGTGTAGCTGCATCTAGTACTGGGGTTGCCATTTCCCCCTTGCTGCTCCATACAACGATCTCTCAACAACTCTTATATGAGAAAACTATTTATTTATCATTTAATCACATTGCTACTAACCATAAATTTTGTCTTGGTCAATCCAAAGATGATACGCCTAAGAAGAATGGGATGATTAAGCCCCAATGTCTTAGCTAATATGTCCTCATCTGCAGAAAGACAACCTTATGTAGTAACTTATTGGGACATGGCTTATGGTGCATTTGACAATAATATTAATATTGATGGTTGATCGAATACTTTACTTTCATAAATCAGGGACTAATAATAATACTTACCATTTTTTTGAAAACCTCATTCACTTGATGATCATCATAAAAGACGTCTTTATTTTGTATTGCCACTGAATAAAGTTTATGATAGGGAGGCCTACTCCACCCCATACTCATCAGATATCTTTTGAGTAATGTAAGCATACCCCATCCACCCTCCCAATTAATATTAAATAGATACATGCAAGTCTTATTAATTGTGAATAACAATCATTTAGAATGACCAGTCGCGATGTGAGATGACAAATTCTCTCCAATCATCTATTTGAAGATGCGAGAAAGATCCTCAGGAACTTCTATCTAGTTAGCCTCTTCAGGATTTTGCAAATACGCCTTCGTCAATGCATGACAGAATGTGCGTAGTGATTGCCCGGCCTTATTGATGACAAATTTCCAGGAAGTTTCATCTATATGATATGTAGAACGCAAAGCACACAATTCAAGTTAACAATTTTTACAAATACAAAGCAAATAATTAGCATGCATATATACCTTACCATGATATTATCCCAAATAACTTCTGCATATAATCCATTGTGATAGGAATGTTGGTCCTTGTCATTATGCTGATATAGCTAACAAAGTATGACGACTGAAGAGTTTGACCATCTTTGTTCCATATCACATTAAATTTTCTCCCCAAAAACTTTGCTTTTGTAACGCCCCTATTTCTTAAGTCACTTATGGTGACTAGTTATGTACCTATAGCTCTTATTAAACTAATTCGTGTGTATTTATCAGAGTGAAGGCGTTAACAGATCAGAGTAAGTCACAACAGAAAGCATGCTTAATGTTTGGATAAATGAGTGATTGATAACATATGCCCAGACATATGCTGGTTAATTAAAATTCTCGAAGGAATATAAGCGTGATACAACTTAAAGGTTGGCACTTTAATGGTACAGTTATCCGAATATTAAAAAAATGATACATAATACTATCCCAAAATAAAACTCTGGCTAAATCCTCACGCGTGCTGCTTACCCTTTTCTTTGGCTCTCGATCCTCCAAATCCTAAAGCTAGGGTAAATTCTAAGATTCAATGCCCATTGAATCTCATGTAACAATTAACCTTATGCTCAAGTATAAACAGTATATGTATGATATATATTCATTACATTTCAACATTTAACCAAACATAGCACACAACACATGTAATAATTCATATCTCAACAATACATAGCACACAGCAAATGTAATATTCAACAATACATAGCACACAATACATGTAATGTTCACATCGTTTGCACATAACCAGTGCCACGCCCTCGGCGTGTCCTTAGCGCTAGGAAAACATTCACACGGCATTACCAAGACTGTAACCCGTTTCAAAGTTGAATGTATTTAAAAGGTGACCTAAGACCAAGTCTTAGCCACAGTTCATGTCCCAAGACCAAGTCTTGTCCATGACCATATGAATCATCTCATCACATATAAGCATACATGACAACATAAGAGTTAGAGTTACAGTACGCGTCCGTACCTTAGTCTCCGTCGCTAGAGGTACGTTCACCTTTCGGTATTGATTCCTAACTTTCCCGGATATCCTATATTAGTATCACCGCATTATTTCTCTTATAAATAACATCCTAAGAGATGTCATTGCCACTATTGACCTTTCTACCCTTGGTGAATTTGTTATTTCCTTTATGTTTTATGTTATTATTAATTAATAATAGCAAATTCTATTAATTAATAATTCCCTTTATCATTTACTCCCTTTTCCTAATAATAATAAAAATATTTATTATTATTATTATTATACTATTCATTATTTATTTATTTTTTCTTATAATTAATTTAAACTCTCAGAAGTTATCCTAACACTTCAATTTAGGAGTTTATAAATAACAATTACCATATAAAATATGCATTATATATATGCAATGTACATACTGTAGGACTTTGGGTTTAATGTAAAACTCTTCCTACAAGAGGATTGTCATCTCCAGATTACGAGCATTGAAAACTACATCACAGATGACGTGGTTAATAAAGTAATAAAGCATATTGCAAGATTGTTCTTTTCTCTTGTCGTGTCATCAATTCATTTGAGGGATTGAAATAACGCATAGAGCAAGGATTCAAGCTCACAATCCTCATGACACACAGCAGAGGAACCATAATACAATATTTCATAATTCCTTCCCGATAAAAGGTAATTCAACTCTTAGAATATATTTAGAGAACATAAATAAGGACAAGGAATACCAGTTATACGCACAATCTCTTAATAGAAAGAGTCTCTATTTCTCTAAAGGTTTACTTTGAGGCTCATTTCTTAAAATAAATAAATAAATAAAATAAAATAAAATTTCAAAATTAGAGTATTCTCTTATCCCATCCACATTACCAAACTGTTGATTTACATTGAGGCACCCACCATCTTTGTTCTAATTCTTTTGTTTTAAATCTTTTGTTTCTAAATCCAAGTCACGCTGTACTATCTCCTTCTGTGCATTGAGCTATATCGATTTATGTACACCAATACAAATCAGGCTAATTAATGGTTTATTAATATCATCACTTGCCATCAAGCATGGTGACATAAGTTAACTTTGACACAGTTAGCATATGAACCACTATGTAGGCTTGGGATATCTAAATGAACAAATAACTCATAACCATAGTTCAACCATCTTCACATCATAAAGATATCAATATAATATATCAACCTTAAAGAAGCAACTGCTCTAGACTCTAGTGCTCTTCGTTAGATTAATCTAAAGACTCCGACTTCATCTGATAGATTAATGGAGAAAATGGGAGAGATAGGATTTCCTGGGGCTAGCTGGGCGTTTGTTTGTAAGATGTGATTGGGTGAATTACTTTTTATCTTTTTTTTCCCCCTTTCTAATATTAATATATGACAATAAAATGTAAGTATGCTCTATTATATGTATATAGCCACGACATGCAACAACTATTATTTATTCACACGCAGAGAAGCCACGTTATTATATGCATATACCTATAGTAAGTTATTCCCTTTTTATTCCTTATGCAGCAGCATGTTTACACACACACAACCCCAACATTCATAAATAAATGCATCGTTTCTTCTCTTCTTCCTTTTTAATGTATATACGCACTCTCAAAGATGGCTTCCTATATATATGTATATAGTGTGACAGTGTTATGGAAACAAAGAGAAAGATGAGTTTGGTGCATTACCTCTGTTTTCTGAATTCAAAACAGAGCAACAATAATGGCTTCCTCCTCTCTCTACTTCTTCAACTCTTCCTCATTCTCTCGTTCTTGGTTTTACTTGGCTGGAGGAAGTGAGTGACATGAAAATGGAGAGCAATGGTTATATATATATCAACTACAGACCTAATCTTAGAAGAAGCCGATGGTCCGAAGAAGAAGGACCAATGAATAAACGACACTGGGCTCGAGATTTTGGAGAAGGTACGGTTTTTCGCCGGTCTTTTAGATCTTGTGTGATCTATCACTGGTTGCGTATTGATAAGGGATATAAGCGACCTTTGATCCTTCTATGTTTTACATGATTATCGCTGGGGTTCTCTTTGCGTAAATGATGCTGCAGATGCTGATTTGTTGCTGAAAGTATACATATTTTCTAATGTTCTTGTGTGGAGGCCGCTGTATAAGTCCTGGTATATGACTTTGGGCCAAAAAGATGATGGGCTGGATGAGGATATATATTGGTTTGGGATATATGGGTTAATGATCCTACACGTATGGGCTGAATGTTAATCCATTGTTTTGGGCTTCATTTTATTTCTGATGGACCGAAATGGTTAGGTAGACATAGGAGTAATGAGCTAAATGAATAGAAATAGGAATTTTTTTGCATGAGATCATAAATTATTCCTACGTGCTCCTTCAACATTATGTCTTCCCTTTTATTTAATCATTAAATAAGCATTATAAAATAAATCCTTAATTCAATATAAGGATTTTCCTAATATCTAACATATTAGGAAAATATATATTTGTTTAGCAATAGGAGTAATGAGCTGAATGAATAGTAATAGGAATTTGTTTGCATTAGATCATAAATTATTCCTACGTGCTCCTTCAACATTATGTCTTCCCTTTTATTTAATCATTAAATAAGCATTATAAAATAAATCCTTAATTTAATATAAGGATTTTCCTAATATCTAACATATTATTTCTGCAAAATTTTTTAGGCCTAAAAATATTCCATATTTGAATTTATTATTTTCCTAAATTAATTTAAGGAAAATATGTCTTAATTCCAAATAATTAATTTTATAGTTATTTTAGACCAAACTTCATTATTTGATTTTCTATCTAATATTACAATTTTTAGATTCCTAAATTTGGATGTTACAGCTTTGTTCACAAAAGTCAAGGTGTAGTAACCCTTCCTTACAATATCCTGCAATTATTCGACCCTTTCTTCTGGGGTCTCATTTTTTGGTTGCCTAAGGACAACATCAATACAACAAGGAATACTAGTACTATGGGCATTATGATTAGCACTATGGGCATTTGTAGTGTTAGAGGAAGCAAAACTAGTCATTTTAACTAGAAAACAAAACTCATTTAGTCAACGACAAGGAATAGGGCAATGAGTTTTCCACAAAAAATGATGCACGATTAAGGTCAAAACCTAGCCAGGCTAGACGAAGTGAAAAATAAGGAGAATGTGAGATGCAACAAGTAAAATGGAGAATGTGAAATGAAAAAGGGAAAGCATACCTTAAAATAAAGAAAACAGAGCACGCAAAGAAATGCGACCTAATTAGGGTTCCAAAACAAAAAAGTGAGTTAGGCAATCAAAGAAACTCGCGTGGCTATTAGACCAAAGTTCAAAGAAAGCAGTAGAGGATGTTGTTAACCTAAAAGTGACTGTCGACAACAAAAAAAAGTCAACTATAGTTGTGGGCTTCCAAGATAGCGGGTGTTTTAAAATACTTAATGAAACTTGCTCATGGTTATATATATAGAATCGTTATGAAACGTGTCATTTTCTTATGATTTTAAATTTACAACCATATTGTAACTTTTAATTAAACACCACAAAAAAAAAGATCTTTTGTAGTGGTTAAAATGACAGTTTTGTAGTGGTTTTAATAGTTACAAAAGACATTAGTAGCGATTGTAAAAACCGCTATAAAATACACCGTTCCAAGAAACTTTGTAGGAGTTTTCAAAATCCGCTACTATATGTAACTTAACCACTATTGTATGTTAGATATGAAAATCACCTAGAGGGGGGTGAATAAATGATATCGTAAAATTTTGAAAAAATTTTGGTCAACCAAAACAAAACAAAGAAAGGAAGAGATAAACACGGACACACGATATATCCTGGTTCGGTTTAAAACTTGACCTACATCCAGTCCCCAGAATACCTGGGATTTTCACTAATACTCACAGCACAATTACATTGTACTTGGATGATCCTCTCACTGATCACTCCACTTACAAGTTGTAATTGTTTGCCCAACACTTGAGGTCCCAACCTTAAGATTTTTACAGATAATCAAAGTAGCAAATCTAAACTCCTCATGAGTAGATAAAATGTTAATAACTGAAGTGTAGTAAGAGTTTACATAAATAGAGAGATAGAATAAATGGTAATTAATTGCACAGCGTTTCAGTAGTTTCGGTGGTTGGCGCTAATGAATGCTTCTTCCTTTTATAGCTTCGCCATTAATGCCATTATAAATGTAGTCATTGTCTCTGGTTTGTAATTCTGTTACTTCTAGCGTCGATATTATGACCGTTGTTGCATTAAATGTAGGTGGTTGGTTTGTCTTGGGAAGATAAACATGCCTTCAGAATATTTCATTTGTTCCCATAAGAGAATGTTCTTGGATTATCGTTGACATTCTTCATTCGACCATTCGACCGTTGAGACAACAAGCAAAGAGTGGAGCTACTTTACAATGTTTAGAGATTTCTTGCTGATATGGAGAATACGCATTAAATGCAACTGACATCATGCGCTTGCTTTATTGCAAATTGGCATTAATTTTCATCGTGAGACTCATCAACAAACTCATTAAAACAAGATTAGATGTAATAATTTAAATTAGCATAAGCCAACTAAAGCACGTTTAAATTTGTTATGATTCAAGCATCGACTTTTCAAAATCTATCATGTTTGGCTCAAGTCAAGTTCTCAGGCTTGAGTTAATCTTTTATGTCTGAAACACCATAGACTCGAGTTTGGTGATCCTGGCTCGAGTTTTTCCCAAAACTCGAGTCATTCTTTTCAAGCTCGATACACAAGAGTTATTTTCAAAGGTAATGGTCAAAATTCATCAGGCAACAGATTTAGAATATAGCTGCTGGCTCGAGTCATGTTTGCCTGGCTCGAGTCTTAGCATAAACTCGAGCCACTAGTTGTAGGCTTGAGTCAGGATATGCAATTTCAAAAATAACGATCAAACATGGATGTTCAGAGTATTGTTGAAGACTTGAGGCAATCTGGCTTGGCTTGAGTTTTAGATAACACTCGAGTTATACTTCCCTGGCTCGAGTCAGCATAGTTTATTTATTAAACTTTCTCAAGTGCCTAGACTTGAGTCTTATTTTCTGGCTCGAGTTTAGGCTTGAACTCGAGGCATGATCCCTTGGCTCAAGTCAATTTGACAGAAAACCTAAGCACTCAAGATTTTCACTTTTGATGGCTAAGTTCAGGTTAGTTATCATCAAAACAACCATGGAAGCTAACAAGATATGGTTAGTTTTGATGATGTCCTATATATATGTCATTAGAGCAAAAAGATTACATGTTATATTTATCTCCCACATTGACTAATTCCTAAATTTATGTAGATTCAAAATGTGAAATTCATTTATGAAGAATGATCAAGAAGAATATAAATAAAGAAGTATTGAATTAAAGAAAGAAATGGAATCAAAGAAGATGTGGAGTCAAATGATGAAGAACAAGAGAAGAGAAGAAAGAAAGAGTTGAGTTATGGAGAATCATCAAAAGAAGAGAAGAAAGAAAAAACAACTTTTTGAATGGAATGAGAAAGTCATTATACAAGCTTATAGATTGATTCTAGAATCTCCACGATCAAATGGAAATTGGAATGGCTCAAATCGGAGTTAAAATAAGAAAAATCAAGCTTTGGGATGAACTAACTCGAGCCAGGAAGTATTTGACTCGAGTAAGGGCCAAAACTTGAGCCAGACCAACTTAACTCAAGCCAGGTGTGTTTTTCAGCAACTCTGATCTACTCTGTTTCACGTTCAATTCAGGCAAGGTCTGGTAAATCGATGATATCTCCTAAACTAGAGATCTGATTGAGGTAAAATCAATTTTGAATGAAACTAAACATCCAATGCGCCATCTTGACAACATTTCAAGTCAAAATAAGATTAGATTAGAGAGATATGAATTTCGGAAGTTTCCCCATCTGTTACCGTCATACAGCAGACTAAGGTTTACTAATTTGAGGATATCTCACAATCTACAAAATCGGAATGAGCTAAAATTGGTGACATATGAAAGTAGACTCATATACCTTTCCAAAAATATAAAGATCATAGAAAAAAAAAGATCAAATGAGAGAGATATGATTTTTGGAAGTTCAGAGTCTGTTCAGGATGGTGAAAAAACTTTGGCTCAAGAATAGTTTTTACTAATCTAATCATAGTGCTCAACATACAATGGGTTTGGAGCTGATTCTTCTTGCATTGAAAAGAATACTTAAAGAGTATTCTAGGGATATATGTGATTTGCCAAGATGCTTAACGGAGATGTTATGGTTACTGGAACTTAGCTAACAAAGTGCATTATTTTGTGAAAATCATGCCTACCATGTTTTCTGTCAAATTGGCTCGAGCCAAGTTAGAAAACTCAAGCCAAGGTATTGGCTAAAACTATCACATGAGTAACATTGACTCGAGCCAAGAGAATGTGGCTCGAGTTCAAGCCTCAACTCGAGCCAGAAAATGTGACTTGAGCTAACATCATATCACATTTTGAGTATTCTAATTTTGACCGTTATTCTCCTGTGCTTCTGACTCGAGTCTACAACAAGTGACTCAAGTTTGTGCCAAAACTCAAGCTAGGCTAGGTTGACTCGAGCCAACAGCAATATATTCTGAATTTCTTACCTAGTTGATTTTTTACCATTATTTTCAAAATTAAGCCTTCTGACTCGAGCCTACAACAACTTACTCGAGTTTGTGCCAAAACTCGAGCCAGGGCCACTTAACTCGAGTCTAGAATGATTTAGACAAAGAACTTGACTCGAGCCAGATTATCTCAGCTTTTTGAAAAATCTTCGTTTTAACCGCGACAAACTTTGAATATGATTTATTTGGGTTATATCTTCCTTCGTTATTATTTCTAACCATGTTTGATGAGTTTGTTAATGAGTTTCAGATGATCATAACCTGGATTAACATTGGATTATCAAAAAGTGAAGTATTATGTCAGAGCTCTCACAACAGTAACTTTGAGCAAGTCATAATGGTCATATTCCAACGGGAAGAATTACTCAACAGACGAATCAATCTTCATTGCCTATAAATAGGAAAGTCTTCAAATCGGAAGGAGTGACGGCGATTTATGAAAGAATCGGTGAAGCCAACGAAATGATTTTACTACTTCACTGTCAATAGCTCATACACTTTGTTTCTCAATGTTTATATAGTTATAGTAAAGAGTGAGATGATCGATTATGTACTTCAGTGATTATTATTCATCTACTCTGTGAGAGAGTCCAAATACTTATTTCATTATCTGTTTAGTGATCAAATCTCAAGGTTGTGGAACCTTTGAGAGTGGTGTACAGTTACAACTTGTAAGGGGAGTGAATCCTATTGTGAAAGGATCATTCTGAGTATAGAGTGTGTAATTGTATCCTTACAGTGGAGATTGTAAAGGCTGCACAAGTGCCCAACTAATCTTGTGAGGTTGTAAAGGCTTTTCTCTTGTGCCTGGATTAAACAAGGAGATAGTGGATTGAAAATCTCAAGTGGAGCTTGAGGACTGGACGTAAATCAAGGATTGGGCCAAACCAGGATAAATCATAGTTTGCATATTCTCTTCCCTAAACTCTTATATTTCTAGCATATATGTTTGAATGAATGACTGTTGGCTTACATCTCATTATTGTCATATGAATTGCCTTCTGTAAGTTGCAAAAAGATTTTCAAAGTTCTTAAAGTTTTATCAGACACCCAATTCCCCCCTCTTGAGTCATAGCTAGGTCTAACATTGTACTTGTAGCAGTTTCTTACTATCGCTACTAGATGAGACTGGATGAGGTCATATGTTAAGACTTTGTAGCGCTTCAGTTACCACTATAAAATGAAATTAACCAAAGTTGTAGCGGTTATATAACCGGTACCAAATACATGAAGAAAAATTTGAAAAATGGCAGCAAAATGTTGTAGCAGTTTCTTGACCACTAAAAAATTGGACAAATGTTTATAATTATAGTGTAGCAATTATATAACCGCTACAAAATTTTTCTGTCTTTTTTTTAAATTTTACCCAATTTTGTAAAACTGCTACAAAAGAATAACTTTTATTTCCTTAAAAAAATGAACGAGTAGTTTTAGATTATTTTAGTAATTAACTAATAATTTAAATAGACATGATAAATATTAATGTTAAAAATAATTGATATTAGTATATGAAATTTGATTAGATATGGTTATCATATAGGTGTATAAAAATGAGAATGTGTAGATAATAAGAACTAATTATGTTGTCCTTTTTAAATAATATTGATTATAAAGTTAATGTATATGAAAGGAGACGGAATGTTGAAAAAGATCCTTAAAATTGTGGGAAAAAAATTAGTGTCACAAAGTTAGAAGAAAAAATAAAAATTTTAAAGAAATGTTCATCATAGATCGCCGCTTAACCTCTTCAAACAATGTTGACAAATGAGAGAAAACGTGTGTGGGAAGAAATGATGAAGTATATAAAATGAGTTGTGGTGGGGGTATTTATAGGGATATCTGCACAACACTTGTAGAGGTTTATATGGCGTCTGTTGTAGCAATCATTAATTGTACGTTTTATGTGACTGTGTTTTTGTGGTTTGTGTATTTGTAGCTGTTGGGTTTAGTTTATAGCAGTTATAGAACTGTTACAAATTATATTATGGTTTTTTTATAAAACAAATAGAGGATTACAAATTAAATATGTTATCATAAGCATAATTTTTTATATCAGTCTTCTTTGTCATCCCTAAAAAAAGTGTGGAGAAATTATTACTTGTGAGTTTGTTAGAACACAAATTAAATTTAAATTAAATATTATTTCATAAAGCATATTAAAAAATGCACCAAATTATAGGTAAATTGTCATTGTCTAGGAAGAAGTTTTCGAGACTAGCATGAAAGAGGAATACCACCTAGAGGGGGTGAACAGGGGATTTCAAATTCTTTTCAAGAATTAACCGCAGAAGGATAAAACAGAAACATAGATACAAAAAATGAACACAAAGGAATTATACTAGTTGTGTCCAACTCTATGACATATGTCCAGTCTCTAGACACTATGATTTTCACTAACTCTCAATCACAAATACAATTACACCTCTGTACTCGAAATAATCCTTTCATATTAGGATTCACTCCCCCTTATAAGTTGTAATCATACACCCACACTTAAGGTCCCTCTACCTTGAGATTAAACCAATAAACTGATAATCAAATAAGTGTTTAAAACTCCCCACTGAGTAGATGAATAATAATCACTGAAGTATAAGAATATCCAAAGATATTAAATGAAGTGAACGAAATAGATGATTGCAATAATGTCAAATTTTAATGCGTATAGTTTCGGTAGTTGGCGAATTGAATGCTTTGCATATTTATACCAACTTCCATTAATGACCATTGAAGATCTTTGAATGTAGCCGTTGAGACTCTTCAAAATTCCATTAGACACAAATGTCTTCCATGAGACACATTCGGACGTTTGCTTAATTTGATTGATTTTCATATTATCATCGACATGCTTTTAGTCAAGAGTTGACTTAGAAAAGATACAGAGACTTTCACCGGAATGGGAACTTGCCATAGTGATCATTCAAGCTGCTTTGATTTTCATTCCATGTGCAACTCTATTTTTCTACAAACATTTAATGCTCTGACACACGACATTGCTTTTTGACTAATCAACATTCAAATATTTGTTAATGATATGAAATTCACTCAAGAAAAAGATTAGTAATAGTGTAATTTAGTTTGAGTAATATTTAAATAGAAATGAATGATAACCCAAAATATTCAAACTTTCAATTACCGTTACAACAAACAGAAAGAAGGTAATTTATGGATACTACTTGAGTAGACAAGCTGTCTTACTCGAGTGCCTTACTCGAGTCAGCCAATTCATGTGCTCAAGTAACGTTTTAGCAATATTATTACGAAGGCCTTATAACGACAATACTCTAGTATGACAATTACTTTACTCGACTACCTTACTTAAGTACACTGAGAGTTGTGCTCGAGTATAGTCTTATCTTGGCTAAAAATCATACTTAATAGAATGTATTAGCTAACAGTGCTCAAGTACTCAAATTCCTTATACTTGAGTAACAAAGTATTGTACTCAGGTACACCTTATATAGAGAGCAAATATAATGTCGTATCATTCATACTCAAGTAACACATACTTATCTATTTTTATCATTAGAGAGCCTTATACTCGAGTAGAACAAACTTTATACTCGAGTAAGCAAAGGGGGCTTGCTCGAGTATGCTCCCTAATCTTCTCTGAACTTTGTTGATACTTCCTTTTACTTGAGTAGCATAATTTTCCATACTCGAGTATCATCTTCTGCAATCAGTACAGAGAGTCTTCTCTAATATGATACTCGAGTGGCATTGAACACATACTCGAGTAATAGCCTGAGAACACTTGAACACACTGTTAGTTTTAGCATGCTCGAGTAAGCAAAAGGGCATACTCGAGTACACTATTAACTTAGCCATTTTCTGATTCAAAAACTTTAACTATTTGCAATTCAAAGTGTAATTACTTACAAGTCTTCGTTATCATCAAAACTCCGAGAACTAACATAACGGGCAAGAATAGCTCACTCTTGTAGGAGATGTTATCATCATTACCCATGTCGTAAAGGTCCCAAGGCTTTAAGTGAACCACCATATTCTAATCCATATGCCTCTCATCCGTGATATAATAAACATGATGTGCCTCTAAAGTAAGAATATATGTCTCATCATCATGAGACTGACCAGTGTGAATAAGCCTGAGAAATTTATTAATGTGATGCCTAAGTCGTCAGTGATGAGTCCCTAAAAAGTTGTCATATTTTCCCAAAAACACTCAAACAACATCACAGTGAAACAGTCTTGGTAATTTATTTTGACCATATCAAGTAGATTTCCATAATATGGGACATCATCGAATTGTATGTTCCCATCACTGCTACTCACATAACTCATTGTCCTAAAAGTTCCATAAACACCCGAGTTTTGGGTTAGCAATCATTGATCTCGTGAAAGCAGTGCAAAACTTGAAACCATTGACATTGTATGCTATAAATCTTTGGGCATGGTCAAGTAGGCCGAGCGCGAGAACTCTGAATTCTAGTGAGTGTGGTTTGTGGCCATTTAGTATTCTCCATGTAAACCAACCTGTGAATTATCTATGGACCTTTCTATCAATTTCAGGGGATGTCTGTGGACGGACCCTTAGTTGACGCTTCATATGACTTCTGAATTCTCCACAATTAAGCATGTGACAATGATGATGAAATGCAAGTATAAAATGTATGGAAACATATAGGATAATATATATTCATGTCTAATCCTTAATGAAGGTATAATTCAACTTTAGTGTAATCAATCAAGACATGTCTATATGTTTGGAACTTCTCAGTTGTGCTAAGATTCCCAAACGGATTAAAACCGCCGGTCACTAAAGCAAGCAAATTTCTAGGGTCCATTGTGAAAACTGGAAAGTCTGAGTCAAACACTTTCCACATTTTAGAATCTCATCGATGTCTTAGTATACCATCTTCATTCTTGTCAACTTCATACCATCTCACATACTTAGTCGTCTTAGATGACATAAATAATCTTTGTAAGCGAGATTTTCAGGGAAAGTACATGAGAATTTTTGCTGGTTTCTTTCACTATTTTTTCTCCTTTCAAACTGTCATGAACCTCGAAGTGTGAAACTTCTTACAAGTCTCCCTGCAAGCATCATCTCCTAATATAGCTTACAGCCATTGGGGCATGCATCAATTTTTTCATTATTCAAACCTAATTTGTTAATTATCTTTTTGGCCTCGTAGAAGGTTGTGGGAATGTCTGCGTTAAGGAAAACATCTCAAAGTAATTCTAGTAACATTGACATTTCCTTATCAATGATCCTACACAAGCACTTAATATGATACAATTTGATTAAAAAAGATAATTTGGAGTACTTCTGACAACCTAAATACAATGGACAATCAGCCTCATGTAGTTGTTTTAAGCAATAGGAATAACCTTTGTGGAGAAACTGATTTCCTACAAAGGGCTCAAATATAACGCCATTTTACTATTAGGATTGGAGTCCCACTCCAACCAAATTACACCCTTTCTCTTCATAAAGCCCAATGATAATTATTGGCCCAAACTTGCTAATTTTAATCAATTGGGAATAACCTTTGTGTGTGATCCATTAGGCCCAATTAGTCACCAACATAAATAAACTTGAACCAATTAAAACTCCTTTAAAGGGCCCAAATTATCCAATGACCACATAAGACATTAGCTATGCTTTGCGGCCTCAGAACTAATTGAGTTGATCAAGTGATCTACCTTTCAAATTTGGATATTGTGCAAGCATCATCCCTCAAAACGTCATTCACATTTGGTCGAGAATAAAGATCGAGTATCATCTCTTTTGATTGACTAAATGTAGCTAATTCACAGAACTAGGAATTTTATTATATTAACTCTATAACGGATCATGACTCTTTATGATCGCTAACTGTGCACACAGACTCCCGAATCAATTAGAAGTTATCCAAGCTCTACCAGTCTTGTAAATGATTAATCCAAGGGACTGTGAGTTCTCTCAGCATATCCATCTATAGTCATGTATTCGAGTTACACCCAAGAGTACACTATATTCCCCATTTTTAGGCAGATAAAATTGTATAGTCAAAGTATAACCCTAAGACATAGTGTTCAATGATATTCTTAAGTCTAGGATGATCCGCACTACCAAACGATGAGAGATTTTTCATATCCAATGATACTCTTTACAACGAATCTTTGTGAAGTCTCTCGGTGGGTCAATTCAATGCTATCTCTTCTCTAACAGATCTACCCAAGACATCTACTAAGGTATCACCATGCCTGTATTCCATGAGGTCTCTACCTTGCATCTCTATACAACTAAATGATGTCGCACTAATCTTATTGTGATCATCAATGCTCTTTGTTGGTGATTCAATACTAGGAACAAGTTTTAGGGAATAGAAATGTAGTGTTCTCAAGTCCTCATGATCATGATCTCCATTATTGATCTTTGAAATTAACAAATGTCCTATTACTAGGGTTTTTATCATATTTATCTTACAATAAAGGTGAGACATAAATATAATAAAGATAAAACATGCTCATTTATTAATGATGAAATATTACAATGTAGAAAAGATGTTCATATGTCATCACACATTGTCTCTAGGACACCTGAATACTAACACTCTCTATCTACAATGTTAGTCTACTTAATTTAATAAGGACCTGAACATTAAATATAATATTAAATCTTAACCATTAAAACTTGATTTAATGGTAAAGACATTTAAAGAACAAGAAATGGAAAATGAATTAATGGAGACCTTCTTTTTCAAGTGTTAGATATGACAATTTGGCACAACACCATTAATTATGCTGATGTGTATTGATGACGTGGCATGCTAACTATAATTTTTGTAGTTTATGTGGCTTTTTTATAATTAAAAAAAATCTACCGGAGAGAACGCCATCGTCATCATTGATACTCTTCCACTATTTATCATCATATTCATCAAGATAGAGATCACCATCAGGAACACAATTAGAAGATAATCATCTTCGACCTCCTTAAGTGGAAGGCAAGCCATTGACCACTATTTTTCAAAAAAAAAAAGCCATTGACCTTCTTTAGCCACTAGAGACTCATAAATTCAACAAAAAAAAATTGAATCCTTCGATTATGAAGAACTTTCAGTCAAAGAGGAATCAGTTCTACTCAATTATGTCTAAGCTAAAACAGACTAGAAAAGTTGACTTCTATGATTTTCCATTTTTAAGCCTCTCAAGCTCTGCTCAAAGATGAACGATTTTGGCTTCATTTCAATTAGAAGAGGAAGCAATGGAATGCAACCTTAAGAGATCCAACAAAAGGGATAAAACTTATTGGACATAAAGGTGAAAATGAGAAAAGGCAGGGCAAGAACAAGATGTGGCAACTGTTGGAAATTATGCCCTAGGGGTAAGTCATTGTACTTTAGACGTTTATGTTATTTAAAGTATTCTCATTTAGTTATTATTTCATTTGCATATTTATATTGATAACTATATACTTGGATATATCTTATTGATTATCTTAAATGTCCCTGGTCGGTCATCTACACGGGAGCGAAGATGAGATAAGACCAGTATGACTTTGATGAGGTATGGAGATACGAATTAAAGTCATAGGCACTTGTAAGAGTAGAAGATGCTGGACTGACCCACTAAGGGAAAACTGCATGGATTCAGTCATAAGCTTATCTCATGTATAACTACGTCACAACGCCTTTTGACCTAAGATCATCATGGATTCCTACATAATGAGTCATTGATCTTTGACCTAGTTAAAAGTCACTGTTAACCTGATGACGATAAAGGCTTGGATTGAGATCAATAGTTTTCATGCAGAGGAATGTGAGTGATCAAGATGGAATTTGTCCCTCTCATTTGTAGAGAGATAATATTGGGCCTCTCAATGAGTAAGTCTGAGAAACGTATGACCATACTATGGTGGAAAGGAGTTTCCATTTTAATTATTAGACTACTCAAGAATTGAGAAAGTAATGGTCAAGAAAATGAAATTGACATTATCCATGCCTCATCCTTGACCGAATTATCGCATGACAAAAAAGAACGTGACATAGTTGTACAATAGGTTGTATCGTATCACCGATCCCCATATGAATTGAGTAGTCACAATGTCTTGCTAAAGGCCGCTTGTGACTTATAGGCTAGTACAGTATTAGCCCAATGCTAATCTCATGTGGGCCTATAGGTTGCACACAAGGATAGCCCAACACGAGCAAAAGTGTCCAAATTTATTAAATCTTAGATATATCTAAGATTTAATGAATACTGAATTCAATCTAGGGTGTATGTGTGTGTGTGTGTGTGTGTGTTAAATTCGAAAATAATATAATAATTTTATTTAATGGAGATTATAATATTATTATATAATATTTGTTTTGTATTTAATTTATTTGATAAATTAAATATTTAAAACAAATAGAGATATTGTATCTCACAATTAATTTTCGAATAAAGATATCATATATCTATTTAATTTAAATTTGGATATAGTATCTCAGATTTAATTAAATAGATAGATATCATTTCTCGGATTTAATTTATAGAGATAAATTAAATTAGAAGGCTTTTAATTCAAATTAAATAAATAGATTAGATTAGATCTATTAGATAGATTTAATTAATATCATTTTTAATCTAGATTCAAGATTTGAATTTCAAAATTGATGAGGATTAATTTTGAATATAATATGCCTATCGAGTTTAGAAAAACCTACAAGACTTTTGTCAAGCGCATGAGAAATTCACGAGAAACCCTAGAGAGAAAAGAGAGACGCGAGAATATTTAAGGCGCAAGCATGCGGCCATCCGTGTTTGAGGTTATTCGTGTGGATACCAGTAGAGGAAGACAATTTGAAAAGTCGACTTCTGCTAATCAAGAAGGTAGCCCACCTATTCAAATAGAACGAGACGCACACCAGTTCAGTATAGGTATGATTCGAATTCTTTGAACCTTGATTTAAACGTTGTTGAGGGATTCTCAGATAGGATTCGTAAAAGTTTTAATTCCGCTGCGTGTACAGATCCCAACAGCAGCAACAATGACGAAAAGAATGACAGTGATAAGTGAGATTGGAGAGGTCATTCATTTTGCACTACAAGCATTTGGTATGATCTAAAAATATGAACACTGAAGTGTGAAAACAAGGAGTCTATGAGGGTGGGAGCTGTGATCTATGATGCACCGATACCAATACGGCATTTCCGAGATGTTACCGAAATGTGACATCGAAACGTGACTTCAAAAATACTAATATTGTAAGCTCCAAATGTTTTGATGATAACAAGGTTCTTAAAGATTGTAAGATTTTGAATAAGAATTGACAAATGTGAATCTGCATGTTACATTGATTTTGGAGAATGAGTAACCAATTCCTGAGAATGAGAATGATTCTCGAGAGTTTGTAAGTAACTCACCAGAGTGATGATCACAATGAAATAATTTTTTTGATATGATTCTTGATAATTAGGAATTAATTCTCAAGAATGGCTCTCAGAGAACATGATCTCATTGAAACAATTTTTCTAATGTGATTCTCAAGAATTAGTAATCAATTCTCGAGAACTTGTAAGTGTTTCTTGAGAATGCCTTGACTGATCTGATTTCAATGAAATAATGCTTCTAATGTGACTCTTGAGAATTAGTAATCAATTCTTGAGAATAATTCTCTAGAATGAGAATTCTCAAAAGCTTTGTGAGTGATTATGCCTTGACAAAATCACAATTTTTCTGATGTGATTCTCGAGAATTAACAATCAATTCTCGAGAATTAATGATAAATCCTCTGGTCATATTTTTCTCCAGTATTAACTTAAAGTGTGATTCTTGAGTATGGTAAGATAGCTCTCGAGTATTATCGAGTGATAGCATTTGCTAAGTCTTCCTTGATTATGGTATTCTCGAGTATTGGTAAGATTCGAGTAACAGCAATTTCTAAGTACTCTTCTTAAGACATACTTGAGAATGTTATGGGTGATTCTCAAGAATATAATCTTAGCATATTCTCAGTATTACTTCGCTAATCATTTTTGAATGACTGATTAATTATCTATTCTTTCTTAATCATACTTAAGCCTATTTAAGTCATATCTAATCATCTCTTTGATTAAGTTTCAGTTGATTAATCTTGCCTAAATTGAGATAAGCCAAAAAGCAATCCTACGTGTCAATAGCATTAAATGGGTCTTAGAAATAGAGCCAACAATTGGAACTGAAGTACGTGGTAGACTAAAACATTCCTTTGAGGAATACTTATTCCAGCTATCATTCTGAGTCACACACTCTATACAAGTATAGATGACGGCAAATGCATTTAATGAAGCAATGGTCGATTTTGCTCAACGAAGAACAACTGTGACTAGTGGAAATTCAAATAGTCACAACAGCTACATTCAAGTTCTTCACAATGGCATTAATGGCGAACGCTATAAAAGCTCATCACATTCAATTCTGCCACCTACCGAAACTCTGCGCATTCAATTCTGCATTATTGCGATCAACTGTTTCATTAACTTTACTTAATATCTTCGAATATTTCCTGTACTTTAGTGTTCATTTATTATCTACTCATGAGGAGTTATTAAACGCTTATTTCATTCAGTTGTTAAATCTTAAGGTTGTGGAACTTTAAGTGTGGGTGTATGATTACAACCTATAAGAGGGAGTGAGTCCGAGTGTGAAGGGATTATCCTAAGTTATAGCGTGTGTTATTGTATTTGTATTTGAAGAGTTAATGGAAATCCCAAGGTGTGCTTAGGGACTGGACATAGGTCAAAGTGTTAGACCAAACTAGTATAAATTGTTCTGTGTCTATTTTCCTTTCTCAGTCTTTGCTTTACTTGTGTCTCACAAAAAAGATTTTGAGATCACCTATTCACCACCTGCTAGGTGATATTCCATCTTCAAATATTTCAAGACGTTCCAAAACATTTTAGTATTAAATAATATTTTTAATATAAACAGTGTATTTCACATTAACAAAATATAATAAAACAAAAATCATTAAAGGTATCAACTGCATCTCCAACTAATTTGCCTCCAACTCTGGCTCATCTAGGGAAAGAGCAACAACATCTAAAGCTCCAACATCATTAAAGGTATCAACTGCATCTCCACTAATTTCCTGATAATGACTTTCTCTTCCTTCATTTTGTAAATGAAATGTCACCTAGATGGGGGTGAATAGGTGAATTAAAAATCTTTTTTTGGATTTACTCTAGAAATAGAACAAACAGAGTATGAGATAGAGAGACACACAGGGAGTTTATACTTGTTCCATCTAACTCTTTGACCTACATCCAGTCCCCAGATCTACTGGGTTTTTCATTATCTCACTAATACAAATATAATTACACACTCATACTTGAGATGATCCTCTTTCATTAGAACTCACTCCCCCTTACAAGTTGTAATCGTATACTCACACTCAAGGTTTCTCAACCTTGAGATTAAACAAATAATCAAATAACAATCAAGTGTTTAGACTCCTTACTGAGTAGATAAATGATAAACAATGAAGTACAATAATATCCGAAGATATTAACTAATTCAAGTGAAACAGAGAATTGCAATAATGTTGAATTGATTGCGTAAAGTTTTGGTAGGTGGCGAATTAAATGACCATTGAGGTTTATGGAGATAACCATTAAGAAATATTCATAGTTCCGTTAGACTCAGAATGTTTTTCATTAAACTGAGTGTTTCGGCTTTCATTACTTTTGGCTCATTGTTATTAGCAAATCCCCTTTGGTTTGAATGGAAGTTGACTTAAGAAAATGGTAATATTCTTTCGCCAAAATGGGTACCTACGACAAGGTTTATTTTGATTGCTCTGATGTTTATTCCATGCGCAGCTCTGTTTTTTGCTTTGAATTAAATGCCTTTGACACAGGGTTGCTTTTATAATGCTTTTGGTTTAATTCTTTATTTGACCAATTAAAATCACTAGCAAATTCATCAAAAACATCTTAAGAATAATTCTTAACTATAATGGGAAGTAGTATAGAGAAGATTTGTACATTTGAAATCACAAAAACATTGACCTGTCATTTTCATTCAAAAGAACTTAAATTACCAACTCGGGTTGATAATAAAGAACTCAAGTTTCTTTTCTTTAACTTCAAACGTTTCAATTTCATTAAAAGAAGAACTTGAGTTGTCAACTTGAGCTCTTAAACCAAAACTTTAGTTGTTAACATCTCACTCAATTCACAAGCTTTATAGGTCTAAAGAACTCAAGTTGACATTCCAAGAAATCGAGTTTGGAACTCAAGTCTTTTATAATGAAATTATAGTTCCTCTGGCTTTTTTATGATTTGAAATAGAGAACAAGACATAATCCGCGAACTTGAGTTCATTACTTATGAACTCCAGTTTTAGAGCATGAACTCGAGTTGATGAGCTATAAACTCTAGTTGATCAAAAAATGATAGCCGTTGAAAATCATTTCAAAAAGAGAACTTGAGTTTATTAACTGAGAACTCGAGTTTATAATTTTGCTAACTTAAGATTGAGTTGGAAAAAGTCTTAGAACTCGAGTTGTTAAAACACAAACTCTAGTTGTCTTAAATCTGTTAGTTGACAAGTGATATGTTATCATTAAAACTCAAACTGAGAACTAACATTCTCCCCCTTTTTAACGATAAAAACACATGTAAAAATACTTTAGAAATAATAAATGAATTCAAACCTTTGAATCAAGATCAAGATGCAAATATTTTCAAAAAGATAATCACTTGTATTACTACTTAAAATTTTGATACAGATGAGCAAAAGTACAAGTGATACAACAGATAAACAATACTAGCTACATCAACAACATAGTACTACTAGCTATATCAACAGTCATCAACTCATCAAGCTGCTCTTCTCCCCTTTGTCATCATCAAAAGGAGGCAAGAAAGAGATAAGGATGACAGGTAGGGTAGTTTTAAGGAGAGGGATAGGGGTGGAGGCAATGAAGGAAGGTAGAGGCACACGGGGTGAAGAGTCTGGTGAATAGGAGATGTGAATGGTGGAGGTGTTTGAAATGGAACAGGGACAGTGACTGGAGTCAGGCTAGGATAGAAGTAGTAAACTCAGGTAGGGGAGTGGAAAGTTCAGGAGTGGGGGAAGGAGAGGAAGGTCTAAGAGAGAAAATGGGAGTAGGAAATAAAGGTTTGGGAGATAAAGGAAAGTGGTGAGAAGGGATGCTTTTTGTGGAGTAAGAGGCTGAGATGTGTGATGTGGCTTGAGGAGGTGAAGGGTCAAGAATGGAGGTATAAGAAGGGGAGGGAATGGAGCCAGAAGGACCTACTATATCATGATGCTACATCCACTTAGAGAATTTGGAGTCTAAGGACAAGTAAAGGCCATGCATAGTTTTAAATCTGGCATCAAGATCCTCAAAGTGACCCTCAAGGTTTTCCAGTTTCCCAATCATTTCCTCCAGCTGCTCAACCTACTTGTCTTAGACCTCAACCAAAGCATTATGGCTTTTGGTGACTTCAGATACCAGTCTCCCAACCTCAACCTCAATTTTCTCAGTCAGCTTATGGTACTGAGTTATCATAGTAGTTTGTATGGAAGATACAACCACTGAGATAGCTTTGTTAAGAATAGATTGGAGGGAGGCACCAAAGATAGAAGGTGGTGCTTGAGTAGAAGTGGAAGGCCTGATAGGGGATGATTGAGCCTCATCAGCTCTAGTTGATGTGGCCCTAGTTCTAGATCTATAAGGGGCTTTAGATTGGCCAGATCCCTCAACAAATGAAATTCTCATATATTTCAACTGATTTTGGCCAAATTTGGTTGGTTTGATAGGTTTCTCATCCAACTCAAGATACCAGATCTTGTGATGAAAGAGAATCAAAGAGACAAGGTGAGGATAAGGAATATGAGCTTTCTTTTGACCCTCAAAACAAAATTTTCTAATCTCAAAAAACAACCAATGACCAAGATTAAAAGAAGTTTTGAAATGATAGCAGCTAATAAGAAATAGTCTCTGTGAGCAAAATGAGTGAAGTTTTTGCCTTTAGGTACAAGATTCCTAGAGTAAATATACCATAGTACTCTATGTAGAGAAGGCATTTCAACAGGAGAAAAAGTTAGAGGCCTAATGGGCTCTTCAGGTCTAAGAATTTGAAAAACTTGCTCATCAGATAGATCAATAATTGGAGGAAAAGGAGGGTCAATGACTCCTAACATGTTGTTAAGAACCTCAGCAGTAAGAGTTACACGTTTACCTATGACAAATGATATCATTCTTTCTTCTATGAAAGTGCCATCAAGACTGAATTCATTGGCAATTCGTAGGTAGAAATAGAATGCTCTTACTACTGACGGACAATAAGGAGATTGATGAGCTAAAAGTGGTTTGAAAGAATTAAAATAGGGGGAAAGGTCTAAACCATAATCAGCTAGAAAATGAGAAAAATCAACAAAGACATTTGGACAAAAACCTCTAATCCCATAATTAGATTGAAAGGTTTAAGAATCTAACTCAGGAATAGAGATATGATTACAAGCAAAAGACCAAGGGGGAATAAGGTTTCTAGTAATGGCTAGGAGAAAGGGAATACCAGCTAAGTGACTTGAAAATTGAGACGGAGGCCTTCTGGGTGGAGCAGCAGCTTTACCAGCAACAAGTTCAACTATTTTGTTACACTTGCCTTTGCCCTTTACTGGAGTGTCAGAGGGTTGAGCGAGGGTTCTCCGAGGGCTCTCGAATCATAACCCCCTTTGATCGAGGTCAAGAGGGAGGCGGATGAGGAGGACCAACGTCCTTCATGACCTTGGGTCTATAGCGTTGAGGAAGGATCTTTTCCTATCGAGGACGCTTTGGTTCAAGTGTTTCAAAAGGCGGAGATGAGGAATCAGAGGATTTAGATTCTGGGGATAGGGTAGAGGTGGAGGATTCTACCATTTCTTAGGGTTTTTGGTCCTCATTGGGTTCAATTTGAGAATCGTTTGAAGAGACTCAAGTTTAGGTATAAAGGTTCTAGGAAATGGAGAAAGAGAGCGAGTCGCTGATATATAGAGAGTACTGAACAACTTGAGTTTATTAGTCAAGAACTCGAGTTCTTACATTCATAACTCGAGTTCTGAAGATGTAAACTCAAGTTTCTTGAAAGAAAAACACTAACCTCGTCCCAAGAGTATTCTCAAAACCCTTGAGTTGTCTTGTGAAACCGTGAGAACTCGAGTTTGCAAGGAAGAACTCGAGTTAAAAACTTGAGTTGTTTATGGAGAACTCCAGTTCCCATATATGAAAAAGCCAGAGCAAATCACCAAGAGGGGGTGAATTGGGGATTTGAAAAATTCTTTCACTCAATTCTGGAAATTAATCGCTGAAGCAAAGTAGTGCAGAGAAAGGGAAGAGAGAACAAGAAACAGCAAGATTTATACTAGTTCGGTCTAACTCCTTGACCTACGTCCAGTCCCCAGACTCTCTGGGATTTTCATTATCACTCACAATCAGTTACACACTCTGTACTCGAAAGCTATCTACTCACCAGGATACACTCCCCCTTACAAGTTGTACACTGATATCTCAATCTCAAAGTCCCCCGACTTGAGATTCTCACAGTAAGTGATATACCCAAACACAGTACACTACACACTTTGTAACTTGGGATGATCCTCTCTCTAGGACTCACTCCCCCTGACAAGTTGTAGTCGTACAATCAATCTTCAAGTCCCCTGACTTGAGATTCTTTACAATCAAATGATTAACGGAAACAAACTCTCTCTAAGAGTAGATAATGATAAACATTGAAGCTCAAATCTCTCAGGATAATTTACAGAAGAATGAATACAAAAATCTGATTGTTGCACACTGTAATTGTCTTGTATCTTGTCTGTCTTAGTTCTTCTTCGAATCTGAATGATATTTATAGCTGTTGACGTCCAATTTGAATGAAGAACTTGACTTTTGGAAGAGCACTATGAATTTGAACGTTGGAGGCTCCACTTCCAGAACTAGCTGTTGACAATCCACTAAAATCTTCTTGATGGATGGATTCTGCTTTTGTCCAATCTGTTGTAGACATTCTCGCAATGTGGGACTTAATTAATATGAAGATAATGTTGATGTCCCTGTGTTGGAATGGATTGTGCTTAAAGTTGTAATTATTTAATCCAAGTTGGAGCACTTTATAAGACAACATATTCTCTCTCTCTTGCTTTACAGCTCATTGTTTGAATCTTCATTGTTTCCTTCAATAAACCATCTGAAACTTGCTAACAAACTGGTTAAAAGACGTTAGGAATAATAGCAATTAAAGATATGAAGTATTAAGATCATTTAAATGGTTTTCGCAAATTCGCGCCTTCTAGTTTTACAAATCTGTGCGTTACAAACTCGAGTTTAAAAACCCAGACTCGAGTTTGGAGTTCATCCAGAGAGCATCTTGTTTTGAAAGACTTCCTAAACTCGAGTTGATTAGTGACTAACTCGAGTTTGGTTCTTACAAAGAGGAAAGTCGCGAACTGCTCTTGAATGAAGTTTTGAGCACAGTGCTAAACTCAAGTCATTTAGTGACTGACTCGAGTTTGAAGCTTTTATGAAAATTTTGAGTTTAAGTTTAGAGCTTCAAAACTGGAGTTTAGAAAACGTAAACTGGAGTTTACAAAACCTGAAATGTTACTTAGCTCTCTGTATAGTCCAGACTCGAGTTTTGATATACAAAACTCGAGTTTCAGTGTAAACTGAAACTTTTGAAAAAATCTTTATAAGTGTAAACTAGAGTTTCTGTTTCTCAAACTGGAGTTTTCAAAATAGTCATTTGCTCGAGGCTTTCTGTTTGAGCTAAACTCGAGTCACCAAAACCTTGACTCGAGTTTCAGTGAAAACTGAAACATTGAAATACCTTTGAAAGCTCAAACTGGAGTTTCCATTTTCAAGACTGGAGTTTAGAAATCATGTAATAGTCTAAGTGTTTTTAAAACAGTCCTAAACTCGAGTTTCCAGAAATCTGACTCGAGTTTCAGTGTATATTCAAACTTTGAAAACTTTTCATTAAAGTGAAAACTAGAGTCACTGAAACCAAAACTGGAGTTTACAAAGCAAGTAACAACACAAGTGTCTCTGTTTATCCTAAACTCGAGTTTGCTTAACCCAGACTCGAGTTTACGAGTCTTTAGCTCTTAAACTTTTCTTGTAAACTGGAGTTCGGAAGGATCAAAGGTAGAGTTTGAAAATTTGATAAAACGTTGAAGTTTCTGTTTGATCTCAAAACTCGAGTTTCCAAAACATAGACTCGAGTTTACAAGTCTTTTGAACTTTTTAGCATTTAAACTTTCTTGTAAACTGGAGTTTCTCAGAATCAAAGGTAGAGTTTGGAAACAAGTTGAAATTCGAATGTAGCCTTTGATCTAAACTCGAGTTTATAAATATAGACTCGAGTTTACAACTCTTAGACTTTGATTGTTCTCTGTAACTCTGCAAACTCGAGTTTGCCTATGCAAACTGGAGTTTGGCCTATTATGTTAAAATTTGAGCTTCTATCTGCTAAGTCCAAACTTGAGTTTAGCTACCTAAACTCGAGTTTGCCTTAAACAGAAAGTTTTACAACTTTTAAAGACAAACTTCAAATTAAGTTTACAATTGTTAGTTATCATCAAAACACCTAGAGAATTAACAATATACAGCTTCGTTTGAATTGTATTGTCCCACGAAGTTCTAGAAGCTAAAGAGTTGCTAGGTGAATCTGATCCTTTGGCTTCTAAACTCGAGTTTGAGACTCGAGTTATCAATTATGAACTAGAAGCTACAATCAACAAGAGTTAGCCAAATAGAGTGACAAACCAAGAACTCGAGTTTCAAACCAGGAACTCGAGTTTTGAACTAGAGTTATTGGCATAGCCACTCGAGTTTTTGTAAATCTCATGCATAAGGTCGAAAGCATAGTCAAACTAAGAACAATAGTAACTCTAGTTCTTGAACCTAAACTCGAGTTCTTGTTAAAGAACTTGAGTTCTTATAATGATTCATATGATCATATTAAGAAAATAATATCAACTTGAGTTAGGAAAACGAAACTCGAACTATGAACTCGAGTTGATTCTGTAGAACTCGAGTTCTAAGGATTTTGACTTAGTTATTTTTCACTATGCTCGAGTGAACTTGAGTTCTTGAGCCTTAAACTCAAGTTGATTCTCCTTTATTTATCCCTGAATTAGATGATGATAATAGAGGTGCCTGCAAAACAACATCTAGACACTTTGAAGCTTAAATTAGTCAATGATTAAACAATTTAAATTTTAAATAGACTAAAATAAGAGAGATTGCTAGCAATTCATTGGGATTTACCATTTCCAATTCTTGTTTGATAAAGAGAAATTGATTCTTAGCCAGGGGTTTTGTGAAGATGTTAGCAAGTTGAAGATGTGTGGGGATGAATAATACTTTGACATCTTTCTTTTGAACGTGATCTCTAATAAACTGATGTCTCACATCAATGTGCTTGGTTCTTAAGTATTGACTGGATTTTTGGCCAAGTTGATTGTACTTGTATAGTCATAGAGTATTGGAATTTCCTTAAGATAAACCCCCAAATCTTGAACTTGTTGTTTAAGCTATAAGACTTGAGCACAACAACTTGAAGTAGCTACATACTCGGCTTCAGTGGAGGATATTGAGACTGTGGTTTGTTTTTAACTAAACTATGACAATAGAGAGCCTCCTAAATTCACATTGTCAACTTGTGCTTTTTCTGTCAGTTTTATATCTAACATGGTCTAAGTTCAAGTAAGCAACAAGATATTCCTTTCTTCCTTTAGGGTACCATATTCTAAGTTCTTCAGTATTCGCAAGATATCTAAAGATGTGATTTATAGTCTCTGCATGAGATTCCTTTGAAGCTGATTGGTATCTTGCACACATCCCTACACTAAATTGAATATCAGGTCTGCTTGCTGTCAAATAAAATAGGGATCCAATCATTCCTCGATATTTAGTTATGTTGAAGTCTTTTCCCTTTACATCAGCATCCAGAAGAACGATTAAGCTCATTAGAGTATCGGCTCGATTGCATTGATCCATTCCATACTTCTTAAAGAGGTCTCAGGGATATTTGGTTTGGGATGAAGATTTCATTCTTCTGTTGGTTGATTTGAAGACCAAGAAAGAAATTTAATTCTCTCATCATAGACATTTTGAATTTGCTTTGCATTTTCTTTGAAAATTCCTCACACAAAATATCATTAGTAGCACCAAATATAATGTTATCTACATATATATGAACAAATTAATAATTCATTTTGCTTATTGCTTTTAATATAAAGAGTTGTATCAATTTTTCCTCTAACAAATCCTTGATCAAGAAGAAAATTACTTAGTCTCTCATACCAAGCTCTAGGAGCTTGTTTAAGTCCATATAATGCATTTTTCAAATGAAAAACATGATCAGGATGGAAATCACTTTAAAAACCAGGAGGTTGTTCTACATCTACCTCTTCCTGAATAAATACATTTAAAAATGCACTTGTAACATCCATTTGATATAGCTTGAATCCTTTGATACATGCAAAGGCTAAGAGTACTCGTATTACTTCCAATCTGGCTACTAAAGCATACGTTTCCTCATAATCAATACCTTCTTCTTGATTATAGCCTTTGGCAACCAATCTAGACATGTTTCTAACTATGATCGTTGATTCATCTTGTTTGTTCTTGAATATCCATTTAGTGCCAATGACTAGATGGTGTTTAGGCTCAGGTAACAAGTCTCAAACTTGATTTCTTTCAAATTGGTGTAACTCCTCTTGCATTGCTATAACCTAATCATTGTCTGAAAAGGCTTCGTTAATCTTAGAGGGTTCAATCTCAGATATAAAAGTAGAAGGGTAAAGGTGCAAAAATACCCATATGCTTTGTTCTCAGGAGCGCCCAGCACCATATGCTTTTTTTGGTGCAAAATTACCCATGAACTCCCACAATTGGTGCAAAAATACCATCTCTGCTAGCTTCCGTTAGGTTTCCATTTGTTTTGTGCTGGGGCCCACCAGATTTTTAAAAAAAATTCAAAATTTTCTAATTTCCTAGACTGCCCCTCTACCCCTACCCCCACTCAACCTCAATCAGAAATTGCAGAAATCACTGTTTTCACCTTCGACTGCCCTTGCAAAACCTTTCACCTTCGGCAAGCCAGATTAAATGAAGGCGACGTAAATGCAAACTAGGAACAAAAGAGTGAGAAATGCAAGATTGAAAATGTCGGGGAATTTGGAGATGGAATCAGTCTGGAGCTGCACTTGTCAGGGCCATAAAGAAGGACGTCCTCGATGAAATTGACTAGGAGCTTCAAAATGGTCTCATCGTCTGCCAGCTTGATGGCCTTCATGGGTTTTGAAGTCCAGAGGAAAATAGGGATGCTGAAGTGGGCAATGAGATTGGCGAAACACGTGTTTGGGGATTGAGGATTTTTGGATATGGTAAGACTGAGAGATGGTTGGGGCGATGAGTTTGAAGAACATATGGGCATAGACAAGGAGTCTGAGATCCATTGTGAGAGAGGTGGAAGGGAATGAATCCAGTGAAACAAGTCAGGAAATCTGCGGTTAGCCATAAAGATGAAGCTTGCCAAGTGGATGAATGTTAATACTCTCCTTCGATTTTGAATTCGTTTTGAAATATATTTATGCATCTGTATCATGAATGCATAAGGAATTAGATCCTTGAATAGTGCAATCTCTTTGACAGATAAATCAGGATGTGAAAACCCAATTTTAAAATAGTTTGCAATGCTCACCCCTAAGGTTACAAAATATAATACCTCAATGAATATTTTAGATGATAGCAAGGAGAGGTTTTACCATTGTATACATTTGCCTTAAGTATTTAGATTGACTTTGTTTACCCACTTCATATATTTTCTTACGAGTGTCGACAAAGCTTTCTCAGAGGATATCTTAGAGATTCTTCTTTTCTTGTTCTCCTCATGATAGTTGAACGATACTCTATGGTAGTCCATCCTTGAAGTGGACGATACTCCTCTTGCTTGTAGCCATTGCTTCTTTTGATCTGACTTTGTAAGTCCAGTAATGGGTGCTTCAAGAGTTTTTTATGTAAGTTTCCTTTTAGGCTCATGAAACACTCTTGAATTTTTCTTCATCTTATTTTTACCTTTTTTCCATTATTTTTGGAATTAATCTGCACACACAAGGCACTAGATGGACATTTTGGCACCCACTTATACTTGGGTCCTTGATCATTAGTATTGGACCTTGCTTGTCCTTTAGGAACCCAAATAAATCTATTTCTCACATTAGAATTTTTCCTAATATAGCATGTATGAGAAATATGACCAGATTTACCACAATAATTGCAAATAACATAATGATGCTTATTATAACCAATTTTGTAGGGATTGTTCTGGTCGAGTGGATGAAATATAAAATGACTCATATGAGTATATTCTTTCTTCCCACAAGATTTTCTAGCACGATTGAAGACATTTTTGCTTTTCAAAATAGAATCAATAATTGGTTGAGAAACAATTTTATGTAATTGTTCAAAATCATTTTTCCTAAATACACAAGAAGAATTGGAATGGTTTACCACAACAACATCTTGAGCTTTTGATGATGATTCATCATAATTTTCCATGATGAGCTCTTCTTGGGAATCATCTTTCTCTTGTTCTTCTGTGTTGGCTGGATTGTAGAAGAATTTTCTGATTTCACCCTCTTCATTCTCATCTTCCATTTGTTCATCAATGGTGGATATACAGCTTATAATCTCAGATGAACTGTCAACACTATCAACTTCAACATATTTGTTAGAAGCATACATAGAATCAAGAGTATCCCAGATATCTTTAGCATTAGAACAAAATCTGATTTTCTCAAAATCATCTTCGGTTAAAGCACTGTACAAAATTTTCATTGCTCTAATGTTCAACGAAAATATTTTCTTTTCTTTCTCTGTCCAATCCTTTCTTGGTTTGAAATCAAAATCATTTATAAAAACATTCCACATATCAAAATCAAATGATTTTATAAACATTGTCATTCTAGCTTTCCAAAACCAAAAATCAATATCTTTGAAAAATGGAGGTATAGTATAATCAAAACCTTCTGAAAATAAGCAACAGCTAGAAACAGCCATGGATCACTCTTGAGACGGTTAAGTCCTTCAAACAAGAAACCAGGCTCTGATACCAAATGTTAGACCTGGCTGTCACCCAAAAGGGGGGTGAATTGGGTGTCTGAAAAAAAAAATGTTTGATAACTTTGAAAATCTTTTCGCAATTTATTGAAATCAATTCATATGAAAATAATAATCTATAGAGCACTTGTAAGACATTCAAGTATATATGCTAGGAAGATAAGAGTTTAGGGAAGAGAATATGCAAACTATAATTTATCCTGATTCGGCCGAATCCTTGACCTACGTCCAGTCCCCAAGCTCTACTTGAGATTTCAATCCACTATCTTCTTGTTTAATCCAGGCACAAGAGAAGCCTTTACAACCCACAAGTTTACCCAAGCACTTGTGAAGCCAAATCTCTAACTGAGATACTCCCCCTCACACACTGTAAGGATATAATCAGTTTCTCACTCAAGATTACCCAATCTTGAGTAACTCTCAAATAGAATGATTACAATAAATCTTCTCTCTCCGAAGTGGATAAGATAAACACTGAAGTACATGACAAATAATCTCACTCTCTAAGGTAATTATACAATCATTGAGATATTCGGAGAGTAAGTGCTATGAATGTCAGAGTAGGCATTTTGACAATGCAGCGGTAGTCTCATGTCTCTCGTCTATCCTTCTATTTTAAATGAAGCTTCTTTTATAGTTGATGAAGAGCATTTGACTGTTAAGCATTCTTCCAGTAGAATATGACCGTTGGATGTCCGTTGGAAGTAGCCGTTGAAATATAGCCGTTAGACTTGTCGTTACTTGTTTCGTCAAGTGCTTCATTGGATTCATCAGTTTCATCTCCTACTCAGCTTCGTTGATATCCGTTGATTTGCCAAGTTAGTCATAGGAATGGCAATAACAAAAATGACTTTTGTTTGCTCAGAGATTGGTTGCTGTAATGGTGCTTAGTTTCTGCAATCTCATTTCAAGTCTCTGACACAAAATTGCTTTATGATGCTTTTTGGTTAATACTTCATCTTAATGCCTGAAATCACTAGCAAATAGGTTAAAAGCATCTTATAAATGATTATTAATGATTCTGGAAAGTATCAGGTAAAGATCAGATCATTTGGAAGGTTACAGTCTGCGATTCGCGATTTCTGTTCGCAGGAAACTCTAGTTCTTACGTAAAGAACTCTAGTTCTATGTTTTGCACACAGACTGATTTATGAAGGAACTCGAGTTTTTAAACCGGAACTCTAGTCATGAACTCTAGTTCTTAGTCTTTCGAAAGAAACCCAGATGTTTTCCCAAGTGAAGAATTCTAGTTCTTTCTCAAGAACTCTAGTTCTTGAATAAGAACTCTAGTTCTTGTTTAAGAACTCTAGTTCTTGTGATTTCGAAAGAGACCCAGCTGTTTTCCAAAATGAAGAACTCTAGTTCTCTTACAAGAACTCTAGTTATGAACTCTAGTTCTTGAGTTCCTTGAAGAATTTTAAATGAGCCAATTTCGCAAACTCGAGTTCTTAGACCAAGAACTCTAGTTCTTGAATCTTCAATAATGAAGAACTCTAGTTCTTGACTAATGAACTCTAGTTCTCAAACTCTCTTTTGTTGTTCGAAGAATTCCAGTGAGACACAACTCGCGAACTCGAGTTCTTATACCAAGAACTCTAGTTCTTAAGGACTTTGTTCGATGATAAAAGGAAGAACTAGAGTTTTCAAACAAGAACTCTAGTTCCAAACTCTAGTTCATTACCCGAGAACTCTAGTTCTCATAACCCTTTCTGATTTTTGAAAGATTTGTGCGATGCAAAGGCCGCGAACTCGAGTTCTACTATCAAGAACTCAAGTTCTCAATTTGACAGATTGAGAACTGATCTATTAAACTTCTCAGAACTTGAGTTTTAAAATATGAAATCAATTTTGTCATTTTGAATGAGGCTAAAAACATAAGTTCTTTGAGACAAAGACAAACATAAGAACTTGAGAACATTGGAGATTCCAGTAGGCGTAACGTCTTTGATATAGCTTCAAATTTGACAAACCACCCATGCTCATAAAGCTAATCAAGTATTATTTTCAATGCAACAAGAATCAGCTCCAAAGTCATTGTATGTTGAGGACTATGATCAGATTAATAAAAGTTGTTCTTGAACCAACGTTTTTGCATAATCCTGAACAGACTCTCAACTTCCAAAACTCATATCTCTCTCATTTGATCTTTGTTTTCTGTGATCTTTATGTTTTTGGAAAGGTATATGAGTCTAGTTTCATATGCCACCAATTTCAGCTCATTAAGATTTGTATTTTACGAGATATGCTCAAATTACTGAACCTCGCTCTGCTGTGTGATGGTGACAAAAGGTGAAACTTCCGAAATTCATAGCTCTCTCATCTGATCTTCTTTGTACTTGAAATTTTGTCAAGATGACGCATTGGATGTCTAGTTTCATCCAAAATTGGTTTCACCTTAATACAATCTCTGGTTTGGGAGATATCGTCCAATTACCAAATGTCGCCCAGGCTGAACGTGAAACAGAGGTGAACAAAGTAGGTTGAATAATCACGAACTCGAGTTCTTAAGTGAGAACTCGAGTTCTGAACTTGAGTTCTCAAAAATGAACTCTAGTTTTTCCCTAAGAACTCTAGTTCTTAAATGAGAACTCTAGTTCTCATGCATATTTTCCTGGAAACTCGATTTTGCTCATTTTAACTCCAAATTGAGTCATTGTAGCTTCCATTTGATCGTAGAGACTTCCAGTATCATATATAAGAACTTGAAAGTTGATAGTCCCATTATAATACGCAAGTTCTTATTTCTTTTTTCTCTTTTCTTTATCATTCTCCATATGAACAAATCCTTTTTGCTAATGCTCTTGCTAAAGGCATCTACATAGGACATCATCAAAACTAATCATAACCAACACAATTGAGAATCTATGATAAAGATAATGATCATGAGGACTCAAGGACACTATATGTCTATTACCAAAAACCTGTTCCTAGTCTTGAATCACCAAGAACGGGCATTGGTGATCTCAATAAGACTAGTATGATGTCATCTACTTGTATGGAGATACAAGGTAGGGACCTTATGGAATGTAGGCATGGTGATGCCTTAGCTGATGTCGTGGGTCGATCTGTTAGAGAACAGATAGCACTAAACTGACCCACCGAGAGACTCCACAAGGATTCATTGTACAGAGTATCATTGGATTTGTAACATCTCTCATCGTTTGGTAGTCCAAACTGTCCTAGACTTGAGGATGTCATCAAACACTATGTCCTAGGGTTATGTTTTGACTGTAGAACTCTATCCGCCTAAAAAATGGGGAAAACAGTGTACTCTTGGTTATGACTTGAATGCATGAGTATAGATAGACATGCGAAAAGGACTCACAGTTCCCTACAAGGGATTGGTTGTTCACAAGACCGGTAGGGCTTAGATGACTTTTAGTTGACTCAGGAATCTTTGCATAGTAAGCGATCATGAAGAGTTATGGTGTTGGGATTCATACACGTAGCAAAATTAAATTTATCAAATAAATTACAAATCCCAAGAAGAGGATCTATCAACAACGCTTAAATCGGGTTAGTAAATAAAAATCGTACCTATGCGAACTCATGTTCGTGCTTTACAAAGTCGTGGGCTAACACCTTCTTTGGTTAATCAATCTCTAGGAGCTGACTCTACGAATCCACTCCATCTACTGGTATCCACACCGAACAGTACTCCAACATGAATGGCAGCGTGCTAGCGCCTTCAAGCTTTTGTCTCATGTCTCCCTTCTAGGGTTCTTTTGTGGCTCTTCAATTCTCTTATGTGTGTTGTGTAATCCAATTACTTACAGCCTAAGGGTATTTATAACCCTAATGGGCCACATTAAATATTCAAAATCAATCTTATTAATTTTGAAATTAAATTGGAAATTAAATCTGTCTAACTGATTCAATCCAATTTATTTATTTAATGTGAAGTAAAAGCCAATCGATTTGATTTATCTTTGTAAATCAAATCTGAGATATGATATCTATCTTCATAAATCAAATGATTGATTTATCTTCATAAATCAAATATGGAAGTTATTGAATGATTAGCCCCTAGGACATAATTTCCAACACATGGTCCATCTTAGAATCAACAAAAAATGATTCTTAGTTTTGTGAAAAAGCTACTTTAGTCAACCAAGAGAGATGATACTTTATCTTTGCTCTAAACTAAATATAAACGACGGTGTGAGGGATGATGTCAGCACAGTATCCAAATTAAAAAGGTAGATTACTTGATCAACTTGATTAGTTCTGGGGTCGTAGAGAATTGCTAGTGTCTTATATGGCCATTAGATAAATTGGCCTATTAAATAAGTTTAATTGGTCCAAGTTTATTTATGTTAATGACTAATTGGGCCCAATGGGTCATATATTAAGGTTGTTCTTAATTGCTATATTTAGCAACTTTGGGCCAATAATTGTTATTGGGCTTCGTCAAGACTATAGGTGTAATTGGGTGGAGTGGGACTTCAAGCCCAATCATAAAATGGCGTCATATTTGGATAATTGGTGAGAAATTAGTTTTTTCATTAATAGGTCCAAATATGTTAGAAGGCCCAATGAATCTTAGGCCAATTTGAATTTGGAATTTAAATATTGAATTTAAAAGAGTAATTTAAATTCAAATTTTAAATTCAAGAGATTAGGTGACAAAAGATAATTGTGAATTATCCAAAATAATATCCAATAAAGATTAGATAAAAGATCCAATAAATAATATTGGAAAGATATCTAATAAAGATTGGATAGATATTTAATAAAAGATTAGATAAAGATCCAATAAATATTGGATAGATATCTAATAAAGATCCAATAAATATTGGATAAGATGCAATAAAGATTGGAAAAAAATTGGGCCTTTCTAGTTGGATTAGTCCTTTCTTTTAAGCACTAAAATTAAGGTTAAACCCTAATTTAGGTGGCTTCTTTTTTAAGTGCTTATTTTTAAATGTTTTTCAAGAATAAAAAACGCGCACACGATTGTTCAAGAAAATGGCCCATGCATTCTTGTTCAAGAAAAGAGGTGTCATCTCCAATCTTTCATTCTTGCACCTCATCACCTAATCTCAAGACACCATCATCATCTTAAGAAAAGAAGATCCAAAGAATTGAAGCCTCCGCCTTACAATTGCCTAGCAAGCATCCAAGGGGAAGGAGGAGTCAAGGAGAAAATGTTCTCATTGCAATCAAGAGGCAGCTGTATGGATCAATATTAGAGGACCTCATACACTTTAAGGTCTTCGAGTGATCAAAAGGTAATTATAAAACCCCAATAGTTGTTTTAATGAGCGCATCCTTTATATAGCTCATGTAGATCGTAAGGAGTTATGGGTTCTGCGGTGATTAATATAGATTGCTAATTTTTCATATCATAATATTCTTTATCATTTAGTAACAAGTTATCATAAGCACCGTAAAGAGTTACAGGTTCTCATGAGTACCTTATGGGTTTTAATTTATGAGTGCTGTGAAAGAGTTACGGGTTCATCAATGGTAAAGAAAACCAATTTGGGATAACTTATGAGTATGATAAAGAGTTATGGATTTTCATGAATACCGTAAAAGGTTACGGGTTATAACTCATTAGTACATAACTCATGAGCGATACAAAAATTTCAACATTTTTGTTATTCAACTTTATGAGCAATTGCTTGAACATTAGGCAACACCCCAAAATTAACCCACAAATACTACTAGTTATAAGAAGTTGATCAACTCATGTTTATGCTTAGAGTTCGTAGGCCGTGTTTCTTTTGTGTGCTGGATATCATATACTCAATGCTTTTTGGAATGGGTGTTCACATGGTTCTTAGTTTCTAAATTATATTCGTTTTCTCTTTAGTCGTTATTAATTCGCTTCTGCATCTAACCTTTCGATAATTTATGAGTGTTATAGGGCAAGTTCATATTGGGTCCATATCATATTGATATCAGAGCCGGTTACTATCCTTTTATACTTAGGCTTCTATTTCTTTGTCTAGCAACTTTTCTTGTTTTGAAGGCTGCGGGTGTGACTTCCAAGTGTGGTTTCTGGGTTCCCAGGGCAGGTCATCTAGTGGGTCATGCATGTAAAACCGTGAAAAAAAAAAGAGGTAAAAAAGAAGTTGAGAAAAAGGACAAAAACAAAAGAAGTAGAAAACAATTATTCACAAATAGAAAAAATGTTAATTGAGAGAGAGAGAGCTTCAATTATTTTTTTTTTTCTTAGTGGGTTTATTTCACTTTTCCAAGTGCAACAAGTGATCTGTAAACCTGATAAGGTCTTCATTAAATACTACTGGAGTAATATTTTAGATGGAGAGAAACTTGAGGAATCAAAACCTAAATTACATTGACCAAAACAAAAATAAAGATAAATTATAAGTACCAACATTATATTAACGATTTTTAATACTTTAAAAGCTGGGCTGAAAACCCAAAACGCAAGTTGGAACCCAAAATTATAGTTTAGTATAGAGAGCAAATGATTAATCTTTTTTCAAAAAACTTTTTAGCTTGAAAGCAACTACCTCTAGTAATTTAAAATATGAATTGTGGTGCAATTATTTATTGCACAACAAACTATTGTTTATATTAAGGGCTTATTTGGTATGAGGGATTTGGAGGAAAATGGAGGGAGAGAAAATTTTTAATAGTTAAATTATAAAAAAATTAGAGAAGTGGGATTAAAAAAATTTAATTAATTTTTTATACTATATTATGTTACATCTTTTTTTTTTATTAAAATTTTACGACCCCAAATCTTCAATTTTTTTTTCTAAATTCATCTTATAAAATTTTTATTTTTCCTCCATTTCCTTTCTCTCATACCAAACAGCTTCTTAAGAAATGTAAGCAGTGTAACGCAATACCAACCACTTTGTCAAATGAGCATCTTAAACATATTTGGCGAGCAGAAAGGTTCCCCCAAATTACATAACACTCTTTCCGTTCAATTTATTTTTTTTCTTTGAAAGCTATAACCGGACCCAAAGTGTTAGTAAATTTTTTGATACAGTTTCCTTGAGCGTCAAGGAAGGAGCCTGCTGTGTAATTTATTTTCTAGCGCAATGATGTTCTGGTTGTAACCCCTCTCCGGCCACCGTCCAAAACAAAAATTCAATCTAGTGTCGAAAAATACCATTTTGGATCTTGTTTGCTTTTGCGTGAGGAATCTGCTCTTTCCTACTTCTCCATCACAGCTTTTGTCCCACCACGAAATTTCTCGAGTACTCCGAAGAAGATGAGAGCCAAATGGCTGATGGATGACCTCGCCACTTCCTTCCTTCCTGTGTCATTATATGTCGTTGGAAAATTTTAATTAATGATTATGAAATTGAGATTTGAGAGGACGGCTTTGGGGTTTTCTCTGTCGTAGGCTTCAATTCAACCTCATTAATGGCGGCAAGAAAAGCATCGCTTTGTGTTTGAAATCATCTTGCTAAATAAAACCAGAGAAGCTTCAATTCGCAATGAATAGGTAGGTCGTTCTCATGATTCATCTGTACAATTTTATAGTCTTAATTTCCAACTAAGCTGGACGAGCGATTTGTCCGTTGCCGTGTTTCTTATTTCGTCAAAGTCATCGCCCTCTTGGGAGGGAAACTTTTTCTAGAAGCTCAAGAAAAAAAAAAAAAAAATCAAAATTTTCCAAGTGGAGGTTTTGTGGTTCGTCATTTCCACGGTTGAAAGACCGAGGCAGCACGGAAGGTTGTGTGTCATTTTCTGAATCGCCGTCTCTTTCACTCTGAGATGAAGTTTCCTTCTCAACCTAATCGGCGCCAAAACTCACCCCTGAAGTGGTCTCATGATCCACACTCTTTATTTTAATCATATTTCTATATATATTCTGCTTCTTCAGCTACTTGCTAGTACCTTTTCTTTCTTTTATTCTATTGGCATTTTTTAAAAAAGAAAAATTCAAATTAGATGAGATTGAGAAAGGAAAAGGAAAGAGAGTGACGAATTGGGACGCAGTATCGGTGACGGAGTTGTGTTGTGCTCAACTTGGGTACACCAACGTAATCGCCGTCGTCGTAGTCGCCATCTTCCATTTCCACTTGCTCAGAATCAGTAGCAAGCGATTCCAATTTCCAATCAAAAGATCAAAGGACTATCAATATTTATATTTATAGTAATTTATTAAGCAACTGTCTAAATTTCCAAGTGTTAGTTCATAATTGGGTTTCTTGGATTTCCCAATTCAACACCGATTCCTTCAACATCCTCCCGTTTCGAGGGCTTTGCTTTTGGTTCCTTGATCGCCGATAATATTCTTTAAATGGCGGCCGTCGGTGACGATGATGCCGATGCAGTCCTTAGTGATGTTGAGGACGACGACAATCCCGTGCCAATTACGATCCGTAGCCCGGTTCCGGAAGATGTCTCCGTTGACAGAGTTAAGGAGCTTCTCGTAGAGCTCGATCGTGAGCGCCAAGCTCGCCAGACGGCCGAGAATTCCAAATCCGAGTTGCAAGTTTCCTTCAATCGGTTGAAGGCGCTTGCTCAGGAGGCTATCAAGAAACGCGATGAGTTCGGGAGGCAGAGAGATGATGCTTTGCGGGAAAAAGAAGAGGCTCTGAATTCGAAGGACAAGGTTTTGACCGAATTGGCTGAGGCGAACAGAGTGAAGAATGAGTTATCAATTCAGAGAGATGAGATTGCCAAGCAATTCGATGAATTGGTGAAGGAGAGAGACGCTCTTCGATCGGAAATTGGAAATTCTACCCAGATGTTAGTGAATGGGATGGACAAAATATCTGCGAAGGTGAGTAGTTTCAAAAATTTTGCTGGTAATGGGTTATCCAGATCGCAGAAATACACGGGTTTGGCAGCTGTAGCATATGGAGTAATTATGCGAGCTAATGAAATTGTTGAAGAGCTTGTTAAACAGATTGACTCAACTGCTAAATCTAGGAATAAGACAAGAGAGCAGATGGAACAGAGGAATTATGAGATTGCCATTGAGGTTTCTCAGCTTGAAGCAACAATAAGTCAATTAAGGGAAGAGGTCATAAAGAAAACTTCTGTTGTTGAGAATTTGGAGAGAACTCTTGCTGAGAAGGATGAAAAAGTAAATGAAGCAGTAGAGTTGAAACAGATTGTCATTGATTACGATGACAAGTTGAGAAAGTTAGAGACAAAGATGGAATCACAGAGGACTTTATTGATTGATCAGTTGAGTTTTGTCTCTAAAATTCATAACCAAACTTACAATGTTTTTAAAATCATTGATGCAAATCATTCTGAAGTGTCGGAGTCCTTGTTTCTTCCTCAAGTAACAGATATTGAAGAACTTATATGTGGCTCTTTGGCAGGGATGAAATCTATATATGAATTTATTAGAATTGTTGCTGAGAAAGCGCAGGATGTGTTTGAAAATAAGGATAATGAAATCAAGACTTTGGAAGATACAGTCACTCAATTAATTAGGGAGAAAGATCAGATTGGTTCTTTACTTAGAAGTGCTTTGTCAAAGAGGGTAGCATCTGATCCATCTTCCAGGAAAAATGAGTTGTTCCAAGCTGCAGAAAATGGTTTAAGGGAGGCTGGGATAGACTTCAAATTTAGTAAGCTTCTTGGAGACGGAAGGGATGCTGCTTCAAACAACAAGGCTAATGTAACACAAAAAGAGGAGGATGACATATGCTCTTTGGTAAGTACTTACTAGCATTGTTTTGTTTCGTTGTAAATTATTACCCTTAATGTTGCTTTCACTTTAAAGTTACCTTGGTGAGTTATTTATTAATATACTGCTCGCAGGCTGGTGCTTTGGAGAACGTTGTTAAGGCGTCTCAGCTTGAGATTATTGATCTGCAACATGCTAGAGATGAATTAAGGTACTTGACTGAGAAAATTTCGGACATTTCTATTGCATATCTAATTTGGAATTGGCTGAAAGAAAATCTTATTTTCACTCTCTAGAGATTATGTATAATTTCAGTTTTTTAGTTGTGCTGACCTTTCTCTTAAATTTATTTTGGGGTTTTACAACTTTGTTCAACTTAATTAAGGACAGAGTTAAGTGTACTTAAGCAGCACGTGGAAGCTCAGGCCAAAGAGCTCAACCATAAAATGAAACGAATAGAAGAACTTGAAGAGAAGGAGAGAGTTGCAAATGAAAACGTATGCTTACGTATCTTTTATTTGTCATTAGATTGATCTAGTTACCATCTCCCTCACCCCTAACAATGATTAAATTGACCTATCATTTTTCATCCAATAAAAAAAGAACCCTATCATTTGCATATTTCCAATCAATGTTGAATATGCTGTGGATTGTATGATAGGATTTTACTGTTAATTCTTCTTTGATGCTGAGTATGAACTTGACCTATTTATGATGTAGGTTGAGGGGTTAATGAGTGACATTGCTTCTGCTGAAGAAGAAATTAATAGATGGAAATTAGCAGCAGAGCAAGAAGCTGGAGCAGGCAGAGCTGTTGAACAAGAATTTGCCGCACAGGTATGCCCGTTTTAGCAATTTTTCTTGATATTCACGCTATATTTGTTGGGATTAAATAGAATGATTATGATAATCATAGATGGAAATAATGGTTCTTTTTCTGGATTTTGTAAATTCCTGTATTCTTAGAATTCAAAGCTTCACCAAATATACAAATGGTTCAATGGCAAAGTTCCTGATTTGGTTGAGCAACAATGAAATGTGAAATTCAAAATCACAGAACCAGATTACTGGTTGCTAGTGACAAGTTATTTCCGTAGGTTCATATTATCATCGTTGATACTATCTTTTATGCACTCATCATATTCTGATATTTCCTCTTTTAAAGTACTGTTATGCGCCAGCTGAACAAGTTTTACCACTGTAACAACGGCAGGTTGACAAAATTGGATATTTTCATTGCTCCTGCTCACTAGTGTTCCTCTTTGAAGATGCAATATTCCTAATTTCTGGTTGGAAATCTGCAGCTATCAGCAGTTAAGCAGGAACTTGAGGAGGCGAAGCAATCCCTGTTGGAGTCGGAGAAAAAAATAAAATTCAAAGAAGAGACAACAGCTGCTGCTATGGCAGCAAGGGATGCAGCAGAGAAATCTCTGAGGTTGGCGGACTCAAGGGCATCACGGTTAAGGGAAAGAGTGGAGGAGCTCACTCATCAGCTCGATGAACTTGAGAGTAGGGAAGACTCAAGGAGCCGAAATAGGCATAGATATGTGTGTTGGCCTTGGCAGTGGCTTGGCATGGACTTCGTTGGATCTCATCTGCCTGATACACAACAATTACAGGCTCCTAACGAGATGGAGCTCTCCGAACCTTTCTTATAATTGCATGTTTTACTTCGTCTTCTTTTTATTTCTTCATTTTTATATGTACGGAAGCTGTTGCTTATAGCGTCAACATCGTGAACAATCTTACTGGAGCAATGGTGGCATTGGTTGTGCATAGACCACCGCGATATTGTGCAGCCCGCGTATCTGCTAGTTTTGAGTTACCACCATTTGGTTGTTCTTTGTGATCCTTTCATTGACACATTTATAATGTCCTTCCAAAATTTAGAAAGATGGCTGTTGGTGCACAGCGCAACATTGTTGACGAGGGCATGTCCAAAGGGCGATGCTTCAACATGTAAGTCTAATGCTGTGAGCACATTGCATTTTCTTTCACTGAACAAAATTCCCTCCAGTGATGAATATGGATGCCCCAGCCCTTAGCTAAACTATGTTCTTAATATCACAGATGGGTCTGTCAATCATGGTAGCTGCTCGGAGGTTTGTTCAGGAGAAAAGGTTTGCTTTACTATGATGAAAAGAGTACTGGTTTCTTTTCGTCTTTTTGGAGTTTAGATACTCGCATTTGGCAGCAGAAAGATTGAATTGATAATCATTACCAGGGAAAAAAAGAGAGAATAGGAATGGGAGTCACTTTGAGGGATTTCACCAATGATACATTTTTAAGGCAAATCTTGAAATTTGTATAGCTGTTTGTGGAGGCAATCTTTTAGTTCGTTTTCTTATTTTTGAGTTTCTTAGGGGGTTTGAATTTTCAAAGTTGAAAATATGAGGAACTTGAGCTTTTACTTGCCTGACTCCATTGTTAGATTACCTTGTGTATGATAATAATATTCCCTCCGGATTATTAAATAAATGAAGTAAGTTAAGTTAATTAATATTATATATATTTTTTAAAATACCTTAGTTATATTCCTTAATTCTTTCATTTCCTATTTTTTCCATGATAGGTTAAATTAGAAAAAAAAATTAATAAATGTCTTATATTTAATATCTAAATGCCAACAAAGATTGGTTCAATTAATAAAGAGTTAGCTCATAAATTACAAAGTTGTGAGTTCAAATTCTACCATTGATGTAAGGCTTTGTTGGTGGGTTAAAATCTTATACACTCTTTAAACTCAGAGACATACCCTAACACTTGTGAGTCCCCAGACCCAACTCATCTTAACTTTTTACTACAAAAATATCAAAATCATCGCCATAGATCTCTCATATTAACAACAGGAGGGAATACAACTTAAACTTACGAATAAGAAAACTTAAAAGAGCTTCAACTTCAATTTCTTTTCTTTCTTTTTTTTTTATTTAATTCAAATGAGGAAAACATAACCACCAATTGTAAATTCAAATATTTAACAATCATACTAATTTCATTCCCTTGTATAATTTTTTATTTTTTTTCAAATAAATAAAAGTTGAGCGGGTAAAAGATCCATTTTACTAGACTCAGGCTCTCTAACCGAGAGTTGCCCTTGGGTTGTGAAAATACTACTGAGTAATCCAAAATCCACCTTGAATAAACTTGAGACGGACTTAAGCCTATCTGGGTTTTTTTTTTTTTTTTTGCTCTGGAATACTATATCATATTATTAAAAGAAAGTAGTCCAGATAGTAAAGGATTTAGGATTAGTCCCTTAGGACGTGGATTCGATCCCCTCTGCCGTTGCTGGGACTCTTTTGGTAAACGATCTCGTAAGTCCCCAGTAAGTGCTCATAAAGCTCGGGGTCGTGCACTGGCCTTGGTTGAGGACTGGTGTCGAACCCCTCCAAAACTTTTTTTGTACCAAAAAAAAAAAAAGTAATGATTACACAGATAGACATCAGTTTGAAGCATAACGCAAAAAGAAAACAAGACAATAACATGCCTAATCTAAACGACTACTCCGAGAAAGTAAACAAAACAAAAACAATATGCATAAAATCAGTCCCCGTGAAATACAGGACCAGCTGGAAGAGCTTCCTCCTGAGTCAGATTAGCCTCCTTAATATCTAAGGTTAGCAATGACAGTAAAGCAGGTGATGGGCTCACAACCCAACCCAAAGGGTACACCTCTTTATAGGCTTCAGCAGCTAACAGATCAGCTACGCGATTTCCCCTTCTCGGGTGAAGGAAATTGAAAACCCAACCTTAGATTCCAGGAGGTTAATAATGTCTAGGATGCTTCCTCTGCAGGTCCAATCGTATATGCCAGGAGACCTTGAGTCAACACAGCTCGAGTGGGAGGCAGTCAATTTCAAAGTTGACCTTATCATGTCCCAAATCAACAGCCAACATCAGCGCTCTTTTTAATGCTAATGCCTCCGTCATAAAGGCTGAGACTGACTTCAGTTTACTCACAAAGCCCCAAATGAAGTCGCCTGAGCAATTCCTACACACCACCCCTATTGCTGCTGCGTTCTCCAGGATAGAAGGCTCCATCGCAGTTTACTTTAAAGCATCCAGACGCAAGGAGAACCCACTTGACAGTATCACTTGCTATCCTAGCACCTATGCCCGATTCCTCCGTCCCCTCAGTCATTGAATTCCAGAATTCCCACTTACTAAGTCTAGCCATTTCAATAACTACAGCGGGATTGAGAGGGGTATGATTAAATACATATTCACTCCGTTGCTTCCACAAAAACCAGAGAATCCAGCATAGGTGAGAAATGTCCTGAGTCATTAGATCAGACTTACCTGAGATTTGGAGCCACCATTTGTTGAAGCTTGGAACATTATGTACTTCAACTCGTGCACCAAGAGAGGATCCAAACCATATACACCTAGTCCACGGGCGATGAAAAAAGAGATGTTCTATTGTCTCCTCTTTCTCTGCGCATATCAGGTTGGGACTCTCTTCCTTCGAGATAGAGAGCTCATAGTCGCTATAGCTGATTGCAGTATCCTCCATATAAAGTGCTGAACTCTGGGGGTCACTTTGAGTATCTATACAGCTTTCCACTCAGACTTAGAGATTGCTATTGATGAGCTAGCTCGCTGTTCGCCTTCATCTCTACCTTCCTTCCTTTCATGATACCTCAGCTTCACAGCATATTTCCCATCCTTAGCTTTTGTCCAAATAATCAGATCCTCCAACCCATTATTTGGGATTCTGACTTGTGAAATAGCAGTCCTCATTTCATCCGATAAATATTGAGCAATAGGAGCCAACTCCCAAGCCCCATCCACAATGATATCACTCACCCTTCCTTCGCCTTCAAACGGATTGATGAAGTTATTGTAAGCCCATCTGTTTAAGATTAAAGAAAAAGGTGATTTTGGTTGATTAAATATAAAGGAGTTGTTGGAGTAATGATGGGGATGTATTGAAAATAATCTACTTCCAGCTTATTTTGATGGAGCTTATCAAAATAAGGTAGAAGTAAATTATTTTAAACACATCCCTCATCGTTACCTTATCAACCAGAATCACTTTCTTTTAAAAATTTTGAACATGAAACTAAATCTAAAATTGATGATAAAATCTCTTCATGTGCCCCAGATTGAGAAAACGCCATCCACCAGACCAGCCTTTTAACTCGGCCAACAGACACCAGCCTGCTCAAAATCATACCAACGCTCCCATAGGTCGAAATCCAGTCAGAGAGGCCAATCTCATTGTGATAAATGCCTTGTGGAAATTTCTCCTGAAACCTTCTTAACCATAACTACTGATCGTACTCAAACTTTGAAGACAAAGAAAGAAGCTTAAGGCAGGCTCTAATTTGCTGCCATCATTTATTTCTTCATTCCCCAAAAATGGGCACTCAGATGTCAGATGTGTGTCTAACCATTGAGCTTGAAAGCATAAACTTAATGACTTCCTGAACACTGACTTCTAACAATTCATGGTTACGTTTCATTCAAGCTGCTGGTATTTTGACAGTATAGAATCGAATTCAAACTCTGCCAGCATAAATCAGATATGGAAGACCTCAAACCTGTGTATTTTAATAACCACGGAGAATTTACATCAGTGAATGAGTTTAGCAACCTCACTGAGCAGATGGGAGAAGGTAAAGAATATTGTATAATTACCATCCTATCCTACGGCTAAGTATAAAAACTATAAATTCATCAGTAGAAAATATATTAAAAATAATAAGGACGGCTCAGTGCACAAGACGTCTAACAGATGGGGTCTAGGGAGGGTTAGATATATGCAACCTTACCCCTACAAGTGGAGGCTGTTTTCGGGATTTAAACTAAAAAATATATTTAAAAGATTTACCAAAATAAGAACCAGTGCCTCAAGTAACATAGCATCTTAGCATTAGCAATTCATATTAGTAAATAACTTTAAAAAATATAAAGTCGATATATCAATCAATACCAAAGCAAAAGCATAATGTGCAAAGAAATTCAGCTTTGTTAGATAAAAGAGAAATTCAATATACTAGGAGATTGGCATTTTATTTTATGTTAATAATAAACAACAAACTCCTAAATGCATGGCATTTTGATCTTATCTTGAGTAAAAAGAAACTAGATCTGTAGCAAGATAGCACCATGTTTACATGTTACAAGTTCTTGATTTCAACACATAAACACGGAATAAGCATCTGTTTATTATGCCTTTTAGTTTCTACAATATGGCTTGGCGCAAATTCTTAATATTGAGTAATTATTCGATATTATTTTTCATGCATGGACAGGCCAAAAAGTGAAACAGAAAACTTACCAAGTAACTTGAGATTTGGTAGTTCAGAAACCCTTCAAGAACATTATGCAATCTCTAAAGGATACATGCGGCCAAGCATTTTCCCTTCTGTTCTCTTCTGAATCTTGTATCAGATAGAAGTTGGCAGAGGCAAAGAGGACAAAATAGCGTAGAGGATTGAAGTAAAGTCACTGCTTAAGAATGTGCTGAATTTAAGGGACTTGAAAAATGCTTGGATAAATGCAGGTTCCAAGGAGGCATTTTTCTAAACAAACTTATTTCATCCTGCACATATATACACACACAGGTCAATTGCATCACAGGACAGTCAAAAGTTTAACAAGTATTCAGGAGATGACAGAATTACGGAAATGAGAGATTAATCATATATAGACTAGGGTAGCATTTAGATTCATTTTGCAACATTATACTACATTATGCCTTTTTTACCCTTATAAACATCTGCGTAAGAGGGAGAGGTATCTTGTCTCAAACGTTTTACTCAAAGACTTCTCTAAATTTGTCTTTTCCTCTCAAATTTCACAGAAAGCAATGACATATCATATAAGTTTGGAACTTAAAACATTATAGGCCAACAAATCTGGATTTTCCTTGCCAACAGAAATCACAAACCACAAAAAAGTCACAAGTTGTAAAGCGCCACAGTTTTTCTATAATGTTATTCAATTGAATAATTAAAGCCTGGGCCAAACGAGGCTAACTAGTAGACTTCCTTTTTCAACGATTATCTGTTTCATTATAAGAAGTCTAGGAACTAAAATATATAGACAGCTATTCATCCATTAGATAATGTCCAAGAAAGTAAGTGCTTTAAAATCTGAAATTTTTTGTCCAAGGATTTACCAGGATAGACTTCACAGCAAAAGGAACTAGACATTGGTCAAAGCAAGGTGAAATTTCCATGGAATTAGTATCTCCAAGTCCAAACTAATGCTCTGCAACACACAACAAATTGTGTATAGTGAATATCACTAAAGTGAACAGAGCATATATTAACAAGGATAGGCAGGTATACCAAGAAGAATATAAACTAGTACCAACATGTAAACAAGTTAAATAACAATTAAATAATATAGCAGGTTAGAGTATGTCATACAGTGCAAAAGCACAAGTGAGCACGGAGTCTGACAACAGCACGGAATTGCACTGTGGGGAGCAGAATGATTTGGCAAAGATTTATTGGCGCGGTTACATGCAGAAAGAGGATAACTCTGTCATTGTGTTAGACGTATATTATATCAAAACATTAAGCAAGTTAAAGTTTTAATTCTGTCACACAGAGAAATAAGTTATGTAGATCGGAGGTTCACAAAATACAAACCACTGCATTCCTCAAGTAGCACCACTTGATTTGATGGCATTGATTAGAGTCTCAGAAAGAACTCCATCAAGTGTAAAACCCTTCTCCATCATTTGGTCCCAAACCCCACAAGCAACAGAAAGCTTGTTTTCCCTTAATAAACCTCCAATTATCAACTTGAAAGTCACCCCATCAGGGCAGAGTCCTTTCATCTGCATTTCATTGTATAGATGCAAAGCATCTGTTATTTTAGATGCTTTACAAAACCCGTTTATGAGGGCATTATATGAGATCACATCAGGACTTATTCCATTCTCCACCATATCACTGAAGACACTACAAGCCATATCAATATTCCCAGTCTTGCAAAGGTGATCAACAATTGTCGTATAAAATATACGATCAGGCAGCAGATCCATCCTGGTCATTTGATCGAGAAGTTCCTTGGCAACATCAGAGTTACCTTCTACCAAGAAAGCTTTTATAAGGATTGTGAATGTCACCACATCAGGTTGAATTCCCTTCCCATTCATTTCCTCAAACAACTCGTAAGCCTTTCTGATCTGACGAGCCTTACAAAAAGCTCTGATAATAGTATTATACGAAACAACGTCACAGAGACCTTTACTTTCCATTGTCTTAACCATCATTAGATAGGCCTTCTCCAGCTTATGAGCTTTACAGAGACCCTTCAGCAATTCATTATAGCTATATACATCTAGTCCCATCCCACTTCTCTCCATCTTCTCCATCAACTTCACTGCCTCATCCAGCCTAAGCATATTGCAACAGTAATCCAACAAAATGTTGTACGTAACCAAATCCGGCTCACACCCATTTCTCCTCATGAAGGATTTGATAGTTAGCGCTTTATCAATCTTACCCATCCTACAAAATCCACTTATCAAAGCATTATAGATAATATTATTAACTTCAACTCCACCCTTGATAACACTTACTGTCAGTTCATATGCCAAATTAACCTTTCTACCACTATACAACCCAATAACAAGCGCCGTGCTAACCTTACAATCCGGGGCTAACCCCTTTTCAATCATGTTAGCCCACATCTGTGTGGCTTCATCGATGCGCTCGGATTTACATAATGCGTGAATAATTATGGTATACGATACAACATCAGGTTCTCTTCCTTTATCAGACATACTAAAAAAGACCTGTAGAGCCATGTTTAACCTATTCTCACGACATAAAAGATTCAAATAAATGTTAAAAGCCCAAGTGTCAGGAACAAAACCCAAATTATCCATGTCCTGAAGAAGCTTCTCAATGAGACTAAAGTTCTTAACTTTACACAATCCAGAAATAAACCTCGAGTAAGTGAATGGCGTCAAAGAAAAACCTCGAAGATTCATCTTACAGTAATAATACTCAGCCAAATCGAAGCGCGATTGGCGGACCAAAACACCGATGAAGCGATTGTAATCCAACCTCAAGACGCGGCATTTTGATTGGGTCATTTCGTTGAACACCTGAATGGCTTTGTCGATGAGTCCTGTTTTAACATACTTGGAGATTTGAGAGCGGTATATATGGCGGTGAGCGCCAAGACGTTGAAACATATCAGAGTGAACGCATAGCAACGAACAGAGTAACCAAAAACTCTTGTTCTGAATAATAATGAATTGAAATCCAAACACTTCTCTTGACTTCTAGTGCGATAGTAAATATTTTCCCTCCGGTTTTTCCTTTTTCGTTTTCTCTCTTCTGAGATGTTTTCCCTTCGCCTGGTTGGAGGCTAGAGGGAAGACTGAAGAGAAGGGGAAGGAGTGAGTTCAACCTTAAAGTTCCGCGGTGAAAGTTTTTTTTCTTTTTGGATTCTGGTGTTCATAGTTTATGGACTGAGCTGACCCCAAAAAAATTTTACGTCAGAAGCCCAAGTAACTGTTGGGTCCGAGAGTCTAGCCCAGTTTGAAGTTCAAAATGGTACGTCTTTTTCTTGGGACCAAGATGGCTTATAATAGCCAATGAGAGTTGACACAGATGGTAAGGGATTCAAGCCTAAGCTTTTGGGTCGTGGGTTTGATCCCCTCTGCCGTTGCTGGGACTCATTTGTTAGGCGACCTCGTAAGTCCCCAGTAAGTGTTCATAGAGCCCAGGGCCGTGCCCTGGCCTTGGTAGGGAACTGGTGTCGAACCCTTCCAAAACTTTTTCATATAAAAAAAAAAAAAGATCGCTTATAATTAAAATAAGAATAACACTTAAATCATTTTGATTAAATTTCATTCATCCAATTAAATATTTTCATTTTTTAATAGTATCCTAACATAAGTTTGAAATTATAACCATGTGAAATTTTATTATTAAAACAAACACCCGAGTGAAGATTTAATTGGAAAAATTATTAGCATATGGATGTAAGTAGTATTGTCTTTAAAATATTATTGAATCTCAAGTCTTAATAATATTTTTACCATACGCATACATTATACCCATGAAGAATTCAAACTCATCACTCTATACTTCAAAAAGATTTAAGGAAGAAGTTTGGTATCATTGAACTACAAGGAGCCAACTCAACTCTAAACCACATAAACATCAAGTTTATCATAAGTTATATATTAGTATATTAATAGAACAAATGCAGCGTCTCACATATAGAACTTCATCAATCATCACAATCCTAAACTAATTAACAAATTTTTTACAAGAAAAAAAAAACTAATTAACAAACTTAATTAGTGTAAGAGAATGCAACTTTTTTATACATATCATGTACCTTGTTTATAAAAAAAAAAAAAAAAAGGATTAAAGTGCAATTTTACTAACAAAGCTTTTCCAATGAGCATTTGACACAAATAAGTTTTAGAATAAGCAAAAATACCAATAAACAATTTTAAAGAGTAGAAATTCACCAAAACTGTTAAATTTCATCAAACACCATTGAGATTTTCTTCTCTTATAATGTAATGGCCATTTGGTAAAATTTAGCAGTTTTTGTGAACTTACACCATTTAAAATTTTTTATTGGTATTTTTGCCCTTTCCAAATTTGTTTGTACAAAATGATCTTGATCTTCAAAAAAAAAACTTTATTAATAAAATTGCACTTTAACCCTATATAAAAAAGTAACACTTACACATCAAATACTTATAAGGGGAAAAACATTAATGTATAACCTTTACTCAAAATCAAATTCATTACTTTCTTGTGAATGTCCAATAATTTGGTAATTAATCAATAAAAAATCAACTTTGGGTTTGAACCCAAGTAGCAAGGATTATTTTCTCTTGCATCTTTTCGATTAAAAATTTATAACTCTACTTATTCTTTTTATAACCACGAAAAAAATAAAAATTATTTACTCACTTTTTAATTTTATTTATTTATTTTATTTTATTTCACGTCTCATATATACAATTATCTTTATAAAATTATCACTAAAACCATCCGTTGACATATTATTCTGAATGCTGTTACTAGTACATTGTAAATTATCAAATTAATATTATTTAATTGATATCTTATAGAGTAAAATACATCAATGTCCTCTCTATATACTCTAAATTACAAAGACCCCCTTTATTTTGAAAACCTACAAGGACCTGCCTTCTAATTTTGATAGTTAACTTATATCCATCCATGTATTAATGAACCGTTAAATCATATCAATGACCTATCATCTTGACTAAAATGCCCCTCCATAACATATATAATACTTAATAATCATTTAATCACATATCTTCATCCAAAATTTAATAGTTATTTTAATATATATATATATATATTTTTTTTTTTCACATAAAAAATAAAAATAATAAATAGATCATTAATAAATATTAAAAGATAAATTAGGGTTTTGGCGTAATTAGGGCTAAATTACTAAATAAGATTTATTCTAATATAGTTTTTAATTAAGAAATAAACTTTAAGAATATTTTCAAAACATTCTTTAACAATGTTAATGATTTAGACTAAAGTATATATTTTCAAAATATATGGGGAGGTATGTGAGATTAAGGCAAAATAGAAGGGTGATTAGAGTATTTTATTCTATTTTATATCAGGACATGTAGTATAATTTTAAATTCGTGCTTATTTCTCGTGAAAAAGACACATAAAGATCAATGAAAATAGTAAACGACAGAGGGGAATTCTAATTTCAATATCCATATAATATGTGAATTCCTAATTTTTCTTTTTTGAAACAAAAAGGAAATGACAAAATTACCTTTACACATATTTTTTTAAGAAAATCAACCCCTACCCCGCTAGTGGCCAATCACCAATATTAGTAGGGGTAAGCAAATCATGACCAAAACTGAACACCAAACTAAATAACTGAAAATTAAGGTTAAATGTTGTTGTTTTATATATTAATAGATAATCCTTTTTCTTTTTTCTTTTTTATTTTTTTTTTTACATTTCAACTACTTAGTCATTTAGCCTTCTTTAATGTAATGCCCTAACTCTATTAACTACTGTTTTACTTTCACTGTTTACTCAAAGTGAAAACCCTTAATCTCCTTACGACCTCACTATTTCTCTGTCTTCCTCCTCTGTCGATCTCAAGTCTCACCTCCTCACTTTGCAATTGCATCACCGATTAGCCATTAACAGCTATTGCCTTCACTCCTCACTTTGCATCACCGATCATCCATTGATCTGAGCCTCGTTTCTCACTTGAGAAAGTCACTTCACTTTATTTGAGTAATAAGCAGAACTCGCTTCAGTTGCTTCATATTGTTATGCTTTGACTTTTCTTCTATTAATCTTCATTTCATTCCTACCTTGTTTGCTCAACCTTTTGGGTTCATCTAGGTGTCAAAAAGTTTTGCTCTTCTTTCCTTGTTTAGGTAGAAAGCTTAATCTTTAAATAATTTTTGTAGAAATTTTTGCCCATCTTTTGATACGTCACAGATTTGGGAGAGGGGTTTGGATGGGTTTGGGCTAGTGGACCATAAAGTTGTAAGAAGCTAGAGGACTAATGTCTTATTTGGGTTAAAAGAATTCAAGTGTGCCACTGCTACCAGTCTAAGCATTTTGTAAGATGGTCAGCACTTCAAAATTAAGTGTGCTCATGCGCTCATGCGAGGGTAGTTCTAAGATGGGTGACCTCCTGGGAATTCCTTGTGTTGTGGTGCTTTGTTCATGAGGTATGGTGTCAGAGCCATTATGGGTTCAAATCCTGCTTCCATCAAAAGCTTCGATGAAGAAACTTATTCAAAAGGAAGATAATGATACATCTTAAGTCTGTGAAAGGTGTGGATTAGGTTCTCCCTAATGTACCACAAATCATAGGAGATTGGTAAACCCATGTCTAACCTAGGTTAAAGGAATGAGGGAGTGCCTTTGCTACCAACTTAAGCTTTTAGTGGGATGGCTAGCACTTCATAGTTAAGTGTGCTTAGGCAATGGTAGTTCTAGGATGGGTAACCTCCTAGGAAGTCCTTGTGTTATGGTGCTTTATTCCTAAGGTTTGGTAAGATGGTGCAGACTCACAAGGGAAAGATCCCACAACCTGCGACCAATCAAAGATATACTCACCCCAAGAAAGATAAACAAAAATCACCAATCTACTTGAACCCTTTCAGCATGGAAGAACAAAGATTCAAAGTGTTAGAAGACACTACAAGGTTGATCAGGCCTTGATAAGTTTGTTAGTTCTAAGAAGAATTATAGAGAGAATCTACTCTAAAGATACAAAGTGCTCAAATGCAACTTTTTAATTCCAAAATCAAGTATAAAGTCTCCCCATAACAATGTTGTTAAAATCGAGATCCTATATAAGATCGGGAGAGGGTGTGAAGATCGTAAATCGTGGAAATCGACACGAATTGTAAAATCCTATTACCTAAGATGTAAAGTTATATCCGAATACATACATACATACATACATATACATACATACATACATATATATATATATATATATATATATATATATATATATATATATATATGTAAAATAGCTAATATCAATTGTAAAACTCATAAACATAATATAAAAGTAACAATAACAGTAGAGTTGTCAACTTGACAATATACAAAATAAAATCAAAACACCAAAAGTAAGAAAGACTTCAACATCTCTAATTTAAATAAAGTCATTCAAGTTAATAGGTTCCCAGGCTATATCCTCTTCCACTCCTCCTCCAACAAGTTCATCAACACAATCATGAATGTCCAAATCATTCAAGTTAATAGGTTCCCTTACAAGTCTTCTTCAATTGGACCATTCAAATTAAATTGATATACTTCTAGATCTTCCAAATCTTCTTCATTTTCCACAATCCAATCATCATCTGATTCAAGATCCTCAAAATTATATTCAACAAGCTTTCTACATCTCCTTCAATTGGAAAGCCATGTTTCCATCCAATATCTGATCTATTCCCATGAGCATTTTTGTGTAATTGAATTCCTAAACTAGAGGCAGGAGCAACTTGAACATTTCTATTACCAATAGCATCATTTGAAGCCATACCTAATAAACAACAAAATCAATATTTTATATACCAATCAGTGACCCACAACTTTAGAAGTCCCCAAGTTTCTGTACAACAAAACAAAAACTACAATTGAAACAAAAATAAATTATAATATTTTGACCAGCTATCAAGCAACTACCAAGCAATCAATGATCATGTGCTAGAGCAAATAAAATAAATCGATGAATCACACATTGCATCTGTTACAAAAAAATAGGGTATCTAATTCATATTATACATTTTAATATTTTGACCAGGTACCAAGCACCTACCAGCTATGAAAAATAAACTTAATAAAGTATCCATATCAACTACCAAGCAATTAAGAAAAAGTTAAAAAAGTAAAAACAAAAAACAAAAAGCAAAAACAAAAAGAACCTATTCCTAATTTCCTACTCCTATCAACGCCAAACTAGTACTATGCCTAGTCAATCAACTACCAAGCAATTTCCTATTTCCAATTTCCTACTACCAATCAAAAACAAAAAAAACAAAAAGCAATGGAGTCCTATGCCTACCTACTGCCTAGTCAATCAATGAATTGAATAGCACATTGCTTTTTGATAAGGTGAGCCAGAATCCAGAGAATGAAGGGGGACCCAGATGGACATATACAATATATTTAAACAAAAACAAAGGGCATAGAAATTTGTCAGAATTGCAGAGCCTTATCCTTGACAATTCCAATGCATCACGACTCACAATACTAGTCAAACCTGAGCTTGAGCTGGCCCTTCTTCAGTTCTTCTTCTTCTGCAACTTTCAATCCCCATTTTTATATATTGTTTAGTGTTTACTAAGCCCACCATTCCCAGGCAAAGCCGACTCATGACAAGAATGTTTAAAGAAGTTTATTTATTCTTAGTTCTTATCAGTTATCGGAGAATGGAACTGTGGAAGTTCGTCTTCCTTGAGCGACGGAGGTGCGGGGAGAGCTTGTGATATGGAATCGTCTCTGGCAGCGACGGTGCTTCTGGAGTGAGGCAGAAAAAGATTTGAAATCACAACAGCAACCTATTTTGAAAGCAGCAACACCACAATAGGGCTCGTAAATTCGTTAGGGTTTTGATCTTTGAAATCGTTTTTAACTTTCTATTCAATTTTGGGTCATGGACTTGATTGTATTTGGGCTTTTTTTTTCTAATTCAAAAGGCACAACAGGATTGTGATACTAGCAATTTTTACGCTTTAAACGTTGATCCTATCTTTCCAGTTCAGTTTGCACTTTTTGTGACCAGTTGGATCGTTTGGTGTCTACATATCGCAATTTAGTGCGATCTTATGAGGTAAATCGCGCTTTTCATAGCCATACCCCATACAAATTAGGGTTACATTGTATTTAAAGGATACATTGAAAAATTTGACCTAATTGCATTAAACACAACCTAGGAAATGAAAACAAAAACTTAATACATTGAACTAAGGAACCCAAAAAGTCAAATATGCCAACTACCTTATAATTTCTCATAAATAAAATAAAAAAATTTAATTAGTATTTAAAGCCCAAGATGTTCTTATTTAGGCCCAAATGAGTCTCCTCATGTGCAGAAATATGTCTAAGCTCTTTAATTTGAAATCTCTAAGCCCAAAATATGTTCAACACCTCCATTTTCAGCCCAAATGAAATTAATGAGATCCTTGGGGTCTTCATCTAGCTTTGTTGACTCAATTTTCATTTGCTTTGCAAAAGCCTCTTAAACTAGCTCAATCAATTCTACCTTAAATGGTTTAGCTTGTGATATTGTGATTAGTCTAGTTGGAACATGTAAAGCTTCATTTGAAGTTGAGTCTGTTAGTTCTTAGATTATGTTTTGATGATAACAAACCTTGGAAAACAATGAAGATTTGATTATTCAAGTCACTCGAGTGTGTTTCTAGTCACTCAAGTGATAGAAATGAATTTGAACTAAAACTTGAATCAATTTGAATCAATAAGCACACTCACTTCAAGTGATCTAAGATGATTACTCGAGTGGTAGGTAATGCACTCTAGTGATGATTCTTAAATTCTAGTGATTTTGCAAGTCACTTACTGAAAGAATGGGAGTGATGCAAGATCACTTGAGTGGCTAAGTTATCACTCAAGTAATCCTTCATCACTTATAGGAAATCAGCAAGTCACTTATAAGATTTCTAGAAGTTATGACAGATCACTTGAGTGATGGGTTTCATCACTTGAGTGATAAGCATAAAGTACTCAAGTGGATTAGTGACCACTCAAGTGTTGGTGATCACTCATTGAGATTTTATAAGTCACTCGCCTATTATCCGAAAGTTGGCTAAAGCTTACTCAAGTGAAGAGGTTGTCACTTGAGTGCTAGTAGGCAAATTGTGAAACCTCTACAAGTCACTCACATACTTTATGAGTTAAACTAAAACTCGATCAAGTGAATCATTTGCCACTCGAGTAAAGGATAGCAACTTGCGAGACTTAAGCAAGTTACTTGCTGATAGACCAAGAGTGTAAGTCTTCTCATATGGAGTCTATTCGAGTGATCCTGAGAGTTACTCAAGTGACACAAGGAAACTTGCACAATGCACTCGAGTTATTGGTAGAATTAAAGTTATTTTCAAACGACACTCGAGATAAGTTTTCATTCACTTGAGTAACCTTCTCTTTCAACACTTTACTATCAAAGACAAAGTTCATGAACACTCGAGTAGGATTACTAAAGCACTTAAGTGATGGACACACTCGAGTGACTGTTCTTACTTCATTTCACGACGTCTCTAAGAATTCAAATATTGTGATTAACATATGTTTATACTATTACTACTTATACTACTTCTTAATTCTACTAATCTTATTTGTGTATAAGTTTTCATATGTTTAAATTCATGTATTATCTCTAAAAACACAAAAACAATTCCTATGTCAGGGCATTAATGCAAAACAAAAACAGCGCACACAAAAGCAATCACTGAGCATACCAAAAAGATTTCGTCCAAAGCATTTATTACGGTAAAGACAAAAGTGATTAAACCTTAAACCTTTTATCGCATCAGAGACGAAAGAAATCGAACCTTAAGAAATCTCAAAGCAAACTAAAGGGATATGAAGATTTTTTGCAGTGAAGCGAAAGCGACTAATTCGTGAATTCTTCCAATGACTTCAATCTATCTCTAACGAAAATTTTGAATGCACACAACGGTCATTAATGACATTTAACTATAAATAGAAAAGCATTCAATACAGAGTAACCAACTAAACCTACAATCAATTTTTTTGTTCATTTATTGCTCATATACTTTCTTTGTAATATCTTCTGATATTCATTGTCCTTCAGTGATTATATATCTACTCTATGAGAGAGTCATTTACAAACAATTTCAATCTTTGTAAAATCTCAAAATAGTGGGACCTTGAATGTGGTTGTTGGGTTACAACTTGTAAGGGGAGTCCTACTATTGAGGATCACTTCTATACTTTGGTGCCAAGAACCCGTGGAATCTTATAACAATAGTGAAAATATCATAGACGCTCTGGGGACTTGATGTAGGTAAGAAAGTTAAAGCCGGACCAGTACAATCCGTTGTGCACACTTCAGTGATATTTTTCTAGCTTTTGCTCTTCGAATTAATTGTTTATCATCTTTGGTTTTAAATTTTTAATATCACCAAATTCACTTCCCTCTTGGGTGAAATGTTGCAAATAACAGAGTCATCATTTGAATTTGAAGAGATGGATTGTAGGTTCTATATCGCATAATCTTTCCTTATTTTCATCAAAAGCTTAGTCTTTAAAGAAATTTTTGTTTTTCTGACATTATTTTCCCACCAAAGTCTATATCTTGCAAGCTAATAAGTTTGGCCATGGTTTATATGGAAGAAGTTTTCTAAATACAATTTTATTTCATTATTTGGAGTTGCCTAAGGTTGTTATTTTTTTCTTGCTTTCCTTGTCGAGGTATAGTCAAATACTTTTGTATTTTGTAACATTATAAAACCTATGAACTTATATTAAAAGAAAACAAGGGGACCACTAGGCCTTTTCTTTTTCTCTGTAATTATTAGGTCTTACATGTGGGCAATGTATAAGCACTTTACTAATTTAATGGGATGTTTTCTCGAGGTGAAATTATACATGACCAAACTATGACTCAGGCAACTAATGAGGGTTGTGCTAGCCCAAGAAATAAGCCTCCACTAGCTCTCATTGGAAAAAGGAAAAGCTATGAAAAAAAGATCAAAAGTATGGGATCACAAAATTTGTGAATAATGCTAGTGAAGCTAGAGGTAAATGCAACTATTGTGGAAATGATATAAATTGTGATTTTTTTTTGCTCGGGATATAACTTGTGATTCAAAAGCTAATGGAACCACTGCACTAGATAATCATTTGAATGTTCGTAAGCATAGGTCTCCTCCTAAAGAACTTCAACAATTTCACTTGAAGTTTAATGTTGAAGATGATAAAATAGGTATCATGAATTAGAAATTTGACCAAGATGGTATTAGGAAAGTCCTGGAATATATGCTAATAATTGATGAGTTGCCTTTTAATTTTGTTGAGGGGGTTGAATTTAAGAATTTTATGTTGTTCACTCCACCCAAATGTAAAATGACATCTAGATAGACTATAGGTCGTGACTATTTTAGCATTTATATTGATGAAAAGATTAAATTTAAAGATTATTTGGTCCACAAAATCAAAGTGTTTGCCTCACTACAGACACTTAAACATCAATTCAAATAATTAATTACATGTGTATAGCTCACTTTATAGATGACACATGGATAATGAAAAAGAGAGTTTTGAAGTTCATTCCTATATCTAGTCATAAGGAGAGGGATATTTGAATTAAAATTGAGAACTGTTTGCTTGAATAGAGGATTGAAATGGAGCTCACAATTACTGTAGATTGTTAGTTCTCAGGGTTTTGATGATAACAAAGACTTGTAAGTGATTATGTTTTGAATTGAAAATGATTAAGATTTTTGAATCAGAAAATGGTTAAGATAAGAGTGTACTCAAGTATGCTCTTTTACTTACTCGAGCATGCTAAAACTAATAGAGTGTTCAAGTGTTCTTAGACTGTTACTTGAGTATGTGATTAATACTACTTGAGTATCATATAAAAAAGACTCTTTGTACTGATAGCAGAAGATAATACTCAAGTATGGAAAATTATACTACTCAAGTAAAAAGAAGAATCAACAAAGTTCAGAGAAAATTAGGAACCATACTCGATTAAGCTTCCTTGCTTACTCAAGTATGAAGTTTATTCTACTCTAGTAGAAGGTCTCTCATGAAAGCTAATGAACTCATCAGTATGGTACTCGAGGTATCAAGTAAGGGATACTTGAGTATAGGTAAAAATGAACTCGATTATGAATGGTACAACATTATAACAGCTCTCTACATGAAGTGTACTCAATACAATTCTCTGTTACTCGAGTAAGGCACTCAAGTATAAGGAAAATTGTACTCGAGCATTATTGGCTAATGCATTCTATTAAGTATGAACTTTAGCTGAGTTAATACTATACTCGAGCACAATCATCAGTGTACTCGAATACAGTACTCGAGTAAGGTAATTGTGTTACTCGAGTATTATCATTGTAAGGCCTCTGTAATAATATTGCTAAAACGTTACTCGAGCACATAAATTGGCTTACTCGAGTAAGAGAGTTTGACTACTCAAGTAGTGTTCATCAGTTACCTTCCTTCTGTTCATTGTAACGGTAATCGGAAGTTTGAATATTTTGGGTAATCATTCATTTTTGTTTAAATCTTACTCAAACTCATTTGCACTATTACTAATTTTCTTCTTGAGTGAATTTCAGACCATTAACAAATGTTTAAACATTGATTAGCCGAAAAGTAACATCATGTGTTAAAGTATTAAATGCTTGCAATAAAATAGAGCTGCACACGAAATGAATATCAAAGTAGTCGAAATGATCACCATGGCAAGTGCCCATTCTGGCGAAAAGATATTACCAACTCTTCAAGTCAACCACTGTTTAGACCAAAGGGATGTCTGCTGATAACAATGAGCTAAAAATTACTTAATCGTGAGAATTCATTTAACCATCAACTATTTCTAATGGAAGATTTTCCAAATCTAACAGAAATATGAATGTCTCATACAAGCTATCTTAAATGCTTCTCAACGGTCATTAATGAAAGTTTGTATAAATGCTCAAAGCATTCAATTCGCCACCTACCAAAACTCTGCGCATTCAAATTTGACATTATTGTGATCAAATGTTTCATTCACTTCATTTAATATCTTCAAATATTCTTGTACTTTGACTATTATTTATTTACTTGTAAATGGAGCAAATCACCAAGAGAGGGTGAATTGGGATTTTAAAAACTTTTTTAAATTACTCTGTTTTATAGAGGTGAAATAGAGGTAGATAAAGGACAGTTAAGAGAAGCTTGACACAGAGGAATTTATACTGGTTCAGTTCAAATCTTTGACCTATGTCCAGTCCTTTCCCCTGGGTTTTTCACTAACTCACAATATCAATTACACATTCTATACTTGAAAGTTATCCTCTCACTATGATACACTCCCCCTTACAAGTTGTAATATGATATCCCCAATTTCCAAGTCCCATGACTTGACATTTTTTACAATAAATGATTTTAATACAATGAAACTCTCTCTAAGTGTTTATAGTGATAAACGCTGAAGTACAAATATATCAAAAGATACTTGACAGTAGAAAACTGAAAGAGCAGTTGGAAACTTGAATGCTTTTCGTTTTCTTAATCTTGGTTGTTGAAAAGACTTGAATGCAACTCTATATATATCAAAAGAGCATTAAATGACCGTTGGATTCTTCAATGTAACCGTTGGAGACATTGATGAGATGATTTGGAGTACTTTGGTCTCTTCTCTCTCTACTCTTCAGTTAATCCAGATGCACAGATATTTATGGTTGACTTCCCTGAGTTTAATCCATTGGAAGAGCAATTTCTTCATAGGGAAACAAAACATTAATCCATTTACAAGTGCATAGAATGATTGTCCAAGAGGATGCTAGCTTCTGGACTTTGTAATAAATGTTCTGACATTGCTTTTTGTTTTTGGCTAAATCTCCATTTTAATATTCTTTAAACCATCTGAAACTCACTAACAAACTGGTTAAACATAGTTAGGAATAGTAATGAGTGATGATAAGAAGAATATAGATCAAACACAGAGATTTCACATATTCGTGCTATTTGAATTTAAAACTCTACGACACAAACTCGAGTTTGTTCATCTAAACTGGAGTTTGTATTTTACTTCAGAAGTCTAAACTCGAGTTTCCTAAATCTGACTCAAGTTTTCTTTATCCATAGAAGAATGTCGTGATTTGATCTTTGAGACAAGTTTTAAGCAAGGGCAAAACTCGAGTCATTAAGTGACTAACTCGAGTTTTGAACTTTTATAGAGAAAACATATTTTAAGTCCAAAAGCTCAAAGTTGGAGTTTTTATTTAAAACTAAAGTTTTCAAAAGTTTAGATAGAGCGAAGCTCTCTGCTTGGCATAAACTCGAGTTTACCATATCTAACTCGAGTTTCCATAATAACTAAGGAAAAATTGGAAAACTCTCTATATGGTTTAAACTGGAGTTTGTAATTGAAAACTAAAGTTTTCAAATCTTTAGAAATATTTTGTTCTCTATGAGTCCTAAACTCAAGTTAGTAGAAACCAAACTTGAGTTTCCTCATAAGAAAAAACTTTGTAAAATACTTTAATAAGTGCAGACTGGAGTTTTCAAAAAGACAACCCGAGTTTTCTCAAGCTCAGAATGGAGCATAGCTCTTTGAGTGTTATAAACTCGAGTTTACTCATACAAACTTGAGTTTCCAACAAGGAGTTCATTAAAATAAACTCTGGTTTGTTTTGTCTTGAAAAACTTAGGAGCTCTCTGTATGATCAAAACTTGAGTTTGTCTAAGTTCTCAAAAACTTGAGCTACTTTCTGTCAAGTCCAAACTCAAGTTTTCTAACCAAAACTTAAGTTTGTCTTTGACAGTAAGTTTTTCAACTTAACAAAGACAAACTTCAACTTGGTTTTACAATTATCAGTTATCATCAAAACACATAGAGAACTAACACTACTCAGTGAGGAGTTGTTAAACACTTATTTGATTATCAGTTTAATCTCAAGGTAAAAGAACCTTGAGTGTGGGAGTATGATTACAACTTGTAAGGGACAGTAAATCATAGAGTGAAAGGATTACTTCGAGTACATAATGTGTAATTGTATTTGTCATTGAGAGTTAGTGAAAATCCCAGAGAGTCTAGGGACTGGACATAGGTCAAAGAGTTGAAACGAACTAGTATAATTCCTTTGTGTTTATTCGCTCTCTCTCTCTCTCTCTCTCTATCTATCTATCTCTGTTTATCTTTCTTTGGCTAACTCTCAAAAAGAATTTGAAATCCCCTATTCACCCCCCTGTAGGTGATATTCCAATTTCATTCAATGATGACTTTAATGATGTCTCAATTGAATATTTGGAAGGAAAAATTATAAATTTGACGAACTCAATTATGAATTGCTAGTGTTGCATGTGAGATGTGTAGCATACATAATCAATTTGACTTTCAATCAAAGATTAAAAGAAGTAGGGAAATATGTCAAGAAAGTTAGAGAGGTTGTTTGCTTTTTTAGACAATCACCTCTTAGAATGAAGAAGTTTAAAGAAAGTTGTGTGGATGAGAAGATTTAGAGTAAGCCAATATTATGCTTACATCTCCCTACAATATGGAACTCTACCTATTTGATGTTAGAGATTGCTCAAAAGCTTAAGGCAGCCTTTAAAAGGTATAGGTTAAAGATCCATACTTTCAATTTGATCTTAAAGAAGCAGTACTAGAAAAGGAAGATAGGAAGAATGTTGAAGGATGACTATGGTACTAGGTCATTTTTATGATGTTACTTTAAGAATTTCTAGTTCTTTATTGTTCAATTCAATAACTTATTCTATGAAATTTTCAAGGTTTATCGTTTCTTAGATGAGTGGGCAAAAAGTGATAACATGGTTTAGCTAACCTAGGAAGCAAAATGAAGGAGAAATATGATAAGTATTAGGGGAGGTTCTATAAAGATCAACAAACTTATTTATATTGCTACTATTCTTGACCCCCGGTGTAAACTAGATTGGGTGCAATTTGCTTTATAAAATGAATACAAACACAACTATTCTTGATGATAAGAAGATCTTCTTGATGATAAGGACTCTAGTATAAAAGTTAGAAAATTGATTGATATTGAAGAGAAATTATTCATGGATAAGCAACTTGGTGGAAAGACTAGCGAAATAGAGGTTGATAAATATTTAAATAAAGAGATGAGATTGAGGCAAGAAAAGATGATTTTGATATTTTAAGTTGGTGGAAGGTCATTAACAAGAGATTTGTTGGCCATCCCAATTTCTATTGTTGCTTCTGAGTCTACATTCAGCATTGAAGGACAAGTTCTAGATTCATTTAGGAGTTCTTTAACTCCTAAAGCTATGCAGTCTCTAATTTGTGCTCAAGATTGTCTTAGGCACTCACTTAACTATGTTGAAGAAGTAAGGAATGATGATTTTCAGCATATTGAATGTTGTAATATTTTCTTTCACATATCGTCTATATTTATAACATTATTTATAACATTATATTTATTGTGATATTTCAAGTAAAGTCTTTTTTTTTAATTGCTAGATTTTAAAAAGATTGCATTAGAGGCAACCACATATAGTAGATGCAATGCGAATATGGAACATGTTGCTAGATTTTGTTAGTAATTTTTCAATATCTTTGTATTATTGAAATATTTATTCTTTTTCTTTTTATTTGATTTATTATTGTTTTAATTGCAGGTTGCATTCAGGAAATTAAATATAATCTTGATTTTAATATTTTTTTTTTGAATCATGTGATGCTTTTGCCGAATTTGTGATGCTTGGGTCAATGTAGTTGTTTTTTTATGATGCCCGGCGACTATACAAAAGCATTGATAGTTTGAGTTGATGACTTGAAGATGTAGATATGTAGTTATTTTAGATCATATAATGTTGTTGTTGGTTGGATGTGTTTGAATTGACTCATACTTTTGTTTTAAGGTTTTTGTTCAAGCTCCAGGTATTTTTGAATTGAAATATAAAGGCCCAAATACTGAATAAACTAAAAACTAAACCAAAATAATTCGATTTAGTTTTTTCAATCACTTCAATTTCAATTTGGTGTTGAAAAAACATGTAATTTGGTTTTCAATTTAAACCAAACTTTGAACCATAAAACCATTTCCACACCCCCTAGTTGCCAAAGCTCTAGTAGTGAATTTGAAAACAACAACTCTAGATATGGAAATAACAACTATTGATTTAAAAATGACCATCTATGAAAATGAGATGGCAAGCACAAATTTATTCCTAGAATTGATTTGAATTTACCATGTTAGGATTTGAAAAAAACCATTTCAGATATGGAAATAACAACTATGCATTTAAAAACACCCACATGTGAAAATAATAACTCTACTTTGCCAAAGCTTTCCTAGCTACTGAGCTCCTAGCTTCCTTTTCTTTGCTCCCACTTGATTCCCGACAATTAAATTATAGTATCTAACACGTCCTCCCTCTCTCTCTCTCTCTCTTATCCTCACTCTCTTTGTCTTCTCTCTTAGGGTGTGTTTGGTTTGAAGGGAGGGGAGGGGAGAGAAAATTTTGACCAAGTTGACCATGAAAATTTTTCAATATTACATAGCCATACTCTCAACAAAAAAATTCTTTTTCTTTCTCATGAACGATTCACTGCTAATTGCAAAGTATCACCCAAGAGGGGTGACTTATAAAAATTAAAACAATCTTAATAATTAAATCATCAAAGTGTGTGCAAAGATTTATATTGGTTCGGCCTTAATATTGTGACCTACGTTTAGTCCTCAGAGCTTGTATGAAATTTCCACTATCTTTCAATCGGTTACGTAGGTTCAAAGTAATCCTTAGCAAGACTTAAGAGTAATCCTTAGACTCAGTCCACCTTACAACTGTAATCAGACAACCACACTAAGGTCCTACTATCTTGAGATTTTACGACAAACAATTTGAATGATAATAATTCTCTTATATAGTAGAAGTATGAACACTGAAGTATATGAATTTATCAAGATAATTCAAAGAGTATTAATGAGTAATAGCTAAGCAATAAATATTATCGTCATAGGTTGTTTTCTTTGAATTGAATCCTCTTTGTATTTATAGTTGAACTCCATTGATGAACATTGGAGAAGCTTCAAACTATTCATTATGAGACTTCAAACTTTTTGTTAGACTTAGAAGCTTTTCGTTAGACACAAATCGAAGTTGTTGGAAGATTTGAGAATATGTCGCCTTTGTATCACCATTGAAAATCTTCATATGATATGCCTTTGGTCTCTGTGATTGACTAAGGAAGAGTCACTTTTGCTTTCGTTGGAATGGGTCTTTGAGAAGATGATCATTCAACATGTTTTGAATTGAATTCCATATGTGTGCTTTGTTTTTTTGCTATGCATTTAATGTTATGACACAATTCTTGCTTTTTGAGGATTTACACGTAATCCATCAATTAATTATTTGACACTCATTAAAAAACATGTTTAAAATCATTAAGAATAATAATAAGTAATAATTAGATGATAACCAGTGAATTTGAATTTATGAAGACAAAGAAGACGAAGTGTTACAAGAACTAATGAGCCATTACTCAATATAAACTTAGTTTGTTAGGATCCGGCTGAACCCAAGAGGGGGGTGAATTGGGTGAAGATAAAAATTTCCAACTTTAAAAGTCTTTTTGCAATTTAGTAAAATCAATTTGTAAAGCGGGAAAGAGTTATAAAAACGTTGACAATCATTCAACCATAAATGCTGGAAATGAAGAGTTAAGGGAAGAGGATTGCAAACTGTGATTTATACTGGTTCGGTCCAACCGTGACCTACATCAAGTCCTCAGGCACCCGAGCTATTCACTATTTTCCTTGTTTAACCAGGCACAAGAGACAAGCCTTTACACTCAAGAGTTTATCCAGGTACTTGTGCAACCTTCACAATCTCTCTCGGAGACTCCCCCTTACTACCCATAAGGTTACAATCAAATTCCCAACTCAAGGTCACCCAACCTTGAGTAACTCTCAAATAGAGATTGATTTACAATAAAACTTCTCTCAAAGAAGTGGATAAATGATCACTAAAGTACATAGGAATTCATTTCACTCTTTCTAAGTTCAGCTATGAAGACATGAAAAATAGAGTGAAGAGAGGATTCGGAATTTCGGCATTATGACTGTATATGCTCACTCCTCCACCTTCTTGTGTTTTGAATCTGGTTATATTTATAGATGAAGGTGTTCTGACCGTTGGAGATTATAGTTGTTGTGTTCAGAACCGTTGAGAGCTCAGCAGATGGAAAAACTAGCCGTTATTTCACTTTTTGGGACTTGACAGGTTAGCAACTTGATCTTCATGAAATCCCTCGTTTGATCATCTAAAATATGCTCACAAATGATATAAATGATGATAATAAGTATTAAAGATCATTTGGGTAAACTTCTGGTTGATCTGGATCAGATTCAAGATTTTTGTCCCTTTGATTTTTCTGAAGTTCCAGTGTATACTCGAGTTTCGACTTCAATACTGCAGTATTGAGCTTAAGCATTACTTCAGATTCGTCTCTGTATGTTTGATACTCGAGTTTTGCTTCTCATACTCGAGTATTGAAGATCCACTAACGTTCATTGCTCTTTGTCTGAGCTATACTCGAGTATTCATTCGTACACTCGAGTTTTCAACTTGATATGGCCCTTGGTTGCTTTTTGACTTGATATAGCTTCTAATTTAGAAAACCATTTATCCTCATATAGCTCTTTGATGACTTCATTCCAATGCAACAAGAATTAGATCCAAACTCGTGATATGTCCATTATAATCTGATGAAGGAGAGTTGTTCTAAATCAGCGTTTTTCCATTATCTTGAAACATCAGTCAACTTTCAAAGACTGTATCTCTCTGGTCTGTTCTTCATTTTTGTTGAATCAAGTGTTGATGAAAAGCCTTATGTGTCTTCTTTCTAATGCCATCGATTTCAGCTCATTCCGATTTGTATATTATGAGTTATACTCAAAACACTGAAGCTTGGTCTGAAGTGTGGCGTGAATATTTGATCCAACTTTGGAAATTCACTGCTCTCTCATCTGATCTTCTTTGGACTTAAAACTTGGTCAATATGATGCATTAGATGTCTAGTTTCAGCCAAATTTGATTTCACCTCAATCCGATGTCTGGTTTAGGAGATATCATCAAATTACCAGAGCTCGCCCAATCTGACAATGGAACAGAGGTGAACAGAGTTGTTGTAAGAGCTGGAAACTCGAGTTTTCATTCACAAACTCGAGTTTTGTCGGGTCTAGAAGTGTCAAAGAAGTTAAAAATACTCGATACTTGAATATTTAAGTTTCATACTCAAGTATTGAGTCCCATACTCAAGTTTTAACCTTCATAGCCCAAACCGTAGTTTCCAAAACTATGGTTTTCAAAACTTCAGTTTTCTCCGTCCAAAAGCAAATTTTTCCAGTAAGCTTGCATACTCGAGTTTTGACCTGGAAACTCAAGTATTGACTTCCAGAACCCGATTTTCACTGTCTTTAGCTCTGAATTGAATCTCTCTAACGTCCAATTGATTGTGAAGACTTGTAATATCAATTTAAGACCTTGTATATTCATTTTTCTCATTCTTTTTGACAAGATCTTCCTTTTCTTCAATCTCTTCACTTGGTCATTCTTTACAACTCTATTCTTTCTTTTCCTCATCTCCTTTTGAACATTCTCCATACTTATATTTGAGCTGATGTTGATATTCTCATCTACTTCTTCCATCTTCCAAATTGATCTATTTTCATCATTTGTCTTCAGCTCATCATCTCTTCTTCAATCTCTTCTTTCTGAAATTTCTTGATCATTCAACTCTTTCTTTCTTTCAATTTCTCCTCTTCCTCTTTTTCTTCTCTTCCTTTTCCTTATCCTCATCTACATTAAATTCAAGAATTCATCAATAGAGGAGATAAACATACTACTCAATCTTTTTGCTTTGAACAATGACATATGTAAAAGTCATCATCAAAACTAATTATATCCAACATAGTCTACTCAAGTAACTTAATATATACTCGAGTACTCTTCAATATTTCCCAGAAGGCTTTGTGAGAGTTACTTATGAACTTTTACAACAAACGAGCATACTTTAGTAAAGGAATTTCTTACTCAAGTAATGTACTCAAGTTTTACTTCTAAATACTCAAGTACTAACCTTAGTCCGCAAATCAGCTTGAGAACAATGCAGTCATACTCGAGTACCAACCTTAGGTGATTGAGAACAATGCAGTCATACTTGAGTAACCTTCTAAACAAAACATACCAGAAGCTTGTTGATCAATGATAATACTTAGACAAACCAACAAACCATAGAGGACAAGCAGGCATACTCAAGTAGCATACTTGAGTACTGTTGAGTATACTCGAGTACAAATATGTCATTGAGGGCAGTAACTGATTCATTCCTACAAGAACAAACATAGTACTAGAGTAATCACTTTGATACTCAAGTACACATTAGAATGTTTATATTAGCAAGTCTTGGGTTAAGGCTTTGGACATACTCAAGTATACACTTGATTACTCGAGTACTAAGCTATCATACTCGAGTATTGCTTCTAATACTTGGGTATGCTTAGCTCAGATCTTACTAAATTAAATCTTTTCCCTTTTCAAGCTTGTTATCATCAAAACATAAATTTGAGAACCAACATTCACTCCCTCCAAAACTTCAAACTTCTCTCGTTCACAAGAACCAACTTGTCTTTGGCAAAAGTGTAAAAAAAAAAAACCAATCCTTTTCCATCAATAGAAGGGAAAGGATGGTGGGAAATCACCGAGCAAGAAGCGGGATCATTTACCTTGCTGAATCAGACGACGATTATCTCCTCCCTCTCTGTAAGCATAATCTAGCACTGCCTGCAACTTCTCTTGCACAAATTTGCCGTTGGGCATGAATCATGTTTGGCCACTAGCAAACTCAGTGCCAGAGCTCTGGCCATAAGTGTCTGACTCTTGCTTACATTAATTGGCATCTTTGTTATATTTGCCACATCGTACACCTTCTGCTCGGTGGGATAGAACAGCTCGTAGTTCCTCTCCGACATTAGACTTGGTTTCTTGTTCTCATTGAACAAAGCAACCAAGAAGACATTAAATGGGTCATAGGCAATTTAGTCAGGACTTAGTCAAACATTTCTCTCCCCTCCCCTCCCTTTAAACTAAACACACCCTTAGTTTTTACTTGCAATTACTTACCCCCAATATTGGGCCAGTTTGGGATAGCGATGGTAGACGTGACTTTTATCAAGATGAGCTTTTGCAAACCAAAAATAGGATAAAAATCAAATTATAGATGTGATTTGTGTTTAAATTGCAATGGCAGAAGTGACTTTTTTCCAAATGAGTTCTTGTTTGGATGATTATTTGAGATGAAAAATGACTTAAAATTAGATGAATCTTATTGAATATTATTACACACACACATACACGTGTATATATGTATATATATGCATCTATACGTATGTGTGTGTACACACACATAGACACACATTATATATATGTATACATATATATACACGTGTATATGTATACATATGTACATATATATACGTATGTATGTATACATACATACGTATATATATGTATCTATATATATACATATACATGTGTGTGTGTGTACATATATATATACATATATGTCTCCAATACGTACGTATATATATACATATATATACGTATGTATGTATACATATACACACATGTGTGTGAGTGTGTGTATGTGTAGACACACACACGTATACATGTGTGTGTGTGTGTGTGTGTGTGTGTGACGTATACATAAATGTATATATGCGATGTATATATGTATACACATCACCCACCCACCCATATACATGTACATGTGTGTGTGTGTGTTAGTTGTATATATTGTGAAAATTGAATATAAAAAATTTAAATTTAAATTTGATAAAAAAAATTAAATTATTATTAAAAAATTACAAAAGTCTAAATTATTTAATTAAATATATTCTAATGGATAAATTAGAATCAATACAAATGTATATTTAATAGTACATTACTTATTAGATCATATATCCTTAACATTTTTCTCTAGAAGCTGAAAAACGTCACACCAAAAAAGTTATGTTTTTTGGAGAAGCCCATATCATCACCCACAGAAGCTATCCCATACACCTATTTTTCCCCCATTGGATTTTTACTCACTTCCACAGGATTTTTTTTTTTTCTTCTTCTGCTACTGTGCCTAATACATTGAGTATGGGTACCTTCATTCTCCACGCTCTAAATATTTGCATTGAAGGCTTTGATGACAAGGTCCTCATCCTCGCATACGGCTTCAACATTGATGAATCTACTTGGAAACAAATCCTTCCTTACTTCACTCGATGCTACACGATCATTCTTTATGACCTCATTTGTGCCAGCAATGTTAACCTAGACCACTTCGATTTCCACCACTACACCACCCTCGATACCTATGTCAATGATGGAATTGGCTTTCCTCCTATACCTATTCCCCTCATTTTCTTTTGTGTACCGATGTATTAAGATCTCAATGATCAAAATATATCATATGATTAAAATATTATTATAACGAAAAAGGAGAAAAAGTAATGGTAAAAAAAGATGATAAATCTAGTTCATTGAAATCTTAATCTAACAATACAAAAAGGAAAAGCAGGGAAAATGATGATAAAGGGAATAAGAGGAAAGCCAAATCCGTCAATGACCTCTAAATCCATCAATGACCTCCTGGACATTCTTGATGCTCTTCGTATCACTCACTGGGCTTACATCGGTCACTCCATCTCCACCATGATCAGAATGCTCACTGCCTTCACCAACTCAAACTCTTTACTGAACTCATCCTCATCAATGCTTCTCTAGGAGACAATCCAAACCATCATCCTTTGCTCCTTACCTTCAATTTCCTTTTCCACCTTTAATCTGTGCCCTTCTTTTCAGATTCCTAAATGACATCGATTAGCACAGAGGATTCGACAAAGTAGAAACCCAAGAAGTGTTCTCTGCTAGCAAGGTGATGGCGGGGTGGGGGTTAATGTTTTTCTAAAAAATATGTGTAAGAGTAATTTTGTCATTTCCTTTTAATTTCAAAAAAGACAAATCGGGAACTCACATGTTATAAGGATATTGAAATTGGAATAACATCTCTATCCTTTATTAGTTTTATTGGCCTTACTGTTGTGTTTTTTTCCTTTTTTTAGTCATATTTTATAAAACATTAAATTGTGGTGACCAATAAAGAGGAAATCATTAGCTCACACTAGAAGCTGTATGGCATGGCAGGAAAAAAAACCTTGTTTTTCTTCCTTGATTAAATAAAAAATAATGTGTCTATTGTAAAATTAGAGAAAATGAGAAAAGTAGATAATAGAAGAAGAAGAAGAAGAAGAAATAACCATCTATGAGTTAGGAGAAAAGACAATGTCTTTTCTCATTCACTTTGTTTTATTGATGTACAAATACCTTGTATATAACATCTATTTGTAGGCCCAACCATTCAAGTCTAATCATAGGGTTACAAAAGAATAAAGAAGGTCATCATGGTAATATTTGAAAAGACCTGATATGGGTCGTTTCAGCCCAGTCTAGGGACATTTTGGGACTGGAATATTCCATCCCGTTCGACATTGGGACAGGATTGGTCTCACCCTTGAGATCCCAATCTTGATCCCTTTTTTGCCCCTATAAATTAAGTTATCTTTTTTTTTACCCCAACCTATATTCTTCATTTCTTCTCACTAAAAAAATCAATGCAACTATGACAATTGCATATAAATTGATTAAATTAATGGAAAGTTTTTCTACATTCATTGTTGTGTCTATTATATTTTTTGGCTAATTTTTATAACATAATTGTTTTGACTCCAGATTCATTTGTGTTCAGTTAATATAATCTTTTCTCTTTTTAATTTGCCCTCATTTTAATAAGGTACATTTTTCTAGTAAGCATCATGGTCTTAATAGTTGTTATAAATGATCACTTTAAATAGTAGAATATAGAGCATTTAACTCATATTATGACATTTTTTAGGTCTTTTTTTTTTTTAGAAAAAGCTAAGGCGAGATTCCCTGGTCTTGTCTTAATATTATCGGGACTAGAACAACACTGGGATTGAGATTAGGACTGGAACGCAAATGGCATCCCAAACAAAAACTGAGACGAGAACTAGGATAGGTCTCCATATGATCCCATTTTTTGAACACCCCTACCTAAGAGAATCTAAGAGTTAGTGGTTATGGGTTGGAGAGAGGGTCTCACTAACCCTTTTGCCCACTTAACGTCTTAACCATTAGATCATGTTTTAATGTGAGAGATTTAATACTACATATTAAATAGTATTATAGTATTAAATATAATTTGTATTAAATCTCACCCATTAAAACATAATTTAATGGTTGAGACATTAGGTGGAGAAGGGAAAGTTAGTTGAGATACTCATTTCCCCTCTTGCACCAAGGTTGTCAAATTCGTGAGTTTAAACAAATTCGTGACAATGAGTTAAACTTGAATCATAGACTCGTTAGAGTTTACTTTTACCATTAAATAGATATTAATAGTGTATAATTAAATAATTAAAATATAAAAAATAACAAGAATTTGATTTAGTTTTTTTAAAATTCAAATAATTGAAATTAAATAAATCAATATTCATAATTGATCATATTTAACAAATAGATTTCTATAAAATTTATATTTAATATCGTTGAGTATGATCAAATCGAAGAAATTAACATGAGTTTAATGAAGAGTTGACATAATTTTATAAATTGGAAATGTAAAAACGAAAAACTAGGTATATTAATTTGTGAGTTTCACTGAGTTTACAATGATTACAAGTTTACTCAATGATTCAATTCAATTTTATAAACTAACAACATAAAAATGTTAAACTTGAAGAGTTACCTCACGAGTTTAACAACAATTTCATACACATCCACTCTGACAAAGTTTATAATGATTTCTACTTTCCATTATAAGATGAGATCTGGACAAGATTTATCAGTAATAAAAGTATTAGTAGCAATGATAATAAATAATAAATTGACTTGCTTAAAATTCCTACTTTTAAGCATGTGTATTTATTAGTATGATCCATTATTATGCCAGCATTTAGTAGCATCTTTGATGGATCAGACCAAAAGGAGGATAGTTTTAATGAATGTATCTATTTTTATGTAAACATTATTACACTCATTTTTCTTGAAACTTGATTAGAATATGTTTATTCTTTTTTAACATTAATCATGGTGGTATAGATTATCTCTATATATAAAATGTATTTATTTCAGCACATCAACACGCACACATGAATATATGTTACTCACCCCTTTGTGTTTTATTAGAGACCGTTAACCAAATCACATGGATAAAAAGTTTATTGAAAAGGGAAAAAATGTAATTTTTTCCTCAAAAATACCTTCATTTAAATTAAATAAGAATAATATGAAAAATTTAAAAGGGTAAAATAGAAAATCAATAAAAAAAAAAAAGGTAAGCTTTAAATGTTTCTTACTAATTTCCTTATCTTTTAGATAAAGGGTAAGGTTTCTCTCATCATCTTTTTTTTTATTATTTTTTATTATTTTTAAATCATATCTGTCCTATCAATTTAAAATGTCACCATATTTTTTTTTTTCTTATTTTCAATCAATAGCTCAAATGGTAAGGCTTATGTCGAGGAATAATGAGAAGAAGGGTAATAAGAGTATCTCATTGTAAAGCGCCAGACATTGATGAATCGATTCAACAAAGCTCCGAAGTCCACCCTTCATCCAAAGCTGTAAAATTTATGTTCGTTTTCTTTCTCCACTTCGTATTATGTTTCCATTTGGTAAAATTTACAGTTACACGGCGTGAAGTAGCGACGTGGGCTTACGTGTTTGCGACGGGGACGATATGCGACCTATATCTGAAGAAAACAGCTGTACAGGAAAAGGACAAGCAACTGTATAATTTTATGTCCACGACAACAGATTTTTTATTTTATATTATTTCACATTTTTCGCAGGAAGTTAACTCTATTACTGCTTAGCAACTGCCGCTGTACTGGTTTGTCCAACAGTCGCTTGCAACCATGAGGTGTGTCTCCGTGATCTCAATCTGTTTCCTCCTTCTTTTGGGTATTCAGAGGTATGTTAATTGTTACCATCATCATCTTCTTTTGATGTTACATTGCTTAATTAGTAGCTTCAGGGTTTGATAGCTTGCTTCTGGATAGTTGGTTCGAAAATCAGTGTATTGAGTAACAGTTTGGCTTTTGTTTCGTGAATAAGCAAACTTAGAGCAAGACAACTTTCTGGAATTATGCAGCTGAAAATATAGCTCGATTGCTATTTCTGACTAAACCTATCACATATCAGTTGTTTTACATCATGTATAGCTAGTTGCGTCAGTTTGGATGTTTGATTTCTTACTCCTGAAAGATAATGTGCTCAAAATTTACGAGAAAGATATTTCACCTTGCGATCCGAAATCTGTTGTTGTTAGGGACCCAGGTTATGTCAAAAGCCAAAAACAAAAGAAAAGGGATTTGACGGTTAGGGTGAACCGTATTTTTCAAAGCCGATTCTGGGAATAGCTTTTAGAAGCTGATCTGTTTGGTGCAATGACAAAAGAATGTTTGTAGTAGCTACTTTGAAAATGGATGATGACAGTTTTAGCATTTTGAGCTTTAATCTTTAGCATACAACCTATCATCTTTTGGGCATCATCCACGAGCAACAGACGTTTTTCTGTCTTAAGTTGTGAGAAATTAGACTAACAAGTGGCAAATGCTTGAACATAATTTTCTCTTATTCTCCCCTTAAGCATCTGGGTTAGACTTCCCAAGTTCCTTCAATCAAATTTAAAATTGATGGAGAACATATTGTTTTAGAATAGTTGATGATTCATTTCAGTGTGGCATCTAAAAATATATCTGAGAACAAGAGAGGCCTATGGCAAGCAAGAGTCCCACCAAGAGGTTGGAATTCCTATGATTCCTTTTGCTGGACAATTTCGGAAGAAGAATTCTTACAGAGTGCAGAAGTAATCTCCAAGCGTCTCCATGCTCATGGATACGAGGTATAAATATTGCAGGCCATTATGTAGGTGAATTTAATTATTTTACCAGTATTCTTGGGTGAATATGGATATGATTTCTTCAATGCAAAAACATGTAGTATCTTGTGGTGGATTACCTTTGGTATAGAAGGAAAGTCGAGGGTGCTTATACCGATTCTCTTGGATTCGATGTGATTGATGAATGGGGAAGGATGATCCCTGATCCACAAAGATGGCCTTCTTCTAAAGGCGGGAAAGGGTTCAAAGAAGTGGCAGATAAAGTGCATAGCATGGGTTTGAAGTTTGGGATTCATGTTATGAGAGGGATAAGTACTCAAGCAGTCAATGCAAACACCCCTATCATTGATCCAAGGAAGGTATTGCTCTACATTCCTAATTTTCTACTAAGATATGATACATGATAATTTGTTTCTCATTGTCTTTGACGATAATACTAATCAATGGGCCATTTATGTAATATAGCAGTATTTAACCTAAAAAATCATCATTAGGAGGATATGCATCGCTTTGCATAAGAACTTTTTTTCTTTCTTTATGGATTCTTGTTCCCCAGATAAGAGAATGATCTGATGTTGAACTTGCTCTACTCACAGTCTCAGATCTTAAGTGTTTGTTTGTTTGTTTTTGGTTGACTTTTCAATTCATCCTTTCCTTTTCTTTAATTCATTCAATTCATCCTTTCCTAATTTGCTAGGGAGTCGCATATACAGAATCCGGTAAAGTGTGGCATGCAAAAGACATAGCAATCCCAGAAAGGGCATGTGCATGGATGCCTCATGGTTTCATGAGTGTAAATACGAAGCTTGGGGCTGGAAGAGCCTTTTTGAGGTCCCTCTATGAACAGTATGCTTCATGGGGTGTTGATTATGGTATTCACTTTATGTTTATACATTCTTCTATATCAGAGTATCTATCATCACATTGACAAAATTTATGATGCATTCAGACATTGCTTCCAAGATGTCATCCTCACCTAGGGTCTGTTTGGTATGAGGGATTTGGAGAGGAGGGAAAATTTTTATGAGTTAAATTTAAAATTGGAGAAGTGGGGTTACAAAAATTTAATGAAGAGAAGATGAAAGATAAAAGAGTTAAAAAAAAATTAATTAAAATCTTTTAACCCTACTTCTCTAATTTTTCGAAATTCGACTCAATTTTTTTCTTTCCGCCCACTTTCCCTCCCCTCACACCAAACAAGCCCTAAGTGAAGAGTTTGTACTGTCTATTGCTTCCATTTATTTGTGTGCTTGTGTGTGTGTGTGTGTGTGTGAGAGAGAGAGAGAGAGAGAGAGAGAGAGAGATGGTATTTTAAATTTTCCTCTAACTTTGGGTGAAACTTCTAATATTATAGGAAACTTTTATCTCAAAATACTGTAAGACTAATGTAGTTTTCCTTCTTCCTTGAGCCACCCTTAAAATTCAATGGCTAAAGAATCCTTTTTTTCCTTCAAGCATTCAGAGTTTCAGACATCTAGAATTGACTACTGCAAAGCATATATTGGTTATTAATTTATGTGTCAATTTAGGCATTATGGTAGGGAAAAGAAAGATAGAAAGTCATCAAAGAAATCTTAAACAGTACTGCTTGTAACTCTTCTGCATCTTTGATACACATGGATTTTTCCCTTTCAGTGAAACATGACTGTGTGTTTGGCGACGACTTAGATTTGAATGAAATAAGTTATGTTTCAAAGGTATGATGCAGTTTGGCAAGCCCTCTTTCTCTTTTATTCACTCTCACATCATTCTGGATTCTTTTATCTTTACAGCTACTCTTCCAAAAAAACTATATATATAAAAAAAAAAAGACAATTCAAGAAAAGAAGAGAAAAAAAATAAATGGTAGGTCTGAAGTATTTTGGCAAAGACTTATTTGGACTACTTACATTTTGATATGCTATGCTCAGATTTTCAGGGCACTTGATCGCCCCATTGTATACTCTCTATCCCCTGGAACCAGTGTGACACCAGCAATGGCCAAGGATGTCAGTGGACTAGTTAACTTATATCGCATAACAGGAGATGACTGGGATACATGGGGTGATGTCACGGCTCATTTTGATGTGACTAGGTGAGTAAACAAATTTGAGGTTAATATTGACAACTCAGCCTTCAGAGTACTTAGCAACTATGCTACTTATCTGTTTTCAGTTACTTTTGTCTTTATATTTATATAACTTCATTTTATTCTGAATCAGGGATTTTTCTAATGCTAATATGATAGGAGCTAGGGGCTTGAAGGGATATTCATGGCCTGATTTAGATATGCTACCATTGGGATGGCTAACTGATCCAGGTTGCTTTCAAAAATTTAGAAAAATGTGCATTCATTCATCTATTATGGTAGAAAACTTCTATGAGCTGTTTTAATTTTAAGATTTTCGGGATACAGATCATGAAACTACATTTCCCCCTTTTTGTCTTTGTAGGTTCAAATGAAGGTCCACACAGGTACGGTCGCCTTAATCTAGAAGAGCAAAAAACTCAGGTATGCATGATGCATTACTGGCTTGCTCTCCAACTTACACATGTACCTATGATTATGTGTGCACTTACATTATTAACATATTCCCTACAGATGACTTTGTGGGCTATGGCAAAGTCTCCTCTCATGTATGGAGGGGATGTGCGGAAGCTTGATCAAACAACATATGATCTCATCACAAATCCTACTCTTCTGGAGATTAATGCTTTTAGCTCAAATAATATGGAGGCATGTGAATCTCTCTCTCTTTTTGGGTGTTGGGGGGATAGGGGGGAATAGTGGGTTTGTCTGATTAGTCTCTTGTCAATTTTGCTGCATTTACAGTTTCCACATATCACAAGCCTGATGAATATGAAGATTCAAGGACAGGCTCTTGCTGAGCAAATGAGAGGATCTAAGAGAAGTAGGCAAACATCAAATACACATTTAATTCGTCTCACTGGCTGTACTGAGTCAAAGGCAGTTGGTTGGTCAATTGAAAGCCTTAAAGAGGATGTTGAAAGAATCTGTTGGACAAGGAGCTCAGGAAGCAAGCATCAGGCACCTTTCTGTGTGCATAAGAGAGAAATTCGTGTGGCATTGTAAACACATTTCATCTTTATCTGTTTTAATTTTCTAGGTTCCCTTTCCCTTTAAAGATAATCCTTGCCAATGTTGACAACAGAAATTGTTTTATTGGTGTTGATACAGAGAAGAGAGTACGAATCAAGAAGACTATAGAAGGAAACATCATTTAGTTGCGGCCAACACAAAGCAACTTTGTCTTGAAGCTTCTCCAAAAAGAAAGCTTACTTCTAAAGAATTTAAGAGAGGCTCATTTTCTACTTGCAGATGGGATGCAAATCAGGCATGTTGTAGTCCATATTTCATTGACAAGAGTGGCATGTGGCTCTTATATATTTTAGAACCAGCGCAATGTCCTGCTGCTGGCTTTTTTTTCCAATTAAGCACAGATTTTTGTTTTTGTTTTGTTTTTTTTGGAGAACTACTATAAGATCCCAAGGAAGGGTTTTAATAGTCAGAAAGTCTCAAGGACTAGTAAGAAGCATAAACATGTTTTCATTTCATGTACTAGAACTTGTTATTGCATGCTTCTTGTTATTTTCAGACTTTTGGGTAATTAAATCCCTTTCTTGAGACTTTATAGTAATTCCCTCTTTTTTGTCTATTTCATTTTTAATCTATTGGAAGCTGACCTTTCCAGTCTTAACAGATGTGGGAATTGAACCCTAATGGGACCCTGGTAAATAGTTATTCCAGTCTGTGTGCGACAGTCGATTCTGCCAAAGGTGAATAATTGTACTTATTTACCTCTTTCTATGATAACTTGAATTGTTTCTGAAAGTTTTATAGTTATGTCCTTTTGTCTGTTTTTCTAATGCAAGTTGGCCTTCAATGCAGCTAAAACTCATTCTCTTCATGGGACTCGCGCTTGGATTGCAAAAGGAAGACGAGGTATAATGCTGCAAAAACCAAAATCCTTATCCTCATGTTTGATGATTTTCTTCGGTTTCCCCTTTACACCAAACAATAGGATAGAAAATTACTCATAATGAAACAATAACCATAATCCTATTTGGATGTTCTCGTTCATTCTGTCTCCTCTCTCACACCTGAAAACCAAAGTCCCAATTCCCTCAGTCAATAGCCCGATGGAGGGGGAACTAATAGGGGCATGACCTTCCCAAGCTCTTAATTTTTTCCTTAGTATTGTAAATGTGCTATACCTATAAATATTTGCTGTCCAAAATTTATGCAAATATTTTACTCCCTCCAATCCCTAATATAAGAGCTAGTTGGATGTTAGATTTAGTTCTAATATAAGATCTTGATCTATATTCTCTCATGTATATATCATTTTCCCCAAACTAATTTATCTAACTTATAAACTAATAAATAATTAAAGGTCTCATAAGGGTAATTTAGAGAGATCATATCACATTTTTTTATAATTAACTAGTTAATCTCATTTCCTTAATCTATCCAAATTGGTTAAGTACTCCTTGGGTCCTTAATTTAAGACCTAATTGGGGAGTTGATGTTGGTCCTAAATGTAAGATCTATTTCACATATTTATCATTTTTTCCCAAATTAACCCTAGTAATATTCCCTCAATAATAATCAAGTGGAGAAAGGAGAAGGGAATTAAGAAAGATAGTTAGAGTGTTTTAAAAAAATGTCATATTAACTAATTTAGCTAACTTCTTTAATTGTTTTTTTCTTTTGTCAAATACTAACTTCCTTAATATAATTAAATTAGTTAATTAATTCTTATATCAAGCACCAGAGTAGTATCTCTTATATACACTCTTCAATTTGGTCTCCTTCTCAATGTGCATGTGTGTACTTATTAGGCTGGTTCTAGCAATTATTATTTTGGATTTTCCATATTGCTCACTCTCTCTATCACATCTCTATATCTAGGAGAAGTCTATGTTGCTTTCTTCAACCTGAATGAACAGAAAACAGTGATATCTGCAAAGGCATCAGACTTGGCCAGGGTAATACCTGGCACCTATAATGCCTGTAAGTGCAGGGAAGTGTGGAGTGGGAAGACCATCGACCCAAGACATGGGACACTGTCTGCGGAAGTGGAAACGCATGGCTGTGCACTACTTGTCCTTGAATGCCACTAAACTTGGAGCAAAGCTGTAGCTATGCATTGTTGTTGTCGAGCCTTGTTTTTTTTCATATTCTATTTCTATTTCTATTTCTATTTCATTGCTAGGATGCTTAGAAACAAAACAAAAGTACCTCTAATACCAATCATCGATATACCTGATATCAAATGTGAGGATGCTCAAACAATAGAGAGAGAGAGAGAGAGAGAGAGAATTGGACGACCGGTCTTCTATATCATTCTCACATATTTTGGCGTTGTGTGCAAATGCAATGTACTTTTTCTTGTCAGACAAATTATTCTTGTAATCTTAGTTGTGTTAGCAGCCTCTTCGTTCCATTTTGTCGTGACCCAACTTTTCGTTTTAGTTTGTGTTGGAGTGTCCAGAAAGCATTTGAACAGAACAGAACAGAAGGTTCGGTGTTAACTATGCTTGAAAATGTATTCTCTCACCCAAAAAGAAACTGTATATTGGAGAAATCTACCCGCGGCTTCCTAGGATTCTTGATTCTCTTTGCTTCACGGAAGCTGCCAGTTATGTGCTTTATTTGCAACAGAAGGTTCAACTTTTGTGATAAAGTCAACTCATAGTCCAAATGCCTAATAATAGGCACCTGGCAGTACTAAACTACTAATATTCCTGATTCTAAAGATCAGAATGGGATATTAATTTATAGATTTTAAGGGGCATTTTTGCCCTATTATAGTTTTCAAATTGCCCAGGAAGTTTATAAAATTGAGTAATTTTGCCTTGACTATTATTCTAGTTAATTTTGACTGCTAGTTGATCAAACGTGATGAGCTGACAGTTCACATCTCATCCACATAATTTTTAAGGGCGCAAATTTGCCCTGAAAGTCTAAATCTAACTTTAAAAAAAAGCTAAAATAGATAGCACATAGACTCCTAGATCCAATTTGCATCTTAACAAAAATGTAGATTGTTAAATCAGCATATTTAGTCAATTGACTGTCAAAATTAACTGGAATAATGGTTAGAATAAAATTGCTCAATTTTAGAAACTTTCATGACAAAATTGTTCCCCAAAACACTTCAGGGTAAAATTTCCTCTCGGTAAAAACTTTTGGGGCAAAAATGCCCCTTGCCCTCAAAATTAATTAAATTGTAGTATGGTCCCAAAGAAGAAAAATAATAAAAAAGTCCTAGTATATGATCACTATCTACAAACTCTCAAGGGACCACAGTGATATAGATTTGAATTGTGAAATTACATGTTTGTCCTTGTTGACAAGTCATAATATTATATTTGACAAGTCCATATGTTAGGAGACTTGCTTTCTATGTAATGTTGTCAATGGTTAAATTCATATTAGTGGATGCTCGATACTATCAAATATTCCGTCCGATATATTTTATAAGATATAAATAACCGAATTACGTAAATTAAAAAGTTAGTTAAAAACAATAAATATGGAAAAAAAATACAACTCATTTTCCAAAAACACTATTATATATATATATATATATATATATATATATATATATATATATATAAAAGGTGGGTGGGAGAGCGAATGAGTGGAAAAATTGACCAAGAAAAGGAGTGGGGAAAAGTGAGGAGAGAGACATATAATTAATTGGGGGTAAAAGTTTTTTAAAAAAAATGCATTAAATATTTAGACATCTCCAAAGTATGTTTTATATAAAGGAATGTACTCATTCAGATAATTGAGTTTTATAAAAAGCAATTGAGGGAGTATCATTTGGTTATGCCAAAAAAATATACAAATTTCAGGGTTAATATAATATTTAATCTTTTGAGTTAGGCCTTATTTTGATTTTAGTTCATAAAGTTTCAAATCATGAGGTTTGATCCTCACGGTCAATGGAAAAAATAGTCTATGTGTTTATTAAATTATAAGATGATGATTTAAAACTTGAGGACCAAAAACCTATGTTTGAAACTTGGAAAATCAAAATAAAAAAGATGGTAAATTTGAAGGATAACATATTATACTAACCATAAATATAATATATAATTACACTTATGTTATGAGTCTTCTTATATAAATATGGAAGATCAACTATTTATATTAGCCTTCAGGTGTGTGTCTATATATATATATATATATATATATATATATATATATTAGACTTAACCGGTGCAGTTAGCCTAATTAATATGGACTTCATTCCAAAATTCAGTTGTGTGGATAAAAGAATCTAAATACAATATACCAAATGCAAGAAAAATCATTTTTTCGTTTACTTCATCAATTTTTAATTTAGTATTTAGATATTTTTCTCTCTTAATTAAATTGTTAAATTTGGTTTTTTGGTACATAAAGCTCCTATAAAATGCTAACGGAACAAAGTTACTGAAGTTAACAGAGTAAATAGAGAAAAAATAAAAAAATTAATTAAAGAGAAAAACATATAGATGCCGAATGAAAAATTGAGGGAAAATATAAGTACCTTCAAAATGGTTTTCCATGTCTAACAAATAAAAATCCAAAACTTTTTTATATGCCAAACGTAATTGTAAAACTCCTCTTCATTTCAGTTTTGGTTCTCATTTTCATTATATGATTCATAAAAATTCCTTCAATACCAAATAGGGCTTAGAAGAACCACACTTCTATATGAGGAGATATCTAAGGCAATTTGAGAGAAAACCCATAACAAGGGAAAAAAATTACCAAAATATAAAATCCATTAAATAATATGAAAGATAATAATATAAAAAAAAATAAGTAGTATATTTATTTACTCCCTGTTTCATTTTTAATCTCTAACTTTATAAATCTTTTTAATCTTTGACATTTTAATATTGTGATTTTCTTACATCAATTAGTTTAATAGGAAATACTTAATTTCAAGACAATTCAGAAAAAAATATTGCTCACTATTGTCATTATTTATTCATTCATTTTATCTTTAATTTTAAAATGTGTTTAAAAATTTAAACTTAATGAAAACTAAAAAAATAGATGAACTATACATATATCACACCTTTTGCAAAACAAATAAAAATAAAAGAAAGATAAAATCAGTTGTAATTATTATTATTATTAGTAAGTTACGTTTTTGGTTAAACCGACTTGAAAAATTGCACATTAATTTTAAAGGAAGAAAGTAAAATTGAAAATCCACTTAAGAGATTAAATGTACCCATATTTTTGTCCCAGGAATATTATATACTTTGTTTTTTCTCATTAGTATAATACTATCATTATAATGGTGCCGAAAGAACAAAGAGAATGTACGTAATCCATCATACGATGTGTCAAAGTTGGCAACTGGAGGCAGCAGCCTGAATGACATTTGTTTAATCAACAACCATGACACGTTGATTTTGGTTTTTATTTTTGGGTTAAGTAGCAAGAATACACATGAGCTTTACCTCCGGAAGCACCCAGTACCACGTGTTAGATATGATTAATTTTGATGATGTCTTAAATAGATGCCATTATAAAAGAGCAAAAAGTTTGTATACTATATTTATCTCTTTCATTGATTAATTCTTGAATTTAATGTAGAGTTAAAAATGTAAAATTCATTCATGAAGAATGATCAAAAAGAAGAATCGGCAAAGAAGGAAAAGAAGAGGATCAAGGAGGACGAGGATGTAGATAAGGATAAGGAAAATGAAGAAAAGAAAAAGAAGAAGAGGAGAGATTGAAAGAAAGAAAGAATTGAATTATGGATAATGTTCAAGAGAAGAGAAGAAAGAAGGTAGAAGCTACAAAGAATGATGAGCCCATGATAAATGATAAAGAATGATCAAGATAGTAAATGGAAGATGAAAGAAACTGATGAATGAAATGAGAATATCCTTGTTCAAAATCAGAATGCTCATAAGAAGAAGAAAGAAAGAATAGAGTTGTGGAGAATGACTAAGTGAAGAGAAGATCTTGACAAATAAAATAAGAAAATCAATATTCAAGGTCTTAGATCGATATTATAAGTCTTCACAATCAAATAGATGTTGGAGAGGGTCAATTCAAAACTAAAGACAACACAAATCAGGTTCTGGAAGAGAAAACTTGAGTTTCCAGGTCAAAACTCGAGTATACAAGCTTACTGCAGAAATTTGCTTCTGAATGAGAAAACTGGAGTTTAGGAAACTCAAGTTTGGAAAACTCAAGTTTGAGTGTCAAAACTCTAGTTTCCAGGTCAATAATCGAGTATGGGAGTCAATACTCGAGTATGGAACTTAAATACTCGAGTATTGAGTGTTTTTAGCTTCTCTGGCACATCTGAACTCAACAATACTCGAGTATCCAATACAATACTCGAGTATCTAGCACTTACAACAACTCTGTTCACCTCTGTTTCACGTTCAACTTTGGGCGAGGTCTAGTAATTCGATGATTTCTCCTAAACCAGACATCGGATGGAGGTGAAACCAAATTTGTATGAAACTAGTTACCCAATGCATCATCTTGACAAAGTTTCATGCTCAAAGAAGATCATATGAGAGAGCTTTCAATTTCCAAAGTTGGATCAAATATTCACTCCACACATCAAACCAAGCTTCAATATTTTGAGTGTAACTCACAATCTACAAATCGGAATGAGCTGAAATTGGTGGCATATGAAAGAAGAATCATAAGGCTTTCCATCAAAACTTGGTTCAACAAAAATGAAGATCAGGCTAGAGAGATATGGTCTTCGAAAGTTGACTGAAAATTCAGAACGTTGCAAAAATGCTAGTCAAGAACAAGGCTTCATTCATTGGATCATAACAGATGAAATCCAGCGATCTTTGAACTGATTCATGTTGCATTGGAAAGAAGACACAAAGAACTATATGGGGATAATTGGTTTGCCAAAATTGAAGCTATATCAAGTCAGAAAGCAATCAAAGTCAAGAACAACTTGAATACTCGAGTATACAAGTGAATACTCAAGTATAGCTCAGACAGAGAGCAATGAACGTTAGAGGATCTTCAATACTCGAGTATGTAAGTCAATACTCGAGTACCGAACAGACAGAAATGAATCTGGAGTAATGAAACAAGCTCAATACTCGAGTATCCAAGTCAATACTCAAGTATACACCGTCGCTTTAGAAAATTCAAAATTTCGAAAATCACGTTTTTTATCAAGAACATTCAGATGCTTACCCAAATGATTTGTAATACTTCTTAACATCATTTATGGTCATGTTTCAGATGATCAAACAAAGGATTACATGAAGATCAACATGCTGAGCTGTCAAGTCCAAAAAGCTTCTAACGGCTAGTTTTTCCAACTGTCATATTCTCAACGTCTCTATTCATAACGGTTATATTCTCCGACATTCAGATCATCCTCATCTATAAATGAAGCCTCATTCAAAAAACACAAGAGATGTAGTAGAGAGCTGGAACTATCATAATGCTAATTTTCTGAATCTTTTGAACACTCTATTTTCACAAATGTTTCATAACTTACCTTAGAAAGAGTGAAATGATTTCCTATGTACTTCAGTGATTATCTATCCACTTCTTAGAGAGAAGATTCACTATAAATCACTCTATTTGAGAGTTACTCAAGATTGGGTGATCTTGAGTGGGTGTTGATTGTAACCTCACATTGAGTAAGGGGGAGAGTCTCTGAGAGAAATTGTAAAGGCTGCACAAGTGCCTGGCTAAACTTGTGAGGTTGTAAAGGCTTTTCTCTTGTGCCTGGTTAAACAAGAAGATAGTGGAAATCTCAAGTGGGGCTTGAGGACTGGACGTAGGTCACGGATTAGACCGAACCAGTATAAATCTGAGTTTGCAATTCTCTTCCTTAATCTCTTTTATTTCCAGCATATATGTTTGAATGATTATCTATAACTTTGTAACTCTTTGCTATCATTTAAATTACTTTATGACATTGGATGCCAATGAAAAAATTTTCCCAGAACTACAAAATTTTGAGATAAAGTATGTGAGCAAACCGGAATAGCACTGGAGAGAAACCATAATTGGTTGGTGATATCATCAAATATGATATATTGCTATGCATCTTCAAATGTACATATAAAAGAAGAAAGAAAAAAACTCCACAAATTTTTTTGGGAAAATTGCAACTAAGTCGTGGGTAAGGCAAAATACAACAAAATGATCCCTTGAAATGTCAATTTTTGTGAAGTTCCATGGGACATTTTTGCAATATATTCCAAATGTTAAAAGTCATAAATGCCCTTAACGAGCGTGACAAAAAAGGTAGAGACTTGATACAAGGATTCTCTCTCTCCCCCCTCCCCCCCCCATCATCTCTCATCCCCATCGTTAAAGTCATGGGTTGACGAAAGCTATCATTGTGAGCTTGGCTGTTCGAGGTTATTGTCAAGATTCAATGGTCATCGTTTGAGTAACTCTTCCCAATACACTTATTTGGTCTTTCTTTATCCTGATAGTCGGAGTTTCATCCCTTATCTATTAAGTGTTAGGCTAACAAAAGTTGACATAGTGAGCATCACTATTACGTGGTTTCTCACCATTGAGGTTCAGTGATTGTTGCCTAAGTAAATCTTCTTGGTAGACATTGCCCCACTTATTGCTTGCCTAAGGCAATTTTCTTCTCTCCGCAAAATGCCCTAAATCGTATTAGGTTGTTTGGAATAGTGAAATACTTGGCCTTCAATCCGAATTCATTGGAGGTAATCAGCCCTTAAACATCTTTAGTGTTAGTGCCAACATTTCATCTAAGTATGGGGTTGAATTGAGTGATATTAAAATATAAAACAAATATAATAAACAACTTAATCAAAAGATAAGAGTTGGAGAAATATCACCGAAGTGTACAATGAGTTTTACTGGTTTAGCCTTAACCTTTTGATCTACGTCTAGTCCTTAGAGCACCTCTAAGATTTCAATTATATTCCCAAGATTCGACGGGGGTCTTGACACCACAGTACAAAGAGAGTTCCTCAAAAGGACGCTCACTCCCTCTTACACTTTGTAATTTGACAACCTTACTCAAAGTCCTACTACCTTAAGATTTTATATAATTGAATAAGGTTAGTAGTCTCTCTCACAGAGTAGATAGATAAACATTGAAGAACAAATCAAATATTGGAATATATTAGAGAATAATTGAGCAATAAATATACATAATGTTTGTCATTGGCTTCATTAATGCTCTGACTTGAATACTTCGCTATTTATAGGTTGTCAACATTAATGACTGTTGTAAGCATTCAAATTTGTCCGTTAGAGACAAATTGTAACCATTGATGAAATTCAATGTTTTGTTGCTTTCTCTTCGCTTTATCTAATGCTTTAGACGCAATCTTTTTGTTATGCTCTGTGTTGCACTTAATGCTCTAACAGGTATTTGTTTTTGGTTGGGTTTGAATTTAATTCGTGCTTTAATCACCTAAAACTTATACATAAATGATATCAATAATATTTAGAACTGGGATAAGTGATTATGGTGTTCATTTGGATGATCATTGTGAATATCAAAAATATTGAGACGTTGTTTTTCAAAGACGATGAACATGCACTCGAATATGAGTCAGGATCACTTGAGTGATACCTTGTCACTTGAGTTATTGCAATGCAACTTGAATGCTCAGATGAACTTTCTGACTAGTAGTAAAGTTTTGTAGAAAGATTTATCACTCGAGTGCTTAAAATGTAACTTGAGTAATCTTCTGTTTTTTTGGAAAATGCTTTAACACTACCAAGTGACTCGAGTGATCTTGCACATGTTTGCAAGTGATCTCGAATCACTCGAGTAATTCTTAGGATCACTTAAGTGATCTTATTGAAAGCGGAGCTAAATCACCAAGAGGGGGTGAATTGGGGATTTTCAAAATTTTCGACTGGTTCTGTTGTAAGCTAAATAGAGTGCAGGGAAGAGAATATGGACACAAAGGATTATACTAGTTCGGCCCAGCTCTATGGTCTACGTCCAATCCTTAAGCACCTTGAGTATTTCACTATGTCTCTTGATTACACCCTCTGTAACTCTGAAGCAATTCTCTCACTAGAACTTGCTCCCCCTTACAAGTTGTAATCAAAGACCCCAAATTTCCAAGTCCCTTGACTTGAGATATTTACAATAAATGAAGATACAAATAGTAAACTCTCTTAAAGAGTATATAAGATGAACATTGAAGCTCAATTGTATCAACAAATACTTTGTACAGAAGACTCAAGAATAAATGAACAAATTTAATGCTTTTTCGATTTTCAGCTCAATAGTTTGTGAAGAGAATTGAATGTTGCTCTATTTATACTTAGAGTATGTTTAATAACTGTTGCAAGCATTCATAAGATCGTTGGAGAACTTTTCTGACTGTTAAAAGCACCTTGTCGCTTCTCTCTCTACACTTTGTTCATTCTTTGTGTTGGAAGGACAAATGATGACTTCCTTGTGTTTCTAGCCGTTGGAATGTCAGTGATTTGAGTAAGCGTATGTTTCTTTATCCTTTATGCATTGTGCAGAGGTTAGTAGTTCCGATTATGACAAGTTGGGTAGCCTTGCATTTAATGCTCTGACATGACTTTCACTCTAGTGAAGTCAGCTCTTAAAATCTACTTGTATCATCACTAGAGTAGCTAAAATCCACTAACAAACACATTAAACATATCTAATAAAGTCGATAAAGAATATTAGAAAGTATTTAGATCAATCAACAAACATTATGCAAATTTTGTAAATTTGAATTTTCAACTGACGCGACGCATACTCGAGTTTGTGCATCAATACTCGAGTATATCACTATGCACTTAAGTCTATATTTGAGTTTCTATGTCTATACTCGAGTATTCTCCTTCCAGAGATGAAACTCATGATCTGAGCTTTGGAGCTTCAGTTTAACTTAAGCCAATACTCGAGTATTCAATCAATACTCGAGTTTTGGACTCTTGATGGATTTTCCATAAAACATCAAAACTGGAGTATTCATTAAAAACTGGAGTATTGAAATCTTTAGAAACCACAGTTGCTCTCTGTATGACTCGATACTCAAGTATTCAACACCGTATTCGAGTATGGGTTTCCATTTTGAAACTCAGAGAACATTAGCTAGTGTGAAACTGGAGTTCTCCAAACTAATGTTTGTAAGTGTAATAAATTTTAAATCATCTTTGCTTGGCCCAATACTCGAGTATGTTAATGTCATATTCGAGTTTTCATTTAAAATATTTGAATTTTGGAGCTAACTTGAAAATTGGACTTTTCATATTCCAAAACTTGAATTTACGAAACTGGAGTTTTCATTTCTTTTGAAAAATACTGAAGAGTATCTTTGGCCTATACTCGAGTATTCAGATCAATGCTCAAGTATGCTCTAATGGAAAACTTATGATGCTCTCTGTAAGGTCCAATACTCGAGTATCTACTAGGATAATGCGGTATTGCCTCTAGTCATTAGCATTGAACTTTTCTTTGAAAGACCAATACTTGAGTATTGCTACTGATACTCAAGTATTGCCTTAACCAGCAAGTTTTTGCTTTCTTGAGATAATCCTTCAATCTTAGTTTTACAATTGATTATTATCATCAAAAACCATAGAGAAATAACACTTATGTTAAGATCTCATCACTCTTGATTAATCTATGAATGCTTTGCTGAAACTTGCAAGTTAGCACCATCACTGAAGTGATCAGCTTATCACTCAAGTGATCTTGAACACATCACTCACTTAAGTGAAATGCTCTAACTTCCAAAACATTTGCAAGTCACTTGCAAATTCTTGCAAGTATTACCGAATCAATTGAGTGATCACCCAATCATTCGAGTGATCTTGCATAACTTCATAATTTTATCAAGTAACTTGCAAAAATCCTGGGAGTGAAGATGCATCACTTGAGTGCATCCACTTCCACTCAAGTTATCTTCTTTGATTACTCCAAGTGAACAATATTCACTTGAGTAACTTGTTGATTCAAGTTTTATTTAAATACAGTTCTATCACTCTAGTGTTTAGAAACTCACTCGAGTGATTTGATCATCAAGTCCACTTTCTTTGTATATCAAGATTTGTTATAATCAAAACAATAATATGAGAATTGACATTTAGAACATGTTTATTTATGGTTTATGTATTGTTTCTTATCTTATAATGCTTTATGACATCTACTGTACCTTGAAATAGCTGTTATTATTTGATCTTGAAATTAGGTCAAAGATGTTTAAATAATGCTTTGTTTACATTAGCTCCCTGGTGACTTATACGCTAGTGTTTATATTGTTAGGTTTAAGGATACACTTGAAACTATCGAAAACATTTTGATAAAAAGTTTTTGTTTGGTACAATACTATATTAATTCTTTCATTGAATCTATATTTGTTGCCCTTACATTTTAGAGTGATTACAGGAATTTTCATAACTCATTTACAATAATTTTTTAGTCACACATGTAATTTTAAGTTGGTGAGAGTATTTACTTTCCTACATTTAGGTTCTCCATCAATTTAAAATAGTAAGTAGAAATGTTATGATGTTAATAGATGCGTATGGCGATTGTTATTGAATCAAATTGTTAAAGCTTAAAAAACTAAGCATAAAGTTTTGTTTTGAGACTTGTAAAATCCTAAGCAAGCGATTAAAGTATTAGGGTATGATTTGTGATGCTCAAATAATCTATACAAGTGTTTTGAGACATTATAATGAGGAATTAAGGACTTTGACCTTTATCTTTCACCTTGATAGCAGATAACATGTTATTAGCACTTACTGCTTTTATCTCTTAAACCAAAGGTCGTTTGTAGCTTAGTAAGTAGTTAAGTCATTGTTTGATGAGCCCTAAATTTAGTTTTAGGTAAAGAAGATGGAGAAGGGAACAAATTATACAAAAAATGAAGAGGGGAAAAAAAATCAAAACTAGACTAAGGGCACTAAGCTTATATGGTTACACTTTGTTTATCAAAGAATTTTACTATGAGAAGAAGGAGAAGCATAAGCAAAAGGAGAATGAGAAGGGGATGGGGAATGGTAAGGGGAAGGAAGATGATGGTGATGAGTTAAAGACATTTAAAGAGGTTAATCTAGAAGTGAGAGAAGTTTGGAATAAGTTGAGTGATAAGAAGAAAGGGGAATATAGTAAACGAGCAGATCAATTAAGAGCCCTAAGTAAAGGAAAGAAGTATGTTGTTCCCTTCCTTATAAGATGTGTGCCAAATAAGTTTTTGACAATTTGTAAGAACTTGAAGGAGAGATTGGATACCATGAAAAGGCTGAAGACAATAGGGTTTGATAAATTGGTCAATATTTGTATCTGCCAAATAAATCGTGACTAATGTACAGAGTTTATGCGATGTTTTGACCCTTCAACCAAGCAAGTGTTAATTTGAGAGGAGACATGGGTAGTAGGGCCTGAAGATGTGGAAAATTGATGGGTCTATCTAATAGTGAGAATGAGATAGAAGTAAAAGTTGACAATAAAAATCCTATTTACAAGGATTTGAGGAGAGTATATAAGAATAAAGTACAAAACAAGGAGAATGGTTGGTGGGCAAGAGTTGTGAAAATTTTGAGTTCCTTTTTCTTATATTCACATTAGGAAACTTATTGTCTTAAAGTGAAAATATTTACGTAAGTGACCATGTTTTGAAGCTGATGATGGTCACGAAAGATACACTTGGTGAGTTTGATTGGTGTTCCTTTATTTTCATAGAAATGTGCGATGAGAGTGGAGAATTCAAGAAGGATTTGTTGACAAGGAATGGTCAAGGGAGAAAGACTGAAGGCGGTTATATATACTTCCTAGGTGAGTGACTCGTATCTTTGTTTTTGTAAAGCTGAATTTCAAATGTCTTATGCTTATGTATCATCAACTTGTAATGTAGACGTCTTTGTTTACAACATTTTCTTTTGGAAAAAACTAAAAGCCTCTTAGATGACGATGCCACCACATATTAGAATGATGATAGGTTGAAGAGTAGAATAATGACGGAGAAGGAAAGCAAACAAGGGTTGCTCTACGGTCTCAAATATGCTGGGGCACATTCTTCTACAACGTTTAATGGCACCAATTTTGTATTCTTTTTTTTTTTTTCACATAATCCTCTGTTCTCTCCCTCTTTTTATTCAATGAGTAATTTTGGACTTTTTACATTTTTAGAATATATTGCAAAAAAGTCTCACGAGACTTCTCTGCGAATTTGTCATTTCAATGGACCATTTTGTTATATTTTCCTTTATTCAATATTTAGGTGCAATTTTCTCATCTATTTTTAATTTTACTCATCTTTTTTTTTTTTTTTGGGTTTCCTTTCTAGTTTTCAGGGATGTCAAGAGAAAGATGTATAGTCCTTGCACCTTTTTCTCATTATAGTGGCCATCATAATTATTAATAAAGGTAAATATTTTGTGAGTTCTATAATTTAATCAAATTTTAATTTTAATCTCTATAGCTTTAAATTATGAATTTTGACCCTTATAATTTCTGAGTTTAATAGCTTTAACTAAAAGTTAACATCATTGAATTTAGACTAAGTCCTTTTAAATTTCAAAGACTAAAAACTATGATTTCAAATTATAGAACCAACACTAAAATTTAATCAATTTACAAGGAACATAAATGTTATTAAACCTCTTAATAACTACTTTATACATTATATCATTTGAACTTTAAAATCTTATTGCCTAAAAAATAATGGGATTAACAACAACAGTGATGTAATTGACGGCTTGGTTTAAAGAGAAATCACCTATTTGAAATTTTGAATTTCAATTGGTATTTTTTGGGATTTTACCTATATCTTATGTGGTAATTCTGTTTTTTTTTTTAAGGGGAAAAAAGTATAAAATTGTGAGAGAATTACAATTAGGTCCTTGAAAAAGTTTTCTGTAAAGTCAGTTGGAAATAAAACTATAGAGTATAGACTATTACAAATATTGAAATGTTAACGGTAAACAAGAAATTTATTTTTTAAGTATAATTTTCAGTTTACAATTGTTTGAACTGAAACTGTTTGAACACACACACACACACATATATTATTTTTGAAAAAAATATCAGAAATCCAATTGTCATTGACTTGATATTTTGAGACCTATTTGTCACTTTACCTTAGTTACTTATTTGAAAGTCTAAAGTTTTTATTATATCTCTATTTTCTTTATTTTTTTGTTTAAACTTTCCTAATATTATTATTACTAGTTGAATATCTCAACCTTTTCTTATTACATGTATACACTTTTTCATTTTAACTTCTTTAAAAATCATTCTCGTTTCTCATTTAAATAATTGATCCCAAATTAATAATATATTAATTTTAGTGACATCCAAGTCGATTATTTGATGGTAGAATAAACTGGGCCTCAAAACACTAAATTTAATGAACAAGAAATTCCAATAATAAATAAGTGTTGTCTTTTCTTAGTGACAAACTTATCACTATATGCTTCTCTTTTGTCAAGACTTCTTAGTAATTAATTATATTCCTTGGGGCGTTATAGTAATTTTCCCTTATTTGATTGACTAATCATTTTACATAAGAGGTGAAAAGTCAATTATTTTAGATAAGAATAGATGAAAAATTAAATACTACTGTTGTAGCATTCAAAATAACTTTTAATCAAATTTCTTGACTTTTGTTCATCCCTCACTACACTAATATCTATTATGCATTATTTATACATCTATATCAACTAAAATAAATCTATAGTAAACTAATTGGCGAGCTTAAGAAATATTAGACGCCCATATCATTGCAATTTTTGTTAAGAATAGAACGAAGGTCAAGTTAATTAAATCAATTATGTCTGGCAATCCAATAAGCTTTTTCCATCTGTATTAATTTTTCTAATCAACATTCAACGTGAAATCCTGAGTTAAACCATCGTTAGTTCTGACATTTTTTTTTTTAATTTTTTAAACAAAGAGAAAATAACAGATAGAACCAAGGGCGGATTTAGGGGTAGCCCCACCCTAAAATATTTTTTTTAAAAAAAAATATGTATAACTTATTGAGAAGATATTTTTTTGGTTTGCGACTTATTTTAACATTTTGATTACAGACAAACAAACCAAGAAACTTATTATATATAATTTGTTTATCTTTTGATTTTAATATATAGAAGTTTCGCATAATCTTGGCTTGCGTTTGGTTCAAAACTTTTGAGTTTGAAATTTTCATACATTAACAAAATAGAAGGAGATCTATCTTCGGTTTGCATTAGGTGACAGTTAAACATGGAAATGACCCTCACACTTGTAAAAGCATGTCGGTTAATCTAAATAAAGCTGCTTTGTCTAACCCACAACCAAGAACAAAAACATAGCCAGATGAATTTATTTGCGCAAAGAAGCATAGGGTGTGTGTGCTCATTCTTGCAACTAGTTGAAGCAGGGAATCAACCCAATAGAACCAGAATTTCATCTTGAGCAATGAAATTGCAGCAATCTGAGAAACAGAAAGTGAAAACTCACGTTGGTTTGGAGAGAACCGAGGAGTTGAAGAAAATAAAGAAGAGGTAAAGCCGAGAGTGTCCCTATCCCTCTCGCCGCCTCTTTTAGAGAGTTGCCAGCGCACGTTCTATCTTTTATTTTCTTTTTTGAAAAAAAAAAAAAAATCTACAACTAACAGTCGTTTAACTCAGGATTTGGGGGTTAAATGGTAATTGGAAAAATTTATACAGGTAATAAAAGCTTACAGGATACTTGGACATGGTGGACCTAGTTAACTTGATCTAAGTGTGTCCTTTTCATAATATTATCAAATATAAAACATTAATATTACTATAATTATAGAATTCAAAATGCAAAATTTTTTATAGGAAAAATAGAGAAAAATATCATTTGAACTTTAAATTCTTATTGACAACTACAGTAATAAAATTAATAAAAACAGTCAAAGAATTAACAATTCATTTTACTCAAAATCACCTGTTTATAACTTTAAAATTTAAGTGGTATTTTATTGAGATTTACTTAAATATTTATAAATATGGAAAGTGACTCACGTTATTATAATTTATAATTAAACCAAGTTTGTTGTAATCATTGATGTTAAACTCGCGAGTTGACTCTCCGATTTTACCGTTTCTAACTTACGAAAACAAGTCGAGTCACTAGTAAACTCAGTTAAACTCACGAGTTTATGCACCGAGTTTACCCGTTTTTACGTTTCTAACTTACAAAATTGTGTTAACTTACCCTTATAGTCGTATTAATATTTTTTATTTGATCATGCTCAACAGCTTTATATAGAAATTTCTTTGTTAAATATGATAAATAATGAATGGCGATGGATTTAATTTCAATTATTTGGATTTAAAATATATTTAAATCAAATTTTTGTCATTTTTATATTTTAATTATTTAATTATACACTAGTAATACATATTTAATAATAAAAGTAAACTCTTACGATTTTACGATTGAAATTTATAATACGAGTTTACATCACCATCACAAGTTTGCTTAAATTCATGAGTTTGACGATGAATTTAATTTTAATTATTTGGATTTAATTAAATCAAATTTTTTTCATTTTTATATTTTAATTATTTAATTATACACTAGTAATACATATTTAATAATAAAAGAAAACTCTTACGATTTTACGATTGAAATTTATAATACGAGTTTACATCACCGTCACTAGTTTACTTAAATTCGAGTTTGACAAACTTTCGTTGTAATGTAAGCCATTAGGTAAGAGGAAGCGGTGGCTGGTGGGCCCACGTAAGCAACTGCGTAATATTTTGAAATTTAAATCTTGTCCTCCTCTGTTTCTTCCATCTTCCGTCTCTGGCCATAAAAAATCAGTCATCGCACCATTTTCCTCACTTCATGGATCTCTCCTTCTCCTCCTTCTTTTCTTCATCTTCTTCTTCACTTCACTAAAGCAGATTCTACATCAAATATGGTAAACATGGCCTCTGCTCCTCCCTCGTCGTTCACCAGTCCAGTTTCTTCGTGTTCCTCTTCCTTCGCAAAATTGTCAAATCATAATCGCTCAGCTCCTAAGCACATCAAATTCAAACTCAGGATCAACAACAACGAAGGGAATCGGTTTCTTCACAGATCGCATTCTGAGGTTAATTCCGTTCCTCAAATCCCTAGATTTTCTGATTCCGCCACTTTGACCTCGGACGTCGACGTTGCCGACAAGGTTAATCTACTCGCTTCGGAATTTAAGTCTCTCTCGGAGCCAATCGATCGGGTGAAAAGGCTATTGCATTTCGCGGCGCTTCTGCCGCCCCTGGAGGAATCGGTTCGCGTGCCGGAGAATAGGGTGACGGGGTGCGCGACTCAGGTGTGGGTGATCGCGGAAATGGACGAGTTAGGGAGGATGAGATTCAGAGCCGATAGCGATTCTGAGATATCGAAGGGTTTTTGTTGGTGCTTGATTTGGATGTTGGACGGCGCCGAGCCAGAGGAGGTGTTGACGGTGGCGGCGGAGGATTTGGCAGAGATGAATGTGGGCTTGCATGTGAAGGCCCAGTCCAGAGTGAACACATGGAACAATATCTTGTTCAGCATGAAGAAGGCCACTAAGACCTTAATTGTGAGACATTGAAGGAAAACAACGGCTCTTGAAGGCTTTTCCTTCTGTAATTGTCACTCTTCAATCTGATTCTTATTCTGTGTTTAGGTTGGCTCCTAGAGATCAACTTCAAGAGAAATGTGTTTAGATTAGCTCTTGGAGAAAAAGTAATAGATGTGATTTTAGATAATGTATTTTAGGAAATAGCTTAAAAGCAAGAAAAAATGGCTTCTGGAAGGAAAATCATGGTTTTCCATCCGAATCCACGGTTTTCTTGTAAAACACAGACTGTGAAAAAAGAGTGTTAGGATGGCTTACACCAAAATCATGATTTTGGTGAGAGAAAAAATGGATCGTGGAAAAAATAAGTGTTTGGGTTTAAGATCTTGTTACTTCTTCATCTTGTAAATCATTAGCTTGACTAACTACCATTCTATATAATAAAGAAAATTGATAGGGTTTGTACAGTGAATTCTTAGATTTTTCTAAGCAGAAATCAGATTTTTAAGATCGGGCTTAGGCATAATTCTTTGATACCTACCATGATGAAGTGGAATATATATAGGTATATATATGTATGACATATGTACAACTTGTAAACAACAGAAGAACTGTTAAGATTTGGAAAAAAGTTGTCTTACATTTGGCTCTGGTGGGTTGGTTTTCATTTGCAACTAGATTAACTATTAACTACCAGTACTGTGTGAAGTCATAAATTCTATCTGTTAAATATGAATTTCAAATGAGGTTTAGGTAAAGTTGTTCGATACATACTGAGGTAAAAAAATAATACTACCTTCCTTGCTTAATATAAGATAAGGTCTGTAGTTCAAATTGAACAATAAATTAGACCTTATATTAAATACCAGAACTTGTATGCTATTTATAAAACCTGATAACTCAGAAAAACTGCAGTATATTTATTTACCTCTGATGGATTGGTTATGACAGGTTTAACTGTAAATACACATATACTGATATACGATGCTAAATTTTTCTTGTTGCCTTTAGTTCTGAATCTATGAACCTCATTGTTTGCTCATATCCATTTTGGTTCAGTACCCGCATTATTATTAACACTACTTTGGCTATAAGACACTTCTAAAATGAGTTTGAAATGACACTACTGATGGATAGTAGACTTTTAAAATCGGCTTTCTAATCATAATTTACTGTCTATAATATAAGACTGTAATATGAGTTTGTATCTCAGCTCATGTGAATATACTTATGAATTGTGACTCCAAAGAAGCTTAAAAGTATTTTAATATCAATAATTTATAAATGTCTATGACACTGCCAGTTTTTCAGATCCTTGTAGATTGGGTTTACTTACTAGTATTTATTTTGGACCAAAAGGCATATTAAAATTGAAGTAAATTTTTCTTGCTTTTAGCTTTTCTTTAATTGTGAACCTTTTGAAGGTGAGTTGTCAATATGTTATCTAAATTAGTTGTCAAATTGAGTTTTTCACACTAAAAACTTATTCAAACACAAATCACACTACATTAATTGACTTTTACCTCAACTTCAATTTTCAAAATTAAATTAAAATAAGAATCACTTTAGTAAAGATCAATCTAAACAAGTCCTAAGAAGGTCCAATAACTTTTGATAAAACGGGGTTTGGGGTTGATAACTAGGATTTTTAAGAATTTGGTTTCGGCTTGTCTGCCTGCATTTTGGGCGATCTCCGTTTTGGGGTTCTAAAATCAGTGTACAAACACCAAAACGAATGTATACCCAAATCAGCTCGCCTGAACTGTGTTTCAAAACTTAACATTTTAAATTGTTTATTAATTTTCTTGTGCTCAAGTTTGACTTTTTCTTTGGGAAATGAATGGATATGGTTTGTTTGTCATGAATATGAAAAGCTTTGCTTAGGGGCTGCTTCGAATCTTAACATTCCCTTTTCCCTTTATTCTGTGTATTGTATCTCGCTGATGTCAAAAGAAAAAGTTGTGTGACCACTTGCCCATTTAATCCCATTTTTGTATAAAAAGAAAAATTGATCACTTACTCCTTATAGTTTTGTCATAATATTAACCTTCAGTAAATTTTACATGGTGCCACATAATGTGTATAATTTTGACTCGAATGTAACATTTCAAATTTTATTCTTGAGGTTTAAGTATTATTAGGAAATGATGACATCTATCAATTAATTAATAATTTGAGATTTAAAATTGATATATGAGAAAGAAGTGCAAAATTAAAGGCAGTAAATTTGTATAAATAATAATGTTAATTTGAAATAATTATTTTATGGTAATCAAAGTTTACCATGTATTTATTGGAGTAAAAAGAGGATGAAATCAAAAAGGCTATGTGAGATTAGAAAAATTCATTGAAAGTATTTTTATAAACTAACCCATTATAATGATTTAAACTGATGTATATATGTGTGTGTCTTGTTGTTTTTCCTGGGCTGGGCTAATATTCATTAATTAAAATGATAAGATATCGATCTATTCGGCTTTTTCTTACCGATACAGTAAAAAATTCAAATGCTATATGGTGGGAATTATTTCACAAAATACAATTCTCAAACGAACACATTTTGAACAATTTGTAAAATCGATGCAGCCAAGCTCAATTTCTTTAATGCCCTTCATTTTCTTTTATCCCTCCAGCGTCTCACTTTTCGTTTGTTCTTCTTCATGTTTCTTCCAACAGCGCCCAACGTGAGAGAGACAAATTTTTTGGATTTCTTCTAGGGCATTTAGGTAAGTTACCTATCTCTGCTTATTTTTAAAGTTTTCTTTTATTTTTGGTCTTTCACGATATAGAATTTAGGATTCGAGAGATTTCAAATTTTTAAGGCTTTTAATTGATTATTTTGCTGGTAAGGGATAGTGAGGTTAAATTAAGAGTTTGTATGGTTTATATTTTTTCTTAATGTTTGATTTGAGAAAAATTAAGTTAGGCTTTGAGGGAAAATTAGGATTTATGATATTTAATATGTTAAATTCGAATTTCATTATTTATTTTAACTTATCAGATGTTTACATTGATAATTGAATGACTTAAATTCATGGGTTATGATGAAATGTGAACAATGAGTGTTCTGAAGTAGTGGAGGAGATACTTGTAATTGAACAATTCTAACAAGTGAGAAAGAATTAATGGATGGGAGAAATATGACTGTAATAATAATTTGAGATATAATTGATTTATTTGTATATTTCAAGAAACAAAAACCAGATCGAAGAGTTCAATAAGAAAACAAATGAACTAGTTTGTCTGGGTCATGTCCTGAAGGGAGGCATTAACCCGGAGCTGAGGAGGCCATAACTGATGATTAAAGAATCCAAACTCAAAGCAATGAAAGCGAACAATACAAGGACAACATGAGTCTCAGTCTACGGGATTGAGAATGGCGAGTCTAGATTTGAGGGTGATACTGCGAGGGAGTGAGCCAAAGGGTTATTGTTTAAGAGTCCTAATGCTTTACTGGCTATTGAAAAACTTAGTAAAAAGCAGCACTTGAGTGCTGAGACACTAGAAGCTGAATAATCAAAAGGAAGGAAGCCAAAACACCAGGCAAAAGGTTCCAATCGAGTAAAGAAGACATTACTTGTTGTAATGATAATCAAAGCCAACTCTCAAATGGGATCGAGTGTTTACAGAACATACTCGAGTGTGTGGTAATTTTATTACTTTGATTTTTTAAAACATCACTTGTGTGACTCAAATCGCACTCAAGTGAGAATTTAGTCCATTTTGAAAAACTGGAGCAAATCACCAAAAGGGGGTGAATTGGGGATTTGACAAATTCTTCTGCTCAATTCTGGAAATTAATCGCAAGAATAGGATAGGCAGAGAATGTGAGAGAAGGACAAGACACAGCAAGATTTATACTGGTTCGGTCTAACTCCTTGACCTACGTCCAGTTCCCAGACTCTCTAGGATTTCCACTATCACTCACAATCAGTTACACACTCTGTACTCGAAAGTTATCCTTTCACTAGGATACACTCCCCCTTACAAGTTGTACACTGATATTCCCAATCTCCAAGTCCCCCCCCCCCCCCGACTTAAGATTCTTACAACAAGTGATCTAAAACAGAAACAAACTCTCTCTAAGAGCAGATATTGATAAACACTGAAACTTAAATCTCTCAAGATAATTTACAGAAGAATAAATATAGAAATCTGGATGTTGTTCACTGTAAATGTCTTGTATATTGTCTGTCAATTTTTTCTTCTTCGAATCTGAATCATATTTATAGCAGTTGAAGTTTATTTTGAATGAAGAACATGACTGTTGGAAGAGCACTACGAATTTGGCTATTGAAGCTCTACTTCCAGCAACTAGCTGTTGAGAATCCACTCACAATGTTCTTGATGAATGGATTCTGATTTTGTCTAAACTGTTGTAGACATTCTTGCAATGTGGAACTTAATTAATATGAAGATAATGTTGATGTCCCTGTGTAGAATGGGTTGTTCTCAAAGTTGTATTAATTTAATCCACATTGAAATACTTTATAAGACAACATATTCTCTCTCTCTCTCTTGCTTTACAGCTCATAGTCTGAATCTTCACTGTTTCCTTCAATAATTCATCTAAAACTTGCTAACAAACTGGTTAAATGACGTTAGGAATAGTATCAATTAAAGATATGAAGTATTAACATCATTCAAATGGTTTTCACAATTTGGCCCCATCTGGTTTTACAAATATGTGCGTCTCAAACTCGAGTTTACAAAGCCAGACTCGAGTTTGGAGTTCGTCTAGAGAGCAAGGCATTTTGAAAAACTTCCTAAACTCGAGTTGATAAGTGACTAACTCGAGTTTGGTTCTTACAGAGAGGAAAGTCGCGAGTTGCTCTTGGATGAAGTTTTGAACTCATGCCTAAACTCGAGTCATTTAGTGACTGACTCGAGTTTGAAGCTTTTATGAAAATCCTAAGTTCAAATTCATAGCTTCAAAACTGGAGTTTAGAAAACGCAGACTGGAGTTTACAAAACCTGAAATGTTACTTAGCTCTTTGTATGGTCCAGACTCGAGTTTTGATATACAAAACTCGAGTTTCAATGTAAACTGAAACTTTTGAAAAATCTCTATAAGTGTAAACTGGAGTTTCCATTTTTCAAACTGGAGTTTTCAAAACAGTCAATTACTCAAGTGTTTTCTGTTTGAGCTAAACTCGAGTCTGCAAAATCCAGACTCGAGTTTCAGTGAAAACTAAAACATTTGAAATATCTTTGAAGGCTCAAACTGGAGTTTTCATTTTCAAAACTGGAGTTTAGAAATCATGTAGGAACTCGAGTGATTTCAGATAGTCCTAAACTCGAGTCTCCAGAAACCGGACTCGAGTTTCAGTGTATTTTGAAACTTTGAAAACTTTTGTTAAGTGAAAACTGGAGTCTCTGAAAACAAAACTGGAGTTTAGAAAATGAGAAATAACTCGAGTGCTTCTATTTATCCCAAACTCGAGTCTACATAACCTAGACTCAAGTTTACAAGACTTTAAACCTTTTAGCTCTTAAACTTTCTTGTAAACTGGAGTTTCTTAAGATTAAAGGTAGAGTTTGAAAACAAGTTGAAATTTGAGTATCTCTGCCTTTGAGCTAAACTCGAGTTTATAAAACACAGACTCGAGTTTATGATCCTTAGAAACTTTGATTGCTCTCTGTGACTCTGCAAACTCGAGTTTGCCTGTGCAAACTAGAGTTTGACTTGCTTTGTGAAAACTGAGCCATTGTCTTATCAAGTCCAAACTCGAGTTTTGCTACCAAAACTCGAGTTTGCCTTGAACAGAAAGTTTTACAACTTTCCAAAGACAAACTTCAAATTAAGTTTACAATTGTCAGTTATCATCAAAACATATAGAGAACTAACACATTTGAGTAGAACACGATAAACAATCACATTATATCATACACAATTGCAACTCCACTTCATTCTTATCAGTTCTCTCTCAAACTCTAACCACCCTTGTTTAAATTTCCATATTCAAAATCCATAACCGTTACCAATTAGTCATTACTGTTTGATTTATTTGCCCAAACTCTTCAACTTCTCATCTTCAAAAAATCCCCTCCATTTCCCGTCACCATAAATTCCTTCTCTCGTTTTCAGTCACCTACTCTTTTGTCACTTTTCTCAAAATCTCCTCACCCATTCTTGTCAAGCCTTCCAATCCGAGTTTATGATTTATTATGGAGAGAACAAAGCAACCCATGGTAGACAAAGATGACTTGCCTCCTCCGTCAAAGAAGGTGAAGACAACGAAGTCCAGATTGAAAGTGCAAACTTCAGAGCCCAAGCCAAAAGCTAAAGATATTATGATCAGAAAACCTTCTGAGACTCTTACTCGACCAATCTCATATGTGACCATTGGGAAAGGAAAAGGCAAGGAGGTTCCTATCCGTGAAGCTAATATTCTAGCCCAACAAGAAAAGGTTAGGGTGGATGCGGCCTATTAGAGACTTAGAAGCCAATATGAGATTCTTCAAAAATAAATATATGACTCTCCTTCCTCTGTAGCCATTAGCAGTCATCCAACCTCAATTTCCTATAGTCTATCAGTCCTACTCCCTCTCAATCACTCGAAGAACTGCAACCTCTAGTACCCCTACAGGAATCATTATGGCACCTTTACGATCTCTGTCAAGACTGCCTTTGAGGTTGTAATAGGTCCTTTTGCCTCACTATATATGTTGACTTAGATAGACTAAAATATGTTAGATAGACTAAAATATGAGTGTAATGTGAATTTATATGCTTATTTGAGTCAATATGCACCATGGTTGAGTGCTAGGACTATTTATTGTCTAAAATTCATTAAGGTCTTCTACTTTCATATGAAGATAGTTGATGTAATTGATGATGATGATAATATTATTGAAGAAGTGCTTGAAACAATGGTGAAAGGGCAGACCATTAAATTTACTGCTGAGTTGATCAATACCTATTTAGGGATTGTAAATGCCCCTTTTGAACTCATAAAAGAACTATTTGATCCAAAGGTTTTCAATATGTTAAAGCCAAGAAAAGCATTGGGGCCTCTAAACTTCACTCTAGCATCTATGAATGACACCTTTTGAACCATTTGGTATATCTACACAAGGAACATGGTAAATAAAAGTAAGAACTTCTCACATTTTAATACAAGAGACTTTCATTTGTTTGCCTCTATTATCTCTAAGGAACCAAGAAATGTGGGTTCCTAGATTATGGATGAGATGAAACTATTTAGGTTTCATTCGAATATCACATCTACTATCTCTTTTCCCAATTTGGTTTCCTATATTCTCTACCTAAACAATGTATGGTAGCTAGATAGGAAGAGAAACCAGTTAATGCGGAAAGGTTTAGTAAGATACACTTGAAGAGGATAAAGATCTCGTTCACAGAGGCTTCTAGACACGAAGAAGGAAATGAGAATGGAGTCTTCACCAACCAAGGTAGATGAGGCCCAATCTTCACAGGTAGGATGTCATGCTTCAACTCCATCCTTCCTTGGTGCCCCCATCCAAGATTACATCGAAAATTCCCTTAAGAAGGTCATATCTACCATTGTTTGATCCAATGAATCCTTGAAGGTGTCCCATAAGTTTCTGATTGTAACTTTGGATGAAAAGATGAAAATCTTGGTTTTCCATATGAACTAAAATTTCTAAATGTTGTTTAATTAGCTAGATGAGCAATCAAGCTGGATCAAGAAGATTTAGCAAACTCTAAACATTTTGGGGTTCTCCTTTTCTAACCGTACCTCTACTTCTTCTCCCAAGCCTTTTGTACCTTATAGTTCCACTCCTGTCTTTGAGCCTATTCCCAGTCCCACCATCCTTCCTGAGTCCACCACCACCATACCCCTAATCTTGTAGATGATCCATTTATCCCTGAAGACCCTTTCCTTCCCCTATTCCACCTTCCTATACTACTGCACCTCAATCCTCACTTACATAAATCTCCACTCCGTATCTCACTCTACCTCATCTTCCTCTGATACGACTTCCCCTGCCTTAGCTCCCATTGATCCCCTTACCACCATGGTTGTCTACACTCTACCTCTAGTCCCTCTCCAAGCCTCTCCACCACCTCCATCATATATCACCTTTCCTACCCATTTTCTTGATGAAAGGGTAAGAAGCGTAGAGTTTGATATGCTTATGATGTTTCTAATGTTTTCCTTGCATTATGTTTTATGGATTGTGTTTATTGTGTTTTGTATTGTCCACTAACCTATGTGAGTTATGTAAAATGTCAATTATAATCAATAATATTATTCTCAATCTATGCAAGTTAGTCTTTTTTTGTGATCTTCAAAAGTTTTCAAATTATCTTTCAAACATATTCAAGGGTTGTCATCGTCAAAAAAAAAAAAAAAGAAAGAATGTTAGTTCTTAATTTATGTTTTGATTATAACAAACATTGGAAAACAATGAGGACTTAATGATTCAAGTCATCCAAATTCTATGTTTGAAGATACTCGAGTGATAGAAATACATTTAAACTAAAATTTGAATCAACAAGGCACTCACTTCAAGTTATCTAAGATTATCACTCATGTGGTGTGTAATGCACTTAAGTGGTGATCCTTCACTTCCAATGATTTTTCAAGTTACTTGCTAAAAGAATGAGAGTGAAGTAATATCACTCGAGTGGCTAAGTTAGCACTCAATGATCCTTTGTCACTCGCAGGAAATTAGCAAGTCACTCAAAAGATTTTTGAAAGTTATAGTAGATTACTCGAGTTATGGGATTCATTACTCAAGTGATAAGCTCAGAGCACTCGAGTGGATAAGTGACTACTCGAGTGCTAGTAATTACTGGTTGAGATTTTAACAAGTCACTCAATCTCTTTCTGAAAGTATTGAGATGTTAACTTGAGTGAGCATGTTGTCACTCGAGTAATAGGTGAGCACTCATGAGTAAACTGCAAATCACTCGCAATGGTTATGCAAGTCATAACCAATCTCACTCGAGTGCTTGTGATACCACTTGAGTGATGACCACCAACTTGCAAGTTTAGTGCAAGTCACTTGCTAATGAACCAAAAGTGATGGCTTCTCTTATGGAAGTCCACTTAAGTGAGCTTTAGTATCACTCGAATGACACAAGGCAACTTGCAAAAGCAATCGAGTCACTGGCAGAGTTGAAGTTAGTTTCAAACAACACTCAAGTCATGCTTTTCAATCACTCAAGTAGGCTATGCTTTTACCACTTCATTGCTAGAGACAAAGTTCATGAACACTTCAGTGATGAATGTTCTCGAGTGATTATAGAATCTCACTCGAGTAACTATTCTTGTTTCATTTCATAATATCTCTAAGAATTCAAATATTATTGTTAACATTTGTTTATACTCTACTACTCATATTACTTCTCAATGCTACCAATATTGTTTGTGTATAATTTTCATATGCTTAAATTCACATACTATCTTCAAAAAGCATATAGTCATTCCTTGTGTCAAAGCATTAAATGCATAGCAGAAACAAAGCACACCGAAGCAATCTTAGAGCACACCAAACATATTTCGTTCATAGTTGTTGTTGTAAGCAACTCAACCTTAAGGCTTTGTTTGGGAGTTTGGAGGGAAAGGAAAGGAAAGAGATGTAAGGAGTTTGGAGGGGAGGGGAGGGGAGGAGAAGGAAGGGAAATGAAGGATATTTCCTCCCCTTGTTTGGGAGTTAAAAAAATAATAAGAGAGGAAGATGAAGGATTAATGAGTTATTTTTACTATTTTGTCATTTGCTTTAAAAACTAATATAATTATTATACTTTACAAATAAATTTAAATTTAAATTTTCTAAAAAATATTATTTATGTGATTTTTATATTCAAAAAATATTTTCCTCAAAAAAAATATTTTCTCTCTCTGATAGTTATTTAGCACATAATGATTTAAGTATATAAAACTACAACCTAAAATATAAAATTATACATAATTCCATAACTAGTTGAAATTGAATGTGATTTGTTATTTTAAAATTTATTGAGATTAAGTGATGTTATTCTAAAATCCTTGTGCTAAAAAATAACACATCCATAAATCTTTTTTTTTAAAAGAAAAAAAAAGAACAGTTGCAATTCTATTTGACTAGTTCTAAACAAGAAAATCCTAGTACATCATTCAAACTTAAATTCTAAACAGTTTGCCACATTACAAACTTCAACAAGTTAAATCCATTACATCAACAACATTGGTTTAATCATGTGCTTAAAACATAAATTTAATTCAAAAGTGAATATCTTCATAGAGAATGTTCTACTTCTCATTGTAAAAGGGGACTGTCATAACTTGGCTCTCCAATATTGATGGCACTTGATCCCCAAAGCAACCCAGAGTTTGAATGAGCAGTTTCCTTTCTCAAAATAAATTGTCCCTACATAATATTGAAAAAAAAATAGCAGGTTTAATTCATATAAAAGCAAAAAAGAATACTATATCAAATTTAGTAAAACAACACAAGGGAGTAAAACAAATATATAAACACCAAGAGCAAACAATTCAACTAAAAACAAGAATCAAAGGTATCCGTATAAAGAAAGGAGACCAAGACAAGGGAACGTACAAAGATAGAGAAAGGGGCCCCCAAAGAATCAAAGGAAGATTTAAAAACATAAAGAAAAATAGGATTATCAAGAGGACAATAGGACCAAACAATTACCTTGAAGGTCTAATAGGACCAAACACCATCTCAAGTAGCAACTCCTTGCGTTTGTCTAGAGGACAACCAATTACTGCTCTAATTCTCTCAGGATTATCGAGAAGATAAAGATATACACGGGTGAACAATTGCCTCTCAATCTTCAAATCCTCCAAAAGTTTCCAAACTTCAGCTTCAGAAATTAGAAGTTTCTGCTTAACTTTCTCATAAGTACCATTACCCTCTCTTAAGAGCTCTAGCAATATCTTGAAGTGCCACTTTTATACCTTCAACTTCTTCACCCTTTGACCTTTTAGCCCTTTTAGATTTAACATCTTGGCTACGAGTATATTGTACTTTAGGTGATGTAACTTCATTTTCATTGCCAACCTCTTGAGTACTCTCGAAGGTCACCTCAATGGTTTCTATGGACTCAGATTCTCCAGGCAGTGACCTTTTGTTTCTAATGTCTTTGGAAGTCTCAGAAAGTTGTCTAGTGGCTCTATCTCCTCCACACACGATCATCAATTTGTCATAATTATGGATACACTTTCCCATCCACTCTTTTGCTTCAAGCTTAGCCTATAAAATAATAATTATTGAACAAATAGTATTAAGCTAAAACATTAAAGGGATAAAAACGAGAAAAGTTCATAATATACCTCAATTAACTTTTGCCAAACTTCAGGCTCAACACACCAGTGTTTTGTAGTTGGGTCCCAAGCAAATCCACTCAAGCCATTCTTGAACAAGTCATAAGACTTGGAAAAACGTCTCTTTTTACTAATTTCCAACGACTTTTCACCTTTTCTTTCTCAAACGAGCGCCCAAATTTTTGTTGCAACTCCTTTATGATGGTTTCATAAGCTTTGGAAGTAAAGGTGCCACCAACATTATTTCCATCATTTTGTTGATGCAAAAAAGCATCAACAAGAGCATCATCCATCTCTTGTGTCCATGTCTCTCGTTTAGTCTCTGACTCAGACATGATTCCTAAATAAAATTTCAGCGGTATAGCAATTGAACATTAAGTAGATGTAAAATTTAGCATTAAGTAAAATCAATACAAACAAATTCTCAATGCTAATAAAATTCTCAATACAAACAGTTTAGCTTTGATCCCAGATTATCAGTTTACTAAGAAAATATGAGCATGTGTCTCTGCACTAGAGAAATATTTTGTTGCAGTAGATTTTTTAATCCTAGATTTCATTAATATAACAAATGTTTTTGTTTCACATAAAGGAAACGAGATTGAAATTATGTATTTCCCTATTAAATCAGACTCTTAAATGAAGCATATTGGGTGATTCACTTACTTCAAAATTGTAGTATTTAGAGAGTTTTTAATATGAAGGTATGACCCATAACCTTCACAAAAAAAGCACAAAAAATTAAAAGTTTGGGACCCTCTAATCTTGTCTTACTAAAAATTAAAGAAATCTCTTTGCTTCAGTATAATTCAACTGCTGATTTCTAACTTTTAAACCAGATAGAAAAAAATCTGAATACAAAAAGACCCCAGTATATAAGGGTGATTTGTCAAAAATTATGATATTAAAAATATCATAAGCAAGCCAATCAATTCAACAATTTACTCATTCAAAAACGATGATCAGTGAATATATTTCAGAAAAGCTACAAAACTCACTTAAACTCTTTATGAAATCATATTATGAAAACTCATGAGGCTAAAAATATACGAAGCTCATGGGAATCTATACAGTGGCTTAAATCTTACGACACCTCTTGAGACTAAAAAGGTAGGTGATGAGTAATCTGAACCAGCATGAAAAAAGTTTAGATTGCTTTTCTGCTACAAATCACCTAGACTGAAAAATGGGAACAATGAGCATATCAATTAACAGTTACCTCTCTCTTGGGCAGACTGTAGAAGCAATTGGCTTGTTTGGCCTTTCAGATAGCTGCTGCAATCACACATTCAGAAGCTACTATAATCTTAAAATCAATATGAAATTGAAATTACAACTTTTGCCTCCTATGAAACAGCCTGGTAAGTATAATAAAGCATAATTCTATATCAATGACACAGTTTCACAAACTACCTAGTAGGGTGACTCACATTCAAAGATAAAATTTCTAAAACAGATATGATATTGAAATCACAAACTAGAAGATAGATGTATTTAAAATCCTAAACATAAGTCATGATCTATAAGATCTCCACATAGCATCAGCTACAGAATTTCGTAAATTTTCTCCTAAACGAATATGTTCTTTATCCTCATCCTCTTCTATGTCGTCATCTCCATGTTGTTCAGATACACTTTGGTTAGCAATCTCTTCATCCACCTCAGCAACTAGCTCTTCTTCAGGGTCGGTCATCATCAAATAATTGTGCAAAATGCAACATGCTATGATAATCTTGTTTTGTGTCTCGATTCCATAAGTTGGTTTTGTGCCACTTGCAATAATAGGAAACCTTTTTTTTAGAACCCCAAAAGCTCTTTCCACAGCATTACACAAGAACAAATGGCGATGGTTAAATAATTCTTAAGGTGTTTGAGGTGGATTTCTTGAGGAAAATTCTTTCAAGTGATAGCGTGTTGATCTATAAGGTGTGATCAGCCCCTTTCTCAACATAAATCCAGCATCAAGGACATAATATTTACCTATTAAAAAAATATTGATGAGATATATCTAATGAAACAAGAGGAAAATTTTAGGAAAAAAAATAACTAATTACCTCTAGGTATTCTAAGACTATATGTTCTACGTAGTGCATCTTTTAATATCCTTGAATCTGAGGCAGTGCCCTCCCATCTAGGTAGAACATAGGTAAATCTTAGGTTAAATGAACATGCAACCAACACATTTTGTGTTGGAAAATATTTTCTACAGCAATATTTTGGGGCTTCATTTAATGGCACTTTCACATGAACATGTGTACAATCAATTGCCCTGAGACAATCCTAGTATTGTTATTATATCATCAATATATTTTTAACTATATATGTGTTTTAATATAAACAATGAAAATAATTTTTTAGCTTAAAAAATGGGTTAAATTGGTTGTTTCCAAGAATTTCTATAGGAATTTGTGAGCCATCCGGTTGTTTAAGATATTTGACTTCTAACTCCACTATAGATCGAAGCACATGATGAAAATGCCAACTAGTGGTCTCACCAAAGTGTCGAAACCATAATTAAACCTCTCGGTTTCTAACATTATGTGTTAGAATATAAAGAGTTTTGGCTACTTGTTCCTCTATACTTATCCGTTGGGTTGATTGGAGACCACCCTCTTGTTCTAACATTGCACATAAGTCCATAAAGGCTATAGGCCCCATTCTTATTATCTTACGACCTTCACTACTAGCAATTTGCTTCATTATTTTTTCTCGTGCACTCTCTTTCTCCAAAATCATTGTATGATCAACTATACTACTTTGATAATGATTCCTAATCATGAAGTAATAAACTACAAGGCATATGACATGAGCAATAGTCTTTTGGTGTCTTTCTCTCCATGTAAACAATGCTAGATTGATATTTTCTCCTGGATTATCCATCTTTGGTGGAAATTCAGAAATAACATGGTCATTGCAGAAAGCATAATTCAACACATGCACACAATTACAAATTATCATAGGTATAATTCTTGAAGATAGAGGATTTACATATTACTAATATAAATATAAAAGGGGTGAACAATATATTTAGAAGGTGAACTTGCACTAAAATTTATCCATCAACTATCAACTATTTTAAACAAATCAAGAACTCCATTAACAATTGAAACTTTAACAATTCAGGAAATATAGCCAAAAACCTAAAAAGGGAAAAAAAACATAACAAAACAAATTTAATGCTTTAGAAAAATACCTTAATAAAAGGATTATAAGGAAGTGTTTTATCACAAGGACCAGGGGGAGTAGTGTTTGAAACTACATCTTGTTAGTTCTCAAGGTTTTTGATGATAACAAGACTTAGTATTTAAGGTTTTGAATCAGGATTAATTATGTGCAACAAGGCATACTCAAGTAAGGATGAGGTATACTCAAGTAGATTTGATCTATTCTCTCTGCAAGTATTTCAGGTAATGATACCCGAGTAAGGTTAAGATATACTCGAGTATGGAGTGAATAATCAGTTATCACATAAAGATGTTTTGATATGATACTCGAGTATAGGTAGAATCATATCCGAGTATGGTTATTGTCTAGAATTATATGCTCACGGGTTAAGACTTACTCGAGTAGGATAAATGAATACCTGAGTATATTTCACTAACACATTTTGTTTGAGTGATTTCTTTCAGTAAATACAATTACTACTCGAGTACGACGAAGCAGATAGTCGAGTATAATCAGCAATCAATACCTGACACAATTAAATGCAATAATACTCAATTATTAACAGTAGCATACTCAAGTAATGTCCAATCTAAATGAGTTCACTATGGATACTCAAGTATTAAGTAAGAGATACTTGAGTATAAGATATCAATTGACGTGAAACATCTCTGTGACAATTTTTCTCATACCTCAGTTTATCATTTAATTGATTCTCCTTATCATTCAATACTTCTTATGCTAGCACTAATCATATTTCTTGTGTAAAATTGCAGAAGGATAATTTATTCTAACCTTTATTAAGAAGCATTGAATTTTGTGCAAAACAGGGGCAGCAAGCAGACCTCAGTATATTGCCCATACAGCATGAATATCTGATCTCATCATTTGACGCACTTGAATATGAAATCTTGGTTAACTGATTTAATTGTTATACTTATATTTACTCTAAAATTAATCATGTTTGTTGAAGTGAGTTACAGATTATTAGACAATCGTTGAAGCTTGAATTCAATTAAAATAAATTACATCAAAAGCATTCTAGCTGTACTTCCACTCAACACTCTGAAATTGCAACTTATCCAGACAAGAATAATAAAGCTCGTGGGAGACAGAACTGATGAAACGGCATGGGCAAACATTTCATAAATTATCCAAAGCTTCCACTTCTCAACGGACACATTTCATTGGTACGACAACCTGGAAAGAGAAACATTATGAAGTGGAAACTGGAAGGCGTAGAATATTCACAACGAATACATTTCACTAGTGTGACAATGTGGACAAGAAGAATAAAGTACATGGGAGACAAGAGATGATGGAAATGGCATGGGAAACATTTCATCAATTATCCGAAGCCTCCACTACTCAACGGACATTTGTTTAAACTTCTCAATGGTCATCATTCTCTACTCAATATAAAGAGAAGTTTTCAAACAAGAAAGATGAGAACCATTTTAGCGATTGAAATATTTCTATTATCATCTTGTGTTCACTTTTACTATCTTTCATTCTTAGAGATGTTGAGCTTTAGTGATTATAGAAAATCTACTCTTTGAGAGAGTTCTTGTCTAAATCTGAATTTGTTTTCTGTGTGTGAACTCAAGGTAGAGGGACCTTGAGAGTGGGTGTACGATTACAACTTGTAAGGGGGAGTGAGTCCTATTGAGAGAGGATCATATTGAGTTACAGAGTGTGTAATTGTATCTTGCGAGTTAGTGAAAAATCCAGATTGTTTGGGAACTGGACATAGGTCAAGGAGTTGGACCGAACCAGTATAAATTCTCTGTGTCATCACTTCTAGTTTTTGTTATTGCCTTTTACTCTTCATTTGTGAAAATGAATTTTTGAAATCACTTATTCACCCCCCCTCTAGGTGATATTCCACCTTCACATCTGTTCAGTATTCATAAAGTTATCACAAACATGCCAACCACACAATGCATTCAACTCAAATTTCCTTCTCATGAGTAGTGTTAAGAAGAGGAATAATGCCCCGTAAAACCTAAAAATGTTTATCTTTGTGTAGTTATGTAAGAGAATTGATTTATGACTAACAAGATTAAATATCTCAGAAGTTTTCTCATATAGGCATTGGACATCTAAAAGTCTACAACATAGAGCTAACAAACTAAATAGTCAATGTTTATTGACCAATTTATGTAGAGGGGACATGCTTATGTGCATCCACCTCACTTTTCCTTTTCCACATCAGATTTTTTTAGATTGAGTCGGGAGGGATAGAAGATATGAGTTTCTTAAAATTATTTTTTTGTATTTTCTATAAAAAAAATCTAATTTGGAAAATCTTTGATGGAAAGACAATCTGAACCAAATTGATGGGGTACAGTATGTCATATTTAAAACTTGAACATGCATGTAAGGGTTGTTTTAGTCTAATTAGGCTATTTATACTCACAGCTCATCTAAATATTTTTAATTAAAACAAGTTAAATTTTTGAAATCCTCATGAAAGGAATCATTATCTCTTAAAGAGAAAGAATGAAAAATGCAGTAATGAAAGTTGTCGAAGTTCAGGAGGGCTTTTGAAGGAACGATAATGTGGTGCTGTGGCAGCAATTTCCAAGAGAAGTTTCAGATGTACTAATGTAGGATTCAAACAAGTTTGTTGAGAACCAATTTTCACAGGAAAATCTATTCTTACTGAACATGGTTTCCAACCAAAATGTTCTACCAGAGAAAACCAATATCTTGCGCCTCTAATAGTCAGAAAAAAAACCAAAGAAAACAAAAGGCATGATCATCAAAATTATGAGACCAGAACCAATAAATAAATCTGGTTAATAAAATGGAAAGGGGAAGACCTTAAAACCACAACCGCCGGAAGATAGGGATCAAGAAATCAGGAATCGAAAACAATTATAAAAAGGAATACAAACTTAAATCAATAGAAATTTCTAAACTCCAAGAACACAGAGTGAAAGCTCACCTGACACTAAATTGAAGCGGCAACGACCACAGCGAGGATTGGCAGTTATGGCGAGACGCGTGGACGGCCAGAGGGAGGCAGATGCAAAAAGAAGCTGAGCGGCGAACTATAGCAGTGTAGATTGTAGAACGCGTGATTTTATTATTTGAACGAGGGTAAACAAATAATTACCCTATCTTCCCTCTTAAAACCCCCATATTGGGGGAACTTTATTTTTTTGATGAAAGAGGGTTTTGGGAATTTGTAAAAATCTCTGATTTCCTTCCCTCTTATTTTTAAAACTCCTAAACAAGGGAAGAGATTACCAAAACCCTTTCTTTCCTTTTCTTTCATTTTCCTCCAAAATGGAACTCCCAAACAAAGCCTAAGAAAATGTTAGAGCATACCAAAGGTATGTTGTATTAAGTGACTAAATATTGAATTCTTCCAGTGACTCCAATCTATATCTAACGGATAGTTCAAATGCTCACAACAGTTATTAATGACTTTCAACTATAAATAGCCGAGCATTCAATACGTAGCTACCAACCAAGCACACGATCAATCTTCTACTCATGGATTGCTCATAAATTATTTGTGTATTATCTTCTAATATTAATTGTTCGTCAGTGTTTATATATCTACTCTATAAGAAAGTTATTTACAAATGTTTTCAATCATTGTAAAATCTCAAAGTAGTTGGACCTTAAGTATGGTTGTTGGATTACAAATTTTAAGGGAGAGTGAATCCTATTGAGGATTACTTCTATACTGTAGTGCTAAGAACCTGTGGAATCTTGGAAGTATAATGAAAATCTCACAAACACTCTAGGAATTAGACGTAGGTCAGAAAGTTAAGGCTAAACCAATATAATCCGGTGTGCACACTTAATGATATTCTTCCTCTTTGATCTAATATCTATCGTCTTCGATTTAAATTTTTAATATCACCCAATTCACCTACTCTTGAGTGAAACGTTGGCATTGTCAAGATAAGTTTAGTATAACACTCCATTGGGACAAAAAAATCTCAATTATAGTCTAAAATCTTGTTATTGTTGTTACTCACAAGAATTTTTGAGTAACTGCTGGATTGAGATTGTGTTTTTATTTAGAATTTGCTCTTATTACTCTGTAGTTTGAGTTCGAGCGTGAAATAGCAAGGTTTTCAATGGTATGGCTTAGAGAACTCTAGGTAATGTGGTCATATCTATCTTATTTATTAGTGCTACGCGTGGATTTTTTGAAAAACTCTACAAGCCTAGAATGAGTTGAGAGAATTTTAGGTTCCCAGGATAATGTTAAGGTCCCAAAGTTGTTTTAAAATAATCTTAAGGCAACTTGTAATGAATTTAATATTATGTATAGAATTTTAATTATGAGAATTTAATAATGAATTACTAAAAGGTCCTCTAAGGCTCTTAATTAAAATTCATTAAGCAATATTAAATTCATTATTAAATTCTCATAATTAAAATTCTATAATAATATTAAATTCATTCCAAGTTACCCTAAGATTATTTAAAAACTACTTTGGGACCTTAACTTTATCTTAGGAACCTAAACTTTCTCTTTCAACTCATTGTAGGCTTATGAAGTTTTCCAAAAAAAAAAAAAACCTAGCAACACCGATAAATAAGATAGATTTGACCACATTATCTAGAGTTCTTTAAGTCACACCATTAAAAACCTAAAGTTCTTTATGTCACACCATTAAAAACCTTTATATTCATGCTCGAACTCAAAATACATAGTAATATGAACAAACTCTAAATCAAGACACAATCTTCAACTTAGAAGTGACTCAAGAATTCTCACAAGTAACAACAGCAATAGGAATTAATTCAGGCTATAATTAAGAATTTTTCTCAATGGAGTATTAGACTAAACTAACCTAACACAAGTGTATCACCAATTTAAGGTTTTAACCATTAGAACTCGATTCTTTAGAAAAGAATTTCAATCTATGACATCTAATCCTCGATCCACCATTGAGTTTGTCTAATAGGATGTCACAAAGACGATCACAAAATTCTCCTGGAGTCGGTTCTCCATATTATAGAATTTTGATAATGTTATGGGATTTGTACCTTGTAATTCACAACACTACTTTCTAATCCAACTGTTGAAATTCACGGATTGCATGTCTTGGATGAGTTAACTAAATTTATCCCGATCTCAGTTAATAAAAAAGAAAAGGGTTAAATATCATTGTCATGGAAGTTTATTTTAAAGAGCACTAATCACCCGGAAGTTTTTTTGGTCTCATTTTTTGCCCTAGAAATTTAAAAATGGAGCAAATATGTCCTGAAATTTTTTTAAGAGCAATTATACCCCTGAAAGGATACAAAGAAGAGCAACAATTCAACGATCAAGATTAACTGATGGGCAAGATTACTATGTTTTTAAACTTCTGGAGCAAAAATGATATCAAAAAAACTTCCGAGTAACCAGCGCTCCTTAGGGGAAACTTCCATAGCAAAAATGGTAGTTAACCTAAAGGAAAATGACATATTATTGAGACTACCCCAGTTGTATAGTTGTATGTGAAAATAGAAATGTTACCCCTTGGATACACCTCCAAGAACTCCATCTTCTCCTTATTTAGTCAATATGCGACTTCTTGTTCTTTTTTATTTCATTATTTATTCAATTATACATGCATAATTAGAATTATCTTACTTGCTCTTATTTAACTTCTACTAAATTTATTATTTTATCTTTTCCAAAAGAACTCATTACATTTTAATATTTTGAGTTTTTTTAATCTATCTTCCTTATTTAAATTATTATTCACTGAATTTTATTTAGGGCTAAATATTTTCCTAATAAGATTATTTAAGTCTTATGAATGAAAATTTAGGTTGTTACATAACATACTCCATCTAAAGTGGTAAATATTTTATTCAACTCGCATATGTTTTTAATAAGATCTATAAAATATATGAAATGGGTTTTATTATAACTTTTTAAAAGTGCTTTTACAATTTATGAAGTAAGTATTTAAAAAGAATTTTATCTCAACTTGTAAAAAAAGACTTAATAAACTATGTGACGAGGGTTTTCCAAACATGCACCTAGATTCGCCATACTTTTTTCAATTATTACTTGCTTGTTTATATTTTATTACCTTTTTATATTTTATTTTGTTTTAATTTTGTCTTTTTAATTTAACTTAAGTGCGTATATTATTTCTAAATTGCTTATATAAAAATTTCAATCTGTAAAATGTTTGAGACATTTCAACGAAAAACAATATTTGAGACAACATATTTACAAAAGAAACATTGATTTAAATTAATTGCATAATAAACTTTTGAGAGGGTGGTCAAGGCGAGATTTGAGTCTTTACCTCTTGGAACCAAAATATAATATAGTTGCTAAGTTACTAAGAGGGGTGGTCATGACCAGATTTGAGTCTTTACCTCTTGGATTCAAAATATAATATAACTCTGGTTGGCTTCTAACAAAGTTTCTAGTACATGTTTTGAATTTTTGAAATAAGAGTAGTTAATAGTGAAATTAGAGTAATAAATAGCGAACAAAAGTAGTTATTAGAAATTACTAAAGGGAAAATAATACCAAGCTCTCAGTCAAAAAAATAATAATATATGAAAAGTCTCATTACTTTCCAATGACAAGTGAAAGTGGTATCATTAATAAGTTATAAGACTTTTTCAAATATTATTTTCCTTCTCTAAGACCTTGGTGTGATTTTCTTAATACTTAACAATGGGACCTTGTTTACTACTTTAATTTTGTTATCAACTACTCTAGTTCCACTACTAACTACTTTTGTTTCATAAATATATTCAAAAATATATATATTACGCTGCCAAAGTTTTGTTGACCAATCATTGATACCACGATTGGTTGCTGGCAAGGTCACTGGAGCTCGGTGATTGGCGGCTGACAAGGTAGGTCACTGGAGCTCGATGAACAACGATTGATAGGGGTTTTAAGGGGTTTTAAACAAAAATAGTGAGGGCAATGATGCCATTTCAGAATGAAATATTTCAAAATCAGTCCATTGGATATGATTTGTGAATATTAAATTTTAGTTCCCTGAATTATCCTTTTGATATTTCTAAGGTATTTCTAAGACTTAATGGTCATATGTCATTTTGTGAAATTGGGAACCTATTTATCATTATTTTTTAAATAAAAGCTATATTTTATTTTTCCTATTTTTTTTACCAATAACATACATGCAGATACATGCAGATGCAAATCATTTTTAAGGACAGATTGCTCATCAAACATTAATACTCCCTTGCAGGAAATTTTGGTTTCACTTTTTGGTTCTTCCGTTGTCAATAATTTAGTATTAGGATTATTCTAAAGTCTTTCTTTAATAATTTCATAAGGTCTCATTTCAGTATTATATATATGTGTGTAACTTGTAAGTTCTTGATGCTTTAATTTTTATTTTGTCTTGTTATCAGGGAAAAAAGAAGTTGGACAGCATTTTTTGTGGTAGTTGAAAAAAAGGGCAATATTGACTTGCTTTTATTTATTTAAAGGAGCTATAAGATTATCTTCCCACTTTACCATAACATAAGACTTATTTATATAATTTAATTAGATTAAAGAAATTATTTAAATTAGTTAATATGATAGGCATTCTGAAGTACCATAGTTATCTTCATTAATCTCTCATTTCCTCTCTTTTTTATTATTGTTGATGGAGCATTTATCAAAGTAAATTAAAAAATATATTATAAATATAGAAAAATTATATTTTATATTTAAAGTCAAAGATCAACTCCCTATATATAAATTATATATTTGTTCTGTTATAAGGTTTGGATTGTTGGGCCTCTTGTGCCTTTAAGCCCAAATGATGTGATGTCATGTTTGTGTCATATTGGTTGCTTCTTATTGGACCATACCTTGGATGGACCCAATATTTAAATCCATAACAATGTTAAACACAAGATGAGGTTAAAAGAGATGGAATTGAATATGAGACCTCCCATTTGGAAGAGTTTCCTCTTTTTAGGTTACTTGCGGAGAAAGTTTTTAGGCAACTGGCCTAAAAAAATCATTAGTATTGAATTGACTTTCTAATCAATTTTCTTAGAGAGGTTATTATTGTAAACAAATGTATCACCTAATCATGTCATACTGTTATGTTCATGTGTCTAAATATCTATCACTTTGAGGGGGGGGGGGAGTCTATATCTATCACAAAAATTACAGTATCTCAACGGTTTCTTTTGATAGCTACCGGTTTACAATATCTTTTATTCCCCCAAAAGCTACCGTATCTCAACTCTAAACCCACCAGCATCCAAGTGATTTAATAATATTTAATTAAGTAAATATTTGTCACCTATAGAAGGTTCTGAAACCCAGATCGGACCGGTCGATTCAAACGGGAAACTGGTGAATCGGTCAAGTTAAGGAGAAAATTCAGGTTTCCGAGTTGACCTGGGTCAACTCACCCAACTCGGCTGAGTTGATTGAGTCAAATTCGTCGGTTTTTTTTTGTTTAGAAAAAAAAAAGTCACCTGAAGAAGTGAAGGAAGAAACTGAGAAAGACGAAAACAAAGACCCAAAACTTGAAGGTACCCTCTCCAGGTCTTCAACAAAAGCCAAATCATCCTCTTCCTCGAAAGGCATGCAAATTGCAAAGTAAGTCAATAAAGAGATTAATTTTCTTAATTTACCTTCCAAAAGCTCAATGGGTTTCTTGTAAGCTCAATCGCAAAGTGACCACCATGAAACTGGGTGAGAGAAATGTGAGGTGAAGAAGAAGAAGACAATATGGGGTTACTTTGAAAATGTGAGGTGAAATGGCCCTGAGTGCATTTCTATCTTTTCTTAAAAGCTTCCCTGCTCCTGACCATTATGGGAAAGAAGCAAAAGTGTTGCATCATCGTTTAATTTTCTACTGGTTTGGTGTGTTCAAATGAAGGTTGTAAGGCATATTGTATTGAAAGGTGTGTTGTATTGGGTCATGCATTACATTGAGTTGCTTCACTTACTTGTTTTGCGTCTACGTGGTTTATTTTTTATTGTTAAAATATAAATATTTTTATTTATTTTGATTAACTTATATTTTTAATTAATACTACTCTTGTTTGATTTTGATCTGACCCACCCAGCCCTTGACCTAGTCCCTCCATTGGTTCAGTGGTCGGTCTAGGTATAAGATTCTTGCCTATCATGTACTGCTACCAAATTTCAGTTTTAACTAAAATAGTATGCCACATATAAATCACTTTAATACATGGAAGACAAAATGTTATTAAAGACAAAAAGTTTATAATAGAGAGTAAGTAGGAAAACATTAATTAAAAATTTATACAGAAAATTACGCCTAACCCTATAAATAGTAATAATAGGGAAAAACATTTAAAAAGCCAAAAATATATTTTTAGATGATGATTAAAAGGTCAATGTTCTGTATGTCATGTTGGTTGGTTGAATGTAACAATTTCCTCATCACATGTCAAATATTTCAATGACATTGGTTAAAGCAAGATGATGGTTAAATGGAGCAACCCACCCCACGGTTTAAAAACAAGTATGTCAAAAGAGAGAAAGGAGGTATCCAATTTCTTATAATTAAGACGTCTTTCATCACTCTTCCCAATCAATGTGAGAGCTCATACAATTCAAATTTCATGTTTTTATAAAAAGGATTGGAAGGAGTAATTAAGAAATTTATTTAACTATCTTGGTATCCTCAAATTAGATAATTATTCATCTGGTCCTACTTATAAGGCATTTCTAGTATGATTCACACAGACTAAATTGTCATAAAATTTTATAATATTTCAATTAAATTCTTATCTAATGCCCCATGAGAATAAAGTTAAAACAACAATGAATGAAAAGCAAAAATATAAATTCATTTAGAAAATTTAATAAAAGGTAAATGTGCTTACCCCAAACTATTTTCCTAGGTGCCATAAACCCTATAGTATTGATGGGTGTAATTTTGACCCTAATTTGTTAAAGCTGGTTCAATCTCACCCCTCCCCTTAAGATCCGTTTACTCCCGTCAATTAAAGTTGCGTCTTACTGTAAAGATGATGATGATGGCACCGGACTGGATTTCACGCTGTGAATGGGTGCCGTGTACTCACTCATAGGGTCATCAAATCTCTCCAGCATGAGATTTCACGCCACCATATTCATACCAAATCTCACTGACTTAGTAACAAATAATAATCACAAGTTTCTGGAATCGTGAAGCGTAGTTACCATATATGGATCTTCAAGCTCAAGCTTCAAATCTATAGGCTTCATTGTCTCCATTCATGAGCCTGCGACTAGCATTCTGAGACCTCACAATGGCTTGGGCTCTAATAAGAGCTTGCAAACTATATGCAAAGTTGCCACGGTTTGCTTCCTCACTAAAATACGCTTTCACAAGTGCTTGTAATTTAACCAATCCTTTCAAAGCTCTCAGTTCCTTTCTTGCTTGTTTTAAAAGCGAAAAAGCGTTCTTTTAAGCAAAACATTACTTAACTTAATTACCAAGTAACCCTTGAATACTGTTTGAATCTTAATGGCAAGCTGATAGAGTTTGAATACTGTTTGAATCTTAATGGCAAGCTGATAGAGTATTGGCTTAGCGAGAGATAGTGGAAGTTGCCAAAAGTTTAGAGATTTTAGAAATTAATATTTAATTAATTGAGTCTGTTTTTATTATTATCTTTAGAAATTAGGAAATAAAATGAATATCTTATTAGTTAAGATTTAGTTGATAGGATTTATAATTGTTGGTTATCTAAATCTTAGATTTAGAAATATTTCGTATTTATATTTTGAATATGTAAATCATTATAAATAGGTCTAGTGCCTCATCAATAAAGTGTCGAATGTCGAATGTTTAGAGAGTAAATCAGTACCAGAGATTCTTAATAGTCCGATGAGTTACAGATATTAGAGAAGAGGTGAGATTCTTGCCTGCTCTCTATTTCAGAGAGACTATTCTAAAATAGTTAGTGAGATCCTTACTTCTCTTTAGAAACAAAGTAAATCTATTTTCCTTTTATTTCTCAAATTCTCTTTACATTCACATTTAACCTTCCCATAATCCATACCATACCACAAGCCCATCTCTCGTGTCTATTGTCACCCAACATGGTGCCTCTGCTGTTACTACAGCAGCATCAGCGATGGCTGCTGCTTCTTTGGTTATGTTTAGAACGATTGAAGCCAAGCAGCTTCAGCAGGCGAGATATTTGGTGATATGGTTGTTGGATTATGATATAAATCTGTAATTAAGTTCCCATCAGAAACATGGCTTCTATCCTTCTTTATCCCAAACAAGCTTAATCCAATCTGGTGCCATCGTCTTCTTCAGAGCAATTAGAGAGCTACGTCACAAACAAACAAAATGTTGAATTGGATTGTAACAGCGTCTCTTCTACTCATTAATTGTGTTTTATTTTTCAATTATTTCTTTAATTAAGGGAATAATAAATACTTATCCCATTTGGAAGGACATAATTTCATAATTATCTATGAGTGTTTATGTCTCTAGCAAGACCCATCTGTGATTACGTTCAATAGGTGAAATTGAACCAACTTTAATAGATTCGGGTCAAAATTGCATCTAGCAAATTAGTTCGAAGTATTAGGTGCATTTTTACCCATTAATAAAGTGTTTTATAAATATAATTAAAAAAAAAAAATCCCTTTCTACTATATAAATAAAATCAAAGGAATATGTTATATGTTAAAGACCTGAAGATATACTTAATTACTAATAGTTAGGCTGTACAAAATAATTGGCTTAAATGTAATAATGAGGAGGTTTGAGATATTAAAATGCATATGAGCTGTGAGATTACGTGGTGGGAGGGAGCTCATCAAGCATTGCAATTACTTGACGGAGTCTATTCAACAAACAAATCTCACATGGAGACGGGTGAATTGCCTCGTTAGGTCTAATACTTTCCTACTAATCATTTGTTAATTAATTAATGCAATCCAAGTTTAATTAATTACTCAATTAGTGATGCCCCATATTTGTAGTCATAGCACACCTTTTATATATTTTCCTTAACCCTCTAGGTCACTCGTCTTTAGTTGCGTGTCAAAATAAAGTCTCATTTTTATATTTATATATATGGGCTTTGGTTTTCTCATGTTATATAAAAAAAAAAAAGTTTCCTACACACATGAAATGGTGGGACCTACATATACATATATGAATTAATATATGTATATGTAGGTCCTACCATTTCATATGTGTGTAATATGAGAAAATAGTTTTCCTACAACATGAGAAAATATTTTCCTTATATATATTAACGCTTTGTCACATAATAACTCTTCAAAATAGTACTCTATGATACGATCTCTCTCTCTCTATATATATATATATATATAATATTACATTAAGTTTTTTTCCTCACACTTGTATCCTATGATGCATAAATACATCATTGTGTCTATTTGATACGACGTGGTGCCAACGCCAATACAACTTACAAGCCACATAGTGTGACTTATCTTTTCTATATTGAAAAAAAAAATAGTGTCACTCATCATGGGACACATTAATTTAGATCATGTAATATTTATTCATTTATTCTTTGAATGCTTGTAAAGAAAACGGGAAAATCAAGTGACGCCAAGCCCTTTATAACTTTATTTTTTTAAAATGTGAAAGTGTGAATATTTGAACTTTTATGAATATAATAATTCGTGAATTATTTTTTTAAAAAAAATCATAGGATAAGATGTGAATCTTGCATTTCCAAAATTCTATGGAATGGCTATCTTATGAATCACACCCAGTTTTTTAAACCGGTAAAATCAAATTCATTGTAGGCAATAATTATAAAAATACACACGCATTTTTTTGTCTCCTTAATTATACTTGAATATGTAGTAGACACATAGTGTGTTTTATATGGATGCCCATCTATAATAAATATAGAGAAAATACTTGGGTTAAGTTTTTTATATTTATTATGTCAAAAATTTCAATAATCATGATATTATTTATCTTATTTTTGAGATATTATCATTTGACTATAAATTTATATTAAATAAGTATGACAAATGACTGTATATGATTGAAGAACTTAATATAATACATACAAAGAATTGAATATTTTTTTCCTAATCATAAATAATAATTTATTTTAATTTTTTTAGTTGTGCACACAGCATAGCATGAATTATAATTCAGATCACATTTTATATTGGAAATTTAATTTTACTCTATTTAATTTTAATTTCACTAAATGTATTTAAAATATTTTTAAAAAAGAATAGTTACAAGATTAAAATAATTATTTATATCAATAATTTAAATTTTCCTCAGAAATAAAATAGTTTAATATTATGAAATGAATATTTCTTTCTTTCTTTGTTGCCAACGATGAAATGAATATTTCTTCAGGTAAAAAAAAAAACAAAAAGAATATTTCTTAGAATTATAGCAACCGTTCGATGTTGTGTTGCGAAAGGTGGACCCACCCATGAGGTCCATTCCAGTCCCACGCTCTCCCGCAAGCGCGTGAGAATCTGGGGATATCACTTCCTTCCCCAATGAGATTGTGTATCTCGATTCTCTATTTGACGCTTATGTTCTATCTCGCCTTATTTTCTGGCTCATTTCGCTTCTTCCTACTTCCCTAAGCAGTCTCTCTCTGCCAACTCTTCTTCGCATGCTTTCGTTGCTCCGGCTCCATCATCGGAGCCCCAGCTCAATATAGAAACCGTAATAATTTACATTATTGTGTTTTTCTTTCTCCCCTTTGTTGCGTTTTCAGATCTCGAATTCAGCAAAAATGTCTAAACCATGGGGTGGTGCCGGAGCTTGGGCCGCCGAAGCCGAGCGTGCCGAAGCCGAAGAGCGCGAGGCAGCGGCTGCATCAGCCGCTTCGGAATCCCAGAACTTCCCCAGCCTGAAGGAGGCTGTGAATACGAAGCCCAAGAAGAAGAAAATGACTCTGTCGGAGTTTAATAGTATTTCCACTGCCGGTGGAGGTGGTGTCACCACAGAGTATACGCGCCTGACGCCTGAAGAGATGCTTCGGCTCCCTACGGGCCCAAAAGAACGTTCTGCGGATGAAATGTCGTATAGTCGTGGGTTTTCCTCTTATGGGGGGCGTTCTGGTCCACCGCAAGGACGCATGCGAGACCGTAACGACAATGATGGTTCATGGGGTGGAGGAAGAAGATCGTATGGAGGAGGATTTGATGAAGAACGTAGGGGTCCCACTTCTAGGGTTTCGGACGACGATCGGCCATCCAGGGCAGACGAGGTTGATAATTGGGCATCGGTTAAAAAATCTCTTCCATCGTTCGATTCAGGTCGGCAAAATCGCTATGGTTCGCTTGGTGGTGGTTCCAAGGCCGATGAGGAGGATAACTGGTCAGTTGGTAAAAAGGCTCTTCCTGCTAGATCTCCCGGATTTGGTTCTGGCTTTCGTGATTCGGGTGTGGAGCCTGACCGCTGGACAAGGGGACCACCGCGTGATAACGAGCGGGAGCGTCCCAGATTGATATTAGATCGGCCAAAAGGTAATGCTCCTGTTAATGAACCCGTCAAGACAAATAGGGCGAATCCGTTTGGTGCAGCTAGGCCCAGGGAAGAAGTTTTGGCTGAGAAGGGCGTGGATTGGAAGAAGGTGGACTCAGAAATTGAAGCTAAGAAGACAAGTAGGCCTTCAAGTTCGCACTCTATGAGGCCATCCAGTGCTCAATCCAGTCGTTCTGAGGATACAGGGTTGCAAGAGGCAGAAATTGTGGTAAAACCCAGACCAAAGGTGAATCCATTTGGGGATGCAAAACCCCGAGAAGTATTGCTGGAGGAGCGAGGCAAAGATTGGCGGAAGATTGATCTTGAATTGGAGCATCGCGGCGTTGACAGGTCTGTATTGCATTATATTTTATATGACTTAACGATGTCGATTCAGTTGTGGCATTTGGATGAAATGCTGTAACAATTAATGGTTTTCCTTTTCATACTTGGAGACGCTATCTTAACTTTGCACTGGTTTTATAGTAAATATGCTTCTACTGGATATATCGAGGCTTGGTAAATGGTTTGATTATTATAAATTTTAGTAGGGTATTTCCCAGTTTCTTATTTACTAGAAATTATCTCTTTAATGTTGTGTATATCCAGTTGCTTTTCACTTAGTCTCCAGACTTTTGTCTGGTGAATCTGGTTATCCCTTGTTACTGCTACTTTAGTACTTGCTTATGTAATCCCTGAAAAGCTTCCAAGTTCCATTTCCATTTTAAAGTTTTAGAGAACGACATGAGTTCATTTCATTTTAATGTATCGTTTGTGGTGGATGACTTGCTCTGGTGATTCTGTGGAAGCATTCAAGCATACTTTGTGTCACACGCCAAAAGGAAAATAAATGGAAATATTCTATGCTTAAAGAGTTTGTGTGGGGGGAAATGTAGGTCCTTTTTCTCTTTTACATATTTCAATGTTGACAAAAGTTACAATTGTACCTAAAAGTTACAATCTTAGGTACTGCAAAATTTAAATGGCAGGAGATATAGTCATAGTAAGATTTATAGATGATTCTACACTTTTGCAGCCTATTAACCCAGCGGTTTAGCTTTCAGTTCATATTGTAAGATTGTTTCTCATCATAACACTTGATAAATGACTGGTGGTAGCTTAATGGGAACTGGAAATGCTTTTTCTGTACATGTCCGTAGCTTCTAGATTTTTGATGTTTAATAGGTCAATGGAACAGTTAAATTATATTGATTCAATTTACGTGATAGCCCTTTAAGGTTTTTTGGCCCTTTACACGTACTTAATACTTTGCCGCCTGGCTGAACATAGTACAGTCCTTTAAAAGCGGCATTTAATTTATAATTGGAGTTAGAACTGAAAGTAGTCTGGGTTGGTGTTGCTATTTATTGAGATTTGTATATTGGAAAATGTATTTTCTTAGTGGCATTTTTATGAGCAAAGAGTGTGATTAATGACCTTCCAGTCCAAGGCCATTGTTGCAGCTAACTGAAGATATTTATATTGCATGTTTGTAAAAGTATGGAGTTCAATTTATTATATTTATATGATAATGTGATTCTATGTGCTTGTTTGATTTCATGTTGGAAACCAACAAAACCATTCTCAATGTGAAGCCTAGCATGCTTTAACCTGTTCTGCTAACACCCATTGAATAGGTGTCACATCTCTCTTTAGTGTCATCTATTTTGTTTTGTTTTAATCAGGTGCATTTTTCACTTAATGCAATAGTTTTTTTTTTTTTTAAAGCGCAGGGTAAAGGGGCATGATGGAATTTTCCTTTGAGTGACTTATTACTTTAATATTAAATTAGCGAAGTATGGGTTTGTAAGTTAGGCAGAACAAGTTTCGCCTTCTATGGTTCAGAGGATTTGGACAGAAAAGTGAAGGAATAACATTGTGGCAATTAACTGTTTTTGCTGTGATTTGGAACATTTGGTTGGAGAGCAAATGTTCATATCATCAGGGGTGTGATTCATTGTCTTTAATTCCTTATAGGGATAAATTAAGTACTGTGTCATCTTTCTGGAGTTTGGCTTTAGGGTTTTATTTTATGGACTCACTTTATTAAATATGCAGATATACTGGGCAAGCTAGATGATTAGTTTCTGTCTTCTGTTCTTGTTTTAATTCTGGTGCTCTATATTACATTTGTGTCTATATTTCATCCACCTCCATTGTACTTCTCTATTAAAATTTCATTTTTTGGTCTAAAAAAATAGAACCACTTCACTCATGTAACCGAACCATTCTTGAGTTTGGCCTGGTGTTTTGCCTATAACTTTTTCCTTTTAATTTTATATAAGTAGCTGAATAAAATAGACTGTTCCAGTCTGCCCCATCATGCTAATGAAGTAATGATAATTTGACAGTATTACGTGTTTATATGTAGCTAGGGTCTATAGACGGTACCTGGTAGCACTGAAGTTGATAAAATTATATTATAAAATAATTATGTTGACTTACTGAGTTAGATTACCAGTTCACTACTCCCTCCAGGCCTTTTTATAAAAGCTCAATAACCGAATTATGTGGTTTAAGAAAATGGTTAAAATTAGTTATAAACAATAAGTTTGTTTGAAATAAATTTCTTTTATGTTTATGTTTATTTTTTATTTTTTTGGTGGGGGGGGCAATTAAGAGGGAGAAATAGAGTAAATATATGTAACACCAACCTTTTAGTTAATATAACATATATAATTAATGAGGAGCAAAGATGGGAAAAACTTATTAAATGTTCATATAACTCTAGTCGGACTGTTATAAAAAGGACCAAAGTAATTCATGTTTTGAGCTCTTATAAAAAGGACCAGAGGGAGTATTAGATTACAAATATTTGTTGTATATCATGATCTTCAAATGCCACGTTAATTGAACATCAATGATTATGATTCTATCATCAAATTGTTTATGATTCTTATGTTGCATAAATACTTAGCATTGTTTCGAATCTATGCAACATGTCAAGCAAAATCTGCATGATAAGAGGTCTCATTTTAAAGGCTGCTACTTCTGAAGTACATACTTGGAACATAGACGTAAAATTGATTTAATTTTGCTCAAGTGATATCTTTTAGTTTTGACGGAAAGAAATTGATTCAACAAGAAAACAATTTACACCACCTATTATCAAGACAGAAAATACATTAAAATCTCAGGACAGAACATGGTAAAATTCTTTTAAAGCTTTTAGTGTTACAAATTGACCACTCTCTTTGTTCTAACCACAAAGCAGTTAGAGGGGCAGCCATGCCCCTGAAGATGCCTGCATCTCGCCAGCTATAAAAGCCATAGAATAGCATAAACTGTGCAATGCTAAAATTCCCTCCCGCCTCCCTTCTTTCCCCCCTTTACCATACCTTGTTAACATGAACAAGGGGAAACTGAATATCTTATAGTCTTTTTGTCGTATCAACTCTACAACAGGAAAACAGAAGCAAGTGATGCAGTAGACCATTTGATGAAACCAAAAATTAAGATTTGGTAACTTACAACCATAACAGTAGCCTTAGAGCCCAAGAGTTTTATATCTCATGACAAGTAAGCCAGGAGCAAATACATCATGTCTGAGTTCAGCTATGACGTCTGAAAAATTTAAAGTAGAGTTTAGATGACATTGATGAGTAATAAACTCATGAATTTTCTATAAGCATAGACGCTATGAAAGAAAAATAGAGTATAATTTAGAATAAATAAATGCTCTGTGTCATCTGTCCCATTATACTTGATGGCTAGACATACTGGGAGTATAAAAGAAGGAATGCAATTCCTTTAAGCTGCAGACATTTTGCTAGATATGTACCATCCAGTTAATATAGTTTTCAATTAATCAAGACTTGCATTACATTCACACATGTCTATCACTTTAGACGCATTTCAACAAGCTTAATGCTTATGTCTAACATTGCACAACAATTTGTGTGTAATTAATATCATGCTTTATTTCTTATTTTGCTGATCATTTGTGTATAGACTCATGTTGACATCTGGATTCCTTACGAAATTGACATTTCAGGCCAGAAGCTAAGGAGGAAAAGCTATTGAAAGAAGAAATTGATAATTTGAAGAAAGAACTTGAGAAAGAGTCTACATTAAATTCAAGGAAGGAATCTGTGGAAGAGGCTGGTGGAGACCAAACCAGCCTACAAGAAATTCTACGTCAGAAGGAAAGAGAGCTAGAATCTCTTATTCGTGATCTGGATGACAAAGTTCGCTTTGGGCAAAAAGCTATTGAGAGGCCTGGTTCTGGAGCAGGAAGGCCAGGTTCTGGGGCGGGAAGGCCAAGTTCTGGGGCGGGAAGGCCAGGTTCTGGGGCAGGAAGGGTTGCTGGTTTTCCTGATAGGCCACATTCTCAGTCTGGCTCATTTGAGGATTCTAGGAATGTAGAATTCACAGACAGACCTCCATCCCGAGGCACAGGAGATGTGTGGACACGGCATGATGACAGAAGACCATTTTATGGTGCCAGGGACAGAGGGTTTCCAAATAGCAGAGTCTTGGATGGGTGAGCTTATGCTTCTGTATTCCTGTCTTTTTTCTGTTGCCACTCCTGACAAGAAGTTTGTTTTACTGGTGTCTTGGCATAAGGTCCCAAGTTTATAACCAAGAAAATAGCTGCATACATTATTGAAGTCCATAGATCCTTTGATAGATTGGTTTATATGCTGAGTCCTAAAGTGTGTGCCTATAGTGTCTCTTGGGAACAGCCAAGTTTATGGCCAAGAAAATTGATGCATACATTTTAGTTATCTGTAGACCCTTCTATAGGTTGGTTTATATGTTGAGGCCTGAAGCCTGCGCATATAGCTGACAATTCTTTGCATACATATGATTTGGAACTTCTGTAAAGGTGCTTGTTGGCCTTCAGAATTATTGTGACTAGGCTGATAGTTATGCTGCCCCTACAGGTCAAGATCGAGAGAGAGATGGTGACCCAGCTGGTGTGTGGAGTTAGAGTTATCTTCAACTTTTGATGTCCAGAGAGCCTAATGCTATTTTGTACTCTTATTTGTCTTTCCAGATAGTTTTGTTTCATTTCGCTCCTGGAACTGGAGCGACAATCATTGATTACGGGCATTAAGAACTTTTTCCTTTGTTAATGGTACATCCTGAAACAGCTTAAATTGTTTCCATGTAATTTTTTTTCTGGGTGTCTGGTGGAATGCAGGGAGCATGTAATTTAATTAGGAGTAATTGGTTAAATTTTTATTGGAGATCATGAAACTTGGCAATGAACCTGATTGATATTGCCCAGAGTCTATGCTGTGATCATGTTTGATGCCTACTATACCTACCAGTTTGACTGACACTTTGGCATAGGTTGCAATTCTGCATTTTTGTTTTCTGCCTCTGAAGTGTGAAGTACCTGATGCTGATGGTGTTATTACCATTATCAAAAGAACTTGCACGTGTTGCAATCTACATTGAAGGGCTTGAAGGAATAAAATGTAATCCCCAACTGTCATCGGCTTAGCTATTTTCTTTTGTTTTTGTTTGTTTTTCCCCCATAAATTGGGTAAGGATATGTTCAGTTAATTTGTACATTGATTGAAATTCGACCTTTTTCTGCTGCTTGCGTGGAGAGCTACAGTTTTATTTGTTTGTTTTTTTGGTTTTTCATTTCCTCACTTTTTATGTAAAAGAAGAGAACAATATAGTTTTTTCCTGAACTATTTATTTATTAAATTGCGTGTATACTGTGATATGCTGACTGGTTTTTGGGAGGGTCGATCTCAATAAGATCGAGTTAATAAATCTACAAGTCCTTATACTTTTGGTGGTCCTTGCACTATTTTTTCTTTTTAGTCGATTACACTGTTAAAGGCATCACCCCTTCTGTTATATATGTCAGATGCGTTAGTTTACATTTCAACAGCATCTGATAGATTAATTAAAGGAAGGACTGAGGCCTTTAACTGTATGCACTATGAGGATTCAATAAAAGGAAAAAAAAAAAGGATTCAAAAAAAGAAAATGATAATAATATAAGGACCTAATTCCAAATTCGGTAAAACTATGAGGACTTAGATTAATTTTTCCTAGTTCGAATCTTGAAAATATATGCATAATATGATATAAATGATTGAGCTCTTGTAAAATTAGTAAACATGTTTCTTATTATATGGTTGCCGCTAGAAGTGTGGAGAAAATGACGTAGAGCTACTGTATGTGGTCATAGTCTTTAGGCAAGCTCATGATGATAGGGATGGAGTGAGGTATGAATATAGAGAGGGATCAAGGACTTGAATCATTGGGAAAATCCTAGATACATGCAATTTGAACTTACAAAACTATAAAAAAAATTTTTTAAAAAAAGTTAAAATATGGAAAGAACACATAAGTCTTCAGGAAAGAATGGGATTTTAAAATTTTTTTACTTTTACTAAAATACACTTCTTTAAAAAAATGTAACATCCCCTCACATGTTGGAGCTTTGCCGGCGGCTAGAACTCTAGTGACAACTTGAGTAATATGATTAACTACTTGAATATAGAGATTGTCAACTTTAGCTCCTTAAGCCCAATCAAACGTTGTTGACATGTTGAATAAAGACAATGACAATTTGTATATATCAATTCACAATTATGTATAAGGAGTGACAATTTGAGCCATAAGTTGCCACATTTTATACAAAATTTGTCATTCTTATTATTCAACTAGTCAACGATGCCTAATAAGTCTTAGGGAGCTAAAATTGTCAATCTCTATACTCAATTAGTTAATCACATTTCTCAAGTTGTCACCAGAACTTTATCTACTAGTGGGGGTGGGGTGGCTAGCATGAGGAACTTGCCTTTTTTTCTTAAAAAAAAAGGGGATATTTTGGTAAAAACACAACATTTCAAAATCTCATATTAATCCCTAAGGACCTACATATTCTTTCTGTGTGTTAATAGACTTTTTGGGGTTTTCCACATTCAAATTAAATTTTCCCTACATCATTTTAGTGTATTAAAAAAAGCAAAAGGATCTGCATGACATTTTTTGTTTGTTGTAAGATGACCTATGAGTACCAAGTAACTTTAATTCTTCCACTAAATCAATTCATCAGAGGTGTGTCACTAGAAGCCCCAAGGAAAAATATGATAATGAGTCTTTTATGAAGAATAGGAGGTAGTATAAGTTATTAACTCCTTTTTTTTTTTTAATAAATAAATTTTAGGAAAGGGGTCGGACTCACCCACAGTTTAAGAGCAGGGCGCTTGGAGCCCAGTCCACAGGGGATACTAGTTAGAGAGTACACATGCCTCCACCTCTACCAGCGTTACCACTGCTTCCTAGATCCCTAGGATGCTTCCCCCAGTGCCTTAACCAACGCAAGGATCAAACCCCCTCCTTAAAGGTGAGGAAAACTGACCCCCACGCCAGTTGAACCCAAAGACATTCTCCTCAATAAGTTATTAACTCCTTCATGCCTTCTCATTTTGTTCTTTTCTCTACTCATTCTCCTCAATAAAAACAGTGTCTCTCAAAGGTAGAGGAAGTACTTGGCTTTCCTCCTCTATACATTTTACCATCATTTTCCCTCATTTTCCTTTTTGTACCATTGGATTAAGATCCCAATGGTTCAGATTTATCATATGATTAAAATATTATTCTAAGGGAAAATGAGGAGAAATGATGGTAAAAAGATATAATAAATCTGGACCGTTGAGATCTTAATCCAATGGTACAAAAAGGAAAGGGAGGGAAAAAGAAGGTAAGGGGTATAGAAAGAAAGTCAAGTCCGTAGAGGAAGGGCCTTGATTGGAAAGGAAATGAAGAGAGACCGGTTCAAGTAGAAATGGCGGACTGATGCTACCAAATAGAGAACATTTCTCCAACTTGTAGTAATTGCTCATATCCATTGACAAGAAATGTTAAATTTGAATTAGGAGCCGTTACTCTATTTAGGGAGAGGTTAGTAGTTAGAGAAGACACATTCAGACATTGAAAGCTATCTTCAAACTTCCCTGAAGAAACCCAAGCGATCTAAGAACCTTTTGACCGTTCTTAAACCTACGCCTCTATTTGTATGTGCTATGCAACATTGTGAACTAGGACTGAAATCAAACTGAGTACTTTTTCATATCTGTCCTCTCACATTTCCTTTCAAGTTCTTTACGTGTTTTTTTAATGCATTTACATTTTGATTACCTTGGAGAATTAGGTTAAAGGATATTGAGACCCATAAACATTTGGGAAAATCCCCCCAAAAAAAAAATTTGAAAATGCTAAAAGACAAAAATGTATTTTGAATATTTATAATACTAGAGAGAGAGGTGTGAGTGTAAGAATTGTCCTTTTGAAAATTAAATGGAAATGACATAAATGTTCCTCTGAGTTTAAAAACGTGTTTCCATATTTTATGAAGGTTTAACAAGTTCTGATAAGGTTTTAACCAATTTCAATTTTAAAAAAATCACCACTTGCACGGTGTTATCCCCTTCTCTCCTTTCCCTCATCAACTTCGGCAATATGAGCTCTTCCATTCCAAATGTGACAAGATTGATTTCTTCCTTTGACAACTCACCATTGATGTGGCACCCTGCTAATAGATTAAAACAAAGTGACACATTCCTTAAACTATGTAAAGCCTCAGGCTCCAATACCAAATAAGTGTAAAGCCTTACATTGAGCTCTCATACTATACAAGTGTAAGGCCTTTGCCTTTACACAATTTAGATATGTTATCTAATAATGATTTCGAACCACTAAGCCAAGTTTGATCATAGGGAGTAAAAACTTTTCATAGAGTTAGAAAACTTAACTTAAACGTATGATCTACAAATCAAATAGGCTTTTTCTGAAAAATTGAAAACTTTTGAAAACAATTTATCAGTGATTCAAACTACTCACTAAGAATCTCATCATTCCTTAAACTAAGTTTGATAGTATCAGAGTGCTTCATTAATATTAAATTTAATCTAGTGCTCTACTCTACGCTTAATCATTCATCACGTTATGGGCTTGATTCATACATGCTCATCCTTGCAGTAATAACTAAGCATAATATTAATATGGGTTTCTACTACTATGTTATTGTAGTTATCTATTAGTGCTTAGGTGTCCTAGAGACAATCCGTAAGGATAGATCGGCACATTTTCTATGTTGTAGTATTTTATTATTAATAAATGAGCACATTTTATCTTTATCATATTTATGTCTCACCTTTATTTTAAGATAAATATGGGTTTGAAAATAAAAGCCATAGGAATGAAACATGTGTTAATCTTGAGGATCAATGATAGAGATCGTGATCATGAAGACTCAAGAACGTTAGATATCTATTGTCTAAAACTTGTTCCTAGTCTTAAATCACCAAGAAAGGGCATTGATGATATCAATAAGACTAGTATGACATCATCTACATGTATAAAAATATAAGGAAGGGATCTCATGGAATACATGCATGGTGATGCTTTAGTTGATGTCGTGGGTAGATCTGTTGGAAAACAGATAGCAGCGAACATATCCGCTGAGAGACTCCACAAAGATTGAGTATCATTGGATATGAAAGATCTCTCATTGTTTGGTAGTGCGGATTGTTCTAAACCTGAGGATGTCATCAAACATTATATCTTAGGGTTATACTTTGATCGTACAACTCTATCCTCCTGGAAATGGGGAGAACAGTGTACTTTTGGGTGTAACTCAAACATATGAGTATAGATGGATATGCCAAGAGGACTCACAGTCCCCCTACAAGGGATTAGTCATTTAAGAGATTGGTAGAGCTTTGATAGCTTCTAATTAACTCAAGTATGTGCACTATAAGTAATCATAAAAAGTCATGATCTGTTATAGAGTTAATATAAGAAGATTCCTAATTTTGTGATATAGCTACATTTAGTCAATTAAGAGAGATAATATTCTATTTTTGCCCTCGACTAAATGTGAATGACGTTGTAAGAGATGATGCATGCACGATGTCCAAATATGAAAGATAGATCACTTGATTAACTCAATTAGTTCTAGGGCCACAGAGCATTGCTAGTATCTTATGATGCTATTAAACAAATTGGGCCCATTAAATAAGTTTTAATTGGTCTAAGTTTATTTATATTAGTAACTAATTGGGCCTAAAAGGTCACACACAAATAATATTCCTGATTGTTTAAAATAACCAAACTTTGACCAATAATTATTATTGGGCTTTATCAAAAGTAAATGTGTAATTGGATTAGAGTGAAACTCCAAGCCCAATAAGGAGCAAAATGGCGTCATATATATGGTCCCCAGTGGGAAATCATTTTTTCCACAAAAGGGCCCAAATGTGTTAGAAGACCAAATAGGGTCTTAGGCTAAGTTGAATTTAGAATTTGAAATTTGAAATTTTAATTTTAATTCTAAAAAGTTAGGTTATAAAAGATAATTCTAAATTATCTAATTATCCGATATATATTGGATAAAGGTAAGAGAAATAATAAATGAAAATTGAATTAACAATGATTTTGAATTTTAGTTTAAAACATGAATGTGATCCATCATCTTAAATTATTATTCAATTAATCAATCAAGATATGAATATGATCTATTATTTTAAATGATTGCCTCAATTAATCAATCAAGAAATGATGTGATCTATCATCTTAAATGGCTGACTCAATCAATCAAGAAATAAATGTGATTGATCTTAAATGATTAATGATTGATTTAATGAGATATGAGTGTGATTGATCATCTTAATTTCAATTAATCAATTAAGATATGAATGTTATTCATCATCTTAAATTCAATCAATCAATTAAGATATAAATATAATTCATTATGATTTGAATTTTCTAATTCAAGCTTGGATTGGGTCTTTCTTATAAGTACTTAAATTAGGGTTAAGCTCTTTATAAAGTGTTGATTTTGGAGTGCCTTTTTTTTTGGACGTTTTTGAAGAGAGAGAAACAAGATGCCAATTTGATTGGTGTGTGCATCCAATTCAAGAAAAAGGTAAGTTATCAATCTTGTTTATTTTATCTTCAACCTAATTCTAAGAAACCACCTTCTTCTTGAAAAGAGAAAAACCCAAGGAAGTCAAACCTAAACCTTGCCTTCACCTAACAAGCATCTAGGAAGCGGGAGGTTTCAAGAAAAAGAGTTCTCATTGCAATCTTAAAGTTATCACAGAAAAGTTTAGTAATCCAAACAGGTTCAATATTTTAATATGAGGTGACCTACCTATAAATTCTACAAATAGCTAACATAATTAATTTTCTTAATTTAATCAAATTAGTCTCCTACTTAATTTACATAACTAACTTCTTTAATCTATCCACACTAGCTCACTACGGGTAGTAATATTTTTTTTTTATTTTTCTATTTTTGCCAGAAATAGTTCATTTATTTACTAGTTTTTTTTTTGGTCAAAAATTTATTTACCAATGTTGGAAAGAAGTGGTAGTTGTACTTTGCAACCGTCGTGTCCGCTGGTTGTGAGCGGAGCTCAATACGGCAACCAAAAAGAGATAGTTTAGCTCTCGTCCACTCTTTGAGCTCACTCTCATGGTACAATAGCCAAAAATGCTTCTCTCTGCAACCACCGCTTCCCTCCCCTCACTCTGCTTCTGCAGCCACCATCTCTGCTTCAATTCCCACACCTCCAACCTCCTCCTCCTCTCCATCACCACTTCTCGGCCCCAAGTTTTCCCTCGCCCCCGATCTCTCTTCCTCTCCAACGCCTCCGCTTCCTCGTCCCCTCCTCCTACCTCCGATACCTTCTTCCTCCAGACTCTTGACTCTAACCCTAATCCTAATTCTGATACGCTTTGCCATGTCGCTCAAACGACAAGGCCTAATGATGATGATGATTCCGAACAGACTATGGTGGCTTCCGCCTCCGCTCTCGCCTCCGCTATTCGTAAATCTTCTACTTCCCCTGTTGAGTTCATCCAGCGGATTGAGAAGGACCCTAAAAGCAGGCTTGTACTCCCTAGTCCTGATTTTCAGAGACTCTGTGTCGAACAGTTTGACCTCTTTCGTAGGATATTTCCTGAAGCTCTTCTCTCGGTTGGCCTTTTTCCCCTCCCAATTGTGCTTTCTTTTGCTTGCCAAAAGTTTAGTGCTTCTTTTTGAGTAATGTTGACGAGTTTTTCCCCAGGTCTACGTAAGACCAGCTGGTAGCTATGTGATGGATCGCCTGGAGTTGCGGAGGGTTTCTCTCAACCCTCGAGATACAGATGGCATTGTTATTTTAGTTGGTCATTTTAACATTCCAACAGGTTTACGTGTTGCCGAGGCTGCGCTTTCGGAGTTGCAAGTATGATAATTCTTGTTCTTCTTTTAGTCACTCTGAGATAATTAGTTAGTAATTTTTTGTGGACACGAATATAAATTTTAGGCTGAAGTTATCCCAGAAAGTAAGGCTGTGATTTTCCCAATGGTCCAACACCCATTTGTTGTTGGTTTCTTGGTTGCTGAGCTTCCGCTGATGGATGTTGGAGCATTTGAGCAAGCTCATAGAGATGAGCTTGATAGTTACCTCTCTGTTGAGAAAACTCACTCGTTGCCTCCTGTTTTGGATAGAAAGCGTAGGCAAATTCAATCTTTTCAGGTCAAGGATAACTCAATCATAATGGGAAGTTTCACTGACGAGCAAATATCAAATGCTGTCAACATTTCACGTTCTCTAGCTGTGGCATATGTTATGGATCAGGTATCTTACACGTGGAATTTTTATCATTGCAGTTTGTTCCTTGCTCTGTACATAGTATGCTGGAAAGTTATGACATTTTTCTAGTTCATAGCAGTTCATTTCAAACCTTGATTTCTTTACTTGTGCTCCTGGATTCTGCAGCTTGAAATTATTGGGTAAATGTCCTGCTCCCTCAAACTAAATGTAAACGTTGTTGATGAGAAAAATTGACGACGACAACAACAACAACAAGTCTTATCCCATTAGGTGGGGTTGGCTACATGGATCATACGGCGCACCATTGTGTTTTGTCAATAACCAAATCTTTAGATATATTGTTAGTCAAAAGGTCCTATTCAATAATAAGAAAAATGGAATTGATATATATATTATTCATATATTGACTGTTTAGCATACAAAGCAAATTGATTTAATTGATTTCTCATCCAGTAATTTTTATATGATTGTGTTTTTAAGAACTGCTCTTGATGCTGGGCATTGGTTCCTAAATTTATGGCTCACTGGTATAGTTCTTTTACAGAGAGCAATGTTACTTAAGCAGTCAACATGGCAGAATAATGTTCGGATGAATAATCTAGTTGAGCAAGTATGCCTTGCCTCTCTTTTGTTATTGCCTTTTTGAATTTCACTTTATTTGTTTACCCTATCCTATTGTCTTTTCTGAACAAAAAATTCAAAGCAGATCCGGGGTCCTCTTTCCAGTATTCAAACCTTAAGCAAAATCCTGTCCACTCAAACGAAGAGAAGTGAGGTTTGTATATCACTTAAATCATACTTGATCTGACATGAAATTACATTAGTATACGGAGTTAACAAGTTTATATGTGTGAGTGGGAGCAGTTTTATTTTTTTACCCCTTATAAGTTAATGTTGGTCTGGGGCAGGACCAACTGACATCAACAACTTCTCCATTATTCAGCATATTTGTAAACCAAATTTAAGCAATCTGGAGTTTTAACTCTATCTTATCTGTGATTATTTAGAGTGCATGTTTGTGGGACCTTAGTTGGTGTGAAGGCATGGAGATTATTTTTGTCGTTATAAATGGCCTGGGTTTTAAAGTTATTATCTTTTAGTTCTAGGACATCGGGATAACGTGATTGCATACTAGAAGAAAAAATGAGTAGCAAAAGGTGGTGTAAACATGAAGTGTGTGTATCTCCAAGTTTGGCTGTGTGCTTTGTGTTGTGAATGGTAAACTCAACAATAGTTATCTACCTTGTGTGCATATTGAGCACATTCTAAAAAGGTAGCCTGGCAGGTTGCACATGACATTGTTGAAGACATACTGTTGCAAGGTGAACGTCTGAGAGATGTCCTTGGACAACTCCAGGATGCTGTTCATTTGACCAAGGTACTCCTCCCCCCTCCCCTTTGGACGCTCACGCTTACACTACATACACTAAAATTGATGCTTTTTCTTTCTTTTTTGTCAGATTTTTTATCTTATTGTATCTCTTCCTCCATATACATATAGAAGAAAGCTCCTTTATTTGTTTATTTATTTTATTCTGTTGTCACCGGTAATTTGTTGGCAGTAAGAAATTGTCACAACTCACAACAAAACTATGTGCACACAGTGGCTAATGTTGACATGGTAAAGGTAGTGGTAATTGGTGTTCTTCTGATATGTCATAGTAGAAAAATGTAGCAGCTGGCCTTAGAATCCTATCCGAGGTAGCATTGTAGGATTTTCTATGATGTGCAGTAGCCTGATCATGAATAAATTGTTTTGTCTACCTAACTATAGTGCTTTATGAGAAAACTTCCATTTTGCAAAATTTTATTCAAAAACATTTCAGCCTTTGAATCTTAAAATCTCAGTTATAAGCTGTCAGAAGGCTGAAGTACATGCCCATCGGTTTATTGAGCCATGGATCTTGTGCCAATTGTAAAAGGAGTATTCTAACACCAACTTTGAGCCATGGGTCTTGTCTTATCCAATGGTTTGAATCCATTCAAATTAGTTAAGGGGTTCGACATCAACCAGGAGAAAGAAAGATCCACTTTAATGCTTTCTCCAGTATGATCTCTTATGATACTAATTGATGTGTTCTCCCTTTACTAGAAGTCCCTCTTCTCTCTTATCTCTCTCTATTTGTGGGTAACTCTTTGGGTAGGTAAGTAGGTTGGCCTCTGAAGAGGTTGGGCTTTCTCATCATTAGATGCATGTCGATACTGTTATACATTTACAAAATTAGCACTTTTGATTTTTATTTCTCTGTTTTCTTTGGGTCTTCTATCTAGGCTAACATTCTGCACTACAATGAAGAAGCAATCAAGAAAATGACTGGTTCAACTAATATGCTTGCTGAGTCACTAAAATCTCAGTTGTTGGATAACTTTTCAAGGGATGATTCTGGAAGCAAAATGTATAAATCTAATGAGTCACATTCTCTCAGTGCTGCTGCCAAGGATATAGAGATGCCCCTACCTCCTTTTGCTCTTGCTCCCTTGCAACATGGAATTAGGTGGGTTTGAAGATTAATGAATATGCTCCTTTTAAGAGAGGTTAACATATAAAGATTTCTTTTGAGTTTTGTAAAAATAATTCAAAGCTCCCCTTTATTTTCAAAATATTTAATGTAGTTCAATTTTAATTTTCTTACTAAAGTAACCTCTGTACTAAATACTTAAGAGGGTATTTTGTTCAGTTAAGAACAGAAGGTATTTTAGCTACAACAATAATGTTAACAGGTCAATGGAGGATATTTTAGTTGAAAATTTTGAACTTGTAGCAAAGAGCAGCATATTTTTTTGTTTCAAACAATGTCTGTGTATACTTTAAAAGTAAATATCAGGTATATGCAATTTTTAGTAAAGTTCACAGGAGGTGCAACAATTTTCTCTTTAATAAAATATCTGATTTTCCTTACATATCTCTTCCATATATTTTCCCCATCATGAATCGTCTCCATGCTGGTCTGCATGAAATCTAAACGAACTTTAACGTAGATTGTCTTTTTTTGCATATATTAATAATGTTATCATACATTTCATTTGCCTTTTTATTAGCTGTTAGGTACATCTCTCTCTCTCTCTCAAAAGGATGAGATTATTTCTATAATTCTTTTGCTTATACTTTATTTTAATGTCAGGAAGACCATGCGATGTTTCTGAAGTATTAACTGACTTGGTTGATGCTGCAAGACCTCTTGCCCAGAATCAAAACTGCCTAATAGAACTAAATGAACTCTCATCCCCTTCGCTAGCTGCTGTAGAAGGACCTGCTTTGCGTCAGGCTTTTAGCAATCTCATTGAAGGGGCTTTACTACGTACACATGTTGGTGGTAAGGTTGAAATTTTGTGTACTGATGCACCAGCAGGTGGTACCCTTGTAATCATTGATGATGATGGTCCTGACATGCAATATATGGTAAATCCAGTTGACTCCCTGCCATGCTAACTTGCTTTTTTTCTTTACTAAAATGTAAATATAATCAAACTTGTAACTTTTGTTATACATGTGTGCTAGTAGCATTTCCATGGGGAACTGTCAAATGGAAGACATGGTAGAGATAGGGTGGAAAATAATCTCTTATTAAAGAACAACTTTACTAGATAGTGGTTGAGGTAGGGGATAGGAGTATAAAGTTTAAGGTGAAGATAGTCAATCAGAATCAATTAAGCAGAGATCTCACTCAATCTTTCTAATAGCTGGTGGGGAATCTTCAGAACAAAATTAATTGACAAAAACCAAATGACTAGTGCAAAATAGATCAATGATTCCTACTTATAATATATATAACTAATAGGACTTCATAATTGGCATTGCTTCTCTTCCACTAAGTTAGTGTTTGTGTGGATTGGTGGTAGAAACTACTTTTCTAACATAATTTATGACATACAGGTAAGTATGTGAGAGGAGTTTTGTCTTGGCTTGCATGAATATGCTTTCCTAATACAAATCTAACCAGGCCTTGACACAACCTCCTTATCTGCTGAGTGAACATGACTCAAGTACCCATTGCCTCACCATGCTCTCCCCTAATCATGATTTTTCCCTCACTTCATGACTCAACTAGTTCCCTTGATGACTAGGCATCTGATCTGGTGTCTGACCAGGTGTCCCATGCCTAGGCATCCTGAGTCTAGAGAACGTGATCAAAGGCCTCTTATCAGAAAGGGAGAGCAAGTTTCTCTCTCCCCTCTTATAATAGCCTAGGATGTTTTTCTCAAGTTCAGGGGATGAATTCAATACAAAACTGTCTGACAGCCTACCTCTAACATTTATAGTCATTAGTAGTATAAAGGAATGATAGAAGATGAAGCCACTTAGGCTACTCAAGTGGTAAGGGTGGGATGGGATATGTAGAGGTTAAGAGATCAAACACTTCTGATGTATCAAAACAACGACAACAAAGAAACCAACAACAACAGAAAATATGACAAAATAAAACATAATGGTATTGGCCTTTCTGCTATCGCACCCCATTCTCCTCTATTAATCTACTTTTATGATGACTAGTCAGATCCACTCACCCCCTTCTCCAGCTGATCTCTTCTTGAGTAAGTAAATATTGGACGGCCTCTCAATCTTCTGAGAGGATGAGTACTTTTAGTTCGAAAATGTTATTTGAGAACTATTGGATAAATTTTATAAAACTTTAACATCATTAAAAAAATTAAATATTAATATGAAGTGCATGAAATTCAATTTCTTAAGGATGCAGTTGTCTAACCTTTTAATCTTGAAACCTTTCTTGTTCACCCCAATGTTTTGGTAAGTTACACCTTTGGAATGTAAGTTAGATGCATCAACTGATGGAGTGATGGATGATTATAAATTAATTTGCAGCTTTTCCCCCATTTTCATCTTCTTTATGAAAGCATACAGGGACATCTTCTGTCTTCTGTTTATAGATATTCTTTGACTCTCGCATTTTTTCTAGAGACAAAGTGGGAAGTTGCTGGATAATTTGTGTGCCTGTTAACTAGGATACTTTGTTGTCATAAGTGTATAATATTATTAGGAAAAAGAAAAAAGATAAGGTCAAGGGCATTAGACAAAGGTGATAGATCATTAATGTTAAGCTTGCATGCTTCTAATGGTATTGATGGTTGCTTCCAATACAACTGATGATGAATTCCTTAGTTAGGACTGAGGACATTTCTTTTTGTGAGAGAACTTTGTTGATTATGAACTTGTCTGCAGACCCAGATGCATTCTCTAACATCATATGGGCCCGAACTCTTGTCTGAAGATATGGTTGAAGACAACATGACATGGAATTTTGTTGCGGGTCTGAGTATTGCCCGTGAGATACTTGAGAGCTATGGTTGTGTTGTGCGAGTTGTATCCCCTCAAATCCGGGATGCACCTCTAGGGGCTGGTGGAACTCGTGTGGAACTCTGGCTTCCATCATCCATTGCAAACTCTGATTTGAGCAACCACGTGCAAGAGTTATGACAATGCTTTTGTGTTGTCCATAATAGGTTAATAGAAACATTTCAAACTGATCCTACCATATTTTAGAAAGTGAACGAGGTAATTGGATAAGGTGGTCTGGTATGTATGAGTCCGACTCCCCTCCCCTACTTTCCCATCCCTTTCCTCTCCTTTACCCAAAACTACTCCATTTTGGGTGTAAAAAAGGGAGGTTAGGCCTTTTCGTTTTTTCAAAAAATAACATTCAGCACCTGAGGTATTTTTTTAGTGGCACTCAATATGCTAAAATATTTTTGTGTATCTAGCACCTTAACATATTTTTCTAATTGCAAGGAGCATTCTAAACTCAAGATGCAGAGTGTTGATGAAAGAAATATTTCAAGGGCTTAGATGCAGGGAAAAAAAAAAAGAATATTGGGTATTATTGAAAAAATTATTTAGGGTACTAAGTGAGCTAAAAAATTTATGGTATTGGGTGTTATAGAAAAAGAATACTTTAGGGTGCAGTTTGCTGAACAGTAGTTACTATTGACAAGTATTTGAGAGTGCTTAGTGTATCAGAAATTATTTTAGGATACTAAGTGTTAGTGAAAAAATACTTCAAGGTGGTTGGTGTTATTTTTGAGAGAGAGAAATGGCCCAACCTCCCTGTTTAAACACCCAAAACAGTGTAGTATTGGGTAAAGGAGAGGAAAGGAATGGGAAAGTATGGAAGAGGAGCCGGACTCAATATGTATTAAGAATTATTGCGTCAATCACTGTAAGAGACCATAGAGCTTTTGTGTTGCCTCTGGGTCTTGTATATAGTATGCATGATAGCTCATGGTATATGGTTCATTGTACAATTTTATCCTTAATGCAATGCATAAATGATAGACACCGTAGAGTTTTAAGCTTCTGCTGGTTATTATGTTGCTGCTGGGTTGCTAGTTTGCTCCTTTTTGTTCAGGGAGCTGGTTGGGTTATGATCTAGGGGAAATTTGTTGACAAGGAAATGCGATAAAGTTTTAATGAATTGCTCATTATCCCATTTGTTGGTTTAGCCTTTCATTTCATATCTGTCTGGTTTTTCACCTTTAATTTAGACAGTCCACGTTTGGACTGTTAATATGATGCCAAGATATGATTACTCATGCTTGATGTGATGTGATATTTTTTAAGCAGGATAAATTTTAAAATCTTAGGATATGTATTTATTGTTATCTACATTAAACAAATTAACATATGAAAATGAATAATACCAAAAATTTATTTTTAATCAATTATTTTAAAAATTATATACTAACTAATCAATAGATTAAGTACTATTGGAATATTTCGTAAGAAAAAACGCAAGGATACGAATGTTAAAAAATGAGATGTCTACATTTTTTATGTGTTGGAGGGAGCCGTAGAAGACCGTTTATATCAATTATTCATAGTCCAAGTCTATATTAGTTTATTTTTTTGTACAGAATACTATTTTACAGAGACGCCATAATCGTAGTAAAGAGCAATCTTCTTTTTTTGCCAACTTTGATTGAAATTGGAAGTTGAACAAGGATTAACACCATTATCATATAAAAGAGAGCATGAAGACACTTCAACGAGAGACTAAACAATAATGACGCACTAGAGTCTCAAAATGCATGGTTTGAACAAGGAAAAGAATTTCTTAGCCATCTTTTGAATTTTTCCTGATCTACTTGATGTTCCCCCTTTTGTTAAGCGTTCTCTTGCAAATGATATTATCTTATCATTAGCTTTGTAGATAAAATGAGACAAGTTCTTATATTTGTATGAAACAGTCGATTTTAATTTGATGATCCCTATCTAAGATGGGATGTGTAGAAAAGCTTCATGGATGGCTGATTCAGTTATTGGATTGACAGAATATCAAATAAAACTTCAGAAAAATATCATTTTGGTCCTAACCAAAAATAATAATACTCTTCCGGTCCTAAATATATGACATAGCTTATAATACAAATTGCATTACAAACTGTCTCTTATATTTAGGATTAGAGATAGTATTAAAATAAGTCACATAACTTACTAATAATAGTTATTTTACTTGTTAATGAAACTTTTCTGATATTATTTTTCTTAGTGACATTTATCCTAAAACTTCCGGGGACTTTGAGTTTTGGTGGGTGTTTGGTTTAGTATAAGATTTTTTTTTCCACTCTACGGGAAAAAGTGGGAAAAAAAGCCTCTAACTATTTATATCCTACAGCACAAAATCATTTAATCTAAATAAATATTTTTCTTGAAACTAAAATAGTAATTAATTAAGTAGAATTTAAAAAAGGTTTGTTTAATATTTTTAAACGCAATATTAAAAATTATAAAATAGAATTCAATTAAAATGATATTTTTATCTTTAACTTAAAAAAACTACATTTATTACAAAATAGTTTGACTTCTTCAGGTTTTTTAAAAATGAAACAAACATTTAATTATATAAACTTTGGAAAAAAAAGGTTTCTAACTTCTTATTGGGAAGTACTACTCTAATCATTTTTATAATTTCAGTTTGAAAAAGAATTTGGATCCTTATTATAAGTCCATCCAATGAGTAATTAATGACAATATTACAATTTTATCCCTATTAAATGTAAAGAGAGAAGAAAGAGGTGAACCACAATGTATAAAATATTTTTATACTCATTTATAAATAAAATTGAGAAAATTTATCAATTTATGATATATTTAATGAGTTGACTAACTTTTCTTGATATATGAAAAATAAAAAAAAAAGGACTTATGAAAACTTCAACAGATTAGAGTGATAGTCAACAGAAAAATTCTCCCTTGAACTAACTTAGATCGAGCTAAGATTATTCCCTATGTGAAGATTAATTTCCTTTTCAGCCTACTTGGTATGAGGGATAGGGATGGAAAACGGGGTGAGGAATATTTTTAGTTATTTTTTTTTAAAAAAAATGGGATTAAAAATTCTTAATTAATCATTTTTATTCTTTTATCATATTTCTTCTTTTTATTAACATTTTATAACCCCGCTTCTCCAATTTTTTTAAAAAATTGTACAGAAAAAGTGTCTCTCCAGTCTTGGTTCCGCCAAACCTAAGCAGCCCATTTAACTATACAAGACTTAAAGTTGAGGCTTAGACGACTGAATTTGAAACTGGGTAGCTTGGACGGTGGAATGAGGAGGATATCCAATAATCAATGGCCACGTGGAACCGTTAGTTTGAGGGGAAGTCAAAGTCCATTTAGATGGTCTAATAATGGGCCAGATTTATAGGGCTCACATGAATGCCTTGCCTAACTAAATTCTGAAAATTAATGCACCATCAAAAAAATGCCCACAACTTGGAACTAAAAGTCAATTCCTCTCATATCAAATTGACCTTAAAAACCCAATGAGAGTTGGCACAGATGGTAAAGAATCTAGGATTAGTCTCTTAGGATGTGGGTTCAATCCCCTCTGTCATTGCTGGGACTCCTTTAGTAGGCGATCTCGTAAGTCCCCAATAAGTGCTTATAGAACCTGGAGTCGTGCCCTAGTCATGGTGGGGGACTGGTGTCGAACCCCTCCAAAACTTTTTTCATATAAAAAAAAAAAAATTGACCTTAAAAAAATACCACTAGGACTATCTGCTAACCAACTTCATCCCACTTGATGGATAAAACAATATTTTGATTGGATGCAAAAGACTGGTATTTAGATTTACCAAATTATCCACTTTTTTATTTCCTTATTCAGTAGGGTTAAGGACTTAAGGTGCATTCAGTATTCTAAACAAATTCTTTTTTTTCATATATATACATCCAATATTTTAAAATATTTTTGTGGTCTATCAAACATTTTGAAGTATTTTTTCAGATGTTCTCATTAACCTAAATTATTTTTTGGTGCGCATAGCAGAATAAATTATTTTTTGGTGCATTCAAAACTTTAAATTACCTAAATTTTTAATTACAAAATAGTAAAAAAAGTATTTTAGGGTAATACGCGTACTTGAAACATGTTTTAGGGCACTGAATACAACATAAAAGCACTTTAAGGAATACTCACTAGATATACCTATAAAAATACTTTAGGGTTTTAAATGCACCTTAACGGATTACATATGACTCTTCTATCATGGGGAGAAAATCTTCCTAAATTAAAAAAATTTACAATGAATAATATAAACTTTCATGTATTTATGTAGATAACTCTCATACTAACAGTTACATTATTATTATTTACACGTATTTAAAAATTTAGGGAGCTTCTTTACAGATAATGCAAGAAAAATTAAGAATTGTATAATTGATGGTTGGAGGTTATATATTTAAATTTGAAAACTTAAAAGTTTTTTTTATTAAGTTTTAAAAGTTGTGCGGTTATTTGTTTATTCCCCATCTAAAGTTTAGGGGACGTTTTGTAGAGTTGGCAAATCATACTGAACCCCACCTATAAGTACTTGATCGATGGTACTTTTGTCGTTAAAGTGATCAATTAAACTAAGTCCTAATTAATTATGTAGTTTAGGGTCAACCTAGGTCATTCTCCCAAGGAACAAGCTGTGAGTTTTCTTTAGGTTAAAATTTAGGTGATGAAAAGATGCAGTGAAATATAAATGGACCTAAACTAAAATGTAAAACACTCTCCTATATGCAATTGACTCTAAAACCTATATGAAAATGAAACTAATCTATATGAGTTGAATGCAATTTTTGGGGGGTTTTCTTATGAGAAAATAATTAAAATCCTACTAAAAAGATTGATTAAAAGCAAATAAAATAATGAGATTTAATTCAGTGATGATGATGAAGGGGACAACTTAGGAATTGCATGGAGTCAACTTTCTTGACCTAAATCAATTAATTAGACCAAAAGGAGATTAATGAATTTAATTACCTAATCGAACATGGGAAACCCTCTAGCTCAATAACAACTATTCCATTAGAAAACTCATAATAAGCAGTGGCTAATTAAACCCGTTAAAAACCAACACAAAATAATCTTGGAAATCTTGTTTACAATTATCTAATTGAACAACCAGATAATTTATCAACTCAATTAAACAATTAAGATAATGAACTAAATTAATAATTAAATTAATAACGAAAACTCAATTACTAATTTAATTGACAATCTCAAGGTTGCAAACAGGAGTCCAGCCATAAGCATAAAACTTTAAATTATCAGTCTAATCCAAAAGAAATAAGTTTACAATCTAAAATTAGATTATTCTCAATTAACACAACTCGAAATCATTTAAAATTAAATTATTTTAAGTCTTGAATTAAAAAGATAAAAAAAAACAAAACTCCCTTGTGGTCTTCAAGTGTAAGCCTTAGACTTTAGCCTCCTTCATGCTCTTCCCAAGTTATCTCTCAAATAATTTAAGCTTCCATGGACTTTCCCTCACCAAGCCTTGAGAACGTCACTGCCGCCATGAGGAAATATTCAGGAGAATTGCTTGATAAATTCCAATACGTCACCTCCGCATCCACTGTACATATACATATATAAATATATATGAGATGGATTCCTTGGTGAATTTACGGAGGTGGGACCGAGAGAATCAATGAATAAAAGGAATTGGAATTGCGTGTGCCGTGCGTGAATGGAAGAATACAAGGAATTGATTAATTCAATTCAGCTCGGCGTGTGTCCCTCTCGCGACGTGTTTCTTCAATTCTTTCTTCCGTGTCGCGGATGTAGCTTGCGGCATTCAGTGTTTCAAGCTTTCAAAACCTAGGTTAATTAAAGAGGAGGAAGTGAGAGCTTTTTTGGGTATTAACTTGAACCCAATAAAATTTAAGAAGTCCAATAAGTTATACCATTGGGTTTCTTTTTAGCTTCCCTGAAAAATTCTGCACTTATAGGATATTATAAAATCACCACCTATCATATATCAAGAGATATTATTTAATCAGAATATTAATAATTTAAGCCCAATATCTTATAATTAATTTATATTTACATTATTTCCTAAAATAAGCTAACAATTTAAATATTATCTAATAATTCCAAATTAGCCTAAAATAATCCCCAAAATAAATGAATAAGGTGGGATAAAAATATGAAAACTGGGATTTATCAGTACTTTTATCTCAAATTTGCCCATTCTCTCAAGCATAGCCCTAATATAATTGACAGAATTCAAGGACAGGCTTTAAAATCTGAATTACTTATTTAAGAAATAAATAAATCAGGTTTTGTGTGTGTGTAAACTTCAAAAGACCAAAAATAAATGTCTAAATGATCTAATTAAGCTACAAATTGAATGATATAAATATAAAGGAAAAACATAAATTATCTTAATGTTCAAATTTTAAATTTTTCATTTCAAATACAAAACTAAAAATTTTCTGTGTCTATATTGTGTTCATCCGAAAATAGAATATTTAACTCAATATAAGTCTTAAGCCTTACAAGGGTTGGGATCAAACTCTTTATCAGGAAGCATTAAGAGGTAGGGATTGGACCAAATTACATTAATTAGTACTCGTATGAACGATACCTAAAATTAGAAATGCCATGAAAGTGAGATTACAATAAAACCACCTCCCTTTGGTATTATTGGTGAAGCAGCATTGAGATTGAAAATTTTGGGACGAAATTGTCCTTGCATATAATAATTTTTAACCTGAAGTACCCTCATCCTATTTCTTACCTTGACACTCAATCTCTCTCACTTCTCCATGCTCGTCTTTTATCCCATCTCCGTTCATCTTCTCTTTTCTCTCCAACCTACTCGGTTTTTGCCAGCAATGATCACCATCCTTTGTCTCTCCCCTCTATCTAATACATTTTTCTTCTATGTTGACATGAAATTCTCCACTTCATACAATTATGGTTTACAATCTTTGTTTATGTTGAATTTTCCTTTTAACTTTGTTACGAATACGTAAAATGTGGACTCAGCCCAACAATCAAAAAGCCCAAACACAAAGGTCTACTGACAATCTTAACAATCCCCTTGGATTAAAGAGCAATCTATCAATATATCTATCAAAACCACAACTACCCACAAATCAAAGATATATTATTAAAAGATATCTTTTAATGATAAGATAACGCAACCCATGAATTTAGGGTTCGGGTAAACCGATAAATAGAATAGAAATCCTAATAAGGTACACATGCTCTGACTTTAGCTTTTATCATTCTGCATACACAGAGCACACACCTCCACTTCCCTTTGGCTATAAGCCTATTGGTTATATTCGAACTACGTGGATTTAAATCCCTCAAAGCGGTAAGTAGACCTCTAGGATTTCACCCCAGGCCAAGTCCAAATTGTGTTCTACAACTGAACAAATTTTTTCTTTAATTTATTGAATAATCTTTGGAAATCTTAGCCACATATTTTATTCTCTGTGAATTAACAAATCTACTTTTTTATTCTAGTTCAATATGCTTTTTTCAATATTCAATTTCGACACATTTGGAATCTCCACCTTGCTTATTGTTAATAGATGATATAATATTATATGCTATATTAATATGAAAAAAAGATAGAAAAATACTATTAAAATTGGAAAAAAGAAAAATAAGTATACTGAATTTCAATAATTTTTTTAAAAAACTAATTTCAAATTTTGAAAATGTTGCTAAATGTGAGAAATTACCTTATTATTCTTTGTTGTTTTTTTTTTTTTAAATTCTCAAACCCTCTAGGTGATCGCTGGAGCTTTGGTGCCCGTGGCAACCGTGACCAGAGCTCCAATGACCTTGCTAGCAACCGGCTGTTGAAGCTCTGATGGCCTGATATTTTTTTTTTAATTTTTCAAATATAATTCATCAATATATATATTTGAGTTGTTGATACATATACTAAAGTTATAAATAAGATATGTACCAATTGAATATTTTCTATTAACTACTTTTGTTTTATGGTTAACAACTCAAATATACATTTTGTTTAAAACACAACATTTTAAAATTTCAGAATAGTCACTTGAGACTTATATGTCATTTTCATATATTAACAGATTTTTTTGTGGGGGTTATTCAAGTACAAATGGTACTTATTTAAAAATCCCAAACCTTTTTTGTGACATAAAAAAGGTTCGGATAATGATATCAAATGTCCGTAATTGTCACTTTCATTTTCTCTTAATATAAAAAAAAGTGCATCATACTAATCAAGCGAGGAATAGGTGGTAGTAATTGCTATCGAATTCCTTAAATTACGGTAACGTCACTTGGAAAAAGAAATGTATAAAACTGCACGGGTTACTTCTCCGGAGAGAATTTCCTTATCACGTTCGCCAAATTAGTAGTCTTATTTTTCTTTTTTAATTAATGCAATGATTTTTTTAATTAAGGGTTAAAGTATATCCAACATCCTAATATATTTTTTAAGGTGTATCTAGTGCTTTAAAATATTGTATTGTGCTCCTAAAATATTTGTTCTAGTGCGTCAAACACTCTAAATTACTCTTTTTTATAAGATTTATATACATAATTTGATTAGATTAAAAAATTAGTTAATATAATATTTATTTTCTAAACGAACCATAATTACATTAAGTTCTTTATATCCATTACATTAAGTTTATTAATTTCATAAGACCATGAGTCTTATTATTATTTTTCATGTGGGTTTATAGTTAAATGGTAATAATACAAAAACACGACACATGGTCGCATGTGATTTGATATGAAAACTTGATGAAATAGATATAACAAATAAGGAACTTGATCAAGGTATTTTCCTTTTTAAAATACCTCAGTCATCGTCTTTAATTATTCCATTCACACTCCTTCCTCCTGGATTATTAATGAAGGAGTATTAATAGTGTAATATTTACACATATAAAAAAGAAGTCTTATATCTAATATCAAGATCAACTTCTTGAGTATTTTTTTAGTGTATTCAACCCCTTGATTTTTTTTTCTAGGTGTATCCAGCATCCTAAATTTTCTAAATTGTTAAGTGCAGAATTGTAAAAAATAAAAATATGGTAAGGTAATGGATGCACATAAAAAAAAAAAAACTTATACACCACAAAATATTTTATGATATTGGGTAGACCTTGAAAAAAAGAGTACATCTTGATTGTGATGCATCTTAACCCACTAAAGACAAGGATTGAAACATCAATTGTGTTTGATTTGAGTGGAGAGGAGATTTTTTTTCTCATTTACTAAATAGTCCACGGACTCCATTGTAATTTCAATTTCTGACTTCCCATGCGCTTACATTGGAGACTAGAAATATTTACTAAATTTCATGTGTAATTGAATAGACGTATGCCCTCAAAACCCAACACATCATAAACATCACCGAGATAGAATTCTAATTTTTGAGGCCGGTTGAGTAAAGGAGAAGCCATAAAACAATGACTTTAAAATTTTTTTCCCCCTACCATACTGCCATAGGTATGTGTATGTGTGTATGGAGCTACGGTGACATATATCTCATTTCTATTTTGACTAATTAAAATATAATAACCCATGTTACATTAATTCTACATGATAGATGATGAGTCATTTAGAGAAAAAAAAAATCAAAATTTCCACTTACCATTCTTAAAATTATAAAATTTGAATTTTTGCAGATTATCATGTGTCATATAACATTAAAATAAGATAAATTATTATATTTTAATTAGTTAGAATATAGTTGAATGATTTAAGATTTTGTCATCCATTCACTCAACTTTTTTCTTTAAAAGAATAAGATTGTATTTTGGGCGAGGAGTCGTATTTTATTTTCAAAATTTGAAAGGGGAAGAGAACTTGAAAAAAACCAGAAAATCTCCCTCATTTGATTCCTTAAGCCAGTCAAATCTCTCAAAGATCTTGTTCGCTAGTGCTGAAAACCCAAACCCAATACGAAAAAGACTCTGTTTGTTATTTCTTTATTTTGCTTTCGCCGGTGAATTCTCTGTTTCTTTGTCTCGTTCTTCGCTGGTTTCTTTCGGTGAAGCAGAACCCCAACTCCTCAGAGCTCCGATTCCAATTAGCAGCGAGTGTTATTTCTCGTTTTGACTGAGCATTTCATTAGAGCTCCCTCCTTTTGCCAGATCTTGCTTCGATTATCAGGACTGTTACAGGTATCTTTGGGTTAATCTAATTAATTACCCAATTTTCTTGTGTATTTGTTTTGAATAGTATTACATTGAAGTGGAGATGCTGCTAGGTTCAAGCTATTTCTAGTCGCTTACTTCTTTGGAGTATCCCGTGTATTAGGCTATTTTTTTTTGAGCAATTTGAGATCACGTGTTCCAAATTTTGAACGTTTTGACTACATTCCCTTTAGTTGCAAGCTTCGGGTGGACTTTCTGCCTGGTCGATTTCGGTAGCTAAACTCTAGCGAGAAAATTTCTCCAACCTACGAGGTTTTAATATTTGAGGATTTAATTTAGGCTTCTATTAGGGATGGTTTTTCCCATGGGTTTCCGTAGGCTAAGGGGCGCAGCTGTGTTGTCTTACTTGACTAGTTTTATTAATTTTTATTATATCCAGAGGGTATTTCCACAATTATGCAAAAATTGATGCGTGGATGTGCGACTGCGGTGGTGCTGAGTTTGGAAATGTCACCTTGTTGAATTATATTTAATTAAAGAACTCACTTGATTTGCTTGCTTTATATAGTTACTTGCGGAGTTTATGGGGGTAAAGCACATGTTTTTCTTTCTTATGGTTCACTTAAACTATTTCAAGAATGGCTGCTTAAAATTTTTAGTTCCTTTACCATTTCTTCTAGCACACTTGTATTTGAAAAATAGTATGACTTGTGAATAATAGTGGTATATTTAAGCGTTTAGGGATATCCATAGAGCATAATCTTTTCCCCTCATAAAAATGCGTACATGGTGTATTTTCCTCCTATTGTTCGTTTGAACTACTGTCTTGTTCCATTCTTTTAACAAATTCAGTTGTCTTCCGTGTACATTTTAGCAGGAGCTGTATTCTAATAATTGGTACTTCTGTTTCATACTTGGAGGATCCGTGCCACTTTCTATATTTTGCATGTAATTTTATGAACATACAGTTAGAGAAGTTTTATGATGGGGATCATTTCTCGCAGGTTAAGTCATATTTAGATTTTTTTTTTATTTTTTTTTCCATACTAATTATTGTCAGTAATGATTTTCAAGTGACACCAGCTTCTTTTTTTGCTGCAGTCCAACTCATAGAAAACCACGTGAAAGTATGAGGCTTATCGTAACTACCTTTATTGGAGTGATTTTTGGATTCTTCATAGGAGTATCATTCCCAAAATTGTCAATAACAAAGGTTTGGCATGCTTTCTGTTTCCTCATTCTGTTCAGGGCGTACCTTATAAATTAGTGGAATATTCAAATATTTAATGTTGGTGTGATGCCATTGTAGTTATGAATTGAAAACTTTGACCATGATCTTACTGTTGAATCTCCCATGTCTCTTGTTTCTTCATCCTTCCAAGGGTGCACCTTATATTTGAGTGAATATCTGAATACTCCTTGATAATGTGTTGTTATTACATTTTTGTGGGACAATAACGGTGATTATAATTTTGCAGTTGACTCTTCCATACAGCCTGCTTCCATCCGTTGATCTCAATTACATTGAAGACAAATATACAGGTAGCTATACTTGGTCTTTCATGAAGGGTTCCAACAGAAGCTCATCTCAAGATCAATCATTGATTGATTCATCAAAGGTGCACTTCTTTTCCTCTCATTGTCTGTAAGGTATTCATACCATCTTTGATTGAGGGGATGAGAATAGACACTTCGGCTATAATGTTATAAATAAGTCCTCAAATTCATCCAAGATTATGCACTTATAGTATTATTTATGAAGGACGATACAGAAGGCAGTGGATTTCACTTCAGTCTTGCTGCACCAAACGAAGAATTTGCATACCAAATATACTTTTCTTTACATACCAAATATATTTTTTGGCCCATTATGGTTTATTCCTTTTCTTCCTGCATTCCAATTCCAATTTCTTTAGAAATCATAGCCAACTTACCATATGGGCCTTGAATATTCTGGGGAGTATTTTTTGCCAACATATTTGGAAGCATGCCTAATGAACAAAACAGGGTGTATTAATGTATTCCTTACAGAACTCCTTTTCTTGTATTTTGATATGCTATTGTTGAAATGGCCATTTAACTATAGTGTTGAGTATGCGTTGCAAGCACATGCTGTAGATATGTTACAATAGTTTAGAGGATGAAAATAGGCTAAAGCGACTTGAGAATAGCAAAAGGACTCTCTCTTTCACCATCCAACTTTTTCCATTGTTATAAATCATGTTTTAACACAAATTCTTTAAATAGTTGGCCACTTGTATTATTATTGAAAAATTCTTTTTTATTATCATGTAATCATATTCATATTGGAAAAAAAATATGTTGTCAAAAATTATATTGATCAGATATTCACTCTATATTTACTCACTTATTTGCAGATCTGGGTTCCATCAAATCCAAGAGGTGCAGAAATGTTACCTCCTGGAATAATTGAAGCTGAGTCAGACTTTTACTTGCGTAGATTGTGGGGTAAACCTAGTGAGGTGTGTACACTAAAAACACTTATCGCTTACCTTCGCTGTGCTTGTACATGACCTCCAATTGTTATAAGAGAAATTGCTTTATATTTTATTTTATTTCTTTTGATTCTTCTATTATTTCTAAATGTTTTTCCTTGTTGGGGTGTGGTTGTTACATAGAGTGAGTCTCTTTCAGGGAACAGAATTGAAGCAACAGACTGAGGTGCTGTTGAGCCTTTTACAGCTATTAATGTAACATGTTATAGCGTGGTCTTAAATGTATATGGCAACACTACTAAGGGGCTATGTTATGAAATAAACTTGCTGTAGGTGCCGCCCCCGCGTTTGAGAATGAAATGATTTTTGGAAGAATATGACATTGAAAAGTAGTTTGCTACAATTTTTTACTCCAGCTTTATTTCATATTGTTGTTCGGTTAATATGTGTGCATTTATTTTGTTGTTTCTTGCAGGATTTAACCTTTAAGCCAAAGTACCTTGTAACCTTCACTGTTGGCTATAATCTAAAGGACAATATTGATGCAGCTGTTAAAAAGGTATCTATTTTCTCTTTTTGACTGCATGTTTGTATTTATCTTTGTGTCTTGTGTCTTGATATGTTTCTTGAACAGTTCTCAGAGAACTTCACAATCCTTCTCTTTCATTATGACGGCCGAACAAGTGAGTGGGATGAGTTTGAGTGGTCCAAGAAGGCCATTCATATAAGTGCTCGTAAACAGACCAAATGGTTAGAAGCTTAATATTATTACCTCTTTTTTTATACTACCTATAATTTTTTTTTTTTGCTTAAATTGATGGTTACCATCTGTTTCCTCAACACCTAGGTGGTATGCCAAGCGGTTTCTGCATCCTGACATTGTGGCACCATATGACTATATATTTATATGGGATGAAGACCTAGGGGTTGAGCATTTTAATGCAGAGGAGTGAGCATTTGATATGAAATACTTTTTATCATGTTTTATTTTTGTTTTTCTTCTTTGGCCAAAGTTTTATTTCTGTCTCACTGAAGATGTTTTATGTCCCTTTTAACTACTCAATTGCAGATACTTAAAGCTGGTCAGGAAGCATGGATTAGAGATTTCACAGCCCGGTCTGGAACCTAATAGAGGCTTGACATGGCAGATGACAAAGAGAAGAGGTGATCAAGAAGTTCACAAGTAAGAATTATGGGAGTACTATATTGGTTTTTCTTGTGGGGCATGTATTGTGTAAGAATGGAAACTAATTGTTTATTTGTTGAATTTTCGTCAGAGTAACAGAGGAGAAACCCGGATGGTGTTCTGACCCTCATCTACCTCCCTGTGCGGCGTAAGTAACCGTTGGTTGATAAAGTACTATTATTGTACTGTGGAAGTTTTTTCTGTTTTGATCATATCACCCCAATTCAGGTTTGTGGAGATTATGACCCCAGTGTTTTCACGAGATGCTTGGCGCTGTGTGTGGCATATGATTCAGGTTTGAACTCTCGTCCAAAATTAATAAATGCCTTTCATATTAAAGTTATTGAATTGATTAGATTACTTTTTGAGTTAAGCACTTGTTTGTCCCAATCACTGAAAATTGTAAGCTTTGTTACTGCAGAACGACTTGATCCATGGGTGGGGCCTTGATTTTTCTCTTAGAAAATGTGTTGAGGCAAGTCCATTCTGTTATTACTTTATCAAAATCTATTTTCTTAACTGTTTAGAATTCTTATTTTCTTGTGTTGGCAGTAGCCTTAGTAGAGGCACAATTCAAAGAGAAGAAAAATAAATTACAAAGTGACACGCAACGTACTTTAGACTGATTCCTCTCTGCCTGATACAGCCTGCTCATGAGAAGATCGGAGTTGTTGATTCTCAGTGGATTGTCCACCAAGGTGTTCCTTCACTAGGGAATCAGGTAATTTTTGTGCCATGGTTAAGTTTATTTGATTCATTAATTATTAACAATTTTTCCCAATAAAAACCAAATATAAAAAGATGGCAGAAAAGAGACTCTTATGTATTTTACTGTGCTTTGTAGGGAGAAGCACAAACTGGGAAAGCACCATGGCAGGGGGTATATATTGAATGATTCATTTATTTCTTTTAGCTTTATTACATTTTTGCGGGTTGCTGACATACTTGATACTTCTAATGATCAATACACACAATAACGTGTTTCGTTCATTTTTCTCACCCAAACATATAATTACATTAAATTAATGAAGAACTCGAATGTTTATAGTGAGGGAAGGTTTTATATTTGATGCAATACCGCCTCTGATTTTTTATATAAGATCTACTTAGTTTTGATGGGTCGACTAAGAAAATTAGTTATTTGTCAAAAATATGTATTGGTGTCCCTAACATACCCCTCTTAAATCATTTTCATTTAAATTCCCTAACATGTGCAATCAATAGGGATAATTTATGAAATAATTATAAACATATGGAACAAAGTGGATTATTCTTATATTTATGATCAAATTCAATCCTCCAAGTAGCTCTTATATTAAGGACTAGATGTAGTATTTTTTATTAATTGTCTGATATTTTCATGGTTGTGGTGACAGGTGAGGGAAAGATGTAGAAAGGAGTGGACTATGTTCCAGAGTCGGCTTACAAATGCTGAAAACAGATATTACAAGGCCTTTGGTATTGATCCTTCCAATTCCACAGCTCATTAGGCTCAATAATGAGGAAAGAAAAAAAATTGACAAATATACAGCTGCTGTTGTCGGCCTGCCATCAGCTTCACTGCCGCCGCCACCTCCACCTCCACCACAACTGTGCTTAGTTGTTTTCATTACAATTTTTTTATACCTTGTTCTCAATTCTCACGTATGTAGCCTCCTCGGTTATGTCAAGGAGAGAGTCCTAGTTTAGGACAATCTGGAACCCTTTCGATGTATCTGGTTTATTTGATTATATCATTAATATTATATAATCATATCATATTCTTGGAAACCCACTGATCGAGCAGAGTGAATTTTTTTTTTGATAATAAGCAGAGTGAAAATTCTAATGGCGTATATTTGAGAGCAAGGGGGACATAGGAAGCTGTCTGTTCACCTGCTGTAACGGAGGCAGGCCTACACACAAGCTGATGGTATTCCTTTTGTTCACAACCAAGGAAACAAGATACTGATAATACCAATCAATCATCTTTTAGCCCAATATCTTCGTAAAGATAAAGGATATTCATTAGAATTTAAGGAAAATGGGTGAAAAGTTTTTGTGAAAATTTTATTGGCAAGAACAACCTTTATTTTTATATATAAAAAGTACTGCTACTTTGAATGATTTCATAGGTAGAAAGTATTATTTGAATTCAGTTCCACTTTTCACTAAATTTTCAATTTACTTCAATACTGCAATGTGGAGTTATATGAATGGTGAGTCTTTAAATAATGGTAAGGGTTATTACTATTTTGTGATTTGAAGGTTACGGGTTCAAATCTTGAAAACAAACTTTATTTGTGAAGGTAAAGTTGTTAACATCTATCCATCTTCAGATGTCACTTGGTGGGATCTTGTAAATTGAGCGGTCTTTTTCTCCTGTTTTGGAGCTATCTGTGTGATGGGGTGATATTGGTTTTATTGTGATATGGATTTGTTTTATTGGATTAACTCGTTCATTTGGAAGCCGAAAAGGTTTGGAAGTTGGATATGTGATGGAAGGGACAAATGAGATTAAAATGTATTTCCTCCTGAGCTTGAATATAAGATATAATTAATTTTTTTTAAAAGAGTAAAGAAATTAAATTAGTTATTTAATTATATCAAATTGTCTATCGTTATATTATATGTTAGTTCATAAGTTAGGTACAATAGTTTTGAAAAAAAATGATAAATATAAATATTTTAAAATAATTTAATTAGTTTCTTTAATCTCAATAAAAAAAAATAAAACTTCATTTCATATTTAAAAGCGGAGGGAGTACTATTTAGAGGTTAAGCCGGAAAGGAGAATGCTAAGCCTCATAACTAAAAGGTCAGCATTGCTGCCACCAGTCACAACGGCTGTGGCCACCACTTGTCTCCACACAACACGTGGCTTCCTCTTCTTTCTTCACATTTCTTGTGAGCATCACCCACTTGCAGATTTCATATTTTTATTTGAGTGGTGGATTTTTTGTCAAGCTTCTCTCTGGATTTTTCCTGTTCTATCGACTATAAAATAGGCTTATAGGAAAAATCCTAAAAAAATACCACACAAATTTTAAAATTATTTAAAAGTCACAGGAATAAGCAAATAGACAAATAAGGAATAAAGTAGGAATCACTAATAAGAGATTTTGAAATGTTGGTACTTTTACCAATTTATCCCTTACACACTACATATCAAATGACATTGAAATGATAAATATTTTTACAAATAAGTAAAGTCAATAATTAAAACGTTATATTCTTACTTTTTTAAATTGACATTTAATCACGACAAGATTTGTAAAGGTATTTACCATTTTTATAATGCTATATACTCCTCTGGTCCTAAAATATAAGACATAATTTATTGTCTAATTTGCACTATAAATTATATTCTATATTTAAGACCGAAGGTAGTATTGCTTATAATAAGTGTAATCAATGAGAGACAATTTTATAAAAACATCAACTCCTTAAAATCATAGATTCCTACCATCTTCCTACCATTAAAAGTATAGATATTTTAAAGTAATTTAATTAACTTTTTTAATATCTTAAAAAAAGTCAATTCTATTTTATATTTAAAACTAGAGAGAGTATTTTTAATTTTAATTTTTTTTTGATATTTTCCCTATTTTATAAATAAATATGGACGTCTTAAGAACTTTTCAATTGAAGAAAAATCCAAAACCCGTGGGATTTTGTTGACAATATCATTTTGGGCAAGAAATTGGTATGAGTTGGTTTTTGGAGGTGCCTCATGACAAGGGCAATTTTTACTATCTGAAATGTAGAAGCTAGTTAAATGGTTTATTCTAGTTCTAAACTTAAAACCTCAATCTTTTTTAATCTCTCATTTATTTTCTTTTCCAAATCACATCTTTAGTTAGATTCTTGTATAATGTATAAATTTCATTGATAGTTCAATCCAATATAAATAATTATAAATAAGGTATTTTTAGAAAAATCAATACATTTTTTAATAAATAATTAATTTAACTTATTTTTTTTAATCTATGTGGATTGATTAACTTGTTCTTTTACTCATTTATTACGAGAAGTAAGGGCAGAGCCAGGAATTGCAGTTAGAGGGCAAAAATTAGAGAATAAAACTTAGATATTTATGAAATTTTATTTTAGGGGGAGAAAATTACAAAGTAGAACCTAGATGTATGAAACTATATTTCAGCCCTATAAATATTTCAATATTTTCATTTTAGTCCCTTTATGTTAGAGTCAGGAAATCGGGTCAAACTCGTCTGGCCGGCCCTGGCTCTTCAAGGGCCGGGCTTGAAAATTAGATGAGATAAATGAAATAAGCCCTACAGGGTCGGCTCTGTGGGGCCTCGATCTTAAAAGGGCCAGCCTGTAGGGCCTTGGGCCAACCTTTTTAATGGATGTGTTCATGATGTAAGAGAAGAAATTTATGATATTCTTACTCATGAAACAAAGCCTACTACTTAAATTGAAGTGTAATTAAATATCTTTGAAATTGATGATAGTGGTAAAGAAGATGACAACGACAGTCATCATACTAATGTTTCTTAGCGACATGCTTCTTATGTTTTATGTGAATTATTTATAGACAATAGTTTACTTTTAATTATGAATTAGTGAATTTAATTATTTGTTAGATGATTCGTGTTGTTTGAATATTAATATTGACAACATTTATTTGATAAATTAAAACTTTAATTGTTGTAATTTACTAATTATTTATTTGAAAACAAACGGAGGAAAAATAATTAAAATTTGAAATAGTAACTTCCGGGCCCTATAGGACCGACTTTGGCCCTGGTGCTATCAGGTCGGGTTTCAAAAAGCATATTTTTTTTACTTCAGGCTTTGTAAGGCCAGCCCTGTTAGGCCCTGACCCTTCAAAGGCCGACTCTGTAGGGCTGGGCCAGCCTGATTCCTAGCTCTACTCTACATAGCTTTATTTAGAGGGACTAAAGCGAAAATCATGAAAAAATTTTAGGCTAAAAGATAATTTACTAAAAAATTTAGATTTTTTCCTATAATTTTAGGGAGGATGGGGGCCACCTCTAACCCCTTCCAAAATCCACCACTGATGAGAGGGGGTATTTAATAAGCATTGGTATAATAAAATGGGAAAACATTTTCTCATGTTGTAGGAAAACCATTTTTTCATGTCACACACAATGGTGAGACCCACATAGACATATATTAATTCATATATGTATATGTGGGTCCCACCATTTCATATGTGTGTAAGAATTTTTTTTTCTCATGTAACATGAGAAAACCAAAGCCCTAATAAAATTAACTTGTCAAGGAAAATATAGTTTTTAGTTTCATAGAATTTGTGGTCAACTCATGTCAAAGGTTCTTTCCATTAATTAAGAAATCTATACTTAAGAGTTGAAGTTAATTTTTTTTACTTTTGTTGAAAGAGCTGAAGTTAAATTTAATCAAAAGAACTGGTTTCTTACTATTAATTGGTGTCACTATTGAAGTCAAGATTTGATATGATAATCAAGTGGGCTGAATTTTCACTATTAATGATCAAGGTTTTAGGGTTTTAATCTCATCTTTTTTTTTTTTTATGCTTTTAACATCATTCCCATTTCAGATCTTTTGTCAAAAGATTTACAGGATTTAATTCATATCTTATATAATTAATGGGAATGACTCTATTTAAAATTAAATATTATTTAAAATTAAATATTTTACATTACTGTGTGTTAATCCAATATGTGTTACTTTCGAAGAACAAAAAATTGGCTACTACGCGAGAAGCGAAAATTCTCTATGCCAAAGGAATTGATCTCCCTTAATATAATACAAATAAAAAGGATTGGTTTCTTAATGAAAACATTAGAGTTTGACCCCAAGGAAAAAAAAAAAAAAAATCATATTTTGGTACATGTAAATTACAACTAGTATCTACCAACACATGTGAATTGTGGGAAATGAGGATGACGCAATACAAAATGGAAATGCACTTTTACTGCTATGCACGTGCGTCAAATTGAAGCCCTGTACCTACCCACCACCCTGGTTATTCCCATGAACCCAACCTTGGTTACAGTTTCAGTGGTTAGGATCTTCTCCTCTGTATTTATCAAAGCCACCGCCCAATTTGGTTCTCTGTTGGCCTCTTACTGGGCCTCTCTGTTCATTTCTCCTCCTCTGTTTTCCCCTGTTCAATAACAGAGATTGCACACATACACCCTGAAACAGAGCACAAGAAGAAGAAGAACAATTATGGGTCTCTCTAATATCCCTAATTTTGCTGGAGGGGTACTTCCTGTTCTCTTGGTGAACACAGTTCTGTCAGTAGTTCTGCTCAAGAACATGGTGAGATCAGTGCTGGAAGCCGTTGGCGTGACATCGTCCTCGTCGTCATCTTCGCCGTCTTCATCATATTCTCAGAACACAGAGGAAGATACAGATGATGAAACAGAGAGAGAAAGTTGGAGAAGAAGGAGGGTGTCAATAACACAGTACAAGGTGTGTAGTAGAGAAGAAACAACGACGACGACCACGACGACAACACCGACAACAAGTGACTTCGGTTCGAGTGTTGGATTGGGTACGGTGGAGTGTTGCGTATGTCTGTGTGGGTTCGAAGTGAATCAGGAGGTGAGTGAATTGCCCTGTAAGCATGTCTTCCACAGAGGTTGTTTGGACAAGTGGTTTGATAACAAACACTTAACTTGTCCTCTGTGTCGTTCCACAGATTGATGATGAATTAGCTTTTAGATTCATACAAAAACCAATCTCAAAATACCTTTTTTTTTTAAAAAAAAAAAATCTTGGGTTTTCTGTGTTTAATTTGTAACCCTTTAATCTCCTGAACTCTCTCAACTCCTTCCTTCCTTCTATTTTGTCCTTTTTCATGTGTTCATTTTTTTGCAAAAATCATAGCTAGCAGCAGGTTCTGATGATTTTTGTAGATATGTGAAGTTGAAATCGTCAAAAAAGTTGTGGAGGGATGAGATGGAAATATATACTTTTTAATTTATTCCGATGAATAAATCTAATTAGAGTGCAGTTCATGTGTATGAAAAGTTTTCCGGCAACCTTACCGGTGGTCCCTTTTTTTTTTTTTTTTTTTTTTTTTCATTTGGCGTTGCCGGTGGCGTGGGGATAAGAATTCGACATACTAATTCTTCATTCAAGTTAATTTCCGGGGTTGCTCTGTTTTATTATACTTTTCTTACATATACATATTTAGATTATGCCTCTCTTATTCTTTAATCTCCATGCAAGCTTATATCCAGGTGCTAACTAGCTGGTTTACTTTTATTCTAAATATAATATACAACAGTGGAATTTGTTTTATCTTTCAAATTTATTAATTATTTTTCGTATTTTACATATTACGGGGTTTCCATCTAAGTAGTTCTGATATATATGAATAAAAAGGGTATTTTTTTTTAAAAAAATAATGTTAGAGATAACTAACTAAATTAATTTTTTAATATCTCTATAAATTAATTATTTAACTTTTATATTAAGGAAAGATGCAGCACAATACATGTTTTGAAAAAAAATATATCAGACTTGAATGGAACGAAAAGAAATGGTAAAATTTTAAATATTTGTTCTCCTTTTAAAATTTCATTTCAATTGTTTTGCTCCGATTAATATATGAGTTAGTTGTTTCCGAAATCTAAGCCTTTAGAGACGTAAAAAAGAATCTCAGGCTACACCAAAGAGAGAATAATATAAACCACACACTAACATTATTAGGCGTATAAATACAATAATTAATAATACCAACAATAACTTATGGTGGTGTTCGGAGAGGCAGTCTCCAATCTCTCAAATATATATAAATAATATACACACAAAATTAAAGCAGTCTTCAATCAGAGGCATTATTTTGATAAAAAATACAAGACTCAACTTCTTCACATACCAGTATTATTGTTCATAGCTCCCCAAACAACGACATATGTAAGAGTTTATATAATCTCATTACTAAAAAGTCCCATAACAAGTCAACATACATGTCATCATATGACAGCTCTGAGGGACCTAGTAGTGATTAAATTGCTTATCTAAAATTACACAATAATTCCCCCCAATTTATACGCATGCAGGTTTGGTTTCACCGTTGAAAACCATCAAACTCATCATTCTGTGAAGTCATATCTGCTATTATGAAAAATGATGATTTTTGGTTCTAACATGAAACCAAATGCACTATTATATATATTCATGCATGATCTTGAGCACGATGCGCCTTACCTGAAGTCCTGTATATATAGCTATATATATATATATATATATATATATATATATATATATATATAAAATAAGATAGTGTGTTGGGTGTGTGTGTATGTTAGTAAGGGTTGATAGACCTGAGCCTGGCTAGTTGAATTCTGCTGTGTTCGTGCTTGATGAAAGCATCGGCTTCATCATCAACACTTTCGCTGGGAGCCTTAATAGGATCCTTGTTGTAAACGACGCCATTTTCTTGGGGGACGACGATGTTGCTGCTGCTGTTGTTTCTGCTGATGATCTCCTCTTCCTCAGTCTTAAATGCCACATGGTGCTTGGGATGGTGGCGGCGGCGGCGACTCACACCACCGTCACTGTCGTAGCTGGTGACGGAAGGGCTCCACCCGCTGTGGTGGCGTCCGTCGTAGTTTCTGGGGTAATATTGGAACGCCATTTCTATTTCTATGGGTGTGCTGCTTCTTAATTATGAAGTTTGATCCGTAGCCCTAGGGTTTATATAGTGAAGATATTAGTAAGATTGAATCTGATGCCTCTCAACTCAATGCCTCCAATAATTATGATATTTATAGATTTTAAAGCATCTGAATTAATTTCAAGATTGGGAGGAGTTATCAGGTGTGATGGACGTGGAGGAAGCGATTCGAAAGGAACCGCCATTGTTGAATTGGGAATAATAGAGAGAGACGTTAATGGAGGATTCAACGTTTGAATATAAATTCCGATTCGCTTTTGTCTTTTTCCGGATCGGAATAATGCTGCTGGATTATCCTTCATGATAAGGATTCTGGAGTAGTTAGGAGATAACACCACGTGGTTTCATGAGCATATAAATTGATTGATTGATTTTTTTAGGTTTAAGGGTGAAAAAAGCTTTCGAGTCGGCATTGTATGGCGAGTAATTAATTTTTTAATCATTATGATAGACTTTAACCCTGTTAAGTTTTTGTGCTGGAAAAAGAACATAGATATTGGACTTGACCTAGGATTAATGCCTAGGGCTTACATATCTGTGAGAGGGATTAAAGTCCACGTAGTTCGATTACACAGATAGGGGGTGAGGTGTGTGCTCTGTGTATGCAGAATCATAAAGAGGCAGAGTTGGAAGCCGTGTACCTTGTTAGGTTCATCCCTTATTTATGGGAGTTACCTTAGGGTTTTATTCATCGTGCGTCATAACTAACTGCTCCATTATCTGCACACTCCTATATTGTAGGCATAATTAGTGGGTAGTTATTATTTTACCTGATTATAGAGATTTGGTCCTTGAATAATTCCTGTTGGGTCGAGTCTGCGCCAAGCCCAATAGTTTTATCCGTAACAGATGCCCCCTAGCTCGGTAGTTCAGGCCTCTGAGCTGTCGAGATGCATTGCTTGTTTGATGTGAAACGCGGATTTGGTCAAGATATATCCAGCTTATCCGGTTTATGTTCCTGCATTTAATAATATGTAAGCAAATCATACTCAATGGAAAATATTTACTATTTTGCGCAAATCATTCAGTTGGCTTCTTTCTTGTCGAACTCGAATGCTTGTTCGAGCTTGATCTCTTTTCGAGTATTCGTCCGAGTTTGACTTCCTTTTTGGTTTGTCTTGATCTCGGTAGTCCTGCAATGATTAAAAATGCTCTTCCATTAACAATTGGTTTGCATTGTTTGTCCACTCTGTTGCCCCCAGCCCAGTAGTTCAAGTCCCTGAGCTGCCGGGATGCATTGACTTTCTAACTCGGACTAGGATATCATGATTGTTGAGATTCCTTGCATGCTGATCTGAGATTCTGGATTTAGATACTTTAACCCCTAGATTCCGGGTTAATATTTTTCAATCTCGAGATTCCGGGTTTATATACTTTAATCCCGAGATGCTGGGTTAATATTCTTCAACCCCGAGATTCCGGGTTTATATACTTCAATCCCGAGATTCTGGGAAACTTTACACATGTGCGAATTTTAGCTGTAATCCGCCTTTAAAAATTTACACGGAGGCCGGATTTTAACCAGATTTGATTTTACCAGAGTCGGCCTTCTATTCTTCTTTCCCGCAGAATTTTATACGGAGCCCAGATTTAAACCATATTTAGTTTAATTGGGTCCGCCTTCATCATTTTTTCATGTATCCCGGATTTAAGCCAGGTTTAGTCTAACTCGAGTATGACTTCAAGATTTTACACGAATCCCGGATTTAAACTAGATTCAGTTTAAACCGGGTCCGGCTTCAAAACATGATTCATGAAAACAGGTTTGCGTACCTTAGATTCATGCATGTAAATAGTCTTGGTGGCATTGCCGTTGCAATATGATTTATGAAGACGGGCTTGTTTTACCCGAGTTCAATCATTTAAATAGATTTGGCGGCATTGCCGTCGCATAGAATTTTTGGGAATGGGTTCTAGGACTCTTTCCCTTAAATCCTTTTTAACTTGTCGACATATTTAATTCACTTAGGAATTTATTTAACAGTTGACTGTTAATTCCATTATATTGAATTGTCGAGAATGGGTTCCAGGACTCCTTCTCTAAAATTCATCGACTTTGATGGCGTGACCGTCTTAATTGGCTCTACCAGAGCTTATAGTCTAAGTGCAACTATGTCGCTTACCAGATAATTGGCTCTAAATGAGCTTACATTCAATTGGCGACTATGTCTCGTACGAAATAATTGGCTCTATTCGAGCTTGCATTGAAGAGGCGACTATGTTGCTTGCAAAATAATTGGCTCTATTCGAGCTTACATTGGAATGACGACTATGTCGCTTCATGTATTGTCATAGCAATTGGCTCAACCGGAGCTTATATAGGCTTGAGACCATGTCATTTCATATATTGAAGTAGCAATTGGCTCCACTGGAGCTTACTTAAACTGGCGACCACGCCGCTTTAAATGGAGCCCGGACTTTAACCAGATTCAGTTTGATCGGGTCCACCTTCATCCCTTTCGTAGGAACGGACTCCAAATGGAACTCGGATTTTAACTAGATTTAGTTAATCCAAGGTCCTCCTTCACAGATTTACACGAAGCCCGGATTTTAACGAGATTCCGTTTAACCGGGGCCCGCCTCAATAATTTACGGAGCCCAGATTTATAACCAGATTTGGTTGATCCGAGGTCCACCTTTATCCCTTGTTCCTGGCCTTGCGAATCAGGAAAAACAAGATCGAATGCATATCTCGGCATCAACAATTTTGACATATCTCAACACCGACATTGAATGCGTGTCTCTGCGCCAATAGTCTAGCATCTCGGCCATCGACTTTTGCATGATATTCCTCAACCAGCATTCCTGAATGGATAGATGAGTGTTGACCGAGATAGATTCTGCAGCCGACGTTGCATGCATATCTCGGCTTGGTATATCTTGGCACTTAATCTCGGAAGTACATGTAACAATCTCAACGTGGTCTTCGTCGGTAGTCGGGATTTAGCCTCTCAGAGTCTTGGCACCTAACGTTGGCATCTCAACCTTTTGGTCTACTATGTCGGCACCTCGGCGTGCTGAAACTTCTGCGTCTCGGAACTCGGACTAAAATGAGTCATGACCTTCGGCATGGGTCATGAATCTCGGCATGTGGCCAAAGTTGCATGTACCTCACTTGCTATGATGATATGCTTTCAGAATGATGAATCTCGAAATAACACTTCGGCACCGACATTATGAAACAATTCCAAGGTTATGCCTTGGTTGGCATAGTACCTCGACAGCCGATGGAATATCCCAATGCTGAAAGAATACCCTGGTGCTGAAAGAATATCTCGGCCTTCTTGCAGTATCTCGGCTTCAGAACTACGCATACTGACTTCAATTACCTCAGCACGGTGTGGAGGATTTACCTCGGCTTTAAAGCTCTATTTGATACGGCAGATCACCTTGGGAAATATGAAACGCAAAATTCCATTTGCTGTTGCTGCGAGTATTTTCCTGAGCAAGAAAACCTCGGTCTTTGCTTTGGAACCCGCTTTATCTCCTTTGTCTTGGCTTTATTCCTCCATGCTCTGCCTATCTCGGCACCAACAAGTTCTTAAACTTGATATATAGCTGACGTTAAATGCACGCCTTCTGATGCAACTTATCATCAGCATCTGCTTTGGCTTTGCAGGGATGGTGGCTTGTTGGGTTACAGTAATGAATTCTTCCTCACGATCTCAGCTTATTGGTTATCTCAGCTTGGGGACATTTGAAATAGCCGTACTAATAAACAATGCTAGACACACTCACCGAGTTTGGAACCTTGTCCTTATGTCACCAACATTTGTTCTTTGCCTCTACAGAGCCAATTTTGCATACGACAAAATTCTCAACAGCACCTCCTAGTGCTGGCATTGAATGTATATTTCGGTTGACTTCAAATCTACGCGCGACTTGAATCATCTCTGAGCAGCGAATACTCCTTGTCGCTTTGTATCGAACCAATTCAGCACTTGAGGAAGACGCTTCATCCTAAACCCCAGATATGGAAAGTTTTGTTTGGGAATGTAATTTTGAATCTCGAGATTTTTTAGATGTGGAAATCGAATGAAAGAGTTCAAGATCATCCTTTCCCCGTGAAACCCCTCGTCTTCTGGATTCTCAATTCTTTTTTGGCCCTTCTTGAACTGCTACTAGTAGATTTAGGGCTTTTCTTGAATTTTGTTGGTGTAGGAATCGAAATTTACCGAATCCCCACAGACGGCGCCAATGTTCTGGAAAAAGAGCACAGATATTGGACTTGACCTAGGATTAATGCCTAGGGCCTACGTACCCGTGAGAGGGATCAAAGTCCACGTAGTTCGATTACACAGATAGGGGGTGGGGTGTGTGCTCTGTGTATGCAGAATCGTAAAGAGGCAGAGTTGGAAGCCGTGTTTCTTGTTAGGTTCATCCCTTATTTATGGGATTTACCTTAGGGTTTTATTCATCGTGCGTCATAACTAATTGCTCCATTCACTGCTCCATTATTTGCACACTCCTATATTGTAGGCATAATTAGTGGGTAGTTATTATTTTACCTGATTATATAGATTTGGTCCTTGAATAATTCCTGTTGGGCCGAGTCTGCGCCAAGCCCAATAGTTTTATCCGTAACAGTTTTGATATGAATGATTTAAATTTAAATTAAATTAAATTTAGATTATTCAAAATCAAGTGAAGATGGGTGATGAGCACATTTGTACTTATCAAAGTGATGAGAATAAAACGTGCTTCCAAATCTTTTACTCAAAGTGTGTCCACCACATGCAAAAATTCCCATAGACATTCAAAGAGGTAGTTTTTGTAGTGGGACCAATACGATATGTACTCATATATATATATATATATATATATATATATATAACATTGTTAGGTTATATTTACCGTTCATAATATCTTTACTCCTAACTTTAAATGCTTATGGGCGTTTTTGCAGTTAAGAAAAACATATATTGCGGAACCTATTTTTAGTAAGCTTTTGCACTTTAACCTTATTTTTTAAAAAATAAAATTGTACGTTGATCTTAAATTCTGGATTTTTTTTTGCCAGAATATTGTGGATATTTTGAATAAGTACCTATAGTGGACCCACAAAAAAAATAAGTATCTGTACAAAAAAAAATATATTGTAAACGCTTGCGGCTCTTATATGTTTTCAAATTTGATTTGAATAGTCAAAATCTAATATGACTTTCTTAAACACATTAAATGTTTGATAATTGTTTAGTCGTGAAAAAAAATATTTTTCTAGTCTTAAATAGATAAATTCTACACTATAAACTTTATCTTATATTTAAAACTGAAAATAGTACAAATATAGTGATTTATTCATAGATGGGTTGTTGGGGTGTACATTAGTGATTTCATACTCGTTAAATTTTTTATCGATCTAATTTTATTTTTATTAGAAAAAAAATAAAAAATGTAACACACACACATATATAGATTTATCGATTGTCATGTCATTGGACATAAGATTTTGTCAAGTCACTTCAAAACTACGTTGTTTTGGGAGTTAGGGGAATTAATAAAGGTTGTTTTGGTAAAATTTATATCATAAATACAAAAATAAAAATACCAAAACGAAAACACCCTTTATTAATTCCTTTTACTACCAAAATGATGTAGTTTTGGGATTAAGGAATTAATAAAGGGTCTTTTGGTAAAATTCATATAATAAATACAAAAACAAAAATACCAAAAACCCTTTATTAATTCCCTTAACTTGTAAAACGACATAGTTTTAGGGTGATTTGACAAAATCTTATGTTAAGTGATATGACAAACAATAAACTCTATTGTTTTTGTTGTAGAACGCAAATGTTTAGCCTTAATGGAGTAGTGAGTAGTTTATATTGGATCGAATGTGTTCTCAATGATGTTTAAGGGTTAAAACACCAAAGAGAGGAACACTGCTCAGTCATACCTATGGAGAATATATCACAAAATGTTTAAAGATCACTGTGCTACATAAGAATGGTGATAGCCAAAGGGAGTGAAGTGTGTGTACATTAAAGCTAAATGTAGAATATATGAATCAAGAGTATGTACTTGTTCAGTAATATCTTATTTATAGAGATTACTTTTAGGGTTTTGGTCCTTCCATTAGAGTGTGCGCCTCTAGGGAGCATATGCGTCCACATTTTAGTCATGCTTGCTCCACTACCTGTGCTGTCCTGGATAATAGGCATGATTATGGGGTGATTAGCCTTTTACCTGATTATGGAGGGATTCTGTCATAAAGTCTTCTTAATGGGCCGCATATCCTCCAGAAAAGAACCCAAAGTTTTTTCTTTTAACCTCATAAAATTTTTATAATTTTTACTTTAGTCCCTCCATGTAAAGTTTTGTGGGAGGACTAAAATAAAAATTTTGAAATGGTTATAGGAATTAAGTATAGTTTTATGAACATATGGGTTCTATTTTGTAATTTTTGCCGGACATTATGTTTTTTTTCCTGACAGACGTTATATTTTTTCTAACGGCGTTGTGCTGCCTTAACATTTTTAAAAGTTTTTTAGTATTTTTGGTTTACTTAAAACATTTTTGTGCTGGCACTTCTTGAGTAAAACTTGGTTGACCAATCTGCACCTTAACCCAATTAATTATTTTTCAAGATATTGATGTTACAAGACAAATATTTCTAAATGTAGGACTAAAAACTAATTAATTTGAGATAATGGGTGCAAAAAAGAATTCAAAAAACAACATATAATTTAAATCTAAATAAATAGAATATATATATATATATATATATATATATATATATATATATATATATATATATATATAAATCCTTATCCTTCTAATTAAAGGGATGAGCATGTAAGAAGCACATAAGGGAGAAACAACTATTGTGAACCCGTTTTAAAAATTACAAAAAGGTGGCAACAACAACAAGGAGGTGGAGATGGGTGGTCCGATCCGTAGGATTGGGATTGGGAGAAAGAAGGGGAATTGGAGAGAGAAGGGTTGAATTGTAATTTCTAAAACATCTATGTCATTTTTTGTAATTTTCTTAAGTTCTTTACTACTAGGTAAGATAAAATTTAGTTGAATTATCGTTCATATCAGCCTTAAAAATATAAAAAAAGTTAAATTAACAGTTAATGCGTATTTTTGCTTTACTTTTGTAATTACATAGTCACTTTTACACTTAAAAAACATATTTGGTGTTGGGTGCACTTTTGAAAAAATCACATATGTATTTTTACACATTAATCCTACTTCTAATGAGCAATACAAACAATCACGTGTTTTGTTCATTTTTCTCACCCAAACATTTAATTACATTAAATTAATGAAGAATGCGAATGTTTATTATTGAGTGAAGGTTTTATATTTTGATGGAATATGACCCCATCCTATCCTTCATACAGTATCTAATTAGTTTTGATGGGTAGATTAAGAAAATTAATTATTTGTCAAAAGTGTGTATTGGTTTCCCTAAAATACTCCTCTTAAAACATTTTTATTGAAATTACCTTTTGATACAAACTTCCCTAATATATACAATAAATAGGGATAGTTTAAGAAAAAGTTATAAACATGATGGATAAAGTGGATTATTCTTATATTTCAAATCAAATTCAATTCCGCAGCTAACTATTGAGGAGTAGATGTAGTATTTTTTTTATTAATTGTCTGATATTTTCATGGTTGTGGTGGTGACAGGTGAGAGAAAGATGTAGAAAGGAGTGGACTATGTTCCAGAGTCGGCCGACAAATGCAGAAAACATATTACAAGGCCTTTGGTATTGATCCTTCCAATTCCACAGCTCATTTGGCTTAATAATGAGGAAATATTAAAAAAAATTGATACATATATAGCCGCCGTTGCCGGCCAGCGTCAGCACCGCCACCACCACCACCACTGGGCTTTGTTGTTTTCGTTACAATTTTTTTATACCTTGGTCTCACCATTATTCTCAGTTCTCACGCACGTAGCCTCCTCGGTTATGTCAAGGAGAGTCCTAGTTTAGGACAATCTGGAACCCTTTTGATGTATCTGGTGTATTTCATTTTTATCATTAATATTATATAATCATATCATATTGCTGGAAACCCATTGATTGAGCAGAGTGAAAATTCTAATGATGTATGTTTGTGAACAACGAGGACAGAGGAGGCTGTCCGTTCATTTGCTGTAATGGAGGCAGGCCTTCACACAAGCTGATGTTATTCCTTTTGTTCACAACCAAGGAAACAAGATTCTAATAATACTAATGAATCATCTTTTAGCCCAACATCTTTGCAAAGATAAGGGATATTCATTAGAATTTAGGGAAAAAAAGACGTATATTTTTATATATAAAAAGTACTGGCATTCTGAATGAATTCTAGTATTTGATTCAGTTCCTTTTTTTGTCACTAAAGTTTTTAAACAAGGACTTTTCACTAAATTTTCAAGTTACTTCAATACTGTGTTATGGAGCTATCTAGAAGGTGATCTTTTAAATAATGGTAAAGGTTACTACTATATGGCTTCAAATCTTAGAAGCAACTTCATTTGTGAAGGTAAGGTTGTTAACATTTATCCCTGTTATGGAGCTATCTGTGTAATGGGGTGATATTGGTTTGACAGTGATATGGATTTGGTTTATTCAATTAACTGTTGTTTGTTTGGGAGCCAGGAGATAGCAAATGGGAAGTTGGATGTGGTTAAAGGGACAAATGATCAGATTAAAAAGTATTATTCAAAGGTTAAGCCGGAAGGGAGGAGGATACTAGCTAGGCCTCATAACTGAAAGGTGAGCATTGCTGCAACCAGTTACAACCGCTGTGGCCACTGCTTGTCTCCACACAACACGTGGCTTCCTCTTCTTTCTTCACATTTCTGGCGAGCATCACCCACTTGCAGATTTCATATTTTTATGAGTGGTCGATTTCATCATTAACTGAGTTGGTTGATGCTACAAGACCTTGAACTCTCATCTCCTTTGCTAGCTGCTGTAGAAGGACCTGCTTTGCGTCAGGCTTTTAGCAATCTCATTGAAGGCGCTTTACTATGTACACATGTTGGTGGTAAGGTAGAAATTGTGTGTACTGATGCACCAGCAGGTGGCACCCTTGTAATCATTGATGATGATGGTCCAGACATGCAATATATGGTAAATCCAATCGACTCCCTGCCATGCTAACTTGCTTTTTTTTTTTTGGGTTTAAAAAAATGTAAACATATAATCAGACTAGGTACTTTTGTTATGCATGTGTGCCAGTAGCATTTCCATGGGGAGCTTTGAAATGGCCGTGCTTTGAGAAACAATATCATGGTTATTAAAATAGGACCGGTTATTGAACTGGTCGGGATACTAGGTTAAGGGTTAATGGATCAAACTGGAGTCAAACCGGAACTAAACCGGGATTAAACCGGTGGAAAAATGAAAATTTCAGGTTATTAATATAAAATTATGAAGAAAAAAATTGATTTTATATTGTTTGGAAAACGTGAGAGCTGTCTGTGATATGCTTGACTCTGAATAGTCTGTGGTTTTGAGTTCCAATTTCTCACGCCTATAATCCACTAGGTGTACAATCCTCTCACTAATGAAAAGCAAGATTTTGAAATTTTTTTATATTTTTGAATTGGGAAGGCATGTGAGGTATTTGAGTATTTCAGAAACAGGTGAATTGGGAAAATTCTAATTCTCACACGTGGCATGGATGGGATTAGGCGTGGGTGGGTGTACAAACTTTGGTAATTGGGATTGAGTTCACGTGACCTATACACAATGGAGTGATTGACTTCCTAACCCATATACACTATCAACTCTCCTGTGTCTCACTTTTGTCCATCTCGTCCTTCCTCTGTTTCCTCACTACCCCCCCTTTCATTCTCTTCTTCTTCCTCTTCCTCTTCTTCATCTTTCTCATACTCCTCAAAATCTTCTTCCATCTCCTCTACGTCCATATCATATTCTTCTTCTTCTTTTTCATAGGTGGCGAGATTATTGACAGTGAAGAGAAATGAGTGAGAGATGGCTTCAATTCTCTTTAGATATGAGTGTCTCTTCAGATTTGGTTAAGCTCCTCTCCCTTTTTCTCCGTCCCTTCTCTCTTGTCCGTCTCCTCCTTTCTCTCTTTCTCCTCCTCCTTCTACGTCTTGCAAGTTTTAGGCAACTTAAAAAAAAAGTCCAAAGCTCTATGACCCCAGTTTCTATGGTTTTCCGAATCGACTTCATGGCCGATTTTCGGTCTGAACCGGCTGGTTCGGTCCAGGTTTGATAGCCATGAACAATTAGTGATACATGGTAGAGTTAGGGTCTCATAATCCCCCATAACCTTTAAATCATATCCATTTAATCAATGTGAAATGTCACAATATTGCTTTGACTTTTCTCTTATCTTTCCAATCAATGGCCAAGATGGATTGATGAGAGATAATGAGAAAAAATGATAAGGAGAGGATCTGCCTCTGGAAAATAATCTCTTATTAAAGAACAACTTTATTAGGTAGTGGTTGAGGTAGGGGATAGGAGTATAAAGTTTAAGGTGAAGATAGAATAAATTAAGCAAGGATCTCACTCAATCTTTCTAATGCTGGTGGGGAATCTTCAGAACAAAATCAATTGACAAAAGCCAAATAACTAGTGCAAGATAGATCAATGATTCCTACTTGTAATATTTATAATTGATAGGACTTAATTGGCATTGCTGCTCTTCCACTAAATAAAGTGTCTGCATGGATTGACGGTAGAAATTACTTTTCTAATGTGATTTGTAGTGTGCAGGGTAAACATATGAAATGAAAGGAGTTTTATATGGTTTGTGTGAAAGTGCTTTCCTAATGCTAACTCAAACATGTCATTACAACCTCTTTTTTGCTGAGTGAACATGACTTAAGTACCCATTGCCTCACCATGTTCTCCCCTAATCATGATTTTTCCCTCACTTAGTAACTCCAACTAGTTCCCTTGATGACTAGGCATCTGATCTGGTATATGATCAGGTGTCCCATGCCTAGGGATCCTGAATCTAGAGAACGTGATCAAAGGCCTCTTGTCAGAAAGGGAGAGCAAGTTTCCCAGGGGATGAATTTAATGCAAAAACTGTCTTACTGAAACAACCACTGATTAATTAATTAAATAATCTCATATTAATCAGAATTAATTAGAGTAATCATATAATAGGATTTTAAGTGGAAATTAAAATTTTCAAAATAAGACAAAGTTGGATCATAAGCCTTAGAGTGTGGCAATATACATTAACCCATTCATACTCACAAACAAACAGAAGCCCTACTTGGTCAAAGTACAATACGCTTCTGTTGACTTCCCTGACGGACCTGGACAGGAACTATCACCTGGAAAAATTGTGTAACCATCAGTCCAGCTCATTACGAATATCGATAAGTGCCAGTGAGGTGCCAAGTGGATTAATATAGTTCAACTCAAATAAACAATTAATCAACATTCTCTTCATATAAGTCACAATAATAATAAGTATCATAATGGGTGTCACAAATTATCATATGATCGGATGTAATATATGCAATACCCAAATACCTCTCTTTATGCTAGCCGAACTGCCTTATTTTTTCCGACTAGACCCATGGGCTAAGTTATATCCATGTTACTGGTTACTCCAAAAGCTCACTGGTCAAGTGATGAGGACCGGCCAACATCCTCAGGGCACCTGCCCTAGACCATGGGTCTTTCCCCACTTTAATCCAGTGAGGTGTCGTAAGCCCAATAAACTGTGGGCTGGTCCCAATAAACCGGTGGGACAACAATAAAGCCAACCATTATGCATCAATGGAGGCCTCACCACGTGGTGGCAAATAAATATCACATTTCCACCCAATCCTTCCCTTTCTCCTGATTGTCATGATATTTCAATGCATAAAATTTCAGTTCATAAAATCCATATGGCAAGATTTATTTAAAACATGCATAATCAGTTCAAATAAATACTCAAAAGCAGCATATCGATATCATAATAAGTGGAAAGTGGTTACCTCTCGCCAAAGCTAACTATTATACATGATCTCTAATCCGAGAGCTCAACAAACGCCATAAACCAATATATCACAATCAATTTTCTATTCGTTAATAACTCTTAAAAACTCTACAAAACATAATTATACTAATTTTAATAATAATTCCTTTATTAGTTACTCCTTTTTCCTAATAACAAAATTACTCATTATTATTTTATCAATCATTATTAACTCCTATCAATTACTGATCAATAATTTATTTACTTATTTATTTCTCTTAATTTACCAATCAAAGTCAATAGATGCCCACAATCATACAAGAAGATTTTTATTTGAACTCCCTGAACTATCTAATAACCGATACACATTAATACTTTAAATCATGCTTAAATAAATACTAATTATTAAGCAAATTATGTTTTGAAACATTATACAAATTAAGGGTTTATTATACAAAAATAAAAGTATGCAAACCACATCAACTAACACCTTGACATATATTTGAAATATGATGTGTGTGTGTGTTGCCTCTAAAAAAAGTTATAATATAAATATACATATACTTGCATATGATAAAAATGAACGCACACACACCTTGGCATATTTCTATCAGGAAACAAATGCAAAACAAATGCAGTACTTCCCTCCTTTAATCTCAATATAATTAATTTGTATTCAATGCTTCAGGTACCAAGAAATGACAAGAATTATTATTATTATTTTACTTCATGTTTTCCTTTTTATGTGGTCAGCATGCACTAAACATTATATTTATTAATACTTTCAAGGACACAAAACGCAGAGGCTGGCAATTGTTGATTGTTACTTTCTTTTTTTTTTTCTTTCCCTGGGCATACACTCACATATATATATTTTACTTGCTTCTTTGTTGTAATAATCATGGTTTACTTCCTTCTTCCAGCCTTACACACACATATGTATTTTTGATGCTCACATGTCTAACAGAACAGATAACGCAAAGCTTGGCTTCGGCGCGCGCGCGCGCGCACACACTTAACATACACTACACAGCAGGATTTACTTGGGTATCTTCTAGGTTCCTTACATGCAACACTACATATATACATTGTAAGAGGTTTCCTTTATGTGTGATAATCTCAGCAAGGTTTTCAAGCAGTAGCATACATATACATATATAAGCATATTTTCCTTAGACCTTATATCTTTAAATTTCTCTTTAAATTTGGTAACTCAATATACATATATGCAGCAGTAAATCACGTACACATATATGGCATCCCTTTAACAGTCCCACGGCCTGCCTATATATTTTAAGCTTGTCTTCTTTCTTTCTCTATCACCGACCAGCGACGCTTTGGACAGAACAAGAGAGGTATGACAGTTAAATACTTAAGGGAAACCATGATAGTTTAACACACTCAACCCCTCACCACCCAAGCATATGTTTGGTTTAGTTTTATATCAGTTTCAGCTTTTCAGCTTCTTAAGGTTTCACAAGAAACCGATGACAGATCAGTTGATCAAAGCAAAATGAAGTTGTTTCTTACGTGGCTAGATCAGTTGCTTGTTCTCTGTTTCAGAGTTTTCGGTGGGCTGAAGCATAAGGGTTAACATTGCTACGTGTTGGCTGTTCCAAGTTGGTCTCTTCTTTTTGTTATATATATATATATATATATATATATATATATAATGTGAATTATTCTTCTTCCCAAAATAATTCATGGGAATTAGACCATTGAACTTTAACAATTTCCTCCATGAAATTCTAATTAGGCATAATAAATTCCCTTATCATTATTACTTGACTTTACACTTTTTTCAATTTATTTTGGCCATAAAATATTGCTTTCAAAATATTTAGGCCACAATTTATTTCCTAATCATTTTCTTAATTTTGGGAAAATACGCCTTTAATTTCCAATTCTAAATTTTAAGATTCCTTAAAGCCAAATTTCTCATAATTAATCCTCAGTTTCCAAAATTCAAAATTTGGAATGTTACACTTCTAGCCTACCTCTAACATTTATAGTCATAACTAGTATAAAGGAATGATAGAAAATGAAGCCACTTAGGCTAACTCTGGTGGTAAGGGTTGGGTGGGATATGTAAAGAGGTTAAGAAATCAAACGTATCAAAACAACAACAACAACAACAGAAAATATGAAAAAAATAAAGCATCAAGGCAGGGACAGAATTTGGAAAAAATATTTGGGGGGCCAAACAATTGCGGGGGATATGGGGGTTCGGGGGGCAGCGCCCCGATTTTTTTTAAAGGAAATTTTTAAATGTATTAAAAAAAATAAAAGAATATAAATAAAAAAAGAACAGAATATCAAATGTATAAGAAAAGAAAAAAAAATTCAAATTTGTAATAAAAATATTTTAACAATTCTAATACATAAGATAACATACATGTCTCCAGAATGGACGTCATATCAATTACAAAATGAGAAGATATCATGAAATCTCAGAAAATTGTTTGTTATGTAATACATCAAATATTAAGGGAGAGTAGGAGAAAAATAGGCGTGTTCCAAGCAGAGACGATGGAGGGATTAGCGATGATTCATTGTATGCGGAAGGAATTGAAAAATAGGCATGTTGTCCCGACATAGACGGTGGAGTTAAAAATGATTTATTTTATGTATCCAAAAAAGAAAATGATTTATTTCTAATCTTCAAGGAAACATGCTGCGTACGCCTAAAGTGAGGGGGGATGAAAAGAAAGAGGGGAAAATGTTAAAAATAAAAATTAGGGGGGTCAAAAATAAATTTTATATTATATTAATTTTTTTTAGAAAAAAATCTGAATAATTTTTTTTTTTGGATTTTTTTTGAGGGGGCCATACCTACTAAGGATGCAGTTGTCTAACCTTTTAATCTAGAAACCTTTCTTGTTCACCCCAATGTTTTGGTAAGTTACACCTTTGGAATGTAAGTTAGATGCATCAACTGATGGACTGATGGATGATTATCAATTAACCTGCAGCTTTTCCCCCATTTTCATCTTCTTTATGAAAGCATACAGCGATATTTAATTTTATGTCTTCTGTTTATAGATATTCTTTGACTTTTGCATTTTTTCTAAAGTAATCTGGATCAGAGACAAAGTGGGAAGTTACTGGATAAATTGTCTGCCTGTTTAACTTGGATACTTTGTTGTCATAATTGTACAATATTATTAGAAAAAATAAAAAACTAAAAAAGATAGGGTCAAGAACTTTACACGGAGGTGATATATCATTAATGTTAAGCTTGCATGCTTCTAATGGTATTGATGGTTGCTTCCAATACAACTGATGAAGTTTTTTAGTTAGGCCTGAGGACATTTCTTTTTGTGAGAGAACTTTGTTGGTTAAGAACTTGTCTGCAAAACCAGATGCATTCTCTAACACCGTACGGACCCAAACTCTTGTCTGAGGAGATATGGCTGAAAACACCATGACATGGAATTTTGTTGTAGGTCTGGGTGTTTCCTCGAGAGCTATTGCAAACTGATTGGAGCAACCACGTGCAAGAGTCATGACAATGCTTTTGTGTTGTCCGTAAAGGTTAATAGAAACATTTCAAAATGATCCTATCACATTTTAGAAAGTGAATGAGGTAATAGGATAAGGTGGTCTGGTATGTATGAGTCTGCCTCCTCTCCCGTACTTTTCCGTCCCTTTCCTCTCCTTTGCCCAAAATTACAACGTTTTGGGTGTGAAAAATGGGAGGTTGGGCCTCTATATATATATATATATATATATTTTGGATTAAGGTGTAAATATGTGTTTTATATCGATGAGCACTCAACAACAGCAAGTAGTTTTTTTAAGTGTAAAAGTAATTATGTATTATAAATTAGGTGCAAAAATTCTATTTGAAAAAATTAATGATGTGATTTGGCCAAAACAAAACCAGCACCAAGTGAATGCTACCCCGCCAATATCGTCACCAACTTCATGGGCACTTCCTTCATGCTCTGCTAGCTCCGTGGTTTCGTCGCCTATACTTTTCTCGGCAGGTACGTTGCTTTCAACCCCTCTTTTTTATTTTCTTGCTGCCTTTTTCCAACACCCCCGACCTTTTCCATTTTTATTAGCCAGAAAAATGTTGAAAAGAGACGACGAGAATGGCGCTGCCACCGACAACGGTGGTAGACTGTGACGACAAAAATGGCGTCTCACCACGGAAAAATACTGAGTCTGTATCTATGACTTATGTTCCTGGTAGAATAGTTTGAAGCTTGGAAGGAACATGAAGAACTGTTTCTGGGGGGGTGGGGGGAAGAGAATCGAAGCTGGTTATGGAGTTGCTCATGGTATATGGTTCATTGTACAATTTTATCCTTAATGCAATGCATAAACGATAGACACCGCAGAGTTTTATATGGTTCATTGTGCTGGTTATTATATTGCTTGTTTGCCCCTTTATGCTCAAGGAGCTGGTTGGATAGTGATCTAGGGGAAATTTGTTGACAAGGAAATGCGATAAAGTTTTAATGAATTGCTCATTATCCCATTTGTTGGTTTAGCCTTTCATTTCATATCTGTCTGGTTTTTCACCTTTAATTTAGACAGTCCAGGTTTGGACTGTTAATATGATGCCAAGATATGATTACTCATGCTTGGTGTGATATGATAATTCAAGCAGGATGAATTTTAAAATCTTAGGATATGATATGCATGTATTGTTATCTACATCAAACAAATTAACATGAATAATATATCAAAAGTTTAGTTTTAATCAATTATTTTAAAAATGATGTATAGAAGATTAAGTACTATTGGAATATTTCGGAAGAAAAATCCAAGGATACGAATGTTAAAATATGATGTCACTTTTATGTATTAGAGGAGTAAAAGACCATTTATATTAGGATTAAGTAGCACATCCATCTTAGAAGTATATGTCGAGGAGCAATGTTGCCCCAAAAGTTTTTTCAGGTTCAATTTTGCCTGGGAAGTCTAAAAGCATAGTGATTTTACTCTTTTCTGTTAAAAAACTAATATTGACCGTTAAAAAATTGACGTTGACCGTTAATTTTTTAACGGAAAAGGGCAACATTGCTACTTCTTTAGACTTCTAAGGCAACATCAAGCTCAAAAAAACTTTCAGGGCAATATTACTTTCAGGCATGTACTTTTGGAACGGATTTACTACTTAACCCTTTATATTAATTATTCATAGTCCAGGTCTATATTAGTTTATTTTTTCTACAGATTACTATTTTACAGAGGAATGGTTGAAATTTGATTTGATAGTATTACAGCTGGAGTGGTCTCTCCATGGCAGTGTAAATGGATGAGATTCCAACATAGGAGTCTGATCCCATCTGATTTCTGGAGGACGTGGCTTGGTTCCAATGCATTGGACCCTCTGCTACGTCCTTTCAATGCAATTTTTTTTAACAAAAAAAAGTAACATAAAAAAAAAATTAGTGAAAAGGATGCAGTGGAGGGTCCAATGCATTGAACCCAAGTTGTGTCCATTTCTGGAGCTATTAGTCTACTGTCACATCACAAGTCTTTGGAGCTATCAATTATAGGTTGAAAAAATTGTAGAAGGCTAAACGGTATAATTAAAGTGGTAAGGGTTGAGCTGTGAATTAGGGTGACCTTACAGGATTAATCCTTGAAAGGCTCGGACCTAACAGGGTCTGGGATATGAAAAAAAAAAAACTTCTTAAAGACCCGGCCCAAAAGCACCAGGGCTAGGGCTGGCCTTGCAGCACCTAGAAGTTACTATTCAAATTTTAACTATTTTCCTAAGTTCTTTTCTTTTCCAAATTAAAGAAATATAATTAATAAATTACAAGAATTAAAATTATAATTCATCAAATAAATGTTGTCAGCATTAATATTCAAACAACAAGTATCATGCAATAAATAAATATATTCACTAATTTGTAATTAAAAGCAAACTATTGTACATAAATAACTCACATAAAACATAAAAAACATACCATTAAGAAGCATTAGTACGATGACTATCATTATCATCTTCTTTGCCACTATCATCAATTTCAAAGACATTTGATTGTGCTTCATTTTGAATAACAAGCTTTGCTTCATGAATAAGAATATCATGAATTTCTTTTCTCGCATCATAAATACATCCATTAAAAGGGTTTGCAAAGGCCAACCTTTATAAGCCTGAAGCTTTACAAGGCGACTTTGCAGGGCTTATTTCATTTAATTTATCTAATTTTCAAACTTGTCATTTGAAGAGTCAGGGCCTAAACAGGTTGACCCGACAGGCTTAGTAAGATTTCCCGCCTCCAACTAAGGGTCATAAAGCCATAATTTTAGTAAAGAGCAATCTTATTTTTTGCCAACTTTGATTGAAATTGAAAGTGGAACAAGGGTGGGTATCGATTAACACCATTATCATCTTTATTTTTCATACCAAAGAAAGAGCATGTAGACACTTAATGAGAGACTATACAACAGGGACACGCGAGAGTCTCAAAATGCATTGTTTGAACATGAGGCTACACGGGGAAGGGAAAGAATTCCTCTCTTTTGGATATTAGAGTGTGGAAATCCGGTAGTTTAGTCCATCCTGAGGTGGTTTGGTCTAGTCCAAACGAAATCGAACTAGACTATATAGACCAAATTGGCTGGTACAGTTAGAAAATTTTATAACTTTGATTTTTTTTTTTAAAAAAAAATCAATGTTGTTGGATATTCTTGTAGGTTTATAATTAAGTTTTTATGTTTTAAAATAAGTTTTATGTGATTATTGGTATTTTTTGTTGTCTTAATTGTGTTTATCAGGTTGTGTTGATGACTCCCTTTTTTTTACCCCCGGGAGGGGGGGGGGAAGTGTTGACGAGGTCCTAGACAACTTGATTGGTCCAGGCAATTTGGTAGACCAAGACTAGTCCAGTCCTATTGGGATTCGTACATGCAACGGAATAAAATTTATTCAATAAATTACAAATCCTAAAAAGAGGATCTATCAACAGCGTTTAAATCGGGTTAGTAGTTAGGAATCGTACCTATGCGATCTCTTGTGCGTGCTTTGTAAACTTGTGGGCTAACACCTTCTTGATCTATCAATCTCTAGGAGTCGACTCTATGAATCCACTCCCTCTACCGGTATCCACACCGAAAAGCACTCCAACACGAATAGCAGCGTGCTAGCGCCTTCAAGTCATATGTTTCACGTCTCTCTTATAGGGTTCTTTTTGTGGCTGTACAATTCTTTTGTGTGTGTAATCAAATAACTTACAACCTAAGGGTATTTATAACCCTAATGAGCCACATTAAATATTCAAAATCAATCTTATTAATTTTGAAATTGAATTGAAAATTAAATATGTCTAATTGATTCAATCCAATCAATTTATTTAATGCGAATTTAAAAGCCAGCTGATTTGATTTATCTTTATAAATTAAATCATTGATTTATTTTCATAAATCAAATATGGAAGTTATTAATGATTAGCCCCTTGGGTATAATTTCCAACAGACTCCCACTTGCACTAGGTGCAATCATTATATATATATATATATATATATATATATATATATATATCCTCCTTAGATAAAACATTGTATTCATTAAATCTTAGACATATCTTAGATTTAATGAATCTAGACATTATAGCTCGTGTTAGGCTATTCTTATGTGCGACCCTTTAAGCTAATATGAGATTGGCAGCGGGCCAATACTATACTAGCCCACAAGTTGCAAGCGGCCTCTAGCAAGACATTACGACTACCCAATCCACATGAGGATCGATTTTCGTTATAACCTATCATACAACCATGTCACGTCCCTTTTGTCATGCGATAATTTGGTCAAGGATGAGGCATGGATAATATCAACTTCCTTTTCTTAACCATTACTTTCTCGATTCTTGAGTAGTCTAATAATTGAAATGAAAACTCTTTTCCATCACAGTATGATCATACATTTCTTAGACTCACTCATCGAGGGGCCCATATTATCTCTCTATAAATGTGAGAGACAAATTCCATCTTGACCATTCATATTCCTCTACATGAAAACCACTAATCCCGATCAAAGCCTTTATCATCACCCGGTTAAATGTGACTTTTGACTAGGTCAAAGATCAACAACTCTCATGTAGGAATCCATGATGATCTTAGGTCAAAGGGCATTGTGACATGGTTATACATGAGAAAAGCTTATAACTTAATCCATGCAGCTTTCTCATAGTGGGTTGGTCTAGCATCTTGTACTCTTACAAGTGCCTATGACTTTGATTCGTATCTCCATTCCTCATCAAAGTCATACTGGTCTTATCTCATCTTCGCTCCCATGTAGATGACCGACCAGAGACATTTAGGATAATCTACAAGATATATCCAAGGAAACAGTCATCATAATAAACTTGCAAATAATATGATAACAAAATGGAGAAATACTTCAAATAACAATAATGTTTAAAGTACAATGATTAGCTTTTTCCAACAGAAAACTCTCACTTGCATTAGGTACAATCATTAATTTCCCTAATTCCCATTATTCTCACATGACGTTCATGTATTATCTATTCAAGCGGCTTAGTAAGAGGATCAACAACATTGTCTTCTCCTGGTATTTTGCATATTTTTATGTCACCTCTATCATTGATTTCTCTGATAAGATGAAAATATTTGAGTATATTCTTGGTCCTTTGATGTAACCTAGGCTCCTTGGCCTGCGCAATAGCCTTGTTGTTGTCATAAAACAGGTCTATTGGATTTGAGATGGTAGGAACCACCCCTAGTTTAGTAATAAACTTTCTGATCCAAACGGCTTCCTTAGCTGCATCTGATGCTGCTATATACTCAGCTTTAGTTGTAGAATCTACTACAGTACTCTGCTTAGAGCTCTTCTAGCTTACTGCATCACCATTTAATAGGAATACATATCCTGACTGCGATCTTAGATCATCTTGGTCAGTTTGGAAACTCGTATCTGTTTAACGAGTCACATAGAGCTCTTCCTCCAAGCCATCATATACCAAGAATAAGTCCTTAGTCCTTCTTAAGTACTTCAGGATATTCTTGACAATAGTCCAATGACCTTCACCAGGATCTTGTTGATATCTGTTGGTCATACTTAAGGCAAATGAGACATCCGGTCGAGTATATAACATGGCATACATGATAGATCCAATGGCGGAGGCATATGGAATCTTAGTCATGCGATCTCTTTGATCTTGTGTATTAGGACACAAATCCTTGTTGAGATGGATGCCATGAGACATGGGCATGTAACCCCTTTTAGAATCCTGCATATTGAATCTATGTAGTATCTTATCTATGTATGTGCTCTGACTTAGGCCTATCAGCCTCTTGGATCTATCTCTATAGATCCTGATCCCTAAGATATAAGTGGCTTCGCCTAAATCTTTCATTGAAAAAGACTTTCCTAACCAAGACTTGACACTCTGCAAGGTAGGAATCTCATTCCTAATGAGTAGGATGTCATCAACATAAAGCATCAGAAATATAATTGTGCTCCCACTAACCTTCTTGTAAACACAAGGTTCATCAATGTTTTGAATGAATCCAAACTCTGACTACTTCATCAAAACGATGATTCCAGCTCCGAGATGCTTGCTTCAATCCATAAATGGATCTGTGAAACTTGCAAACTTTGCCAGATTCCTTTGGACGCACAAAGCCTTTAGGTTGTGTCATATACACATCCTCAAGTAGCTTTCCATTAAGGAAGGCTGTTTTGACGTCCATTGGTCATATTTCATAGTCATAATACGCTGCTATGGAAAGAAGAATTTTGATTGATTTGGCCATTGCAACTGGGGAAAAGGTTTCATCATAGTCCACACCATGAGTTTGAGTGAATCCTTTTGCAACCAGTGGTGCCTTGAAGACACTTACTTTGCCATCCATGTCAGTTTTCTCCTTGAAAACCCATTTACACCTAATGGTTTTTACACCTTCAGGTGGATCGACTAAGGTCTATACCTTATTGTCGTACATGGATTGCATTTTAGATTTCATGGCATCTAGCCATCTTTCGGAGTTTGTTCCCATTATGGCTTCTCGATAGGTAGTTGGCTCATTCTGATCAATGAGCAGGATATCACGACTTCCAATAGTCAGAAGCACATATCTTTGAGGCTTTTGTCGTGTCCTATCGGACCTTCGTGGGCCTTGTGTTATTAGAACAAGCTTATCAACTTGTTGTGAGTATTCTCTATTTTCCATTTGTGGTCTATGTTGTTTTGTGACTCTCGAACTTCTTCAAGGGTTACCTTACCCCCACTGGTTCTTTTAGAGATAAACTCTTTCTCTAGAAAGACACCATTCCGGATAACAAATACTTGTGATCGGTAGGATTGTAGACATAGTATCCTTTAGTTTCCTTAGTATACCCCACAAAAAGGCTTTTTGAGAATCTGGATGATAATTTATCAGAGGTTTGTTGTTTAATGTAAGTCTCACATCCCCAAACTTTAAGAAATGACAAACTAGATTTCTTCCCACTTCATATCTCATATAGTGTCTTTTCAATTGCCTTTGATGGACCACGATTTAGTGTGAACGCAACTGTTTCTAGGGCATGACCCTAAAAGGACGACGAAAGATCTGTTTGACTCATCATAAATCGAACTATATCTAATAGAGTTCGATTCCTCCGCTCAGAAACACCATTCCATTGTGGCATTCCTGGAGGAGTTAGTTGTAAGATGATCCCGCAACTCCTAAGATGGTCAATAAACTCTTGGCTTAAATATTCCCCACCCCGATCAGATCGAAGTGCTTTAATTGTTTTGCCAAGTTAGTTTTGCACTTCATTTTGGAATATTTTGAACATTTCAAAAGATTTATACTTATGTTTCATTAGATAGATATACCCATACCTACTAAAATCATCTATGAATGTAATGAAGTACATATAACCTCCTCTGGCAGATGTATTCATTGGTCCACACACATCAGTATGTATAAGGCCCAATAAATCAGTGGCCCTCTCACTATGCCTAGTAAAAGGTGTCTTTGTCATCTTTCCCAATAAACAAAACTCACATGTATCAAATGATTCAAAATCAAATGAGTTAAGAAATCCATCTTGATAGAGCTTTGAAATGTATTTCTCATTTATATGGCCTAGACGACAATGCTATAGGTAGGTCGGATTCAAATCATTTGACCTGATCCTTTTGGTAGACACGTTATAGATATGTCCATCATTAGGATATTCTAAATTTAGTAAATAATGACCAAAATGCAAATCACCATCAGCATAAAAAATGTCATTATGATAAATAGAACATTTACCATTCCTAGTAATGGAAGTAAAACCTTCCTTATCCAAATAAGAAAGAGAAACAATGTTGCTACTCAAAGCAGTAACATAAAAGCAATTGTTCAAAATTAACAAAAGCACACTGGGCAGAACTAATTCATAAGTGCCTACGGCTAAAGCAGCAACTCTTGCTCGGTTTCCAACTCGTAGGTCCACTGCGACCTTCTTTAATTTTTTACTGTCCTTGAGACCTTGCACATTTGTGCAAATGTGAGAACCACATGCAGTATCCAATACCCATGTACAGGAAGTAGAAAAATGAATATCTATAACATAAATACTTGAAGAGATAGCCCCGCCATCCTTCTTGTTCTTTTCCAGATCTTCAAGGTAGAGTTTGCAATTCCTTTTCCAATGACCAGGTTCATTGCAGAAGAAGAAAACCCCGTCCTTCGAAGGCTTCGCCTTCTTGGCTGCAGGCTTAGTTTCGGGCCTATTTGACTCTTTGGTCTTACCAATTGAGCCATTACCCTTTCCTTTGCCCTTGCATTTCTTTTTCATACCCTTTCTTTCTTGCTTGAGAACAATTCTTAAGTTTCTAAATCAGTCAAGAAAGTTGGTCCCATTTAGTTTGTCCTTCTCAAGGACTGATCGCAATGATAATGTAGCGGTATTACTAGTCGACATGATTCTACAATTAAAAGAAATATGCAAAGTTAATTAATAATCTCCCATTGAATTAACAACCCTCCATATAATTAATGGGTTAAGATCCATATTTGGCTTAAATTTAAGTCCGCTTTGGAAGGACGCTTAAAATCAAGGTATTTAGGTAGGTAACCTCTTTACCAATTACATCACATGTAACTCTTAGATCTTTATGGGATTTGATCATCATATGACTTGACATGTTTAATCCCATCTAATGCCTTAAGATCCAAAACCGTTTTGATAATCTCAATTAAGTCAAGACAATCATGAATGTTGAGTATCACCATTACTCACTCATGTCTCACCAAGAAACTCAAGTGCATCTACTTTGGTGGAACATACAAATAAACGATCTAGGCTTTGACAAGTATTTATTAATTGACGGCATTACGACTTAAGATTTCATTTGGAGGATTTAATCTATTTAATTATATTCATATGAATGCAATTATAGTTGTATCTCATACAAACAACATATAATACGCAAAATAAACATGCCATGATCTAATCAAAAGCATAATTAAAACGTGATACAACATGGCTCACCTAACCTAAAATCCCCTCAAGCCAATGAGGGGACTTCTCTAAATAAGAAAATAAAATTACATCAGGAGAAACCTCATTTAAACATACGAGGGGAGTGAGATGAGAAGAGAATGTACATCAAGAATATTTAGAGGGAGGCATGACTCACTGGCCATATTTAAATATTACAACCATTGTAAAGACTAAAGCCATGCTATTCACTATACCCAAACAATTTGAAAGTAAATCACAACAAGTATTAATTCATACAATATGAAAGAAAATGTCATGATTTCTTTATTAATTAATAATTATAATTATAACTATAATGTGATGCCATTTCCCAATTTCCATCCATTACAATATATAATCAATTATAATTATATCAAATTATTAATTATAACCCAATTATAATTGATTCTAATTGATTCCTATCACGTCATCAATTATACTCAACATTAATGTCGCTGACCTAATATAAGGAATTATAATTAACATTGAATCAATTGGTGACGTGATGAATTTGAAATAATCATAACGTATTTCCATAATGTATCAATTCATGTTTATATTCAATAAACATGCAAAAACAATATATATATATATATATATATATATATATATATATATATATATATATATATATTATAAACGGATACAAAATATGGTTAAACATAAATGCACAATATATCCCATATATAATCGCATTAAGAACATAAACCAAATTTAAACGCATAATTGATTTGGCTCTGATGCCACTGTTGGGATTCGTACACGCAGCGGAATAAAATTTATCCAATAAATTACGAATCCCAAGAAGAGGATCTATCAACAGCGTTTAAATCGGGTTAGTAGTTAGGAATTGTACCTATGCGATCTCGTGTGCGTGCTTTGTAAACTCGTGGGCTAACACTTTCTTGATCTATCAATCTCTAGTAGCCGAATCTACTAATCCACTTCCTCTACCGGTATCCACACCGAAAAGCACTCCAACACGAACGGCAGCGTGCTAGCGCTTTCAAGTCTTATGTCTCACGTCTCTCTTCTAGGGTTCGTTTTATGGTTATACAATTCTCTTGTGTGTGTAATCAAATAACTTACAACCTAAGGGTATTTATAACCTTAATGAGCCTATTAAATATTCAAAATCAATCTTATTAAATTTGAAATTGAATTGGAAATTAAATATGTCTAATCGATTCAACCCAATCAATTTATTTAATGCGAATTTAAAAGTCAGCTGATTTGATTTATTTTTATAAATCAAATCATTGATTTATCTTCATAAATCAAATATGGAAGTTATTAATGATTAGCCTCTAGGGCATAATTTCCAACAAGTCAAACCTTGGATCACATCAAATCACAAGTTATCGTATTCAACCTGAGGCTGTCTCCTTACTAGACTTTAGGTTGATGACCAACCCAATTGAGTTTAATCCATGCACACACCTAACTTTTACTTTTAGTTTTTGGGGTGGTAGTGGGGCAAGATTTGCATTTCTTACTCATTTGAATTTTTCCTGATCTAGTTGATTTTTCCCTTTGTCAAGCATTCTCTTGCAAATGATATTATTTTTCTTGATCAGAACTTAATCACATTTACTCTAAAACTTTTGGGGGACTTTGGGTTTTGGTGGATGTTTTGTTTGGTTTAAGAATTTTTTCCACTATACCAAACAAAACTCCTCTAACTATTTATATCTTATAGCACAAAATAATTTAATCTAAATAAATATTTTCTTGAGACTAAAATAGTAATTTATTGAGTAGAATATAAGAAATATTTGTTTAATATTTTTAAATATTAAAAAATATAAAATAGAATTCAATTAAAATGGTATTTCTATCTTTGACTTAAAATACTAACTTTATTAAAAAATAATTAGACTTCTTAAGGTTTTTTAAAAATGAAACAAATAGTTAATTATAAACTTTCGGATAGAAAAGGTTTCCAACTTCTCAGTAGAAAGTAAAACTCTAATCCTTTTTATAACCTAGTTTGATAAAGAATTATGATCCTCATTATAAGTTGTTAATGACAATGTTACAATTTTGTCCCTATTAAATGTAAAGAGAGAATAAGAGGTGAAGCATAATGTATACTGATTCACGTATGCAGGTAAAATTGAGAAAATTTATCAATTCAGGATATATTTAATGAGTTAACTAAATTTCATTAATATGTAATAAATAAATAAATTGTACTTATAAAAACTTAAAAAGACTAGAGTGATAGTCAAATCCTATAGTTTTTGAAAAATTATCTTTTAGAGAAGTAATTCTCCCTTGAACAAACCCGCGTAGAGTTAGATTATTCCCTATGTGCATAGAGCTTTGTGAAAATTAATTTCCCTTTTAGGCCTGGTTGGTTTTTTTTGAGGGAGGGGGGGTGGGGATGCGGGATAGGGGGTGATGAAATATTGTTTAGTTATATTTAAAAAAATTAGAAAAATTGAATTATGTTATGAATATACTTATTATGTGGATGTCCATTGATCCATAATCTCCAAATACAGGATGACATGGGGTATATGCATAGTAATTTACTATTTGCATCCTTCTATAAATAGAGGTCTCCTGTAACTATTCATGTTAGTTGAATGAATCCATTTCATCTCTCTAGAATTTCCTCTGACTTCTCTCTTGATTTCTTCAGTTTTATAATACGTTATTAGCACGGTTATCAGCACGATAGCTTCTTCTCCATTGGCTGATAGCTTCTTACTTTGGGAACGATGCCTGTTTTCTTTCTTTTCTTATACCACCATCACTTTTCTCATCCGCCGAGCAATTTCATTCAGCATCGTTATTAATCTATTATATTTCCACCGTTCATCCTCAATTTTCAAGACCAGTCTCTTTCTTGATTTTTCCCGTCCAGAAGCTGTCGTCTCCACAAAATACTGTCGCGCCCCTACTTCTTTCTCCGCGTCTATGTCTGTTTTATTCGTTCAGCACATCTTTGCTTCACAGTTCATGTCCAGAGTCTCTGCCCTTCAATTAATTAATGCCACCTCCTTCTTGTTCTCAATTAGGTTTTTAGGTTTTTCATTCTTTCATTTGATTCACGTGGGCCCTCATCCAAATGCCTTCTATCTCCAGCCCATTATCCATTTAATTCTCTGCGTCTCTTGTCCTTTTCTTATTTTGTCTAAGAATTAGGGGTGAGCAAATCAACACTGAAACCGAAAACCGAACCGGACCGAAGCTTATTCGGTTTTTTCGGTTTTCGGTTTCGGTTCGGTTTTTAAAATTGGATTAATTCTGTGTTCAGTTCGGTTTTTGTATATTTATTTCGGTTAAAACCGAAAACTGAAGAAATGACTTAAACGATGTCGTTTGGCTTCATAATACACAAGAAAGAATAAGCCTCATACGTATAAACCCAAGCCTAATGAGTCCCAAGCCCAATTACCCAATGGCTCAACCCTCAAAGTCTCAAACAAAAATCCTGATCCCTTTTTTTTTTGCTTGAAATCTGATCCTCAGTCCGACAGTCCCTCATTGCTCATTCTCAATTTCTCAGTCTCAGGCCCTAAAATCAAACCCTTGCACCTTCGACGGGAAAAACCGAAAAAGCATCTCTCAGTCCTCACTCACTCCTTCAAGCCTTCAAGCATCCCTCTCGTCTCGAGTCTTCGAGAATTGACGAAAGTTCGCCGGCTTCGATAGTCACGACTCATAGCCTCACTAGTCACGGACTCACGGCCTCACCTCATGAGTCAACTTCCAAGTCACACAGTCACAGATCTAGATCCGGTGAGTGCTTACTTCGATAGATAGTAAAATGAGGGGTCTCTCCTGGATTTCAAAGCTAGTCAATTTGAATTAACTTTTCTGGTTGCTTATTTCAAAGCTAACGCTAATTAAGGGGTCTCTCCTGGATGAGTAAATAATGAACAGCTCGAACTCCTAAAATTTTCTGGCTCAAAATTTTACTGCACTACTGTTCCTTATTTTCATGACCCATAATTTGATATCCCAAAAGTTGAAATATTCGGCATCAAATTTACATGGACAGTCAACAAAAATTGTTGAAACTTGATATGTTTTTTGCCGGAAAAAAATTACGTGATATTGTTTCATGGGCAAATAACATAATTATTTAGGACATGTTTGGTAGAAGGGAAGCCTCTTCTGGGAAGAAAGATGCAAGAAGAGAGGAAAACCCAAATTGGGTTTGGTGGGTAATAGAAATGGAAAGCCTGCAATAATCATTTTCTCCAGTTTGGTGAGAAAGATCAAACATGAAAATGGAAGATAAAAACATTTAAAAGACTATAATAACTCAATATTATCAAATTAAAAAAAATTAAGAATCTTTCCTAGCTACAATGTGTGGAAATAAAATTAGGACATATAGCAAGCGCATACAGGGAATGACCTTGTCCTCATTTTATTATGTTATTTAGAGTACACTAATCATTCTCAATTTATCAGATGCTTTATGCTAGCAGTTCTTTTAGGCTTCCCCAATCCTCTTCAAGCCATTAAAATGATCTTAGAGTCTTGATACTACTAATACTGTAAGGCCTGTGATATCAACATATGGGTGTGATAATATAGAGCCAAGTAGCAGTTAGCTCATAATAAATTTTTTAAACTTTGAATAAAACAGTGCCATGATTAACATAATAACTTTTTTTTAAAAAAGATATCTCCATATTTTGAAGTGTTACACATTAGTTAGCTCTAACCAATTTTGGATATCAAACTTTGAATTCTAAATAGGGGGCTTCATATGCTCGGTTTTAACTTTCTTTCACTTTCTCTTTTCAAGATTACAATTTTCTGTTTTAACTTGTTTGAATAATTATTCATCTCCAGGTGAAATTATGGCTGACCAAGCTGCTTCTCTACCAACTACTGGGGATAGTGCAAGTGCAAGTGTGACCAATAAGCCTTCAGCTTCACAAATTCCAGCTGGGAAAAGGAAAGCTATGAAGCAAAGATCCAAAGTGTGGGACCACTTCACCAAATTTGTGAATGAACATGGTGAGATAAAAGGTAAGTGTAATTACTGTGCAAGTGTTCTTGCTTGTGATCCAAAATCTAATGGAACCACTGCCCTAAATAATCATTTTGCAAATGTTTGTAAGAAGAAGCCCCCTCCTGAAGAACTTATACAAAGTCATTTAAGCTGTAATGCTGAAGCTGATAAATTTAGCCTTGTCAATTGGAAATTTGACTAAGATGGAATTAGGAAAGCCTTGGCATCTATGATAATTGTTGATGAACTGCCTTATAAGTTTGTTGAGGGTGTTGGGTTTAAGAATTTTATGTTGTATGCCCAGCCCAAATTTAAAATTCCATCAAGATGGACAATTGCTCGTGACTGTTTTAGTTTTTATATTGACAAGAAAATGAGATTTAAAGATTATTTGGAACAAAAAAAAAACAAAGGGTTTGTCTTACTACTGACACTTGGACATCTATCCAAAGAATTAATTACATGTGTATAACTGCCCACTTTATAGATGACACATGGTCAATGAAAAAAAGGGTTTTGAATTTCATTCCTATATCTAGTCACAAGGGGAGGGACATTGGAATTGAAGTTGAGAAGTGTTTGCTTGAATGGGGTATTGAAAGGGTGCTCACAATTACTGTTGATAATGCTAGTTCTAATGATGTGTCAATTGAATATTTGGAAGGCAAAATTATAAGGTGGGGGCATTCAGTTATGAAATGTCAGCATTTGCATATGAGATGCGTGGCACACATAATCAATTTGATTGTCAGTGACGGGCTAAAAGAAGTAGGACAATCAATTAAAAAAGTTAGAGAGGATGTTTGCTTTATTAGGCAGTCACCACTCATAATGAGGAAATTTAAAGAGAGCTGTGTTGATGAGAAAATTCAGAGCAAGCAAATGTTATGTTTGGACGTCCCTACTAGGTGGAATTCTACCTATTTGATGTTAGAGACTGCTCAAAAATTTGAGGCAGCCTTTAAGAGGTATGAGGATAAAGATTCATACTTTCGTTTTGATCTTGAAGATGGGGTGCCTGAAAAGGAAGATTGGAAGAATGTTAGGAGGATGACGATGGTGTTGAGTCATTTTTATGATTTGACTAATCGAATTTCTGGATCTTTATATGTCACTTCCAATAACTTCTTCCGTGAAATTTACATGGTTTATCGTTTCTTGAATGAGTGGACAAAAAGTGATTGCTTGGAGTTATCTAATTGACAAGTATTAGGGAGATCCTATGAAGATCAATAAACTTCTTTATATTGCCACTGTTCTTGACCCTCGATATAAGCTAGATTGGGTGCAGTTTACTCTTTGTAAGATGCACACACGTGCTGTTGGGGAACATTTGGGGGTGCATATTAAAGAGGTCTTGATTTCTTTATATAATGAATACAATCAAGTTATTTCTCCTTCAGCCCAGGCCCAGCTTGAAATGGGACCATCAAATGACACAAAACTTCTTGATGATGATGACCCTAGTCTAAAAGTTAGAAAATTGCTTGATATTGAGGAGCAATTATTCATGGATGAACATCTTGGTGGAAGGACTAGTAGAACAGAAGTGGATAGATATTTCAATGAAGAAATTGAGCCTAGAAGAGATGATTTTGATATATTAAGTTGGTGGAGGGTGAATAGTCCTAGATTCCCTATTCTTTCTCAAATAGCAAGAGATGTGTTGGCTATCCCAATTTCTACTGTTGCTTCTGAGTCTACCTTCAGCACTGGAGGAAGAGTTCTAGATTCATTTAGGAGCTGTTTAACACCTAAAGCTGTACAATCACTAATTTGTGCTCAAGATTGGGTTAGGCACTCACTTAACTATGTTGCAGATGTAGGAGATGATGATTTTCAGCAAATGGAACTTGGTAATACTTTTTACATCTATTTTCTATTTTTATTAGAATAATATTTATTATGATCTTTCAAGGGGCTTCTAATTTTGTTGTTTTATTAGATTTTCAAAAAATTGCATTGGAGGCAACGGTTGACATATTGTAGATGCAATGCAAATATCTTTGTAAGTAATTTTTCATTATCTTTGTATTTTGTTTATATTTATTAGATTATTTATTTTCTTTTTATTTGATTTAGGGTTTTTTCATTATGCAGGGTGTACCCGACTGGCTTTTTATTTTCTGTTTGCTTTAGTTTATTTGTATTATGGTGAAGTCATACTATCTGGTCTGTTTGCTGGTGTGTCTTAGACTTGTGAAATTGTATTATGTTGTTCGTGGCTTCTTATCTTTATGTTATGTTGTGACATTTGAAGCCATTTTGTTTGCTTTAGTTGTATTTGTATTTGTATTGTGGGCCTTCATATGTTGTATTATGTTGTTCGTGGCTTCTTATCTTTGTATTATGTTGTGAAATTTGAAGCCATTCTATTAGCTCTTTGCTTTATCTGGTTTTTTTTATCAAATTCAGAAGGCCCACAACAAGGCCCAAAAAAAGACCAAAAACCGAAATAACCTAAAAACCGAACCGAAATATTTCGGTTTTTTCGGTTCTTCGGTTTTCGGTTCGGTTATTAAAAGGGCATACATTTCGGTTTTCGGTTTTTACAGAAAACTGAACCAAAAAACCGAATGCTCAGGCCTACTAAGAATGCTACTTGATGCAGCATGGCCGTGGAGCAGGTGGAGCTGGTAAGCATCTTTTGATTTTATTTTAATATAATAATAATAATAATAATAATAATAATAATAATAATAATAATAATAATCACTGTTCTGTTGGTAGAACAGTGAATTCTCAAAAAAAAAAAAATTATTTTTATTTTAAAAAAAAGGGCAAGAAAGTCTATCTTTATTATTATTGTTATTAATTTGACTCCAGATTGGAAGTGTAGATTTAATTTTTCTTTTTAATAGTTTTAATTTGATATTTTATTATTGTTACGAACTTCACTACCATTTAATTTTATTGTTAGTAACATTTGTTTATCTTTCATGGAAGCACACTATATTTATTAGTGGGCTCTATTTATTTATTTTATTTTACATTTATTTATCTTTCATGGCGGCACACTAGTATTTATTAGTGGGCTCTATTTATTTATTTTATTATGCTTTATTTATTTTTCATGGTTGCAACACTATATATTAGTGGGCTCCAATTGTTTATTTTAATACTTTACTACTTTATTTATTTTTCATGGTTGCAACACTATATATTAGTGGGCTCCAATTGTTTATTTTAATTCTTTACTACTTTATTTATTTTTCATGGTTGCAACACTATATATTAGTGGGCTCCAATTGTTTATTTTAATGCTTTACTACTTTATTTATTTTTCATGGTGGCAACACTATATAATAGTAGGCTCCATTTATTTTATTATTTACTGATTTATTTATTTTTCATGGTAGCGATACTAGTATTAGTGGGCTCCTTTTTATTTATTTATTTATTTACTGCTTTATTTATTTTCATGGAGACACACTAGTATCTATTAGTGGGCTCCATTTATTTATTTATTTAGCGTTTATTTATCTTTCATGGTGGTACACTAGTATATATTAGTGGGCTCCATTTATTTAATTTACTTTTAATTCTTTACTGCTTTATTTATTTTTCATGATAGCAACACTAGTATAGTGGGCTCCATTTATTTATTTTACATTTATTTATCTTTTATGGTAGCGACATTTAGTGGGCTCCATTTATTTCATTTTTATCCTTTACTGCTTTATTTATTTTTCATGGTGGTGACACTAGTATAGTGGACTCTATTTATTTTTATTTATTTACTGCTTTATATCCCCCTTCCCTTTTATTATTTATGACAACGACACTAATATACACATGTATATTAATGGGTTCCATCTATTTATTTATTTAGCATTTATTTTATTTATCCTGAAGATAAACTGTTAAAAGGCCATATGTATTATGAGATCCAAATGCCATGGAGATATGAGGCACAAATTGGCCTAAGTGATATGAGGCATAAATTGGCTTAAGACCATGAGATAAATTAGCTAAAAGCTAAGAGGCAAGTTAGCCTGATGCCAAGAGGCAAGTTGGCTTGAAGCCAAGAGATAAATTATGAAACAAGGCTTGATCCATAAATTTTGTATCTCATCAGTTGTATAAAGGCCTCAAAATTGTATATTTGGCATTAAATACTCCCACAAATTATGAGACAAGGGATTGTATGATCATGATTGATATTATAAATAAATATATCCAATTTGCTATTGCAGTAGCAATATTGTGATAAAGTCAAGAAATATTGTGGATTAATTTCTTACCATGATCAAACAAATCAGTGAATTATGGATCATGAATTTATATCCAACTTCATTCTTAGAAGTGAATGAAGTAATTAATGAAATTGTGATTATGATTGTTTTACTATTATTTTGTATTTTCTATAATTATAACAATTTTTGTGAATACGAGAGAGGAATATTCATAAACAAAATAATTAAACAAAAGGCAATATTATTTCAACAAAGTTTAATAGCGAGTAGCTCAACTCCATTACAAAGCTTAATCATCTCATTCTGTAGATATTTAATGTCATCTTCTTTTGCTTTTCTTGAGATAGGATCAAGATGAGGTAAAGCTCTTCGTAATATCGAGATCTGCCTCATAAGTTTTTGAAGTTTTTTGTAAGGCCACTCTGTTAACCCTCCTTCTTTATAAATTTTTTTGAATGGTGTGAGTACTCATATTTAATTGTTTACTCGCATCATCAAAGGTTAAGTGAAAATAATTTCTTAAATCATGGAGTGTCGTTCTCTTTATTCTTTCTCGTTGCTCCATTGTTAATCTATATAATTCACCCTGATTAAGGGATGAAGTATCATATGGAATATTAACCGCGGGTTGTTTTCCTTTATCTAATGGATTTTCAATGTTGATTTAAAATGAACTTCCGCGGTGTTCATTTGGGTTTTTAGCCCATTCCGAACCAATACAAAGGACCTCATGATAGTCCAATACAGGATCACGCATCAAGTTATATCCTGATGCTTGTAAATCTATACAATACTATGTCAAAAAATGTTTGATTTCTCCAAAATTTTTATTACTAAAATCAAACATTGGAAGCCTGTTAGTATTGTAAGATTTATCCTATACATTTTCATATAAAACAGCATAGGAAATCATACCTATCCTCTTTCTTTTTTTTAGAGAGATTGATGATTTTGTATTTTATATATTTGATTGTCGATTCTAAAAAATGGAAATTTTGTTACCAGAAGTAACAAAATTATGCATTGATTATGTATTAAGAAATTTGTGGAATTTTAATGACATCTGTAAAAATAGATATCATATATGGAATATTGTATGGAAGTTCTATGAATTAATTTTTACGGACTCACACTTGAGGGGGAGAATGATTTATATATCAAGTGTGAGTGTTTGTGTTAATTATCTATGAAAGTTTGTTTGATAATTTGTGAATGTTTGTGTGTTGATTCCCCCAGAATGGATATTAGATTTGATGATAAATTATATGGAAAGTTGACATGACTCGTTTGATCATCCGAGTCGTATAGCTGCATGTTCTCAAATAAAAATGATTATGAGAATATTATTGGAAATGGATCTCTGGAAATATATCAAATTGAAATATTATATGTGTAATTATAAATCTGCAAAGTTTGCAGTGATGTTTGCAACCAGAATTTTGCAATATATTATGCGCTCAATTTCCAGATTGAATGATCCAAAAATCATATATGAATTGATCAATGATTATGAGAACATTGTTTATATATATATTTGCAGCAATTATATAAGCCAACAGAATTCTCCCAGTAAAATTGGCTTTTCGTCAGGAGCCAGATTAATTCCATCTTGAAATGTTTTAAATGTGCAATAATTATTAATCCACTACAATGCACACAGATGGATATATACTGCATAGATGAGGGGAAGAAAAATAAGCAGATTGGGTAAAGAGATAAAGTGGAATGAATTATCATTGGCTCATATTGATCCTCGTACAAAGAAATGTGCACTAAAAGTTCAAAATGATAATTCAATTGCAGAGTTTAGTTAATCGAATGCCAGAGGCATTTACTAACCTAAAGAAAGTGACAAAGTCACATGTCCCAACTGCAAATGCTCCTATATGAATTATTATAAAGCACGCCTGAAGCGTTGCAGGTCCATCAGTTTTAAAAATAAAAAATCCTCGAAAGTGAAAAAAGGAGCTCATAATATAGATGATCAAGTCGAGGATAATTAAGAAAAGCTCCAGAAGAGTCATCTCCTGAAGAGATGTTATTTTCAGAAGAGATATCTCCAGAAGAGAATATTGTAGTCTCAGAAGAGACCCAGGTACCTAATATATGTGAATATAATGAGATCTCAATAAATTATGAATGAAATCCGATGGGACCGGAAAAAAAAATAAAGTCGACATTGATGATATTTATGTTTATATGATAGCATATGTTGTAATGAATGATAATGAGAATTATGAGCCATAATATATTAGTGTGTACCAGAAGCACATGTTCCTAAAGGACATAAAGCGCTAAAATAAGTCCCTGAAGGACTCAAGATGCTAGGAGCATCAAATTCTCGAGAATATTCAATTAAACAAGTTTATTGCATGAAGCAATCATAGTGCATATAATATCATTATCAGAATGAACATTAATTAAAAGTTTTATATGCACATGTATATTTATGAAAAGATTTAGATGAATTTTTGTTATGATTTTACTTGAAAGATTTGAATCTTGCAGGTATACAATGAACAGTTAGATTGAGCGTTTCTATTGTTCCATAGCGAATAATAGAATACTTGATGACAGAAAGGATGATATGCTCAGAAGAACATTGAAAATAATGTAGTCATCAGGGGGAGTAAATCAGATGTAATCAAGAGGGGGAGATAATACACGCTGTACTCTTTTTCCCTTATCTAGGTTTTGTCCCACTGGGTTTTCCTAGAAAGGTTTTTAATGAGGCAGCACTGGATAGTGTATCAATAGATGATGTACTCTTTTCTTTGGCTAGGGTTTTATCCCACTGGATTTTTCCTAGTTAAAGTTTTTAACGAGACACATTCATAAATGGACATCCAAGGGGGAGTGTTATGAATATACTTATTATGTGGATGTCCATTGATCCGTAATCTCCAAATACAGGATGACATGGGGTATATGGATAGTAATTTACTATTTGCATCCTTCTATAAATAGAGGTCTCCTGTAACTATTCATGTTAGTTGAATGAATCCATTTCATCTCTCTAGAATTTCCTCTGACTTCTCTCTTGATTTCTTCAGTTTTATAATAAATTAAGAGTTTTAATGAATTTTTCTTACTCTTTTATCTGATATATTCTCTGTACTAAAATTTTATAATCCAACTTCTCCCATTTTTTAAAATTTAACTCAAAAGTGTCTCTTCCCTCTTCTTCCTCCAAATCTCTTGTACCAATCAGCCCATTTAACCACACAAGACATAAAGTTTACTTATAACTATATCCATTTAACTTAAAATAAATTGAGATCTAATACCTAAAAATTAATTGTTTGATTCCTCCTAAAGTGATACTCTACTTATCACTTTATTATTTAGCACCACCTAAATATCTTTGGACTGCGTCAATACCTCAAAAGGCCCTGATATGTGTCGAATCTTAATGCTAAAAATTACTTTCATATATTGATTGTACAACACTTGATTCCACCTTACTTTGCTTTATCACTTTTAGGGGATATTATTTTTAGAGAGATACTTACATGTTGTATGAGTGTCTACTCTATCCAATATAAAAATAAAAACTCATACCATGTTTTTTTTTTTATAGAAGAAAGTTTTGGAGGGGTTCGACACCAGTCCCCCACCAAGGTCAGGGCACGGCCCTGGGCTCTATGAGCACTTACTGGGGACTTACGAGATCGCCTACCAAAGGAGTCTCAGCGACGGCAGAGGGGATCGAACCCATGACCCAAGGGCCTAGTCCTTGATCTCTTACCATCTGTGCCAACTTTCATTAGCAAAACTCATACCATGTTAATTCTACTTAACAGATGACTCATATAAAATAATTCACATTTGATTTTGTTTTTAAGAAAAATATTGGATGATCATTTTTCTCTCTCTCCAAATTAAGATGTTTATTTTTTCTGAAAAACAAAATAAAAAGGGAATTGTATCATATAAATCATCAACCAACTCGAATTAAAATTATAAGTTACTGTATTTTAATTAAACAAAGTTAAGATCACGTGACACTTTTCTCAAATATATGTAAGTATTTCTCTTTTGGGCCAAAACAAGAGAGGGAAACAAATTGGCATTAAAATAAGGAGCAATTCTTACATCTGATTCTATTATATTGTTTCTGGGTACATTTGTTGGGACATCTGGGTACGGAGATGTGAAAAGCTATTTGATATTCCTTCCGGTCCTAAATATAAGATAAAGTTTATAGTGTAATTTACACTATAAACTTTGTCTTATATCTAGGACAGGAGATAATACTACTTAATTTAGATGTACTTTTCAACTCCCATGATAGATTTTGCCTATCTGGACAAAGATCTCATTGTCGGGTTGCTGGGTGTGCTAAATGGTCTCAACCTATGTTGGTTCTGGGGTTGAGTTTCTCTCATTATCTTTTTCTCATCATCCCTCATAATTTTTAAATGATGTCCATTCAATCAATATAATACTATTTTAATTTTTTTTTCTCCTCTCCCCAATCAATGGCTTTGATGAGTTGATGAGAGAATATGAGAAAAAAGCTAATGAGAGGATCTCCTTCCTTGGTTTTGTGGTTTTAGAAAAGTAGCTATCTTAACGGATTGTATTGAAGTCATCAATTTGGACGTTAGAGGTTGTGACAACTCCCACCCCTTTACTATTGTTGATCTCAGGTTGTTTCTACATCGAGATTGGCATGTGTTGTTTGTTCATAGTATAGAGAACAAAATCAATATGCTTATTACTAAAGAAAGCTCTCACATAGTTTGGAAAATAACTTTTGTATCTTTGATTAACCATCACCTATATATGGATAATGTTGGTGGATTTTTTGCTTGCACCTTCAGATGGTAAAAATCGTTTGCCAATACAAAAAAGGTCTAAAGGGTCTTTCCTGGGTCTGCTGCAGAAAACTGAGTTCCATATCCACTTCAAACTCTCTTTTAAACACATGAGAGCAAAGAGGGTGATATTAAGATCTTCCTTTTTTTTATAGGATGTGCTGGATGGGTTGTCCTTGAAAGCAAATCCATGTTCTAACAAAAAAAAAAAAAAAAACTTTCTTCTATACTTGTAATTTTTCATGATGATTATCCATACTTCAACACTTAAAAAGGGAAGAAAAATGAAGATTGACCAATTAGAAGTATCATTTTGCTGAGAGGTTGATTCTGTGTGGACTTGAAAGCTATAGATGTAAAAGATACTGCACGCTCCTTGATAATCAAATCAGGGCGACGATGGTGGCCATGGTGCAAAACATAAATTATGTTCCTCTAAATAACATTTCGAGGCACAATAATAGTATTTAACATCAGAGAGAAGTCATCTTTGCTCAAATTCAATAATGTTTCCTTAAGAAATTGTTGAAAACTTATGAAGGAGTTGAAGGAAAACCGGATAGACAAACATCCATACCATACTGCACGGGTTAGTAGGCAGGTCATTTTAGGTTCATCACAATAAAAAACACAAGTTGCAGAGATAGGAAGTTGATGCTTATTTAATATGTCACAAGAAGGAATTGCATCATTTAAAATTGTCCAAATCAATAGTAGATTTTTCATTGGCAATGAAAGAGACCACAAAAATTTCCAATAAAAAATATTGATTTGTTGAAGGTGTCTCTAACTTTTGTAACTTGAACCCTTCCTAGACTGTGTAAGATGACAGTATTTTGGGTGGAAAAGAAATGAAATTCTTCAGCCAGAAAATCCGTTGGGATAAACGTAAAAACATGTTTCGGGATCAAATGTGGAAATCATTCTTAAACTATAGCAACAGATCATTCTTAAATAATAGCAACTGTTAAAAAAAGGAGCTAATGTATGACATAATAAGCAGGCTAAGCAAAGATGCACAAACAAAGACAAAAGCAGTATAGCTGATAATTAAGCTATGACCAGATGTTACATGCATGCATAAATGCGCGCGCATGCATACATACATATATACACACACACACATATAAATATGGAGTAACACATACAAGGTTCACAAGTGAAGAAGCTTATTATAGTACAACTTTATTCCTTTGGTGAGTAGAAGAGCTGATAGATAGTTTATTGGTATGAAGACGAAGGCGCCATATTTAAGATAGTGTTCAGAGTGAAATAATAATTAATAATCAGACTCCCTTCTGAGCCCAATAGTAGTTGTCCTGAGGCTTTGAGGGAACATTAAAATTGTTGTGATGATGCTGATTGGGATTATAAAAGCCATAGTTATGCCTCTCTGTTCTCATCCTTATCTCATCCTCACGCTTCATCATCATCATCCCTCCTCCATGGCCACCATAACCCTGCTCCATGTAATCACTCCTATCATAATCAGCCCCCTCTTCGGTGTCGTAGTGATTATACCCACCCCAAGAGTTGAATTTGTTGAGTCCTCCGGGGATGGGTCCCCCGTAGCCGCCGTGGTGGTGGTAGCCCGGAGAGCCGTAGGCAGCTGTATCCTGAAAATTTTGGTGATGATGCACAGCATAGCCTCCTCCTCCACCACCACTGCTGGCGGCACCGCTATAGGTGAAGGCAGAAGTAGAAGACGGAGGAGGCTTCATGGGTGGAGAGCCCCGGGAGTGTTGGTGTTGATGATGCTGATGAGCCTGAGACTGTTGTTCCATCCACATGCCACCATCACCACTGCCATATCCATAATATTGTTGTTGGTATCCACCTCCCATTCCCAATATTTTTGCTCTAATTGGATGTTTTACTTGAGTTCTTGTCCTTGGTTCTGGACCTCCTTTTATAGCCAACTTGATAATATGCATAGTTCTCTTTCTCTCGGTTTTTTAACCTTAATTTTAATTTTTTTACTTTCTGATTCTGATGGATAGATTTCAACAGGTGGTGTCGCTGAATGATAAGGAAGGAATAAAAAAAAATGGAAGGAACGGAGTGTTTTGTCTTTTTTTGCCAGTCACAGATATTTTTCTATTTAAGGTAATCATATGTTCAAGTCATTTGACGGTTATTAATCATATTATCTCTTCCCGTAGGAGTTCGTATTTTCAATGTTGTGAGTGGTCAGTTTCTTTTGTTAAATTCAACCCAAGTAGAAAGAAGAAGGAAAATCTGAGGTGACAGGATATGGAATGGGCCTTATCAGCAATTCCCCAAGTTGGATGGAGAAATAAAGAAGCATCCCATTCCATAAATTATTTTGACGTCTGGGATCAGATTCAACACCACCACTTGGTTCGAATATGAGACACTTGTTACAATATGATTAATTTCCTTTTTATTATTGTAAACGTGTGCGTGTGTAAACAGTATAAATTTAGATTATTAGATTTTATTAGTATCTGATTTAATTAGGAAAAGGGATCATATATACCTTATAAGTATATATTTTATAATTGAATAGGTATATATTTTAGGATATAATTAGTTGGATTTATTAATATTGTATACCTATTTAATTATCTTGTATATATTTGTCTATATCCTTTAATTAATTATAGGATAAAAAATAATTTCGATATAAAATCAACTCATATACTATTTTATCTTTCAGGAGATATTAACAGGGAGTTGGGGCATTGGAGGAAATAATTCACACACACACACACACACACACACACACACACACACACACTATGTTATTATTTCTGTTACTATTGAAACCTATTACAATTTCATGGGAAACAATCCAAATTCCTTATATTGCAAATCCTTTTATTGAACTTGGTTATTTTGTAAGGGGTCGGCAATCTCTTGTCAATCATAACTCGTCTTGGCCTAAAATATCCTTTCTTTGACTTCCAAATCTGCCTCCTCAACCACCTACACCTTGCTCCTACATAGCTTCATCCTAACGGCTGGGCCCTTGCCATTGTAACATCCCGTTTTCATAAACGTTTCTGGAGCTGAGAGAGTTGAAAATATTTTTCATAAACAAAGAGTAACTGAATAACATTGTATGTAATATATCTAACTGAACGTTTACTAATACAGTCATCCAAGTCTAATATTTCTAACATAAGTATCCCAAAAAGATGATGCCTCCACAGGGCCCTCACACCGGCTTCTTACCCTTGTCCTCGATCCTGACCTCCCGGGATCCTGAAGCTATAGCAGGGGCTGAGGTTCAATTCCCATTGAACCTCAGGTAACGGTTAACCTCATGCTTATGTAAACAGTATATGACAGTTATCACAGATATACAACATAATCATAGTTTCAAAACAAATATCCACATGTAAGGCAATAACATGACACAACCACTGCAATATGTATGTTATCCCAGTCTGCACATAACCAGTGCCACGACGGCCCATCGTGTCCTCAGCGCTAGGAAAACTCAACGGTGTTATCAAGACTATAACCCGTATACAATTCAACATTCATGAGCAAATTTTCAAAACAGAGTATCATCATGTGAGAGCAACTATCATATATAACCAAACCATAAGCATAAGCGTTAATGTTACAATACGATCCGTATCTGAGTTTAACGGGTCGTTAGGTACGTTCGTTGGCGGTACGCGTGCACAGTCTATCCTAAAAGGGTGACATGGTCTCAATTACTTCTCAAGCAATATTTCAAGAGACACCTTGGTCATACTTGACATTTTTACCCTTGAAGGATTTATTTTCATTTATTTCCACATAATTTTCGGAAAAAACGCTGATGCAGAATTTCTGGGCAGAATTTCACCTAACTTTGAAAAATCATAACTAATTCCAGAAAAATCGAAAAGAGGATCCGTAAAATTTCCCGGAATCCTTGAGATGTTTTCTTTTAAGGAAAAATACTGGAACTTACCCAGAACTCATGGATAATTCCCAGTTTCCAGAATTCAAACCGCTGCCCAGAATTTCGCTCAGAACTTCTGGGATTTTTATCTTTTTACACAGAACTTCAATTGACACACTCTTTATATACTTGGAAAGCCCTAAATGTCTACTTTCATCATGAATTTTCCCAGAATTTTAGAACATCATCTTCATCATAAGATACTAGCATTTTTACTACTGACTCCAGAAGTTCCTATTTGCTGAAATTTCGCCAGAGCTTCGCTATTTTGATCATAATCTTCCAAAACTTTTGCTATAACTTCTTCTTCATCAAATTTTCGAAATAAAGCTATTGGAAACCATAAAAACATGAAAATAAAACTGGAATTGGAAGTTTGATGATCAACATAACATTTCTAGCATTTCTACTTCATAAACCAAGAACTTAAACTCAAGCTAAAAACTCCCTTACCTCTTGAAGACTACTTGCCTCCTATTTCTGCAGCTCCTCACTCTCTTCCTTCCTCTCTATATTTCAGCCAAGGCTAGAGGATTTTGTGAAGAGAATGAGTTGCTAAGCCTCCTATTTATAGCCAAAGGTCATGACATTTCTTGTAATTTCCTCTCTTGCAATTAGCTATTGATCTTTGCTTGGAGAGAAAGTAATGATCTTGCCCCTCCATTCCCTCTTGGCCGACCCCTCCCCCTCTCCCTTCTAGAATTTGTTTTGCTTAGCCCCCAAGAAAAGCCTTTTCTTTATTAAGTTAACTTAATAAATCCCAAATCTTAATTTAGTTAGGTGTAAGTTGGTGTTTAAATTCAAAATCCAATTTCACTTTTGGAATCCTAATTTTATGATTAGATTTATGGTGATTTTTAATTCCCAAAATGCTTAAGTATGAATCTTAAAAGTAATCGAAAATATCTTTGGGAATAGCCAAGTTGAAGCTCATAATTCCCTGATTCTAAATATGTATTTATCTTGGACATTTAACTTCAATATCACAAGTTATGATTTAATTTCTATAGGTTTTCTCCTAATTTCTTCTAATTAGGCAATTACTTGCTCCCTAAGAAAATCAACTTGCTCCCCAAGTTGTCTTAATCTTCTCCTACACACTTCTTTAATTGACTTATTATTTTTCTTCCATTTCCCTTGAAAAATTTCGTCCCCCCTCCCTTAATTCTAATTATGAAATTATGTCTCATGAAGTTAAATTAGGAATAAATGAGTTAAGTCTTAATTTAATCCCTAAAATATTGTTTTTATATCAACAAGCTAAATTAATTTTTATACTCCTAAATTCTAAGAAAAATTTCCTATAAACAAAAATAAATACAATACAAAAAATTTGAGACCCCATATTCACCTATTTGAAATAGGTATTATCTATGGAAATATAATTTTTAAGATAAATATTTTTATTTTTATATATTTTTTTTTCCGGGTATTACTGCCATTGCCTTTGAGAATTTGTGTGAGGAGCAAGACATAACTTATATTGTTCCACTTTTCTTTTATTTCTTTCCCCCCTTATAATTGCATTCCTCCAAGAGAAAACCTTTAAAATTTGGCTGGACCTCACTAAGGAGTGTCCGTGATCACAAACTCTTTAAACCTTTGACCGATTCTTTCAAGGGTTTTAAGCTAGCCTTTTTCAAGGTTGTTACCGAACCTGGGTAACAGCTGTGGTTCCTTAAAGTATCCGAACCCCGGGTAATTAAGGAGAGATTCCCCCTCTACTAGACCAATAACTATCACAGCCTTTCACCAAAAGCCTTTAACCCTTCGCTGAACAGCCTCTCTAACGTTGAGGAGGAGGTGATAATCCTTATAGACCTTCTTAGGTAGGAAGGTAGTCTCCTTGATTCAGCTGACTATATTCCAATACCTCTAGTTAGAAGACGGCCTATGGCGAATACGAATTGACTATTCTTTACTGTACTGCATTGCATTGCATGTGTTTTTTTTGTTGTTGACAATTTACTAACAACAGCTTCTATTTTTGTCTTATAGATCTGAGTATGGGAAAAAGGCCACCTTATATGAATGTGGTGAACCAAAAGGAGGCCACCACAGAACTTGACCCAACAAAAAAGCGGAGCACCCCTGAGGCTGAGAAGGGTAAATAAAAAGTCCTTCCCCAAGAAATCCAAACCTACCAAGAGTACCTCGGCACCGAAAGCACGAACGCCACTGCTTCCACCGCCCAGGTGTCAGCTGTGAACCCTCCTTTAATTCCTCTTGCTTCCTCCTCGGACGAGCTAGCCAGCCAAAATCCTCCATCTCCTCCCAACATCTTATCCCAGTCTTATTTCTAGAATAGAGGGATGAATAAGGACACCCGGATTAGTATCCATCCTCTGCATAATTTCTTCACGGTCCAACGTATCACTGACGCTGAGGCCTATGACCTTGCACAAATTGAGCACTACGCTCTAAGGGCGGCGAGATTGGCTCAAAACATGGCCCATCTGAAGAATAAATGCGTTGACTTAGAAGAGAGGCAGCAACGTATTACAATGGAGAGGGACTAAGCGGTCAAGGTAGCGGAGAAGGCACTTGGGGATGCCCAGGAGGCTAAGTCGGCGAAGGAAAAGGATGATGAAGAACTGTCTATACTCCAAGAAGATCTCTGGATTTCAAGGTTAGAGCTCTTTGATGAGCAACAAAATTGGCAAAGGGATGTCAAAGCCTTGAACTGGATGACTGAGCTGAACAAAGAGGTTAAAGTAAAGCTGAAGGACCTTGAGGGAAAGCTCGAAGCCGGCCTTGCCGATGTAGCTAACTTGAGAAGTGGGGATAAAGATGCTTTTAACAATGCTCTAGAGCAAGTGGCACTCCTAAATCCCGACATCAAGTTGAATACCTTGGGCACTAGCTTCAGAGCCTATGTTGATGAGAGTAGGCAACTGATCCTGCCCTTACCCCCTGTTGAAGCGTCAGCAAGCTACTTGGATGATGGCCAGCAAAAGGATAGGTGTGGAGAGGGTCAATCAAAGGCTAGGCCAGAATTTGGAGCGCCAATATCTTGAAGGGCTTTGAGGAATTGAGGTTTTTTTTTCCGCTCAGGTTAGTAACCTGGTTTATTCTCTTTGTAAACCCTACAATATGAATGATATGAGATGTTTCACCAAGGATTCTTGACAAGTAAACTAATAAAGCTATAACTCATAAAAAAAGGCCATTAATAAAACCTTGGAATAATTTACCCCAACAGCTCTCCGAGTCAGATCTTTGATTTGCATCCGTTGTACTTGAGTACTTTAATTAACCCATCGCACAACTGCATATTTTAAAGAAGTGCAATCTGAGATAATGGTAAAATCGTCACGCGTTCAAGTTTAGTTTTCTTTAACCAAATCTTAAATAATCCAACTTGATCAGGGTCAGTGTAACGATTTATTTCATTATCCCGGATGACTTTGTTATATGTTGGCTTCGTGGGCCTTTTGTAGTAACTGTCAATTGAACTCGGGCTTTTGTACCCTTAATTCATTTAATAAATAGACTTTGCGACATTGCTACTGCAGATAATTCCAATAAGGAACTTTAAATAGAATTGGCGGCAAAATTGTCACAAATGATTTATGAAAATGGGTTCCTTGACCCAAAATTCATTTATTCAAGTAGGCTTGGCAGCTCTGACGTCACAAATGATTCCCGTAGGAATTTACATAGACTTGGCAGTATTATCGTCACAATAATCCAATTAAGGACTTTACAATAGACTCGTGACTATGTCGCTTCAAGATAGACTCGCTATTATGTCGCCTCAAAATAGACTCGCGACTATGTCACCTCTATGGAGCTTAGTTTCAACTGTAGTAGGCATTCAGCTTATCCGCATTCCATGTTCTCTTGATCATCCTCTTTTCCAGTGTCTTAACCATGTAAGCTATTTTGCCAAGCTTTTCTCTAATCAGTTAAGGACCTTCCTAGTTGGTAGCCAGTTTCTCGTTGCTCGCATTTTTATTGCCTATGTTGGCTCTTTAAAGAACTGGGTCGCCTTTCTCAAACAACTGGGGTCTCATCTTCATATTGTACCGGGTTGAAATGAGTTGTTTGGCAGCCATATCCCGGCATTATGCCATGATTCTAACTTCATCAATTAAGTCCAACTCGATTGCAATGGCTTCGTTATTCTCGTTCTCCTCATGTAGAGCCTTAATTCTCCTCTATGAGGGTTCGCCGATTTCTACTAGGATCATTGCTTTGCAACTATATGTCAGCCTAAAGGGGGTTTCCCCAATTGCTGTTTGAACGTTGGTCCAGTATCCCCATAAAACAGAGTATAACTGCTCTACCAAATCAGACTTTTCATCCCCCATCCTCTTTTTCAATCTATCTACAATGACTTTATTTCGTGCTTCGGCTTGCCTGTTGGATTACAAATGTTCTACAGAGGCAAAATGTTGCTTGATATGGAAGTCTGCTATAATCTTTTGGAAACCCTTATCAATAAACTCAGTTCCATTGTCCGTGATGATCTCCTTCGGGATCCCAAATTGGGATATAATAATCCTTGCGAGGAATTTCTACACCTGGATCGAGGTTATTGTGGCCAGTGGTTCCGCTTGAATCCATTTTGTAAAGTAATCTACAGCCACTATAAGCCATTGCAGTTGTCGTAGGGCAGGCTTGAATGGACCCAACAAATCCATGCCCCATTTATAAAATGGCCATGGAGTCGATATAGATGTTAGCTCCGCTAAGGGAGATCGCATTACCTTGACATGCTTTTGGCAACTTGCGCATTTCTAAATGTGGTCCTTAGAATCTAAGGCCATTGTAGGCCACAAGTAACCGAATCATACAACCTTTCGAGCTAGTGCCTTAGCACCCATATATTGTCCGTTGATGCCCTCATAAATCTCAGCCAAGACATACTTGGCTTCTTCCATATTAAGGCACTTTGACATTAGGGAATACAAGCCTTTAAGATATAACCGATAATCTATCATTGCATAAGAAGCTACAGCTCTTATCAACTTCTTTGATTCGATTGAATCGTCGAGGAGGACACCTCTCTCTCTCTCTCTCTCTCTCTCTCTCTCTCAATAATTGGCAATTGGTTTTCTACAATCACCGGTTTCTGAGATTATCATAATACAACTCGGCTCTAGCAAACTTTGCTGGATCACCGTATAGTGATTTCCCGGGCTCTTGGTACTTGCTAGCTTGAATAGAATATCAGCCTTGGTGTTGTCTCCTCTCGGGATGTGCACAATGACCACCTCGTCAAAGTCTGCCATGATTTCTTTAGCCTTTCCCAAGTACTTAATCAGCAAGGGACCCTTTGCTTGGTACGTTCCATCTATTTGAGATGCCACTAGCTGGGAATTTGTTGAAACATGCGCTCTCTTAGCTCCATTTTCCTTAGCCTGAAGCAAACCGACAATAAGAGCCTCATACTCGGCTTGATTGTTAGAATTTTGGAAGTTAAACCAAAAAGAGTATTTTATAGAAACTCTTTCTGGGCTTTCTATTATAATCACGACTCTACTTCCCTTTGTGTTGGATGATCCATCAACAAAAATATTCCATGTTACATTATCTTGTGTTAGTTCTCAATTTGAGTTTTGATGATAACTAAACACTTGTCAATTACTGATTTAACATAAACTAGAGTTCTTGGTTTAAAACTCAAGTTTTAGAAAGCTTTATTAGATGGTTTCTTAATCAACAACTTTGAGAACTCGAGTTCTTGGTAAGTGAACTTGAGTTCGCGAAGTCTGTCTTGTTCAAATTTTTCAAACACCAAAAGAACTTTGAGAACTGGAGTTCATTAGTAACAAACTTGAGTTCAAAACTCAAGTTCTACTTATAAAACTCAAGTTCTTCATCTCTGATATATTTTTGTTTCATTTGAAGTCTAAAGAACTAGAGTTCTTGGTAAAGAACTTGAGTTTGTAACTCAAGTTCTTCATTTAAAACTCAAGTTCTCTAAGGACTCAATTTAGCTTAAATGAACAAATTGAGTTCTTGGGATATCAATACGAGTTCTTACCTTAAAGGATTGAGTCATTTGAAATGAAAACAAAGGAACTCAAGTTCATGGAAGAAAACTTGAGTTCAAAACTCGAGTTCTTAGTTAAAAACTAGAGTTCTTGTGAACGAGAGTCGCGAGTTATTATCTGTGACTTTTCAAATCACTTAATCTTTAGCTAATTGCTTTCCAGAACCATTGAGAATCACTTATAAGATGGTTTTAACCTATTTGCTAGTGATTTTAGGCATTAACATAAAGTTTTAATCAAAAAGCAACATAAAGCAAAAGCATGTCAGTAGCATTTAATGCGAGCAGCAAAATAGAGCAACATTAAGAATGTAATACTGCAGCAGAGCAAAACATTCTCTCGAGGCATACTTATTCCGGTTATTTCTTTGCACAAGTACAATCAACGGCTAACGCATTTAATGAAGCGAGCAAACTCATTTAATGAGGCAAAGGGCGATTGGGCTCAATGAGGAACAGCTGTGTCTCGGATTTTTGAATAAGACATAACGGTAACATTCAAGCTCCTCTCAACAACATTAATGGCGAAGAGTATAAAAGCCGAAGCATTCAATTCAGCCAACTACCGAAACTCTGTGCATTCAACTCTGATTAATTATTCTTAACTGTTTCATTAGCTACACTTAATATCTTCAGATATTTTCCTGAGCATCAGTGTTCATATCATTTACTCAGTGAGGAGTTTATCTTATTCAATTCTTTTTCTGTAAATCTTGAGATTGTGGAATCTCAAGAACGGGTGTACAACTATAGCTTGTAAGGGGGAATGAGTCCTGGGATAGGATCATTTCGAGTACAAGCGTGTGAGATTGTATCGGCATTCAAGATAGTGAAATACCCAAGTGTGGGGACTGGATGTAGGTTGACGAGTTAGACCGAACTAGTATAAATTCTCTGTGTCCAATCTTATTTGTTGTGTCTCTCGATTAATTGTTATTTTCAAAAAGAAACATACAAGGTTTTTTTAATCACCTATTCACCCCCTTCTAAGTGATATTCCTGCTCTTCATCTTGCACATCCCCTTCATACAATGGAGTCAACTCCATTACGAAATCAACCAAGGATTGTGATTTGATGGCGTGCCGAGCTTCGCAAGTTATGTCAAATTCAGACAATTCAATGGTCTAGCTATTCATTATGCCCGCTAGGTTTGGTTTGTGAAGTACTTTTTGAATTGGCTAAGTTGTCTTACCATAGTAAGTAATGCAAAAGCCATTTTCTCCAGCTTCTGGTATCTCATCTCTGAGCCTTGTAAAGCCCAACTTACAAAGTACACCAGCGTTTGACCTTCCTTTGACTTGTAAACCAGCACAGTGCTCACCGCCTCTTTACTCACTAATAAATATAGGATCAAGGTTTCCCCAGGCTTTGGTCTGGACAACACCGGTGGGGCCACCAAGCACTTTTTATTCTTGTGAATGCCCATCGCATTCCGGGTTCCATCCGCCTTGGGCTTCCTTCTTCAATAACTTGAAAAAAGGCAATGAATTCTCAATCAACTTTGATAAGAATCGAGTTAGGGTAGCCAATCTCCCTATGAGTTGCTACACTTCCTTTTTATTCCTTAGAGCCCTTATATCTAGCACAACTTGGCATTTGTCCGAGTTAGCTTTGATTCCTCGATTGGTCAGCAGGAAACCTAGGTACTTGCCGAATAGGACTCCAATTGCACATTTGGATGGGTTTAGCCAAATCCGATGAGCTCGCAACTTATCAAACATCTACTGCAAGTCATGGACGTGGCTCATCGACTCCACTAACTTGACAATCACATCGTCGATGTATACTTCAATGTTCTTCCCCAGCTGGTCCTCGAACACCTTAGTCATCATTCTTTGATATATTGCCCCAACATTCTTCAGACCAAACGGCATCACATTATAGCAATAGTTCGCCTTCTCCGTGATGAAAGTCGTATTTTATTGATCCTCGAGGTGTATGGTGTTTGATTATACCCTAAATATGCATCCATAAAAGAGAGGAATTGAAATCCAGAGGAATTATCCACCAACTGTTCTATGCTAGGCATTGGAAATGCATCTTTAAAACATACCTTATTCAAATCTTTGTAGTCTGTACATACCCTCCATTTGCCATTTGGCTTTTTGACCATGACCACATTAGACAATCATGTGGTGTATTACATTTCTCCGATAAAACTGGCTTCCAACAACTCCTTTACATGTTCCTGCAAGGCCACTCCTCGCTCCAGGCCGTGCTTTCTCTTCTTCTAAGAAACTAGCATTGATCCCAGATGTATTTCCAGTCTGTGGCAACAAAAATTGGGGTCTATTCCAGGTATCTCATATGGTCTCCATGTAACCACATCCTCGTTTTTCTTTAGAAAGTCTTCCAGCTCTGTGCAAGCCTCAAGGTTCAATGCTTTGCCGACTTTGGTAGTTTGTCTCGGCTCAATGCTCAGGTTGAGGTCTTCCATCTTGCCATTTGGTTCAGCACTTAAGATTTTATCTTCCTCCCTTAAATCCAGCTCTACCAAATGGACAACCTTCTTCAACAATTTTGATTTCCCCTCTTTAGGAGTTTGAGAAGAGGACGGGCCATCCTTACTTTCTCTGATAGCTTCATAACAACATTGTTGAGACTCCTTTTGATCTCCTCTGGTAGTGACGGCCTCATTCTTCTTACTGACCATCTTTAGCTTCTGGTGCTTTGTGGATACTAACATATCCCAATTGTGTATCATCGATCTGCCTAGAATTATGTTGTAGGGGGACGGGAAGTCGGCAACTACGAACCTGACCTTTTCTAACTTGAAGGCATCTTTTGTTCTTAGTGTCAGCTTCAGGTCTATATACCCTTTAAGACGAGTATCTTGCCCGTTGAAACCCGTCAGGGTTGTCTTACACGGCTTCAAATCCTCTGGGTCGAACCTTATGCGTTTGAATGCATCCCATAGAATGATATCCACTACACTTCCATTATCGATGAAGATTTTCTACACCTGGCAGTTGACCACGGTCCCAGTTATCACCAACCCGTCATGATGGCTTGGAGTTACGTCCTTCAATTTTTCCTTGGTGAAACTTAGCACCAGAGGCTCTGGTTTACTAGATTCTTCTTTGAACTGTGGGTGATCCTGGATTGACAGGACTTCCCTCATATACTTCTTTCTCTGGCTCATTGAATCTCCACCGCCTTCGAAACCTCCGCTGATGTTGTTACAGTCGTACTTCGCCTCGAGGAATTCATTGTCACTATCTTCAACTTTCTTCTTTTGGTCCCTCCTTTTCTTTTCTGGTGGTGGACTCTTGCTTGAACCCCCATATTGACGCTTATTAGGTGCACGTCTTCTTTCAGCTTGACACTTGCAAAGCTATGTCTTTAAAGCGATCTGATACTTCTGTAGGGTTTCCTCGAGTGATTGTCTGACCTAGCCAAGTTGGAAGTCAGTTTTAGGCTGCTTTTGGCTTGTTGCAAAATTCAACAGAAATTTCTGCCCCAGGCTATCCATATCTCGGATCGAATTTTGTTGCAGTGAATGAAACCATATCTGTGCGGCTCCTCGCAAAGTCCCTGCAAACAGCCGAGATATGATCGGTCCTTTGTATCCTTTCACCATTATCTCTATGGTGAAGTTGTTGAGATGGACTTACAAGTCTTGGGTCCCGTCATATTTTGGCAGGTTCCTTGAATCAAAACCTTTGGGATATATAGCGGTTTGAATCTCATCCGAGAAAGGACTTCGGATTCCCCCGCCCCCCCCCCCGGCCATATATTATTGCATACGCCAAGGGAATGCTCTGCAATAGAGGTATTGCCTCTTCTTTGCCATAGCCTCGGCTTTCCATTGGTTTTTTTTCGAAGCGCATGCTAGGTCTAAAACTCGTCCCTCTGGGTTTCAAGCCTGGTTCTATCCAGCATTATCAAACTATGGCCTGCCGGTGTCTACTTATGCAGCAATTGTGATACTAACCCTACTGGGATCACTAGTATCTCGGCCAATGTTTCGTGTAGTGCTTTCAAGTTGCCTAACACATTCTTCTAGCCATTACATTCTCCGGATTTCTTCTTCATGAATCTCAACTTGGTCATGGCCGGCGACGACTTGGTTCTCTTTTGCATGATTCACATGAGGTATTCCAATACTCATATGGGCAGAATTTGAAGCATTAACCCAGCTAGGCTCAGGAGCATCCTGATCCGTATGTCGGATAGGGATATTAACCTGGCTGTAACCAGCATTTTCTCAGCCCGTGCTTCGACCTTGGTTTTCCATCCATTCAATGTGGTCGTCCAACATTTGCTGCATTCTTCGCCCTTCTTCATGCCTCCAAATGGCATTACAACGGTCCATATCCTCTTACATAAGTCGGATATCTTTTGCTCTTTGAAGTCGGTTATGATTTTACTCCTCAATCTGCTTAAATAACGAACCCAACGTATTCTGTAACATATGGATGTCAGGGTTCTCAACCTGAAACTCCTGATGAGAGTCTTGTTGCTGAATTGGTGGTGGAATTTGCTGGATAACTCGGTTACGAGGGGCTGGGGAGGTTCCAGTATTTGTCGTCTCATCCTCTATTTGAATTGTAACGCGATTGTAATCATGAGCAACAAAGTCCTTATACAGAATGGTTTGCTCATGATTCTGCTATGGTTGCTCCTCTGGCAACGGGCCCAGCTGAGAGACTTGACTGCGGCTTCTAGTGTTTACTGCCATTTTCAGCGGTTTGGGAATCGAAATTTATGGATCCCCACGGACGGCACCAATGTTCTATTATAGAACACAGATGTCTAGCCTCTATGGACTACTGAGTAGTTTATATGGGATCAAACGTATTCTCCAATATGTCTATGGATTAAAGCACCAAAGAGATGAAGATTACTCAGTGATATCTATGAGGAATATACCACAGGGCGTCTAGTGATCATTGTGCTACACAGGTATGGCGATAGCCAAAAAGAGTGGAGTGCGTGTACAATGAGACTGAATATTAGAATAAATGAATAGAGAATGTGCATTTTGTGGGTAGTCTCCTATTTATAGAGATTACCTCTAGGGTTTCAATCCATCACTCAGCCTGCCACTCCTTAGATAATAAGGGTCTTCACGTTCTACAAATGTATGCTCTACTACTTGTACTATCCATGATTATAGGTATAATTATAGAGTGATTAGCGTTTTACATGATTATAAAAGATTCTATCATAAAGCATGCTTAATGGGTCACCTATCAGCTAGGCCCATTATGAGTCCACAACAATACTTATGATGATTTTAACATTGTATAGCATTTCGGTCAGTTGGGGTTCCAATTGCATCGATTTAAAAATAATTGGACGGAAATTACGCCTCAAGTTGAAAACTTGAAGGTGTGAATTGTCCTTTAATCCCACATTGAATAGTTATAGGAAAGAAAATGAGTGCATCTCTTGCTGACGCAAGGAATTCATGTGATGAAAGGAAAAATTCTCAATGTGTAAAAATACCTATCAACAATATTAAAAATATTTCTAACACCATAATTTTTTTTTTTGGGTGTTATATTTTTAGGGTGAAATTGCAAATTTGGTAACGAAGTATTTTTCTATAGGCATGTAACACAATTAACCATTTTGATGAGTAAAAGTAGATATAATCAAATTTTTTTAGTAGCATATATAGCAACATCGTTAATCCTGGTTAACTTCTGTTACTTTTTGCATTATAGATCCTACCAATATTGTCATTCTCTATTATTTTATTATATTTTTAAAAAGGTATTTGTGCAAATTTAGCAATAAATTATTTCACTATGAGCACCCAACACAATTATCTTTTATTGGGACAAAAAGTAGAGATAAATATTATTTGTCTTATAAATAATCATATTTGTCTTGTGAATTCCCTTATCTATCTTGTGAGTGACTATAGTAGTCTTCTAAAAGGATTTAATAAAAGAATCTAGGGAGTTAAAAAAATTTGATCATTCACACATTTGTCTAGTAAATGCTCATATTTATCTTCTAAATTTTTTTAACTCACTTGATTCTCTTAAGTCTATTTTTTTTAATACCCTTAGTTGTCTCGTAAATGTTGTTATTGAAAAAAATAAAGTAAGAACATTATTATCTATTTATTGACAAAACTTTTTTTTTTTTTTTTTACCCAATGAGATGCAGTGAAATTTGAAAATATTTTAGGATTGACTAAAATAAAATTGCTTCCATACATGGAGTTGTGATATTTTTCACATTAAAAACACATATTTCTAAACATATATTAAAATATTAGAGGGTGAGAAGATTGATAGGAGTAATAGTGCAAAAAGTAATTGAAGTTAACCAAGTTAATGGTGTTTCTATATATGCTACCAAGAAAATAATTATGTCTATTTTTACACTTCAAAATAGTTAATTGTGTGGGGTGCACATATGGAAATAGGTTGTCAGCTAAATTTACACCTTAACTCTTATTTTTTTTCTTGGGGGTATGTGAGTACTTTCATCTCCCTCTTAAATGTTCATAGCTACTTTTACTCCTCTAAAAAGCATATAGTGTTTGACATACTTTGAGGAAAAGTTTGTATATTTTTGGATCTTTACCATTTTTGAGTTGAGAGTATTACTTTTGGAAAAATAGTGGAAGCCCCACTATAAAAAGTAAGCTTATGGTAATTGAGGTGTCATTTTTATTCTTATTTTACATGTTTTATGGCACTTTTGTACTTAAAATAAATTTATAGTGTTAGGTACAATTTGAATATAAGTTGGTGTACATTTTATAAAAAACAAGAATGATGGAAAAGGGAAAAAAACGGCACAGAAGGCGATGGAACTCGTGGAAAACAGGTAAATGAACAATAATAGGAACATGTTACAACTAGTATTAAAACTAAAAGGATAAAAACTCCACACCCAAGCTTCATTGAAGAACTCATCATGAAGTTACAATTGCACCCGTAGATACTTGAATTTGGGATTAGCAAATAAATACTGAACACCAGATATTGGTTATCAAACTTAGTGGAAGTTAGAACCCTAAACAAGAAAAATGGAAGACGATAGTGCAGAGCAAAGCATCGGAATTTCAAGGATATGCGCAGTACTGAATGGACAATGCCACCAAATGTCTGAATATATATAACAAACAAAAAGAAGAGGCACATTTAGCATCAAATAGGAATAAAAAGAAATTTAAATTCGTTTCCAGAGCAAAATTCCCCGGAGGAACCGAGTCATACAACATATCTGGGGATCAGCCACACTATTAAACAGAGTGAATTCAAGATGATATCGCCATGTTCACAACCAAATCAAACTTCCCTGCGCGTGCCACGACAGACACTCTGCTACCTCTTGAATAATTTATGTACAGATACCCCTAATCCCACCCAGGATCATGGCATCTGCCTGACCTCAATGCATTTTCTCAAAGAAAATCTCACCGGACAAGAACACCCAGCCCTCCAATTAGGTGACAGTCAGTAAAGCTTCGGTTATCGGTTATCTGTCTCTCGAGTGGCACATAACTCTGGAGGTTGGAAATTCGTCTCCAAGATCATTCGCTCTCTCTTATACAATTTCCAGGCAAGAGAAATTTGAACTTATCTGCATTCTCCAAAAGATAAGCAGGAAGATGAACTGCAGAATAGGAGTGGGGTATTGGTCCCATTTTGCTGATGATTTCCTTGAAGGTGTACTCCTCTGGAAGCATGTTGAATAAATCATCTCCTTTGCAAATTAGTTTCTGAATTCTTTTGGGATTTAAATAATGAGAGAACCGTACTCTGTCATTATGGCTGTAGGCTTTCATCTTGAAAATGAAATCACTGATTCGGCGGAAACAGAAGCTACAATGCCAGCCAGCATCCGCCAATAAGTCATCAGATTGGCGAAAATGGGCATACCTTGTCTTTCCACTCTTATACCTGTGAACTGAAGCTCTCCAGCTGTTATCATCCACATGAAATTCAAAGGAATAGAGATAATTCTTCAGTTGAAGATGGAGGATTGAAGGTATATCATCACACCACCTCAAGAGGTTAATAGTGTGAGCGCTTGGTATCTCATCAACGTCAGACATAATCAACAAGTCATCATCTGAAATACCAGCAATCTTAAGAAGCTGGTCTAGTGCTACTCGCTGATAGGCCTCCTCAACGAATGGGTTTTCTCCTCTCTTAAATCTCCCACCAACAGTTCCATATGTTAGCCGGGACTCTACAAACATGAACTGTGCCCGATTGCTTTTGAAAACAAGAGGCTTAGGCAGTCCAGTGAACGTAGAATTTGACTCAAGAAGGACAAATTCTGATATGTAAGGAAACAATTCTCTCCAACGTAAGTTCAGTATTTCCAACTCATTACTGAACAACACGGCATCATAAACACGTCTTGGGTAGTCACGGATTCCCCAGCCATGAAGTCTGCAGAGATTCTCCATTGTCACATTTTCATTGTAGTAATGTGGGATAAACTGGAAAGGCTTGGGTGGTTTTTCCCAAAGTGGCCGCAGAAAGTATGAAATTTTCTGTCCACGCATATAAATTCCAAAGATACACATAGGGACTACAGCAAAGAGAAATATGCATGTTTTTACATCCAAGCCACGCAAAATGCAACGAACTCTCGGCATGCCTGATACTTGGCCTAATCCCTGCATATTAAAAGACCAAACGTCAAAGAGATCAATAAACTTTTCCTTCAAGAATGAAAGATCACAAAGATAACATAACAATGCAGCTTCATTGAATCAAGAAATAAAGAGATGCATAATCAAAATGCTAAGGTTCTTTTCCATTAGAGTGTGTGTAGCAAGTATTATTTAAAATATCCAGAAAATTTCACTCAAATCCAGAAAACTCCTACAACACCAAGGATAACCAGGGTAATAATCATCAAACCCCCAAAAAAGAGAGTAATCAGACGTCAAAATCTTATAAACTTATCCCTGATCCATAATCCAAATTCAGATCACAAATATTCCATACACATTATACATATCCAGAGAAACAGTGTCAGCTAAGAATTCACTTCCTCTCTTGTGCACAGTCAGGGCAGACGCCTTTTATCGTCTATTTTCAAAAATTTTGTTACACCTTTTTCCCCCTTGTAAGCCTCATCTTTTGTGCACAGCATGCAGTGTACATAGTAGGTGCTTTGGTTGGCAACTCAAGAATGATTTAGCCATTACTAGCCTGTATTACTTCTTCTAGGCCACTAAGAAATTTATAGCAAACTCTACATACAATTGTAACTATTTGGAACTTACAAGCAATACCACAAAGGAGAAGATTTTGATTCAAGCAGAGGGCGGGCTAAATTAGAGAATAAAAATGTTAAAACAGTGCCCGTTTTAGTGATCCATCGAATTCGGGATTGCCTCAGAGACCCAAGTATCCGGAAATAAACCCTAACCAGAACTAGGGTAGAAGATCAATGAACAATTTTATGAGCAAGTAGACCGATAAAGAAAAAACAAAAACTAACATACTACACCTGGCCACAAACATCGCCACACAAATCATCGGTCTTCTTAGAACAATAATGCCCTCCGGCTTCTCCCATCATCCACCACATTCTTACGTTTACTCTATTGACTGCAGAGTCCAACACCACCACCGCCGAAAACCAATCAAGCAAAGCAGATCGATCTCCGAACAGAAATCACTGGAATGCCGGATCACTACCGTGAAAAACCCCAGCAGCAAATAGCCGCAGTATAAAGATAGAAGCTCAGATTCAAGACGCAGAACTGAAGGCGTCAAATGGAAGTGAAGATTCGGTGGTGTATGTAAAGAAGGGGTTTGAAAGCGAAGCAAAAAATCTTAACGGAGAAGGAAAGTGTTGGGGGATTGAGAATAGGGAAGAGGAGAGGGAGGATTAAGAAGAAGGAATCAGAGGAAGAAGAATAATAATGACGAAGAAGAAAAGGTTAAAGAAGGAGGCTCTCTGGGAATGGGGTGGCAACTGGCAATTTGTCGAACTCGAAGCCGCACAGAGACACACTCACAGCCAAACTAGCCGGTTGTTCTCCTCAAACGCCGTAACGTGTGCTATGTTCTTGGCCGCTTGCGTCTGTTAGTTAGGAATTAGGATTAAGTAGTAAACATGTAAATGTTTAAGCCAATCATATTTTAAAATCATAGCAGTGTTGTCTTTTTTTATTAAAAAAATTAATAATTAATATCAATTTTTTAATTGACAATGTTAGGTTTTTCAATGAAAAAAATGTAACATTACTCTATTTTTATATTTCTGAAATGAAATTGAACATGAAAAAATTTCTAAACTTCTAAGATAACATTATTTCTTGATGCATATTTTAATATTAGATTTACTACTTAACCTTGTTATTTATATCTATGCACACATTGCTCCTCAATGGGTGCATATATATATATTACATATGTTATGGGGATATATAATTGACTCCTTTTTTTTAACGGAATTCACACGCTGTTGTTTTATCCAAAAAAATAATTAATAATACAGGCTGGACTTGTATCGCCAATTTTAAAAATCATTTAAAAAAAAATTGGGTTATGAGCTTCTTTCTAGCCTTCTACTCCACATAAAATTGAGATGATTTTGTACTATAAATTATTTTTTTATTACTGATAATTCTAAGCATCCATTAACAATGTATACTATAGATTATTAATATGAATTTATATTGTCTTAATAGAAATATATTTTTTGACAATAAAAATATTTTTTGTTACAACGAAATAAAGACAATATTATTTTAGAAAGAATTTTTTCCTTTTTCTGCTAAATGTATGTATTCTCTTATTACAAACAGAAATTCAAATATTACTTCATCAGGACTATCCCACCCGAAGAAATTTCCAAAGAAAGTGGGAGTGGGGGAGATGGGGGGAAAGTGTTGAAGGTAGTGCCTGGTGGGCCCCTCCACGAGGTTTTCTCCTTGTGCGCCCAATCTATTCTCAATGGCCTAACGGATACGCCCAATGTAAAATTCATTAAACTATATAATTATTGCCCCTTGAGATTTAATTTTAATTCCATTGTGATCAAATATCTGGCACCTTTTTTATATACAGAGGTTTTGGTTTTATCCCCTTGCATTTACACAGGAGTACTAATTCTTTAAAAAAAATAAAAATTGATAAAGAAAACATAATAATAAAAAAATATGGGAAAAGATTTTCTCACATTGTAGGAAAACTATTTTATCATGTTCAAGGTTGTGAAAACGTAGATTTTACGTAAAAGCGGAAGGGGAATGAAAAAACATAAAACGTAAAATCGTAATATAAAACGTAATTTTTACCTGTATATAGAAACAGTGTATTTTTGTTATAAATATAACATTTTTCAGTTGTTAATATAACATTTCTAATTGTAAATATGGATTGAGAATTTTTTAATTAATTATAAAAAAGTCCCAAGGGAATTTTTTGTAATGAGATTTTGGTGGGGGACTTTTTTGTAATTAATTCTGGTCTTTAGGGCTCAAATGTAATTTTTCCTTCAAAATATCCAACATTGCGTCTGACTCCCGTTTTTTCCAAAAAACGCACGCTTTTACGCTTTATGGATACGCTTTTTACGCTTTTACCCCTATACGTTTTTTTCCCAAAAAAAAATCGTTTTACTTAATTTAAAACGTAAAAACGCGTTTTTAACGTTTTAAAGCTCTTTTTTAATAACCATGCTCATGTCACATACACATGAAATGGTGAGACCCATATATACATATATTAATTTATATATATGTGTGTAGGAAACCTTTTTTTCTCATGTAACATGAGAAAACCAAAGCCCTAATAATATACACTATTACTACAACAACAACAAAAAGAAGAAGAAGCATTATCCCACTAGATGTGTGGTGAGTTGCGTGGATTATAAAGCGCTATTATATTTTATTAACAATCAAATATCTAAATAGATTATTAACCAACATCAAGTTTAATAACTTCAATAAGCTTCATTTTTTTGTCCACCTTTTTTTGGAGAACTTCAGATGGCCTTGTTTATCCTCATCACCAATCCCTCCAACATCCTTCTTTGTATATATTCTAACTGTTTCAAATGATTTTATACAATTTTATCTTCAATAGGCGTAATGTCTATTCTACTTATATAATCATCCTCAATATAATCTTTAATTTCAACTTATGACTATTCATCAATCTCAATATTTCCCATCTTTGCTACCCCAATTTTATATTATTATTATTCCTTTAATGTGTAACATTAACTATCTTACAATATTGTTGGTTTTATAACAGCATCGCTGATTTTATTAGATACCTTCTTATAATAGATAACTCTAATAGTATTTCTCTACTTAATTAAACCACATACTAATAAAAATAATGTATAAAACTTTTTTTTTATTCCATGCATGTATAGTTTATGTTCCGTAGTTGAATAATAAAGGAGTTGGACTTGGCCTGGGGTGAAATCCCAAAGTCCTACGTACCACAGTGGTAGATCAAAGTCCACATAGTTCGAAGGTAAACCGTTTGGCCTAAGACAGCCAGAGGGGGTGGGGTGTGTGCTCTGTGTGAATAGAAAAGGTAGGGTTTTTTAGAGCCTTGGTACCTGATGACTGCACATTGGTATTTAAAGAGTTCACCTAAGCGGTCGTGATCCGATATTCTCTCTGCACGTGGTCCCACTTGTAACTACTCCGTTACCTGCACGACTGACGGCGGTTAGCGAGATAATGGGATAATACTTTATCAGGTATCCCTATTTTCATGGCTGGACAGCTGGCTTTGGGCCTAACGAAGCCCAATTCGCTCGTCCGTAACAGATGCCCCCAAGCTCGGTATTTCAGGCCTCTGACATGCCGAGCTTTATTGGGTTAGAACTACCCTCGGTCGTATCTCGGATGAAATCTTTGACTCCTCGTTCTTTACTCATAACCTGGCTCGATTTCATCTTATTCTCCTACTTACTTTAATCGCCTCCTTTTCACTTGTACCCCGATTCCTTCACCGTGTTATGCCGAGTTATGTTTATACGCCACGTGTTTCCCCGACCGCCCTTAATTCGGAGTGCTATCTGTAACTGACTTAGAGATACGCGTTCTCTTGCTCCCTGGCGTGCGTAGCGTTGCGTTGGTTTGTTTGACGTGGGAACGCGTAGCGTCGTATTGGGACCGGTGCCAACCACTCCACTATCAGCCGTTCTTGGCTTTCGCACTTCTTTAAGTGCTCGCGACTTTCCGAGACTCATGATGGCCATCTACTTTAGGGCTTTGCCAGCTGTACCTGTCTTCTCGCATTCCCCTGACGTCACGGGTCCCATCGTTTCGCATTCGCGCCTGCTGGGATCTTTCAAATCTGCCTCTTCAGACCACTTCTTTATAACTTTGAATGTCGCGGTGTTCTCCTTTTTTACGCTCTGAGTTTCCGGTTTTCAAAAAAAAATACTCACAACCCAGGTGTTCCAAATCCAAGTCTCGACCCTCTCTTTTACCCAGTTCCCTCTCAGGTACATCTTCATCGTCAGTTTCTGTTTCAAGTGTTTAATGTTTTTCCCTTTCTTCTGTGTTTTTTCTTTCGTCAGTTTCAAGTGTTTCGCATCACTTGCATGTCTGGGTTCTTCTGGTTTCAATCCTAGGATTCCGTATACTAAACCTTGCATTTCTGGGTTTTCTTGGGAAGTCCTTGAGTATTTCATGGATAAGGACAAAGATATACCTGTAGACATATATGGTAGGCCTATTCCGGAAGAGGACTGGGAAGATATTAGGAACATACCTGAGAAAACTGCTTTTTGGCTGTATGGTGCTCGTCGATCTTCTGCAGCCATGGCTGCAGATGTTCTTAGACCTTCTGGGAGCGGTGACCGTAGGAGAGGCCCTAGGGTTCCGCCTCCCCTTCCGAAAGCTTCTCGACCTCCACTACCTCGGCCTCCCCCTCCCAGGCTAGCCATTAGGCCTTCGTTTCCTGTTAGGGCGGTTCCTATTTCGGTCGTTCAGCCTTTGTTTGTTAGCGAATCCCGGCCTAATCTAGTTAGCCCTTGTGAGATCTGTCAACATGAGGCTATCACCTTCGTCAATCTTGGCCGGGAGGTGGTTGCCGAGACAGTGCTTAGGAGTTGCATTCACAGATCTGTTCCCATCCTAACATCGAAGCGTGCGTTGCATCATATGCCTTCTTCCCGAGGTAGATTTCTATCTAACTCGTCTTTGCTTTTGTATTTATATAGGTATAGATGGCCTCTTCTTCTCAAAGTAGCGAAAAGTCGGTTGCTGAGGAGTCATGTTCTACCAATGCCGCACATAGTGCCAAGAATAACACATGTCGTTTCGTTATATGCCCTCAAGTGTCCCGGATACAAAACAAGATGATCTCTGAAGAGTTTAGGGGGCCTGTCCTTAGAGACAGAGTGGGGTATATGGTTAGGTTACCTTTAGATGGAGAGTCGGTAGCATCATGGCGTGGTAGAGATTCCCCTCATTTCTTCTTTATGTATAAAGATGTAGTTATCGTCCTAAGTGCTTCATTCCCTTTCTCGGATTTCACCACGGAAATCTTGAACCATTTGTATTTAGCCCCCACATAATTACACCTGAACAGTTGGGCTTACGTCCTCTGTTTCGAGAATTTCTGCAAGGAACAAGAGATACCTTGTACCCTACCATTGTTTTTCCACTTCTTTTCCCCAGTAAACACCTATAAAACCAAAGAAGAGCCCCTAGAGTTTGAGTGGACCCATCTTTGGGGTATCCGTAATAAGAAATTGTTTAATCCGTTTACTGAGTCATTCAAGGGCTTTAAGTCGGCATATTTTAAAGTAGAGGCCATTCCTGGCCAGGTTCCGTGGTTCCTCCACTTGAATGAACAGGGAGAATTGGAGGAGAGATTCCCCCTTTATTGGACTCCCAACCACCACCACTTTGGAAATAGGGCCTTTAACTCGAAGGTGTTTAAGCTTTCCCCCGAAGAGGAGAAAGTTGAGGAGCTATTGAAAGACCTCGGCCAGGCAATGGGGCCTTTTGATGCCAAGATGTATTTATCTGTTCCTTTAAAGAAACACAAAAGAAAAACAAGTATGTTGTGTCTGTAGCAATTTATTCTTGTTGTCTTATTTTATCACGCTACTGATTGTTTTTTATTGTGCAGAGACAACCATGCAGCCAAAGTCTACAACTTCAGCGGTGCCGGCTTTCATGAGGAAATTTAGCGGAAGGCAGCTGAGGCTGAGAAGACGGGCCCTGCCAAGAAGTCTTCCGTCACTCCTGCACAACCAATTACCAAGGTGACTGCACCTCCATCTTCTCCCAATGTAGGAGCTACCTCTTCTCCTACCGCGGCCGTTCTCTCTACCAGCCGGTATACTTCACCGTCCTTCATGTTCGAAAATCCGGTTGACTCTGAGGTCCGGAATAGCATCCATCCTCCTTTGAGCTGGTTCACACCTTCGCCACCTTCCGCTGAAGAAAAGAGCATGCTGATGGATATCGAACATTTTGCTCTTCGAGCTGCCGGGCTTTCTCAAGCTGTGGCCTATTTCAAGGCTCAATGGGCTGAGTCGGATGCAAAACTCAAGGCCGCCGCATCCGAATGAGCCGAGGCTATTAACTCGGCGGTAAAGAGCGCGGTTAAGTTGGCAGAGGATGCCAAGAATAAGGCTGTTGCTGAGGTGGAGAAGGTGAAGAAGGCGGCTGATGAGAAGATTAGGACTGCGTAGTTAGAGTTGGAGGGTGCTAGGCAGAAACATTCTAAAGACGCCGCTGAAATATCCCGACTCAACTCCATCCTGCAGAGCATGCAAGATCAGACAACCTCCGATGCTGCCTACATTGCCGACCTGGAAAGAGGCGTGGAGGAGTCTTTCAATAACGCTTTGGCGCAGGTTATTTTCCTCAATCCTAACGTCACACTGAACCTCAAGGACACCCGTGTTGATGGGATTGTGAAGGATGGGAAGATTGTGCCTGCAAGCACTCTGGAAGAGTCGGCTGGGGAGGGCCCATCTGGAGTGGGAGGAGATACTACTGACAATGCTGAATGTCGGCCTCCTACCCTTCCAGATGCTGTCGCGATTGTCTGATTTGTCTGTGTTGTTTGATAGGCCGTTTTTGTTTTCCGGCGTTAGTTTTTCTTTTTCCATTTGTAATCAACTTTGACAATGAATAAAATTCTTCCTTTATGAATTTCCATGTGTACTGTGATTTTTGTTAGCAAATTTAATCGCTTTATCGCCCAGTGTTCTACCCAGCGTTAATAATAACCTTGCGGCTTAAACTTGGTTAAACCAAATCTTAACCAGGCCAGATTGATCAGGTCCGACCTTAAATGGTCTTATTTTGGGTGTATTTTCATCGGCCTTGCCTATGCTTTCCTCGTAGGTTTAGCACGGTCTTTCGGGCTATAAAGATGGCACCGAGGAATCGTCGAAAACGGGTTATGGATTCCTTTTCGTAATTCCTTGTCGTGGAATTTGGGATATCCTTATGCTTTTAATGGGCCTATCGTTTTAATACGACCTTGTGGAATTCATTTGAAAATAGGTTTCAGAACTCTTTTTCGTGAATTCGTGTGGTTTCGATTGTGCGATCTCTTTCGCGACTTTTATGAAGCTATCATATAGTCAAAACATTTTGATAAAAGCTAACGTTCCTCAATTAATTAAAATGGCGACTATGTCGCTAACAAACATACTTGCATAGACCATGCTAAAACATCAAAACGAAACTTAACTATAGTAGCTTCTCAATTTGTCGGCATTCCAGGTTCTCTTTACTGGTTTTCGAACCAAGGTTTCAAGTTCGTATGCCCCGTGCTTCAGTACCTCCCTAATTCGATAAGGTCCTTCCCAATTGGGAGCTAGCTTCCCTTCTCGTGCATTCTTGTTGCCTATGTCGGCTCTCCTTAGGACTAGGTCGGCTTTGTTGAAAGAACGGGGTTTGACCTTTTTATTGAACCTCGCCGCGACGAGCTGTTTCGCTGTTAAGTCTTGGTAATGTGTTATGGCTCTTACCTCGTCTATGAGATCTAACTCGGCCTTAATGGCCTCGTTGTTCTCAGTTTCAAACAAGGCCTTTTCCCTCCTCCATGACGATTCCCCGACTTCGACGGGTATCATGGCTTCACATCCGTACGTGAGTCTATAAGGCGTTTCTCCTGTGGCCGATTGAATACTAGTCCGATATCCCCATAACACAGCGTACAGTTGTTCAACCTAATCGGTTTTGACTTCTTGCATTCTCTTTTTCAGGCCGTCCATGATCACCTTGTTTGCTGACTCGGCCTGTCCGTTAGACTGCGGGTGCTCTACCAATGCAAAATGCTGACGGATTTGGAAGTCAGTCATCATTTTTCGAAATCCTTTGTCCACAAACTGTGTCCCGTTGTTGGTAATGACTTCAGCCGGGATTCCAAAACGGGCGATGATACTTCTGGCCACAAACTTTTATACTCTAGCCAATGTTATGGAAGATAGCGGTTCAGCCTCGATCCATTTAGTGAAATAATCCACCGCTACTATCAACCATCGGAATTGCCCCGGTGCCCTTTGAAAAGGTCCCAAAAGATCTAGCCCCCATTTGTAGAACGGCCAAGGTGCGGAGATATACTTCAACTTAGATGGGGGAATTCTAATGATTTTAGCGTGTTTCTGGCAACTGTCGCATCTCCGAACATGATTCTTTGCATCTGTTGATAGCGTCGGCCAATAGTACCCGGCCCTTATAGCCTTCCAGGCTGTACCTTGGCTCCCATGTGTTGTCCATTGATACCTTTGTGTATTTCAGCTAATACGTATTCCGCCTCTTCGGAACTGAGGCACTTTGCCATTGGTGCGTGTAGCCCTTTCCTGTACAGTTGGTCATCTACCATTGTGTAGGATGTCGCCGTTCGTATCAGTTTCTTGGCATCTTTGGGTTCATCCGGTATAATTCCTCGTTCTAGGTAATCTGCGATGGGTTTCCTCCAATCGCTTTTGTTGGTTATGATCATCACGCATGTTGGGGCTTCCAATCTTTGTTGCACTATTGTTCGGTTGTTGGACCCTTGGGTGCTAGCCAGCTTGGACAGTATGTCGGCTCTGGTGTTATCTCCACGTGATATGTGCCTTATCTCTACTTCATCAAATTCATCCATTATAGACTTAACCTTTCCGAGATACTTGACCAGTAAAGGTCCTTTAGCTTGATACGTCCCATTTATATGTGATGCCACCAGTTGGGAATCAGTAGATACCAGTACTTTCCGAGCTCCGTTTTCCTTTGCTTGGATCAAACCCGCTATCAAGGCCTCGTATTCGACTTGATTGTTGGAAGTTTTAAACCCGAGGCTCAAGGAGTATTCAATAGACACACCCTCCAGGTTCTCTAGAATTACTCCGCCCTGCTTCCTGTTGAGTTAGAAGAGCCGTCTACAAACAGTTTCCACTGTGTGGCGTGCCCTTTTATTGGGGCGAGTTCTGCAACAAAGTCGGCTAAGGCCTGAGATTTTATCACTTGCCGGGCTTCGTAACTAATATCAAACTCGGATAATTCTATGGCCCAGCCAGTCATTCTTCCTGCTAGGTCGGGTTTATGCAGTATCTGCCTGATGAGTTGATTAGTTTGAACTACAATAGGATAGCTCTGGAAATACTGACGTAGCCGTCGGGCCGCAATTAGCAATGCGAAAGCCATTTTCTCAAGCTTTTGATATCGTATCTCAGCTCCCTGGAGAACCCGACTTATAAAGTATATCGACATTTGACCTTCATTTGCTTCTCGTACCAGGGCCGCGCTTACTGCCTCATTGGTTACCGCTAAATAAAGGATCAGGACTTCACCCGTTATAGGCCTGGTTAATACTGACGGGGCTGCCAGGCATTGCTTAATCTTTTCGAAGGCTGCCTCACATTCAGTGCTCCATTCATGAACAGCTTCCTTTTTAAGCAACCTGAAGAAAGGAAGTGACTTTTCGGCCGACTTTGGTAGGAACCGAGTTAATGCGGCAAGTCTTCCTGTGAGTTGTTGGACTTCCTTTCAGCACGCAAGGGCCTTCATTTCTAAAATGGCTCGGCATTTATCGGGATTGGCCTCTATACCTCGATGGGTTAACATGAAACCCAAGAATTTCCCTGACGGGACTCCGAAAGCACATTTAGCCAGATTAAGCCTGATTCTATGTGCTCGTAACTTATCAAAAATCTGTTGTAAATCCTGAACATGCTGATACTGGTCTCTCGACTTAACGATCATGTCTTCGATGTAAACCTCGACATTTTTTCCCAACTGATCTTCGAACACTTTTGTCATCATTCGTTGATATGTTGCTCCGGCATTTTTTTAACCCGAAAGGCATTACGTTGTAACAGTAATTCGCCCTTTCCGTGATAAACGCCGTTTTTTCTTGGTCCTCGGGGTGCATAGCAATTTGATTGTATCCGAAGTATGCATCCATGAAGGATAAGAGTTTAAAACCTGACGCATTATCTACTAATTGATCCACATTATGCATGGGGAAAGCGTCTTTGAGGCATACCTTGTTCAGGTCTTTGTAGTCCGTACATACTCTCCACTTGCCATTGGATTTCTTTACTAGCACGACGTTTGAAAGCCAAGTAGTGTACTGGACCTCTCGTATAAAGCCGGCCTCCAGAAGCTCCTTAACGTGCTCTTCAAGAGCGGCTACTCTGTCTGGGCCCATCCTCCTTTTCTTTTGCGCGACTGGGATAGAACCCGGTCGGATTGCCAACTTATGACAACAAAATGTTGGATCTATGCTTGGTAGATCGGCAAGTCCCCAAGCAAATATGTCGACGTTCTTTAATAGGCATTCCGTCAAAGCATGACGAACCTCGGTACTTAACTCGCTTTCGATCTTCGTGGCTTATTCCCGCCTACTGCCCAGGATGAAGTCTCGCAACTCTCCATTAGGCTCAGGCCTTTAGATTTTTTCCTCCGCTCTCATGTCCATCTCAACCAGATGAACACCTTTTTCTTCCCGAGTTTGTGACGAGGTTGCGTTCTCTCTGTTTCCCTTCACCGAATCGTAGTAGCATTTTCGCGAATCTCTGTGGTCTCCTCGGACAACCACTATCTTGTTCTTTCTACCGAGCATTTTTGCCTTTTGATGCTTAGTGGATACCAACATATCCCAATTGTGGATTGTTGGCCTTCCGAGAATGACGTTGTAAGGGGATGGGAAGTCGGCAACTACAAATTTGACCACCTCAGTTTTAAAAGCTTCTTTAGTACCCACGGTCAGTTTCAAGTCTATACAACCTTTAGGTCTAGTATCTTGGCCATTGAAACCGGTTGAGGTTGTTTTGCATGGCTTTAACTCATCCGGGTTCAACTTCATTTTTTGAAATGCCTCCCACATAAGGATGTCCACCGAGCTTCCGTTATCGATGATGATTTTTTGGACTCTACAGTCCAGAATCGTGCCTGTTATCACTAGGCCGTCGTAATGATCGGGGACCACGTCTTCCAGGTCGGCCTCGGTGAAACTGAGTATCGGTCTATCTCGCTCCTTTGTTTCCTTCTTAAATTGTGGGCGGCCTTGGATGGTCAAGACTTCCTTCAAATATTTGCGACGCTAATTTTGTGAATCTCCTCCACCGCCGGGTCCCCCACTGATGACACAACAGTCATACTTTGCTTCGGGAAACTCATCATCGCTTTCTTCCTTCCTCTTCTTCTTCTCCGGACTTTTATTTCGTCCCACCCCAGGGCGTTTATTACTTGAACGTCCCTGCGTTTGAATCACATATCTCTGCAACTTCCCTTCTCGTATAAACCTTTCTATTACATCCCTCAGATCCCAACATTGGTCCGTTGTATGGCCGGATTGGTCATGAAATTCGCAATACCGAGATTTGTCTAGGACGGCTTTGTGCCGCATAGGCCGCGGTCGCTCTACTTTTCTCATCTCGGTTAATCCGACCTCTCTCCATATCCGTTCTCTTGACACCTTTAAAGGCGTGTACGGGCTGTATTTTCCTTCTGCCTTGTTTCCTCGATGCTGGTTATCCATTAGCCGTCTCCTGATATCCGACTTCGAACCACTGTTATAGTCTTTATTCCTCGGAGGTGGGCTCCTATTTCATCCCAAGTTACTTCGGCTGGCCATCTCTAACTGTTCGAGTTCCAGGTACTTCTTCGATCGATCTCTAAATTCGGCTAGTGTTGTAACATTGTCTTTTACTGTCGACCTTTTGAGACGGGAATCATCATGTAAACCGGAGATTGCCAGATGCAAATGCACGTCCTCCTTCAAGTTTGGTACTTGAAGGGCGGCATCTTTAAAACGCTCAAGGTATTGTTGCAATGTCTCATTTGGGCCTTGCCGTATGTTTCCCAATTGGAATTGAGTTTTGGGTTGCTTTCTGCTTGTCACAAAATTCAGTAAGAACTTTTGGCCGAAACTCTCCATATCTCGGACTGATTTCCGTGGTAAAGAATGGAACCATAACTGGGCTGCCCCTCGCAATGTTCCCGCGAATAATCGGGGCACTATCGGTCCTTCAAACCCTTTCACCATTATTTCCATGTTGAAGTTGTTGAGGTGGACCTGCGGGTCTTGAGTTCCATCGTATTTTGGCAAATCCCTTGAGTCGAAACCCTTTGGGTATTTTGCCATCCGTATCTTATCAACAAAAGGCCCTTGCACTCCGCCGCCGTGACTTTTCTCCGATACTTCGACATTAGCCCGGGTGGTTTCCGGAGTCCCCTTATCTCGGATTTTCTCAGTGCGTGGCGCATCCATATCTGTAGTACTTCGAGGCGTTGATGCATCTGCCTGCCGTGTTGCTACGGCGGCATTTGGATTTTCTTCTCGGTCATTACCCTGCTCCACCTCCGCTAAGCTTCCTTGCCAAGTTTGCTTTGCCATTCGACTTGGGTCCTCCTTATCCCGGCAAGCATTATGATTGCTGTTCTCTTCTCTCCCTAGCCTTTCGTCCAGAATCTGCTGGAGTCTCCGACCTTCCTCTAGCAGCCATAGAGCATCCCTGCGCTCCATATCCTCTTGCAGATGCTTAACGTCGGCCTCCTTTTGTAGAGCATGTCGTTTTTCCATGTCCTCCATCCGCTTGAACATAACTTCTATTACTGACTGTAATCTTCGAACGTCGGGATCCTCAATTTGAAATTCTTGCGAAGAGTGTTGAAGTACGGGTAACGGCTGTACCGACTGCTAAATTTGGTTATTAAGGGCCTGAGCTGTTTCCACTAGCTCGTGTTCTGCGTCCATTAGCGCTGCATTATCTTCCGGTGTTACTAACCCGTCTCGTGTTCCCGCCTCAGGATTCGCAGGCGGTAGCAACTCTGGTTGTTCCTACCAGGGTGCCTGATTCCGGCCCCTGGTATTTGCCATTCTCAGCTGCTTCGTAGGTCGGGGAATTGTAATTTAACGGTCCCCACGGACGGCGCCAATGTTCCGTAGTTGAATAATAAAGGAGTTGGACTTGGCCTGGGGTGAAATCCCAAGGTCCTACGTACCACAGTAGTGGATCAAAGTCCACGTAGTTCGAAGGTAAACCGTTTGGCCTAAGACAGCCAGAGAGGGTGGGGTGTGTGCTCTGTGTGAATAGAAAAGGTAGGGTTTTTTAGAGCCTTGGTACCTGATGACTGCACATTGGTATTTAAAGAGTGCACCTGGGGGGTCGTGATCCGATATTCTCTCTGCATGTGGTCCCACTTGTAACTACTCCATTACCTGCACGACTGACGGCGGTTAGCAAGATAATGGGATAATACCTTATCAGGTATCCCTATTTTCATGGCTGGACAGCTGGCTTTGGGCCTAGCGAAGCCCAATTAGCTCGTCTGTAACAGTTTAGAAATCACTTTCTAACACACAATCATTTGTTTTCAAATAGTCAAAAAGCTTGAAACTATGACATAGGACCGCGGATTGCATACATAATCCGGCTGATAACATATTTAAGAAAAGATTAAAGGATGATCATATTTAATTGTAATAATAAATATCAACAGTAGCTATAGATCTCTTATCATCATTTAAAAAAGGGTTAAAGTGTAAAAATATACATGAGCTTTTTTCCAGGAGCAAAAATACACATATGCTTTTTTTAGGAGCAAAAATACACATGTGGTTACCATTTTGGTGCAAAAGTCACATCGCACCATTAAATCACTGTTCACCGTGATGAGAGAGGAAGAGATAATGTGAACAATAACTTAACAGCGGATTGTTCACATTATCTCTTCCTCTCTCATCACGGTGAACAGTGATTTAATGGTGCGATGTGACTTTTGCACCAAAATGGTAACCACATGTGTGTTTTTGCTCCTAAAAAAAGCATATCTGTATTTTTGCTCCTGGGAAAAATACTCATGTGTATTTTTGCACCTTAACCCTTTAAAAAAAAGAAAAGAAAATCTCAAAACTTTTTCCCTTGAATTAGTAAAAGGATTCTGTGTTCTTTATTTAGCAGCTAACAAATGTTAACGTAGGATACGTCTCTCTTTCTAAAGAAGGAAGAGAAACAAAAGAAAATGATGAGTTTCTTGGGTTGACTACTATATTGAACGTAGATCCTCCAACTGGCAATTCAATTAAGGGTCACCCACTGGCCACTAGACTGGATCAAACTCAATTAGACGGAAAAAACCGGGAAAGAACCAAATTGTTTGATCGAGTCTTTATTTAATTACATATATTTTCAGATCGCCCAAGAAATAAAAGTTAGTATTTGTGTTTGGTATATATGTCTTATGAAAAGAGATGGCGTATCCATATCATCGTTTGTAAGCAAAAAGTCAAAGACATGAGTCTTGGAAGCGATATAATGCATATGGATAACAACATAAAAGAAATACCAATAAATTATTAGTTGAAGTGTTAACTGTTAAGCGACTTTCTCTCGTAAAGAGGAAAACATAAATTTGAATTTTAAAAAATGCACTTGTTAATAAAGGCAATACCCTTTACGCTTTAAGTCTAAAAAAAGAAGTTCTTCATAAAATAAAATAAAAACAATTCTAACAAAATAAGGGGTTCTTTCAGGCTTGATATTTAAAAAAAGTAAGATAAAGGTTTATACGCTTCTAAAAAAAGGAATTTAAGATCGCCACATGTAGACTTCTTCTCAATTGGGATAGTTTAAAAACTATGACCGCTGATATTTTTGTAAATATTGATATAACTTAGGACCAGTCACGCTTTTGTGCAATGTACATAACATTTTATAGGCCTGTTGTAATATAATCCAGTTTCGACAAGTATTAAATATTATGAAAATCTCAAAATTTAAATTTTCTTAGACATCGCTCAAACAACATGTTTAGAAAATATTATATAGATCGTCGTTTCTTTATAACCAATCTTAAATATTTCAGAGTTTTTATCGTTCTATTAGTTCATTCTATTTTGATGATAACAAACAAGTGTAAAAGAATTAGACTTAATTGTTCTAGTCACTTAAGTGTGTGTTTAATGGCATTTAAGTAAATAACTTTATTTCGATGAAATCTTGAATCAAAGAGTGTTTTTATGTGTCTACCAAAGATACACTTGAGTTGTGGTTTAAGAACTCAGGTCATCAGTGCTTTAAAATCTTAGTCAAAATAGTTTTTAGCTTTGACAAACTCGAATTAATGGTTCAAAACTTGAGTTAACTTGGTTGAATGCTAAACTTTACTTTTCAAACCTTAACTCCTATGCTTAGTTGTCCTTTTTCAAGAGTCAAATTCTTCAAAACTCGAGTTACTATTTATGCACTCAAGTCACTCGTTAGTGTTAGCATTTCAGCTCTTGGGTGTTGTTTATCATCTTCAATGTATTTCTCAATTCTTATTTATGTGAACAAATCTTGGAACTTGAGTTATAATTTTTTGCACTCAAGTCATCCATTAGAGTCACTAATTTAAGACTCAAGTGTTCTTTGCTTGAAGTTTTTTTTTCAATATAACTCATAGTCTTCAGTTTGTGAATAAACTCAATGACTCGAGTGAACAACTCAAGTTAGTATTTTTAGCCTCGAGTTATGCTTTACAAAATGATCGTCTTCGTCTAAACTTCTGTTTTCAAGCAAGCTTTGCTTTTAGAAGAAAATCATCTCCACTCGAGTACTGAAAGAACAAACTCAAGTCATTTACTCGAGTTAGTTAATAATAACTTGAGTATTCCTTATGTGCCTCTACAAGTCACCGTGTTCGTAAAGTTAAAATCATTGATTATGATTTCATTACTTCTCATTATCACTCATTAATTATTATCAACTATATTTAATCAATGTATTAATGAGTTTCAGATGATTATATGGGTGATTAGCTTCAAAATCTTAAAAAGCATTAATTATGTCATAATCATTAAATGCAGTTGCAGAAAATGAGACATCAACTCGGAAACCATTCTCTGAGAAACCCACTGAAACATTTTATGCTCAAACGAATTTATTACAATTATTGTTTCATTCAATACTCTGTAATATCTTCGGATATTTTGTACTTCAGTTATTCTTTATCTACTCTATAAGAGAGTTACTATCTGATCATTATTTCTATTGAAATCTCAAAGTAGAGGGACCTTGAGTGTGAGTGTATTGATTACAATTTGTAAGGGGGAGTGAATCCTAGAGAAAGGATTACTTCAAGAAACAAAGTCTATAATCTTGTGACAATGTGATAGTGAAATATCCAGAAAGTCAGGGGGCTAAACGTAGGTTAAGAGTTTAGACTGAACCAGTATAAATCTTCTATATTCATTTCTCCTCTATCCTTTTCTCTATCGTTTTAATTCTCTAACTTAATCACTAAAGTTTTTGAAATTACCTAATTTACTCCCCCTCTTGTGTGATATTTTATCTTCAGTTTCAGCTTGCAAAGTAAACTTCTCAATGTGTCTCTTTGAAATCTAAAGCACTTCAAGCAATCAATGTACTCTTCATCCGTCATGTCTATTTAAACTCTTCTAGTCCTTTTGTTTTCTTCAAACTTGTCTTTTAGGCTCATTCTTCTCTCTTATAGGCCAAAGTTTTTGTGAGACACCATAGAAGTCTATTTGTCTGTTTTCCCTTCCCTCCTCTAAGTACACCACCTCCTTTGCAACCTTCAATGAGTGAGGTTCTCGATGAGCTTCATGCAAGGGTCGAACTCATGGAGGGAAGCATTGCAAGCATCATCACTCAACTGCATGCTATCAAAGTTAAATCTTATACTCAAAGACAAATATGTCAAGTATAATCTATCTTCTTACTCCTCTTCTCTTTCCTCCTCCTGGATGAGGAGTTTTTATTATATAAAATAATGTATTTTCTTATATAAGTATGTAATCTGTCGCCTTTTAGGCAGCTAAAATGAATGAAAAAAAAGGTTTATTTTAATCTTGATCTTAAACATCTCTTATATATATATATATATATATATATATATATATATGTTCAGTTGTTGTTCTTCTATCTCTTGATAGACACGTTAATTTATTTCTATATATAATATATTAGTAAATGATATTATCTAAGTATTATTAATTATATAATTTGATGATAGTAAGATTAGTTGTATCTGAATTAGATAAATATTTAGATGGCCCAAGAATAAAAGTTAGTATTTGTGTTCGGTATTTACATTTCTTAAAAGAGATGTGCATCAATAATTATTTGGCATATCCATATCATTGTCTGTAGACAAAGTGTCAGACATTTAGTATTGGAAGTTATATAATGCAAATGTATAATAATAAAGACAAATGAATGAAGTAGTAAGCGGTATCACCAGTAAAAAAATAAAACATAAGTTTAAATGTTAGGAAGTGTATTTGTTATGAGAGACAAAACTATTTTCACTTTAAGTCTCAAATGGAGATATCTTTAATCGAATAAAAAACAATTCTAACAAAATATAAGGGCCGGGTTGTCTTGTACTTGATTAAAAAGATGAAAAAGGGTAATAAGATAAAGGTTGAAACGTACGTGGAGAAGTGTTTTTTAGAAAAGAAACGAGCAATGCAGTTAAAAAAAGAATGAGATAGGTGGGTTCCTCCTTTATTTTGTAGAAAACAATTTTGTATTAGAGTAAAGAAAAATAACTTATTATTATTATTTTTAATGTTATTAGAATAGCTTTTTAAAGAAAAAAATATGTTCAGAGATGATTGTGATGGAAAGGAATGATTGTTAATTAGGGTTCAATTTAGATATTTAGAGTTATCCATTAAATTATTAGATTATTATTTTTAAGGCTCTATATATAGAGTTGGGATTCCTCAATTGTATATTCCATTAAATAATTAGAAAAATAACTTTCTGAGTCGAACCCAGATTAAAAAATAACAATTAAACTTCCTCAAAAAGCTTTCATTTATGACTTTTCAAGCAATTAATTAATTATCTGAAAAGTATATATAAATGAAACAAGGGGACTACACATAACATTTTATTTACAATTTATGTTTAAATACATAAATCCCTGGTAAAAAGATACATAAATGTAAATTTTTGGCAAAATAAGCCGTGCACTATTTTCTCTCTCACAAATTACTATTCCTAACAACAGTAACAACTTCACAGTGTGGCTCAGTGTTGGGCTTCGTGCAGAGATAAAGGTGTGCTAGGCAAGTTTGTTTTGAATTCTGAAATTCCCTCGTCTGTCTTTTTTTTGCTATTATCAATATAAACTTAATAGGAATAGCAAAATAAGCCGTGCACTGTTTTCCTCCTAACAAAAGTAATAGCTTCATAGTGTGGCTCAGTGTTGGGCTTCGTCTAGAGGTAAAGGTGTGTTAGGAAAGTTTGTTTTGAATTTTGAAATTCCCTCGTCTGTCCTTTTTTTTTTTGCTATTATCAATATAAACTTAATAGGCATAGCAAAATAAGCCATACACTGTTTTCTATCTCACAAATTATTGTTCCTAACAATAGTAATAGCTTCACAGTGTGGCTCAGTGTTGGGCTTCGTGCAGAGATGAAGGTATGCTGGGAAAGTTTGTTTTGAATTTTGAAATTCCCTCGTCTGTCTTTTTTTTTTTTTTTTTTGCTATTAATTAATAAAAACTCAAAAGAGAGATCTTCAGAATGAGAAACTACAACTTACTAACCTTCACCACCTACCCCTTGTCTGTCGACATGTTCTCTTTCTTTCAATTTAATGTTTGCATCTACTTGAAGCCCATTCAAAACAAACACTTTACCCCTGCTCTTTTTTCTTTCCAATCGGAAGCTTCAGGGTTATCATTGGCTTCCTCCTTTCTTCAAGTTCAAACTCAGGGGCTCTAAACAACATTTTCTTTGTCTGATTCATGGCATTCTCTCTAATGGATTTATTCGCGGCTCTATACGTTGGCTCATCATCTTCCCTTCGGCATCCTATTCCCTCTCATGATGTAGAGGTGGCCAAGACGGTATTGGAGGGAAATGCATGAGTTACAATTCTAGGCTCTAAGTTTCGCAGTCATTGGTGGCTGCTATAGTACAAGGATCAAATCTTAAAACCCTTCACACAAGGGTAACATTGATGTTCTTTCCTCCTTCTCAAGAGCCTAATATGTAATTACTACATTTTCGCTTAAAAAAATCCCCTTTCAATGACAAATGTATTATCCTATAAGTCCTACAAAGCTTCTGGTTTTTTTTTTTTTTTTTGAGATCTGGAAGCTATGCCAAGAGAATAAGGCAGAAGCACTGTAAGGCAGAAATGCAAACAAAACTAAAGAATGTTACCTCTTGAAGCTTAAACAAAACCAAAAGTGTATAACACATATAAGAACTTGAGAGGGTCATAGTGCATTGCATTAATGTGTGATATGTTATGCATCGGTCATTTTGTCTTCATTCCCTCGCTAAAAGCTTGCTGACGAGGTGCATTGGTTACCAGAGTTGATTTCATTTTTCTAGGTTTGTAAGTATTTCAATGCTCGGTTTTATTTTTCTCCTTTTCCGCTTGGTCGGTATTTTGATTTTTTTCCCCCTTCAATGTAGGAGAACATACCCATTGGGGAGGTGTTTGAGAATTTGAGATGTAGCAGGGAAGGTCTTATCTTTGATGCTGCTAACCAGAGACTGGCCATCTTTGGTCGGTATTTCATTTAGAATGTTGAGTGAGTGTGTGTTTGTCTATTTTTTTTATTTGTTGGGAACTTTTCAGGAGAGCAACTTTTTGAAGTTATTGGGATTTATGTGGAATCCTTTGTCTTGGGTCATGGAGGCAGCTGCTATAATGGTGATCATGCTTGCCAATGGGGGTGAGTATATTATGTGGAACCCTTTGTATTGGGTCATGAATCACCTGGTTTAAGACGATTGGTTTAAGTATGATTGAAAGTGTCTAAGAACATGTCCAATAAAGTCTTGGGAAGGGATACAAATTTATTGTCTGTTGGCATGCATAGAGTTCAATAAAGTATTTGGTATTTGTCAAGCTAAGGTTTCATAATGTTGAATTTGGATTGAGTTGGTTTTCATGTGATTGAGTTGCTATTTGCATAATCAGGTATTTTTTTACTTCGCAATATAATCTAAATGATTTCCTAATACTATTATCTGCAATTTTTGTTAACCCGTTGATTACTCCCATGATTGAGAGATATTCTCAAGGAAGCAAAGGCTAATCCACCTCTTGGCCAGCTGGGGCCAAAGCCCCAACTGACCTTCTTATATCTTATGTATTTATATATATGTATTATATGATATTTTATTTTAGCCAATAATTTGGCCCCAGCTATATATTCTATAATTATATTATTTTTTTATGAGGACAATGTTTGATTCATTACCCATTAGGCTATGAAAGGAAAGTAAAATTCTTATTTAAGATACTTACTGAAAAGGTTAATATCATCTTATATTTTGTTTTGATTTAAAAAAAGAAAAGAACGGTGGCCTATTAAAAAAATGAATGATAATAATAATTGAATGGGGCCCTTTAGCTTGCATGTGGAGTTGGTCCAGAGGTGTCAAACTTCTTTCATTTTCAGGCTTCGGTGCTGTTCATCTTCATTTTAAAGATTAAATAAATACTCAAAATCATTTCTTTTCACCTCACTCCTTTTATGAGAATTATTCTACTTATTTTTCTCATTCTGATGAAAATAATATTGTGATGATTAGTGAAAATTTTGGGGTTATGATTTTGGGAGAGTGTTGAGTTTTGATAATAGACGACAATATATATGTAAATAATGACTAATGACTAATTTTAATCAATTTAAATTTATTATTTGGTTCTCTTATGATTTTATAATGAATTTATCAGAAATGAAAATTGTAAAGACAAGGCTTTAAAACAAGATGGAAGATGACTTTCTTGCAAATAATTTGGTTGTATATGTTGGAAGAGAGATTGCTAAAACAATTACTATATATTGATTCTATTCTTGAAGATTTTGTCAATTCAAAATAGCGTTGTCTACAATTTTAGGTATGCATTTTTTCTTTGATTATATTTTAAATAATTTTATTAAATTTCACCATACATATAATTATTATGTTATTTTTTATGATATTCTTAGGACAATATTTGATTCATTATTCATTAGGCTGTGAGAGGAAAGTAAAATTTTATTTGAGATACCAACTGAAAATGTTAGTGTCATCTTATATATTACTTCGATTTATAATTTTTGATTATTATTTATTTGTATTTTTAATGTTATGTGATACTATTTAATAAATAGTTCAATAATTATTTTTTGGCCTAGGCTAAAAAAATTTTCTGGTTCCGCCACTGTAAGGAAGATTTCATTTTTGCAGATTCATTGATATATGACATACAATTCATGTTGCTGGCAATTAGAATAGTGGAGACACAGGTTGCTCCATGAAAGCTCATTCAATAGGTAACAAAAACTTGATGATTTCCTAATAAGTCTAATGTTTGGAATCATGCTAATAATTTTGATCTTCCCAAGAATGGGGGATTTTGTGCAGAGAATCTTAATTTTGCATGTCTGTTCATTGTTATTTGTACCATGTCAAATCGTCTCTCATACAAACTAAATACTAATGGCAATATCATGATTCATGATGAAGTTCTTTATAAATAGTAATTATTAAGGAAATTGCTTTTTCCTAATGTCTTCCTTGCTGCTTCCATCTCCATTAAATGGTTTTTCACCTTAATTGATTGCTTGTTTTGCTGACAGCCAAAGTCATCTGGTTTTGTTGGTACAAAAGATAAAGACGTTGTATCAACTCAAATGGGTAATTTATTCTTAGATTCTTGCATATCTTTGCATTATAGAATGATTTATTAATTATCTATATTCATGCTCATATCTATTACAAGTCTGGACAGTAATGCATGTGGTATTAAGGAATTCAAAAAGAAATCTCATTGTTCTTTTGTAGATGGATTCTCGGTTGGGTTATTTTTTGTTTTGTTTCCAGGTCTCTGTTTTTTAGCAGCGGGCAAGTAGGTTCGCTTCCCTTAATGAGAGGTTGATTGGCATCAAAGTGGATGACTTCTAGTAAGCTGAATAAACTTTTTGTATTTAATGTTCCTAGCTATTTCGTTGTTCTTCAAGTCATTATCATGTTATAAATGAATTGTTGCCCAGTTATGTTAAGGAAGGACTTCTTCTTGGCCAGCTATATGGGATTCGATTTACAATCACATTACGATGAGTATGTTTCTTGAGTTTGTATTTTCTTTTTAATAATAATTTGATTTCGTGGGGGCATAAGTTGATGGAAATTCAGATGAGTTTGGCTTTTATTGGTATACTAATCCAATTATATGTTTACTATTATAGATAACAAATACAATTTAATGATCATGACAGCTTTGGGCTACATGACATTCCTATCTCTCAGGTGATGACATCGGCAACATATATAAAGGGAACAGGAAGAATGGAGGAAAGAGAAGTGTTGCTGAGAATGCAAAAAGTATGCGCTTCCTTTCATTGCCTTCCTAGCCAAGAATTTTTCAAAGCCTGTCAAAGTAATCGAGCAAGAGAAATTCTACTTCATGTTGATGTATCATAATTTGAGTCTTTTATATTAATGTTTAGTTGTGACTTTGTTTTTTGTTGGACCCTAGTGGCGATTAGAACCATCTAAAATTGTACTTTTGTTGTGAACTCAAGTAGCAGTACACTTTATAACATGAATAGTTACTAGACATATAAGAGTATAAGAATTGGTGTGGTTGTGGTCGATGGTGTGGTTTTGGGTAGTGATACAACTTATATTTTATGTTGGAAGATTTGAAATCCAATTATTTACTTTATGTTCTATGTTTTATTCTATTTTATAATCATTTGGATGGGTGGAAGGTTTAGATGTGCTTTAATGTTATAGAATTATTGTATCCGCCTGTTGTAAGAGGGGATTTTTTTCTTGTTGGAATAAAAATGGGTGCAGGAGGCTATACAATTTAATTATGACAGGAATGAATATATATATATAATATCAGAATATTATCATTGAACGTTCTCATTTCCTGTCAAAGTCAATAATATTATTGAACATCTCATTCTCATCACCTTCGCTTTGGAATAAACCAAGTCTTCAATTTCAAAACTAAGTAGCCTTCTATGAGCTTTTTTTTTTTTTTTTTTCTTTGGGTAAGAGCCTTCTATGAGCTTTCCTCTTCGTCCATAACAATATTGTTTGATTTTGCTGCGTTCTGTTCTAAGTCTCAAATCAGCCCAAACAAGTTTGAGCATACGAAACCAGAAATTTGAACTTTTAATTTACAAATCAACAAGTCCTCAAACATATACCGATTATTGAATTGATAGTTCAGATTTGAATTTTATTTTCTTATATAAAAATAAAACGGCGTATTTGATTATTACATGAATAGAGCTATTTTATATAATTAAAGTTGGATTTTGCTTTTTGTTAAAAAAAAGGAATAAGTTGGCTAGTGGTGGCACCAAGTTTTCATCATCATGTGAGATGTCATGAGATTCATCCCACTTGTTTAAAAGAAATTGCCTTTTTGGTGTATGTTACATCCACATCAATGTTTACATTAATTATAAATTGTTTTGTGTAAAATTCTTTTAATTGGCAATTCAAAACGTTGATGATTTTGAAACTTTGCATCTTACTATTAACAGGAAATTTTTTTTGTTAGTAGATAATCTATAATCTTTTCTATAAGTACATCTAAGTTTTCACTCCGGTCTCATCCCAATAAGTTTTCCAAACCCTACTTTCTTAACAGTTTGTTTTTATCCTAATAAACATTTGTTGATTTCGGATACAACCTTGATGGACCAGACCATGTTTTTTAACTAAGATTTCTTACCTAAATAAATTAGGGCTAAGGTGCAATTTGCCAAAAAAACTATTGGCTCAAGAGTGTCTAGCACAAAAAACAATTAAGGGTATCTTAAATACCAACAAACTTTTACAGAGGAGCGTCCAGCACAACGCCGTTAACTTGAGGCTAACATCCGTTTGTCCACGTGCGCAAAAATTATAGAATAGAACCCAGATATTTATGAAATTATATTTAAGCCCCAAAATTTGATTTTTTTTTTATTTTAGTCCCTCCACGTATAGGGACTAAAGTGAAAATTATAAAAAAAAATTTGGGGCTGAAAGATAATTTTCTAAAAGTTTGGGTTTTTTTTTGTACTTTATGCGGGGCCATCCTTACCCACAAAATCCACTGCTGGTTACCGGAATTTTTTCTGGCTTTAGCCTGACCTACCTATAGCCTATTAAGGAGGCTTGTAATTTTAAAAATTTCATAAGCAGCCTAACAAACCACAGGCTCACCTTAAAACAAGCTTACTTCAAACACGGTGAAAACAGACCTACTTTAAACAGGCTGAAAACAGACCTACATCTTACATTTTGTTTAAAGTAGGTCTGTTTTTTACCGGTTTAAAGTAATTATGTTTTCGCTTTGTTTGAAGTAGGCTTGTTTTGAGGTGAGACTTGTGGTTTGTTAGGCTGATTATAAAATTTTTAAAATTACAGGCCTCCTTAATAGGCTACATGTAGGTCAGGCTAAAGTCCAAAAAAAGGCCTTTAACCAGGGGCGGATTTAGGCCACGCAAAAATTACAGAAAAGAACCTAAAATTTTATAAAATTATCTTTCGGCCCATAAAATTTTTATAATTTTCACTTTAGTCCCTCCATATAAAGTACGTGGAGGGACTAAAATAATTTTTTTTTTAATTTTTGGGGCTTAAATATATTTTCATAAACATTTGGGTCGTGTCCTATAATTTTTGCACATGTGGACAAATGGACGTTAGCCTCAAGTTAACGGCGTTGTGCTGGATGCTCCTCTGTAAAAGTTTGTTGGTATTTAAGATACCCTTAATTGTTTTTTATGCTGGACGCTCCTGAGCCAATAGTTTTTTTGGCAAAATTGCACCGTAACCCAATAAATTATATTATAAATTTTTAGAGTTGAATTTATATTGCATTTATAACTGGATTCTCAATTAGAGGGCATGTTCCGAGCAAAAAAAATTAGAGGGCATGTAAGTAGTATTTCCTAGCATATTGAATACGCAAGTTACATGATATATGGAATTTGAAGAGAGAGAGAGAGAGAGAGAATTGGTAAAGTTTCATAAAATGTGTAAGATTTCATCTTCCAAATATATCACCCACCCAACGTTATAAATAAGGAGTGTATTTCCAATTTATTTTCTTATCATAGCCATTGAGTTTTTAGGCGAACTCTCATTATATGGTGAATCTGTTGTATCATCTCGAGTTATGATAGCGGAGTTAATCACTAAGAGGTGATGAATTGAGATTTAAAAATTCTTTTGTAATCCTCTGAAACTTGCACACAAATATAGAGCACAATAGAGAGAGAAGAGGAAGAAAGACACAATAAGATTTATATTGGCTCGGTCCAACTCCTTGACTTATGTCCAATCCTCAGACTCTCTGGGTTTTTCACTAACACTCATAATCAGTTATACACTTTGTACTTGAAGTTATCCTCTCACTAGGATACACTTCCCCTTATAAGTTGTATACTGATATTTCCAATCTTCAAGTCTCACGATTTGATATTCTTACAATAAATGAAACTCTCTCCAAGAATTGATAAAGATAATCAATGAAGTACAAATGTATCAAAAAATATTCTATAGAAGAAAATTGAAGTGGTAGTTGAAAACTTGAATGATTTTCATTTTCTGCAGATTGGTTGTTGTGTGTTGTCTTTTGAAGACTTAAATGCAACATCTTATATATGAAGAAAACATTTAATGACCATTTGATTCATCAATATAATCGTTGGAGACATTAATGTAGCTGTTGGAAACACTCAGGTCTTCTTATCTTTCCATACTTCAGTAGGAACAGCTGCATAGAAGTTTATGGTTGACTTCTCTTGAAATGAATCCGTTAGAAGAGTAGCTTCTTGATAGGGAAATAAAACATTAATCCATTTGCAATGTGTGTAGAATGATTGTCCAAACACGAGTACAAAAAAATGCTTTTAAAACTGGACAGAAGAGGCATCATAAGACCGAACTCGCGACTGGTCTTGTTCCAGCCAGTATTAAAATTATATCTTTAAGACTAGACTTAAACTGGTCTTAAATAAACTATTATAAGACTAGACATTTAAAAACATCATATCTTAAAAGTGATACTAAATATAACTGAAATATTTTTTGGTCGGTCCTAAAACTCAATTTTTAAAACCGGAAAAAACTTTAGCCGCTCTTAAAAGGTATAATTTTTAAGACTGGACAAAAATAAATGCGCTCTAAAAAATAGTGTCTTGTTAGACTAGACAATTAATTATACACGGTCTTAAAAGACTTACTTTCAAGACTAAATGATTAATATATCCATTCTGAAAGATTAACTTTTTAGACCGGACGTATTAAACCATCAGTCTTGAAAGACCAACTTTTAATACCACACTAATATCAAATATGTTCACCTGACTTTTAAGACCGCGCATATAAGTATATCCAAATATATCCGGTCTTAAAAGTTGAACTTTTAAGACCGGTGTTTTTGTTTTTTCAGTCTAAATTTTCCTGAATTTTTTCCCTCTTCTATTCTTCCTGATCATTTATACATAAATCCATACCACCCAATCCAGCACATAAAAGGCTATACTTTAAGCTACAAGCTATGAACAATTATAAATAAATTGAATTGGGAAAAAATAGAATACAAATATTATCGATCATGAGTTACAAATACAATAAGTTACAAATACAAATACAATAAGTTACAATAAGATATACAACACTTAAATCAACATACATGCCCAATATTCACCACGCCTTCATTTGATTCACAACATGCCCCTTTAGATAAGATCCTACCACAAAAATGAAACAAAAACAAACTTCATAGAGTCAGTGACATTGTTTGAAAATATGAAAGAAATATAATAGTGTTAAAACCTTAAAGTTTTCAAAGATTTGTGCAGATGACTATTACATTACGAATTGACTTTTTTATAAAGGGATATCCTCCCATATCCCTTCTTGATGATCATTTCTTATGTCGGGTTCATTATCCGCTTCATCTTCTTCGTTCATGTCTGGTAGACCCCTTGAAAAAGGTGTACTCTCAGGAAGACCATAATTTGTATGACTTTAGAAAATACTGAAGGTTGTCTGTTTAGTGTAAACTTGAGTTTCTAAAACAAAACTCGAGTTTGGCTTAGTGTGAAAAACTTGAGTACTCTCTGCATCTCACAAAAACTTAAGTTTGCCTATGCAAACTAGAGTTTGTCTTAGTTCATAAAAGTCGAGCTACTCTCTGTCAAGTATAAACTCGAGTTTGCCTTTAACAGTAAGTTTTTCAACTTACTAAAAACAAACTTCATTTTAAATTTACAATTGTCAGTTATTATCATAACACATAGAAAACTAACAAGTTATACTATAATTGATACAAACTTGGAGGACATTTTTCAGCAAAAAAAAAAAAAGAATAACTTGGAGGACATTTTTGTCACTTTACATGACATTGAGGCCAAGGGTTTGATGGGAGGGGAAGGGAAGAGATTTTGCCAATATCCCTTTTGTTTGGCATCTAAGAATTTGTAGGAGGGAAATTTTTTTGAAATTTTCCCTCACCTGCCTTCCAAAAGTGGGAGAATTTGGAGGGGAGGGGCAATATTTTGTCATGTTGTGAAAATTATGCCCATGCTTATTTTAAATATTCCTACATTACCCTTCTGGGTTTCTCCCTCCCACTTCGCCTCTGAACTACCAGCCACCAATATTCCCCCTTCTGATTTTCTCGAATGGCCAAGAGCTTTCAACATAAAAAATAATCTTAATCTTTCGGCGACGTAACCCCATTGCCATGGAAAAAGCTATTGGAGGTAAAGGGGCAGCTATTGGTACTGATATTTATCCAGTTGCAAAATGGACCTGCACATTAGTATTGTTTCTAGATGCTTTTTTGAGCGCACACTACACAGTTTTGCCATGCTGTGACAATTATTGCTTGCATCTCAACAGCCTGTTCCACAGGGTAAGTTTTGAAGGAAGGCTCAACGTAATCGAAAATATGGGTTTTGTTTTGAGTAGGTAGATAGAGAATATATATATATATATATATCCAGTTGCGGAGCCAGAAAATATTTTTAGTCCGGGTCAAAAAATAAATATATTAAACTATTTACTAAATAATATCGCATAATATTAAAAATACAAATAAATAATAACCAACAATTATAAATCAAAACAAGATATAAGATGATAACATTTTCAGTAAGTATCTCAAACAAAAATTTTACTTTCCTTTTACAGCTCAATGAGTAATGAACCAAATATTATCCTAAAGATATCACAAATACAATCGTAATAATAATATGTATAATGAAATTTAATAAAATTCACACTTAAATACATATTCCACCAACCTCAAAACAAAATAATTGGAGAAAACAAAATAAATATAATATGAACCCAAAAAATATTTTAGAAAAAACATAAAGATCTAATTAAATTTCAGCTAAGCAAATATATAAACTTATAAACTATTTCTTAAAAGAGAAAATCATTATAAAATCATAAGACAACCAAATAATAAATCCAAACTGATTAAAATTAATCATTAATCATCCTCAACATATATATAGTCATCTATTGTAAAAACTCAAAACTAAGCCAAAATCATTATCCCACAATTTTCACTAATCAACATAATATTATCCTTATTATGAAGAGTAAAATACGTAAAATAAAATACTTAGTTGGGGCCAAATTATTGACCAAAATAAAATATTATATGATGCATATATATAAATACATAAGATAAGAGAAGGCCAGGCTAAGGCCCAACTGCCATAAGGTGACTCCGTATATATCGAAACACACGTGGGTTGAAAGGCTGGGAAAGGAAAACAAAAATTGATATAAAGCTCATGTTTAATAAAAAATTCTAAAACAATATTTTAAATATATTTAAAAGTGTAATTATAATTATCAAATTTATATTATTGTGTGTGTGTGTGTGTGTGTATATATATGTATTAGTTTTAAATTATGTATTATGTATTATATTTCTTTAATTTTAATTAAAAAATTAATATTTATATATTTATATTTAATTATGTATTATAAGTTAATATTTTAATTATGTATTATACTTATATTTCTTTGATTTTAATAATTATAAATTTTTATTTTTTATATTTAATGTCATTTATAATTATAAAGTTTGAAGAAAGCAACTTGAATAAAATAAGGGTAAAGTTGTCCATATAAAAATATTTTCCCTTTCCTTCCCTCCCCTCCCGAACCAAAACATTAAAATTTAGGGAAAATCTATATTGAGGCCTTTGTAACAAAAAAAATGAAAAAAAAAAGACCCAAAATTTTGAAAATACCAAAAAAGGCCCCAAGGTCTTTTCTAGTATAAATTCATTAAAATGTTAACAATTATATCAGCCCCATTAACAACTATATTAGCCCGTTAACAACTATATCAGTCCCGTTAACAACTAAAATTTTAATGAATTTATATCAAGTCTGGTATTTTCAGAATCTTGAGGCATTTTTTAAATTTTTTCTGTCACAAAGGCCCCAAGATAAATTTTCCCTAAAATTTATGTCCTTCCCTTCCTTCTGATCTCCCTTTTCAAGATAATATTAAAACTGCTCCCGGATCAATTGATGTGCTTTTTTTGGGAACTTCGGCTTAAAATTGAATTTGAATGGAGATGGGCTTCATATTTATAGCTTCTAAAGTTGGGCCGTAGCTTTGGAAAGTTGGAAGCCCACTATTATCATACCTATTTTATTTTTTTGAACAAATTTCTCATGGATTTTTTATTCTTTCAGATTTTTTTTGAAAATTTTAATGATTATTTATTAAAAAATAATAAATAATAAATAATTCAAAAATTTTTATAGATCACTTCAATTTTAAATCAGGTTCCTGCGCTTTTTTTCTTTTTTTTTAGTCCTTATAGTTTGATTCATTACAAGCATTCATTCTTAAGTGTAAAAAAATTATTAATTTTAATCTACATAATTTCATAAACTTAATTAAATTTATTTTATTTTATTTAACACGGTTATGATAATTATAAAATTTTATAAATGAAATTTCATAAAGAATATAAATCAAAATTTTTGGTTCAATAATAAAGTTCCCGTTCAAACAAAATAACTATAAGGACTTGATTTAAAATTTAGATAACTATAAATGAAATTTTAATCCAACGAAAAACTTTCACTAGGCTTGAGTCAAATTGTCTATAGAAAAACTTAATAATGACAAATTTAATTTAACAATGAAAATTTTAGGCCAAAAGAATTTAACAATTAAAATATATAAAAAAAAAATTATGAATGGGCCCGAATATCTGTATGCATAAAATACAAAAAGGGGGGGGCGGGTTTATTGGAATACACATATTTTTTATGGTGATCCACGCACCACACAAAACATTGGTAACTGTGACCTCACTTCTAACCCAAGAGTGTTAGACATACACATATTATTGTTAGATTCCATTCTGAGGAGTGGCAAATAAAAAAAAAACAAAAGAAAACAAAATGAAAGGATTCGATTCTCAGCAGAGTTCAATGAACATACGTTAAAATGAATTTAATTCTATTCCACCCTGTTAATTATATTCTGTTTTCGTTGGAATATCAAACCTCCTTCAATTCCCTATTGATAATTGCCGTGCCCAAACCAATTTCATGAGGACCACTTCTTTTTCTTGGTTAAAAAAAGAAATTTCATGACGTAAGAAAATAGTAAACACTACTTTACGCTATAAGAGACAACCGAACGAAAATTTTTCTAAAGAAACCAATTGAAATCCTAGGCTTAAAACCAGACCGGTCATTGAACTGGTTGGGGTATTGGGTCAAGGGTTAGTGGGTCAGACCGGAGTCAAACCGAAGCTAAATCCGGACTAAACCGATGAGAGAATGAAAATTTTAGAATTATTATTATGAAATTATTAAAAAAATTGATTTTATATTTTAATAAAATAATAATTTGGGAAATGTGGATTGTGATTGTGATATGACAAATAAATACAAAATTTGTATGTAAAAGACTAATGGAAAAGACTTCACGTATTTGACCAAAAAAAGAAAAGACTTCACGTGACATGAGGCAGAGAGAGGCATGAGTTTTCAACTGAGGAAGGAAGAGTAAAAGCTTAGATGGGATGCTCTAGTTTTTTTAGGGTCCACAAAAAGAGGGTGATAGGTGGAGTGGTTATAGCAGAAAGGGAGGTTTAAGGACCCCGAGTCGTCCTGTTCATGGTTTGAAAATAATGTGAACCTTCAGTCCTTCATATCACCTCTCTTCTCTTCACAGTCTGAGCCTATGCGATCCATTCACCATCTCTCACGTCTCCACAACGCAAGACTGTAGGTGCTTTAGATCTCTCTGTAAGTAAATCCTCAATGTTCTTCTTTTTCTCTTTTTTCCTTAGATCCTCTCTCTTCCCTTCTTCTCCTCCTATGTCTTGCTCCTTCCAAACCGTCGAGGGGTTCGACTCATTCTCTGTCCCTTCTCTCTCCTTTGTCTCCTTCTAAGTCTCTCTCCTCCTTCTTCATCTTTGGAGTTTCAGGCGACCTCAGAAAAAAAAAAACCATGACCCCGGTTTCTATGCTTTTCTGCACGGTTTCACGGCCGGTTCACTGGTTTTCGGTCCGAACCGGTCGGTCTGATCCGGGTTTAATAACATTGATCCTAAGTATAGACATATCTAAGAAACTCATTTTCCTACCTATCCAACGACGAATAGACAAGGAGAGCCTAGCAAATTTGAGCCGCCCAGATCCGATCTGGATAGTCCAAATTTATTTATTTTTTATTTTTTAAAAAAATTATTTTAATTGGTAGAAAATTTAAAATAAAAATAATTTCTTAACTAACATTTTTTTAAAAAATAATTTTTTTTTAAAAATAACTAAATTAAAAAAATTAAATCTGGACTGTTTAAATCAGATTTGGACGGGCCAGATTTGTTAGGCTATCGGAAAGGGGAAATGAGTTCCCATATTTAACTAGTAAATCAGCTTCATGTAGTTCCTTTCTCTTTTGACTCATTGAAAATCAACCCATCAATGACAATTCAGCATCTTGTGGGTTGCCTGAATTGGAGTCTTGTGCATGCACGTGAACATCATTATTAGTTTATTATCCTTTATTTATATATATATATATATATATTAAAGATGGCTAAAAAGCCTTCGTTACAAAAGAAGAATTACACATAAGGGAAAACTAATCCCAAGTACCCTTACTCCACCCAAATCCTTAAATAAGGGGGACAAATATCAAGAATTTTCGAGTTAGAGATACCCTTTTTAGCTAAAGCATCCACAACTCTATTTGAATCCCTCGAAATATTCCTCATATCCACTTGCCACTCCATACCTATTAGGTCTCTAATCTTTAATACCAACAGACTTACATTACAGAAGCCATGGTCTGAAATCTGCTGAATGACGGCATCAGCATCTTAAGTTTATTATCCTAGTTGATATGCTTCTTTTTTTGATACAATAGTTGATATGCTTCTGAAGAATCATTCATCAAAGCATGCTCGTCCATGGATCCCGTCTAAAGCTGGGCAGCGGGCTGGCCATACCAGCCCACAGGCTATGAAGTGTGGCCTAGGGTTGTCCAAAAAAACCTAATGTTTGGTTGGTTTAGTTTGACCTGACCTAAAAAAATTTGTTCCAAGAGACACTTTGCTTGGATCAGAATGCTCGGGTTAGACCGAACTTTGGTCCAGGGGCTAAGACCTCTTGGACTAGTCTTGTCTCACCCAATTTTTTTTTTTTTTTTTAAAAAAATTACCACTACATTGTGCATTTAGTCACTCATTGGAATCTGAGCATCCTAATATGCCTTTTAACTTATAGGAACTATTTTTCACTTAATCACCTTTTATTATTTTCGGAAGTCAGGTAAAATTAGAGTTAAAATATTTCTTTCCAAGAAGGCAAAAAAAAAAAAAAAAAAGAAACTAGACTATTTGGACTGGTCCAGGCAGTCCGCCGGTCCGATCCAGTCCAACCCAGCCTCAGGCTGGCAGTAGACCGAACCGTACCTCAGACCCAAGATCCTATCAGAACAAACCTCTGGTTGATCCCTCACCTAGTCCTTGGACATCCCAGTATAGCCTTGTGCTGCCCCCACTTCCCTTTCACTTTTTCCCAAATTTGTTTTATACATTTTCACCCTGTTTTTACTATTATGAGTATGATTGAAACAACTTTATATACTACATTCTAACGGCGTGTAATATAACTTATAAGTCATCAAAGTTGATTACAAAAAGTTCTCAAATTTACCATTGCCCATAATAGTATACACAGAATCCAAATAAACCCACAGAGAAGAAGCTCCCGAAGAAAAATGGAGTTTCAAACCGGAGGCCTAAGCGGCAGCGGCGAGCTTTGATCAGAATTCTGCTTCACAAATTTCACAGAGCTCCAATCTTTTGAAACAAACGCCGGCGTCATATTGCAGAGCAACACCCACCTCTCCATATTATCTCTTCCTTTCTTTGAGCTCCATTCTCCGCTCAAAACGACGTCGTTGCTACTCGCACAACGTCGAAGCCTTCTCTGATTTTTCCCAAATATCTCCTCCCTCACGTGCTCAGGTAATCTTAGCGTGTACCTCTCCATCACCCCTTCACTTTCCATGAACAGACAGTGACCCGTCGAGTGTGACCTCCCAAGGCTTTCCGTCGTCGTTCTTGACCGAATTGGCGGTTCAGTCTCCGCTGGAAGACCCGTACCACCGCTTCCACTTCCATCATCCACACCAATCCTTTCCACCAGTGGCCCCGGCAAGTCCAACGAGCTCTGTTCGGAATCTGCAGCGGATGATTCATCGTGATTCAACAACTCGGTCACGGCGTCGGCGTCGGAATTGTTGGCGGAATCAGGCGGAGTGAGCTTGGCGCGACAAACAGGGCAAGTAAGGCGTGAAGCGAACCACCTATCAATACAATCGGGATGGAAAACGTGATTGCATTTTGGCAGCAAGCGGATCTTGTTAGAGTCATCGAACTCGCTCAGGCAAACAGCACACTCAATGGCCGAGTTCCCAATCCTGAGGTCCTTCACGTCGGAGTAGACGAGTACGGGACAATTATCGATGACCTCACGGCAGTGACGGTCGTTGACGACGGCGGAGATAATGTGAGTCCTACTGGTGACGCAGGTATCAACACAGTGACGAATCAAGAGGGAGAAGAAAATCAGGAAGACAATGGAAGAGAGGAAGGCGACGAGAATAGCAGCGAAGTGAGTTTTGTTGAGAGCTTCTTTTAACGTCGTGCCAGGCCAGGTAGATGATGTGGCCGACTGTGCATGGGAGCTACGGTGGGGACTCACGGCCAAGACCATGAACAATAGGTGGGACCAACCTAGGAGTCTGGACTCCATCGTTGAAATTGGAAACTTTCCAATTTCAGGCAAGTTTAATTTTGAGGTACGGTTTAAATAAAATACCAATATTAATAAATAAATAAATAAATAAAATAGAAATTAAGGTCTCAAAAAGGGAAAGTTTAGGAGCTTTTATATGTATAGTGAAATGGCAGAGAGAAGATTTATCTACTAGTGTGTACTTCTAGGAGAGAAAACGGTGAAGGAGGAAGGGAGGGTGAGTTATATAGGTGGGGGGTTTGAAGTGTGTGGCATCCTCGTGAGGAGACACGTGGCAAACTAGAAGTTGGAAAACATATTAGGTGGCGTTGTCAAGCCCCAATCCAGCTCTTTCCCCGGTTGGTTTTGTCCATTTCAGTTCTTTCGTGCTATCTGCAGATTTTTTAATGGAATAATTGTTGAAACATCACTTATTACAAAAGTTTATTGTTTAAAGGTACATAAGTATAAGGGTTAAAGTGTAAATTTACCAACAAACTATTGGTCCAGAAGCATCCAGCATAATAAACTCTCTGGTGGAATAAAAATACCAACAAACTTTTAAAAACGTAAAATCTGCACAATGCCATTAGATGAGAGTTAACGTCCGTTTTCTAGGTCCGGCAAAAACTATAGAATAGCACCCAGATGTTTATGAAACTATATTTAAACCCCAAAAAATTCAAAATTTTTATTTTAGTCCCTCCATGTACTTTATATGGAGGGACTAAAGTGAAAATTATAAAAAAATTTTGGGACTGAAAGATAATTTTTTAAAATTTTGGGCTCTTTTCTGTAATTTTTGTGGGCCATCCTTACCCCCCAAAATCCGCCCCTGGTTTATAAGCATTTTTTTCGGCTTTAGCCTGGCCTATGACCTATTAAGGAGACCTGTAATTTTAAAAATTTTGTAATCAGCCTAACAAACCAAAGGCCCCACCTCAAAACAAGCCTACTTCAAATAGGGTCAAAACAGACCTACTTTAAACAAGCCGAAAACAGACTTACATCTAACAGTCTGTTTAAAGTAGGTTTGTTTTTGGCTTGTTTAAAGTAATTATATTTTCGCCCTCTTTGAAGTAGACTTGTTTTGAAGTGATGAGTGTGGTTTATTAGGCTGTTTACAAAATTTTTAAAATTGTAGGCCTCCTTAATAGGCTACAGGACAAATTAGGCTAAGGTTCAAAAAAAGGCTTGTAACCAGGGGTGGATTTTGGGGGGTAGGGATGACCCCGTAAAAATTACAGAAAAGAACCCAAAGTTTTAAAAAATTCTCTTTTAGCCCCAATTTTTTTTTATATAATTTTCACTTTAGTCCCTCCATATAAAGTACGTGGAGGGACTAAAACAAAAATTTTGAAATTTTTTAGGGCTTAAATATAGTTTCACAAACATTTGGGTGCTATTCTGTAATTTTTTTGGGACCAAGAAAACGGACGTGAACTCCCATCTAACGGCATTGTGTAGATTTTACGTTTTTAAAAGTTTGTTGGTATTTTTGGTCCACTAGAGAGTTTATTGTGCTGGGTGCTCCTGGGCCAATAGTTTGTTGGTAAATTTGCATCTTTACCCTAAGTATAATATCAATATTAATTCAAAACTCATATCAATAAGCAAGGACATTAAGCATCTAGTTAAAGGAAGATGAGTGAGAGAACGGCAGGAGTAAGGCAACGTGGGAGGAACGGTGGGGGCAAGGAGACAAGTGAGGGCGAAGGGGAGGGCGACGGCGGAATGGGGTCGGATATGACTACAACGGCTGAAGGGGGTAAGGGGTTTTCTTTTGGCTAGATGTCTGGTCCGAGGAAGATGGATTCTGCTATGCCCAAGGGAGAGTTCGTTAGAAGGATGAATGGAGGTAGCCAGATATCTTATCGAGACTGTTAGTTCTCTGTGTGTTTTGATTATAACCGACAATTGTAAACTCAATTTGAAGTTTGTCCTTGGTAAGTTGTAAAACTTTCTGTTTAAGGAAAACTCGAGTTTGGGTTGCTAAACTCGAGTTTGGACTTGACAAACAGAAGCTCAGATTTTACAATGTTGGCCAAACTCCAGTTTGTATAGGCAAACTCGAGTTTGTAGAGTTACAGAGAGCTATCAAAGTTTACAAGAGTTGTAAACTCGAGTCTGTGTTTATAAACTCGAGTCTAGATCAAAGGCAGTGACACTCGAATTTCAACTTGTTTCCAAACTCTACCTTTGCTTCTGAGAAACTCCAGTTTACAAGAAAGTTTATGTGCTAAAAGTTTAAAGACTTGTAAACTCAAGTCTATGATTTGGAAACTCGAGTTTGAGATCAAACAGAAGCTTCAACGTTTTATCAAGTTTTCCAAACTCTAGTTTCAGTTTTACAAACTCTAGTTTGCAAAATACAATAGTCTTCATGTTTTCAGTTTTAACTGGAAACTCGAGTCTGGATTATGTAGACTCGAGTTTGGCATAAACAGAGATACTCGAGTTGATACTTGTTTTCTAAACTCTAGTTTAAATTTCAGTGACTCCAGTTTGTACTTAAATGAAAAGTTTTTCAAAGTTTCAATATACACTGAAACTCGAGTCAGATTTCTGGAGACTCGAGTTTAGAACTATTTGAAAATACTCGAGCTATTACATGATTTCTAAACTCTAGTCTGCATTTCTAAACTCCAGTTTTGAAGCTGTGAACTTAAGCTTAAGTTTTTTCATAAAAGCTTCAAACTCGAGTCAGTCACTAAATGACTCAAGTTTAGCCAAGTGTTCAAAATCTCATTCAAGACTAACTCGTGACTTTCCTCTCTATAAGAACCAAACTCGAGTCAGTTACTTGTCAACTCGAGTTTAGGAAACTTTCAAACATATCTTGCTTTCTGGATGAACCTCAAACTCGAGTCTAGAACAACAAACTCGAGTTTGCATCGGTAACTTTTGAAAACCAGATCAAATCAATCTGCGAAATCATTATGGGTTAATATGAAATTATCATATCTTGTTGCGTTATTATTACTAACGTTATTGATCAAGTTTTTGATAAGTTTCAGACAGGTTCATCACAAGATCAGAGAGAATCAAAGATCCAGAATAAGTGCATTTAATGAAGAACCAAGAACAGGGCTGATTCTTCTCCCTTATCCCAGATGTTTAGTTTAGACTGTTGGAACACATTAAGATCACCTCAAACGGTCAAATTAAGATCGTGGAATGACAAAGAATCTGGAAGACGTTATCAATATTCACTCTTTTGAGAGATTGAAATTCTTTTAAAGTATTTGGTTTTGTAAACTCAAGGTTGTGGAACCTGTGAGTTGGGTTGTTTAATTATAAGGTGTAAGGGGGAGCAAGTCTTAGGTGATTAGAATTGTGTCTTGTCTTCATTGTTGTAGTTAAAAACCTGTTGAACTAGTAGAAACACCCAGAAAGTATATGGGGACTGGACGTAGGTCAAGGTTAAGACCGAACCAGTATAAATCTTGTGTGTCTGAGCTTTTCTTTCTCTACTCTTTCATTATTCATTTCTTAAGCTTTATTTTTAAAGAGTTGAAAAGAAATTTTAAAATCCCCAATTCACCCCCTCTTGGTGATTTCTTCCACTTTCAAAGACAAACTCCTAGCGCCTGGATATGTTGGGTTTCTCGTTAAGCATTCAGAGGAAGATGATATAGTAAAAGGGTGGAAGGCCTATTTTCACCAAATGAATGAGAAGGATGACAGTGGAGATCAGAAGGCTTTAGAGGAGGAAGAGTCTTAAACAGGTGAGCGGCTGGAGGGAGAGGTGGGGATTTTGAATTTCATTGCTGAAGAATATACTGCGTGGTGCCTTCCTTGGATGAACTCTCTCATTATTAAAGTTTTGGGTGCAAACTTTCCAGTATACATGATTCGTGATCGCATTAACAGAATGTGGCATCCTCGAGACCCTCTGAAGTTGATTCCCCTGAGCAACGGTTATTTCATAGTGTCATTTTTGAATAAGGAAGACAAGGATTATGTCTTCCAGGAAGGGCCATGGATGATTGAAGACCATTATGTGATTGTGCAGAGGTGGAAACCCAACTTCAATCCATGGAAGGCTGACTTGCAACTTAAGATTGCGGTGTGGATCCAGTTGCTATATGTGCCTTTTGAATTCTATAACGTGGAGTCTCTGAGGAGGATTGGAAACATGGTTGGCCGAATGATTAAACTAGACTGATCTACCTCTGTGTATGGTAAGGGTAGCTATGCTAGAATATGTGTGGAGATAGATCTCCAAAAATCTCTACTTCCTTCCTATAAGGTCTTTGGTGAAGAGAAGCCAATTGTGTATGAAGGATTGCACCAGGTGTGCTTCTCCTGTGGAAAGTATGGTCACAACAAAGATACATGTCCGATGATGTTGAATAGGGACGAAGGTAAGACTCAAGTAGACGAGTCAGATTTAGGAGGTGTAGGAACTAAGAGTGGTCCTGGTAGAGAAGAGGGAACCAGTAAGAGCATGGGGGTAGCTTCCGTTGCGTCTAGTGGTGAAGTGAATAGTACATGTCCTTTTGGGAAACTCCAAATCCTGCGTCGGGATTTCAGGGGGCCTAAATTAAGGATGAATTAAAGCAAAGCAAGAATGGAAATAAGGTGAGTGGGGAGGAGATCGTGGACGATGGCCGATCTGGTCTGAGAAAGGGAATTAATCAGGGGATCGCCGTAGATGTCGGCAAAATGAAGGAGCAGGCGGTAACAAAATTTGAGTGGATACAGGTTGGCTCAAAGAGGAAATCTGCTAATAAAGGGAAACTAAAGGGAAAAGAGGTAAAGGGCATGGCACGTGAACGGGACATCAGAATCTCGGATAAGGGCCCCAAGTGGAGCAGGAGGTGAATGAGTGGACTGTTGGGCTGGTCCAAGGGGTGAATATATCTGCTTCTAAAGAAGTGAATGGTATCCGGATGGATAAAGAGCCCAGGCTGAGGGCGAATATGAATAAACCCATTGACACACATTTACGAGTGGATTGGGTGGTGGGAAAGACGCATACAGGAACACCAGAGTTCTCAAAGCTGCGAACACGGGATACCCAATGGATTCACAGACTTATGATACCGATCTGGAACAAAAAAGACTGCAGGATGAAGACATGCTGGAACATGATAAAGCTGAGGGGGAGGCTGTATCACCCAAGCACCAAGTGATTGTTTCCCAATGTCTTACATGATATGGAATGCTCAGGGCACAGGGGCCCATAGCTTCCCGGCCCTAGTTCGTGAACTTAAAATGCATTACCAACTGAACTTCCTTGCCATCCTCGAAACTCGGTGTGCAAAGGAGGTGTCTAAACGTAGAGGCCAACGGTTGGGATTCTCTAACATTGAGTTAATTGATAGTAAGGGATACAGTAGAGGAATCTGGTGTTTATGGGATGAGAGGAACTTTTCGGTTTCTATGCTTGACCGAAACCATCAGTACATGCCTGCTCGGGTTACTGAGGCTTCTGGGTCTGCTTGGTTTCTCATAGTAGTGTATGCTAGCCCTAATAGGGTTCTTCGTCGACGCCTATGGGAGAACCTAGCTAAATTGGCAAGAGAAGTGCAAGGATCTTGGATTCTTGGGGGAGACTTTAATGGAACGCTGCTATACTATGAACTGCGATCGAAGGCAATGTTTCAGAGTTTGGTGGACCGAGACTTTCTTAATAGGTTTGATGCTCACGATGTGATGGATGTAGGTTTTGTAGGACCGGAGTTTACTTGGAAGAGGGGACATTTAGAAGCTCGTTAGATCGGTTCCTTGCAAATGACCAATGGTTGCATTTGTTTCCCAATGCCTCAGCTACACATCTACCATTTTTTAAATTGGAGAATCGCCCTATCCTTGTTCGAACTAACCCCCGGCATCATTTGGAAGGCCTAATCGGCCATTCAGGTTCATTGATACATGGGCCTTACATGAAAATTTCAATACATTTGTAAAATAAGCCTGGCACTCGGATTCACCATGGGCACAAAATATTGCCCAGTTTTCGGTAGCTTGTTCAACCTGGAATAAGGAAGTGTTTAAAAATATTGACAAAAGGAAGAAGCAATTATTGTGGAGGTTAGATGGTATTAATCGAGCTATCTCCCATCATGGAAGACTACCTAAGTATGATGACCTCCAACTAGCCCTGTGGAAGGACCTGGAAGATGTATTAATCCAAGAATCTCTTATTTGAGCCCAAAAAGCTGGATCAGAGTGGACTATATATAGAGACTGCAATACTCATTACTTTCATGCTTGTGCAAACCATAGAAGGAAGACCAAAAGAGTTGAAGCAATCAAGGATGGTGATGGCACGTGGGTGTATGATCCGGTTCAAATAAAAAGTTTGGCCACCTCATTTTTCTTTAACCTTCTGTTTGAGGAAATCATGGAGTGTCCAAGGCTCTTTTGCCAAGTGACTTATCCTAGCATAAATGAGGATGCATTAAGTTGGTGTAGTAGAGAGGTTTTGGAGAATGAGATTAAGGAAGCGATGTTCAGCATGGGTGCTCTTAAATCGCCAGGGCCTGACAGATTTAATGCACTTTTTTATCAGAATCAATGGAGCACGGTAAGTTCTACTGTTGTGAATTATGTTAAATATTTATTTGCTAACCTACAGGTCATTCGAGAGGTAAATGACACGTTTATCGTGCTTATCCCGAAGAAGGATCACCCTGAAACCATGGGAGATATGAGACCAATCAGCATGTGCAACGTTATCTATAAAGTTGTAACAAAGATTATTGTAGCCCGACTAAAGCCTCTCCTTTCTCTGGTGATAGCTCCAAATCAATGTAGCTTTGTTCCGGGCAAGCATAGCAGCGATAATATAATTGTGGCTCAGGAGGTTATTTATTCCATGCGCACTATGAAGAAGAAAAAGGGATTCATGGCTATTAAAATTGATCTGGAAAAAGCCTATGACCATGTTAATTAGAGATTCTTATGTAAATGTTTGGAGGAACTTCATATTCCAGACCACCTTAGAGAGGTCATTTCTCAGTGTATCTCCTCAACAAATATGCAACTCTTATGGAATGGGGATAGAGCTGAGAAATTCTCTCCCTCAAGAGGCGTGCGGCAAGGGGATCCTCTATCGTCCTATTTATTCGTTATTTGTATGGAAAAATTGGCCCATCTTATTCAGGCAGCTATTCATGAAGGGGAGTGGAAGCCTATCTGTCTCTCTAAATCGGGACCACCAATATCACATTTATTTTTTGCTGATGACATTCTACTATTTGCGGAGGCTTCTATGAATCAGGCATGTATGATTAGCAGGTGTTTACAGACTTTTTGTGAGGCTTGGGGGCTTAAAGTAAATCAACAAAAAACAAGAGTCTTTTTCTCCAGAAATGTCAATCATATTAGAAGAACTGAGATTTTTGAGCGACTGGGATTCTCTGTAACATGTGACCTAGGGAAATACTTAGGGGTACCATTGCACCATGAAAGGGTGTCTAAAAACTCTTTCAGCTTCTTGATTGACCAAGTAACCACTAGGCTCTCAAATTGGAAAGCATCAACGCTATCATCCGCTGGTAGATCCATACTCATATCATTGGTAACTACTGCTATACCTGGTTATGCTATGCAAACTTCCTTACTCCCGGTGAGTGTGTGTGAGAAATTGGATAAGTGTAACAGGAGGTTTCTATGGGGAGGTTCCGATGAGCAACGAAAGGTTCCGCTTGTGGCATGGGATGTTGTATGTCATCCTAAACGCCAAGGGGGATTGGGACTTCGACATGCTCACTTATACAAAAGGCCTATTTTATGAAAATTGGATGGAACTTAGCGAAATAAATATAAATGTGGAATGGACTTAATGCCGACGATTGATAGGAGTAAGCATGGTTCCAACCTTTAGAATGGAATCAAGCAGACGTGGAATAAAGTACTGGAGGGAACTGAGTTTATGGATAATGGAAAGCCACGGTGGAAGTGGCACAGAAGTGGAATATTTTCGGTAAAGTCAGCTTATGAGAATCTCCAATCTGGTGCAAGTATACCAGATCCAATATGGTCAAAACTCTGGAAGCTCAAGATTCCTGAACGCTATAAAATGTTCACCTGGTTGGTGGTTTACAAGAGATTACTAACGAATGCTCTACGGGTAAGGAAAGGGATGAGCATAGATGATCGGTGCCCTATTTGTAATACAGGACCGGAGACGTTACAACATCTATTTAGGGAATGCGCAGACAATCTCAGACTTTGGCAACAAGTAGTATCAGCAAGAATGTGGCGTAAGTTCTCTTCCTTGTCCTTTGAGCAATGGTTTAGGTGGAGCATCAATTATAGTTAAAGTAAAGAGGAAGTGGAAGACTGGAGGCATCGGTTCATTATCACTTGCTGGTGGATTTGGAGACGCCGAATCACGGCTGTGTTTGAAGGCAAGAGAATTTCGAACAATGCAATCTAGCAACACGTACAGGTAATGTTGCAGTCTTTGCATGATGCCTAGGCCAGACTTGGGAGGATGATTGGGAGTAGATAATGTCGAGAAGAGCAGGGAAATACTTGGCATCCTCTATTGGCAGGATGGGTTACGATTAACACTGATGGAGCTTTCTCTCACCTAGCTGTAGGAATCGGGAATGGTGGTGTTTTGATGGGGGAGCACGGTAATTTTATCTCTGTGTTCATGTTCAAAGGTGACAGGGGTGACTGCCTCTTAGCTGAGCTCTAGGGTTGTTTGCACGGTCTCAAACTGGCCTGGGATATGAGGTTCAAGAGTATGAGGCTAGAAACGGACTTAACTGACGTGGTAGACCTGATCAACAGTGCTGAGAACGAGGCATATGCAGACTGGCGGCTTATAAATTAAAGGGTTGCTTGAGAGAGAATGGAAAGCTGAAGTGCACTACATAAAACGGTGTTCTAATACAGTTGTAGATCATCTGGCCAAAACCAGTCTGACTGCATATCTAGGATTTCATATTTTTCAAGTTCCCGATATGGAACTTGAGAGACTTCTTGTAATGGATAAAGCTTAGGACCTATGTCGGCTACACAAGTTATCAAAAAAAGGTACATAAGTATAAATATTCAGAACCTTGGATATGGGCAAATCATCTTCACTTAATTGAATCCGAAACTCTACTTTACTTATGTAACTTTTAGCAATAAATTTTGTAATGGGACAATTTTCTTACTAATTGTTTTAATTTTAATTGTTTGTTGCAATTTAAGAAAGTTTGTTTATCTGATAATAATTATTTTTATGATGAAATATTAGGGTTAAGGTGCAAACATACACATGAGCTTTTTCCCCAGGAGCGCCCAACACCACGTTCTTTTTTTTGGAGGAAAAATACACATGTGGTTACCATTTTGGAGCAAAAGTCACATCGCACCGTTAAATCGCTATTCACCGTGATGCGAGAGAAAGAAATGAAGGGAATAGTAACTTAACAGTGATGAATAGTGACTTAATGGTGGGATGTGACTTTTGCTCCAAAATGGTAACCACATATGTATTTTTGCTTCCAAACAAAGCATGTGGTTTTGGGCGCTCATGGAGCAAAAGCTCATGTGTATTTTTGCACCTTAACCCTGAAATATTATGAACTAAACTTTTGTTATTATTAAGACTTAACTTTGTTTTTAACTTAATCATGATCATTTATTAGAATTTTCAGATGCAATAATATTTTAAAGTATTTTATGATTCATCTAACACTTGAGGCACTTCTTTTTATATGTGTCTAGCATGACATAATATTTTGTAATGCAATTTTTTTATTAAAATATTAATTTTTTACACCATTATAAAAAAGGACTTTTATATTGTCATATTTAAACCGGATATAGAGGAACATGTTTAAAAAAATTACGACTGGTGGTAGTTTCATAAATATAAAGAAATTTTTAGTCAAGTTCCTTTAATATAAGGTTTAAAAGATATTATTTCAATTGGTTTCCCAAACAACTAGTCTAAAAAGTTAAAAATAAAAATTAAGATTAATTGTTTTAATAGCTCTAAAAGATGAAACTTTTAAAACCGGTTGTTAACAATAACAAGTCTAAAAAGTTTTAAAAAAAATGTCTATTACTTTTGAAACCGGTTATTACAAAGAACCGATCTAAAAAGTTAAAAAAAAAGGTCTATTACTTTTATGACATGTTACAAATAATCAGTTAGGCTAACTTATAAGACATTATTTTTATAATAACCGGTCAAAAATATTTTCATTAGAACCCTTTTGGTCACACTTTTAAAATTGAATTTTACTTGCAAGATTTGTTTTGCGAGGTCAATGGAGATGGGGCAATTCATCGGCCGAAAGCTCTATCAGAGCTATGGACATGGGAGATGTGAGGCAACATTGACTGCTGATGAAGATGCCGATAATGTCAAAACCCCATGAGCAGCAAAGTTGTTAGACCACAACTCAGTGACAATTTACACCATTTTAATGTTACTGCAGTTTCTACAAGCCTTGGTGCTGAGCTAGCGTTAGAAGTTGGGAGGAAACCTCAGGATCAACGGCGACAATGTTGAGGTAGGTGATGAATTGTCCTTGTCCAAGCTTCTCAAACCTCAGAGCAGTAGAGAAATCAAGATATGAGCGACACTCAAAGGATGAGAAAACCTAAAATAGCTTGACACAACCATTTTGAATGATTCTCGATTCTCACAGTAGGTAGAGTCCTCTCTATCCTTTTCTCTTGCCTTGTTGAATCAGATAAGGCAAGGATTAGGAGGCAACGATGAAATAGTGAGTTTAATTAACAAGCACGCATAATTTTTCATTTTGTATGCATTTTTACATTTGCATACTTTTGGGACCCTAAAATCTTGTTGGTAAACAACCTAGCGAGGTTGGATCTCTCCATGAAGGTCTCTTTTGTGAAAATCCTCTCGGAGTCAAACTTGAAGATGTTGAAATTGACAAGGTAGATGATGCAGGGGTGGCTCATGAAATAGAGAGTAACGAGAAAGACATTGAGTCTAGAGTAGAGGGTGACGAAGACAAGATTGTACTTGAGATTATCCCAGAGGTGGAGGAGGTCATCATTGAATGAGATGGTGGAGAGGTGGGTGAAGGCTGCCACCATGATGAGAATGAGGCACATGGCATTGGAGATGAGGATGTGGTAAGTGGGCAGACTAAAGAAAGTTCGGAAGCTTCAAGGTTGTCGGTAGCAGCAATTCAACTAAAATGGACGTCGTAGAAGAATTTGGAGAATTCTGGTAATGGTTAAGTTGAGGATCCGCCATTTTATTGGAATAGTTGGTAGACTTTTAAGATCGGTTATTTTACACAATCGACATTGAAAGTCTTACATTTTATGATAGATAGGTTGTAGAGAATTTGGGGGGGGGGGGGAGAGAAGAATAGGAAGGAGATGAAAATTAAAAGAATGGAGAGGGATTAGGGAAAGAAGGGGGAAAGAAGGTGAAGAACAGAAGAAAGGAAAGGGAGAGAGTAGACAGAGAGAGACTACTATTCCATTATTAGTCAAAGATTGCAAATTACAATAGAGGGGTTGCCTATTTATAATATGGCAGGGGTAACCAAAAAAAAAACATTACAACTAACCAACAACTAACTAACTAACTCGAACTCCCTAACTAATTAACTAACTCTAATATTCTCTATGTTAATATCCTTTCCCAAAGACATTCTTACCCTCAAGGATGATTGACAACAATATACAAGTGTGAAATCAACAAAAACATAGACTTGAAACTTGTGCTCATCTTGAAGAAAAATGGTACTTGATCCACTTCATAAGACAAAGCCTTCCAAAGAGCATTACAGCCAACTTCCCTTTAACCATATTAACAGAATTCTTGCAGGAATAATGAAACCCAAATGCCAAGTAATTGGGTCATTCCATTTGCCCATTGTGTATTACAATTTGTAGATTGTAGAAATTTTGTTAATCATGTTTGAGGATTGTAGAACACTCGGCTCTACTCTATGATACTTTACCCAGCGCTTCACTCAACCACTTGCTAGTTAGCCCCTCCAATTTGAACCCTTCGTAGGTAGCCTTCTCTGGTCGGCTGTCTCTAAAGAAAACACTATTGATGATGGATTGTTTCTTATTCCCCTTTAGCATGACGTCGTCCCATAGCAACAAGAAGAGTAATCTTGAGTTTTATTGCATACAAAACCTTTTCCAATCAATCAAAGTAGTGTCATTTTTCCTCCCTCAGATCATGAATCACATTGCTCTCTGTTGCCAAGAAACACAATTTTGACCCTTCTCTCATTTTCACACCAATCAAGTGCAAGTCCATTTAGCTCTCAACCGAAGGAAGATTTTGGCACTGCATCCACAGTTTAGAGAATTATAGAATCTGATGACAGAATGAGTTCATAATTCTGACAGCAGAACCGATGAAATTACCAGAATGGGTTTAGAACCCATAATTTGTGCAATGCAATTGGAGATGAAGAACCCAGAATCCAACAAAGCATAACATTGAATTACAAATAAAGAACTCAGAACCTAGAATCCACACATTCAGATCGAGGTAACCAGGAGCAATCGACTTTTTTTAGTGATTCAAGTTGAAACTCTTGGGTCTTCTTGAAAGCAATCCCAAACCGTGACAAATGACGAATATTTGAGGATTGAATTCAGCCTGTCAGAGATCGAACAGAAGCGGCCGAGGATGATAAGCTTTGATAACAGTGATAGATAGGTTGTAGAGAATTAAGGGGGGAGAGAGACTGAGAGAAAGAGGAAGGAGACAAAAATTAGAAGAGTTGAGAGGGATTGGGGAAAGAAAGTGAAGAACATAACAAAAGAGAGGAGAGGGAGAGAGAAGCAAACATGCAAAGAGGCTACTATATATTCCATTATCAATCAGAGACTACGAATTACAATAGATGGGTTGCCTATTTATGATAAGGAAGGAGTAACCAATAAACGTTACAACTAACCAACAACTAATTAACTAACTCTAACTCCTAGACTAATTTCACTAACTCTAATATTTTCTATGCTTTACACATCATTTTAGACCTTATATCTTAAAAAACTCATCTAGAAAGTGATTTTTAAGACTGGTTGAAAAACTAGTCTTAAAAGTAACATGCTTTAATGACCAGCAATATCAAGACCAGATTTAGAATCCATCTAAAAAGTGATTTTTGTAGTAGTGTTAGGAGAAATTTTGCCCGTAAAGTATTTTTTGGAGAAATTTTAATTTCACTAATAACTCTTAAAAAAGCCTTTTAAGTGAAGGTGTATCAAGAATGATAAAGTATTTTTTTCAATATTTACTTTAGGGCACATGATAAACTATAAAATACTTTAGGATACTGAATGTATTTAACACTGCAAAAAAAAGGTCAATTAGTAGCGGTTAAAATAGCGTATTTGTAGCGATTATAGACACTACAAATGACTGTAGTAGTGGTTTACAGAATCATTACAAAATACACCGTGACAAGCATATTTGTAGTGGTTAAAAATAACCATTACTACATCTTCTAAAACTGCTACTGTATCTGTAGCGGTTATACAAAACCACCACTACATGTGGCTGAGCTTACGTCGGCGTGATGAGTTGGTAGCGGTTCCAAAAACCGCTAAAAACTAAGCTTCACTTAACTTGTAGCGGTAAAAAATGCCTTATCACAAATGTTTACCACCATCTTGGGGAAAAATATTTTGAAATTATTGTGTAGCGGTTACCACACCGTTACAAAGGTTTTCCACCATTATTTTTGCGGAAAAATGTTTTCTCGCCATTTTTGAAATTTTGTGCACTTTGTAGCAGTTTTATGAACCGCTACAATTTATTCAGAATTTTTTTAAAATTTTCATTCGATTTCCAAAATGTTAGTTGATATTAGTAGTGGTTAGCTAACCGCTACAAATGTATAAAAATAAAAATTCTTTAATCATTATATTTAATTAGTCAAATATTGTATTATCAATAATTTATATTTAAATTTAAATTCTTACTGAGATTTAATTATAAATATTTATTATAAAGGTATAATCTATTATGGGTTGATTTAAATAAAATTTAATTTTAGAAATAATATGTGTGAAAGTGAATGGAATAATATTTGTGAAGATATATGGAATAATGTGTGTAAAGGTAAATGGAATAATGTGTGTGAAAGTGTAAACAAAGTATAAAAATAATCAGAAATAAAAAAAAATTAGAATTACAAATGTTGAGCAAAAAAATAAATATTACGATAATAATTATATTTGATCCGGGTGAACATTTACCTTATGAAAACAATTAATCTCTTTGAGAAAATGTAAAAGTTTAAGAGAAAAGAGAAGAAAATGTGTTAGAAAACAAAAATGGAGTGTATTAAATGTGATTTGGTAGGGGTTTTTATATTGGTATCTGTGTACCTATATTGTAGCAGTTGATGTTGCCCTTTTTGTATTGTTTAATTTTAGTAGTGGTTATTGTCACGGTCTTTGTAGCGGTTCACTTTTTGTAGTAGTTTTATGTGATTTGTAGCGGTTTGTAACTGCTACAAATAGGTTTTTCTTTTTAAAAAAGATTAGTTTAAATCGTCAGCTACAAAATAAGCTTTTTTAAAAACATATATATATATAGGATTACATATTAAATGTTTTGACAAAAAAAAAGATTACAGAGTAAATCGTAAGCATAATTTTTTCTCTCAATCTTTGTCATGATCCTTACAAAAAAAAAATTGGATAAAATGTTACTTGTGAGTTGAATATGTTGGAACACAAATAACACTTTAGTTAAATGTTATTATTTCATAAAGCATATATTAAAAAATGTACCAAACTATAGGTAAATTGTCATCGCCATCGGGGAAGAAGTTCTCAAAGTTGGCGGGTAGGAACGGCTCACTCTCGTAGGCAACATTATCATCATCAACCATGTCATAAAGGTCCTGAGGCTTTAAGTGAACCAACATATGCCAATCCCTGTGCCTCTCATCGGCAACATAATAAATCTGATAGGCCTCTGAGGCTAGAATATACGGCTCATCATCTTCAAACTGACTAGTGTGAATCGGCCGAGAGAAATTCACTAATGTGATGCCTTAGTCATCAGTTGTGAGTCCCCGGAAGTTGTTGTATTCACCCACAAACACTTGAACAGCGTCACGGTGAAACAGCCTGGTAATTTATCTTGACCACATCAAGGAGCTTTCCATAATACAAGATGTCATCGAACTACATGTTCCCATCACTGCTGCTCACGTAAATCCTCATCCCAAACATGCCATATACACCTAAGTTTTGGGTCAACAATCCCAAATCTCGTGAAATAGTGCAAAACTTGAAACCGTTGACATTGTATGCCGTAAATCTTTGGGTGTGGTCAAGTGGGTCAAGTGCGAGAGCTCTGAATTCTGGTGAGTGCGGGTTGTGGTCATTCATTATTTTCCTCTTAAGCCAACCCAGGAATTCTATGTGGACCTTTTTATCAATCTCAACTACTGTCTGTGTCCAGATCCTCAGTTGACGCTTGACATGACTCTGAAATCCCTACAATTAAACATGCGAAGAAGACCATGAAATGTGAGTATAAAATGTAAGGAAATATAAAAGATACCATATATCTGTTAGTAATCCTTTCTGAAGGTATGGTTCAACTTTAATGCAATTAATCAAGACATGTTTGTGTGCTTGAAGCTTCTCAAGTGCCGTTAGTTTGAAGTTCTCAGTTCCACCAACTGGTCTACCAACATAAGGGATTAACAACTCTGTTACTGATGGCTCTGGTTCTGGCTCTCGGCAATCATCTACACGAGGCGGTCGGTTGAATGACATCTCAATGTCATCAAAGTACCTGGAACAAAAATACAAGACCTCATCCCAAATATAACCTTCTGCAATTGAACCTTCAGGCCACGCCTTATTCCTCACGTACAATTTTAGTTTCCTAAGAAACCTATAAAGTAATGAAGGAAAAATGTTGAGAAATTAATGCTAAAATGTGCATGTGTGACTAGAAGTAATGCTAAAGTAATTAATTTTAAATGAGTACCTCTTAATAGGATACATCCATCGGTAGTGAACTGGGCCGGCAAGCTTTGTTTCGTAAACAAGATGTACTATTAGGCGAACCATGATCGTAAACAAGATGTACATCCATCTCCAAATGACACATCATAATAATGATTTTCTGCTTTAGTTGGTCGAGCTCCTCCATGGTCAAAACATTGGAACACAACTTCCTGAAGAAAGAATACAACTTGACCAAAACGTTCGACACATCGAGAGGCAATGTATCTTTGATGGCCAGCGGAAGTAGCTATTGCATAAGCACATGTGAGTCATGACTCTTCACCTTTTGAGCTTGCACATCAACACATTGTGAAATGTTTCTTGAATACCCGTCTAGAACTTTAATTTTCTTCAAAGTCGCAAGGAAGATTTCCTTATTCGGTTTTATGAGGGTGAATTTTGCCGGCTAAAATCTATCATGCTCATCCGGCCACTCGTCTCCACAAACTCCCATCTCCCTTAAATCTTTCCTCACTTGAAGATGATCTTTTGACTTGCCATGTTCGTTTAGAATTGTGTATAGCACATTGTCGAACACATTTTTTTCAATGTGCATGACATCCAAACTATGTTAGAACAAATTATCGTTCCAATTTAGAAGGATGAAGAAGATGCTTATCTTCCGCCATTGCTGGGGCGCCAAACCAGAAGCCCTAACGGTCTTTGTACCTGCCTTTGCTGGATCGTTTCTTTTTCCTTACTCAAATTCAATGCCATGAATATGCTCTACGATTTCTTTACCAGATAAAATCTGAGGAGGTCCTCTTTTTTCCTGTTGCCTATTGAAGCAATTGCGTTGCAACCTAAACCTATGCATACCATCGAGAAACCTCCAATGACCCGTGATGTGCCACGTACGACTGTGGGGAAGGCGCACAGAGTCAGAGTCAAAATTGCAAGCTGGACACGCAAGGCCGGTATGCACATTCCACCCGAATAAAGTTCCTATACCAGGAAAGTCACTTATCATCCACATTAAGGCCGCACGCAAGTTGAACAGTGTCTTGCTATGCGCGTCATACGTCTCGATGCCTACATTCCACAAGTTGACCAACTTCGCGATAAGCGATTGCAGATGCATATCGATGTCATTTCCCGGTGCCTTTTTTCCTAGAATGATCATAGACATAATATATGAGCTTTGTTTCATACACATCCAGGGGGCAAGTTGTAGGGGATGAAGACAACTGGCCAAATACTATAACTTGTGATGAGATTCCCAAATGGATTAAAACCATCAGTCGCCAAAGCAAGACAAACATTTCTAGGGTCTACTGCAAAATCTGGAAAGTTTGAGTCTAACGCTTTCCACGCTTGAGCATCCCATGGGTGTTTAAGTCTACTATCTTCATTCTTTTCATCTTCATGCCACCTCATATGCTCAGCTGTCTTAGAGGACATAAATAGTCTTTGTATACGGGATTTTAAAGGAAATTCTTGAGCTTCTTGATTCTTAAAGAAAACAGGTTCTGCACCCTGAACTTCTGTTGTGAAATTGTCGTCTTGAACACCGAAAGCATCGCAAACTGCTTCATTAACCGGATCATCTTGATCTCCTTGATTTCCTACTTGTGAGCTTCGAGGAAGATGATCCCCATATCGCATACCATGTTTCTCACCATGAACTTCCCAGAATGTATTCTACCGGGAAAGGCTTCACAAGAAGATGTTCCATAGCACCGTCTCGTGTTTGCCACTTCTTAAACTTGCATTGACCACACAGACATAAGATCTTCCCATTAATGCTAGTGTGAGAGAAGGCAAAATCTAAGAAATTGTTCAATCCCGCAAGATATATGGGAGAATTACGCGGCAACTTAATTCATGACTTATCCATATTTAGTAAAAAAAATGCTAGGATAGAATATAGTTGAAGAGAGAAGGTTTGATTCTCTTCAAATGACTTCAGATTCATTAAATGAAATGTTAGCTATGTTGTAGCGGTTCAAAAACCGCTAGACCAACTGCTACAAACAATAAATTACATTTGTAGCCGTTTAATAACCGCTACCAAGGACAACACAGATATTTGAAATTTGAACTAAATAAATCCCACTAGATATTAGTAGTGGTTCCTTAGATCGCTACACGAACCGCTACAAACTGTAAGACATTGCACATTTCATCTTTTTGAAATTTAACCGCCCGATATTTGTAGTGGTTTTATAACCGCTACAAAATGTAAGTCATTGCACTTCTTCAATTTCAAATTTCACCCACTAGATTTTAGTAGCGGTTTTAAAACAGCTACAAATTGTTTAAATTTGTAGCGGTTAGTAACCGCTACAAAATATGTTCAATTTTTTCCCCTTTTGTTTTTATGGATGATACAATATTTAATTTTTTTTTAAAAAAAGGTATTTAGATATTTTTTAAATGTAAATATAATAAACTTTGTTTATATAAATATAATAAACTTATTTTATGTAAATATAATAAACTTGATATATGTTATAAGTAACATAAACAAACTAATGTAAATGATTATAAGTATTTACAAAACTAACAATCAGGAGCCTAATCAGGTCCTGTCTCAGGGGGAGGGGAAGTGTGCAGGAGTAGACGTAACAACGCCCTCCTCATCAGCAGCAGCAGGCGGGGGAGGATCCTCATGGATGAATAGATCGGTAGGCAGGGGAGGATCCTCGTAGATGAACGGATCGGGAGGCAGGGGAGGTGTGAAGTGGCTGTTAGGTATCAACCTGTTTATGGCACCGGCAAAGGTATCTATGTAGTACTGTTGTCCAGCATACTAACAATCAAATCTCTCTTGAATGCGCCTATCCCTGGCAGCCTGCCTCGCGGCTTGCGCGGCCGCCTGTGTAGTAACCCCCTCGGCAACCCACTAGCAATAATCGCCTCCAAGTCCTCTAATGGTGGCCTTCTCGAGTCAGAGGTTCTGGCCTTAGAGGCAGAGGTCTTGCCGTACACAATGCTTGGCCTGGCGCCTAGGCCTATACCCCTAACGCTGTCAGGATGCTCGACTTGTCCCATAACAGCCTTTAACGAGACCGTAGGATCCATAGAACCTTGTAACTCTGGGGGCAGTGATGATTAGAGCTTTGCTTGGGTTTTCTCAATCTGGGTCTAATGCACAAATTTCATAAAATATTAATGAAACAATTTAATTTAATTTAAATATATTAAATTAACTATATAAATAATTTTTTCGTAACTTACTATGATATGCTCTGCCTCCTTAGAGGTCAGCGTCCCATCACGGTGTTTATGGGTGCGTGTGAACAACTCCCCATAGTTCATATGTTGGTTCTCCTATTGAGCCTTCGCTTGCTGAAAGAATTAAAAGAATAACAAGTTTGTCATCTCAAAAATGAAACAACCAATCATTTAAACCTAAAATTAATTTAATTTTCAATTACCAGCTCACTATAAGTCACGACAAACGTCTTGGATCCTACCGCGTGATAGACCCTCTGCTGTGCCCGACTTGTGGTGTTCCTCTAAGACAAAGCTTGCAAGGAGGAGCAAACAAGTACATTCAAAATATAAATAAAGTTAAACTACTAATTAATTAATAAGATTAGAGTGATACATCTTTAATTCCAATATTTTCATTAGGATTATATGATAGAAAAACTGCATACTACAAATTTTTATATTTAGGCTCTTGGTTAAAAAAAAGAAGAGTATTCACTGTAATACACAATTGCTATTACTTGTTTATGAAACAAGACTTGTAAGGCACACAAAACCAAAATAGAAACATACATTTTCCTTAGTATTTGCATATTTAAATTTAAACATACAAAGTAGAAAATAGCTAACTTTTCTTTAAGTAAAATTTCTTTAGTGATCACTGTAACCTAGATTTTCCATTTCCGTGTGTGTGTGTGTGTGTTTTACACTATATTTCAAGTACATTTAAAATATAAATAAAGTTAAACTACTAATTAATTAATTTACAAAAAATATAAACTATAATTAATTAAAAAACATACCTGTCTAGCTGGACTCCTCCTATATTGGACAAAACCTTCCCAATCATTTGGGTCTACTTTGTCGGGTACATTCTCGATCAGCTGCTGTAGAGAAACCGTCTCATCTCCATTCCTTTTATTGTACAGACGATTCCTCCAGTTCTTTCACCCATCCCCTATCTTCAGCAAAGCGTACCTTTTCGCGTTGCCTCCCACGTTAAACTTTTTCTGTATCATAATTTAATTATTAATTAATTAACTAATAATAAATAAATAAATAAACCACAAATTATAATTATTAACATGTAAATTTTAATTAAGAAACATAACTTACTTGTACAATATCAATAAATGCATTGTTCTTGTTCTTATTTGGAACACGCTTCCAATTTATGAAATCGAGCGGGAAGCATGCCCAATTCCCATCGAATTCCAATAGGTATCGGTTGAACAAGTGACCACTGTTGCCGATCGGCTGGTCCGTCTCCGTTTTCTAGAGGACCACGACGCGAGGCCCCTAAAACAGAGTGACCCCGCAACATCTAGCGACCTCCTGCTGATGTTCCCATTTATATATGCACAATTCAAAAGACATGTTTTTATCGCTTTTAAATAAAATTTAATCAAATGTAAGGAAATAAAATTTAAATTTTGTCAATAAACTAATTATATTTACCTTCGATATCCACCACAAAATTGGTAAAACGCGAAGACGACGGTCAGGGGTTCCCTTGGTCTCGCTTGTTCTCCTGGTCAAGGAAATGTTGTGCCTCGCTCATAGGAAAGCCAATATCTATCTCTTCATTTACATCAAGGTCACTGATTGAAAGAGTAGCGCCTTGTTCTCCACCTACAGTCTCAAGGGTCTCTGGCTCTAGGATTGGCTTACTAGCGAAGAGATCCTCAAATGTCTCAGGGGACGGAGGGATATTTGCAGGCCCACACCCTCTCGTATGAGATCTGCTGCCACTTCCTCTTATAACATTGCCTGGTGAAACTCCCTTCCTTTTATCTTCGTTAACCGTAATGTTGGATTTTTACCATACAAGTATAAAAGCAAAAGTCAAAACAAAGTGAGACAGTAGGAGGGGTTTAAAGTGAGTCTTTTTGTAGTGGTTATGATGACAAACCACTATAAAGTTACGGACAGTGTAGCGATTTTCAACCACCGCTGCACAAACCACTACAAATTTACCTCGGTCTTCATAAAAACTTGTAGCGGTTATAGTAACCGCTACCAATATATTGGCTTTTGAGATTTTGTAGCGGTTAGAGCCACCAACCACTACAACTTATTTGGCCTTTCATATTCAATAGCAGTTAACATACTAAACCGCTACAAAATGATGGAATTTTGTAGCGGTTTGCCTGTAAAACCGCTACTAATTTGATTTTTTACCAAAAAAAATCCAAACTAATTGATTTATTAGTGAAGTTTATCAGTTTGACTAATAAACCAATTAGTTTGGTAAAAAAAAATTATTTTTAATAAGTGTACTGAAAATAGTCCAACAAGCCTGTGAAAATTAGGCTTTTAATATAGCCACCGATCTCTCTAAAAAGGCTAACCGACTCATTTTGATCAAAGATATTTTATAGAGAGAAAGATGGCTACAATAAAAACCCAACCTTTGATCGCTTATTAGACAATCTTCAGAAGAATAAAAGTCTTCATGTCTGAGAAATAACCAAATTTGCATTATCACTAAATAACTACCTCCGTCTTCATGATGAGAGAGAGAAATATCTACAGCTATAATCTCTCGAGATAAGAGATTAGAGCTGCAGATATCTGTATGTCTTCATTTATCAAGCCAAGTTAGCTCATTTAGTGACAATGCAGATTCAGTGATTTCTTGTTTTTTATACTTTTTGTTTGATTTACGGTTAGGTTATATAGTTTAAATATTAGTAGCGGTTTACTGTGTAACTGCTACAAACGATAAGGATTTGTTATGTGATGAGTTGTAAACTTACCATGTATTAAGACACAAATTGAGCATGGAATTGATCTAATATGATTAAAAAGCTTAAGAATAATAAGTAAAAAACATGGATTTGATGTCAGACATACCCTCACAAGTATTCTCATGTGTTTTGCAGATTTTTGTTCACAAGGAGATAGCAAATTGGAAGAGCTCAGGAGAAAGACAAGAAGAGAAGCCGACAAAGAAAGCAAAAGTTGGTGCCCTGGAAAACTGGCGCCGAGGGCGCCAACTCTCTGGGTGGTTGTTGGGATCTGGCACCCAGGGCGCCGGAAGTGCAAAAAAGCTTATTTTTAATTTTTAGAAAGTTTCCAGGATCTAAAAAAGGAAAGAAAATTAAGAATCTTTTGGGGATTTGAAAGCCCAATTGGACCTGGAATATAAAAAGGAAAAACCCTAGCAAACAAGTACAACTTTTCAAGAAGAAACAACTTGACGACATTGGAGAAAGAAGATCAAAGCATCATTGTGGAGATCAACCTTCCCCAATCTTTAAAGAACAATTCTGATTTTCATCTCTTTTCTTATTTTGTTAACCTAGCCATGCTTGGCTAGTTTTCTTTTGTAGTTAGGGCTAGGATGAACCCCTATGCAAATTTAAAGTATTTGTTTGGATTCTTGATTGAATGAATTATCTTTACTTAAAGCTTTGTAAAAGACTAATTACTTTTTAGATTGTCCAATGGTTGGTGTATGATAATAGAGATGTTGGTGTATTCAACTAGAACCATTAATTCATCATAGAGTTACATGACCTAGACATAGGCTTACGAGTTTATGTGATCTCATAATTCTGATTTAAAAATATGATCTTTCCAAACAATACTAAGACATTAGGTTGTTTTCAAAGATAACAGACTAAGGTAGCATCAAGACATTGGGACTTAGTCTAACTTTAGAGAATTGATCGTCAATCTGGGAATAATAATCAATTAAGGATTCAATTCAAATACTTGGAGGAGCATAGGGGGATTCTAAGTCCTAGTTGTGTTTTTCTTGATTACTTATCTTTTCAAAAACATTGTTCTTGAAATTCTTGATCTTGGATTCTTGTTCTTTATTCAATTCTTTAAATTCTGTTTGGTTACAACTCAACCCATATTACTCGATTTATCCAACTAAAGCGGAAAAAGTGAATTAGTGATTAGAGTACTATTCCTCGTGGGACGATCTTTTTCTCACTACTTTATTACTTATAACGATCGATGCACTTGCCGAAGTCGCTATTATCGCGGTTGTTGCGTCGCTAAACATAAACCACAACAATATTGTGTTGTTTTGCTTTCTTATAATGGTTTTTCTAAAATAACTGTGACTAATAAACTGCGACAAACATTCGCTCCATTAGGCACAAACACTGGCGCCAAATTTGTAGCGTTTTTGTTATAGAAACCGTCACAAATATACTGCCACAAACATTCTCGCCATTATGCGCCAAGCTGTCACCACTTTTGTAGCGGTTTATATGCCTCAACCACTACAAAGGCCGTCTCAAACAGGCGCGTGCTTTGGTGCCAATACTCCGCTACGAATTTGTAGTGGTGCCGTGTAAAACCTACAAATACTTGATTTGGTAGCGGTTTTTTATGTTCGCTACTATTGAACCGCTACAAATCGTACTTTTTTTTAGTGTAAAAAAATTATTCAGGGGTACTAAATCAACTAAAAATTATTTAAAATACGAAACAATACTTCAAGGCAATCGAAGTTCCTTAAACAATATGCATATGAAATTTAGTTGTTTTTCTCTTTCAATAAAAAAGGAGTGAATAAATGAGAGGTATATTGCTATTTGCAATTTTGTCATCATTTCTTCTATTTCTCATAATTACTGTGTTTATACATCTTCTTGGCCAAAGCGACTATGGGAATATTTCCTCTCTTATCTGATATAAGTGATAAAATTGGAGAAATCCTCGTTATAAATTACTCACCACAACAAAAATATCTCTCATAATCAAAATTATGTGTGTGAAGGGACATAAACCTCCCCATTTCCCTACTTCCTACTTTGCACACTAGTGCAAAAAAGTGTTTTAAGACCGCCTAATTTACAATGGATTATCAACGCCCTAGTCTTAAAGAAATGACCGGTGACAATTTTGTAAATATAAAGAACTTCTTCACCCACATCAATTTTTAAGATCGCCTCATTTACAGCGGAGTTTCAAGGCATCAGTCTTAAAGATATGACCGATGGCAATTTTGTAAATATAAAGAACTTCTTTTAACATATAAATTCTTAAATATAATATTCAGGCTGCTTAAAATAACCAACCACTCTTAAAAATGTTTAAAAAAAAATTAAAATATGGATTACATTATAGAGAAAACTCGTACATCACCGACTTATATTTTGTACAGTCAAGAATAATAAGGAAATATTTAAATATAACCGTATAAAACTTTTAAGACCGGACATATATAAATGACGGTCTTAAAGGTATTACTTTTAAGAGCAGATGTAACTTGTACCCGGTAGTAAATAATGAAAAAAATTAAAATAATAGTTTATTACTTTTAAGAGCAGACATAAATGACGAACGACCTTAAATGTTAACCTTTAAGACCGTCGTTTTAGTTACTCCGGTCTTAAAAATGGAAACATATACTTCTCCGTGCGAAACCTTACTTACGACTTACGTCTTACTGTCTGAACTCTGAAACCCCTGTTCTCTTTATGAAACCCCATTTCCTGTTGCATTACGTCTATTCCTCGCCAACCACCACCATCCTCTGTTACTCTTTCACTTTCTCAGGCGTCACTCCTTCGCACCACTACTCTCTTACTTTCTCGAAAATGAACAGAGAAAACCATTCTCTCCCTGTTCAGTCAACGCCAGTTACTGATGTTACTGGTGTGAGCTAGAACCAACCCTCTTCTTCTCAAAATGAGCCTCGTGACCGCCCTCAACGCCGTGGTAGAAGTGGCACACGAATGAGCCACGTGTCTGTAAAACGAAACGCTAGGTCAAAGATCGAGATTCAGTTTAATGACAGGTTGGAACCTTTTGGTTCGAATAAACACGATTATAATAGTTATGTTGGCTACATGGCACGCAGCAAGGTCAACATCTTGATAGATGAGTGGAAACATGTTGACCAACGCACAGTGAAGGATCCTATTTGGGACACTATCCGGCTTTCATACATTGTCCCTGACTCTGAGAAGTTGAAAGCCAAGACATTGTCTTATTGTGCTGATCGGTGGAGGAAATTTAAGACCTTTCTAGCCAACACCTATATTTTTGCCAGGGTTCAACCTGATCATAATCCTTGGGACAAGTACACATTCATTGATCAACAAATTCAGGATCAATTTGTTCAGCTTCGGACCATTACTGATGCTTTGGTGAGTTCATATTTAGTTTTGCTTGCCCTTTTTGTTTGCTTATTAACCTATGCAGATATGTGAATGTTATTGTGTTCGTCTAATGCTGTTAGTTAGATGGTTTAATGTGTGAGTAGAAGTATATATTTCCATCCTTTGTGTTGCATCAGAGGAACAAGCAAGTAAGTCAGAAGTGAATTTGAGTATGATTGTTTAATGTGTGAGTATGCATGTCTGATATGTTAACCGTTATTATATTCTTAGCTAGTTCTGTTATAGTAGGTAGTGGTTAGACATTGCTATTAGTAAGTCAGTATGTTAGTTTTATACAATTCTACATCTTCCTTAAATAAAATGTTGACACTTGATGAAGTGAATTTGACAAGTATTTGAGGTTCATATATCAAGCAGAAGTTATCTAATTTCTATTAGTGAGATGGCTGGAATTCATAATTAATAGTTGTTTTCAATTTTGATTCACAGAGCAGAAGGGAACAAGCACAAGAGATATGGAGAAAGAATGATTGCCTGCATAGGGCTTCTCGCTGGGGATATGTAAAGGTCGAAGAAGAAATAATGGAGGCCAAGTGGAAGAGATTGGAAGAAGAAGCTAAATCCAATCCTTATGCTATAGTTGATCAGCAGGCATCCCCAATACGTTGCGAGGATTTATGGTTGTATATTCGACGACTAAAAAAAGGCGCCTACATGAGTGGACAAACTCGTATAGTTGTTGAGAGAATTGTAAATATCGTTTATTGTTATGTTTTAGTTACCAAACATGTTTCATTACTAAGCTTCTCGTTATCTGTATCTTACAGGAAGATCTTAAAAAGAAAGAAGCAAAGGGATCTTTTGTGTCGGGTGGGCGGAATGATTTTCTGACCGTTACGATTGGAAAACTGGATCACTTGGGGCGGGTAAGGGGGATTGGAGGACGGGTAGTCTTGAATACTTTGGTAAAACCAAACTCCTTAGGCAAAGTATGGTTACCCGAGAGGAGATGGACCAAACGATAGCCAAATTAAATCAAGAGGCAGCGACCAAAGAGGAGGCATTAAAACCATTGTTTGATGCCCAGATAAGGCAAATGAAGGAGGAAATGATGGAGATGAAGAAGCTTATTAGCTCTCAGCCAGAGACCAGTGTTCCCTTCACACATACACCTGCACCTATGCAGCAGAGCACCAGAGGGCACTACATTATTGGACAGTCAGAGCAACTTTGTGACTTGTACGTGGCAAAACCAACTAGACAATTAATTGCAAAAGGGATTGTCCATAACTTGGGATCAACTGTACACCACAAACAAATGGCTGATGATGAAGTCAAAGTGTCAGTTGAAGAGGTGATCATTGATGCACCTCTCCCTCTCCCAATCGATCAGCTGAAGAGTGTGAGTGATGTCAAGAGAACCTTCACCTCTTGGCCAGTGAAGCTTGTAAATGTCTATACTCCTCCTCTAGCTCCATTTCCTCCTCTAGCTCCATCCCCTCATAATAAAGCTGCATCCCCTCCTTAATCTTCATCTCTTCCTAATAAAGTTGCATCTCCTCCTAAGGCTGCGCCCCCTATTGCTGAGTTGGGGACCAAGGATAAAATATCCCAAATGGTATCCAAAGGAGAATTTAAAAATCAAGCGTGGGATATACAGGAAGTGGTAGGGGTTCCTCATGAACCTCAACCGGTTTTCTTTGACATCGTTGATATAAAGTCCTTGCTGCTTCTTGGATAGGAGCTTACATAAGCAGTTATTCAAATGTTTTTGAAGTATCTTCTTTTCTGAGTACATAATTTAAATGAATCGTTTAGACACACATACATATATACTAATTCCCTAATCGATATCATTATTGTAGGTTCATGCATCAAGATTTGGAGCAACAGGGCAGAATACATGATTTTGGATTCTTGTGCCTAGTATATGCAAGCACAACCACCAAGGAAGAAAGATAGGAGTACATATCAAAGAGGTTGTGTGAAGTGATAAGGAAGGTGTACTTGTTTCCATATCACCATAGGTACATATCACAATCATCTCTTGTTGCAATTCACTAAATTCTGCATAATATATCACAGAGTACTTTACTGCTATGAATTTTGAGCAACCACTGGCAGTTGCTCGTCTTGTGCATGGACTCGAATAAGGTGTTATTCTTATGCTCCACTCACGGCAAACCAGGGCTTCTGTTGCATCAGATCATCAACAGGTAAGCATGTCATTTTGATTCTCTTGTCTGAAATCTCTGATGTGAATTTTTAGCGAACATTATATCCCAATTTGTGATTTTTATGATAGTGCCATGAGTAGGTTGACGGCCCCCTCCAGCCTTCAGACCATGAAGTGGTTCCCGCTCCCCTTCTCCAACTCCTGGTTTCATCGCTCCCACTGATGATGATGATGAAATGAAATTGATGCACATAATACAGGAAATTACTAATATTCGACGCGAAATTGCTGCTGCTGAAGCCTCCATCTCCAAGACATTAGTTGATATCAAAGACTAGGATTTTTAGTCACATTATAAGCTTGTTTTTGTTAATTTTTAGTTTGTTGTTCTTATTTTCCTTTTGTACTTGCATATTATCATAATAATCTAAAAATTAAAAAGAACTAATCTTATATTTTATTTTTTTCCATATTATCCATTAAAAGAAAAGCTTATTTTCCAATCTCCAGTGTTCTTTATTTTCATTCTGTTGCTGCTACAATCTTTCGTTTTAATATTAAAAAGTATTTGACTTTTAAGACTGCATGTTTTGTTTTATAAAAAATGCTGTCTAAAATTAAATGAATTTTAAGACTACAGTATTATTAACCTGTGGTCTTAAAATTTTCAATATAAAGTTAAATTAAATTAATTTTAGGACCGAGTTTTATAAAACTTCGGTCTTAAAACTTCGGTCTTAAAAAGTTCAATATAATTTAAATATGTCTTTAGGACCGTATTCCTTTAAAATGACCGGTCTTAATAATATCTCAAATAATAAATGTCTCTCTCGTGCCACTCGCACGAAAAAATTAAATTTCCCTGTATGAACTTCTCTCGTCGAGCCGAAGTGATTACTCAGGTTCTGTCTTCAATGTTTGTGTGTTGCTTCGTCGCTGCTTCATGTTGCTCTCTCGACAACAACTTTCTGGTTCCTTAGCTTAATGTCTAAACACCAAGCTGTGCGAGTTGATTTTCCTACTTATCGTTCTTGGTTTTTCATGGGTTGACCAAAATCGATGAAATCTTCTTTTGGGACCTACCCAACTGACCAACAAGTGTTTTCAGGTTACTCTTACTGTCTGCAACATTAACATTCGTGGCAGGAGAATAAAGACTCAATAAACACATTTGACCTTATATGCTACAGGTGAGTCCACAAGACCTACTTGCGATACGTTTAATTTCGTCATCTTGCATTTATTTTGCTTTTTGATTCAATGTGATACATTTATGACCATAAGACAGAACCGACATTTAGCTTATATACGCATTTGTAGTTGGCTTATTTTATATGCAATTTTCAGTTTTTACGGATTATGTATGTTAAATCTTTCCGTCTATAGGAATTCTACTATGGATCGTAGTTGGATAAATGCTTTTCGGATGAGTGTTGAATATCATAATGGGGTTAGGGAATTTATAGAATTTGCTAAACAAAATGCCCATGATGATAGTGGGAAGTTTTATTGCCCTTGTGTACGATGTTTTAATGAGAGGCGACTAAGTCCTGAAGTTATACTCACACATTTAGTTTGTCAAGGATTTTGTAAGACCTATACAGTATGGGTATGGCATAGTGAAAAAATGCCCAGTGGGTCTCAACATGGAGAAGTGGCCTCTGATGATAATGATGCGGATATGGATGATTGCATACAGGACATTATTCGTGATGTAGGAGAAGAGGCTTTTCATTAATAACATGTATATGGTAATATGTGCAGTGATGCAGAGACCCCTTTATACCCTGGGTGTAAGAAATACCAACTGTTGAACACTGTATTGAAATTGGTCAGCTTTAAGGCACGTCATGGGTGGATCGATAAGAGTTTGTCTGACATGCTTGAGGCTTTTAAGGACATGCTTCCAGATGATAATGTGTTGCCTCACCGATACTATGATGCTAAGAAAGTACTTTGTCCACTGGGGATGGAGTACAAAAAGATCCACGCATGCTCGAATGATTTCATGCTGTATAGGAATGAGTTAGAAGAGAAGCTGAATTGTCCGATATGTGAAACCCCAAGGTACAAGTCAAATAAGGGGCCTGCAAAAGTGTTGTGGTATCTTCCAATCATACCAAGGTTCAAACAATTGTTTGCTAATGAGAATGATGCAAGAAATTTGAGGTAACATGCAGATGAGAGGATTTCTGATGGAAAGATTTAACATTCTGCCGATTCTTCTCAATGGAGGAAAATCGATCAATTATTTCTGACATTCGGTGAAGAACCTAGGAACCTTAAGCTTGCCCTTAGCACAGATGGCATGAATCCATATGGAAGCCTTAGTAGCATACATAGTTCCTGGCATGTACTCCTGATGATTTACAACTTATTTCCTCTATTATGCATGAAACGAAAGTACATCATGTTGTCCATGTTAATTTCGGGACCAAAACAATCCAGAAAGGACATTGATGTTTACCTTCAGCCCTTGATCGAAGACTTGAAGGAGTTGTGGGAAGAAGGTGTCGATGTTTTTGACTCTTTCAAGAAGGAGGTCTTCAAAATGAGAGCCATGATATTTTGTACTATAAACGACTTCCCAGCATATAGGAACTTTTCATGGTATAGTATAAAAGGCCATAAGGCATGTCCGATTTCTGAAGAAGGCACATGCTACCATCAACTTCAATATGGAAGAAAGACGGTTTATCTTGGACATAGAAGATTTCTTAGACGGGGCCACCCATGTCGTCGATTAAAGAAAGACTTTTTTGGTGGACAAGAGTATGAAGATACTCTAGTGGCATTGACTGGGAAGCAAGTGTATGAAAAGGTGAAAAATATAAGTGTCGTCTTCGGTAAGACTGCAAAGGGTAGAAAAGAAACAAATATATGGAAAAAAGATTGGTATTCTTCGATCTTCCATATTGGCATAACCTTGATGTGAGACACTGTATTGATGTCATGCATGTGGAGAAGAACATATGTGATAGTATTGTTGGCACGCTTCTCAACATACAAGGTAGCACAAAGGATGGTGTGAAGGCAAGATTGGATTTGCAAGAAATGGGAATGCACGAAGACTTACATCCAAGGCCATACGGTAATAGAACTTATTGTCCCCCGGCTTCTCATATTTTGTCTAAAGATGAGAAACATAGTTTTTGTGAGTGTTTGCATAGCATAAAAGTTCTGTCGGGGTATTCTTCAAATTTTAAGAGGCTTGTTTTGATGAAGGACTTGAAATTGGTAAGCCAAAAGTCTCATGATTGTCATATTTTGATGCAACAGCTCCTCCCAGTAGCCATTCGAGGCATAGCCGAGTATGATCTTCGACACATTTTGACTAGGCTTTGTTTGTTCTTCAATGTTGTTTGCAGTAAAGTGTTCGAGATTGAACAAATTGATGAATTGGAGAATGAAGGATATCTTATCTTGTGCCACCTTGAGAAGCTTTTTGTTCCTTCATTTTTTGACATCATGGTTCATCTAATTATTCATCTAGTAAGGGAGATCAAGTTGTCCAGCCCTGTCCATTTACGGTGGATGTACCCAATTGAAAGATCTATGATATTCTTAAAGGGGTATGTGAAGAACGCATACCGTCCAAAAGCATCAATTGTTCAGAAGTATGTATCTGAAAGGGCCATGGAATTTTGTCAAAATTATTTTGGCCAAAGTAAGACATATCGAGCTTCTAAAACGTCAGAATGCTGAAGGGGGTAAACGAGGGAACTCAGTAAAAAGAGTGGATCCTGATGAATTGTCACAAGTCCACTTATACATCTTGAATAATGTTGATGAAGTTCAAGCCAGCATAGCTGCACACAAGGAAGCTGTGAGGAAAGAAAATCCCAGAATGATTGAACAAAGGTTGATTAGGGAGCATAACAGAACATTTGCAAACTGGTTCAAACAAAAGATCGAGGGAGAGGAATATGTTTCTGAGACAATAAAATGGTTAGCACGTGATCTTGAGGTTGATGTCATAAGTTGGAATTCGTATGTGATCAACGGTTACACATTTTAGACGAAGTCCCTAGATGATAGGAGCACAGTCTAGAACAGTGGTGTAATGTTAGAGGCTAAATCTATGCATTTCTCTAGTTCGAAAGACAAGAGGCCTAAATTGGTAGTCATGTCCTATTATGGGGTTATTAAAGAGATTTAGGAGGTGGACTATGTCTTCATTAGATTTCTCATTTTCAAATGCAAGTGGGTTAATGTCAACAATGGTATTCAGATCGATCAGCTTGGATTTACGTTAGTCGATGTCAATAGTAGAAGTTTTGGAGATGAACCTTTTATTATGGCAGACCAGGCGAAACAAGTTTTTTATATCACCGATCAAGCAAATAAAATGTGGTCTGTAGCTCTCCAAGGAAAAAGGGTCATCGATATTGATGAGGAAAGTCATGTAAATTATGGTCTTCCTGACAGTACTCCTTTTTCAAGGAGGTCTACTGGACATGAACGAAGAAGATGAAGCAGATAATGAACCCGGCATAAGGAATGATCATCAAGAAGGGATATGGGAGGATATCCCTTTATAAAAGAGTCAATTCGTACGGTAACTGCACAAATTTTTGAAAGCTTTAAGGTTTTAACACTATTATATTCCATCCGTGTTTTTAAACAATGTCACTAACTCTATGATGTTTGTTCTTGTTTTATTTTGGTGCCAGGATCCGTTCCGAAGGGGCATGCATGTTATAAAAGAGGATGTATGTGTTACGTTGTTGGATGGGAATCAGATGAAGGCATGGCGAATATTGGACATGTATGTTGATTTAAGTGTGGTATATCTTATTGTAACAGCTTATTGTATTTGTATTTGTAACTCATGGTCAATAATATTTGTATTCTACATCTGCTTTTTCCCAATTCAATTTATCTATAATTGTTCATAGCTTGTAGCTTAAAGTGTAGCCTTTTCTGTGCTGGATTAGCTTGTATGGATTTGTGTATAGATCGTTCAATTTATCCATAATTGTTCATAGCTTGTAGCTTAAAGTATACTGTTTTATGTGCTGGATTGGCTGGTATGGATTTGTGTATATATGTGATCAGTAAGAATAGAACAGGGAAAAAATTCAGGAAAATTTAGACTGATAAAACAAAAACGCCGGTTTTAAAAGATCAACTTTTAAGATCGGATGTACTTGGATTCACTAAAATGCGTGGTCTTAAAGGTCAGGCGACATATTTGATATTAGGTGGTATTAAAAGTTCATCTTATAAGACTGATGGTTTAATATGCCCGGTCTAAAAAGTTGATCTTTAAGACCAGACGTATTAATCATCCAGTCTTGAAAGTGAATCTTTTAAGACCGCGTATAATTATTCGTCGGTCTAACAAGCCGCTACTTTTTAGAGCGCATTTATTTTTGTCTGGTCTTAAAAATTAGACCTTTTAAGAGCGGTTAAAATTTTGTCCGGTCTTAAAAATTGAGTTTTAGGACGAACAAAAAAAAAATATTTCGGTTGGATTTAGTATCACTTTTAAGGCCTAATGTTTTAAATGTCCGATCTTAAAAGAGTTTATTTAAGACCGGTTGAAGTTCGCTCTTAAAGATATACTTTTAATACTGGCTGGAACAAGACCGGTCGCGAGTCCGGTCTGCCGATGCCTCTTTTGTCCGGTCTTAAAATCTTTTTTTGTACCCGTGGCATCCCATCTTTATTCTCATTGTTAGATCAATTTTGACCTGTTGAAATTCATATCTTATAACAATATTATTATAATATCAAATAATAAAAAATGTAAACAATTAATTTAAATTATAAAAATTTGATCTAAATAGTGATATATATATATATATATATATATATATATATATATATATATATATATTAATTACATGTCAACCATTTAGAGTTTGGTCTAACAGTGAGAATAAAGGCAAATTGATCGAGATTAAGTTAGGGATTAATTAAGCCAAATTGTGTTGTTCGATATGAGGGATTAGATTGACATATCAATCATTTAAAGTTTGGTCTAATCGTGAGAATAAAGGCCTTATTTGGTACAAAACTAAAAGATAGGAATTGAGATTAACTCAGAAAGACCTAAATTGTATTGTTTGATGCAAGGGATTAGGGGTAACCTAAGTTTAGGAGTAGCATAAAAGTGGGATTTGAAGATGGAATATCACCTAGAGGGGGGGTGAATAGGTGATTGAAAAATTTATTTGCTTAATCAAGATTTTTGCAAATTATGACTGAATGCAAAGTGACCAGAGGTTTAAAAGAGAATAGACACAAGATAATTTATCCTGGTTCGGTTTAATCCTAACCTACATCCAGTCCCCAAGAACTTCTTGGGATTTCCACTTTCTCTTCAATGATTATAGGTATAAGTTAGGGATGATTCTCACTCTCCTGGACTCACTCCCCTTACTACTTGTAATCTCGTACACCCACAACTTAAGGTTCCACAAACTTAAGCTTAAACAAAGATAATAAAAGTGTTGACAACTTTTCAAGAGCGAGTAATTAATGATCACTGAAGTACAAGATATATCCGAAGATATTTTAAAATGAATGAAACTAACAAGAGTAATAAATCAGAGTAAATGCGCAGAGTTTTCGGTAGATGGTGATATTGAATGCTTGGGCTTTTATATCCTTCGCCATTAATGCCATTGGGAGGAACTGGAAGGTGACCGTTGTCACTTGTTTAAATTTCCGTTAGGCTCAAGTTCCTCGTTAACCAGAATGGACCGTTGAATCTTCAGCTTCTTTCTTTAAATGTGTTGAACCATTGGTTGTACTTGAAAGCTGAAATAATAATGTCTCGAAGAATGTCTTTGTTCTACTGCAGTGTTAATTCCAAATGTTACTCTGTTTTTTTGCTCTGCAATAAATGTCTGTGACGCTGTGACGTGAGCATTCGCTTTAATCCACTTTTCAATCAATGCTTCGCTTTGACCCCTGAAATTACTGGGAAACTTGTTAAAAATGTTTTATAAATGATTATTAATTGATCTGGAAAGTATCAGCTTAAGTTCAAATCATTTGGAGAGTTCGAGGAAATGATTCACGATTTTTGCCTACAAGAACTCTAGTTCTTGTGGTAAGAACTCTAGTTCTATGTTTTGCGCATAGGCTGACTTTCAAAGGAACTCGAGTTCTTAAAGAAGAACTCTAGTTCTTTACCAAGAACTCTAGTTCTTGTGCTTTCAAAAAAGGATCCAATTGTTTTTCCTCGTGAAGAACTCTAGTTCTTCCTTAAGAACTCTAGTTCTTCCTTAAGAACTCTAGTTCTTGATGAAAAACTCTAGTTCTTGTGTTTTCGAAAGAAACTCCGCTGTTTTCCAAAATGAAGAACTCTAGTTCTTATGTTCTTCTTTCTAATTTAAAAGTTTGGGCGAGACAGGCTTTCACGAACTCGAGTTCTTATAGTTGAACTCTAGTTCTTGAATGAAGAACTCTAGGTCTTGACCAAAGAACTCTAGTTCTCAAAAATTCCTTCGATACAGTGGCATGTTAAAGTGAAGAACTCGAGTTCTTAAATAAGAACTCTAGTTCACCACTTGAGAACTCTAGTTCTCATAGCCTTTTGGATTTTTGAAAAGTTTGTGAGATGCAAAGGCCGCGAACTTGAGTTCTACTCCCAAGAACTCGAGTTCTCAACTTGACTGGGTGAGAACTTTCTTATCAGAGGGCGTGAACTTGAGTTCTACTCCTAAGAAGTCGAGTTCTCAATTTGACAGATTGAGAACTCTCTTATCAGAAGGCGCGAACTCGAGTTCTATGACCAGGAACTCGAGTTCTTACTCTTCAACTTCTTTATAACTTGAGTTTGAAAGTCCAGAACTCTAGTTCTTATTAAATCAACAATTAACAAGTGTTCTTATCATCAAAACTTGAGTTGAGAACTAAATTGATGTAAAGTCACCTTATTATTGGTGGTATCAATGAAACAGTGTTAGGATTGGAAAATTTTGAGGCCAACTTATCTCATTTTATAATAATTTTTAAACCAAAATACCACCATCTTATTCCACACATTGCTCCTAAATCTCCTTCACCTCTCAATACTCATTCTCTTCCCAATCTCCATCATCTCTGGTCTCCTTCTCGGGCCTCGGTCGCAAGCATCTCCATCAACGCAAGTATGAAGAACCTCTCACCTTCACCTTTGCCCTCAGTCTCCATTATTTGTTACTCAAAACCAGAAAAATAATCGGAATGAAGAGAAAAAAGGCAATGAAAATTAATAATGCATAAAAAAACTAAATCAGTGACTGCAAAAAAAAAATTAAATCAAACGGCGTCTTTCTCAGAAATGGATGAGCTTAAGGGCTTTCTCATTCTTAAGCCCCTTGCCCGTTAATTTCAGATATTCAACTCAGATATTCAACTCAGATCTGGACCCAGTTGACCCCATCATCGTCTTATGAAGATGTACGGTTTTGAAGCTCTTGCTTTCAACATCCATGGCGGTTACCTAGAGGCTATCTTGCAAGCACACTATGTTGGGTTGCTGACAGCCGCTAATTACAATAGTTTTTGTCTATATGAAACCTTGACAATATCAAGATGCACCTTTCTGCTACTGAGTATGGCTTTTACCTACTGAATGGTGAATTTGAGAATTGAATTGAATTTTTTTGCTCCCCATGGCAATTTTAAGTTTGTTTCTTTAATTTTCCTCCACTTTTACGGTGGAAGTAGAGTGAACTAAGCTTCAAATTCAACATTTTTGTAGATTTCTTTTATTTTTCTCCCACTTTAAGATATTATTGATGATTATGTTTTTGAAGCGTCATCCTATCCCCCGCTTGAGTTTGATGAAGGTAGCAATGAGGAAGAAGATAAGGGCAATCGTGTCTTTCACCTAATTTTTGTTAGATTTGAGCCTCACTTTCTTTTTTTAATCCACCGTAGTACGAAACAAAATTGGGAAAATCTATATAAGGGCCCAAGTAATAGAAAAAAATTAAAAAAAGTTTTGGTATAAATTCATTAAAACTTTAGTTATTAACGGAACTGATATAGTTGTTAACATTTTAATGAATTTATATCAGAAAAGGTCCCGGGGCCTTTTCTGGTATTTTCAGAATCTTGGGGCCTTTTTTATATTTTTTTTCTGTTCCTTGGGCCCTTATATAGATTTTCCCAACAAAATTTTAAAAATTTCAATTACAATGTCAATCTCAATTTTAATTCCTCAAAATTCAATGTCGCATACCAAATAATGTTAAAGAAGGGAAGAGAAGTGAATAATAAGAAAAGTGGCTTCAGAGCAAAAAAAAAAAAAGAATAATAAGAAAAGTGACGAGACAACCTTTCTCCATAAGTGTGTGAGTGTGGAGTAGAGCTGGGAAAACGGGCCGGCCCGTTTAGGCCTTGGCCCTTTAAGGGCCGGGCCTAAAAAATATGAGAGTTAAATGAAATTGGCCCTATAGGGCCAGCCAGTTAGGCCCTGCTTTTTTTTTTTTATTATTGAAGACTGAAGTTGGGTTTTGGGAGTTGGGCTTGGGGAGTTGACGAGTTGGGTTGGCTTGCTATGTGTGAGCTGTAGGGTGGGTGGTGGACTGGTGGTGCCCTAACAAAAAACTCTCCTGTCTAGCTGTCCTAATTCGAGATTTTCATCCAGATTCAGTCCTCACTTCCTTCATTCTTCAGTTCTTCCGGGTCCTTAGATCTCATCTCACTCAACTCTCAAGCTCGCAACTCGCAACTCAAGTCGTAAAAGCCACGACCAGTCGACCACAGTCCGCCTCTCTTACAGCCGACGATCACTTCGTCCAGAGCCACAGTGACAGTCTGCCATTCTTACAGGTTATAGCCGACGATCCCTTCCCTTCTGGCCCTTCAATCTTTTCTAAAAAGTTGCAAATCTAGAGTGTTGAATGAGGTTCGAATGATTTGATTCACAATTTTTTTGATTTAGAGTATTTTTTCCACTATTCTTTCTCAGATTCTTTTCCGTCGAATGAGGTTCTTAGATTTGTGCATATTTTCTGATCTGTGGTTTGTGGGTGCGTTTTGAATTTGGATCACTTTTCTTCAAGTTTGCTTGGAGCACTTTTCTGATCTGTGGATGTGAAACTGCGAATCCTTACATCTTTTTGAATCTGGATCTTTTTTCTTATCAATAATACATTAATACTCAATATCAATAGTGATCACATTCTGCAACTCAAATTTGGTTTACATCTGCAATTACTAAATACTAAAAGCATATAATCTTTTTAATGATGGAATTTCTCATTTGGCTCACCGATTGTCTTTGGGAAATCTAATGAATTGGAAGCTTCAATTTTCGCATTGATAGATACACTCTTTGTTTCAAATTTGCATTCATGTTATATTCATATCCTCTAGCAAATTCTGAGCAAAAAATATCCTTTAGCGAATATAGCTTGAGGTTGTGAATGTTACCCCTTAATTCTTGGGCAAATATTGATTTTTGTCCTGTGATTGTAACTGTGATTAATGCTTTTGTATTCTTGTGAAATTTTCATATGCTTAATGATTAAAACAACATTGTTCAGCCTTATGTCATTCACGAGTTTGCTTATATCAATTTGAATATTTGATGTAGCCTAATGTCTTCGTTACAAAATTTAGAGGGAAAAACTCCAGAGACTAATGAATCATTAGCTATGACAGTTAAGGATAAGGCACCTTCTCGTCAAGAGACTGATGAATGAAAGCCTAAGAAGGCAAGACATTTGAGTTCTGATGTGTGGAGGTATTTTAGTAGAGTTGAAATTGAAGGGGTAGCTAAGGCTCAGTGTAATGGTTGTGGAGGTAAATTTGCAAGGGGTGCGAACAAAGGTACCTCACATCTAATTCGCCATATTAAGAATTGTAAGCAATTAGATAAATTGCAAGATATTGGGGTGATGATGTTGGATAAAGAAGGAAAAATAAGGTGTAGGAAAATTGATCATCAGCGTATTAAGGATATGATCGCTTTGTGCATAATCGAACATGATCTTCCTTATTCATTTGTTGAATATAAATGGGTCAGAGAACTACTAAAGACACTGAATCCTGATGTGAGGCTTGTCACTAGAAAAACAATGACAGTTCATGTCCAAAAATTCTTCTGCCAACAAAGGGATATTTTGAAACAAAAATTGAAGAATAGTATTGGTAGAATAAGCTTGACATCTGATTGTTGGACTGCTGTGACTTCTGAAGGATATATATGCTTGACAGCTCATTTTGTTGACAAAAAGTGGACATTAAACAGTAAGATACTTGCCTTTTGTAGGATGGAGCCTCCGCATTCTGGATATCAAATGTTTAGGAAAGTGTATGATTGCTTGAAAGAATGAGAGATTGATGATAAAATATTTTCAATTATGCTAGACAATGCATCTGCAAATGATAATTTGCAAGGTTTATTGAAAGACAGGCTACTATTGCAAAACAACTTTAGTTTGGTTTGTAATGGCGAATTTTTTCATGTGAGGTGTTGTGCCCACATCCTTAATCTGATTGTTCAAGATGGTTCAATTTAGTAACAAGTTATGTGTTGAATAAGCTTAGAGAGAGTATTAAATATGTGAAGGCCTCTGAAGCACGGATGAATCTTCTCAAGCAATTGTACAACAAGTTGGTGGCATTGACACTGCAATGGGCTTGCGGTTAGATGTGGTCACTAGATGGAACTCTACTTATGCAATGCTTGAGAGTGGTCTTAAATATCGGCATGCTTTTGCAAAGATGGCTTTAGATGATACTTCCTTCAAGTTTGCTCTAACACATGATGAGTGGAATAGGGCAGATGCAATGTGCAATTTCTTGAGGCCATTTGAGAAGATCACAAGGTTGATTTCTAGGTCGTCTTACCCAACTTCCAATTCTTATTTTATGCAAATATCAAAAATTGAGATGTTGCTTACTACAAATATGGTGAGCCCTGACCCAGTGATTCAAGAGATGTCTGTGAAAATGAAAGAGAAGTTTGACAAGTATTGGCATAATTATAGCATCATTCTTGCAATTCCAGTGGTTCTTGATCCTCGATGGAAGTTCAATATTATACAATATTTCTATCGAAAGATTGACCCTTTGACTTGTGATGAGAAAGTTGGCAATATAAGGAGCAAGTTGAATATGATTTTCCTAATGTTCAAGCCCTTATTTGTACTCGTAATTGGATGCATGCATTCACTTATGATGGTAATTCACTAATTTTAATTTATATGAATTTTTTATGTTATAGTCTTATAGAATTATTTATCTATTTCAATACAAATACATTATAATTATGATTTATGATCTTCCTTATTCATTTGTTGTAGATGTAGATTATGAATGTGCTCATGATGCGGGTGAAGAAATTCACGATATCTTTACTCATGAAGCAGAGTTTACTGCTGCTAGTGAAGCACAATCAAATATCTTGGATGTTGATGATAATAGTGAAGAGGATGTCAATTGACAATGTGTAATCATCGTACCAACCTTACGTAATGGTATGCTTCTTAATATTATATGTGTTTCATTTCTAAACAGTAGTTTGCTTTTGATTACGAAATAATAAATGTGTTTATCTGTTGGATAATTTGTGTAATTGTCTTGCTTAGATATTAATTTCAATAACGTTTATTTGATAAATTAAAACTTTAATTGTTGTATTTTATTAATCATATTTTTCCGGTGCCCTCGGGCCCTGCGGGAAAAAGTCGGAGGAAAAATAGTTAAAATCTGAAATAGTGATTTCCCAACCCTGTAGGCTGGTCTTAGCCCTAGTGCCCTCGGGCCAGGCTTTGAAAAACATGGGTTTTTCTTATCCTAGGCCCTAGAGGGCCGGCCTTGTTAGGCCCTGGCCCTTCACGAGCTGGCCCTGATTCCCACCTCTATTGTGGAGCCTCATTTTGGGGAGAAAAAAGTGTTTAGCTGTGAATATTGCATTTTCATTTCATGGGCTAGTTAAGTAAATGAGGGAATATGAGGGTAATTTTGACTCAAAAAATGCAAAAGCTTGTTTCTCATGGTTTTGCAAATATAAACTTAATATAAAACTTCATTTAAAAAAAAAAATCTTTACTTTGATATTTTATAACAAATTAAACAGCCTACTATATTCATTAATTTGAATATTTTTTTAGAATAATTTTAAGATTTTTAAAACATTAACTAATTTTAAATAAATTTATAAATTTATGTAAAGATGTTAACATGCTAGAAGTATAATTTTTATACAACATTTGACCTTGGTGGGTGGGAAATGATATGCGGGAATAGATTGGGAAATTATTTAAAATTGTCAATTAAGCATGTTGACTTGCCTTTTATTTATAATAAAAAGTATTCGCCATTTAAATACCAACTCATTAGTTATTAAAATTAAAACATGTCTCTCCATTTAAAGAGTATTTACAAAATAAAATTTATTTATTTGATTTTGGTGAATTCAAAAATCTGAGGATATTAGCCTCTAACTTTAATCCCCTCCCCTCAAACTAATTATAGTGTTAATTTAAGTTCACTTGAGTAGAGTGTGGTGGGTGAAACATTCTTCACTTTACTTAATAAAATAATCATATTTTAGCTAAGCCATTAACTTAATAGTGCTTCAACATTTAATTAAACATTTAAAATTTTATCAGAGTATGCATAATGAACCCTAATGTGGCAATATACAATCATCTAATAAAAACCAGAAGCACTACTTTTAGCAGAGTAGTTTAATCTTCTGAGACCTTCATGATAGACCCAGACGGAAACTATCACCTGAAAAATTTGGTAACCATCAGTCCAACTTATTACGAATATTAATATGTGCTAGTGAGATGCTAAGTGAAATAATTTGTATAACCAAGTATTAAAAATATATCTCACAAATATTGATATCACAAAATCTCATATCATAAATAGATGTTTCAATCTCTCAATTTACACAATTCATCAACATCTTCTTCATAAAATATCACATTATTATTAAGTATCATGATTGGGGGTCACAATATTTTTGAAATCAATACCCAAAATATCTCCCATCAATCCAACCGAACCGCCTTATTTCCTCCGACTAGACCCACGGGCCAAGGCACACCTATGTTACTGGTTACTCAAAAGCTCACTGGTCAAGTGATGAGGACCGGCCAAAATCCTCAGAGCACCTGTCCCAGACCATGGGTCTTTTCCCCATTAATCTAGTGCGTGTCGTAAGTCCATCACTTTGGTGGGTAAGTCCTTCATTAAACCGATGGGACAATAGTAAGCCAATCATTGTGCACTAATGAAGTCTTCACCACGTGGTGGAATAACTACTACATCTCTTCCTAATTCAACCCTTTCCATAATTATCATAATAATTAACTCCATAAGAGTTTTTCCATGGTTTTCACATTCACATTGTGCTATTTAAATAATTCTCGTAACCATGTCATAATATCTCAATTTCCAAATCTTATACATAAATATATGCATATGTTTCACAATTCAAATCATAAGGTTCCACAAGGAAATTTCCATTAAAATATTCATAACAAAATATTCACAAATAACATATCAATATGCATAATAAGTGGAAATTGATTACCTCTCGCCCAAGCTAATTACTATCACACAGCTCCTAAACTGAGAGCTCAATACAATCCACAATTCAATCTATCAAAATAAATTTATTAACCATTATTAATTTATCAAAAACTCTGCATATTAAAATATATAAATTACTAATAATACGGAGGATACTTTTAATAGGCAAGTTGCTGAAAATTAGTTTAATTTTAACTCCCTGAAACTATCCCAATTAACTAGCATAATATTGACACTTAAAATAAATACTACTTACCGTATAACTTTTAATGTTCCTTGTGGCTTCCTAAAATATATGAATATCACAAATGTTCCTTTTTCTCTTGACTGAAGTTGTTGGGATCAGAGAGATGTCAAAGTCTGCTTAAAAACGTTTATCATCACCGTTAGTCATTTACTCGAATCGCAAGGAAACTAATTACATGAATTAGTTTTAGAAGATTAATAATAATTATTAATCTCTTAAATTTCCCTAACAATAATAATTTTATTTTTGTTGTTGTTGTTATTCCCAATAAAAATAATAATGATTCCCCATTTATTCTTTATCATTATCACTCCTTCCCAATAATAATAACATTATTTGTTATTATTATAATTATCCTAAATTTCCTAATAATAACACTAATTTCCATCTATTTATTCTGTTAGTATTATTATTTTATCAATCATTATTATTTCTCCATAATTAATGTAAACTCTTATTAATTATTTATCAATAATTCTCTTTATTTATTTATTCTCCCTTATTTATTTATTATTAATCAATTAAAATTAATAAAGACCAACCATGTAATTATTTAATGATTCTCATGATTTCCTACAATTTTTCCATAATATAATGCTAATTACTAATATGCATTTTAATGTTTCTCATGGTTTTCTTTTAAAACCCTGATAAACACTAATACCACTTAACCTATGCTTCACAATCATTTTGAGTTAATCACTTTTATAAAAAGATGCATTTTACAAATTAATTCCCAAAAATCACATTAACATAAATTTCATAAATGTTAATTTGAATATAACTCCATAACATGTACTTATTTTAAGTTACTTATACAATTAAAAATAATAGTGGGTTAAAGATAGCACTTATATGTTTAAAATTCCTCCCATCACTATACATATATAAATCAACCACACAATAATAAAATCTTTGAACCTAATATACACCTACACATGATTTGTTTCATGTGTATAATTTTTCTTTCTTTTCATTTGAAAACCATGTTTTAAATATATGTACATGCACTACAAGAATATTGGCAAATAGAGGCGGTTAAATTGGCATTTAGAGGCGGTTCTAACCGCCTCTATTTTCCAAGACAGGCGGCTAGAAAACCGTCGAAGTTACCACCGTCAAGAGCCAAATTAAGGCGGTTTAAATCAGCCGTTGGTATAACCGCCTCAATGGAAACAAAGGCGGTTTCTAAGACCGCCTCTGAATAACTTTTAGAGGCGGTTTCTATAACTGCCTCTGAATAATTTTTAGAGGCAATTCTGTAAACCACGGCAGAATTGAATATAGAGGCGGTTAGTCTTAACCACCTCAAATTGGTATTTGGAGGCGGTTATATTGACCGCCGCAAAATGTTATTCAGAGGCGGTTTATTAAGTACCTCCACATGTCATTCTGAGGCGGTTTTGCATGTGGTTAAAGATTTTGAAAGACGAGTATATAAACAACCTCAAAATCTCATTCTGAGACGGTTTGCAGATGTTTATTTATGAGCCAATATATATTAAAATAATTTTTTTACTTTTTTTTAAATTTTAACAATGAAAGGTAGTTATAGGTGATTTTTTACAGTTTCAATTTAATAATTTTTTTTCTAATAATGAAATAATAACTTGTTGCGTTTGATGTATCAAAAAAAAAATTATTGCATTTTAGCATACATATCCATACAATGTTAAAAGCCCTTAATTAAAAGCATAAGATATATAAATTCACCATAACCACAGAAGCCTCAACTGCTAAATATGTTTAACAACCATAAACAAAGTCATAACTACTAAACATGCTAAATATGTTTGCATACATTATCAAAAACCTTAGAACAAAATATGTTTAACAATGATAAACAAAGTCTCAACTGCTAAACATTGGATAAATTGCCTTGATAATGACAATAATACTATCCAAAAGCAATATCTAAATAAAATATTCAAGGCTATGGTTGTGGTGATGGAGATGGAATATGAGGTGATGAATCTGGTCTGTCACAATGCGGCTCATGACTAGCATGAGAAGATCTTCTGAGCCCTGGAGACCCCAAATTTGCATCTTGATACATTGAAACAAAATTGAAAACAAACATCAAATGCTACAATGTCTTTAAAACCTGATTTTTAATGATGTGACCAAGTGCCAATATTTAAAACAAAACAAATTTGCAATCAATCACAATATGCAAACAGGGTACTTAACTTTCTAGCTTTCTCTGAAATAGAAACATACAAGTACACAGCTGAACCAGATTTTTAAAACAAAACATAAGGGTACTAAGAAGAAACATAAGGCTTGACTTGGAGAAGAACTTGTTCTGGCTTGGTGTGGGAGGAGGCAGTTTAGTTTTAATTCATGTTTTCATCATATTATTCTTGAGATGGAGGACTGGAATATCACCTCAAGGCAGTCTATCAGTTCCTAGGCTTGAGCTCCTTCTTCTAATTCTCACGTTGCCTTGCATTTTTCAGTCATCAACATTTGTAATAAAAGGTAAGAGACTACTTTTTACTGTCTTATTCAGTCATCTATGTTTGCAGGATATGTACACTGATGTGTTGAGACTATACTTATGTGCAGGTGGTATGGCCAGGGGAATTATAACCGGGGCTTTGGTATATTCATAGTTCAGAATCAGAATAACTCAAACCCGATTGAAGCCAGGACATGGGGATTGGTTCTGATAGTTCTTCTTTTGGCTTCTTTTATTGCTCAGCTTATCAACCAATGGTACACTATGATAACATCACTATTATTGCTTCACAACTTGCCTGCTAGTGTTGATCATTTACGCCTGACAAGGGCTAAGTGTAATTCAGTTTTTAATCTTCCAATAACATGTTAGAAATAATTAGGGATCAAAAACAGAAAAATCTTAAATTCTTAAAATTCTCTTCAAATCACTTGATTTCTATATAATTCTTATGAACTATTCTAAAGTTAAATTTTAAGGTGAAATGTTCCTACTAATTTCATATCACAACAAAAATTATAAAAATGGTCTAATGAAATGCTTTTAAGTTCTTCCAATTGTATTTTACAAATTTAACTTGAGGTCTCCTAACATGTACATATCTTATGGCCTAGGTTGGAAAGTGGTACTGAAACTTTACTGGAAAATGCTTCTACCATTATATTTTTTTGTCATGAAAGTGTAAGGACGAAATGATAGGAAGCAACTTAGAAAAGCTTTTTCAGTCTTCCCAAGCAAATGCAGGGTTAGTTCTAGTTAGTCCTCTGTGTTCAGAAACAGAATTTGAAAGAAGAAATAGAACAGAATATATGGATCGAACTAACGCCATGACAGCTACTATAGTCCCTGTGCTTGGTTCAGCCATACCAAGCCCCGGTCTAATTGAAACAACATGAATGTGTATGTGTGTGTTATACTTGCGCCAAGACATACGGTGGTCAATTATTCCTATATGTATATAATAATTACAAATCCAATTTGTACCATCCTCATCCCAAGAAAAAAGTGACATGCATCTTTGACCATATCCATATCACCACTCCAAAGTAATCATATGAAATAAAGATATATGCAAATAATCCATAATGCAGAAAAATTAAATGATGTCCAGCATAGCCAACAAAAGTTGAACCAACGATTTAATTCCAAAGTATATATTTAATTATGACACAAAATTTACCTCATTGAAGGGAAAATGAGAAGGTTGTTGAGCACCAATATGTTACAAAATAGAAGCCATTTGTGCTTTCAAGGCGTCAAGTTCTACCATTTTCCCTTTTAAGGTGTCAAGTTCTTCTTTGAGGGAATCATACTCTGCTTGAGAAGGACCAGCACTAGAAGATGATGCAGAACCACTAAAGCGCTTACGCATTTGAGATGGAACCACCCCAAACCCCATTCCTCTAACGCGTCCAGGGTACTCTTTCCTAAAGACATGTTCATTGGCCTTTTCTTCAGAAGACGTTTCCTCCATCTCAGCTAGTAATTGGTCCTGCAATACAACATCAAACATGTAATCAAATAGCATGTATAGCTTCCTCATTCTCAAATAAAATACATACATTCTTTTCTCTAGCTTCCTCACAGACAAAACTGCCATCCTTTTTTTGTGTGTAATGGCGTACATCTCCCCCTACTAAATTTGCGTCCATATTTTATTTCCTAAAGCAATGTCAATATACAAAGGGTTAGTTAAATTCACAAAAGATCAAAGATAGATAAAAAAAATTATAATTTACGTACATACCAGGTCATATTTTAGACATGCAATGCTTTTGGATCCAAGGGTATGCATAATCTTTTGTTTTGCTCTATTTCTAGTATTTATCTCACTGTATTTCTACATTGTCTAGAAAAAATACTTCAAATTAAATCAAGTAAACCAAATTAAACAAATATATGTAAGCTTATGTCATTACCTTAGCTTTCTCGCTTAACTTGTATGCCAAAAAACCTGCCCATTGTTCTCGAGTCATACCTTCAGGATAGTTTTCAAGGTTTTGCTCATAACTTGCATTTTTATCATAATAATAATTGCACAACCTCCACCTATTATCCTTCCATTTTTTCCCCATATTTGCCAAACAATATTCATATTGGTAATCAGTATGGAGACTGAATTTTTTTTGCAATAGGGAAAATATAAAAATCAAGTCACTATCATTTAAGCTTAGTAAATTAAATTGAAAGAGCATTTATACCTGTATGGTCATCTCCCAAGCATTATCCTTATACGAGCGAGGTACCTTAGGCCACTTATCGTAACATATTGGGAATACATTAGTATTACATGCAAGATGTCCTAAAAAGCCATTCAAGAGTGAACCGCTATCACCAACAGGCTGATTCTCGTCACTCCATTGCACCACTACTTGCTTGTAAGGTGGAAGTACTAAAACATCCCTAATGCGCAATCTTTCCTCAGAAATCCTTCCTTGATCATCTATAACATATAATATTCATGTGATTTTTGTTAGTGGAGCAATAATATATGACATAGGCATATTTCAAAAAAATTTATGCAGTGTAACATAGGTGTTAAATGGTATACCTTTAACATCAACCACTCAATATTTGTTGCACGCCCTCTTTGGTTTGTAGAGATGTGGTCTTTCATTTTGTTGTTGGGATTGATTTGACAAGGTGGATGATCAAATGAACCATGACTATGAAGAATGACGGAGGAAATAACATTTCCATGTGGCATAGCAAGAGCACAACTCCACATTATAGTATATCCAAATTTGCAACATTAACACATTATCGCACAATTGATTAAAGAATGAACACAACTCAATTAAAATGCTTGAAACATTATCAGGCATTGCTACTCGCGTAGCCAATGGTAGTAATTGCTCAATCAATATATGACAATCATTACTTTTCAACATTCCATTCAACCGCATAGAATCAACATCAATTCACCTGGAAATATTGCTTGCATAACCATCTAGTACTCTAATATTCCTCAATGTTATCAGAAACATCTTCTTGCCTTTATTAGTCATTGTATAGATTGCTAAAGGATATTTTCCATTCTCATCTGGCCAAAGGTCATGCTTACAACCCATTCTTTTAAGATCTTTTCGAGCATTGATATGATCTTTTGACTTAGAAGCATCATTAAGTAATGTGAAAATTATATTATCACACACATTTTTCTCAATATGCATCATGTCAAGATTGTGACGCAATAAATTATGCCTCCAATATGGAAGTTCAAAAAATATGCTCTTCTTTTTCCACTGTTAGGTGTTGCCATCTGCATCACGATCACTAGCACGCCCTCTTTTTCTTCTTCCAATAACTTCGGGTGTTCGACCGAATTTGACATTAATATTTTTAACTTGTTCAAGTATTTCACAACCAGACAACAATCTTGGAGGATTACGTAGATCTTGCTTCCCATTAAACTGAACCTTATTCAATCTAAATCTATGTCTTTGGTCAATAAAGCGTCGATGACCCATAAAACACCATTTTTTACTATGATAAAGACGACAAGGTTCAAAATCAAAGTTGCATGAAGGGCAAGCTAAGCTTGTGTATGTGTTCCAGCCAGATAGATTTCCCAAGCCAGGAAAATCATTAATCGTCCACATTAATGCTGCATGTAACTTGAACATCTCTCGTGCAAAAGCATCATAAGTATCTACACCTTCTTGCCATAATTCTTTCAACTCTTTGATCAAAGGTTGTAAAAACACATTAATGTCATTACCTGGCATTTTTTTACCAGGTATGATGGTTGAAATGATAAAAGGCGTCAACTTCATGCACAACCATGGAGGGGTGTTGTACGAAATTAGAATGATTGGTCAAATACTGTAACTAGCACTCATATTACCAAAAGGATTAAAACCATCAGTTGCCAAACCGAGTCGTAAATTTCGTAGGTTTGAAGCAAATGATGTGTTCAGCTCATCAAACTTCTTCCATGCTTGAGAGTCTCTAGGATGTCTCATCAAGCCATCATTTTTATCATGCATAGCATGCCATCTCCTATCTTCAGCAGTCTTTGTTGATAAAAATAATCTTTGCAAGCGTGGTTTGAGGGGAAAGTATTGAACAACTTTTGCAGCCACATCACACTTCTTTCTTCCTTGTTGAGAAGATGTACGATCACCTTCTTGAACAAGTGGCTTCCATCTAGATACAGTACAAACCTTGCAACTTTGTCTATTTTCATCTTCCACTCCCCAATACAACATACAATTATTTGAACAAGCATGTATCTTTTGGTAGTCCAATCCTAACTTGGTAATGGTCTTCTTTGCCTAATAGAATGAAGATGGAATCTTTGCATGTTCAAATGCATCGCACAATAGCTCTAATATCATATTCATGGACTTGTCAATCATCCCACATAAGCACTTAATATGATACAACTTCACAATAAACAAAAGTTTTGAATATTTTTGACACCCTCCATACAATAGTTGTTCCCCATCTTTTACTAATTCATAAAATTCTTTATCTGCATTAACTTCTTCATTTGCAAAACAATTTGTTCCCTCATCTTGGGCAATGTTTTCCTCAAACTGAAATTGTGCTTCATTGTCACATTGCCTATTTATGCCAAATGCATCATTGATCATGTTGAACATTGGATCTACATCAACATTGTGGTCTCGTGCACCATGTGACATGTATCCACCAGCAACATTACTACTTGACCCAATCTTTGACTCTCCATGATAGAACCAAAATGTGCATCCTTCAGGGAATTTCTTGCGCAATAAATGATCATACACTATTTCTTTTGATAGCCACTTTATAAAACCACTGCAAGGGCATAGTATTTTGCCTTCAATTGAACTATGTTGAAAAGCAAAATCTATGAATCTCCTAACTCCTTCATCATACTCAATTGAGTTTCGCGGTTTTAAAATCCAAGACTTGTCCATTCACTTTGAAAATAAGTGAAGCATTCTTGTCAAACTCTTTTTATGACAAAAATGTGCCAATATTTTATTGTCCAAGTTGTCAACATAGGACAATAATACAATTTTATGAATGTAAGATATTTATACTGCTACCACTATTTATAAACCATTAGGGTTCTATGTTAGGTAAGAGAAAGACTCTGCATTCACATGATACTGATTAAATTAACACTCCAAACAGTTACGGAAAAGATATGGTTGTTTATATTTAATTGAAGACTCTACAAAATTACGTTTCTCTCTTTCTTTTGCTTTATACTTGACAACATGACAGCAAAAACTTCCATTTCCTTTAAGTTTCCAGCAACATCAATCCTAAGGAAAATTATGACAGCAAAAGAGTAAATGATACCTCCTCTGTTTCACCGTTGAAGTCACAAGAGTAAATGCTCTAATTTTATTCAATTGATTCAGAACAACAAGTAGGTAAACACACATCCTGATGCTAAGAGCTAACGTCCTAGAAGGAAAATGCGAGCATGAAAACCAGGCACTTCTATTTTCATTGTTGGATGTATTATGTATGTATCAGTTGCCAACAACGTTGGATAGTCTATGGATATATGCAGTAGTATGTTTTAAATCAACTAGCTACAAGTACTTTACTTTGGTTTTGTCACACGTTGTGGACTTACGGGAACTTGCCACTTATAAATGAGTTTCCTTGTGAGTAGACTCCAATTTAAAGTCATTGTCATTTGTCGATAAATAATGTCCATTTAAAATAACCACTTCTATATTTTGCAAGAAAAATTACTCTCACGTGTCTATTTTACAATACAAAATTATTTAAAATAAGTGTTTATCTCACATAACTAGTTGGCCTACGTACATGCATGGTTGCATCACAAGAGACACTCAAAGCACATAAGGCAACTACCTAATATCCTGAGATATTATTAATTAATTGGTAGTTATTAATTACTAATCAGCATCATCCTAACTGATAAGCCTATCTATAATAGACTGGTAGGCACAGTGATACGTTAGCTATTACCTCAATTTTTTTTTTTAAAAATCACAATTCAAGTTATATATAAGTAAACAAAATTGAACATTTTTTTTAATAAGTTGAAAAAAAAAATTTTGTTACTTGAACAATGAAACAGGGTTCTTACTTCTTACATATTTGTATCAGTTGAATTACCTTCAACTGAATTTATATGTATAACCTTTGGCTTCGCTTTCTATAGGTGCTTATATATCATTTATATGCAAAAATAAGGTTAATTTAACATGGGAGTATAAATTCTGTTAAGTCTCAACTTGTAAGCATTCTTACTGTTTTATTTCGTAAATGATAGAAATACTTATAGATCAATCATACAGCCCTATAATAGATCAATGGCCAAACTCGTCATCACATAAAAACTATATCAAAACTAGAATCCATCATATAAAAACTGTGCCTGAACTAGAATCATTAACAAGTGGAGACAATGAAATACGCAGATTGGGGGTCATCAGAAATGGAAACCTTGAAGGAGAGGAGAGCAGATTACTCAAAGACGAGTAAAGAAAGGGAGTGGTTGAAATGGAGAAGAAGAAAGAGCAAGAGGAGCAATCACATTTTGGGTTGATGTTCATAGAAGGCTAAGAGAGGGATTACAATGCTACAGAGATCAAAAACTTGACAAACAAAAGAGGCTTACTGGAGATGACGAGCGAGCTTCAAAGAGAGGGCCGCGCCTACTGGAGATGACGAGCGAGCTTGACTGAGGGTCGACGGTGGGGGGCACTAGCACGAACAGAGGGACCGATTGAAGGGTTGGGGGTAGGGCACGAAATCAAATGAAACTTGGGTTGGAGTCCGGGCTGGGTAACAGTTCGCCAAAATATTTTTCACAAAGAGGGAAACCGGTCCGCCAAAATATTTAATGCCTTTTTTTTAATTTGTGTTCTCCAGTTCTACGATTCTCGCCATATCATTCAGTGGGGACAAAATAAAAATAAAGCTTTGACCCATGAATGGGAAAAATAAAAATAAAAATCAATTTATCAAGTAAACTAAATATTTTAATTTAGCAGGTCAACACGCACGTTCAAAAATAATTATAATGTGATTATGTGATTCACAAAACATGAATAGCAAACTTTATTCCAATAACCTCTTTTTTTCAAGAAAAAAAAAATCACGTCATATCTAGAGTTGACACCTTGACAAGAAAAAAATGTTCCAGTCTTTTTATAAGTTGCCTTTCAAGCCAATATAATTTTTAAAAAATAAAAAAGTATTAAAAAAATGAGAAACATGAATATTAAATATCTATATTTTAAAAATAAAAATATTAGAAAACCGCTTCCCCAACCGCCTCTAAATATACAACAGAGGCGGTTTATCTATAATGGCCTCGGATTAGAATATGTACATGCGGAACCCGCCCCAGTAAGTAACCGCCTCTTTTTGAATCATTTGGAGGTGGATAACAAAAATCACCTCTATTTTATTGGAATATTGCAGCGGTTAATACATACGCCACAAAAACCGCCGTTAAATGTCATTTAGAGGCAGTATACTTAAAACCGCCTCTAATATTCGGTCGGTATTTACCTTTTTTCTTGTAATGATGGATACAGGAAAGAAAATAACTCTCACCTATGCAACACTACACATAAATATAACACGCATACACCAAGCAAAAGTCACGTGGCTCTCATTTGCAAATATATAGTTCAAGCTCTTTCCTATTTTATAATATACACATATACTTACTACACTACCCACGTACACTCATATATATATAGGTTTTCAAAACCTTGCTAAAATAATACTTGGTTCTTCATTTTATTACCAATTTAATCAAGCTGACAGAAGAGTATCCTATGTTTCATTTAAATCAAAGTATCTCCTTTGCTCCGTTGAAATCACCAGCAGAAAAACATAAACAACATTGGCGCACATTACTTTGCTTAAGTATCATGAGGTAGAAAAATTTGAGCTTTACTCGTCTTAAAACCATAAACACGGCTTGAAAAATTCATTTCCCAGTCTGAAAATAGTGTCACAGCAAGATGCATAACATCAGCATTCAAATTAAAGATACTCATTTCTGAGATCAACATTATCTGTTTTCATATATATACTTATCCAAGTCTAGCGTTCCTTTTTCTCTTCACTGCAAGCACACACCGTAGCATTTTCCCACATGCAATCCCCTCTCATGCATCATGTATACATAAATATAACCTCATCTTGCTCCTCTTTCATTTTCTCAAGCAGCATGTTATGTATATATACAGTTACAATATAGCTATTCTTTCTTTCTTTCTCTTCAGCATATGACAACAAGCTTCTTCCAGCCTTATACACACACAAACAGGTCCACATATACATATACATAAAGACACTAACAGCTCAAACAAACTGATGCTTTTAAAAAAACACAGCTCACAGCCCCCCTGTTTTGGTTTCGTTTTCAGTTCATCTTTTCGGCAAGCTTATATTTTACTTCCTTATACTTCATGCTAAGTGAGACAGGGATGGAAAACGAAAGAAAAAAAGAAAAAGAAAAAAGAATGATAGTCACCTTCGATATTTCAGTCTCGACGTTGATGAACAATACTGATTCTCTTCCTCTGTTCCTCGGCAACAACAGCAGAGGAAAGATATTTTCAGTCTCCTCTCCTTCCTCTTTTCTTCGTCTCACTCTCTCTTTCACAAGCCTCACTATATCCTCTGTTTTTAAGGTTAAAAACAGAGAACCAACAGCAGCTCTTTTCTCTCAAGGTTTTTTTTTTTTTTTTAATTTAATTTAATTTAATTTTTTAATTTTTTTAACGGTGAAGGCTGGAGAGGAATAAGGAATGGCTGAACATGGTTCTTATAGAGTTCATGAAGAACTGGCCGAGACTAACACACGATGGTCCAGAGGCATTCACCGATGGATATTAAGCTCAGGGCTCGAGGGAAGGCTAGAGGTATGGCACGTATCTGATTCTTCAGTCGTGATCTGCTCCTCTCCCGATAAACATGCTGAATTCCTGATATATTTTGATCTTCTGCTGTTATGACTCAAGACGCAATCTGCTCCTTCGGTTTGACTGATCTTGCGTGATTTGCTTATTCATTTTTATGGGTTGCTGATAATAGATAGGTTCTGGGCTGAAAGATGGACTTGCTTCTGTTGTGTTTTACGGGTGCTGTGATTTCTTTTTGTTTTTTTTTTTTGTTTTACATAAAAAAAGTTTTGGAAAAGTTAGACACCAGTCTTCCACCAAAGTTGGGGCACGGCCTCGACCTCTATGAGCACTTACTAGGGACTTACGAGATCGTCGAAGTCCCAGCAACAGCAGAGGGGATCGAACTCACGACCCAAGGGCCTAATCCTAGATCTTTTACCATCTATGCCAACTCTTATTGACCCGGTGCTGTGATTTCTGTTGCTTCTCATTTGTTCTCTTCCGTCTTGTCTTTTTTTTCTTTTTTGATAATTTCTTCCGTCTTGTCGAGTTAATGAAGGCTGGGTAAAGGCATATGATAATTGGGCTAGAGGTGATTGGGCTGAAGGAATGGATTTATTCATGTTGGGCTTGGTTTCATTCATTGTTAAAAGCTTCCAATTACGTGGCCCATGATTCTTTTCTTCTCTCCCTTTTTTTTAAACAATATTTTTATTTGCAATTAAACTTAATTGCAATCATGGAAATAAATCCTTAATTGATTTAGGGATTTTTCCTTCCTAAAATTATTTTTCCTACACCATAAAATATTTATTCCATAATATTTAGGCCTAAAACTTATCACTTACGAATATTCCTTGAATTTTATTCTTTTATCTAGGGAAATTAAACCTTAATTTTCAATAATTATCCTCATAATTATTTTAGCCAAAATTCCATAATTTAGATTTCCTATGTAATATTCTAATGTTCAAATCCCAAAAATTTAGGATGTTATAGTGGGTTGTGGCCATGTAAGTGAAAGTGCCATGTATTGCCTCTTGTTATATGGAAACGTGAAAGCAGTACACAAACAAATCTCCCCACCTCCCATCAAGCATATTCTAGCTAGTAATATTCTGATTCTCCTTTATCAACTCATTTTTGTTTGAGAAAATGACAAATAAATATCAAATAAAATTTTAAAATCCCTAAATGTTTGTTAAAATTTGTAAAAAATATAAATGTGATAGGGATCAAATTGATATTTAAGAAATGTTGATGAATTTACTAGTATGCCCTCTATTCCTCTTCCTCTCTCCTCTCCCATTCTTCCTCCTTTTGCCATGGCAACACAGACACAAACGCATACATGCACACGCTCGCGCACGCGCGCACACGCACACAAATCTCTCTCTCTCTCTCTCTCTCTCACACAGACACACACACATTCAATTGTTCATCTAGCTTAATACTGTGCAAAAAAGTGAGATTTTTCTTAAAGGATACTTGTAGATAAGTCCCCGAAATCTCCTTCTCTGTTTTCATAACTTTGTTTTTTTTAAAAAAAAAATTGATGTTTGATTTGGAGCGAGAGGTTTTGAGCGACAAGCTCGTAGCTTAGTTATGAATCTAATAAAAGCAATCAAAAAGCATTTTCCAATGAAAAAACAAGTTCTCAATATGAGAACTTGTATTTACAGTAAGAGGTGAGGTACAAGATCAGGATACAATATCTGAGTTTTGAGGAAGAAGAATGTGGACAATAAATGTGGGATTTAACAAAAGTCATAATGGGAATAACAAGTTCTTTAATGGGTCATGAAAACAGAGAAGGAGATTCCAGGGACTTATTGACAAGTATCCTTTAAGAAAAAATCTCACATTTTCACACACTACTAAACTATATGAATACATGAGAGAGAGAGAGTGTGTGTGTATACGCGCACGCATTGCCATTGATGGAAGAGGAGGAGGAAGAGAGGGATAGCAGAGAGAAATAATAAGAGATGTCATAATGGTAAATTCATCAATATTTTAAAATCATAATTTGATCCATGTCACCTTTATGTCTTTTACAAATTTTAATAAAACATTTGTAGCTTTTGGAAGTTCATTTGGTATTTATTAGTCTTTCTTTTTAAAAAATTTTAAGTGATTTTATATTGTACGAATATATATGAGAGGAGTTTTTGTTTCATAAATGTAAAAGAATTTAAAATAAAGCTCTCCCAAATATGCATATGCATAGATCTCATCAATTTTTTTTTTTCTTCCCTCTCCTAGACTATTAATTATTGTTAAATTTAAACTATCATTTTATTTCTTGCAAATATAGACTTGAAATTAGAATTTATACTTCGTATTTCCTTTTTTTTCCACACCACCGTTTCATTTTGCTTCATCATTATCATTATCTGCTTAAACAATATTAAAGCTTTAAAATTTTGTGGATGAAAAAATCTGTGTTTGAAGAGCTACTTTTAATTTGATGGAATACTTAAATGTATCAAAATATTCTTTTTATCTTTAATGTAAGACCTTTTTTTCTTATTTAACTTTATTAATCTCTTAAATAAATTTCGCTTACACTTAACTATGTACATTAAGAACAAGAGAGAGTAATATACTATCAAACGGGCTGTGGTGTGCTCTTGTGGTTTCCCCCTAAATATTTTCATACTATAGCACATTAATTTCAATTTGTATATTGAAAACAAACTCGAAATTATTTTTGACCAAATAAAAAGATTCGAAATTGAAACTTGCACTGTTCAAACTTTTTACGCTTTTTTTTTTCTTACATGCTATTTATATTTTTGGGTTAAGATGCAAAAATGCACATGTGATTTATTCTAAGGAGCGCCCAACACCAAATGTTTTTTTAGGTATAAAAGTGCATATGTGGTTACAACTTAAGTACAAAAATACCATTTGAATGTTAAGTTTGACTTTCACCGTTAAGTTTGACTTTTTTTGCTGATTGGACGATGACGTGACATTTATGCACATGTGTGGGTGCTCTTTTTGCCAAACCACATGTGTATTTTTTTCACTTTTTGCCAAACCACATATGTATTTTTACACCTTTGAAATATCATGTCATCGCTTAGTCAGTAAAAAAAACCAAACTTAACTGTCAAACGGTATTTTTGCACCTAATTTGTAACCATATGTGCACTTTTGCATCTAAAAAAACATTTAGTGTTGGATGCTCCTCACAGTAAATTACATGTGTATTTTTTCACTTTAACCCTATATTTTTTTCTTGTAATTCTTTCAACTCTCTTTTTGTACACCCAACAAATATTTCAGATTTCGTATGTTGTGCCTGAAACTTATTCTAGTTTGTCTACAAATTGTAGTTTGGACTGGCGGGAGTGCGGGACGAAGTTTCCTTTACCCTCTTTTGTTTTCCTTTCTCTCAAACCCTATTGTTTTGCTATAAATTGCGCATTGTTTTCTCTTTCTGCCTTTTTAAATATTATTTATCATCCTAAAGTATTTTTTAACACCATTCAGTACTATGAAATATTTTTTTTAAAATCCTAAAATAAATTTTTAAGATTATAAAGTACTTTTTGAGTATTAGTCAATATATTAAAGCTTTTTTTAGTACAATTCATTACCTTAAAATATTTTTTTAGTATTAGTTACCACTCTAAAATATTTTTTAGTACGACTTAGTATCATAAATTTCTTTTTAATACCAATTAATACCCTAAAATACTTTTTTAAGATCCTAAAATAATTTTTTAAAATCATGATAGCATAATCTGCCATCTCTCGGTCTTATTTTCCATTGTTTTCCTTCCTTTTTGGCGATCTTTGCCCCACTCTCTTTATTATTGATATGATTATTTTTCTCTCTTTATTATATTTCTTTATTTTCTTTAATACATGTTTCTTTGTCTTTTTTTTTTTTACCACTCTCACACGCCCTACCTTCCTTTATAAGTAGGAGACTGATGGAAATATGAAAAATAAAACAAAAGGAAGATTTGAAGAACTAGAATTAGAATATTTTTTATTTCTTGTAATGTTTTTCTTATTCAAGAATATGTCAGAATATTTGCATTTAACTCTTAGGATTTTTTTCATTTAATTTTTAGGGTTAGTCAAGACTGATAAGTAGACTTCAATACATTTTCATTTGTAGGCCTTAGAATATATGAAATTGAATATTGAGCTTCCTTCCTTCAGTTTTAATGTCCTCTCTCCTTCATTCTCTTTCTATCTACTCTTCTTCCCTCCACCCTCCCCCTTCTCCTCCACTATTCTACATCAATTAATATAAGAACCAATTCTCATCACTTTGAGTTATAAGTGCCTTTACTAATGGTCTGAGTTATAAGTGGGATCAAACTTACAACCTCTTACTTATAAGAGAACGTTCATACCATTAGGCTTTTTAAGGCCATTAGTCCAATTCTCATCAGTTTCTCATTGCCAAACCCATCTCAAACACCATGTCTCTCACAGGCCTCATCACAAAACACTAAATAACGGACCTCCTTCAAGCCAAGATCATTATATGGAGGCATGTTTGAGAGTAAGATTTCTAACTTTAAGGTGTGTTTGATTTGAGAGGAGAGGATGGGAGGGGGAAGGTAGGGGGTTTTAAGTTAGAGACTCATAATTAAATTTTTCTATGGTCTTCCATCACCTCCCCTAAGAACAAACACACCCTTAAGCTTCTCAAGTTACCTGGGCTAGTACTTAATGTTGAGTGATGCTTCTATAATTAATTATTAGGGTTAATATAATGTTAGGTTCCTATAGTTTTTCTTCATTTTGATTTTGGTTTCACAAGTTTCCTTCTAAACATAGATTCCTACACTTAAATAAGGACCCTAAATGTGTCACAAGTACAAAAAAGGCTTTTAAAACCGGGCAAAAGGGGCATCGGAAGACCAAACTCGTGATAGGTCTTGTTCCAGCCGGTATTAAAAGTATATCTTTAAGACCAGACTTAAACTAGTCTTAAATAAACTCTTTTAAGACCGAACATTTAAAAACATTAGGTCTTAAAAGTGATACTAAATCTAACCGAAATATTGTTTTTATCGGTCTTAAAACTCAATTTTTAAGACCGGACAAAAATTTAACCGCTCTTAAAAGTTCTAATTTTTAAGACTGGACAAAAATAAATGCGCTCTAAAAAGTAGCGGCTTGTTAGACCGATGAATAATTATACGCGGTCTAAAAAGACTCACTTTCAAGACTGATGATTAATACATCCGGTCTTAAAAATTAACTTTTTAGACCGGGCATATTAAACCATCAATCTTGTAAGACCAACTTTTAATACCACCTAATATCAAATATGTCGCCTGACCTTTAAGACCACGCATTTAAGTAAATCTGAGTACATTCGGTCTTAAAAGTTCAACTTTTAAGACCAGCGTTTTTGTTTTATCGGTCTAAATTTTCTTGAATTTTTTCCCTGTTTTGTTCTTACTGATCATATATATACACAAATCCATACCAGCCAATCCAACACATAAAAGGGTATATTTTAAACTACAAGCTATGAACAATTATGAATAAATTGAATGATCTATACACAAATCCATACCAGCCAATCCAGCACAGAAAATGCTACACTTTAAGCTACAAGCTATGAACAATTATGAATAAATTGAATTAGGAAAAAGCAGATCATAGAATACAAATATTATTGACCATGAGTTACAAATACAAATACAATAAGTTGTTACAATAAGATATACTACACTTAAATCAACATACATGCCCAATATTCACCATGCCTTCATCTGATTCACATCCAACAACGTAATATCCTCTTTTATAACATGCATCCCTTTAGATCAAATCCTGGAACCAAAATAAAACAAGAACAAACATCATAGAGTTAGTGACATTGTTTAAAAACATAGATGGAATATAATAGTGTTAAAACCTTAAAGTTTTCAAAGATTTGTGCAGTTACCTTACGAATTGACTCTTTTATAAAGGAATATCCTCCCATATCCCTTCTTCATTGTAATGTAAATTCTCCTTTGGATACCATTTGGGATATTTTATCCTTGGCCCCCAACTTAGCAGTAGGGGATGCAGCTTTAGGAGGGGATGGGGATTGAGGAGGGGATGCAACTTTATTATGAGGGGATGGAGATTGAGTAGGGGATGAAGCATCAGGAGGAGTATAGACATTTACAAGCTTCATTAGCCAAGAGATGAAGGTTCCCTTGATATCACTCACACACTTCAGTTGATCGGTTGGGAGAGAGAGAGGTGCATCAATGATCACCTCTTCAATTGACACTCTAACTTCATCATCAGTCATTTGTTTGTGGTGTACAGTTGATCCCAAGTTGTGGACAATCCCTTTAGCAACTAATTGTCTAGTTGGTTCTGTCACGTACAGGTCACAAAGTTGCTTTAACTGTCCAACAATGTAGCTCCCTTTGGCACCTTGCTGCATAGGTATAGGTGTATGTGTGAAGGGAACACTAGTTTTTGGCCGAGAGCTAATAAGCTCTCCATCATTTCCTCCTTCGTTTGCCTCATCTGGGCTTCAAACATTTCTTTCAATGTACGTTCTTTGGCCACTGCCTCCTCATTTAATTGTCTAACCGTTTGGTCCATCTCCTCCCAAGTAACCATACTTTGCCTAAGGCGTTTGGTTTTACCAAAGTATTCTTTTAGGCCTACCCATCATGCAATCCCCCTTACCCGCCCCGAGTGATCCGGTTTTCCGGTCGCAACAGTCAGAACATCATTCCTCCCGCCCAACACAAAAGATCCCTCTGCTTCTTTCTTTTTAAGATCTTCATGTAAGATACAGATAAAGAGAAGCTTAGTAATGAAACATGTTTAGTAACTAAAAAATAACAATAAACGATACTTACAATTCTCTCAGCAACTAGACGAGTTTGTTCACTCATGTAGGAGCTTTTTTTTGGTCGCCGAATATACAACCACAAATCCTTACAATGTACCAAGGATGTCTGCTGATCAACTACAATAGAAGGATTGGATTCATCTTCTTCTCCCAATCTCTTCCACTTGACCTCCATCATTTCTTCTTTGGCCTTTACATATCCCCCGTGAGAAGCCCTATGCGGGCAATCATTCCTTCTCCCTATCTCCTGTGCTTGCTCCCTTCTTCTCTGTGAATCAGAATTGAAAACAACTATTAATTATGAATTCAAGCCATCTCACTAATAGAAATTATAGAACTTCTGCTTCATATGAACCTCAAACACAAGTCAAATTCACTTCATCAAGTTTCAACATTTTATTTAAGGAAGATGTAGAATTGTATAGAACTAACATACTGACTTACTAATAGCAATGTCTAACCACTACCTACTATAACAGAACTAACTAAGAATATAATAACGGTTAACATATCAAACATGCATATAACTAAGACATGTTCCTCTAATGTACGACAAAGGATGGAAATATATACTTCTACTCACACATTAAACCATCTAACTAACAGGATTAGACGAACACAATAATATTCACATATTTGCACTGTTGGACCTGACTATCATCCAAGAGGGGAGTGAATTGGGTGTTTGATAAAACTATGGATAAGTTCAAAAACTAAAACTTTTCGAAGCACCCAAGTTTTTTTGATTGAAAATAGAGTATGACAAAGCAAGGGAAGAAAAGCTAGACACTGTAAGATTTATACTGGTTCGGTCCTAACCTTGACCTACGTCCAGTCCCCAGATACCTTCTGGATTTTTCAACTATCTCAATATTCTTTAATTACAACAATGTAACTCTCAAGTAATCCTAATGACCAAGGACTTACTCCCCCTTACACTTTGTAATTAAATAACCCAACTCACAGGTTCTACAACCTTGAGTTCTCTCAAACAAGTAATCAAATGATTTTCAAAACAAGACTCTCAAAAAGAGTAGATATGAGTAACCATTGAAGTTCACATACTAAAGTATGCACAATGATGCATCAAATGAGAAATGCAATCAGTTGAAAAAATGTGTGTCGTTGCTATGAGTCTTCCGGGGTATTTATAGTTTAATTAGAGGAACTAGCCGTTGTATTTTCTTCTCTTGATTCTTCAATGTTCAGCTTCATATCTAGAATATGACAATTGCATATATCTCTCTATTTCTTCAATTCTTGGCTGGAATCTTGAATTTAGTTGTTGCAGATGGTCTTCCAGAATTCTTGTCATTCCATAAACTTAATTTGATTGTTGGAGAGTGATCTGAACGTTTCATAATGGTTTGAGCTAAACCATTGGAATAGAGGAGAAATTTCAGGCTTGTTCTTGGTTCTTCATTAATTGCATTTAACCCAGATTTGATTTCACCTTGATCCTTGCTAAATTTATCTTAAAATAATGAGTATATCGATCAAGTATATGTATATATGATGATTCGCAACTTAAGATATGGATAAAATGTATCATCAGTTTAAATCAGAGAGTTGAAGATGTGATTTAGAAAACAAAGATCTGCCAGGCTTGAGTCTAGTCTTAGCAGGCTTGAGTTTGCTTCAGTTAAAAGACCTTTGAAAACTCTCGATCTGCTACAGGCTTGAGTTTATAAATTCATGCTTGAGTTTCCTGTCTTGAAAGATCTTCAAAAGCTCTCTGTAAGAGCCAAACTCGAGTTTATTAGTTTTAAGCTCGAGTTTATCGAATATCATATTGTGACTAGCTCTCTGTCTGAGTCAAACTCAAGTTTATAAGTGATAGGCTCGAGTTTATAACATCCTGAATTTTCTGTCAACTTCCGAAGGCTATATCTCCTTGGTTTAAACTTTGTTTTGGTTCATTTAACTCTTAATGGACCTTATGAGTCTACTTTCATATGCCATCGATTTTATCTCATTCCGATGTGTAAATTGTGAGTTACACTCAAACCATTGAAGCTTGGTTTGCTATGTGGTGTAAACTTTTGATCCAACTTTCAAAATTTATAGCTCTCTCATATGATCTTCTTTGGACATGAAACTTTGTCAAAATGACGCATTGGAAGTTTAGTTTCATAAAAAATTGGTTTCACCTCAATTCGATTCCTGGTTTGGAAGATGTCATCGAATTACCAGAGGTTGTCCGTGCTGAACGTGAAACAGAGTAGAACACTAGTGTTGAAGAGCGCTGTAAACTCAAGTTTGTAAGTATAGGCTCGAGTTTGCTCATGCCATAGGAGAACTAAGTTGCTAGAAATCAGCCAGCCTCGAGTTTATAAGTATAGGCTCGAGTTTGTTTGTGCCAGAGGAGCCAGAGTTGCTAGAAATCAACCAAACTCGAGTTTATAAGTGTAAGCTTGAGTTTGCTCATACCAGAGGAGCCAATAGCTGTAGCAAAGTGGTAAATTCAAGTTTGTAAGTAACAAGCTCGAGTTTATTTATCCAAAAACTGATATTTGCTTGTTCTAACTCCGAATCGAACCATTCCAACTTCTATTTGATCAAACTAAGAACTTGTTTAATGATTTTCTCATTCTATCATCAAGTTCTTCTTTCTTTCTTCTCTCTTCTTGTTCATTCTCCATGATTCAACTCTTTCTTTCTTCTCTTCTCTTGTTTTTTATCATTTGACTCCAGAATTCTATTCTTTCTTTCTTCTCTCCTCTTGATCATTCTCCACAGTCATATTTGAACAAATCTATATTAAATGTAGCAATTAGTCAACATATATGATATGAACTTTTTGCTCTTATTAATGGCATCTATATAAGACATCATCAAAACTAATCATAATCAACACGCATAGGTTAATAAGCAAACAAAAAGGGCAAACAAAACTAAATATGAACTCACCAAAGCATCATCAGTGGTCCGAAGTTGAACAAATTGATCCCAAATTTGTTGATCAATGAATGTGTACTTGTCCCAAGGATTATGATCAGGTTGAACCCTGGAAAAAATATAGGTGTTGGCTAGAAAGGTCTTAAATTTCCTCCATCGATTAACACAATAAGACAATGTTTTGGCTTTCAACTTCTCAGAGTCAGGGACAATGTATGAAAGCCGGATAGTGTCCCAAATAGAATCCTTCACTATGCGTTGGTCAACATGTTTCCACTCATCTATCAAGATGCTAACCTTGCTGCGTGCCATATAGCCGACAAAAATCTTATATTCGTGTTTATTCGGACCGAAAGGTTCCAACCTGTCATTAAACTGAATCTTGATCTTTGACCCAGCGTTCCGTTTTATGGACACGTTGCTCATTCGTGTGCCACTTCTACTAAGGCGTTGAGGGCGGTCACAAGGCTCATTTTGAGAAGAAAGGGGTTGGTTCTGGCTCACACCAGTAACATTAGTAACTGGCGTTGACTGAATAGGGAGAGAATGATTTTCTCCGTTCATTTTCTAGAAAGTAAGAGAGTGGTGGTGCGAAGGAGTAACGCCTGAGAAAGTGAGAGAATAACCGAGGATGGTGGTGGTTGGCGAGGAATAGACGTAATGAAACAGAAAGTGGGGTTTCGCAAATAGAACATGGGTTTCAGAACTCAGACAGATAGACGTAAGTCGTAAGTAAAGTTTCATGGGAAGAAGTAGATGTTTCCATTTTTAAGACCGGAGTAACTAAAACGACAGTCTTGAAGGTTAAAATTTAAAACTATCCGTTATCTATGTCCGCTCTTAAAAGTAATGAAATATTATTTAAAATTTTTTCATAGTACTGGGTATAAGTTACGTCCGCTCTTAAAAGTATTACCTTTAAGACTGTCATTTATATATGTCCGGTCTTAAAAGTTTTATACAATTATATTTAAATATTTCCTTATTATTCTTGACCATAGAAAATATAAGTCGGTGATGTACGAGTTTTCTCTATAATGCAATCCATATTTTTTTTTAACATTTTTAAGAGCGGTTGGTTATTTTAAGCGGTCTGAATATTATATTTAAGAATTTATACGTTAAAAAAAGTTCTTTATATTTACAAAATTGCCACCGATCATATCTTTAAGACCAGTGCCTCGAAACTCCGCTGTAAATGAGACAATCTTAAAAATTGATGCGGGTGAAAAAGTCTTTATATTTACAAAATTGCCACCGGTCATTTCTTTAAGACCGAGACATTGATAATCCGCTGTAAATGAGGCGGTCTTAAAACACTTTTTTGCACTAGTGTGTTAAATATGATGATGTGGCGCTAACACCATTAATTTTGCTGATCTGGCTCGATTACTGGGCAATCTGACTATAATTTTTGTAGCTTATGTGGCTATGTAGTAAAATTAAATTTTTTAAGAAAAGAATGGAATCAGAGGAGAACGCCATTGCACACTCTTGCACTACTCATCATCTTCTTCATCGAGAGAGAGAGAGAGAGAGAGAGAGTCAGAGTCGTGAGGTTGATGAAATAACTACAAGCTGCTGCAAATACTGTTAAGGCGGATCTATTTATATTTAATTTATAGGATGATGTTGATGCATGATGAGCCTCCAAGCGATGATGCACTTACTTTAAAAAAAATGAGTGCAATTATAGAGAAGATAAAGAATTAGTTAGAGCTAAATTATTGGTCAAAATAACATATTATATAATATATAGATACATAAGATAAGAGGAAGCTAGCTGGTACCTACCAAGATATAGTTCCACCTCTAATGATGATATCAAAAAGACACATTTCAAAAAATTTGAAGAAATTTGGTTAATGTGATTATATCACTAAGCACTACTGGTCAGATGATTATCAAGGCTCTGCTTCATTTAAGCTTTTCTGTAAGCTTAATACAACTCTTAATTTTTTAGAGGAGTGGAACAATTCATCATCAATTAGTAATTGAGCTTCAAAACTTATTTACTACAATAAGGATTCACGATTTTGTGGAACCTCAATGTAGAGCGACTTCTTTCACGGACCTTGGTAGTAATTTTTCCAAAAATTTACTTATATATAGGTGAAGTGGGTGTTTTATTTTAGACTTGTAATAATAGATGGAAGCCAGAGCTACATCATTCAATATATTGATTGTGTTCAAATGTTTTTTTATAATGGTACATGTGCCGTGCAACATATATATATATATTTGCTCAGAAACACACTTCATTACCATACTAAAACATAGTCCAACAACACACATATTACAGAGAATAACTAGAACAAACATAAGAAGCGAAACAGAGATAAAACATCACAGGAAACATAAAACCATAAACAAAGAGACAAAAGCATCTAAGTCTCCTCCATATCAGATCTCAGAGTTGAAGAAGCGTCCATTGCTTGATTGGCCTCATGAACCTCTAAGGTGAGCAGGGAAGACAAAGAGGGTGTTGGTTGAAATACCCACCCTACCGGGCACACCCCTTATGAGCACTTGCCGCCAGATGATCAGCAACTCTATTACCCCGTCTTGGGGTAAAAGAAAACCAGAACCCCACCTTATCAGCTACTCCCTCTGGTCCTTATTATAACGCACCAACTATCTTTTCTCACAAACCAAGAAAATGGAAGTTAAGTCATTAATGAGCCTAAAATTAATAAAAGTTTCCAACTTTATCCCTACTTTAGTGAGATAGATTTAAAAAAGTTTGTTAAAGTAAGGGCATAATAGGAAAAATTAATAAATAAGTTAGTTAAATCTAGTTAGTGCCTTATAAAAAGAATCAAAAATTTTGGGTAGTTGGTGCCTTATAATAAGGACCAGAGGGAGTACAAGGCAAATAATATCATGGATTACACTCCTATATTTCCAATCAAATAATTTAGGAGACTTAGCATTAATATAGGAAATTAAAGAAAGACAATCAAATTCGAAAATAACATTATCAACTTGCAAATCTAAGGCCAACAGCAAGGCCTTTTTGAGAGCCAGGGCTTCAGTCATAAAGGTCGAGATCGATTTCACCTTCTGCACATATCCCCATTTGAAGGCCCCTAACCAGTCTCTACAAACAACTCCAATTGCTGCAAGTTCATTTTTGGATGAAAAGGCGCCATCCAAATTAATTTTCAATCTTCCCGTGGGCAGTAACAACCAGCTTACCACAACCCTTTCAGATGTATCAGCAACATCACATTCAGGATTATTGACATTCAGATTACCCCAGAATTCTAAGTTACTTTTTTTTCGCCATTTCTATCACCTCCTGAGGGGCTGGATCAACATGCTGAAATACATATCTATTCCACTGCTTCCAAATGAACCAAAGTATCCAACACAACAAGGAAATATCTCCAGGGTTCAGTGAATTCAGGTTCACCAGCCTGAGCCACCAATTATCGAAGTTAGCAACATTGTGATGATCGAACGTCCACCCAAATAGGTACCAAACCATACATAGCGCGTCTATGAGTAATGGAAAAATAAATGCTCAATACTTTCATTTCACTTCTCGCAGATGAGGCACCGAGAATCTCTTGCTCTTCTCCTTTTAACTAAGGCCTCATTGGTAGCCAAAGCATTATTAAGAATCCTCCATACAAATTGTTGCACTCTAGGGATAATTTTGATCTTCCACGCCACTTTCCACCCTGAACTAGGAATCGTTAAGGATGGACCTGCTTTAACAGCAACATTGCCAATTCTGTCTTTTTCGTAATGATAGCCTATCTTCAACTTATAAATCCCATTCGAAGCACCCGTCCACACCAATTTATCCTCTAGGCCATTATCCAGGATGGGAAAAGCATATATGGCTTCTTTAACCTCCTCAAGGATAAAATTTTCAATTGGCCTCAAATTCCACAATCCATTCACTATAAGGTCACTCACCTTCCCATGATCTACCACCATTTCCTCACTATTCTGAGGTTTCTCAGGGAAACAGACCATAGGTACCCAATTATCTCCCCAAATTCTGATATTTTGATCTGTCCCCACATCCCATAAAAGATCTATCCAAAGAAACTCCCTCCCTTCAATAATGCTAGACCAGCACCAAGACGCTCTGTACCCTTTACCCACGTCAAGAAATTCTGCATGGGGAAAACACACACTCTTTAAGATGGGCCCATAAATCATTGGGTCTCGTCACCAATCTCCATGTCGTCTTTGCCAAAAGAACATCATTCATAATTACCAAATCCCGAAAGCCCATACCACCTTGGCTCTTCCCCTTAGTAATAGAATGCCAAGCTTTCCAATAAGTCTTATTCCCAAATGCATTCCCATCCCACCAAAAATTTGCAATGAGACTATGAATTTCTTTACATGACTTGATTGGGAATTTAAAACAATTCATAGGGAAAATAGGAATAGCTTGTACCACTGCTTTAATCATCACCTCCCTCCCAGAAAAATATAAGAGCGAGTTTCCCCAGCCTTGAAGTTTCCTAGTAATCCTCTCTCTAATATACGCTAATGCTTGATGCTTCGTCTTCCCCCAAATACTTGGTATCCCTAGGTACCGGCCAAGATCATCGGTAAAGGGAATACCCAGACAAGAACAGACTTCCATCCTAACAGCCTCAGGGGTATTTGCTGAAAAGAAGATACTAGATTTTTCCATATTGAGGGCTTGCCCGGATGCATGACAATATTGCTGTAAGATCCTGAATACCTGCCTATATGTACTTTGACAAGCATTCATATATAAAAGAGCGTCATCTGCGAAAAAGTTGTGGGTGAGAGTAGGGCAAGATAGATTAAGTTTAACCCCCTTAATTAAATTTGCCTCCTGACTCTTACAAAGCATACATGAAAGAACTTTCGACACAAGGATAAAGAGATATGGAGATAGAGGATCTCCTTGCGGAAGACCTCTACTCAGATGAAAAGAACTCACACTTTCTCCAGACAGGAACATGTTCAGCTTAATTGATCTAACACACTTCATTAGGAGAGAACCCCAATTTGAGCAGAAGCCAAATTTTAGCAAAACTCTTTCCAGAAAATTCCATTCTACCCTATCATACGCCTTACTCATATCAATCTTAAGAGTCAATTCATACTTATTCCCCTTTTTTTTCCTCCTGAGATAATGATACACTTCATGGGCAATTATGATGTTATCTTGAATACATCTACCCGGAACAAACGCCCCTTGATTGGGCGAAATACATTCATCAAGCAGTAGTCTCATGCGATTAGCCATAAGTTTGGATATTATCTTATAAGAAACGTTACACAAACTTATAGGTCTAAAATGAGATACATGTTCAAGGCAATCTATCTTTGGGATTAAAGTAATGTTTGTCTCATTGATAAGGTCTAAAGAAGAGTTACCTGAAAAGAATTCCTGCACCATGGAACAAATAGAGTCTCCAACCTCCGGCCAAGCTAAATGATAGAACATGCCCGAAAATCCATCCGGTCCTGGGGCCTTAGAGCTACCAAGGTTTAATGCCGCCTCTTTGGTTTCCTCTCTTGAAACAGGAATCATCAATTTCATGTTTGCCTCCTGCGATATTTTGGCATCCACAAAGGATAGCACGTGATCTAAATCTGATGATCCAGCAGAAGAAAAAAGACTATGAAAAAAGCTACCAATATTCTCAGCAATGGCAGTCTTCTCCGTAAGCCATACTCTAGCATCATCCCTAATTCTCAGGATGCTATTTCTATGCCTCCTCTTAAGGGTTGATAGATGAAAAAACCGAGTATTCTTATCCCCCGTTGTTAATCAATTAACCCTAGATCGTTGTAACCAAAAACTTTCCTCTAGGCCATAGAGATGATCAATAGCCATTTAGATTTCATTCATGGCCTTAATTGATTCCAGATTCAAGCCCCCCCGTGAGAGATTTGCTAGTTGTGTCTTTAGCACTGCAATTCATTTGGCATTATTAGGAAATTGATGTCTGCTCCAACTCACTAGCCCATTTTTGCACCCAAGGAGTTTGTCTACAAATGCTTCAACAGCAGAAGGGGGGAGCCCATGTAATATTTTCCAACTATCTTTCACTACCTTGTTAAAATCTGGGTGCTGCGTCCAGGAAGCCTCCTCCCTTAACGTTTTATGCTTCTTGAAAGGGCTAGGTTGACACTTGACAAGCAACAAATGGTGATCTGATCCCACCGGATCAATATGAAGGACTTGCAGATCAGGGAAACGTTCTCTAAGCTCACAATTGCTCAAAGCTCTATCTAATCGTTCCTGGATGGTATCATGATTTAGTTTATTATTACACCATGTGAACTAAGACCCATAAAATCCCAAATCCTCCAGTTCACACCTGCCAACAAGCACTTAAAATTTAGAATTTTTCTCCATGTCCGAGGCCTACCACCACTCTTCTCAACTTGTGATAAAATTTCATTAAAGTCCCTTAGGCATAGCCAGGAGCCTGAGATATTCCTGCTAATCCTCCTCACTTCCTACCAACACAATACACGATCTTCTTCCATAGGTGGACCATAAATAAATGAAATATACCTAGGAGACCCTAATTCACCAGCATCAATTCTTGAGTGCACAATATTAGGAGAAGAAAGCAAGATATCCATTTTGATTGATTCCCTCCACCACACCGCCAAGCCCCCATTGAGCTCTACTGGCTCAACCAGCCACTCCTCTTGGAACCCACATCTTCTTTGAATTTTCCTCATATACCGACCCGTTGCTTTGTTTCCATCAAAAACACAATCTGGGGATTATTTCGAGAACATTCCTCTTTAAGATTTGTAACTGCCAAGGCTCCCCCAATACCCTGGCAGTTCTATGCTAAGATATTTATGGCGAATCGGTGGTTGGTCCCATCCAACCACCGGCGTTCTGCCTTGGGAGAGAGAGCGAAGAAACAGTATCATCCTTACCTTCCAGCCAACTTGGGGGGAAATCTATTTCACCTACTTCCAAAGACCCTCTTAAGGAAGATGAGCACTGATCGAACAAATTGCTCCTGATTAGAGCCTTCACCATTCTGTAATTACGTCGTCGCCCCCTAGGAGTCAAGATGCCAACAGAACAAGACTTAGATGCTTCTGGAGCTTCCTTAAAGATTAACTTCCGTTGTCTCTTAGCAGATTCTGAATTCTCTGAGTCATCAAGAGGCCTTTTTAGATGACAACTCTTAAGTGAAATAGAAACAACCGAGATAGGTGAAAGCCCACCATGAGGGATAATACTATTTTGGGATGGTTCGGATTCAAAGGGGAATTCAACACCATAGGCTTGAGCCCCTGCCTCCACAACTGAGCTTTTGCAGCTCTCCTTAATTGGGCCAGGGGAGTAGGCCCTCACACATCCAGCCTCCTCAGGTCCAGTTTCCTCGCCTTTATCGCCTACCTCACTAATTTCAATTCGGTTTGGAGTTAGCGCAGGAGAATCATGAGAAACTTCCACTTCCTCCATTAATATCAAGTCCCCCTCAATTTCCAAGGTTTAACTTTCTGATTCGACATCAATCACTGACTTGCCCTAACGCGCCTCCACCAAACCCTATCCTATGAAAACCTTCCTTCTACTTTCCTCCTAACACATTGAGTCCTTGGAATTCGAATTGCCCTCCACCACCGACTCCCTTACCGGTGACCCACACCTACTCGGATTAGTTGAGAGAAAGCTATCTGCAATTTTCCTCTTCCCACCCACTGATGACCTGAACTCCCCCACCCTTCTCTACACACAACCAAGTTCTCCTCCAATGTACGGACCGCTGAAGTTCCAAACCAACTTCCAAATTTCTACACCTCCTCCTCCTCCTCATCTCCCATTGCCTCAGGAGCATTGCACACTCAGCTGTCATGCCCAATACACCCGCACCTATAACAAAAGTTTTGAATACGTTCATACTTCACTGATATCCATGCAGGTTTCTTTGATCCCCTTAGTACCCAGAAGCCTAGGATGAGGGGTTTATCAAGGTTGATGATAGACTGGACGCTAATGAATCCTCTCCCAAATCTCCCATCAGCCTGAGGTTTTTCAAACATCATTGTATCACCTACTACATTCCCAAGGGTCATCGCATTTTTATCATCAAAAGCTTCCAATGGTAATCCATGGAATTGGACCCAGACAGGAATTTCTCTAAAGTTAACTTCCTCAATCACCATAAAGTCCTCCCATTCTTGCAAGTTCAACAGGTGACCCAGAATAGACCATGGGCGGCCCTTAAGAATTCGATCGAAGTCACTGATTTCATGAAAATGATACAAGAAAGTTAATTGTCCCCTATCAAGCTCATGTATTTCTACTTCCCCTTTCAACTGCCACCCCTTTTTAATCATACCAATAACAGTAGAAATGTTCAAGTTTTTCCCTGTCAAAACCTTCCCACCAAAGTACCCCTAACCTTCGGACAACCACCCCCTAGCTCCAGACCACACTCCTTGGACCACCTGAGCCCCCAGTTCGACCTTTTTCTATATCTAGAACTTAAACAAATTCACCTTGGACCACGACGCACAAATAATAATACTAGAAAGCAACAAACACTAAAATTGCAACTCCTCCAATAAGGTTGTCATTCGCTGGAAACGCCAACTGGAAAGATTCTAAACATCTAAGAATCAGAACACACTTACAGTAAGAGGGAAGAGCTCCCGAGAGAGAAAGAGGCTCCCACAAGAGAGAGAAAAGCCGTGCAACATATATAGCATGTATGGGATTAGTGGTCTATTCCTTCATGTGTTGCGTTATAAAAGTACAAGACAGATTGTTTTAATTTTTTAAAAATACTTTTACGATATATATAGAAAATAGGTGATAGTGATTTTGTTTCAACTTACATTAAAAAAAAAAAAAAACTTCTGAAAGTAGGGGTATTCACAAGATGGGACGAGCCTATTCCGTATCCCATCACATAAAAAATACCCTCCGATAACATGATATCCCCCCCCCCAAAACACACACACACACACATGAATTGAACTACTACTTTCTCCCCTTTTTCTGAACTTGCAAAAACTTAAATATATGGATATGAGTTGAACGCTAAACCTTAATTATTGAAAATATATAATATAAAAATGTAGTCATTCTCTTTTATCATTTTTAGATAGAAAGTATAATAAAAATAATAATAAATAATTCAAACTTAAATTTAATAAGAGCAATGATCATACATATTTATAATATTTTTATAAAGAATTAGGTGAGCACCAAGAGAGACTAGGAGTGAGCGGAGTGAATGAAGAAAGTGACACCCAAGCAAGCCACTACAAAGGCTTTCTTAAATATTTATAATATTTTATATTAAAAATTAATTAATCTATGATAATAACTTGTTATATGACTAAAATCTATCTAAAAAGATTATATGATAATATCTTTTTATATAATTAATATATATTTAAAAAAGATATTAGTTATATCTTTAATAAAAATATTAGATATTTTAGTAAACAAGTATTAGATATATTATATATAGGGTTAAGGTGCAAAAATACACATGAGCTTTTTCTCTAGGAGCGCCCAGCATCATGTGTTTTTTTTAAAGCAAAAATACACACATGGTTACCATTTTAGAGCAAAAATTACATCTCACCGTTAAGTCATTGTTCATTGCCGTTATGTTACTGTTCACGTAATCTTTTTCTCTCTCATCACGGTGAATAGTGACTTAATGGTGAGATATGACTTTTGCTTCAAAATGGTAACCACGTGTGTATTTTTGCTAAAAAAAAAAAAGCACGTAGTGATAGGTGCTCCTGGGAAAAAAACTCATGTATATTTTTGCACCTTAACCCTTATATATATTAAACTAATAATAATATAATTATGAGATAAGACAAAAAGCTGGGACAAAAGAACACTTGTCCCGTGCCCCATCACATCCCAATAATAATTTTGTTTTGTCTCATATTTTTTTCAGGAAAGACCTGAACATGATTGCTAGATCAACTAGAACTGAACATCCCTATCTTAAACCATGGTTTGGGATTCCCAAACAGCCATGTATTACGGTTAGAGTATTAGGCTACTAGCATTGACTCTACGACCTCCAAGTGCAAGTTGCAAGTTGCAAGTTGCAAGTTGCAAGTTGCAAGTTGCAAGTTGCAAGTTGCAAGCCCACCAGCTATTTATCTATGCCAACCAGTCCCTCTAGGACGATCTTCTGTTTTCTTCTTTTTTTCACTTCTTTAATTTGCCTTTCTTGCCCCCATCATTCTTTTTTATAATTTATTGAAAAATTGGTTAAAAGTACTTAAAAATATTATTATTTAGAGGGATATAGTGCAACTCATATTCAACACCACTATAGAATCACTCAGATATAACTCTTAATACATAACAGTTAAAATGAATAATCGGCATGTATGTATAGCTAGATGTGAAGCAACAATATATAACGTAAAAACATAACGGTTAAATATGCGCACTATCATGTATTGAAAGGTGGAATTCGTGAAAACAAAAATAAAACGATTGTAATTATTAACTATTATGTATTTACTGAAAAAAAAATGACGATTCTTTTGGAACAACCATCATGTAATATTTTCAAACAATTTGTCTTCCAATATTATATCATCAAAAACAAAAATATAACGGTTATTACAAGTAACCGTAAAGTATGATTTCTATGTACTTAACGGTTAAAAATTTAATAACCATCATTATTTCTAAAAAACTTTTGTTTGACAATACTTGACGGTTTTTCACAAAGAACCATTATTTCTTCTTTAAGAATACTTAACAGTTAAAAATGATAACTATCATATATAAGAATTAGGATTTTGAAAATTATCAAATATAAAAAATACAAGAATCAAAAAAATTTACTTGAAAATACTTCATAGTTCTTCTTAAGAAACTTAATGGTTAAAAATGATGATCGTCATATATAAAAATGCGGTATTTTGAAAAATATCAAACACAAGAAGAAAATAATTTTTTTTTTGACAATATTTGGTAGTTATTCACAAAGTACCATTATTTATTCTTTAAAAATACTTAATGATTAAAAATGATAACTGTCATATACAAAAAATCAAAATTCTGAAAAATATCAAGTATAAGAATGCGTGGTTCGGAAAAATTTTATTTGACAATATTTAATAATTCTTCACAAAGAACTATTATGATTTATTTAATATTAAAAGGTGAGATTCTAAAAATGTCAAATATAAGAAGGTATGATTCTGAAAGAAGAAAAAAATTATTTGATGCAACTCTTCAAACTCATTCTCAAACATTTTTTGAGCTTCCCTTTCAAAGAGTTGGCTATCACCCAAGAGGAAGGTGAATCGGGTGTCTGATAAAACTTTGTTTAACTTTGAAAAACTTTTCGCAACTTACTAAAAACAATTCATATGATAGTAATGATTTATAAAAAGATAGTCATTCAAACATATATGTTGGGAATATAAGAGTTTAGGGAAGAGAATGTGCAAACTATGATTTATACTGCTTCAGCCCAATCCTTGACCTACGTCCAGTCTAAAAATGGAAGAAATCACCAAGAGGGGAGTGAATTGGGGATTTCAAAAATTCTTTTGAAAGATGTTTGAATTCTTTTTCAAAACTTGAAAAACAGATAATGAAAGAGTAAGAGAAGAAAAGCTGGACACAAAGGATTTATACTGGTTCGGTCTTAAACTTGACCTACGTCCAGTCCCCAGATATCTTCTGTGTATTTCCAGTAGTTCAACAGGCTTTAATTACAACAATGTAAACCACATGCAATCCTATTAACCTAGGACTTGCTCCCCCTTACCCTTTGTAATTAAACAACCCAACTCACAAGTTACACAACCTTGAGTTCTCACAAAACAAGTAATCAGAAATGATTTTTGAAATCACACTCTCTTAAAGAGTAAATAAGCTTAAACACTGAAGTTCAAAAAATATTTTCGCACAACAGAGCAAGAAATCAGAAGTACAATCAGTTGCGATTTAGCTGTGTGTATTGCACTGCGTCTTCATGGGTATTTATAGGCTAACTAGTGGAACTAACCATTGCATTTTCTTCTCTAACGTTCAACTGTAAATCTGGAGAATGATTGTTGCATATTTTCCTCCGTTCTTTCAATTCTCGGCTGAAATCCTGGAATTCGTTGATGCAAATGGTTTTCCATATATTCTGTCATTCCATAACCTTTATTTGACTATTGGAGAGTGATTTAATTTATCCATAACGGTCTATGTTGAACCATTGGGATAGAGGAGAAGTTTCAACCTGGTTTTTGATCCTGCATTAAATGCTCTTAACCCAGATCTGATTTGTTGTAATTTGAAGCTTGAAACGTGTTAATGTAGTCTGTAACTCATGAACAAACTTATCAAACATATATATGATGATTCGTAATTCCATTTAAATGCAAAACAGATCATGAGAGTGAATCAGAAAAATAAAAAAAAACGGAGAGTGAAACAGAGATCTGTTAGGCTCGAGTCTAAGTTCAGTAGGCTCGAGTTTGTTCATGAACTCTCAAGCATAAAACAAGTATTCTTGAGTTTATCCTTTAGAGATCAGAGTTTATCGTGATGAGTTTTTGAAATCATTTTGATAGAGTGCACAAACTTGAGTCTATTAGTGACAGGCTTGAGTCTGGAACTGTTTGGAATGAAAATAAGCTTTGGTCCAAAGGCGTAGGCTCGAGTTTGAAAACTTAGGCTCGAGTCTGATCGGGCTGTGAAATTTGGTAGCTCTCTGTCTGAGCCAAACTCGAGTCTGTAAGTGTTAGGCTCGAGTTTGCTTTAGCCAAACGCTTTTGAGATTTCTTTCAATCTGAAATAGGCTTGAGTTAACAAAGATATACTTGAGCCTATTTTTGAGTAAATCTTTGATTGCTCTCTGGAAGGGCCAGGCTCGAGTCTAACTCCATAGCCTCAAGTCTATTCACATGTTAAAAAGCTTTCTATAGGACTTAGGCTTGAGTTAAGAAATACATGCTCAAGTTTAAAATCATGAAAGAAATGCGACATACTTTCTGTAAGGCATAGGCTCGAGTTTATTCAAGTAGGCTCGAGTCTAATTGAGTGCAAATAGCTTAACTTGCTCTCTGTAAGACATAGGCTCGAGTGTACTATGATAGGCTCGAGTCTGTCTTAGTTATAAATCATGAATTTTGCTTTCTGTTACGAGCAGGCTCGAGTCTATTAAGTTAGGCTCGAGTTTGCCTAAGTTCAAAATGCTTATTTTGCTTTCTGTTAAGTATAAACTTGAGTTTATCAAAACTAAACTCGAGTTTAACTTACATTATAAGATTTAAATCAGTTTTAACAATCTTTAAGTATGTTTGAACTTTAGCAACAATAAAATCCTTTTTATTTTACAATGGTTTGTTATCATCAAAACACATAGAGAACTAACACAGTTCCCAAGCTCCACTTGAGATTTTCAATGCACTATCACAATAACATATACAATTACAAGTTAGGTTCTCGGATGATCCTCTCTTAGGACCCACTCCCCCTTACTAGCTGTAAATGTACACCCACACTTAAGGTTTCACAACCTTAACATTTGATAATAAATTCGCAAGTAATAAACTCTCTGAAAGAGCAGATAAATTATGAGCACTAAAGTACAATGCAAATCATTTTACTCTTAATGATGAGCTATATGAGCATTGAGAATAGAGAGTGCATGAGATAAATGCTGGATTCAAAATATCAACATTTCGACAGTGCAAGGTCTCATCATCATATTTTTCATTTTGAATATGTCTCTACTTATTGACAGTTGATATTAGTTCATTGAAACATTGGTCCATTGTAAAATGTTACCGTTGCAAGATTTCAGCCCGTTGGAGAAATAGCTATTGAAGCTTCTGATGTCATCATCTGCTTTTGGTAAGCCATTGTTAATCCTTCATATAATCATCTGAAACTTATACACAAATGATATAAATAATGTTAAGGAGTAGTATATGTCCTTTTGGAATTCATCTGAATGTTCTTGATGAGAATCTAAGTCTTCAGATACGGCAGTTTGAACTAATCGCTTGAAAGACATCTTTGGCTCGAGTTACAACTTACAGACTTAAGTTAGGCTTTACTCTAGATTTCTCTCTAACTTGTCTTGACTCGAGTAGTATCTCCTTGGCTCGAGTTCATTCATCATTTAAAAAGCATGGAGAACGTTTCATCACATTGACTCGAGGCAATAAAATTCATCACTCGAGTTTGGGCTTAGGCTTGAGTAAGAGGGAACAATGACTCGAGCAAGAATCAAATGATCATTAAAAAGCACAGAAGATATTTAACTCGAGGCAAAATAACGTTGCTCGAGTCAGCCTCTAGACTCGAGGCAAACAAATTAGACTCATGTCAATCGTGAATGCATACATATCACAGATGGAAAACAAGACTCTGGCTTGAGTCATTAAGTGGTGATTCGAGTCAAAAACTCTTTTTAAAATGTCTAACTATTGGCCTTGTCTTGACTCAAGGTTGTTACTTATTGGCTCGAGTCAAATGCCCTTCTCAAAAGTCCCTTGCTCTCTGACTTGGCTAGGCTCGAGTTTAGACTTGCCTTGTCTCGAGGTAAGAGCCCATCAAAATTGGTTGCTTCCAAATTCTATGAAACACTTGTTGAATATAGATTCATATGGAATTGGCTTCACTTCATTTGGTTGTGTATAATGTGAGTTATATCCAGAAAACCGAGCCTATGCTGAAATGGTTCTAGAATTTCTAAAGTCAACTTTCAAAGGTCATATCTCCTAGGTCTAAACTTCATTTTGGTTGGTTCAACTCTTGATGGAATTCATTTTGAGTCTACTTTCATATGTCACCGATTACCGCTCATTCTAATGTGTAATTTGTGAGTTACGCTCAAAACACCGAAGCTTGGTCTATTATGTAATGTGAATTTCAACTGCAACTTCTGAAATTCATATCTCTCTCATCTGAACTTCTTTGAGCTTGAAACTTTGTCAAAATGACGTATTGCATGTCTAGTTGCATATAAAATTGGTTTCACTTCAATTTAATCTCTAGTTTGTGAGATATCATCAAATTACCAAACCTTGCCCAAGCTAAACGTGAAACATAGCTAAATAGAGTTGTTGAAAGTCACTATTGACTCGAGTCAATTAGTGGCTGGCTAGAGTTAAGACCCAAACTCGAGTCTATGATTTCCTGGCTCGAGTTTTGACTTCCTGAAACTCGATTTTTCTTGTTTTAATTACGATTTGAGTTATTCCAATTTCCATTTGATTGTAAAGACTTCTAGAATCAATCTATGAACTTGTATAATGATTTTCTCATTCCATTCAACAAGTTTTTTTTCTTTCTTTTCTTCTCTTGATCATTCTCCATACTTCAACTCTTTCTTTCTTCTCTTTTCTTGTTCTTTATCATTTGACTCCACATCTTCTTTGATTCAATTTCTTTCTCTAATTCAATACTTCTTTATTGATCTTCTTCTTGATCATCCTTCATAAATGAATTTCACATTTTGAATGTACATTAAATTTAAGAATTAGTCAATGTGGGAGATAAATATAACATGCTATTACTAATGACATCTATATAAGACATCATTAAAATTAAACATATCTAACACCCTTAGGTCTCATACTCCTTTTTTCATGGGTTTTGCTCTATTGCTATGAGTTTCATCCTCCACCGCTATCATGATTGAGATTATCTAGGAAGAAGAATCACAAATAGAAAACATATCTAATTTTTTATGATAGGGGTTGGAGAAAAGTAGAGAGCACAGAAAAGACAATGAGGTAAAATGCCTTTTTTTTTTTTGGTTTTACTGTAGTGAAAATAATTCTGATTATATTAAATTATATGGACTAAAAAGAAATTAACATATGTTTCTTATAATTTTTAGTAATTAAATCACGATCTATTTGAATGTCGGTTAATTCCTTAATTTTGAGTACATTACATTCCTGAACTTTAGCAACCAAAACAAGTTTGTTGAATTTGATTTAAGATTTGCTCAAGTGTTTATATTTGTCAATTTACACACACACACACACACACTGATTTTTATATTTATATTCTGAGATTCGTTCAAATTTTTTATATTTTCTTATTTTCACTATATTATTATTTTTCCTATTTATATTAACTTTTTGCAGTTAAAGGATATGTGACTAGAACTCTGGAAGTATACTTTATCTATGTACATTCTATAATACAAGCAATGAAGAATATTGTAATTTTTTTTAAATTGTATGATTTTTATCTATAATGTATTGAATTTATACAACAAATACAATTTTTATTTAATATTATTATCTTGTTCTTATCAATGATTATGTTGTGCCTTATACAATAAATATTAGCAATAAAGCTAAATAAACACACATATTAAAAAATAACTATATTTAAATATAAAATAAATCCAATAAACTACGATTATTAACAACAAACTATTATAAATACATCATGGTTCGAAACCATTATATCATAGAGCATATATAGTGTAAAATCCCAAATTTATATATATATATATATATATATATATATATATATAAATTTATTATGTTAGCTTCCATGTTTTGATGATGAGACAACATTATAAAAGAAGATGTTTTGTCATGAAAATCAAGAACCAAAACCTTGCTATCAAAGAGAACCAAAAACACTGCTGTCAAACGAAAACTCGAGGTTGGACTTATCAACCTTGAGGTTTCTGTGAAACTCAAGGTTAAGAAATAAACCTCGAGGTTTTAGCTCCTAGATCTCTTCAGAAAGTTCCCTGTAAAAACTCGAGGTTCAGAAACCAAACTCAAGGTTAAGCTGAAACTCGAGGTTGGTTTCATAAACTCGAGGTTGCATCTGCTTCTTTACTGACTAAGACTCTTCACTGCTTAGACAGAACCTCAAGGTTTGAAAAGTAACCTCGAGGTTTTGACAAAACTTGAGGTTCATAACGAAACCTCGAAGTTTCCTTCATATTACATTGCTATCCGAAATTCCCACTTCGTCTCACATAAACTCGAGGTTGAAAATGCAACCTCGAGGTTAGCCAAAAACTCAAGGTTTATTAGTGAACCTCGAGGTTGACCACATTTAAACTGATATGCTTTTCGAATATTTACGCGATCACCTCTGATGTGTATCTGGTTCATCTCTTTTCTTATTATTACATTGTTATAGCTATTGCTAACCACATTTCTTGGAGTTTATCTTATCATATCAGGAATTCTTATGCTCTATCAAAAAGGCAGATGATGATGTCATCAGCATTTATTATATCTGATGAAAAGCAAAAACAGAGTGACAACATTCTCTTGCATAATTGCAGAACTTTAACGGTCAAATACAAAAACATTCTCGTTCTCTTTCTCTTGAGGACAACAAGAAAAGAATGTTGGCGCTATGCTTTAGGAATTTCAAACTGCTAGCAGACAAGTGCCAAAATGCCAACGGTCAAGTGACCTCTACCTTCGCCTACCAACAACAACAACAACGGTTGTATCAAGAAGACAACGACTGTATCAACACAATCAACACAACGGCTATTTTGCAACACAACTATAAATTGAAGAAGCATTCAATTTAGCTACCTACCGAAACCTGCGCATTTACTCTGAGTTATTATCTTATCAGTTTCATTACTCTCAACTTGTACTTCAGTGCTAATTTATTATTCAACTCGTGAGGAGTTACTTACACATTCAATTTTCATTCGTTTGTAAAATCTTAAGGTTGTGAACCTTAAGTGAGGGTGTACAATTACAAGCAGTAAGGGGGAGTGAGTCTGAGGGATCATTCCGAGTTGTGTAATTGTATTTTGAAGATAGTGAAAAATCCCAAGGTGTTCTTGGGGACTGGACGTAGGTCAGGATAAACCGAACCAGGATAAATTCTCTCGTGTTCCTTCGCCTTTAAACTCTTGCTCAGTTAGTTCATTAATTTGCGAAAATTTTGATTAAACAGTTAGATTTTTTAAATCACCTATTCACCCCCCTCTAGGTGATATTTCATCTTCATATTGTACCTATGGAAGGCTTGATTTGTAATTGTATATTTGATTAAAATCATATTGACGAGATTGGAAACTATCCAAGCATGCTTATGTGTATTAGAGCTTATGGTTATACATTTTGGAAACTGTTTAAGTATGCTTTTGTGTTATGATGGATATATCATTTATTATAAATGATTTTGAACTAAAGCTATATGTTTTAGTTGATGTTTTTTGTTATCTTTAAGATGATTGATGATGTATTATTTGATAAATTCTATTTGAAACTATACTCGTGATTTGGAACTTGTATATACATGCCAATATTTTAATTGGTTGTCATTTGTACATATGAATATGAATGGATGTGAAGTTATGATAGAATGAAGTAAGGAGGAATTTGAATGATGAGATCTCTTACCATGTGTAATGCTATTACTTGGTGCACAGTGGATGGTACTTCTGGGGCCCCTTCTTCCATACTTTCCTTTGGCTATGATTACATTGAAGCTGTGGGACATGTGATGCTTATTTAGTTGTGGTCTTTTAAGGATGAGAGTTATAGTCCAGATTTAAGCTCCATACTGTATGCAAGTGTATCTTAAGAACTATGAGCTTAGGACAATCCAATCAACTAGATGTATTTTTATTAGACTATGTGTTAACCTGTGACTTTAATCAGTGGTTATAATGTTGGTCAGGAGTAATAAGGATGATCGATGCATTAATTATTTTCTTGGCATATTATATATGTAAATTATCAATAATTCGAATGGAAATATTGTTATTGTAAGAGTAAAATATTCTGACCACCTTCTTGTTTTACCTTAATTACATTGACCTCCCCTCTATTTTGGAAACCCATATAAACCTCCCTTAAAAAAAATGTATGTTACATAAACCTACTTTATATTTTAAGATTCGATTTCCATCCACCTAAATCATTAGTTAACTGTTAAATTTGACTTTTGAACTTTGTTTTTTTTTTTTTACCCAAATGTCCTTCTTTAGTATTATATATATGAGTAAAATACTCAAACCTCCCTCCTATTTTACCTTAATTACACAGACATCTCCTCTATTTTGAAAACATATATTTAAGTTAAAACAATTAACTCCGTTAAGAATATTCTTAAAAGATTCCAAAATTTTATATTTTTAATTAAAATTTATATAAAAATAATATTTATTTACTATTTTACTCTTAATACTAAATCCCTAGTTTTAATTTTATCTTATGCGTATTTATTTTGCCTTTCACATTTTGACTAAAATTGTTTTAAAGAATTTAATATTTTTTTATTTGTTCATTAATTTCTATTTTTATCTTTACAAATAGTTATTTGTTTGATGATTTTAGCATTGGTTAATGTAAATATCACAAACTTTGAATATTCAAGTAAGTTTTTACATAAACATGTGCTTTTGAACAAATGTGTTTATAAATATTTGTGAAAAAATATTAAATTAGAAATTCAAATGACATATACAAACTCAAACTTATATAGTCCACTATATTTAATAAAAATATATGTGTTTAATATATTTTTGAAGTCAAAATTAATTTATAATATCAAAACTAATAAATTTTAAAAAATGTTAGAAATTTATATGTATAATACTAAAGAGAGACATTTTGATTAAAAAATAAAAAAAAATTCAAAAGTCAAATTTAACGACTAACTAACGATTTGGATAGATGAAAATAGAATCGTAAAATATAAGGGAGGTTTGTGTAACATACATTTTTTTTAAATGAGGTTTATATGGGTTTCTAAAATAGAGGGGATGTTTGTGTAATTAAAATAAAACAGGAGAGTGGTCAGAGTATTTTACTCTTACAATAACAATATTTCCATTCGAATTATTGATACATATATTAATTGAATTGATAATGATTATTTTGAAATAAAGATAGAAACAAAATTCACCCCGAGTAATTAATGAATATTAATTAATCTTAATTCAGAATAGAAGGAACATGGCGGGAACAAAGAAATGAGTACCTAACTGTCTAAAGTGGTTTGGTAGTTGGACATAACTAACTATCACAGTCAGAGTTTCCTCTCACGACGACTGGAGAGTAAGTACCTGCTTTTCCCCCTTCCTTTCATTTCCCTATTCAATCCCAAATTATCTTCAATCCAAACCTTAATCCACAATATGCTCTTTCTTCTCAATCGATTTCCCATCACTGACATTTTTCCACAGTTCAATTCCTTCTTCTTCTCTCTTACAATCTCCACATGCTTCCTCGTTCTATCAGACAAACCCTTATCCAAAAATCCAATGCTCCCCTCAGACAACGCTTTCCCCTCTCCGTTTTCGAATTTTTCCGACGCGTCTTCTCTGCAAGTATGATTCGCCCCTTCTTCGCTGTTCATTTAGTTCCTCTTTTTGATTCCTTCTTCTCTCATTGTTTGGATTTTGTGTGGAATGACAAGATACGAGTCAACGAGAAATAAGCACCTATTATTGTGTTTTCTTGCAGAGAAAGCTGATGGGGGCTCAAGGACGGAGGAAGAAGAAAGAGTTTACTCATGGTTATATACTTTGGCTCGCTCTGAAAGAAACTTGGTCTTCGAGTACGTTCGTTCAACCGAAAGAGGTAGGTACATGTTGAATTTCGTGTAATTCTCATTTCAATTGACCTCTAGTCTTGATTGTATTTTAATCCAACTTAGCTGCTCAATTGAAGAAGTTGTTTGGTTCGGGTGCAACGCAGGCTTAAGTTTCGCCGAAGCAGAGAGGCGACTGAAGGAAAATGGACCAAATGTTCTTTATGAACATACTTATCCAAAATGGTGGCATCTTCTATGGAGTGCACTTTTTCATCCTTTTAATATCATTCTGATTTTCTTGTCAATCTTATCCTTCATAACCTCTGATATTTCAAATGGTTGTATCATGCTCACGCTTGTTTTCATCAGTGTTTCCCTTCGCTTCTATCAGGTGATTTTCTTCTACGTTCATTTGTTGGTCGAATTCTTTCTTTCTACTTGTTCTTGAATTCCTACCTTTTCTCTTGTAGGAGTACAGCAGTTTAAAAGCGGCCATAAAGCTTTCGGAATTTCTGAGATGCCCAATAAAAGTTCAAAGATGTGCAGGTAGAGTTGTTCAACAAGAATTAGTAGTTCAGGTTGATCAGAGGGATATAGTTCCTGGTGACATTGTTATTTTTGAACCTGGCGACCTCTTTCCTGGAGATGTCAGATTGTTATCTTCAAAGAATCTTGTTGTAAGGTATTTCAACTGGGATATTTTCCCCATTCTTTTATAGTGATAAGTTGAGACTTTCTTAAGCGTGAGGTTGTGAGTTCAGACCCTTCTTGGATTAGTTGTTGATAGAGTATAATGATGTTGTGTAGCCAACCCCAATCTAGTGGGATAAGGCTTTCAGTAATAGTCATAGTAGTTGTTGTTGTGGTTGTTGTTTTATATTGATAAGTTGTTTCAATGCATTTCCTACTATTTTTAACAGCCAGTCCTCACTAACCGGGGAATCTTGGACGACTGATAAAACTGCCGATGTCAGAGAAAGTCTCAGCACTCCTTTGTTAGATTTAAAGAACATTTGTTTCATGGTGAGTAGGTTTAATTCATTTGTACTGTTTCAAAGGAAAATTTCTCTCTAAACAAAAACTCTAGTTTACATAAGCAGCTGTATGATTATTGAATAGTTTGCATAATCAATGAAGCATCTAGAAATTTATTTGTATCCTTTGATGAGGAAAATTTCTTGAAAAACTTAAGCAGCGATATATCAGGACAGAAAACATTCCATTAAATTGAACTAATAAGAATCTCAATCTCATTTATAATCTTTAGTATTTAATCTATAATACATATATTGTATAGGAAGCCAGTTTGTGTATTTCATCTTAAGAGTAGTGCTCTAATTTGAAACATTTGGTTTATATTGGACTTTTTGTTTTACAATTTTTTCTTATTTTTGTTGTTTAATTTAGTTTAAGCTTGATGTACCCACAGATTTTATGTATTTATTTTGCATATGACAAAACTTCCCGGACAATGCACAAGATAGAATTCAAGTGAATTACAACTTGCTTTTGGAAATTACAGGTTTATGGCCATTATAGGACACAAATGTGGAAATTTTGAAGTATATTTGCTTCACAGCGGATGATCCAATTACTGTCATTGTTTTTCTTCTAAAGGGAATTTTGGCTTCAACAATGACTTCATTAGTTTCCTTAGTCTCCTAAACTCAAACTGATACAATTGTTGTAGAGAACTCTCTACAACAAAAGGGATTGAAGAGAAAGGGAGAGAGACGAGAGAGACCTAGAACAGAGGGGTTGGGAAGAGAATTCTCTTCTCAATCCCTCTAGTTCTCTACAACAATTGTATTACAACCATAAACAAAAGGATCCAAATTTGCATCAGATTTCCCATGTTGTTAAATATTGTATGGCCTTTGATGTTTAAGATTTTAATGTCCAAAAGTAGTTTGTCAGATTGTAAGTGAGAACTGACTGGTTTATAACTATATGACAGGGCACAAACGTGGTATCTGGAAGTGGGACAGGCCTGGTTATATCAACAGGATCAAACACATACATGAACACTATGTTCTCAAAGATTGGGAACAAGAAGCCACCAGATGAATTTGAATATGGCCTAAGGTGGATATTTTATGCGCTTGTGGCTATCATGTTGGTGGTAGTGACAGTCATATTTCTAACAGATTACTCTGCCTCTGGTAATTTGAGCCTTAGTATCATTTTTGCCATCTCTGTGGCATCTGCCCTTACTCCTCAAATGCTTCCGCTCATCATCAACACTTGCCTTGCAAAAGGAGCACTCGCCATGGCTCGAGACCGATGTATAGTCAAAAGCTTAGCATCGATTCGCCACATGGGATCCATGTAAGTTTGTTTGCATCAGTTTCATTTTGTTTGTGTCAGAAAACAAAGAAAGGGGGAGAGAAACGTACCGGATCCTGTCTCACGTAGGGTTTAGACTAGTAGGGTCTGGTTTAGACTACTAGAGCCTAAACTGTACTGGCACAACATATGCACCACACAAGAGGGAAGGAAGCGGCTTCGGTCCACTTCCCCCTCGCATCCCCTGCCGTCTACTTCCCCATACTGTATCATTTTTGGCGCAAACAGTGAAGTTCATCCTTTTTTTTTTTTCTTTTTTTTAAAAAGTGTGAAGGTAGTGGAGGGTGCCAAAAAATACTTCAAAATACTGAAGCGTACTAAAAAAAATACTTCATGATCTTAAAAAAATAATTCACGTTACTGACTATTACAAAAAATATATTTTAGGATATTGACTGATATTTTCAATACTTCATGATCTTGAAAAATTATATTAGAATCTTTAAAAAATATTTCAAGGTATTGATTGGTTAATTTTTCAAGATTCTAAAACAATTTTTACAATCATGAAGTATTTTTCAGTACCTGTCACTATTCTGAAATATCATTTTAGTATCAGTCAATACTCTGAAATAATTTTTCGGTATCCTAAAATAATTTTTCAAGATCATGAAATATTTTTTCAATATCAATTAGTATACTCAAGTATATTTTTAGTAGGAGTTAGTACCTTGAATTATTTTTTCAAGATCCTCAAATAATTTTTCAAGATGATGAAGTATTTTTTTCAGTGCCAGTCAATATTTTTAAGTATATTTTTAGTACCATCCAGTACCTTGAATTATTTTTTCAAGATCCTGAATTATTTCTTTTAAGCTCATGAAGTATTTCAATACCATTCACTATTCTGAAGTATGTTTTTTGGCACCCTCCACTACCTTGAAACTTAAAAAAAAAAAAAAAGGAAAGGGATCAGCTTCACTGTTTGCGCCAAAAATGACGTAGTATGGGGAAGTGGACTGCAGGGGATGGGAGAGGGAAGTGGACTGAAGCTGCTTCTGAGAAAGAGAGCTAACCAAAAAACTCAATGACTGGGGAAAGGAATAACTAAGGGAGGAACCCCCTATTTACAGCGTCAAGTTGACAATATTTTATGAAGGTGAAATCTCTCTCATTTATTGGTAAATATTTCCTTCTTCCACCTCAGTTCACTCAATAAATCAAATGCTGATTTGATCTCTTTATTGAATCTTGAAGGTTTCCCATTTCCTAATCAAATAGTGCTGCCCATCAAAGGCAAGCCCGGATGCCCAAAGTCCAACTGTTTGAAATTAGCAAAATTTTTTGATATGTACTTTAATTATTTTGTTACAGGGATATCCTCTGTATTGACAAGACAGGTACACTGACAATGAACCGTGCCATTATGGTAAATCATTTTGACTGCCAGGGGATAACGCAAGAGAAAGTTCTACGCTTTGCGTTCCTCAATTCTTACTTTAAGACAGATCAGAAGTATCCTCTGGATGATGCCATATTGGCTTTTGTATATTCCAATGGATTCAGATTCCAGCCCTCGAAATGGACGAAAATAGATGAGATTCCTTTTGATTTCATACGTAGAAGAGTATCTGTTATCATAGAAACAGAGTCGCCTAGTGAAGACAGACAATCTCAGTTATTTGGCAGGTTCTTGGTAACTAAAGGGGCATTGGAGGAAGTATTGAGAGTTTGTTCTTTCATTGAGAATTTCAATAACAATGAAGTTTCCGAGTTCTCCTCAGATGATTATAACAGAATTTTAGCCTTGGCTGAAGGATTGAGCGATGAAGGATTAAGAATTATCGGAGTAGCTATCAAGAAGCTAGAAATGGTGCATCTTCTATTCTCTTGTTTGTTTCATTCTCAAGATCTTTTTTTTTTCTTGACAACTCATCTGATATTCAGCACCATCGACTCATTTATAATCAAGTTAGGTTGATTAGGTTGACACTAATTAGAGAGAAGCTCTTCCAATACTACCTCCAATCCTTAATATCATATCTCACTCATAGTGCAATTTGCACTAGGAGTAAGATCTTATATGAAGGACCGTAGTGGTATGCAGAATGTTTAAACTTTTGCCTTGCTGAAGGAATAGAGTCACTTACCTCTAAACCATCTACTTGTGGTTCCTTCTCAGGGATTTTGCATCAACTAATTGAAAGAAGGGTTACACATTATATGGCTAATTGATTTAGCTATTTTAAGTGATTTTGTGCTACCTGAGGTGAATATGTGAGATGAGTTTTCTTTTGTCAGGCCTGAAAGTTATTTTTAAGGGTGTTATTGAGATAGACTGGGGTTATTTACAGAATACCATTGCGCGAGACAAGTAATATCCTTGTATTTGAGATTGTTGTAGCTAGTCGGGCATTTAGTTTGGCAAGCTAGTTTGTTATCTTAATCATTCAACAAATGCTTTGCTACTTCTAGCTCTGACAATTTTATTCTATCCATCTTTTATTTCAGCAAACCGGTCAAACAAGTACCAGAGGAAGACAGACCAGTGAAGAAAATGTTGAGACAGACATGGTGTTCCTTGGTGTTATAACGTTCTATGACCCTCCCAAGGACTCAGCAGAGCAAGCGCTGTGGAGTTTAGCAGAGAAAGGAGTGAAAGCAAAAGTTTTGACAGGTGACTCACTTTCCTTAGCCATGAGGGTATGCAGAGAAGTAGGAATCAGAACCACCCATGTAATCACAGGACCTGAACTAGACCAACTAGACCAAGAAACCTTCCATGAAACTGTCAAAAGAGCCACAGTACTAGCCAGGCTCACCCCAATTCAGAAACTTCGTGTAGTCCAATCCTTACAGACAATAGGAAACCACGTTGTTGGGTTCTTGGGAGACGGTATTAACGATTCACTCGCTCTTGATGCTGCAAATGTAAGCATCTCAGTGGACTCAGGTGTCGCCATTGCCAAAGACATGGCAGATATTATACTACTTGAGAAGGATCTTAATGTTCTTGTTGCAGGAGTAGAACATGGGAGACTAACTTTTGGGAACACAATGAAGTACATCAAAGCATCAGTTGTTGCAAACATAGGAAGTGTTCTTTCACTGCTCGTAGCCACCTTGATTCTTAAATTCGAGCCGGTTACTTCGAGGCAGCTTCTTACACAGAACTTCCTGTATAGTGTAGGACAGATAGCTATCCCATGGGACAAAATGGAGGAAGATTATAAGAAGACTCCTAAGAAATGGTCAGAAAGAGGGTTACCTATGTTCATACTGTGGAACAATCCTGTGTGTACTGTATGTGATGTTGGGACTCTTTTGTTTATTTTTTACTATTATAAGGCTTTTGGGGATCAAAGGTTTTGCCATTCAGCTTGGTTCATTGAAGGGTTGCTGATGCAAACTCTGATTATTCACTTGATACGTACAGAGAAAATTCCATTTGTACAGGACGTAGCTTCTTGGCCTGTGATTTGTTCCTCTGTTGTGATTTCTGCTATTGGGATTGCTCTTCCATTTACACCCATTGGAAAAGTCATGGGATTCACTAGTCTGCCTCTGTCTTATTTTGGGTTTTTGGTTGTTCTGTTTCTGGTTTATTTTACTCTTGGTCAGGTGGTCAAGAGACTTTACATTTTGGTTTATAAAATATGGCTTTGACTATCAACAATATTGTGATTTTGTTGTAGCCCCCATTCATATTCTGTGATATTTCCACAAGGTTGTGTTATGAAATCCGCATGGGAAAAAATAAAGAAAAAGGAAAAGGAGCTAATTTTTTATATTGCTTTTGTATTACACCCTCTCATCCCTTTTATAAGTCACTCTTATTTAATTTAATTGAATCAAGGAATAACTGTTGACTCATTAAATATATATTAAATTAATAAAAATTTTCATTTTTACCTCATTTAAGTATTAATTACTGGAAGAAAATTTACAAATAAGTATTAATAGAAGACCCCTTCTAATAATAAGCACAAGAGGGAGTATTACTTTACTAAATTTCTCTCTTAGACACGTTAAGGAGATTAAGACATCCTAACAAAGTGGCGTATAAACTGGGAAGACAGGACTATGCTTTCTAGTTTCTACTGTGAATGTGAAGAGACAACTGTACTTATAGAGGGTTGGATTGAATTCAATAATTTGGATTTAATTTTCTTAGAAATATAAATTTAAAAGCCCCGTTGAAAATTTTATTGGTCTCACCAATAAGATTTTCAATGATAAACTTTTGCCCAATTTTCTTTAGTTCTTAATTTCTTTTTATAAGTTCATTTGTAAAAGAAATTTTTTGCCCCCATTATACCAGTTCACTTAGAGGTTATTAATGATTGTTTTTTAATTTCACCCTTATTTAATTCTCTTTAGTAAAAAATATAAGTCACTTGTAAAATAATTAATGTTCATTTTCTAATCTTGTTCATGTAATTAATATTTATTTCCAATTTTTCCCACATATTGAGTTTTCAAGCACCTTTTCTAATAAAAGTAAAAGTGAGAAATGATTTTAATTTATGATATATTTAATGAGTTAATTTTTCACTCCTTATTTTCCATAAATTAGTTGAAATGTCCCATATTATGGACGGAAGGAAATAAGAGAAAAATTGAAAATTTTTATGAATTTAAATCATATTTAATAACTTAAATGTCCTTTCATGACATGAGAATTAATTTAAAATTTTAAATAAACTTGTAATGAACACAAGACTACAAGAGTGGTACTACAACAGTGGAGCTGCAATGGAGAACAGAGCACATTCCGTTTAATGACTGAAATGTCTCATGACTAAATGAAGCAAAACTGAAACGCGTCTCTTGTGAGTTGGTGGTATTATGAAGGGAACACAGATATTTACATACATAGCTTAGCTACCTGGAAAAGTTGGACAAACTAACATCCACCCAACTAACTTTTATCCAGTTTCATGCATCTTAAAACACCAACCACCAATTGTAATTTCAAAGATATGGTGGCTCAATCTACAATACTAACTGATTCTACTACACTATTTCTTAACAAAGGAGAAACAGTTGAGCTCTGGCTCTGTACTCTGATTTCTGCCTTCTCTATATATATGGAGAACAAAAATTAAACTCAACCAAAGCGATGTATGATTCATTGAGCGCTCTGCGTGTGTGTGTTTATAGCATGGAGAAGATAAAACTTGGAGTGTTCAATCTTAAAAGGAGTGTAGAGAATACGAATTCAGCTCCTGAGTTGGTGCTTCAAATGTAGAAGAAGGATAAGAATGAACTGAAATTGATCTCCTCACTCCATTCATCTTCTCACAATTTCCCAAATTCTTATCTGAAACTTCACAATCTGCTCCATCTTCAATAGCCACAATCCCAGAATCATCGTCATTCCAACCCTCAATTGACTACTCTCTCCTTCTCCAACCTGGGAACTATCAACCCTACCACTACCACCCGAGTTCTCCATACGGATCTCGCCGACGACCTCAAGTTCAGGCACCGTCACGGCAGGTACCTCTCTCCCGGAAGTTTCACGAACAATCGGAGCTCGACACAAGGGGCAATTCTTCCGCGATCTCAGCCAAGTATCGATGCATTGAACGTGAAAAGCGTGGGTGCATTTAGGTAAGATTCGGAGGCTATCGTCTTCTTGAAATTCACCTAAACACACAGAACATTCCGTTCCTTCAATTAACCCATCGTCTTTTCTGTATTTGAAGATGGCGATTGAATCGATAACGGATTGCTGGAGACCGACGGTGTTGATGAACCAGATCGGATGGATAATTGGTGGTCCATCGTCGTCATCGGAGAACGCAGAATCGCCGCGAATATCAAACAAAATCGGTGAGTCGATTCTCCTATTGTTATAATATCTCCTCGAGAAGTAGTATCTTCCTATAAATTTTAGCACGACAAAGATAAGGACAAGCAGAGCAATTATGGAAGCTATGGAGGTCATCACGACTCGAAGAACATAGCTTTGATCAACATCGTGGCCAACGCCGGAGGAGATAATTGGCCAAGTGGCGGGCATCGGAAACGCCTCCGGCGATTGAAGAGGGGAAGGAATTGGACTGCATTTTCTTCCACAAGCCATGGAAGTATCAGTTGAATAGTAAAAACTATGGCAATTACAGAGAAACAGAGGAAGAGGAAGAAGATCAGTGATAAAACTTTGAACTCAGCACGAAGAAGAAAAATGAATATGAACACATTAAACCTAAACAATAACATAACGGCAATATGGAAATTTAATGGAAGCTTAGTTTCCGCTACAGATTGATAGGGATGAGATGGGAAGTAATATGGGAATTTCTTCAGTCCCTTTCAAGAATTCGGTTTCAGTGCTAACCACCGTGTGCTCAGCTCTCCATCTCATCAGATCTTAACCGTCTAAATCTGATTTTTGATGGTCTAAATAAATATGAGTTTTTTAAAATGATGATTTCTTAAATAAAAAATAATAATTAAAAAATTATCATTATTTTAGACTCTATAACCATTAAAATAATATTTAGGAAAACATAAGAAAATAGTTTTCCTACAATATGAGAAAATGTTTTCCCAAATGTTTTCTCATGTGTATGTAGGAAACTTGTTTTTCTTATGTAACATGAGAAAAACAAAGCCCATAATATTTATTAAAAAATATAGATATTTTAAAATTTTCATCTGGACCGTCCAAATCAAATCTAATGATCTAGATCTAATAAATTAGAAGAGCTAAGCATAATACTTATCCCTATCACTAAAACCCTATTGGCTCCATTCATGTTGCGTGAGAGCACTTTTCCTCTTTTTCCACATCTTCAATCCAAGTCAATGGACTTTAATAGAGTCGTCTACGCGTTATTTTTCACTTCAGTTACATTATTGTTAAAAAGAAGGAGTCAAAAATATTATTGTTTAATTCATGAATTCTTTTTTTAAAGTGATTCTTTTTATGTTTTTAACTTTCAAAATTAATTTTGATACTTACTCGTGCTTATTTTTTTGATTTGATTATATTTAGTGACTTCATATGAATTTCAAAAAATTTCTTGGTTAAATATGATAAATTATAAATGTTATTTGATTTAGTTTTAATTACATGAATTTAAAATAAATCATTTTCTTATATCTTTGCAATTTCAGGCTGCCTTAAAACATGCTGAGTTCTAATTTGCGGACTATTAAAATAGCCGTATAAAAATCTGGTTACCCATTAACCCCCTAGTCTTGGGTCTTCTCTATTCATTCAATTGTGAGATCATCAGATGTAATTATTATAATTTTTTTTTGGTCAAAATACACACACACACAAAAGATGTAGTTATGATTCAATTAGTACTCGTTAGGTTGTAAAGGTGTTCATGCGCACAATTAGGTAGAGCATGACCATTGCTTGATATCTAGCCTGAAAGATAAACGAGCAGCATTTTACAACAAACTGTTTGACTCTACTTAGTGAAAACCCGAATGATTTTGTATAATTATGAGAAAGAATTATATAAATTTGAAAGACAAAAATGGATTAAAATATTACATTTAGAACCAAAATAAACAATGCAACTAGCTTCTACATTTAGGCAAGGAGTATTTTAAATAAGGGAGAAATTAATAACAAAAAAAAAACATAAAAAAATAATAAAATCGAAAAATTACGTGATTTAGAATATTTAATGTACATACTTGTAATCTATAGTTTTACAATAATTTAACAATTATCTTTTTTGCCCCGAAGATTTAATAATAACTTGTTTGCTAGTCTTCCTGTTTAATGCTAATTAGATGAAAATCTACAAATATCATAGCTCAGAAAATATTCAACAACTTAATTTTGAATTTTTTAAATAAAATTAAATAAAAAAATAATATCAATTTTTTTTATGAAGTTATTTGACCAGATCATATTCTCTCAAAAATGTTTTTTGCTTTCACACTCAAGAAATTATACTCAAGTATCATGTAAAGGAATATCAACCCAATTAGTTGAATTGCACCATGGGCATTTTATTTTCATTTCCACTAGTTTTTAATTGATTTTGCCCGTTATGGTCCCGTAATTTTCCAGGCCAACGGGTTTGATGTTTTTCAATACAAAGTCGGTCAATGTATGAAAGTCTAGAGATGCGTTATTGGTACTAAACCAATTTGGTTCCTGTACAATTCAACAATAAATTTACATAATTAGTCAGGGAAATCTTGACAGTGTATAGACTAACATCTCAGAAGGGGAACAAAATAATTTTTAGTACAGGGAGGGGGTAAATAGTTTATTATGGTTGTTAGAGTCAGTTTTCCAAAATTAGACCACTCAAAAAGTGGGGTTGAATCAGTGCAATTCATTTCTGGCATAACGCAGCACAGTGATGCTGTAGATGCAGATTTCCTTTGGCGATCACCTCGTTTACCACAAATCAACATACAAACATGCAAAAATAGCAGAAATAAAGGGGAAATCATTTTCAGTGCTTGTTTAGATCAACTTATTTTAAGTGATTTTATGGCGAATACTTATATTATGCGCTCCCAAACAAGTACTAAACTTGAAGATGCGGGAGTGTCGCAATAGGCTGTACAGCAGACCCATATACTATACAAGAGCTTAAATTAGCTATACAAATATTACCTCAGTATACGTATTATGTACATGACTAAACCAGCTATGTAAGGAGATTGAGGAGAGAAAGGGCAATTTATATGATAGCCATGTGTATAGTGCTCAAATGGTTATAACAATCCTCACTAGTTCCAAAGAAATCCAGGCAAACCCAGCACACATGCTTCCCACACTTGCACTCAATGTGGTTGCACCCTTCTACCTTCTCAATTGTATAGCCACATGCAGGGCAGGTCTTGACATGTTCTTTCCCCTTGCACCATTCCTTGAGGGATGAGTCTGGATCCTCCTTGAACTCCTTGTATCTCTCACATGAAATGTATGGATGATACTCCAAGTGGCACCTCATACACGTCTCTGCATAACATGCTCCGCAGACAAATGGCTCGCTGGCAGCCTCAGGACTAGCTGCCCGGTAAACAGAGGGGCAATCAGGAGATGGGCAAAACCTGTACTTGCCCACACTAGAAGTTACAAAAGCTCCCAATGAGGCTCTAAAAAGTTCCTCCAACTTCTCGTTAGATAAAAGAGCTTTCAAATCTACAAGCAGAATGGGATCCCCACAGGTCTCATGCGTGCAGCATACAGGGAAACTACCTTGGTTTCTTATTGCAGATTCACATTGCTCCACCAGGCACATGCGACAGACCAGATGACCGCAGTTTTCGAGCCGATAACCATCCTCCACCTCACACAAGCAAATTGGGCAGTCCAGTCCAGTCCTTAGTCTCTCAACCAAATGATCACTTGAACGAGCAATCTCATGTATAAATTCCTCTACTTTTGGTTTCAACTCCATTTTACCGCGAACATAAATTATCTGTCGTCGTGTGTTGAGAGTAAAGTCAGCCTCTGGTATCTTCTCTTTCAGGCCTTGGAGATCTGGCCCAAAATTCTTAACCACTTGCTTCATCAAATCAGGAGGTAAGTCTCTCCCTCGAAGGTGGACTATTAACTGCTTGCTTTCATGGAGAGTGAGTAAAGACTGAATTAGCTTCTGCTGGGCCAACTCAATCTTCTCTGGGGAACCACATACCCGCAAAGTCAGGTTGTGCCGGTCAAAAAGAATGAATGTTGCCGTCTCCTGCTGTACTGAGTTTCTAAGATTAAAGCCGTCTCTGGACAATAGCTGTTGCAAAACCGGAGGAGAGAGACTCACGTGGACAATGGTTTTCCCCTTTGTGAGTTCTTCAAGAGGTCTCCTAACCTCCGCCACTGTCTTTGTGGCATTAGCTGTTAGTTTGATACGGTGGGAACCATTAGCAGTCATTTCTAGGTTCCACTCAAGACCTTTAAACATAAAAGTTCATGTTAGCACTAATATCACAATAAGAAATATATTTAAATGTGCAGTATATTTAAATAATCTGACTGTGTAAACAGGCTTCCAACAATCCATGTGAGTCTTACAAAAAAATAAAAAAACTGCAAGAGTGTACTTGAATCTTTTTCTGACACAATTTCCATTTCATTTGCACTAATTTTTTCAACCATACACTACAATATGCCTCACATTGAAGTCTCATGAGACTCAGTTACTGGAAAAGAAATGGAATTAATAAAAGCTTTTGCAAACATAACTTCCAGTTGCACAAACTATTCAGAAGAATAATACAAGAGCGGAAGGACTCATAAGCAAAATAAATGAATCACTTGTGTTCCTTCCTATTTTCCCCCAATATTCCAAAGTGCATCTCAACACAATAAAAATAAGAACAAAAATGATTTTTAACAGAATTTGGGAATAACTTTGAAGAATAACATGATGAGAATAAGCATAAGATATAATCAGATTATGAATCTTCACCTCAAAAAAGTGAACCGGGGATTGCAGCCATGTAGATTTGGTATAGAAAGAATAGATACACGAATTAAAATAAAAAAATAAACAAAAAGAAATTACAAGTGATGTACCCCTTATACAGCTGAAGCTAGCAAGTAACTTGTCCAGTGGTTCCTTAATCACACGATAAACAGGAGAAGGAAATGTCAAGGAGCTATGAAACAAATGCTGGCACTTTATCTTCTGCCAAGAAAGACAACCAGGCAATACTTTCCCTTCAATTTCCTCTAAAGCCTTCGCTGCCTCCAAATGTAATCTTCCATCAAAAGTGATCAAAGCTCTCATGAAGGAATCCTTCGGCTCAGGTGGATACACCTGAACATGGCAAGAAGAAGTGTGGGGATGCCTTTTAGGCATAAAAGGAGAAATTTCTTTTAGGAGCGCCTCCTCACAAACATTGCATGGGGGATTCTGAACAGCATCTCCTCTCACCAAGAAAAAATCCACAATCCTCCTACTTGTAGCAGTTCTTAGTACATCTAAAATTTCAGCATCTGAGAGTTCTTTATGAAGTCCACCAATCACAATACAATCCGAGCTCCTTCTGCTAGCTTCACAACGAACATACCTCCCTCCAATTGCAAGGTTATAGAAATCTTTTAAGATCAACTCAACATCCTTTATTTCACATTTAAGAAAGCCAAATCCCTTGCTAAATCTACGAGGCCAGCATAATTTGGCTTTAACAGCAGGGAATGAAAATGTTTTATCCCCACCACTAGTTGCCTGTGAATGAACTATTTTCAAGGATGAGCCATGAAACTCCTCTCCATCTAGCTCAGTAGCTCTTTTGGCTGCCGCAGGGGAGAGAAATGATATCCTGCCCCACTTCTCTTTATCTTCAAAATCCTGACCAACATTTGTAAACTTGTGCACAGCACAGATACAACCTGCAGAATTCTTTTCGAGGAACATCAAAAGTTCCTTATCACTAAATGCACTTATATTTGAATGACATACATCAACACTCAAGCATTGGTTTTCAACTTCCAAATGCTTTATCTCAGCACCAGATCCAAACAAAGCTAATGGTGATGTTACCCCAGACCCATGATACAAACATTTCTCCAAGCATTCAGTACGCAGCCATTTTTTCTCATATTCCAGAGCTTCATTAACCATTGCAATGGCCAATTCCATGTCACCTGAGGAGGCATAAAGCTGAATTTCATTCTGGTCAACATTGACTTCAACAAAGATACGTTCGTCCCTGCAAGCTGTTCTTATGCGTAACACAAGACCAAACAGATAACAGTTTCCTTTCCCACAAAACCTCTTGAGCAGAATACAGCCAAGACCGGTCCACATCTTCATTTGCAACTTCTTTCTTTCCATCCGAAATACATCAAACAATGGGGGAGGGTCAAGAGTGCATATTGATTCAAAGTCAACAGAACTCACACAGACCAAATATTGACTCGAAGCAGAGAGTATCTCACCAAAAACAACCCAGCTAGGTTTCCCAGAGAACACTAGCAATGAACAAGATGGGTGTAGTTGAACAAGCTGCCCAGTTAATGCTACTTCATAACCACGTTGATGGCATCCAGAGTACATGGCTACATTCTCAGAAAGTGAGGACAGTATAGCCCTTTTTAGATACTTATCACAATCAGAAGAGTTGTGAGGATCCCAACGCCAGTAGCTCGGAGTAACAACATCAAGTTCATACTCAAGGCAAGATTCCAAATCCTTAATGGTGTCTTGGCATCTCCTCATGGACTTGGCATTAATACTGTTTTCCCAACACCATTTGTTTTTCCTCTCTCGGGGCAAAGCTTCCCATTCCTTGTATACAGATAGAAGAGTAAAGAGGTCACCATCACAATGGCAAAACTGCACCTTACGACAATCAGATCTATGTTTATCATCTTCATTTCCTACTCTACAAAAGACGCTACTGGCATTGGCCATCATTGCTGCAAGAGTAAGACCTTCTTTGGCCATACTATACTGGCAACAACAAAGAATAAGTTTGCCAAGCCTAGGCTCAACACCCATTTTTACCAAGTACCTACCTTCTTCAGTTAATTCATAATTATTGTTGTTCAATCTAATTGCTCCTAATTGAATTAGATTCCTCAAAGCCATATCAATAGCACTAGGACTCGGAGCATCAACATAATCAAAATCCTGCACATTCTTCACTCCCAAGGCAAGTATCCTCAACACCGCTACACCAAGATGAACTCGTCGAATCTCAGGTTCTTGATTTGGTGCCATAGAATTATAATCAAATTCTGAGTAGAGTCTATAGCATCTACCAGGCTCAGTCCTCCCAGCACGACCAGCCCGTTGATTGGCAGAGCTTTGGCTGATCCAGCAAACTTTAAGCACATTCATTCCACTGCCAGGTTCATATCGACTATCTTTAACAAACCCAGGATCTATGACATACTTGACACCAGGAATAGTAAGCGATGTCTCTGCAAGATTAGTTGCAAATATCACTTTTCTTTTCAAAGGGACATTCTGGAAAACACATAACTGCTCTTCAGGTGAAAGCTTGCCATGTAAGGGCAGAGCAACAGCAGAGAGATCATGAAACTTTTCACAAGCCCATTCTACTTCCATCTGTGAGGTCAAAAAGGCAAGAATTGTTCCCTCTTTCTCTGTTCTATGAACTTCAGTTGCCATTCTTACAACATCAGAAGCATATGAAGCAACAATGGTAGGACCAGAGTGTCCAGCATATGCAGAAGGAATGTATCTCACATCAACCGGAAAGTTTCTCCCTACCACATGAAATATTCCACAGCCATAAAAGTAATCAGATAGCTGCTTCGTATCAGCTGTAGCAGACATAATGATAAGCCGCATTTCAACCCTCCTACAGAGCAAACTCTTGACCAATGCCAACAGTAGATCTGTATTTAAGATCCTCTCATGAGCCTCATCAATTATGAGGCAAGAGATCCCAGACAAATTATCATCACGCATGTACTGCTGCAATAGACAGTTGTCTGTCATGAATATTATTCCAGAATTGAACTCATTTGAGGATGAAAATGTTGGATAAAACTTAATTGAATCCACTTCATAGCATCCACTACTTTCTTCCTGTACCCTCAATGCCAATGACCTGGCAGCAATCTTCCGAGGCTGAGTGCATATAATGGATTTACTAGCACCGATGCCTGAATCAGCAAGAAACTGTACCAATTGTGTACTCTTACCAGAACCAGTCTCTCCAACTAAGACCATTATCTGTGAGCATATATAATATAGTTAGAAGAACAGTCAAAACAATATCTAAGTAGTGTCAGAATCTAGATGCTATATAAATCACAATAAAAATAGAATTCATTTGGCACAAACCAAAATTACTATCACCCTGGACAAAAAGAAAAGAGGAAGGCCAATATTGAAGTATCTCTTTGCATCACACTAAAATGCGTCATTCCTCACAATAGTTAGCAGTCTGCAATAAAACTTGCAAAACAATCATCTCTTCAGCTGTTTTCCTATTAGTGAAAATAATTAACAATTCAATCATCGCTTTAGCTCTCCATTAATCAAATACATGAAAAAAAATTTCCAATGCCAGACTGATAAGACCAGAAACGGAAGCTGTGTCCGTTGGACTCACGCCCTCATATGGCAATCCTCTCGAGTCAACAATAAACAAAAAGGGGTCAAATTCAAAAGCCTTTAAAAAACCCAAATTTCAAGTTACAGTGATGGCACGAAAGAGACGCCCTCCGCAGAGATTAGAACTTCAATCATTCCCAGTATGCATATACAGGATCAAGCAGCTGGATAACGCGAGCCACACACCAGAATTCAAAATTAAAGAGAAAACGATACGTTCAAATTTACATACAAGGTACCTGTTGAGAATGTATTTCCTGAAGAATATCCCTCCGGTAAGCATAAATGGGTAATCCCTCCTGAAGTCTGCGACGCTCCCGCATTATCATCATATGCATACGCCTCCAATCCGAAGTTTCATCAAACTTCAATTTTCGGAAAACAGAGATACCATCGTCATCCACCTTGCCGTCCTCGAGATGCCTCAATATACACTCCATAGCGAACTGAAACTCCTTTATTCTCCTTTCAATCAACTGTTTCTCTGAATCTAGCCCTTTTCTCTTTTCTCGGAGCCCGTCCAACGCGCCGAGTGAACTCGGCCTCTTGAGTAAATACGTTAAGTGCGCACTTTCCTTCGAGGCACGCTCACTTTCCTCACGCCATCTCTTGACTTCCTTGCCTTCCATTAAGCCCTTCACATGACTAGCAAAAACGGCCCGAAGTCGGTCACGCAGCTCGTCCATGTCGGAAGGCACGAGAACATGCGATTTGAGCTCTGGTGTAAAGCCATGAACTTCATTGAGACAAAACTCCCAAAAGAAAACGAAGGCCTCGAGCGCGTCGCACCACTGAAAAAAATTAAGGCGAGCGGCAACGTGATCACCGGGGAAAACACTGAAACTCTCGGGCTTGGACTTACATTTTGCGATCAAGTCCACGACATCCGCCCTGGTGAAATCACGGCGGGCAGAGCGGAGCAAAACGACGAAATTAGGTCGACGTGCGTGAGAAAAGTTGTCCGGGGGACGGTCCAGGCGTTGGTTGGGGCGAAATTCTGGTTTCCAGGGGGGACGAAAATTGGAGGGAGGGTGAGAATTTCGATGAAATTCCGGGTTTCGCGAGAAACCCGTATGGTTAATGGGTCGATAGGCTTTCCTCATGGCATAGATGAACGAAGCAGAAACCCTAGAAAAGAAGAAATTGTTCAGAGTGTAGGAGTCAAGAGTGAGTGAGTCTGTGCGAGAGGAGAGACAGAGACTATTCAAGGAGGAGAAAAGCGATGCGAGAAAGCGTATCAATTAAGAAGACGAAGGCTTGGCTAGATTAAAAAAAAAAAAAAAAAAACAGACGAAGACGACGACTAACTCGATGCTGTTATGAATATACTGATTATGTGGATGTCCATTGACTCCCGGTCTCCAAATATTACAAGATGACATGGGACCCACGCATAGTACCATGCATAGTAGTTTACTATTTGGTGGGACCCACACACAAAATAATACAACTCACGGGAATGCATTCCTACAGTTATGTAATTAGGGGAATATTACATCAAATGACCCAAAGTGGAAATTACACTAAAGGCCCATTTTCCTTCTATAAATAGAGGCCTTCTGTAAACATTCAGATAACACTGAAATGAGAACTTCTCTCTACTCTCTCTCTCTCTAAAATCTCTTGTTCTTGTATTTACTTTTCATCAGTTTTATATTACGTTATCAGCACGAAGACTCTACCAAGGTAAGATTTTATTACCATCTCCTTTACTATTTGTTTATTTTTTCTATCTGGGATAATCTTAACCATGATATGGAATTAAAGTTCTACTTTTACCGATTATTTTGAACATCAGGTTCCATGGTTCAGATTTGAGATTATTTACTATTTACTATTCACAGTAAATAGTAATTTTTACTATTCATGTTAATTTTACCTTTTTCAGTAATTTTATATTTCTATTTATTTTGACTCCTTTATGGAAGTCTAGATTTAATATTTCAGTAATTTATTTTTCACTATTCATTGTGAATAGTAACTTTACTATTCACGGTAAATTTATATTTTACTATTTACAGTAATTTATTTATGTTTATATATTCTTCTCACTCCCTATTTATTAATTTATGGTGGCAACATTAAGCTCCATTTGTAATTTAATTTTACTGTTTTATTTATTTAATTCATGGTGGCGATACTAAGCTCCATTTGTTTAATTTAAATTCTTTACTTACTGCTTTATTTATTTCATGGTGGCGATATTAAGCTCCATACTGACTTTATTAATATTTACATTATGCCACTAACATTTAAATTTATGTTACTAACATTTATTTATGCATTTATTTACCTTTTATGGTGGCAACACTAATATTAGTGGGCTCCATTTATTTATGCATTTATTTACCTTTTATGGTGGTGGCACTAATAGGGCTCCATTTGTTTATCTTAATTCTTTACTGTTGTCTATATATTATATAATATATGCATCATCTTTCTTACCTTCGGATGAGATAGGTCTTGCTGTGAGTTTACTCCCATTCCTATCTCATCTTATTTTTATTTTCTTAGCATGTTTATTTACCGTTCTTTAAATTATGTTTTAATTTATAATAAGATTTTATAATATGATTCTAATTATTTTTATTATTTTTAGTTCAAATCATGTCTTCCAACCTTTCAAATCTTGAATTTAATGCTCTTGACATCACCGGGAAGAATTATCTATCATGGGTTTTAGATGCTGAAATCCATCTTCAAGCAAAGGACTTTGGAAAGGCTATATTGCCAGGAAATGATGCGTCCCCTCAAGTAAAGGCTAAAGCTATGATTTTTCTCCGACACCACATTCATGAAAGTTTGAAAACTGAATATTTAACGGTGAAAGATCCATTTGAATTGTGGACTAGTTTGAAAGATAGGTATGATCATCAGAAAACGGTGATTTTGCCTAGAGCTCGTTATGAATGGATTCATCTCAGGTTACAAGATTTTAAAACTGTAAGTGAGTATAACTCAGCTGTTTTCAAAATAAGTTCTCAGTTAAAATTATGTGGTGAAAAAATAACTGATGAGGACTTATTAGAGAAAACTTTTTCTACCTTTCATGCTTCGAATTTGCTTTTACAACAGCAATATCGTGAGAAAGGTTTTAAAAAATATTCTGAGTTAATCTCATGTTTACTAGTAGCCGAGCAAAATAACGAGTTATTATTGAAAAATCATGAAAATCGTCCCACTGGATCTTCTCCATTTCCTGAAGCGAATGTGAGTGTACGGAATGATCATGGTCGTGGCCATGGTCGCGGTCGTGGTCGTGGCCGTGGTCGTGGACGCGGACGTGGAAATCGTGGAGGTAGAAATAATCATGGTCCTTATCATGGTGGAAGAGGTTATTATAGTCCTTATACCCACCAGAAAAAGATGAACAATGAAGGACAAAAGAATGATAAAGAAGGTCCTTCAAAAGTTGTTGAACATAAATGTTATCGGTGTGGTATGAAGGGACACTGGGTACGTAATTGTCGTACACCAGAACATTTAGCGAAACTTTACCAAGCCTCTATAAAAAAGAGTGTTAATAATGTGGAATGTGATGATAAGGCTCATAAAGATAATGATGTCAATGAGCCAAATGATGATGTTATGTCTCACTTGGAGGTGGAAGATTTTTATGATTAAATAAGTTTTGCAAAAATTGTAATAATTATTTTGTTTCGTTCTGACTTGTTGCCAATTATGTATAATAAATATGTTTTTAATGCATCTTCTATATTGAATATGTTTTGATGCATTTCTTTTCTTTTAATGAAGCTCATGGACATTTCAAATATTGCACACAAGAATGAAGATATATGTCTCATTGATAGTGCAACGACACATACAATTCTTAAAGATAAGAAATATTTTTCACATCTAACAAATTGTAGTACAAGCATCAATACCATAGTGGGTAATACAAGATTGATTGAAGGCTCTGGAAGAGCAATAATAATATTATCCAATGGTACGAAATTTGTTATTAATGATGCTTTGTATTCCTCTAAGTCTCATAGAAATTTGTTGAGTTTTAAAGATATCCGTCGAAATGGATATCATATTGAGACTATAAATGAGGACAATAAAGAATATCTACAAATTGTTACTGTTAGATATGGTGAAAAATATGTTCTGGAGAAATTACCTATGTTATCTTCTGGTTTGTACTATTCAAGTATTAGTACAATTGAAATAAATGTTATGGAAAACCAGAAGCATGTTGATAAAGACATATTTATTGTTTGGCATGACCGGTTAGGCCATCCCGGGTCAATTATGATGCGACGTATAATAGAGAATTCATGTGGACATAACTTGAAACAGAAACAAATACCAAAATCCCATGATTTCTCATGTGATGCATGTTCCAAGGGAAAATTAATTATTCGGCCATCACCAACCAAAGTAGAAAGTGAGTCTCTCACATTTCTAGAACGGATACAGGGAGATATTTGTGGGCCAATACACCCACCATGCGGACCATTTAGGTATTATATGGTTTTAATTGATGCATCAACTAAATGGTCGCATGTGTGCTTATTATCTTCTCGAAACCTGGCGTTTGCGAGATTACTTGCTCAATTGACAAGATTAAGAGCACATTATCCGGATTATCCTATCAAGAAAATACGTCTTGATAATGCTGGTGAATTTACTTCACAGACTTTTAATGAATATTGTATGTCCCTTGGAATTGATGTTGAACATCCTGTAGCACATGTTCATACGCAAAATGGACTTGCAGAATCATTGGTAAAACGATTGCAACTTATTGCAAGACCTTTACTTTTGAAATCTAATTTACCAATTTCTGCTTGGGGCCATGCCATTTTGCATGCAGCAATGTTAATTCGCATCAGGCCAACTAGTTATTTAAAATTTTCCCCCTTACAAATGGTTTTTGGTGAAGAACCTAATATTTCTCATATACGGACCTTTGGATGTGCAGTATATGTGCCTATAGCACCTCCACAACGTACTAAAATGGGTCCTCAAAGAAGAATGGGAATTTATGTTGGGTATAAATCTCCTTCAATTATAAAATATTTAGAACCTTCTACAGGAGATTTATTTACTGCACGATTTGAAGATTGTCATTTTAATGAATCAGTTTACCCAACATTAGGGGGAGAAAATAAGCAGTTGAATAAAGAGATTAGCTGGAATGAATTATCATTGGCTCATTTTGATCCTCGTACAAAACAATGTGAACTAGAAGTTCAAAAGATAATTCATTTACAGAATTCAGCTAATCGAATGCCAGAAGCATTCACTGACCCAAAGAAAGTGACAAAGTCACATATTCCAGCTGCTAATGCTCCTATTCGAATTGATGTCCCTGTAGGACAACCGATTACAAATGAATCAAAAGCACGCCTTAAGCGTGGTAGGCCTATCGGTTCCAAAGATAAAAATCCTCGAAAAAGAAAAGAAGCTAAAATTATAGATGGCCAAGTCGAGGATAATCAAGAAAAAAGCGTAGCTCTGGATGAGCCACTTCATCAAGAGAAATTATCTCCAGAGGAGAATATTGAGGCCCCAGAAGAGATCCAGGTATCTGAAATGTATGAAAATAATGAGATCTCAATAAATTATGTCACAAATAATATCAAATGGAACCGTAATGAAGTCAACATTGATGACATTTTTGCTAATCATATGGCATATGATGTGATGAATGAAGAAGAGGATCATGAGCCAAAATCCATGAGAGAGTGCCAACAACGAAAAGATTGGCTCCTATGGAAAGATGCCATTAATGCAGAATTAAAATCATTGGCAAAACGAAAAGTATTTGGACCTATAGTCCATACACCTAAAGATGTAAAGCCAGTTGGATATAAATGGGTTTTTGTACGGAAAAGAAATGAAAAGGGTGAAATTACAAGGTATAAAGCACGCCTTGTAGCCCAAGGCTTTACACAAAGACCTGGCATAGATTTTGAAGAAACATATTCACCAGTAGTGGATGCAACTACTTTTCGTTATTTAATTAGCCTAGCAGCAAATGAAAGGCTTGATTTGCATCTAATGGATGTTGTGACTGCCTATTTATATGGTTCACTTGATAGTGATATCTATATGAAAGTTCCTGAAGGACTCAAGATGCCTGAAGCATTTAATTCAAATTCACGAGAACAATACTCGATCAAATTAAATAAGTCCCTGTATGGCTTGAAACAATCAGGGCGCATGTGGTATAATTGCCTTAAAGAATATTTGTTGAAAGAAGGGTATAAAAATGACCCGATATGCCCATGCAGTTTTATAAAAAGATCGAGAAATGAATTTGCTATAATTGTTGTTTATGTTGATGATATCAACATTATTGGAACTCCTGAAGAGATTACAAAAGCCATTCATTGTTTGAAGAAAGAATTTGAAATGAAAGATTTAGGTAGGACAAAATTTTGTCTTGGATTACAAATTGAGTACCTGAAGGACGGGATCTTTGTACATCAAGAAACTTATACAAAGAAGGTCTTGAAACGATTTTATATGGATAAGTCACATCCATTCTGTACTCCAATGGTTGTAAGATCTTTGATAAAAGAAAAAGATCCATTCCAACCCCAAGTAATTAACAAAAAAGGTGTAGAACAATTACTTGGTCCAGAAGTGCCATATCTTAATGCTATTGGGGCACTAATGTATCTTGCTAATCACACAAGACCTGATATAACATTTGCTGTTAATTTATTAGCAAGATATAGTTCTGCACCAACACAAAGGCATTGGAATGGTGTAAAGCGTATTTTTTTTACCTCAGAGGTACTATGGATATGGGGTTATATTATTCAAATGTATCTAAACATGAACTGATTGGTTATTCAGATGCTGGATTTATGTCTGATCCACATGATGGAAAATCACAAACAGGTTATGTATTTACATGTGGAGGTACAGCAATTTCATGGCGATCTATGAAACAAACTATATCAGCCACTTCATCTAATAATGCAGAAATCCTAGCAATGCATGAAACAAGTCGAGAATGTGTGTGGTTGAGGTCAGTAATTCATCATATACGAACTACTTGTCATTTATCTTCTGGTAAAATGGTTCCAACAGTTCTATATGAGGATAATACTGCATGTATTGCCCAACTTAAAGAAGGATACATCAAGGGCGATAGAACGAAGCATATTTCACCAAAATTTTTCTTTACTCGTGATCTTCAACAGAATGGTGAAATAGATATCCAGCAAATCAGTTCAAGAGAAAATTTGGCAGATTTATTTACCAAGTCACTTCCAGAAGCAATCTTTGAGAAGCTTGTCTATGGTATTGGTCTTCGAAGACTTAAAGATCTCAACTGATGTTATCAGAGGGAGTAATACTGATGTTGTCAACAGGGGGAGTTGATACACGTTGTACTCTTTTTCCCTTTTCTAGGTTTTGTCCCACTGGGTTTTTCCTAGAAAGGTTTTTAATGAGGCAGCACTGGATAGTGTATCAATGAGTGATGTACTCTTTTCTTTGGCTAGGTTTTTATCCCACTGGGTTTTTCCTAGTTAAAGTTTTTAATGAGGCACATTCATAAATGGACATCCAAGGGGGAGTGTTATGAATATACTGATTATGTGGATGTCCATTGACTCCCGGTCTCCAAATATTACAAGATGACATGGGACCCACGCATAGTACCATGCATAGTAGTTTACTATTTGGTGGGACCCACACACAAAATAATACAACTCACGGGAATGCATTCCCGTGAGTGTACAGTTATGTAATTAGGGGAATATTACATCAAATGACCCAAAGTGGAAATTACACTAAAGGCCCATTTTCCTTCTATAAATAGAGGCCTTCTGTAAACATTCAGATAACACTGAAATGAGAACTTCTCTCTACTCTCTCTCTCTCTAAAATCTCTTGTTCTTGTATTTACTTTTCATCAGTTTTATATTACGTTATCAGCACGAAGACTCTACCAAGGTAAGATTTTATTACCATCTCCTTTACTATTTGTTTATTTTTTCTATCTGGGATAATCTTAACCATGATATGGAATTAAAGTTCACACTCCATAGCGAACTGAAACTCCTTTATTCTCCTTTCAATCAACTGTTTCTCTGAATCTAGCCCTTTTCTCTTTTCTCGGAGCCCGTCCAACGCGCCGAGTGAACTCGGCCTCTTGAGTAAATACGTTAAGTGCGCACTTTCCTTCGAGGCACGCTCACTTTCCTCACGCCATCTCTTGACTTCCTTGCCTTCCATTAAGCCCTTCACATGACTAGCAAAAACGGCCCGAAGTCGGTCACGCAGCTCGTCCATGTCGGAAGGCACGAGAACATGCGATTTGAGCTCTGGTGTAAAGCCATGAACTTCATTGAGACAAAACTCCCAAAAGAAAACGAAGGCCTCGAGCGCGTCGCACCACTGAAAAAAATTAAGGCGAGCGGCAACGTGATCACCGGGGAAAACACTGAAACTCTCGGGCTTGGACTTACATTTTGCGATCAAGTCCACGACATCCGCCCTGGTGAAATCACGGCGGGCAGAGCGGAGCAAAACGACGAAATTAGGTCGACGTGCGTGAGAAAAGTTGTCCGGGGGACGGTCCAGGCGTTGGTTGGGGCGAAATTCTGGTTTCCAGGGGGGACGAAAATTGGAGGGAGGGTGAGAATTTCGATGAAATTCCGGGTTTCGCGAGAAACCCGTATGGTTAATGGGTCGATAGGCTTTCCTCATGGCATAGATGAACGAAGCAGAAACCCTAGAAAAGAAGAAATTGTTCAGAGTGTAGGAGTCAAGAGTGAGTGAGTCTGTGCGAGAGGAGAGACAGAGACTATTCAAGGAGGAGAAAAGCGATGCGAGAAAGCGTATCAATTAAGAAGACGAAGGCTTGGCTAGATTAAAAAAAAAAAAAAAAAAAAAAAAACAGACGAAGACGACGACTAACTCGATGCTTCAATATTTGAAAGCATATAGGAGTATGAATTAATTACTCCCATGCACGGCAGAGTACCTTGCTTGGCAGGCTTTTTTACGGTTAACCTGTAAACATTAAAAACCATTAGGTACCGTTTGGTTCAAAGAACTTGTGAGAGAACTTGTGAGAGTTCAGGGAACATAATAGAGTTCTTATTTGTAAATCTGTTTGGTGTCCTTCTTTCCCATCAACATGAATTCCCTTCTGGCGCCATCTTCACACAAATATGGGAAATTGAAATCCCTTCAAAATTGGCGGGATCTCAAAATCTTTCCGGGAAAGTGAAATTTTGGGACAAAAAAACCCCTCTGAAATATAACCCAGATGCAAGCTGAAGGAGTTGAAGGACAGACTTGGCGAAACAAGCTCGCAGCAATTTCAGATGCGAGCTAAAGGAGCTGAAGGACGGAAGTGGTGAAACAAGCTCGCAGCAACCGTTGAAGGTGGAAGCAAAGCAAGAGGCAGTGACGAATCAAGCCCTGGTCATTTCTTCTTTGAGCTGTATGAAGGTTGAATCGAGTAAGAGGTAAGAATGAATAGAGAGTTGGGGATTGATGTGTAATTACAATTTGGGAAGGAAGTTTGGTATTTTAAAAAAAAATGCAAAAAATGTGGGATTCCCAGTGCTCTGTTACTTCTTCAATGTTCCTTTTCTTTTCCTTCTTCCGGAGCTTCTTCTTCAACTTTTGACCATCGCCATTAACAAGCTCGCAGTTGTTTTGTGGCTCTTTTACTTTTGCTTTTGCCTCTAAATCGGTTCTTCTCTTCTTTGAGCCATCAGCTGATATGTTGTTTTGTCAGAAAAGACGTTCGAACGTGTTTATTATGTTTGCATCTGAGTTCGAACTTCACCATGAAGTTTGAACTTCTACAGGGGCATTATGGAAATTTTACCCTAACTTCCCACTTACACAACACCCAATTCTTTTAATCAAACATTTTATTTTCCTGTAACTTAAGTTATGTTCCTATGTCAACCATACAACTTAAATTTTTTAAGTTCCCTTTTATCTTCCCTTCCCTTCATTTCCCTTTTTTAATACTCCCTAAACCAAATGGGACCTTACTCAACTCCTACATGTTACCCCCTACATTCCTTTGTATAAGAATATGGTTGGAAATTTTAGTTAAAAACAATTAATGTATTAAAAAAAATTTATACACATAGTAGGGGAGGGGGGCAAGGTTTGAATCCTGGACATAGGGGAGGGGAGCTAAGCTCTCATGCCACTGCATTACTAAGGCACTGGCGCATTAATATAGTAAAAAGGATTGTAAACGCAAGAAAAAAATAAATAAATATGAGAGAAATAATAGGTCATTGGGGTTGTGAAAATTTAGTATATTATCATTCAATACGGGTGATTAAATAAAAGTAAAAACTAAGATACTCCCTCTGGTATTAATTATAAGATATCATAGTTGATTTTTTTAAAGAGATTAAGGAAGTTAATTAAATTACTTTAGAGTACTTTTATTTTTATTTCTTTTCTTCAAACTAATTAATTTGACTAATAAATTAATATATAATTCAAAAATACACAACATATGAAATAATTAAGTAATTTATTTAACTTCCTTAATCCTTCAAAAAAAATCAACTATGTCTTATAATTAGGATCGAAGATAATATACTCTAAATGTTTCTTATAGTAAAAAGGAACGGAGCATGTATGCGGGAGTCATTTTTTTATTAAAAATAAATGGAGGGAATATGAATTATTTCCCAGAATGGTGAAAGACAAATTCATTTTGGACTGAAACTTCATCACACTTTGAAAGACTTCTTTAGAATCTTTCACCTTCAAGCAAGAGTTTTAAAGCTATCATGTCTAAAAGTGAAATAGTTATAGGAATCCTCCACCTTCAAGCATGAGTTTTAAAGCTACAATATAAGAATCTAAAGGGTAATTTTGTCAATTTCGCTAGATATTCTGCATGACATTCAAGTTTCAACATGTGCAAATTGAGCAAGACAAATAGGCTCTCAATTAAGATATTTTATTTTTATTTCCTACGGATTGTATTATTTAAAAAAGTCAATTTGTATTTTTCAGATTATTATGAAGATTTGATATATCTTTTAGATATTTTGAATTATCATAAGAATCTTTTAAATTTATTGGTAATTTTATTTTTAGGATATTATTCTAGATATATGAATTGTCAAATAAGGACCTCAAGTATATTATTTAAGGAACATGATAGAAAAATATCATTTAAACTTTAAAATCTTGTTGATAATAACAGTAATAGGATTAACAAGAACAATAAAACAATTGACAAGTCCTTTTATTGGAAAATCATCTATTTGGGATTTTAAAATTCAAGTGGTATTTTTCTTATTATTTAATACCCTACTATTATAATTGATTTAATTATTTTTAGATGGTATTTTATTGTCAATATCTTAGAATATCTTTTTTTTTAAAGTTGTATTAGGGCTAGAAAGTTTATCTATTTATGAGTCAAGTTATTTAAAAATAATTGAAATAAGAAGTTTTCTTTTTTGCAAGTTTAACTTGTAAGTGTGTATTCTAGATAGAATGTGGTGAAGTTGCAAGAGTATGATCATTTCTTGTGGAGCCTTTATAGATAAGGATCTAGAGACGAATTCGTATAGGGCTTTAGTTGACTACTTCCTATGTTTTCAAGTTTTGTTGTACAATTCTTGCATCAATAAGTTATTTTAGAGTTTTAACCACTTCAACAAAACTAAAGAAGAGTGGTTAACTCATTATATTTATTTTAATTTTTTTTATAAAAATCAACATTGTCCCTATTTTTTTTTTTTTTTTTGCGTGAAACCTTACCTCTTGCTGTTGAAACTTTTTGGTAATTAAATATTTCCTTGTGATAATAGATAATTCTCTGAAGTTCTTTTAGATAGTGGCTTATATTGTGAAGGGATAGAATATACCCTCATGTTACTTCAATACATCATCTGAGACATTGAAAAGCTTATGAAAAGTTGTATTTATTTTCCTAATATTTGTGGTTTTATTGATACAATGAAAAGGATTAGGGGAAAAAAAAGGAACAACACCACCACCACCAAAGCCTTTTTTCACTAGGTAGGGCCAACAATGTACCTCTTGATCTGGCCAAACCGGCTAGATTGGACCAGTTAAGTGACAAGTTTACCAATTTTTGACTGAAATCAGCTAGTCCACTTTTAATAACTATGCGAAAAATAGATGAAGCCAAAACTAACTTAATTTTATTGATATCATTATATGTAATCACTGTGAATGTTTTTTTATTTTTTTGCATGACAGCACATTCTTCCCAACATTTTCACCTCAGCTAACCCCATTTTATCTTCATCTTGAAAAAAGAGGGTAAGTTAAATAAAATTTAATAATACGAGTGGAAAATTGTTGCCATAGATCGAAATTATTGAAACTTGGAAATGACTTCTATTATCGATGAAAAGAAGTAAATTGTCTTTGGGAGAATGAGACAATAGAGGACAGAATTGAAATTGTTCGCATTGTAAACGATTTTACTTTTTAGACATGATTGGTTTGAAAATCTGGAATGAAGTTGAATGATTTTAAAGAATTTATTCAAGGTGTGATGACGTTCCAAAGTTGTTTAGTCCAGGATGAATGTGAACCCTCCATGTAGCATTTGAGTAATTTTTTTTACTATTTATAGGCTAAGGATAAAAAACCTTTTTTTTAAAAAAAAAAAAATCTCTCTCATATATTTATTATTGTTTTGAAATTAGGCATATAAAAATATTTTAAGAAGATCATATTATATATTTTAATAATTTATTTATCTTCTTTAATCTCTATAAGTTATATAGATATGTCTTATATGCATCATAGACATAGAAGTATTGGTGTTCTTATTCATTTGTAAGTGAATTATAAGAGTATAAATATCTAAAACGAGTGAGCCTAGTTGATTAATTTTTAAATAAAAATATTCTTAATAAAATTTATAGTATTTTACATATTTAAAATTTATAACTAAAATTTTCTATATTTTTAGGATCAAGAAAGGAAGTATTTGCTTTTTAAAAAAAGAAAGAAAGAAAGAAGAAGAAGAAGAAGAAGAGGCAGCAGCAACCAACAAGTAGTTTTTCCATAGTGTTAGGATCAGTTTGGTGTGAGTGCTTTATAGGGGAGGGGAAGGAAAACTTTTATAACCTTAATTTTTTTAAAAAAAAAAATTAAAGAAGTAGGGTTAAAAAATTTTCATAAGAAGAAAATATAGGATAAGAGAATAAAAAATGATTAAAAACTTGTAACTTCACCATTCTCTTTATTTTTTCAACTCAACATTTTTTTCTCTCCCTCACTTTCCTTCTTCTCCTTTCAAAACAAGCCCTTGAGGATGGTAGTCCAAATAAAGTAGGAGTACTAATTTTTTTTTTTGGTACAAAAGACTAATAATCCCTAATAATATTAATATAAGAGATATTTTTTTTACCAACTAATATAAAAGGGATATATATATATATATATATATATATATATATATATATATAAATTAAAAAAGTGAGTTAACATGACATGAATTTTTTAAAATATTTTAGTTATCTTTCTTAATTTTATTTTTTTTCTCCTTAATTATTATAAGAGAATATCAATAGGGGATAACTTAGTAAAAAAATTTCAAATAGAAAAAATATTTTAAATAAAAGATTGATATGAACTCTTCCAATATAATCTATATTAAGCATGGAGGGGTCTACCGAGGTAATAATATTTTTGGTACAAAGGAGGACAAACAATTTTTTGATACAAGGGAGTACTAATTAATTGGTTGGTGTCTGGCTCCCCACCGACGAGCTTCTCCATTGGAACTTTAGCTTAGAAACCACCGAGTGGAGTTTGTACTTTGTACCTAAAATAGTAGACAAGAGGCATATAAAATTGTTTGCTCTGTGCCCTTTTCCTATTAGAAATAAATAATTGCTGGCAAAACATAGAAATATATTATTAATGATTTATATTAAAGAGAGATAAATTAAAAAGATTTCAATTTTCAACAAGTTTATAAAAAGGGTTAAGGTGCAAAAATACACATGTGTTTTTTTTATTTCCATAATTTATTTTATTTTTTTAAACTCCTTAGTATATTTTTTAATTAATTATTAATAAATGAGTATTTATCCATTTACAATTTGATATTATAAATACTATATATAATTAAACATAATTTTAATTTTTGATCTATCAAATTAACCAAAAATTATTTAAATAATTTTTCAATCAAAGCCGAACAAAATTATTTAATTTTTATTGCATTAAGAAATATGCAATATAAACATTTGTAACTCTAAATGAGTTATTTTTATTTATATGATGAATGAAAGTAAATCAAGGAATATTATACACTTATAGTTATAAATTTGACCTATAAATACTCATTTATCAATTATTAATTAGAAAATTTAATAATAATTTTTTTTTAAAAAAAAGAAACTAAATCATGGAAATAAAATTTTTACCGTTTTTACCCATTGAATAAATCCTCCTTTCCAAAATGATATATCACAAGAAAAAATTATACCTTGAGAAATAATAATTTTTCTTTAATTGAAATAAAATTATTCAATTAAAAAAATTGGTATTCGGCGCTCTTTTTGCTAAATCACATGTGTATTTTTACATCTTTGAAAGTTTTTTTTAAAAAGTCAAAGTTAACAGTCAAAGTCAAATTTAATAGTCAAAGTCAAACTTAATAGTCAAACAGTAATTTTGTACTTTATATGTAACCATGTATGTACTTTTGCATCTAAAGAAAACACTTGGTGTTGGGCGCTCATCGGGATAAAGAACATATATGTACTTTTACACCTTAACCCTTATACAATTTGGAGGGACCAGAGTGAATTTAAATTCTAGTTTCCAATGAGAACAAAAATTAGAGAGAGGATGAGAATTTCAATGAAATTCCAAGTTTGCTAGGTTAGATGATTCTGCCGGATCTTTTTTCTTTTTTAATGTTCAAAATTGGTGGGAACCATTTTCTAGTGTCTAAGGAAAATGGGTCAAAAACCCAAATGCCCCTGATGTGATGTTGAATTTGATATAAAGAGGTTAAAGATCTTAATGGGAATTCACATTGCCAAACCTAGAGAAAATGAAGGGAGTTGATGAATAGAGAGGGTGAACAGCTTTTTCCGATGACGAGGCATCATATAAATCTCGATGAACATGTAGGGCGATGTGGTTGTTGTGTTATTGTTTGCATTGAATGTGATGCACCTATGGTCTTTAGTTGTTTGTGTTGAGTTAAGTGAAGAGGCATTTGCTCGCCGAAACTAATTCGGAGCAAATGGAGGTGGTGTGCACTCCATGGCTAAGAGAAATGTTTGTAGATTACAGCCTTACCATAAAGTATCCATGTCGTGAACGTGGCTAAATATGCGATTCTCCACACAAAGAAACTGGTCTTGACTAGATTCAATTAGTAGGTGTGCAACAATTGAGAGTGAAGTTAGATAACTATCTTATAACCATGACGTAGCCGAAAGTTAAATTAGACTATAGAAAGTGGTTGTGACCATGAGCAAGTGATGGGTATATAATAGTTAAGAATAAAATTGTTTTGGCCATGCTTAATGTGTAACATCATTTTTCTCAGCACTTAGAGTTAACTATAGCTTAAGTTTTATTTAGTGAAATAATTAGAATAAATTAATAATTTAAAAAGAAGAATCAAGTTCTAAGAAAATTCTATAAAAAAATTATACAAATGAAATACTTCCTAGAAATAATTATTTTAAATATATGGTTGTGTGTATCTTATCATTGGGATAAGTAATATATATATATATATATATATATATATATATATATATAAAGTGATGCTAGAAACATGAATATTAGTATTTTTAAAAAATAAAAATAAAAATATTACTTTAATGGGGGGGTTTAACTCTAACCCTACCCCTATAAAATCTGATTTTCTTCTCACTCCTCAAGAATCTCTTAGTGTCATTGCTCCACACTGGTTTATTTTTCCACTTTAATTTCTTAGCTCCAAGTTTTGAGACCCAGAGCAGACTGAATGGTCAATCGATACTAAGGCAGGTCAAACATGTGCATTAAACTTTTTTTTTTTGAGTCATTTTGGGCTGTTGTTCATTTGTTTTTGGGCCTCCAACCATTGCCAGGTCAGAACCTAGAATGGTTTTTCAATAACTATCCAACCCAATAAACATGTCCAAAACAAATTATGCTACAAAATATATTTTTAAAAATATGATACTGTAAAATATATATATATATATATATTATATGGCGCGTGCACAAACACACATATAGTTACAAAATCCAAATGAAAATCTAATCATGCACCCGATTGTATGCTTTAGGGTGTGTTTGGTTTAGGAGTTGGGGGGGGGGAGGAAAAATGAGGGGAGGGGAGCAAAAAATTTCTTCTCTGCCCTCCCCTTACTTTGGTTCCCTCCAAATTGAGGGGTTTGAATTGGAAGCCAACAAACTTTGACTAATTTACCCTAATCAAATTTATGAAATTCCTTTGAATATCGTCATTGAAAAAATAGAACTAAGGCTAGTTTTAGTGAATGTTATAGTTGGCTTCTTCTCATGCATCATATGCATATGCATCAATAGCAAACTAATTACTATTCATATTTGTAAATGGAAGAAATCACCAAGAGATGGTGAATTGGAGATTTTAAAAATTCTTTTTGAAAACACCCAAGTTCTAGACTGAAAATAGAGTATGACAAAACAAGAAAAGAAAAGCTTGACATAATAAGATTTATACTGGTTCGGTTCTAACCTAGGACTTGCTTCCCCTTACACTTTGTAATTAAATAACCCAACTCACAGGTTCCACAACCTTGAGTTCTCTCAAATGATTAATCAAATGATTTTTAAAAACAAACACTCTTAAAGAATAAATATGAATAAACACTGAAGTTCAAATTATATTATGCAAAACAAAGAATCAAACAAGAATGTAATTAGTTGTAATCGTGTGTTGTTGTTGTTGTGTGTTGTTTTTCGAATCTTCTATGTATTTGTAATCAAGCAAGGAGACTAGTCATTGCATTTTCTTCTCTTTGATTCTTCAATGTTCAGCTTGATATCTGAAATATGACAATTGCATATATTTCTTCGTTTGTTCAATTCTTAGCTGAAGTCTTGATTTAGTTGTTGCAGATGGTCTTCTAGCATTCATGTCATTTCATAAGTTTTATTTGATCGTTGGAGAATGATCTGGATGATCTGTAATGGTTAGAGCCAAACCATTGGGATTGAGGAGAAAGTTCAGACTTGTTCTTGGTTCTTCATTAATTGCATTTAACCTAGATTTGATTTCACCTTGATCCTTGATAAATTCATTTAAAACTTATGAATAAATCGATCAAGTATAATAGGGATTAATAAAAAGTGAAATCATGAAGTATATAGTTTAAACAGGATCAAATCACAGATTTCAAAAATTAGAGTTTCAAATTGTTTGACGCAAACTTGAGTTTATATAAACAAACTAGAGGTTTGTTCATGCCATTGTAATTTAGATTTTTGAAACAGTGCAAAACTTGAGTCATTAAATATCACACTCGAGTTTAGTTCATTCTAGGAATGACCATCACAATTTAAAGTTTGAAATTCATTTTGAGCATATGAGTAAACTCGAGTCATTTAGTGACTAACTCGAGTTTCTTACTTTTGATGAGAAACTAAGTTTAATCCACAAAGCTCAAAACTGGAGTTTCCAAGGCTTAACTGGAGTTTTCAAGTTTAAGAAATAGAGCATAGCTCTTTATTTGACATAAACTCGAGTTTCTTTTGTAAGCGAAGAGCTTTTAAATCTCTCTACCTGATATAAAGTCGAGTTTACATTATTAAACTTGAGTTTTGTAAGTTTATAGAAAACATTGATAACTCTTTGTAAATGAAAAACTGGAGTTTATAGATGTAAGCCGTAGTTTTGAGTTGAACATGAAATCTTTGAAAACTCTTAGTTTGATTCAAACTCGAGTTTGTAAACTTAAACTCGAGTTTTCTTAAAACATAGAAAACTATTCATAGCCGTTGGGTGTAAAACTAAGGTTCAGAATATCAAACTGTAGTTTGCTTAACTTTAAAATATTGAAGTGTTTATGTTTTCCACAAACTCGAGTCTTTCAATACAAACTCGAGTTTGCCTTAGTGTAGAAAAACTTTGAGAGCTCTTTGCTTAACATAAACTGCAGTTTGTAAATGCAACCCGTAGTTTGCTTTTAAGTTCATAAAACTGAGCTACTCTGTCAAGTCCAAACTCGAGTTTTGGAACTCTAAACTCGAGTTTGTCTTGGACAGTTGTTTTTCAACTTACCAAAGACAAACTTCACTTTGTGTTTACAATTGTCAGTTATCATCAAAACTCATAGAGAACTAATAATATTAACATTGAGTTTTCACTAAACCTCCAAATGGAGCAACGTTGCAATGTGATTGGGTGGTGAATTATTGATCTGAGTGTTTTCACTAAACCATCAAATGGAGCAACTTAGTTGTTACTTGAGGATGGTCCTTCGGCTCTGCCCTAAGATGACTTGTTTTTTGGTTATTAGTTTTTCTTTGATTCCATGTGTATGTGTGTGTCAATTGCCAAGTATAAACTATTTTAAGAATGCCCACATATATTCAAAATGAGATTTTAAGTGTTTAGAATTTAGGGAAAAAGATTAAAAAAAAACTAAACAATTTTACTAATGTCACCCAAAAAATAATATATCAATTTGATTTTTGAAATTATATTATCATATCAATAAGAGATAAAAATATAATTATACTTGGAATAAGTTTTTATATACATAAAAATATCAATTTTATGCACATATTACAATATTAATGTAATAATTTAATTTAAATCCAAGTATAAATTAATTTAAATAATCTATGATTATAAAAGCATAAAGTAACATGCAAGGGTAAAATGGTCAATTAGTTATTACCACCCTCCCCCCTCCCATCTTAAACCAAACAAATGATCTTTCCTCCTCTCCTTCCCTCTAACAAAACAAACAAGGTAACATATCCTCCCCTCCCCTCCCATCCCCTCAAACCAAACATACCCTTAAGGTCCAAACTCCAAAAGCTTTCGTCATCAATTGGGAATGAAACATTTCCCCATTGTCTTCCATTGTGTGAGCCTGTCGCCATCCGTTGTCTCTGTCGTTGTCAGTGACAAGTTGTTGTTGTTGTTGTTCTTGCTTCTCCCTCAAGCTTTTTGTGCTACGACATTATCATCGTCAAGCTTTGTGCGTCATCGTCTTCCACCCTTTGTTTCGTCATCGTTCGTAATTTTCTATTTGTGTTGTCATCCTCCACATTACTTGGTTGATGTGTGTGGTGCTGTGATTCTACCTCTCTCTCTCTCTCACAACCAAACCCCCAAATCTTCTTCTTCACAACGTCACCGATGAAGCTACTATATGCTCTATTCTTGTGCTTTTCCCAATTAGCTCAATGTGTGAATTGTTTAAATTGGAACATAAAGCCTTTCCTCTTCTTAGCTTAATGTGTGTTGAGACTTAAGTGTTCTTGTTTTCTATAAGTTTGGAACTAATGAAGTTTATTACTCTTATAAATTGTATCTCTTTTCTATCCTTTGTTTATTTCACTTAACATAGAGTATATATGAAACTAATGAAGTTCCAGACTACTAGGTTTAATGTTGATCCTATTTCATTCCAAGTTGAAGGAAAAAGCTTGCTTACTAGTTTGTAGATTATTTGTGTATGCAAATTTTGTTGAGTTATTTGTGTCCTAGTGTTATACTAGCTACATAGACTAAATTAATGTCAAAAGGGGTTTGTTATAAACTTTTCTAATCTTTCACTTTCAGTTTATCAATTATCTTTTACCTACTACGATTGATCCTTATTGATAGGGGAAACAAATTATAACTGCTTGATTGATTCAATTTGAAAGCTATTTTGGTAAGGTCCTAAGTCTGATGGTTCATTCTAAAAAGAAGGGAAATAAAATATTGTCAAAGAAGAAGCAAGTATCTCACTTGTTCTTTAAAAACAACCTCTGTTTAATAGAGTAAGCAAGTATCTCATTAACTTTATAAGAACAGTCCAAGAGAATCTCCGATATCAATTTACTCTTTGAATATTCAATGCTTTATTTAATAGGCCAAAAACCAATAAATAGAAACAGCTTACAGAAAGATACTTTAATTCAAAATTTAAATACGGAATTCAAAAAGCTAGCAAACCTTGATTCTAGCAACTAACTCCTAGCTTTGTGGATAGTCCACTTATTTCTCAACAACTATAAATAATAAATAATTCCTAATTCATCCTAAAGCATTTATTTTTTCTAGAATAACTCTTAGTTTTTTCTAGAATATTAAATAATTCCTTATTTGGATTCCTATCATTTCTCCCCCTTGGAAAGATGACTTGTCCTCAAGGTCAAAATCAGGAAACTATGCAGCTACCAAATCATACTCTTCACATGCAGTGTCCTCCCGCGGATATTAACCCATTGAATGAGGAGTTCAAATTTCTTATTTGGGGTCCAACGATGTTGCAGCATCGTGGAAGGTGTGAGAAGTAGCTCCATATTTGTTGAAATGGGAAGCTAAGGAAGAGACGCGGCTTGAAGACTAAGAGCAAGACGTAATAAAGAGACATGGAACACCAGATTGATCTTTGCAGCAGAAGGGAGTTCTAACACATATGTGCAACCTTTCCAATTCGCCTCAGAACCTTGAATGGTCCGAAAAAGTGTAGAGAAAGCTTCTCAAATTTGAAACGAGATAAAGATCTTTGGTGATAAGGATGAAGTTTTAACCAAACTACATCACCCGAGGAAAATTTAAGGTCCCAACGAAACTTGTCAGCATGCAACTTAATTCGGTCTTCTAAGGTTACCCTTTAAAACCTAAAGCACGGCATCCTTGGTTTCAAGTTGGTCTTCTAAGTTGGCCACCAAAGTCTTGCCCCTCACATAAGGAAGTAAAGGAGGTGGATCATGTCCTAGACTATTTTAAAATGAGTAGTATTCACTGATACATGATAACCGATACTAAAGGAGAATTCTACCCAACAAAGAAATGTACTCCATTGCTTTGGTTGTTCATGTGTAATACAATATAGATAAGCCTCAAGGCATCGGTTGACTACTTTTGTTTGGCTATCTGATTGCGGATGATATGTTGTGTACATGTTTAAATGAGTTTTGCTTAAATAAAATAGTTCCTACCAAAAGTGATTGAGAAAAAGAAGGTCTATGTTCGAAACTATAGATTTGGGCATGTAACTCTTTACAGTACTTATGAGAACCTGTAACTCTTTATGGTTCTCATGAGTTATGTTTAGGAGCAAATTCTTGGTTACATTTGATAGCACTCATAAAAGCATGTAACTCTTTATAGTACTTATGAGTTAAAACCTGTAACTCATTATGATACTCATGAGAACCCGTAACTCTTTACGGTGCTCATAAGTTATGTTAGACCAGACTGTCATCCAAGAGGGGGGTGAATTGGGTGTCTGAAAAAAAAAACTTTAGATGACTAAAATTCTTTTCACAGCTTATTGAAAACAATTCGTATGACAATAATAATCTATAAAGCACTTGTTAGATATTCAAGTATATATGCTAGGAAGATAAGAGTTTTAGGAAGAGAATATGCAAACTATGATTTATCCTGGTTTGGCCGAATCCTTGACCTACGTCCAGTCCCCAAACTCCACTTGAGATTTCAATCCACTATCTTCTTGTTTAATCTAGGCACAAGAAAAACCTTTACAACCCACAAGTTTACCAGGCACTTGTGAAGCCAAATCTCACACTAACTCCCCCTTACACACTGTAAGGATATGATCGGTTCTCACTCAAGATCACCCAATCTTGAATAACTCTCAAATAGAATGATTACAATAAATCTTCTCTCTCAGAAGTGAATAAGATAAATACTAAAGTGCATTACAAATAATCTCACTCTCTAAGGTAAATTATATGATCATTGAGATAATCAGAGAGCAAGTGATATAAATGTCAAAGTATTGGCATTTTGACGATGAAGCTATAATCTCGTATCTCTTGTCTCTTCGTCTATTTTGAATGCTTCTCCTTTTATATTTGATGAAGAACATTTGACTGTTAAGCATTCTTCCAGTAGAATATGACCGTTGGAAGTAGCCGTTAGACTTATCGTTACTTGTTCCATTAAGTGCTTCGCTGGATTCATCAGTTTTGTCTCCTACTCAGCATTGTTGAATATCCATTGATTTGCCAACTTAGTCATAGGAATGTCTTTTATTTGCTCAAAGATCGGTTACCATGATGGTGCTTAGTTTCTGCAATCTCATTTTAAGTATCTGACACAAATATTGCTTTATGATGCGTTTTGATTAATACTTCATCTTAATGCCTGAAATCACTAGCAAATAGGTTAAAAGCATCGTATAAATGATTCTTAATAATTCTTGAAAGTAACAGCTAAGGATTATGTCATTTGGAAAGTTACAGGTAACAATTTGCGGTCTTCGTCCACAAGAACTCGAGTTCTTAAAATAGAACTTGAGTTTGGAACTCAAGTTTTCTCTCCAGAACTAGAGTTCCTGTGTTTGCTTTTCGAAGGTCTCAGTTCTTTACCAAGAACTCTAGTTCTCAAGTTATGCAGACATTGAGTCCTTAAAGAACTTGAGTTTTTAATGAAGAACTTGAGTTATGAACTCGAGTTCTTTACCAAGAACTCTAGTTCTTTAGACTTCAAATGAAGCACAGACACATCAGAGATAAAGAACTTGAGTCTTGAATGAAGAACCAGAGTTATGAACTCGATTTCTTTACCAAGAACTCTAGTTCTTTGGACTTTGTCTGAAATACAAATATGTCAGAAACGGGGAACTCGAGTTTTAAATGAGGAACTCAAGTTTGTTACTAATGAACTCTAGTTCTCAAAGTCCTTTTGATGTTTGAAATACTTGTGCAAGACAGAAGTCGTGAACTCGAGTTGATCACTTATGAACTTGAGTTGTTTGTCAATGGTTGGCTGAAAACATAAGTTCTTTGAGAAAACATAAGAACTTAAGAATATTGGTTGCACAAGGGTCAGATTCCAGTAGGCATAACGTCTTCGATATAACTTCAATTTTGGCAAACCAACCATGCTCATAAAGCTATTCAAGTCTTCTTTCCAATGCAACAAGAATCAACTCCAAACTCATTGTATGTTAAGCACTATGATCAGATTAATAAAAGTTGTTCTTGAACCAACGTTTTTGCAACATCCTGAACTGACTGTCAACTTCAAAAATTCATATCTCATCCATTTGATCTTTTTCTTCTGTGATCTTCATGTTTTTGGAAATTTCTATGAGTCTAGTTTCATATGCCACCGATTTCAGCTCATTCCAATGTGTATTTTGTGAGATATGCTCAAATTACCGAACCCTGCTCTGCTGTGTGCCAGTAACAGGTGAAGAAATCTCATAAATTCATATATCTCTCATATGATCTTCTTTGAACTTGAAATTTTGTCACGATGACACATTAGATGTCTAGTTTCATATAAAATTGGTTTCACCTCAATCCGGTATTTGGTTTGGAAGATATCATCGATTTACCAGAGGTTGCATAATCTGAACGTGAAACAGAGGTGAACAGAGTGGCTGGAACAACATGAACTCAAGTTCTTAAGTGAGAACTTGAGTTCTGAAAAATGAACTCGAGTTTTGCACTAAGAACTCAAGTTCTTAAGTGAGAACTCGAGTTTTCATGCATATTTTGTTGAAAGCTCGATTTTGCTCATTTTAACTCCGAATTGAGTCGTTTCAGCTTCCATTTGATCACAGAAACTTCCAGTATCATAGAAAAGAACTTGAATGTTGATAGTCCCATTATAATATGCAAGTTCTTATTTCTTTATTCTCCTTTCTTGATTATTCTCCACAATTTAACTTGGACTAATCATTTGCAAGTTTCTCCTTCTTTCTTTTCTTCTCTTGATCATTCTCTACAATTCAATTTGGACTAATCATTAAAGATAGCAGTTAGCCAATGTATATGATACAAGCTTTTTGCTTTTACTAATGGCATCTATATAAGACATCATCAAAACTAATCATATCCAACAAGTTAAGCTCTAAGCTCTAGATACTCTTTCACATTAGACTAAGGAGTTATCATTATTTTTCGATCTACTCATTAAAACATGTATAGGGTTTTAGGATTACCTTAGATCATTTAAAGACTTCAAAGTTTGTGATGTCCTCTAATGTTGATCCACACAGTTGCCTCTTGATTGCAATGAGAATACCTTCTCCTTGACTCCTCATTCTCCTTGGATGCTTGCTAGGTGATGGCAAGGTAGAGGCTTTAGGTCTTTTCGGTTTTATTTTCTTAAGACAGTGATGGTGTCTTGAGGTTAGGTAAGACGCAAATATAATAGGAAAAGATGAACAAGATTGGATCTTACCTTTCTTAAATTGGTGCCTTTCTTGCTTTTCTTAGATTCCACTACTTGCCTCTCAAAAACAGTGATTAGCCACGAGCATCCAAGGCCCTAGTATATTTATATTACATAGCCAAAACCCTTAATTAAGGTTATTAGAAGAAAAGCCCATTCCAGGATTTAATCTGATAAATCATGATAATGGATCCTATCCTTACCTTGAAATATATCTTGAATTCAAATTCAAGATATGGATCTTATCTTTATCTTGAAATATATCTTGAATTCAAATTTAAGACAATGGATCCTATCCTTATCTTAAAATATATCTTGAATTCAAATTCAAGATAATGGATCGTATCCTTATCTTGAAATATATCTTGAATCTAAAATTCAAGAAGATATTTGTCCAATCTTTATTCATTCTTTGATCCAATCTTTATTGGTTCTTTATCCAATCTTTCTTAGATTTTTAACCAATCATTTTTTGGATCTTTATGAAATCTTTATTAGATATAGTTTTAGATAATTCAAAATTATCTTTTATAACAAAATCTCTTGAATTTAAAATTTGACTTTAAATTTTAAACTTAAATTCAAAATTTAAATTGGCCTAAGACCCCATTGGGCCTTCTAACACATTTAGGCCTATTAGTGGAGAAACTAATTTCTCATTAATTATCCAAATGTGGCGCTATCCATGTTATTTGGTTTGGAGTCCTATTCCAATCGAATTACACTAATAGTTTTGACAAAGCCCAATAACAATTATTGGCTCAAAGTTGCTAACAATCAACAACAACCATAGTGTGTAACCCTTTAAGCCCAATTAGTTACTGATATAGATAAACTTGGATCAATTAAACTCCTTTAATAGACCCAATTTAGCTAATACCACATAAGATAGTAGCAATGCTCTGTGGCCCTGAACTAATTGTATCAATCAAGTGATCTACCTTTCTAATATGGATACCGTACCGATGTCATCCCTCACATTGTTATTCACATTTAGTCAAGAGCAAAGATAAAGTATATCTCTCTTGATTGACTAAATTTAGCTTTTCATTGAACAAGGAATCTTCTTCTAACGACTCTAAGAGGGATCATGACACTTCATGATTACTTGTTGTGCACAGACTCCTGAGTCAACTAGAAATCATCCAAGCTCTACCAGTCTTTTGAGTGACTAATCCCTTGTAGGGGATTGTGAGTTCTTTCGGTGGGTCCTGAAAATGGAAGAAATCACTAAGAGGGGGGGTGAATTGGGGATTTCAAAAAAAAAATTCTTTTGAACTCCTTTTTAAAAAGAAACTTGAAAAGTAAATAACGAGAGAATGAGGGAAGAGAAGCTGGACACACAAAGTTTATACTGGTTCGGTCTTAACTTTAACCTACGTTCAGTCCCCAGATATCTTCTGGGTATTTTCACTAGTTCAACAAGCTTTAACTACAACAATGTAAACTATAAGCAATTCTATTCACCTAGGACTTGCTCCCCCATAAACTTTATAATTAAGCTACCCAACTCATAGGTTTCCACAACCTAGAGTTCACACCAACAACTATTGATTCAAAGAATCAAGACTCTCAAAACAGTAAATAATGATAAACATTGAAGATCAAATTAAAATCACAATACAGACTCAAATAGCAAATATAATCAAATGTAGTTTTTGTTGTTTGTTAAGTGTCTTGCTCTGAGTCTTCATAGCTTTTTGTAGGCTAACTAGATGAACTAGCCGTTGCATTTTCTTCTCTAACGTTCAGCTGCAAATCTGGAAAATGACAGTTGCATATTTTCCTCTGTTCTTTCAATTCTCAGCTGGAATCTTGGAATGTGTTGATACAGATGGTCTTCTAGGTATTCAGTCATTCCATAACCTTCATTTGACCGTTGGAGAGTGATTTAATTGATTCATAACGGTTTGTGCTAAACCATTGGGATAGAGGAGAAGGATCAGCCCTGTTCTTGGTTCTTCATTTAATGCACTTATTCCAGATTTGATTCTATCTTGATCTGAACTTATCTGAAAATTACTCAAAACTTCATCAAAGATGTTAGAAACAATAGAATCATATGATAAAACATTTTCAGATTAACCCATAAAAATTTTGCAGATCATCACCATTTGATTTTTCAAAATCACCGATGCAAACTCGAGTTTGTAGTCCTAGACTTGAGTTTGGGTTTCATCCAGAAAACATGAATGTTGAGCAACGACCTAAACTGTAGTTTATAAATATCATACTCGAGTTTGGTTCTTATAGAGAAGACTGTTGGGCTCTGGTCTTAGAATGGAACTTTGGACCTGTAGCTAAACTCGAGTCAATTAATGACTAACTCGAGTTTGGATCTATGTTAAGAGAATAAGCCTAAGTTTAATAATTTCCAAACTGGACTTTAGGAGCATAAACTGGAGTTTGCAAAGCAAACATATTGGTGGTCTTTCTGTATGACTCAGACTCGAGTTTACAGAGGTAAACTCAAGTTTCAGCAAGAACTGAAACTTTGACGTTTTTCTTGGCAAGTATAAACTGGAGTTTAGAAGCAGAGACTGGAGTTTGCATGACTTATGAAAATACTAGGTTTCTGAATTCTTTCTGTTTAGTCTAAACTCGAGTTTCATGGTCTAGACTCGAGTTTGTCTTATTCAAAATTCTGATTGCTCTTTGTATCTTCCAGACTTCAAGTTTATTTGAGCAAATTGGAGTTTAGCTTGTTGAGAAAAAACTTTGCTTGCTCTCTGTGTCTTTGCAAACTTGAGTTTGCCTAAGCAAACTGGAGTTTGGCTTTCTTGCAGAATTGAGCAAAACTCTGTCAAGTCTCAAACTCAAGTTTACATACCTAAACTCGAGTTTGCCTTTGATAATAAGTTTTTTAACTTACCAAAGACAAACTTCATACCAAGTTTACAATTGTCAGTTATCATCAAAACACATAGAGAACTAACAGGTCCATATATACTCATGTATTCGAGCTACACCCATGAGTACACTATTCTCCCCATTCTTAAGCAATAGAGTTGTACATTCAAAGTATAACCCTAGGACATATTGTTCGATGACATCCTCAAGTCTAAGACGATCTGCACTACCAAATGATGAGAGACTTTACAAATCCAATGATACCCTTTATAATAAATCCTTTGGAGTCTTTCAATAGGTCAATTCAGTATTGTATGTTCTCTAATAGGTCTACTAATGACATCAACTAAGGCATCACCATGCATGTATTCCATAAGGCCCCTACCTTGTGTTCCTATATAAGTAAATGATATCATACTTGTCTTATTGAGATCATCAGTGCCATTTCTTGGTGATTCAAGATAACAAGCAAGTTTCAGGCAATAGACATGTAATGTCATCGAGTCCTCATGATCATGATCCTTATCAAAGATCCTCAAGTAAACACGTGTTCTATTCCTTGGGCCTTTATCTTTAAACGCATATTAACCTTAAAATAAAGGCGAGATATAAATATGATAATGATAAAATGTGCTTAAGTGTAGTAATCATGAAATAATTAATAATACAATGTGCTCATTTGTCAAAACATATTGTCTCTAGGACACCTACATACTAACAGTACATGCTTTTGATAGTGATTCTTTTTGTGATTATGTCTGTATGCACCTAGAACTATGACTTCTTGTAACCCCTTATGGTTTTTTGATGGGTCGAGAAGTTGGTGTGATTACATCATAGACATGGACATGAAACTATATTTGATAGTTGGAATCGACATGATATTAAGTTAAATGAGTACATTTAAATAGCCACTTACTCATACAGCTTAAAATTTGGATGTGATATCATATTTGGATTTGATAAGATATTCACTTGTTAAAGTATGCTCATGCATTTTTGAAAATAGGCATAAGAATTTATAAAAATTCGCATATGCACTTGTGAAAGTTGAGACATTAACTTGTGAAATCCTATAACTTTTCCAGGTAGGAAAATCTAGTTTTCAAAGTAAGCTCATGCTATTGGTAAAATAGTCATAAGAACTTGTCAAAATTCACATATGCACTTGTAAAAGTTAGGACATTAACTTGTAAGATTTCATAACTTCTCCAAGTGGAAAAATCTAATTGTCAAAATAGGCTTATGCAGTTGTGAAAATAGACATAAAAACTTATCAAAATTCACATATACACTTGTGAAAGTTAGGACCTTAACCTATGAAATTCTATAACTTCTCTAGATAGGAAAATATAATTGTCAAAGTGGGCCCATGAAGTTGTAAAACTAGGCATAAGAACTAGTCGAAATTCACAAATGCACTTGTGAAAGTTAGAACATTAACTAGTGAAATTTCATAACTTCTTCAAGTAAGAAAATCTAGTTGTAAAAGTAGGTTCATGCAATTGTGAAAATAGACATAAGAACTTGTTACAATACGCATATGCACTTGTGAAAGTCGGGACATTAACTTGTGAAATTCTATAACTTCTCTGGGCAAGAAAAATTAGTTGTCAAAGTAGGCTTATGAAGTTGTAAAAATAGGCATAAGAACTTGTCAAAATTCGCATATGCACTTGTGTGAAAGTTGGGACATTAACTTGTGAAATTCCATAACTTCTCTGAGTAGGAAAATCTAGTTGTCAAAGTAGGCTCATCAAGTTGTAAGAATAGGCACAAGAACTTGTCAACATTCGCATATGCACTCTTGAAAGTTAGAACATTAACTTGTGAAATTTCATAACTTCTCTAAGTAGGAAAATCTAGTTGTCAAAGTAGGCTCATGCATATTTGAAAATAGACATAATAACTTGTCAAAATTTGCATATGTACTTATGAAGGTTAAGACATTAACTTGTGAAATTTCCAAGGTTATTAAAATCGGACCGGTGAGTAAACCGGTTGGTATACTTGGTTAAGGGTCAGTGGGTCAGACCAGAGTTAAATTGGGCTTAAACTAGTAAGAAAGTGAAAATTTCAGATTTTTGATATAAAATTATATAGAAAGTAATTCCCTCAAATAATAAAAATATCTTATTAACTAACCAAAATAATTATGCATATATATAATTATAATACAGAGCAGATGAGCCAAATTACACTCCCTTTGTTCTCCTCAAATTATATATATATATATATATATGTATGTATGTATGTATGTATGTATGTATGTAATTTTTGCCCCACAATATGTATTTAATTTTTCTGCCTCTATAGCCCATGTTATTAGTGGCATTATTTTCCACAAGTACCATACCACGCTAGGTTCAAATTTCATGCTCTAGTTCGAACTTCCAATGGTGAACCCTATGAAACATTTGGCCCAACTTAAAAAACAAGAAGTTCAAAGTTCACCATAACATTCGAACGTTGAAGTTCAATATTGAAATACCTTTGAACACATTGTTACTCAGGACAAATGCATCAGCACCTAAACATACAAAAACATCTGACAACATGAATGGAAAATATAACATATGTAAATGGAACAATTGTGAAGAATATACTGAAAAGCATTTTAATATTTACATGCATATACACTTAAAGTGCCCATTCTATTACATATGCAAGTTGTCCAACAATGACAACCTTCTTCAGAGAATTTTACATCAGCTCATCAAAAAAGCACAACTGACAGACTTGAACCTATATCAAAAGCCTATATACAGATGGCAGGGACACAAAAAGGCTTCCTACATGGCTTCCTACAAGTACATGTACATAGTAGAACACAAACTTTACCCCATGTTCCATATGACATATATCCCAAAAAAGAACATGTTTCAAAGTTTGCTTTCATCCTACAAAAGTCATATAGTTGTGTCCAACTTTTGGTTACACAAGGCAATTAACCCTGGCCATCTCAAAAAATACATTCTTAACATTACTTAAGTTATCTACTATAGAAGCAATTTATAGATCCAAGATTGCTTAAACACAACAGAATTTTTCCAAACGCACTCAACAATTTGTCATATCCCAGGATCTTGATATGAGCATTGTTTTGCTCATTCCATATGAGATCTTCTACCTCGAGTAGCTATATGAAAAGTCCATCACCCTTTGCTTCAAGTTTAGCTTGCCTTTGTTGAGCAGGCATATTGCCAAGTTTGTCACCAAGTTTGTCAAATGCAATAACTATTGTCTTGTCTAAGGATGCCAGTGTGTCTCTCAATGCATCAGCCATGTTTTCTGAGTGGTTGAGGCATCTCTTCTTCTTTTTAGTGTGATGGGTCAGATCCATTCCAAGAAGAAGGTACGGTTTCATTCTGCATGAAATCAAATTCAACTGCCACATGATTAGGTCTCTCAGGCAGCTCCTCATATTCTGCATTAACTTCATTTTCCATTCTGATAGGGGAGCTAACCTCATTACCCATTGCCCTATCTCTTCCCTACACCATGGTCAAGGAGTCAAAGTTTGAAAAGGACTTACTACGAAATTGTGTAGCCTTTGGATGAGCCTGAAAATGCAAATGATAAGTCAGAATAAGATGACCAGATTATTACATTGTCAATTTTCTGAACATTTGAGTGAGTCAAGCGAGGCTTTACCTTTATATACTCATCCTACACATCTTTATCAGCCATAACAAATTTGGTGTTAGGATCCCAACCAATGCCTGCATGTTGCTGCTATAAACCATGTCGTATGCTGCTTGCCACAATCTTTTCAATGTCTTAATTCTAGACGTGATATGGGGACATGCCTTGATCCCACACTCGAGAAGCTTTTCTTCCATCATAGTCTACAACACATTAGCATATCCAGTTTTGAAGCCATTATCAGCCATGAACTTTTGCTCCAACCTTAAAGTAACAAGGTTGTCCGCCAATACCTTGTCCTCCTTAGGAGTCCACATCTTTTGCTTCCCCTTTGTTCCTTGTTCAATCTGCTCCATCTAAAAAAACTCGTGCAGAAAAAGAGTATTAATTTGAATTATGGCCAACATAAAGACAAATTGAATACCACTCCTACATTGAGGGGGGAAAAAGAAAACAACAAATTGTTTCATTCCAGTCACAACCTAAGATGGTGTTCATTGTAAGACAATCAAAGGAAACACAATTAATCCTAGTAAGCAACAATATTCATTATACAACATCATCAAATATCATTACGTTGCAGATACGCATCAAACATCTCATTTGCAACACTCTCCTTAAAATTATTCCACAAATCACTTGTTTCCATAGGCATCATGAAGGTGTTATCTATTGTGGGAGGTCCAGCCTCAAAGGACTCAAGCTGCTCATCAAGAGGATATTGAAGCGCTTCCTGACGAATCAGATTATGGATAAGGCAGCATGTGAGGATGTATCTGTTTTAGACCTTCACTGGGTAGTAAGATGCGCTTCACAAGATTGCCCAACGTAACTTCAGTACGCCGAAGCACCTTTCTATGACGTTTCGTGCAGCCAAATGTCGCATATTGAAGCACTATTGTGGAGTTTGCGGTTGGCTTTCATGTCTCCACTCATTAAGGTGGTATCTTTGCCCTCTATAAGGCACCATAAAACCTTGTCAATTCGTGTACCTGCATCAACCAAGTAGTAGTTCCTTACCCAAACAAATTACACCACATGATTGTGCTTTCAAATAAGTAAAGACGGATATATACTAACTTAAATTGCACCATTTTAACATGTATACCTTGTGGTACTCGTAGACCATGTCGTCTACTTATAGCATCTCTCAAGACCCTTCCATCCACAGCTGAACCTTCCCATCTGGGCAACACGTATATGAATTGGCTTTCCGGAGAGCATAAACCAAGAACATTGGTTGTTACCTCACCTTTCCTATTTTGGTACCTCCCTTTTTTCTGTAGGGACTTGAATGCATATGTGCATCCCATTTCATTCACCAAGATAGCCTTGCAAAAATAACCAATTGATAACCGTCATTTATTCCACCATTGTAAGTTTAAAATGTCACACAAATACATATTGTACGTACCTTGAACCACTTTCAGCGATTATCATTTGAGTCCTTCAAAATCGACTCCGGTTTCTTTAAAAGCAATGATTGGAGTCTGATGATAGCATTCAACACAATTTTAAAGTATCTACTGATGGTTTAACCCGATCTACCAAACTCAAACTGAATCACTCTATTCTTCACATAATGCCCTAGGATGTGAAGGAACATTGCCACTTGCTCATCAACTAGAATATGCTTAGTTGGTTTCAATCCACCGATTGTATCCAACATGTGACACAATTTATCAAATGTTGCCCGGTACATCCTAATTTGGTTGAAGCAAGTGGTGTCACTACTGTATATCATGGCCCTCAAATTAGCTCTCTTGGCATGAAAGTCTAACCTATAAGACCTATCCGGTAAGTGCCTCGGTCTACCTGCTGCAACTGTAACTATCATACTAACAACTAACCTCCTCACTACTAGGAGCAAAGTTAAGCGGCCCACCAACATTTCAACCATTTGCTCTGCTTCTAGCTCTATGCCTACACATTTTTTGCAACACTGATTTGCTTTTCAATGTCATCCACTACTCCTTTTTACGTCAACTTTTACATTAAACATATCTTATAACCATCGGATCCACACATAACTTATGACACAAAACAAGCAATATCACTGTCATTCAAATAAAGAACCACTATATATACTAGTTCAATTGTGTTTTTAGTACTTGGGTTTGCCTATTGGTTTTCTTGTTAAGTATACCCCAATATAACCCATATGTCATGTTAATTCCAAACACCACCAGCCAACAATGACTTTCATATATAACAGAAAACTATCATCCCATTAATTGTTCACACCAACACAACAACATGTGGATCAAAAGGAAACAACAAAATTACCCAGCAACATCAACATTAACAAACCTACATTAGCAAACATGTTTTTTAAGTTGGAACTCTCCTAAGTTCCCTTTCCATCTGTCGAATTCCCTATACCAAACGGGACCTAAGGTTTCAGAAAATGGGCAATTGACCTTGGTTCATAAATGAATGAAAAAACCAATGAGCTTTATCAAACTTCTCCAATGATGGAGTGTTGAGCTCTTTGCTAATGATGATTAACTTGAAGTAGTTCAGTAACATCTTGCATTTTGGTCCTAGAAACTTGAGGATAAGCTTGCATCAAACATACAACTAAACCCAGTTCAAGAAGAGTGCCAAGAATGTCAAGAGATAGAAAGACTCTAAAGGACTATTTGGTTTGGCCCAATCGGGCGAAGGGCCTAGTATACATAGACAGTAGGATTAAAGTGTCGATTCTAAAGGGAACATGACACATATATAGTTCTATTGGGTTGGTAGAAATGTCACTCAAGTATGTCTTGGGTATGGGATGATTAGTCGAGCAAAATGGGTCGGTATAAGTGTATAACTGGAATTTCTAGGGCAGACATGTGTAACCTATGTTTTTGAAAAATACATCAGTATGTGGTACCCTGTGAGGGCCCATACACACACACTCTCTAAGCTAACGTCATTTGGTAAGCCTAGATACACGTGCCGTAATCCAAGTAAAACTCAACTAGAATTCTGAGTAAGCATCAATAAAGTAGCTTTAATAAAGTAGGTCATTATAGCTAATGATGAAACAACTTTTATGTTAGTTCCATAGGAATATGAAAAGCCTCATCTCATAATAAAAAAGTATAAGATCACTTTTGTGTTGGTATCTCTAGAATACACCTCCTAACGCTTGATTCCAAGGAATCCATCAATCTTCGCTTTGGTCGGATACCTTACTTTTTCAAACATCAAACACAAGAGTCAGGAAAATTCATCAGGCCTCCCTTTCCTTGACATAAAAAGACACCTAATAAGAGAGAGAAAAGAAAAAGAAGATGCTTCAAGGGTACATGCATCTTGAGATTTAATCACTTGGACACATGTCAACACAAGAGCTAATTACATGGGATTAAAGCTTAATCAATGCCTCCAAAGATCCCTAATTCGGCAAGTTGAGAGAGAGAGAGAGAATGGAATGGAAATGAAAGAGGAGAGAAGGTAGTAAGAATTCTTGAGCTCTGGAGCCATTTGCACATCTGATTTAGCTTTTCTAGCTTTTAAGGTCTTCTCTAACGTTGTTCCTCTCAGTGATTTGTTAGAAGGAGATCCTGAAATCAAATTTTGACAAGAGATGCTAGCCTCTTACAAAATAACCAAGTTTAATAAAAAGATTTGTAGCATAAGGAACCTAGATCGTTTCCCACAGAATTTGTAGTTGGTTTAATAGAAACAGAAAAACAAGCAACACAATAACTAGAATGGGGGAGTTTTTCAATGCAATTTAAACGAAGCAAAGACTAAAACAAAATGAAAGAAAACAAGATTAAAAAAGATTGACCCATAAATTGGGATTCCATAACCTTCATCGGAAAAAAAAACATAATAATCGAACTCGTGTGTGATTCTAGACAAATCGAAATATCTACATTTGTCCATAAACTCCCTCGACTAGACGATCACCTAGCATCTAATCAAACTCATGGTAAGCTCACTGTGCAATCACACAATGCTATCTGGAACCCAATCCGACCTATGTCCTTAGGATATCAATCTGGATATTAACTCTAATACCCAATCCACAATCATAATCGGATCTGATTAAAATAAATAGAAACAAATTACGTTGCCGATTGTAGCGCGGGTCCTCTGGATTGACAAAATCCTTAATCCAAGGGTCAACCAAAGAAGCTTAGCCGAGCATGGCTAGGCAAAACGAAGAACAAAAGATGAAGAAGAACATGAACATGACAAACAATTCAGAGAAATAATAAGCTTTTAATTTAATCCCAAAAGTCTCATACAACGTAATTGAGAATATGTTTGTAGCGGCCATATCCTTTTCCTCATACGGAAAAGATGACTAATAATAGGAAACCTCTAATCAATTGGTCCTTTATTACAAAATTCGGGCAAAATAAAAATCCAAAAAAATGCATTTGTCTTTAGCTACAATTTCGTCCATCTTCTTGTCTAAATTAGCCTTCGAATTCTGCATAACAATTGTAGCTCTTTGAATCATTTGAAATTTGAGACAAGAATGAGGCTAATTCGATGTGTGGTTCAGGAGTTATGGTTAAAACAGTGAAGCAATTTAAATCTAGAATTTTATCATTAAAATGAATTAACCCCCATCAAAAACCCAAAACCCAAATAAACATTAAAGGCCATTATTTATTACTAAATAATCCTAGATTTATTACAAAAAAGATACAAATAAGTGCATCAAATATTCAACTATCAAAGTCCCCTGCACTTATCCTTTTGCACTCATGAGAAAAAATCAAAAGAAAAGAAAATTAAAAGCAAGAAATTCTCATTTCTAGTATTGCCAACAATGTAAAAATTTAACAAGAAAACACATGAGGCTTCAGAAGACCAAGCGATCAAGACTAAAATCCCTTCATCTCAAATTACAAATCATGGTAATCTTAATCAATGATGCTAATCACACAAGATGATCTCTCAAAAGATGCCTTCAATCAATCTCTCAAATGTATAGGGAAATAAGTGTATCACTCAAACTCTACTAAAAAAAATTGTTATACCATAAGCTTGCTCAATTTCTACTTATCTAGTACTCATAACCCATGCATGCACAAATCAAGAGAGCTTATTATTATTCATGGTTGTAATGGGTCCAGAGTGAAGGTATGTATAAGTATGGAAAATAGAGGCTAAGCACCAAAGAAATCTCAACAGTATAGTTGAAGAAAATGGAATCACTAAAATGATATATGTATAATTTTTATTGTTTCTTCTTTGTTTTTGCTTTTCTTTTTCTCTTTCTTTTTGATTCTTTCCTTCTTTTCTTTTTCTCTTCGCTTTCTCTTTTCTTTTCTTTTCTTTTTTCATTTCCCCTTTTTTCTCAATAATGCCAATTGATGTATGGCTTCTTCTTTTTTTTTTTTCAATAATGCCAATTGATCTATCCTCACTTAGAACGTTGCACTCTTGAGCAACCCCCACACTTAAACACAAAACAAAAGTGAAACCGATACTCAATGCATTTCCAAGGTACAGTAAGAATTGGTTTTACACTTAGGCTAGTAATGTGGTTTATAAAAAAATGAGTCAAATAGGCACAAAGGGGCTAGCAAAGGAAATGGAATGCAAGGGAAAGGCTATTTGGCTAAAGTAGGAAAATGAAAGCAAGCCTCCATCATATTTATGCATGTAAGTGAAAAATACAGTTTCAAAAAGAAAGGGAGCAAGTTATAGAAAACATAAATCATGAGCAGATGCACATAAGAAAGAAAGAATGGTAAAAGATGAGTTCTATTCATACAGGCCCAAAATCTCACATAGGTAAATATCAAATCGTGCAATCAATACCACAAAATAAACTACCAAGACATATAATTGAAGAGTTCAAAATTGTAGTCCAACTAGAATGATCCATTAAAACCAAAATGTCCAAGTTCATAATAGGTGACAATCATAGAAAGAGAAACCAATTTTATTTTGAAAAGAAAACAAAGGGTGAAAATGGAAGAAATAAAAGAAAAGGGAAATAGAGAAAGAAAAATACTCCCTAAGGGGTTTATGGAGGATAAGGGCATCAATGAGAAGAATCTCTGCTTCCTCAAGTTCCTGTTGGGATCCCTCATGAAGTTGCTTGAGGCGGTCTCCATTTACTTTAACGGTCCGTCCTGTGGATGGATCACACAACTCAACAGCACCAAAAGGAAAGACATTAGTAATCACAAAAGGGTCATCCCATCTTGATCGAAGCTTACCAGGCATAAACTTTAGAAGGGAATTGGATAGAAGAACTTTTTGGCCCACAGAAATTTCTTTCCACAAGATATGCTTATCATGGAATGCCTTTGTCTTCTCCTTATACAACCGTGAACTCTTATAGGCATCTAATCGAAGCTCATCTAATTCTTGTAGTTGTAGCTTCCATTCCACCCCAGACTTAGCCAAATCCATGTTACACTGCTCAATGGCCCAATAGGCTTAATGTTCCAACTCGATCGAAAGATGACATGCCTTACTAAAGACAAGCCGATAAAGAGACAAACCAATATGAGTCTTATAAGCTATACGATATGCCAATAAAGCATCATCTAAGCGCTTACTCCAATCTTTCTGAGTAGTGTAACACCCCTACTGATGTAATTAATGCACTTGTAATTAGTACTGAGTTAATGAGAGGTTTTATCTTCAATTATTATTGTTATTATTGTAAATAAATTTAATTGGCAAAATAATTTAAAATAAGAGGAGTAAGGGCAAAATGGTTAATTTTAAATTCCCACAATAAGGAATTTCGCCTATCATGAGAAAATTAGGTGATTTAAGTCATGTTCATGTTAGTCCTGTAAGGCGGGTCCCATAGGTGATTGATCGGTTGAGTTAGGACCAGTGAGGACCAGTTAGGGTTCTTTCTGGACTGAATGGATAGGTATGGGGCCACTTTGGGGAGATGGAAGGGCACAACATGTAAATGTCTATTTAGGGGAGAATATCTGGAAAAGTTGTAGAAAAGTACAAAAAGGAGCACTAATGTACCTGGCGAGGACCGATTGGTCGGGAACCAGACTGGTAAAGTGAATGGAAATGAGATAATTATAAGGGGGAATATTTGTGGGCCCCATTAGGCACCACATGGCTCTTTTTAATTAAAGAAAAATGTTGCTTGGTGGCCAAGAAAGCTAAAGTCAAAGTAAAAGTCAACTGCGGGTCCCGCGATTAAAGAAAAAGGGTAAAATGGGAATAAATGGGTAACAATCAATGGGAGCAGATTTGAAGGACCCACATGGAGTCCCATATGTTCCCTTGGACAGGTAAAAAGTTTCGGGCCAAATTCGGTAATTATCCAAAAGTTTTGGGGTGAAATTATAATTTTCGAAAGTTTCGGGCCAAAACGCATAATTTTCCCGAAAATTGGAAAATATCCCAGATATTTTGGGAGCTGATCTGCGCCACCTGAATGCCCTAGAATCCTCTGGACTTTCTTGGAGAATAAGCCAAGAAATATCTATCCAAAAATTACCCCCTGTTAGTCAAAAATTACACTGGTTAATTCTGAAGCTTCTGGATTAAATTCACCTTTATTAAAAAGGTGATTTACCTTTCTTTTTCACCCTGAGGGGAGAAATTCTTCAGCAGCCAAGGAAAATTCCAAAAGCCACCATACTCCAAGCTTCAAGCTCAAGATTCCAAATTCATCCATCAACTCCTCGATTCAAGGTAAACCCCGTAAACTTGGATTTTTAAGATTTTATTAAGTTATTTCGTGCAAGAGATGAAAGCATGGTGTTGGGGTTTTATTTTTGTATTTTTGAGGTTTCCAATGGCTCTGGAACGTGATTTGGTGAAGGGTATGGGTTTGGGTTGAGTTTTCAAAATCAAAACACCGAAAAACCTTAAAAGGAAGGTTGCTGCCAGCTTTGGGAAATCTGGGCAGTGAACCTCCGGTAAAGTTGTTGACTGGGTAAAAGGACTTTGTTTTATCTTAAATTTTACATGAGAAAATTAGACATCTGGGGCATGAGTATGCATATATAATAATAAGGATTTGGATAAGATTTGCTTGTTGAAACAATTGGTTGAAAAGCAATAAGGAAATAGTGGCGCGAATCTGGACCAGAGGGAATAAAAGTGGTATCACGCCTAGATACCTTCACTTTTGACCTCTGTGAACATTTTTCATAAACATTAGACATTCTAATGGTTTATATGGCTCTGGTTTCACTCAAAAATGATTTTTGTGGAATTTATGAAAAATCGGTGAAGCCAGGACAGAAACATTGAATTTCTGGAAAATTTGCTTGTAGCTCGTTTAAAGCAAATAATACAAGGGTATTTGTGGAAAGTACTCAAATAAATTATTTTTATGATATTAGGGTCAAGCAACCTGTTGGGAGACTTGTGGGGCCTGTGAAAATATTAAATAGAATTTGACCAGGTAGTAGTAACCTCTTTACTTCGGCACTTTTATGTATCTGATGTATGTTTGTTTGCCATACTTGTTCTTATATATGTTTTGCCAAATATGCATAAAGAACATATTGTGATTATGTTTCTAGTGTTGAGGATGGCTGCCGAGGTCGCACACGTGAGTGTGGCGGTTGTACGGACTGGCTTGTGATTCCAGTAAATCCGAGGCCTGCCTTGGTAAGGCGGCTCGACGGTACGAAGACGTGTATGTTATATATGTTTTCTGTTTCATATGTGGTATGTTTGGCATGAATTTCGTATCTATATGGTTACACACACATACACACCACACATATTGTGCATGAGTATTGATGGTTACTCTGGGGGCCGCATACGGATTCCAGAAGGTGTTAGTGGCGCAAGAGGACGTGTTTGACCAGTTAAGACCTTTTTGCAGAGGAGAGGGTACAGAGCTGATGAAGGATAGGGGATGCCCTATCGTATTTTGTAGTTTTACTTTTTGGGATGGCTGTATTTATATTTTGGTATTTACTGTTGGATGACTATACCTTAACCCTCTGGGGACTTTACTTTTTGTTACTTTTACTTTTACCAGTACAGTAGTTGTCCAAACCAATCCGGTGCTCTGTTGCGCGTGCTCTGACTAATTATTAAATGGACTTAATAATGAAGGAAAGGTAAAATATAAAAGGAATCTCTCCAACCCGCCACCCGAAAGGGCGAGGCCGATGGGGATGTAACAAGTAGAGTTAATAGTCTTTTGAAGGATTTGCTTAATCTCTCTACTTGAGGCTTCAACTTAACCATTTTTCTGAGGGTGGTATGCTATGGAGGCCTTATGAAGCACTTCATACTTATGTAACAAGGCACCCATGCTTCGATTGCAAAAATGAGAGCCCTGGTCACTGGTAATGGCTATAGGAATACCAAACCTACCGAAAATCTTAGACCTAACAAAATCCACCACCGTAGAAGAATTATTAGTCCAGGTGGCTTTTGCTTCAACCCATTTTGAAACATAATCAACAGCTAGCAGTAAGTATAACCATAAGAAACAAGAAAGGGACCCGTAAAATCAATACCCCAAACATCAAAAACTTTACAAAACAATATAGGGTTATGGGGCATCTCATGCCTACAAGAAATACTCCCTGACCTCTAACAATTATCACGAGACTTACAAAACATATGGGAATCATGAAATAGGGAAGGCTAGAATATGTTAGTTCTCTATGTGTTTTGATGATAACTGACAATTGTAAACTTAAGTTTGTCTTTGAAAGTTGTAAAACTTTCTGTTTAAGGCAAACTCGAGTTTCGGTATAGAAACTCGAGTTTGGACTTGACAGACAGAAGCTCAGATTTTACAATGTTGGCCAAACTCCAGTTTGCATAGGCAAACTCGAGTTTGCAGAGTTACAGAGAGCTATCAAAGTTTACCAGAGTTGTAAACTCGAGTCTGTGTTTATAAACTCGAGTCTAGATCAAAGACAGTGACACTCGATTTTCAACTTGTTTCCAAACTCTACCTTTGATTCTGAGAAACTCCAGTTTACAAGAAAGTTTATGTGCTAAAAGTTTAAAGACTTGTAAACTCGAGTCTATGATTTGGAAACTCGAGTTTGAGATCAAACAGAAGCTTCAACGTTTTATCAAGTTCTCCAAACTCCAGTTTCAGTTTTAAAAACTCCAGTTTGCAAAATACAATAGCCTTCATGTTTTCAGTTTTCACTAGAAACTCGAGTCTGGATTATGTAGACTCGAGTTTGGCATAAACAGAGATACTCGAGTTGATACTTGATTTCTAAACTCCAATCTTGAAAATAGAAACTCCAGTTTGAGCCTTCAAAGATATTTCAAATGTTTCAGTTCACACTGAAACTCGAGTCATGGTTTCGGTGACTCGAGTTTAGCTCAAACAGAAAACACTTGAGTAAATGACTGATTTAAAAACTCCAGTTTGAAAAATGGAAACTCCAGTTTACACATAAAAAGATTTTTTCAAAGGTCTCAGTTTTCACTGAAACTTGAGTTTTGAATATCAAAACTCGAGTCTGATCATACAGAGAGCTATGCAATATTTCAGGTCTTGTAAACTCCAATATGCATTTCTAAACTCCAGTTTTGAAGCTGTGAACTTAAACTTAAGATTTTCATAAAAGCTTCAAACTCGAGTCAGTCACTAAATGACTCGAGTTTAGCCATGTGTTCAAAATCTCATTCAGGACCAACTCACGACTTTCCTCTCTGTAAGAACCAAACTCGAGTCAATTACTTGTCAACTCGAGTTTTGGAAACTTTCAAACATATCTTGCTCTCTGGATGAACCTCAAACTCGAGTCTAGAACAACCAACTCGAGTTTGCATCGGTAACTTTTGAAAGCCAGATCAAATCAATCTGCGAAATCATTATGGGTTAATCTGAAATTATCATATCTTGTTGCATTATTATTCCTAACATTATTGATCAAGTTTTTGATAAGTATCAGACAGGTTCATCACAAGATCAGAGAGAATCAAAGATCCAGAATAAGTGCATTTAATGAAGAACCAAGAACAGGGCTGATTCTTCTCCCTTATTCCAGATGTTTAGCTCAGACCGTTGGAACACATTAAGATCACATCAAACAGTCAAATTAAGATTATGGAATGACAAAGAATCTAGAAGACGTTCTGCAACAACATATTCCAGGATCTCAGCATAGAATTGAAAGAACAGAGCAAAATTTGCAACTGTCATTTTCCAGATCTGCAACTGAACGTTGGAGAAGATATTGCAACGGCTAGTTCATCTAGATTAGCTATAAAAGGCTATGAAGACTTAGAGCAATATAAACAACGAAGCTACACTTGAACACATTTGCATTTTTGAGTATGTATTGTGATTCTTTTATCTGTTCTTCAGTGATTATCAATATTCACTCTTTTGAGAGATTGAAATTGTTTTAAAGTATTTGGTTGTGTAAACTCAAGGTTGTGAAACTTGTGAGTTGGGTTGTTTTAATTACAAGGTGTAAGGGGGAGCAAGTCCTAGGTGATTAGGATTGTGTCTTGTCTTCATTGTTGTAGTTAAAAACCTGTTGAACTAGTAGAAACACCCAGAAGGTATCTAGGGACTGGACGTAGGTCAAGGTTAAGACCGAACCAGTATAAATCCTGTTGTCTGAGCTTTTCTTTCTCTAATTTTCATTATTCATTTCTTAAGCTTTATTTTTTTAAGAGTTGAAAAGAAATTTTAAAATCCCCAATTCACCCCCCTCTTAGTGATTTCTTCCACTTTCAGAATAAACCACAGTCTAATACCTTCCTAGCAGTTATTTGGGGTCTAAAGTAACCACTATAAGCAGAAGCATGACAAAAGTGTAAGATAGAATCAAACTCATGATCAGGCACACATCTCCTAATTACTTGGTCACTACAAAATCTCCACAAATAAGGGTCATCCCAGACATAATATTTAGACTCACTTTGCAATTTCTGAGTTTGGGCCCTAGTGGGCTCAGCAGGTAAAACTCTGGCAACCAAATATTTAACCAGATCAGGATACCATAGAATCTTACTTTGTAGCTGAAGAAGCTACTCATCAGGAAAATCATCCTAAATAAGAGAGGGGTGAGAGGGAGAATGAGGAATACGACTCAAGTGATCAGCGGTGTTTTGTGCTCCACTTCTATCTCTAATCTCAACATCAAACTCTTGGAGCAATAACTTCCACCGAATGAGTTAAGGCTTAGCATCTGCCTTTTTCAAAAGAAACTTCAATGTAGCATAGTTAGAGAAAACAATTACTCTACTAGCTAAGAGATATGATGTAAACTTATCAATCGCAAACACTATAGCCAACAACTCTTTCTAAGTGGTCGTGTAATTAGACTGGGCAAAATCCAAGGTCTTGAGTGCATATTCAATGACATGAGAGGTTTTGTCAACCCGCTAAGCAAAGATAGCACCAATAGCATAGTTGGAAGCATCACACATAAGCTTGAATGGAAGATGCCAATCCGGTGGTTGGATCACAGGGGTTGTACTCAGGAACCACTTTAAGTGATTGAAGGCCATCTTGCACTCATCATCAAATACAAAGTCAATGTCCTTATGCAGAAGGTTGGATAAGGGTTTGGTAGTCTTGCTAAAATCCTGAATGAATCTCTGGTAGAAACCTACATGACCAAGAAAAGGACATACTTTTCGTATAGATGTGGGGCAAGGTAAATCAGTAATAATATCAATCTTAGTAGGATCTACGTTAATACCTTTACTAGACACAATATGTCCCAAAATTATCCCTAACTCAGCCATCAAGTGATATTTATCAAAATTTAGCACAAGATTGGACTCTATGAATCTATGCAAAACTCTAGACAAATTAGCTAAGCATGCATCAAAATCAGGCCCATATGCAATGAAATTGTCCATGAAAACTTCCATACAATCCTCTAGAAACTCAGAAAATACTTACCATTGTTAAGTTCTCTATGTATTTTGATGATAACTTGACAATTGTAAATTGAAAAGATTGTGATTTCATTAATCTATTGTGTTTTTGGTAAAATGTCACTCCAGTAACTATTATCTTACTCCAGTAATGCGTATTGCTTCAAAATAGTTTTTCAAGTTGCATTACTCCAGTAATGCGTATGTCACTCCAGCAACATGTCTTGGTTCAAATTGCTTTTCAATTCATGACTCTAGTGAAGCTCACATTACTCAAGTAACAAGTCTTGATTTAAGTTTCATTACTCCAGTAAGAGTTTAGTTACTCCACTAAGGGTTACTCTAGTTGTCACTTACGTACTCCAGTAAGTTGCTACTTTCAGTCATGTACAGAGCAAACCCGATAAGCTGTGAACTATATGGATAGCTTACTCTAGTAACACTATGGTTACTCCAGTAATCGGGACTCCAGTAGTAACTTAGGTACTCCAGTAACTCATTACTTTCAGTCATTTGCTGATCATACCCGATAGTCTGTCACGTTACTCCAGTAACCAATTAGTTACTCTAGTCATGTTGGAGTATTTACAATAGAGTTACTCCAGTCACCAAATAGCTACTCCAGTCAAATCGACACAAAGACAAAATGAACTTTAGCTACTCTAGTAGCTTAGTGGTTACTCTAGTAAACTTGTGTCAGAAACGTTAGAAGCCTTGTGATTACTCCAATCATTTGAAAGCTACTCCAATTATTGTATCACAGAGAGACTCTTAGCTGTTTGAAACCAAATTGACTCCAGTCACCTCATGTTGACTCCTGTGACATAGACACAGAAGCGAGACTCTGTTTCTTGAAGCATACGATTTAATCCCATTTGCTTTATGTGTTTCATATTTTCAATCTACAATTATTCTCTATTATACTTGATCAATTTTCTCATGAGTTTCAGATAAATATAGCAAAGATCAAGGAGAAATCTAACTGGGTAAAATGTAATTAATAAAGAACCAAGAACAAGACTGAAATTTATCCTCTATCCTAAGAGTTCAGCTCAGGTCATTCAATGACGATTAAATCATTCTCCAACGGTCTAATAAAGTTATGGAAATGACAAGAACATTGGAAGACCATCTACAACAACTATATCCAAGATTCCAGCCAAGAATTGAAGAAATAGAGAAAAATATGCAACGGTCATATTCCAGATTTACAACTTAACTTTGAAGAATCATAAAGAAGAAAAAGCAATGACTAGTTCCTCTAATCAACCTATAAATACCCATGAAGACTCAGAGCAAAGAGATACCGAACTACAACTGATCATATTTACAATTTGAGTCTGTACTGTGCTTTTGATTTGATCTTTAGTGTTTATCAATATTTGCTCTTTTGAGAGTTTTGTTTCTTTGAAATCATTTTCAAATACTTGATTGTATAAACTCAAGGTTGTGAAACCTGTGAGTTGAGTCTTTTGATTACAAAGTGTAAAGGGGAGCAAGTCCTAGGTGATTAGGATTGCTTGAGAGCTACATTGTTGTAATTAAAGAATATTGAGATAGTTGAAAAACCCAGAAGGTATCTGGGGACTGGACGTAGATCAAGGTTAGGATCGAACCAGTATAAATCTTGATATGTCTAGCTTTTCTTCCCTTGTTTTGTTATACTCTGTTTTCGATCATAAAACTCAAGTGTTTCGAAAAGTTTTTTTTTGAAACTTATCCAGAGTTTTATCAAACACCCAATTCACCCCCCTCTTGGGTGATAGCCAGGTCCAACAACCATACAATGCTGAAAGGTGCCAAGTGCATTATATTAGCTAAAAGGCATCCTTCAGTAGGCATAGGTTCCAAAGGAGCATGTAAAGGTCGTCTTCTCCCGATCCTCAGAAGCAATTTGGATATGGAAGTAACCGGAGTAGCCATCAAGGAAGCAGTAGTGAGACTTACCAGCCAACCGCTCCAACATCTTATCAATGAAAGGTAGAGGATAATGATCTTTGCGAGTGGCTTGGTTGAGTCTCCTATAATCAATGCAAACTCTCTTACTGTTCTAAACTAGTGTAGGAATGAGGTCATTTTTCTAATTGACCACCACAGTTACTCCAGACTTCTTGGGAACCACTTGAACCAAGCTAACCCACTGACTATTTGAAATAAGATAGATGATACCAGCTTGTAGAAGCTTAGTGACCTCCTTCTTCACCATATCAAGGATAAGGGAATTTAGGCATCTCTGGGGTTGTCTTATTGGTTTAGCCTCTTCTCTTAACACAATCTTATGCATGCACATAAAAGGGCTAATACCAACTATATCAGCTAATGTCCACCCAATTGCCTTCTTGTTTGCTTTCAATAAGCTTAGTAGCTTCTCCTCTTGATCCGACAGAAGATTGTTGGCCATAAAGATTGGCAACTGCTCATTCACCTCTAAAAAGGCATATTTCAAATGATCCAGAAGGGATTTCAACTCCAACTTGGGTGGTTGCTCAGTGGAAGGAAGAAGCTTAGATGGTTATTCCACAAGCTCTGTAGTGTGCACACCTGAAATCTTTGAAATATAATGCAAAGAAGCAGAACTGTGTCTAGGCAACTCACTATTAGAATCAGAATCCAGCACACTATGATGAACATTAAAAGCACTCTCACAATCTAAATCATAATGAACATCACAGTAAATATCAAAATGCCTATTAAAATAAGTATGACAATCATGCTCACAGTCCATAAGTGAAATAGAATCACTACTCAAGTCAAAATCAACACATAATGCAACATCAATCTCAATGCATATAGGACACCATGCATTATCAGAGCAATCACATACAACATAATCACTCATGGATGCAATATCTGGAAAATCAGTACACCAATTAACAACAACATCATCTACAACATCAGATATCACATCAATGCAGAAAATAAAGTGCTCCTCCTTAGGATGTTTCATGGCATCAAAGATATTGAAATTCATAGAAATATCACCAAACTCCATAGAGAGAGTACCAGAATGCACATCTATTTTAATCCTAGCTATTTTCATAAAAGGTCTACCCTAGAATGATTAGTGACCTGCTGTTACGAGACTCATCCTCCATATCTAAGATGTAAAATTTAGCAATGAATATAAATTCATTAACTTTTCCTAATACATGTTCAAGTAAACCAAAGAGATGAGCATTACTCCTATTAGCTAATTGAACAATAATACCAGTAGGACACAAGGGACCAAGACCAATAGATGTGTAGAAAGATGCAGGCATGGCATTAATTGAAGCACCTAGATCTAGCATACAATCATCAAATCTATAATTAACAATAATAAATGGAATAGAAAAAGTACTTGGGTCCTTGCACTTACGAGGCATGGTAGGCTAGATGAGTGTTGATACATTCTAGTTCAAGCTCACCCGTTCATTTCCCTTCAGTCGCCTCTTGTTGGTACACAACTCCTTCAGAAACTTGGCATATTTAGGCGTTTGCTTGATTGCATCCAAGAGAGGAATGTTGATCCCAACCCTCCTGAAAGTCTCTAGAATGTCCTTCTCTTGTGCTTGTGCTTTTTCTGCCACTTTCTTGGATTGAATGGATCTCTGAGGGAAAGAAAGAGGAATAGGAATGTCCTCTTCACTTTGGTTCACTGCCTCTTTATCTCTAGAGTTAATCTTCACATTTTCTGACCCTTTTATCTGATGTAATCTCATCTACAGCTTGTTGAGGCTCTTCCAATTGCTTACCAGACCTAGAGAGATAGCACTCACATTCCCCTTAGGATTGGAAATAGTTTGTGAAGGAAGGGTGTTGGAACCTTGAGGTTGGAGTTGGTTCAATGAAGTTTCCAATTGGCCAATATAGGTTTGCAAACTTTGAATGGAAGTTTTAGTTTACTGTTGGAATTGCATGGTATTCTTAGCAAATTGTTTCATCATGTCCTCCAGTGAGGAACAAGAGGAACCACTACTACTAGGCTGCTATTGTGCTACTTGTGGAGGTGCACATGTGGCTGACAATGGGTGAGGAGCTAGAAGTGGAGGTGGTGTATAATGTGGGAAATTCTATGGTCTAAACTACCTCTGATGGTAACTGCCAGACATCTGATTTTGTTGAAACTAGTTACTCTTATTCGAGTAGTTTTGGTTGCCTTGATTCTAGTTCCAATGGAAGTTAAGGTGGTTTCTCCAGCTAGGGTTATAGGTATTGGAGAAGGTATTGTTTGGTTGCTGGTATTATGGCTTTCCTGGAAACACACCAACTACAGCTACTGATATTATTGCAGGAATCAGTAGGATAGTAAGGATCATCACAAAACCCACATGAATACCCAATCTAGGCAAGGGAAGTCTGTACTGTTTGTGTAACTGCCAACTGCCTTACCAGGGAGGTTAAGTCATTAAGCCTATTCTTAAGTCTTTGTTAATATGTAATTTGAGGCGTTTTGATCTGCTATATAAGGGTACTGTTTTCTCTGGTACTGAACTTTTGTGAATTGGCAGTCATGGTAGATAACAAGTCTCGAGCATCCTCTAGTGTCTTATTTTGCAAAGCCCCACCATTAGAAGCATCAACCAAATTTCTGTCATTAGGCAACAAACCCTCATAAAAGTAAGTAATCAGGAGTTGCTCATTGATCTGGTGGTGTGGACAGCATACACACAATCTTTTGAACCTCTCCCAATACTCATGCATGTTCTCCCCATTCACCTGTTTAATACCTCTGATTTCTTTTCGGATGAAAGTGGCTCTTGAGGAGGAAAAGACTTTCTCTAGAAACAGTTTGGCCATGTCATTCCAGCTACCAATGGATTAAGTTTGAAGGTAAAAAACAACCAGTCTTTAGCTCCCCCATTAAGTGAGAAAGGAAAAGCTCTCAATTTTATATGCTCCTTATCAATGGCTTGTGGCTTCAATGTATAACAAACCATATGGAACTTCTTTAAGTGCTAGTGAGGACATTCACCTGCAAGACCATGAAACTTTGGAAACAAATAGATAAGACCAAATTTCAATTCAAAGTTAGCTCCAAGTTTAGGATATTGAATACATAAAGGTTGATTGACTACACAGGTGCAGCCAATTCTTTGAAAATGGGACGCTTTTCTTGTTCTGCCATATTCTCAGAATTTGCAAAAGTATACTAGAATCAGTAAATCAGAAGACTCAGAAAGAGCAATAAAGTCAAGTTCAGAATCTAAAACAACCTTCGTAGTGACTACTTGACTTAACCTGACAACCCTTCTAGCAACTAGGATAGTCCTCTCAATTTCAGGATCTCCTCCTAACAAATCATTTAGATGGGTAGTATTCCAAGTACTCATACAACAACATATGGCAGAATGGACAGACTCATACAACAGAAAAAACACCTACAAAACAACAAAAAACACTAATATGACGCTAAGATTCAAAAACACAAACATAAAAATACACTAGAAATTAACCAAAACAAATGTAGAAACACTATCAAATGATTTTTAAAAATTATGGAACCACTATAGAAACACTTCTATACTATTGGAGGACCAAAAAATGCAATGAAAAAACTTTTAAAAATTGAAAAAGTGGTCTAAATGGTGGAATTTGGCTAAAAAATGAAGACAACATGGCAAAACATGTATCCTAGTATTTAGGCCGAAATCTATCAACTGAAAAATTTTCAACCCAATAAGAGATAATCGAAACTCTTAGTAGAATTCCTAGGACAATTTCAAAAATACCGGCTACGTCCTACTTGTTGGATCTGGCTATCACCCAAGAGGGGGTGAATTGGGTGTTTGATAAAACTTTATGAACTTTAAAAATCTTTTCGCAACTTATAAATTGACAATAAACAGCTATGCAAATGTATATACTGGAAATATAAGAGTTTAGGGAAGAGAGGATGCAAACTGTGATTTATCCTAGTTCAGTCCAATCCTTGACCTACGTCCAGTCCCCAAGCTTTACTTGAGATTTTCAATCCACTATTTGTTTTGAGCTTAATTACACGTTCTGTACTTGAAGTAATCTTCTCCCTAGGATTCACTCCCCCTTACAAACTGTAATCAATACACTTGCTTGATTACACACTCTGTACTTGAAGTAGTCCTCTCCCTAGGATTCACTCCCCTTACAAGCTGTAATCACAACAAAGTGTTTCCTACTCAAGATCACCCAATCTTGAGTAACTCTCAAATAAAATGATTCACAATGAATCTTCTCTCTCAGAAGTGAATGAATAAACACTGAAGCACAATACAAATGATCTCACTCTCTAAGATAAATTATATGATCATTGAGATATTTAGAGAGTAGATGGAGTAGATGTTAGAATTATGGCATTTTCACTGTGTAACCTCACGTCCCTGTTTTCCACTGTATTTTCCCTTTTACATCTCTGTTATTTGCTCTTCGTTTCTGGGCTTCTTATATAGATGAAGAAGTTTGAATCTTCTATCAAAATATGTCTATTAAAGCTCCACTGAGAAACTTGTCATTGGAAGTCCACTGAGGGTATGATTCTTGGAGCGTCTCTGTTTTCTGATTCCAGCTCTTTGATTCTAGTGATGTCTGTTGCTTTCTTCATTCTGCAGTATATTTCAACTTGAGGATAATATTGATTATCCTTTATCAGAACGGGCAGTAGAGGAATGTCCATAATTGTTTAATTCCAAGTTGCAAATATTCCCTGACACACGCGCTAGTATTCCATACTGATAAGTCACTTTACAGCTCAGCAAGCAGAACTTATTGACTTCAGCTTCAAATCTCACTTGATCATCTGAAACTTACTAGAAAACTATTTAAACAATGTTAGGAATAATAGTAAGTCAAGATATGAAGTGATGAAATCATAATCAATGATTTTCGTTTTACGAGCATGATGATTTACTGATCTTGTCTTCGCATTACTGCAGTAACGTATGCATTACTAGAGTAATAAAGTGTCAGTTGCTCTCTGTCTTCGATTATATTATTGGAGTCATTTGAAATTTACTGACTTAGGTTGACTGGAGTAGTCACTAAATGACTGGAGTAATCAAAGATCATATCGTCCCTGTGTCATCACCACTGGAGTAATCTCAAAATGATTGGAGTAACTAAGGTTTTGCAATGTTTCTTTCTCCGTCATTACTGGAGTAATAACTTAGTTACTGAAGTAACTAAGGTACATGTAGCTTCTATCTTCGAGATTACTGGAGTAATCACTTAGTTACTGGAGTAACTAAGATGTTGCAAAGTTTCTGTCCTTAATGTTACTGGAGTAACAATTCACGTACTGGAGTAATTAAGGATCATCTTGCTTCTATCTCTGACATTACTGGAGTAACATTTTGATTACTGGAGTAACTCTTGTGTAAAAGTACTAAGATGACTGGAGTAACCAACATGTTACTGAAGTAAGGTGACTGACTATCGGGTTTGATTCTGAAGTGGCTAAAAAACATAGACTTACTAGAGTAAGTGACTACTGGAGTAAGCCTTACTGGAGCACCCATTTCATTATTGGAGTAATGTGCAAACAGAGGCGAACAGACCACATATTACTGGAGTAATGAGATGTTGACTGGAGTAATCATCAACTCTTCACTTGTTTGAGGATCAGTTCCAGAATTCTGAACATACACTGAACTTCCAAAAATCATATCTCTGTCATTTGATCTTTGTTTTCTTTGATCTTGATAATTTTGGAAAGGTGTGTGAGTCTAGTTTCATATGTCACTGATTTCATCTTATTCCAATATGTAGTTTGTGAGATATGCTCAGATTACTGAACCTTGGTCCGCTGAGTGATGTTAACGGATGGCTCAACTTCAAAACTTCATAGCTCTCTTATCTGTTCTTCTTTGGACCTAAGGTTTTGTCCAAATGACACACTGGATGTCTAGTTTCATACAAACTTAGTTTCACCTCAATCCGATCTCTGGTTTGGGAGATATCATCAATTTACTGAACATCGCCCAGGTGAGACACTGAACAGAGTTGCTGGAATACGCGTATTACTGGAGTAACATGAGGCTTATTGCAGTAATTTCATACCAGAAGCTTTCTATCTGAACCGTTACTACAGTAGGTTAATGATTACTGGAGTAATCATCAGACAGAAGCGAATTCAGCAGCTGAAACACGTATATTACTGCAGTAACACATGGATGACTGGAGTAACTCACTCATTATTCATCCGAAAATTTCAACTTACTCATTTTAACTCCAAATTGATCCATTTCAACTTCCACTTGATCGTGGAAACTTCAAGAATCAATCTTAGAACTTGTATAATGATTTTCTCAGGCTATTCATCAAGTTCTTCTTTCTTTCTTCTCTCTTCTTGATTATTTTCCATGAAGCAATTCTTCCTTTCTTCTCTTCTCTTGTTCTTTCTCCACATGAATAAATCTACATTAAATATAGTAATTAGACAATGTATATTGTATAAACTTTTTGCTCTTTGCTTTTGCTAATGGCACCTATATAAGACATCATCAAAACTAATCATAACCAACACTACTAAGACCAAAAACAGTGAAAAACAAGGGCTCAACGATGGAATTTGGCAATTTCAGGTAATACCTCACTTCCCAAAGGGGGTGACTATTGTTTAGAATGCCAATTCCTTATGAAACAGCCTTGGTCTAAGTGATCTGGGTGAGAAACAATTCTACCCAGCCACCAGAACCAATTAAACTACACTAAATTACTCTACTATTACTAATTAAACCGATACAAAATTCCCTGGCAACGATGTCAAATCTTGACAAGAGATGCTGACCTCTTACAAAATAACCAAGTTTAGTAAAAAGATTTGCAACATAAGGAACCTGGATCATTTCCCACGAAATTTGCAATTGGTTTAATAGAAACAGAAAAACAAGTAACACAGTAACCAGAATGGGGGAGTTTTTCAATGATTTTAAACGAAGCAAAGACTAAAACAAAATGCAAGAAAACCAAATTAATCATATTAAAAACGATTAACCCAGAATTGGGATTCTATAACCTTCATTGGACAAAAACATAATAATCAAACTCATGATTGATTATGGCGAACCGAAATTTCTGCATTTGTCCAGAGACACCATCTACTAGAGCATCGCCTAGCATTTGATCAAACTCATGGCGAGCTCATTGTGCGATCACGCAACACTCTCTGGAACCTAGTCTGACCTATGTCCTTAGGATATCAATCTGGATATTAAATCTAATACCCAATCAAAAATCATAATCGAAATCGATTAAAATAAATAGAAACGAATTAAGTTACCGATTGTAGCGCGGGTCCTCTGGATTCATAGAATCGTTAATACATAGGTCAACCACACAAGCTTAGCTAAGCATGGCTAGGCAAAATGCAGAAGAAAAGATGAAGAAGAACATGAAAATGACAAACAATTTAGAGAAAATAATAAGCTTCTAATTTTATCCCAAAAATCTCATACAACGTAATTGAGAATATGTTTGTAGCGGCTATATCCTTTTCCTCATACAGGAAAGAGGACTAAAAATAGGAAACCCCTAATAATAGGATTTCTTTACAAAATTCGGGCAAAATAAAAATCCAAAAAAATGCATCTGTCTTTAGCTCCAATTTCGTCTATCTTCTTGCCCGAATAAGCCTTCCAAGTCTTCAAAACAATTGTAGCTCTCTGAATCATTTGAACTATGAGACAAGAATGAGGCTAATCCGATGTCTAGTTCAAGAGTTATGGTTAAAACAGTGAAGCAATGTAAATCTGGAATTTTATCATTAAAATGAATTAACTCCCATTAAAAGCCCAAAACCCAAATAAGCATTATTACTAAATAATCCTAGATTTATTACCCAAAAGATATAAATAAGTGCATCAAATATTCAATTATCACTATGGAGTCGTTTGCACCTATGATTATGTTTTCTAGCTTCTAAGGTCTTCTCTAACGCTGTTCCTCTCAGTGAAAGCAACATTTCTATGGTTTCGAATTCTAGATCAAAGTTGTTTGGTTCCATCTACAAGGTAGAGGTACTGCCAAAATCAAGAACTAGTTATGGAATTGAGTAGAGGTACGTATAGCTCTAATTCAAGCCGAATATTCTGAGATTTTGTTGAGTTCTAATGAACCCCTGATTTTTTTTTCAGAACTAGAACTTGGAGAAATATTATGATTTTGGTATTTTTGAGGTTATAAATGGATTCTACGCACAAACTATATGAGAATAAGTAGTGAACATGATTTTAGAAGGGTTTTATTGAAAACCTAAAGGTTAAAGATAAAGTAATAGTTCTGTCATGTTTTGTGTTTTGAAGACAGTCTTCTTATAACAAGTTTTTAAATTAATTACATCTTGTCTAATGGCCATGAAATGTTCCAAAATGGTATTATACATATGCATCCCAAGATTTGATTTGACATATGTTATGTGCCATTTGGGTTAATAGATTGTAAGATATAAACTTTTAAAGTTTAGGTATTGAAACTAGAACAAATTCTGGAACAATTTAGCTTATTGAATATTTTTGGATATTTTTACACATAAATGGCACTAATTGATATTTTTCCCATACAGAGAACTTAAAGAGTTTTATATAGAACTTTGAAACATGCCATTTGGATGTTTGTAGATTAATTTATGATATTTTTAAGTTAAGTGAAAATTCTGGCATTAGGCTTGATATGCGAAAATAAGAAAATAAGGGTACATGTAATAAAAGTTAACATCAAGGTTAAGATAAGAAATTGAAGTTCGTGTAAGCCCATCAAGTACATGTTGCACTTATTGTAATAACATTAAAGATAACTAACCTTACTATCTTAAGATATTGAAGAACTTAGATAAGTAATAACCCACCTACCTGTGAATATTAATTTATAGGATTTGATATCTACCTATGACACCAAAGAGATTGGGAACATCAAAAGTTGGAAAGGTTTCAAGGAAGTAACTTTTCTCTCACATACTATATATGACTTTATATACATGTGTATGCCATTATGTTACCTATGTTGTGAACATGAGATATATAGTAGGACCTAGTGGACTAGTAGGTTCTTGGGTCATGAAACCTATTAAGCATTTGGATGAGAAGGGTAAAGGCCCAATTGAATACCTAATGCTTTGAGAATAGATCAGGGGGCCTATGATTGTAGTAGATTATGCATATCATGTTTATCTACAAATGTTGAATGCGTTTGATAGTTGACTATCATATTCTGTGTATGCATTTTATGTGAGTAGTTAATTGTTATTATTGAGATTCATATGAGTCTCACTTCTTTCCATAGATTTAGAATGTGATCAACATAATAGATATGGCTCCAAGGGCAAGGAGGTAGATACCGGCTGTAATATCCTGAATTTAATTCACCAAAATTCCTTGTACAATGGGTGTACTAAATGGAATAAAATGGTGAATTTTAGTACATTTGAAATAGTCATTTAGTGAGTCTCAGTATGCATGTCGTAATTCCAAGTAGAAATAGAGCAAAATCCAAAATAAGCACTTATAAAGTATCCTTTCGAAAGTTAGTTATGATGGCTGAGGATGACACAATTCTTATGTTGGCATCTCTAGAATTCAACATCTAGCATTTGAGTATGGGAAATTCATTGGTCTCTGGTTTGGCCAAAATGGAGAATTGCCATTGGAGGGTAAAAAATGTAAATAAGTATAGCAAATTTTCAAATTGATATCCTTCACCTCTCCTTGCCGTCATATGCTACTTGGCCTACAAGTAGGAATTGCAAGCTTGTCACACATACTCCATTTGGCCAACAAGAGAGAAAGTGCATAAAGTATTTTGATCACATGACTAAGAAAAATGAGTGAGGAGGTGGACTTTGTTTAAGATTAAAATTGAATTAAGAAGGCCATTTTAAATCACTCATTATTTCTCATTTTCTTACACCATTCAGCCAAGCAAGAAGGTAGCCAAAAAAGAGACCAAACTGAAGAGAAAGAAAAAAGAAAAGAGCCAAGTGAAAGAGGTGAGATTGATGCCAAGTTCTCTACCTCTTTTAGTTCTTATGGCTACTTCTTGTCTTTAACAACTTGTTAGTTATGATTAATTTTGATGATGTCTTATATATATGCCATCAGTAAGAGCAAAAAGATTGAGTAATATGTTTATCTTCTTCATTGATTAATTCTTAAATTTTAATGTAGAATGAAAGATGTGAAGTTCACATCTATGAAGAATGATCAAGAAGAAGATCAATAAATAAAGTATTGAATGAGAGAAAGAAATTGAATCAAAGAAGAGTCAAGTAATCAAGAATGATCGAGAGAAGAAAGGAAAGAAGAAGTTGAATTATAGAACAAGAAGGAGTCAAGAGATTTCATAGAGAAGAAATTGAAGAAAATGTCAAGTACAAGAAGAAGAGGAAATATTGAAGAACTTGCAGAAAATAATGAGTCCATGATGAAGAATGATCAAGATGAGAGATGATGGAAGATGGAAGAAGTTGATGAAGAGAATGAGAATATCAAGATCAGCTCAAGTTCATTTATGAAGGATAATCAAGAAAATGAAGAAAATGAAGAAGAGGAAATATTATTCAAGATGGAAGATGGAGAAAGGAAGAACTCGCTGAAGATATCATTATTCAAGCTCTAAGATTGATCCTAGAAGTCTCCATGATCAAATGGAAGTTGCAGTGGGTCAATTTAGAGTTAAAGACAACAAAAATCAGGTTCTGGAAGAGAAAACTCGAGTATCCAGGTCAAAACTCGAGTATACAAGCCTACTAGAAGTAATTTGTCTCTGGAATACAAGAAAACTCAAGTATGGAGGTCAATACTCGAGTATGGGGTGTTTTCAGCTTCTCTGACATCTCTGGACCCAACAATATTCGAGTATCCAACTTAATACTTGAGTATCTAGCTCTGTCAGCAACTCTGTTCACCTCTGTTTCACGTTCAGCTTTGGGCGAGCTTTGCTAATTCGATGATATCTCCTAAACCAGAGATCGGATTGAGCTAAAACCAAATTTGTATGAAACTAGACATTTAATGTGTCATCTTGACAAAGTTTCATGCTCAAAGAAGATCAGATGAGAGAGATATGAATTTCAAAAGTTGGATCAAATATTCACCCACACATCACACCAAGCTTTAATGTTTTGAGTGTAACTCACAATATACATATCGAAATGAGCTGAAATTGGTGGCATATGAAAGAAGACTCATAAGGATTTCCATCAAGACTTGATTCAACAAAAATAAAGATCAGACCAGAGAGATATGGTCTTCGAAAGTTGACTGACAATTTAGAACGTTGCAAAAACGCTGGTCAAGAACAAGGCTTCATTCATTGTATCATAACAGACGAAATACAACGATCTTTGAGCTCATTCTTGTTGCTTTGGAAAGAAGACTCAAAGAGCTAAATAGGGATTAGTGGTTTGCCAAATTAGAAGCTATATTAAGTCAGAAAGCAACCAAGGCTCAGAACAACTTAAATACTTGAGTTTACAAGTGAATACTCGAGTATATCTCAAATAGAAAGCAATGAACGTTAGAGGATCTTTAATACTCGAGTATGTAAGTCAATACTCGAGTATCGGACAGACAAAGATGAATCTAGAGTAATGAAACAAGCTCAATACTCGAGTATCCAAGTCAATACTCGAGTATACACCGTCACTTCAAAAAATTCAAAATTTTCAAAAATCACGATTTTGATCAAGATCATCCAGATGATTACCTAATTGATCCATAACACTTATTATCATCATTTATATCATTTGTGGACAAGTTTCAAATGATCAAATCAAGGATTACATGGAGGTCAAAATGTTGAGCTGTCAAGTCCAAAAAGCAAAACTAATGGCTATATTTTTGCAACAGCTATATTCTCAATGTCTCTATTCACAACGATCAGATTCTCAACGTTTAGAAGATCTTCATATATAAATAGAGCCAGATTCAAAATGCAAGAGGATAATAGGAAGAGATTACGCTGTAAAAAAGCCAAAGTTCTGAAGCTTCTTCACACTCTGTTTTCGAGTCTTACTTTATTTATCATATAGAGAGTGAAATGACTTGTAATATACTTTATGATCATCTATTCACTTCTTAGAGAGAAGTTTTACTGTAAATCACACTATTTGAGAGTTACTCAAGATTGGGTGATCTTGAGTGGGTGTTGATTGTAACCTTACATTGAGTAAGGGGGAGAGTCTCTGTGAGAGATTGTAAAGGCTGCACAAGTGTCTGGATAAACTTGTGAGGTTGTAAAGGCTTTTCTCTTGTGTCTGGTTAAACAAGGAGATAGTGGCAATCTTAAGTGGAGCTTGAGGATTGGACATATGTCAAGGATTGGACCAAACCAATATAAATCTACGTTTGCAATTCTCTTCTTTAATCTCTTTTATTTCTAGCATATATGTTTAAATGATTGTCTATAGTTTTATAACTCTTTACTATCATTTAAACTAATTTTACCAAATCATTGAAAGATTTTCAAAAGGTCATAAGTTTTTATCTTCACCCAATTCACCCCCTTTTGGGTTCAGCCGGGTCTTTCACAACTCTCTTTTGGTGTTGTGTTTGTTAGTTCTCAGATTATAAGTTTTGATGAGAGCAAACACATGCAAAGATATGAGGACATGATGATTCAAATCTCTTGAGTGTATATTAAAAGACACTTAAGTGTACAATTGTTATTGAAACCAAAACTTGAATCAGAAAGTTGTTCTCAAAGTACCTTGGTATGGACACACTTTAGTAGAACTCTGAAAACTTGATGTTGGACTAACACTCACAGGAAAAGTGCATGACATTGGCTTCTACCATGGACGTATTGTGTTAAACACTCAAGTGTTTTAGTGAACACTTGAGTGTTGTCTTGACACTTGCAAAACAATACTTGACACTCGAACTCATATTGAAAACATCAAGGTAAACACTCGATTGTGAGCTCTAACGCTTGAGTGTGAGCTTCAACACTCGAATGTCAAGGTTAGTGCATGATACTCGATGATGAAATGTGATTTGAAGCACATTTGAAGTGTCATTTAGTAACACTCGAGTGTAATACTCGAGTGTCTGATAGAAATAAGCTTATTTCTTTAAAACCATTCTCTAAATAGTCTTCTACAAATACACCAACACTCAAGTATTGCAATTTTGCACTCAAATGTGGCTTGAATGACACTCGAGTATCATATATTATTGAACTAAACCTTCATCTTTGAGAATTCAAATTTACTAATTATCATTTTATAACTTTTGATTACTACTCATTATTATTCTCAATGCTTCTAAACATGTTTATTAATGAGTTTTAGATAATTAGATGAAGGATTACTTGCAAATCCTCAAAAAGTAAGATTTGTGTCAGAACATTAAATGTCATAGTAGAAAATATAACACACAATAAAACTCCATTAGAGTAGGTCAATTGATCATACTCTGCAGCACACATTTTAGCGAAAGCGTAAGCGACTTAACCTTAGACAACTACAAAGACTAAAAGGATGTCGTATAAAGATCTATTGCAACGATGCAAAAGTGACCTATCCTCAAAATCTTCCAACGACTCCAGTTCATACCAAATGAAAAGTTTATCCAGTCTAATGCACAAATTGAAATGACTTAATAGGAAACCTCAACGATCATTAATTGTGTTCATCTATAAATACAAGAGCATTTAATTTGGAGCTAACAACCAACAACAAACAATTTATTACTTAGTTATTGCTCATTAATACTCTTTGAAATTTCTTGTGATATTCATATTATTTAGTGTTCATATATCTATTCTATGATAAAGTTCTTATCATTCAATTGATTGTTATAAAATCTCAAGGTAGTGGGACCTTGAGTGTGGTTATTTGACTACATTTGTAAGGAAGTGAGTCCTGGCAAGGATTACTTTGTAAGAGCTTGTGTAATTGTTGAAAGATAGAGGAAATCTCACAGACGCTTTGAGGATTGGACGTAGGTCAAGATATTAAGGCTGAACCAGTATAAAGCTCTATGCACACTTCGATGATACTTTTGTAACCCTTCCTAATTGATTTAAGGGTAAAGGAGCAAAAATACATATGTGCTTTATCCTCGAAAGCTCTCAGCACCATATGCTTTTTTTGGGAGAAAAAAATATACACATGGTTACCATTTTGGAGCAAAAGTTACATCCCACCGTTATGTTACTATTCACCGTGTATTTTTGTTCCCAAAAAAAGCATAGGTGTTGAGCGCTCCAAGGGGTAAAGCACATTTATATTTTTGCTCCTTTACCCTTGATTGAAATTTTATAAATCACCAAATTCACCCTCTTCTTGGGTGATTCACTACAACTAACATTTGGTATCATAGCATAGTCTTCTCTTTTACAAGATTAACATCTCGAGAAAGATCTATGGAAGGAATGCTACCCGATGGTAAATCTATCAATAGACCTCCTAGCTTTAGTAAAGAACATTACTCCTTTTGGAAGGCAAAATTCAAATTCTTTGTAATTACCACTTAATATGGTTCGTGGCAAGTAATTGAAGACAGAGATTAATCCTACAGAAAATGGTGGAAGAACGGCTTGTGCTAAAGATTTTACCAAAATTTGATGACAATGACAAAAGGCTTATAACACTGAACAGTAAAGCCATATTAATGATTCAAAGTGCACTAAGTCAAAAGGAATATTTCTGTATATGCAATCTATCAATGACTAAAGAAATATGACATGCTCTAGAGATAGCTCATGAAGGTACCTTTGGCATAAAATAAAATAGGATCAACACTCTAATGATTGATACGATTTACTTTGCATGAAGTCAAGAGAATCCATAGCTAAGTTTGAACTCATGTTCACTCATCTAATAAATTAATTATCAGGTGTGGATAAAGTATATGACTAAAGCCCCCAAGTGAAAAAAATACTAAATATTCTCACAAAGGGCTGGGAGGCGAAAGTCACTGCAATTGAAGAAGCCACAAGAGAATTGATGATATTTGTAGCTACTCATTTTGAAAGGGTTTAGATGAGATCAACAACAAAGACAAAGGTGTTGCATTCAATGCCATAACAGATAAAGAAATAAAGGAAGATGATGAACTCAGAATTATTATTCAAAGGTTTAAGAAGTCCTATAAAAAGGATCAAGGCTTCCAAAGATATGAAAAAGGAGGTCTAAATGATAGACAAGAATCCAAGGACCAAATGATTTGCTGAGTTTGAGAAGCCTAGATATATCAAATCTGAATGTCCACTTCTTAAAAATAAAGAGAAGAAGAAGTTCAATGGCTTTAAAAAGAAAGCCTATGTATCATCCATTTAGGGAGATAGCTCATCCGAAGATGAGAGCGAGGAAGAGGAAATAGCCAATATAATGCCGTACATTTGGGATTTAGAAAAATTTCCAAAGAGCTTATCATTTCTAAGAAAAGAATTAAGAATCTCAAGCAACAATCTTAAGATAATCCTCTTAGTTGTGAAAACTGTCCTGATTTAGAGAGAAAAGAAATCTTATATGAATAAAACTCTTCAGAAATTTACTAAAGATAGTGAAATGGTAAATGTGATTTTAAAAGCTAAAAGATATACGAATGAAAGATCAAGAATAGGGTATACTGCTAAACTAGATAATAGAAAAGGCAAAAAGAAAAGAGGAGAAGGATCATACTTAAATTATTTCCAAAAATATGTTCATTCCTCTAATCCTTATGCATAGTGTAACTATTCCAATCGAAAGGAGCATAGTACATCTTCATGTTTTCACAAAAAGGAAAGGATTGATTAACCTGTAGGTGCTTATAAATGGGTACCTGGGGGATCATATGTGTTTCCTATTATTTGAACTAACTAAAAAGGACCCAAGAAAAGATGGGTACCTAAAACTTAAATGACATTATTTGTAGTTATGTCTAAGAGCATAAAAAAAACATTAAGTGTTACATTTATAGCAGATGCTCTAAACACATGAGTAGAGATCAATCTAAATTTGTCACAATGAGAACAAAAGCTAGTGGCAAAGTAACCTTTGGAGGCAACCAATCTGGTAGGATAATCAGAATTGGTGCAATTGGTGAGAAAGATGAAGCACAAATTAAAGGTGTCTACTATGTTGAAGGTCTATGCTGTTAGATATGATTAGTTTTGATGATGTCTTATAAATGCCTTTCTTAAAAGCAAAAAGCTTAAGTAATATAGTTATCTCCTACATTGACTAACTATTGTATTTAATGTAGAATAATCTAAGTTAAGGTCAATCAAGATGGAGATAAGAGATTTCAAATTGAAAGAGCTGAATCATGAAGAATGTTCAAAAAGCTCAATTATGAAGGATAATCAAAAAGAAGAAGATCAAAGAGGTTGAGGATGTTGATGAGAATAAGGAAAAGGAAGAGAAGAAATTGAAGAGGTTGATGAATAGAATGGAATATTATCATTCAAGCTCTTGGTTCATAGATTTTGGGATAATCAAGAAGAAGAAGAGAATTGGAAGACGGAAGAAGAGGATATTCAAGAATAGCTCAAATATGTCTATGAAGAATGCTCAAGAAAGGAAGAATAGAGTTGTGAAGAATGATCAAGTGAAGTGAAGAAAGAAAGAAAAGATCTTGTCAAAAAGATTGAGAAAAATCAATTTACAAGGTCTTAAATTGATATCATAAGCCTTCACAATCATTTGGATGATGGATGGGTCAATACAGAGTCAAAAACTGCAAAAATCGAGCTTTGGAAGTGAATACTCGAGTTTCCAGGTCAAAACTCGAGTATACAAGCTTACTGGAAAAATTTGCTTCTAGGCAGAGAAAACTGTGGTATTGAAACTGTGTTTGGAAAACTGAGGTTTGGGAGTCAACTTAAGTTTCCAAGTCAAAAGTTGAGCTATGAAGGTCAAAACTCGAGTATTGGAGTCAATACTAGAGTATGGAACTTAAAGATTCAAGTATCGGGAGTTTTCAGCTTCTCTCGTGTCTCTAGGACTGACAAAACTCGAGTATCCAGTCAAAACTCGAGTTTCCAGTGTTCTTCAGCAACTTTGTTCACCTCTGTTCCACGATCAGAATGGGCAAGGTCTAGTAATTTGATGATATCTCATGAACCAAACATCGGATTGAGGTGAAATCAAATTTGGCTGAAACTAGACATCCAATGCGTCATCTTGACAAAGTTTAAAGTCCAAAGAAGATCAAATCAAAGAGCTTTGAATTTCCAAAGTTCGACCAAATGTTAATGCCACACATCAGACCAAGCTTCAATGATTTAAGTATAACTCACAATCTACATATTGGAATGAGCTGAAATCGGTGGCATATGAAAGAAGACACATAAGGTTTCCATCAATACTTGATTCAACAAAAATGAAGATCAAACCAAAGAGATATGGTCTTCGAGAGTTGATTGACTGTTCATAACGCTGTAAAAATGATAGATAAAGAACTATCTTCTTTCATTGGATCAAAACAGATGAAATCCAACAATCTTCGAGCTGAATCTTGTTGAAATGGAATGAAGACACAAAGAGCTTTATGGGGATAATTGGTTTGCCAAAATTGAAGCGATATCAAGTCTGAAAGAAACCAAAGTCCAAAACAACGTGAATACTCGAGTTTACGGATGAATACTTGAGTATAGCCCAGACAGAGACCAATGAACGTCAAAGGATCCTCAATACTCGAGTATGGGAAGCAAAACTTGAGTATAGGACATACAGAGAGGAATCTGAGGTTTTGACATGAGCTTAATACTCGAGTATGCAAAGCAATACTGCAGTATTCTCCTACAGATCAGAAAAATCACCGTTGCGAAAATTCTGATTCTAATCCATATCATTCAGAAACTTTCCCAAATGATTGGTAATATTTCTTAACATCATTTACATCATTTGTGGACATGTCTCTGATTATCAAAAGGCATCAAACTGAAGATCAATGATAAATCAAATGCTGATGTCAGCTGGTCCAAAAAACTTCCAACGACTATATTTTCCAACAGACATATTCTCAACGGCTCTATTCTTAAATAGACGTATTCTCAACGGTCAAAATACCTTTTTCTATAAATAGAACCAGATTCAAAACTCAATAAGGTGGTGGAGTGAGCTTACAATGTTATAATGTCGAAATTCAGATCTGCCCACACACTTTGTTTTTCATACTTTCTTAGTTTATCATTTAGAGTGTGAGATGATTTCTAATGTGCTTCAGTGTTCATCATAATCACTTCTATAAGAGAAGAATTATTGTAAATCATATTTTCCATAAGAGGTACTCAAGGTTGGGTGATCTTGAGTTGGGAATTTGATTATAACCTTACGGGTAGTAAGGGGGAGTCTCCGAGGGAGATTGAGAAGGTTGTACAAGTACCTGGATAAACTTGTGGGTGTAAAGGCTTGTCTCTTGTGCCTGGTTAAACAAGGAGAATAGTGAAAAGCTTAGGGTGCCTGAGGACTAGATGTAGGTCAAGGTTGGATCGAACCAGTATAAATCTGAGTTTGCAATTCTCTTCCTTTAACTCTTTACTTCCAGCATACATGGTTGATTGATTGCTTATAGATTTATAACTCTTTAATATCATTCAAACTGCTCTCAACGAATTGCGAAAATATTTTTAAAGATTGCAAGAATTTTTATCTTCACCCAATTCACCCCCCTCTTGGGTTTAGCCACGTTTTTCATATGCCACAATCTCCTTAGTGTTAGCCAAAGTGCAAACAAAGATAATGGATCATCTTTGATTCAAAAGAATGTCTGAATGTGAACAAAAAGGATCTCCAGATCAATAAGAATCATTTAAAGGTTCTATTCAAAGCATCAAGATAAGGTAACTGCTATACTTTCAATATGCCTAGTAGCAATACCAACGCCGAAAAATGTTTTGTTAGCAACATGGATGAAAATTGTCTGTGGCATAAACGATTAGCACATGTCAATATATACACACCAACTGGACAAGTTGTTAAAAAAGGAATTAGTTCTCAATTTAACCAAGCTTCAATTTAAATATAATTTCATTGTCATGATTGTCAAAAGGGTAAATAAACTAACTCTTCTTTAAGTCAAAGAATGAAATCAAGACAGATTGACCACTTCAATTACTCCATATGGATTTAGTTGGACCAGTAAGGGTTAAAAGCCTTGGTGGCAATTTATATACCTTAGTCATAGTCGATGACTTCTCTAAATTTTCTTGGACATTTTTTTTCATCAAAAGATGAAACTTTTAATCAATTTATTTATTTTATTTTATTTATTATTATTGTTGTTGTTATTATTATTATTATTATTATTATTATTATTTGCAAAGAAAGTGCAAAATGAGAAGGGTATGTGCATTTCACGAATAAGGAGAGACCACGGAGGAGAATTTGAAAATCAAGCATTCGAAGAATACTGTGATACAAATGGTATTGACCATAGCCTCTCAACTTCAAGAACTCCTCAACAAAATGGAGTTATAGAAAGAAATAATAGAGTTCTCACATATATGACAAGAGCAATGTTGAACAAAAAAGGAAAAGAGCCAAGTGAAAGAGGTGAGATCGATGCCAAGTTCTCCACCTCTTCTAGTTCTTTATTTATGGCTACTTCTAGTCTCTAACAACTCTCTTGGTGTTGTGTTCTAACCAGAAGAAAAACCAAACCCTAGAGTTCTAGAAAAGGAAATTGCTAGAAACTCAAGCTAAGACTAAGGTAAGTAGTGGTTTTGACATTATTCTTGATGTTAATAGTGTTGTTGGTAGTTGAATTGATTTTATTCTTAAGTTTTTACAATTTTGGAGATATGAAAGAATAGGGAAGTTTCTATCCAAATTTTTAGAAAAAAAGATAAATTATGATTTAAGATCCAATCATAAGTAAGGTTGTGGCTAGAGATTGAATCATGGTGGTTTATGAAATGAAAGTTTGAAAAAATCAATTATCTTCCCTAGCAATGAAATTCACTCAGAACTAGGCATGATAAAAGATATGGATTTTTCCTAATTTGATGCTTCCAATGAGTTTAAAATGAAAAAATGTGTAGGATAAAGATGAGTAAGTAATTATAGTAGGATTAAAGTTGAAGTAAAAAATTCTCTTAATACTGGCAGATTGGATTTTCTGAAAGGCAGTTAGTTTATGGCATGTTTTTGACTAAGCAAATGATATCCAATGGCTATAAAACTTACCAAAAGTTAAGTAGACATGGTAATATTTAATTTGATAGGTCACATAGGTCAATTAGATCTATATACAATAAGTTTTGAAGTTTTGAAGCTGGCTATTGAATCTGGAACATTTTCTAGGCCAGTGAGTAATGATTGATGATTCTATAATAGATTACGTGTGTCTGATACTAGGATACATTTATTCCTAAAAATAGACTTAATAATGATTAAATATCCCTTAGAATCACCATGATTGGACATTTTTACATAAAGATATAAATTTTTAAAGTTAGGTGAAAATTATGCCAATTTTGATTGTTGTGCGAAAATGGGAAAGTTAAGGCTATAGTAATGAAGCTAACTTTCAAAGGGTTAAAATAAGCTTTCAAGTTATTGTGGGCCCTTTAGCTTTGCCCTTTAGGTTTACATTGGGTATAATGCAATAACATTAAAGATATCCAACTTTAGTATTTTAAGATTGTGAAGAATTTGGATAAGTAATAATCCGTCATCCGTGAATGTGTAATTATAGGAATCAACATTTACCTGAAACGACTAAAAGACTAGGAGCGCATTTGAAAATTGGGAAAGCGTTCTTCTCTCACATACTATGTATGACTTTAAATACATATGTGAACCATGTTGTGATAATTCCTACCTCATTAAGGGCTGGCACCTCTCGTGAGCCGCAGGCTAGAGAAATCACCAATTATGGGGTATCTTTCCGGTGGAATGTGTTGTGAACACATGATAGGTAGTAGGACCTAGTACACCAATAGTTCTTGGGTTGTGAAACCTAAATTGCATTTAAATGATAAGGGTTGATGCCTGATTGAATGCTCAACAATGTGGCAACGAACCGGTTTTGTCCCTTGTTTGTAGTCGGTGTTTCATATGATTTGTGATGTATGATCTCTAAATGCTGAATGTGTTGTTGTTGGTTCAATACCATGTATTATGCATGCATTTTATGTGCGATTAACTAGTACTCTGAGATTCATTTGAATCTCAGGCATTTCCCAAAGTTCAAGATGTGAACATTGAAGTAGACACGGCTCCTTGGGCAAAGCGGTGGATACTGGCAACTAATGATTTTGTATTAGGTTAAGAGTTACTGTCAGTTATTTGTACTTTTGTAATAGGATTTTTGTAACTTGTAAATAATATGTATGAATCCTATGGGGATTCCTGTTATGTAACCAAGTATTTATTATCAGTATATTATGCTATTTATGTATTGCCCACTAAGATGTGTATTAATACTCTAATAAATTTCGAAATATTATAGGGGTTTGACACCGGAAACTACTGAAGGTTCTGGTCTTGTTAAGTATATGTAATGTAAAGGGTTGTTTAGGATAGGGGTTACAAGTTCGGTGCCCACAGTCACTTTAGTGCCCAATCGACTTCTCCTTCTCCCACGAAAATGGTGACGACAGCTTCAGTCCAGAGCAAAGCTTTAAAGGACTTCTCCAGATGCAATCTTCATCCAGGCCTATCGTCAGCATTGTTCACGATCCTTATCGAGAGTTCAGAGTGACAATGATGTTAGGGCTTTCTTCTTAAATGCCCGACTTTGGCTATACTTGGAGAAAGTCTTAAGATACTTCAAGGAATCAACCTATAAGCATGGAAAATCAAACACACAAAAACAAAAGAACAAAAAAACAAAAACAAAAACAAAACTTTTCTCTTTATTCAAAGACCAATTATTGTACATAAGAAGAAAGTTTCTGGAGAAGCAAAGGAATGACAAATGGTTCAAGAAGGGGCATGGAAGACAATGCAGACTAGAAGTCAAACAATTAGTTCATGATAATAGCAAAGTATAAACAGAATTTGCTCACCAGTTTCACATAAAAACAAGCACCACAATATCAAGTATATCTATGAAATTATCAAACATTGTTTCGGATGGAAAGAACAATATAATGTGAAAAGAAATAGTACGAAAAACAAGTCATCCTCCCAAGAAAAAGAAAACATTACAGAACTATTAGCTCAAAATAGTGTTCCAATATCTTCGTACGTGCACAAGGAAATCTGCTAAAAAATCATTAGCACAAACTTTAAGAGAGGCCAAAAACACCACATATTTAATAGTCTCATATTCTACCGTAATCAAAGACATCACAGACCAGCAACATGGTACAACCCATTTAAGAACTTATGCGACATTTTTCTAGACAAAATCAATGAATTTATGGTTAAGAAACCTACAACTCAGTTGGAGACATCCAATCCTCTTGCAAAACTTCATACAAACTACTCTGAATTTTCCAAGCCACTTTTTTGAAGAGAAAATTAAAACAACACTTATATTTTTTAAAAAAAAAAAAAAAACCATCACATACACTTATGCCAATCTAGTGTGACAAAATTACCTTATCTGACAATCAGTCTAAAGTGAGTTTGGACAAAAAGTTCATAAATAAAGAAAACTTTTAAGTCACAGAAAAATGTTCCAAAACTTACCTTGAGAGCAGTCCTTTACAGACTGACAATGACGACAACTGGCACCTATAGGACGACGACCTGCGATGAGGTATGGAGTTGATGATGATTGAAGCAATCAGTTACTCTCCACTATGTGAGAAGCGAGTGCTGAGAGAGGAGTTTAAAGCTTTTAGGGAATGATATGAGACCCAACTCCTAATTTTGTTTCAAATTAAAAGGGGTAAAATTGTATTTTTCACATTTGAAATTAATATCACCTAGGTGCCATGGGACTTCAATGCAAATTTGATTATTTCATCGACCCTAATTTTAAATAATTTTGTTACTTGGGATCTAATTGCAAAACACCTATCTGATGTTGTACGTCCTAGTCTAGTTAAAGGTTGGCCTATTTAACAAATAGGCTAAGCTTAGGCCTATTTAAAGACTTAAACATATAAATAGGTTAGGTTTACTTAATCAAGACCTGACCTATAAGCTTTTAAGCCTAACCTGTTTTGGCACTAACAAGCATGATTATATTTATATTACATATATATATATATATACACATATTATGCTTATATTTTTTTTATTCTCAAATTTTAATTTAGAAATGCTATTAAGTGAATCACTATAGTGCCCCTAGGTTTTTATTAGTCCCTAAAACATTCAGCCTTATTTATTGAAATTTAGCCGTCACACTTCTCTTCCCATTCTCCATGGCAACTCGATCGCCTTCATCTATTCCTCCATTCTTCAATAGTAGATATCTGCATAGACACAGTTAAACTTGTCCGGCTGAAAATGTTGATCAATAAGGAGACTTGACCCCCATTCGAACTTGCCCCTCAAACTTGCACAGCCAAAATATTTTTATTTTTTCATATTGATTGTTAAGAAGAACACATCTTTAGAAGATGTTCATTTCTTTTTTAATTTGGTTATGTTGTATTGTCGTGTTTTTTATACACTACTATTAGTGTATTTGTTGACAATTAAGTTTTATTCAATTAACATTGTAGGATTTAAATAGGTTCCAATCCATATCTTATTCAAAGCCTACTTAAGCCCTTCAAAATATATTTTACATATTTAAAGGCTTACATTTTAAATAGACCTTTTTAAAAACCTTCAAGTGTTATTAGACCTTTTAAAGATTGACTCAGACCTGAGTATAAAAAAATGCATGTATAGAGGCTCAAGCCTAGACTTGGGCTTTAAGCCTCTATTATAGGTTCAGACCTATTTAATCAAAGTTTAACCTAACCTATTTTTATCCTTACCAGACTCCAAGTCTCTTCATGAATGTTTATGCTTTGTTAATGAACTTGTACAACAACATTTCTCCTTAGGCTCGTTGTGGTCCTCTTCTACCTGCATATTTCCTGTAGATTTGAAGATGAGGACGATGTCCATGGCATTTGGCACTTTGGCCACATTTCTTCCAACTTTGCCACTCTATGAATGTAAACCAAGAGGATGATGTTGGCTAACTAGCCTGTCGAGGAACGACAAATTTCCTCATTATTTTATGCTTACCCCTTACTTGAGAGAACATCAGAGGAGAAATTAAAGTTCCATTTTCTTGCCCAAAACTTCTCTCCAAATATGGAGAGATTTTACGAGAAACTTTTTATTCCACATGTTGTCCATTCCCTACCTTCACCATCATCTTTGCGTCTCTGCTTGTTCTTGTCTTCACTCCGTCCTCATCACTTATATATCTTCCTGTGTTGTGTGTCTGCACAACTGGAAATTTGAAAATTATATTATAAGCACAGACAAAACCAAATTGTTTTATTTAAATAAGAATTTTATTTTTTTTAAAAAAAAAAGTATCCATTATGATCTACAAATAAAAATAGAAAAATATGAAAAATATACTTTCATCAAATTATTTTATTTTAAAACACAAAAATATGAAAAATATATTTTTATGAAATAATAATACGATTTTAAAATATTTTGGTGGCGTTAATCTTAATATGGTTGTTGCCTTCAGTCTATTTTAGTAGAGATGCTTATATAAGATAAGATTGTCATTGTCATTGTATCATTTGCTTATTTTCCTTCCTGTGTATTTTTCTTCTCTTCATTCAAGCGCAATGAGAGGGATAGCATTATCTCTCCATTTTTCTCATCTCTCTATTTTCTATCATCTCAACTTTTCTCCTCATCCAGACAGAGCATTAAATCTTGCCCGCGATTGTTTTATAAGACCATGAATTTCTCTCACCATTTCTTCATTTTTATTAGTGATGTATAGAACCATAATTCTGGGTCCACATTACATGCACATCTATTATGTGTTCATCCCTATGAGGGATGAGCATATTTTTTTATATATTGTATTTATTTATATTTAAATTATATTCTGCTTTTTGAAATGTTTTTTTTTTCACCCAGTATCTCAAATTATATAGTTAGAATAGATTTTTTTTATTATTATTATTAAATAATCATTTAAAAATTATAGTGTGAGACCCACAAAATGGAAGCTTTTTCTGGTTAATGGATATGTAGTATTTTTGCCCAATTTTAAGAAATTCATAAGTATTTTTATACTCAACTAAAATTCATGGTATCAAGTGTTATTTATGGGAAAACTTTTATGGGTATTTTACCCTTAAATCTATAGTTATATTTCTTAACCTGTGCATATATGTGTGTGTATTAAACCAAGAATCATCAATTTTCCTTAGCAATGAAGATTTTTTTGCCCGAACCTTAGCAATTAAGATTATGGAGAGGCAAAGACACCAGATTCTAGGGAGCATAGTAGTGAAAGAGACATACGGTAGCTACAAGAGAACATTTGTGTTCGCATTTTGTACCCATTACCGATATCAACCATTTTTAATTGATTTTAGACGGTTGATATTTGATTTTAATATTTTAAATATTTTTTAATATATATATATATATATATATATATATATATATATATATATATATATATATATTATAACTATAAATTTTCATGAAAATAAATAATATATCACTTAAATTATTGCAAATAAAAAATATTAAATTTATATCATTCAGATTAAATTTGAACAATTTAAGTCTCATCATAACGATAGACACTGTGGTGAACACCGAATGTGAACCTATCACAATATCTCAATTTGTCTCTAGGCTTATAGTAACATTTAATTAATATTTTTATGAAAACAAATAATCTTTTAATTCTTCAACTTTTTATGGCTTAATTGGAATGATGATTGGAATCTTCAAAAACAGTTTTTTAATAACAATTTATAGTATACAAGATAAACATGTGAAAAGAATTTTATCTCAATTACGTAAACATACTTATAATTAGTAACTCCAAACAAGTACTTATTCAATTGTAACACAATCTTTTAAATTTAACTTGTTATGATTCAACCCCAGAAATTTAATCCCCTTTACATTTCATTCCCTGTCCTAAGTTAATTAAATTGGACCATACTTACAGTTAATTATCAAACCGGGTTGCATGGCATCCTAATCAACATCACATAGAAGTCTAAAATAGGACAAAAAAACCCATGTTATTAAAATCGAACCTGTTGGTTCAAGCTAGAAATGACCGGTATGATCGGCCACATAACCGGCATAACCAATTCAATATATTTTTAGTTAAAAACTATTTTAATTTGATTTTTAAATTTCCTTCAAAATTTTATATGAATAATCATAGAATTTTCATTTCCTCACTATTTTGACCTCAAGTAAATTCCAGTTTGTCTATGATTTGACCCGCTGACTTTTAAACCAGTACCCTAATCGATTTAGTATCTGATCCAGATTTAATAACTTTGAGGGGGGGGGGGGGGGGAACACATCTTAAAAGGGAAAAAAGACTTCAGAAGGTTTAAGAAAACCAAAGGATTAAAGTATATTTTTGCTATGGAAATTTTATGCTACAAGCATTAAGTATCCCAAAGGCTTTTTAAGAATAATGTTACCTTAAAAGTTTTAAAATATGAGCAATGCCACCCTTTTTTAACACCCACTCACGTTGATTGTTAATCTTGACTAGAATTGCTTATTTGTCAGCTACATCATTCTCACAATTCTACCTTACCTCCTCCTCCCCCCCCCCCCAATTTACTCTTTGGGCTATGTTGGTGAGGTGGAATTGAGAGAATGATGTAGCTGCCACATAAGCAATTTTAATCAAAATTAACAATCAAATGAGTGGGTGTTAAAAAAGGGTGATGTTTTAAAACTTTTGGAACAACATTACCTTTTTAATAAACTTTTGGATACTCACTATTCCTAATAGAAAACTTTCATGATAAAATTAGACCCTGACAAAAAGGAAAAAGAAAAAGAAAAGAAAGTGTCCCAAAACAACTAAAAAAGATGGGTTCAGTTGATATTTAATAGTTGTATTGGGTTCATCTAGTTCCCAAGATCTTAAAATCCTAAAGCCCAATTTTTTATATTGTGCTTTCTAGAGGCAAAGAAGCCCAATGAGCCTAGCCCAATCTACATTAAAAAAAATGGATCCATTACTCCTTTCGTTTGTTAAATGAAACCAATTTGCGAATTGTGTCAACCAATTTTGATTTTGAGAAGGTAAGATAGTTTTTTTTATAAGACAAATGGAAACAATGAAATAAGACCACATTTAGCTTCCAAGATGAAACATTGTAAGATTCAAATTGAACATTAATTACATTTCTATAATTTTATTCATTACTAAATTCTAATTTTGTCGGGGAAAATAGGGAGCAAAAGTAGTTAGAGAAGTAAAAAGAAGATATTTTATCAAAGATAATTAGAAATTTTTACAATATAAATAATTTACAAATTTCCCAATTTCTGCCCATTTCTTTAACAACAGTTGATCCAAAATTTTCCCATTATGGAGCAGGCACAAGATTCTGTTTTGTCAGAGTCAAGCAGGAAACGATAGAGGAGAACATTATTAATGAATAATGGATGAGTTAATTAAGCATAACTATATATAATTAAGGGATTAATTCACCCGTAACATTAAAAACAATTAAAATTATTCCCAAGGGAGAAGTGCTACATTGAGTAGTTGCCTTAAGTAAGATTATTTCTGATAAGAGAATATGTGACTAAAAATCCTGTGAAAACGATTAATTTTTTCATAAATACAATATATTTTATAATATTCCCTTTATTAACTAGAAGAAAATTACATAAAATAAGCCCCCAGAAAATAAGGGTTGGAAGTGAAAAAGAGAGCGCACAGAAAATAAGGGCAGGAAAAAAAAAAAACAAAAAAACAAAGCAAGCTGCCCACCACAAGGAGGCATGCGATGTCCGACAAAAAGCCCACTCTCCTTATTTTCCTGTTTCCATTGGATTCCGTGCACAACAGCTCCTATCATCTTCCCTTGCCATTTCGTCTTTATCATCAAATTTATTAATTAGATCAATAAAATTAGTTAAATTAATTAATATAAATATATTTTAGGTTTTAGTTTTCTCATGTTGTATGAGAAAACTAAATTTCCTACACATATAAAATGGTGGGACCCATATATATATATATATATATATATATATATATAAATTAATATGTGTGTCCCACCATTTCATGTGTATGCGACATGAGATAATTTTTTTCCTACAACATGAGAAACATTAATCCCATATATTTTTTATAGTACTCTAATAATTTTTCTTAATTCTTTTATTCCTCTTTGTCTTTGACTATTGTTAAGGGAGCATCAATATAAATAAATTATGAAAAGTTTGATATACTTCCTCTGGTCCTAAATATAAAACAATCATTTTAGAGAGATTAAATAAACTAAATAAGTTATTTAATCATATTATATGATGTGTATCATTATATTATATATGAACTTATAAGTGAGACAAATTAATTTGAAAAAAAAATTAATGAATATAAATATTTTAAAATAATTTAGTTAACTTTTATAATCTCTTTAAGAAAGCCAATCGTATCTTATATTTATAAAAAAAAAAATAGATATGTTTTTAGTACAAATATTAGTTTTCTAAATAAGGCATATATTAACGATCGGCGGGATTAAAAGCCAAAATGACAAGTTATTCATATGTCTCTGCATTAATTATCACATTAGAAAAAATTAACCATTTATTCTCTATCTTAGTAGACTCCCATTCATCTCGTTTCTTTTTCTTTTTTTTCTTTTTCTAATCAATCATTCATCTCTATTCATCTCTTTTCTCACTCATTCTCTCTATAAATAGTGATCAATTTGAAATATATATATATATATATATATATATATATATATATATAATTTCTTGTACATCTCTATGTTGGTATATCTTATGATTTGGGTAGAGAAAATATTTCTCTAACTTTGACACTTCTATAATTACATAAGATTTATGTTTTTACCAGTGCATCCTCTGTTTTTCTTTAAGAAAAAAAAAAAAAAGAAAAATAAAGTGAGGTCCCTTTACTTTGGCTACTTTGGGACTTTGGGTAGCATGGGAACAAATCATGGAAAACTTTATGACGACCAAGTGATTCTTTGAGTGACAAGAGTGGTGATTATTTGAATTTGGTGATATTTTGAAAATAATACTATTTCTCTTTTTAATTTATCCTTCTCGTATTGATGTTTTAGCTTTGCCTTGGTTTTGCTTCTCTATTCTTTCTTACTCCACTCTTCCCCCCCCCCCCCCCCTCTCTCTCTCTCATAAAATATAATTAATTAAATTGTGTTGTTTGAAAAGTTAGTTGAAATTTTTAAGGCGCACAGAGATGTAAAAATATAACTTTGCTTTTTTCAAAAACATCCTTATTTTTATAATTAAGTAAAATGAGGAGTTGAACGGGACATACCCAACAATTCTATCTTAATAAAACGAATGGAGGGGACATAAATTTCTTCAAAAAAATCATAAAAGTTCAAAAAATATAGTTAATATCAAAGGACTTATAACTTAATAGTATGAAAGTTTTCTTTTAAGTGAGACAGTTTGTAACCTCAAATCATTAGTGCCTTTTTTTAATTAGAAAAAGGCCCCTTTAATTAAAAAAATAAAATGTAGTTGTCTCATTAAAATCCTCACCTGAGCGTTTGTGAAACTATGGAATTATGATTTCAAAACCTATTTTTCACAAAAGAGAAATAAAACTCCTCCCAGATATTTAACCCATCGATTAAAAAGGTTGTTCTCTAAAAAAATACTTCCTCTAATCTTTATTATAAAAAATCAATTATCAAAAAAAATTTGTCTTTATTATAAGACACCAACTGCCTTTAACCAACCTATTTATTACTATTTTACAAGTATACCCACATTTTTAACTAACTCTTTAAATTCACATTATTAAAGTGGGGTAAATTTAGAAATATTTATCAATTTTAACTCAATTTAGTGACTCAACTTTTATTTATTGATTTACAAAAAAAGATGATTGGTGCCTCGTAATAAAGCCCAGAAAAAATAGTACTCATGCCTGCCACTTCACTAAAGAGACAAAGCCATGTTGGTTTGTATTCAAATGTTTCAGCTTTTCTTGAGAATTCCAAGGTTATGGGTCCTACTTTAGCTGTCTCGTGGAAAAGAAAAGTGTGAACTCATTGATGAGAGACTTTTCAATGTTGAAAATTAAGCCATTCATACTCATCACTTTTTGGATTTGGTTGTGATTATAAATGAATTAAAAAACATAAAGAAAAAGGAAGAATCACCGAGAACTTTCATTATAGGGATGTATTTTTTCTTATCTTTATTATAAAATATTAACTAATAATTCTCACAAATTAATAAAAATAGTTAAAATCAATAAAATTATCCTAAAATTTAAATAATTTTTAATACTACCCTCATTAACTACACTAAACCATAATATTATAATAATTATTACTAGGGGCGGAGCCAGAAATTTTATTAAGGGGGGCGCTATGGGTGGTTCAGGTCGGGGGCCCCTAATTTTTTTTTTTGTTAAGGAAGATTCAGATCAATAACGTTTAATACTAGTACCACTTGATTTTGTATGACACCTTTTATAGCTTAAATAATAGTAGAACTTCATTACTCATAACTAATATATATATATATAGTTCTATTATTTTCTCAATCCAACCGCAATCACAAATAAAAAATTTAAGCTTACCTCTCCTGGATAGAATAAATGAAGACCAAATAAGTATACAAAACATGGTTTTTATACATAAAGTGAACACTTCAAACTTTTATTTTTTTCTTTCCCTATTTTAGATGTACAACAACATGGAAATAGATAAATAAAGAGGGGCATATTTTATTTTTTTTGGACAATCACTTTCCAAAATTTTTTCCTTTCCCTATTTTTTTTTTAAAAAAATTGAGAATTCGGAGGGGGGCACCCAATCACTAATGTTGCTCTGCTATTGATTATTACTCTCATCCACTACCCTTATAAATTATGGATATAAATAGAAAAAAATAATAATTAATATTCATTAGAAATAAACAAATACCTTAAAAAAAACAAAATACACTTATTAGTTAGTACCATATAATAAGAATAAGATAGAGTAATTATCAAAAAAAAATTTACAAGCGACTATCTATGGACTTTTTGTTTTTCTATACCAAAACTTAATCTATATTGTCATAAGACTTTTTTTATAATCATTTTGAAAAAATTTTAAAATAATATCACTTGAACTTTAAAATTCTATATATATGATTTTTTAACAAAACGAGTTTTCAATGGTTTTATTGTTTTGTTTATTCTATTACTGTTATCATCAACAAATTTTTAATTTTTAAAGTTCAAGTAGTATTTTTTTTATATCATTTTTCTCATTATTTTCCTTTATTTTATACATTACTGTAATTTTTCTCCAAAAAAAGAGACAATTACTATGAGGTGGCAGAGACGAACCTCGTGAATCTTGTGCGTCCACTCATGACTCAACTCTGTTATTAATAAATGATGACGATTAGTTTAAGTAATCACTATTCAATTTGTATTTTATATAAAGTAATATGTTATTTTATTGTTAATAAGAAAATTATTTTTATAGTTATGCTTAGTTTTGATCCAAAAAAATCTAGGATTAAAGTGTAAAAATACATATGTACTTTTTTCCGATGAGTGCCCAACACCAATACTTTTTTAAGGTGCAAAAGTGACTATATAGTTACAAATTAGGTGCAAAAATACCACTTAACCATTTAGTTTCACTTTTTTTGCTGATTGAACGATGACATGACTTTCAAATGTGCAAAAATACACATGTGATTTTGGCAAAAAAGTGTTTAACACCAAGTGTTTTTTCTAAGTGCAAAAATTCACATGTGGTTTAACTAAAAATATTGTTTGACCGTTAGTTTGACTTTTTTTGCTGACCGGACAACGATGTGGCTTTCAAAACAACTTTATGGAAAAAATAATTAAAATTGAATCATTACGGCGTCGATTGAAGCAAGTACGCATTAGATGACGTGTACTAACCATTGTCTCATAAATAGCCCCGTGAAACTCATACAGCTAAAGTGGTGTGAGGATAAAAAAATATATCCGCATTGGATAGGTTGTGGTTTTCAGGTATAGTGTTGTTATAGGGGTGAACAGTGGGATAGTGATGATGATATTAATTTTTCTCAACTTAGACTTGCAACTAGTCAATATTTTTTTTTTCTACAGAGTTGCTTTGAAAGCCATGTCACTGTCCAGTTAGCAAAAAAAAAAAAAAAAGAAGTCAAATTAACAGTCAAAATTGTATTTTTTCCCAGATCACATGTACTTTTTTGCACCTAAAAAAACATTTGCTGTTAAGCGCTCTTTTAGCCAAAACATATATATATTTTTACACCTTTGAAAGTTATATCATCTTTCATTCAACAAAAAAAAAAGTCAAACTTAATGATTAAATAATATTTTTATACTTAATTTATAATCACTTAGTCATTTTTACATTTAAAAAAACATGTAGTGTTGAACACTCTTTAAAACAACACATGTACAGGACAAATCTCTTTCTCGAATTTGTCACAAGCTGAGGGCCTAGCAATATATATATATACCACAACCTCCAATGTCAAATATTAAAATTAGTTAAATGATTTATTTTAGGGAAACATTAATTAAAATACCATTTGAATTTGTAAAACCCCTAGAAGTCTTTTGAATTTATAAAAAGACTGAGAGATACTAAGAACCTAAGAGTGATATGCAAATTCGGATAAAATTATTTTTTTACCTTTAGTTTTAAATAAACAAATAAAAAACACCCTCATCGGAGGGCTGGCGACGGCCACCAACAAGGGAGGTGGGATTTTTTGTTTTTTTAAAAAATTATTCATTGAAAGTGTGGGGGTAGAGTTCGAACCCCTAAACCTTCACACATCCATGGGGCCAAGTAGCCCACTAGTTGGACCACTATATATATATATATATATATATATATATATATATATATATATATAACATTTTTTAATGGTATTTACAAATCCTGAAACAAGAATTCTCATTCCACATATGAAATTTACAACATTTTCACAATGATCCATTTTTTTACTCTTTAATGCATGTGAGTGAAAAAAAAATGCACTATTATAAATCCTTAAACAAGAATTACCATTCCACAAACTGACATTCACAACTTTTTTTCAAGTTTACATTTTTTCCTCTTTAATGCTTGTGAGTGAAAAAAAAAATGCACAATCACAAATTTTGAAAGCCAATTACAAATCCTAAAACGCCAATTACAAATCTTGAAACACCATTTACAACTTTTTTAATTACAAAAAAGGATCCTTGAAAAAAAGTTGTAAATTCTGTTTGTGGAATGATAATTGTAGTTTCAAGATTTGTAATAGTGCTTTTTTTAAAAAAAAAAAATTTCACTCACATGAATCAAAGTGTAAAAAGAGGATCCTGTAGAAAATATTGTAAATTCCATTTGCGGAATGGTAATTCTTGTTTAAGGATTTGAAATAGTGCATTTTTTTTTTCACTCACATGCATCAAAGAGTAAAAAAGGGATCCTTATAAAAAATGTTGTAAATTCCATTTGTGGAATTGTGATTTTCGTTTTAAGATTTGTAAATACCATTGAAACAATGTTAAGAAGAATATATATATTCATTAGTGTGTGTGTTTGTGTATATCTACACACACACATATATAATTAAAAGAACTAAGTGACCCAACTGGTGGGCCACTTAGCCCAATAGATATGTGGGGGGGGGTTGGGGGTTCGAATCCTATCCTCACACTTTCAAAGAATAATTTCTTAAAAAAACAAAAATCCATAAACCAAAAAAAAAAAAAAAACCCCCCCACCCCTTGCCAATGCCGTCATTTAGCTCCTCGCTGGTCACCGCTGTTGGCCCTCCAGTGAGGGTTTTTTTTAAAAAAAAAAATTTTAAACTGAGGGCAAAAAGGTAATTTCATCTGAATTTGCATATCCCTCATAGGTCTTTATACCTCTCAGTCTTTTTATAGATTCGGAAGACTTCTAGGGGTTTTATAAATTCAAATGGTATTTTAATGAAATTTTCCCTTTATTTTAGGCTTAAATATAAAGCTTTAATCTACTTTACCTACTAAATTTATAACTTTTTTTGTAAAGTGTCTCTATTAATTACGCATAAGAATGAGTTTCGATTGAGAGATAATTATAATGTGCATGATTAAAAAAATATATTCTATAAAACACAAACATAAAGACAAGAAGTATTTATTTATAAATATAACCTTTCTTTTTTTGGGATCCTCAAATTACAAAAGCTTATTTATCTTGATTAAATGAGTGCATCTCACTCTCAACCTCAACGTTAGGCTTATCACATCAATTGATTAACATTTGGAATGTGAAATATTCACCATGATTACTTGTGTTGGAAGAATGGCCACTCCACTTAAAGTAGCTTATTACTGACAAGTTGTTCCCTGCCATGTGTTTGGATGAGGTATCTTGTGTTGACAACATTTATCCGCATGGATATGTTTAAATTATATAAAATTAAGAAAAAAACCTACTAGAGCAGTAATTTGCAAATGAAGAAACCCGTTATAATTGTATTAGAATAATATAATTTTACCGGTGAAAAAATAGATAGTGGCAGTGACTTGAGAATAAGTGGTTTGAAGTAGAGAGTTAATTCAATCATATTAAAATAATATAATTTGACTAATATGAAAAGAGTGATATAATGTCAAAATAATCATAAATACACACACTTTTTAACGAGCTGCTAATTTTTATCACAAAATGTCATTTTACGCTCAACAAGAAAAACATTTAAAATAATCCAACCTAATTAATCCATCTAAAACTCTTGATTAGATTAATTAAGAAATTGGTTTACCTATATAGCTGATAGAACTGAGTTATACTCCTTCTGGTTTTTACTGTAAGACGTCAACTAACAATTCACACATATCAATAATAAAAACAGATAAAGTCAATAAAGTTATTCTAAAATTTAAATAATTTTTAATATTACCCCAATAAGTTACACTAAACTCTAACATTACATTATCATTACTCTAACATACTACCTTTATTAATTATGAATATACATAGAAAAAAAAATAATTAATGTTTTTTGAAAACAAATAATTACCATATAAAAAGAATCATATACACTTACTAATTAGTATCTTATAAGAAGAACACGAGAAAGTAATATCATAAATGTTAAGTAGCTTGGTTTTATATCAAATGAAAAAATAAAAAAATAAAAAAAAGTAGCTTGGGTTGAAAGTGGGTTTCTTTAGAATAGAAACCGCGAGGGAGGGAAATAGCTAAAGCTAAGCAGACGCCTTTGTGGAAGTCAGCCACTATAATACAATCTTCCCCAATCAATCGCCTGCCTCTTCCACACTTGTCCTTGTCCCCTTCAAAATTTTACAATACAGTACCTCCGATCCTTAATAAACAATCATTTACATAATTAGATTAAATTAAGAAATTAGTTTAGTTAGTTAATATAACATATTTTCTTAAAACACCTTAAACCACTCCCTTAATTCTCTCAATTCCTCCCTTTCTTAATTATTAATTATTGTTAAGAGAATATCAATAATAAGATAAATTAGAAAGAATATTAATAAATTTATATTTATGAATAATATAGAACCTTCAATTAGATTTTTATATATATATAAAGGACATGAGTTACTATTTAAAAGACAGATTAAAACAAGAAATTAGAATGCTAGTCCACATGAATGTACTCTTTTGATCTTTAGTATAAGGCGTTAATCAATCTAATATGTATTTTCTAAAATATCTAAATCATTTTTTTTTAACTTCTCGATTCTTTCTCCTCCTTCGCTATTATTATTATTTTTTTATACAGTTGAGCAACCATTACAAACTAATACTCTTTATCTTTCGCAAGCACCCCTTCGAGGCCCAGATCAGTGTGCGATACAATCTGCAAACCAAGCATCATGGAGAGTCCAGCTTTAGCCAGCAAGTCAGCAGCCGAGTTCGCACATCCGCTAACCCATGATACTTTAACATTCCGGTCACTCTTTATTTCAGCAATTAAGTTCTTGTCTTCATGTGTATCATTTAGCGAACTGTTTATCAGCTCAATAGCCTCCATTGAATCAGCTTCAAGACGGATTATTTGATAATTGAATATTTTACACACTTATGTGTGTGTATCTAATGGGTAATAAATTTAGGATTATTAGTTAATAAATAGTGGGCTTTAATGCTTATTTGGGCTTTGGGCTTTTATTTGGATTTAATTCATTCTCATGATAAAAAATTCTAGATTTAATATGCTTCATTGTTTTAACCATAATTTTTGAACCAAACATCGGATTAGCCTCATTTTTGTCTCATATTTCAGATGATTCAAAGAGCTATAAATGTTATGAAGACTCGGAAGAAAAATTTGGTCAAGAGGATGGTCGAACTTGGAGCCGAAGTCAGAGACGTTTTTCTGGATTTTTGGGCTTGAATATTGTATTTAAAAACTCATTTATCATTTATTTCGTTTTGGGCCATTATGCAGCCCTAGCCCATTTCTATTTTATGTTAAGTTTAAGTTAGAAGCAGCCACAAACACTTTATGTCATTACTTTTTGGGATTATTCTGGATTGAATTGAGGAGCTTCATTTTTCTCTGCAATGTTCTTCATGTTCATCATCTGTTCATCAATTTTTCCAACCATGATTAGCTAAACTTCTATGATTATCCTACAGATTAAGGATTCCACTATCCAGAGGACTCATTCTTAATGGTAACAAATTTGTTTCTGTTTTGTAATTTTGGATTCGATTTACTTTCGGATTGGGTGTTAAATCTAACACCAAAATTGAGAAATCCCAAGGATTCAGTCCAAACTAAGTTAAAGTGCTTGCTGTGCGATCGTATAGTGACACGCTACTGTTTGGATAAATGCTAGACGATCGTTTAGTTGAGGGGTTTTTTGGACGAACTAGAGATTTCAGTTTGTCCAGAATCAATCATGAGTTTGTTTAAAAATCTGTTTTTGTCCGAGGAAGGAAAATTGTGGAATTCGAAATCCTGAGTTAATCTTCTATTTATTTGTTTAATCTTCGTGTTACTTGTTTGATCTTTACTTTATCTATTTCTGTTTAGTTCTATTTTAATATTCACTGCATTGAAAAACTCCTCCCCCAAATTGTTACTATTCTGTTCATTGTTACTGATTTAAACCTACTGCGAATTCATTAGGAAAACGATCCAGGTTACATTATATTGCAAATCTTTTGTTAACTTGGTTATTTTGGGAGAGATTATGACAAATCTCTATCAATATTCCGAAACCCCATATCCCAGGCCAACTAAGTCCATGAAGGCAGCCCCCATAGTTCAGCTCTCAAACTATCTCCTTCTTATCCCTTAAAAGCAAAAGTTGTCAGGAAGTTACTATTTTCATCTCACAGGACCCCTCCACTTGATATTCTCGGTGATAGATAAGAGACAACCCAATCAGTGTTCTGTTTCACCCAGCCTGTCGGAGGTGGGTTCCAGTGCTCCACCTTCTCGCTTCGTCTCACGTCCGAGTACTGATTTTGCATAAGCTTACTCCGGGCCTCCTCCATGCTACTTAGGATAGCATACACGCTGGAAGTAATTTGGAGGTTTGAAGTGTGTTTCCCTTCAAATACAACACTATTTCGATGTCTCCACAGCCACCAGCACATGACAGTAAACATTTGCTTCCAATCTCCCAAAGATTTGCTAGTACAGTAAGAGGATAGATTCCATCTAACCCAATGGTCAAAGTTCAGACCACAAAACTTCTGCCATCGCTGCACAGGAACTAATGTTTTCCATAGGGCAAGTGTTTCTGGACAATCTCGTAATACATGCTAGATGGTTTCCCGATTATCTTTACACAACGAGCACGTTGCATCAGTAGCTAGTCCTCGTTTATATCTCGCGTCGTTAGTCAGCAGTCGTTTATGAATAGCAAACCACATAAACATCTTGCACCTCTTCAGAACCTTTAGTTTCCAGGTCTTGCCCTATACTAGATCAGATTTCTGGTTATCCTTGTTGATGGCTTGGTATGAGGATTTTACAGTAAAAACCCCCGCCTTGTCCCACCTCCATCTCGGTTGGTCAGGCCCTAAAACCTCAATCCCCTCAGCAACCGTATCCCAAGTGCACTTAATACCACTCCATAAGCTTGATCCCGATCTATCCTTGTCTATCGTTGGGAGCAAATCAGTCCCACACTTATACTTACTACAAATAACCTTGACCCACAGTGCATCTCTTTTTGACGTTAAATACCATCCGAGTTTCATGAAGTATGCCTGGTTAGAGAGTTTCGTGTGGCGAAGTCCCAGCCCACCCTAAGTTTTCGGCCTACAGATGATATCCCATGCTACTAAAGGAATTTTCTTCTTCTCCTCGATCTGACCCCACAAGAATTGTCTATTACACCTGTCCAGAGAATCACACGTACTAGCTGGCAGTAGGGAGGTTTGCATGGCGTATCCCGGGATCGCTGTAGTTACTGAAGCCATAAGCGTGGCTCTGCCGGCTGAAGAGAGTGTTTTCGCCTTCCAGTTATTATTGATGTAATATGAATGAGTGTAAAATAAGAAAAGATTGAAAATTATGTTTTAAACTTAGAACCACGATCAACTCCTTAAATATATCTTATATTAAGAACAAAATATCTTAAACCGAAGGTTTATGTGTTACAGACGGAAGTAATCGATCATACTAGTATAGGATCTATTCACATGATAATTACCAATTTTCCGTGCAAATGATTAGAAAATGTATTTCAGAAACACAAACACAAATTTCACAAATATATTATTAAATAATTTTTTAATATATGTGAAATAATTACCTAATTCCTACATTTAAAATTGAATGGAGCATTTATTTAGTGATTTCCGTGTCCTCTCACTTATCCAAGTTGCCTCTACATTCGATGTGTGCAAGAAGAATTTCCTCGATAATCTCCTCGTTTAGTGGCACTCTGAAAAAGGATGTTCATTTGCTACTTCGATATTTTCATAGTCACTCTCAGTATAAAACTGATTTTTTTTTTTTTTTTTTAACATCCCCATTTCCTAAACTACAACATGCTCATGCTCGTTTGGATTGGTAGTACTGGAGAATTGATTTTACACTTTATGATATAAATTTCTAAAGATAATTTTGCTTATTAGAACACGTGAGTGCTTATTATTTCAAGTGAAACCAGATAAACACCACGTCCACTTGATAAGATCCTGACATAACAGGGCCAAGTCTAAGGCATTTTCAATAGCTTTGATTGATTTGTATATGCAAGGGTGAAGGATGAAAATGATGATGATAAAGGTCCCCACGAAGACAGTGTTTCAGAGAGATACATTTAATGTATTACGAGTCGTATTGTGACCTGCGAACTGCTCATTTATTACCGTTGCTTCTGGCTGCAGCAGCACCTATCATCCGCTCTGGTTGGGGCCCTCCTCATACGTTTATAGAGTACCATGTATGAAGTCATGTGCACTGAATTTATAGAGTTGACTAAATCTGATTTCTTTATCAATACTAATTTAGGTTAAGGGTAGGCGAACCAATGTTATGTTGTGAAGGTCATGCACTAATATATAACATTTAAAGGTAATGGTTTATTATATACACCGATTAATAATGTAAAGTAGAATTCAAGAAAATATAAAAATAACGGCGGCAGATGATGACTATCATTTATTTAGTTATAAAATATCGATTCTTTTTGAAATTATTATCATATAATATTTACAAACGATTCAATCTTCAACCTTCCATTAGCATAAACATGAAGATAGCGGTTATAACAATTGACTGTAAAATATGAATGACGAAAATGACATTTATTAACCGTCATTTTAAAAAATAACTCTTCAATGCACCATCACCTTATTCTCCAACCATACATCATATTCTTTTCCCAACTGCCAACTACTCTTATTTTAAGTAAATTTTCATAAATTTCTAATTAATTCTCACATATTTAAACCCTAGGAATTGGAGCTTTTCCTTCCTCTATAGTCATGATATTATCTTTGGTTGTAAATGGAATTCGTGATAATTTGATATATGAGACTTATTATTACAATTTTTCATATACAATCATCATGAATTCCATGGACAAATATTTGTAGGGACACATGTTTGGCTCGAAAACTACCTCTTTCATTCTTTCTCTGAATGAGAAGGTCAACAAATACTAGGCAATACAGAATCTGATGAAGCATCAATTCCTTCATCTTCATAACTTTTTATTTTGTGTTTGTTTTTACATTGTATTTTTCTTTTTTAATATTTTTCTATGATATTATGGTTAATTATGCAATTAACAGACACCAAATCTAAAAAATGTCAAATACATAACGTAAACATATAAAAACTGCCACTTATTAAAATATTATTTCTAATTTCTAATGTTTATTAAGAATCAACTATTACCATTCATAAAAAAATAATGATTTTTAATACTAGAAGACGCAATGACATGATAATCTACAAAACCCTCTCTATATAAACGTCTAAAACCAAACTCCACTTTTTTACTTCCATTTCAATATCTCAAAGCCAACTTTTGATTCACCAAAATATCATGGACAAACGCAAGAGAACTTATGATTCATCACTTGGAAAATAGCCGAATGATGAACTCTCTTCTCCAACAAACATTGAAGGTCTTGTCCACACAACCTATGAGCTCCGTCATATGGTCCAGGTTTTCCTATGAGAGCAAGGACACATAGATCAATGCTTGAAGGAACTTACTTCTCTCGTTCGCTCTTTGAATGATAAGGTGGACAAATTATTGGAGAAGGAAGAATCAAATGATGTATCGAATTCTTAAAACATATATGTAGTTTTTTTTTTATTTTGTTATTTACTTTTTTTTTTTTGTAAAATGGTCGATGCATAATCAACCACCAAAGTTTCAAAAAAAAAAAAGGAAATATATATTACAGTTTCTAAGTAACAATTGTCACCTATTAAAATGCCATGCAAATGCATAACAATTGTAATTAGTAACTGTCATATATAATTCTCACAAGAATGACAGTTCTTATGGAAAAATCGTCATGAAATGTTAGAACCTTCATGAAACCTTTCTCTTCCCATGCTCATAATGTAATACTTTGTGCTTTTTTGTTCTTCAATGATCGACACGAGAACTAGGCTCCCTTTCATTACCTACCACTGTGCGTAACTGTTCCTCTTGAACTTCCAATGTGAGCAATGATGGTACAAAACTGTCACTTCTAGTCTATACAAACCTCTCAATTTGCTTATCGTACTATTTCTTCATTGTCCTCCTCTATTCTTTCAATCACTAAGATGAAACACCATCTTGAAAACTTGCTAGAAAATTCATGTCATCATCATGATCCTGACATAATCTTAGATGATTCAAGCCACTCCTTTGGTGACATGTTGCATGATGAGGTGAGGTTTATTGTGAATTTACAGAACTTTTGATTCATTCAAATTGAAAGATATAACAATTCCTAAATTTTCAGCAGATCTCAAATTATGTATCAGGAAACTAATCATCAAAGGGTGATATGTTTTATTTTTATTTTTATAAAATATAAAAATGTAATTATCTGGGCCATAGGTGCCAAAAAAAGTTTTTAAAAAATAATAACATACCTCATGATTATTAACTGAAAATCGTAATAAATGTATATGTTAAAAACAATAACATACCTCACGATTATTAATAAAGAACCACAATAATATAATCAAACAAATAACAATTTTATTAATACAACCATTATGTAAAGTCTTCGATATGACAACCTAACCCCCCCCCCCCAAAAAAAAAAATTCCTCTTCTATTTAAGTGTCCAAAATAAAACACACTTGGCACTTGGTACATGAAAGTCGAATATCATCTAGAAGGGAGGTGAATAGGGCATTTCAAATTCTTTTTGCAATTTGCCTAGAGAATACTAAAACAGAGACAAAGACAATGAACACAAAGGAGTTGTATTGGTTTGGTCCAACTCTTTGACTTACGTTTAGTCACTAGACACCCTGGGATTTTCATTAACTCACGATCACAATTACAATTATACACTTTATACTCGAAGTAATCCTTTCGCACTAGGATTCACTCCTCATTACAAGTTGTAATCGTACACCCACACTCAAGACCTCTCTACCTTGAGATAAACTGATAATGATATAAGTGTTTGAACTCTGTCACAAAGTAGATAGATAATAATAATTGAAGTACAATATATCTAAAAATATTAAATGAAACAATAGTTTTCAATAACTTCAAATTGAATGCTCAGAGCTTTTATACCAACTTCCATTAATGACCGTTGAAAAGCTTTTGCGGTTAAGTCACTTTCGGATCATCGTTATCAGCAGACATCCCTTTGGTCAAGACAATGGTTGACTTGAAGAGTTGTTAATGTCTTTTTGTCTGAATCGGTACCTACCGTGGAGATCATTTTACCTACTTTGAGTTTCATTTTGTGTGCGGCTGTGTAAGCATTAAATGCTTCTTACACATTTCGTGCTTTTTGGCCAATTAAGAGGTGACCCAATCGTTAAAGACCTGAAGCTAACTCAAATAGATTATTAGTAATAGCGTAACAAGGATTAAGTAGCCTTTAAGCATAAACAAATGATTCCATCAAAATATTCAAAGTTATGATTATCGTTACAACGAATGTATGGAAGGTAACTGATAAACATTACTCGAGTATACAAATTCTCTTACTCGAGTACCATACTCGAGTAAGGTATTTCATGTGCTCGAGTAGCGTTTAAGCAAGAACATGTCAAAGGCTTTACAACAATAATACTCGAGTACCACAGATGTCAAACCCAAGTACCATACTCGAGTGCACTGATTTTTGTGCTTGAGTATCATCTAATCTTAGGAAAAATTCATTGAGTGAAAACATTAGCCAACTATACTTGAGTATAGTTTTCCTTATACTCAAGTAAGTTGCATATAGAGAGTAAATATAATATTGAAGTATACATACTCGAGTACCATCTTACTCATACTCAAGTACCATACTCGAGTATCACTTACTTTATACTTGAATATCACACTGACAAGTTTATTTGCTTTGACGAGGAACCTTGTACTCAAGTAGACTAATCTCCATACTCTAGTACTCTACTCGAGTAATTAAGGGAGCTTGCTCGAGTACACTGGCCGATCTTCTCTAAACTTTGCTGATTCTTCCTATACTCGAGTAACATAATTTTTCAAACTCGAGGATCATGTTCTGTTATCAATATAGAGAGTCTTTTTTGAAATGATACTTGAGTAACACTAATTTCATACTCGAGTAAGAGCCTGAGGACACTTAAACACATTTTCAAATTTAGCATGCTCGAGTAAGTTTAAGGATATACTCGAGTACACTCTTACTTTAGGTAATATTTAGTGATTCAAAACCTCAATCATTTTCAAAACTTGTTATCATCTAAATTCTAAGAACTAATAGTATGTTCAAACAAAACCCACAACTATTGTAACCCAAGTACCCATGTTGTGTTTTTAGGTTGTTGAGAGTCGTTTTCAATCGAACTTTACCATTACTACAAAAAAATTGGTTTTTGCGACGAAAAAATTCCGTCGCAAAAGAGTTTTGCGGGATCGTAAAAATAAACATTGTAATTGCAATGGAAAATAGAAATTCTGTCGTAATTTGAGACGGAATTTAAATGCCGTCGCAAATTTCAAAATTTGCGACGAAAATTAATTCCGTCGCAAAATTCATTTTAATAAAAAAAATTTAAAATCTAAAAAAATCATAAAAAAATATTTATAAATATAAAAAAATAAAATTATTGAAAATATATAAAATTGCATTAAAAATTATAAAAATGATTAATAGGTATTATATTATCAAATTAAACCAAGAAAAAGAGACAATATTCTAAAATCAGTTAATTTTCACTGAAATTTTTATTTAATTAATTTTTTAAAAAATAGTAACACTTGAAAATTAAATTAAAAAATGATTTAACTATTTAATATTAAATTTGAGTAACGTAATTCGTTTTTTTTTAAAACAAAAAAGTGCCATTTGGTTGTTGAGAAATTTTAGCCAATCACGGATTCACGGGGATATCTCAACTCAAATTTTACTTGCATTAATACAATATATATACATATATTATCACATAAATATTAAATTATGAAAGCACGAACACATAGAGGGCTGAGAGATCTGGCTTCTCAACTTGAGAAGCACGGGTGCTTTGGGGAGGGTGCTAGTACTACACTCTCAAGTGTCATGTTTTATTAAAGCCATTAATTAATTAACACCACATATAATCTTTATTAATAACAAGAAACAATAATAAGACCTCTAAATTAAAAGTGATGAACATAGAAACAATTAAACCCTTCTTTAATGTTACACTAATCCCAATGGAGGCATATGAGGTGAAGATCAAGTTAACATTTCTCTAAGTGAATCTAAATCTCTAGCTACATACACTAGTGCAAAAAAGTGTTTTAAGACCGCCTCGTTTACAGCGGATTATCAACGTCCCGGTTTTAAAGAAATGATCGGTGACAATTTTGTAAATATAAAGAACTTTTTCACTCGCATCAATTTTTAAGATCTCATCATTTACAGCGGGGTTTCGAGTCACCGGTCTTAAAGATATGACTGGTGGCAATTTTGTAAATATAAAGAACTTCTTTTAACGTATAAATTCTTAAATATAATATTCAGGCTGCATAAAATAACCAACCGCTCTTAAAAATGTTAAAAAAATATATATATGGATTACATTATAGAGAAAACTTTTACATCACCGACTTATATTTTCTATGGTCAAGAATAATAAGGACATATTTAAATATAATCATATAAAACTTTTAAGACTGGATATATATAAATGACGGTCTTAAAGGTAATACTTTTAAGAGTGGACGTAACTTGTACTCAGTACTAAATAATGAAAAACATTTAAAATAATAGTTTATTACTTTTAAGAGCAGACATTCATAACGGACGGTCTTAAATGTTAACCTTTAAGACCATCATTTTAGTTACTCCGATCTTCAAAATGGAAACATATACTTCTTCGCACGAAACCTTACTTACGACTTACGTCTTACTGTCTCAACTCTGAAACCCCTATTCTCTTTGCAAAACCCCAGTTCTTGTTGCATTATGCCTATTCCTCGCCAACCACCACCATTCTCTGCTACTCTCTCACTTTCTTAGGCGTTACTCCTTCGTACCACCACTCTCTTACTTTCTCGGAAATGAATGGAGAAAACCATTCTCTCCTTGTCCAGTCAACGCCAATTACTGATGTTACTAGTGTGAGCCAGATCCAACCCTCTTCTTCTCAAAATGAGCCTCATGACCGCCCTCAAAGCCGTGGTAGAAGTGGCACACGAATGAGCAATATGTCTTTAAAACGAAACGCTGGGTCAAAGATTGAGATTCAGTTTAATGACAGTTTGGAACCTTTCGGTCCGAATAAACACCAACATAATAGTTATGTTGGCTACATAGCACGCAGCAAGGTCAGCATCTTGATAGATGAGTGAAAACATGTTGACAAACGCACAATGAAGGATCCTATTTGGGACACTATTCGGCTTTCATACACTCTCCCTAACTCTGAGAAGTTGAAAGTCAAGACATTGTCTTATTGTGCTGATCGGTGGAGGAAATTTAAGACCTTTCTAGCTAACACATATATTTTTACCAAGGTTCGACCTGATCATAATCCTTGGGACAAGTACACATTCATTGAACAACAAATTTGGGATCAATTTGTTCAGCTTTGGTCCACTTCTGATGCTTTGGTGAGTTCATATTTAGTTTGTTTGCCCTTTTTGTTTGCTTATTAACCTGTGCGGATATGTGAATGTTATTGTGTTTGTCTAATCTTGTTAGTTAGATGGTTTAATGTGTGAGTAGAAGTATATATTTTCATCCTTTGTCTTGCATCAGAGGAACAAGCAAGTAAGTCAGAAGTGAATTTGAGTATGATTGTTTAATGTGTGAGTATGCATGTCTGATATGTTAATCGTTATTATATTCTTAGCTAGTTCTGTTATAGTAGGTAGTGGTTAGACATTGCTATTAGTAAGTCAGTATGTTAGTTCTATACAATTCTACATCTTCCTTAAATAAAATGTTGAAACTTGATGAAGTGAATTTGACAAGTGTTTGAGGTTCATATATCAAGCAGAAGTTATCTAATTTCTGTTAGTGAGATGACTGGAATTCATAATTAATAGTTGTTTTCAATTTTGATTCACATAAAAGAAGGGCACAAGCACGGGAGATTGGGAGAAAGAACAATTGCCCGCATAGGGCTTCTCACGAGGGATATGCAAAGGTCGAAGAAGAAATGATGGAGGCCAAGCGGAAGAGATTGAAAGAAGAAGCTAAATCCAATCCTTCTGCTACAGTTGATCAGCAGGCATCCCCAATACGTCGTGAGGATTTATGGTTGTATATTTGACAACAACAAAAAAAGGTGCCTACATGAGTGAACAAACTCGTATAGTTGCTCAGAGAATTGTAAGTATCGTTATTGTTATTTTTTAGTTACTAAACATGTTTCATTACTAAGCTTCTCTTATCTGTATCTTACAGGAAGATCTTAAAAAGAAAGAAGCAGAGGGATCTTTTCTGTCGACCGGGAGGAATGATGTTTTGACCGTTGTGACCGGAAAACTGGATCACTCGGGGCGGGTAAGGGGGATAGGAGGACGAGTAGGCTTAAAAGAATACTTTGGTAAAATCAAATGCCTTAGGCAAAGTATGGTTACTCGGGAGGAGATGGACCAAACAGTTAGACAATTAAATGAGGAGGCAGCGACCAAAGAACGTGCATTGAAAGACATGTTTGAAGCCTAGATGAGGCAAATGAAGGAGGAAATGATGGAGATGAGGACGCTTATTAGCTCTCGGCCAGAGACCATTGTTCCCCTCACACATACACCTGCTCCTGTGCAGCAGAGCATCAGAGGGAGCTGCATTGTTGGATACTTAGAGCAACTTTGTGACCTGTACGTGGCAGAATCAACTAGACAATTAGTTGCTAAAGGGACTGTCCACAACTTGGGATCAACTGTACACCACAAACAAATGGCTGATGATGAAGTCAGAGTGCCAGTTGAAGAGGTGATCATTGATGCACCTCTCCTTCTCCCAACCGATCAGCTGAAGCGTATGAGTGATTTCAAGGGAACCTTCATCTCTTGGCCAGTGAAGCTTATAAATGTCTATACTCCTCCTGATGCTTCATCCCTTCCTCTAGTTCAATCCCCTCCTCAATCTTCATCCCCTCCTAATAAAGATGCATCCCCTCCTCCTAAAGCTGCATCTCCTACTGCTGAGTTGGGGGCCAAGGATAAAATATGCCAAATGGTATCCAAAGGAGAATTTCAAAACCAATCGTGGGATATCAATGAAGTGGTAGGGGTTCCTCATGACCCTCAATCGGTTTTCTTTGACAACGTTGATATGAAGTCCCTGCTGCTTCTTGGACAGGAGCTTACATCGGCAATTGTTCAAATGTGATGTAGGTAAGTATCTTATTTTATGAGTACATAATTTAAATGAACCGTTTAGACACACATACATATATAATAATTCCCTGATCGATGTCATTATTGTAGGTTCATGCATCAAGATTTGGAGCAACAGGGCAGAATCAATGATTTTGGATTCTTGTGCCAGGTATATGCAAGCACAACCCCCAAGGAAGAAAGACAACAGTGCATATCAAAGAAGTTGTGTGAAGTGAGAAGGAAGGTGTACTTGTTTCCATATTACTATAGGTACATATCACAATCGATGTCTTGTTGTAATTCACTTAATTTTGCATAATATATCACTAAGTACTTTACTACTGTGAAATTTCAGCGTCCACTGGCAGTTGCTCGTCTTGATCATGGACTCAAATACGGTGTTATTCTTATGCTCCACTCACAGGCAACCAAGGGTTCTGTTGAAGTAGATCATCAACGAGTAAACATGTAATTTTGATTCTCTTGTCTGAAATCTTTGCTGTGAATTTTCAGCGAACATTATTGATAAATTTGTGATTTTGATGATAGTGCCATGAAGACCTTCCAAAACCAGGTTAAAAAAAAGCGAGGGAGTGATCTCAAAGATCCTAAATGGCTCACACCAAAGGTTAGTACATATTTGGACACTACTGGCATACTGCCTTGTGAAGTTGGTCAGTAAGCTCTATATATATGCTCCATCTTATATATATTTCCTGTTCTTTTCAGACCCGTCGGCAACCAATCAGATCCAACTTATGTGGCCTGTACATAATGAAACACATGTATGATATTATCACTGAACCAAAGATCCTAAATGGCTCACACAAAGGTTAGTACATATTTGGACACTGGCACACTGCCTTGTGAAGTTTGTCAATAAGCTATATACGCTTGATCTTATATATATTTCTTGTTCTTTTCAGACCCGTCGGCAACCAATCAGATCCTACTTATGTGGCCTGTACATAATGAAACACATGTATGATGTTAAACTCGGGTTTAGGATTGATAAACTCAAAGTTTACACTTAACATAAAGTAAAATAAATGTTTTGAACTTAGGCAAACTCGAGTCTAACTTATTAGACTCGAGCCTGCTCGTGACAGAGAGCAAGTTTCATGTTTATAACTAAGGCATTATTGAGTCTGTTATGGTAAACTCGAGCCTACGTCTTACAGAGAGCAAATTAAGTTATTGACTCTTAGAGCCTGTTTGGATCCTCTTATTTTTAAGCTGAAAGCTACTTTTAAGCAAAAGCTAAAAAAGAGATATTTTTTAGAAAAGCTAAAAGTTGTTTGATGATGATATAAATTTTTTAGCTTAAAAGTTACTTATAAGCTGAAATTTAAAATAAGTTGTTTGGTAAAATTTTTGTCATAAGGACTTTGTTTAAGTTTTTCTAAAAAAAAAAAGTCACTGGTGGTAGGGCGATGGCGGCCGGTTGCCGGCGGTGTAGCAAGTGGTGGCAGGTCACCGGTGTGTGGTGGCCGGCCTCCCCTTAGTGTTTTTTAAAAAAAGAAATTAGTTTTTTTTTAAAAAAAAAGTCGCCAGAGGTGGCGTGGGGTGGCTGGCCTCCCCTTAGTGTTTTTTTTATATAAAAAAAAGTCGCCAGAGGTGGTCGCCGGCGATGGGGAGGCGGCGGCTGCTGGTCACTGATGGCGGCTGCTAGCATGGGGTGGCTGGGCTCCCCTTAGTGTTTTTTTTATAATAAAAAAGTCACTGAAGGTGGTTGCCGGCGTGGGGCGGCTGCCTCCCCTTAGTGTTTTTTTTTTAAAAAAAAAGTCGTCGGAGGTGGTCATCGGCAATGGGGCGGTGGTGGCAGCCGGCAGTGGCTAGGGTGGTCGATGGTGGTCACAGCGTAGAGACTAGAGTTCTCTTAAAAACTAAGAGCTTAAAAAATAAGCTCCTCTAGGAGAGCTTTTTAGTTTTAACTTTTTTCTTCATGTAAATAAAAGCTCTTTTTATTATAAGAGCTTTTGTAAAATATTGTTTGGCTTAGCTTTTACTTATAAGGAGAAGATAAGCCCAAAATAAGAGGATCCAAACAGGCACTTAGTTAGACTCGAGCCTACCTAAATGACCTCGAGCTTGTGCCTTATAGAGAGCATGTCGCATTTTTCACTTGAGCATACATTCTTTAACTCAAGCCTAAGTCTTACAAAGAGCTCTTCAAAGAAACTTTCATGAGTATAGACTTGGGCCTATGAAGCTAGACTCGAGCTTGTCTCTTCCCCAGAGCAAACCAAGATTTACTTAAAAATAGGCTCAAGCATAACTTTGTTAACTCAAGCCTATTTCAAATTGAGAGAAATCTCAAAAGCATTTGGCTGAAGCAAACTCGAGCCTAACACTTACAAACTCGAGTTTGGCTCAAACAGAGAGCTATCAAATTTTCATGGCCCAAACAGACTCGAGCCTAAGTTTCCAAACTCAAGCCTACGCCTTTGTACTTAAGCTTCATTTCATTGCAAACAGTTCTAGACTCGAGCCTGTCACTAATAGACTCGAGTCTGTGCACTATTCCAAAATACTTTCAAACACTCATTACGATAAACACTGAATTCTAAAGGGGAAACTCAAGCCTACTTATTTTATGCTTGAGTGCTCATGAACAAACTCGAGCCTACTGAAGTTAGACTCGAGCCTAATAAGATCTCTGTTTTACTCTTCACGTGTTTCATATTTCTGATTCACTCTCATGATGTGTTTTACACTTAAATAAGATTACGAATCATCATATATATGTTTGATATGTTTGTTCATGAGTTACAGATTACATTAACATGTTTCAAGCTTCAGATTACAACAAATTAGATCTGGGTTAAGAGCATTTAATACAGGACCAAAAACCAGGTTGAAACTTCTCCTCTATATCAATGGTTCAACACAGATCGTTATGGATCAACCAAATCACTCTCCAACGGTCAAAAACGGATCATGGAATGACAAGAATACTGGAAGATCATCTGCAATGGCTATATCCAAGATTCCAGCCAAGAATTGAAGAAATAAAGGAAAATATGCAACAGTCATTCTCCATATTTATGGCTGAACGTTAGAGAAGAAAATGCAACGGCTAGTACCACTAGTTAACCTATAAATACCCATGAAGATGAAGAGCAAGACACACAACAGGATTACATCTGATTGTTTCTTTGATTTTTAAGCTCTCTTATGCGAAATATTTTTGAACTTCAGTGTTTATGATTATTTGCTCTTCAAGAGAGTGTGATTTCAAAAATCATTTCTGATAACTTGTTTTGTGAGAACTCAAGGTTGTGGAACCTGTGAGTTGGGTTGTTTAATTACAAAGTGTAAGGGGGAGCAAATCCTAGGTGAATAGGATTGCATATGGTTTACATTATTGTAATTAAAGCCTGTTGAACTACTAGAAATACCCAGAAGATAAAAGATATTTGGGGATTGGATGTAGGTCAAGTTTAAGACTGAACCGGTATAAATCCTTTATGTCTAGCTTTTCTTCTTCTCTTGCTCTTTCGTTATCTTACTTTCAAGTTTTGAAAAAGAATTCATACATCTTTCAAAAGAATTTTTGAAATCTCCAATTCACCCCTTCTTGGTGATTTCTTCCATTTTCATAGCGGCCATTATGGAGGTTGTAGAAGTAATTCAGAAGAATGTGAAGAACGTGAAGTAACAACAGGTTTAAATAGAGAAGCCATCATGAAGAATGTAAAATGCGGGAACCATTAACGAGGAGACACATAGTTCATCAGAATATGAGGAGACGCCTAGTTGGGAAGTTTATCTGGAAGCCGAAGAGACTTTAAATCATTCATTTGAATAGAGTGTAAGGATGCAACTCTGGCGTCTCTCACTTGAAAAGAATGAACTTTTAATACCGGATATTGTAAGAGATACGTTCTTAAATGTATTATTTTTTCAAAAAAAAATTAATAGACTTTTAGGAACGGGTATAAGATAAATGATCGGTCTTCAAGGTAATTTAATGAAATAATAAATAATAGACTTTTAGGACCGTGGATATGTTATATGACGAACTTAATACACTTTTGAGTATTAACTACTGTTGTCCTGCATTTATTATCCTCCTCACGCTTCCTCACTGTCCTTCTTAAGTCCTCATTACCTCGTAACTCCACACTACGTACCTCTCTACCCCTCCTTCCCCAACTGCTCAAACAATGGTTAGATACAAGATAACCCCTCGCAGGGGTACTCCTGAAGCTTGTGCCCACGCCAGATCTCTCGTGGGTTCTCTTCCAATGCGTTCTATTCCGACGGAGGAGTCACGGGTCATTGGACCCATTGTTATTACGGATGATAAAGAGATTGATGGCCCCTTCTAGCCTTCAGACCATGAAGAGGTTCCCGCTCCCCTTCTCCAACCTCCTGGTCCCAACGCTCCCATCGATGATGATGATGAAGTGAAACTGATGTGCATAATATAGGAAATTGTTGATATCCTGCACGAAATTGCTGTTGCTGAAGTTGATAAGCTGATAATAAGCATTAGATTTTTAGTCATATTATAAGCTTGTTTTTGTTAATTTTCAGTTTGTTGTTCTTATTTTCCTTTTGTACTTGCATATTGTCACAGTAATCTAAAAATTAATAAGAACTAATCTTATATTTTTTTTTCCATATTATCCATTAAAGAAAAAGCTTATTCTCCAATCTCTAGTGTTCTTTATTTTCATTCAATTGCTGCAGCAATTTTTCGTTTTAATATTAAAAAGTATTTGACTTTTAAGACCGCAGTTTTATAAAACATGCGGTCTAAAATTAAATATATTTTATGACTGTGGTATTATTAACCTCCGGTTTTAAAATTTTCAATATAAAATTTAAATTAAATTTATTTTAGGGCCGCAGTTTTATAAAACTTTATTCTTAAAAAGTTAAATATAATTTAAATATATCTTTAGGACCGTATTCCTTTAAATTGACCAGTCTTAAAAATATCCCAAATAATAAATATCTATCTTGCGCCACTTGCGCAAAAAAAAATTAAATTTCCATGTATGAACTTCTCTCGTCAAGCCGAAAGTGATTACTTAGGTTTTGTCTCCAGTGTTTGTGTGTTGCTTCGTCGCTGCTTTGCGTTCCTCTCTCGACAACAACTTTCTGGTTCCTTAGCTCAACGTCTAAAGACCAAGCTGTATGACTTGTTTCGGCTATATAACTGTATGATTTTCCTACTTATCGTTCTGGGTTTTTCATGGGTTGACCAAAATCGATGAAATCTTCTTTTGGGACCTACCTAACTGACCAACAAGTGTTTTCAGGTTACTCTTACTGTCTGCAACATTAACATTCGTGGCAGGAAAAGAGAGACTCATCAAACACATTTGATAATGACGCAGATACGGATGATCGCATAGAGGACATTATTCGTGATATAAGAGAAGAGGCTTTTAATCAATCACATGCATATGGTAATATGTGTAGTGATGCAGAGACCCCATTATACCCTGGGTGTAAGAAATACCAATTGTTGAACGCTGTATTGAAATTGGTCAGCGTGAAGGTACGTCATGGGTGGAGCGACAAGAGTTTTTCTAAAATGCTTGAGGCTTTTAAGGACATGCTTCTTGATGATAATGTGTTGCCCCGCCAATACTATGATGCTAAGAAAATAGTTTGTCCACTAGGGATGGAGTACAAAAACATCCACCCATGCTCGAATGATTGTGTGTTGTATAGGAATGAGTTAGAAGAGAAGCTGAATTGTCCGATATATGAAACCCTAAGTGACAAGTCAAATAAGGTGCCTGCAAAAGTGTTGTGGTATCTTCCAATCATACCAAGGTTTAAGCGCTTGTTTGCTAATGAAAATGATGCAAAAAATTTGAGGTGGCATGCAGATGAGAGGATTTCTGATGGAAAGATTCGACATCCTGTTGATTCTTCTCAATGGAGGAAAATTGATCAATTATTTCCGACCTTCGGCCAAGAACCTAGGAACCTTAGGCTTGTCCTTAGCACGGATGACATGAATCCATATGGAAGCCTTAGCAGCATACATAGTTCCTGGCCTGTAGTCCTGATTATTTACAACTTATCTCCTATGTTATGCATGAAATGAAAGTACATCATCTTGTCCATGTTGATTTCGGGACCAAAACAACCCGGAAACGACATTGATGTTTATCTTCAGCCCTTGATCCAAGACTTGAAGGAGTTGTGGGAATAAGGTGTTGATGTTTTTTACTCTTTCAAGAAGGAGGTCTTTAAAAAGAGAGCCATGATATTTTGCACTATAAACGACTTCCCAGAATATGGGAACTTATCAGGGTATAGTATAAAAGGCCATAAAGCATGTCCGATTTGTGAAGAAGGCACACGCTACCATCAACTTCAACATGGAAGAAAGAAGGTTTATCTTGGACATAGAAGATTTCTTAGACGGGGCCACCCATATCGTTTCAAGAAAGCCTTTCTTGGTGGCCAAGAGTATGAAGATGCTCTGGTGGCATTGACTGGGGAGCAAGTGTATGAAAAGGTGAAAAATATAAGTGTCCTCTTCGGTAAGACTGTAAATGGTAGAAAGGAAACAAATATATGGAAAAACAGATCGGTATTCTTCGATCTTCCATATTGGCGCAACCTTGATGTGAGACACTATATTGATGTCATGCATGTGGAGAAGAATATATGTGATAGTATTGTTGGCACGCTTTTCAACATACAAGGTAGCACAAAGGATGGTGTGAAGGCAAGATTGGATTTGCAAGAAATGGGAATACGCGAAGACTTACATCCAAGGCCATATTGTAACAGAACTTATTGTCCCCCGGCTTCTCATACTTTGTCTAAGGATGAGAAACGTAGTTTTTATGAGTGTTTGCATGGTACAAAAGTTCCGTCAGGGTATTCTTCAAATTTTAAGAGGCTTGTATTGATGAAGGACTTGAAATTGGAAGGGCAAAAGTCTCATGATTGTCATGTCTTTATGCAATAGCTACTCCCAGTAGCTATTCGAGGCATAGCCGAGTATGATCTTCGACACATTTTAACTAGGCTTTGTATGTTCTTCAATGTTGTTTGCAGTAAAGTGTCGAGATTGAACACTTGGATGAATTAGAGAATGAAGGATATCTTATCTTGTGCCATCTTGAGAAGCTTTTTGTTCCTTCTTTTTTTGAAATCATGATTCATCTAATTGTTCATCTAGTGAGAGAGATCAAGTTGTTTAGCCCTAACCATTTATGGTGGATGTACTCAATTGAAATATCTATGAAATTCTTAAAAGGGTATGTGAAGAACACATACCGGCCAGAAGCATCAATTGTTCATAAGTATGTATCTGAAGAGGCCATGAAATTTTTTCAAAATTATTTGCCAAAGTAAGACATATCGGGCTTCCAAAATGTCAGCATGCTGAAGGAGGTAGACGACGGGCCTTAGTAAAGAGAGAGGATCCTGATGAATAGTCACAAGTCCATTTATACATCTTGAATAATGTTGATGAAGTTTAGGCCAGCATAGTTGCACATAAAGAAGCTATGAGGAAAGAAAATCCCTGAATGACTGAACAAAGGTTGATTAGGGAGCATAACAGAACATTTGCAAACTGGTTCAAACAAGAGGTTGAGGGAGAGGAATCTGTTTCTGAGACAATGAAATGGTTAGTAAGTGGTCTTGAGGTTGATGTCATAAATTGAAATTCGTATGTGATCAATGATTACACTTTTTACATGAAGTCCCTAGATGATAGGAGCACCGTCCAGAACAGTGGTGTAATGTTAGAGGCTGAATCTATGCACTTGTCTAGTTCGAAAGACAAGCGACCTAAATTGGCACTCATGTCATATTATGGGGTTATTGAAGAGATTTTGGACATGGACTATGTCTTCATTAGATTTCTCATTTTCAAATGCAAGTGGGTTAATGTCAACAATGGTGTTCAGATCGATCGGCTCGGATTTACGTTAGTCGATCTCAATAGTACAAGTTTTGGAGGTGAACCTTTTATTATGGCAGACCGACGAAACAAGTTTTTTATATCATCGATCAAGCAAATAAAATGTGGTCTATAGCTCTCAAAGGAAAAAGGGTCATTGATATTGATGAGGAAAATCATGCAAATTATGGTCTTCCTGATAGTACTCCTTTTTCAAGGGGTCTACCAGACATGGACGAAGAAAATGAAGCAGATAATGAACCCGGCATAAGGAATGATCATCAAGAAGGGATATGGGAGGATATCCCTTAATAAAAGAGTCAATTTCTAAGGAAATTGCACAAATCTTTGAAAACTTTAAGGTTTTAACACTATTATAGTCCTTCGGTGTTTTTAAACAATGTCACTAACTCTATGACGTTTGTTCTTGTTTTATTTTGGTGCCAGAATCCGTTCCAAAGGGGCATGCATGTTATAAAAGAGGATGTGTTACGTTGTTGGATGGGAATCAGATGAAGGCATGGTGAATATTGGGCATGTTTATTGATTTAAGTGTGGTATATCTTATTGTAACAGCTTATTGTATTTGTATTTGTAACTCATGGTCAATAATATTTGTATTCTACAATCTGCTTTTTCCCAATTCAATTTATTCATAATTCTTCATAGCTTGTAGCTTAAAGTGTAGCATTTTCTGTGCTGGATTGACTTGTATGGATTTGTGTATAGATCATTCAATTTATCTATAATTGTTCATAGTTTGTAGTTTAAAGTATAATGTTTTATGTGCTGGATTGGCTGGCATGGATTTGTGTATATATATGATTAATAAGAACAGAACAGGGAAAAAATTCAGGAAAATTTAGATCGATGAAACAAAAACACTGGTCTTAAAAGTTCAACTTTTAAGACCGGATGTACTCAGATTTACTTAAATGCGCGGTCTTAAAGGTCAGGCGACATATTTGATATTAGGTGGTATTAAAAGTTGGTCTTACAAGACCGATGGTTTAATATGCCCGGACAAAAAAGTTAATCTTTAAGATTGGACGTCTTAATCATCCAGTCTTAAAAATGAGTCTTTTAAGACCGCGTATAATTATTCGTTGGTCTAACAAGCTACTACTTTTTAGAGCGAATTTATTTTTGTCTGGTCTTAAGAATTAGACCTTTTAAGAATGGTTAAATTTTTGTCCGGTCTTAAAAATTGAGTTTTAGGACCGACAAAAAAAATATTTCGGTTGGATTTAGTATCACTTTTAAGACCTGAGGTTTTTAAATGTCCGGTCTTAAAAGAGTTTATTTAAGACCGGTTGCAGTCCGCTCATAAAGATATACTTTTAAAACCACCTGGAACAAGACCGGTCGCGAGTCCGATCTGCCGATGCCTCTTTTGTCCAGTCTTAAAAGCTTTTTTTGCACCCGTGATATACTTAAATTACTTATTTCATTTTCTAATATAAAACCTAGTTAGTTGACTAATCTAATCTTTCAATTGCAAATAAAAAGCAAAAAAGATCCATAAGCAAACATACAGATGTTAATCGACTAGTGGTCATTGAAGTATATTACATTAAATTTAATTTAATTTAATTTAACACAAGATAAATGCCTTTTTCTGGGAACATTATATTAGTTCTCTATGGGTTTTGATGATAACAATCAATTGTGAAACCAAGGTTGAAGAGTTGTCTCAAGAAAGCAAAAAACTTGCTCAAAAAGGCAATACTCGAGTTTCAGTAGGAAAACTCGAGTATTGGGATTTCAAAGAAAAGCTCAATGCACTTAATTTAGGACAGTACCGCAGTATTCAAATGAATACTCGAGTATTGGAACTAATAGAGAGCATCGCAAGTTTTCCATCAAGGAAAACTCGAGTATTGATATGCATACTCGAGTTTCGGTCCTATATGACTTTTCAATGACTTTTCAAGAGAAACAGAAACTTGGGTTTGGAAAACTACAGTTTCGAGAACTACGGTTTGGAATTTGAAAAGACAGTTTTCCAACTTGGCTCCAGAATTTAAATGTTTTTATTTTCAAATAAAAACTCGAGTATCACATTAGAATACTCAAGTATTGGGCCAAGCAAAGGTGTTCTTAAATTGAATCACTTATAAACCTCAGTATTGAAAAACCAAAGTTTTGGAAACCACAGTTTAGCTTGTACACAACTAATTACAGTGTTTCAAAACTAAGGTGAAAACTCGACTATGGAAACTGAAACTCGAGTTTCGAACTATACAGAGAGCTATCAAGATTTCTAAGCCTTCAATACTCCAGTATAGAATGGAAACTCCGGTTTTGATGTTTTGGACAATTAATCATCAAGAGTCCAAAACTTGAGTATTGGAAGAATACTCGAGTATTGGCTTCAGTTCATAAGGAACACCGAAGCTCAAATCGCGAGTCTCGTCTCTGGAAGGAGAATACTCGAGTATAGACTCAGAAACTCGAGTATACGCTTAAGTGCATAGTGACAAACTCGAGTATTGGGACACAAACTCGAGTATTAGTTGCGCCTTCTGATAATTCAAATTTGTGAAATCTGTGTAATGTTTATGGAATGATCTGAATGATTTATATTCTTAATTATCATCATTACCAGATATGTTTAATGTGTTTGCTAGTATATTTCAACCTAATTACAGATGATTCAAAGAGATTAAAGGTGCTGTTATTACACAAAGCAATGTCTTGTTAGAGGCATTAAATGCAGACCAACAAACTTGCTATAATCTCATCTACAAAGCATTACACGGTGGAAAAAGGATAAAGAGACTCATACTTAATTAAGGATTGACAATCCCAACGGATATAAACGACTAAAAGTCACTCTCTATCCTACAACTCAAGAAAGAAGCACAAGTGTAGAGAGAGAAAGGACCAAACTGCTTCCAACAGATAGGAAACTTCTCCAATGGTCAAATGAATGCAAACAACGACTATTAATGTCTTTCTAAGTATAAATAGAGCTGCATTCAGGTCTCTACCAGAACACAGAGCTGAAAAACGAAATTGTATTAAACTTGTTCATTTATTAGAGTGCTTCTTGTACAGAGTGTCGGTTGACACTATAGAGCTTTAGTGATCATTTTATCTGCTTTGTAAGAGAGTTTTATCAATTGTATTTGATTGATTGTGAGTTATCTCAAGTCGAGGGACTTAGAGATTTGGGAAGTCATTGATTATAACTTGTAAGGAGGAGCAAGTTCTAGAGAGAGAATTGCTTCAGAGTTACAGAGTGTGTAATCAAGTGATTTAGTGAAAAAGCTCAGGGTGCCTGAGGACTGGACGTAGGCCAAGGAGTTAGGCCGAACCAGTATAAACTGTTGTGCATTGTCATTCTTCTCTGCTCACTGATTTTATTCAATTAATCACCATAAGAGACGAATTTGCGAAAAATTTTTAGAATCCTCAATTCACCCCCTCTTGATGATTCAGTTCCTCTAACACATTAGAATGATTACATTAATTAATTTATCAGTAAAATAAAAATTTTTAAGCATGAATAGATTGAGTCATAGTATACAGATAATATATTACCTTCTTAGTGAGCATTCTTTTCTTTTCCTGTATCATCTTATCCTGTCATATGTGTATATTAAGAGAACAAGATGAAATCACAAATTAATTAACTTAGAAACTAATAAAATAAACTAACAAATCCATAAAATCAGTTGGAGAAGTTTCAATTATTAGGCTGAACAAAGTAGCATGCATTTTAGTCCCTCTGGATCTAGTTATAATTTAAACTAAAATAATAATTAAAATATACAAACTTATCTGGTAGGGGGAGGCTAGACGAAGGAGCAACTATTTGAAGAGGGAGATCACCTAAGTGACCCAGGAAAAGCATGGAGATGATGGACTGAGAGCAAAAAACTAGAGAGGTAAGAGCAATGGGAGAAGCCAAAATGAAGAGGGATTTGAATTGTGACATAATCTCACACAGAGTTGAATGTGTCAACCATTGTGCCGTCTGCTTTTCTGGGTCAATGAACATATTGTAAGGCGACAAGAGATGGACAATCAAATAGGTGTACGACTTGGGCCATGTTTACTTCAGAGTTTCATCCATGGACTTGGAAGAAACAACGGATTCAAACATGAAGAAGAAGATATAGGTGAGGAAGAAGAGGATCAGAGAAGAAGTAAAAAGCAAGGGAAGAGAGATAGAGAGAGTGTCAAAGAGAGGACTCTGTTTTCTATAAGGCTGCCGTTTTGCGACGGAAATCTAATTCTGTCGCAAAAAGTGATATTTTTGTGACGGAATCTGAATTCTGTGGCAAAAAGTGATTTTGAAAATTTGCGATGGAATTGGAATTCCATGCAAAAAGTGAATTTTTTGCGACGGAAATCCAATTCCATTGCAAAAAGTGATTTTTGAAATTTGCGACGTAATTGCAATTCCGTCGCAAAAAATTCACTTTTTGCTATGGAATCTGAATTCCGTCGCAAAAAGCGAATTTCTTGCAACGAAAATTCAATTCCGTCGCAAAAAGTGAATCGTTTGAGGATGAAAATCCAATTCCATCTCAAAGAGTGATATTTTTGCAACAGAATATGAATTCCATCGCAAAAAGTGATTTTTGAAATTTGTGACGGAATTGCAATTCCAGCACAAAAAATTCACTTTTTGCGACGGAATCTAAATTCTGTCGTAAAAAGCGAATTTTTTGTGACAGAATCTGAATTCCGTCGCACAAAGTGACTTTTTTGCGACAAAATTGCAATTCCGTCACAAAAAATTCACTTTTTGTGAAAAAATTCTAATTCTATCGCAAAATACCTAAAATTTGCAAATTCTGTCGCATTTTGACTCTTTTCGAGTAGTGAATAAAAACCGTCATCTAACTTCTCAGCAACAGTCGTACTAGTGAATACCTTGAAAATTGTCTTAGCAATTGTTACACGAGTTGCTTTTGCTTGCCCTAACTCATGTTTTCGTCATTCGTATCCTAGCTAAGCCGCATTTCTTTGGTGCTTTGTTCTCCTTATTTAATTGGGGTGACTTTGTACAGTCACAATGTGATAAAGCATTCTAAGGTGATATTAACTTGCTTTTGTAAAGTTTATATTTTTTCCCCTAGAAAACCTATTATTTATCTGATCAAAGGTTCATTTCATGTTACAAGAAGTGGTCAACACATTGATTTGGCTAAAGGTTCCTACCTTATTGATCTTTTTTTAGGTAACTTCAGCATAAATGGATCCTTAAGCAAATACATCTTCTTCTTTGGAAGTATCCATATCTCCATAAGTTACTTGAAAAAGTTAATAGGGATGTGATAAAAAAAATTAGTTCAATTGTACCTAGTGTACTACATAAACAAGTGAATATCTATAGCATTTTGAAGTCACGACTCATAAAGCATTCAATGTGACATATTGAATTGCTTATGTAGCTAGTTATGTTTTTTTTTTTTTTGGAAATCCTATTATTGCTCTAACTGAAGGTTCATCTCCTATTTTTCTTTTAAGAAAATGGCACTAAGTTAAAAGCTATGAAATTCAACATTGTGATTAGTCATAGACTCTTCAACATGAGAGTTTTTTAGCTACTAAGTCTCATTTCTATATATAATAGAGTAGCACTTTCCACATCTACATTTATGTTTTGGGGTCAGGTGTGAATTTATCATGAAAGTTTTCACTTTAAAGTATTAGGTATCCAAAAGTTTCTAAATCATAGAAATTTCACATTGGCTATTATTTAAGTTAAGTTTGAGTTTTGGTTGACCAAATATATTGATTTACTACGTACACATGTCATTCACTTCATTTTTTCTAAGTTAGAATTATAACTAAGATTAAAAAAAATGCATCTCCTTTAAGGGATTGAAGAAAATCTAATAGTACTTGCCTATCTCGGCATTACTAGGGCACATCTAATGGAGGGCTTCAAGTAGTCTTGTTCTCGACAATCTCCCTTAGTGTGTCCTACATCTAGTATTTGAATAAGAGTATTTTAATCTTATTCTTCATTATTATTTGGTGAATGTGAGCACTTCCTCCATATGTGACTTCTTTTTCTTTACTTTAATGTTGTTCACTTTGCTAGCTTAGCATATTTAGTTAACCAACAGTCAAAGTCGACCTAGATAGTGGTTAGGGTAGCGATGCTAAAATTTGAAAACTTCTGAGGAAATATTAAACCCAAAAATGTTGTGGGGCAACATTGATTCTGAGTACTGAAAACTTTTGGGACAAATTTGTACCTTAGCAAAAATGATATCGATAATACATGGACTTACCAACTCGACATATTTGGTCAACTTCAAAATTAACTTAGATAACAAAAATTGCAAAATTGCTATAATTCGAAAACTTTTAAAGTGACATTGAATAGAAGAAAATTCTAAAGCAACATTGTTCATACAAAAATAACTTTTGGAATAAAATTGGGGTTTAAACCCTATGTATTATACTCCCTCTGGTTCTTATTATAAGACACCAACTACTATTTCTCACAGACCAAGGAATGGAAGTTAACTCATTAATTAGGTCCAAAATTAATAAATGTTTTCAACTTCACCCCTACTTTAATGATACATATTTAAATGGGTTAGTTAAAAATGAGGGCATAGTAGAAAAATAGTAATAAATGAGTTAGTTAAAGTAAGTTGGGGCCTTATAATAAGGACAAAAAAATATTGGTAGTTAGTGCCTTATAATAAGGACAAGAGGGGGTAGTGATTAGTTGAGTTCAGCACAAGTTTATGAGCAGGTGAAGTATGTTGGGAATCTTTACACTGAGTTAAGTGTTTTTTTTTTAAAAAAAAAAATATTTTTATTAAGTATGTTTAGGTTTGTTATTTTCCTAAGCCATATTGGGGACTATCTAGAATTTATTCTCATGGATCCTTATTCTCATGACTTAGCGCAAAATAACAAACCAGAACATATTTAATAAATATATTTAAAATAAACACTTGAATTGGTAAATAATCCTAACATAATCCACTTGCTCTTGAACTTTTGGAACACATAACTAGCCACTAAGATAAATATTAATATAACATAAAATCTTATCAATTCAATCCCAAAAATTCACCACATGTAGCTTCATGCTTGGCACTCTACCACACATGTTTTTGTTGCCATATACAATCTAATATTTGGTCCCACTCTTCACGTTAACAACAAACTGCCATAACTTCATTCTCTTTAATGTTTATGATGATTCGTGTACATACATGTGTATGTATAAAGCTGAGGCCTTTGATCCTTTTGCGCTGAATATATGTACAGCAGTTTCAGTAGGACTCGAAAGCCTAGTCACGAGGAATCTAAATGTACAGAGATAAGAGGTCGACGTGCATTTGTCTCCCCGTTAGTGATTTGCTCTTTCCCTTTTTTTTTTCTCAATAAGAAAAAAGTTTAAGCAAAAAAAAAAAAAAAGCTTAAACTTCAAAATTCCAAATTGATCTCGTTGCCTATTAGAGTATATGGATTAACTATACTTGAGTAGTAATTAACAACTCATTTTAGAAGGAAATCACTTATTTGAGATTTTGAAGTTCAAGAGATATTTTATTATATTTTTCTCAAATTTTAAACATAAAACAAAGGGTTAAGGTCCATTTTTACCTAGGAAGTTGTCACAAAATCTTAATTTTTCCCCAGAAGTTTGTTTGGAGCAATATCACCCTAGAAATGTGAAATTCATAGCAATTTCACACTGACAGTTATTTAGGTTAGTTGATCAAATATGCTAAATAAAAATGGAATATCACCTAGAGGGGGGTGAATAGGTGATTTCAAAATTTGTTTTCTTAATCAAATTTTTGCAAATTAAGACACAACGCTAATTAAGCAAAAAATTTAAGAAAGAGTAAACAAGAAGCAATTTATTTTGGTTCGGTCTAATCCTGACCTACATCCAGTCCCCAAGAACTCCTTGGGATTTCCACTAACTCTTCAGAGATTACAAATACAACTTGGGATGATCCTCACACTCGAGGCTTAAGCTCAGTGCAAAAGAAAACATGAAGACTCCATCAACCTCGAGGTTCACTATATAACCTTGAGTTTTACTAAAAACTCGAGGTTCATTTCTAACCTTGAGGTTTTTTGATATGCCTATTAATAATAGAATTTAACAAGCTGCCTGAACAAAGTGACTCAACCTCGAGGTATGTATCCAGCCTCGAGGTTTTGCCCAACCTCGAGGTTTATCAGTTGAGCCTCGAGGTTGTCAGAAAATGTTATGCTGATGAACAAGGACTTATAACCTCGAGTTTTGGGTTAACTTCAAGGTTAAGTATTCAACCTCGTGTTTATTTGTCAGCAAAGTTCTGGTTTACGTTTTCCATTATTCTTGACAGCAGAACTTTAACATTTCTCTTTTATAATGTTGTCTCGTCATCAAAACATGAAGGCTAACACTAAACTGGTAGGTCCATGTGCCATACACTTCAGTTTCGTTAAAATGCAAATATGCCGTGAAAGTTTTCACTTGAAACAATGTTGTGCCAAAAGTTTTTTTTTTTTTGCTCGAAATCTCATAAGTTTTTTGAGTTCAATATTACTATAGAAGTTTTCAAATTACAGCAATGTCGCCCTAACCATTATAAAGTTTAAGTTTGACTATTAATTAACTAAATATGCTTAGTTGAGAGCGTGAATGACATTGAAGAAAAAACTATAGATGGAGGTAGAGCTAACGTTCACTAGAGAAAATGAAGAAAAATATTCAATATTCGGATTCAAGAACACCGAGCAAGATTTCCAAGAATAAGGCTACTAGTAACCCTCAGTTGATGTATCCTTATGATGCTGAGATAAATAGGTACCTCTTCAATTTTCTTTTTATCACACAAGATGCTTTCACCTCTTTCATTTGCTCCAATCATTCAAATGATGTGCATGTTTTTAAGAAGTAATTCCTTATTTATAATTCTAACTTGGAAAAAATAAAGTGAATGATACATGGACTTTCTAGATAAGCATATTTGGCCAGCTAATTGGTAAACTTAATTTGGGTCATAGTCGAGGTGAAATTACTAAAATTTGGAAGCTTTTGGGGCAAAATAGCTTTTGAGTGAAAACTTTAGAACTTTGCACAAGACCCCAAAAAATGACGCGGATGATATGTGGACTTACTAGCATAGCTTATGTTGTCAATTAATGGTCAAACTTAATCTAGATAATGGCTGGGGCGAAATTTCTACAATTTAAAAACTTTCAAGATGATATTGCGACGTTTACCCTAAAAGCGGGTAGATCCTTGTGTACTATATCAACATTATTCGAATGAATAGGAGTACTTTCCAATTAGATTTATTAGAAATCAAGACAATTATGTTATAAAAAAATTAGCCAAAAACACAACAATTAATGTGGGAAAACTTTCCATTCAATATGAGTGAGAATAAATGAAGAATAGGGTTGGGATTTTTTTTTTAAAAAAAGATAACTTATTTTAAGGGTTAAAAATAAAAGAAAAAACTGGGACCGAGATCTCAAGAGTGAAACCAAATCCTATTTTGGTCCCAATCCCAATTCTCTAATTCACTTTGTCCCTTAATTATTGTTGATCGAGCATTAATATATGTAAATTAGAAAAACAAAAATTGATAGATATGAAAATTATGTTATATATTTAAAATTAAGTAAACTTTCAAATATGCCTTATATTAATGATTGGAGGGAGTATAAATTTAGAAGATAAAGTAGATTAGGGTTTGTTTGTGTGTGTGTGTATTATATTTAAGATTAAAACAAATTTCTCTACTAGCTCATCTATTTAATATCAGAAGAGTATCCGCTATAAAAATTCTATCTTGGATAGAGGAGTTTTATCAATTTCATGCTCTTACGGGATTCAAAATCAAGCCAGAGCCATGTAGATCTTAGACGCAAGAGAACAATTTTTTTTTTTGGAGAAAATCTATTTGATTTTTTCCGTCAAACACACAAATAATTAATGATTTTTTAATTACATTTTTTCTCTTGCTTTATCGTTGACACGATTAAACTCTCATAATAAATAAAAACTAGATAACCTCAAATTAAGATTACAAGTAACATCGTGTTATCCATTTAATGGGGGGAAAAGACCGCAGTCTCAATCAAAGATTTATCTTTTATCTTCACAAAAGCATTAGAATACAAATATCTACCTACAAATTGTTGATTTGAGTGGGAAGCGGTCTCACTTTTACTTTTATAAGATGAAGAATAATACAAGTTCAAGTTTCATGCTTAATTGTTGTGGAAAGCGAATACCCTTTGTACTTTTTGTTGTAAATATTGTATATGGGTGTGTCAAAGAAAGAGTTTTTCTAATATTATAGAATATGTTTGAATGAAGGGTTAAGACGTAAAACTACACATGTGCTTTTTCCCGATGAGCGTCCAACACCAAGTTCTTTTTTTAGATGTAAAAGTACACACGTGGTTACAAATTTAGTGTAAAAATACCGTTTGACCGTTAATTTTGACTTTGACCATTAAGTTTAACTTTTTTTACTTTCAAATGTGCAAAAATACACATGTGCTTTGGCAAAAAGAGCGCCTAACACCAAGTTTTTTTTTAAAATTTAATAATTTTATTTCAATTAAAGAAAAATTATTATTTCTTTAGGTATAGTTCCTATGAGGCCAACTTTTTTCTTCTGATTTATCATTTTCAAAAGGAAGATTTATCCAATGGGTAAAAAAGGTAAAAAAAAATTATTTCCATAATTTAGCTTCCTTTTTTAAAAAATCCATATTAAATTTTCTAATTAATAATTGATAAATGAGTATTTATAAGTCAACTTTAAAACTATAAGTCCATAATATTCCTTGATTAATTTTCATTCATCATATAAATAAAAATAACTTTATAATAATTTTTTGTTCAATTTGTTAAATCAAAAAATTAAAATTATTTTTAATTAAATATAGTATTTATAATATCAAATTGTAAATGCATAATACTCATTTATTAATTATTAATTATAAAATTTAATAAGGATTTAAAAAATTAAATTAAATTATGGAAATAAAAAATTTAACTTTCCACGAATTATACTTAGAGAAATAATAATTTTCCTTTAATTGAAATAAAATTATAAAATTAAAAAAAATATTTAGTGTTAGACGCTCTTTTTTCCAAAGTACATGTGTATTTTTGCACCTTTGAAAAGGAAAAAAAAAAGTCAAACTTAACGGTCAAAGGGTATTTTTGCATATAATTTGTAACCATGTGTGTATTTTTGTACCTCAAAAAAACAATTGATGCTGGACGCTCCTCAAGAAAAAACACATGTGCATTTTTGCACCATAACCCTTAAATGAAAAGATATGTTTTGAGAAGTCATGTTCTTATAGATTAAGAGATTTATTTTGGTGCATGAATCAACATGGTTCATGAATTTAACAGATGGTTATAACTCTCAATTGAAGAGGTGTAGTGTTCAAAAGGCACATTTTAAAGACATTGATTCATTGTCTACAAATACCCCAATTGTGGCACCATTTGAGAAGAGAATTAGAAAACATCGGTAATCTCTTATTAAGTCACTTTATCTTCTGTTAGTTATGCCACCTTGATTTAATCAAGAAGGGTCTGTTTAATCTTGAGGAGTATCGTTTCTTCTTTACCGATGGTTGTAGAATAGCTCTATAGAACAGTTTTTTCGGACATGACTCAGATCATCTTACTTATTTCTTTCATATTGCTCACAATTTTCAACACTCTTAATCTTAAAAGGAATTAATTTCAAGCTCAAATTAAAGTGGCTTAAAGATACCATTAATATATAGATAAAAAAAAAAATGGAGATAAAAAGCATCAGCTGCTCGGATTCAATATAACAATGAGATACAAAATGTAAAACCACTTTTTATGTTACCTGTATGCAGGGATCAGGTTAATTACTTCTGGTCTACTACATCATTGATACTGATATCAAGTTTATACTTTTAGGTTGTCTATTAGCTCTCTATTTATCCGTTATTAATTGTTTTATAAAAGTCAAAATGATACCACATTTATAAGATCCCATCACGAAGATCTCATTCATAACAAGATCTTATATTAATGACAGGAAATAGTACTTCATCTGGTTCTGAATATAAGATATATTTGACTTTTTTTAAAAAAAATATTAAAGAAACTAAATAAGTTACTTAATTATGTCATACATTGTGTATCATTAGATTATATATTAGTTTATAAATCAAACTAATTAGTTTGGAGAAAAAACAATAATATAAATATTCTAAAATAATTTAATTAGTTTGTTTAATCTCTTTTTGAACAAAGTTTTCTTTATATCTAAAACGGTCAATTTTATTTTATATTTAGGATCTCAGAGAATATTAGTATAATAAAATATAGAGGAGAGTATATTACTCTACATAGAAAGAAATAGGACAAGAATGTAAACTAAATAATTGATACAAAAGAGATGCTTGTGCGGTTGGAACTCTGAAGCCTGAGAGTGATATATCATGCCAAACAATATGTTTCAAGGCGGCGTCTGAACAAGTGATGAGAGTGATCACGGGTGCAAAAAAAACTTTTAAGACTGAACAAAAGAGGCATCCGTAGACCGGACTCGCGACCGGTCTTATTCTAGCCGGTATTAAAAGTATATCTTTAAGAGCGGACTCCAACCGGTCTTAAATAAACTATTTTAAGACCAGACATTTAAAAACACAAAGTTTTAAAAGTGATACTAAATCCAACCGAAATATTTTTTTTGTCGGTTCTAAAACTAAATTTTTAAGACCGGACAAAAATTTAACCGCTCTTAAAAGTTCTATTTTTTAAGACCGGACAAAAATAATTATACACGGTCTTAAAAGACTTGCTTTCAAGACTGGTTGATTAATATGTCTGGTCTTATAGATTTACTTTTAAGACTAGGCATATTAAAACCAACGGTCTTGTAAGACCAACTTTTAGTACCGCATATCAAATATGTCGTCTGACCTTTAAGACTGCGCATTTAAGTAAATCCGAGAACATCCAGTCTTAAAAGTTGAACTTTTAAGACTGACGTTTTTGTTTTATCGGTCTAAAGTTTCCTGCATTTTTTCCCTGTTCTGTTCTTACTGATCATCTATATACACAAATCCATACCAGCCAATCCAGCACATAAAACGGTATACTTTAAGCTACAAGCTATGAACAATATAATTGTGGATAAATTGAATGATCTATACACAAATCCATACAAGCCAATCCAGCACAGAAAAGGCTACACTTTAATCTACAAGCTATGAACAATTATGAATAAATTGAATTGGGAAAAAGTAGATCGTAGCTAGAATACAAATATTATTGACCATGAGTTACAAATACAAATACAATATGCTATTGCAATAAGATATACCACGTACACGGTACACTTAAATCAACATACATGCCCAATATTCACCATGCCTTCATCAGATTCCCACCTAACAACTCCGTGATCATTCCACCATGTACAACTCCCTTAACAAGATCCTGATAAGTTTTGTGGAGTTCTAGTATGATCTCTTTTTTGTGTGACTAAGTAGAAACAATAATCAACACTTAAATATTAAGAATCCAAAGATAATAAAATCCGTTACTGATTAAGCTGGTTGTTACATATTAGAGAAAATTTACCTTAATATTGATCTTTGAGGGCCAAATTTTCAAGATATATATTGCTTCTGTAGATTTACAACTTCCCTCGACTAAGAGCATTGGATCGGATCCAGCTCCCACAAACATAAAACAAGAACAAACTTCATAGAGTCAGTGACATCGGTTAAAAACATAGAAGGAATATAATACAGTTAAAACCTTAAATTTACCTTAACATTTATAAAGGGGTATCCTCTCATATCCCTTCTTGATGATCATTTCTTATGCCGGATTCATTATCCGCTTCATCTTCTTCGTTCATGTCCAGTAGACCCCTTGAAAAAGGAGTACTGTCTGGAAGACCATAATTTGCATGACTTTCCTTATCAATATCGATGACCCTTTTACCTTGGAGAGCTACAGACCACATTTTATTTGCTTGATCGGTAATATAAAAAACTTGTTTCGCCTGGTCTGCCATAGTAAAAGGTTCATCTCCAAAACTTGTACTATTGAGATCGACTAACATAAATCTGAGCCGATCGATCTGAACACCACTATTGACATTAACCCACTTGCATTTGAAAATGGGAAATATAATGAAGACATAGTCCACCTCCCAAATCTCTTCAAAAACCCCATAATATGGCATGACTGCCAATTTAGGCCGCTTGTCTTTCGAACTGGAGAAGTGCATGGATTCAGCCTCTAACATTACACCACTGTTCTGGACGGTGCTCCTCTCATCTAGGGACTTCGTGTAAAAAATGTAACCGTTGATCACATACGAATTCCAACTCAGGACATCAACCTCAGGACCACGTGCTAACCATTTCATTGTCTCAGAAACAAATTCCTCTCCCTCAACCTTTTGTTTGAACCAGTTTGCAAATGTTCTGTTATGCTCCCTAATCAACCTTTGTTCAGTCATTCGGAGATTTTCTTTCCTCACAGCTTCTTTATGAGCAGCTATGCTAGCCTGAACTTCATCAACATTATTCAAGATGTATAAGTGGACTTGTGACAATTCATCAAGATCCACTCTATTAATTGAGGCCCCCCGTCTTACCCCTTCAGCATCCTGACGTTTTGGAAGCCTAATATGTCTTACTTTGGCCAAATAATTTTGACAAAATTCCATTGCCTCTTCAAAAACATACTTCTGAACAATTGATGCTTTTGGACGGTATGCATTCTTCACGTACCCTTCTAGGAATTTCATAGATCTTTCAATTGGGTACATCCACCGTAAATGGACAAGACCGGACAACTTGATCTACCTCACTAGATGAACAATTAGATGAACCATGATGTCAAAAAATGAAGGAACAAAAAGCCTCTCAAGGTGGCACAAGATAAGATATCCTTCATTCTCCAATTCATCCAACTGTTCAATCTCGAACACTTTACTGCAAACAACATTGAAGAACAAACAAAGCCTAGTCAAAATGTGTCGAAGATCATACTTAGCTGTGCCTCGAATGGCTACTGGGAGGAGCTGTTGCATCAAGACATGACAATCATGAGACTTTTGGCCTACCAATTTCAAGTCCTTCATCAATACAAGACTCTTAAAATTTGAAGAATACCCCGACGGAACTTTTGTGCCATGCAAACACTCACAAAAAATACGTTTCTCATCCTTAGACAAAGTATGAGAAGCCAGGGGACAATAAGTTCTGTTACAATATGGCCTTGGATGTAAGTCTTCGCGTATTCCCATTTCTTGCAAATCCAATCTTGCCTTCACACCATCCTTTGTGCTACCTTGTATGTTGAGAAGCACGCTAAAAATACTATCACATATGTTCTTCTCCACATGCATGACATTAATGCAGTGTCTCACATCAAGGTTGCGCCAATATGGAAGATCGAAGAATACCGATCTGTTTTTCCATATATTTGTTTCCTTTCTACCCTTTGCAGTCTTACTGAAGAGGACACTTATATTTTTCACCTTTGCATACACTTGCTCCCCAGTCAATGCCACCGAAGCATCTTCATGCTCTTGGCCACCAAAAAAGGCTTTCTTCAATCAACGATAAGGGTGGCCCCATCTAAGAAATCTTCTATGTCCAAGATAAACCGTCTTTCTTTCATGTTGAAGTTGATGGTAGCGTGTGCCTTCTTCACAAATCGGACATGCCTTATAGCCTTTTATACTATACCCTGACAAGTTCCCATATGCTGGGAAGTCGTTTATGGTACAAAATATCATGGCTCTCACTTTGAAGACCTCCTTCTTGAAAGAGTAAAAAACATCGACACCTTCTTCCCACAACATCTTCAAGTCTTCAATCAAGGGCTAAAGGTAAACATCAATGTCGTTTCCGGGTTGTTTTGGTCCCGAAATCAACATGGACAGCATGATGTACTTTCATTTCATGCATAACATATGAGATAAGTTGTAAATAATCAGGACTACAGGCCAGGAACTATGTATGCTGCTAAAGCTTCCATATGGATTCATGTCATCCGTGCTAAGGACAAGCCTAAGGTTCCTAGGTTCTTGGCCGAAGGTTGGAAATAATTGATCGATTTTCCTCCATTGAGATGAATCGGCAGGATGTCGAATCTTTCCATCAGAAATCCTGTCATCTGCATGCCACCTCAAATTTTTTACATCATTTTCATTAGCGAACAAGCGCTTGAACATTGGTATGATTGGAAGATATCACAATACTTTTGCAGGCCCCTTATTTGACTTGTACCTTGGGGTTTCACATATTGGACAATTCAGCTTCTCTTCTAACTCGTTCCTATACAACACACAATCATTCGGGCATGCGTGGATCTTTTTGTACTCCATCCCCAGTGGACAAAGTATTGTCTTAGCATCATAGTATCGGTGAGGGAACACATTATCATCCGGAAGCATGTCCTTAAAAGCCTCAAGCATTTCAGAAAAACTCTTGTCGCTCCATCCATGACATGCCTTCAGGCTGACCAATTTCAATACAGCGTTCAACAATTGGTATTTCTTACACCCAGGGTATAGTGGGGTCTCTGCATCACGAATGTTAATGTTGCAGACAGTAAGAGTAACCTGAAAACACTTGTTGGTTAGTTGGGTAGGTCCTAAAAGAAGATTTCATCGATATTTGTCAACCCATGGAAAACCCAGAACGATAAGTAGGAAAAGCATACAGTTATATAGCCGATACAACTCGTACAGCTTGGCCTTTAGACGTTGAGCCAAGGAACCGCAAAGTTGATGTCGATAGTGGAACACGGAGCAACGACGAAGCAACACACAAACACTGGAGACAGAACCAGAGTAATCACTTTCGGCTAGACGAGAGAAGTTCATAACGGGAAATTTAATTTTTTCGTGTGAGTGGCGCAAGAGAGACATTTATTATTTGGGATATTATTAAAACCGGTCAATGAAAAGGAATACGGTCCTAAAGATGTATTTAAATTATATTGAACTCTTTAAGACCAAAGTTTTATAAAATTGTGGTCCTATAAATAATTTCATTTGAATTTATATTGAAAATTTTAAGACCTGAGTTTTATAATACTGCGGTCTTCAAATTCATTTAATTTTAAACCGGATGATTAATAAAACTGCAGTCTTAAAAGTCAAACACTTTTTAATATTAAAAAGAAAAATTGTTGCAGCAATTGAATGAAAATAAAGAAAACTGGAGAATGGAGAATAAAATATAATCTTCGTTCTTATTAATTTTTAGATCACTATGACAACATGCAACTAAAAATAAGAACAACAAACTGAAAATTAACAAAAAAAAAAGATTATAATGCGGCTAAAAATCCTAGTCCTTAGTATCATCTAATGTCTTGGAGAAGGAGGCTTCAGCAGCAGTAATTTCGTGCCGGATATCAACATATTCCTATAATATGCGCCTCAGTCTCACATCATAATCATCAACCAAGGGAGTGTTGGGACCAGGAGGTTGGGGAGGAGGAGCAGGAACCTCTTCGTGGTCTGAAGGCTGGAGGGTGCCATCAACCTCTTTATCATTTGAAATAACAATGGGTCCAACGACCCGTGACTCCTCCTTCGGAATTGAACGACACACTGAAAGAGAACCCATGAGAGATCTGGCGTGGTCACGAGCTTCAGGAGTACTCTTGCGAGGGGTTGTCTGCTTGTATCTAACCATTGTTTGAGCAGTTGGGGAATGATGGGCAGAGAGCTACGTAGTGTGGAGTTACGAGGTAATGAGGACTTAAGTTAAGAAGGACAGAGAGGAAGCATGTGGAGGATAATAAAGGCAGGACTTAAGTTACGAGGTAATGGTCATGAAAGTCTATTATATATTTATTTCATTAAAATACCTTTAAGACAGATCATTTATCTTATAACCGGTCCTAAAAGTCTATTAATATTTTTACATTCAATTAGCTTTAAGACCGATCATTTATATTATAACCGGTCCTAAAAGTGTATTAATTTTTTAAAAAAAAATAATAAATTTTTAAAAGTTCATTCTTCTCAAGTGAGAGACGTACACTAGAGACACTTTGCTTAAATGAATGATTCAGAGTCTCTTCGGCTTCCAGATAAACTTCCCAACAAGGCATCTCCTCGTATTCTAATGAACTATGCGTCTCCTCGGTAATGGTTCCCGTGTTTCAAATTCTTCAAGATGGCTTTTCTATTTAAACTCGCTGTTACTTTACGTTCTTCACATTCTTCTCAATCACTCCTATAAACTCCATAATGGTCGCTCCACCATCGCCAGGAATACACAGCAATGGTCCTCCCGATGCGCCGTCGCCGCCGCCACCCAATAATCCTCCTCCCTAACAGCCACCTTCATACCCTCCGTCGCTGCCTCAAAACCCCTCCGCCCGACAAATGATGCAGCACCTCTTGGCCCGTGTCAATCATATAGACCGATGCATGGGCCAAACATTTCAGGTCTACCACGCCATCAACAACAAGCTGAACATGTTACTCGACGCCAATGACGTCGAGTACAATCTCTCTGACGACGACGTCTCCAACCTCTCCTCCGATCCCTCCCTCCCCTCAGACAACGACGGGGGGGGATTAAATATTTTTGTTTTTTTTGTTTGTACTCATCCTACCCCACAACGGGCAGGATAAAAATGATAAAAAAAATTTTCCATTTCAATTGTCTGATTATAGTATACTTTCGTTGTCTCGATTTTGTTTTAGACAAAAAGGTAACAAACAAAACCATAACTGGAATGTGATGAAAGATAAAAGTTCACAAAATACAGTTAACAACATACAAAACGTACAAAACGAAAAGAAAGACAACTTTTACCTTTCAAGAATAAAAACAAACACAGTTGTTTCAGATAAAAAGGAAATAAACAAAAACATAACTGAAATGTGATTAAGGATAAAAGTTCACAGAATAAAGTTAACAACATACAAAACAAGGCGAAAAAAAGACAACTTTTACCTTTAAAGAATAAAAACAAACACAGTGACAACTCTTCTCAAGCCTGGACCACCATTGCTGTCGGTTTTACCACACCCAGAGCTGAAAATTTCCATTATCTTACTTCTTTTCCAACAATGCTCTTCAGCTTCTGGAAAAGTAAATTGACGACAACGAGGGTCCTGAGCTTGAACTGAACGCCAGAAACTCGAAGTGTTCTTGAACCCTAATTATTTGTCTTATAAAGTGAGTCATCCTTTCTATTTATAGGAAGATTATTAAGATCGGATATTCAACAAATAGACAGTCCTAAATATCTAGCCATATTTAGTTTAGAAATATCTAAGACTTTAAGGACTGGATATTATATAAATGTGCGGTCATAATAACAAAGACATTTAGGAGCGTCTTCTCAATAAATATGCGGTCTAAAAAGTTACTTTTAACACCAGATATGTATCAAACATACGGTCCTAAATTAAAGGCATAGTTTTTTTAAAAAAAACAAAGACCTTTAGGACCGTCTATTTAATAAATATGTGTTCCTCAAAGTGTCGTCACCTTTCTTAGCCTTTTAAGACCGGATATGTATTAAACATGCGGTCCTAAAATCAATGATTAATTTTTTTTAAAAAAAAAGCAAAGACCTTTAGGACCATCTCTTTAATAAATATACGGTCCTAAAAGTCGCGAATACCTTTCAAAATCTCTTACTGCTACTTACAACTCTCTAAAACTCAAAACTCAAGCAATATCCATCATCCAATATATGTTCAGAAAGCCAAAATTACACAAGCTAAGAAAATTGTTCGGAAGAATAAAATATTTATTATATAAAGAATGCTCCAAATTGTAAAATTATTCATTTACAGAATGAATTTACAAATTAATTAATGTAGTACTGTAATTACAATTGTTGCTCTACAAGCATATATTTACAAATGAATTGTTACTGTGATTCTTGTATTTACTCTATGATGTCAATTGCATGTTGACAAAACACTTTGCGTATGTAGTCCACCTCATCAGCAGAAAAGGAAGTCTCAAAGGCAAATCTCTGTATAACATCAAAGAAAGAAACTGAATTAATTGGCGTGCATATTTCATATATAACATTAATTAAGATAGAAACTGAATTCAACCATAATATGTAACATCAAATACATTTACCTTTGCAGTGAGTTTATTATCTGGTTGGGTGATAATATCATACATGTGTTTCATTATATACAAGCCACGTAAGTTGACCGAAGCTGAACAAATTGATCCCAAATTTGTTGATCAATGAATGTGTACTTCTCCCACGGATTATGATCAGGTCGAACCTCGGCAAAAATATACTTGTTAGCGAGAAAGGTCTTAAATTTCCTTCACCTATTGGCACAATAAGATAAGGTCTTGGCTTTCAACTTGTCAGAGTCAGGGACAGTGTATGAAAGCCAGATAGTGTCCCAGATAGGATCCTTCACTGTGCGTTGGTCAACATTTTTCCACTTATCTATCAAAATGTTGACCTTGCTACGTGCCATCTAGCCAACATAACTATTATATTCGTGTTTATACGGACCGATAGGTTGCAACCTCTCATTAAATTGAATCTCGATCCTTGACCCAACGTTCCGTTTTACGGACACGATGCTCATTCGTGTGCCACTTCTACCACGGCATGCAGGGCAGTCACGAGGCTCATTTTGAAAAGAAGAGGGTTGGTTCTTGCTCACACCGGTAACATCAGTAACTGGCGTTGACTGAACAGGGTGAGAATGGTTTTCTCCGTTCATTTTCGATAAAGTAAGAGAGTGGTGGTGCGAAGGAGTAACGCTTGAGAAAGTGAGAGAGAGTAACAGAGGAAGGTGGTGGTTGGCGAGGAATAGACGTAATGCAACAAGAAATGGGGTTTCGCAAAGAGAACAGGGGTTTCAAAGTTCAGACAGTAAGACGTAAGTCGTAAGTAAGGTTTCGCGCAAAGAAGTGTATGTTTCCATTTTTAAGACCAGCCTTTATTAATGAAAAGGTTACGCCCACTCTTAAAAGTATTAACTTTAAGACCGATCATTTATATATGTCCGGTCTTAAAAGTTTTATATGATTATATTTAAATATTTCGTTATTGTTCTTGACCGTAGAAAGTATATGTCGTTGATGTATGAGTTTTCTCTATAATGTAATCCATATTTGATTTTTTTTTCTTGACTTTTTTAAGAGCGGTTGGTTATTTTAAGCGGCCTGAATATTATATTTAAGAATTTATACGATAGAAGAAGTTCTTTATATTTACAAAATTACCACCGTCATATCTTTAAGACCAGCCGTTATTAATGAAAAAGTTACACCCGCTCTTAAAAGTATTAACTTTAAGACCGATCGTTTATATATGTACGCTCTTAAAAGTTTTATACGATTTAATTATCTGGTTATTGTTCTTGACCGTAGAAAGTATAAGTCGGTGATGTACGAGTTTTCTCTATAATGTAATCCATATTTTAATTTTTTTTAACATTTTTCAGAGCGGTTGTTTATTTTAAGCGGCAAGAATATTATATTTAAGAATTTATAACGTTAGAACAAGTTCTTTATATTTACAAAATTGCCACCGATCATATCTTTAAGACCGATGCCTAGAAACTCTGTTGTAAATGAGGCAGTCTTAAAAGTTGATGGGGCTGAAGAAGTTCTTTATATTTACATGATTGCCACCGGTCATTTCTTTTATAGTGAGGCGTCAATAATCCGTTGTAAATGAGGCGGTATTAAAAATCGATGCGGGTGAAGAAGTTCTTTATATTTACAAAATTGCTACCGGTCATTTCTTTAAGAGCAGGGCGTTGATAATCCGTTGTAAACAAGGCGGTATTAAAACACTTTTTTGCAGTAGTGGATGAATTTCTTTTTGAATTTTGATACAAAGAATGTTGAACTTATTTATAATCCCATTATCAATTATCCAAAACTAAAGTAGCACAAAAGCATACCTCCCATTCTCACCATTATAACCAAATTATGCAGTTTAAAAAATCAGTCAAAATTAGTTAAACATAATAAACATGTCAAAAATAAACTTTGTTTTCAAATATGCTATGATTTATATGTGGTAAGTAAGAGAGGGGAAAAAAAAGTAAAGTATGAAAGATAATTTAGTTTGGAAAAAAAAAGTTACTAGAATTAATTAGGGACATAATGGTAAAAACATATTAACTACTCAAACAACTCTAAGTGAGATCTTATAAAAAAGTTCGAGACAATTCAAATGTCATGCTCTTATAAAAAAAAAAAAAAAAAATCAGAAAGAGTATTGAATTAATTTAATTGGTGTTAATTTATTTGTTGTATGTTTACCAGTGTTATCAAAATAGAATTAGTAGACGGATGGTTTTGTCCGAGAAATTCCATTAATTAATTATTGTTGTTGTCATTTTCACCATGCATTTTGTTTCAACTTAATTTTTGGAAGATTGAGTACATTTTTTCTCTTTGAAATATTAAATGTATTTTTGTTTAGATTAGTCATAGAGCCCCACTTAAATTAACATAATGTATCAACTCAAGTTCTCGTTCCCAAACCGTGAAGCCTTCTAAAATGTAGTATAGCTTCTTTTTTTCTTTTTTTTTTAAATGACAATTTTAGGAAAGTGGTTGTCCCACGATTCAAAAGCAATGCGAAATCTTCCTTATTCTTAGGTTATACTAATGTTCAGTAAGGCAAGCCATCTATTACTCTTAGACATTTATCTAGGCACTCAGGAGTTAGGATACCTCATCCAGTACTTTAACTAACGCTAGGATCAAATCTCCTCCATTTGATGAAAGCGCACGACCTTTTTACCAATTAAACCAAGGACAAGCGGTAATGCAATGTAGCTTATAAATCAAACGATTATTTCTCCCAATGTACTATTCTTTTGAAATGAATCCTCTTTTTGTACTTGAGATAATCACACTTTTTTTTATACAAAAAAGTTTTGGAAGAGTTCGACATCAGTCCTTCACCAAGGTCAGGGCACAGCCCCTGTAACATCCCAATTTTTAAAAACGGAATAATTTTTTTTTTTAATCAGAGTAGAGCATCGAAGCAAGTAAAAGAGTGAGTAACTAATATATCATTAATTGCGGCGTATCTGTCTATTTATAATGTACAGTACATTCATCAGAGTGATGTCAATACGGTATACGTCTAAAAAGATAGGATCTTCAGTTGGGTCCTTACGCTTCCTGCTTACTCCTATCCTCAGTCCTTGGTTTTCCGGACCTGAAGCTATGGCAAGAGCTGAGGTCCAATACCCATTGGACCTCAGGTAACGGTTAACCTCATGCTTATGTAAACAGTATATGACAGGTATCACATAATAGGTACACAATTACAACTTTCAAAATCATAACAACATGTAAGGCAATAACATAACACAGCCACTGCAATATGTATGTTACCCCAGTCTGCACTATTCACCAGTGCCACGATGGCCTATCGTGTCCTCAGCGCTAGGAAAACTCAACGGTGTTATCAAGACCATAACCCGTATTCAATTCAATATTCAAAGAGCAATTTCAAAACAGAGTTTTAGCATATGAATACAACTATCATATATAAGCATACCATAAGCATAAGAGTTAAGGTTACAATATGCATCCGTACCTTCGTTGACAAGTTTTGGTACGTTCTGTTGGTCAGAATGCGTTCACAATTATCCTATAAGAGTAACATCGCCTCTATTAATTCACAAACATTATTCCAAGAGATATCTTGACCACAAATGACAATTTTACCCTTGGTAGATTTATTTCTTTAATTATTTCCATAAATTTCGGGAAAAAAAAACGTTGATTCAGCATTTCTGGGCAGAATTTCGCCTAACTTCAAAAAATCATAACTAATTCCAGAAAAATCGAAACGAGGATCCGTAAAATTTCCCGGAATCCTTGAGATCTCTATTTTCAAGGAAAAATACTGGGACTCACCCAGAATTCAAGCATAATTCCTAGTTTCAACGTTTCAAACCACTGCCCAGAATTTTCCCCAGAAAACGTAGCTTAACTTCTGGAATTTTTATTTCTTTGCACAGAACTTCAAATGACACACTTTATACATATTTGGAAAGCCCTATATTTCTATTTTCAACATGAATTTACTCAGAATTTTAGAACATCATTTCCTTCATAAAATACTAACGTTTTTGCTATTGGCTCCTGAAATTGCTAACCGATGAAATTTCGTCAGAGCTTCGCTATTTTGATCATAATCTTCCAAAAAATTTTGCCATACTCCTTCTTCATCATTTTTTCGAAATAAAGGCAATGGAAACCATAAAAACATGAAAACAAACTATAATTGGAAGATTAAAGATCAAAATAACATTTCCTAACATTTCTACTACAAAAACTAAGAACTAGAACTAAAAGACTAAAAACTTCCTTACCTCTTGAAAAACTTTGCTCCTTGCTCTTGGAGCTCCTCTACTCTCTTCCTCCCACTCTAAATTTCGGTTCTAGCTTGGTGAATTGGTGAAAATTTGTGAAGTGGGAGGCCTCTATTTATAGCCAAGCAAGGGTTAACCATCTAGTATCTTCCACTTGATCTTGGCCATTGGTTTTTAACTTGGTAAAGAGGTAAAAATCTCACCCCTACACCTCATAGAAACTGTCTTTCTCCCCCCTTAGCTCTTAAGTTTTTGCTTCATCTCCTATTTACCTCCAGGCTCCAAATGCTAATTTAGTTAGGTATAAGTTGGTGTTTTTATTCAAGATCTAATTTCACTTTTGAAATCATAATTTTATAACTAGATTTATGGTGATTTTAAACTTCCTGAAATACTTAGGTATGAATCCTAAAAGTATACGAAAATGACTTTGGGAATAGCCTAGTTCAAGCCCATAATTTACTAGTTTCAAATATCACTTATATTTAATACTTAGTTCAAATATTTCAAGATATGATTTAATTTCTATGGATTCTCATTTACTTGTATCAAATTAAAGAATATACTTGTTCCTTAAGTTTTGTTTTGGATTCCAACCCATTATTCATTTTGGTTTAATTTTGACTTTCTTACTACACTCACACACATACACAACTCTTAGACACACATGTTTACACATCTTTTCCCCTTAACCAACAAGTCTTCTTTTTCAATTATCCCATGTGCTAATCTATATTAAAATATTATAAATTCTTTCTTCTTCCTTCCAAAATTCTGTCTGAATTTCCCCCTCCTAATAACCATTAAATGTGTATTTTAATTCATGGCTTTTCATTGGCTTGTTGCTTTTGTTGACTTTTCAAACTAAGCTTTATGTGATAAATCATTTCTTCTTCTCCAAGGCAAGCAAAACTTAAGCTTAATTATCAAAATATCCCAATCCACTAAGCTCTCCTTATCTTCTTCCATAACATTAAATTCAAGCCCCTAAAGTCTTCATATGTACACTCATCTCCTTCTAGAACTTTAATTTAATTAGCCCATGTGTTTGTATGTTTATTCAAAACAAGTTCCTTTTCTTGTTGCCCAAGCTAAAGAACTGTCCCCCCTTCTTCCTTTTGATTTTCAATTTATGTTTTAATGTTCTCACAAATTCAAGAAGAAAAATCTCTCATTGGTCCAATTAATTTTCACAAGAATTTAGGATTAAGGGTCATAATTTCTTTACTCTTTAATTAGTAATTTTCGCCACTTTTATTTAAAAGGGAGAATTAATTAATCCTTAGTTACTATTGCTATTATAGTGCTTTAGGGGTTACTAAGCTTAATTACCAAAATTTGACAAGTTTCTAATTTAATTTTGATGATTAAAAACTCCTTGTATGCTAATCTTAGCTTCTAAATATCATTTGGTCCTTAATTTAATTGATATTTCCTTAATTATGACCTTCACAAATTAATTATTAACTAATACCAAAAATTATTAAAGTATCTCAATTACTGCAATTCCAATTGTCCAATAATTGTTACTAATTTCCTCTAATTGATTTTATCATCCTCCGATGATTTTAATTGTTAAAATAGTATAATTAAGATTATACTAAAATATGATAATCTTAAGATATTTTTATGACCCTTAATAAGATTTAGAAAAATTTAATCTTTAGGCTTTCTAATTCTAGAAAAATTTCCTAGGAATAATTACAACACAAAAATTTGAGACCACATACTCATCTATTTAAAATAGGTATTATTTATCAAAATATAGTGGCCATGCTATATAGGATTTTTAGGGTATTACAGCCCCGGGCTCTTACCGAAGGAGTCCCAGCGACGGCAGTGGGAATCGAACACACATCCCTTTGGAACTTAACCAAATCCCTTACCATATATGCCAACTTTCTTCGGCAGAGATAATCACACCTAGCAATGAGCAAAAAGCTTAGTAGTTCAGGAAATTAGTCTGACCCGACCTGACCCGTTGTGATCGGCAGAGATAATCACACCTAGCAATGAGCAAAAAGCTTAGTAGTTCAGGAAATTAGTCTGACCCGACCTGACCCGTTGTGATGAAATAACAATTGACCCAAATCAATATTGGGTAAATGAGGTCAGACTGATATTCTTAGACTAGACCAGACTTCAAATCAAGGCCTCAATGGTTTGGTTGAGTTTGATCTGAATATTATATATATAGTGCACACGCCAAAACAGAGCACACACTTAGAGACTCCCGAAGAATGACAGAATACCCAGTAATGGTCAAAATGATTAGGTTCGATGCAGTAGGGGGCTGGACTGGTCCAGTCACTAAGTTCAAAGCAAATAACTAAATTCTCAAAGAAGGCGAACAAAAAAAAAAAAACACATCAAATAGGTCTTGAACTGTCTACACTCAGGTTGGTACTAGACCAAATCAAATCTTAGACTTCCTTATATAGCTCAAGATACTTTTTGGATTAAACATCGGGTTGAGGCCAAACTTAGTTTGGTTTAGTCTATGATAAACCCTACCAATAACAATGTACTCTTATCATTTAAGTAAGTGATTCGGCATTGGAATTACAATTTTTTCTTTTTTCTTTTTTCTTTTTTTTTTTTTGCATATACGGCAGCTTAGTTAGGAACGTTCTATCCTTTACTTTGAGCACATATAGTCTCTCTCTATGAAATATAGACAACGATATTTGAATAAGATATATGGTATTGTTAGTTGCTTGCGTGCGTGCCTATCAAAACAATGAATAAGAAATCATGTATATAAATGAATAAATTGAAATATGCGTACTTAATAATCTTTCTTATACATTAATTATTTTGGCATAGTCAAAGAAAAAATTAACGACTCAACCGACTTAGCTAAGTAGTTTAATATATCTACAAAATTTATTAGACAACGATAATATATTTTATACCTTAAGTGAGTAATCTGTTGTTGAAATATTTTAAAATGAAGGGATGAGTCAGTTGAAAAATTATGTCTTTATAAATTAAGGAATTTATGTAAGGGTTGTGTAGGGAGGTGTAAAACTGAAGGTTATGAAAGTTACGTTTCTTTAGTTCATAGAGACACATATGAAAGGTTATAACTAAAAGTTCTTAGTGGAAAGTTGCATTAGGTTTTAAGAAAACCATAAATACTATGATGGCATTTAAATAACCATTGATCATTGAAGTTGTGTTAGTCTATGAGGTTCGTGAATCTAACATAACATATGGTTATAGCTTTTAATTGAAAATGTGTTGCTTCAAGAAGCGCTATATCATGATCTAAAAATACCTTACACTTTCATTTCATTTGTGATAGACAATACAAATCAAATCAAAAATCACATAACAACAAGAAATTAAACTCATTACCTTTATCCTTGAGTGTACACATAGATAAATTTAAATCATTATTTTGTAAAAGTCATTGTTGTTTTGACATAAGTAATATATACTCAAGAGTCTTCATTATATCTCGTAGAAAATTCACCTGTAAATTCAGATTACATCCTATTAGATAAGAATAGTTGAGAGTGAATTAAACTTAAAGCAAAATGTTGCATGCGTCTTGAAAACATTATGTAATACTTTCATTTTTGTCTTTTTTCTCTATAGATCCAGCCCCACTAACATTTCTGACCCTCTTTTCCTGAGCCTATTTTAATATTATTAGGCTGCTTTCGTTACATTAAAATTATATATTGAAACGTACCTTATTGGTTGTAATATCGTGACAAGCGTTGCTATCACCAAACCTTTTTTTAAAAAAATAAAAATAATAATAATAATAATAAAACATGTGAAAGTGAATTGTAATATCTAATGAAATGTATGGAGAACAATATATTGCTATCATTAAATCAAAAGGAAATAAAAATTATTCTTCTATGTGTCCAAAACTTGAAATTGATCATTTTATTAAATTCACAGGTATCGTTAAACACTATTTTATAGTTTGCTTCTGGATGTTGAACAAGATCATCCAATGAGAATTTAGTCGGTATATTTATAAGAATCTTTTATATATATATATATATATATATAATTTGAATTGGACGCATTCATGTTAAAATTATAGTATATAAAATCAAAACCCTATACTTTACAATAAAATGAATATGAAATGAGAGACCCACAATGAATATCTAAATGAATAGTTATTCTGTCTTCAAATTTAATGAACACAGTTTTGACCCAAAAAAAAAATTAATGAACAGAGTGAGTTCTGATAGTTCCTGGAATCGAATATTCTAGAAGCTTGTTCATTTCACTCTTAGATAAAATTATGATATGGTGAAAATTACATTTAATGGTCAAGCATAAGTGTCAAAATCATGTTAGCCCGTTTGCTTCAATTGTCAAATATTTAGATATGGTAATGCAATGTTTATTACTATCAATATGTTTGAAATATTATGAAGAAGATTAGAATTTTTCGTCAATAATCTGTCAATAATTCATTTTAATTAAAAAAATTTCACATCTTGCCTTTTAAATGGGGTCACATGTCCATCCATAATTACCAACGGAAAAGACTTTCATCAGTAATTCGATGTTTTTCTTATAATTGTGGTGGTAGCAGCGGCAGTCAGTAGCTGTGAAGATTGTGGTTGCGGTGGCAATGGGTGAGGTAAGGGGAATGAGACAACTAAAACAAATACAAATGAGACTAATAGAGAAATTGATTTTTTTAAAACTTATAATTGAATGGTAATAAATATTCCCAGGGACAAAGAAATATGAATGGAGTTTAGCAAAAAAAAAAAAAATTAATTATCATTACCATGGTAAAACCTATTATCATATTAAAGAGCAACCAAATACTTTCCTCTTAATACTATGTAATCATGATTATCATAACAAGCACATAATGTACATTACTCAAGAATATTACACAAATAACACTTAATAAATAACGGTTATATCAAATAATCGTCATGTATATTAAGGCGAAGTTCATGTAAGAATTTGTAATATTAATAATAACTAAATATGCACACCATCATGATTCTTTTGAAATAACTGTTGAGTAACACTTTCAATTGATTTGTCTTCCCAACTTTACATAAACGACAACAATAATTAACCATAAAGGTGTTTCTTAAATACTTAATGGTTAAAAATGATAGTCATCATAAATAAAAAGTGGGATTCTAAAAAAAATTCATGTGACAATACTTAATGATTTTTCACAACGTTAACGAACCCTTATGTGTTCTTTAAGAACACTTAATAATTAAAAAGTGTGTGTAAAGAATGAATGATGTTGAAAAACATCAGATATAAGGAGATGAGATTCTGAACACACACACACACTTTTGACGATTCTTCGTAAATAATCGTTGTGTATTCTTTGATAATACTTAACAGTTAAAAATAATAACTGTCATATATAAGAAGATATAATTATGAAAAATATTAAATAAAAGAAAAAAGGTTAAAAATAATAATTGTCATATATAAGAAGATATGATTATGAAAAATACCAAATATAAGAAAACATGATTTTGAAAAATTTATTTGATAATACTTGACAATTCTTCACAAAGAACTATTAAATATTATTTAATATTAAAAGGTAGTATTCTAAAAAAAATATTAAATATAAGAGGGGATTTTGGAAACTTTTATTTTTATTTTTATTTTTATTTTTTTGCTCAAATTGGAAACTTTTATTTGATGAAACTCTTTCAACCCTTTCTTAAATGTTTTGGAGCTTGCCTCAAGTCTCATACACCATTTTTCATGAGTTTTGTTGTACCCCGGGTCTCATCCTCCACTACTGCCATGATTCTTCACTCTACTACTCTTTCCTCTCATGATTCTATCTCATTTAAGCTTTCTTTTTTTTTTCAATTAACATTTTTAGTTTTATTTATATTTGTAAAAGTGAGCTCACTAATTGAAACTTAATGTTAGTTTGTCAGGATTATCTAAGAAGAAGAATCACAGACAAAAAATGATATTTAATTTCTAATGATAGCCATTGGTTTGTAGATAAAAATAGAGATAAAATGCAGGAGAAAAGTAGAGAACATATAAAATACGATAAGGTAAAATGTTGAACTTTTTTATTGGTTTTTCGGTGCATTGAAAATAATTATGATTACATTATATTACATAGACTAAAAATCAATAACAAATTTATCTCTTCATTTTGAGAAACTAATTAAATCACAATCTACTTGAATGTTTGTTTATTCCTTGATTTTGAGCTTTCACATTTATAAACTTTAGCAAACCCAAATCAAATGTTGAAATCAGAATTTGTTGAATTAGGTTTCGATATTTGCTAATTTTGACTACATATTTTGATTTTCATATTTCTATTTTAGATTCGCTGAAGTTTTTATATTTCTTTGTTTTTACTCTCTCTCTCTCTCTCTCTCTCTCTCTATATATATATATATATATATATTAATCTTTTCACAGTTAAAGGATATATGATGAGAACTATGTGAGTATACATGATCAATAGACAATCTATAACAAAAGCATTTGGGAATATTGTGGAATTTCTTTAATAGACATTCTTCTCAAATTCAAAAGAATTATATCATTAAATTATATTGTGAGAGTGTCTAAAAAATTAATTTCTTTTAAATTGTATGATGTTTATCCATATGTATTGAATTTTAAATACAATAAATATATTTTTTTATTAAATATTATTATCATTTAATTATCAATGATTACATTGTGGCATATACATTTAACTGCAAACCCAAATAAAAATAAAATAAAATAGGAAGCATGGTCAAGTGTGATTGAAAAACTTGATATAATGGATGTAAGAAACTTGATGTAAGTATGATATTATAATAAATAGTAACAATAATAAATAGTATAAAATTCATAATATATTCATATTCATACATTTTTATAGAATTTGAGAAATTTTGAAATTATATGTACTAGAGTTATTTTTTAGCTGCTTAACTTTTTTGGTAAGTATAAACATTTAAATAATTTTATGTTGAATAGGGGGAATTTTTCCCAAAATAAAAATTTCAGACACAAACTAAGAGTCAACTAATAATTGAATAGGTGAATATGAAATATAAGATACATAAGGAAGGTGTGTGTGATATACATTTTATTTGAAGAGAATTATATTTTTTTAAAAAAAGAAAAGAAAAGAAACATACTTATGTCAAATTCCTTATATTATGTCGTCAATTTCTCTTATTACATGTGACTATATGTCCTGTTTTTGAATTATTATCCATATGAAAAAAATAAGACACATGATCAGATGTGATTGTATAACTTCATATTATAGAAATAAGAAACTTGATGTAACTATGGTTTTTGACTTAAATAAATTGCTTTAATGTTGTGTGATTTTCATTTTAATGATAGTGCACTCAAGACATATAGATTAATGGGCAGGAGGTGTGAAGGTAAACATAGAGTGGTGAAGTGATTTTATTTGACAATAAGTAGTTTAAATTCAACTTACACTACTACAAAAAGATGCTTTTAGACAACCACATTTAGACTGGATTATAAAAGATCAGGTTTAAAAATTATGACCGATGATAGTTTCAAAAATATTAAAAACTTTTTAGACCGGTTCCTTTAACATAAGCTCTAAAATATATTATGTAGACCTGTTTCCCAAACAACTGGTATAAAAAGTTAAAAAGAAATGTCATTACTTTTTAGACCGGCTGTTATTAACAACAGGTTTAAAATATGAAGCTTTTAAGACTTGTCTTTCATAATAATCGATCTAAAAGAGATTACACAAAAAATAATAAAAATTATTTCTTTCAAAACCGGTTGTTTAGAATATCTTATTTAAAACATTAACGCCAAAATACAACTCGTTCACCGCATCCTCTATTCTTTGTGTCGAAACCTAAAATTGCTCTCTAGACCTCTCTTCCTATCGTGAAACGTCTCTTCCTCCCCCACCACCAGCAACCCATGTTATTCTCTCATTCCCTCAGGCACTCGCCTCTCCCACCACCTCTCTTAACCTCTCTTCCTATTGTGAAAATGAATGGCGAAAGTGAATCTAGTCCTTTTATAGGCATGCTAGCCACTAGTATGAATTAGAGTGATCATGACACATCTCAAAGTGAGCCTAGTAACTTGTCTTTAAGACATTGTAGAAGAGCCACACAATTGAAAGAGACTTCCCTAAGTAAGATTGCAATTCAATTTGATAGATATTAGAAACCTATCAGCCCTAATGCAAACCGATATAGGAGTTATGTTGGCATCCTAGTAGAGAACAAGCCTAGCATCTTGATAGATGAGTAAAAAAATTTCGATCAAGAGATAAAGGATCATATTTGGGACTCTATCTAGCTGACATACGATGTTCCTAACATGAGATGTTAAAAAATAAGACACAGTCGTATTTGAAGAACCGGCTGAACCCAAGAAGGGGTGAATTGGGTTAAGATTAAAAAACTTGGAATTTTGAAAATATTTTTGCTTCTTCTAAATTATCAGTTAGATATTCAAATAAGCATATACTGGAAATATAAGAAATAAGGGAAAAGAATATGCAAACTGTGATTTATACTGGTTCAGCCCAATTCTTAACCTACGTCCAGTCCTCAAGCTTTACTTGAGATTTCCAATCTACTATCTGCTTTCAAATTGATTACATGTTCTATACTCGAAGTAATCCTCTCACTAGGATTCACTCCCCTTACAAACTGTAATCAATACACCCGCTTGATTACACACTCTGTACTCGAAGTAATCCTTTCACTATGATTCACTCCCCTTACAAGTTATAATCAATACAAAGTGTTTCCCACTCAAGATCACCCAATCTTGAGTAACTCTCAGATGGAATGTTTACAGATAATTCTTCTCTCTCTCAGAAGTGAATAACTAAACACTGAAGTACATAATCATTCATCTCACTCTCTATTGTAAACTATATGAATATTGAGAAACAAAGAGTGTATAAGTCATTGACATATCGGTGATGAAGAAGTAAGATCATTTTGTTGGCTTCGTTGAACCACTCATCAATCGTCATCTCTCCTTCTAGTTTGAAGACTTCATAATTTATTGATATCTGTGTTTAGACCGTTGCGAGCATTCGACTGTTGGATTGTTCTTCCACTTTAGAATATGACCGTTGGTTGTCTTTGGGAAGTAGCCGTTAGAGCTTCTTAATTCCATGACTCAGAATAATAGCTGGAATAAGAATGTTTTTGTCTACCACGAACTTTAGTTTTGATTGTTGCTCTGTTTTCTAAGGCACATTTAATATGTCTGTCACGTCAGATTGCCTTTCATTCAAGCACTTTGATTAACACGATTAATCAACTGAAAGTTAATAGAGAATGATTAAACATGATATAAATAAGTTCAAATATGATTAATAGATAATACATAATGATCGATTGATTTTATGAAATCGATTAGCGACACTGGAAAATCACAGAACTGAAAAGAACTCATTCTTGAGAATTACTCTGATCAGGAATGGTTATGGAAACAAGATAGCTATGCTCATTCGTGAGAATCATCTAGCATTCTTGAGAATTACTCTGATCAAGAATTGATATTGAAACATTCACACTCATTCTCGAGAATCATGGTATCATTCTTTAGAATCATATGTCCATTCTCAAGAGTCATCTAGCCATTCTCGAGAATCACTTTGATGGAGGTTAAATATTGAAACACAACAATTACGCTCATTCTCGAGAATCATTGAATCATTCTCGAGAACCACTCTGATGGAGCATGTATGTTGAAACATAACAACCACACTAATTCTCTAGAATCATGGAACCATTATCGAGAGTTATATCAAAAGTTGCATCTGCGATAGTAAATTTGTTAAACCACTCATGCTCAAAAATATCTTCAAGTCTTATTTCCAATTCAAGAAGAATCTGCTCCAAACTTGTTGTATTTCATCTGTTATCATCAGATGAATAGAGGTTGTTCTTGACAAGTATTTTTTGTAGCATCCTGAACAGACTATCAACTTCAAAACATCATATCTCTCTCATTTGATCTTTGTTTCAGTGATCTTGATGTTTTTGGAAAGGTATGTGAGTCTAGTTTCATATGCCACTGATTTCAGCTCATTCTTATGTGTATTTTGTGAGATATGCTCAAATTACTGAACCTTAGTCTACTATATGACGATAACAAATGGGGAAACTTACAAAATTCATAGCTCTCTCATCTCATCTAATCTTGTTTAGACTTGAATTTTTGACAAGATCACTCATTGGATGTCTAGTTTCATCCAAAATTGGTTTCACCTCAATCTGATCTCTAGTTTGGAAGATATCATCGATTTACTGAACGTCGCCCAGGTGAAACGTGAAACAGAATAGAAGAGTTGCTGAATTCTGACCATTCTCGAGAATCACACTATCATTCTCAAGAATGACTGAAATTTATGTGAAGAAAGCAGTTGTTCATTCACGAGATTATAGCAATTGAGCTGTAGCAACTCCTATTCATCGGGAAGCTTGAATTTGCTTATTTTAGCTCTGAATTGAGCCGTTCTAACTTCTGTTTAATCACAGAGACTTGGATATTGATATTCTTATAATATTTGGCAAGTTCTTCTTTCTTCAATCTCCTCTCTTGATCATTCTCTATAATTGAACTAGGACTAACATATATTCAACAAAGTAGTAAGTCAATATATATGATACAAACTTTTTGCTCTTCATATATGTATATTTCTCATCATTAAAACTAATCATAACCAACAGTATTGTGCTGAATGTTAGAGGAAGTTTAAGACAAGCCCATCTAACAATTATGTGCTTATCAAAGTTAAAGATGGTCAACCTCATCCTAATCCTTGCAACAAGTATACATATACTGATGAAACACTTGGAACAATTTTTTCTAATACGTACTACTCTAGAAACTTAGGTGAGTTCATATTTAGTTTTGTTGCCTTTTTTCTTTGGTTAATAACATGTGCAAATATGTAATTTGTTATTGTGCTCATCTAATCCTATTAATGAATGGCTTGGTGTGTGAATAGAAGAAAAACAAAATCTTTTTACTTGTTAATTCCAGCTTCATGCAATTATAAAAGAAAAGCATGTTACATAGCAGGAAATTATGCCTGTAAAAGGTGTTTTTTTGTGCCTAATTCTGTGTCTTCATGCAAATTATGCCTAACTCGTTCAAGTTAGTCTTGGTAGGTAAATAGTTTGGTAGAATTTATTAATGGTGAAGTATAGGGATGGACTCTAATAGATTTTTCCTTCTTTCAAGTTTTGTTCTCTACTCTCTCAATTTCTAAATAATTTTCACCAACATGAAGAGTGACATTTCCATCCTTTGTCCTACATCAGAGCATGCCTTAGTTCTTATGTGAATTTGACTATAGATAGAGTAACACAGTAAAAATTTTCCACTGATCTATGCAAATCATATATGTGAAATCAATAAATTAATTGATCAGTTAGGAAAACTCAAGAGCATTACCTTTCTTAAACTCTTGTGGAATAACTGCATGCATGGCCACAAGTACATGTGACTTTGCAATTTGTAGAGTTATAGGTTATTGTGGTTTTGCAAGTTCTTCTACATACGACTATGATGGCAAGGAATGCTCTTGATTTTTCTTGGTAGAATCTTGATATATCTTTCCTCTTGTTGGTGATTTGTAAAATTAAGTAAATGAGTAAGCCATATTGATGAATTAATTCCTTCAATCTACATATATGATTAGATTGAAACGATCATGCGACAAACAATGGAGTAAGATTGCTAAGGGGTTTATATGTTAGTGCAATTAACAATGAAGCCCTATAATTATATTTTGAATAATGATATTATTGTTGTTATTCGTTAATGTTATTAATTTCTCTCACTTCCATTTTTTTATATTGGCATGTTTAGTAGTTGAGTTTTGGCTAATTAATATTTCTTTTGAATTCTTAATCACAAAAAAAAGGGGGGAAGCAGAAGAGTGTGGTAGAAAGAATGAATGCCCTCATACAATGTCTCATGGTGTTTATGAGAAGGTTGAAAAAGAGTTTAAGCGACTAAGCAAAAGACATTGGAAGAAGAACCTCAATCAATCCTTCTATGACATGTGATCCACTATCTCCAATATGTTGTGAAGAAAAATGATTGTATACTTGCCAAAAGAGTAGCAGATCTTATACAAGTGAACAAACTTGTATAGTGAACAAGTTTTATTACTAAACTTTACGTAATCTGTATTTTACAGGACAACCTTAAGAAAATGAAAAAAGAAGTGGGATCATTTTTGTTGGACGGGAGGAATGATATTCTGATTGTTGCTACGAAAAAAAAAACCCAATCATGTGGGCCATGTAAATGGAATTGGAGGAGGGATAGGCCTAAGGGATTACTTTGGCCACTTTGAGGGATGAAGCAGCTATGGGAGCAAGGGCAGAGGTAGAAGCTTGAATGACTACAATGTTTAAAGCCAAAATGAGTAAGGTGAAGGAGGTAATGACAATAATGATTGTGAGCTCATGTTAGGAGATGAGTGTTCCCATAGCACATTTACCTGCACTTATGCAACAGAGTAATAAAGAGAGTTGCTGCATTATTGGACAGTCAGAGAGTCCTTATTGTGTCATTTAGTTGCTAGATATATTGGATTGTGGGTAAAATGAAGAAATATAATCTATACATGAAAAAAAAAAACTAAAACAGTTAAACCAGATGTTATTAAATTAGGTCTAAAAAATTATAACTTTACTTTTAAGACCGGATGTGGCACAAAACAGGTATTTAAACTCTTACATTTTGTACCAGGAAAAACTAAAGCTATACTTTTAAGATCGGATATTAAATACAACAGCTTTAAAAGTCTTACATTCTTTTAATAGAAAAAAATTAAGGCTAAACTTTTAAAATTAGATATTGGAACGTTTTTCTTTTATGACTGAGTATTGGAAACATCAAGTCTTAAAAGTCTTTACAAATTATAATTTTTTGTCTCCTCCTTCGAACCTCTCTCAATAAACTCCTCCACTTCAACCAGTACCTCCTCTACATTTGGCACACGCTCCAACCTACATAGTACCCGATAATGAACCATTCACCTTCATCTTCTCCTTTATTCCTCAATCCTCACGTACTCGCCTTACTCCCATTCATATTTACTCTATTTTCAAACCTTTCTACCTTAACTCCTCCCTCCCCCCTCCCTCTTAACCCTCTCAGACCTAACTCCTTAATCGTCCTCACTGAACAAACAATACTGAGGTATAAGACAGTTGTTCGTAGGGGTAAGGCTGCTACTCTAGATGGTGCCATTATATTCATATTAAGGGTGCCTAAAACGTGCTCTCAGGCTATTCAGCCAGTGGAGTCCTAGGTCGTTGGACACAACGTTATTCTAAAGGATTATGCGATGTCCGCTCCTTTCTCCAGCCTTCTGCCAATATACGCTCTGCTTTAAGTAAGCAGCTCACAAGCCAACCACCCTGTAATCCCATTTCCATTCCCAAGTCTAATATAACAGATTTTCAAGATCATCATGGTAGTCAAGGATTTTGTCCAATTGTGTATGAAGATCTCCCTAAGCTAAAAGATGAATGGGTCTTGATCTCTCACCGTGGCTTAAAATTTTTGAACCTTTGTTGGCCTTAAACTCAACTTATTGTCCCTCTGTGGTAAAAGCTTTTTATTTCTATATGAGGATTCTAACAGGGTTGATGAGAATAATGATCTTTTAGAAGAAAGACTAGCTATTGTTGTCAGGGGAAAGAGATTTTTGCTCATCGCTGATTCCATTAATACCATTTTAGGTATTATTGATACCCCTTCTAAGCCTATGGTCACCTTATATGATGAGGCCGATTTTCAGATATTAAGACTAGGTGAACCATTAGGACCTCTAACCTTTTCCCCTATTGATAGTCTCTTATCTATAGAGCCTTATGATATATCTACTCTCAGAACCTAGTTCAAGAAGAGAGAAACTTCAACCACTTTGCTAGAAGAGACTACTTACTTCTAGCCTCTATCATTTATAAAGTTCCCCACAATATTGGTAAGTGGGTTCTCAATGAAATAAGAAAGCTTAGATTTGAGTCTCAAAAGAAATCCATCATACCTTTTCTCAACTTGGTTTCCCTCATTCTATTCCACCACAAGATTTGGTACCTTAAGTTGGATGAAAAAGAAGTAAAGCCAGTATGTTTGGACAAAGTCACCTCAACCATGAGAGGATTTTATTTAGAGAAGGCTCAAGGCAATCCAAGGCCCTTTCAAAGACCAAGGCTACCTTCACTAAAGCTGATAAGGCCCAATCATCTCCAGTAGCTACTCCTTCTGCTTCTACCTAGGCTCGTCCTTCCATTTTTGGTGCTTTACTATAGCCTGCTAGAAAAGGTTGTTCAAAAGGCTGTTGATTCTTTGCCACATCCATGATAGCCTCATTCCACCAGTTAATTGTTGATCTAGAGACTCAGATTGGTGAGTTGGTTGGTGAAATTAATACCAACTATAACAAGCTTGTTGAGACTTAAGACAAGCATTCTTAAAGGCTACAGAGTATTGAGGCTACCCAAGTTGATCAACTAGGAGATTTTAGACACTTGAGGCTATGTTTTAGAGTTTAGGTTTCCTTGCTGTTGATGGTGCTATACCTTCAGGAACTTCATCTCCTTATGAGACTTCTCCCACTAAGCCTATCCATACCACTCTTCCACATTCTCAACCTACCCTTAAAGCCACTCTCAATCACTCCTCCTTTAGTTCATCATCCACTGCCACTACCTTTCCTCCACTACCAGTTGCCACCTCTTTACTACCTGTTACCACAATTTCTCTACTAGACTCTTCCACTCCTCCACCTTCTACTGTTATTACTATCTAAAACCCTCCTCCTGCTCCCCTCCAGTTTACTCCTCCCTCTGATCTCACTTTTCCCACCTTTTTGCCTAATAACAAAGGGGGAGAAGAATGTGACTAATGTTGATATATGTTTTTGTTTTACTCATATATGTTTTCTATGCATTTTGTTGCTTATGAATGTTAACACTTGATGTTGCACTAACTTTTTAATCATTATACAAGTGTTTATGCAATCTATGTTTATTCCATTATATTATACATTATATGATTGCTTAATGTATTCTTCCTTGGTGATCTCAATTTTCTCAAAAATTTTCAAAAAAAATTGACAAGTGTTGTCATCATCAAAAAGGGGGAGAATGTTTGTTATTGGTTTTAAGTTTTGATATAACAACTATTTACCGAGAATGTAGACTTAATGATTCAAGCAACTCGAGTTTATATTAATTTACTCAAGTTAAATAACCAAAACTTGAATTAGAAAGTTAATTTTAAAAATAAAATCTTAAAATCAAAAGTGTCAAAAGTGCTCCAATGCTTGAAGGTCATTACCCCTACCCATTCTGAATCAAACAAGGTAATACTTAAGTTTTGATGATGAAAGTCCAGTTCCAAGGAAATACTCGAGTGAAAATAGAAGAAATCACCAAGAGGGGGGTGAATTGGGGATTTCAAAAATTCTTTTTGTACTCTTTTTCAAAACCTTTGAAGAATAAATATTAAGAGAGTAAGGGAAGAAGAGCTTAACACACAGAGTTTATACTGGTTCGGTTTTAACCTTAACCTACATCCAGTCCCCAGATATCTTCTGGGTATTTCCACTAGTTCAACAAGCTTTTACTACAACAATGTAAACACTAAGCAATCCTATTCACCTAGGACTTGCTCCCCCTTACACTTTGTAATTAAGCTACCCCACTCACAGGTTTCCACAACCTTGAGTTTACACCAACAACTTTTGATTTCAAAAAATCAAGACTCTCAAAAAGAGTAGATAATAATAAACACTGAAGAGCAACTTATAAATCACAATACAGACTCAAATTGCAAAATATAATCAAAGTAGCTTGGTTGTGTGTGTCTTGCTCTGAGTCTTCATAGCCTTTTATAGCCTAGCTAGATGAACTAACCGTTGCAATTTCTTCTCTAACATTCAGCTGCAAATCTGGGAAATGGCAGTTACATATTTTGCTCTATTCTTTCAATTCTCAGCTGGAATCTTGGAATATGTTGATGCAGAAGGTCTTCCAGGTATTCAGTCATTCCATAACCTTCATTTGACCGTTGGAGAGAGTTTTAATTTATCCATAATGGTCTGTGCTGAACCATTGGGATAGAGGAGAAGGATCAGCCCTGTTCTTGGTTCTTCATTTAATGCACTTTATTCCAGATCTGATTCCATCTTGATCTTAGCTGAACTTATCTGAAAAACACTCAAAACTTCATCAAAGTGATAAAACGATTTCAAATTGACCCATAAAGATTTCGCAGATCAACATCATTTGGTTTTTCAAAATCACCGATGCAAACTCGAGTTTGTATTTCTAGACTTGAGTTTGGGGTTCATCCAGAAAGCATGACTGTTGATCAGTGGTCTAAACTGGCAGTTTACAAATGCTAACTCGAGTTTGGTTCTTACAGAGAAGACTATCGGGTGCTGGATCTGGAATGGAACTTTGGACATGAAGCTAAACTCGAGTCAATTAGTGACTAACTCGAGTTTGGGTCTATGTTAGGAGAATAAGCCTAAGTTCAGAAACTTCCAGACTGGAGTTTAGGATCATAAACTAGAGTTTGCAATGTGGACATATTGATGTTCTTTCTGTATGATTCAAACTCGAGTTTGGGGAAGCAAACTCGAGTTTCAGTAAGAACTGAAACTTTGAGATTTATCTTTGTCAAGTGTAAACTGGAGTTTGGAAACACAGACTGGAGTTTACATGGCTTATGAAGATACTGAGTTTTCTGGATTCTTTCTGTTTAGTCTAAACTCGAGTTTCATGTTCCAGACTCAAGTTTGTCTTGTGCAAAATTCTGATTGCTCTCTGTATATCCCAGACTTCAAGTTTGTTTTCGCAAACTGGAATTTGGCTTGATGTGAAAAACTTTGATTACTTTCTGTGACTCCTCAGACTCGAGTTTGTCTAAGCAGACTCGAGTTTGGCTTTTTTTGCAGAATTGAGCAGCTTTCTGTCAAGTCTCAAACTTGAGTTTACATAACTAAACTTGAGTTTACCTTTGATAGTAAGTTTTTTTTATGTTGCCAAAAACAAACTTCATACCAAGTTAACAATTGTTAGTTATCATCAAAACACACAGAGAACTAACATCGAGTTCTCTTAATAAAACTCGAGTGCTAAGGTATTACTTCAACCCCTCTTTGGTCTTGAGAATACTTGATGAAGTACTTTAACACACTTGAAGTTTCATTTTATGAAACTTGAGTTTACAACTCGAGTTTGATTAAAGGAAACTTGAGCTTTGGTTTCCTTTAATATTTTCAATGAACTTTATCTCATAAGCACTCTTCTACCAATCTTTCAAAATGCCAAAAATTGAGTTATAATTATGAACACTTGAGTTCCACTTTAAAGTTGGAATTCCAAAACTCGAGTATCTATTATGAAAGTTTATTTGCCAACATAACTCTTCTTGTAACAGTCTTTGTCCTGAAGAAAATATCAAAACTTGAGTTATGTAAACTAAACTCGAGCTACAATAAACAAACTTGAGTGTTGGCTGCTTCAATAATTAATCACCATCTTCGTAAAATTCAAAATCACTAATTATCAATTAGTGACTTCTGATTATTACTTACAATTATTTTTAATGCTTTTAATCAGGTTTATTAGTAAGTTTTCAGATAATCAAATGAAGAATTATGTGAAAACCTTCAAAAAGCAAGATTTGTATTATAAGCATTTAATGTAGTTGCAAAACAGAGCATGGACACGGGGATTGAGTCAGAGCAGGTCAAATGATCATATGCTCAGACACCCATTCCAATGAAAGCAAAAGTGACTCTACCTTAATTAGATACAGAGACTAAAGGCATGTCATGCAAAGATTGTCAATGGCGATACGAAAATGACATTTCATCAAACCTTCCATTGACTCTGATATTTGTCTAACGGAAAGCATTTGTGTCTAACAAAATGTTTGAAATTTCATAACAGATAGTTTGAAGCTTCTCCAACAACCATAAATAAAGGTCAACTATAAATACGATGAGCATTCAATTCAGGGCTAACAACCAACGATGATATCATTTATTGCTCAATTATTGCTTATTAATATTTTCTTATGTCTTTTGATATTCAATTATTTAGTAATCGTATATTTACTCTATGATAGAGTTATTTTTAATCAATTGTTAAATTGATTGTTGTAAAATCTCAAGGTAGTGGGACCTTGAGTGCGGTTGTTCGATTACAAGTTGTAAGGAAGAGTGAACTGGGTGAGATTACTATGTGCTTATTGTAATCATTGTTGAAAGAGAGTAGAAAACTCATAGAAGCTTTAGGTACTAGACATAAGCGACGAGGTTAAAGCTAAACTAGTATAAATTTGTGTACACACTTCGGTGATTTCTCTCTATTCTTTCCTTCCTAATTTAATTATTAGTTAAGTTTGTTTTAATTTTTATAATTCACCCCTCCTCCTGGGTGATTTATTATAACTAACAATTTTGTGACAACCGCTATAAAGTTTGTTCCTTGCATAGCGCCCATTTTGATGTGAGATGTCCAATTGCAAATTTGTAGCAATTCTAGTCTAAACTGCTACAAAATCTTATATTTATAATAGTTTTTTATAACCGCTACGAATCAACAGCTTTTTGGTAGTGTTATCGTGATAAGAAGAGAGGGTTAAAGAGGGAAATTCAATTTTCTGAGCGACGAAGAGAAAATTCAGAGAACTAGTTTTAATTAAGGGCTAATTTTTTAAATCGGTTATCTGTAAAAATAAGTCTTAAAAGTTCACCTTTTAAACTGCTTATTTGTATAAACCGGTCTTAAAAGTAAGAAATATATTATTTTATTATTCTGCTTCTTTTAGACCGATTATAACAAAGCATAAGCTCTAAAAAGTATTCAACATTTTTTTAATCTTTTTAGACTTGTTGTTTTGAGAACCGGTCTAAATAATGTCTTTTAGACCTTATATTAAAAGAACTGGCCTAAAAAATTCTTTATATTTACAAAATTATCACCGATCATATTTTTTAGACTTGATTATCTATAACTGGTCTAAATGCAATGGTCTAAAAGCCTTTGTTTTTTTATACCAAGAGCTTTATAAGGGCTTGTTTGAGGATTTAGCAAGGGCTTTACATAAACTTGGTTTTCCTAGCAGTCATTGTGATCAACCTTGTTCACATGCATGTTCCATATAGGTTTCCTTTAAGCTTGAAATTTTGTACATCCTTGTTTATGTGGATGATATTATCTCCCTAGAAATTCTCCTATTAAGATTTCTGCTATTATTAATGAGTTTGTTCTTAAAGATCTTGGTTATCTTAACTATTTCCTTGGTATTAAGTAATAAGGTTAAATGATGGTAGCTTATTCTTGTCTCAAGGGAGTATTAGCGATTTGATTAAACGAGTTGGTATGTCTAATGCTAAAGGTGTTCATACACCTATGAGCTCTAATCTAAAATTATTTAAGGAGGGCAATGAACACCTTTGACCTCTAGTCTAAAATTATTTAAGGAGGGTACTTCTCTATTGCTTAATGCATCTCAATATTGTTTAGTGGTTGGAGCCTTGCAATATGCCACTATTACAAAACCAAAAATTAGCTTTGATGTGAACAACGTCTGCCAGTTCATGCAAACCCCATATGCTGATCATTGGAAGGTTGTTAAATGGATATTGCGTTATTTACAAGGAACCTTACAACATGGTTTGTGTTAAAACCAACTAAGGGCAGGTCTTTGTTAGCCTATTGTGTTGCGAATTGAGCTACTAATTATAATGATTGAAAGAGTAACTCTAGTTACTGTGTTTTCTTTGGAAATAATCTAGTTTCTTGGTCTTGTAAGAGACAACCCATTGTATCTCTTTCAAGCACAAAAGCTTAGTATAGGAGTATGGCTTATGTATTTTATGAGGTCTTATGAATTAAATCTTTGTTCAATAAGTAATGGGTGTCTCTTTCCTTGTGTGCCCTAGATTTTGTGTGGCAATCAAGGTGCAATATTGATAGCCACAGATCCTCTTCTTCATGCTAGAACAAAACATTTGGAATTAAACCTTCATTTTGTAAGAGAAAAACTAATTCAAAAAGAGATACAGATTCATCATGTTCCAACAAGCTCATAGATTGCTGACGGATTAACAAAGACCTTGTCAAGTTTGATGTTTTTAAAAAAAAAAAAAAAGCTTAGGAATAAGAGGGCCTTTGACTTCAAGGGGAATGAAAGGATATCTTAAGTAAATATTTAGTTACATTGTAACTAAGTTAGATTGACATTTGTGATGTATGAGACACTATATAAGTACTATATTGTCAACAAGTCAGATATGAAATAATATATTCTTTCCTTCATTTATCTTCTTCCTTTACTCTAATTTCCTGGCACCCATTTTACTCTAAATCAATTTCATACATTATATTAATTAAAATGTTGACTCAACCTTATATTCTCTCTCCCTCTCCCCCTCTTTCTCTATCTATATTTTTTCCCAACAATGATATTTTACATTAATATAAACAACATGCACTACTACAAAAAAAAAAAAAACTTTTTAGACCGAATAAAAAACGTCTCGATATAAGCTGTCTTAAAAGTCTATTACTTTTAATATGGTTGCACAATTCGTCCTTAAAAATTGTTTTTGGAGTATACTTTTAAAATATGATGTCTTAAAAGTAAAACTTTTAATACATGTTTTTTAAAAAGTTGACCAAAAAAAAATATTCACTTTCCCAGTAAAGCCACAACCACCAAGCCACTTGTGCTCCAATCTCACCAGTACTCCTATGTTGGTGTTTGCCGCATAATACGTCGGAGCCCTCCAAAACCCCAGGCACCTCACGAACATCTTTCCATCATCAAAATCATTGCCACAAGAAAAAAAGGAATTGGCAGGAAACATCGTAACCAAGGGAGTAATGGGAACAATGGAAAAAACAAAGTTGTTCTTAGCCCTTGGACCATGAAGACTCTTGGAAGCCTCATCATAGGTATAAGCCGCTATCTCAGCGGTATTAAAGGTGCCAAGCCATTTGTGTTTCTTCTTCCAAGGATTGCAGATCTCGATGGTGAATCAGCCTCAAGGATGCTTACAGACGCCTCTAAAATGCGCCTCCTTAAAGGAAGGAGTGACGAAACGGTGGGACTTGAGCGAGGAGGGGGAGGATCGAGAAGAGAATCACTAGGAAGTTGAAGGGCATCAACGGCCATGATGGGCAATTGTGGGAGAGTTCTGAGACGGAGCAGTGGATGATTTGTTCCTCTAAACTCACTAAAGCATAGAAATAGTATGGTTCACAAATCAATTCAGAGGCAAACAACATAATGGAACAGAAGAAAAATTTAAATTTAAATCACTCTTCACATTTCACAAACCAACAATAGCTCTCTTGGTCTAGCCACACCGGAAGCACCCTTTGCTACCAATCAACAAAATGTCGACGTCTCTAGACAAGGAACAATGTCGCTAAATACAGCTGCATTCTCTTTAGCCTATTTTTCAAGAAGGCACTTAAAAATCAACACACAAGCAAATTGTTAATAAAACTCCAAAATGACATTCTCTTTTAACCCAATTTTCTTTTTCTCCTTATCTTTCAAGAAAGACAAGAAGATTTCAGGGTAGCAAACATTCAAATCAAATGACCAAAGTACCCTTGCAAAATAGTCTCTTAACTTGGCTTATTTTGTAAATTTTGTTGACTTTTCTCTCTCCTCCTTGTTTTGCACAAATTTGAAGCTTATTTAAGAAGCTTTTGAGTCATCATTTCATATTAATAGTATGCACATGTGTCCCTTATAGAAATTGACCAAAATGCCCTGAAAATATCTCCTTCCACATAGCTTCTTCTACAAGCTTTTTGGCTTTTGCACGTGTAATTATGAAGGAACACGTGTCATGCTTTTACTGGTCCAACGCAAAAGTGTGTATCATTTGGGGTCAGATTTCTCTCATTATCCATTTTCTCATCATTCTTTATAATCTATAAATCATAACCGTCCAATCAATCTGAAATGTCACATCATCAAGTTATACTCCTTAGATTTTTTTTCTCCTCTTTCCAATCAACAGTCCAGATTAGCTTATGAGAAAAGGGATTATGACAGGATCTTCTCCCCATCATTTGTCATCATAACTTAATTAAAGTTACTGTATCGATGCTTACTCGAGATCCTGTCTGAGTTTTACTTAGGATTTCTTCATGAATACCGAGACTCGATAAACAATGCCACATAGCAATGTTTTCTTAAAAACGCAAGGCATACCTGACTGCCCTAAAAATGTTGTATACTTACTTATATCGACATATGTTTTTAACGAATTGTCCTATACCTCAGAACATAGTTGGGTGACATCTTTTCCAACTGGAGTTATACTGTATAAGTCTTTTGTGCCCCTTTTCCATTAGCACTTTAATTCCATAGCTTGATTATACTAGGTCTATTGACCCGTATAGCCAAGTTACTTAGTCCCAAAGAGACTTCCTAACTCTCGACATTCTTCGGACTCTTCCCGAACCGAGATTAGTCGTTCACCTACTTTAGACTTATTCTCAATTCTTATGGCCCAAAATTCGGGATGTTAAAAATATGGTTTGGAAAATCTTATGTATTTTTGTATATAAATTTAGTTCAGTAAAGCAAAGCACTCTCCTTTCAAATTATATTTGTCTAATTGGAATGTATACCTGTGATGCTTGTGATGATGGATTTGTTGTGATAAAATGTATTTGAAGTGTTGCATTGATGTGAAATGTCTTTGAAAAACGTGTCTATATCATGTTCACTATTTACTTAAAAAACTTTTACTTATATTCTCTCTCCTTGTGTTTATTCTCACTAATCAATTTTCCTCCTTATATTTTCTTTCATAATTTTGTTATTACTCTCTCTCTCTCATATTCATAAACAAGGGTATTCTTGGGGAGGGGGGGAATATATTTTCTATATATTTATTATTTTAAACTAATTTTAACTATTTTGTAAACATCGCAATTTGGTTAAAATTAAGGACCTTATATATAGAAATAAAGGGAATATTAATTACGTAGTTTGGGGAACTCATTTAATATGTGCAATGAATAAAGATATTTTAAAAATCAATTCTAATCATGAAGGATAAACTATGTTGAGATTTTACATTTAAGACTAAAATTAATTCTCTACTAAGTTCCTACATTTAACAGAGTAGTATCAGTTTAAGGTGAAGCACCCTGGTGTGCTCATATGAAGGCATCTCACTTCTCAACATCCCCCGGGGGAAAAAAAGTAACATCAATAAATTAAAAAAAATATTAGTATTGGAAGAATCATTATGAGGTATCGATGAAAGAATGTGATTATGAAAAAGTCTCAATGATTAGTGAGCAGTACAATTCTATTATCATTTCATGAACTATAAGTTATAAATGCATGTTGTTTAGTTATTATTATAAGATTTATATATATATATATATATAATTACATTCCTTTTTGTGCCTGAAATGCTATTGACACCAACTTCTTGTGGGACTCAATTCCAATGCTCATCATAGTGATGAGCACCTTATGGTGTGATTCACATAATTCAAATATAGTTTCAATGATCTAAATTTAAAATTTTTAACTGATACTTTTAAAATAATAAAATCATTTTAAAAAAAATTATACTTAATTCTTTTTATTTTAGATTATTTATTGTTTGTTGTCTAGCTTACCGCAAGCGTACAGGTCACAAATAGTATAAAAAGTAAAGTTCCCACTTGGACTAAAGCAAAAGTGTGCTAATTAATGCAATTATGTTCTTAATTAAGTTGGACAAAGTCATATTGAGTAGTTCAATTTGTGAAAACAATTTTGGTTTAAAACAAACTAAATTGAAAGAAGTAAGGTCAAAATTGATTCTACAAGAAAGTGAGGTTAGAGGGTCACTTCTCCCCTCTACTTCAAAATACCAATTAATTCCCTCTCAATTAGCTCTAATAAAAAATCAAGTGTTTGTCCAAGATTTATAAGTAGTGGGAAAACTTTCTCACATCAAAACCAACATCTATTTTTAAAGAACTCATTCAATCTCTTAAAGAAAACTTGTGACATTTTGTCAAAAAAAAAAAAAAAAGAGTTAAGAAGCAAATTTACCAACAAACTATTGGTCTGGGAGTGTCTAGACCAATAAACTTTCTAGTGGACCAAAACAACCAACAAACTTTTAAAAATGTAAAATCTGCACAACGCTGTTAGATTGGAGCTAACGTTCGTTTTATGAATTTGTTCAAAAATTACAGAATAGGACGTTGATGTTTATGAAACTATATTTAAGCCCCAAAAATTTCAAAATTTTTATTGTAGTCCCTCCATGTATTTTATATGGAGGGACTAAAGTGAAAATTAAAAAAAAAATTGGGGCTGAAAGATAATTTTCTAAAACTTTAGGTTCTTTTTTGTAATTTTTGTGGGGCCATTCCTACCCCCAAAATCCGCCACTGGTTATAGGCCTTTTTTCGAATTTAGCCTGGCCTGTGGCCTATTAAGCAGGCATGTAATTTTAAAAATTTTGTAAGCAGCCTAACAAACCCAGGCCTTATCTCAAAACATGCCTACTTCAAACAGGATGAAAACAAACATACTTTAAATAGGTCAAAAACAGACCTACATCTAACAACCTGTTTAAAGTAATTATGTTTTTGCCCTATTTGAAGTAGGCTTGTTTTGAGGTAAGGCTTGTGGTTTGTTAGATTGTTTACAAAATTTTTAAAACTACAGGCCTCCTTAATAGGCCATAGGCCAGGTCAGACTAAGGTTCAAAAAAAGACCTGTAACTAGGGGCAGATTTTGAGAGGTAGGGATGGCCTCGCAAAAATTACAGAAAAGAACCCAAAGTTTTAAAAAATTGTCTTTCAAATTTTTTTTATAATTTTCACTGTAGTCCCTCCATATAAAGTATGTGGAGGGACTAAAATAAAAATTTTGAAATTTTGTGGGGCTTAAATATAGTTTCATAAACATCTGGGTCCTGTTCTGTAATTTTTTTAAGACCCAAAAACATACCTTAGTTGAAATCTAACGACGTTGTGCAGATTTTACATTTTTAAAAATTTGTTGGTTGTCTTGGTTCACTAGAAAGTTTATTAGTCTGGACGTTCCTGGGTTAATAGTTTATTAGTAAATTTACTCCTTAACAAAAAAAAAAAAAAAAAAAAAACTTCTATCCCCACCTGTGAGGTAAGCCATTAAGCCAAGACTGGAGTCACGGAGCCAGCTTAAATGCAGCCGAGCCGTTTCATGAGATATCTCTGTTTCAGGAAACGGTCGAAAAACCGGAAGCTCCCTGGCTGGAACCGGTTTACACTGAAACACACAATAGAGAAGTTGCATTTGGTATGAATTTGGGTTCATTTCATTGCAAAAACCTCACGACCCCTAACCCCAGTCAGTTTCTAACCCCACCTCGCACCCCCTCACTTGTCTTATTTATACCCTCTTCAAATTACTAACCCACCCGTGGGTTCGCCATCTCTCTCTCTCTCTCTCTCTCTCTGCCCTTTTCATCCAACCTCCATGGATTCCAAATTCTGATCTCTTCTTTTTCTTCCTCTAGTTATATGGGTGAAGAGGGAGAGGAAGTAGCAGACATAATTACACATAAGGAACACCATGGAGTCCACGGAGTTATTATTAAGCAGTACTGTTCAGTGCTGTTTAACACACGAGTGTTCCTTTTCACTTTGATTCTCATTGTCATTCTCAATGGCTCTTTTTAAGTGAAATAAAAGAACCCTCCCTTTGAGAGAGATCTTTGAAAAAGATCAAATTTTTATTACGTTGCTTCTGCAATTGGGATCAAAACAACCCACGATCTTGAAAGATCTGTGTGCAGAGTTGTCCTTCTTGTTGTAATTTTCTTTCTCATCCAGTCATGAAGAGATCACTTGAAAGCTCCGATTCTTTGGGTGCTTTGATGACTATGTGCCCATCCAGAGGTCTAACGAAAATCCTCTTTTAATAATCTTCTTTATTTGCTTTGTTATTACATGGTTCTCAGACAGTTCTCAGCACAGGCTCGCCTGATTTTTTTTCACCCTGTCTTGACTTTTTCGTGATCGACTACAAACAACCAAGAGAAAGTTTTCAAAGCTTTTATAACTATTCAATTATGTTTGTTTCGGTCAATTTTTTTCCTGAATTAGGATTTCTCATGTTCACTTTCTGAGTTTCTTTTCTGGGCATGTATAATGATTTGTCAGATGAAAACAGTCCGAGGAACAATAACAATAATAATCATGTGTATGGGAGGGATCATCAGTTCCAAGCCATGATGATGGATGGAGTAATGGACGAGGAAGGTTGTGTGGAAGAATCAAGCCATTTGATGATGTCGGAGAAGAAACGTCGTCTGAGTATTGACCAAGTCAAAGCTTTAGAGAAGAACTTCGAGGTCGAAAACAAGCTTGAGCCTGAGAGGAAAGTGAAGCTTGCTGAAGAACTTGGGTTACAGCCTCGTCAAGTAGCTGTTTGGTTCCAAAACCGCCGTGCACGGTGGAAGACCAAGCAGTTAGAGAGAGATTATGGCGTTCTTAAAGCCAATTATGACGCCCTCAAAGTTAACTTGGACACTCTCCAACAGGACAACAAAGCATTGTTCGAAGAGGTAAGAGATTATTATGATCATGATCGAATTGGAAGCTTTTACATGAACCCATTATTGTTATGAACTGTCTGTTTGAATTTGGATGGTGGGTGAGTTGCAGATTAAGGAATTGAAATCTAGATTACAAGAGGAGCAAACAGAGAGTGGTATCTCAGTGAAGGGAGAGGAGATAACGGGGTTTGATACCGACGAGAAAAAGGCTGACCGGATTGAATTACCGCCGGCTGAAACCTCGATTCTTATTGAATCACAGTGCAAGGAGGACTTGAATTATGAGTGCTTTAATGGAGTCGCCGGAGGTGGTGGTGGTGCTTCACTCGTGGCGACGGTGGATCATTTCAAAGACGGAGCTTCCGATAGCGACTCTAGCGCAATCTTGAACGAAGATAACAGTCCCAACGCGGGCATTTCGTCGCCGGAAGCTCTTCAGAGCCACCACCAGCACCACCACCATCTTTTGATTTCTCCATCGTCTCCGCCGCTTTCCATGAACTGCTTTCAATTCCAGAAATCAACATACCAGAGTCAGTTTGTTAAGATGGAAGAACATAACTTCTTCAGCGCCGAAGAAGCCTGCAATTTCTTCTCCGAAGATCAAGCACCCACACTCCATTGGTACTCTTCAGATAATCAGTGGAGCTAAAAAAATCGAAATCGAAAATAGGGAGAGAGAATTGAAGCCTAGAGATTAAGAGAGAAAACTGGGTAGAAAGTAACATAGATGAGAGCTTAAGCAAAGAAAATGGAAGGAGCTGATAAGGAGTTAAAAATTTTCATTAGCTACAAGAGTTCTCATTTTTGAAGATCCTAGTTTGAAAACGGGGACTGTAAACGAAGTTGGTGACGAATAACTCGTGAGGGGAAGGAAACGGACCTGTAATATGAATAATAATGATGATCAGGGATTTAGGATGGTAATTATGAAATCTATTTTCATGTACAAATTAGAAAAATATTATATTTTAATATATGTTGATAAAATATGTTGCTTTTTTCCCGTTAAATCATGAATAATTACTGCAAGGGAAAATACGTCGTTTACGTTTCGAATTTGCAAGGAAAAGGATGTCGTTTCATGCGGTCAAGTACATTGGACTGTGATTTCTGTTTTGTCCTTAATGTTTCAAAAGGAAAGTAAGAGAAAGACGAAATAGTACTTATGGCCAGGGCCTCTGTCTGAAAATGCCCAAGAATTCTTCACATGTAATGTACCTTATGACTTTAAGGATGTATTTGATTTGAGAGAATGGTGTGGAAAGAAGTGAAATGATCAAATTGTCATTAATAAAGGGAATATTTTTTTTTAGAGTATATTTTAGAAATATTAAAAAAATTTCATGGGTTTTTCATAAGGAGAGGGTAAAAGATCCCTCTCCCTCCCTCCCTCAAACCAAACAAGCTATAAGGAGACTCCCCAGCACACAAAAAAAAAAAAAAAAAACTTTTTTCATCGAAGGGATTAATTAGAGCTTTTATGCCACTAAACGAACTATTTACTCTACAATCACGACTACAGTCTATAAAAAAAATTAAGAGAGGTTTTTAATCATAATTTATAATTGGGTTAAGTAGTAAATCCGTCCCGGAAGTATACGTTGAAGAGCAATGTTACCCTAAAAGTTTTTTCAGGCTCAATTTTTTCCCCGAAGTGTAAAGAAGTAGTAATGTTACTCTTTTCCGTTAAAAAACTAACGTTGACCGTTAAAAAAATTAACATTGACCGTTAATTTTTTAACGGAAAATGACAACATTACTACTTCTTTAGACTTCGGAGGCAACATTGAGCCAAAAAAAAACTTTTAGAGCAATATTGCTCTCGGGTGTGTACTTCCGGGGCGGATTCGCTACTTAACCCTTTATAATTTATAGTGTTTGAGATAAAAATAGTTTTTAAATATTTGGGAAGAGTTTTGTTGGAGTAATGTGTATTGGACAATGTTTTCAATCATAATTTATAAATATTTGTGAAGAGTTTTGTTGGAGTTTTATCTTGATTTACACTATCATAATATATAAGCTAGCATGAAGAAAATGTATATAAATATATTAAAAGACTTAGAAATCTTCTACATCAAGGTTTTGAACTAACAAGTTAGTCAAGGAGTTTATACACACACACATATTCTATCCGGTTTTAAATATAAGATTTCAATTAGGATATTAATTACTTTAGTCTTAAGTATAAAGATACGTTTTGTATCTCAAAATTATAACTTCTTTCAAACCATCCCTATTGAATAAATATATAGTACAAGGGTTCCTATCAATGGGATATAGTTCTAATACAAATTATAATTAAAGAGAGCATCTTTTTAAACTTAACACATAACCTTTTACAAATAACTACTCTTTTTAATATACACAAATTACTCCCCATAAAACGAATAATATCTTTTATAGGGATTGCCCTTTAATATAATGATTAAATCTTTTTTGTCTAAAATTTTAAACCATTCATTTTATTTTTATCCTCGATAAATATATGACATCCACTATTTCTCTGCAATAAAATTTTTTCCATAAAGTCTCTCCTATACTCTCCTCATAAATTTGACACACACATATATATAATTACTAACATTTTGAACTGCATAAATCTTAATACTTGTTCTTTATAAAAAAAAATGTTTAAGGGAGTAATTATATATAAAGCTTTTACATAAAGGATAGGACAAGTGGTGTATAATTTTGATCTTGTGAGGTGGGGAATGTGGAGGATAAAGTGGTAATTAAAGTGAGGTTTACGTGAGGAAGGCGAATGAGAGTGCATGAGAATAGTGGGTAGTAGGAGTAAATACCATAATACTTTACTATTTGACTCACGGGAGGGTTAAAGAAGGAAGGAAGGAAGACGGAAGAGGAATGCATGGAATTTGGGGAGCGAGGGAATTGAAATGGGATTTTAGAAAGGAAATGGAAAGGGAAAGAGAAAGGAGAGGGCTTATAGTAATTTAGTATTCTGATGTTTGCTTTATTAACCAAAACCGAAGCTGGAAAAGAAAAAGACAAAACATGATTAAAGTAAAGCAGCCGCGAGATCCAGGGCTCTTCAAAAGGCGTGCCACATGATTGGGTCATCCCTCCCTCTCCCCCAACGGCTAAATCACTTCAATTTAAAGATTATTTTAATAATTTTAATTGTTTTTATTTTTTATGAGAATTGCTAAGATTGATCTCTTATTAATTAAAAAAAACAGGACTTACCATAAATCATTTTTTTTAATCAATACTATTGTTCCGATCCATTTCATTAACTCTTTTAAGAAATTCAAAAAGTTCTTCACTTTATTCCTATCTAATACTTTTTTCAGTTTTAATAGTTGGCTTTTTTAGAAATATTAAAAATTTTAATTTAATTTAGATAAAAAAAATAAATTACTTTAAAGTATTTATCATTTTTCTTTTATCTATTTTGTCTAACTTATAAACTAATATATAATTAAATAATGTACGATATATAATATGATTGGATGATTTATTTAATTTTTTTAATCTATTAGTCAACTTCTAAAAATAATGTCAACATAATAATAAAAGGATGGCAAAAATAATTGTTCATTATTTGAAAAATTTGATGATATATTATAAATAGGATCAATTTTTTTTTCTCTCTCTTTTATAAATAGTAGCAGACGAGTAATAGTTACCATAAATCTCAGTCCTTATGGAATTCTTAATTAATTTTCATATAGTGAGGAGCACCTACTAGGTTATTAATTTTTAAGAAAATTGATCATTTTTTCAATTGTTCTATTCTTTAAATGATTTGATTTAGTTTTTATAATTTTGAAACTCAACTAATAATAAGAGTAAAATGTGAGGGAAAAAAAGTAATTAATTGTTATGAATATACTTATTATGTGGATGTCCATTGACTCGCGGTTTCCAAATATTAAAAGATGATATGGGACCCACGCATAGTGATTTACTATTTGCATAGTACCACGCATAGTAGTTTACTATTTGGTGGGACCCGCACACAATTATACAATCACTCACGGGAAGGAAATCCGTGAGTGAACAGTTTAGGTTTTTGGGGAAAACTACACCAAATGACCCAGAGGTGGAAATTACACTAAAGTCCCATTTTTCTTCTATAAATAGAGGTTTTCTGTAACTGTTCATGTATTGAATGAAATGAGAATCTTTCTCTCTACTTTATCTCTCTAGAACCTCTGTTTTTCTTCTTATTATTTTTATCAGTTTTATAACACGTTATCAGCACGAAGACTCTACCAAGGTAAGATTTTCTCACCATCTATTTCATATTTCCATTTTATTTATCTGGGATGATTTTAACCATTATATGGAATTAAATATCTATTCTTACCGATTATTTTAACATCGGGTTCCATGGTTAAGATTTGAGATTATTTACTATTTTACTACGGTAAATAGTAATTTACTATTCACAGTAAATTTACCCCTTTTTCAGTAATTTTTACATTTTATTCATTTGACTCCTACATGGAAGTCTAGATTAATCTTTCTGTAATTTTACTTTATTCACTATTTATAGTGAATAGTAATTTTACTATTCACGGTAAATTTATATTTTATTATTTACAGTAATTTATTTATGTTTATATATTCTTCCCACTTCCTATTCATTTATTTCATGGTGGCGTCATTAAGCTCCATTTGTAATTCTTTACTTACTTCTTTATTTATTTATCTCATGGTGGCTATACTAAGCTCCATACTGACTTTACTAATATTTAGTTTTATGTCACTAACATTTATTTTATTGTTACTAACATTTATTTATCTTTTATGATAGCACATTAGTATATTTACTAGTGGGTTCTATTTATTTATTTTAACATTTATTTATTTTTTTTATGGCGGCAACATTATTTATTAGTGGGCTCCATTTATTTATTTTATTTTACATTTATTTATTCTTCATGGAGGCACACTAGTCTCTATTAGTGGGCTCTATTTATTTATTTTATTTAGAGTTTATTTATCTTTTATGGTGGTGACATTTTGTGGGCCCCATTTATTTTATTTTAATTCTTTACTGCTTTATTTATCTTTCATGGTAGCAACACTAGTATAGTGGGCACCATTTATTATTTACTGCTTTATTTTTCATGGTGGTAACACTTGTATAGTGGACTCCATTTATTTATTATTTATTTACTGCTTTAAATCCCCTTCCCTTTTTATTTTACCGTTTTCTATATATTATATATATATATATATATATATATATATTTACATTTGCATATGCATCTTCTTTCTTATCTTTGGATGAGATAGGTCTCGCTGTGAGTTTACTACCATTCCTATCTCATCTTCTTTTTATTAATCTAGCATGTTTATTTCCAGTCATTTATTTTATTTTATTTATTTATTGCTATATATATATATATCCCTCTCCCTTCTTATTATTTATGGCAACCACACTATTAGTGGGTTCTATCTATTTATTCTATTATGCTTATATTTTATTTATCTTGAAGATAAATTGTTAAAAGATCATATATATTATTATGAGATCAAAATGCCATAGAGATATGAGGCATAAATTGGCTTGAGCCTAAGAGGCAAGATAGCCTTAATTTCAGAGGCAAGATTGCCTGAAGCCAAGAGGCAAGTTAGCCTGATGACAAGTGACAAATTATGAAACAATATTTGATCCATAAATTTTGTATGTCATCAGTTGTATAAAGGTCTCAAAATTGTATATCTGGCATTAAATATTCCCTTAAATTATGAGACAAGGGATTGTATGATCATGATTGATATTATAAATAAATATATTCAATTTGCTATTGTAGTAGCAATATTGTGGATTAATTTCTTGTCATGATCAAACAAATCTGTGAATTATGGATCATGAATTTTATCCAACTTCATTCCCAGAAGTGAATAAAGAAAATATATTATTATGGTTGTTATGTGATTTATATGATTATAACAATTTTTATAAATACGAGAAAAGAATATTCATAAACAAAATAATTAAGCAAAAGGAAATATTATTTCAACAAAGTTTAATTGCGAGTGGCTCAACATCATTACAAACTTTAATCATCTCATTCTGAAGATATTTAATGTCTTCTTCTTTTGCTTCTCTTGAGATGGGATCCAGATGAGGCAAAGCTCTTCGTAATATCGAGATTTGCGTCATAAGTTTCTTGAGCTTCTTGTGTGGCCACTCCGTTAACCCTCCTTTTTGATAGATTTTTTGTATGGTGTGAGTAGACATATTTAATTGTTTACTCGCTTCATCAAGGGTTAAGTGAAAATAATTTCTTAAATCATGGAGCGTTGTTTTCTTTATTCTTTCTCTTTGCTCCATAGATAACCTATATAATTCACCCTGGTTAAGGGATGAAGTATCATAGGGTATACTTACTGCAGGTTGTTTTCCTTTGCCTAATGAGTGTTCAATATTGGTTTGAAATGAACTTCCATGGAGGTCATTTGGATTTATAGCCCATTCCGAACCAACACAGAGAACCTCATGATAGGCTAATACAGGATCACGCATCAAGATATATCCTGATGCTTGTAAATCTATACAATACTGTGTCAGAAATTGTTTGATTTCTTCAAAATTTTTCTTTGTGAAATCAAACATTGGAAGCCTGTCAGTATTATAAGATTTATCCTGTACTTTTTCAAATAAAACAGCATGGGTAATCATACCTGTTCTTCTTCCGTGAACTTCAAGTTTATGGTACTGGAGTTCGTTGGTATGTATGATCTCTCGTAAAACATGACAACAACTACATTCCAATAAGCTAGTTGTTGCTAATTGACTTGTAGTTGATTGCTGGCTAGTGAATGCTGGTTGATTAACTGCCGACACTATTGGCTGAACTGGATTGGTAGACTCCATTAGTTCTGCCATAGTTCTACACCTCTTAACAGGCCTCCTTGATGAACCTGCTTCAGTTGTACCTTCAATCCTTGTAGATTGAGGAAGAACACTTGTTCTTGGGGGAGAAGTAGGTACATTTGAAGCAGAAGGAGGAATAGTAGAAGGAGGAATAAACATTTCAAAGGGATTAGGAGATAACAAAGAAGTAAATGACATGTTGGGCTGATCATCATACAACAAAGCATCAAGTAATGCTGTTTCGGATGTATCAGAAACTGGGATAAAACTGCTTGGTCCTGCCATGGCAATAGAATTTAGAGAAATATGTGTGAGTATCTGGTAGTTGATATTATCAGATGCTTGAGTGTTTGTGAGGCATGTTCGTTTGCCTTCCTCTATTTATAGTTGAATTAAATCCTATTGAATCTCTGCAGATTTGCGTAGTCCTGTTAAATCTCTACAGATTTGCTCCCTATAAAGCACGAGCCTGGAATCTTTTTGACTTTATATGTATACGACAATCTGAGTTGTCGCGCCTGTGATTCCACAGTGATGCGCCTGTGATTACACAGTATTGCGCTCGTGAATATGCAATTATACGCCTGATGATTTTGTATTTAATATATATTTGTTTGTTGATTCTGGAAAATAGAAATTTTATTACCAGAAGTAACAAAATTATGCATTGATAATGCATTTAGAAATCTGTGGAATTTTAATAAAATAGATATCATATATGCTATTATCATGGAATATTGTATGAAATTCCATGAATTAATTTTTAAGGTCTCACACTTGAGGGGGAGAATGATATATATCAAGTGTGAATATTTATGTGATAATTCTTTGTGAATGTTTCTATGATGATTCCCCCAAAATGAATATTATATTTGATGATAAATCATATGGAAAGTTGGCATGACTTGTTTGATCATCCGAGTCATATATTATATGCTGCTTGTTCTCAGATAGAAATAATTATTGGAAATGGATCTCTGGAAATATATCAAATTGAAAGTTTACATATGAGATTATAAATTTGCAAAGTTTGTAGTGATGTTTGCAACCAGAAGTTTGCAATATATTATGCGCGCAATTTCCAGATTGAATGATCCAGAAATAATGTATTAAAGTATCCATGAATGGATAGATCAATGATTATGAGAACAAAATTTATATGTTGTGTATATTTGCAGTAATTATATAAGCCAACAAAATTCTCCCCGTATAATTGGCTTTTGGTCAGGAGCCAGATTAATTCTCCATCTTGAAATGTTTTAAATGTGTAATGATTATTAATCTATTACAATGCACATAGATGGATATACAAAGAAAATTGATGATTTGATGAGGGGGAGAAAAATAAGCAGATTGGGTAAAGATAAAGTGAAATGAATTATCATTGGCTCTTATTGATCCTCGTACAAAGAAATGTGCACTAAAAATTCAAAATGATAATTCAGTTGCTGAGTTTAGTTAATCGAATGCCAGAAGCATTTACTGACCTAAAGAAAGTGACAAAGTCACATGTGCCAACTGCAAATGCTCCTATATGAATTGTTATAAAGCACACCAGAAGTGTTGCAAGTCCATTGATTTTAAAGATAAAAATCCTCAAAAGAGAAAAGGAGCTATAAGAATATAGATGATCATGTTGAGGATAATTAAGAAAAGCTCTAGAAGAGCCATCTCCTGAAGAGTTGTTATCTCTAGAAGAGATATTACAAGTAAAGTGTATTGTGGTCCAAGAAGAGACCCAGGTATTTACATTATGAGATCTCAATAAATTATGAATGAAATCCAATGGGATTGAAAATGAAGTCGACGTTAATAATATCTATGATAGCATATGCTACAATGAATGATAATGAGGATCATGAGCCACAATATATTTGTATGTGCTAGAAGCACATAAGGCGCCAAAAACACATATGTCCCAAAAGGACTCAAGATGATAGTGCATATAGCATCATTATCTGAATAAACATTTATTGAATTTCTATATGCACATATATATTTATGAAAAGATTATTATGACTTTACTTGACAGATTTAGATCTTGCAGGTATATAATGAACAATCAGATTGGGTGTTTCTAACAGAATATTTGATGACAGAAAGTATAATATGCTCAGAAAGACATTGAAGCAATATAGTCATCAGGGGGAGCAACACTGATGTAATCAAGAGGGGGAGACGATACACGCTGTACTTTTTTTCCCTTATCTGGGTTTTATCCCACTGGGTTTTTCCTAGAAAGGTTTTTAATGAGGCAGCACTAGAAAGTGTATCAATGGATGATGTACTCTTTTCTTTGGCTAGGTTTTTATCCCACTGGGTTTTTCCTAGTTAAAGTTTTTAACGAGGCACATTCATAAATGGACATCCAAGGGGGAGTGTTATGAATATACTTATTATGTGGATGTCCATTGACTCGCGGTTTCCAAATATTAAAAGATGATATGGGACCCACGCATAGTGATTTACTATTTGCATAGTACCACGCATAGTAGTTTACTATTTGGTGGGACCCGCACACAATTATACAATCACTCACGGGAAGGAAATCCGTGAGTGAACAGTTTAGGTTTTTGGGGAAAACTACACCAAATGACCCAGAGGTGGAAATTACACTAAAGTCCCATTTTTCTTCTATAAATAGAGGTTTTCTGTAACTGTTCATGTATTGAATGAAATGAGAATCTTTCTCTCTACTTTATCTCTCTAGAACCTCTGTTTTTCTTCTTATTATTTTTATCAGTTTTATAACATTAATGAGGCATTGTTGTGAGTTGTGACTTATATTTGGGACAAAATTTGCTTCCAAAAAAAAAATCTATATGCTATGGAGCAGATGAATCCATAAAAAAATAAATAAATAAATAAATAAAAGAAAAGGAAACCCACGAACGAAGAACCAGCAGGTTTTGTCTGAACCTGACTTACAACTCCAGCGTTTGCTTTATCGAAAAGCAAATCCGAATCGGCTTTCGTTTCTTTCTTTCTGATTTTCTTAAAATACTTTTATATGTAATTATTTATTTTTGGACTGTACGGCTTGCTTTGCCTAATACCAATGCCAGCTTCCCTCTGATAACGGTTACAGAGTTGCACATGCTCAGTCTCCCACAGTCGCCTTACCGAAAATTCCACCCTACACGTGTACGGTGATGATGGATTTCAGAAGAGAAAATGAAATGGAAAAGACATCAACAAGTAAGCATTCATTACATGACACATAATAAAATTTAAAAGAATCCATGAAAGTAAAAAAAAAAGATTACAAGTCAAATATAAGCATTTAAAAGATAAATATGTGAATGACCAAAAAATTTAACTCCATGATAATTCACATGTTTGTCTTGAAAATGTTTTTATCTATCTTAAAATACGCATATCTATTTTATAAATTATTTTATGAAAAAAATAAAATAAAGGTATTGTTGTTTTATGTTTACAAAACTTAATTTTATTTTGACCAATAGTACAATGAAATTTCAGAATTTTTTGAAGGCTAACTAAAATAATATTGTTTTTATGAGGACTAAATGATATTTTCCTATTAAAAAAAAAAATCAAACCAATAGGAAAAAAAGACATGTAGGACCTACAATATAAAAATTAACGAAAGTAAAGTAATTTTACGACATCACTATATATGCTTTTAAATAAATTGTTTATATATATATTTTACACCTAAAAACATTTAAGTCTTGCCGAATGAAAAATATGGGACTACCTCTAATTTCATATATAAGATAAAATTTATACTACAAATACTATAAATTTTATCTTATATTTTCGTATTACAAACAGGAGGAAGTATTAACTACATTTGAAGTATGGAAAGGGAAAGAGAGACTTTTGGAAATAAAAGAGCAAGAGGAGTGGTAGGGAAGGAGTAGGTGTGGACTGAGGGAGGGTGTGGTGGGGACCACAAAGACGACAGAGGTGGGGTGGGGCCCGCGGGATTGGAACGAGGGAATAGGTAGGGGGGAGGGATGAAAGGGACGTGAAACACGTCAGCATGGGGGAAAGCGGGGGTCAGGGTCACGTTGAAATTGAAACAAAGCCTCTAAAGGAACCTCGAAAGCGACAATCCCTACAGATGCCTTCTCTCCTATTCGCCATTCCCCAACTTCACAAAAAATCTCATCTGGTGGGACCACCTTTTCTATTCTCCCACGGTCCCACCTCAGCCTTTGAGATAATGCTATGCTTTTGGAATGACTACGCTAACCTAAAAAATCGGTTTTTCTCCTCCTTTTTCCCCCCCCCCTTCTCTACCCTCATTTTTTTCTTTTTCTTTTTCTTTTTTTCATTTTTAGATCAAGATCTTATAAGTCTAGATTTAACATATTATTATAATTTTACCTTAAAAATATAGTATATTAAATATAGATCATTGAGATCATAATTTAACAATTAAAAAAAAAGAAAAAAGAGAGTAAGGGAAAATTGAAGAAAGTAAATCCTAAAAAAAAATAATTATAATTATAATATATAGAACTTGAGATATAATATTTGAGAGTGGTTTTATCTCAAACTGGTTTCAAACAAACATTTAGTCATCCTAAACATAAGTCACTTTTACATTTTTAGTTTGAGTAAGTAAAAGAGGCTAAGCCTGTATGAATTGTAGATTGAACCTCTAAAAAGTAGTATTTTAGAGTAAACGAGTTTTTTTTCTTTTGGCATTATGAGTAAGCGAGCCTTCAAGTCCGGCTCTTTTTATGAACAAGAGTGAGCGTTCACACTCAATTGAGATATTTGTTCATATCAAAAAAAAAAAAAAAAAAAGATTGAGAGATATTTGTATTTTAGCATAAGTACAAATTAGGTAAATCCATAGAAATATATGATTTTAAAATTTAGGTGTTGACAACTTAATTATAGGATTTAACAATTTTGATATAAATATTAACAACTTGAGTTCCTCAACTTGACATTATCTATACAAGTTGCTAATTAATATTCTTAAGTTATCGTTGTATATATTTAAGTTGTCAATACTTAAACTTCAAAATTTTATATTTCTATCGGATCATATTTTTGTTATTTTTCCAATTTACTAGACATTTAAGGCTTTTGTAATTCAAATGGATTTTTTTATGTCATTTTTCTTATTTTAAAAAATAATTATAACTAAGTAACTAAACAAATTTTCTTCATCAAATCATTGTGAATTAGTTATGTTTATGTTTACCCAAGAGGAAGTGTATTTCTTCCTATTTAAATTTAGGACATTTTACTATGATAAAATGTGTTTGATCTTAGGTTAGGAATTTCTAAAATAATATATAATTTTTATTTATTTTATATTATAATTGACATGAATTTATAATATATAAATATATTGACATTTTTTTAATGAACCATAACGTAGTATAAATTTTAAATGTGAACAACCTCTCCACGCAATTTAAAGACTGTCTTCATGCAAATAAAAAGATTGAATATGTTCTTACAAAAATTTCAGCCTACTTTTATTAGAATTTTTTTAATTTTAAATTATAATATGTTACTGTTTCTACCCAAAAAAAAAAATCCTAACATTTTATTTATCTTAAAACCAGGTTCGATTTAATAAGAAAAAAAGCTCGTTTTATTCAGTGCAATAAATATGTGGCCAAACAACATAAAACAAAAAATAAACATTTTTAAACAAAATTAAACTGAATTCTTTTTTCATCTTGTGTTGTGATGCAATTTTATATTATTATTATTAATTATATTTATTTAATTGTTTATTGGGGAATAGAGAAATGAAATTGATTGAATAGGTATTAACCTATACTCCTACAACTAGCCGTGATATTCCCACTAAGTTGATAACCTATGAGATTTTGGGGTATAAATTAATGAAAGGCCATTATGAGTATCACTTTATATTTATTAGTCTTTTTTATGTATTTAGGGATGTAATATATGTATGTAATCCAAGCAGGTGGCATGCTCTACTTTCTTGGCACAACAAATTAATATCATTTTCTGCGTCATGCAACTTCTTTTTTAACGATAAATAATGTACGTATACCCCTCACAAACAACAAATCCCATATACAATATTATTGCTTCTCTCCCTTTATTTGCCCTTTCTCTTATTAATTCAAATATTTTACATAAAAAGGATGTAGAACTTATACTACTCTACATTTCACATAAAGCATCAGTGCCCATATTATTTTTTTTTCCAGCACAGTACCATATATTTATATATAAAAATGATAAAGATGATGATAAAATACAAGCAATCGGACCAATCTGACCGGTTCAACCAAAAACCCGTGAACCAGTCAAGCGTCTCATCTGGTTTTGTCTCAAAACCGAAAGAGCAACGGCCTTGTGTGAACTAGATTGAATGGGGATAAAACCGGTTATAAATTGATGGGTTTGATCGGGTTGCCTTTTTTTTTTCTTCCAACTATGATCTCTTGACATTTTGGGGGGGGGGGGGGGGGGGGGGGGAAGAAAATTTGAAGAAGAAAGAAGAGCAAGATGAAGATAAAAGTGGGTCAAGAAAGAATAAATTAAATATCAAAAAAAGAAAGAAAGAAGATAAAAGAAATTACCTAGAAGGATAGAGTAATTATTGGAGAGGAGAACACTCAATATATATATACCCTTAATTAGCGGAGGTAAATGAAAGATGAAAAAAGAAAATTGAAGAACCAAGTAGAACATGAAGGAAGAGAACCTTTGAGTGGTGGAACGATAGAACAATATTTGAAATTTAAATTTTAAAATACAATTGCATAATCCATGGGGTGATTTTCCTTAGGTAGTAAAGATAATTAATAGGTTAGGTATTATAACATTGAGAATGATATTTGAAATTTAAAATCCAATACCATAATCTATGCACTGAATTGTTTATGCAGTAATGATGCTCCCTTTGATTTAATTATAAAAGCTCAATAATTGAATTACAAGGTTTAAGAAAACAGAGTTAGTTAAAAATAATAAATATGTCTGAAATAAACTTTATATTTCAAGTATGCCCTTATTTATGAGAGGCAAGTAAAAAAGATAAATAAAATAAGGGTTTAATGTTTCTATTTTTGCTGCATAAACATTAGTGAGTGGGTCTCTCACTTATATGTGAGTGAGATAGAAAAAATATTTCTGCAGCAAAAACAGAAACATTAAACCCATAAAATAAATATGAGTGTCACCAACCTTTTACATAATACAATACATGTAATTGATAAGGGTAAAGATTTTTTTTAAAAAAAAAACTCATTCAATGTTTATATAACTTTTGTTGGGCTCTAATAAAAAAGACCAAGACAATTGAAATTTTGGACTCTTATAAAAAGGATTGATGGGAGTATATATAATTAACAAATTAGATATCTTATTTGAGTAGATTGAGGAAACTAATTAAATAAATTATTTAATTATAACATATGTGAGTTGATCTCTTTTAGATATTTATGCGTAACATTAGATAATTATATATTATTATTTTACATGTTAGGAAAATTAATTAAAAAATGATAAATGTGAAGGTAAAATGAATGCATACATACATATCAAAATTCACTTAGAAATTAAATCCAACCTTAGGATCCTAGGAGTTAAGATGAGTCTAATGTGCATGTGCGTGAATATACACTCAATGGCAGATCTTCATGGATCCCAAAAAAAAAAAAAAAAGTATTCCAAATTGTTGATGTAAATTGGATTTTCTTTTTATACATTTGTCCTAACCCCCCAAAAAATATGTATTTTTTTAAAAAAAATTAATTAATGAGTATACATTTGACTCCTCCAAATATTTATCCTAATACCCGCCACTGTAAAGAGTTATTTATAAATTGGCTTTGTTTTGTTACTTAATAATGGAATGGGTCCTAGTGTGGTTATATATAACGTGCCCTTTAATAGCCTATTATCCATCTATGGACTAGTCAGTGTCTTAGCACTAGGCTCATTCATATATATGCTGTGTTGTTGAATCATATTGTTCATTTAATTTTGTTTTCAAAAACTTAAGGTTAGATTATTTGCTTTCTAACTCAATTCAACGTGTAGAGATTTTGAGGTTCAGAAAATGAATAGGCATATGTCTGAAAGAGACAAGGCATCTATGTAGCTGAATGGCTCACCAAATTTCAGTTGGTTTAGTTTGTGTGGATGTGAATTTTGCATTCATAGATTTCTATTTCCTACCATAAATGTATTATTAAATGATCAAATTTCATAGATGAGTAAAATGTATGTAAGAATTTTAGGCGTACCTAAAATATGATCAACTCGTTGAAATACCTACAGAAAACCAAAACACCGATATAGATTCTGATTACGTTAGATAGTAAATACATTAAAGACAGGAATGACATAAATGATTCTTATAAGAAAACCTTTTAGAGGAAAGATTGTGTGTTATTATTTAGATCTATCTACTCCCTCAATCTCACAGTCTATATATAGTATACATATAGTCACATAAGAATATATTTAATTCTTAAGCTAATGATTATATGATGATAGATGTGTCTATTAAACTATAAAAGGATATTTCTTTATGTGAATTCATGTCTCTCCATCCTCCCTTGAATCAGTCTTGAGCCCTAATATAATCCACTAAAGGTAGATTAATATATTCCAACAAACTAAATTACACATTGTAAAAATTGGATATCCTTATAAACAATGGCTTTCTAAAGTAAACCTGGTCTGAAACTGGTTTGGATAAAGACGGTTATGATCGTTGTAGAGCCAGTTTAGAGAACCATTTTATAGACTAATTCCTCAAGACCACACTATTATTTTGCCCATAAGAAGGAAAAAAATGACTTTCTAGCTAGCTAGAACAATTTTCATAAGTGATCAGTTTATAACTTTTCAAACGGATCATTGTAAGATTCATTTTAAAAAGTATAACTTTATAAACAACCTGTTTAGAAAGTATATTTTATATCTTATATAAGAGGAATTAGTTTAGAAAGTCTACTAACATTTATAAAAATTCACCTATAACACTTTCTAAACTGTATCTTCCATAACCTTTTTTTTTTTTAAAAAAAAAAGACCTTTTAATTAACTGTTTGGTAATAATGTTTTCATGTATGGTCTCATAACACTTAAATTTAGATTAATTCAAATTTAATAGTATATGTTGGATATTTAAAAAAGAGTAAAATACGCGTATAATATATGATCACTGTCTTCTACTAAATTTTGTTGAAGTTGTATAAATTGTGTGTAGGACTCATGCATTGCACAACACCTACGAAAGGTGGAACTGTTAATCGCTATTAAATATGTGACTACCAATGCCCAAAAAATAAAAATAAAAAAACATTTGTGGCTTCCCATAAAATATTCACATATAATATATTGACTTTTTTTGTAAACTAATATTAATCTGCCTTTAATTAAGATCATTGCATGCATAAAATTTAAATTCACAATACTTCATAATAATTTACTTTTGATAAAGACTGGGGATCAATGGGATGCAGCTTCGCTGATCAACAGATGGCTAAAACCTACCATCAGAAAGTGCACATACCGTACTAATCACCTTGATCAAATAGAGATATGATAAATGTTTTTTTTTTAAAAATAGAGATACGATAAGCTTTTGAAATGTAACCCGTGGTAATTAAATTGAGTAAAAAAAGATATGAAATCCGTTAAGATAAGATCTCTTGATCAAAATCAAGCTTTGTAATTTTTTTAAGTAAAAGAAAAATTATCATCCCAATAAATCAAGGGCTAAGATCAAATTTTATCTCAAAAGTTTTTGTACAAAAACAGTAGATATTTAGAAGTTTATTTAAGTTTAATGTTGCTATAGAAGCGTTAAAACAAAAGCATTGTCACTATGTTATAATGACAATCAAACAAATATCTATTACATCAAACTTTAATTATGTAATACCTGAATAATTATTATCTGGAATATTATGTTATAGTAATAAAAATGTCCATTAATGATGATTATGGTATCAAAATATTGTATAATTAGTCTATTTTCAAAGGGAAATACTAAGAAAATTAAATGGAATTTATTGCCAAAAATGTGGAAAAATGCATTTTAGGGCCATAAAACATTCTAAAAAGAATTATGAGAAATTTTAAAAGACATGAGAATAATTATTTAAAAATTAGAAAGAGTATTGTCCTTCATTTAGATAATTTAATAAATTATTTCCTTTGAAAATAAAAAGAAGAAAAATTAAAAAGTATTCTGGAACCAAAATTGACACTATGATTTTTAATATTATGCATGGTGGATAAAATAGCAATGTCAGTAAAATAGTTGTGAGATAATAATTATTACTAATTAAGAAAATTGTCAACAATTAGTAAGTGATTAATTAGATAATTAATGGCTAATTGTTTAGACATAAGATAAAGAGAAAAAAGGTGGAAATTAATTAAAATAAATATATATAAAAATAAAAACGAAATTATGAAGAAAAAATAAAGAAAAAAATTAAAATAGAAATTAAGAAAAATATCTAAGATATTTTGCAATTAAATAATATTATAATGGTAAAAAGCAAGTAGGATAAATAACCACAGATAGAAATAAAATGCTACCTAGAAAACCATGAATTAAGTTCCTAGAGTCAGAGTATATTATAGACAAGTGAATTTTTATCTTGGAATAGGCTGTCTCCAAAGTCATTTCTGTAACCGACGGAGTGATTTGGAAATTAGGATAATAAGATATTTTGCAGAATTAAAGCAGAGATAGTTAAAATGAGAACCGATAGAAAATAATTCATAAACTAGAATCCAGGGATGAGTTGAGAAAAACCAAAGTATATTATTGATCAGTGGATTTTTATCCAGAAGTTGATGTCGGCAGAAGAAATTTCCGTAACCAACAGCGTTTGTCTGAAAATGTTCGGCAGGCAACGAAATATCCTTAATGAGATCAAAAATTTAGATAACCCAAGTATCTTGAAAGAGGAAGAAAAGACCTTCAGGGTCTTGCTTCCGGAATTTTGAGATTTTCCACGATTACGCGATTAGGACACCGAACCGGGAGCTTTATCAGATGAAAGCCCATAAAGCAAGATGACATAAGCATGATGATGTCATCATTTTATCTTCTTGGGGGAGGGGGAGGTCGGCCAAATAGGTGGATGGCCAAGATCAATCCATTTCAAAAAATGCGATCCAACGGTCAGAATTTGTCCAAACGAAGTTCAAAGAAATTACGAAAACGCCATCCGTTTTTTTTCTATAAATAGCCCCTTCATTTCTCTTCATTCTTCACCAATTCACACATAATCCTAGAGAGAAGTTAGAGAGAGAAGCTCTGGAGGAGGAGTAAGAAGTTCATAGCAAAGCTTTGGGTAAGTTCTTCGGTCCTTAATTTTTAGTTTCAGTAGTTCTTTCGGTAGTTATAATAGAATTGCTAGGGTAGTCTCTAATTTTTCAAGTTAGCTTAGATATCATGTTTAGGAGTAAATATGATATTTATCTCAGAAATAGGTTAGAGGAAAAGTTATAGCAAAATTTTGAGAATTTAGAGTCAAAATAGTGAAGCTCTGGCAAAATCCCACTAAGTAATCAAACTAGGGGCAAAATGGTAATTTGTACCTAAAATGCTTGTTATGCTCTTAAATATTCATATCAGTGATATTATCCTTATAGGATATCCGAAATCATGAACCACTGTTTCCGCAGTCACCGCTGTTGTACCACCGTAATACCGCTGTCAAACGTGCCAAAATTCGACAAAAGTGCCAGATATCATCAATGGAGGTACGGACGCGTATTGTAACCTTAACACTTATGTTGCTCATATACGTATATGTGATAGACATGTTTATATACTGAGGCTCTGTCTAGGGTTGTCAGTTATACATACAGCTTTATACAGGTTATAGTCTTGATAACGCTATTGGGTTTTCCTAGCGCTGAGGACACGATGGGCCGTCGTGGGACTGGTTATGTGCAGACATGTTGTGGGACTTTACATACTGCTTTGTGCTTATGTTCTGTCAATGTTGTGATCATGCATCTGCTGTGTGCTTATGTAGTGATTTATTGTTGTTATGTGTTATGATTAGCTGCTGTCCATATACTGTTTTATTTGAGCATAAGGTTAACCGTTACCTGAGATCCAAATGGAAATTGGATCTTAGCTGTAACTTCAAGTTCGGGCGAACCAAGGAGTGGAGATAGGGGCAGGCAGACGATGTAGGATGCAAGACGAAGTTTTTATGTTTCTAGTTTATGTAATTGTCTTCTTTTGGGTATTGGATGACAGTATTAGAACAATTACACTGTGGTTATATATCTTTAAGATTTAGTTACTCACTTGCTAGAATGCTCGACTCTGATCACTAGTTTTAAAAAAAAAATTCTGCTGTTTTCAAATGGGATGTTACAAATTATACCACATATGATTCCACGTGGGCATGATAATACTTTCTTCTATTGTCATTTTTACTGTAGTAGTTTTTGCAAATAGTAATATTGTCCCAAAAGTGTTACAAAACAAACAATATTGTCTAAATTTAATAGCAAAACGGGGGGGAAAAAAGAGTATAAGAAAGACTACGGGAAACATAAAACGAAGTAGATATGACAGAGACAATGATTGGTTCCCCCTATTATTGTTGTTAATCCATTCCCTTTTCCTCTCTTCATTACGAGAAAAGAGTTGAATTCGTCTAGTAAAAATTTGTAGTATACAATCATGTTTTAATTATTCTTTTTGGTATTAGAGTGGGTGCATCAATTGCAAGTCAAGTAACGTGAGGGGTTACCTGCCTAATGAGAAAGCATGTGGACTGAGTCAAAGACGATCCCAAGATGTTGATTATGAGATATAAAAGGGAGCACCATCATGTGGAGAGTTGTTTACCATATGCTTCTATATCATATTCTTTGGTTTATGTTTACCATATGCTTCATAGTCTTTGTAATTTATTCTGTTTTGTGTTTACTTGTCTTCCATTTGCATTTTGGTCTATTTTGACACTTTTGGGGTGACACTACTTTTTTTACAAAAGCATCTAGGTAAAAAATTACCAAAGAAGAAAGTAAAGTTACGTCATATCATGTCATGTAAAATCACGTATGTTTAGTTACTATTAAAGTAAAACCACATTGCTCTTGTTGTAAAATCTCGAGATGACATTGAATTTAAAAAACAAAAAACAAAAAGATACCCATTGCCCTTACTTGAAAACTTTTAGAAAAAAAAAAAATAATCTTAACCAATTAATCAACTTTGATTTCACTACACTTGAATATGATTTGTCAAAAAATAAAGCAAATTAAACATAAGAAAAGTTGCTTAAAAATTCCTCATTGAAAACTTTATTGTCCAAAATTCCTTAAGGACCTAGATTCTTAAGTAGGTGCAACTTATCTCCAACAAAGATAACTCTTTTTCAACTGTCTGCAATACATCTTCAGCCATATACAAATATCTTTTACTTTGCTTAGTTGAAGATAGGTTGTACATAATTGAAGAAAAGTTGCACAATTGAACATAGGTTGCACCTAGATTCTTAAATATATTTTTAGACATCAAATTTTATAATGGGAGAATTTTGGACAATTTTCCCTCAAAACATTTGGCAAATAAATATAAACAATTTAGGGTAGTGACAACCCGAGTGCTTAGCTGTTGAGTCACATGAAAATGTCATTTTAAATATTCATACAATATTGAGTTTTTATTATAAAGCATCAACTGCTAAATTTTTTTTATTCTTATAATTAACTCATTTATTATTATTTTCTCATTATTCACTCATTTTCAAATGACTTATATAAATCCATATCATTACAATAGGAGTAAAATTAGAAACATTTATCAATTTTAGACCATTTTAATTACTTAACTTTCATTCCTTTGTTCATGAGAAATAGTAGTTAATGTTTTATAATAATAACAAGAGGAAGCACTATAAATGTAATTAAAGAACCGACATTACACGAATCCATGTCTCATTGCCAGTTTTCTTTATCTTTAATTATATTTTGCTTTTCTGTTTCTTCCTTCTTCCCCTAAACCAAATTAACATGTGCCTCATTGTTCCAATGTCGGCAAGTTTCTAGACTTACAGTTGTGTTCTCTTTATTTTGTTTGTTCAACCTCCTTGTCTTACTATGGATTCTGCATATGATGTCAACAACCACATATCACTTTCTTTTTTCACAAAAAAACAATGCCAATAAAATCTGCTCACAAAGCATAAAATCTTTTATTTTATTGTCATCCCCGATATAAAAATAATTTTATCCGTGTTGGTAAACTTATACATGCATTACGTGGCACCCCACGTGATTAATTTATTGTCTGTGGAATATCAACAATATTTTTATCATGTGAAGCTCCGGTTTCCATGTCTATTTACTTAATTTATTTATTGTCATGATAAGGACATGCAACAACATTTTGACAAAAGTGCTTCCAAAGTCTCTGTGTTGTGTTTTTTGTGCGTAAAATTAATTAATACATATATTCATCTGATTAGTTCCCTAATTATCCTTTTCATCAATTTTATATTTTGTTTTAAGAAACAAGATATAATTTGTAATGAAATTTAACTGAATTACATGTAAATGTGATATCTTGTTTGTTTCTCAATGTATAGGGAGTATTTGTTTTTGTGAATCAAAATAAATTTTCATTCTATACGCATTTTATATAAATCTTAAAATGATTTAATTATTATTATCGCCAAATTAAAAATAAAATCGCAATTTCATATACTATCATTTAGTTACAATTAATTGCAGTCATTTTCATATTAGAACTAAAATCATTACTTAAGTGAATTTCCTTGTAGCATAGTGGCTAGTAGGTGGTCATATATTCGATAACCTTAAACAGTTTGCCTCTCTCCCTCTAATTCATCAAATCATTACCAAAAAAAATATTGCATTACCAATAGGGTTTGGGTTAGTGGTATGGGTTAATTGACAATCTATGTTTGAATCCTTACTAAAAAGGGTGACCATATATAATGTCTGTCACTACTGTCTCAAATATGATTTTCTCCAATGAAATGATACATGTACCTAGGGAAAAAAAATTATTATATTGATCATTTGCTAAGGGTGAGGTTGGACGAGGTTTTTATTAATGGCTCAATAACCCTTCTTATCTAAAAAAAATTAGGAGGAATTACAATGAGATTTTAAGGAAAGGACTTAAGTAATTACCAAGAAATTCCAATGACAACTGATGAACATATATAGACAAATTCTAGTATACGAAATGACAAGACTTCACTTCTTATTAAGCCTTCTTAATAATTAAGTTATTTTACCTCATAGTAATATAACTTATACGAATATGAATTCTATAGAAAACTACACCGTTCAAAAGTTATTTGAAAAAAATAACTTGTATCAATCCTCTAATAGATCCACAATCTAGCTAAATGCATAACATACAAAATATCATAAATCTTTAGCAAATCATATTATTTATAAAATTATAACCCATTTTTCAAATATTTTTTTAATGTATATTAAAATTTGAAATATAAAAATAATAATTTTAAAAAGCTTAATTCAAAAGTAGAAGAATAGTTAGAGTGTAATTTACTCTTTTGGATATGTGGGGCCAGGGAAATGAAAGTGAAAGTGATTTTAAGGTTAGAGTGCTGGCAGTGCATGGATGACCTGGTAATAGGGGAGTGGGCTAGGCCCAGAGTCATAAAAGATACCCTTAGAGTGGGGCCCTTAAAGAAAGGCATCTAAGGTAGGTGGGGGCCCAACGACATAGAAATAGGGACAAGAAAGGCCCGTTGAAAGTAACGGCTAACTTGCCCACTCAAGTCATTTGAGATGCCATCCACTCGCCTATACAAGCGCGTGCTCCCCATCCCCAGAGCTCTACCCAAGGCCAAGGTTAGAATAAATAGGAAAAATTATTCCAAGTTCTTACAATTTAACTTAATTGTTTGAATTAGGATGGGAAAAAAATTGTTTGAATTAGGACATTATTGTTTGATTTGATAATTTTAATTTATAAATTTAATAAAATCTTATTTTTAGAAATGCAGTCCAAAAATTCTATAAATTAAAATCAATGCTTTTTATGTTTAAGGATAAATGCTTTTGATAATTTATTTTTATAAATTTTGCTTGATTCGTGAACATGTACGCTAATGAACATTTAAACTCAACTAAAGCAGTTGATGGGATTGAGAGAGATGTCCACATTTAGGTTCGACCATGACTTGCATGGAAAAGCAGTAGATTAATGATGTCTTAAAGTTAGGGTTTGATAATTTGAAGTAATTTTAGGGGCACTTTTAAAAAATAATTAAGTCCTAAATATAGGAACTAAATAAAAGGTTTACTTTGATCATAATATAAGATCTCAATTTATTTTATCTTTGAAATTTATAATGTTTTGGGTTGATACAATGTTTAGTCCTTATAATTTGTTTTCATTTTGATTTTGATCTTTATAATTTCAAACAATAGAACTAACGTTCTAGATTGAAAGAAACTTGATAGAGTAAAACTTGTAGTTTGAAACTATAGGGATTAAAACCAAAATGAGGGAAAATAATAAAGACTAAACATTGTATTAGTCCTAATTTTTTTCTAAATTAGATTGAACATATTAAAAGTGTTTTCATTAAGGGTAGTTTCAACACATATAATTAAAGAGGTTATTTTAAAAAGCGAAAATACCATTTGTAGGTACCGATACTTTCACTCAATTTTTAATTTGGTACTTGTGTATTTTTTTATTAATTAAATCATTAATTTTGCTTTGTTAACGTCATTAGCTCCTGTAACTTTGCTATTAGCCCCTGTACAAGAACTAATGGTACTAACAGAGCAAAATTAAAATATTTAATTAGGATGATAAAATACACAAGTACCAATTTAAAAACTAATTGAAAATATAAGTACTTGCAAATCAATTTTCCCTTTTAAAAAATCTAACACACATTTAAGAAAAACCAAAATGGGGGAAAACAATAAGAATTAAACATTGTATCAACCCTGATTTTTCTCCAGAACATCTCTATTGATTGGACATATTAAATGTGTTTCCATCAAAAGGTAGTTTCAATGCACATAGTTAAATAGAGTATTTTAGAAAAATTAACGCACATTTATTACAAATAATCAACTTAAATAATATTTTTTAATATATGTAAATTAGTTATCTAACTTCCAAAGCGAGGGAGCATTAAATATTATTACATCTCTGCAAAGCTTATATATTTTATAATTGAAAATGCTTCCAAATTGAGGCTTATATTTGATAAGAGAGGGAATATATGAATGTTCTGAAACTTAGACAGAATGAAGAACCGGTTAGTAAAATGGTCCATTCCAAACGTCAACCCTGTTCACTTTTTTTAAAAAAAGAAAAATAAAATAAAAATCGGTTTTATCTAAATTTTTTCTTTAAATTTTATTTAATTACGAAATCTACAATTTCTCATCGATTTAACCCGTGTTAGTTCTGGTTTGGTTTAACTGTGATATGATCTATTAACCCTTAACTCAATATTCCAACCAAATGATTTTTCAAAACGGAATATACAATATAGATCAGATAGAATTGCAAAAAGAGAAGGAGGGAAGGATGGTGGGAAAGAGAGAAGAGATGGAGAGGGTAGTGTCACATCCAAGCATTGCAATAAGGGGATGAAAGCGAAAGGCAAGAAAAGAAATTAAATAATGGCTTTGTTGGCTTTTGAAAGCACCCAATTCTTTCTCTATCAAATCCAACTACACTCAACGTACACTGTCCTTCTGAGTTTTGAAGAGAGACCAAAGTGACATCAAATAAGAACGAGACCCGCCTACTACTAGTCTACTACTATACATCCATATCTATATTTTCCACCCCATTTTCTCATTTAGATTTTTTTAATCAAATTAAAATATAAAATTTATAACAAATTACACTATTTATTTTATTCTTTAAAACTATTTGCAAAGTATGAAACCCAAATTAATACTAAACAGTGTGATTCATTCTTCAATGTTAGGGTCCAAATCTAGTTACTCCTAGTAATGTAATATCTTAAAATCTTGTAAAAATTCCACTTGTTATTTAAGTTATGAATATGAACATAATGACTTCTTGCCTTCGGCTTTGTCTTCCTCTTTGAATATATCTCGTTAGTCAAGAATTTGATGTTAACGTTTCCTTTATTGAGTGAGTTATACGGCATTGAGTGAGATGGGCAAAAAAATATAACTATAAATAATCCAACACTACTTAGTTGAGAGTAACCAAAATTCTGCTTACAAGGGCGTGTTCGAAGTTCTGTAACAATCAAGAAGTGAGACTTGCTTGTTGATTTTATGATTGACCACCATCAAACCAAATCTATGAGTACTGTTTATGTATTGGGAAGTAAAAAGAGAAGCTAGATACAGAGAAGAAAACACAGATAATTAGGTTTGCTATAGTTCTAGAGATTTGTGGTGGCTTAAAACTCTAGTTTCATGATTTAATTAGTTGTTTGGATGTTATGTCAATAAATTCAAAACTAATTAAAATATAATTAATAGCGTATCAAAAAAAAAGAGAGAGAATTAGTAATTTAGGAGAATATTAAGACACTGGTCACTTGGAAATGGAAAATTCAATTCACTATTTCAAGGCCATCTGCAGAAACCGTATACAAAACACTAGCAACAGCTCGTTATAAAGTTGTATGACTTGTGGGCGTGCTCAAGGAGCTGCGGATTGCAAACATAGATCCAGAAGTGATGCATTTTGATCGTAAACAGCGATTCATTTGGGAACCAGTCCAATATTTCATGAAAAAATTAAACAATTTGAGATAGATTATCATTTTAAAATAGAAAAGTTGAAGCGAAGACTAGTTAGACTTCAAAATGTTAGGTCCAATGAACGACTAGCAGACATCTAGACAAAACCTCAGATACTGTGAAAGAATATTAAGCAAATTCCAAACTTGCAGGGAGAGTGTGGAGAATGTGTGTGTTTTTTTTTTTTTTTTTAAATTATCATCTTCTGCCGCCCAATTCAGTGTTTGTAACTGTCTCTCTCAATACAAGTGTCTCATCTGGGACTCAAATTCGAAAGCTAGAGGGATCTAGTGGGCCCTTACATCTTTAGACTAACTCTGTTGTTTTTTTTTTTGTTTTTTTTATCCACCCGGTTCACAAAAACCTTTGGTTTCAACTAATCCAAATTTTTCCCGAGTTGAGCCCACATTCTAAGGGAAGAGCTCCCAACATCATTTTTTCAATTTTCACGTTTTGAACCAAGGAGGTAATTAAGAGAAACACCTTGCCACTTACTCAATGGATTTTGGTAACTCTATGTCAGTAATGAGAGTTTTTGATGTGTATATATAATGAAAGTTAATAAAGTATGATTTTATTATCTGTATATAGCGAGGGTGTGTATTGTAGGATTGGGCCATTATTAGAGTTTAGGCCCAGAATAGGTGTATATCTATGGACTCCCTTCATTTAGTCATGTTAGCACCGGGAGGTTCAAAATAAGAAGCGCCGACTAACGTATATCTCATCATTGTTACAATTACACAAAATCCCCAAAATATAATCTTGTACATTTTCATGAGAAAAGCAAGAGACTTGCCAAAAGGGGAAAAAAAGTAAATGTACTCTTTAAAGCAAGATGACATGAAGGTTATACTAGAACTAGAAACATAATCAATGGAATGAAAATAAGAATTCGTGGGAGGCAAAACATCAGTGTGCTGTCTTCGGTTGTTACAATCTAAGAATCTTTTTCCTATCCATAATTAGCATTTTGCAAAGACTGATTTATGGAGGACCATCTTGTCATCTTTAGGCTGCATTTGGTTCCAGAAATAAGCTACTGAAGATTTACTATGCACAAACACATCAGACATTCCAATCACTGTAATTATGGACTAATGGTCTCCATATCAATCATCACTTTTGTAAATTGGCCGAGATAAGGCGGATTTCGTCTTTGAAATATAGGATCAGGGATTCCCATATGAGGAAACAAAAGAGATGCTACCTTCCTGTATCTGTAATGTTAGACTTGAAACTCTGGAAGCCTGATTTCATAGTTTGCCATGTTGAAGCCAAACCTGAAGATAACACCCCAGAGGCTTTGTCAGAATCAGTATCGCCTCCATCAAGTAACGGAACCTTAGTGGAGGCTATACTGTTGTCTTCTGGTCTTAATCTAGATGTTTGTCCATTCTTCTCTCTTACAGCAGCATACTTGTTGCTGATGGCTTCCTTGCTCAAACTATATTTTCTTGTCTCATCCTTCCTAGTTCTGGATGGATTTCCATTCATTTTTTCAAGTAAATAGGAATTTTCCCTCATTTCTACACCATTCCTCTCCTGAACAACGTACATTTATGAGTAAATTAAGCTCTAACAAGACATGGTATAAATCGGATTAAAACTGTGAAAGTTCCACATACCAAGAGACTGTTGCCAGATTCAACATCTATACCGTTGGCATTCTTTGTCAATGGAACAACTTGCTCGCCAACTTCGGACCCATGTTCAAGCAAAAACCTCTCTGAAAATAACAGGGTTTAATAATCAAGCACAAATCAATACCGGAAATTACTAGAATGTACATCGATTTGTGTATGATGCAATTCTGATATGGTAATAACACAAACCCAAGTTAGCCAAGCTTGAAAGGTGTTGGCTAGAATACCTTTTTTTAAGATAACTAATCCTGTTGGATTAAAACCATCCATATCTTCAGCTTCAGTCTCAAAAATATATCTCTTCCAGCTCCCCATAAATTCAAATACTCGATTGAAGAAGTTGCTTGCAACCAAAAGGGTGTATATAACCATTATAAGCGCATAGATTTTGTTAAACTGATCACCAAAGAAAGGCACAGCATGGTTGATGTTCCCCATTTGCTGCAATCATAAGTCCCATGATGCAAACACTTAAACGTAATTTTAAGACGAGAAAAGGTCAAACAACATTCTGATGCAAAACTTCCCATATTGAAATGTTGTGCTCAAAGTCAAGTAACCAGGCATGAATACAAATTAGAGACAGCAAATAGACACAAGACACCTTAAAATGGCTAGAAAATAATAGACTATCTTCTGCCTAGAACAATAAAGTAAACGAGAAATGAATTAAAAAAACAGAGAACTAGAGTTGGGTAATGCAGTTTGCGTTTTCTCACATCATGTTGAGCAAATGGCAATTTAGTGTTATTGGAGAAGTGGGCTGATTATATAGTCAACCAAGATAAGCAAGAAAAATATTTATAAAAAAAACACATAATTCTTTGGAATAAAGAGGCCACTTCATTGAATTAGGATTTATAAGACAAATAACCATGAAAGATGTGAACCGAAAAAATACCTGTTCAAATACAGTAGTTTTATCATAACCAAGGGAAATGAGATTGAGGAAGTTATATGAAACAGGGGGAGCATACCGAGCAACCATCCTGGGAGCAAGCAGAGATAAAACATGCATTTTATTCTCAAGACAGCATTAGTTATTCAAAAAGCAAAAAGAAAAACTTACGAGCATATCATAAGCAAGCTAACTGAGCTGGTCTGTCTGGGTGTCAATGAGTAGAACATCAACCTTCCAATTCTGAATAAGGAGTAGTATGTGCAGATGCACATGTACATGAGAGGAACAAACGAAAATGCCTAGCAAAAAATAGAACATATGTTAGTACATGCACCATCCGTACTTTAGCCCGTGGATGCTGTATGGTGAGGGCGACATTGAAGCGAGATTCAAAGAGCAACTAGCACTTGTTCTAATTATAGTCAAGGCTAATCATTTCATCCACCAAAGATGCATTATCTAAAAATATGATTGAATGAATTAGAATGAAATTTCATCTGCTGAAGAAACATGGGAGAACCAGCCACCAATACTAGAAGAAATGTACATATGCACTTCACCAATACACATAAAATGCATATAATTCTAATGATACCGAATATGAAATACAAGATATTAAAGCTTCTTGAACATGTCCATGTGTAAAACAACATAGTTGTGCTAGGTAGGAGTGGAAATGGGAAGCAGGAAAATGGAATATTGATAAGTTACATTATGCAGAAATGATAGTAACTTTCCCTGTCTATTTTCACTCTTACCAGGAAAACCATGAGTCTAAGAAAGTTAGGCTCACCTGCACAAACACCTCATGCGTTCCCATGGATTTTATAAGAAATGAGAAAAGAGACAGATCAACACCAGGCAGAAGAGTTGCCTCAGCTAAAAGAATTGCAACAGACAGAATACCAAGTGAAGCAGCCAACCCTTTCTCAACGTAATTTCTTAAAACGCATCGCCAGAAATATTCTGCAAAGAAGTGCAATTAATTCCCCAACCCAAAATGCTATTACTCATTGAATAAAGGAGGCATGGAATAAACCTTGCATGATGAAGTAGTACATTATTTGACACAACAAAATGTCGACATAAGCAAGAAGATAATGAAGAACATCTTTAAACACAATAAATGCAAAAGTATGTGGGTATTTGATTACAAGACCAAATAGAAAAATATAATACGTAAGTACTATTTAGAAGTCATTCCCACAAGAACCAACAAACAGGAAGAATATGGAGCATTGTGATACATGTTAGTTTGGCAGGGGAAAATGGGATTAGTAAATATGCAAGTAGTTATATGATTTTCGGTAGTCGGAGTTACCTGACTTAGCTCTCAATATACCAGAATGGAGCAAGTTCACAAGAGAAGAATTGGCAAAGATACAGAAATACAGGATTCAACAAAAACCTCCAAGTAAAAGCCGGCTCTTATTTTGTCAAGTAGTTACTCTAAAACCATCTAGTCATTTCTGTTATTTACTAACTAATCCCACTTCGAGCTGTCACAACATGAATCACATTATGTGAGTCTCAAAATCTCATAATGCAGAATCGGTACAATGTGGATGTGTGTGGGACATTTAGGAAAATTACTTTATACAAGTGAAGAAACACCAAAAGTCTAAAACAGTAACTCCAAATATTATTCCTGATGCAGCAGAACAAACAGATCAGTAATCTGCCTATTACCTAAAGAATCAAAGAAGGACCTTAACTTGCCAGTCCGAGCAGGTCTAATGCTTGAAATATATTTCCTGAAAGTAGAGAACAAAACATCAAGGTGAGCTGGAATAACCTGTAATACATGATATTAATGTTGGTCCCCAAAAACCAAACCAAAAAGGACAGGAGGAAAAAAACATCACTAGAAGCATACCATCCAGTTAAGCTGTGGCGCTCATAATTCTTCATGGTCTCCTCCAGTTCAAGAGCTTCCCGTACATAAGCTAAATACTCACTGCAAATAAACTTTAGTTATGGCTAAAAAGAAATTTTAAGCAGTCATCATTGTTAAAAAAGACACATAAAAAACCTTTAACTAATAACCAAGCATTCATACAATTACTAGAAGATAGCACTGGTTTGGGACACCACCAATGACAAGAACTTCGTTTTGTGATTCATCATTGGTTCTATGGATGATGTAAGAACTGAAATATTCTAGTTGCATGACAGAATTTCTTTCAACAATTCATCTCATCAATAATCATTCTGTAAGAGGCAAGAACAAATATATTGCCTCATTTGATAACATTTTAGAGACAGTTGTTACGGAGGCTAAGAAGTGAAGCTGAATTCCTTTTTTGTTCAAGTCAATTTTATAAGAGAAATTAACGAGTCAGAGTAAAATTATTACCAGAGTTATAAAATTCTTTGGTTTATATAGAAGATAAAAATAATCTTTGAAAAGAAAGAAAAAAAATAACTAAATAAATAAAATTATGGGTATATGCAATGTAAGAAAATACAAAGAAATAAAATGTTTAACATCCTGTCATCAGTTTGATAAAAGCCTATTAATTTAACATGAAGAAGAAAGAAAATAAAGATTGCTTCATTAAGCATTAATCCACATACAAATAATATAACCATGAAAATGATGTAAAGAATTTAAGATAAAGACAAACATATTTTTAGAGAATACAAACAACCCTTAAAAGACTAACTGATTATTTGCTTACCTGTTATACCTGTAGTACCCCTCTCGAGCTAACCTAAGTTGACGCCTTAGGGTTGCCATTGACTTTTCATCAGTATCATAATACATATCGTTTTCTGCCAATCTGCCAACTTGTGGTTTGAAGGATGGGTCTTCCCTAAACTGAAAAATTGAAATTTATGTCTAAATCATTACAAAGAAAATCTGGTTCAACAAACAAAATCAAGCTCTTTACCATTTGAGTCAAGAAATTATCAATAACATCCATATAAGGTCTCAAAGGATCACGGTTGGACATCTGATTATTTGTAGCTTGAGCAACCTATAAAAATTGAATCATAATTAGGCTCTCTAAGATATTTTTCTTTGGGAACTTTGAAAAACAGTACAACAAGATTCTACCCAGCAACATGAACAAAAAAGTTACACAATGCAATCTTCCATAGTCCATACAAAGTAAAACAGATCAAATCCAAATTAGCACAGTATACTTTAACAATATACTAATAACGGGTAGTCTGTTCGTCACAAAAAGGGAATCAAATTCCAATGCACAAAAAAATAAGATATGCAATATCTATTATATCCTTGTTATCATTATCGACAGTATCTATTCTCGTTTATTACTCATTCTATCCAGGGACATGAGACTCATGTTCTTCCTTTTTCATTCCTTCCCTTCCCATGCCCAACATAATAGTTCCAAATAGTACATTAAAACTGCCAAACATCTCTAAAAGTAACACTTTCTTTGAGACGAAATGATCATATAAAATTGTGTCACCCTACTAGAAATTTCAAATTCGCTGGCACAAATTTCCCTTGAAGACTTACCGTTACTAAACAAATATAATCAATCTGCCATTACCTTTGAAGAATGATGCCTAGACAATTAATAGTTCAGCATATAAATAGTTTCGAAATGCAAGTAATAGATTTGAGAGGAACTAAAAGTCAAACAAAATTAGAGAGCATCCACATTCAGAATGTAAAAGCAAAAGGGAAAAAACTATCAAATAAATTTGACGACTTAAGTAAATTACTTACAGAAATAGCATTTGAAAGTTCTTGGTGAGCATCGTCAAGTTTGACAGCCATTTTTGCAATTTTATGAGAAAGAACTTTCTGGCGAGTGGTCCAGTCAGCATTTCTCCATATGCTTTTAGGAATTTCACTTAAACCATAGCCAAGAAGAAATGCACCAGTAACAAGTCCAAAAGTATTAGAGCAAGCCATGGCCAATCCCAAAAGATCACCCCTCCTGTATATAAAAATGTCAAGAAAGAGAGAGAGAGAGGCTTCATAAACTAACATGAAAAGCTCACACACAGTCACACACAAATGAAAAGGGTACAACACATGCACAGCACTAATAGATGAGTTCTGTGTTACAGTGGAGGCCTCTTAAAAAGTGATGAGCGTAGATCTCATCATCCACAAGAACAAAAACGAGAAAAAGGTAGTTTTAAGCTACAAAGCACCGATACTCTAAAAAAAAAGTTCCAATGTATCGCACACGCATATTGGTAATGTATCGGAAATGCGGTGTCGGAATAAGCATAAGAATCAAGCCAATATTATTTGAAGTAACGAATTGACATCCTATATGGGAAGCATCGTATCGGAATCGGTGCTTCATAGGTTTTAAGTATGCACAAGCTTGAATGCCATCCTATATCAGTCGTACCAAAGCATGCTGCGGGAAAGTAAATAGTATAAACTAAAATATGTCAAAGTTACTGTAAATAAACAAGAAGAAATTTGTAACAATGTTCCCCTTTATGAGGAAATCACGATGCTCTTCAGGTGAAGATCAAAAGCTTTAGCCAAAAACAAATGAAAAATTGCAGGCAGCAATAACTTTGAGCTAATGTCATGCAGACAAAACAAAATCTGCACCAAGACAAATCAAGGTTTAAGGTATGAATACAAACCATGTCTTGCGCATCATAATGAGAAAAATGAGTCCAATAAGGCCAACTGCACCAACAACTAGATAGAAGACCAAGTTAACATGTAAACTAGTCTTCAATCTTTCTGATACAGTAAAGTCACCAGCATCTTCAAAACCCTGGATAAGCGGAACCACAGCCCTGTTTATGATGACATAAGTTAAATAGATGAGGAAATGCATCTGCAATCTGTTAGCATAAATTAAAAGTATCTCCATGCAACAATCACACCAAGTATATGAGTAAATATATAAGAACATAGAGCACCACGTACAACAAGGAAATCAATCAAATTACCATGGTGCTTGTGGTACATATAGAAGGCCACCTGAATTTTGATAATATGTGCAACAAACAGCGATATAGACAACCGTATAGTATAAATGTTCTACAGCACTTGTTCCAATAGAGTTGAATTTAATGTTTTCCAACGTAGGATAATGAAAACATGCATGAATGCTTTGTGTCACTGTGTGCGGCTGAAATTCAACATGTGAGTCATAGACCGTTCTGCTTAAACTAGACCAATTTTGATAAGTTTTATACTGTGGTGAGGAATTAATATGATGCAACTTATTTGCTTTCCATATGAGGAAGTGATAGTGATTCAAGCATATAATGACTCAAAGTAAGCAACTAAGCATACCAAGTGAGCAAAAACGTACTCCAATACGACCAGCTCCAAAGGTATGAAATACTTCCATTCTCATGGCGAGAAGAGATCGTCTGTATGCAAGAAATTCAAATAATATCAAGAATTAAATCATGCGTATGGTTTCAAGCATGGAATTGCAGTATAAAATAAGCAATAACCCGAAGAGGATGAGAAGGAGGGAGGAGATAGTACCTCCCAGATGTCAGCAGGCACAAGGATGATAATGGAGAGGGAACAGAACCAGGCATATCCAACGGTGAGAAGCACATAGCGAGGGACGTGTGGACCGGAGAAATACCTGAGGGTGAAGAAGATCAAGCATAGTGTCAGAGGAAGCGATATAAGGTAAAACACCCACATCTGTTCCTCCGCAATCACACAAACGCAGCTGGAAAATCAAGGAGGAAAATGGCGCTCTAAGAATACTGATTTTTTTTTTTTTAACAATAAGAATACTGATTTAAAGATAAAGATTCTTCCTCAGACTTCACCACCACGGCAAATCGCCCAGACATACCTCAAGTCTGGACTGCTTGTTTTGTTTTTTGCTTCGTCAAAACGATCCCGTAGCTGTACAACTACAAGTTTAATAAAATTATATTTTATAGTTTATTTCTTAATACTAAAATTGAAATGTGTTGACATCTAATATGGCCAGTGGCCACGCTCAGGTGTCAATGTTAGGTAGGAGTATAACTTATGGGAAACAAACTTTTTGAGCAAAAAAAAGGGAAAGAAACTCAGTGTCGGGTTCTTTTTTCTTTTGATACATAAAAGTTGGAGGGGTTCGATGTCAGTCCCCCACCAAGGCCAAGGTACGGCCCTAGGCTCTTTGAACACTTAATGGGGACTTACGAAATCGCCTACCAAAGGAGTCCCAGCGACAGCAATGGAGATCGAACACACATCCTTTAAAACTTGACCACATTTATTATCATCTATGCCAACTTCTTTCGGCTCAGTGTCGGGTTTTGTTCTATAAGAAACCCATACCATACTCTTTGAGCTCTAGGAAGGCCCAACCTCATTTGGGCCCAATCTGGTTATTGTGGGTCGACATTTTGGTTATCTTTGTACTTTTCATTTTAGGCCAGAAGGCTATATCTGAATTCATACGTTGAAAATAGATTTTATTATCCAACTCAAGATAAGATTTTATTTTATGGGAGGGCTTTGTTGTTTTGGTCCAACATGCGGCTTTGTTGATGGGTAATATGTAAATATATCTATAAGCATTCTTTAATCTCGAAGGCTTACCAGTCATTGTTGAAACCTTGAGACCCAATTCATCCAAAATTTTGTGTAAAAAAAAAAAAGATTTTATCAGTTAAAGTTAAAATCGATTTCTTTTTCCTATATTAAGTGTTTAAGTTGCTTTAAACTCACTTCAAATCCTTGTACTAAAAATGAGTTTTCTTTCGGTCATAAGTTTTGTTTTGGTCTTTACACTAAGTTGTATCATTCCTAATAAGTATTTCATGTCAATATTAACGGTATTACTGCCACATTAACAAATTTAACACCGTTAAGTGCATAACCAAATTTTTATAAAACTATATGAATTAATGATTTAGATGGCATAAAATATGCAAACAAAACATATCGAAAATAAAGTGTAGGGATCAAAATCAAAACTAGTTAACACAAATAGGAAAGAGTGAGTTTAATTCTAAAATTAATTGAATCCAAAAAGAATACTCTTACCCACACTTGATTCAAGTTAGACCTTGTTTGTTACAGGGAAGATATGAGGAAGGAAGTGAAAGGAAAGGAAGTGAAAAGAAGATTACGAGGAAACTTTAAAAGTTAAACTGTTTGTTATAACAGGGAATGAAATGTAAGTTGAGGGAAAATAAAATGTTTGGTAAAAAGAATTGGGTGTTGGTTAAGTAGGAAGATGGGGTGAAATTCTCACAATGCCTCTGGAAGAATAGACATGGAAATTGGACTTGTCAAATGCAACAAAAAACGAAACAGAACCTTGGACATGACAACAACATAAGGCACAGTCAGATAAATGGACATCAATGATACAAAGTGAATTGTAGGGTGAAAGGAAATGAAATGAGGGAAATTTGTCTTCTCAAATGCTACATAAAAATTCATTGGCAACTTGTTCACAAGGTCCCTCATGCACCCAAAAATAATAGCCTCAAATCCACTAGTGCTGGTGAGGGAGACTTGGAGATAAGAAATTTTGAATATACAAAAGATATTCATACTGGTCAAATAGAATATACATAATTCATCACTTTTCACATGACAGAAAAACACAATAGTTGAAGTTCGAACGAAACAACAAAGTTCGAACTCCCATGAAAGCATGGAACCCATGTCAGAAACAGTGAAGCATCTTACCTAAATTTAATTTCGACAGAACTGACCTCAATTGCAGCTTCTTCAACCTGGGTTCAACTTCTCCTTCGACTCCAACAGTTCCAAACTTTAGTTGACCTAGGTTCAACTAAAGTTTTGTCCAGGGTCTTTTTGGTCCGAAAATTTTATCCTCCCCACAACTTGTCAACATTACCACCTATTTTAGAGGGAACCAATTCTTGTGCGGACATGGGAAGTTTGGACCTTGAAGGAAGATGCTTCTACCAAACAGACTTTTTTGGGTGAAAGATTGTCATCTTCCTTTCCCTAAGTCCAACTTCCCTGTAACAAACAAGGCCTTATAGTGGAAGTGATCACAGGAATGAGTAGTTGATATACATAGGGAAGAGGGTCGATCTAGGCAGGTTGGCTCCATTGTTAAATTGTGTCCATAACTAACTTCTGATCTTAGTTTTAAATATAAGACTTATTTTTTTTATGTTTTGATATTTTTATAAAAAAATTTATCTCTATTAATACTCCTTCAATTATAATTAAGTAAAAGAGAAATGAAGAGAAATAATAAACATGATTATGGTGTTTTAAAAAAACTAAATCATATTAACTAACTTCATTAATCTAATCAAATTAAGTAAATATATCTTATAAGATATACGGGAAGGGTTATTGTATATGAAATCAATTTTGAACTTAAGATTCCAGCAAAATATGTTCCACCAATAAACTCCAAGGTGGTCCTATTTCACGTGAGACCATGGAGAGACTCCTAAATCAAGATAATAATGTAGCATAGAGGGGAATACTACAGTGTACATTAAATTCTGAGAACAAAGAGTTCACAAGATGACGAAATTCGAAGCTTCATTCCCTTAAATTTCTTCATCATTATATTCATTCAAGTTCATCCTTCTGCTCAAGCAAAAAATAAAAAAAATAAAAAATAATCCTTTAGATCATATTTATAAGATAAATAGAGATTATTTTCTTTTTGTTGCTCAGTTAGCTATGTCATTTATTTTTATTACTATATTTTCTAATAAACTCTTATTAATTTTTTACATAAAAATTAGTTGAGCTAGGCCTTGTGGCTAACAAGGTTGGAACATACCTCCAAATTCGACGAATGTTTACGAATATATTTATAAATCACTTACCAACAAGATCCTCAAATTTATAATAGGATTTGAACTCATAATCTTATAGGTTTTGAGTCAAGGACTTACCATTTTGACCAGCATTTATTGACTAACCCTCATTATATTATGTTGATGCACTCTTTTGCTCCCCTCTAGACTTTCTAAAATATGCTCTCAGGATGGATGTAGGGACCTGAGCTCTTTCGGCCTTTCATGTCTTTGTTTCTTGATATTGAAAGAAAAAGTCACTTTCAGTTACTTCATTTAAATCAAAGAAGATTATTAAATTATTAAATTTATCAATTTTAACTCTGTTCAAATGTGTCTCATCTTTCTGTGTTTCCAATATGTACCCCCAAGATAATTAATAACTCTCAAGGTGATTTATATTATGGAGCAAGGATCAATCCTGAAAAAGGCCTATATTTTGGATTGGAGAGATTAATTTTTAAAATTCTAGACTAGATTAATGAATTTTTTAAGGATTTTCATGCATATTTAGAATATGACTGACTTACTAAAGTACCTATATATGTGCACTAGCCTAGCTAACTAGTTTTTTTCAGCTGACTGTTATGTTAGTTGTAGAAACCATCACTAATGCAACCTTAATTACATTACACATCAAATTCATCATAGAGAGGAAGAGAAGAGATCAATTATATGAGAGAGCTTTTTCAAAAGGATAAGAGCAATATTCTATGTGTTATGTTCAAATTTCTTACTCCTTCAATCCCACATTCCATATATATAGTATATATATGGTCACATAGGAATAGATATCACTCATAACCGTATGTAAGGGTGTTCACGGGACAAGAACAAGACAAGCCTATTCCGCATGTTGTCCCACAAAAAGTACAGGACATCATAACTGTTACGTGTCCCGTCCCGTTCTCACTGGTACTAGCGATGGGAATGGGAATGAGACGTCCCTTTTCTTTTAGGATCTTGACCATCAATTTTTTCCTCTTTTCTAAACTTATAAAAACTGAAATGTATGGGTATGAGTTGGACACTAAACTTAGATGGTTGAGATTATATAATACAAATATGTAATCATTTTTTTTTTATCATTTTTAGATGGAAAGCATACTAAAAAAATAAGTTATAATTAAAATTTAAACTTAATAAAAGCGATGGTTAGAAATATTTATAGTATTTTGTAGAGAATTAGTCAAGCAAGTGCAAGAGAGACGAGAAAGAGTGGAGAGAGCAAATACAATGACACCCCTATGAGTGACTATGAGGGTTTTCTTAAATATTTTTAGTATTTTGTGTTAAATTATGACTAAAATCTATCTAAAAAGGATTATATGATAATATCTTTTCATATAACTAATATCTTTTTAAAAACATTAGTTATATCTTCAACTTTTTACATATTTTGGTAAAAAATAAAAACATTATATATACATGCATGCATACATACATACATATGTACATATGTATATGTATATATGCCGGCGGGTGCACACATATATTTATATGGGTGTACACACAAGTATGTTCATATGCACACACACATATTAAACTAATAACAACTCCGGGATGTGACAAAAAGTTGGGATGGAACAAAACTCGTATCATATATTGTCTCATCTCAATAATAATTTTGTCTCTTCTCACTTTTTGTCATCCCGAATTGTTTCAGGATGGGACTGTCTCATCTCAAAATAACTAGGATCTGAACAAGATAAGTGAGGTGGGATAGAAGCGAACACCCCTAACTGCACAGTCGCATAGTAATAGATGTAACTCTTAAATTATAAAGAAAAATATCTCTTTGTAAACCTATGTTTCTCCATATTTACGTAATATACCCTCATGAATTAGGCTTTGGCCCTAATCTACCAATGGTGTACTAGATATATTTTAACAAATTTTAAGGTTCTTTTCAGTTTTGAAAAAAGTGATTTATATGTTAGGGTAATATGCACACAAATGTATAATGGCTTGCAAAAGATGATACAATATACATAGAAATAAAGAAAAGGTTATTTATAAATGATGCATCATACATACTCATTTCAGGAGTCTTCCCCCCACCCCACTTTATGCCTTTCATCCTTCCTCTTTTGACTCAGAGGTGCATGGATGCACTTTGGAAGATTCTCAAAATCACGCCCAGCAAAAAGTCTTCCACTACCTCAATCCTCCCATGGCTGCTTTGCTTTTTATTTTGAGACATAATAGTCCTAATTGCTTGCTTTCACTTTCTTTCCTCAAGCCAATATTTCCTTCTCACACTTCTCAAGCCAGTTAAGACGAATTTATTGAAAAGAATTGTTAAAAAAAACTAGATAAATATCAGTTACTATTAGTTGACGTACAACAAGTTTTCAAAAGCTATACTTGTATTTTTTTATTTTTGGGCTAAAGGGGCAATTTTAGTAAAAAAGTTTTCTAGCATAAGTATCTAATATAATTAAATTTTAAAGGTGTAAAAGCAGGCAATAATATTTTTAACATATGTTTTGAACCAATATATATAGTATTGTATTTCTATATAACTACACAGCTCATTGATAATAATATACTTCAATTTGATTATTTTGATGCATATTCAAAGTCATTACAAAGAAAAATCCCAAGAGATCCATGATCAAAGTACATAAAGATCACATTGCAGTTATTTGTGATGTTTAGGGGATAAAATGAAGTGAATAAAATCAATTTGAAAGGAATGTAATGACAAGTGCATTATAAAACAAAATAATGAATAATTATGATATTTTTAGTATTTTTCTTAATTGTTCCGTACTATTTAAGCATCCATAAATTTCATCGGCACTATATAAAATTTACACACATTACAAAAACGATTTTGTCCAACGAATCAAAGTTAACCTCACATATTCATAAAAGTTAAATAAATTCTTATTCTTTAATTTTAATTTAAATGTGACATAAGTATATTATTTTTCTTTCACAAATGTCACATAAAACTAATTTGATTCCAATATATCTCATATCATGTATCATGTCATGGTTAATATATGAAACTTACACATCATATGAGATGTGTAAGTTATACAAAAGTTTCATCCTACCATTATGTTATTGTTCACTTTATCTTTTTCTCTCTCATCACGGTGAATAGTAACATAATGATGGGATGTGACTTTTGCTCCAAAATGGTAACCACGTGTGTATTTTTACTCTAAAAAAACATATGGTGCTGGGCGCTCTCGGAGGTAAAACACATATATATTTTTTCTCCTTTACCCTTTTACAAAAGAACCATTTATACAAGTGATATGATTTGTATTTGATAAGATTCGTATAAAGTGCTATGATTTCTTGTCATACAAATACAAAAAAAAAAAAATTAAATAAATGATATGACTTCTGGTTATCTGATCGATGGTGCTTTTGTCGTTAAAGTGATCAATTAAACTAGGTCCTAATTAATTATGCAGTTTAGGGTCAACCTAGGTCATTCTCCCAAGGAGCAAGCTGTGGGTTTTCTTTAGGACTAATTTTCAAGTGATAAAAGATGCAGTAGAATGTAAATGGACCTAAACTAGAATGCAAAATACTACTACCTATATGCAATTAACTAACTAAATGTAATAATGCAATTGACTCTTAAACCTATATGAGAATGAGACTAATCTATATGAGTTGAACGCATTTTTTGGGGGGTTTTCTTATGAGAAAATAATTAAAATCCTAATAAAAAATATTGATTAAAAGCAAATAAAATAATAAGATTTAATTCAGTGATGATCATGAAGGGGACAACTTAGGAATTGCATGGAGTTAACTTTCTTAGCCTAAATCAATTAATTAGACCCAAGGGAGATTAATAAATTTAATTACCCAATTGAACATGGGAAACCCTCTAGTTCATTAACACATATTTCACTAGAAAACTCATAATGAAATAAGCGGTGGCTAATTAAACCCATTAAAAACCAAACACAAAATAATTTTGGAAATCTTGTTTACAATTATCTAATTGAACAACCAGATAATTCATCAACCTAATTAAACAATTAAGGTGATAAACCAAATTAACAATTAAATTAATAACGAAAACTCAGTCACTAATTTAATTGACAATCCAAAGGTTGCAAACAAGAGTCCAACAATAAGCATAAAACTTCGAATTACCAGTCTAATCCAGAAGAAATAAGTTTACAATCTAAAACTAGATTGTTCTCAATTAACACAACTCAGAATCATTTAAAACTAAATTATTTCAAGTCTTGAATTAAAAAGATAAAAAGAACAAAACTCCCTTGTGGTCTTCAAGAATAAGCCCTAGGCCTTAGCCTCCTTCATGCTCCTCCCAAATTGCCTCCTAAATGGCTTAAGTTGTCATGATATTTCCCTCACCAAGATTTAAACACATCACAGCCGCCATTGGAACAGCTTGTATGCGTTGAATAATTGTCGGATGGGATGCTGCGTGTGTACGTGTGACTGGAAGGGAAAAGATGAATTGATTATTGGATGTATGTGGGGTCCCGTGATTATACGTGAGAGATGGAGAATGAATAATTGATCAATTCAATCCTTGCCGCCTCTGCGTCTATTCCCCAGCGTCTCGTCTTCAGCTCTTCGGTTTGCGGCGTTTTTTTCAATTCTTTCTCGCGGCGCCTCAGCGTGATGCCCTCAAAACCTAGCAGCTAGGTTAATTAAAGGGGAGGAAGAGAGGGCTTTTTAGAGTATTAACTTGAGCCCAATAAAATTCAAGTAGTCCCCTAAAATTTCACCATTGGATTTCTTTTAGCTATCCTGAAAAATCCTGCACCATAGGATCTTATAAAATCACTATCTATCATATATCAAGAGATATTATTTAATCAGAATATTAATAATTTAATAATTTAAGCTCAATATCTTATAATTAATTCATATTTATATTATTTCCTAAAATAGGCTAACAATCTAAATATTATCTAATAATTCCAAATTAGCCTAGAATAATCCCCAAAATAAATGAAATAAGGTGGGATAAAATATATAAAATTGGGATTTATCATTATCCAATAAAATTAAGGGTAAAGAAACAAAAAAAACACATGTGCTTTACCTTCAGAAGTGCCCATCACTATCTGCTTTTTTTTGGAAGCAAAAATACACATTTGGTTACCATTTTAGAGTAAAAGTCGCATCCCACCGTTATGTTATTGTTCATCGTAATGAAAGAGAAAGAGATGAAGTGAACCGTAACATAACGGCGGTGAACAGTAATATAACGGTGAGATGTGACTTTTGCTCTAAAATGGTAACCACGTATGTATTTTTACTCCCAAAAAAAGCATATAGTGATGGGCGTTCTTGAGGATAAAGTACATGTGTATTTTTACTCATTTATCCTAAAATTAAAATATCAATGCACACACATAATGGATAGTTACAAACATATATAACAATAAAACTTAAAATTTAAATAATAAAATTAGAAACACAAGTATAGGATAAAATACGGATAAAAAATAAATTATTATAAGTTAATATAATGAATAATATTAATCTTCAAGCACCCATGAAACAATAAGATATACAAAAATAATGTGAAATAAACGACAACATAAATCCATAAATGAATATAGGGTAAGAGAGATGGAGAAAGAAACTCATAACCACATTGTAACACAATGTATAAAATATATGTTTTAATGCACACATATATCACAGAAACTATAAAAACATTAAGCGAATATTCAAGGCAATTATATAACATAATGCTTGCTATATATATAAACAATAAATTATTATGCAAATATAAATGTGAAAGCTAATGGAAACAGTAACAAAAAGAACCACATTATCAAAATTAAAGATACAAAATAAAGATATAAAAGAAACTGTAAGAGAGTAAAAATAGAATAATATAAAATAAAGATAACACATCTATAATATGATGATGAGGACCAAATCAAAATGCATATAAAAGAATAACAAAAAATAAACAACATAATGTGTAGCAAAGGTATAAGGTATTAAAATTGCACATAAAATTGGGTAAAAGGGATAAATGGGTAAAGGAAAGCTAACAGGGAGAATCATTATATGCCATAACAACATATTAATTTACGAAAAAAGCCTATGCCTCATATCTTCCATATAAATTCATGCTAATAACATGTTATGAAAATAAGGAAAATATAAGATATTGAAATGAAAGAAAGAAGAGAGAATTTTAGAGAAAGGGGGGCAATATATTATTTATTTGAATTCTTATAGTGTGTATCACAAAATCCTTTATTTATACTTTTATAAGCCTCTGACATCAACCAAAAGTTATATAGAATGAATAACAAAATGAATTCTTGTAACCAACACCTATTGGGATCGAGTGGTAAGGTACTCATTTTCCCTTAAATAAGGCCTCAATTAGAAGCTATGAATGGAACATGTGGCATTAGTAATTCTTTCCTATGACTAGGGTCGAATCCAGATTGATCTAGCCTGGATAAATCCTCCGAGTTAAAAAGAAATATGCTAAGATACCGAATAACTATGGAAAAATAAATGAATTCTTGTAAGTGTAAACAATGTAATTATTGAGTTATGAGAATAAAATTTTTTAAAAACTATTTATTAAAGATGTTATTAGCAGGGTTATTAAACCCGGACCGGACCGGCCAGTTCGGACCGGAAATCGATGAATCGGTCCCGGTAAGTCATAGAAACCGGAGTCAGGTTTTTCCCCTCTTCTTTTCTTCTTCTTCTTCAAGAGGAAATCGACTAGGATCTCAACTAGCGCACGCGCGCACACACACACACACAGAGAGAGAGAGAGAAAGAGAGAATGGACGGAGCTGTGCAATGAAGACGATGCGCGATGAAGACGATGAACATTCTCGTGCCTCTTGTTGTGCGCCTTCTTCTGCTGTGCCTCTCTTGTTGTTCATCAATTAAATAATAAATGACAAAAGAAGGACATGCTCATTTAATGAGAAGCAGGTGGATGGACGTCTCATACATGTCCTTTCATTTATAAAAAATCGTGCCTATTGTCTTTACTTTCTTCTAGCTTTTGAAATCTAATTAATATCATATAATAAATCTTAAATACTTAATTACCGGTTTAACTCCAGTTTGACACCGGTTTAACTCCGATCTAACCCGCTAACCCTTAACCCAGTATCTCGACCGGTTCAGTGACTAGTCCGGTTTTAATAACCTTGGTTATTAGTAAGATATAAAAAGTTAAAACTTAAGAGATTATGTGCATCCACGCCATTTAATATTTTCACTACAAACAATAAATTTTGCAATGAACAATTTTGAAGTAAGATGTTTTCAATTAAAAATGTATTTCATCCAGCTTTGATGGTGGGATTTTCATTATTATGTTTGGAATATTCCTATAGATTTGATGAACCGATGATCTCATGATCCGTAGACAAGGACCATTTGGGGAACCGATAGACAAATTCTCTGGACTAAAACACTTTTTTTTTTTTAAAAAAATAACGAATAAATACTAAATAAAATTTTAAAATCCCTAAATGACTATTAAAATTGTAAAACATGTAAGGGTGAGAGGGATCAAATTATGATTTTAAAATATTGAGAGAATTTACTATTATGTACTTTATTCCCTTTTCTCTCTCCTCTCCCTCTTCTACCATTGCAAGGAACACACACACACACTCTCTCTCTAATTTTTTTTTTAAAAATCTAGTTTAATAGTATATGAAAAGGTGAAATTTTTTTAAGGGATACTTGTTTGACAAGTCCCTAGAATCTCCTTCTCTATTTTCATAATCTTTATTTGAAAAAAAATTGGGTGTTTGAGTTAGAGTGAGAGGTTTTAAGTGACAAATTCGTAGTTTGGTTATAGATATGATAAAAGTACTGAAAAAAGGTTTTCTGATGATAAAAACAAGTTCTCAATTTGAGAACTTGCATTTATAGTAGGAGGTGAGATACAAGATCATGGTACAATATCTGGGTTTTGAGAAAGAAAAATGTGAACAAAAAATATACGATTTAACAAAAATCGTAATGAAGATAGCTAGTTCATTAATGAAATTAACAAGTTCAATAATAAGAATAAAAAGTTCATTTTTTAAAGGGAGCACATGTTACTGATGAAACTAAAATCTGATCGCCATTAACAGATTCTGTAATTGGAATAATAAGTTCAGTAATGAAAATAACAATTTCATTCTCCAGGGGAACACATTACTGAACTTGTTATTCCCCTAAAGATTGAATTTGCTAATTTTATTACTAAACTTGTTAATCTTATTAATAAACTTGTTATTCCTATACTAATTTTGTTAATGGTCCTTAGATTTTGGTTTTTCTATAGTGACATAAGTTCCACTTAATGAATGAATTTGTTAAACCCATCACTGAACTTGTTAATCCTATTAAAGAACATGTTATTCTCATTATAGCTTTTGTTAAATACCACATTTATTGTTCACTTTCCTCTTCCTCAAAACCTAAATACTATACATTTCGAATTTCAGGTGGTATTTTCTTTTTCTTTGATTAATTTTTGTGAGTATAAATAATAAATCAAATCAAATCGATTTAAACCTTCTCTTGGTTCATAGTCTAGGTTCTTACCTTAGATTCTTTGAGAAATCTTAAAAATCGCCTCCTCACGTGGGCTCTTCTCCATCTGTGAGTTTGAGTATACAGTTGAAGGAAGCTCCTTAGCTTTTGCGGAGGAAATGCTTGTTCTTGCCGATCAACTTCTCATACCACTAAGCTCCAGCTCACATTGAACCAAGTTGACAGGTATGATCTATACCTAATTGGATTCGAAGTCCTGCTTGAAGATCTATCCACACCGGTTTCCTCTAGCACCAAGCTAGGTAGTGATTGAAACCGGGGGGAGTTGGTGCTATTAAAAGAAGCAGAGAAAGAGGAGAGAGAAGAAAATATTGAGAAATAGAGGGAGGGCAGCATGTCAATCTTTTTTCTCAAACTTTGATATCTCATATTTCTACTTAAGTATTTGTTTGTCTTTTTTCTAATTTAATAGACATTTTAAAGTTTTACAATTTGAGCTAATATTTATAGGCCATTCCCCCCCTTTTTTTTAAAACAAGAAAATCACTTTTTGTTTTTATAAAAATATAAAATGAAACGAAATTTTCTCTCAACCTATTTTGTTGAAGGTTTAGACAGAATTTTAGAAAAATATAATTAAAAATGAGAAAAAAATGTTAAGAGAAAATTAAAAATATAATTAAAAATTTTAACTTGGATTTTATATAAAATCCAAGTTAAAATTAAAGTAAGAATTTGTGATTTTCAATTGTAACTAAATTACATTGAGTTAAGTTGTAAAATATGAAAGTGAAATTATCAATATAAAATCTAATATTATTAATAGAGATATAAATGTTACCATTCACTTTTACACTATGTTTGGTTTAAGGGAAGGGAAGGGAAGGGAAGGGGAGGGGAGGGAGTGGGAGGGAAAATGGAGAAAGAAATTTTTTCTCCCAATTTTACAAAATTATCTATAAAAATTTTTCATTATTCCTAAAATATACTCTTATTAAGAAAAAATATTCTTTTCATTAATCTGGTAAATCTCCACCAAACCCATTAAAATTTGTGCCTCAGCGTATTTTATTCATTCAATCAGAACCGAAAATCTTATTATCTTTTTCCCTGTATGTATTTTTCAAAAATTTTCCTAAGATTTGAAGTCCCGATTTTCCCCTTTCGCAAGTCACTTGAGATTTGAGGAGAAAGGAAAAGGAAGAAGAACCGAATCTATCGTATTCATCTCATTCCCTGCGTTGATATGTGATTCAGTATTTTTGCCATGGCGGATCGTGATTCTTACGGGCTGGGTCCTTGATTAGGTCAGTTTTTTTTTTTTCAAAAAACAATTTTAATAATCTTTACCCAGTTTTCGCTTGAATTCATTTTGGGATTTTTCATTTTCATTGTGGAGCTCCCCATTATTTCACTTCTCAATCCGAGATTTATCTTTAATTGACGAATCATTATAGGAGTGATTGCAAACAGTGTTCATTCGGACTTGAAGCTCTAGTGTAATCCGTTCGAGGTTGTGAAAACCATAGGCAATCATGGTTGCAAATCACTCTTAAACGACAGTTTAATTTCAGTTTATATATACTCCCTCCTCCACAGTATAGAGCAATTGCAGAAGCTACCGATTGCAGAAGAGTAGCTTGGTCCAAAATATAAGTCACTTGTACATAATTAATGCTCTTTTTTCAGTTTTGTTCTTGTAGTTAATGCTCATTTTTCAATTTTGATGGCTCTTTATATTTTCAAACACATTTTCCATTAAAGAGTAAGAGTGGAAAAAAATTTCAATGTAGGACCTATTTAATGAGTTAATTGTAATTTCTTGTTTCATGTGAATTAGTTAAAGTGCCCGGTATATTATGGTGGAGAAGCGTCTTTAAGTTCATTTAGACAACATTATGGATTAGTTCAAATGAATTAGAAAAGAGGTCTCTGTGCCTAAGAAAGTTGAATGTTGTGAAAAAAGAAATAAATCTAGCCCTTACTAATTTGCATACATATTTAACCGTGCCTACAGAGTTTATGGCCTCTAAGAAGTCCAGTTAAGTGAGGTTCCTGGACTAAGCAGGTGGTGACAAAATTCTTAGAAAGCTCTGGGGCCAATGTAACTTGGCCTGCTCCAGGTTTCATGGAGGAGGGGGTTGTGCAAGTGGTTGACAAGGTGAAGAGGGAATGGTATGAGACATACAGTAGAATGCAAGAGCATATAAAGGAAATTAGGGAATATGGGAAATTAGGGAGATCAGAGGAGAAAAATTCACTTCCCAGACTCAATGGGATTGCTCAGGATGGCTTGGCATTGCTTTCTTCCTTGCAGTTCAGACTTGATCTTCTTGCTCCACAGTTGCCCACGGATGAAGAGGTAGAATCTGCTACCACGGTGCTTGAATCCTGGAAAACCCAAAGCCAGAGGTATTTTATTTTATTGTCTCTATTTTATAACGGCAGTGCTCATATTGGGAATCTTAGTGCTATTACTTCTACTTTTAATAGAAAAGAAATGAAAATTTACCCCATGACCTCCCATTCCAGATGGTCAGTATAGGATATTGAGGAATTAATGGAATCTTATTGCTCTGATTTGTGTAATAAGTTATGAATTGAGTTATATGATGTCATGTTCTCTTGATTTCCATTGCTAATATCGAATATCTTATTCCTTCGTTACAGTTTGCGATTAAGTCTGAGGAATGCGAATTTGCAAGCAAAGGAAAACATGAGGAAAGCTGCTCAGGAGGAGGCAATTTACTTTGTCACCTTATCATTTGTCTGTTCATTTTGCTGGCCCCTTTCTTTTAAATGAATTGTTCAGATTATTATGTTCTTTGTTCTAGATTAAAATATAATCAGCTATTGGCTTATCAACCACCACTCTAGCGCTATGTAACAATGATGATAATTTTGTTGTATAATCTGTTCATTATCATGATCATTTATGTGTTAATTCGTAGTTCTCTAGAAGGATTTGTTGCACCACATTGTGAGTAACTTGTGCTGTTTTTGCATGATGCAGAGAGAACTACTCCTAGGTGGTGGTAGTGAGTCCACTGTTCGCAGACGCAACTTACAGTAAGTCATGGGGTGTGATATTCAGTTGGTGTCAACATGTGCTTGGTTGTTTTTGTATATTATGCCTTCTTGTACTGAAAAATTCAATTAGCTAGTGGGCTATGATGAATATTTCTAATTTATTTTCTAGAATGAAAGCTGGGATGACATCTGCTGCAGAGAGCATCACAGAAAGTCTTCGTAGAACTCGCCAGTTGATGGTTCAGGTCAGTGGCTAGGCTTCTCTCATTTATCATTTATCATAATCAAAGTATACTCATAATATCCTCTTTAAATAATATATCCTTATCTCTGCTTGATCATAGCCTCCATGACAAAATAAATAAACATACTCGTTATATTTATACAGGAGGTTGAAAGAAGCACAGGCACGCTTATGACTGTTGGTATGTATTTTTCCCACTCTCGACCTCCCTTCCTTGATGTATTTCATGAAAATAAATAAACGGCCTCATGTTTGCTTGGGCCTCCATCAGTAACCTTGAGCTTTTCTTTCTTTACTCCCATTTCCCTTTATTAAAAGACAAAATTAGGCCTTCTATTTTTTGCTATGATTTAGTGAGGTTGGCTTTGTGAACTGCTCAGGGATGTCAATTTAATCAATAACCTTGAGGATTATGTCACAACGGGGAAAAATTAAGAATAGATACTCTAGCTATGTTTTGATGGAGAAAAAAGTGAGGGGAAAATAGAGGGGAGGGGATACTAGGAAGAAAAACCTCCAAAAATGGTAAAACAATTTTCTATTTTTGGGAGTTTTCCTTCTTAGTTTTCTTTCCCCCTAATTTTCTCTCTCCATTAAAAAATAGGGTAAAGTTTTGCAAATTGCGCTACGAAGTGTGGCTGATTATATTATATAGGGGTTATCAAACAAGAGAGTTTTGTCAAACCTCTTGTAAACATTTAGCCATAAAATTGCTTCGAGAAAAAAAATTTGAAGTTTGAACTACCCATGTGGCATGGTTTTTACTTGTTAAAAAACTGTCCAAATATACAGAGGAATCAACGGGAGTATTAAAGAAGGCTGAAAGTGAATACAAAGGACAACGCTCGTTGCTGATGAGAACAAGAAATCTACTCTCTACAATGCAACGTCAAGATGTCATGGACAGGTATGGGGAGTAAAAAAGTGAACCTGACTTTTACTGCATATACCCCTTTTTGTTTGGTCTCCATGGTGATTAATTAGCTCATATATATATCTGGCCAGGATCATACTTTTGGTTGGCTTTTTCTTGTTCTCCATTGCTGTGCTTTACGTTGTTTCCAAGAGAATTGGGCTGCTTAAATTGCAGAGAAAGGTTACTGAAGCTGTGAAGGCTGGTTTGGTGGGACAAGCAGAGTTGAGACCCCAAGCTGTTGCTAATGATTTGAATCTCCATGTTAGGGATGCTGAGGCTTTAATGCATGATGAACTCTAACCCTCACTGAACTTTCTTTTACAAATTTTTCTCGCAGGTTTTTTCCCCAGAGAATTAAAATATAGCTAAAGAGGCCTTTAGAATATGGAAAATGTAAAGTTACGATAAAGAAGAATTCTTCTATGCCCCTCATAATATTTGTTTAGGGAAATCATTTTGGCGTTACCTATGCTTTCTCTCAATTTTTACTTTGATCTCTATACAGCTTTTAATTAAATGGTTACCTTCGCTTTGTTAGTGAGCTATCGATGCTTATGAGGTTAACTGTTCTAACAAAGCAAAATTAAAAGATTTAATTAAGAGAGAAGAATACAGGAACCTAATTGAAATTTGTGACAAATTATAGAGATCTGCAAGATGGTTTTTCCTATTTTTTCTAATGTTGATTTTTTCACATCATCAACCATGAAACTTTTGAAATCTTTGCAACTAGACTACTCTTTTGATATATAACTAGCTATTTAAATACGTCATTAGAGTTTTAAGCAACGTAAAAAGAAAGTGAATAGATTATCTCCAATTTTATTTATTTATTAAAAAAAGTATTGTAGTTTTTTATTTAATACTCTCTCGAGTCTTAATTATAGAATCAAGTTAGTAGTGCAAATTGTACTACAAACTTGATCTTATAATTAGAACCGAAGGTAGGTAGTACAATTTAAATACAACACACAAATATATGTACCTAGGACTTTATTCAATTCTAGCGGGTGATATTGCTGCAGGAACAACTAGCACAAAATAAAAAGTTATTTTATTTATCATCTCATTTTTAAGTTTTAAAATACATGTGTGTGCATTTAATTATATTTTATTTGATTATAACAATCAATTTCAAAATAGGATTTCTAAATCATTCAGCTACTAACCCTTGGCTACATTCAGCTAATAACCAGGCAAAGCTGCTAGGTACATGGATGCAAAATATGCAGACGATCACCAATAGGAAAATAATAGCAATAACAACATCACAGTTGATTCCGTTTTATCCTTAATATAAAATCAGATTAAAAAAATTAGTTAAATTAGTTAATATAACTTATTTTTCTAAAACACCTTAATAATCCTCCTTAATTCCTTTAATCTCTCTTTTGATTATTGCCGAAGACGCATTAATATAGGGTACATTAAGAAAAAATAAAAATATATGAGGAATATGTCTTATATCTAGTATAAAGACCAACTCTTCAATTAAAGCCTTAATGAATATGAGGAATAGTCTTACATTTAGGTTCTAAATAAACTCTTTAATTAAGCCTTATATTAATAAGACCAGAGGATTATAAGGTTTTCTGTGTACCAAGTCATAAATAATATGACATTTTAGATTTGATACCATGCATAGGAAAAATGTGTCTAGTTCAAATAAGTAAAAGTCATTTAGAAAAAGTAAAAGTAAAAGTCATTGGGCCTGTTTGGGTCGGCGATAGGAACGATGGCTTAAAAGCTATCTGACTTTTATAAAAGCGAGATAGGAAAAAAGTCATGTTAAGCTAACTGAGATGTGTTTGGATTGCCTGTTTAGCTTTTTGCAGAAGTTGCTTTTTCCTAACTGAGGTGTGTTTGGATTGTTATTTGAAAAGTCAGTTGAGATAAAAAATGACTACAAATGACATGAATCATATTGAAACTACATATACATATTAGTCGTATATAATTGAGTTAATGAAAATTTTAATTTTAATCTTAATTTGAAAATAAAATTATTTTTTTTTAAAAAATAAATAATAAAAACCTTAATTAAAAGTATTTAATGGATAAAATTATTTATAAAATAATACATTAAAAAAAAATTACTTACCGTTGGCACTAAAATTATTGGAAGAGTGGGGTTTTGCTACTTACCGTTGGCACTAAAATTATTTATAAAATAATATATTATAAAATTATTTAATGGAAGAGTGGGGTTTTGTCTCTTACCGTTGGAGTGGCCGAGTGGGAGTGGACTATGTAATAAATAAAAAATAAAAAATAAGAGGACCAGTGTCGTGCGCTACGATGGGAAATAAGCAAACATTTTGAGATTAATTTATCGCCCAGTACGACAGAGTTAAAGCAAAAAGCCCAACACGTCTGTAGCTCAACCCAAACAGGCCAGACTTACTTTTTTTTGAGTGACCCAGCTTTTTAGGCATTTTTACAGAAAAAGCTAGCTTTAAAGTAAAATCCAAACAGGCCCATTATGAGTAATTTTGCTTTAAGAACTTCCCAGCATATTGAAATGCATTAATTTATTACTTTGTAATTTTTTATTATAAACTTTGTATTTTATATATTGATAATTAAAAATTAATATATTGATGTTGACACTAATAGTGCTACATCTGATCACATCCATAATTCATAAAAAAATATTGTTAATAATTTATTTTGGATTTGTCACACGATTTGATGTGCCCCATAAAGGGCATACAAAATTGGTGAGTAGAGTGGGGAAAGCTTCTACCTACTAAAGCAAAAGAAAATGACTTGTTTTGAAACTTGAAAAAGAAATCACCAATTGGTGGACCAAACTACGTGACTTTGCACTGCCATTTAGCTAATGTGCTTTTATTTTTATATTAAAAAAATAAATCCCACATTACTGGCTTGATTATGAGTAGATAGATTGTCTAATTGTCTAGAAAATCTGTCTCTTATGATGGGAAAAAAAATGTTAAAAAATTCTCAACTTTTAATGTTGCACTACTTTATTACCACTCATTACATTATTATGTAGTTTTAATAATATACCAACACAAAAAAAAAAAAAAAATCATCTATAAATTATTTAGAAATTTAAGAAATTATTTATCATACAATCCAAAGTTTATAAATTTTTCTTAAAAATATAATTTAATATTTCATTTTTTGAACTAACAAATGTAATTGTCGGTCATGTTTCTCATTTAGGAAATAGTCATTTTTTTTATTAGTGAAATAACATATTAATTAATGACATTAGAGTTGTTTACATAAATTAAAAATTTAGAAAAAAAAATTGCTATCAAGTTTTGGATATTTTCATATAATTCAAATTTAAGGTGAAAAATATTATGAATTTAATTAGATTAATTTACCAACTAATTCAGAAAATTGACATGCATAAGCTTTAAAGCTTTAGATGAGTCTGAAATGGTAAAAGAAGGACCACAGTTATGTAGAAAAGTCCTATGCAAAACAAAGAATAATGGAACAAAGAGAAATGACCCAAATTTCATGAGACAAAACATATATGTTTTCTGTCTCATGCTTTAATCAATCTTTACAATATAGACACTTGAACAGAAACAACCTAAGGCCTCAATGATGTGGATTGGTTAAATTGATAAATGAAAAATGAAAAAAAAAAGGAGTGCATTATTATTTTGTGTGGGGCACAAGTATAGAGGGATTTTGAGGCTCATAATCATTTCACTTTTTTTTTTTGTGTAAAATGGAAAGTCAACTCAATCCATTGACAAATGCTCATCAATTACGCCCAATAATTTCTTTGGATCCCAATTTGCCTGATCAATTTCACATTTGTTGGAATTTTCAGCCATGATTAATTTATTAGGGTTTTTGAAAAGTACGTTGATGAGCAAATACTTTTTGGAAAGGTTTATATGCTTCTTCATAATTTTTACAAGATATAAATCACTGAATTATGTGAATAAAAAATTGTTTAAAATTGATTAAAAAAACACAAATAAATGTAAAAATACAACTTATTTTTTTTTGAAAACGCCCTTGTAGTGAGCGGGCATGAAAGAGAATGAATACATAGTAATCAATTCAATGAAATTAGCCAATAAATATTTGAGGCAAAAATCAAAAAGTATATCAAAAATTTCAAGCAAGTTATTCGTGTCTTTTATTAATAGAGAAATATTGTTATTTAAAATATATATAGTTATGGAAGGACTAGTTATTTCTTGTAAAATTGTTATATAATAATCTTCATGAAAAAGGTAAATGATATTTAATTAATTGTGTTGAACTAGACTTTTAATGGAGATTTGCTTTCCAGCTTTTAAGAAACATGAAATAACAAATACTCCTTTGGTCCTTTATATTAGATATATTTATCTAATTTAATTAGATTAAATAAGTCGGTTAGGTTAGTTAATATAACATGTATTTTCTATAACATCATAGTCACCTTCCTTAATTTCCCCATTTCCTCTCCTCTTTAGTTATTACTGAAAAAGTATCAACATGGGTAAATTAAAAAAATATTGAAAAATATGAATATTTTTTCTTATATTTACAATCAAGATAAACTTTTTAAATATGTCTTATATTAAGAACATGAGCAAGTACAATGAGAAGGTAATTTTCTTTAATAGGACTTTTCTAGGAAAATGTATGTGTTCTATTGTAGAACAGTAGAGATTGGACTTGACATAGGATTAAATCCTGGGGGCCTATGTACCGTTGAGAGAGATCAAAGTCCACGTAGTTCACTTGTTAAAAATAGGCTTATAAACAAAGGGGAGTGGGGGTGTGTGCTCTGTGTATGCAGAATCATAAAAGATAGAGTGCAGAGCGTGTGTACCTTATTAGAGTTTGAACCCTATTTATAGGTTTACCTGGGCCCTAGATTGGTGGGCTTTTTTGTTATCTTATCACTTCAAGATACAAGATATCTTTAGTGATAAGACCCTTGATTTGAGGGTAGTTAGGATCATGATAAAGATACTTATAGATTAATTTTGATCTCCTTGATTTGGGGAGATTGTTGAGATTATCCATAGGCTGTTGCTTATTGGGTCATCCTCATAATGGGCACATAATTTGGATCCGTAACAGTTGCCCCCCAGCCCAGTAGCTCAGGCCTCTGATCTGCCGGGATGAAACTGTCTTTACGAACTCTAGATTACTCCTTAGCCTGGGATGCCTTATCTCAGGCATTCATAATCTCATACTGCACCTTGCCCATGGTTGTTTTAAATTACTGTGTAGTTTTGCATTAGTTTTGCTTGTCGATGTCGGACATATCCGATTTCTTCTAAGTTTTAACCGGGTTCTCGTGAATTGGCATCATTACCCCCATTTAAAACTTCATGGGTAGGTCGGTCGTATTTGTATTATTGAATTCTGACTTAGTTTTGACCAACTTGCTTATATTTCTCTGTTAGGCAATGAGGATCATTACTTAGTCGGTCTTTCCTTGGTATAAACATTTGAACCGAGTGTCAATTTGATGTTTTGATGGTAACGAAAGAGCGGACGCCATCATTGCCCCCAGCCAGCTGGCGACTTCTAACTGCTATGGTAATGGAAATGCCACTTTCACCTTTATCAGTATTCGTGTGCATTAAATGTAAGCATTTAATGCACACACTTTTTCTGCCACGTCAATCATTTTATTGATTCCCTTTGGGCCTTACCGTTTCAATTCCCTCGATTCTCATTCGTCCTTTCTCATCTCTGTATATATATCTACCTACTTCCCTCCATTTGTTCATTTGAAAGTTTAGCGTCTCCCTGTTAGTTAGAAGAATGTCCTCCATCTTCATCCTGTTTTTCACTTTCTTAGACTTCCTGGCTCGTGCATTTCCTTTTCCCTTAATCTTCTTGAAATAAGGTATTTATCATAGTTCTTTCTTGCTTTTCTTTTTCTGTTTGTCTCTCCTTCATCTGGGTTTCTTGGCTGGGCATCTTTAGTTAGTTAGGTTTTTTGTTGTTTTTGGGAAATATTGGGTGTTCATCACACTCTTCTGTGTCTGTCTTGAAATTTCTTGAGTTTTGGTTAACTTGATTCCCGTTTTTGGACTTTAGGGTTCCGTTTCTTGTTTTTCATCAAGTTTTCCCATAGTGTGTCTTCTTTGATCTTTATGGAGTCTGATAGTTCATTCTTGCCTTCCGAACTTAGTAACCTACCCCCAGAAGAAAAAGAACTTCTTCGGCGCCTTCCTCTAAGGTCGGCGTATTGGCTTTTTGGGAAGCCCTTAACCAAGGAGCAAAAACTTGAAAACGTGCTCCGAGGTTATGGTGGCGGGGGTAGTAAAAGGTCAAGTCGGCCTTCTCAGTATAATGATAGTATTAGGAATCGTTCTCGGTCTGTAGAGCTTGTGGTTCGGGATTAGGGAGTGACACTTGCTAGGGCCAACTCCCTAGGTTCGGATTCTATGAACTCTTCTTTGTCCTTAGTCCTTTTATCATCAAATGTAGAGTCTTCCAGTATACCTTCCCGTCCCATTGGTTTGGTTGGCCCATGCGAGGAATGCTCATGGCGTATTGCCAAGCTTGTTTCGGTGGGTCAAGAGCGGGAAGCTAATCAAGTAGCCTCGTTGTGTCGGCACCAATTGCCGTAGAGCATCTCGGCCACCAGTCACTCCACTGTGTCTTTCAGTCCTGTTTTTTCAGTCTCAGGTACTTTGAAGTTTTTTTCTTGATTGCTTTTTGTTTTCTTTACTTTTCTAGGTAGTATGTCGTCGTCTACTCAACCTGCTAAGAAGTCTTGTTCCAGGGAGTCGAGTTTAGCTTGCGCTCCTCAGCATTTATCTGAGAAATACTCATGGGTTGCAGATGGAGTACTTAGCCAACTTTCTACCATCTCGGCAAGGCAAATTTCCGAGCTCCCAGTCGAGGTTCGAGAAAATTGCATTCTTTCCCCTAATCCTAAGGAACCAGTGTGTGTAATCCGGGAAGGGAGTCAGCCTTCGTTCTTCTTTTTCTACCGGGATTTCGTAACCCGGCTCGGCCTTCGTTTTCCTTTTACTAGCTTCCAAAAAGGGTTGTTAAACCTCCTTCTTCTAGCCCCAACCCAACTTCACCTCAATTCTTGGGGTTTCATTGTCGCTTTTGAGCGACTTTGTAAATTTCTCAATATTCCCAGCTTAGTTAGTGTTTTCTTTTATTTTTTCACTATTCAAAAGGTTCGTCTTACTAGCGAATCTTTAGAAAAAAGGGGCTGGATTTCTCTTAGGGGGTGTCAGATAGGAAACTCTTTCACGTGGCTACCAACTCGTGGAAGGGTTTTAAGACTTCCTTTTTCAAAGTGACAGTCGAACCCAGTCTTAAACCGTGGTTTTTGAAAGATGTTGACTCCCCAGCTGTGGAGCTAGAATTTCCTCTTTATTGGACAAAGGCCCATTATAAATTAAATCAGAAAATCTTTCAACCCGTGGAGGGTGATATGGGGGCGACTGAGCTTGCTGCCATAACCTCTTTGAAAGTGGAAGAAATCACCAAGAGGGGGGTGAATTGGGGATTTTAAAAAATTCTTTTCAACTCTTAAAAATGAAGCTTAAGAAATGGATAATGAAAGAGTAGAAAAAGAAAAGCTTAGACACACAGAATTTATACTGGTACGGTCTCAACCTTGACCTACGTCCAGTCCCCAGATACCTTCTGGGTGTTTCCACTAATTCAACAGATTTTCAATTACAATAATGAAGACCAGACACAATCCTAATCACCTAGGACTTGCTCCCCCTTACACTTTGTGATTGAACAACCCAACTCACAGGTTTTACAACCTTGAGTTCTCACAAACAAATGCTTTCAAAAATTTACAAACTCTCAAAAGAGTAGATAAGGATAAACACTGAAGAACAAGTTGAAAATAACAATACAGACTCAAATTTCAAAGTATAATCAAGATAGCTTCGTTGTGTGTATGTTGCTTTGAGATTTCACAGCCTCTTATAGACTGAATGGATAAGCTAGCCGTTGCAATTCTTTCTCTGATGTTTAGCTGCAATTCTGGAAAAATGGCAGTAGCATATTTTGCTCTGTTCTTTGAATTCTTAGCTGGAATTTTGGAATTTAGTTGTTGCAGAACGTCTTCCAGATTTTTAGCCATTCCACCATCTTAATTCGACCGTTTGAAATGATCTTAATGTGTTGCAACGGTCTGAACTGAACATCTGGGATAAGGGAGAAGAATCAGCCCTGTTCTTGGTTCTTCATTTAATGCATTTATTCTGGATCTTGATCTCACCTTGATCTTGGCTAAACCTTATCTGAAAAACACTCAAAACTTCATCAAGGACATTAGAAACAATAATATCATATCATGAAATAATTTCAGGAAGACCCATTAAGATTTCGCAGATCAACATCATTTGATTTTTTCAAAATCCCCGATGCAAACTCGAGTTTGTTCTTCCAGACTCGAGTTTGGGGTTCATCCAGAAAGCATGTCCGTTGATTAGAGGTCTAAACTTGCAGTCTGTAAAAGCTAACTCGAGTTTGGCTTTTACAGAGAGAACTATCGGGTTTTGGACTTGGCATGGAATTTTGGTCCTGCTCCTAGACTCGAGTCAATTAGTGACTGACTCGAGTTTGGGTCTATGTTTGAAGAACAAGCCTAAGTTTGTGATTTTCCAGACTGGAGTTTAGGAGACAGACTGGAGTTTTGGAAAGATGGTAGAAATTCGAGTGTTTCTCTATTTGTCCTAAACTCGAGTTTACAATGACAGACTCGAGTTTATGTTTGAGCTGAAACTATTCAAATCTTTTTGTTTGGTCTAGACTGGAGTTTGTAACTCTAGACTGGAGTTTATAACTTGGCCTGGAATTCGAGTGTCTTTCTGTTTGGTCTAGACTGGAGTTTAGGAGACAGACTCGAGTTTGGCTTGCTTGGGATTCTGAATGCTCTCTGTATCTTCCAGACTTCAGGTTTGGTTTTGCAAACTGGAGTTTGGCTTGTTGTGAAAATTTCTAGTTTCTTTCTGTAACTCCTCAGACTCGAGTTAGTCCAAGCAGACTCGAGTTTGGCTTTCTTCGCAGAAGTAAACAGCTTTCTGTCAACCCTCAAACTCGAGTTTACATACCCAAACTCGAGTTTGCCTTTGACAGTGAGATTTTCATATTGCTAAAAACAAACTTCATATCAAGTTTACAATTGCTAGTTATCATCAAAACACATTGAGAACTAACATTCTCCCCCTTTTTGATGATGACAACACTTGTAAACTGAGTTTTGCAAAGGATTTGATTACGTTTGTTATTTTGAAATGAATTTTGCAGAGTTTGCTCTATCAGATTTAAACACAAGCAGAAGCAAGGTGAACTATATTGAACTTATCATATTAAACCTTAATCAAGTATGAAAGAACTCAAAATATAAAGCAATACCAAGTACTTGATAATTACAAACAAGCTCAAACAAACGCAAAGTAATAAAAACAGACAAACTCAGAACAGACACAAGACTCAAGACTGTCCTTTCTCTTCCCCTTTGGACTCAGTTTCCTCTCCCCCTTTGGCATCATCAAATGAGGGTGAAAGGTCTACAAGAGGGGTAGGAGGTCGAGTAGTCTGGGAGGAAGTATTGAGATGCTGTAGAATCTTGTCAAGTTGATTCTTCATTGCATCCTGAGTCTCTATGAGTGCTTGATTTGATTTGATTAACTCAGACACAATCTTCCCAATCTCTGTTTCCATCTTTTCAGCAAAGGATTCCAGTGCAGCATCAACAATTTCCTTGACCTTTGCAGTAAAGTCAGGAGGAATGGAAGTTTGAGGAGGTGGAGGAGCTGACTGGGCTTCTTGAGCTTGTGAGTAGGAGGCTCTTGTTCTAGAGGGAGCTCTAGACTGTCCAGAACCTTCAGTATTGAAGCTAATCTTCATTAGGTGTAATTGGGGCTTCCCAAATGCTGGAGGTCTTACTATGGTGTCTATGGCTCCTACATGCCAAATTTTGAAATGGAACAGGATAACAGATATGAGAGAAGGGAAAGGGATGTGAGAAGTTATCCTAGAGCCAAATTTGAATCTGGTCATTTCCTCAAATACCCATTGCCCTATGTTAATTGGCATCTTATTCACGACTGCAGCAAAGGGTGCATAGTCTCTTTTGGTGAAGTGTGTGAAGTTGCCACCCTTTTGCACAAGGTTCCTGGAATAGATGTACCAAAGAACACGGAAGGTAGGAGTCATGGAAGCAGGGGTAAAATGAAGAGAAATTTGCTGATCATCAGAAAAAGGCTCATTAGGTTTAAGGATTTCAAAAATTTGCCTATTGGTATAGTTTATAGAGTGGTGAGGAGGGGGATTGTCAATGTCCAGAATCTTATTCAGAATGTCAGCAGATAAAGAAAACTTAACTCCCCTAACTGTGGTTGAGACTCTGTATTTTTCATTGTCCTCTTCATTGTCCCAAACCATATTGAAATAAAATAGTCTAACAATGTTGGGAGTATAGAGGGTTTTAATGGATAGAAGAGTCTTGAATTGACTTAACTAGGGGAATAGGTCAAGGTTACACTCCTTTTTGAGACTCTCTAAGTCTACTGAGACCACAGGGCAAAATGGTTTCTTACCAAACTCTTCCTTGAATTTGACAGCTTCTTGGTTGGAGAGGATGGTGGTCTCAGAGAAGAAATCAGAGGGAGGTGAAGAATGATTATAAATGTCAGTAATTGCCTTCTGTACCGTTTGTGGCCTTTCTGGAGATTGTTCTTGTTGTTGATCAGAGGATGGAACAGCAGATTGTTGAACTTTAGAGGATCCTTGACTCTTTTCAGCTCGTTTCCTCTTGGAGCCTTTTGAGGGTTCTGCAACTTTCTCCTTTCCTTTGCCAGAAATAGGTTCTGGCTTCTTTCTGGCTTGCTCTTCTATAGGTTCTTGAATCACCACCCCTTTTGATCTGGGAGAAGTAGTGTGAAGGATTCTAGGGATTTGTTTATCGATTCCTGAAGCAAATTTCTTGGGAATCAATTTTTCCCTTCTAGGTCTGTGAGTAGGAATGGATTTCATCCTAGGTTTTCATTGAAGGGGAGAGGGTGAAGAAGATTTCGTGGTTTCATCATCATTAGAGGGTCTGGATGTTTGATTTGAAGCCATTGGTGAGAAATAAGGTGGATTCGAAGATGAAGAAAGAAGAGAGTACGGAGAACTCTAGGGCTCAAGTCTGAGAGTTGTAAAATGAACAGTCACAACAATCACATATATATAGAGTTTCGATAGACTCGAGTTTACAAGACAGACTCGAGTTTGGAAGAGTGGGATACTTACCTGGACTTCAAGGATGTAGCTGTGAATCCTTGAAACCCCGATAACTTCGAGTTTGTATAAGCTGACTCGAGTTTGAGGTCACCTCTGATTTCCATATTTCTCTCTGTGAAATGCAGACTCGAGCCACTCACTAAATGACTCGAGTTTGGAGACTCTTCATAAACTTCAGGATTTCTTAGGATGGTGTAGACTCGAGTCAGTCACTTAATGACTCGAGTTTGGCCTGACTCTAAAGACTCATTTGTTGTTTATCCCGATAAACTCGAGTTTGGGTGCCAGACTCGAGTTTGGCCTGTTTATAGGGGCTCTGAGTATCCTGCAAAAACATTAGCAACAGAATATCCTGCAAAAACATATCTAAACACTCCGATGCTTAAGTTAGTAACAATTAACCATCAAAACACATAATTAACATTGAGGTAGGGATGTCTTACAGTTCATTTGGATTTACCATTCCCAATTCTCTTCTAATAAAGGTAAATTGCTCTTTTGCAAGTGGTTTTGTGAAGAAATCCGCAAGCTGTTGATGAGTTGGGATGAATAATACTTTGACATCCTTCTTTTGAACATGATCTCGAATGAAGTGATGTCTGACATCAATATGCTTAGTTCTGGTATGATAGACAGGATTCTTGGCTAAGCTGATGGTACTTGTGTTATCACAAAGAATTGGAATTTCTTTCATATGAGTTCCAAGGTCTTGGATCTGTTGCTTAAGCCATAGGACTTGTGAGCAGCAACTTGATGCAGCAACATATTTAGCTTCAGTTGAGGATGTCGCTACTGTGTTTTGCTTCTTACTAAACCATGAGACAAGTGAATTTCCAAAGAATTTACATTGTCCACTTGTGCTTTTCCGATCAGTTTTGTATCCAGCATGATCTGAGTCAGAGTAAGCCACCAAGTGTGCAGGTTGACCTTTGGGAAACCATAACCCCAATTCTTCCGTATCGCGCAGGTATCTGAAGATTCTTTTCACGTGTTCGGCATGAGATTCCTTAGGTGCGGATTGGAATCTAGCACACATTCCCACACTGAATTGTATGTCTGGTCTGCTTGTTGTCAAGTAAAGTAATGATCTAATCATGCCTCTGTACTTTGTGATATTGAAGTCTTTTCCCTTCTCATCGGCATCTAAGGCAACAGTTGAGCTCATTGGTGTGTCTGCTCCATTACAATCTTGGAGGCCGTATTTCTTGAGTAGGTCTCTTAGGTACTTAGTCTGAGATATGAATATCCCGTTTTTACGTTACTTGATTTGAAGACCAAGAAAATAGTTGAGCTCTCCTATCATTGACATTTCAAACTCACCCTGCATGGTCTCAGAAAATTCCTTGCACAAAGCATCGTTAGTAGCACCGAAAATTATATCATCTACATAGATTTGTACAAGTAGGATTTCATTCATTTTGTTACTTTTAATGAATAGAGTGGTATCTGCTTTACCTCTTACAAATCCGTGGTCTAGAAGGAATTTACTTAGCCTTTCATACCAAGCTTTAGGAGCTTGTTTTAAGCCATATAAAGCTTTCTTTAGTTTGAAAACATGATCTGGATGAAATTCATCTTCAAAACCAGGAGGTTGTTCAACATAAACTTCTTCTTCAATGAACCCATTTAGAAATGCTGATTTTACATCCATTTAATATAGTTTAAAACCTTTGATGCAGGCAAAGGCTAGAAAGACCCTTATGGCTTCCAATCTTGCAACTGGAGCATAAGTTTCTTCATAGTCAATTACTTCTTCTTGGTTATATCCTTTAGCTACTAATCTTGCCTTGTTACGGACAATGATTGCAGACTCATCACGTTTGTTCTTGAATACCCATTTAGTGCCAATGATTGGATGGTCTTTGGGCTTGGGTACCAAGTCCCAAACTTGATTTCTTTCAAATTGATGTAATTCCTCTTGCATTGCTATCACCCAATCATTGTCTGAAAGGGCTTCTTCAATCTTAGAGGGTTCTATCTCAGAAATAAAAGCTAAAAAGCTAACTTCATTCAAGATGCTTTGCCTGGTTCTAACTACTTGACTTGCATCACCTATGACTTGGTCCAGTGGATGACTCCTACTGTATTTCCAAGCTTTAGGCTGGGTTAGAACAGGATTTTCACAAGTATGTTCAGATTCAGCTTTTGGTTCTCTTTGTAAGTAATTTTCAGAATTTTCCAAAACAGAAGAAGTTTTTGAAGAATGAGGATTTAGAATTTCATCGTCTTCATCAATCATGGATTTGTTAGAGTTGGTTTCGCAGAAAACAACATGGATAGATTCTTCTATAGTTTTGGTAGAGAGATTGTATATTCTATAAGCCCTACTCCTAGAAGAATAGCCAAGGAATGTACCTTCATCAACCTTGGAATCAAATTTACCTATGTTTTCCTTACCGTTCTTGTGGATAAAACATTTGCTTCCAAAGATATGCAGGTGAGATATGTTGGGCTTTCTTCCCTTGAAGAGTTCATACGGAGTCTTGTTCAGCTTTTTCCTGAGATAAGCTCGGTTAGCGATGTAGCAAGCTGTGTTCATTGCATCTGCCTAAAACACTTGGGAGGTCTGATTCTCATTCAGCATTGCTCTTGCCATTTCTGTGAGGACCCTATTCTTTCTTTCAACTACTCCATTTTGTTGGGGAGTTCTTGGAGCAGAGAAGTTGTGATATATCCCCATTTTATCACAAAGTTCCTCAAAGGAGTGATTTTCAAATTCTCCTCTATGGTTAGTTCGGATTCCTGCAATAGATAGACCTTTCTCGTTTTGGACCTTCTTGGCAAATATAGCAAATTGATCAAATGCTTCACTTTTAATAGATAAGAATAATGTCCACGTATATCTTGAGAAATCATCAACTATTACTAGAGTGTAGAAGTTTCCACCAAAACTTTTTACTCTAGCTGGACCAACTAAGTCCATATGTAGTAATTGAAGTGGTCTATTAGTTGAGATCTCAGTTTTAGAATGAAAGGATGACTTAGTTTGTTTTCCCTTTTGGCATGCTTCACAAATCATATCCTTTTTGAAATCAAGTTTTGGTAATCCGATAACCAAATCCTTTTCATTAGTTTATCAAGTTGGAACATATTAACATGTGCTAAACGTTTGTGCCACAGCCAACTTTCATCTAAGTTACTCATGAAGCATTTTTCAGAAGGTAAAGCAGTTGAGAGTTCAAGGGTGTAGCAGTTACCTTCCCTTGGAGCCCTGAATAAAGCTTTTGATCTTACTTTGTCTAGGGAGAGATCATCCTTATTCACAATCAAACATTCTTCAGAATTAAAGATGACTAGATTGCCTTTGTCGGCACTTTGTCTCACATTGAGAAGATTATGGCATAGTCCTTCCACAAGGTAGACATCTTTTATTTGTGGTCCATCGTTGTTACCAATCTTTCCAATACCAGTTATCTTTCCATACTGGTTTCCACCAAATGTGACCTTGCCACCATCCTTGTGTTTGATTGTTGTAAACTTGGATTGATCTCCTGTCATGTGTCTAGAGCATCCACTATCAATGTACCACTTACTAGATTTTGATGCTCTTAGACATACCTGCAATTTATGAAAGATCAAGTCTTAGGTACCCACCTTTTCTTGGGTCCTTTTGGGTTAGTTTGCACCTTAGGAGACACATATGTTCCTTTAGGTACCCATTGATAATTCCCTATAGGTTTATCATTCCTCTCTTTTCTATGAAAGCATGCTGAAGTAGTATGACCTTTTCTATTGCAACAATTACAATGGGCAAATGGATTAGAGGAATGAACAGATTTACGAAAATGACTTAAGTAGTTCTTTTCTCCATTTTTCTTCTTGCCTTTCTTTTTATCCAGATCAGGTTTGTAACCTATTCCAGACTTGTCATTTGTGAATCTTTGCTGTTTTAAAATAACATTAAGCATCTCATTACCTTGAGTGAATTTTTCTAGGGTTTTTGAAAGATAGTCATTTCTTTTCTGTAAAGCACAACAGTTTTCGCAAATATTTTCAGTAAGCTTTTCACAAGCCTTTTCGGGAGTAGAAGATGAAGTTTTCTGAACTTGTTGTTCTAAATCCTTTATTTTTCTTTTTGAAAGCATAAGTTCTTTTGCAATCTTTTTAAATTCAGAACAAAGACTATCATATTCAGAAAGTAGTTCGTCAAAGGTAGGTTCAAGATCATTTACCTCTTCATTGACGTATTCTTCTTGAGCAACTAGGCAGAGATTAGCTGTTTCTTCTTCATCTTCTTCTTCTTCATCTGATGAACTATCTCCACAAATAGCAGAGACAAAGCCCTTCTTCTTGAAAGAACTGAATCTGGGCTTTTCCTTTTCTTTGTGCTTCAGCTGAGGACATTCAGACTTGATATGACCGGGTTTGTCACATTCATAGCATACAATTGGTTTCTTTGTTTCCTTGTTGTTGTTCTTGTATGTCTTACGGAAGGCTTGATCCTTTTTGTAGAATTTCTTGAATCTTCGGACCATCATTCCGATCTCCTCATCATCAATCTCTTCATCATCTGAGTTCTTATCTTCCTTGTGAGTCTTGAGGGCAATTCCTTTCTGTTTCCCTTCTATTTCATCAAGTCATTTTCTGAACTTGATTTTCCCTTCATACTCTGATAGGCTACTGAAGAGAGCAGCTACAGATTGCATAGATTCTCCTCTTGCTTCCTCTATGGCTGTCACTTTGGCTTCCCAATCTTTGGTTAGTATATTCAAAATTTTTCTTACCTGAGTTCTTTGATCATATACCTTTTCCAGGGCTGATGATCGATGGTACTTTTGTCGTTAAAGTGATCAATTAAACTAGGTCCTAATTAATTATGCAGTTTAGGATCAACCTAGGTCATTCTCCCAAGGAGCAAGCTGTGGGTTTTTTTTAGGACTAATTTTCAGGTGATAAAAGATGCAGTGAAATGTAAATGGACCTAAACTAAGATGTAAAACACTACTGCCTATATGCAAGTGACTCTAAAACCTATATGAGAATGAAACTAAACTATATGAATTTGAATGCAAATTTTGGGGGGGTTTCTTATGAGAGAATAATTAAAATCCTAATAAGAATATTGATTAAAAGAAAAGAAAATAAAATGATTTAATTCAGTTATGATGATGAAGGGGACAACTTAGGAATTGCACGGAGTCGACTTTCTTAACCCAAATTAATTAATTAGACCCAAGGGAGGTTAATGAGATATTGAAATTAATGAATTCAATTACCTAATTTAAACTTGGGAAACCCTCAAGCTCAATAACGCATATTCCATTAGAAAACTCATAATGAAATAAGCGGTGGCTAGTTAAACTTATTAAAATCCAACTCCTTTGATTCCAAAATAATTTAGAAATCTTGTTTACAATTATCCAATTGAACAACTAGATAATGTATCAACTCAATTAAACAATTAAGATGATAAACCCAATTAACAATTAAATTAATAACGAAAACTCAATTACTAATTTAATTGACAATCTCAAGGTTGCAAACAAGAGTTCAACAATAAGTATAAAACTTCAAATTATCAGTCTAATCCAGAAGAAATAAGTTTACAATCTAAAACTAGATTGTTCTCAATTAATACAACTCGAAATCCTTTAAAACTAAATAATCTCAAGTTTGAATTAAAAAGATAAAAAGAAAGACACTTCCTTGTAGTCTTCAAGTGTAAGCCCTAAGCTTTAGCTTCTTCCATGCTCCTCCCAAGTTGCCTCCTTAAGAGCTTAAGCTTCCATGAAAATCATCCCTCCTCCAAGATTCAAACACGTCAAAGGCATGAGGGAAGAATGAGAATTAATGGAATTGGAGAATTGATGAGTATTAGACATGGGGCCTGCGTGTGAAAGGGAATGGAAAGGAATTGGTTAATTCAATTCAGGTGTGCTGTGCGTGAATCCGAATGGAATTAATCAATTGGAAGGTGGGGTCCGCACGTGAATGGAAAGGGGATGAAGAATTGATCACTCTGCCTCTCTTCTGCGTCGTGATTGCGTCTCATCTTGCGGCCTCCAGCTTGATGATCTTCCGGCGTGGTGATGGCTCTCCAAGAGAGCATGTGGCGGCCCTTTCTTATAGGCAGAGCTAGGTTAATTAATAGGAAAGGAAGAGAGGCTTTTAGGGTATTAATTTGAGCCCAATAAAATTCAAGCAGCCCTCTAAAATTTCACCATTGGATTTCTTTTAGCTATCCTGAAAAATTCTGCACCATAGGATCTTATAAAATCACTATCTATCATATATCAAGAGATATTATTTAATCAGAATATTAATAATTTAATAATTTAAGCTCAATATCTTATAATTAATTCATATTTATATTATTTCCTAAAATAGGCTAACAATCTAAATATTATCTAATAATTCCAAATTAGCCTAAAATAATCCCCAAAATAAATGAATAAGGTGGGATAAAAATATGAAAATTGGGATTTATCAGCTGACAACTGATTGATCAGGTGAGTGAACCGGAGCTGGAATTCAGTAATTGATTCTCTAGTCTTCATGCGTAGAAGGTCATATTCGGTGGTGAGTGTGTTGATCCGGTTTTCCTTGATCCCTGAGGTACCTTCGTAGGCCACTTCCAATGCATTCCACATCTCCTTGGCACTAAGCAGATTGCAAACACAAAAATACTCCTTTTGACTTAGTGCACTCTGCAACATTAAAATAGCTTTGCTGTTAAGGACAACTTTCTTTTGATCATTTTCATCAAATTCTGCCTTTGCCTTTGGTACAACATTTTCTCCTACTTTTTTTGTAGGGACATAATTGCCATCCTCAATAACTTCTCACAGACCATACTCATTGGCCATCACAAATACTTTGAATTTGGATTTCCAGAATGAGTAGTGTTCACCATTAAATCCCGGTGGTCTGTTTATTGAGGCACCATCTGGTAGGATTCCTTCCATTGGATCTTTATGTCTAGGATGTTAATCCTTTGAGTAGATAACCTTGCTCTGATACCAAATGAAAGTGGAAGAAATCACCAAGAGGGGGGTGAATTGGGGATTTTAAAAAATTCTTTTCAACTCTTAAAAATGAAGCTTAAGAAATGGATAATGAAAGAGTAGAAAAAGAAAAGCTTAGACACACAGAATTTATACTGGTTCGGTCTCAACCTTGACCTACGTCCAATCCCCAGATACCTTCTGGGTGTTTCCACTAATTCAACAGATTTTCAATTACAACAATGAAGACCAGACACAATCCTAATCACCTAGGACTTGCTCCCCCTTACACTTTTTGATTGAACAACCCAACTCACAGGTTTCACAACCTTGAGTTCTCACAAACAAGTGCTTTCAAAAATTTACAAACTCTCAAAAGAGTAGATAAGGATAAACACTGAAGAACAGGTTGAAAATAACAATACAGACTCAAATTTCAAAGTATAATCAAGATAGCTTCGTTGTGTGTATGTTGCTTTGAGATTTCACAGCCTCTTATAGACTGAATGGATAAGCTAGCCGTTGCAATTCTTTCTCTGATGTTTAGCTGCAATTCTGGAAAAATGGCAGTAGCATATTTTGCTCTGTTCTTTGAATTCTTAGCTGGAATCTTAGAATTTAGTTGTTGCAGAACGTCTTCCAGATTTTTAGCCATTCCACCATCTTAATTCGACCGTTTGAAATGATCTTAATGTGTTGCAACGGTTTGAACTGAACATCTGGGATAAGGGAGAAGAATCAGCCCTGTTCTTGGTTCTTCATTTAATGCACTTATTCTGGATCTTGATCTCACCTTGATCTTGACTAAACCTTATCTGAAAAACACTCAAAACTTCATCAAGGACATTAGAAACAATAATATCATATCATGAAATAATTTCAGGAAGACCCATTAAGATTTCGCAGATCAACATCATTTGATTTTTTCAAAATCCCCGATGCAAACTTGAGTTTGTTCTTCCAGACTCGAGTTTGGGGTTCATCCAGAAAGCATGTCCGTTGATTAGAGGTCTAAACTTGCAGTCTGTAAAAGCTAACTCGAGTTTGGCTTTTACAGAGAGAACTATCGGGTTTTGGACTTGGTATGGAATTTTGGTCCTGCTCCTAGACTTGAGTCAATTAGTGACTGACTCGAGTTTGGGTCTATGTTTGAAGAACAAGCCTAAGTTTGTGATTTTCCAGATTGGAGTTTAGGAGACAGACTGGAGTTTTGGAAAGATGGTAGAAATTCGAGTGTTTCTCTATTTGTCCTAAACTCGAGTTTACAATGACAGACTCGAGTTTATGTTTGAGAAGCAAGAGTTGGCGGACATGCAGTGTCATCTTATGGAGGCGGCCGGCCTTATCGACTGCTATGTGAAGGAGAAATACAAGTATATGCAGCCCTTTGTCAAGCTTCGGTAGGCTCAATTTGATAAGGATGTCATAGCAGCCCAGAGGGATATGGCCAAAGAAGGGCAGGTTAAGGCCATGGAAGAGCTATCGAAGGCCACCGCGGATAGAGACTTGACTCGCACTAAGCTTGCTAAGATGCAGGCAAACTTGGCCAAGGCTCAAGAAGGAGAACTTATTCTTGGACGTTGCCTGAGCAGTCTCCAACTTAAGTATGGGGAAGCTGTGAAGGATTTGAAGGTCGCCAAGTCTGAGCTGGCTACTGCTGCTATTGAGATCTCTCGGCTAGAGAATATGGTACTAGAGACGGCGATGGAGGCTTTTACGGATGCACTGGAATAGGTCCGGGTTCTCAACCTAGATAAAGATCTGGCCCTATACTAGGTGGACTATAGAGGCACGGTTGAGGATGGGCAATTCATTCTGGCGCCTTCATCTCTAATGGAAGAATCCGGATTTCTAGTTGCAACGATTTTAAGTATCATAGATAACATGTTAAAAAACCAGCAAATATTTGCTTTGATTTTATTCATTTTTAACATCATTTCTCATCATGATTAATACAAACTCTTTATAAAATTTAATAAAGTATTTATGAATGATTTTTAAAAATAGTTTTTTGAATACCCCACCCATGATTTCATACATAATGAAAATGTGAGGGCAGGGAAAGAAGCTGCCTCATTTTTCTTCTTTGTAAATATGATGTGAAAAGGAGTTTTTATTTTTAACTTGTGGAAAGTACATAATGTTTTTGGTAGGAAGTAAATTTTTATTGCATGCAAGGTGGTTGATAAAATGTTATAATAACAACTAGATGGAGTATTGACCAAAATTAAGTTTGAATTATAATTTCCTAACACGAAGTTTCCTAATGAAAACAATCTAACAGCTTAGCAGACAAAAAAAGGTCCTATATGTTACTTGTTTTGAGCTAGGATAGTAAATTTAAGTTTTAAAGATTAATATTGATGATTAGAGAGGGTTCCATGTATTGGCATGACACCTTGGATGAGTCATAATAGTTTGTAAATGATATAATTTCCTGTTATATATATATATATATATATATATATATATATATATATATTGTGTTATAGTATCATGAAAGTTTGAACTTTGAATATTTTTTCAGAGTAGAGATTTCACTCCTCTCTCACAACTCTCTCTTGCCGCACCCTCGCTTGACTTCCAACATTAAGGTTTCTCTTTGATGTCGTTGGCGAGAAATGCCCCAAGCCACGACCGTGATAGAGTAGCAGATTGAAACTCGAAGAACCAAAAAAAGGTAGCGTCGAAGAATGTTGGAGCTGCGATTCTTAGATTGCAACAAAGATGTAAAGTGCCAAGCCTTTATCTTCATCAGCGCCGACCCTCCTATGTTCTCCGTTTTTACCGTCACTCTAACTGTGGTTAACCTTTGATCTCTGTATGTGGTTGTGATTCTTTCTCGCCTCTGGGGTAAGCTTTTACTCTCCCTCTCCAGATCTTTCTTGAGGTAGTGAGAGCCTTCTTCCTCGTCATGAGAGCTATTGTAACGATGTCTCCCTCCCTAGCGATTTCTGTTGGAAGAGGGGACGTCTGTTGTTTTCTCATTTTTTTGTGTTTTCGGGTTTCAGTGGTGGTTTTTTTTGTTATGGCTTGGATTTGTGTTTTTGGGGGAAGGATTCTGTTGATGGTCGTTATTGCTATATGCTTTACCTCTCAGAGGACTATTATTAGGATTGTTCGATGGTGGCAAATCCAAATTGCTAGTGTTATCCTTAGTTTGTTCGATAGGTGGTTGTTGGTACCAGATTTGCTTGATTAGAGGATAAGAAGTATTCTTTAAGAAATCATTTATCTTCTTGCTTTTGAGGTTAATTTTATTTGTTTCTTACCCCAAATCGGGACAATTGTGTAGCTGATCAATTTGCAAATTATGCTTATAGGAAGATGTGCCTTATAAGGTGGGTTTTGCAACCAACACCTTTTTTCATATCACTTTTAACCTTGGATGTCCATGAAGTCGGTGCAATCATTGAAACTACTTTTATTCCTACTTCTTTAGTGGTTATTAGTTTTCCTTACATTTGGTTTGTTTTGTTTTATTTGTTAGTGTTCCCATTTTGGTTTGTTTTCCTTCAGTCTTTGATGTACCTTTTGATATAAGTATTAATATAAGTTTGTTTTGAGCACAAAAAAAATATATTTTAGAGTTAAGATCGAGCATTTAACACCTTAAAATATTTTTTAGAAACATCTAACAGTCTAAAATATTTTTGAGGCACATGCGCCCTTGATAAATTAAAATTAATCAATCTCGCCCCTCTAACTTACAATTCCCCCTAACCATTTTGCTCTCCTTGTTTTCTCTCTACTTCTTCCTTTCACTACTTTCCCTCATCTTCTTCTCCCCTCGCCCACTCCCATGTATTTTCCTTGTCCTTCTTATGCCAACCAGCACAATAAGAGATATTCCCTTTAAGAAACTGAAAATGTACAAGAGGACATCCCATCCATGGGCGATTTCAATTCTCTTGATTTAGATATCTTCATCCTTGCATAAGATATTAAAAAAAATGTGCACATGACACTACTACAAAAATCATGATATTGTTGGAAATTATGCCTTAGGGGCAAGTCATTGTACTTTGAACATTAACGTTATTTAAAGTATTCTCCATTTCGTTATCATTTCATTTGCATGTTTATAGTGATAATTGTATCCTTGGATGTATCTTATAGATTATCCTAAATGTCCCTGGTCAATCATCTACGCGGGAGTGAAGATGAAATAAGACCAGTATAACTTTGATGAGGTATGGAGATACGAATCAAAGTCATAGGCACTTGTAAGAGTACAAGGTGCTGGACCGACCCACAATGAGAAAGCTGCATGAATTTAGTCATAAGCTTATCTCATGTATAATCGTGTCACAATGCCCTTTGACTTGAGATCATCATGAATTCCTACATGATGAGTCGCTGATTTTTGACCTAGTCAAAAGTAACCTTTGACCTGGTGATGATAAAGGATTTGATCGGGATTAGTGGTTTTCATGCAGAGGAATGTGAATGGTCAAGATGGAATTTGTCTCTCACATTTGTAGAGAGATAATACTGAGCCCCTCGATAAGTGAGTCTGAGAAATGTATGGTCTTACTACGATGGAAAAGAGTTTCCATTTTAATTATTAGACTACTCAAGAATTGAGAAAGTAATGGTCAAGAACATGAAGTTGACATTATCCATGCCTCATACTTGACCAAATTATCGTGTGACAAAAGGGACGTGACATGGTTATATGATAGGTTGTTTCGTATCATCGATTCCCATATGAATTGGGTAGGCGTAATGTCTTGCTAGAGACCGCTTGCGACTTGTGGGCTAGTACAATATTGGCCCACTGTCAATCTCACATGGGCCAGCAGGGTCGCACACAAGAATGGCCTAATACAAGCAATATTGTCCATATTCATTGAATTTTATATATGTCTAAGATTTAATAAATAAAAATTTTAATCTAGGGTGAATATATATATATATATATAATCAATTTTGAAAATAATAATATTATTATTTATAAAGATAATGATATTATTATATATATAGTATTTAATTTATTTGATAAATTAAATAACTAAAATAAATTGAGATATCATATATTTGATTTAATTTGAATTGAGATATAGTATCTCATATTTAATTAAATAGATAGATATCATATCTCAGATTTAATTTTTGAATAGAGATATAATATATCTGATTTAATTTCAATTGAGATATAATATCTCATATTTAATTAAATAGATAGATATCATATTTCAAATTTAATTTATAAAGATAAATTAAATCAAAGGGCTTTTAATTCGGATCAAATAAATATATTAGATTAGATCTATTAGATAGATTTAATTAATATATTATTTTAATCCAAATTCAAATTTCATAATTAATAAGGATTAATTTTTGAATATAATACATCTATCAGGTTTTGAAAAACCTACAGGACTTTTTGTTAGACCTATTAGAAAAGCCGCAAGAAACCCTAGAGAGAATAGAGAGAGAGAAGCGAGAATACTGAAAGCGCTAGCACACTGACGTTGGTGTTGGAGGCTGTTCGTGTGGATACCAATAGAGGAAGTAGATTTGCAGAGTCAGCTCCTGTTGATCGAGTAGGTAGCCCACGATATTAAATTGAAGGAGACGCTTATTAATTTGCATAGGTATGATTCTTATTCTAACTCGATTTAAACGCTATTGATGGATTCTTATTAACTCGATTTACCTTTCTAATTTGCATATATAGGTATGATTCTTATTAATTCGGATAGGTATGTACAGATCCCAATAGATATATGCCAGTTATTATCACCCATAAATCATGGTTCTAAACCTTTATATATGTAGGTGCTATATATTCTCGACGCAAATAAATTATGATTCCAAACTCTTATTTATTTTGGACCTATTATAATGGTTCTGATATAACACATGTTATGTATTGAGGTTTGGTGGGGCCATGATATACACATTGCTGTGATAATGATTAACAGGCACACATTGTTTGATTCCATGTTTTGATGATAACAAAGCTTAGAAAGGTTTTGCAAAGGATTTGAAAGATGAACAAAGTATTTTAAACAAGAAAAAATCATTGTTATGCAAAAACTATTGAATTACTCGAGTGATATTATTTCATAATTGCAAGTGATCACTAGAAGTAGAAAAATATATCACTCTAGTAATGTGATCAAGTGATATACTTTTTGGAAAAAAAAAAAAGATCATTTTATTGAACACTTAAGTGACCATGTAATTCTTCATCACTAGTTGTTCACTCAAATAATGCATCAAATTATCGAAAAAAGATAGCTCACGTGACTAATCAAATGGTTCTATTTTTTCCATCACTAGCATATCACTTCAGTGACCAATCTAATGCTTTGTAAGATTTTCAAACTGCCAAGAGAATATCACTTGAATGATGCTTTCCCAAAAAATAAAGCATCATATCACTTTTAAACTTTTAAAATCATTTAAATTATTGTGTAATTTGTTCTTCTTTCTTCTAATTATTCTACGTAGTCTTCACATTTAGTGTGGGAATAAATGTTTGTGCCATTTAATATTTTAATTACAGGTATATGCTCTTTTGGAGCTGAAAACCTTGTCATGTTTATTGAAAAAATATTTAGAGGAAAAAGCACAAAGTACCAAAATATAATATCCTTATACTTATGTTATAATTATATGGATTTCCTTTATAGTTTTTCCAGTTTTGATGTAGTTAACTTCTCAGCGCGATATGGATAATGCTGATAACGGAACATGCATTAAGTTATTGTTTCAATAGAGGGCTTAACCAAATTAGGCCTTAAAACAAAAATCATTATTCTCTCTTGTATTCATTTTTCCTTTCATTTGGTTATGCAGAATTTTAAAGTGGTGAGTGCGGAGGTTCCAACATCTTCATGGGCAATCATACTTTAACAGGGGATCAATCTCACACTCCTTTTTCTAAGGTCAAAAGGGGACAAAAAGTCCCAATTATTTATGTAGCACAATAGAATGTTAACTAATTAATTAATAATTAACTATTCACTAATAGATTAGTACTCCCTCTGTTCACCTTTATTGTTTGAATATATATGTATCTTTTGATAACATACCTTTTAGAAATGTCTAAACGTTTAATATGTTTTTTTTTTCATTTTTATCTCTAATTAATTATATGTCTTTCTCCTTACTTTTCCCACTCATTTTTTGTCCCGCCCACCTTCTTTATAAATAAGGGTGTTTTTGGAAAATGTATTTCATGTTGTACATATTTATTGTGTTTAACCAATTTTAATGAACTTTTTAATCTACTTTATTTGATTATTGGAATGTTATAAAAAAGAACTGTAAGAAATAAATTCACAAACGTGATAACTGCATTAAAAAAAGGTACAAAATAAGATAAGCATGCAAAAGTAAGAATACAGTAAAAAAAAAAAAGACAAAAAAAACAGTAAAAAGTAAATGAAGAAAATAAAATATTTATTGTGTTTCATGGAAAATGTATTTCATGTTGTACATATTTATTGTGTTTAACCAATTTTAATGAACTTTTTAATCTACTTTATTTGATTATTGGAATGTTATAAAAAAGAACTGTAAGAAATAAATTCACAAACGTGATAACTGCATTAAAAAAAGGTACAAAATAAGATAAGCATGCAAAAGTAAGAATACAGTAAAAAAAAAAAAGACAAAAAAAACAGTAAAAAGTAAATGAAGAAAATAAAATATCATTTAAGAAAAGCCCAAACATGAAAATTATATAAATGTGAAAATCATACATAAATGACGAAAAATCGTCATTGGCAGGTTTAAACAATAAAATAACATTATATTAAAGATATGGCATGGGAGGAATATTAATCTTATTTGCAAGTGTGATGTTCAGTCTTTGATTCAATTTCAATCATATGACGTGAGCAAACCACAAAGTTTCAAACACATATTTGATAATTACATTACAAGGATATAAATTATACAAAATAGATTAGTGCAAACACTAACTAATTAGTTGTGAAACACAAATTTTGGAAATATGTTGTCTTGTGGAATTTAATCCTCGACAACTATTAGGTTACTTTATATCTACCATTATTGTCAAGCACTTCAAAGTTTTGAAAGTAATAAACTTCACTCTTTAGGATCCTTTTTTATTCCATTAATCACTTTTGAGTGATGAAACTTTCAATTGTGATTTCTTGCATTTTGTTTCACAACTTAGTGTAATGTTCTCGTAGGAGTTGATGGTAGAGAAACTTTATGATTGATGAACTTGTTCATCCACCAGAATCATGCCCACCTTCTAAGGAGCATACAGTGGAGTACTTTTGCGTCCAACCAGCTTCCTAAGAATACATGCATCGATATCTTAGATGCCCTTGCTATCATCAATCACTTCTGAGTAATGACCCTTTCAGTCGTGTTTCCCTGCATATTTTTCACAATTTAATGTGATGTATGTGACCGTCAGAACTCTAGAACATCCGATCTAAACGATTTAGAGCGTCGTCTCCGTTTTCAGAGTAATCCATCTGAACGCTTCAGAATTATATGAAAACGATTGTGAGATCCGATTAGCAATTCATAGGACCCTAACGCGAGTTAATGTTTTAAAGCTTATAGGATTCGGTTTAAACATATATATCACATATACACGTATATAGAAAACCCGATTTAAACGCTCAGTTGACCTGGCTCTGATGCCACTGTTGGGATCTGTACACATAGTGGAATTAAAAACTTTACGAATCCCGAAGAGGATCGCTCAACCGCGTTTAAATCAAGGTTCATTATAAGAAACCGTACTTTTCAAAAGCTTGTGTATATCTATTCGATTTGAACTGATGGGCTACCTTCTCGATCAACAGAAGTCGACTCTTCGAATCGCTTTCTTTTGCCAGTATCCACATGAATAACCTCAAACACGGATAGCAGCGTGCTAGCGCCTTCAGTATTCTCGCGTCTCTCTTTTTCTCTAGGGTTTCTTGCGGCTTTTTAATACGCTTGACAAAAGTCCCATAGGTTTTTACTAAACCAGATAGGTGTATTATATTCAAAATTAATTCTCATTAATTTTGAAATTCAAATTTTGAATCTGGATTAAAAATATATTAATTAAATCTATTTAATAGATATAATCTAATCTAGTTATTTAATCTGAATTAAAAGCCTTCTGATTTAATTTATCTCTATAAATTAAATATGAGAAAAGACATATGATAGATGATACTATATCTTAATTTAAATTAAATAAGATATATGATATATTTAATTTGAAAATTAAATTAGAGATACAATATCTCAATTAGTTTTAGTTATATAATGATTAGCCCCTAGGGCATAATTTCCAACACACTCCCACTTGCACTAGATGCCATCATTATATATATATATCCTCCTTAGATAAAACGTATTCATTAATTCTTAGACATATCTAAGATTCAATGAATTTGGACACTATTGCTCGTGTTGGACTATTCTTTTGTACGACCCTATAGGCCCACATGAGATTGGCAGTGGGCCAATACTGTACCAGCCCACAAGTCGCAAGAGGCCTCTAGCAAGACATTGCGACTACCCAATTCATATGGGGATTGATGACACGATACAACCTATCGTACAACCATGTCACGTCCCTTTTGTCACGCGATAATTTGGTCAAGGATGAGACATGGATAATGTCAACTTCCTTTTCTTGATCATTACTTTCTTGATTCTTGAGTAGTCTAGTAATTGAAATGGAAACTCCTTTCCATCGTAGTATGGCCATACGTTTCTTAGACTCACTCATCGAGGGGCCTAGTATTATCTCTCTACAAATGCAAGGGACAAATTCCATCTTGATCACTCACATTCCTTTGCATGAAAACCACTGATCCCAATCCAAGCCTTTATCATCACCCAGTCAAAGGTGACTTTTAACTAGGTCAAAGATCAGTGACTCATAATGTAGGAATCCATGATGATCTCAGGTCATAGGGCATTGTGACGTAATTATACATGAGATAAGCTTATCACTAAATCCATGAGTCTTTCTCATAGTGGGTCAGTCCAGCACCTTGTACTCTTACAAGTGCCCATGACTTTGATTCGTATCTCTATACCTTATCAAAGTCATACTGGTCTTATCTCATCTTTGCTCCCGCGTAGATGACCGACCAATGACATTTAGGATAATCTATAAGATATATCCAAGAATATAGTTATCAATATAAACATGCAAATAAAATGATAACTAAAAGAGAATACTTTAAATAGCATAAACGTCTAAAATACAATAACTTGGCCTTTCCAATAGAATCTCACTTGCACTAGGTGCAATCATTAATTACTCTAATTCCCATTGTCCTAACATGATGCTCATGTTTTGCTTGTGCAAGCGGCTTAGTAAGAGGATCAACAACATTGTCTACTCTTAGTACTTTGCATATCTTTATGTCACCTCTATTATTGATTTCTCTGATAAGATGAAAGCGCCTGAGTATATGCTTGGTCCTTTGATGTGACCTAGACTCCTTGGCCTGTGCAATAGCTCTGTTATTGTCACAGAATAGGTCTATTGGATTTGAGATGGTAGGAACCACCCCTAGTTTAGTAACGAACTTTTTGATCCAAACGGCTTCCTTAGCTACATCCGATACTGCTATATACTCAACTTCTATTGGAGAATCAGCTACAGCGCTCTGCTTTGAGCTCTTCCAGCTTACTGCACCACCATTTAACAGGAATACATATCCTGACTGCGAGCTTAGATCATCTTAGTCAGTTTGGAAACTTGCATCTGTGTAACCAGTCACACAAAGCTCATCTTCCAAGCCACCATATACCAAGAATAAATCCTCAGTCCTTCTTAAGTACTTCAGGATATTCTTGACAGTAGTCCAATGACCCTCACCGGGATCTTGTTGAAATGTACTGGTCATACTCAAGGCAAATGATAGATCTAATGGCGGAGGCATGTGGAATCTTACTCATGCGGTTTCTTTGATCTTGTGTATTAGGACACAGATCCTTGCTGAGATGGATGCTATGAGAATCTCTACAGTATCTGGTCTATGTATGTGCTTTGACTTAGGCCTATCAGCCTCTTGGATCTATCTCTATAGATCCTGATCCCAAGGATGTAAGTGGCTTGGCCTAAATCTTTCATTGAGAAATGCTTTCCTAACCAAGACTTAACACTCTGCAAGGTAGGCATATCATTCCCAATGAGTAGGATGTCATTAACATAAAGCACCAGAAATACAACTGTGCTCCTACTAACCTTCTTGTAAACACAAGGTTCATCTATGTTTTGAATGAATCCAAACTCTTTGACCACTTCATCAAAACGATGATTCTAGCTCTGAGATGCTTGCTTCAATCCATAAATGGATCTTTGAAGCTTATAAACTTTACCAGAGTCCTCTGGATGCACAAAACCCTCAGGTTGTGTCATGTACACATCATCAAGCAGCTTTCCATTAAGGAAGGCTGTTTTGACGTCCATCTGTCATATCTCATAGTCATAATATGATGCAATGGTAAGAAGGATTCTGATTGATTTGGCCATTGCAACTGGAGAAAAGGTTCATCATAGTCCATACCATGAGTTTGAGTAGATCCTTTTGCAACCAGTCGTGCCTTGAAGACATTTACTTTGTCATCTATGTCAGTTTTCTCCTTAAAATCCCACTTACACCCCATAGTTTTTACACCTTCAGGTGGATCAACTAAGGTCAATACCTTATTGTCGTACATGGATTGCATTTCAGACTTCATGACATCTAGCCATCTTTCGGAGTTTAGTCCCACTATGGCTTCTATATAGGTAGTTGGCTCATTTTGCTTAATGAGCAAGATATCATGACTTCTAGTAGTCAGAAGTACATATCTCTGAGGCTTTTGTCGTGTTCTATCAGACCTTTGTGGGCCTTGTGTTACTTGAGTAGGCTCAACAACTTGTTGTGAGTCTTCTCCATTTTCCATCTGTGGTTCTACGTTGTCTTATGGCTCTTGAACTTCTTCGAGGTTCACCTTACTCACACTAGTTCTTTTAGAAATAAACTCTTTTTCCAAAAAGATACCATTGCGGATAACAAACACTTTGTGATCCGTGGGATTGTAGACTTAGTATTCCTTAGTTTCCTTAGAATACCCCATAAAAAGGAACTTTGAGGATTTAGATGATAATTTATCAGAGGTTTGTTGTTTAACATAAACCTCACATCCCCAAATCTTAAGAAATGACAAACTGGGTTTCTTCCCAGTCCATATCTCATATGGTGTCTTTTCAATTGCCTTTGATGGAACTCGATTTAGTATGAATGCAGCTGTTTCTAGGGCATAGCCTCAAAAGGACGGCGGAAGATCTGTTTGGCTCATCATAGATCGAACCATATCTAATAGAGTTCGATTCCTCCGTTCAGAAACACCATTCCATTGAGGTGTTCCTAAAGGAGTAAGTTGTGAGATGATCCCACAACTCCTAAGATAGTCAATGAACTCTTGGCTCAAATATTCTCCACCCCGATCAGATCGAAGTCCTTTAATTGTTTTGCCAAGGTTATTTTGCACTTCATTTTGGAATATTTTGAACATTTCAACAGATTCAGACTTATGTTTCATTAAATAGATATACTCATATCTACTAAAATCGTCTATAAATGTTATGAAGTACAAATGACCTCCGCTGGTAGATATATTCATTGGTTCACACACATCAGTATGTATGAGGCCTAGTAAATCGGTGGCCCTCTCACTATGTCCAGTAAAAGGTGCCTTTGTCATCTTTCCCAATAAATAAGACTCACATGTATCAAATGATTCAAAATCAAATGAATTAAGAAATCCATCTTGATGGAGTTTCGAAATGCGTTTCTCATTTATATGGCCTAGACGACAATGCCATAAGTAGGTTGGATTTAAATCATTTGACTTGAACCTTTTAGTAGATATGTCATAGATTCGTCCATTATTAGGATATTCTAAATTAAGTACATAATGACCAGCATGCAAATCACCATCAGCATAGAAAATGCCATTACAAAAAATTGAACATTTACGGTTCCTAGTAATGGAAGTATAACTTTCCTTATCTAAATAAGAAAGTGAAACAATGTTACTATTCAAAGCAGGAACATAAAAACAATTGTTCAAAATTAAAAAAATCCCACCGAGAAGAACTAATTCATAAGTGCCTACGGCTAAAGCAGAACTCTTGTTAGGTTTCCAACTCATAGGTCAACTTCACCCTTCTTCAATTTTCTACTGTCCTTGAGACCTTGCACATTTGTACAAATGTGAGATCCAAATGCAGTATCTAATACCCATGTAGAGAAAGTGGAAAAGTGAATATCTATGACATAGATACCTAAAGCGACAGCCTCCCATCCTTCTTGTTCTTTTTCAGATCTTCAAGGTAGAGTTTGTAGTTCCTCCTCCAATGACCAGGTTCATTGCAGAAGAAGTAGACCCTGTCTTTCGAAGGCTTTGCCTTCTTGGCTGCAGGCTTAGATTCAGGCCTGTTTGACTCATTGGTCTTACCAGTTGAGCCTTTACCCTTTATTTTGCCCTTGCCTTTCTTGTTCATACCCTTTCCTTTCTGAACCATCAAAACAGAGCTAGGCTTCTTCTTAATGCTCTGCTCGACTGTTTTGAGCATCCCATGCAGTTCAAAAATGGATTCCTCCACGTTGTTCATATTGTAGTTCATGACAAATTAGTCATAACTTTTTGGGAGTGAGTTTAAGATCATATCTGTAGCTAACTACTGGGTTATGGGAAATCCAAGCCTCTCAAGGTGATCAATGTAGCCTTTCATCTTCAAAACATGAGGGCTAACTGATGCACCTTCAGCTATCTTGCAGGAATGTAAGGCCTTAGTGGTCTCATACCTCTCTTGCCTTGCCTATTGTTGAAACATTTCCTTAAGATGTACAATCATCTCAAGAGCCTTCATATGTTCCAAATCCTTTTGGAGTTCTGGAACCATGGTGGCAAGTATTAAGCATCCTACATCCACAGAGTCATTCCAGTGCTTCGTGTAAGCATCCTTTTGAGCTCTTGGAGCATTGGCTACAGGCTCCTTAGGAATGCGTTGATCGAGGACATAAGCCTTTATTTCTTACTTGAGAACTATTCTCAAGTTTCTGAACCAGTCAAGAAAGTTTGTCCCATTAAGTTTGCCCTTCTCAAGGACTAATCACAGTGATAGTGTTGCGGTTTTACTAGTCGACATGATTCTACAAACAAAAAACATGCAAAGTTAATTAATAATCTCCCATTGAATTATCAACCCTCGTTATAATTAGTGGGCTAAGATCCATATTTGGCTTAAATTTAAGTCCACTTTGGCAGGACGCTTAAAATCAAGTTATTTAGGTAGGCGACCCCTTTGCCAATTACATCACATGTAACTCTTAGATCTTTATGGGATTCGATCATCATATAACCAGCACGTTTAATCTTATCTAATGCCTTGAGATCCAAAACCGTTTTGATAATCGCAATTAAGTCAAGACAATAATGAATATTGAGTAGCATCATTACTCACTCTTGTCTCACCAAGATAACTCAGATGCATTAACTTTGGTGGAACATACAAATGGGTAATCTAGGTTTTGACAAGTATTCATTAATTGATGGCATTATGACTTAAGATTTTATTTAGAGGGTATTATTTGATATGATCTAATTAATCCTATTAATTCTACTTATATGAATGCAATCATTATTGTATCTCATATAATATCTAAATAATCATGCAGTGATCAAATCAAAACATAATTAAAATTCGTGACACAACATGGCTCATTTATCCTAAAATCATCTCAAGCCAATGAGATGACCCCTCTAAATAATAAAAGAAAGTACATAAGGAGAAACCTCGTTTCACATACGGGGGGAATGGGATGAGAAGAGAATGTACATAAAAAATATTTAGAGAAAGGCATAGCTCGCAGGCCATATTTAAAAAATTACAGCCTCTTGTAAATTCTAGATCCATGTTGTTCACCATACTTAAACAACATTTGAAAGGTAAATTACAACATATATTAATTCATACAATTATGAAATAAAATATTATGATATAATATCATGATTGAAATTCTTGCGCTACGAACAGCTAGCCATGGCGGTCCCTCTAGCTGGTTAGCAGGCAGGGTCAAGGGGCAACGCTCCTTGTGGGGTGCAGGGCAGTACCCCGTCCAGATTTTTTTTTTAAAAAAATAGAACATCATTTTAGAAAGAATATTTCATAAAATTTTTGAAAACGTGAACGAAGTTCAATCCATAAGACCAACGCATGACGACGCGCGATGAACATGGTGACATCGTCCGAGCATCTTCGATGTCTGATCATCATCGACGTCTGAGCATGACCGACCTTCGAGCATGATCATCGTTTGACCCCAGGGTGACCATCGTTTTCGATCTAATCAATTCATAACGCACGACCTGAATGTGCGATCAGAACACATGAACATCACGGATTTGTACGTGACCGTTGGAACTCTAGAACGTTCGATCTAAACGATTTTAAGCATCGTCTCCATTTTCAAAATAATCGATCTGAATACTTTAGAATTATATAAAAACGGTTGTGAGATCCGATTAGCAATTCGTAGGACCCTAACGCGAGTTAATGTTTTAAAGCTTACAGGATTCGATTTAAACATATATATAACATATACACGTATATAGAAAACCCAATTTAAACGCTCGGTTGACCTGGCTCTGATGCCACTGTTGGGATTCGTACATATAGCGGAATTAAAAACTTTACAAATCCTGAAGAGGATCGCTCAACCGCGTTTAAATCAAGGTTCATTATAAGAAACCGTACCTTTCAAAAGCTCGTGTATGTCTATTCGATTTGTACTGGTGGGCCACCTTCTCGATCAGCAGAAGTCGACTCTTCGAATCGCTTTCCTTTGCCGGTATCCACACGAATAACCTCGAACACGGATAGCCGCGTGCTAGCGCCTTCAGTATTCTTGCGTCTCTCTTTTTCTCGAGGGTTTCTTACGGCTTTTTAATACGCTTGACAAAAGTCCCGTAGGTTTTTACTAAACTTGATATGCGTATTATATTCAAAATTAATCCTCATTAATTTTGAAATTCAAATTTTGAATCTGGATTAAAAATATATTAATTAAATCTATCTAATAGATCTAATCTAATCTAGTTATTTAATCCGAATTAAAAGCCTTCTGATTTAATTTATCTCTATATGATATATTTAATTTGAAAATTAAATTAGAGATACAATATCTCTATTTAATTAAATGATTGATTTATCTTCCTAAATCAAATATGAGATACAATATCTCAATTAGTCTTAGTTATATAATGATTAGCCCCTAGGGCATAATTTCCAACATTAAATGCGCACAAAAGCCAAAGGCGATTGACGTGGCCAATACTAGGAGAATGGCAGTTATACACTAAGACGCAAACAATTGTCAAGTTTATGGAAGGGTCGCGCCAGTTCCTACCCTAAATTCGGGGCAGGACGTGGCAAGGATTGATAACTCGTTAAGCTGAGTTCAAAATTGCAAAGATAATCCTGGTCACCATGAAAGTTGTGAGTGCAGAAAATAAACTTGGCAGGCATGCCAGGGGCAAGTTGAAAGTAACTCGGATAAGTGGAGTCCGAGATAATCGAGCAATTAATCTCGGCATCTTAGAGACCTAAAATATCGAGCTTGTAGGCAACTATTATGGACCCGTGTAGTAGGCCTGATGGAGTGAGGCCCAATAAATAGGATTTATGACAGAATCTCTCCATAATAAGGTAAAACACTAATTCTCCTATAATCATTCCCATAATCATGCATAGTATAGGTAGTGGAGTAGGCATGATTTGAATGTGGAAGCGCATGATGAGCACTCACAACAATGGACTGAAACCCTAGGTAATCTCTATAAATAGGACATTACCCTCAAGGTACATAGATTCGATTCATCTATTCTAAATACAGTCTCAATGTGCACACACCCTACTCCTTTTGGCTATTTCCATTCTTGTGTAGCATGGTGGTCTCTAGATACTCTATGATATCTCCATAGATATCACTGAGTAATCTTATTCTCCTTGGTATTTAAACCCATAGACATCTTGGAGATTATACACGATCCGATATAAACCAATCACTAGTCGATTAAGGCTAGGCATCTGTCTTTTATAGCAGAACATGTTTTTTTGTCTTGAGTGTCATGCTTGTGGTTGGCTTCTATGGTTCTGCTTGATTCAGTTTGGGTTTCAAGTTCTGGGTTCATCATTCCAGATCGTGAGTTTTGTTCTTCTTGATTTAGGTTGGTTACTTTTGTGTGTTGCAATCTACTACGCTTTTGTATAGTTCATTACTTGGCTGTTTTGTGCAATTATTTGTTGTTTAGTGGTCCTTGTGTGACCATTTTGTTCTCTACCTCCAGTGAGGTGTTTTGTTTGGTGTTTGTCTCTGATGAAATGTTTGGAGTATTGTTTGGTCTCTATGTCATTCGAGCTCCTAGTATTCATTATTTTCTGGAAGACCGTTTCTTCATGTGCAGGTTGCTTCACACTTGAGGAGGAGTATGGAGAATATCAAATTTAGAAATATTAATTAAATATTATTATTAGGAATATCGTTTAATATTTATTAAGATTATATATGAATATTATATTTTAAGAATATATATTAAGATATTATTATTTGATTTGATCTAATTAGATTTGATTAGATTTGTTTATTAGGTTAGGGTATAAAGATCTCTTTGTGTCCTCTTTTATTCTTAAAAATCAATAATATTCAAAGCATTTTCTTATACTTCAATATGATTATTCAATCTCAACCAATGCAAAATGTGTGGGTGATATATCATGTGAAGTAAACCACTGTATTATAGAATGGAATGTGAAAAAGGCTTGGTTAAAATAACTCATTTTCGGAGATTTAAATTAAAAGTGTGATCTATTTTAGAATTCAATGCCCCTTTCATTTAAGGGCCAATATTATTTTTGTAACTTATAATCAAAAAGCATTCAAATCAATTTAAATTTTAACAATAACTTATATTAATTTATTGTTTTTCTAATTAATTTATTTACTGTGCTTGTTTTGTTATTGTTGCCCATATTACGCCCTTTCATGCACTATGTTTGGATTAAAATTGTTTAACATCGTTAATGATATGTCTTTTGTGACATTGTTAATTAGAGACAATATTCAAATGGAATAAATAAGCATATCTTTGAACTCTTTTAATTATTGGTTTTTTTAATTAAAGAGTTGGGTACTAACAACATGATGTTATAAGTAGGATCAAACTATCATTAGAAGGAAAAAAAACAAAAAAACTAACATTCCACTCAAAATAAAGGAGCTTCCATAGCCACAAGGCCTTTGACATGTTTTGTATATATATGCTCTTTGTTAGTTCAAGACGTGACATTACAACGATCGATCTTGACACTCAGATAATCAACATCAACATTTTCTCACCACAAAATAGTTCAAGGATTAAAAACTACAGGAAACTTTCTTGCCAATGACCATAACACCATTGGTAAGTATTGTATGTCACATCAGAGTAGTGAAAGGAATAACATATCGTATTCTGTACAGCACAAAATAGAAAACTAAGTATTGGAAGTATGCGGTGGCAGTCATATGATGCTAAGGCCCCGTTCGTACGTTTTTTTTTAATTACCTCATTTTGGCTGTACTACACACCCAATGGCATCATCCGAGGCAACAGTCACGTGCATGGACATTGTTCAATTCCCATCTTAATTACTACTTTCTTTTCTTCTCCTTTTAAATTTTTGAAGTTGAATTTTCTTTGATACCCCACAAATGATTTGTCCCTTAAAGTTTAAAATTTAATGTACAGTGTCACACAAAAAATATGTACAACTATATGGTTTAAGAAAACAAGATCCAATTGATAAGAAGTTAAGTTATAGTCGATTTGGTCTTTTTTTTTTTTTTTTTGTTTTCACCGAGGTATCCCCACAGCCGATAGCCATGGGACTAATCCCCCGCCCCGGATCAGCGCACAAAGCGGTAAAGGGCTGGCCACGGGATACTTTCCATTCACAAGAGTTGAGGATCGAACCCCCAACCACTTGCTTAAGGGACGAGATGCTGAACCATCACGCCCACCCGTCGTGGTTATAGTCGATTTGGTCTTTAATAAAAGAACTATTTACTTAATTTGATTCCGGTTTGTGTTAGTTTTTTAAAAGTGTTTTTACAATTTCTGATGTAAGTATGTGAGAAGATTTTTGTCTCAACTAGCAAAAAATGGCTTCTAAAACCATGGTTTGAGAGTTTTCCAAACATTCACTTTGATTAGATTAAAAAATTGATTAATTTAGTTAATAAGATATTTATTTTCTAAGATACCATAGTCATATTCTTTAATTCCTCCATTTCATCTCTTCCTTAATTATGGTTGAAAGAGCATCAATGATATGGGTAAATTAAGAAAATATTAACAAATATGAAAATTATGTATTTATCTTATATTTAGGACCAAATTTAACTCTTTAAATATGTCTTTTATTAAGGACTGTATCCACTGGCGGATCTTTTAAGAAACAAGGAGGGGCCATGGCCCACGCAAAAAAAAAAAAAAACTGTTCAGATTTTTTTTTTAATTTAATATAATGTAAAATCTTATATTTTAGACTTGTTAAAATACTTATATTATACATTTGGCCCCTTCAAATATTTTTTTAATTAGTTAATGAGTATACATTTGACTTCCTCAAATATATATTTTTTAATTAGTTAACAAGTATACATTTGACCCCCCAAAATATTTATCCTAAGATTCGCCACTGACTGTATTAGAATAACCAATAAGGTTATGAGTCAAATTTTGCAGCTAATCGATATAAGAACTTTGTTAGTAAATCATTTATAAGTACCCATGTAAGCAATCTATTACCTTTGTAATAACCTCTAGAACAACCTTTTTGTTGTTCTTGTTTCATAGAGTCTAAGCTGTTATTTGTTAATTAAGTTGAAATTGTTATTGATTACTTTCATGAATAAAGTCGTAACTGATTAAGAGGTAATTTTGCAAAAAGAAAAAAAAATATTAATGTCATCGTATAAGTTTTTAGAGACTTTACAGTGATTAGACAATTTCAAGCTTTGACTTGGAATTAAAAATATATTTGTCATTCTCCCTTTTTGATTTTATCCTCCACCGACGATCATCACTCATTGGTGAAAAGGGAGAAAAAGGAAGAAATGATTACCCAGAATCCTAAGTGAAATGTTCAAATGCATTCCTCCTTTAATAATTAAAACATGTTGGATTATTTGTATTTAAGCACACAAGACAATATGGGATTCATGATGCTGCTCATCAACTTATGGGATAGTCCCATAATTCATTCCCTGGAATAATTAATTATGAGCAATTTATTAGTGAGTAATAGATTAATTAATAGTAATATACTCAGGCGAGAAATTTGAGAATGATTAATAACATTACTATTTTTATATTATTTCCGAAAAAATGTTAATGTTAATGTCTTTCTGCATTTCCTTTTTACTGAATAGCTCCACCATTGGATTAAATTTCAATGGTTTGAGATTTAATGTCAAACATTGAAATTTAATCCATGGATAGAAACATCTAATAAAAAGAAAATTGAAAGAAGTATCAAGTGACACATTTTACTATATTATTTACATCATTGGCCACATTATGCGCAAATCTTTATGCACCAACCCTTCATAGCTCGGGGATTCGGGCTCCCATTATGGTTTCTCAACTCATTGCATAAAATATACTTGTTCACGTGAATTTGCCATCTGTCATTTCTGGAAATTTTGTTCCTTCTTGTCTTTTTGTATTGTATGTCTTTAGAAGAATAAGGTCGAATGCATGTCTTGGGTTGAATCGCGTTCTTTTTGTTTTTGTTTTTGTTTTTTGTTTTTTAAGTTTTATTCGTACAGCTATAAAACCAACAATTCTTCATTATCATAAATATTGAGTTTTAATTGACAACATGAGGATAAAGTTTGAGTAGTTGATATAAAGATCTGATATAAATGTGTAGTTTTACATGATAATGAATACACTCTTAGAAATATTGGAGTGACATATATTAAATAGAAAATTGTTTGAGGTAGTTTATATCTGTTCAATGAAAGTTTTTGTATGCATCATTGAGGAGAATTGATTAGGCGGTGTGGAGTTCTCTAAAAAATGTATAATAAAACCGAAGAGAAAATTCAATGAAATTATTGAATGGTATCATTTGATCAACAATTTATTTAAAGATTTAATTGTTGATTATGTTCAAGAGCATCATACGATCCATAAATCGACCCACTAATAGGATAGTATTTTGTTTTGAGTTTAAGAAGCATGTCCACGGTTTATTTTCATCATCAAATTTCACCCTAACTCACATTATTATAAATATTTAAGGAAGGTTTGAACTTATAATCTTATATATATGAGTAAAATATATCAGCCTCCCCTCTATTTATTCTAAATTATAGAGACATCTCTTCTATTTTCAAAATTTATATGAACCTTAGAATTAGAGCTAAGAATCAGGGCAGGCCCTTGAAGGGCCAGGGTCTAATAGAGCTGGTCCTATAAGGCTCAGTTAGGCCGTGGATAAGAAAAACATATATTTTTCAAAGCCCAGCCCAAGAGCACCAAGGCCAGGGTCGGCCCTACAAAGTCCAGAAGTTACTATTCAAAATTTTAATTATTTTTCCTTCGCTTTCTTTTTCAAAAGAAATATAATTAATAAATGATAACAATTAAAATTCTAATTTATCAAATAAATTTTGTCAACATTAATATTCAAATAACAAGAATCATTCAACAAATAAATACATTTACTAATTTGTAATCAAAAGTAAACTATTGTTCATAAATAACTTACATAAAATATAAAAAGCATATCACTAAGCAACATTAGTATGATAACTGTCATTATTATCTTCTTCACCATTATCATCAATTTAAAAGACACTTAATTATACTTTACTTTGAGTAGTAGGCTTTGCTTCTTGAGTAAGAATATCATGAATTTCTTCTTTCGCATCATGAATATATCTATTAAAAAGGTCTGTAGGGCTGGCTTTTTTAAGTTTAAAGCCCTACAGAACTTATTTCATTTAACTGTTCTAATTTTTAAACTCTGCCTTTGAAGGGCTAGGGCTTAAACAGGCTCAACCCGACTTCCCAGCTCTATTTAAAATCAAAATATATGCTGCATAAACTTCCCTTCTAGTTTTGAGATTCAACTTCTATCTATCCAACTGTTAGTTGACCGTTATATCATAATATTAACTCATTATTTTGACCAAAATACCCCTCTTTAGAATAAATATTACTTAATAGTAATGTAATCTTTGACAAAAAAATAATCATTTAATCACATATAAAATTCAAAGGTTAAGAAAAATATACTTAAATTTTTGTCATACTTTTAAAATGATCATATTATATGTGATTTTTATTTTTAAAATTCAAAGGTTAATTAATTTTATCATTATAAATTTTTATTTTTTTAATAAATTTAAATGTTTAATATCTTTTATTTTTTAAAAAATTTATCATGTAATTTTTAAATACGTATGATGATGTTTTACAATAATACACACACACACACACACCCCATATCCAATTAAGTTATATAACTATAAAATGATATTGTGAGATTCACATACTAATATCTTAGAATTTAAAATTTTTAAGAATATTTCATTAAACACATATTTTTAAAAATAATTACTCAAATTTTAAAAATTTATTAATATTCACCACATACACAGATTACTAAAACTTATTCTAAACTAAATTTAGTAAAAATATTAAATAGATCATTGATGACCATTAATATTAAAAGATAAATTAGAGATTTGGTATAATGAGGGGTAAATTAGCAAACAACATTTATTTTAATATGGTTTTTAATTTAAAAATATACTTGAAATAATTTTTTTTTGGATATTCTTTAATAGTATTAATGATTTGAATTAATGTGTATGTTTTTAAAATAGAGGGTGAATTTGTGTAATTAAAGCAAAACAAAATAGTGATTAGAGGATTTATATATATATATATATAAGAAAGATTTAAAGGAGGAGTTTAGTGTCATTGGCTCACAAAACTCTACCATCATCATATTTTATTATTTAGTTAACATTGTGTCAAAAGATTTAATTGTTGATAGTTTACAATAATGTCATACGATTTACAAATCAACCCCACCAATAGGATAATGCTCTTTATTTCTTTCTTTTTCTTTTTTATGTCTTACGTTTAAGAAGTATGTCCAGACTATATTTTCATCATCATATTTTGCCCCAACTCACATTATTATTATTATTATTATTATTATTATTATTATTATTATTATAATATATTTTTTAAAGCAGTTTTGAACTTATAACTTTATATATATTTGAGAAAGATTTAAAGGAAGTGTCCAGTGTCATTGGATGACAAAACTCTGCCATCATCATATTTTATTATTTGTCTATATTTTGAATAACTATTTAAAAAATAACTTATACGCATTTATATATGTCATGTAACAACTTCATACATTAAAGTTGGAAAAAATAACTTCATATTACATTAACAATAAAGATTTTTAATAGTTATAAAAATAAATTACCACATATGCTTCTAAATTATTAATTAAAGCTTATGCTTTTTATTTCTTTTTTGTTTTCTCTCTTGTTTAAAAAAAATTGCTATCTAAATATTACGAAAGTATTTTTAATTCCGAGATAATAACAAATTAAAAATATTTTAAATTATAAATTTAAAGAACATGTATAAATGTAATTTTGAAAAAACCTACAAGCAATAATTTAATTTTATGCATTTCTTAATATGATTAGTTGTTTTCCAACAATGCCAACTATTTCAAAATTTGGGTAATATTTGGCTTATGGCAAGGGATGTTTTCTCAACTTTTTGTTTTTGTTGTAAAAAAAAAAATCAGCATTACTTTAATTAGTTACATGACCAAAAATATTAAATTTCCCCATTGATTTTTCTTTTAACATGGATATTTTTGTGGAAAAAAGAGGATAATATGTGTTGGATTTATCTACATCCTAAGTATGATCACTAAGCTCTTTTTTTTAAAAAAAAAAAAAAAAAAATTATATGTGGATGTGAGCGTGGTCACACTTTAGTGAACCATCTCTATCCTTACAATGTCAACTTTCTCTTTAGACTCGATAATCCAAAGTCGAAAACAATAGTCCTTTCTTTTTTACCCCTTTTCTTTTCCTTTTATGTGAAGTTTCTTTCGATTGTCAATACATGTGTGAAAATGAAATATAACTAAAATCCAAATTAATTGATTGCACGATGAGCTTTTTCGAGGATCATGTCCGCCAAGAAAAAAAATATACTTTTATTTATTTATTCTTGGTGTAATGAATGAATATTGGTGGGCCAATCAAGCTAGTATAGTATTGAAAATAAAATGGGGTTAAGGAACTATAATATCAACCAACTTTTATTAAGGTGTGTTCCGCACTATATACATTTTAAATGTGTAAAAATATTTATAAACATTTAAAATAGGAATAAAAATATTAGTACTATTAAATATCACTTAACAGTGTTACACATGCATATACAAAAAGAGTCGTCAACTACAAAAAGTAAATGTGTTATATCAAATTTAACGGTGTTGTTATTATTGCTCATATTTTGAATGTTTATGAATATTTTTGCATATCTGAAATATATACAGTACTAGATGTATTTTAGCTAAATATTTATGAATATTTTTGTACTTTCACCCAAAAAATGTATGGGCTTTGAAATAATCGGTAAGAAATTGTATCTGGAAGTATCTCTTGTACAATTATTAAATTTAGGGTTAAATAGTAAATTTACCCTGGATGTTTTCATTGAGGGGTAATATTGTTTCGGAAGTTTCATTGTCTCAATATTGCCCTAGAATTTTCAAAACGTAACAATGTTGCATATTTCCGTTAAATAGTTACCTATCAACGTCAATTTTTTGGCGATCAATGTTAGTTTTTTAATAGAACAGGGCAACATTATTATATTTTGATACGTCCAGAGCAACATTGCGACAAAAAAAACTTTGAAGGCAACATTGTTCCTAAGTGTATTATTTTAGAGCGGATTTGTTACTTAACCTTTAAATTTAAAAAGATTTTCCATTATTATTTACACAATGATTTAGCATGCTTTTTTCCCCCCTTTTCATGATATATAAGGGTATTATTAGTTCTTCCTATAGTAACAAATCCGTAAGTAAATTTAAAAAATACCTTTAAAATAGTTATATCTTATATATAGTTCGAGTCAGCTAAAATTTTAATTAATTAAAATTTAGGATATCATGTATTTATGTTGGAATATATTAGTCAATCTTTAGTGGAGTAGAACCTAAACTTGAATCTAGAGAGACTATTATGTAAATATGGAGAGACATGGTTCATAAAAAAATATATCCCGTATGGTTTAAAGGTTATGTCTGTTGCCATATAAAATCATACATTTAATAATTATATTTATTCCTATGTGACCATATATACATTATAAATAGGATGTGAGATTGATGGAGTATGCATTCTACATAATAATACACACAAAATTATGTTCTCCTCCCTATAAATTTTTCTCTTATAGGAGTGATAATTTCTTATTCTTTCTGCTGTATTTGTTGTCTAACGTGATTTGAGTTCTTATCAATGCTTTCGTTATGTGTGGGTATTTGATCGAATCAATTAATTTTCAGGTATGGCCAAAATTCTGACAAGTTAAGAAAATATGATAGTTAATGATCTAGCTTGTTTAGTAGTAGTTGTTTATTGAACCAATTTGCTTCAATCGGAAACTTTTAACATAGCGTTAAGTCTGTCTATTTCACTAGGTAATTACTTTAAAAAGATTATCAAAATTAAATATTTTGTAAAATTATGCATGTTTTATTTCTATTAAATTATTCAATTTTTTTTAAAGTAGTAAAAACTCAGGCTGATAAAAGAATATTCATATTTAAGTTTAAACTAGCTATATGAGCTGATTTTGGACTTCCATCTAATAAAGCTTAGCCTTAGCTATTAGATATATTTGTATAGTTAATTAAATACGAAAAAAATTGGATTGGTTTGTGAGAAATAAGAAACTTATAATTATATTTATAAATGTTTGATGACCTTTTCAAAGTTCATTAACACCTTTTCTAGAAATTGATAAGAAGATTTGAAAAACTCGACCGTAATTTAAATTTCTAAAATTAATTATATTATATATTTATAACATTTCTAACTCTTTAGTCTCGATATGTTATTCCTCGTTAATTTCTGTATCAAAATGTTTGAATTTTCTTATTCAATAAGTCATAAAATTTATTTTTTTCATAATCCACGTAATTTTTTTTTTTTGTTAAGATTCAATTATATTCTAGAACTTTATATGTCTTTTTTTTTTAAAAAAAAAAAGTTAGATTTGAAACTTTTAAGATAAATTTACACCTTAACAAAAATAATGTGAATGACACATAGATTGCTAACTCAATATATTTAGTCAACTAATTGTCAAAATTAATTAGGATAATGATCAAAGTAAAATTGCCCTTGAAAATCCTCTCAAGACAAAATCACCTATTGGTAAAAAAATTCCAGAACAAATTCCTCATTAACTATATGTATAATGGAAAAAATTATAGGGATAAAGAACAAAAATGTCAAGAAAATTTCCCAAATAGCTAGTGCATGTCTAGAAGTTTTTGAAAGGACAATTTCTTGATGCAGATAGGGAGGGGGAAGCAATTTAGTTTTGATTCTCTTTGATTGAGTGAATGGAGGGAGGGTGTTGCCCAAGATGATAAGGGTTTTTTCTTCTTGTGTTTTTTTTTTCTTTGGCTACGATTTGGAGGGGAAAGCGATTATCTGGGGAAGATAAAGAAATAAATTAAAGTCCAACGATGATGGCGGTGAGGGACGAAAAAATGAGATGATGGGTTTTTCTGGGAAGATGATGGCGGCGAGAAATGCAAAATGATGTCGAGCGATTCTCTGGGGAGATGAAGTCTTGTGGATAACTTGCAAAACTAATTGGAAGGAAATGGTGAGTTTGATTCTACCAAATAGAGCTAGGAATCAGCCATCAGGGTCAGGCTTCTGTTCTTTTAGGTCTGGATAAGAAAACATTTATTTTTCAAAGCCCGGTCCGTCTACATTAGGGTCAAGGCCGGTTCTATAAGGTCAAAACTATTTTAATAATATTTTATTATTTTAAGTTGGAAATGGAATTGAGCAACGCTCTGCAACTCTCTTGTTCTGAAACTTTGCTCATCACTCCTTCTCGTGAGGAGGAAGATTTACTCGCCAGAAGCTCCAAACAGATAAAAAATGGGAATCAAGAAGCCTTGGGTGACTAATTGCCTAGACTGGGTGATCATGAATCTTTGTTTGAGAAGGGAGCGACTTCCTTTGTCAATAAGTTGAAAGGTATCACACACAATGTCGGTGATGTTTCTGAGGAAGCCGAGGAGGGTGTAAAGGATGATATATCTGATGACTCTATGTCTGATGACTCCCAAGGCAATGTTGATGGAGACCAACTATGTAATATCATCGAAGACCCCATGAGGAACTTTCCAACTTTCATTTTTTCTGGAAAGATGAAGAATTGTATGTATAAAGCTTGGAATAATTTAGTCATTATTAAACTTCTTGGCCGCAACAACAGATATAAAGCGTTGGAGACTCAGATTCAATCCTTGTGGGTGAAATGGGGAGTCATAAAACTGATCAACATAGGCTATGGCTATTATGTGGGTAAGCTGTCAAACAATGAAGATTTCAAGAATGCTCTCGCTGGAGGTCCATGGATGTTATATGACCACTATTTTGATAGTACGACCATGGGAACCAATGGTTAATTCTACCATTGCTACAGTAGACAAGGTGGCAGTCTGGGTTCGTTTGCCAAGAGTCTTCCTTGAATACTATGACAAAGAAGCTTTAGCTTTTATTAGAAACCACATAGGAGAGATTGTTAAGGTTGACATTAATACATTGTGTCAGCTCAGGGGTCATTACGCTAGACTATGTGTGCTGGTAGATTTAACCAAACAAATAATGTCTAGATTTATGGTGGATGGAGAGGATTATTTCATTGAATATGAGGGGTTACATATGCTTTGCTCAAACTATGGTATCTATGGCCATTAGCAGGAATTGTGTTCTTAGGGAAAAAGGCAGCAAGAAGAAACAGAGGGTCCCTTAAATGCAGGAGACAAACCCCCAAGCAACAAAGAGGTACCACAAGCTATAGGTGAGAAATCTGGTGATCATTAGAAGGTGGTTCAGAAGAACCGTCGGCCATGAAAGAACAAGGAGAAAGAACGTGACCAATCTTGTTATCATCTAGCGAGTTCCTACTTTGCCCTCCTCGTTGATACGGAAGAGAGGGACCATCATAATTCTATCGATGCGTCGCATGAGGTTACTGACCTAAGGACTGCAATAGTACCACGGATAATGGCGGCACCTAGTATGCAAGGTCGTGGTAACAAGAGGACAAAAGCAAGGACAAAAAGACAGTGATTCAAGTATTTAGTGCGCTTCGACGGGTGGAGGAAGTAGTAGAGAATCAAGAGAAGCAACCTATTGGGATCCGACGCGTGGATAAAAGATCAAGGGGTGGAATGATGAGGTCATTACACAATATAAATGAGCTTATGAGTGTAACAAAAGGGGATGAGTTTATGGATGTTTCCATTGAGATCTCAAAAGAGCGTATTTTCCAGAAAAGGCCAATATTACATCCCCGCTTGGAATAAAGATGAGACCTTATGACCTAGGAGCGACCATGGTACCCATTATAGACTCTGGAGGATAGTTTATAAATGGGCTTGATCTGGAAAACCCAATGACTAGTGAGATTGACGATAGCGCCCAAAGTAATGGGCTCCTGGTGCCTAAGACCCAAGAGTCTCTCTGATTAATGTGAATGCAACCGATATCCAAAGGTTTCCTATGAATTGTATTTTTTTATTGGAATACAAGAGGGGCTTGTGGAAAGGGCCTCTTTAGAAATCTGAAGCTACTTTGTAATGGACCGAAGCCTAGCATCGTTATCTTATCTTAAACCTGAATAATGGATGGCAATCGCTTAAAAGTTTTGAATCGTTTGGGCTTTGATTCAATTTGGCTCATACCCAGTGTGGGACAGTCAGGAGGTTTAGCTCTAGCTTGGCAATTCTTGCGCTTAACAATAACGGTCATGGAGGAAAATAGACAACTTTTCCATTTGGAATGCAAATCAAACCAGTTTCTAATCTTTCTTCTCACGGCAATATACGCAGTGCCTCATTCAAACCTTCGATCGGTGCTTTGGGACCGTTTGGTACATTTCTCGAAAAATATTACACTTCCTTGGTGTGTGTTTGGCAATTTTAATAATATCCGATCGACCTCAGAAAGGATAGGTGGAAGGAATGCTAATCCTGCTCATATGCAATGGTTTCAAAATTGCAGTAGTGATACTGATCTGGTAGATATGGGGTCAAATGGACCTAGAATGACATGGAAAGGCCCTCGTACCGAAGGTGGAAATCGACTATATGAATGACTAGATAGAGGCTTAGCAAACTCATAGTTCTTACAGTCTATGCTGGACTCATATAACTAAGTACTTCTGAGAGTTGATTTCTCTCACCATAATCCTTTATTGTTGTATGTAGAAGATTGTCTAAAAGTAAGCAAACCAAGTAGACCATTTCGTTTCAAGGCAATGTTGTTAGGACATGATAATTTCAATGATTTCATTAAAGAAGTCTGGCCTTCGTATGATAATATTGAAATTAGCCTTGATAATCTTCAAATTGATCTGATTGCCTAGAATAAAAATGTCTTCAATTTCGTGGAAAAGAATTTAAAAAAAGCGGAATTACTGGCCTGTCTTAAAAGGATACAGAAATCCAAGGCTTATCCTTTCTCTAGATTTCTCTGTAATCTTGAATTCAATTATAGAAGGAATTAAATGATATCCTGAAAGCAGAGGAAATCAAATGGTTCCAAAAATCCCGATCTATTTGGGTATCTAAGGGAGATCAGAATACTCATTATTACCACCTTTAGACAAATATGAGAAGAAGAAGGAATAGGGTAACTACTCTTAGAGATTCATAGGGCATGTGGACTAACTTTGAGGAAGAAACAATGAATATGGTGCTCTCTTTCTTTATGCAGTTATTCTAAGACGAAACTGTCAGTACTATGGCTTGGCACTCTGCTACACACTTCCCTTGCCTATATGACTCTGTCCTTAATTCCTCCATCGATGAGGAAATCAAGTTTACAATATTCTCGATGGGACATTACAAATCCCCAGGAATTGATGGTTTCTCCCCTATTTTTTATCATCTCAATTGGCAAGTAGTCAGACCAAAGGTGTGTCAATTTGTGCGAATGGACTATTCACTATCAAGTCAGCGTACTATTTCATTGAGAAACTTAAGGAGAATTTCTTTCATCCGTGTTATAAACTAATGTGGAAGTGGTAGGGAGCTGAAAGGATTAGAGTTTTCCTATGGTTATCCTTCTTTAATAGGCTACCCACAAATGAGTGGAGGAGTAGATGGTCTGGCTCATCACCCATATGCCCTGACTGCCATTAGCAACTAAAAAGTGTCTTACATATCCTAAGGGATTATAAGTATGTGAAAAGCATGTGGCTAGACTTAGTTCACCAAAAATAACACTATAGTTTCTTTGCCTTATCTCTATGAGATTGGTTCCATATAAATCTCAGAAAGGAAATGGGGAGGCACCAATCTTCAAACTGAAATCTCATTTTTTGTGTGAGCATTTGGAGACGATGGACTTGGCAGAATCAACTGATCTTTCAAGAAGATTTTTCCAAACCCAAAACACTAGCAGCAACGTCTATGAACTCATGGAAATTATTTGTTCATGACAGTAATTTTCCTGAGTCATTGTACAATGAAGTTTGGCAAGTTCTAATCAATGACTGGGTTAAAGTAAACGTCGATGGAACGGTGACATCCTCTGGGAGATGTGCAGGTTGTAGAGGAGTAGTGAGGGATTTGAATGGTGCATGGATTGCTGGGTTTCCCTATCAGATTGGTATATGTGAACCACATGTAGCTGAAGAGTGGGCTTTTTTGAAAGCCCTACAATTAGGTTGGAACATGGGATTTAAACGAGTTTGTCTTGACTTTGATTCAAAAGCACTGATAGATGTAATTGCAGAGGAGGAACATGGCAATACTTAGAGCTTAATAGTGTATCAGATTCGTGAATTACTGACGAGAGATTGAGATGTTCATTTCAGTTATATTCCTCGCGGACAAAACCAAGTAGCGGGCCAACTGGCGAAGACTGCCTTATCGGGGTCTTGCTTTTTTGATAAGTGTCCTTCTTTTGTTAGGACTTTAGTTCTCCAGGACTATATGGGATTTAATTCCCCTTTATCTTTATTTTAATGAGAAGGCTTAGGCCTCATTCTATATCACTATATATATATATATATATATATATATATATATATATATATATTACTAATTTTTTTAGTTTTTTAAAGAAATAAAAATAGAACAATGAAAGTCCTAATTTAACACATAAATATTATCAAAATTAAGACATAAATTATACGCATCGCACAACAAACAAACACAGTTACTAAATCATAATTAAAGGTACATTATTAACAACATACCAAAATTGTAAATAATTAATGAGAAAACTTAACAAAATTGAAAATACTTCTTATAAATATATCTTGAAAACTGTAAGTAGGCTTTGACAAAAAAAAAAAGAAAGAAAGAAAGAAAAAAGAAAAGTGTAAGTAGGCAATAAAATAAACAATGCAAGATATGAACAAAGCAATCACATGAAAATAAGTCAAAAAAATAAAACATTATTAGTAAGAATACTTATGAAATAAGAAATATCTTTTATATATTTTTAATTTTTAGTATTCTTAATATAAGATGTTCTTTTGAAACTTAATTCTAAAAAAGATAATAACAACTAAATATTTGTAACATTATTGACAAAATATACAAATTTATAATATTACTATCCTATAAATAATGTTTTTTTAAAAAAAACATATAGGTTAAAAGGGCCGGCCTCTCTTAGACACTCGACCCTACAGAGCTGGGCTTTTTAAAGCTGCTTTAATCTTTGAAGCAAAAATCTTAAATTAATTCTTAAAAATTTAGAATCTAAATGGACCAATCTAACGCGCTTAACCTTTTTCCCCCTACTCTTGCCACCTCTACATTAACTCGTCAAGAAACGTTTGATGTTTGGCTTTTGTTATTGGTGGGACAACATGGCTTTTTTCCCATAGTACCCCTTTTTAGGAAACTATTTACCAAAATGCCCCTACTTTGAAACTATTTCCCATTATGCCCCGCTCTGGAAACATATTCTCAATCTAACCCCCTTTAGTTGACTAAATTACGGGGGTGGGCGTTAAAAAGCCCACACTTGACATTTAGTCGACTAAATTTCAACGGTGAGGGTTTTTAAACACCCCAAACCACAGCAACATGAACCCTAATCGTGTATAAACCTCTCCAAACCTCTTCCCCCTCTCTTTTTCGTCAAATCCTTGCTGAATCTATTGGTGGGTTGCGTAGGAAACTTCAATCTAGTGGAATTTATGCCGATATCGGTATGTTTTCATCTCCATTTAAGATTTCCGCCGTCATTTATGTGTTTATGCAAACCCCCATTTGCATTTTTGCGTTTTGTGCTTTGATTGGGTTGTTTTGTTGTGTGTCTTTACTTGATTTGAGTATTTCATTTCTATTTATGGAGGAAAATGATAAATATACATGTGAAAGTGAAAAGATTTACATCGGTTGAGAGTTTTTTATTTTTTTGAAGAATATCACTTCGTTTTTCATAAATTTTTTTATTTGGTCAGCTAAAACCCTCCATTTTGTAGCTAAAATTCTGGTGTCAAAGATGAGTTCAAGTTCAAACACTTACATGACTATAATCTACCACAGTGGGAGGTATTTCGAAGGTCCCGATGGTGTTCAATTTGAAGGGAAAATGAAAATGATAAAAATCAAACGGGGTACTACATACAACGAGCTGAAAGAAAGAATTTACCAAAAATTGGGGCTACATGGCAGCCAATGCATTCATCGGTTAATTGCCAAAGTGGAGACTATAGTGGGTAAGGATAATGTATACTATATTAGTACCGATGCATGTGATGATGAAGATGTAGATTGTGTCATAGATGCATTTGCTAATCAGAGAGTACAAAATTTTATTGAGATATATGTTGAAATTGAATCTGGCAAATCATCATCTATACCTATGCATCCAAGATCCCCACAGTATTTTGGTGAAGAAGATAGACATGTTGGTGTATCTGCACCTTCACAAGTGTTAAGTTAGGTAACATTGATGGAAGATGAAAATATGTACAGCGATGAGGAAGACGAATTTGAGAGGTTTATTCCACTAGGTGACAGCTCAGATACCGATGTGGAGGGTGATTTTGATTCTTGCCCGAACCTAGTAAACCCAGGGACTACAACAATGCCACCACTTCGTATTGACCCAATTAGTAGTGGTAATTTAGTAAACTTGAATTTGTGGTTGTTTTTGTAATGTTTATTTACTGGTTCTGACAGAAAATTCATATTGACAGATGTTGGACCTGATAGTGAGCCATTTTGGACCGAAAGCCCACACTATTCTCAAATTAGTGCGGTTGACTGTGACGATGAATTAGAGAAGTTGTATGGTGATGATGACAGGCAAGGTGGATGACAGTTAGGCGATCCGTTATATGTGTATCAGCAGTTTCCTTCTAAGTCTGAGATGCATCATGCTATGAAATTGTATTGCATGAAGACTCATCGTTCAGCCAAAGTTGAAAAAAGTGATGAACGGAGGTTTATGATGAAGTGTCGAAATCATGCTGACGGTTGTCCCTGGTATATGAGGGCAATGACAGGCAAGAATGGAAATTGTTGGGTGGTCCGTAAGTGGGTTAGCGATCACACCTGCCTGAACCAGAGTCTTACCCGGGATCATGGACAACTGGATTCAAATGTTATATGTGCAGGCATTATCAGTATGTTTCGTATTTTTGTTGCTTTCTACTTCTGTTTATTTATTGACATTGTATTCTGAAGTTTGTTATGCTTTAACCAGGTATGTTAAGAGAAGATCCAACTTTAAAACCAATGCTGATACAAGAGAGGATGCAGCGTATGTATGGATATAATATAACATACAAGAAGGTTTGGAAGGCGAAAATGAAGGCCATTGTGAAGTTATTTGGTGATTGGGAGGAATCATATGCATTCTTGCCCAATTGGTTGACATACATGACGCAGGTTAACGTGGGCTCTGTTTTCAGGCTTGATACAGATGAATGTTCCGACCATCGTCGGTTTTATGTCAACTTACGCGTCTTTCGTAGAGTTTTTTGGACATTTAACCAGACAGTTGAAGCCTTCAAATACAGTAAGCCCATACTACAAATTGATGGCACCCACTTGTACGGAAAATACAAAGGTACTCTCTTGATTGCGACTTCACATGATGGGGATAGGAAGGTCTTACCAATTGCCTTTGCTGTTGTTCCTCCTGGTGAGAAGTATGATGACTGGTGGTGGTTTCTTTGTCTCTTACGTGATTATGTGATGCAGAGGACGGGCATTTGTTTGATATTTGATCGTCACGCCAGTATCATAAAGGTGGTTAAAGATCACTGCAATTAGCAGCCTCCGTATGCCTATCATGTGTATTGTCTACGTCATGTCGCGAGCAACTTTAATACCAAATTCAAGGATGTGCAACTAAAGAAAACAGTTATGAAATTAGGTATGAAAGTATACACTTTGGTTACTGCCTTCACATATTTGAACATGTTTGTAATGCACCCATTGTTATGAGTTTGCTTCAATATGTTATGCAAGGTATATGAGTTCAAAGATCTAGTTTGACCGGAAGTTTCGAGAATTTATTGATTGTAACCCACAGGTTGTGTCTTGGTGTGACCGGCTTCTAAAGGAGAACTGGTGCAGGTCCTACGATGAAGACAAACGAAGGTTTGGTCACATGACGACTAACCTAGCCGAGTGTGTGAACAAGATCCTTAGGGGTGCACGTAATCTGCCGATAACGGCTTTGGTGAAGATGACCTGTAGTAGACTGGTCGAATATTTTGTCACCAGGCGTGTTAAGATTAACAAAAATATCGCTGCAGGCGGGATAGTGTCAAAAAAGGTTGAAGAAGAGTTACAAAGGATGGACCAGATGACAGTCACATACCGTGTGCGGCTTTATGACAGAGATTTACTATATGAGGTTGAGGACGCGTATAATCAATTTACACATGTTGCCGGTGACATAATGAGGGTTGACTTGATAAATCGCAAATGTCAATGTGGGAAGTTCATAGCAAGAAGATATCCTTGCAGCCACGTATTAGCAGTATGCAAGATGGAGAATTTGAACCATTATGATTACGTTGATCCGGTATTTACTATCTCATACATTAGTCAGGTATATGTAGCACACTGGTATCCTATAGGCAATGAATTGTTAATTCAACAAGGAGAGGGCCCAACAGTTATCCCAAATGCAACTTTGGCCCGCACAAAGGGAAGACCAAAGTCTACAAGGATACAAAATGAGATGGATTGGGTGGAGACTCAACCCTCAAGCAGTCAGCAAAGATGTAGGAATTGCCACCAAGTCGGTCATAATATGTGCACATGTCCAACGAGGAATAGGCCAACTTGAAGTCTATGTAAAATGTTTTGTATTTAGGGTACTATGAGTTGTGTTGTTAATGGCTTTGAAATTTGGACCATTCAGTTAATTGATATGTTGTATGGTATCATTGACTCATTTTGGGACATTAGCAGATCAAATGTCAAATGAAATTCACAAATTGAAGCTACTAAACAAAAAATCATAAAGTCTCAATGTCCGAACATAAAACATAAAGTCAATGAAAGTCCATAAAACATGAACACCATAAATCTAATCTGCATCCTCTGAATTCCCATCATCCTCCGCGTGCTCATCAGCCACATCATCACCCTCGGCAGCATTCGGCACTCCTCCAAGCTGCATCTGACCAAGTGTCTCCTCTACCCACTTCATCCACCTCCACCTTTCATTCTCTATCTTCCACCTCTTTTTCTACATCCTGCCCTGGTGTTGGATGGCTTACATGACATCACTAAGGGAGAATCCACCCTCCGGCTCAGGATGAACATCGTCGCCGTCATCATCATCGACCTTAGGAAGAACAATGGGTGGACCTTGACCAACATCAGGTACAAAGGGTGGACCTTGGCCAGCAGCAGCATCAACATCCTCTTCACCAATGTAGTGCCACCTACCATCTGCACCCTTGGTGATCTTGCATTGCTCTAGGAGGCGCTGTCCAAAGATGGCATTCCATGCTTCCTGTTTCACCATCACCTCATCGTCCATAGGAACACCAAATTTCTCCAAAATCTTCTGAACCAAGTAAACACATGGGAGTGCACCTTTATGTCTTGCCTTATACATATGCCAACAGATATGATGTCTCTAATTAACCTCAATGCCATTCCAAATGGACCACATAATGGGGATGTCACCCTCCAACACTCGTGAATGATTGTAGGCCCGAGGAAACAATATGTGGGTGATGACGTAGAAGAGGATCCGAGAGCTAACAGTCAATTGTCCCACAGTCACAATAGGTCTATGCCCTCCTGGCCTCCTGAACGCATACACAGTCTCATCTCAAATATATCCCTCCATGACAAAATTGGTGTCCGCATCAAACTGGTATCTATCACCAGCATCAAAATCAAATCCACGAAGATCCGTCCACATGTCAGCGGTCACCAGAATGTCAACTCCGCAGACACGAGATTGCAGATCACCATGAATGTAGATCATGTTATGGTAGAAAGCTCTCACCATAACCTCTGAATAGGGACAACTCATCTCCGCTAGCCCTCCCAAATGCGAAGTTCCCAACAACGGCACAATGTCAAGGCCCTCACGTGCAAAGAATGTCATGTCTAATGACTTCGGCTTAATGATGGGTCTGGAAGCAAAATCCCTCACGAATCGTTCATGCTCTGCTTCATTATTTTCAAACAAATATCCAAATGGGAGGTCAACAACGGGCTCAGGCTCAGGTTCCGGTGCATGCTGTTGCCTAGAGGAGGATGCCCCGCGCGATCCTCGGTGCTTGATCCGTCTCCCACGCACATTGCCGGTGTCAGCAGGAGCTTGTCTACGGCACATGATGAGAACAAAAACCTACAAAGGGACATTACAATCAATCAGGAAACAAGAAACATTCATCATTCTCAATTTCACATTTACATTCATCATTTTCACTAACAAACACTTTCAACATAAACAAGAAATACTCATAAACGCAAAAAAATTCGCATAAACGCAAAAAAATTATCATAAACATGTACATTTATCGTTTTCCTCCATAAATATCAATAAAAAACTCAAATCAATCATACATACACAACAAAACCACCAATTCTTGATGAAAAACGAAGATAAATTCGTCCAAAAATAAAAAAATTCGCATAAACGCAAAAAAATTATCATAAACATATACATTCATCGTTTTCCTCCATAAATATCAATGAAAAACTCAAATCAATCATACATACACAACAAAACCACCAATTCTTGATGAAAAACGAAGATAAATTCGTCTAAAAATAAAAAAAAAAATTCGCATAAACGCAAAAAAATTATCATAAACATATACATTCATCGTTTTCCTCCATGAATATCAATGAAAAACTTAAATCAATCATATATACACAACAAAACCATCAAATCTAAGCACAAAACAGTAAAACACAAATGGGTTTCGCAATAACACAATGACAACGGTGGAATTTCGAAAATGGGACGAAAACATACCGAAATTGATGCAAATGCAAGTTGATTGAAGTTCTCTTCGCAACCCATCAACGAATTCAGAGAGATTTTGGCAAAAAAGATATGGGGGAGGGGTTTGGGGAGGAGATCTAGTCGATTAGTGGCGTTTGGGGTGTTTAAAAACCCTCACCGTCGAAATTTAGTCGACTAAACCAAGTGGTTTAGTCGACTAAATGTCGGGTGTGGGTTTTTTAAAGCCCAACCCCGTAATTTAGTTGACTAAACCACTTGGTTTAGTTGACTAAATGGGTTTAGTTGACTAAATTTTGAGGGGATTCAAAAAAATTTGAACCCCTCAAAATTAGTTGACTAAACCCCTGGTTTAATCGACTAAATGGAGGTAGATTGATAATATGTTTCCAGAGGGGCATAATAGGAAATAGTTTCAAAGTAGGGGCATTTTGATAAATAATTTTATAAAAAGGGGCACTATAGGAAAAAAGCCGGGACAACATTACCCTATTTTTCAACCTCTAAAAATTTCAGAAATCCTATACTTGAAGGTGGAAACTTTCAAGACCTTTTTACCCTTTCACCGAAAATTATTAAGTTCGGTTTTGGACAGCGGCACCATCTGTCCTATCTCTCTCTTGCTCCTTTTGCAGCGTCACGACATTTTCTTATTTAATAAAGAAAAATTAAAATTAAAAAAGAAGCGGAAAAAGCAAATAATAATAATATTACTATTCTTTATTATTTATCCTGTAGTTGCCAGTCGCCCCCATTAAAATAATACTGCAGTTCACAACATTCACAACAAGAAGTCCAACTGCTACTCCAACCCGCTCTCCAAGTCTTCTCTTTCATTCTATAACTATTAAATATTAAAATTCCTTTTCTTCCCCACTGATTTTCTGCCTTGCAATTACCGAACACCGTTTTCCGATGACCGACGGCGATAACAGCTCCTGGCCGGAGAACTGACACCTTAGGCATGTCTGACAACGACCTTGCCTTCGAAACTTTCCGAGCTCTGGTTGAAAGCGCGGACCGCAAGTTCGCTAGGGTTCGCGACGTGCCCGCCTATGGGCGGGTGAGCCAGAACCACTTCTATCAGAAGGTTTTCCGGGCATATACGCGACTTTGGAAGTACCAGCAGGAGAACAGGTCCAAACTAATTGAGTGCGGTCTAAAACGCTGGGAAATCGGCGAGATCGCGAGCCGAATCGGTCAGCTTTACTTCGGGCAGTATATGAGGACTAGTGAGTGCAGGTACTTGGTTGAAGCATATGTGTTCTATGAAGCGATACTCAACAGAAGGTACTTTGAAGGATCCGAAGGTTCGCCAAAGGATCCGGGAATTAGGTTCAAGGAATTGAGATTATATGCACGGTTTTTGTTGGTGTCGGTGATTCTAAACAGAACGGAGATGGTGAAGCATCTTATGGACCGTTTCATGGCTTTGCTTGACGATTGTAAGAGCAACTTTCGGGTAAACATGATTTCTTTTTCCTAATTTCTGCTAAACTGTTATAACGCTTTGAGTAGTGAATTGCTGGACAAAGTGTTTTCTTCGGAAGTCGCACTTGTTAGTTGTTATCCTCTCTTCTCTTCAAAGGTTCTTACTTTTAGGTTGATATGGTGTTTTAATTATGAAGGTGCTTTGTTTTAATCAACACTTCCGGGTCATCCTATTAGAAATGATTAGTAAACAAGTTTCTTTTGAGCGTAATGATGAAGATAACATCTCCTGTTGTTGATGCATTGGGCTACATATTTCTAGTTCAATCACATATGAAATTACTAATTTCCCTCCATAATCAGCACTGGAACTCTTGAAAGTATTATTTGATCTGGATGTGTTTTCGGTTAACATCTGAATCTAGTGGAGGTTGTACATGGATGGAATTTGATGGAGCAGATCAGGTTTTTAAACGGAATTACATCTGGGAATGAAAAAATAGTTTAGATGCCAGAGATTGCGTCATGTGTTTGGGCACGATATTCCTTAATAATCAAAGTCTTCACTTTAAGTTTGGTTAATGGAGAAATATTGCCGCCCGAAGAACTTTACACTTGTAGATCCAGCATGGCTTTTGGTAACTGAATACTATTCACAAAAAAAAAAAGAAAGAAAAAGATTAAATGATAGATGGCTATTTTAAGCTAAGTGCGCTTTATTATTGCCTCTGAAAATTACCTGTATGTCTCTGATTATTTTCATTGGTATATCTTTAATTTCTTTCTTGGTTATATCAATTTTATATGAAGGGAACTGGTGGTGTTATAGGCTAGATCAAGGTTGTCGAACCTACTCAACTTTACTTTACTAAAGAAAACCAAATGGTTTTACTTTGAAGAAAGTAGTCACTGGTTCTAGACCTGCTGCGATTTCTTTTTTTTTTTTTAAATTATTTTTTTTTTTATTTTTTTATAAATATCTCTTTTGGGGGTGACCTGATGTAATGCTTGAAATATCAAATACGAATAGAAACTTCTGGATGATATACTTGTAGTGGGGAACATCACCAAGTCTTCCAAACTCAAAGTGGCAGTCTATGGTTATCATTTAAACCAGTTTTCTTTATGATACTGATTAACAATAGAGTATTTTAACTGTCTAGATTTGTGATTGGTCTGAAATTTTAGTTATCCTTTGAATGCACTGCTGCTGGTATTTCTTATTTCCAAATCAATCTCATACCAAATTTGACTTGCTTAATATTTTTTTTCCTATTCATAATCATGAGTTTTGCACTATGATTCGTAATTTTGTCTATCTGCCCTTACATGCTTTGTTATTACTATGAAAATCAAAGTTTTCCAGTTCATATAAAATATCGAGAATACTTTATTACTATTTACTACATAAAAACCAGTTTTTCTTATTGTAGTGATAACAAATAGAATGAAAGGTATATGCATTGGATCTGTAATTTGATGAATGTGATCTACTACTTCGCAGGAAACTAACTTAAAGGAATGGAGGCAAGTGGTGCAAGAAATTGTCCGGTTTACGAAAGCAGAGAATGGCTTTGCTATCAGGCCTTTGCGTTATTGTGCCACGACTGATACTCATCAGGCTTCTCTTCCATATGTAGCTCGTTTTCATGCAAAGAGGTTTTTAAAATTTCGAGATGCCCTGTTAACAAGCTATCATCGGAATGAGGTTAGTTAATACTTCCACTTCATGTCACCATATGGTTCTCAAATCTGGGTAGTTAAATTTCTTATAATTTCTGGAGGGTCATATATTCTCATTTTCAGGTCAAATTTGCTGAGCTTACATTAGACACCTACAGAATGATGCAATGTTTAGAATGGGAGCCTAGTGGATCCTTCTATCAAAAATCTATTGTTAAACCGATGGAGAATGGGGACTCCATTGATCATTCTGGAACTTCCGGGTTAATAAATATGAACCTAGCTGCTGATATGACAGATCCAAATGTGCCTCCTAACCCAAGAAAGGCTGTTCTTTATCGTCCATCTGTAACACATCTGATAGCTGTGAGTTCTCAATCTTGCTATATAGCCAATGTAATAATGTAATAAATCTATTCAGTTTCTAGGGTCAAGCAAATTGCATGTTTGCTTCATATTGGGGGGGGAGAGTTTTCATTACATGCTTATTTCCCCATGATGAACAATCTATCACTAGTTTAAATGGAATCATATATGTCTTCCTTATGAACAATCTATCGCATGATGTTGAATATGTAATTAGTCTGATATTGAGCTTCATGATGCTAAACAGGCTTTGGCAGCAATTTGTGAGGAACTGCCACCAGATAGTGTTGTGCTTGTATATCTATCAGCTTCAGGTTATTTGATTTCTTGAGTGTAAAAAATCAATTGGTCTTGTCATACTTGGTTAGTTACCTTGGTTATCACTTGTACAGGGAAAACTGGTTATAATAATATCCATCATTTGGAGAATTCTGGAGGGTCATCGAAACATTTGAAGCACAAAGTCCTTTCTCAGAGTTCCCAAGAGCAGAGTAGCGGATCTTCTGACTCTCAAATAAATGGCAAGAGAGAATCCAACTCCTATTATGACAACTATCTGTGGTTTGGGCCCAAGGGCATTGATGGTGGGTATTTTCTGTGGGTCTCTTCTTCATTATATTTCTGTTGAGAGCACTTGTTCCAAGTCATGTTACAAGATGTAATTTTAATAATTTTGATTTACGTTACAGAAGAAACATGCAGTTTTGTCATCTCCACTTACTCCTGCTTCTTTCTTGAATTATCAGGTTCAAACAATCTCTACCCTGGCGATCTTATTCCTTTCACTCGCAAACCTCTTTTCTTCATTATTGATAGTGATAACAGCCATGCATTCAAGGCAGGTTTGTCAAAACTTGTGCAAGACTTGCGGGGGGAAATTGTTGGGTTGTGCTATTCTCTATATTTCTTTAATCTGATTTTAATTTTTGAAAGGTAAGAAAATTAAATATAAAGAGGTCCCAAGAATTTTAGGCCTTGTTTGATTATGCTTTTAATTTCTTTTTTTAATTGTAGAATAGTTTTATAACATTGTTTAGAACAAGTTTTGAGAAAAAAATAAAAAAAATTGTTTGGATGAATGTTCTTAAAACGTATATTTAAGAACCCAAAAAAAAAAAAGAAATTTGTTTGAAATTATTGTTCGTAAAATTAACTCCGGTGAGCACTGAGCAAAAGGAGAGTGCAGACAACATGCAAACTGAGACCAGAGAGTGGCAAGTTCGAGTTTGAGAGGCAAATGCTCAAGTCGTCAAGGGCTGAAAGAAGATAAGGCTTTCCGCTGGTTGCCCAATTTTATAGAACAAACTATAAAAAAACCTATAAAATTTGTTCTTTTTTATTTTTAAAACATTATTTTTCTTACAAAACACTTTTAATTATCAAACAAGTTTTTTTATTTTATTTTTGAGAACCAAAATTGTTTTGGAAATAAGAAATCAAACAAGGTCTTGCTTTTTCGTAAGTTCTATATTTGACTTGTAAATGACACAACTCAGACTTGTACATATGCAAGTTTGACTTGTAACCATATATTGTTAAATTTAAATTGTAAATATGTAAGTCTGACTTATGAATTTTTTGGGACTCTATTTAATTATCTTACCTGGGGTGTTTTAATAATTTTCTCTTTTCAAAAGACAATGAAATTTGTAGTTATTTCTTTTTCTGCCTATGATAAAGTTTTGTCTTGGCATTTCAAGATGAATTCTGAGGCACTAAGTTTTGAAAACCCTGCCATGTTGATTTGCTCAGATATTTCTCTCACGACGGAGTTGGAGGAGCAAAATACAAATATCCTTGAATGAAATGTTTTTACCTAAATTCCTGGCTAAGTTACAACTGTCAGAATGTTAAAGGGGCAGGACTCGGATGAGGGATGCTTTGATATTATCTTCTTGGTGGAGCTATTACATATTGGACATTAAGTTTGGCTTTGTGTGTGTGTGTGTGTGTTTTTTTTTTTTGTTTTTTGGGGGGGGTGGTGTTTGCTGGTGTGTGAGTCCCTGATGTATTGTTGGTCCTTTGTGTATTTCCGAGGAAGAATGCTATACACAGTTATCCTGATAGACTTGATTGGTTGCAGGTTTTACATGGTGCTGAACGGGGGGAGACAGCTGCTCTGTTTCTTTCACCTTTAATTCCAGTTTTTAAGGATCCATCTGATGCAAGTTTACATAATGGAAGCCAATTTACCTTCTTCTTGACTGCTCCTTTGTCAGCATTTTGCCAGATGGTTGGCCTATCCCCCAGTGAGGTTGACAAGGTTGGTTGATCCGACTAGTTCTTGATGTGTCTTAGAGCATCTTGATTCATGGCTTACTCATTGTTGTGTTGACATTAGGATGTCTATGACCAAGCGGAGAACATTCTTGCCAATGCCTTTGCTGAGTGGGAAATAATTCTATGCTCATCAACTACCAGCCTGGATTTAGTATGGGCTCAAATTATAACAGATCCATTTTTGCGGCGGCTTATCTTAAGGTATTTTGGTTTTAAATTTCTATTGGATTAGTAGATATCTTTGTTTTTATGTGCTTGGGAACTGATTGGACTTGTTTTCTATGTTGTCTACAGATTCATCTTCTGCCGGTCAGCGATATCTTTTTACTGCCCACCTGAGGAAAGTGAGCAGTATCTGCCGCTTTGCTTGCCTCACCTGCCCATGCCTGTTGCGCCGGGATCTGGAGCTGTTCGTACTGCTGTTGTTCAAATTGCTACACATTTTGAAGTGGCTGACTCCTTTCACTTTAGTGATACCTAAAGATTAGGAAAGCTTGAGTAGAAAAAAATTCATGCTTTCGGCAGGGGAGCCAAGGATTTTCGTCTTTACAGGGAAAATTGACAAAAACACTGATGGACTTAGTCCTCATCACAGGAAATTCTTGGTGAGGCTTTGGCTGGCCAAGGTTGCCTCTGCTTGTTCTACTACCTCGGAAAATTTCAACTCCTCTGCCTCATTGGTCTATGCTGTATTTGTCGGTGTTTACTTTTGTTGTTATAGTTGGTATTGGGTCGGTGCCTGATGAGGTTTTTTTGGTGTTTGGGCGTGGCAAGCTAATGTTTAGTTTTATATTAGCTTTAAATTACATGTATCTGTTCATACCAATGTAAAAGAAGGCAGGAAAAGTTTTATTCGTACCCCTTTTGAGCAGAATCGGACGGCACAGAAACAACATTAGAGGAAGAAAGAAATGTAATCAACGGTGAATTTCACCTTAGCGTTGGATGGTAAATGATGGCTTCGATGATGTAAATTATTTCTGTCAATTAGTTCTTTTACTATCTATTTTCATTTAAAGAATGCGATATAAAGTGCGCAATTTGAAAACCGAGATCTGAGTTTCGCGTTTGTAAGGAGTCATGAATAGTCTAATTTCATGGAAATCTTACATATATTGGTTTTTTTTTTTGTTTTTTTGCATACAATTACATATTTTGATTGATTCATCGTTAATAAATTAGATTGTTTTTTTTTTACACCAAAAAAAAAATTAGATTGTTTTTTTTTGTTGATTCGTTAAAACCCGAAGGCCCAGAATAAAATGAACAACCTGAATATTCTATCAATCAATCATCAGCATCATGATATTCTGTACAGACTCACCAATATATATATAGACCAACAACAATTCAATCTAAACAACTTGGGCTCAGCCCACGAGCTGATGGGCCGGAATACAAGCCCTATAAATACAAACATAATAATGAAAATAGGTCTCTCCCTCTGCTATCACAACATTACATAATATATCCAAACATTTATTCAGTCATGTTCAATAAAGGTTATGGAGTAACCCGGACTAGCCAGTTAGTTGGTCTGAGTAATAGGTTAGAGTTAGTAGGTCAAATCGGAGTTAAACCAGAGCTAACATGAGACTAGACCGGTGAAGAAGTGAATTTGAATGATAATATTTTTAGAATAGTTTTGGAATTTAATAATTTTTTAGGATCAATCGAAAATATTTTTAAGTGATTCTTTATGTATTAGAAAGTAGACATTTGAAGCAAAATGATCCTCACGCAAACTAAACTAGTGAAGCAAGAAAATTCTCTCTTGGGAACTGTGCAAAGAAATCCAATGACAAACTCTGGGCAATGTAAACTTCCGTCGGACCGACCGCCGGCAGAAGGACAAGATGAACGGAAAAAGAAGAAAAATTTGAAGAAACTCCACAGGCCATTATGGATGACTCCTTGTCAGATAATGATGTAGGGGAACCTATAGAGAAGAATAAGTTTTCTGAAAATGAAGATGCAACAAATAAGAAAGATGAAACCACTCCAAAGTTCTCGTCGTATCGTGCCTCTCTCTACTGGGATTCAGTGGAGTTGCACATAGTAATCTCATCATGGAGGAAGATGACCTCCTCTCTGATGACAAGGAAATCTCATGGAAGCTACCTGAAGAAACGGAGGAGATGAAAAAACTCATGGAACTATACCCAATAGCCCCATGCACACAAGATGAGTATACTGAATGGTGTGAACCATGGAATTATGCCTTGATCCTGACTGTGCTTGGTATGAAATTTAATCTCTATGTATTAAAGAATCTACTGAAGAACATTTGAGGCTTCTCAAGTTTTGAGCTCATTGATCTCCCAAACCACTATTTTGTTGTTTGTTTTCAAGAACAAGAACTGTGGCAGGCTCACTACTGGAAAGTGCTATTTGACGGACCATGGGTGATTAAGCAACATTATGTTCTTGTTCAACGGTGGACACCCTATTTCAATCCCTATCAAGATCCTCTAGGTAGATTGGCAACTTGGATCCGTATACCAGATGTTCCAATGCATTGTTATAATAAACATTGCATATCTAGACTAGGTGACAGAATTGGGCGAACATTAAAGGTAGACATGAACACCCTTCATGATTTCCAATCATCAACACCAAAAATTGAAAGAGGCAAATTTGTAAGACTATGTGTAGAATTAAACCTCTAGAGAAAACTGGTCCCAAAAGTTATTGTTGCTTGGTCAATCTTTAATGTTGAATATGAGGGACTGCACCTGATTTGCTTTTCATGTGGACCATTTGGACACCGCAAGGAACAATGTCCTTATAAGAGCCAAGCAGTAGATCCTCAAGGCGAAGCGTCTCCATTGCAGCCAGCGAATCGTTCACTGGCACAGGCGAAGCCTCTGGTGAAAGCCATCGAGGATGAAGAAGCCTTTGGTCCTTCGATGATTATCTGAAGGACAATCAAATCATGAGCGCCGAGGCGCACCGACGTCAAAGAAAACCAGCAATGTTCCTCGGGATCTGGAAATAAGGCGGCAAGAGCATCTGTAGTTGAGCAAAAATCCTGATTCGAGGTGGTTGCAGATCTTGAAGATGTAGTAGACTTAACACTAGTCGACGGTTTGGTGAAAGAAAATGGATTTATCAGAACGAATACGCGTGCTGTCTCACAGTCAAAAGAGAAGCAATGGGCCAAACTTAAAGTCCAATTTAAGCCCCAAGGAAATAGTGATCAGACCCTCCATTGTTGGGCCTAACAAACCAACACCTTTGGACGCAACTTTAAAACCGAAAGACCTGGGCTTGGTGCACACTCAACCTAATCTTGTTGTTAACAATGCAGGTGATTCGACGGTAATAGGATTGGAGGATGCACAAACTAAACTTGTTGGTGGGCTTGCAATAGACCATAAAGCCATTGAAGAAGAGCCAGCGCCACACTCACTTATGGGCCAAATAAAAGCTATCACTTAGAGAACTAAGGGCCAACGTTCCCATTGTGTGATCCAAGGAAGCAGTACTACTCTAAAACAAAATGGGAATAAAGATTCATCTGAAACTCATGCAAATTTTCCTGTGTCACACAATCAAACTGTTTCACCCATGTAGTCAAAACTAATGTCATCGGAATTAAAAGATCCAAAACTATCAGACCAAGGGGATTCAAATGATGATAGTGCAACAGATTTTATGGATGGAAATGAATTCTCGGTGGCCAAAACTCAGTTTGAGTTAGAACAAGGTAGAGATGACAAATGCTCCAGGTAAGTATGCTCATCCCTATCTTGTATATATCCTATAATGATTATTATTTTTTAATGATTATCGCATCTTGGAATTATAGGGAGCTGGTAGCTGGACCTTCCCTTTAATTATTAAAGATATTGTTTTTAAATATTGCATCAGTATTCTATGTCTGCTTGAGCCTCGAATTAGCGGAGATAGAGCTGACAAAGTGTGCCGTAAACTTGGATTGAACCATTGGATCCTGGTGGAGGTTAGTGGCTACTCTAGGGGTATATGGATTTTGTGGAATAATGAAGCCTATGATATTACTTATTTAACTTCTACTACCCAAATGCTCCACTATCAAGTCTTTGATCATTTTAATAATTCTTTGAACCTCGTGACAGTGGTTTATTGTGAAACTAATTTGATTGCCAGAACATCCTTATGGAACTCTCTTCGTCTACTTGATACCAATTCTACCCTTCCTTGGTCAGTCTTAAGAGATTTCAATGCTTACCTTTCCCCTAATGACAAACTTGGCGCGGCCAATCCTTCTTAGGCCTCAATGCATCAATTTAGAGACTGTGTTTATGACGTTGGGCTTTTAGAAGCAAGGAATTGTGGTGAGAAATTTACTTGGGAAAGGCATGGCTTAAAAGAAAGACTAGACTGGGTTTGAACAACCTAAGTTGGCTTAATTGCTTTCCTAACTCTGTTATCTGCCATGAGCTTAAATTCAAGTCTGATCATAGGATTGTGGTTGTGAACTCTAATCCTTCATCCCAAAGGAAAAATTTTCAGAAAACCTTTTCCTATCAGGTTGTGTGGACTCTAGAAAATGATTTCAAGGTCCTCACTTCAGCAGGGTGGCAAGGGAAAAATTGGCTTGACGGCTTGCAGAACTTTTGTAAATCTGCTTCGGAATGGAATGATGACCGTGTGGGTAATTTCACCAACAAGAAAAAGGAACCTATTCGTCGTTTGGACAGAATTGATAGAAGCAGGAAGATGAACTTACAGACCGGGCTATTTCAGCTTGAGAAAATACTATGGGATGAATATCACAAAGTGGCAACTCAGGAAGAAATCTCTTAGTTTCAAAAATCCAGGAGTAAATGGCTTCAGGGAGGAGATAGAAATACTAGGTTTTTCTATGCCTCTACCTTGATTAAAAGGAAGAAACAGCGAATTGGAGCCATTATGAATAATATAGGTGAGTGGGTGGAAGAGCATGACACAGCAAAAAAAATGGATCATGATTTCTTCCAAGAACTCTATACTTAAGATGCTAACATTAAAAACCCTGAAGGGTGGTTCTAAAACTTTCCTATAATAGATGATATTCAGATGAGCATCCTATCGAGCAAAGTTAGCAAAGTTGAGATAAAAAATGCAGCTTTTGCTAGGGAGCCTTTAAAGCCCCGGGTCTTGATGGTCTTCAAGACCATTTTTTCCAGACCCAATGGAATGTTGTGGGTGATAAACTGTGTGATTTTATTGAAGGATGCTTCAACAACCCCTCAACAATGTCCCTCACTAATCAATCTAAAGTGGTCCTCATCTCTAAGGTTGATAACCCCTCTTCATTATCCGGCCTATATCTTTGTGCAATGTGAGCTTCAAAATTATTACTAAGCTCCTGGCGATTAGGTTTAAGGGGGTCATGCCCCACCTCATTAGTCAGGAGTGATGTAGTTTATTGCTAATAGGTCCAGTTGTGATAATGTCATAATTGCCTAAGAAATCATCCATTCCATGAGAATGAATAGTAGGAAGAAAGGATTTGTGGCTATCAAAATTGATATGGAGAAAGCCATTGATAGACTTGACTGGGGATTTATAAAAGATACTCTCATTTGTTTGAATTGGAGGACAACCTAATTGAGCTCATCATGGCTTGTATTTCTACCACTTTTATGTCCATCCTTTGGGATGATGATGAAAGCTCAGCTTTTACCCCTTTTAGAGGTGTCAGACAAGGTGACCCTTTAAGTCCATTCATCTTTGTTCTTTGTATGGAGCGTTTGGGACAGCTTATTAAAGTTGAATGTGAAGCTAGTCGCTAGAAGCCGTTCACCTTCAAGAGAGGTAGCCCTCATATTTCCCATTTGTTCTTTGCTGATGATCTCATTCTCTTTACTGAAGCTTCCACTACCCAAATGGAAGAAGTTCGGCAAGTGATGCAAAGTTTTTGTGAAGTTTCGAGACACAAAATTAATTTAAATAAGTCTTGAATGTTCTGCTCTAAAAATGCTAATTTTAATAGAGCCCTTGATTTGAGCAACCTTCTGGGCATTGGGCTTACTTCTGACCTCGGGAAATACTTAGGGGTACTGATTATTCATAAAAAAGTTACTAAAGCTACATACTACCCTATTGTCCAAAGAGCTCAAAAAAATTGTCCATGTGAAAGAGCAAATTTCTGACTACTGCAAGACGCTCGGTGCTTATTAAATCTGTGTTATCATCTTTGCCTAGCTACTATATGCAGTCTACCCTCCCCTCCTCCCAATTTGCACTATTAGCGAATTAGAAAAGATTTCTGGAAATTTCCTTTGGTCCCAAGATGATGATGTTAGAAAAATGCATCTCATAGCATGGGACAAAAGCACGCAAGCAAAGAAGCAAGGGGATCTAGGCTTTAAGAACCTTCGTTATCAAAATAAAGCTTTTATCATGAAACTCTGTTGGAGCCTCCTAACTAAACAAGATGTTCTCTGGGTTAAATGCTTGTGGGCTAAGTATAATTATGGTATCTGTGGTATCCATAACATGCCCAAGGTATCTAAGAAAAACAACCCCTCCTCTGTTTGGAAAGTGATTATTGGGGTCTAGGATAAATTTATCAATGGAGTTGGAAAAAAGGTTAACAATGGGATGAGAACCAAGTTCTGGACGGATTGTTGGCTCCCCCCTGACCAACCAATCATAGCCCTTATTGAAAATCCAACCTCTGTTAATAGAGACAAGTTTGTGTGGGACCAGCTAACGCCTAATGGGAATTGGGACATTAATAGATGGCAAGGAATTATGCCTCCCGGAATTATAAACATGATTATAAAAATGCACCCTCCCAACAATAGCTCTCCTGATTATTTTACTTGGAGAAAAGAAAAGGATGGCTGCTTGTCGGTTAAAACAGCCTACTAATACATCTCCGAAAGCAGAGGAGATAACACCAGCAACTTTTGGTTTCAATTATAGAGATGGCAGCTTCTTGAGAAAGTAAAATTATTCATGTGGCAAGTTGCCCATGAAAGACTTGCCACCAACTCTCTTAGAGCCAGAAGAGGTCTTATGAATGAGAAAACTTGTCCTTTCTATTGCAACAATGAGGAGAGCATGATCTACATAATCAAGGATTGCGATCAAGCTAAGAACTTGTGGAAACAAATTTTAAAGCCTAACTATTTTTCTCAGTTTTTTACAAGTAATTTGCAGGTTTGGATCAATTCGGACACTAATCAAAAACCTGGGAAAGGAAGATTTCAGAACTTCTTTTGGCCTCAAGTCTTCAGTCTAGGATGCTAGATTCTTTGGACAACCAGATGCAAATTTCTTTTTCAGGGAGGAAGCACAAATACCAGGGAGATGCTGCACTTCTGCAATTACCTTTTCATAGAAACTACCATAAATCATCATCTAATTCATCATATTTTCCAGTTGGACAAAATGGAGGAGAAGTCTTGGACACCCCTCCTGCTCATGCAGTTCGCATCAATGTGAATGATTCCGTTCGACAACAATATCAGGCATCTTGCGGAGGAGTGATAAGAAACGCCCAGGGTGAATGGCTGATGGGCTTCTATAAATCCCTTGGCCTTCATTCTGTCATTGAAGCGGAAATTCACGCCATCATGCTAGGACTTAAACTTGGTCAACAGATGGGGTTGCAGAAAATTTTCCTCTATTCGGACTCTCTTGATGCTATCAATATTTTTATGCGTGATTGTTCTACAGATCATCCACTGAGAGACATTATTGGGGAAACTAGAGACCTTCTATTTAAAGACTGGAATGTGGAGCTACATCATACATTAAGAGAAAACATCTCTTGCGTTGATTATATGGCCAAAGAAGGACACAATGTTGCTGCTGATAATGGGGTGGTTCTAATCCCAATGATTCCTAGGGGATGCCTTCACATGGCCCTGAATGACCAATGGTCCTATCACTTCTAGTGTATTTTCTATTTTGATGTATCATGGGTTAGATTTTCATATTCTAGCCTAATGACTTAATCAAGCTTCAGCTTGCCTTTATTATCTAAAAAAAAGAAAGTAGACATCTCAAGCTTTCCTTAGAATATTAATTTGTAATTTTTGGAAATATGTAAAATTAGATATAAATTTTTTAAATCAGGAAATTCTAAGACAATATTGAACCAATTAAATCAGCTAGATCGAACTTATTTGACGGTTTTGTGGTCAAACTAGTGGTCCATTCTATTTTTAATAATATGGTGTTTAATACTCCCCCTCAAGTTGGGCACTTTATACTCATAAGTGTCCAACTTACTGAGAATGTATTGATGTTAACTACCACTAGTGCTTTAGTTAAGATATCAGTGTATTGCTCCTTGGATCTCACTTGCTTGAATTTGATCATTTTACTTAGCAGCTTTTCTCTTATGAAGTGACAATCTACTTCAATATGTTTTGTTTGCTCATGGAAGACTGGATTTATGGCTATATGAACCACTAATATGCTATCACATAACACCTTGATTGGCCCCACTTTGCTAGCATGCAGTTCCTTCATTAATCCAACAATCTAAGTAAGCTCTGCAACAACCATTCTAATTAAGGGCCTTATATTCATCTTCAGTGGATGAAACAGATACTACGGTTTTCTTTTTCAACTTCCAAAAAGTAAGTGACCCCCCAAATTTAACAAGGAAACATGTCACAAAGCACCTTATATCTGTACAGCCTGCATGGTCAGAATCACAATAACATTCTAGGGTCGAAGAGTTTTTTAGTAAAAATGAAAACCCTTATACCATAACTATCTTTCAAATATTTCAACAATCTAAGCGCAACATTCATGTGATTTCTTTGGCTCTTGCATAAATTAGCACAAAGCCTGCATGGCAAAGATATATCAAGTTTGGTCAAAGTAAGATATAATAGCTTACCAATAAATCTTTTATAAACCCCTATATCTTTAATGAAGTGATCCTTGTCAGTTTCTCTTTCTATTAATTTAAGATTATGTTCTAGAGGAGTTGACACAATCGCATATTCATCTAAACCAGTCTGATCCATAAGTTTAGTATCATATTTAATTTTGTTAAAAAGAATCCCATGTTTTGACCTTACCACTTTCAACCTAAGGAAATATTTAAATATGCCTAGATCTCTAATTTTAAATTCTTGATGCAAATACCTTTTAGCATCCTGAATTGTTTTAACATTACTACCTACAATCATGAGATCATCAGCATATGCAAGAAGAAAAAACAAATCTACATCAATTCTTTTATAAAATAAAGCATAATCATGCTTATTTTGTTGAAAATCACCTTTGATCAATGATTGTGTTAATTTTTCATTCCATTGCATAGTGGCTTGCTTTAGGCCAAAGAGAGTTTTCTCCAATTTACATAACTTCCAGTGATTTGTTTTCCTTTCAAGGCCTTGAGCTATTCATATAGACATCCTCACGTGCATCACCTTGAAGGAATGCATTATCAGCATCCAATTGATAAATTTCCCAATAGTTAACGATTGCAAGCTTAAGAATAGTTCTAATAGTCACTATTTTAACAAGTGGAGAGAAAGTCTCAAAGAAATATATTCCTTCCCTTTGGTTGTAACCTTTAGCAATTAATCAGGCTTTAAATTTATCGATTTTACCATCTACCTTATATTTTACATTAAACACCCATTTACAATCTATTGGTCTTTTTCGTTTTGGTAAATTAACTTTTTCCAGGTCTTCTTTGACTCTAAGGCCTTAACCTCATAGTGCATAGCCTCAACTCACCTTGGGTCCTTACAAGCCTAAAAATAGTTATTAGGCTCAACCTTTTTATCAATAGAAGTAATAAAACATTTATATGATGAAGACAAATCATCAATGAAACAAAATGCAGCATATTAACATCATTTTCATTCAATATGTCACTCATTGGATCATGGTTTTTTGCACTAGAAGAAGGTAAATACTGACACTCATAGTCTTTGGTTCAAACAGGGGCTTGTCTATTTCTAGTGGACCTAATGGATAAGTGGCACTATGAATTCTCCTTAATGTCATCTCTATTCTGGCTAGCTTGTTGAGTACCATTTGACTTTAGATTAGTCTCTTGATTGTGATTGATTCGAGTCATAGGAGGAGTATTGGAAGGTGCACATGGATTTGATCTAAATAGTCAAGTTTACCAGTTTGGTTTTTATCTCCCCCTATATCTAAATCATCACAATCAGCAAAAGTAAATATGTTCTCTATGGGAATTACATGTTTGGAAATTATAAGAGCCTTATTCTTAATGTTATATAGGAGATACCCCTTTTAAGTGGTTGGATAGCCAAGAAAAATACATGCTTCTACCTTTTTTTGGAACTTTTCTTGTGAATTTAAAGTCATGGAAAAAGAGAGGCATCCAAACACTCTAAGATGACTCAGATGGTGGTCTTGTTAGTGCCAACGTTTCACCTAAGATGAGAGTGAATGGGTGATATTAAAAATTTAAAACAAAGATGATAAACAATTAAATCAAAGAGCAAGAGTTAGAAGAATATTTCCGTAGTGTGCATAGCGAATTATACTGGTTTGGCCTTAACGTTTTGATCTATGTCCGGTCTCTAGAGTGTCTTTGAGATATTTACTATTGTTCCAAGATTTCATGGGTTCTTGGTACCATAGTACAATTGTAATCTTCAAAAGGACTTACTCCCCCTTACAAGTTGTAATCCAAAAACCACACTCAACATCCCACTACCTTGAGATTTTACAAAGATAGAAAACATTTGTAAATGACTATCTCACAGAGTAGATATATAATCACTAATTAACAATGAATATCACAATATATTACAAAGAATATATATGAGCAATAAATGAGTAGAAGATTGATCGTAGGCTTAGTTGGTTTCTTCGTATTGAATGCTTCGCTATTTATAGTTGAACGCCATTAATGGCCATTGTGAGCATTCAAACTATCTGTTAGAGATAGATTGGAGTCGTTGGAAAATTCAATTTCAATTGCTTGTTCCAAGATTGCTTGAGGTTCAATCACTTTCATCTTTACTACAATAAACAATTTAGATGAAATCTGTTTACTATGTAATTGCTTTCGTGTGCTTTGTTTATGTTATGCATTTAATGCCCTAATAGAGAAAATTTCTTTCATGCTTTTGGAGTTAATCCATGAGTTTAAATGTTTGAAACCTATACACAAACAAGATTAGTAGCTTGGAGAAGTAGTATAAGTAGTAATCAAGTATAAACAAATGTTAATCACAATAGTTGAATTCTAAGAGATGTTGTAAAATGAAATGAGAACAGTCACTCAAGTGTGAGAGTAGAATCACTTGAGTGCTTTTGTAATCCAACTTGAGTGTTGATAAACTTTATCTTTGGTAGTGAAGTATTGAAAGAAAAGGTCACTTGAGTGATTGAAAATTTGACTCGAGTGTCGTTTGAAAATAACTTCAACTCTACCAGTGACTTGAGTGCATTCTACAAGTTACCTTATGTCACTCGAGTGACTCTTAAGATCACTTGAGTCATCTCTAAATGTGAAGCCTACACTCTTGTTTCATCAGGAAGTGATTTGCTCAAGTCTCATGAGTTGTTTACCTTAACTTTGTTAGTTGCAGTGTATCACCTAAGAGGGGGTAAATTATAAAAATTAAAATAATCGTAACAAATAATTAAGCCACAAAGGAAGGAATAGAAAGATATCATCGAAGTGTGCACAAAAATTTATATTGGATCGACTTTAATATTGTGACCTTTGTCTAGTCCTCAAAGCATCTATGAGATTTCCACTATCTTTCATTGATCACATAAGTCTTACAGAGTAATCCTCAACAGGACTCACTCTTCCTTACAAATGTAGTCGAACTACCACACTCAAGTTCCTGCTACATTGAGATTTTATAACAATCAAATGAATGATAAGAACTCTCTCACATAATAGATATATGACTGAAGAATTGAATATCAAAAGATATTTCACAGAGAATTGATAGCAATAAATTTGATCATTTGTTAGTTAGTTGCTTCATATTAAATGCTCTTTGTATTTATTGGTGAATGCTATTAATGAACATTGAAGCTTTTCGTTAGGTGTATTCAATATGTATGTTACACTAGATAAAATTTTCGTTTAACACAAGTCGAAGTCTTGGAAGATTTGAGGATATGTCGCTTTCGCATCGTTGTTATAAATCATCATACGACATCCCTTTGTTCTTTGTATTTGAATAAGGTTAAGTCGTTTCCGCTTTCACTGGAATGAGTGTCTCAGAAGATGATTATTTGGTCTACTCTGAATTTCATTCCGTGTACGCTTTGTTTTCTACAACAATATTTAATGCTTTTGAGACAAATCTTACTTTATGATAATTTGAATGTAATTGATGAGTCATATTTATGCCATGTTTTCCTTATGTATTTTGACTGTTTTAAATGATAAATATGAGCTTAACTGTGTTTTATCTAATAAAATGTGCAAGAATTCATGCACATAGAGAAATAGAGGATAAATTCTACAAATTGTTGTATCCATATAATTGTCCTGCTCATGTGCATAAGAAAAGGGCCACTTTATGGTTTACCGAGAAAATGCATAACAAAGCTGATATAATGCTACAACATATGGTACCCTCACAACTGTACTAGCAATATAATGCGACCATTATGTTGTAATATTGTAAGTTATGTGGAGTTATGCGCTACATACTCTGACCTTTCCTCAAGAGTTTTTAGGAGTTTAATACAGGTCATCTAGACGGACGTTTGGATGGCAGTTGAATTGGTGAAGACTGAATCAAAAGATACAGAGAATCGAAGAAAAGATTTGAAGAATCTTGTAATATTAAAAGAGGATGAATCAACCAAATATAGGGATTTGGACCTAACAGATTTGGAAGGCCCAACTCACTGGATGTGTGGTGCAAAAAGGCCTGACTATAAGGGGAAAGCGTGGCTAAACCTAAAGATGTCGAAGTCGTGAGAGTCAGAGCAGTCAGTACAATTCTAATTTGACTGGACTCACACTGAAGGAATAAGAGAATTACCGATTGAGAGAATTGCAGACGAGACCCAACTCTTCCCTAGAGCTAAACAGATTGTAAAAGATGTAGAGACGTCATGTGACAGGACGTTCCCTACGTCGTCGATCATTCTGACGAGCTTTTTTATTTTCTTCTTTTTTTAAAAAAAAAAATTTGTAAGCTTTTCCATGGGCTGTTCTGCTATACTTTATTTTGTGTTTTCCTCATCAATCATGAACTAAATTCCCGTTGGTTGGGTGAGTATGGATTTCTAAGTTGTAAAATGAATCCAATTTGCTAAGCTTTTAATTTAATATATTTAGTTTGTTTAACAATAATTTAATCTCCTGTCCGATTAGCGGCCGTTAAGGCGCTAAATTAGTGGCCTTGGCTTACTGGAATGGATTCGAGGTTAGAACTTTGTTAGACAACGTTTGCTGGGCAAGCTTTTGCAGGGCTCGATTTAAATTATAGGCTACAGGAATGGGTCTACCACTCATAACCAAAACACCTAAGTTAAACTAACATTCGGAACTAGAAAATCACCATAGGAATATGGGATAAGTAGAGTGAAGAGTGTACTTACAGGATGCGGACACTTCTGTATAGGATAGTGGTAGGTTAACTGAATAACGTTGTGAGAGGCAGTTATGTTGTAGCATTGTGGAAGCTGTGCAGCACAATTGCTATAGTAATGTGTTATGTACAAATTGGGGGAATAAAGCGACTTAAGATGAAATATGAATTCAACCTATCCTTAAACTGAAATCTTCCTTTCAACTTTCGATCATTTATATACTTATTTGTCATTACTAATAGCTAAAACAAAATAACCAATTATACTTTCAGTACACACACAATTGTCACGAGAAACCAACGTTATCTTTGGTATCAACAGTCTCTGTGGGATGATAACTCTACTTATTTTTTATTACTTGTTTGATTAGTTCACATGCCACAAGGAAATCGACCAACAAGTTTTTGGCACTGTTGTCGGGGCTTGAAAATTCCTTTTATGATTGTAAGTTTATTTCTAATAAGTTGTGTTTTACCTCACTAAGCTCACTCTCTCTATCTTTGATTTTTAGGTACCTTCTATTGTGTATGCATAGCTCACCTTCTATTAACCTTGAGCTGTATGTCCCAGAGATTGAATGAACCTATAAATAAAGGCGTAAAAAGTAGAGGTGAAGGAGTCGCCTGAGTGGCTCTGTACACATGGCAAAAATGCAAGTTCATTGAGACCTAGATCGAAAGGATCAAGACTTACTTAATAGGGACAACCAGATCCTTCAACAATCGAACTGTAAGCTGATCAAGACCAAGTTATCATGGAGTTCGAAGTTCCTAATTTGAATAGACTCAACTCGGCGATTACACTCCCAAACCTTATTGCAAGACACTTTGAAATTAAAGGTATCATGTTTCAAATGCTTAACTCAGTCAAATAGTTTGGCAGACTCCCATCTAAAGACCCTCATCTGCATCTCAAATAACTCATAGAGGTCTGTGACACTTTCATCATTCCAGGAGTGATAGCTGACACCCTCGGAATCAAATTGTTCCCATTCTCACTTAGGGGTAAGGCTCGAATGTGGCTGAACACTTTGCCTGGTCACTTAATCACCTCCTAGAATGACATGGGTAGCACATTCTTACTAAAATTCTTCCCATTAACCAAGAATGCCCAGTAAGAGAAGACATCACCAGCTTCTGACAGCACCCTAGCGAATCTACTTATGAAGCTTGGGAACAATTTAAAGATTTACTTAGAAGTTGTCCACAACATGGACTGGTTGAATGGGTAACACTGGAAACTTTCTATAAAGGTTTGGATGGACAAACACGATCTATAGTTGATGCATCTTTTAATGGTATACTCCTGATGAAATCCTACAATGAAGCTTATGAGCTCTTATAACGTATTGCCATAAACAATCACCAGTGGCCATTAGATCAACTCCCTCCTTCTAGACCAGTAGTAGGAGTTCATGAACTTGATGCGATGACAACCCTTACTACTTCGGTGTCTTTACTAACCAATATGATCAAGTCCATGAGTATCCCAACTAGCATCTCATCAGTGCAACCTGCTTAAGTAGCCTATATGTACTATTGTGGAAAGCATACTTATGCTCAGTGCTCTGCTAACCCTGAATCTGTCAATTATGTGAACAACTACAACAAGGGCAACAACACCAATAATCCATACTCTAATACATACAACCCAGGGTGGCGACAACACTCAAACTTGTCTTGGAATTCTCAGAGTCAACTACCTGCTGGTTCCTCAACATGCCTTTCGTATGCCAATAGATCCTCAAATCCACAGGCTTTAACCAGCAAGCAAGGCATTAACTTAACTCCTCAATCTTCCATGGAAAGCCTACTTAATGAGTATATTGCTAAGAATCATGCCATCATACAAAGCCAACAACTATACCTTTACAATCTTGAGAACCAAGTTGGACAGCTTGCTATAACATTCAATAATAGACCATCAAGCTCTCTACCTAATGATACTGAAGTCCCTAAGAACCAGGGGAAAGAACAAGTAAAGGCTATTGAATTGAGAAGCGATAAAAACGTAGAACCAAAGAAGCTCTCAAGAAGCCCTATTGAGGACATTGAACAAGTGTTAGGTCAAACAAGGACAAGACGAGAAGTTATAGATGATGTTGAAGAAATAGAGCAGAACCTTACTATGTTGCAGCAAAATGCTAGTGGGTCTAATGCTACAACATTCTCAACATATACCACGCCAGATGTTCGTATACCGAAAATGATGAGAAATGCTTTAGCATCAACATCGCAACACACCAACCCAAAACCATCACAAATCGTGCAGCAGCCCTCACCTTTCCCATAAAGGCTCTAGCAGCAAAGCCAAGATAAGCAATTCTGAAAGTTCCTGGACATGTTGAAGCAGTTGCACATTAACATCCCTTTGGTAGAAGCTTTAGAAAAGATGCCTAGTTATGTGAAATTCATAAAGGACATACTGTCTAAGAAAAGGTGGCTGGGTGAATTTGAAACATTAGCTATGACCAAGGAAAGCAGTGCGTTTCTATTGAAAAGACTGCCTACAAAACTAAAGGATCCAAGAAATTTCACAATCCCTTGAGCCATTGGCCCTAACTACTTTGAAAAGGCACTATGTGATCTAGGCGCTAGCATTAATTTAATTATAATGTCTGTATTCAAGAAACTGGAGTCGGTGAAGCAAGGCCTACTATAGTAACTCTGCAACTGGCAGACTGATCCATTCTGCAACTAAAAGGAAAAATTGAAGATGTACTGGTGAAGGTGGGCAAATTCATGTTCTCTATAGATTTCATTACAATGGACTTTGAAGCGGATCTAGAAGGCCCAATCATTTTAGGAAGACCATTTATGGCAACAGGCATAACATTAATTGATGTTGAAAGAGAACTCATTGTACAAGTCAATGATAACCAAGCGACATTCTCAATTATGAGAACCCTAAAGTACTCAGAAACACCAAAAGAATGCTCTATTCTCAACATGTTACCAAGCACCGAGATGCTCCCTGTTGGTATAATCCAAGATAGAAATCCAATGCCCAGCAAAGCACATTAGATTCTTATGTGAAATCACTAAGTGAAGAAGAACCCAAAATTTGTTGGGACAGGAATAGAAACATGGAGATGGTCAGCACCCCTACTCATCCTCTAAGTTAAAGATCATAGCAAGGTCAAGTTGAAGACTATAAATCAAGCGTTATTGGGAGGCAGCCCAAAATTTTTTACTTTTTTAAGTTGATAGTCCATCACAGGGTAAACCAATTGTATTATCAGCAGTATTCAAGAGGCACATGCAACAAACGATAAAACAAAGAACTTGCACGCATATTATGCTACAACAAGCCTATGTCATAGTATCAATCTTTTGAATCAACTTGCTTAGAGGCACATATAGACAAATAAGTGGTGGGCCTCAATTTCGGCCTAAGTGTTCAAGTTTCCCTCCATTCTTGACCCTCCTCCGGCTAATGACACTAAGGGTTTAGCTGTACAGGTCATAACCCTGCATCGCTCTGTGTCTACTCTCCTTCTACAAAAATAGATAGTCTAGCATTACATTGCCCATCGCAACTGCTATCTAGCAGCCAACCTTATAGAAAATATACTCAGTTACAACCTGCTACCATCGTTCCTCGACACAGTGTTTGAGATGAATGGATCTCCCAAGGAACCTTTAGGCTCCCGCATGCGATGGCGAGGCAAGAGCCTACAAGAGGCAGTTGATGTGGATACCACTTCGAAGACTACTAGGGGTGAGGAAGGTTTTGCCTTTACAGGCACTGTTCACATGGGCAAGGCGTAAATCGACTATGGCTGCCACCTGGCCCACTTCTTTTAGTATATCCCTATTTCCTCTATTTTGTTTTCCCTCCAGTTCTTGCTTTTGATCACTTACTCACACTCCCCTGCTGAATAGTAGTAGGGGCCTAAAAAAAATATATTTCCTATCTTTCATTTGTTTGCTCTCTTTTCATGCTACATGTCTCTTCTGTACTTCCATGCTCCCCTACCATATTCCTTTCGGCTTGCATACTGTCTACAATGGGGGGATTACAGTGTTTAAGTGTAGGGGAGCAATATACTTGTATGTGTGTTGATTTGAGTGACAAATGACTATCCCCGAAAACCCCTAAATTAGCTCTTTACAATTCAGGAAAAACTTTGAACTTTTCACATATATTTAGAGCATGAACAAAAACCAATAGTAGTAGAGAAATTGTCTATATAGCTATGTATAACAAATTTGTCTTAAGGGAACTAAACCGTGTAGACTTGGAAATTGAAGGTTCTGGATTGTTCAATGTAAGGAAAAGTGACAATAAGGGAGAATATAGAGTTAAGCCACATGGAAGGATGTTTTAGACTATTTTTTCATAATTCAATGAACATGCCTGCTAGTTTTAAGAACTGTCTTTAATTTATCTTATTTCTCTGCTTGTGATATCTTGCATTTGAATAGAACTGCATAGGATAAAGACATTCATTTTTCACCCACAAATCCCACACACAAGCCACTGATATCATGATCCCATTGCTACCCCTTTAAGTTATACACACACTACTATAGCAGGAAACCGATAGCCAGTTTGTTTGAAAGATGCACATTAAAATGTTGTAGCATACTGCTCACTTCCGATCATTTATTTACTTATTTGTTATTAGTAATAGCTAAAACAAAACAACCAATTATACTTTTAGTACACATACAATTGTCACGATAAACCGACATTATCTTTGGTATCAATAGTGTTAGTTCTCAGAGTTTAAATGATAATAAGATTAGAAACTATTTAAGACTTTGAAAACGATCAAGGCTTTGAATCAATGAAATTTGTTTAAGTTAAGATGTTACTTGAGTAAAGGAATTCAACTTACTCTAGTATGTACCATCTAACTGTTTACTTAAGTGTTCACAAAACACTACTCGAGTAAGAACTTGTTGCTACTCGAGTAGTATATCAGAAAGTCTATTCAAAAGCAAAGTTCGAAGAATATTACTTGAGTAACAATATCTGGTACTCGAGTTTCAGCCACAAAATGCGTGAAATGAACTCTTATAAGATGTACTTGAGTAATAGGTAAGTGTACTTGAGTACTGGTAAGTATTCTACTGAAGTATGACTATTTGAAGTCTCATAAACTGATTTGTGTTAAGTGTAAACGAGTAAATATTTATGCTACTCAAGTAAGGGAAAATATACTCAAGTACAGCTTTTGTCATGTTGAAATTCAGTTTAGTTTTACTATGCTTGAGCATGACTTTCTACCTACTTGAGTATATTACTCGAGTAAAGAATCTTGGCTACTCGAGTACTATCGTTTTGAAATCATTGAAAGAACCTAATATGAAGCTACTCAAGTATGAGTAATGATATACTCGAGTAAGGCACTCGAGTATGATAGTTTGGTACTTGAGTATGACTTATCAATAACCTTCTTGTGTGTGGTTTCAACGTTAATCAGAAATTTAAATATTTTGGGTTATCTTTGATTTCTACCATAATGATACTTGAGCTGCATTACTCTAATTCTAATTTAACTTTTAAGTATGTTTCAGATCATTAACCATCCATTTGATGTTGATTGGTCGAAAAGTAAAATATGTTTCAGAAGCATTTAATGCTGACGGAAAACAGAGCCAACAAATAGAATGAAATCTCGTAGCAGACGAAATCATTCCGTCAAGGCATACTTATTCTAACAATTACTCTAAGTCAACTTCTGTTCACAATTACATCGGCGGCGAACGAATTAAAGAAGCAACGGTTGACTGTACCTAATGGAAATTATCTATGCCTAATGGAAATACGAAGAGTCACAACAACTACATTCAAAGCTTCAAAATGGCATCAATGGAAGATGGTATAAAAGCTCATCATATTCAATTCCACCACCTACTAAAACTTTGCGCAATCAATTTGACTTTATTGCAAATTACTGTTTCATTCATTTCATTTAATATGTTCAGATATTATTCTTATACTTTAGTGATTATCATTTATCCACTCAGTGAGGAATCTTAAACACTTATTTGTTTTATCTAATTAATCTCAAGGTTGAGGAACCTTGAGTGTGAGTGTACAATTATAGCTTATAAGGGAGAGTGAGTCCTAAAGTGATAGGATCATCTCGAGTACAGAGTGTGTAATTGTATCTATATTTGTGAGATAGTGAAAACCCAGAGTGTCTGGGGACTTGACATAGGTTAAAGAGTTAGACCGAACAAGTATAATTTGTCTGTGTTCATTCTCTCTATCTCAATCTCTTTTATTATCATTCCTCAATTAAATCAGAAAATGAATTTTAAAATCCCCTTTTTACCCCCTCTAGGTGATATTCCACTTTCAAATAGTATCTGTGGGATGATAACTCTACTTACTCTTTATTATTTATTTGACTGGTTCAATTGCCACAAGGAAATCAACTAACAGTAATTCATCAAGTAATAATCTAAAACTCATTAATAAACATGATTAAAAACATTGAGTAATAATTAGAAGTTATTAGTTGATAACTAGTGAATTTGAATTTACGAAGACGGATGTTCAATGGAAGAACAGATGACACTTGGGTGTCCTTTATCCACACTCAAGTGTTGTTCTTCAATACTCGAATATTGATGACTTTGCTGTATGGAAGAAGATTGTTTAAAAATGAAGCTTAGTTGAAAAGATAAGCTCTCTTCCAAACACTTGAGTATTGGAAATCAACACTTGAGTGTCGTTTTTCCATACTCGAGTGTTGATGCTTTGTGTGTTTGGTAGGAGACTATTTAAAAGATAGAGTTTAGATAAAATTCATTGACCTCTACCAGACACTTGAGTATCACTGAATCATACTCAAGCGTCACTAAAGGACAATTCAAGTGTGCCATAAAGCCTTAAGTCATCATCGAGTATCATGCACTGACCTTGAAAGAAATTACCTTCACACTCAAGTATTGCTTGTTAGTTCTCTATGGGTTTTGATGATAACAATCAATTGTGAAATCAAGATTGAAGAGTTGTCTCAAGAAAGTAAAAACTTACTGATTGAGACAATACTCGAGTATCAGTAGCAATACTCAAGTATTAGACTTTCAAAGAAAAGCTCAATGCGAATGATTAAGGGCAATACCGCAGTATCCTAGTGGATACTTGAGTATTGGACCTTACAGAGAGCAACGCAAGTTTTCCATCAGAGCATACTCGGGTATTGGTCTTAATACTCGAGTATAGGCCAATGAGACTTTTCAGTATTTTTCTGAAGAAATAAAAACTCCAGTTTTGAAAACTCAAGTTTAGGAAAATGAAAAGTCCAATTTTCCACTTGGCTCCAAATTTAAATGTTTTCACTTTTAAATGAAAACTCGAGTATGACATCCATAAACTCAAGTATTAGGCCAAGCAAAGATGATTAAAAATTTATTACACATACAAACTTCAGTTTGGAAAACTCCGGTTTTGGAAACTCCAGTTTCACACTGGCTAATGTTCTCTTTGTGCTCCACAATTATTGGTCCAGGCTCGCTAATTTTAAATAATCAGGAATAACCTTTGTGTGTGACCTATTAGGTCCAATTAGTCACTGATATAAATAAACTTAGACCGTTAAACTCCTTTAACGAGCCCAATTTATCTAATGATCACAAAAGAGACTAGTAATGCTCTATAACCCTAAAACTAATTGAGTTGATCAAGTCATCTTCCTTTCTAATTTGGACACCGTACATGCATCATCCCCTACATCGTCATTCACATTTAGTTGAGAGCAAAGATAGAGTATCATATATTTTGATTGATTAAATGTAGCTAATTCACAAAACTAGGAATCTTCTTCTATTTACTCTATGACATATTATGACTTTTCATGATTACTTGCTATGCGCACAGACTCTCGAGTCAATTAGAAGTTATCTAAGCTTTATCAATCTTGTGAATGACTAATCCTTTCTAGGGGATTGTGAGTCCTTTAGGCATGTTCATCTATACTCATGTATTCAAATTATACCTAAGAGTACACACTATTTTCCCCATTTTTAGGTAGATAGAGTTATATAGTCAAAGTATAACCTTATAACATAATGTTTGATGTCATCCTCAAGTTCAGGATGATCTGTACTACCAAATGATGATAGACTTTACATATCTAATGACACTTCCTACAATAAATACTCGTGGAGTCTTTTGGAGGGTCAGTTGAGTGCTATATGTTCTCCAACATATCCACCTACGACATCAACTAAGGCATTATCATACCTGTATTTCATGAGATCCCTACCTTGTATCTCTATATCAATAGATGATGTCATACTAGTCTTATTGAAATTAATAATGTCCTTTCTTGGTGATTCAAGACTAGGACTAAGTTTCAGGCCAAAAACATGCAATGTCCTCGAGTCCCTTTGATCATGATCCTTATCATAGATCCTTGAATGAACACATATTTTATTTCTAAGGCTTTTATCTTTAAATGCATATTGACCTTAATAAAGGCGAGACATAAATATGATAAAGATAAAATACGTTCATTTATATTAACCATGAAATACTATAATGAAAAAAAAAGATGTCCATATGTTATAATAGATTGTCTCTAAGACACCTAAATACTAACATATGACTCACTTCATATGTGCAATATAAGATCTCTAAATTTTGGGTTCCAATTCAGCCTCACAGAAGGTATATGCTAAGTATTTATCTTCCTTTCAAGGATCTGAACATGTTTTAAATCTATAGTGTGATATGGTTTTGCAATTTTTTGTTACTTCTTTTCCTTTTTTTTTATGGTAAAACCGTGGGATTTCTAAATAAAATACAAATATCTTATCATAACATTATCTATCCATATCTTTATTTTATGCACGTGCAGATAGATAAATCTCACTGAAAATTTTCAGCAACACATCCGTCACATGTAACTTTTTTTTTTTTTTTTAAAAAAATATATTTCACTATATTATTTTCATTATGTGATTTTTTTTTTCGGATAACGAGGTTTCTTTCAATATTTCAATTATTAAATTATATTCATGTCATATAACGCGCGAAGATTAAATGTTTGTTAAATTTCAAAAATGGGTGAAATTGAATCTTATCCTTTACATACAATTATCATAGCAAATGTCCTTTTTGATAATTTGAACATAAAAAAACTGATTCTAATAATAATTATCTAAATACAATTATTTTATCAAAATCATTTTTTTTACATAACCTATTTTCTAAAATCAATTTTGTCACCTTTGTTTTAAAATAATATTCTCCAAAAACTGCAACTAATCTAAAGATGTCTTTATCTAGGATTCAAGGCTCCTCTATCGTAAAGAATTCATAGGCATTCAGACTTCTTTTCCTGTTTTGGGCTTCTAGGCCTCGTGTATCAGCCCAATAAAAAAAGAGAGAAAAAATTCATTATGTATTGGAGCATTTGCTGGGAAAAAAAAATTCCTCCGCTGCCCCCAGTAATTTGGATCAGGCTTACCTCCGCTGCCCTCCTTTTCCTTGATACTACGTCGTTTTGGTGTAAAGCTGGTCCTTCTTCTTCTCTCTCTTTTTTTTAATATTTTATGATATTGACAAATAATAAAAAGATACTTTCAGATATTGACATGTACCAAAAAATTATTCTATGATTTTAAAAAATTATTTCATGATATTAAAAATTTATTTCAGAATATTGACTGATATATAAAAGATAATGGAAAAATATTTTATGATCTTAAAAAAATATTTTAAGATTTTAAAAAAATATCTGAAAGTATATTTTTAGTATTAGTCCGTATCCAAAATACTTTTTTAAGATCCTAATAAAATTTTTGAAGATCATGAAATATATATATATATTTTTTTTAAGAGGACCAGCTTTGCACGACACAGTATCAAGGAAAAGGAAGGCAACAGAGCTAATGGGCAGCGGGGTAAGCCTGGTTCCAATAATTTACCTTAATTAAAAAGTCAATCCCTCGTTCCAAACAAAAACAGGTCAATGCCGCGTTGTTAGTCAAGATTGCTACTCACATGTTTTAGGTAGCTGAAATTATAATAATAATTATATTATAATATAAGCATTGTTATGAATATTCTTATTATGTGGATGTCCATTGACCCATAATCTCCAAATACAGGATGACATGGTATATACGCATAGTAATCTACTATTTGCATCCTTCTATAAATAGAGGTCTCCTGTAACTATTCATTACACTTGAATGAGAATTCAATTCATCTCTCTAGAATTTCCTCTGACTTCTCTCTAGAATTCCTTCAGTTTTATAACACGTTATCAGCACGAGACTCTAACCAGCTGATCCTCCTTCTATGTTGAGAAAAAATTTCTACATCCCTAACCTCGTTTGCTCCTCATTAACCATACTTCTCTTTGACTGCCATCACCAATAAGGAAGAGAGTTCCATATTTGCAGTGGAGAGCTTCGTGAGAAACCATAGCGCCGTTCATCGCCACCGTCTTTCTTCCGATTTTGCGTCATCATTACTATGATGAACACACACATATTAGAATTAGCATCATAGCACCGCTGGGAGTTCAGATCGGATTTTCTACCACACTGTCGCCAGAAGTCGCGTTTTCACATCCGGAAAATTGGAGAATCTTGAAGGAAAAACACAGATAAAAGACGAGACTGAGTCGATGCTGCTCAGCGGAGGAGGAAAGTGAAGAAGAATGAAGCAGACGCTGACTGATTTCTTTGGATTGGTATAGACATCAGAACCAGAGAGGGGTCTTGGTTGTGGATTCAAGAAATGTTGTTCAACTCCCCATATATCTCTGGAGACGACTCAGCTCCAGCCTCTCATGTCCATATATCACCATCCAGGTTCTATATTTTTCTTTTCTGTATTATTCCAAATCTTCATTTACTTTCGGCGGTCAAAATAATAAAGAGACAGCACTAAAATCTGAATTAAATATTCTTAAATAATAAAGCCCACATGCAATATGAAGAAAGATTAGTTTTGGTGGGCCTACGTTTCCACTGCTACTACATGTTATTCACTCATATAATTGTCCTCCACTCTTTCAATAAAAATAAGCAGCATATGACAAGGGGAGAATATTTTACTATAACAATATTTTAGAATGGTGGGTGTGCAGTCACGGGAAGAATGAAAAAGGTGGGGTTGAAATAATTATATATATGACCCATATGTTTATGTTATATGATTTATATAAATTTATATATGATAAATTGCATGATTGGTCTCATATTTAATTGTTATTATTATTGTTTTCTACTATATATATATATATATATATATATATATATGCATGAAGGTAGGTGCTACCATGGTATAATGTTAATTATATTTTTGCACTAATATATATTATTATTTATATATATTAAAAAAAATCTGTCGGTAAGAACAGTAAAAAAAAAAAAAAAAAATTCTTTTGCATGTTATCTTGTCTCCCACTAACTTTTGCATTTTGTTTGTATGTGTTGGTATCATTCTATTTTGTCTTGTATTTCTTGTTGATAGTGTATTCGAGATACTACAGTTAAGTATATAATATAATCAATTATTATCAACCACTACCCAATCCATCTCTCCCGAAAGAAAAAAAAAAAAAAAACTGCGATTTTATTATTATTTATTATTTATTTATTTGTTATTTATTTGACTCCAGATTGGAAGTCTAGATTCATTATATATAATTTTATTATTATTGTTAAATTGACTCCTGAAAGTCTAGATTTAATTTTCTCTTTTAATTGTTTTAATTTGAGATTTTATTATTGTCACTAACATTTACTTTTGTGCATTTATTTTTATTGTAACTAACATTTACTTTTATGTTATTTACTTTTATTTATCTTTTATGGCGGCAACACTTTGTGGGCTCCATTTATTTATTTTATTATGCATTTATTTATTCTTCATGGAGGCACACTAATATCTATTAGTGGGCTTAATTTATTTATTTTTATTCAGCATTTATTTATCTTTTATGGTGGTGACACTTTGTGGGCCCCATTTATTTTATTTTAATTCTTTACTGCTTTATTTATTTTTTCATGGTAGCAACACTAGTATAGTGGGCACCATTTATTTTATTATTTACTGCTTTATTTTTCATGGTGGTAACACTGATATAGTGGACTCCATTTATTTAAATTTTATTTACTGCCTTCTATATATTATATATATATTTACATTTGAATATGCATTCTCTTTCTTATCTTTGGATGAGATAGGTCTCGCTGTGAGTTTACTACCATTCCTATCTCATCTTCTTTTTATTTATTTAGCATGTTTATTTCCAGTCATTTATATTATTTTATTTATTTATTAATTGCTTTATATATTTACATTTGCATATGCATCTTCTTTCTTATCTTTGAATGAGATAGGTCTCGCTGTGAGTTTACTCCCATTCCTATTTCATCTTCTTTTTATTTATTTAGCACGTTTATTTCCAGTCATTTATTTTATTTTTATTTATTTATTTACTGCTTTATATAAATCCCCCTTCCCTTTTATTATTTATGGCAACGACACTAATATATACATATTAGTGGGTTCCATCTATTTATTTTATTATGTTTATATTTTATTTATCCTGAAGATAAACTGTTAAAAGGCCATATATATTATGAGATCAAAATGCCATAGAGAGATTAGGCATAAATTGGCTTGAAGCCAAGAGGCAAGTTAGCCTGATAACAAGTGACAAATTATGAAACAATATTTGATCCATAAATTTTGTATGCCATCAGTTGTATAAAGGTCTCAAAATTATATATTTGGCATTAAATATTCCCTTAAATTATGAGACAAGGGATTGTATGATCATGATTGATATTATAAATAAATATATTTAATTTGCTATTGTAGTAGCAATATTGTGGTAAAGTCAAGAAATATTATGGATTAATTTCTTGCCATGATCAAACAAATAAGTGAGTTATGGATTATGAATTTTTATCCAACTTCATTCCCAGAAGTGAATGAAGCAAATATATTATTATGGTTGTTTTGTGATTTCTATGATTATAACAATTTTTGTGAATACGGGAGAGGAATATTCATAAACAAAATAATTAAACAAAAGGAAATATTATTTCAACAAAGTTTAATAGCGAGTGGCTCAACATCATTACAAACCTTAATCATCTCATTCTGAAGATATTTAATGTCTTCTTCTTTTGCTTCTCTTGAGATGGGATCCAGATGAGGCAAAGCTCTTCGTAATATCGAGATTTGCGTCATAAGTTTCTTGAGCTTCTTGTGTGGCCACTCAGTTAACCCTCCTTTTTGATAGATTTTTTGTATGGTGTGAGTAGACATATTTAATTGTTTACTCGCTTCATCAAGGGTTAAGTGAAAATAATTTCTTAAATCATGGAGCGTTGTTTTCTTTATTCTTTCTCTTTGCTCCATAGATAACCTATATAATTCACCCTGGTTAAGGGATGAAGTATCATAGGGTATACTTACTGCAGGTTGTTTTCCTTTGCCTAATGAGTGTTCAATATTGGTTTGAAATGAACTTCCATGGAGGTCATTTGGATTTATAGCCCATTCCGAACCAACACAGAGAACCTCATGATAGGCTAATACAGGATCACGCATCAAGATATATCCTGATGCTTGTAAATCTATACAATACTGTGTCAGAAATTGTTTGATTTCTTCAAAATTTTTCTTTGTGAAATCAAACATTGGAAGCCTGTCAGTATTATAAGATTTATCCTGTACTTTTTCAAATAAAACAGCATGGGTAATCATACCTGTTCTTCTTCCGTGAACTTCAAGTTTATGGTACTGAAGTCCGTTGGTATGAATAATTTCCCGTAAAACATGACAGCAACTACATTCCAATAAACTAGTAGTTGCTAATTGGCTTGTAGCTGTTGGCTGGCTAATTGTTGCTGGCTGGCTAGTGGTTGTTGGTTGGCTGATTGTTGTTGTCGGGCTGGTTGTTGCTGGCAAACTGATGATAGTTTGCTGGCTAGTGAATGCTGGTTGATTAACTGCCGACACTATTGGCTGAACTGGATTGGTAGACTCCATTAGTTCTGCCATAGTTCTACACCTCTTAACAGGCCTCCTTGATGAACCTGCTTCAGTTGTACCTTCAATCCTTGTAGATTGAGGAAGAACATTTGTTCTAGGGGGAGAAGTAGGTACATTTGAAGCAGATGGAGGAATAGTAGAAGGAGGAATAAACATTTCAAAGGGATTAGGAGATAACAAAGAAGTAAATGACATGTTATGCTGATCATCATACAACAAAGCATCAAGTAATGCTGTTTCGGATGTATCAGAAACTGGGATAAAACTGCTTGGTCCTGCCATGGCAATAGAATTTAGAGAAATATGTGTGAGTATCTGGTAGTTGATATTATCAGATGCTTGAGTGTTTGTGAGGCATGTTCGTTTGCCTTCCTCTATTTATAGTTGAATTAAATCCTATTGAATCTCTGCAGATTTGCATAGTCCTGTTAAATCTCTACAGATTTGCTCCATATAAAGCACGAGCCTGGAATCTTTTTGACTTTATATGTATACGACAATCTGAGTTGTCGCGCCTGTGATTCCACAGTGATGTGCCTCGGATTTGCTCCCTATAAAGCACGAGCCTGGAATCTTTTTGACTTTATATGTATACGACAATCTGAGTTGTCGCGCCTGTGATTCCACAGTGATGTGCCTGTGATTACACAGTATTGCGCTCGTGAATCTGCAAAGATACACCTGATGATTTTGTATTTAATATATATTTGTTTGTTGATTCTGGAAAATGGAAATTTTGTTACCAGAAGTAACAAAATTATGCATTGATAATGCATTTAGAAATATGTGGAATTTTAATGAAATAGATATCATATATGCTATTATCATGGAATATTGTATGGAAATTCCATAAATTAATTTTTAAGGTCTCACACTTGAGGGGGAGAATGATAATGATATATATCAAGTGTGAATATTTATGTGATAATTCTTTGTGAATGTTTCTATGTTGATTCCCCTAAAATGAATATTAGATTTGATGATAAATCATATGAAATGTTGGCATGACTTGTTTGATCATCCGAGTCATATATTATGTGCTGCATGTTCTCAGATAGAATTAATTATTGGAAATGGATCTCTGGAAATATATCAAATTGAAAGTTTACATATGAGATTATAAATTTGCAAAGTTTGCAGTGATGTTTGCAACCAGAAGTTTGCAATATATTATGCGCGCAATTTCCAGATTGAATGATCCAGAAATAATGTATTAAAATTTCCAGATTGAATGATCCAGAAATAATGTATTAAAGTATCCATGAATGGATAGATCAATGATTATGAGAACAAAATTTATATGTTGTGTATATTTGCAGCAATTATATAAGCCAACAGAATTCTCCCCGTATAATTGGCTTTTGGTCAGGAGCCAGATTAATTCCATCTTGAAATGTTTTAAATGTGTAATGATTATTTATCTATTACAATGCACATAGATGGATATACAAAGAAAATTGATGATTTGATGAGGGGGAGAAAAATAAGCAGATTGGGTAAAGATTTACTAGAATGAATTATCATTGGCTCATATTGATCATCGTACAAGGAATTGTGCACTAAAAGTTCAAAATGATAATTCAATTTCAGAGTTTAGTTAATCGAATGCCAGAAGCATTTACTGACCTAAAGAAAGTGACAAAGTCACATGTGCCAACTGCAAATGCTCCTATATGAATTGTTATAAAGCACACCAGAAGTGTTGCAAGTCCATTGATTTTAAAGATAAAAATCCTCAAAAGAGAAAAGGAGCTATAAGAATATAGATGATCATGTTGAGGATAATTAAGAAAAGCTCTAGAAGAGCCATCTCCTGAAGATATGTTATCTCTAGAAGAGATATTACAAGTAAAGTGTATTGTGGTCCAAGAAGAGACCCAGGTATTTACATTATGAGATCTCAATAAATTATGAATGAAATCCGATGGGATTGAAAATGAAGTCAACGTTAATAATATCTATGATAGCATATGCTACAATGAATGATAATGAGGATCATGAGCCACAATATATTTGTATGTGCTAGAAGCACATAAGGCGCCAAAAACACATATGTCCCAAAAGGACTCAAGATGATAGTGCATATAGCATCATTATCTGAATAAACATTTATTGAATTTCTATATGCACATATATATTTATGAAAAGATTATTATGACTTTACTTGACAGATTTAGATCTTGCAGGTATATAATGAACAATCAAATTGGGCGTTTCTAACAGAATATTTGATGACAGAAAGTATAATATGCTCAGAAAGACATTGAAGCAATATAGTCATCAGGGGGAGTAACACTGATGTAATCAAGAGGGGGAGACGATACACGCTGTACTCTTTTTCCCTTATCTGGGTTTTTATCCCACTGGGTTTTTCCTAGAAAGGTTTTTAATGAGGCAGCACTGGATAGTGTATTAATGGATGATGTACTCTTTTCTTTGGCTAGGTTTTTATCCCACTGGGTTTTTCCTAGTTAAAGTTTTTAACGAGGCACATTCATAAATGGACATCCAAGGGGGAGTGTTATGAATATTCTTATTATGTGGATGTCCATTGACCCATAATCTCCAAATACAGGATGACATGGTATATACGCATAGTAATCTACTATTTGCATCCTTCTATAAATAGAGGTCTCCTGTAACTATTCATTACACTTGAATGAGAATTCAATTCATCTCTCTAGAATTTCCTCTGACTTCTCTCTAGAATTCCTTCAGTTTTATAACAAGCATAATAATAACAATATTTTAGTTAGTGCCGTAAGCCGTTGGCCGATAAAAAAAAAATAATTAATAACAATATCTACCAATTCTGAAAGGGGCAATGGAAGCAACCAATGGGGAGAGAGCAATATTAAATCACGATCCGTGTCTTATCCCTTCAATGAAATCGCAGCCGTATATTTATCTCCAGAAAACACAGAAGAGCACTGTAGCGGCCGTCCGATTATTGCTAAATAAAACACACGGATACTGATTTCTATCCGTCTGATCATTCCGTGCCCCCCCTCCACACACGCTATTTATAGGTCATCAGCATTCAGCCGTTGGAAACTTTTGATTCTTCTCACGCAGATTTTTCGCGGAGGACCTTGGAAGAAAGAGAAAGAGAAGTCGCTTGCGTTGCACGAGGTGAGATTAGTTCTGCAATTTAGGAAGATTTAGGAATTTGGAAACGAAATTAAGAAATTAGGGTTCTAAGTTAACGTTGTCTAGCAGCAAAATTAGGAGCTCTATTTCGTGGAATTCGTTGTTACGTAGCTCTGATCTTGAATTAAGTCTCCGCGCACGGATCTTGATTAGGCTAGGTGAATTGGTTGTGCGGTGGAATTTTCTTCGTTCAGTCTTTTATCTTCTCTGTTCTCTCTGGTATATGTCTTTTGATTCATACGGATTTTTTTTTTGTTTTTGTTTTTGTTTTTTGTTTTTTGTTTTTTTGTTTTGGTCGTCTGCCCTGAGCGAGCATCATGTGACGGATTTTCGCTGGCTAAAGGGCGAAGTTTCATCAATCTGAAAAAATTTTACTAGATCATTTTTTATTAAATTTGTTTTCTACGATTCTGTAGACGTTTTTGCGTTTGATGTAGACTTATGTTTTCTTGTGTCTATTCTTTTCCTTTTACGTTTTCTTCCCTTATAGCTTGAAATAATGTGATTCATGATTTCTTGCGGGTGTGATCTCTTATTACTCTAATGGTTGGGATCCTTTTGCTTTATTCAAGTATTGACGTTTCTCTTGTTTGTTTGCTGGAATCTTGGTTATTTATATGAGGAGTCATGGTTGGAATTTAACTTAGGTCGATACTTTATTGATTGTATTTCATCCAGATGGCCCGTACTAAGCAAACTGCTCGTAAGTCTACCGGAGGAAAGGCTCCCAGGAAGCAACTCGCCACTAAGGTTTGTTTACTTCGGTATCACTACTATTTAGAAAAATTCTACTAGGTTTACATGTTGTCTTACAGTCTTCTTATTCAATGTGTTTTTTTTAGGCTGCCCGTAAGTCTGCACCAACCACTGGTGGTGTCAAGAAGCCCCACCGTTATCGCCCTGGAACAGTGGCTCTTCGGTGAGTTTGTAGAGATTTTTGCCCGGTTGTTATCTTATTTTTGGTTTGGTATTTGTATTGGTCTGACGGTATTGTGTGTTTTTATTATTACAGTGAGATTAGGAAATACCAGAAAAGTACTGAGCTCTTGATAAGGAAACTCCCCTTCCAAAGGCTTGTCCGTGAAATTGCTCAGGATTTCAAGGTATGGCGATTACCTCTTGTTTTAGTAAATTTGGTTAAATCTTTGGTCTCCATTGAAGATCTTGACGTTATTTTCTTCTGTATTGGCAGACTGACCTTCGTTTCCAGAGCCATGCTGTGCTCGCATTGCAAGAAGCAGCTGAGGCATACCTTGTTGGTCTGTTCGAGGACACTAACCTCTGCGCTATTCATGCTAAGCGTGTCACCATTATGCCCAAGGATATTCAGCTGGCTAGAAGGATCCGTGGGGAGCGTGCTTGATTAATTCTCGTAGTTGTGTAGATAGGATGGCTGCTAAGTGTTTATTCGTCTGTTATATTTTGATTTGAACCAATTTTAGCTGTACCTTTTGAAGGCAATTCACTGTTTGGTTAGATGAATTATGATAGGCAAATATTGTGAAAAGATGCAATGGTTTAAAGTTTCGTAGAACTTGGTAGATGTATTTAAATTGGACTTTCAAGTTCTTATTAATGAGTGCAGCCACGCTAAATTGTATTTGGTTAACATTTTGTTGCCATCTAATCTTAGTATAGCATGTTCAAAACCCAGTTTCTAGTTTCCACCTTTCAGTACTCGATATGTAGTTTTTTCTGGGATTTGTTTTTTGTTCTGTATCTAATTTGCTTCTGTTTTTCTCTCAAGTCCAACGGTGCACCATGAGCAAAGTGCGCTGGTTATGCTATGTTAAACGAGTAAATGTTTATATGAAGTTTGAAGTTTTGGTTTTTTTTTTTTAAATGTGTCGAGGTATATAAAACAAATACACGAGATGAGTTTTGTGGTGTTTATACAACAATAATTCAAACTGGCCCTAAAGTAGCCGAAGTCTATAATGAAAACAGTTCGTTCATGTCACTGCCTGGGTTGGGAAAATTAATTAGGAGGCTGTTGGGCAGAAGCGGCAACTTCGGGTATGGCTGACGTATCTTGTATGAGTTGAGCGTAATTTGCGTGATCCGGTTTAGGTCCGAAATGCACTTTTTTCCTTATATTGGAATTAAAACAGGTATTTTTTTTATTTGGACAAAAAAATTAAAACTGGTATTCGCCCCTTATAAAACAATGTCATTCGCCCCAAAAGAATGAGACAATGGAAATGTTTTAACCCCCCCCCCCCCCTTTTTTTTGGTTTTGGAAAAACTTCAACCTTCAATTGGTTCTTCTTTCTTGACCGAAGGGAAAATTTCATTCTATTGAAACGGAAATAGACTCTAAACAGGGAGATCAAACAACTGAACGATGAACAAAGCCAGCAGACAATAAGAACTACTGGGACAAAAGAAAAGTTTAGCACAATCGATGCCTAAATCTTTTATTGAAGGTGAAGTAGGCAAACTTTATTCCACTAGGATGGATGGAAAGAGTAATTGTGTGGTTGTGACTTGTGCCTGGTTGTGCAGACATGCACTCCTTTTGATACCAATGCTGCCTAGACAAACGCAGATCCAATACCTCCTACGTTATAGGGGTAAAACAATTGGAATTTGAGAACAAATTCTAGGAAACTAGTAATTATATAGAATCAAGCCAGCATCATTCACTAACAAAATTAAACCAGAGAGGCAAAACCTAAGCCCAACAAACACCACAGACAAAAGGATTGATTGAGCTGCAAACCAGCCTTGAAGAGATTTCTTCTTACTTGTGCGCAACTCATCCCAAAGCTTCAGCTCTTCAATTTTCAAAATTTTCAGAACTTAAGTCATAATTCATCGAGCAGCTTCAGCCCACATATCTGAAACCTTAGCCCCCGTCACCTTCACTCGCATAAAGGAAGTGCCAAGGAACTGATTCGCCCGAGGAAACCTCGATGCCCATTGGAATTGCAACCATCGACCCCTAATTTAGCAATTTAGCCCACCCAAACGCGAACCCCAAACCCCTGTTTAGTCGACATCGAGCACCGTCCTTCCCTCACCTGCTGAAGTTTCGTGCGAGGAAACTCACTTGCCCATTGCTGCCATCACCAATCGACTTGCCATGGAGAGGAAACCAACGAAGACGCTACTTCAAAAAAACCCTAGACGAGACACAGAGAGGCGCGACAATCATATTTTTCACATCACCTTCATTTGGTTCTAGTCAAGCCTTGATCTTCCGCCATCAACTAACAGAAGAGAATGTTATAAACGTGTGATCTGTGGTGTAATGGAATGGAACAGTAAATTAATCTCTTGATGGTTGGTGGGGAGTGGAACGAAAAATTAATATTTTGTCTTGACACACACGTACACGCATGGAATGCGGACCATGAAAAGATCAACATTTCACTAATTGAAACGTGTGATTTGTGGTGTAACAGAAGAATGTAGATGGATCTTACTCCTTGGTATAAAAGAAAAAAGTAACAGGAGAAAATAATATGAATGAGAATAGTTCTGCTGTTTTTTTTTTCCTCCTTTTGGCAACGGTAATAATTTGCACTAATTTTTTTTTTTCCTTTTGAAATTATTTTTTTCTTTTCATTTTTTCTATCTATGAAATTCTAGAAAGTGATTTACCAGGTTAATTAGGGAAGAGTTGCGGGCCATGGGTCCGGGGTCATCCTTTGTTAAAAATGCGCCCTTTGGGCCTTTAATTAAAGATTTGGGTTTAAGTAATATAATTATTGAAAGTGATTTTCATGAAATAGTAATAATATTTGTTTTTGTGCTGGCAAAAAATAATAATATGGGTTTTGACATTTTCTATAATTAAAATACCGGTATTGTAATACTAGTAGTAATCTTTTCACGGGTCCGAATTCTGTGATCATGACTAACTAACTTTTGTGATCAGATCTTAACTGTTTATATTTTAATTTGAATAGTATAAATTTTAAATTTTTATGATTGTTATAATATTATTTTTAATTTTAATTTTGGATATAATAAAATAAAAATGTAAATTAAATTAAATCTGAATTTTTCAAAATCTATATAATATTGAAGAAAGATGATATATACATTTTTGTTTATCAAAATTGTGAGCATAAAATTTGCTCCCTCTTTTCATTTCACTTAATGGATTACATTTCCTCTTCATCATATTTAATCATTATTTTTTATTTCAAAAATTAATTCACTCCAAAGTGGAGTTATATAATTATAATTTGTGAATTATGAATACAGTAATTTTCAATTAATTTCATAATATGTATGTGTGTGTATATTTGTGCCTTTTTTCTACCGATTTTATGCTGTATATAAAGATATAACAGAAAAGACAGCAGATATCCACCAACAAAAAGAAAAAATAACAGAGATATCGATATACTGTATAAAAAAAATATACTTATATGATACTATATATTGATAATGAATTAAAGATAACATAAACGGTAAAGAATAAAATAACAATTGTGACAATAACCAAATAACCAATAAGAAAAGAGCAATGCTAAATGATGATCCGCGTCTTATCTCTTAAATAAAATCGCAACCGTTTATTGAACTTCAGAAAACACAGAAGATCACTGTAGCTACCGTCCGATTCTTGATAGACAAACACACGGATAATAATTTATATCCGTTGGTAAGAAAAGGATGATTATTCATATCCGTCCGATCATTCTATGGCTCTTGTTAACACGCTATTAATAGCCCATCGCTATACGCTTTAGAAGCTTTTCTTTATTATCAAACCGTCTAAGCAGAGGAGGCAGGAAGAGAGAGAGAGAGAGGACGTGCTCGAGGTAAGGCTTTTTCTGGGTTTGAAAATAAATTAGGGTTTATAAGTAATGGTTGTATTAACTATAATCTTGCGTTTTTATTGTAGTAATTGTATCTTTTGCAACCTGATTTCGGAATTACGTTGAAGTCCGCGTATTTGTTACGAGTAGGTTAGCTGATTTGTGCCTCCAATAGCTTCTCACCTCATTGTCTTTGTATTACATCTTGTTAGATATTTTACGGTTTTTCATGTTGTTCTGGTCATTGAGTCAGCAGGATACGGTAATTGAGCACTCGAATTTGCGTTAGAATGTGGCTGTGATAATTTAATTGTATTCCGTAAATGTGGGTTTTAAACTTACGATTGCTGATGCCTTGTTTGTCTCGTTTCTTATTTGCCCTTTTTTTTAATTAATTCCATCATATGGCGTTCCTCAAATAATTTGTTCTGTGGTTTGGCCTCGAACCCTAATTTTCTGTCTTCTTTTTTTTGTCGGACGGAATATCTTCTCTTTCCTCTATAATTGTTTTGGTAAATATTCATTGTTATTGTTCCCAGCTTAATTCGATTATTTAAGGTTTTTATTTAAAATTATGTAGATGGCCCGTACAAAGCAAACTGCTCGCAAGTCAACTGGTGGAAAGGCACCTAGAAAGCAACTCGCGACCAAGGTTTTTGTTCCTTCATCTGTTTCGTTATTGTGTGGTTTAAGCAATTTTACGGATTGGTTACTCTTTTCCTTCCCCGTGTGTTGTATGGTTTCAGGCTGCTCGTAAGTCGGCACCAACCACTGGTGGTGTTAAGAAGCCTCACCGTTATCGCCCTGGAACAGTTGCTCTTCGGTAAGACTTTGCTTTTTTTGTCCATGTGTATATTGCGCTTACTGGTTTTTTGTATATGGGTTTTTCGTTTTCTATTAGTTTTGTCCCTTTTTTTCCTTTTTTTCCTTTTATTTATGTCTGAATCGTTCTTCTTTGTGGTGACAGTGAGATTAGGAAGTACCAGAAAAGTACTGAGCTCTTGATCAGGAAACTCCCTTTCCAGAGGCTTGTTCGGGAAATTGCTCAAGACTTCAAGGTAATTTGATTGTTCTATGATAGTGTTCCTATTCAATTTTTTTTTTTTACTTCTTTGGGGAAGGTATTGACTGTATCTCGTTCTTTTGTGGCAGACTGATCTTCGTTTCCAGAGTCATGCAGTGCTTGCATTGCAAGAAGCAGCTGAAGCATACCTAGTTGGACTTTTTGAGGACACTAACCTTTGTGCCATCCATGCCAAACGTGTCACAATTATGCCTAAGGATATCCAGTTGGCTAGAAGAATTCGTGGTGAACGTGCTTGAATTGTCTTATATGATGCTGGGAAGATAGGATGGCTGCTCCTTTTTAGTATTTAATTAATATTCAGTTTTATTTCATTTAGAAAGAGATTTAGTTGTGCCTCCTCAAGGTACTTGATGTCTTATCAGATTATGACTATGATAGGCAAATACTCGAAACAGATGCCGTGTTTTGCTTTTTAGAATTTGGTTAAATGGTAAATGGGTCAAGTTTGCTATGTCTTGTTCTGGTTTTTGTGCGCGGGCACGCTAATTTGTACTTGGTTGACAAGATGCCATAATCTAAGCTAGTGTTGCTTTGTCCAGACAGTTCTGCCACTGATATTCGGCCTGGTTCTTCACTGTCCCACGTTCTTTTTTTTGAAAAAATCAATGTTGGGTTTGAGAGTATGTTAGAGAGATTATGAATTGTTTAGAACTTGAGCAGTACAAATTATCATCACGACCAGAACGCTAAATAACGTCAGGTATTTGTACCAATGGGGGGTCATGTTTTATAAAGCGAGGGGAATTAACCGTAGAGCTTTTAGTATCGAACAAGTTGTTTTATGGCCGTGATGTTTTCTGGGTTTTGTATTTTGATGTTCTGCTTATTTGCGACATTGTCGAATTAGCTGAATAAAAATGAGTCGTTTCTCCAAAAAGAGGAGCTAAAGATATTCAGCAATCAGTTTGTAATTGGATCAGAAGGATGAAAGGCGGGTGGCACTGGAGGGTTTTTGAAGATGAATGTAGTAATAAACGGAGAAAGTAACAAAAACCAAATTTGATTGGTAGTTAAAACTGTTGAAAAGAAAAGTTAGATTACAACTCGGAACCTTATCTGCCATTCGTTCAGTTACACTTATTAGACTCTGAGCAGGTCGTCAGAAGATGCGCGGCGTCTTTGGTTGAAGAAAGAATTTATATACCAAAGGAATTAGCAACCAGCTTTGGGCCCTGTACTTCCCTCTCTAAAAGCATTGGCAAATATCGATCAATATCTGAGGGAGTTTCTTTTCTATTTAATTTCATAATGAAAAACGGAAAAATTATTGTGTTAAACAAGGCCATTAAAATTTTAATTGAATTTTGGTGAAATGGAGAGAAAGGAAAGGGTAAATGAGAGCATCCTCTACCGGAATTTACCCTATTTTGCTTGAAGGATTACCTTTCTTTCTATTTTTTTTTAATATAAAAAAAAATTTAGGTAGGGTAGACATTGATTACTCATCAAGGTCACGGTATATTTCCATATGGTTATTGGGCACTCAAAATTGTAACTGGCGTATCCAAAGCTATCAATCATTAATATATTATAATAAATCTCATTCTCTCAAGTTGATCAAAAAAAGGAAAAAAAAAAAACGGTTTATCTTTGGCTCCTCTCACAAATTACTGTTCATAAGCCAGATTGAAAATCCTCGAGCTGCGGACAAGCTATTTTCCATGTGCAATCCCCCGCCCCAATTTGAAATTCAAATTAGTCATCCATTCATATATGTGCCAATTCACAGGATATTGATGTCAGATAAAAGAACTTTTTGACCAACGTTTCCTTTATCTTCCCCACAAGCTTCTCTCACCAGTCACCAGTGGCAGAGCCAGGAATTTTAATAACGGGGGGCGAAAATAAAAGATATTACATTATAAATAAAAGTGCTTGAAATATAATACAAACCTAATATATAAAAAAAAATTGAAAGAAATTTATTACAAAAGTTAATATCACTTCACTTGACTCTTACTCTACGTGTTTTCATATTATTAAACTTATCTATAATTGAATCCGTGCTAAAACTCAACAATTTCTTTTTCAATGTATGTAATCAAAGAATCATTAAGAAATTGGTCTTCCATTCTATTTCAAAGCATGTTCTTGATTATCTTCATAGCAGAGAAAGATCTTTCAGTAGTTGCTGTAAAAACTGGAAGAGTAAGTACAAGTCTAATCACTCTATCAATAAGAGGGTAAATGATAGACTTTCCAGTTCTTGCAAGCCCTTGACATAATTCAGATGTAGTTGATAAATTCATCAAATCTGGATGTTTATGAATGTCAAGCTCAAAATGTTGTAATTCTATCTTCAAATGCAATTTTTCCTGTTCTGTGAAATTTGTAGAATAAAATTTATCAACAAGTTTGCAAATATAATCACTATTAAATGACTTGTACCTGTTTCTTGGATCTAAAGCCATGCTCAAAGCAAGCAATTCAACAGTATTATCATTAAACCTACTATTTAATTCTTGTAATTGATGATCAATTGTAGCACAAAAGATATTTACCCTATAAAAATTTTCAGTAGAAAAAATCACCTTGTTCATTTCGAGCACGACCTTTCCTTCCAATATATTTTGCACTCATATTTGGAATGTCAATGTCATGTTTTATGCAAAATTTTTGAACATGAACCAAGAAAGCATCCCAACCTGTCTCTCTTAATTTCTGAAGTAACTCTTTTGTAGTTGAAACCAGATGTAAAACATTTAAAATATCTTGAGACTCTCGTTGCAAAGCTTGACAAAGGACTTCAGTAATACCCATAATTTCTTTCATCAGGTGCAATATGACAACAAAATCAAAAGATGTCAATGATGAGTATGCATTATCTGCATCTCCACGATGTGATGATGTCTTTCCTTCATTAGAAATATTGTCAAGAACTTCACATGTGGCTTGAAACATTTTAAACAAATTGCATATGGAATTGTAATAAGAACTCCAACAAGTAGCTCCAGCTCGATGCAAAGTACCAATTTGATTAAGGCTAGCTCCTGATTCGAGTTCATCAATAGAAATCATTCTTGCAATTTCATTGGTTTGGGCGACCCTTAACTCATCATTATGTTAGATATGATTAGTTTTGATGATGTCTTATATAGATGCCATTAGAAAAGAGCAAAAAGTTTGTATACTATATTTATCTTCTTCATTGATTAATTCTTGAATTGAATGTAGAATCAAAGGTGTAAAGTTCATTCATCAAAAAGAAGAATCAGCAAAGAAGAAAAAGAAGAAGATCAAGGAGGTCAAGGATGTAGATGAGGATAAGGAAAAGAAAGAGGAGAAATTGAAGAAGAAAGAATTTATTGAATGGAACATTTTCAATCAAGATCAGTTCAAATATATTTGTGAAGAATGTTCAAGAGAATTGAAAGAAAGGAAAAAGGTGAACAAGAAGGAGATAAGAGATTTCAGAAAGAAGAAATATTGAAGAATGTAGGTGTGGAGAATGATGAGCTAAAGTTGAATGATAAAGAATAATTAAGAAGAAGAAGAAGAGAGATTGAAGAAAGAAGAACTTGCTGAATGGAATATGATTATTCAAGTTCTTGGTTGATAGATTTTGGGGATAATCAAGAAGAAAATGAAGAAGAGGAAATATTGTTTAAGATGGAAGATGAAAAAGAAAGAACTTGTTGAAGATATCATTATTTAAGCTCTAAGATTGATCCTAGAAGTCCCCATAATCAAATGGAAGTTGGAGTGGGTTAATACAGAGTAAAGATCAACAAAAATCAAGTTTTGGATGAGAAAACTCGAGTATGATGGTCAAAACTCGAGTATACTACCTTACATAAGAGAAAACTGGAGTTTAAGTGTCAAAACTCTAGTTTCCAGGTCAATACTCGAGTATGAAACTTAATGACTCGAGTATGGGGTGTTTTCAGCTTCTCTGGCACTTCTGGACCCAACAATACTCGAGTATCAACATTGGTCAGCAACTCTATTCACCTCTGTTTCATGTTCAGCTTTGGGCGAGTTCTAGTAATTTGATAATATCTCCTAAACCAGCGATCAGATTGAGGTGAAATCAAATTTGTATGAGACTAGACATCCAATGCGTCATCTTGACAAATTTTCATGCTCAAAGAAGATCATATGAGAGAGCAGTGAATTTCAAAAGTGGAATCAAATATTCACGCCACACATCAGACCAAGCTTTAATGTTTTGAGTGTAAATCACAATCTACAAATCGAAATGAGCTGAAATTAGTGGCATTTGAAAGAAGACTCATAAGGATTTCCATCAATACTTGATTCAACAAAAATGAAGATCATACTAGAGAGATACAGCCTTCGGAAGTTGACTGAGTGATCAAGACGTTGCAAAAACGCTGATAAAGAACAATCTTTATTCATCGGATCATAACGAGCAGATCACAACGAGTTTGGATATGATTCTTTTTGCATTGTGAAGAAGACTTAATGAGCTATATGTGGATAATTGGTTTGCTAAATATGAAGCGATATCAAGTTAGAAAGCAACCAAGGGCTATAACAACTTGAATACTCGAGTTTACAAGTGAATATTCGAGTATAGCTCAGACAGAGAGCAATGAATGTTAAAGGATCTTCAATACTCGAGTATGTAAGTCAATACTCGAGTACCAGACAGACATAGACAAATCTGAAGTAATGAAACAAGCTCAATACCCCAGTATTCAAGTCAATACTCGAGTATACACCGTAACTTCACAAAAATCAAATTGTCGAAAATCCTGAATCTGATCTAGATCATCCAGATCCTTACCCAAATGATTTGTAATACTTCTTAACATCATTTATATCATTTGTGGACATACTTCAGATGATCAAACGAAGGATTTCATGAAAATCGAAATGCTGAGCTGTCAAGTCAAAAAACATATCTGAAAATAACGGATATATCTCCAACAACCATATTCTCAACAGTTCTGTTTACAACGGCTATATTATTCAACGTTCAGATCATCCTCATCTATAAATAGAGCTAGATTCAAAATGCAAGGAGATGATGGAAAAAACTTGCACAATCAAAATGCCAAAATCCTGAATCTTCTACACTCTATTTTTCCATTGCTTATCTTGCTTATCATATAGAGTGTAAAATGAGTTGTAATGCACTTCAATGTTTATCATAATCACTTCTTAGAGAGAAGATACATTGTAAAACCACATTTTTTGAGAGATACTCAAGGTTGGGTGACCTTGAGTGGGAAATTGGTTGTAACCTTACGGGTAGTAAGGGGGAGGATCTCGATGAGAGATTTGGCTGCACAAGTGCCTGGATAAACTTGTGAGGTTGTAAAGACTTTTCTCTTGTGCCTGGTTAAACAAGAAGATAGTGAAAATCTCAAGTGGAGCTTGAGGTCTGGATGTAGGTCAAGGATTGGACCGAACCAGTATAAATCTGAGTTTGCACATTCTCTTTCTTAAACTCCTTTATTTCCAACATATATGGTTGAATAATTGTCAACGTTTTATAACTCTTTCCTGTCTTACAAATTGATTTCATCGAATTGCAAAAAGAGTTTAAAAAAGACACAAGTGCTCATCTTCACCCAATTCACCCCCTCTTGGGTTCAGCCTGGTATTTTCACATTACGCTAACAACAAGAAGTAGTAATATTAATTGGGGTTAAATAACAAATTTGCCACGAAAGTTGTGCAAATGGAGCGTTCAGCACCCGAAGTATTCGTGGTATAAAATTTACCCCGGAAGTATTAAAATGGTACCAAAATTACCCTGGAAGTTTTCAAAAGGGACCAAATATACCCAAGACTAACGGAACGTCAAACGTCCGTTGGCCACGTCGGAAATGTTTTTTTTTGGGTTAAAGTCCAAATTTGCCACGGAAGTTTTTCGAAAGGAGCGTTCAGCACCCAGAAGTTTTTTTTGGGTACCAAATTTACCCTGGATTTTTGCCACATCATATAGACACGTCAGATTTTTTTGTTTTTGTTTTTAGCAAGCTTCATTTTCTCTGAATCCTAGCACCATTCTTCTCAGCCCATACATCCAATCCATATACTTACTGATCTTCTGTCATCCTCACTCCCTCTTGTTTTGACCCAGCAGCTTTACGTAAACAGATCCAACGCCATTACGTCAAGCAGATCCAGCGCCATTATGTAAAGTAGAGCAGATCGCGTATCAGTAACCAAATCAGCGAAGATCACGGTGAAACACAAACCAACCAAACGCGCAAGAGCAGCTGATCTGTGATGAGCCATACCTCTCGAGCCCTGTGCTCTTTATTTAAAAGTTCATGTGTCTGGACCCTTGTGCTTTATTTGGCCGATGAACTTCTATTTAAAGGGGTCTCTCTCTCGTCTCTATGCCATTTGTTAGGCGTTGAAAATGAATCCGAAAGTAAAGCTGAAAACTAAAACTAAAACAGAGGGTTGTTTGTGAGCTATGTTTTTTGCACCCGTTTGCTGGGTCTGTTAATGGTACCAAATTTACCCTGGAAGTATTAAAATAGTACCAAAATTACCCCATAAGTATTAAAAAGGAACTAAATATACCCAAAACTGACGGAACGTTAAACATCCGTTTGCCACGTCGGTGCCACGTTGGTTTTGGGTATATTTGGTACCATTTTAATACTTCCGGGGTAAATTTGGTACCACGAATACTTCCGAGTGCTGAACAATCCATTGGCAAAACTTTTGTGGCAAATTTGGACTTTAACCCTATTAATTATGAAGTTCAATTTTTCAAAAAACTGATGAACATGTTTTACCTCATGAGATGCGGCAACCAAGGCAAGTTGAAGGCGATGAGAGAAGCAATGGACATAATAAGCATATGGGCACTCATCGCAAATTAAAACCTGCAATTCATTCCATTCACCTTGCATATTGCTAGCTCCATCATAGCCCGAATATTTTCAACATCAAGATTATGGTGACGAAGAGTGTTGAATATTCCTTGTTTCAAAGTCTTAGCACTTGTATCTTCTACATGTACAAGACCAAAAAACCTTTTCCGTATAAAACCATCTTTTTCGATATATCTCAAAACAATAGCCATATGCTCTTTTTTAGATACATCACTAGCTTCATCAACAATAAGACATAACTTGGCATTGAAAATTTCTTCCCGTATTGCGTTCTTTACCTTTTGAGAGAACATGAAAAATTTCCTTTTGAATTGGAGGGGAACTATATGATACATTTTGAGGAGCTTTTTCTAAAACAATCGCTGCAATTTCTTGATTATAGGAAGCTAAAAACTTTATCATCTCAAGAAAATTACCCCGATTAAGTGAATCTAAGCTTTCATCATGATCTCTAAAAGCACATCCTTGAAGGGCAAGCCATCTTGTCACGTTTATAGAAACTTGTAGTCTCAAATGATTAATTGCAATCTCCTGAGAAGTAAGTTTTTCAACCAATGTCTCAATATGTTGAGATTGGTTCATAAGATTGACAAGAGATGCCGACCTCTTACAAAATAACCAAGTTGAGTAAAAAGATTTGCAGTATAAGGAACCTGGATCGTTTCCCACGGAATTCACAGTAGGTTTAATAGAAACAGGAAAATAGTAATAGAATAGGGGAAGAGTTTTTTAATGCAATTAAGAATGGAAGCAAAATGAAACAGTTAAGGAAAACGAGATTAATTAGACTAAAAATGACTAACCCAGAATTAGGAATTCCAAAACCTTCATCAAACTAAAATAATACACCAAACTCGTGATTGATTCTGGACAAACCGAAATCTCTGTGTTTGCCCAGAAATTCCCTCCACTGAACGATCGTCCAGAATATGTTCAGAACAGTGGCGTGTCACCGAACAATCGCCCAGTAATCACTTAAACCCAGTTTGAATTGTGTCATTGGGATAAATCAATCTGGGTTTTTAATCAAAAACCCAATCCGAATTCAAAAATCGGATTCGATAAAAGAAGGCAGAAACGAGTTTAGATGTTACCAGTTAAGCGTAAGTCCTCTGGAATACAGAATCATTAATCCATGGGTTAATCAGAGAGGCTTAGCCGAGCATGGATGGGCAAAACAATGAAGAACAGACGAAGAACACGAAGAGAATTTAATTAAAACGTTTTTAATCCAATAACAATGTAAAACGTAATAATGTGTTGTTTTCAACCACCATACAATTTTCCTTATACAGGAAGGATGAATCAAGATGACTGAAAATTAGGCATCGATCCCCTAATCATAGGAAAACTCTAATCAATATGAAATCTCTAATAAATTAGGAAACTTCTAATAATTGGTCCTTTTATTACAAAATTCGTCCAAAATAGAAATCCAGCAAAATGAGTCTGTCTTTAGCTCCAATTTCGTCCATCTTCTTGTCCAAATCAGCCTTCGAGGTCTTCATAACAATTGTAGCTCTCTGAATCATCTTAAAAACGAAAGAAGAATGAGGCTAATCCGATATCTAGATCAAAAGTTATGACAAAAATGGTGAAGCATTGTAAATTTGGAATTTTATTACCAAAAACGAATTTAATCTAATTAAAGCTTAATGCCTAATTCAGTAATAAAACCCATTATTTCTCAATTAAACATCCCTAAATTATTAACCAAGAGATAAAAATAAGTGGAATAATATTCAATTATCAAAAATCACAACATGAACTTACAACATTTTTATGAACTGAGATAACACTTTTCCCAACATGGCGTAAAAAAGCACAATTTTCTCCATCATTAACCTTTTTCCAATTTCTAAATCCCTCAACAACAAATGTATTAAGTCTAGAACGACCACTTCCACCTGGTTTACTAAATAAATAACAAGGCAAACAAAATGCAACATCTTTACTTGGAGAATACTCTAACTAGGATGGATATAAATCAAACCAAGAAGAGCAAAAATGATGTCGATTCTTTTCTGGCCCAGAAAAAGGATAATTTTGAAGCTTGTACTGAAATAGACCAAGTTTTAAATAAGCACGACGAATTTCATCTTGTTGATTTATAGGATATTCCCATATTGAAGGGCGTAGTGCAGGATCTCTTTCCAATGAAGCAAGATCAACTTCTTTAATTGCCTCTTTATTTTCAATTCTAGGAGATTTTGAAGGAGTTTCAATATTTGACAATTCAACATTAGGAGTAGAAGAGGGCAAAGACTCACTATTCTTTCTTTTAAAATAAGTATCAATGGTATTACTCTTCCCCATAAGAATTACCTACAAAGAGCATGAATTAATTCAAAAATTTCATACCACAAACTCCATATCATAAATCACAATTTTTCTAACTAAACCATAACTTTATTTTCCTCAAATGAATACATTAAACAAATCATAAAGAAAACGAGACTCTCCTTGAAGATACATAATAAAATGCGAGAGGCAGGTTGCTTACTTGTGTTGATGGATGAACACAAGCTTCAAAGAGTCAAAACCTTTAGGTGAAATAAGTGATTGAGAATTTGCACGGACGTGAGAGACAAATAGAGCATATGATGATTTTCTAATTTTAACATAGTTGAGACATATTTTGACATATTTAGAAAGTCATCAATACCAAATTAAGGAAATTTTCTTAGGATTTTAAAAGATATCAATATGAGTGCATCATTCGTGGGATTTCAACTTAAAATATAAGTTGTTAATTAATTTTAGGAAATAAAAGAATAATGAAGAGATAAGAATCGGAGGTTTTTTTTTAAATAAAGTTGTTATTATTATCAAATATTATTATTAATATTATTGTTTCCAAATGAAGCTAGGCAAACGTCGAATTAGTAACTTCTTTTAAAAAAAACAAAAAAAAAATTTTTGGGGGGGGGGGGGGGAGGGCCTGCTCTAGCCCCCCTCTCTCTGCCATTGCCAGTCACCATACACCCCCTCTTGTCCTCTGTTCCAAATAAACGGCCAACAATTTGTCCATGTGCATCCCGACGACGATCAACCAGTGAAAGTCCTCTACGTCGCTAATTCTTCCATGGTGGATCCTAGTCCCAGTTCGAGTTCTAAGTCTTTCCTCATCTCTATCCTCTAGATTTTACTTCTTCATATCTCTTCTTATACATCAATATGAAATTATTCATTTCTTAGCTTTTCTTGCACCTTCGATTTACCCAAATATTTTCAATTGTTTGTTTTCAGGTATCTGCAAATTTTCTTCATAATATGTGTTTGTGTGTTTTTAGGGACAATTGTATGCTGAATTAAATCAAGATGGAATAGATCAAGCAATTGCATTAAGTTGCTTTTGTTTCTTGATTTCTTTCCTAAATCCAAACCATCTATTTAGAATTCTTTCTTTTTAAGGGTTGATTTATGCCTTAATGAATGATGCCAATATTTTGGATGGAGATGGCTGAAAGCCTTTAAAGGGAAAGAAAGGTCTTTGTCATATATTCTTCTGTCTTGACGAGAGCTTCTGAGACTTTTATCCTACACTGGAAGTTAGGACGGTGTTGATTCCTCACTTCATCTGGTTTGCCCTTCCCATTCCTTTTCTTCATTCGGCACTAGAAGCGACAACGACGAGGAGGCAAAGAGTAGGATGAGACAGAGAAGAGGCAGAGTTCACATTTTTTGTTACATTTTGGAGCTTCAGGTTCAAACCAAACAAATTCATTCTCTACTTTTTTGGTCAAGGTGATTGCTCCTAATGCTTGTCTTCTTCTTCTTCCTTTTTTTTTTCATTTTTCTTCGTCTATACCCATTATTTTCTTAGAGACAGCGGTGATGGTGACAAAGAAAAGCAATGATGATGAAGCTGAGGCTTTTCTACAAATAAATTTACTAGCAGATTCAAAGTTAAAGGATCCTTGAATCTACTAGCATTTTGGTAAAAGTCTAATTTAACTGGGATTTTGATGAAACGCGTCAAACAGTTGAGGATAGTAAGCAGCTGAAAACATAGTGGTTATCTGCAACCATCTGCACACCTTCGCAATGGTATCCATCTTTACCATGCAAGAGTAAGTAGATTTCTTCATGAGTTGAGCTCTTCTCTTCTTTTTCTTTTCTTGTTTCATTTTTCTTCATCTATACCTATGGTTCCCCCTCTCCTCTTTGCTACACTGTGAGGCATACGAACTTGCCCGGGTTTCTATAGAGTGAAATGGGATTAATGAAACAGCTGCACATCTTTGTTATGAAAGCTTGAGAAAATTGGCAAACATGGGACCGGATTATCTTTGTTTTCTTCATATACACTACAAGCAGAGGTGTCTTTTGTTACTTGAGATGTTTGTTGTAGTTTTTGGATCTTTAGAATACTAAAAATAAATGCTATTAACTTTAGGCATACATATCAAATAGCTTTGAGTTGTATGTTGTAATTTTCCTTGAGCTTTGTGCTAGACTAATATAGCCTGATTTCAAATAGCTTTGGGCATACCTATCAATTTTTCATGGATCAAGAAATTGATTACATGCTTTACACATATAATATTTCATCCTTTGCAAGAAGGCGTTGGTAGTTGTGAAGTCAGGGTGGTGTGAGGGTGAGCTATGGCATTGAGAGTTGGGGGGAGGACAAACTCACGGGCTTTGTCAAAAAAGAGCAAAAGCACTGTATTATTTCCATATTGGAATCTGTTGCCACCTGACAATAATAAAGTAGAGTTCTTTTCTTTGTTCAAAACATGAAATTGAATTGCTAAGTTAGACTGCTTTTAGCTTACTGTTTTGGTTGAAAAAAATTTGAATCAATCTGATAGCTCAACAAAAAAAATTAATTTTCCCTCAGCTGTGACACAGATCTAATTCTTAAGCAAAGGTGCTGAAAGCACATGATGAACTTAATGTTGTTGGAGATAAACAATAACTATTTAGTGTGTAAAGGAAGTTTTCTTCATTAGCATTCTTCCACTTAACACAAATGGTTTTGGTTTTGTGTGAGATAACAAATAATCTATAACAAATTAGAGTAATGCAAAATGGCGGGCAAGAAGAAGATGTTGAATAGATGCCTAGCAACTAAAAGGCCAAACAAATATGTTTCAGTAACCAGGGATGTATTATCATCTCGTGCAATGCACGGGGAAGTAAAAGCTCGTTCCTGTAATAGGATCATCTTTGGATGAGTTATTATGAAGAAGTGCTAGTGTGGGCCAATCTGCAAAACCCAAAAGTTTAGGCTAGGGAAATTTTGGGGTAGAACTAGTAAAAATGAATCTCAGATACATTACAAATAGAATTTGACCCCTTCTTTCATTTCATTTCTTTGGATTTCCTTTCATATTTTATTCATTTCCTTTAATGTTGATGTACCCGATACATAGTTCATGATGCAGAACTCAAAGAGTGTTAATAGAGGTACTTACAATTTACCTACTAATAAGGTCTTCACATTGACGAGCATGTATCAAATTAAACCTTTTCTTTTTTGGGGTGAAGGCCGACGCTTTAGTATGCCACTTTTCATTGGCGGCATGAAGGATTACTACTTGAGAATCATCAAGAGGATACTCAAAATGAAAGGCATTCGAAAATTAAGATATCAAAAGAACATTAGCTCCTCTTCTTTTTATAAATTATTATCCCCCATCATTAATACAAGAGCAATTGACTTTTTTTTTTGGAAAATATTAAGGAAGCTATATGTTACTTTATAGTGTTTATATTTGTTTTTTTTAAGCTAATTTTCCTGACTTATAAACTGATATATAATCTATAATAAAGAACATATGCTATAATTAAGTAACTTATTTAATCTATATAAAAAAGTCAAATAGTTCTTATACTAAAGATTGATGGTATAACACTATTGTTTTTTGGATAGGATCTGGAAATTTAATGATTTTTTTTATTTTTATCCTTAATTAATTATATGCCTTCCATATATTTTTCTCACTCCTTTCTCATCACCCCCCCCAAAAAAAACCTCTATATAAGGGTAGTTTTCTGAAATATAAGTTTCTTTTCTTACCCATTTTGATAGGATTCAAATGGGTATAGAAAAATAATGAAGAAAACTATCAAATTAGGAAATTAGGATCTAACTTCATAATTAATAAAGAAAGTAAATCTTCAATAGAAGATGAGCAAAAATCTTAACTCAATAAAGCCAAAGTTTTGTAAAATTAGAGAAAATAATAAGTCTAGAGAGTAGTAGAAGAGAAGAAATAGCTAGACAATAAAACAGAAGAGAAGAGGATAACTTATCTCATTCACTTTATTTCATTGATGTGAAAATGCCTTATGTATAGCCCCTATTTATAGGTCTCCAAACATTGAAGACCAATCTAAGACTTACAAGCACATAAAGAAGGGAATTAAGCAACATAATGGTATAATTGGAGGTTATAGAGAATCGATATGCACTAAAGACCATTCAATTTGGGAGTTTCAGGGTGTGATATAAATTACCATGAGATGGAATCCTATGTATGAAGTTAACAACATCCAAACTTCATATTGTTTATAACGCTCCCCCTTATATGTTCAAAATATATATATATATATTCTCAAAGGCAAGGTTCACATGTGGGTACGTAAGTGTAGCTTCACAAAGATTAAAATATATATATATATATATATATATATATATATATATATATATATATATTTTAATCTTTGTGAAGCTACACTTACGTACCCACATGTGAACCTTGCCTTTGAGAATTCTAAGATTATTGTAGAGAGATTGGCAATTGATCAACAAAGAGGTGCGTTTCTATATTTACTTCGATAAGCATGTTCAGATGTCTGAATGATATGAGATCCTTACCATAGTTAGAAGATATTATCATAGATATTGTGGTGTTTTTCAGTATAGATGGCTGAATGAATTTTGTTGTGCTGTTATTGGAGGCTGGAACAAAGGTTGTTTGTGGTTAAATAAATTAAAATATGGCGATATTTAAAGAAGGGAAATATAAAAAGTTTAGCAAAAATTAGTTGGATGATAGTTATTTATGTTAGAATCAGAATCCAATAATTTAATGTAATAGGATATTCTTATTATCATTTTTTGTTATTACCACTTTTTCACCGTTAGATCAGAATCTTATCTATCTTTATCATTTCTCTCTCTTATTGAGATTCTGATCTAACGGTGAAAAAGTGATAGTAACAAAAAATGGTAGTAAGAATATCCTATCCCTAATTTAATTTACAAGACCTTATTTATCAATAAGCTTTTACTACAAATTACTTTAGTTGAAATAAGAGGTTACCTCTTGAATTTGCCCATGCGTTTTTCCACTAAAAATTATATGCTTTAAATACGGTAAGCATAGTTTGAAAGAACAAGTCTGATAACCATCTAGATTTGCGTTTTTTAAACATCAAATATATGTTGAGAGAATTGTGTTAACGGTAAGGTAGAAGTAAGCTTTTGGTTTTGTCTGAGGCTCTAGATTTGCGGTAGATAGCAAATTAATGTCTCCTTAAGATAAGGAAGGGTGAAAAATTCCAATATTCAAGCTAAAAAATGGTGCGTTGCAGGCAAAACTCAAAAGACACCTTTGTTAAAAATATGATGGATGTTTAACGTTAGAACAGTCTTCCTTCCCTACTGAGAGAACAAGTCTACATTCCTCATTGAACTCATAGAGGAAGACGGAATACCTATTGATATAGACTTAAACCTTGATTTGAATTACTTAGAATGGAAGGCATGGAAGCGCCAGCAATGGAGAACAACACAATAGAAAACGTTGTCCCTGTTTTGAAAAAAAGCAGTGGCAATGGAGAACAACAGCATAACACAGCAGAAAACGGAGTTCCTATTAATAGATACAGTTCATCGCGTAAGTTCCGTTGTTATCAGTTATACTGCTATGTTTTTTCCCAGACATATTACTTCGTTTTTTTTTTTTTTATTAACACAGTACTCTATCAATTTTTTTTGTTCTTGGCTTGAGAAGATGACACAGAACATGAAGAAGGTGTATATGAAGAAGACTAGGACACCTTCCTTGTTCGAATATGAACCACACCATGTAATTGGTGAGCTAGCTATATCCCCTATCTGCTGTGGACGAAGAATTAAAACATTTGTAGGGAAACTGATTATCATATAGGGAGTGGGAGTGAACTTTCGATGAATTGGAACTTCTCGTTACTGATTATCATCTTGGGAGTGGGAAAAATTATCATCTTGTTTCGAAGAATTGGATCGGAACTTATTGTTACTGATCATCATCTTGGGAATGGGGAAAATTTGTAGTGGATAAACTGATTCTCTTTTAACGGGAAAATTGTAAAGATTTATTGACACAGACATATAAGCACAAGGATTTTCTTTATTAGCAAGAATCAATTTCACCCAACATAAATAATGATCGATCTTGACCATTTGATGTAAGAAACTCGTGAAGTAACTCATAAATAAGAAACAGTAGAAAGTCAGTCAGTCTTGTACACATTCCATGTTATATACACAAGTCACATTTGAGACTCAGGGTATGTATGTCACTTGATTTATTTGAACCCCTCTTCCACATTATATGGCTTCCATTTTATTATCTATGCAACTTCTCATGGTGTCTCTATAGTTGTTCTATATATATGTTTTCATGTAAACGTTTTCGTCCCATTATCTTGCAAATTTTGTTGAGAGTAAACCAAGTTCTACAAACGTAGCTTTCTATCAAATGAACAAAGAAAAACAATATCTCATTTGCTGTGGGACTCATGTCATGAAGGTAAGCTAAAACGGGGGACAATAAAAAGAATAACTTCATTATATGGTGTTCATAGAACCATCATTGAGCGTATTTGGAAGCAAGTTAAGGTGATTAATTGGGGATGCAACTCATAAGCGGTCAAGGGCAGGAAAAGTGTTATATTAGACAGCGAAACAGTACGAGAAGTTCCGTTATTGAAGCGACAACCACTTCGATCAATAGGTTCTAATATGAATGTTGGAAAGTCAGCACTGTCAAGGATGCTAAAGGCTGGAAATATTCGCCCTTGTTCAAGTGTAATTAAGCCACATTTGAAAGAGGAAAACAAGATAACTTAGATTTTGCTTGTCCATGCTTGAAGAGAGCAGCATTCCCCATGCTTCGAAATTTAAATCCTTGCTTAGTGTCGTTCACATTGTTGAGAAGTGGTTCTATCTTAAAAAGAAAACCTTGAATTGTTACTTACTTTCAGACGAAGATGAGCCTACGTACTTGCATATATATGTGAATATTATGCATTGACATTCATTGAAAAACTAAAAGATTTGTTATGAATGTTCAACATATTATATAATTCAATAATTGACATGTGTTGCTTGTTGCCGAACAAAATTGACTGGGGGAATATCACTAGTTATGACTTAGAATTCATCTCTATATTTATGGAAATATATCAAACTCATATACCTAAGCCCATTGGAATAGTATGTAAACTACATAAGTGTTTAATAAATTTGGTAGATGTATCTATAAGATGGTTACATACTGGATTACTATTAGTTTGCAATCTGAAGTTTGCAAAAATGTTTGAATACAACATTATGTTAAGCACTCAATTTCTAGACTATACGAGATCATTTATTGGAGCCTCTATAAAAAGCTAGATCAATGCTGATGAGAACAAAATTTTGTATTTTTTATATTATTATCCAATATCTAGTGCGGGTTTCATGACTGCCTCTCTCACCACAAGCATCTATAGTGGCAATTGGAAGAGCAAACTTTGATCAATGGAGGCCTTTAGTTCTCTAGGCTAACATGATTTTGAGGGAGAGACTAGTTGTGAATCATGTTCTCCCTTTATTAGTTATGTATATAGCCTGTAGAAACAATTGCGAATCGTGTTCTCCCTCTGTAAGTTATACATGTGGCCTGTAGCAACCATATACCACTTAGGGTTATTTACACACACTCAATATTGTGAAATCTTTGTAAATTGTTAACAACTTCCTATAATAGGAGTGGAATCTTTTATTATAGCAATAGATTTCTTAGAAAAAAATATGAGCACGACTTAGATCAAAACCTAGCTATAAAGCATGAAGTGAACAATGATGGAGAATGCAAAATGGAGAAGGGAAGTCATACATATTCATACATATATATGATTATAACAGAGCGCGCAAAGAAATGTGACATGGCTAGCTAAGGCTGAAGAACGAAAGTGCGATTAAGGACAACTAAAGCAACTTGTGCATCTATTGCTAACAAAAGTATGACGAACGCTTTGTGGATGGTGTCGTTTGACTGAAAACAATGGTTGACGACCGAAGTAGTAGGGTTTCGAAGTTGGTGGGTTTGGGGTTTACATTTGACTTACGATGAGTGTGCTCATGAATAAAATGGAGAAGTGGATAGAAGTTTACATTTTTTTAAGGGTTAAGGTGCAAAAATGCACATGTACTCTACCCAAAGGAACGTCTAACACCAAGTGCTTTTTTTAGGTGCAAAAGTGCACATGTGATTTCAAATTAGGTCCAATAATACCATTTGACCGTTAACTTTGACTTTGACCATTAAGTTTGACTTTTTTTTTGTTGATTGGGCAATAACGTGGCATTTCAAAAGTGCAAAAATACATATGTGGTTTGGCAAAAAGAGTGCCTAGCACATGTGCCAAAATGCCACGTCATCACCCAGTCAGTAAAAAAGTCAAACTTAACAATCAAATGATATTTTTGCACATAAGTTGTAACCACATGTGCACTTTTGCATCTAAAAAAAAGGGTTAAGGTGTAAAAATACACATGAACTTTGTCCCCAGGAGTGCCCAGCACCACATGTTTTTTTTTGTGCAAAAATACACATGTGGTTACGTTTTCGGAGCAAAAGTCACACGGGCCGTTAGTTGACCAATGTTGACCGTTAACTTGGACGGAAATGAACAGTAACTCCACTGAAATTACCATTTCGCCCTTAGTTTTAAATAATTTTTTTAAAAAAATAAAATTAAAATAAACCTTTCTAGATCCCTCCGCTAACGGCCGCCCTCCTCACCTCCGACGGCCACCTCCGGCGACTTTTTTTTTATTAAAAAAACTAAGGTTTTAAATATTTTTTTTTAAAAAAACACTAAAATAAACCCTTTCCCACCACCGGCCATATCACCGCCGACGGCCGCCCTCCCCACCTCCGACAACCGGCGACCTCCTTCAGCGACTTTTTTCTTTTTTTCAAAAACTAAGGTTTTTTTTTAAAAAAAAAGCTAAGGGGTTTTATTTAAAAAAACCTTAGTTTAAAAAAAAATTCGCCGGAGGACGTCGCCAGTGGGGAGGGTGGCTGTCGGCGGTAGTGTGGCCAGTGATGGGGCCCACCGGCCTCCCCTTAGTTTTGGTGGGGTCCACCAGTGGGGAAGGATTTAGTTTAGTGTTTTTTTTAAAAAAAAATTTAAAACCTTAGTTTTTAAAATTAAAAAAAAAAGTCGCTAAAGGTGGCCGCCGGCAGTGGAAAGGGCGGCCGTCGGGGGTGGTGTGGCCGGTGGTAGGGCCCACCGGTGAGGAAGGGTTTATTTTAGTGTTTTTTTTTTTAAAAAAATATTTAAAACCTTAGTTTTTAAAAAATTTTTAAAAAAAAGGTCGCCGAAGTTGGCCGCCGGTCGCCAGCAGCAGTTGGCGGTGGGGAGGGTGGTTGCCGATGGTGGTGTGGCCCGAAAGGGTTTATTGTAGTTGTATTTTTTTAAAAAAATTATTTAAAATTAGGGGTAAAATGGTAATTTCAGTGGAGTTACTGTTCATTTCCGTCCGAGTTAACGGTCAATGTTGGTCAACTAACGGCTCGTGTGACTTTTGCTCCTAAAACGTAACCACGTGTGTATTTTTGCACCAAAGAAAAACATGTGGTCCTGGGCGCTCCTGGGGACAAAGTTCATGTGTATTTTTGCACCTTAACCCTAAAAAAACACTTGGTGTTGGGTGTTCCTCAGAGTAAAGCACATGTGTATTTTTACACCTTAACCCTAATATTTTTAAAAATACAATAGTGGTTTTTAGTGATCACCACGACTGTCATCCTCCTTGTCTTCATTCTCATCATCAAAGGAAAGAGATGAAGGGTTTGATTGCAAGTCATATTCAACCTAATTGTGATGAAGTATGAGGTTCAACTTCCTATTCAACCTGTTGGTGATTGAGACACCTCGTGTGGTGGTCAAGGCCTACCAACAGCTGCATTAGAGCCTCCATTTCAAAAGAGTAGGAGGAGGAGGAGGGGGAGGGGGTGATAGGTAAGGAGCTCTCTAAGATGTTAACATGATGAAGAAAAGGAGGCCGATAAAGAAAAGTAGTAAGAATCACAAGGAATATGTGAGTTTAAATAGAGGTCTAATGGATGTTACGAAGGGTTATAACCTATGAATTAGTACTTGGGGAAGCTATATCATTTAAAAGTATTATATGATAGTTGTTTCTGAAAACCGTTATATTTTGTCTTCACTGATATAGGAGGTTGGAAGTCAAATAACTTGCTGGAGTTTTTTGACGGTTGTTTCAAAAGAACCACCTCTTTTGTCACTAAATAAATGATAGTTATTAATTACAACCATTATTTTTTTTTTCTTGAATTTTGCCTCACAATACATGAAGGTGTGCATAGTTAATCTTTACTTTTAAGCATTATATATCCTTGCATGACCTCTACCTTGACATACATGACGCTTATTAGCTGTAACCGTTATATATTAAGTGTTATGAATACACAAATATGTAGTAGTGACATTTGTGCTTTCTTTCCACTCTACCATCTTGTGATGAAGTATGAGGACAGGGATTACAAAATAAAATGCCATGTTTATCTAGAATGGCTTGAAAAGATCTGAATTCTCCTTGGTAATCACTTTGGATAATTTTAATCTTTCTGTCAATCTCATTTTCAACCATAAACTTAAAACGAATAAATGTAGATAGTGCCTCTTCCTTTTTTTTTTAGAGGATAAACCCAAGTGCAGAGTGTTGAATCATCTAAAAAGGTTATATAGTATTTGTGTCATGTTGTGGATTTTATGGGAGAAGGAAATCAATTCTAAAGGATGATTAGAATGAGATTTGAGAAGTTTAGAAAGAGAGCTTATGGGACTTTCCAAGTTGACAAGCGTCACAAAATATAAATTCTTCATTTAATTTCAGTTTGACATTACAATCACTAAGAACTTTTTGTAACAATATTATTTGGGGGATTAAGTCTTCTAAGCCAAAACTTACTACAGTAACAAAAGCACTTGATTGACACATTTTATCTAAGTTTGATTAACTTCTAGTGAAAATAAAATTTGTTGCAACAAGATTATCAACAAGTTCTACTTCATTGGTGATTTTATGTAGGCCTTGAGTTGTCCCTTGTGTTGTAGCTCCATGAAAAAGAGTTCTATGCTACTTTGTATCCTTCAAAAAACATCAATGTAAGTGAATTTCAACAAACACATTTAAATTATCATGAGTCAATTTGTAGTCATTGATCAAATATTTGGTGATTTTAGGAGCAACTATAATATTATTCAGTTTCATATTCTAAGAAGGGTAATCACATATCAAGTTGGAATTTCCAGATTTCACAACATTAAGTGGTTTAGTAAGAAAACATACTACTAATTGGAGAATGATTTTGAAACACTGAATTGGTAGTGCTCAGGTTAAGGCTAGCATTTATATTATTGAATACAAGATTCTAGAGAATGTTTACAAGTGTAGGCAAAATAACAAAACTTATAAATAGAGTACACATACGTAAAATTAAAACTACAAAATATTCTATTGAATCATGCAACTATCACAACCAACCCTATTGATTAGCATTGCTACTAATTATAATTAACATAGCAGTTAATAATGTTTTAACATTCCTCTTTAAACAAGAGGGAGTGACTACCATCCCAAGTTTGCTTCTAAAAAAGTGAAGCTGAGATTGTAACAGAACTTTGTAAAACAATATGCGATTTGGTTAAAAGAAGGGATGTATCTAAAATCAATGAAACCAAGTCTATGATAAAATGCACATATATATCAATGTGCTTACTCCTCGCATGTTGAATCAGATTAACAACTAGTGCTTTAGCACTCACGTTATCACACCATATCATTTAAGGAGTTTTCAAGGATAATCCAATTTGTGACAGTAAGGAATTCAACCATTTAATCTTTGCAGATCCATAAGCAAGGGACCTATATTTAGACTCAACACTTAACCTTGAGACCAATTTTTTGTTTCCTAGGCGACCAAGAATACATACATTCTAGCCATTAACCTTGTATCATCTAAGACACATGCCCAATCAGAATCGGTGTAGGCAAACAAATAAGGACAATTAAATGGTGTAATATACAACCCCAAACTATAAGTGTCTTTAAGGTATCTAAAAATTCTTTTAACAGCTCGAAAATGTGTCATGGACTAAGATAAAAATTGATTGAGTTTATTTACTACAAAAGAGATGTTAGGATGTGTAGTTGTAAGATATTGCAGGGAGCCTATAGCTTGTCTATATCATGTAAGATTACTCAATAATGAACCATCTTTTGAGGTGAGAAATGGACCAGTCACCATAAGGATGTTTACTAGAGTACAATCACTTCTAAATTTCTTTAGTAGGTCAACGACACATTTGCTTGACTTAAATAAATACCATATGCATCGCGATACACTTCTATTCCAAGAAAATAATATAGGGGCCTAGATCTTTCAAGGAAAATGTCAAATTCAATTGTTTTACAAACTTATCCACATAAATAGGATTAGTCCTAGTCACCAAGATATCATCAACATATATCAAGACAAAAATAGTTAAGTTATGAGTCTGAAGCATGAAAAGAGATATATCACTCTTCAAATTTTAAAACCCCCATTTAGTAAAGTAAGCCTTTATTGATCAAACCAAGCTTTCAAAGTTTGACTCAAACCATATATAGCTTTAATTAACTTATAGATACGAGTGGGTCACCTTTAATTGATGAACCCTTCTTGTTGCCTCATATAGACTTCCTCTTGCAAGAATCCATTGAGAAAAGTGTTGTTTATGTCACGTTGTCGTATCTATCATTTAAATGTCACGGCTATAGTCAGAATTACTGTTATTATCATGGATTTGACAACTAGACTGAATATTTCGCTCAAATCAACTTCCAACATTTGTTGGAAGCCCTTGGCCACCAATGTTTCTTTGTGTTTCAATATGGATATGTTGGCTCAAAATTTCATCTTGAACACCCATTTAGTGTCAATTAGCTTTCGATTGTTACACGGTACTAGAAGCCAAGTACCATTCTGTTGTAATGCCTCAAATTCCTTTTTCATCACATTTAGCTATGCCAGAGATGGTAATGCCTCATTGATAGAATTAGTTTCTGAGTTTATTAGAAGAGTTTTTGAATCTTCACCTTTAAAAGCCCAACATAGGGATATTTGGGTTTACTTATCCCATCTTTGGCCCTCGTCACCATATAGTGTTGATTAACAATCCATTGTGGACTTGTTGACAAAGAAGAAGTTGAATAACTGAGTTCAACTATTGACGTATTTTCTTGACTTTCATTCTGTGAAGGGATAACCAACGACAATGCTTGATTAAGATTTTTTTCTCTGGCTAGACTCTTATTAGAGTTTATAGTTTCAGTGGTCATGAATGGCATTGGATATTGAATAATAAATGGAAATCTATTGGCTCAATCCTCTTGGAGATTTTTCTGATGCACAAAGCCTGTGACAAAAGGAATCAAATACTACATATTTTGAAATAAATACCTTCCCTGACTTACTTAAGCATTTGTGGCCTTTTTATTGTGATGCAATGCTGAGATATACATATTTTTGGCTATAAAATTCAAACTTATGAACATTATATGGCCTTAAATAAGGGAAACATGCACAATTGAAAGGTTGAAGGTTGCCATAATTCAGTTTTGTTTTATTCAATTTGAACAAAGGTGTTTGATTGTCTAGGACTAATGTTGGTAATCTATTTATTAGAAACACTGCCTGTTGGAAGGCATCAACCTATAATTTCAAAGGCATAATGGCATGAGCTAACAAAGTCAGTCCCATTTCCACAATGTGGCGATACTTTCTCTTGGCTCTTCCATTTTGAGTTGAAGTATTTGGACATGTAAGGAAAATATTTATTCCTACTTCACATGCTGAAGAAAAAATTGGTTTATATTTACTGCCATTGTCACATTACAGTGCTTTAACCATCTTATCAAAATGATTTTCTACAAGTGTTCTGAAATGCTTGAACGCATGAATTGGTTCACGTTTGTATTTTAATGGGTATAGCCATGTGTAATGACAAAAATCATCTACAAAGTGGATATAGAACCTATGAACATTATTAGAACAAACCATAGCAAGACCCTAGAGATCTATATGAATAAGTTCTAATGAAGAAGATGATTGTGAATTAGAATTTGGGAAAGACAACAATTTTGATTTTCCTAATTGATATGCCTCACAAACAAAATATCATTAACAACAATTTTGGAATCTTTGAAATTACATTTATTTGGTACTTGTTTTAACACTCTTGAGCTTGGATGTCCTAACATGTGGTGCCACTTAAGAAATTTTGATTATTGATCATGTGTTGCTGCGAAGGTTGTCAAACTTGTGAGTTTAAGCAAACTCGTATAGTGATGTGAACTCGTATCGTAAACTCGAAAGAGTTTACTTTTATTATTAAATAGGTATTAATAGTCATAATTAAATAATTAAAATATAAATATGACAACAATTTGATTTAAAGACATTTTAAATCCAAATAATTTAAATTAAATCCATCAATATTCATCATTTATCATATTTAACAAAGAAATTTCCATAAAATTTATATGTAAAGTTGTCGAGCATGATCAAATAAAAAAAAGTTAACACTAGTTTAAGAGTAAGTTAGCACGGTTTTGTAAGCTAGAGACATAAAAACGGTAAACTCGTGACTTTAACTGAGTTTACAACTGGCACAAGTTTACCAGTGGCTCGACTCATTTTTTTCAGTTAGAAACGTAAAAATGGTAAACTCGAAGAGTCAACTTGTGAGTTTGACAACAATGGTTGCTGCCATTAATGCTCTCAGTTGGTCATTAAGTTTGCTTGCCACCATTGGATACATTCCTTCATTGGAAATAGCCTGTAGTAGCAAATTTCATGCAGCCTTGTCCTTTTCACTTACATCTTTGATTAGTGAAATTGATATTGATTGGATTATCATGAATCAATTTGTTAACATTTAATAGATTTGTAGTTGCAGATGGAACTTAAATAATATCCTTTAGAGATAACTTAGATGACTGATTGCAAGGTATAGTAGCTGAACCAACACCTAGAATAGGTATTTTCTCACAAGTGTATGTAGTAAGGTATGACTTACCAACCGAAGTGATATGTTCAAGTTGCTCAGAGTGCAGAGTTATGTGATAATTAGCTCCAATATCCATAGGCTAAGTTGGATCTGCAACAGAGTTTGGATTAGCATAATATACTTGTGGTGTATAACCTAAGTAATCACGATAATAACATGCTACAATAGTGTGACAAATTGTTGACAATGAATAAAAAGGGTCTTCCAACATCATAACCATCGCGCCTACCACAAAGACGACATCCTCCTCTGAAGTTGTGTGAGTTGTGTCACCAACCTCGAGTGTTTGCTGAGTCATGATGAAGATGGTCATTAAAGATGTCATTTCATTAAACAACAACAACATCAATTGATGGTTGAATACTTAGAGAGGAAAAATGATTTAGTTGACTCAGCACGTGTCAGGCAAGCAAGGCAGCCTAAGCATCTACCCATGTTAGATTCAGTTTGTCAACTAATTTGACTACTATTGCATAATATTCTATGTCAAGCCCATTAAGTGTATGAAGTATAAGATCATCAGTAGCCACTGGTGAACTAGCCAAAGCAAGCTTATTAGTAAGACTCTTCATCTTATTCAGATGCTCATCCATCTTCATTACATATTCCTTAGTGTTGTGAAGCTCATTTTTCACCTTCATTAATCAAGATTTAGTCGAAGCGCAACTTAAATCTCGAGCGCCATTCCACAAATCTTTAGTAGTTCAGTAGTGTAATAGTTGTGCCCTATATGTTGCGTCATTGGGTTCCTTAACCGACCAGCAAGCATTCAATTAACGGAAAACCAGTCAGAGTAAGCTGGGTTCGCTCTTATTCATGTACCATTGGGAAGAAGCTTCAGTGGAGGACTTGTGCCATTAATGTGCCCTTTGAGTCGGTTGCCATAATGAGTGGAAGAACAATGGACTTCCAAACTAGAAAAGTAGTGTGATCCAACTTAATCACAAGGGTTTGGTTGGACAATCTAGAGAAAGGGTAAGATTTAGGACCAGTCGACGAGGTAAAGTCAACAGAAGAGGAGGAGGAAGACGAGTCGACTATTGATACTCCTGGTAATACTCTATACCATGTAAGAAAACACTAATAATTAGAGAATGATTTAAGGCACCAAATTGGTAGTGCTCAGGTCAAGGCTAGCATTTATATTATTGAATACAAGATTCTAGAGAATGTTTACAACTATAGGAAAAATAACAAAACCTATAGATAAAGGACAGATACACATAATAACAACTACAAAATTTTCTACTGAATCTTGCATCTATTCTAACTAACCCACTGTTTTGGTGTATAACACAGATGTCTAACATCAATGTACTAGTGATTACTTATCTCGGATCAAAGGATTCTTCTAAGACATTTATAAGCAGATATTCAAGAGAATGTCAAATGGCTCTCTCTGGTATTTATAAGCCAGATGTAGAGAATAGCAATGGATCACTATGCATGATACAAACGTTTAGCCAAGAGGGGTGGGGTATGTGCACAGTGAGGCTAAATTGTAATTAGAATGAATCGAGAGTAGGCACCTGACGGGTAATCTCCTATTTATAGAGATTACCTTTAGTGTTTTTGTTGATCCCTCAGTGTTTGCGCCCCAGTAAATATGTACATCCACATTCTGATCATGCCTGCTTCACTACCTGTATTATCCTGAATTATAGGCATAATTATGGGGTGATTAACGTTTTACCTGATTATGGAGGGATCCTGTCATAAAGCCTTCTTATTGGGCCGCATATCATTTAGGCCTTTTATATGAGTCCATAACAGTTGTCCCCAGCCCGGTAGTTCAGGCCTTTGAGCTGCCAGGATGCCTTTATTGTTTATCATGAGATTTCAGACTTTGGACCGGATATACGCTATTTCATCCAGGTTCCAACATTGAAAAGATGCCTCGATGCTTATGCTGGGATCTGTACACATAGCGGAATTAAAAAAACCTACGAATCCCATCAGAGGATCCATCAACGACATTTAAATCAAGTTAGATAAAGAACCATACCAATGCTATTTAATAAGCGTCTCCTTCAATTTGATCTCGTGGGCTACCTACTCAATCAACATGAGCTGACTTTACGAATTCACTCCCTCTACCGGTATCCACATGAATGACCTCCAACACCGACGACAACATGCTAGTGCCCTTAGTATTCTCGCGTCTCTCTATGCTTACTCTAGGGTTTATTGTGGCTTTTTTAATACATCAGACAAAAAGTCTTGTACGTTTTTCAAAACCCAATAGATATTCAAAATTAATCTTTATTAATTTTGAAATTTGAATTTGGATTAAAATAATATATTAATTAAATCTATCTAATAGATCTAATCTAATCTATTTATTTAATCTGAATTAAAAGCCTTCTGATTCAATTTATCTCTATAAATTAAATCTGAGAAATGATATCTATTTATTTGTTTTAGATATTTAATTTATCAAATAAATTAAATACAAAACAAATATTATATAATAATATTATAATATTTATTAAATAATATCATTATATTATTTTCTAATTATATATATATATACACACACATACACACGCATATATATATTCATCCTAGATGAAATACAGTATTCATTAAATCTTATATATATCTATAAAAAAATCAATGAATCTAGACACTTTTACTTGTGTTGGGCTATTTTTGTGTGCAACCCTGTAGGCCTACATGAGATCGGCAGCAGGCCAATATTGTACCAGCCCATAAGACGCAAGTGACCTCTTACAAGACATTTGTGACTACCCAATTCATAATGGGATCAATGATACGATACAACCTATTGTATAACCATGTCACGTCCCTTTTGTTACATGATAATTTGGTCAAGTATGAGGCATGGATAATGTCAACTTTCTGTTCTTGACCATTACTTTCTCGACTTTTAAGTAGTCTATTAATTGATATGGTAACTCCTTTCTATTGTAGTATGACCATACATTTCTCAGACTCACTCATCGAGGGGCCCAATATTATCTTTCTACAAATGTGAGGGATAGATTCCATCTTGATCATTCACATTAATCTACTTGAAAACCACTAATCCCGATCATAGCCTTTATCATTACCCGGTCAAAGGTGACTTTTAACTAGGTCAAAGATCAGCGACTTATCATTTAGGAATCCATGATTATCTCAAGTCAAAGGGCATTGTGACACGGTTTTAATGAGATAAGCTTATGACTAAATCCATGCAGCTTTCTCATAGTGGGTCAGTCCAACACCTTGTACTCTTACAAGTGCCTATGACTTTGATTCGTATCTCCATACCTCATCAAAGTCATACTGGTCTTGTTTCATCTTCACTCCCGTGTAGATGACCGACCATGGACATTTAGGATAATCTATAAGATACATCTAATGATACAATTATCACTATAAACATGCAAATGAAATAATAACGAAATGAAAAGTACTTTAAATGACGTTGATGTTCAAAATACAATGACTTGCCCCTAAGGCATAATTTCCAACAGCTTATGCTTGTTTAACCCTTCATCCGAGCTCAAATGACTTCAGTTTATGTTGTAATTACAAATTGCTCCCAAGTACATGGTCTGGATTGACTGATTTTGTTTCACCTAAACCAGGTTTTTCTTGATGCCTCATGCCCAGGTCCTGGGTTTTATTGTTCGACAACTATTTTGCACATCAAACATCTGGGGTTCGGCTTGTCAGTTTTTTAATCAAGAATTTCCCCCAATCCGAGTTGATTCTGCCGATCACTCAAAATTTTTTTCTTTTTCTAAGATTTCTTTATTAAGATTTTGGGTTCTCAAGTCTACTGGCATGTAGCCAAGTCTTCCCCCAAGCCGGATTTGCATAATGAAGACGTTACCCAAGTTAACTGTACTTTAGGTATCTTCTTCTTCACTTGCTTTGATCTCGACCTCAACAGTGTGAAATCGATCTTTCCTTTGATGCTAATCATGCATTTGGGAAATTAGGATGAGTCTTTGAGAAACCAAGTAGGTGACAATTTGAGTCCTGCCCTCGTTTTCGTTCCATCATGACCTACTTGCCAGTTGGCCAGTTTCAACTGCCTAGAAACCAAAACGTCATACCTAGCCGCCTACCGTACTGAGGCGCATTAAATGCATACCTCATTTTTCATGTGTCATCATCACTTCTTGCCCGTATTACCTCTTTTACCCCCGACTTTTCAAATTTGCAGATTCGACAGTTATGCTTATATAAACTCATTTTTCCCTCTTTTGGTGTTACCTTCTTCTCGAAGCTTTCTTCGTTCTCTAGATAACTTTATTTCTCAGTACCAGTTTCCCTATGAGCTCTTGCTTTATCTTCTCTTGTCTCTGCAAACTTCCATTACTCCAGGCATTTTCTTCAATCCTTTTCATTTTTTTGCTTTGCGTTTGCTCTTCATCTACATTTTTTAGTAAATAGATTTTTGCACTTATGGGTAGCTTTCCACTAAGATTTCCTGGGTTTCAGTCTTTGGCTTCTTTGTGTATTATCCAACAGTTTTCAAAGTTACGTTCATTTTTCCTTTTCGTTTGTGTCGGGTGGTAGTGACGACCATATTGGAATTCCTATATGAATTCAATTAGTTAAACAAGTTGGATTGAGCCATCCTAACTGTTTTCCAACCTATCTTTTTTAGAAACTCCACGGACAATGGCCTTCTTTTGATATTTACGATTGATGGGAAGCCGAACCCAAAGGAGGAGTTTGAAATACTTCAAAAACTACCTTCGAGAGCTCGATTATAGTCTAAGGGATCGAGCGTACTGAAGAGGAAAAGCAAGACGTTTTGCTTCCCAAGCCCATGGGTAGTGAAAGTAGGAAGAAAACCCTGACACGTCCATACATCCCAAGTTTCGCTAGCTTTCCATCACAAACCTTAGGCCGAGATGAAATTATTGATAAGCCAACATCACAAACCCTAGGACAGGATAAAATTATTGATAATTTGACATCACATATTTCCCCTTCAAAAGATTCGAAATACATTGTCTTGGGACTCGATTTAGAGGGCGTCGTTGACTCATACGAAGATTGTGCTTATATAGCCTGTGGTCTCGTCTCTCGCGGTCCAGATACTCAAGCCGAGTTGGTTTTAGCCTCTTGCTAAACCTGCCCCAACTTCTAATGTCATTGGATGTCACTCTAACCTTCCTTTATCACCCCCTAGTTCTTTTAAACCAGGTATACCTTTAATTTTTTTATTGTTTCTTTTTCTTTTTGTTATAGATATAGGATGGGAACTCCTCCTTCACATCACTTTGGCAAAGCTATCGCCAAAGAGTCGAGTTGCACAAATTCTTCATTCGACCCAGAATCATGGGTTAATAAAAAGGTCATTCTTTGCCAATGAGAGTTTACACATATGGTAAGGGATCCAGGATTAGGCCCTTGGGTCGTGGGTTCGATCCCCTCTGCCGTCACTAGGACTCCTTTGGTAGACAATCTCGTAAGTCCCTAGTAAGTGCTCATAGATCCCGAAGCCGTGCCCTGGCCTTGGTGGGGGACTGGTGTCGAACCCCTCCAAAACTTTTTTATAGCAAAAAAAAAGGTCATTCTTTCACAATCCACCATGTCGGTAGCCAATGTGGTGTAGCTTCCCATCAAAGAGGGAGAGGGTTACACCCTTTGTCTTCCCCTTTCTAGCAAGTCAGTCTATACTCAACCAAAAGTCATCCTGCATACACTTCTTTTACCTATACCGGGATGTCGTTACCTGGCTTGGTATTGGCTTCTTGTTTACCAAGTTTCAAATTGAAGTTCTCAATCACCTCCACCTTACTCCTTCCCAACTTCACTCTAGTGGCTAGGCCTTTGCAATTGCTTTTGAGTGTTTTTGCAATTCTAACAATTTAACTTGTACAATTCAGCTTTACTTTCATTTCTTTACCGTCCATGAGGCCAACACCAGCAAAAGTCCTTCTAAGAAGAAAGGTTAGACCTCCCTCCGAGGTGCCATTAGACGTAAGCACTTGACAGTCTTTACTGACTCTTTTAAAGGTTTTAAAACCAATTTTTTCAAAGTTCAAGCCGAGTCTAATCAACTACCTTGGTTCCTTAAGAACACAGACTCTAGAAATGTAGAAGGAAAATTTCCCTTATACTGGTCTAGAGACCACCACTGCTTTTCTCCTACCTCTTACCACTTCCTAAAAAGGCATTTTTTTTGACTTCGAGTCTGTCGCGGCCTCCTTCATACATCCTTTGTTGAAAAACACGACCCTATCTGCTCGGCCGACTATATTTCCCAATTCAAGGCTAAGATTGCTTCATCCAAATGTATGAGAAATTCTATTGACATGCACATTGACTCGAATTTTTGCTTTCCATATTTATAAATGTTCATAAATGATTTCTTACTGCTAATTGTTCTTGATTTGCAACTCCAAAAATGGGAAAGAAGCCTTAGTACTTGGACACCATGATCTTTCGCAAAGATGTGGCAACGAGCTCGAACAAGGGTAAGAAACATGCCACCCCGGTGACCGAGACAGGCAAAAAGGGAGCTCTTTCAAAAAGGCTTAAGAAAGACAAGAGCATACTAGGTTCAAAGCAAAAGGATACTGCTACCCAGGCTTCTGTCGAGGTCATATCCACCTCAAATTCGAAGGCCCTTGTTGCTCCATTCTATCCATATGATTCATCATAGTGTTCAGGGCGCTTTGCATGTAACAGATGTTCGAATTCATGACTTGAGGAACATATGGTTGGGCAACCACGTGCTAACGCGCCATCCCAGGTGTTGGTGACGATGTTGTGTCAGCTACTTCTTCCACCTCTACATGGTTATATCCCGGAATGGCCGCAGCATCACACTGTAGTTGGTTTTGATTAGATCATTCCTCCAGAAGGGGTAGCTCAAGATTTTGTTGCATCGTGTTGCCGAGATGCTACCTTTGTAAAGGCAATCGGTGAGTCCTTCTGGTATCAACCATCTTGGTCATGGGGATCAAAGTTTACAGTCCCCACGGTCAGCCCTAATGTTCGAGTGTAGAACACAGATGTCTAGTATCAATAGACTAGTGATTATTTATCTTAGATCAAAGGATTCTTCTAAGATATCTATAAGCAGATATTCAAGAGAATGTCAAATGGCTCTCTCTGGTGTTTATAAGCCAGATGCAAAGAATATCAATGGATCATTGTGCATGATATAGACGTTTAACCAAGAGGGGTGGGGTGTGTGCACAGTGAAGCTGAATCATAATTAGAATGAATTGAGAGTGGGCACCTGATGGGTAATGTCCTATTTATAGAGATTACCTTTAGGGTTTTGGTTGATCCCTCAATGTGTGTCCCTCCAGCAAATATGCCCCTCCAGGTTCTAATCATGTCTACTTTACTACCTATACTATCCTGGATTATAAGCATGATTATGGGATAATTAACATTTTACTTGATTATGGAAGGATCCTATCATAAAGCCTTCTTATTGGGCTGCATATCATCGAAGCTCATTATATGAGTCCATTACAACAACTAATTATGTTCTAAAAGGCTTACCATCTGCAAGAAAAAGATAATTTAAACCTGAGGTGCCCTTGCATTGTCGACAATCTCAAAATCATGGTGAGTTGCACCTGTATCTATGCACCACACAGGGTCTGCAACAGTTTCTAGTGTTGCAACATAAGCAGCAGCATATTCACTTTTGTATGGACCACTGTAACTTCTATCATATCGATGATAGCAATCATTCACCTCATGACCATGCTTCTTACCTAAGTGACAATTTATCAGATTTCTTACCACCATTTCCACGTCCGCGTCCACCTTACGGCCACCTCTTCCCCTCATGAAGAGCAATGTTTCTCTTACGCCAAGTAGGATTAATTAGAATTGGAATTATCATACATGTGTGTTGGAACTGAATAAAGTTCTTTGCTCTTTGTCAGTGACCTCATGGAAATCAAACCCCCTGGACAATGAGTATAGGACGAATCTAGTTTGTTCATAAGTTGGATGATACTCTATATATCATGATGATACAAATGTTTTTATTATAAGTATATTTAAGGAGGTTGAATTGATGATTCGATTCCTAGTCAACTCAAGAAGAAAAATCTCTGCAGCTTAGTATCGCTCTCTTGTATCTACAATTCTTGGAGCATATATTCTCTATATAACTAGCCCCAATGTCGTTTGTCGTCATGTCGCCCTACAATGACCAGAGCCCCGCTTTGTGCTCTTCGCTATACTATTGGCTTCGAATCGAATCTCAAGTTAAACACTTGTTCGTTTTTCGCTTTTTGTACGTATGCTGCTTCTTTTGCTCTTCCACGCACCCACCCTCAAGCAGATATCCCTCTTACCTATAATTCAAACTCGAATCTCCAACAGCGTAATCTCAGTAGACTTAACGTCATCCTCCACTGCGCGCCAATTCCTACTTCCGTCTTTGAGGTTTATTTCGACTTGGGATGTATATCATTGCAACGTCAAGATTGGTGCTCTAGCGCGAGAAGGAAACCTTAGTGATGCACGGAAGGTGTTCGATGAAATGCCAACAAAAGACGTGGTTACATGGAATTCTATAGTGACTGGGTACTGGCAAAATGGTTTTTTGGAAGATTCGAGAAGGTTGTTTGAGTTGATGCCTGTAAAGAATGTGGTGTCTTGGAATTCCATGATAGCTGGGTTTGTGGAGAACGATATGGTAGACGATGCTTATGACTATTTTCTGACAATGACAGAGAAGAACACCGCGTCATACAACGCAATGATCTCAGGTTTTGTGAAATTTGATCGGATTAATGAAGCACAGAAACTTTTTGAAGAGATGCCTTCTCGGAATGTCATTTCTTACACTGCGATGATCGATGGGTATTGTAGGATAGGTGAGATTGGGCGTGCAAGGGCATTGTTTGATGTCATGCCTCGTAAGAACGCCATATCTTGGACGGTGATGATTAGTGGGCTCGTTGAGAATGGATTTTATGATGATGCAAGGAAACTGTTTGAACAAATGCCGCAGAAGAATATTGTTGCCAAGACAGCTATGATAACGGGTTACTGTAAGGAGGGGAAGATGGAAGATGCTAGGTTCTTATTTGAAGAAATCCGATCCAAAGATCGCATTTGTTGGAATGCAATGATAACAGGTATGCTATATAAACATAATTACAATGCGTGAGGTTATTTGTTGTTTGCTTACTTTTTGAATTTGAAACATCTATGGTAACAAATTTCCTTTGCTTTGCATAGAGTATTTTAAATGTTTTTGCTGGCTAATATTAGACTACATTCTATTCGATGTATATACTTTTTTATTCTTTTACTCTATATTGTCTTATAAAAAGCTACTGATTGCTTATTTGCAGCAATCCTGAAAGTATGCAACAATTTTAAGATGTTGGAACTGTAAATATTCATATGTAGTCAATTGGATTTTATTTGCCAGAATATTCTTTGTTGCTCTTCTAGATGCCAAAAACTTTGGCTAGCTTTTAAGATAGTTCTAGTCTCCAACGGGTTCACGTCAAAATCCGAGGTTCAGTACACTGGAATGGTGTGTACAATAAGCCCAGTACTCCAGTTCTTGACAGGTGCGTTGGACTTGGGCATAGTGGATAGAGCTTAGACATTTGCCTCCTTTTAATTCTTAAAATAGCTATCCATCATGTATAACGTGCTGGACTTTAAAAGCTGAGTTATATTTTCTTTATATTGAAGGAGAGGAGAGAAAATGAAATTAGGATTTGCTGTAAACCTAGCAGGTTATTCCTCCTCCTGCTATATTGTTGTGTTTGGTTAGTGTGATTTGCCTTCATAACAGTTGTCTAACTGTTGGCAGGTTATGCTCAAAATGGGATAGGGGAGGAGGCAATGAATTTATTTTCAAAAATGGTCAAGACTGAAATGCAACCAGATGACTTGACTTTTGTTTCAGTTTTTACTGCCTGTTCCAATCTTGCTTCACTTGACGAAGGAAGACAGACTTATGCTCTAGTAATTAAGCATGGTTTTGAGTCAGATTTGTCAGTATGCAGTGCCTTGATAACTATGTACAGCAAATGCGGCAGAATCATTGATTCTGAGTCAGCTTTTCTGCAAATTTCTCATCCAGACCTTGTTTCATGGAACACCATTATTGCTGCATTTGCACAGCATGGTCTGTATGACAAAGCTCTCTCCTACTTCAACCAGATGGTTTCAGCTAGTATTGAACCTAGCGGAATAACTTTCTTGAGTTTGCTATCTGCATGTTGTCATGCAGGGAAGGTTGAAGAGAGTATGAATCTTCTTAATTTGATGATCCATAAATATAATGTTTCCCCAAGGTCTGAACATTATGCTTGTTTAATTGACATAATGGGTCGAGCAGGTCTGTTGCAGAGAGCATTGAAAATAATCCAAGATATGTCATTTGAAGCAGACTCTGCTATCTGGGGTTCTCTTCTTGCTGCCTGTAGTGTTCATGTAAATTTGGAATTGGGGGAACTGGCAGCTGAAAGAATTATGCATTTGGATCCTTATTGTTCTGGTGCTTATGTTATGTTATCTAATATATATGCTGCTTCTGGCAAGTGGAAGGATGTCAATAGGATCAGGATTTTAATGAAAGATCGAGGAGTTATAAAACAAAGAGCATGTAGTTGGGTTCAGATTGGAAACAAAACCCATTGTTTCCTTGGAGGGGATGCATCTCATCCAAATATTAGCGATATTCATGTTGCGCTAAGGATGATTAACTTACATATGAGGATGCACGATGACACTAGAACATGTTTCTTGTAAGAAGCTGTAATTTTATTAAAAGCTACAGATTTTACAAGGGAAAATACATGTTTTAAAATGTAGAACAAGGAATTCAAGAATTTGAGCAGAGTGTACTATTATTCTGGAAGCTCATAGGGAACATATTAGAAGAGAAACGTAGCACCTGGAAGCTCGCTTGGAATTGGCTAGGAGTTCAAAGAGTCAGTATTCATTTGGATAGTTCTGAAGAAGAGGCTCCTCACAAACCTTGAGTGACAAAAAAAAAAGAACTGCGATGATGATGTTGAAGACTTGAACCACGTACTACAAACTTGTATACGTACAAAAGATGCTTGGACCATGCTGGTTCAAAATGATAAGCCTCTTTCCTTTATGATTGAGAATTTTGATACTTGGCTCAAGGAAAATCTAAATAATGATGGGCAGAGAAATGGGGTATGTGGAGGTGGGTTATCACTTTTGGCTTACCCATATGGAAATTTTGAGAACTTGAACGCAGAAGACATATATGGCTCTGTTTGGATATGCATTTGGAGCCTATGAATCACGTTTATATGCCCAAAAAAGATTTTTAAATGAGATTTGGTCCGTTTGTTTAATTTCTGAAGAAGCCTATCAATGATTCTAGCCTTCAACTATGCGTTTGAGAGAAGTGAAAGGTAGTTGCTTGTGTCCAGGAAATCTCTCCTTGAATCATTAATCAAAACTTCCTCCATTTAACCCCCGTATTCCCTGTGTTTGCTCCCGCGCATTTGTCCTGTAATCTTTTAACCATATAATTGCTTGATTTTGTTTTCAATCCACAAAGAGATGAATGGTGAGCTGGGTGAAACAGAGGAAGATCTGCAATCCCCAAAGAGCCGGGAAGGTTTGGTGTCGATGGAAAATCATTAAAAGACTTGGGAGAAGACAAGATGGAGCTGATGATTCCTTGAAACCTGTGTTCAAATTTGCCCTTCTTACCAATCGAAGCTGTAAGTTCCTTCCTAATTAACTTTTATTGTTGATAAAGGCTTCTTATGTTTTAGTGTTCCATCAATTTGAGCTTTGAACATCAGGGTAGATTGCATTGTTTTCTCTGCAGGCTTGTGAAACAGCAAAACTGGGTGGAAGCTAGTGGTGTTCTTAGTGTGTATCTGCACGCGATGGTTGTAATATCCTTTCAAGAATCAATCTAAGTTTTCAGTTTTACTAGCTCTTCTCAAACATCTAGAAAATATTTGTATTAATACAACAAGAATCAAGAACATCCATGATTTTTGGATGAGGAAGAATGGACAAAATGAAGGATAGGCAGGTAGAGAACATATGCAAATTGTTTGGAGTTCATATTGCTTTTTATGCAAGGGAACATTAAGGAATTATATCAAGCTGTTCTATGTTTTTTTTAATACTTAATCCCTGCTTCATGTTTGTAAATTATCCTAGTATTATCTATCATTTGCATTATTGCTTGATTCCAGTGTTTGGTAAATGGCAGTATCCTTGCTAAGTTAAGTTTCTAGCCGGGAGTTAGTTTCTTGTCCACTGTCCAGATTTGATCTTGTCTTTTTTTTTTTTTTTGCCAATCAGATTTGATCTTATCATTTCTGGTTTATTGTTGCTAAGCTGTCCTAGTCTCATTCTGTTTTGCCATCATGGGCTAATGTGTGATTTTCATTGTGCTGGTGTGCACAAACAACAAACGAACTACTATGATAGGCTTCACTATGTGGATTTCAAACATTATTCTAAGAATTTGGTTCTTGCTTGATTCTTAAATCAATAAATTGTTCATTCCTGGTGTCATCCTTCTCACGGCTTAATCAAAGGTAATCATTTTTTGTTGTTTTGGCAAAAGCTTTTACCCCATGTTTGGATGGGAAGAAAATTAGAGAGAAGAGAATACTAGGAGGGAAAACTCCCAAAAATAATAAAGTTTTTTGCTATTTTAGGAAGCTTACCTTCCTAGTATTCTCTTTCCCCTATTTTCCTTTCATCTTTTCCTCACTATAAACCTAGATTAATTTGAATGTTGTTGTGGTCATGTTGTTGTGGTCATGAATATGACCGCACCAGATTGTGGGTCCTCTTCAGTTAAGGGAACCGTCGATGTCGACTCTAAACCAACCAGTTTGAGGTGGTGTAATGCATGTACCTGTAATTTGTTGGGAACATATGCATCTTGGCTTCAAGCTTGAGAATTCAATGACCTTTACTGAGTACTGAAGAATGCAATGTCTTCCTTAGGAGTGTTTTCCTCTTAGAGTTTTGTTGCATCTAGTTTTTCAAATGTATCAACAAACATGAGCAGAGAGCCTCTGCTATTGTGTCCTCCTAGCTTTTATTAATTATCTTGTCTCCTTTTGAGATTATGAATAAACTCTGTTAGAAAAATGGAAAGAGAAAGAATAATATGAGCTAAAGGTTTATTCTTACAAAATTGGGATGAAGAAATAAAAACTATTAGTAGCCTTGTTTGATTCTGCTTTTAATTTTTTATGGCTTAGTATAGTTTATGAAAATTACTTTTTTAGACTAAGTTTTGGGGAGAAAAATAATATTCTATTGTGAAAAATCATATTTGGCAATTGCACAATTGATTGGGATAATTAATGGGAAAAATCTGTGCTGGTCTAAGGGGTTTTAAGAATGTTGTAGTTTTTATTTAGAGTATACAGAAGCTATTGATTTTCCCCTAGTCCATGAGTCAAATGGTCAAAGGGTCGGACACCCTCACAAGGAAAGAGGGTTTGATTCCTTCGGTTGCCGCGTCGTTAGAGGAGACATTTTAGAGTTTGGGATGAGTGACAGCTGATTATATTGTGAGATTGTCACACAGTTATTTGACCATTTTGTATTCTTGATCAATCTCCGCTTCAATTGGGTGGATCTTGAAATGGAAAGTGGTCAGTTGTAATCTTTTGAGAATTATATTGGTATCCAAATATTATCCATAAAAATCATATTTGAGGAAAAAAATATTAAAACTTGTTTGAAATAATTATTCTTAAAATCATCTTTGGTGAACACCAAGCAGAGGGGAGACGGAAATTAGACTGAGAGTAGTAGCCTGTTTAAGTTTGAGAGGTGAAAACTCAAATTGTCAAGTGGCTAAAGAGGATAGAACTCTATGCTTTTTACCAAATTTTACTTAATAAAAGGAGAAACATATAAAATTGTAATTTTCTTTTTGAAAAACCAAGGTTATTAAAACCGGACCGGTCACTGAACCGGTCGGAGTACTGGGTTAAGGGTTAGTGGGTCAGACCGGAACTAAACCGGGACCAAACCGGTAAAAGAGGGAAGATTTTTAGGTTATTAATATAAAATTATATATAAAAAAAAATTAAACTCCTTGACTCTTTCCCCAAAGATTTGAAAAGAAAAGTAGCATTGAAAAAATGCAAGCACGTGAGTGACGTGACAATGCATAGAAAGTAAAACCAGGAATGACTATTATTCATCTGAGCAAAAAAAAAAAAAAAAAAGAATGACTATTATTTAGAGTTCTGGAAATCTTGACACACAAGAGCGAAGAGCCTACGAAGCTTGAACTTCATATATTCAAAATCTTGTGATTTTTTTCAGCAGTCCTTCCATGAAGTTCAGATCTGGAAAATAGATAGCAAATGGAGAAGGAGGAGAGGAGCTCGAAGACAATGGAAAAGGTGGAGATACAGATCTTTTCTGGTAAGCGCTTTTTTCTCACCATCGATACAGATCTGAGCTTTGAAGAATGCCGATCTAGCTGCAGGTTCTTTCCATCTCTCTCTCTTTCCACCTCTGTCTTTCCATGTACAAACTCTCGAACCAGTAAACTTCGATCGACATTGGAAAAAAAAAAACAAACACACTGGACCCGGTTTCTGTGGCCAAACGGACCGGTTTCTTGGCCGGTTCGCCGGTTTCCGGTCCGAACCGGCCGGTCCGGTCCGTGTTTGATAACCATGTGAAAAACAGATTGTTGCTTTTTTTAACAAAACACTTTTCCCGAAATTAATTACGAAACCATATTTTTTTTTAAAAAATATTGTTTTGGAAATCAAATAAGGCCTTTTTTTTTTTACATACTAAAATCTGAAGTTCACCAGCTTTATTATAATAGTAATCCCTTTTATTAAATAATTCTCATGATAAATTAGAGAAAGTGATAAAAGTTGTACTTTATCACTTTGAGAGGTGAAAACTCAAATTGTCAAGTGGTTAAAGAAGATTGAAATCTATGCTTTTTGCTGAATTTTATTTAATAAAAGGGGGAAACATATAAAATTGTAATTTTCTTTTTGAAAAACAGATTGTTGCTTTTTTTTTTTTAACAAAAAAAATTTCTCAAAATTAATTACGAAACCATATTTTTTAAAAAAAAAAAAGCAAATTTTTTTTTTTGGAAATCAAATAAGGCCAATATTTTTTTAATTTTTTTTTACATACTAAAATCTGAAGTTCACCAGCTTTATTATAATAGTAATCCCTTTTATTATATAATTATCATGATAAATTAGAGAAAGTGATAAAAGTTGTACTTTAAAATTTTAAATCAATAATCTAAAAATTATTTTTCAAACAGAAGTCATAGGATACCATTTTTTTTTTTTGTCAAAATCTACTCCAAAAAAAAATCAAGTTTATTTAAACTTACGTTACTCTAATTCCAATTGAAACTTGGACCTACGTTTTTCAAGCCCAAAACCACGTTAAGCTAGCTGAAAACCCAACGTAATACCAACGTACGGTTCTTCCTCCAAACCACGTTACAGGAGAAGCATCCCAGAAACACAGACGGCCAGACCTAGCTTCTGTGGCTTCATCTTTCTCCTCCGTCGTTCTTCCTTTTTTCTGCTCCCCGTTCTGGTGGCTGTCCTTCTTCGCCGCCATCTGGATCTGGCTCGTGGTTTGGTATCCACCTACTATCTGGTGTCGATCTCGTGGCTTTTTCGCTCTGTCATTTGCCTCTCCGATCTGGTGTCGATTTGCCATCTGGTTCGTGTTTTGCTTCTTGCTTTCTTCGATCTGCGTCTCTCGCCTAATTTTTCTTTCATCAAGTTCTTATGTTGCTTTTCGTCTTCTCTGTTTTTAGGTTCATCGGTAGATTGGTTCTTGTTAGGTAATTTTAACGTAAGAAAATTATAAGCAATCAATGCAGGAAAAAGCAGCTTTGGGGGGTACTTTTAGATTCACATTTAGAACATTGGTTTCTGTCATAAAAAGTAGGGTTTTATTACATGTTGGTATTTTGCCGATATGGATCATGATATTTTTGTGACGTGTTACTGTAAATGTCTTGTAAATTTGGAAGACATTTTTCTCAATTTTAAATATTACAATGATAGTCTTGCTGTGAGCTGATAGGATCTCTAACTTCATTTTCCTACTACTTTGTGTCATTCTGATGTTGATCGGTAATGTTAGAAGGGTTATTATTACTTTGTGAAAGTTGTGTGAATAAGTCAGTTTTATCATTGCTACTTTCAGTTTGTTTAAGCGGTTATTTCTGCATTTCGTTTTTTCTATTAAGATAACTTTTATAGCTTTCATATTGAATAGTGATTTATTGGTGATAGAGCTTCTTTCTCTTGTCAATTTTTTTAGGCTAATTGGAAGCCAATTTAAATGCCATTTGGGATTAATTTCCTCTTCAAATTCAATTATGCTAAAACCTCCGGTCCTAATTACAGGACCGGAGGGAGTATTTAAAGTGCATATAGCACATTATCGTACCTTGTTGCAGGCCTTAATTTTGGGATGTTCGTTATCGCTATATAATCTATTCTCTGCTCTTTCTGACTTTGTGTTGTGATGGCCAAGACATGGGCCTTGGATAATATTTAAAATATTATTGTTATTTTGGTGTTCTATTTAATTCTAGTATTATCTTGTATACATTTTCATATGAACTTCTGAGTTTGTGGCCTGTTGTGTTCATACGAAGGTTTTTTCATATGCTTGTAGCATAATGACCAACGACAAGTCAAAGGCTACATGGGATATGGCAGCAACTAAAACTTTTATCGAATTATGCATAGAACAAGTGCATAAAAATGAACGAAAGGGTGGTACCTTTACAAAGAAAGGGTGGAAAGATATAAGGGCCGGATTCAACGAGAAATCTCGCAGACTCTATGACAAAACTCAACTGAAAAATAAGTGGGACAACCTCAGAAAAGAATGGTTGCTATGGGATAAATTGTTTGGTGAAGAGACAGGCTGCAGATGGGATGAAGCAAAGAATACCGTAGAAGCACCCGATGATTGGTGGGCAGAAAAGATATTGGTATAAAGTTTATACTCCAAGTTGTAATTTGTATGTTTCTTGTGACTATAATATCAGGTTTAATTAGTTGTATATGTGCAGGAAAATCCACAATATGAGAAATTCAGGTACAAACCACTTCCATTTGCCCATGAATTAAATATTTTGTTCAAGAATGTACCTACAGGACCTTTGGCATTGGTACCGTCTTCTGGAACACTACCTAATGGCACAAATGCTGATGTGCCTAATGACACGAATCCTGATGTGTTTCCCTTGAATGTTGGTGCGAATGATGTTTGCATGAATCTGGATGAAGGATCAGGAGACTGTGATGAAAACCCGGGGACTGCTGCCGCAGTCAGTGGTGAGTTGCAAAGTGTTAATTTAAACACTTCTCAGGGAAACAGTAGTGAAGGTAATAATGGGAAGGGGAAGGAGAAGAGGAAGAGAGTTGAAGTGAACGACAAGAAGACGAAGGTCCCTACCTCAAAAAAGATAGCTGATGCCATAAGTAGAATCGCTGCTGCATCTGAGTCGCGAGCTCAAGCAATCGCTAGAACGTCTATTAGTGAAGTGATGGCTGAAGTTCAGAAAATGGAGGCTATCACAAGTGATCCTGATTGGCATTCTCGTTGCTGTCAACTTCTTCTGTCCCAGGCTGAAAGGGAGATGTTTGTAGCCTTGAAACCATATGAGCAAAATTTGTTGAATTGGTTGAAGTTTGCAGCTTTCAGACTTTGATGACTTGTGCAATTAGTCATGTACGATTATAATTATAATTATATTTCGAATGTTGATTATGGTCTATATTAACGTTGATATGGAATTGCATCAGATTGTATATCATATGCAGCATATTGTTAAATTATAAAACTCGTCTCTTTTTTAATTCTAACTGTACATCTAAAAGTACTTTTGATTAGAATCAAGTTTTATGTGACAGCACTTAAATGCAAGTCATGTTACCAAAAAAAAAAAATCAATTCTATTCAAAATCAAGTTCGTAAAATCAATTTTAACTAAAACTAAAATTTGCAGACTCATCATATATAGTAGCGGTTGGAACTTGGAAGGAATGGATGATTACTTGGTCCTCCTGGCTGAGTGAGAATTAGATTAAACCCCATATTACCATGGCGCTGTTAAAAGGTAACATCGATTGTGATGGTGCTGGTGGTACTTTTCATGACTTTGCTTTCATGAAAAGGCAATTAATTGCAATTTTGTGAGCGAGATGAGCTTATGTATGTAATAACTGCTTTTTAGTGAAAGCAGAGTCATGAAAAATACTAAAGAAATAGAGTTCAAGACTTGGACAACAGCGTAAATATTGGAGGCGCCACAACCAAAAAAAAAAAAAAAAAACTTCTCAAAAGTTATCCCAAACATAATTTTGGGTTTAAACTAACCTTTTGAATGTAGGAAGTTAGTTTGGGCGAGCCGAACTTAATGCTATACATGTACAAACTCTCCTAAAACTGAAAGGGAGCTTGAAATAATTGTGAGTACAAATACTCCTTCAAGTTATTGAATAATTCTTCAAACTTAATTGAGGTTTTACCATTCACTTAAATGGTATATAATACATATGGAGGGAAGAAAACGACAATACAGATTTATTAGTCTGTCCCGTCTTGAATTTGGATCTAGGGAGAATTTTGGATGAGGATGTTGCAGGGGTTACTTTTCCTAAATTCTGTATTCTGTAATTTTAGTTTGGGAAAATCTCAGAAAAATACTAATTGAATATCAAAATCTTAAATATATGATTTTTCAACAAAATGAGTTGTTAATTGCTTTATATTTCTAGTTAATCTTATTATTGTCATTGTTAATGGGGTTTTGAAATATAAGTGGTATTTTTTTGTCATTTCCCTTGTGTTTCTTATTCTTAAGGTAACATTATGTTATTTTGTTAAGAAAAAAAATAACATACTGTTACCATGAAACTTAATTTTATGCAAGTTAGTTAATTTTTTTAACCGCATGTGAGTAATCTTGAAACTTAAAAGGAACTCTTACCTTGCATGCACACATTAGAATATTGTTAATGTGTTTTGGGGTTTTACTTCTTTATATATTCTTTAACATTTGTCCATTTGTCTTCAGATTTTAAAATGTCTGATTTGTCTTGCGGGCCTTGATGAAGTGGGCTACATATGACTTTGGACCATCGAATTAATATATATAATATTTTCTTATAATATAACTATAAAATTTTCATAGTAAAATGGATGTTATAAAATGAAAAAGAATGACTATGGTGAAAAAAACATAGAAAATAATAAAGAGCCAAACCAGTCTTAAACTCTGTATTGTTTTATATGCATAAGCGTCTTTCTACTGAAGCCAATTTTATTCAAGACACAATCCAACAAAGATTTAAACATTAGCTTGTTACGTTAATTCTGTATCTTTATGTTACATGCTGCTATGGTTGGCGAGAAAAGAAAATGCAATGATAAGCTCGATTACTCTTTCAAGTTATTCATTCACAAAGTACAGAACTGTGAAAATAATAATCACCAATCTATTATCACATGTTCTTTTTACCTAGAAGGATCGGTTTGACCCTAAAGAGCTAGCCCTAGAAGGGCCAGAATTTAAAAAGGTAGGTCCTTTTCGGCTCGAATTAAGAAAAACATATATTTTTCAAAGTCCAGCCTAAAAATAGTAGGGCTAGGGCCGAAAGTTATTATTCCAAATTTTAACTATTTTTTCTCCGTTTTTTTTTCAAACAAATATAATTAGTAAATTACAACAATTAAAGTTATAATTTATTAAATAAATGTTGTCAATATTAATATACAAATAACACACATCATGCAACAAATAAACAGAATCACTAAATCATAATAAAAAACAAACTATTGCTCATAAATAACTCATACAAAATATAACAAGTTTACCATTAAGCAACATGAGTACGATGACTATGTTTGTCATCTTTTTTGTCACTATTATCAATTTCAAAGATATTTGATTATGTTTCACTTTGAGCAGTAGGCTATACTTTATGGGTAAAAATATGAAGAATTCATTTTCCGGCATTATGAATACATCCATAATCTTTATTTATAACAAATGATAAACCAAATCATAAAATCGGAGTATAGTTATTATATATTTGTATTTAAATGGATAAATAACTCTATAACAAATACCAGCAACTTGGTGGAGGGTTAGGGCATACGCTACCAACAACTCGGTGGAGGAATAGTCTATCGACGCCTTGGCGAAGTGGTGCCCTTTGACCTTCGACCGAACAGATCCGACACTTTGGAAGCCAATTTGAACAATCTATCGGCCTCGCCTTCTTGGTCAAGTGGCCTTGTCTTCGAAGCGTGAGTCGTGATTCTAGCGATTCATGAATCGTGAGTGAGTGTGAGTAAGTGAGAGACTGAGATTGAGAGTTGAAACACTAATAAGAGAGTGATAGCCTGATAGGAGGGTCGGAGAGGTGAGGAAAAAGGAAAATGGTGATTTAATTTTTAGGGTTCCACTTCCTTCACCTTAGACACTCTCGGTCTAACAAAAAAGAAAAATGAAAGAGCCTAACGGGTCGGCCCTTTTAAGCCCTCGATCCTACTAAGTCAGCCATGTGGGGCCAACTTTATTTAGAAGCTCTAATTTACAGGCCTCGCCCTTAAAGGGCCCGAGGCTTAACACACTGGCCCAATTTCTCAGCTCTAGTTTTATTCTTCACCATTTTTTTTATTAATCTTATCTATTTTTTAGTAATTAATTTTATTTATTATTTTTCCAAATATATGGGATGATTAAATTAGGGTATTTTATACATTAATATATTTTACATCAATTAAAGATTTATTAATCTATGTGCCACCATCCTAAACAATAATAATAATGAATGGAAATATTATTTGTTAGTGTAGGTTCTTAAATTTTAGTGTGCTTTTGTTACAGATCTAAATTATGGGCCTAGTATGAAGATGGCCTAAACAAGCAACAACCTACCTATAATCTTAACAACCTCCCCAAATCAAGGAGATCATCAACTAACCTATCAGGATCTTTATCAAGATCCCAATTATCCCCAAAATCAAGGGTCTTATCACTAAAGATATCTTATATCTTTAGATGATAAGATAATAAGAGGCCCACCAATTTAGGGCCCAGGTAAACCTATAAATAAGGTAGAAACCCTAAAAAGGTACACATGCTCTGACTCTATCTTTTATGATTCAGTATACAAAGAGCACACACCCCCACTCCCTTCTGGCTATAAGCCTATTCTTCAAAAACGAACTACGTGGACTTTGATCCCTCACAACGGTACGTAGGCCCCTGGGATTTAATCCTAGGTCAAGCTAAGTCCAGTCTCTATTGTTCTACAACTGAACATTGGCGCCGACCGTGGGGACTATAAAGTTCAATCCTCGTAACAACAATGACTAACACCAGAAATAGAAGCCAAATGCTCACACAAGAACAAAATCAGGAACGACATAGTCGTAATGATTAGCAGCAAGGAATTATCCGAGATGACGATGCCGTACTAAATGAAGAAACTTAGAACACGGATATCCCCAACCCAGAGGTTGATCAAATGGATTTAGCATTACAATAGGCTGATCAAGATAATTCATCGCAATAATTCCAGGTGGACAACCCGGAAGTCCGCATATTGTGTAACTCGGTGGAATCATTACTAAGGCGAGTTGAGACATGGAAAAGTGAAATTACCTTCAGAGACAAAAAAGCGATCGAATGGCCGAGATACTAGAGGAACTACTGAAACAGTCACAAACCCTGCCTCAAGGCGAACACCGAGATGACCAACATAATGAGGAAAGAAACACCAATCGACAACCTGTTGACCCTCCTCGAATTGAGGAGCCCCGACAAAGTGAGGAAGCACCAAACCTTGACCAAAGTAACCGCCAAGATCGACTCGTAATGATGAAACTCGGACACCTCAACGAAGCAGTCAATCAATGAACGAGCAAGAAGCCGGACAAAATGCACCCAGAAAGCACAAAATGTGATAGGGAGAAGGAGGAAAGAATAACAGCGCATTCTCTGATGAAATTACAAAAGCGGTATATCCAAAGAAATTCAATGCGTCCGACTTGCCCAAGAATGATGGAAGTTAAGATCCCCAAATGCATCTCAATGCCTTCGACACCGAAATGCTCTTCAGAGGATTCAAGGGACCAATCCTATCCCGTTTGTTTACCTCAACGTTGTGAGGAGCTGCACAAGTTTGGTTTCGAATCCTATCTCCCAAGTCGATCTCCAACTTCGACAAGCTCAGTGACAAGTTCTTACTGAATTTTGCGACATGCAAAAAGCAACCTAAGTCTGTATATACGCTGGGAAGAATCAAGCAACAACCCGGTGAGACTCTCCAAAAGTACCTTGATCATTTCAAAACGGCCGTTCTACAAGTACAAGGATTGACATAAAGTGTCCATGTACACTTACTCATTTCGGGCTTAGATGGTGAATCGAGGATGGGAAGGTCGATTTGGGCTGCTAGAATCAAAACATTAGAGGACTTCAACAGACAAGCTAAGAAATATCTAGATATAGAACATATGCAAATAGACAACACGCCGGGAAAGGAGAGGCAAAGGAGCTTGTCATCAAAAGGAAGGGATCAGGCGACAAAAGACCAACTAAGAAATTTGAACTAAAAATCTCAAAGCAGGAAATATGAAGGGAAGTATGATAAATATACCCCTTTGAACATCTCACGTGCTCAAATCTGGAGAGAGGTGGCGCTAACAGAGATGAAAAAGGTGGAACGCCCGCGTCTACTTTATAACAGAGGCAGTTTAGATCGATCCCAGTTCTGTGAATTCCATGACGGACCCGGGCACACCACTGAAAAGTGCTGGAATCTCAGAGATGCGGTGGAGAAGTTTATCTGAGAGGGTAAATTGTGACAGTATGTCATAAGAACTCAAGGACAAAAGAGAAACAAATGTAAGCAGATGAGCCAAAGTAAGAGCACGATCCAGCAAAGAAGAAAAGCAAGATGACAGTCGAAGAAAGAATAAGGACGAGGACTAATTCCTAGAAGCCAAGTTCGATTGTAATGTTATTAGTGGAGGCTATGGCAGAGGAGGCGACTCTATAAGCCAACGTAAGAAGTACCTCCGCGAAGTTCTGTCAATCAGAGGACGGCCGACTTTCAAGACTAAACCTCTTAAATCAAAGCCTCCTAAATTATTTTTCACTCAAGAAGACTTGAGCGATGTAATCCTGGGTCACCAAGACGGGCAAGTAATAACAGGGCTCGTGGGAAAATGTCAGGTAAAGAAGATTTTCATGGATGCTGGCAGCGCGATAGACATCATCCTGTAGGACGCATTCAAAAGAATGAACCTTGATTCAGAGAGTTTGAAGCAATGCAAGACAGGACAAGTCAAATTTATCGTTGCCAATTTGCCATCATCCTACAATATTATCTTGAGCAGGCCAACTATTCACAGTTGGGATATCTTAATCTCAACCAAACATCAGAAATTGAAGATGGTGAGTAGTAAAAATGAAGTCGTCACCATCAAGGGGGATCAAAAGGAGTCTCGACAATGTTACTTATCGACGGTCAAAAACAGTGAGTCGGGATCATCCTCCTCCTAGCAATCACTCAAAGAAGGCTCAAACAAAGAGTTAACATGACCATATGGGAAGTCGGTAAATGTGGTTGAGCTTGATGTACAGGATGAGACTGAGTTGATGAAAGCAGAACCTAACGGGGAACTCATTGACTACCTTTTAGGAGATGAACTTGGACAAGTAACCTGTTATGTAGTAACTCTAACCTCACATACTTTATATATCTGTATATACCTGTTTGAACTATGATTGTGAATCCGTGTCTGAGATACATGTTTATTGCATTCAGTTGTGTTCTAGGTTCGAGACTCAGTTGTTGTTTTCCTAGCACTATGGATCCTGAACTTGTTGTGTGCTCTGCAATCATTGCTATGTGCATATATGACTGCATGTTCTGGGACTTTCTATGTGCTATGCCTAGTAGTCAATGTTGTGTGCATCTTGTGACTGCGCGTATACTAAATGTTGTATTGTTTATGTCGTGATTGTGGTTGACTGTCATATGTTGTTTATACATTGCACTTGAGATTAATCTATTACTTTGGGATCCTTCAGGATTCCAGTCCTTGTTACTACTTTTGAATTATACAGCATATTAGAAAAAGTTCTCAGGACAAGGTGACGGATATCATCAAATGGAGGTGATGGTTCGGTTCAAGATTGCTCGAGGGATATTTGTAGAAAAATTTTATGTAATTATGACAAGAATTTATAACTAAGATATGTAATATATCATCAATATACTACGCCCTAACCATTTTGCTATTTTCATTGCATTACAATGCTCTGATGTGTAATGCATTATTAAAAGGGTGTTACACAATGTAACAAAAGCTACTGAGCAGATTCTGTGATAGTTACTTTTTGAGATTCCTTACGTACGGAATCATGCAATTTCAGTTATGCTGGTGGTTTGCTTTGACAAGGAATAAAGAATCAGATTATAATTCATTTGGAATCTCCATATATTCAAGCATTAGAAAAGCCAGGAGAAAAGATTGCTATTGCCAAGGTATTATACATTTTAGCCCTTCATCATATTATATCCACAGTGATGTAGTTTGCATGTTGAGTACTACGTATTTTCTGCAAGTATTCTAAACAAAGTGGTTATCTTGAGCTGAACATATTTTAAAATTGCTAGAAAAATGACTCATATTACATAGATTCATCCTTTCCAGTTTTGTCAATAAAACAACTTGACAAAAAGACATATGAATCCCATGCATGACTGTGTACCTTTAGTTAGATGTCGTCAATTATGCTTCATGTGCATTCTGCAATTCTACACCGCTCTCTTCCTTTTCTTTTTTCCCAATTCAATTTTTTCTTCACTTTTAGCAGTTAGATCAAGACATACTCTTCAAATAGGTCATATATTAAGTACAAGATGAAGTACTCCTTATTGGAGAATAAATTTAATAATTTAAAAGATCCTCTGGTGTAAAAATTTGAAAAAAAAAAATTATTGGACTTTGGTTTAAAGAAGTAATTTTTCGTTATTGGAGAAATGGAGTACCTTTTTTTTGTTATTTTAAATTAAAAAAATGACAAACAACTTCATTTTTTTTAAAAGAACCTTTTTACAAGCTATTTTTTAAATACTCGCTCCAGCATTTAATATAAGACCTATTTATCTTTATTGGAGAGACTAATGAAGCTAAATATATTGTTTAAACACAATATATGTTTTGTATTATTAGATTATATTTTTTTTTCCAGACATTAGATTAGACACACAAATATCAGTTTATAAACTAGACAAATTAGTTTGGAGAAAAAATGATAAATATAAAGGTAAAGGTGCAAAAATCCACATGTGCTTTACCCTTAGAAGCTCCCCGTACCAAGTGTTTTTTCTTTAGGTGCAAAAGTACACATGAACTTTGAAAATTGGAGCAAAAGTCACAACACCATTTAATACTACTTGACAGTGTTAGTTTTTGTGGTGGGGCTCACTTTATTATTATGAACATAAAGTAATGCCCCTAACTTTAAAAAATCAAAGTAATTCACAATTTTCCCAACGCTCTCAAGCCTGTCATACCCACCAGCTTCGCCGACAAGCTTGAAATTGGTGTTTGGATATGATCTGAACTAAGCTAGGGCAACTTGTTCTTCTCGGTGGGGAGAGTCGGGGTCAGAGTACTCAAAGAAGGTGGGATAGATGGGGGAGGAAGAAGAGAACCATGCAGGGGAGGTATTATTAGATTCCACACTATGATGGCCAATCGGTGACTCAAAATACCGTTTAGGAGGACACGATGGGTGACTTTTGAAGCTTCAGCATAGATTTGCACCGCTTGGATTCTGCCCCCATCAAACGCTGTCATTTTTTTCTTTCCAGTGATCTGAACCTCCAAATCTACTTCCCAATCTGGAGTCCCATTATATTGATACTATTATTTTTTATTATTGAAAAAAGGCAGTCCTATATATGCAAAGACCGGTATACCATTATTTTTATATACTGAGGCAAAACCAAATTTAATTATTTCTAGCCCTTTGAAAAGACAATAAAGAAATTCAGAACCAAAACAAAAAAGGGCTTGACTCCATCATCAATTCTATCCACCACAAGCCACCAACACAACAAACATAATTTATTTTGGAAAATTTCATTGCACCCCACCGTCGAGAATGAAATGTAATAGTTCAAAAAAAAATTTGAAGCATCACTTCATTTCAAGGACTAAAAATGAATTTAAAATTTATGAGTAAAAAGACTATTGTGCCATTACTTTTTTTAAAAAATTGGTCCATAGTCATTAGAGCTCTGGAAGCCAATCAACAGAGCTAGCTCCAACTATCATTGGCCATTTGGCTAGAGCATTGGCCACCAAAGTAGTGATGTCTGCCACCAGAAGTTTAGTTGTAAATCACTTTATTTTAGTTGAAAATCTTCATCTGTCAATTGTTAGTTTATATATGGACACTTCCATTTATGAAACTTGTTAATTCCCATATATTTCTTGTAAATAACCATTTTTTGTTGAAAATCTTCTATTCCACTTGTTAGTTCATATATGAACACTTTCATTTATGAAACTTGTTAACTTTCATATGTTTCTTGTAAATTGCCATATTTGCATTGACAATCTCCATATTTCTGTTATTAGTTCATATATGGGCACTTCCATTTTTAGGGTTTGTTAATGTTATATATTATGTTAAGGTAATTAACAATTGAATATGGAAGCTTACAATGAAAATATGGCAATTTACAAGAAGCATAAGAAAATTAACAAGTCTCATAAATGAAAGTGGAGATATATATAAATAAAGTGGAAGTGAAATTTTTTAATCTTTTAGGAGTTAATAACTAAAATAAAATGGTTTTCATGGGGTCTAAGTAATATTTTGCAATTACAAAAATATAAAAATAATAGAAAGAGAAGGCTCGTGGGACCCCTATAGCAAAAAGTAATAAAAGTTAAATCCAAGGTTTCTTTGAAATAATTGTTCTGTAGCCTCAGGTTGAATCCAATCTTGCTTGTCTATATTGTGTCTCAATTTATAAAACTTATCAGACAACCACTTGCTTCCCTTGGAGTTGTTGGCTTTTTCCAAAACTGATGCTGAAAATCAATAACGAACAATTAGTTCTCCAAATTATAAAGTACTTAATCAGTTTGCAATTGGATAAGAAATTAATAACCATAAATTACATAACTTACCAAGAACTCATTGAACCAAACTTCTCGATAATCCTTAGGAATATATGTCCAATGAGCCCAAGGCTGATTGAAGTTACAAAATATTTAGGCCGATACGAAATCTGTGACCAGATATTATAAGACTCAAATTTGGATATAGAGGAAATGATGCAAATATGAGCATATAAACTAAAGGTAGAAAATCATAACATTACTAATAACTTTACATGACTTACTTTTGATTGACAATATGATGGATCCACACCAGCCTTGTCACAGGATCAACTGATCCCTAGATTGGTGTATCGGAGGAACTAGTTTCCTCAACCTGGCTTTGAGGCGACATAATGTGATGAAGGAAGAAATGTGAATTATTAAAAATGTTAGTACATAGATCCTTCAAGAAAACTAAACATGTAAATCAATTAGAAATCATAAAGTAAACATGCTCTGCCCCTTGCTGTAGATAAATAGGACTAACAGACACACCTATACCGCCCATAATAGAGCCGATAGTGGACGATGAAGATGACATATAAAGTGGCGGAAGCTTTGGGGAAGAGCTAAGCCCTCTACCTACAAAGGGTTCATATGACGACAAGGCCAGGCTCTACCACCACTACGATCACTACTTGAACGGCTTGTTGAACGCTCTATCTCTGAACACTTATAAACATTATGTCAAAATATAAAAAAATATACTTAATATGTAGCTATCGAAGTAACAGAGTATCTAGTATAACAGATGGTCATAAACAAAGAACTAACACAAATCAACTGGATGATTCCTATTCTTTGACCTCTCGTTGCACGCCTTCCTCTAGAGTCTCATAGTCGTCGAATTCAGATTCATTATCAGAGTATTTCTCTTGTGCCTAATAATCTAATTCCTCATCATCAATATAGATAGGAATCAACTTACTAATAGAAAAGAATGAATTTGCAACGAAATTTTTTCTGTCGCAAATTTTAGCCTATTTGCGATGGAATTGGAAATCCGTCTCAAAAAGTGGGATTTTTGCAACAGAAGTGAAATTATGTCGCAAAATGTTTGATTTGTGTGACAAAATTAAAATTCCATCGCAAAATGTGGGATTTTTGCAATTGTAGCAAATCACACTACTAGAAACACATGAAATTTACTACGGAATTTGTGATAGAAAAAATTTTGTCACAAATTCTGTTGCAAAATGTTTAATTTTTGCGACGAAATAAAAATTTTGTCACAAAATGTGGGATTTTTGTGACGGAATTTTAATTTCATCGCAGAAGTCAAACATTTTGTGACAGATTTTTAATTTTGTTGCAAATCGCGCTACTTGAAAACATGAAATTTACTATGGAATTTGCGAAGGAAAAAATGTGGTCGCAAATTCTGTCGTAAACCGTAGTAATAGAAAACACAGAATTTACTACGAAATCTGCGGTGGAAAAATTCTATCGCAAAATTCCTTTTTTTTTTGCGATGGAAAATAATTCCACCACAAAATTGCAAAATGGCGGTCATTTTGGCCCTCATTTTGTGACAGAATGAGGATTTCTGTTGCAATTTTGCGGCGAAATGTGTGGATCCTTCGCAAAACTTAAGTTTTGTGACAAACCATTTTTTTCATCGCAACACAGAAAATATCTTCCTGTTTTACTTTGACATTTCATTCTCCACTCATCACTCTCAAACTTGTGGTCGCCTCCGCCTCACCTCCGCCTTGAAGTGTCCGATCTCTGCCTCTGCCTTGCAAGCCTTCATGGTTGCCTCCGCCTTGCAATCCTCCGTTATGTGCCTCACCTCCACCTTTTACATTCTACCTCCACCTCGCCTCCGCCCTGCAAGGCTTTGATCTCTCCGGTCACTGCCTCATCTCTTTGATATCTGCCTCTACTCTCCTCCTTCACCAGTAACCTCCCTCCCTCTCCTGTCATTTGTTTTTACACTTCTATTTTTTATACATATCTCTATTAAAAAATTTGTATCTATTAAACCTAAGATTAATTAATGCCTCTGAATTAAGAGTTTAATTCTCACCAGGAATTGGTCATTGCAATAGAGAGTAGCAAAGTATGCAACAGAATTTTTGTTTGCCTAATTATTTTAGGGTGGATGTTTAGACCTATTATTGACTAATTTTTGGATGCTTTAGTTTTTTATATAACAAGAAAATGAAGAAAAAAAAACCAATATGAATTATATGTAATATAGGAGGTGCTTTAGTTTAATCAATAATATGAATTCACAAAATATAATTTTTTTAGGGAAAAACAATTCATACAGCTCCAACCAAATGTATCTAGATTTCTCATTGAAATTAGAGACACTTGAAAAGAGATACAAAACAACAAAGTGAATGGAAGATTTCACTGGATCACACATCATTCTTGATTCTAGAATTTGCAGCCCAGTGAAATTCTTATCTCAAATGTCCTTCACCGAACATCTTCATAATAATGATATTTATAATATTGGCCAGCAATATAATATATTGGGTTAAGGTGCAAAAATACATATGAGCATTTTCCCCAAGAGCAAAAATACACATATGCTTTTTTGAAGAGCGAAAATACACATATGCTTTTTTGAGCAGCAAAAATACACATATGGTTACCATTTTGGTACAAAAGTCACATCCCACTGTTAAGTCATTGTTCACCATGATGAGAGAGAAAGAGATGAGGTGAACAGTAACTTAACGATTGTGAACAGTGACTTAACGGTGAGATGTGACTTTTGCACCAAAATGGTAACCACATGTGTATTTTTGCTCTTCAAAAAAGCATATGTGTATTTTTGCTCCTGGGGAAAAAGCTTATGTATATTTTTACACCTTAACCCTAATATATTTATTAGACCATACCTTCGCAAAAACAGGCAAAAATGTTGATGTTTAAGTGTCCCCACTCACGGTTGAGCCAAAAAAAAAAAAACAAGTGTTCCTTTATTTGATCAATACGCCTAAAGAGGGAATTACTGATCCAGTGTTCCTTACGTTGGATTGTAGATCTCCTATGAGTAGTTTGACTACTGCTTTGGTTATGTTAGTTGTTTGACTATTTTTTTAGTAGTTGTATTAACGTTAATATGCTTCTAAGTTACTATAATTTTGATTAAAACTTTTTATAATTGTTACTATATATTTTTATAATATACAAGTTTTCTTTATTTCGTATTTTTTTATATTTTTTGTGCAATTTTATATTTTTTTAATGAAATTATATATATATATATATATTTCAAAATTTGTGAGGGAATTTCGATTTCATCGCAAAATTTTGAAATTTGGGACGGAATTGTATTCCATCCCAAATTTCAAAATTTTGCGACGAAATTCAATTTCAAGAATTTGTGATGGAATTGAAATTCCGTTGCAAATTCTAAAATTTATGAAGGAATTGATGTTTTACATCGCAATTGCGAGGCTATTTTTTGCGATAGACCAATTCCGTCACAAATGAATTTTGCGACAGAAAATGGCTTTTTTAAAAATTTACTTTGTTTTTTTGCAGTGACTCTATCTCTGTAGTGGAATCAAATAGATTGCTTGGTACATCGTTCTTAGCAATAATTACGTGCAGTACATGTTACACATCAACTTGAAACGATTCAATCATATAATCATAGTTCTTCCGTCTATTGAGCAAGTATGAATGAGTCATAACCAACCGTATATCTCCTTGACCATTGGATCTCAACATTTCCATATTTGTCAACTTTTATCCCATAAAGAGAGTTATCAAACCACTTACATTTAAACAGGGTCACTGACTTGTCCCACTGGTAATCCAACTGAATTATGTAAATTAACTTATCATAGTAGTCGCCCTTAACTCTATCAACTTGGCAATCTCAACAATATACACCGTAATTGCAACTTAGTGTAGTTTTGTTCGCTTTTATAGTTGTAAACTGATACCCATTGATTACATATTTTTTACACTAGGTAACAACTATTGGAACTCCATAAGATAAACTCCACACAACATCATGGGGAGCCGATTGATTTTGCACGAATTAGGATCGAAACCATTGAGGAAACTAAGCACTCATGAATTGATCAAATTTGGAATCCAACATCAAAAGATTTGTGGATTGGACTCAATTAGAAAAGTAACTGTAACAAAATAAAATAAAATTAGTACTTTAATATTTACAGTAACAGAAAAAGAACAAGAAATCTTACTCTAAGTATGAAGCGGCCTCTTCACAATTGTTTAGAATGTACCACTCTACTACTCGCTTATCTCTTCTTTCCAGAGTTGACCTACAATCATCATAATCAAACACATTTATTGAATAAGTCTTGAAATGTTTTTTCATTCAACTTTAACTTAATCTCCCGTTTAATCATCATAATTAAACACATTTATTGAATGATATATTAAATATGAACCCTGACATTATATTTGTGTGTGTGTATTAAATTTATATCTGATTTTTTCATATTCAAATCCAATCTAAAAAAAAAAAAAATTACTTATCCAATTAAGTATTATACACTTTATCACTAAACCCTAAAATAAATATTATTATTTAGTGTGAAATTGATGCCCTCACTATATACTACTTCGACTTTATTCATAAGTCATTTCTAATTTATATATTCATATAAAAATTTAATGACGTGATTTATAAACAGAATTAATTAAATATTCGCTATATTTTATAAATATGTGTACTAAGTAATGTCATATTAACTTACTTTTATAAACTAATCAAATTAGCTAAATAGGCTTTATATTACAGAAACCATTATTTATGGTTTTGAATGTCTTACCCATAATATTCAGTTTCTCAAAGTCTCCATCACATAAAAACTATAAGTAACAAAAAAAAATTATGTTTTCTGATTTAGAAAATTACTTTAATATCTTTGCTTATACACATAATATAACAGAAAAATAATATGCTAGTAATTGTCAAAACAAGACACATATGATTGCTAAATAATAGGAGAAATATTTCAAGGTGCATAATATATGAGACAAAACAAGGGAAAAAACAACAAACAGTGAAATTCATCGGAAAATACCTTTGAAGACGAGGGCAACGGTGGCAAGAAGAAGAGAGGCGGACAGACGGATAGACGACGATGGACAATGGTGGCGGTGGTGGGTAGTAAGGTGGCGGCAATGGCAGATGCTGGTCAAAAGCTGGAGCAGAGAAGGACGGATGGAGAGAAAATGGGTGAGTGAAGAAGAAGGGACGAAGTAAAATGAGGGAGCTACAAATATAAGGGACGATTTGCGACAGAAAAACTTTCCATCGCAAATCTCTAATTTGCAACAAAAAATTGGATTCTGTTGCAAAATTTGCGATGGAATCCTATTTTCTGTCACAAGTTTTGTGATGGACATGTTGTCCGTCGCAAAATGGCAGCCAAAATTGTTGCCGTTTTGTGACGGGCTAGGCCGTTCATCACAAAAGAGTGACTGACCCCATGTTCGTCGCAACACTTGCAATGGACTAAAATTTCATGGCAAAAATTGCAACAGACTGGCCTTTCCATCGTAAATTTGCAAGGGATCCGGTTGTCCATCATGAAATCGCCTTTTTTTGCAACGGATTTATTAATTTCGTCATAAAAAATTTATTTTTGCGATGGAATTTAAATTCCATTGCAAACATCCCAAAATTTGTGATGGTATTTTAAGTTTTCAATTTCTTGAAGCTATCAAAATAAGAACAAAAACTTAAAAGGAAATTATTTCATATATGTTTAGGTTAACTAAATTTAATAAAAATAAATATTCATTTTCAAATCACACTTTCAAACAGAAATTTTTGAATAAAAAAGTAATTTGTGAATAAAAATAAAAGAGAAAACCTTACATAAAGACGGTTGAATTACCAAGTTTTAATTTGGGTCAATAAGTTTAACAAATTATATAGGGAGAATCTCAAATAAAGACGATTGAAATAAGAAAATCGCTGGTAAACTCAAAAAAATTTAAATTGGGTTAATATCCTAATATAGAATATTTAAATGTTAGTTATTTTCCCATCATAACCCATGGTTCACAGGATAGATGAAATGAAAAAGAAACTTACCGAACTCATTTTTCTGGCTATGTAATCATAAATCCATGAAGGAATTCATTATTAAATGAATAATCTCGTGGGTTTTTTTAATTCCCAGATTTCAGACAAAGAATTAGAATCTAGCTATTAAATTGAAGCATCTTGACTGATCGGACTTTGACAGAAACCCAAAAAAAAAAAAAAAAAAAAAATTCAGATTTCGCCGCATTTGGAGAATCGGAGACGTGCAGAAGAAAAATCCTGTCCTTGTCTCTCGCCTTTTGTTTTTGTTCCAATCTTGCAGAAGATGAACGACTAGGTGGGGTCATGACAAACCCACAAAGAAGCAATAAGAGTCCATATAGTTCAGTAGGGAGTTTGATCATGAGGTTCTTCACGTTATAGAAGAAATCAGTGTGAAGTTAATGTTGAGAAGAATAGATTTCTGGTTATATTTCTTTGTCTACTTTCTTTGGTACAACATTGGGTTTAGTATATTTAAACAACTTGGGCAAATTATTGAATCCACAACCTCCTCTACTTCGTCTCTAGCGCCCGTGTCCGTGTCGTCATCTTTTGGGATCGTTCGCCATCTCATGAGAAAAGATCGAGGAAAGGGATTAAGAAATTTAGAACCAACTTACAACTTACAGGAGCCTTCTTTACCGATTTTCTAATGTTGTTGAGATCTCCAATGAATTTTCTTTTATTAAAGTTCTTACGATATTGTTATGTTTTTAATTTTGTTTTTTTAATAACTAAAGGATATAGATGTAATTTGACTCAAATTCTAAATCCCTAATTGTGTCACATAACCTAATTAATAATTTGTTAAGTTTAGTAACATAAATTAAAATTTAGGTAATTCAACTATCTTTATATAGGATTTCCCAATTATATATCAGATTATGTGTGATAATTAGAGATTTAAAATTTAGGTCAAATTACCTTTACATCCCTTAACTATTAAAATGGCAGACTTGAAAACACAAACATGTTATTTGCTCTATCAATTAATATAGATAATTTTAGCATAGAAATTAAAAAAAAAAAATTATAGGTGGCCATTTATAAATTTAGTATCACTATTAATAATTCAACTGTCTATATTGATAACTAATATATTATGTTGCTTTTTTACATTCTGTTTTGTTTTTGCTTTATATATTATATAGATAGAGTCAGGATTTGATTAAAAATGTGGTTGGGATTGAAAACCATATATAGAAGTATGAAGTTTGCAAAAATTTTGAGGGGTCAAAATTATAAACTTAGGGAGCTCATAGCCTATTAGGCCACTTTTGGTTTGAGTTAGGGCATTTCAAGGGAAAGGGGATATCTTAGTTACACAAAAGTAATCCTTTTCCGGGAATATCTGAGGCACGCTTATCTAAAGACCAATTTGTCCTACGCTCTCGTTTCTAGCTATTATAAACTCTCCATTTTAGGATCATTAATAACATCTTTTTTATACATACACGAGATAGTTATCAAATTGAGATATAAATAATGAATCAGAAAGTTTATTTTCAGAATCGTGATTCAAAACATATTGTCAATCAATTAGGTTTATAATCAATTTTAAAGATGATATTAATATAATTTTTATATAAGAGAACATCAAATGTTAGTACATATTAGAATTTTAAAAGTAAATAACATACACTTCAAAAAAAAAAAAAGGGTTTTGCTTGGGATAAGTAAGAGGGAATCAAGGATAATTATAGAAGTAAAAGGAAAATCTCAATTAAATCATGACAAAATTATAAAAAGAAAATGAAAGAAGGGTTTTCCAAAGTCAGATCGCGCCAAATTAGACCCGATCTTTGCGCAACTGCATCGCATGAATCCCCTTCGTCACATGATTCTTGTGATTTCGGCTTGTATCGCTTATGGAATTGCAAGATACATGTATAAGTAAGATACATCAATAAATTTGTATCTTTCTCACTTGCTTTTGAATCGAATTGTGAGATACGACTTGAGATTCATGAAATTCAAATAACCATGCAAAGGATAAGTAATATCTAATACTATTATATTGCTTTTAACATTCAATGGTAGTTTTTTCACTTGTCAATGATGGTTTTTTTTCTTGTTGACGAGCTATAAGACTTTTCTAAAAGTAGGACCTTCTTGTGATTTTTCCTTAAAAAATCTTGACACGTCATATTTGTTGGATACTACTTCAAATTAGTCGTATCAAGTTAGATTAGAATACTGTAACGCTCAAGAGCAGGAAGCACAATATCATATACTCAGATATGGATTCAATGAACTATATTATGCAGTCACACTGCTCATGAACCCAAGGAAATTAGAGCTGAAATATAAAGTGGCAAAAGGTCCAAAGAAAGAGAGCCTAGCTAAAAGCCGAAATCATCCACACCCTTTGTTAGCTCGTCTTTTTTTATTATTTTTTTAAAAAAGTATTTGTTAGCTTTTTTGCTTAGATCAGCGGGATTAAGACCTTTTTTTTTTTTTTGGCTAAGCATAGGTATTTTTCTACAGGAAGCAATCTTATTTGAGGCACTTTCGAACATTAAATATGAGAACCTCTCCTAACAAGGATTAAAATCTTGATTCATCACGTTGTGCGAAACTAAATTTTTTAGTTAGATGTAATGCTTGTTGGTGGATAGCCTTTGTTAGTGTTTTATTTGGCTAAAGATACCTTTACTTTTGCCCTACCCTAAGCCCATAGTTCCAGGCCCAATAATACCTTCTTCATAATCCAAGTCTGCTTAAGCTTTGTTCGGTTGTTTTTTTTTTCTTTTGTTTTTTTTTGGGCTAAGGGGTAATTTTACTCCAGAAGTTTTCATTGAGCAATTTTGCCTCGAAAGTTTTTCGGATGGTAATTTTACTATTATTGTTATCTGAATTAATTGTGACCATTAGTAGACTAATTATACACAGTGACTAGTTCATATGTTATCCATGTTATTTTTCTTGACCATTTATCTTGATAGACACCATTAAAATAACTTTTTTTTAAAAAAAATAAAAGTAAAAAAATTAAATTTGAACCATTTAATTTATATTGACAGACACCATAACTGGTTCCATATACATGGTACAATATATAATGAATTTGAGAATATTATAATATCATTGACTTGGCTCAAACAAAAGGAACAAGGGTGTTTATTTAGTCTAATCTAGACGGCCAAAATCTTTTTTTTTTTTTGTTAAAAAAAAAAACATATCTAGTAGACTGTTTAGATTTAGTCTGACGGACTAGTTCTACCCAACTCCCATTGCTTAGGCTTAGGCGGGAAACCAATTCTATTTATTTAGAGGTGGTTTTAATACAGAGTTAGCATGGATGCAATCCAAGCGAACATAATGAATCCCCTACATGCTTTTCTAAATCTCACTATGCTGCACGTATTGCATAAACGGTCTGGATAATGGTGAGGGCAAGCAGAGCTGCACCGACGACAACTCCGATGAACTTCCATGGAGTTCCCAAATATAGATGTACGAAACTGCGAAGCGAGCTTATTAATCCGCGTTGAAGCCATTCCAGAAATTTCTGAAAATAATGCCACACCATTCTTAAAATGAGCACACAACATCCCACCACACCGTTCACCTTCGCTTTGTTCAATCCCTTGTACACTTTTCTGTATCTCCCGTCCATTTGTTCTTCCCCGCTTATGATGCTTTGGAACATAATCACCAAATCCTCGTCCTTGGCCTCCTTATGATCCACACTTATAACTCCTTTCTCTTTGAGCAGTTGGATGTCATGAACGGAAGAGATCAAACTTTTTAAAAAATAAGCATATGAGCTGAATTTGTAGCCGATTCCAATCAATCCGAGTTGCTCCCAAGCAATCAAATTTCTCCATTTTACTTCTGTTGCTTCCTTTATGTGCAGCGTAGGAATGCTCAGTTCTCGCTGCGTCTCATTAAATTCTATTTTGAATTCGAACTTGTCCACGAATTCCTTTAGTGCAGCAGCCAAAAGTCCTGTTTTGTTAAGTTATTGCCTGCAATGTTGCCAATGTGGTAACTACTTCGCTGATAACTCAGAGCATAGTAGTATGGTTAAATTAATTTAATATGAATAGGCACAAGCTATGAGTGTCATCACATGACTAATTGAAAATCGAATTGAAGGTATATAAACTTAAGCTATATCTCACCAAATTTACTAAAACTGTTTTAATATAAAGACAACTCTAATATATATTTAATTCACCAAAGTCATATCAAAAAGAGATTTTATTTTAGTTGATCCCAAAAAACTTTGAAATTTCATTATATTATTTTGGATTAAAACAAAATAAGTTTTTTGGGTAAAAAGACAATGACACTTTTATTTTGTTTATCATGTGAATTGCCTTAATTATTTGTTTTGTAAATGTCTTTATTTGAATTGTGAATGATCAAAATGTTTTTATTAATTCCCTATTTCTATTAAATCACTTTATTTATCTTATAAATATCTTTATTTGTCATATAAATGCTTGTATTTATTTTTTAAATGACCAAAATATTTTTATTAATTCCCTGTATCTTTTGAATTCTTTATCTTATAAATATTTTTCTGAAAAAATAAAATAAATGAAGGACATTATTGTCTTTTTACCCACAAAACTTAATTTCATTTTAATTATGTAGTTTTTGGAAGTTCACTGACATAAAATCTCTTCCACGGGCTAACTGAAATTTCCCCGAAAAAAATGAAGGAAAAAAGATGAAGATTGTGAACTTGAAGCTTTTGAGCTTGAACTAATTCTCTAAAATGATATACTCCCTCCCGTTTTAATTATAAAATTAAGTTGACTTTTTTTAAAAAATAAAATTAATGAAGTTAATTAAATTATTTTAGAGTTTCAAATAATTAGTTTGACTAATAAACTAATATATAATTTAAAGATATAAAATAACATATGTTTTAGACCGGTAGTAATATTATTACCTCCAGAATAATTAGTTTGTGAAGCCTTGATTGTAATTCCAAAGGCTTGCAGCTTTCTAGCGCAGCGCAAAAGTTGGATTGGAGCTTTGCTGTGTTTGTGTTGTTGTGGATAGGGATCAGGGTAGCACAAGTGGATAAGATGAAGGAAATGATAAACACCTTTGGAGAAGTCGGGGCCGGCGCCGGCAACGTAGCATTCGTCAAAGAGCGACTCGACATGTTTTTGGGGAGAAATTTTTTTGCGTTGGGAAAGTTTAAATAGAGTGGCAAGTTCTTGTTGCTCAGCTGGTTCGAGATCGCTTAAAAGTTTTGAGGTTAAAATTGTGAGAAGGAGGAAAGGGATTTGGTTCTCGAGGAGCGTGAGATCAGTGAGAACACGCACCATCTTTTTCTTGTCATTAATATTGGAATACAGATCAGAAGTCTCAGTCTCAGTATTCTCAGAGAGCCTAAGCAGAAGCTCTAAGAGAAAGCAGGCATCAAGTAACATGTTTCTGACAAACTCCTCGGATGCCATTTCTATTTTCTCCACATAACTCGCTCGAATTATACTCTCCATCCTTCTAATGGACTCACTGCAGGTTTTAACGGTCCCCCCCTTCAACTTCTTCTTCGTTGGACGCGAAAGCAGCTTGTGCATGGAGCGCCATTTGGTCTCTTCCATGATTTGCAGGTCGCTTCTGGTTCCTCTGTGAATGGGTCCTATGGCCACAAACTTTGGCCTGTAATTGTAGGAGCCTTCGTCTTTGGCTTCTCGAATTTTCTCAGAAACCCTGCAAATACGGCACGTCTTTACTTTATTGTTATTTACGCATCCCAGCGTCCTTTGAATTTCAAGGATCCATTCAGGGCATGAGTCTGACATTAGGCGTTACATAAACAACGTCATTAAGTTTTATTAATTAGTGAAATAAAAATTTCAAAATAGAATACAATGAAACAAAAAATTACACCTAAAACTCAATATCACTTCACTTACTTGATCTCCCCTTCCCCATTGGCCGCGTCTGCCGCCCTTGACATCCCTCACAAGTCACATCGCCCTTATTTATAACCACACTTGCTCCAAAACTATTGCATTTGTTGGGAAATTTATTCTCCCCCCCCCCCCCAAAAAAAAACCCATTAAAATATTTATTGATTAAAGTTACCTGAAATTTGTTTAAATACACATGTCCTTAAATAAGTGCAACTTGCTTTTAGCCAATTTCGTCTCTTCTCTGATCTCTAACCATATGTGTCATTACATATTCAACTATTCCATCCATTTGCTTTACAATTTAAGTTACTTTAATTTAATTAAATTATCAAAACTAAGAATTGGTAGTTAATGCATTAAATTCATCTTAAATTGAAAGGAGCTTATTGTTGGGATCCGTCTATACAGCAGAATTAAAAACTTTTACGAATCCCAAAGAGGATCGCTCAACCTCGTTTAAATCAAGTTTCATTAGAAACCATACCTACGCAAATTGGTGAGCTTCTCTTTTGTTTTGAACTGGTGGGCTATCTTCTTGATTAGCAGAAGTGGACTCTTCGAATCACCTTCCTCTACTGGTATCCACACGAATAACCTTGAACACGGACGGTTGTGTACTAGCGTCTTCAGTATTCTTGTGTCTCTCTTTTCTTTCTCTAGGGTTTCTCGCAGCTTTCTAATACACTTGACAAAAAGTCCTATATGTTTTTTAAACCCGATAAGTGTACTATATTTAAAATTAATCCTCATTAATTTTGAAATTCAAATTTTGAATCTGGATTTTAAAAAAAATATTAATTATATCTATCTAATAGATCTAATCTAATCTATTTATTTAATCCGAATTAAAAGCCTTCTGATTTAATTTATCCCTATAAATTAAATCTGAGAAAATATATATATATCTATTTAATTAAAATTGAGATACTATATCTCAATTTAAATTAAATCAGATATATGATATATTCAATTCAAAAATTAAATCTGAAATACAATATCTCTATTTAATTAAATGATTGATTTATCTTCATAAATCAAATTTCAGATACGATATCTCAATTAGTTTTAGTTATATAATGATTGAAAGTGGATCTAAATCACCAAGAGGGGGTGAATTGGGGATTTTCAAGATTTTCGCAAGTTTTGCTCAAATGGTAACTAAACAAGACAAAACAGAGAATAAGGAAAGAAGAGTGAGACAAGAAGTTTATACTAGTTCAGCCCAACTCTTTGGCCTACGTCCAGTCCTCAGGCACCCTGAGTATTTCACTATGTCACTTGGTTACAACCTCTATAACTCTGAAGCAATTCTCTCACTAGTGAAAATGGATGAAATCACTAAGAGTGGGGTGAATTGGGGATTTCAAAAAATTCTTTTGAACTCTTTTTCAAAACTTGAAAAGTAAATAGCAAAAGAGTAAGGGAAGAAAAGCTAGACACACAAGATTTATACTGGTTCGGTCTTAACCTTGACCTACGTCTAGTCCCCAGATATCTTCTGGGTATTTCCCCTAATTCAACAGGCTTTAATTACAACAATGTAAAACACACGCAATCTTATTCACCTAGGACTTGCTCCCCCTTACACTTTGTAATTAAACAGCCCAACTCACAGGTTCTACAACCTTAAGTTCATATAAACAAATGTTTGAAAAATATTTTCAAAGAAACAAGACTCTCAAAAGAGTAAATATTGATAAACACTGAAGATCAAATCAAAATCACAATATTGACTCAAATAGCAAATATAATCAAATGTAGCTTCGTTGTGTGTGTCTTGCTCTGAGTCTTCATAGCCTTTTATAGGCTAACTAGAGGAACTAGCCATTGCAATTTCTTCTCTAACGTTCAACTGCAAATCTGGAAAATGACAGTTGCATATTTTCTTTTGTTCTTTCAATTCTCAGCTGGAATCTTGGAATATGTTGATACAGATAGTCTTTCATGTATTCAGTCGTTCCATAACCTTCATTTGACCGTTGGGGAGTGATTTAATTGATCCATAACGGTCTGTGCTGAACCATTGGGATAGAGGAGAAGGATTAGCCCTGTTCTTGGTTCTTCATTTAATGCACTTATTCCATATCTGATTCCATCTTGATCTTAGCTGAACTTATCTGAAAATTACTCAAAACTTCATCAAAGATGTTAGAAATAATAGAATCATATGATAAAACATTTTCAGATTAACCCATAAAGATTTCGCAGATCAGCACCATCTGGTTTTTCAAAATCATTGATGCAAACTCGAGTTTGGGGTTCATCCAGAAAGCATGAATGTTGAGCAATGGCCTAAACTAGAGTTTATAAATATCAGACTCGAGTTTGGTTCTTACAGAGAAGACTGTCGAGCTCTGGTCTTGGAATGGAACTTTGGACATGTAGCTAAACTCGAGTCAATTAATGACTAACTCGAGTTTGGGGCTATGTCAAGAGGATAAGCCTAAGTTCAAGAACTTCCAGACTGGAGTTTAGAAGCACAAACTGGAGTTTCCAAAAACAAACATATTGGTGGTCTTTCTGTATGACTCAGACTCGAGTTTATAGATGTAAACTCGAGTTTCAGCAATAACTGAAACTTTGAAATTCTTCTTGGTCAAGTGTAAACTTGAGTTTGGAAACAAAGGCTGAAGTTTGCAAGACTTATGAAAATACTGAAGTTTCTGAATTCTTTCTGTTTAGTCTAAACTCGAGTTTGTCTTGCTCAAAATTCTGAGTGTCTCTGTATCTCCCAGACTTCAAGTTTGTCAGAGCAAACTGGAGTTTAGCTTGTTGTGAAAAACTTTGAATGCTCTCTGTGTCTCCGCAAACTCGAGTTTGCCTAAGCAAATTGGAGTTTGGCTTACTTTGCAAAAATGAACAACTTTTTGTCATGTCTCAAACTCGAGTTTACATACCTAAACTCGAGTTTGTCTTTGCCAGTGAGTTTTACAACTTTACCAAAGTCAAACTTCATACTAAGTTTACAATTGTCAGTTATCATCAAAACACATATGGAACTAACAACTAGAACTTGCTTTCCCTTACAAGTTGTAATCAACGACTCCCAAATCTTCAAGTCCCCTGACTTGAGATTCTTTACAATGAATGAATTCAAATAATAAACTCTCTTAAAAGAGTAGATAAGATGAACACTGAAACTCAGGCAGTATCAACCGATACTCTGTACAGAAAGCACAGGAAATAAATGAACAGATTTAATGCTCTTTCGATTTACAGTTTAATAGTTGTTGAAAAGAATTGAATGCAGCTCTATTTATACTTAGAGTATGTTTAATGACCGTTGCAGGCATTCATATGACTGTTGGAGAAGATTTCTATCTGTTACAAGCATCTTGGTCTCTTCTCTCTCTTCATTTTGTTCATTCTTTGTGTTAGAAGGATAAGTGTTGTGTCCCTTGAGTTTATAGCCGTTGGGATGTCAGGATTTTAAGTAGGTGAATGTCTCTTTATCCTTTTTCCATCGTGTAAAGCTCATTATACGAAAATAAAGCAAGTTAGGTGGCTCCTCATTTAATGCTTTGATAGTTCTTTTGCCTTAGTGAAATTAGCCCTGAAAATCTGCTTAATCCATCTGTAAATTGGTTGAAAAACACTAGCAAACACATTAAACATATCTGGTAATGTTGATGGTTAATATCTGAAAGCATTTAGATCATATAATAAAAATTATATAGATTTCGTAAATTCAAATTTTCAACTGTCACAATCCATACTTGAGTTTGTGCATCAATACTTGAGTATGTTGAAGGTAGAGCTAAATCACCAAGAGGGAGTGAATTGGGGATTTTTAAATTTTTCTCAAGTTCTGCTCAAATGGAAACCAAACAGGACAAAATAGAGAGTAGGGAAAGAAGATTGAGACGTAGATATTTTATACTAGTTCAGCCCAACTCTTTGGCCTACGTCCAGTCCTCAGGTACCCTGAGTATTTCACTAAGTCACTTGATTACACACTTTGTAACTCTAAAGCAATTCTCTCACTAGAACTTGCTCCCCCTTACAAGTTGTAATCAAAGATTCCCAAATCACCAAGCCCCCCCTCCCCGACTTGAGATTCTCTACAAATAAATGAATAAAGACAATAGACTCTCTTAAAGAGGAGATAGGATGAACACTGAAGCTCAAACAGTATCAATTGATACTCTGTACAGAAGGCACAAGAATAAAATGAACAAATTTAATGCTTTTTCATTTTTCAGCTTAAATGGGTGTTTGAGAGAATTGAATGCTAATCTATTTATACTTAGAGTACATTTAATGACCGTTGCAGACATTCATTTGACCGTTGGTGAAGATTTCTGTCTGTTACAAGCACTTTGGTCTCTTCTCTCTCTTCACTTTGTTCCTTCTTTGTGTTGGAAGGATAAATGCTAAGCCTCTTGAGTTTATAGCTGATGGAATGACAGAGTTCTGAGTAGGTGGATGTCTCTCTATCCTCCTTCCATCGTGTAAGGCTTATTAGATGAAAATATAGCAAGTTAGGTGGCTCCTCATTTAATGCTCTGACAGTTCTTGTGCTTTAGTGAAGTTAGCACTGGAAAATCTCCTTAATCCATCTGTAACTTGGCTGAAAAATACTAGCAAACACATCAAACACATTTGGTAATGTTGATGGTTAATAACTGGAAGTATTTAGATTAAATAACAAACATTACACTGACTTCATAAATTCAAATTTTCAACTGTCACGGCCCATACTCGAGTTTGTGCATCAATACTCGAGTATGTCACTATGCACTTAAGGCTATACTTGAGTATTCATACTAATACTCAAGTATTCTCCTTCCAGAGACTAAACTCACGATTTCAGCTTTGGAGCTTCAATTTCACTTAAGCCAATACTTGAGTATTCAACCAATACTCGAGTTTTGGACTCTTAAAGAGTTTTTACCCAAAACATCAAAATCGGAGTATTCAAGCAATACCACAGTATTGGAAGCTAAAAAACTTCAGTTGCTCTCTGTATGACTCGATACTCGAGTATTCAACACCATACTCGAGTATGGGTTTCTGTTTTGAAACTCAAAGAGAACATTGGCCAGTATGAAATTGGAGTTTCCAAAACTGGAGTTTTTCAAATTGAGGTTTGTATGTGTAATAAATGTTTAAATCATTTTGTTTGGCCCAATACTCGAGTATGTAAGTGTCATACTCGAGTTTTCTTTTAAAAATGAAAACATTTGAATTTTGGAGCCAAGTTGAAAACTGGACTTTTCATATTCCAAAACTTGAGTTTTTGAAACAGGAGTTTTCTAAACTGAAGTTTGCATTTCATTTATAAAAACACTAAAGAGTCTTTTTAGGCATATACTCGAGTATGCTCTGATGGAAAACTTGTGATCCTCTCTGTAAGGTCCAATACTCGAGTATCCACTAAGATACTGTGGTATTGCCCTTTGTCTTCGCATTGAGCTTTTCTTTGAAACTCCAATACTCGAGTATTGTTACTCATACTCGAGTATTGCCTCAATTAACAAGCTTTTACTTTTTTGAGACAACTCTTCAATCTTGGTTTCACAATTGATTGTTATCATCAAAACCCATAGAGAACTAACAATGATTAGCCCCTAGGGCATAATTTTCAACAGACTCCCACTTACACTAGGTGCAATCATTATATATATATATATATATATATATATATATATATATATATATATATATATATCCTCCCTAGATAAAATATTGTATTAATTAATTCTTAGACATATATAAGATTCAATGAATCTAAACACTATTGCTCGTGTTAGGCTATTCTTGTGTGACTCTGGAGGCCCACATGAGATTGGTAGTGGGCTAATACTGTACCAGCCCACAAGTCACAAGCGGGCTTTAGCAATACATTGCGACTACCCAATTCATATGGGGATCGATGATACAATACAACTTATCATACAGCCATGCTACATTCCTTTTGTCACGCGATAATTTGGTCAAATATAAGGCAAGGATAATGTCTACTTCCTGTTCTTGACCATTATTTTCTCGATTTTTGAGTAGTCTAATAATTGGAATGGAAACTCCTTTCGATCGTAATATGGCCATACGTTTCTCAAACTCACTCATCGAGGGGCCCAATATTATCTCTCTACTAATGTAAAGGACAAATTCCATCTTGACCATTCACATTCTACTGCATAAAAACCATTGATCCTGATCATAGCCTTTATCATCACCCGGTCAAAGGTGACTTTTGACTAGGTCAAAGATTAGTGACTCATCATGTAGGGATCCATGATGATCTCAAGTCAAAAGGCGTCGTGACACGATTATACATGAGATAAGCTTATGACTAAATCCATGCAACTTTCTCATAGTGGGTTGGTCTAGCATCTTGTACTCTTACAAGTGCCCATGACTTTCATCCATATCTTCATACCTCATCAAAGTTATATTGATCTTATCTCATCTTCACACCCACATAAATGATCGCCAGGGACATTTAGGATAATCTATAAGATATATCCAGGGATACAGTTATCAATATAAACATGCAAATGAAATGATAACTAAAAGAGAATACTTTAAATAACATAAACGTCTAAAGTGCAATGACTTAGCCTTTCCAACATAATTCTATTTGCACTAGGTGCAATCATTAATTACTCTAATTTCCATTGTCCTAACATGACGCTCATGTTTTGCTTGTGCAAGCGGTTTAGTAAGAGGATCAGCAACATTGTCTTCTTTGATAAGATGAAATTGTTTGAGTATGTGCTTGGTCCTTTAATGTGACCTTGGCTCCTTAGTTTGCGCAATAACACTGCTATTATCACAAAACAAGTCTATTGGATCTAAGATGGTAGGAACCACCCCCAGTTTAGTGATGAACTTTTTGATTCAAACGGCTTCCTTAGCTGCATCCGATGCTACTATATACTTAGCTTCTGTTGTAGAATCAACTACAGTGCTCTGCTTAGAGCTCTTTCAGCTTACCACACCACCATTCAATAGGAATACATATCCTGATTGCGATCTTGAATCATCTTGGTCAATTTGGAAACTCGCATCTGTGTATCCAGTCACACAGAGCTTATCCTCCAAGCCACTATATACCAAGAATAAGTCCTTAGTCCTTCTTAAGTACTTAAAGGATATTCTTGATAGCAGTCCAGTGACCTTCATCGGGATCTTGTTGATATTTGTTGGTCATTCTCAAGGCAAATGACACATCCGATCGAGTACATAACATAGCATACATGATAGATCCAATGGCAGAGGCATATGAAATCTTACTCATGTGATCTCTTTGATCTTGTGTACTAGGACACTGATCCTTACTGAGATGGATGCCATGAGACATAGGCATGTTACCCCTTTTAGAATCCTACACACAAATTTATGCAGTATCTTGTCTATGTATGTGCTCTAACTTAGGCCTATCAGCCTCTTGGATCTATCTCTATAGATCCTAATCCCAAGGATGTAAGTGGCTTCGCCTAAATCTTTCATTGAGAAAGACTTTCCTAACCAAGACTTGACACTCTGTAAGGTAGGAATATCATTCCCAATGAGTAGGATGTCATCAACATAACTCGAGCCAACCTTACTGAATCTGGGAATATATATACCAAGCCTCGATTATGACAGAAAGAAGAGAAAACAGAAAAAGCTTGGGTGACTCGAGCCAATAAAACTGCCTCGAGTTAATAGCAGCTAGCAGAATGTGAAAACAAACTCGAGCCTGTTTGCCACACCTTGAGTCTTGGTGGAAACTTGAGCCAATGAGCCTCGGATTGAGCCAACACAAATGCTCTGAATCTAAGTCACTTGGCAGACTCGAGCCTGTCTGAGTCACCTCGAGTTTAAGGCGAAACTCGAGCCTACTAAAGGAGGCTCGGCCAAAATTGCAGAGATAATTTTTTTCAAAACTCGGTCTCATTAACTCCACCTTCTGCTTCTCTTATCTTCTTCCTTCGACCCTTCAACTCTCTTTCTCTGAAACCTCCACCAAACCTTAACAGTCACATTTTCATCGCCAATAGACCCTAAAATTGCTCAAAAATCTCCTGCCAAATCATCAAAATCTACTCCATGCCCTAAACCTAAAAAGGCTAATTCATCTTCTCCACCTCAAATGCATCGAGCTCAACAGTCAAAACTTCCTCCCAAATGGTTTCGCCCAAAGGTCAACTTTGAGGAACCTATGGCTAAGAAGCCAAAAAAGCTTGTAATCGAAGAGCCCTCTGAAACATTGGCAAAGAAGCCAATTGATCCTAAAGCAGCTGCTCGCAAGGATAAAGAAACAATGATCGAGGTACCAAATAAATCTTCAAAGGGAAATGTTGCATCTAGGTCCGAGTCTAAGGGAAATGTGGCATTGAGCTCGAAGGTTTTCCACATTCCTGCTATCCATGCTATTTACCATGCTCCTATCTCGAATCTTCCCTTAGATTTTGCCTGTGGACCTCATCTGTTTTCTCCTGAAGAAGAAAAGAAGTTTAGGGATGATTATGCACGAAGGAATTTTTTTCCTATAGTTTATGTTGATTTACCTAAGGTAAAAGAGGAAAGTAACCTGGATCTTTATCCCTGCTTTAAGGACTATGAGTTGTTGCTGTCCATCCGTGCCTCATATAGCCCTTCACTGGTCAGGGTATTTTATTTTAACATGTCATAACATCATCTGCTAGACAAGAAGAACAAAGTGATGGAAGAGAAGTTCATCACCTATGTTAGGGGCAAGAGGATTGAATTAACTGTTGATTACCTTAACTCCTTGCTCCAGATATCAAACCCTCATCTTTCTTCTTCACCTGAATATACAGATGAGCAAATTTATCAAATACTCCAACAAGAAATACCCTTCACTGAGCCTCTAAAATTTTCACCAGGTGCAATGCCACCCAACTATAGGGCCTTATGGTATGTGTATTCAAGAAACTTTGTTCAGAAAGGAAAGAACTTTACTCATTTTACCAAGAGAGACTACTTTGTGTTTACCTCCTTCATAGATAAGGTTCCACACAACCTGGGTCATTGGATTTTTCACGAGATGAAGAAATACAACCTTCAATTTAAGAAAAACTCCATTATACCCTTTCCCAGCTTGATCTCCATAATACTCTTTCATGAAAAAATATGGTACCTTGAGTCCCTTGAACATCCGAAGGTACCTGATATGTTTGGGAAGCATCAATTGAATCTTATGAAGGTATCCTTTCCAGAAGGATCTGGAAAGTCCAGAGCCCTTGCTCCATCTGCTTCTCATGCTTCAAAATCCATAAATCAGTTCGATGGACAAGGTCAAGACTTTTCCTCACTGCACTCACCTTTTTCCCTTAGAGCTCACATCAAATCCATCGTTGAGAAAGCCATATCAGATAGCTTGGATCCTTTATTGATCTCAGTGGCTGCTCAGAACTCTCTGTGTGTAAAGCTTGAGACTCAACTTGGAAAACTACTGGGAGATATCAAACAACTTCAAGATGATCATGTTACCTTTGCTAATGAAGTAGAGGATCTATCTGGACATATTGAAGACCATAGCTCCAGTCTCACTAACATCCACAACACCTTATGGACTCTGGTTCATAAGGTTGATAAACTTCTAGCCTCTCAACAGCCACCTCCAGCAGCTGCAGCAACTATTCAGTCTTCTCCTACTCCATCTCCCATCCAGCTTTCTATTCCTCCATCTCATACTATATACTCTCCCACTCCCATCATTTCAACTCCCATTACCACACTTGTGACTCTCATTCTTCCAACACCAACCATTATCCCTCTTCCATCTCCTATAGCCTCTCCTATCAAAATCACTTACTCATGAAGCTCTACTGCAGAATTATTTGAAGACTGTGATATTAGGCCTGAAACCACTTCCTCTCTGTCACCTCCCATTTTCTCTACATCTCCTCTGCCTTTCCCATCATCATCTCATCCATTTTCCTCTTAATACCAACTTCCTCCTTTTTGAGTGATGCCAAAGGGGGAGAAGCAGTAGAAAGTCAAGAAATAGAAAGTCAAGATTGTGAAATTTGAAGACACAAGACGTATTTTGTTTTAGACTTGTGAAATTTTTTTAGCTGTTATTGCATTCTGTTGTCTATCAAGTTCATTTGCTGATAATCTAATTTAATCTGATGTATCTAACTTGATCAATGGAATGTTATCATTTATCAAGCACATTATGTCATGCTTATGATGGTTTACTATCTGTGCTTTATGATTTCCTTTTCAAAACTTGGCTATTTCACTTAACTTTTCTTGGCTTCTAAGTTTAAGGTTGTTATCATCAAAAAGGGGGAAAATGTTAACTCCAAAATGTTTGTTTTGATGATAACTAACCTTTATGAAAAGAACTTAGTCAACAAAGTGCATTTACTTGTGAAAATTATATCTGCGTTGCCTTCTGTCATATTGGCTCGAGCCAAGTTAACTGACTCAAGCTAAGGCATTGCCTAAAACTATCACATGAGTAACATTGACTCAAGCCAAGAGAATGTGACTCGAGTTCAAGCCTAAACTCGAGCTAGAAAATGTGACTCGAGCCAACAGCACTTCACACTTTGAATATTTTGATTTTGACCATTATTCTCTTGTGCCTCTAACTCAAGTCTATAACAAATGATTCGAGTTTGTACCAAAACTCAAGCCAAGCCAGGATGACTCGAGCCAGTAGCAATATATTCTGAATTTCTTACCTAGTTAATTTTTTACCGTTATTTTGAAAATTAAGTCTTTTGACTTAAGCCTACAACAAGTGACTCAAGTTTGTGGCAAAACTCGAGCCAGGAACACTTGACTCGAGTCTAGCGTGATTCTGTCAAAACAATTTGATTCGAGCCAATCATGTCAGTTTTTGAAAAAATCCTTGTGTACACCATGACAGATATTGGATAAGATTTAATTGACTTATATCATTTCTTATTGATATTTCTAATCATGTTGAATGAGTTTGTTAATGAGTTTCAGGGAAGATTAATGCTAATCTGCAACAAAGCAACAGATGATGTCAAATGCATTTAATGCTAAAGCAGAAATTCTCTGTACCAGCAAGAAAACTTTGAGCATCATAAAGAACTCTCACATTCTTTCTTGTTGTCTCAACGGTAATATTTGAATGAAGAGTGTGACAAGAAAACATTCTCTAATAGAATGATTTATTTCACCTAACAGAAAACATCAATTGGAATTAAGCTATACAAGTTAACGAACAACGAGACACCTAATGACGGCGCATTTAATGAAGTAGCAATGGTCACTATGTTTTAACGCCAAGAGTAACGAAAATACAAAACAAAGACAACGGCTACATTTATAACAACATTAATGGTGAAAGTATAAAAGGATCAAGCATTGAATATCGCCAACGACCGAAACACTGTGCATTTATTTTAGCATTCATTGTAACTCTCTCTGTTTCAGTAACTTCATATTCAATCGCCCTTTAGTGATTAACACTCTATCTACTCGTGAGGAGTTTAGAATTATTACTTAATTATCTGTTAAAATCTTGAGGTTGAGACCTCAAGTGTTGGGCAAACAATTCCAACTTGTAAGGGGGAGTGATCAGTGAGAGGATCAACCAAATACAGTGTAATTGCGCTGTGAGAATTAATGAAATCCATGGTGTTTTGGGGACTGGATGTAAGTCAAAGTTTTAGACCAAACCAGGATAATATCGTGTGTCTTTGTTTATTCTTTCTGCTCTGTTTCATTTCTGGTTGCCTGAAAGTCTTCGGAAAGAATTTTTTAAAGCACCTATTCAACCCCCCTCTAGGTGATATTCCATTTTCAGACTCTTCAAATCGCCTTCCTCTACCGGTATCCACACGAATAACCTCGAACACGGACGACTACGTGCTAGCGCCTTCAGTATTCTCATGTCTCTCTTTTCTTTCTCTAGGGTTTCTCGCGACTTTCTAATACGCTTGACAATAAGTCCCATATATTTTTCTAAACCCGATAGGCGTATTATATTCAAAATTAATCCTCATTAATTTTGAAATTTGAATCTGGATTAAAAAATATATTAATTAAATCTATCTAATTGATCTAATCTAATCTATTTATTTAATCTGAATTAAAAGCCTTCTGATTTAATTTATCTCTATAAATTTAATACGAGACAAGATATATATATCTATTTAATTAAAACTAAGATATTATATCTCAATTTAAATTAAATCAGATATATGATATATTTAATTCAAAATTAAATCTGAGATCGATACAATATTTCTATTTAATTAAATGATTAATTTATCTTCATAAATCAAATCTGAGATACTATATCTCAATTAGTTTTAGTTATATAATGATTAGCCCCTAGGGCATAATTTCCAACGCTTGTGACTTTTAGCATATTTAAATATTATTACCATTTCATGAAAATCACTTTCAATAATTATATTACTTAAACCCAAATCTTTAATAAAAGGCCCAAAGGGGGGCATTTTTAACGAAGGATGGCCTGAACCCATGGCCCACAACTCAGTCCTAATTAACCTGGTAAATCATTTTCTAGAATTTCATAGATAGAAAAAATGAAAAGAAGAAAATAATTTCAAAAGAAATAAAAAAATAGTGCAAATTATTACCATTGCCAAAAAAAAAAAAGAACTATTCTCATTCATATTATTTTCTCCTTTTACTTTTTTTCTTTTATACTAAGGAGTAAGATACATCTACATTCTTCTGTTACACCACAAATCACACGTTTCAATTAGTGAAAATTGATCTTTTCATGGTCCGCATTCCATGTGTGTACGTTTGTGTCCAGACAAAATATGAATTTTTCGTTCCACTCCCCACCAACCATCAAGAGATTAATTTACTGTTCCATTCCATTACACCACAGATCACACGTTTATAACATTCTCTTCTGTTAGTTGATGGCGGAAGATCAAGGCTTGACTAGAACCAATTGAAGGTGATGTGAAAAATATGATTGTCGCGCCTCTCTGCGTGTCTCGTCTAAGGTTTTTTTGAAGTAGTGTTTTCGTTGGTTTCTTCTCCATGGCAAGTCGATTGGTGATGGCAGCAATGGGCAGGTGAGTTTCCTCGCATGGATATAACATAAGTGGGCCCAGCCCAATGACTGAAGAGCCCAGTCAAATGGTTCCAGTCATAATCCTAACCACTCCCTTGATTTAAGGAGCAGTTATCAAGATAGTGGTCAAGATTGTAACCACCCAGATGATAAGGGGATATTATTTAAAGGGATACCTTAATATCTTTTAAATAATAAAGATAACGAAGCCCATCAAAAGAAGGCCCCAAGTAAGTCTATAAATAGGTGAAAGCTCTCACAAGGTACACAGGTTCTAACCCTAGCTTTTCAATTCACACAGAGCACACACCCCACTCCCTCTGGTTATGACAAGCCTACGGTTTACTCTCAAACTATGTGGACTTTGATCCCAAATTGTGGTACGTAGGACCCTGGGTTTTCACCCAGGCCAAGTCCAATCCCTCTTGTGTTCTACACCAGAACATTGGTGCCGACTGTGGGGACTATAAAGTCCTATTCCCATGACCATCGATGGCCAATACCAGAAGCAAAAGCCACCCGTCTGCACACGAGCAAGGCCAGGAACAAGGCTCTAATGAGAATCAACGGCAGGAGGATGTCTGAGGAAACAATCAGGAACAAATAGAGGAACCACCAAACTCGAACCCTCCGCTTGAGGATGGACGAGCAGAGCGAACGCTAGAAGATGCCAATTAAGTCAATTCCGCACCAGACTTCCAGATTGACAACTCGAATATACGACTGCTACATAACATCACTGGGTCAATGCTCAAACGAATCGAGAACGAGGAAGAATGCAACAATCTCCAAAATCAAAAGATTGATCACATGACCGAGGTGATAAACCAGATCCTCAAGCAGCTACAAGACCCTCTTTAGAGGGAACGCTGGGATGATCAACAGAATGAGGACGAAGAAACCAATCAACAAACTGTTGATCCACCGCAAGTCAACCAGCCCGAGCAAGGCCAAGTAGCATCAATGAAGAATTCCAAACAAAGTAATCATCAGAATATAAACCGAGAAGATCAAACTCAGATAGCTCGGAAAAACAGCCATGCCTCGGATAACCAGGAAATTCGGCCAGAAGAGCCCAAAAAGCATAAGATGTGGTATGGAGACGGAGGACAGAATAACAGCCCGTTCTCAGATGAGATTACGGAAGTTGAATATCCAAGGAAATTCAACACGTCTGACCTCCCTAGATATGACGGAACTCAGGATCCCCAAACACACCTGAATACCTTTGATACTGAAATGCTAGTTCGAGGATTCAAGGGACCGATCATATCCAGGCTGTTCACTTCAACGTTGCGAGGGGTGCCCAAATTTGGTTCTGGACTCTACCTCCAAAATCTATCACCGACTTTAACGACCTGAGTGAAAAATTTCTGTTGAATTTTGCAACCAGCAAAAAGCAACCCAAGTCGGTCTATACGCTAGACAAAATTAAGCAGCAGCCTGGGGAAACCCTTCAGAAATACTTGGGCCGTTTCAAAGCCACCTCCTTGTAAATCCAAGGGTTAACGGAGAGTGTCCATGTACATTTACTCATCTCGGGCCTGGACAGCAAATCCAGAATAGGAAGGTCGGTCATATCCGATGAAATTAAAACCCTAGAGGAGTTCCATCGGCGAGCGAAAAAATATCTGGATATCGAACAGATGTAGATAGCCAACACGCCGGGGAAAGAGAGACAAAGAAGCCCAACTCCAATAGAAAGGATCAGGCATCGAAAGATCGATCCAGGAACCCGGATCAGAAAACACATATAGGTAGGCACGAAGGAAAATATGAAAAATATACTCCTTTAAATGTCTCACGTGCTCAACTTTGGAGAGAGGTGGCATTAACCGAGATGAAAAAGGTGGAACGTCCACACCCATTGTATAACAGAGGCAAACTAGACCGAACCCGGTTTTGTGATTTCCATGACGGACCCGGGCACACAACTGATGAATGTTGGGACCTTAGAGATGCGATAGAGAAATTTGTCCAAGATGGAAAGTTACGTCAATACGTTATCAAAACGCAAGGGCAAAAGGGCAGTAAACGCAAGCAGACGGACCAAAGTAAGAACCCGGTCCTTCAAAGAAGAAAGCCAGATGAGGACCGGAGAAGAAATGATGATGATGATGAGTTCCCAGAAGCCGAATTCGATTGCAACGTTATTAATGGAGGTTACGGAGGAGGCGGAGATGCAGCAAGTCAGCGGAAGAAATACCTTCGGGAAGTCCTAACCATCAGGAGACGGCCGACCTTCAAGCCAGAACCTTTGCAAGCAGAACCCCCTAAGTTGTTCTTCACCCAGGATGACTTAAGGGACGTAATCCTAGGACACCAAGACAACTTGGTTATAACCGGCCTCCTGGGTAAATGCCGTGTAAAGAAGATATTCATCGACCCCAGCAGTGCGGTTGATATTATCCTGTGGGACGCTTTCAAGCGGATGGACCTTGATCCAGAAAATCTGAAGCCGTGCAGAACAACCCTAATCAGGTTTAACAGAGAAGATACAAGCCCCAAAGGATATATAGAGCTGAAAATGACGCTAGGATCTAAGGAAGCCTTCAAGACCGGAAGGGTCAAATTTATTGTTGCAGATTTTCCCTCGTCCTATAACATCATTTTAGGCAGACCAACTATTCATAGCTGGGACATGCTAATATCAACTAAGTATCAAAAGCTAAAGATGGTGAGCAGACAGAACGAAGTCGTCACCATTAAAGGGGATCAGTAGGAATCTCGACAATGCTACTTTTCGACAGTGAAAAAATAATGAACCCGGGACATCCTCATCACGGCAAAAAGAAACCCAAAACCCAGCACTATCCGTACTGAGCTCGGTAAATGTGGTAGAACTGGATGTAAGGGAGGAGGCGAAGCTGATGAAAACAAAGCCTGATGGGGAACTCATGGATTACCAGCTGGGAGATGAGCCCGGGCAAACAACCAAAATTGGTAGCATGCTCACCAATCAAGAGAAAACTGAGCTGGAGAGACTCCTATCAAGGAATAAAGATGTGTTTGCATGGAAGCCTTCCGAACTACCAGGCATCAACCCCACTTTCTGCTGCCACAAGTTGACGATAAACCTGCGTTATACGCCGATCGCACAAAAGAAAAGAAAGAAAGCTCCGGATAGACAAATAGCCCTCGCCGAGCATGTAAGGGAGCTACTGGACGCAGGATTCATCAGGGAAATCCAGTACACTACTTGGTTATCAACTGTGTTAATGGTCAAAAAACCTAATGGCAAGTGGAGAGTCTGCACGGATTACACCGATCTCAAGAAGGCATGCCCCAAGGATGCTTATCCCATGCCAAACATAGATCAATTGGTAGACAATTCCTCCAGATTCTAGCTGCTCTCGTTTATGGATGCCTACTCTGGTTACAACCAAATAGCCATGCATCCCGAGGACCAGGAAAAAATAGCTTTTATTATAGATAAAGCAAACTATTGTTATAACGTCATGCCCTTCAGGCTAAAGAACGCCAGAGCTACTTATCAAAGGATGATGAATCAAGTATTCGAGGCACAGCTTGGCAGAAACGTGGAAGTTTACATCGACGATATGATTGTTAAATCAATCACGTGGTCCGACCATATCCGAGATTTGCAGGAAACATTTGACAAGCTCCGGCATCACCGAATCCGACTCCACCCGGCAAAATGTGCATTCGGGGTACCCGCGGGTAAGTTTCTCGGATTCCTTTTGACTAACAGAGGAATTGAGGCCAACCCGGATAAATGCCAGGCCGTCCTCAACATGGCTACCCCAAGAAACAAGAAGGAAGTACAACAGTTGACGGGCAGACTGGCCACACTAACAAGGTTTCTACCGAAATCGGCGGAGAACGCACTTCCATTATTCAAGTTATTAAAGAAGGAAACACAGCATGGAGAATGAAACTCGATGTGAAGCCGCATTTGATAAGATCATAAAGTGTCTATCATCACCACCGGTATTGTCAAAATCCGAGCTCGGGGAAGACTTAATATTGTACTTATCAGTGGCTCTGGAAGCAATAAGTGCTGCACTGGTAAGGGAAGAATCAACAGAACAAAAGCCGGTCTATTTCACGAGCCGGGCTTTGCAAAGTTCAGAGCTGAGATATCAAAGGTTGGAAAAGGTAGCTTTCGCACTCCTCACTGCTGCAAGAAGGTTACGCCCCTACTTCCAAGGACATCGAATAATTGTCCGAACAAATCAGCCCATATGCCAAGTATTGCATAAGCCTGATTTGGTAGGACGAATGATCAGTTGGGCTATCGAGCTGTCTGAATTCGACATTGTGTATGAAGCCTGGCATGCGATTAAATCTTAGGCTCTGGCCGACTTCATTGCGGAATTGGTACCAACAGAGATAATCCCGGAGGCCAATCTCAATATTTGGAAAGTATTCGTCGACGGATCTTCAAATGCCAAAGGGAGTGGAGCAGGGGTCATAATTGAAAGCCCGGAAAAAGTTTCTATGGAACACTCCCTACAGCTACATTTTAGAACCTTCAATAACCAGGCCGAATACGAAGCAGTGTTGGCTGGGCTATCCCAAGCAAAAGATAATGGGGCCAGGAGGATTCACTTGTCAACCGATTCTTAGTTAGTCACAGCTCAAATCAACAGGTCATACACGGCTAAGGGACCTCTGCTGATTAAGTACCTCGGGAAAGTCAAAGAGGCTATGGCCGACTTCGACGGGTCGTAGTCACCCACATCCCTTGGGGAGAAAATGCAAGGGCAGACATCCTATCAAAATTAGCAAGCACCAAGAACCCAGGAAATCATTGAACGGTGATACAACAAAGTTTGAAAGAGCCCACTTGTATCATGGTCATCGCGGTGGCAGAAGATTGGCAAAAGCCTATCCTTAATTACCTAGAGAAAGGAATCATTCTGGAAGACCCGATGGAGGCAAAGAAAATGGCAAGAACCGTGTTGATGTACACAGTGGTTGATGACTAGTTGTATCCCAAAGGCCTCCATTCTCCAATGATGAGGTGTTTGAGCCTAGAAGAGGCCGAGTATGTGTTATCAGAGATACACGAAGGGATCAATGGGCAACATATGGGGGCCAAGGCGCTAGCCCGAAAAGCCCTCCGGGCTGGATTCTATTAGCCGACGATGGTTGCTAACTCCAGAGAACATGTAAGGAAGTGCAAAAGTTGCCAAAAATATGCTCGGATAATTTGGCCACCTCCAGTCGAATTGAAATCCATCACGGCCCCATGGCCATTCTTTAAATGGGGCATAGACCTCTTAGAACCATTCAAGCCAGCTCCGGGACAAATGAAGTGGTTGATTGTAGCGATTGACTACTTCACGAAGTGGATTGAGGCAGAACCATTGTCAACTATCTCAGCGGCTCGCATACAAAATTTTTTCGAAAGAAGCATTGTTGCGAGATTCGGAATTCCAACCGAAATTGTCACCGACAACGGAACTCAATTCATCGATCACGGTTTCCAAAGGCTGATGACCGAACTCAAAATCAAGCACCACTTCACCTTTGTAGAACACCCACAGTCCAATGGGCAAGCTGAGGTGGCGAACAAAATCATTGTCGACGGGCTTAAGAAACGGATGACAGATGCAAAAAATAATTGGGTCGAGCAGTTGTATCCAGTGCTCTGGGGATACAGAACTAGTGTCTAAACCTTGACCCAGGAAACACCTTTCAAATTGACCTATGGCTGTGAGGCCATGATCCCGGTCAAAATTGGGCAAATATCATGGAGGAAGGAAAAGGACATGAAGGAAAGAGAACACAATAACAATGAACAATTAGCTGTGGAATTAGATCTCATTGATGAAGTTAGAATCAAGGCGCATTGTCGAGATCTTGCAACAAAGCAGCTAGTTGCGGCTAAGTATAATTGCAAAGTTAGGCCACGAGTGTTTAGCAAAGGTGATCTGGTACTTCGCAAAGCGGATATCGAAAACAAGAATGCTTGGGATGGAAAACTTGCAGCAAATTTGGAAGGTCCTTACCACATTTCAGACAAAATGGGACCCGGAACCTATGTCCTTGAGGCACTGGATGGCACGACCATCAAACGAGCTTGGAATGCGAACAAACTAAGGATCTACTACAATTAAAAACCGAGATCTACTTGGAACTCGGATGCAGTGGATGTCAGCGGTGGCTGAGAACCGCTTTTCAATTTTAACGGATGTCAACGGTGGCTAAGAACGGTTTTTTCTTTTTAAGGATTATTTTGCTTTCACGCATTATTTTCCATTTATTTTGAATTTCTTTATAATTGCAATTCTTCAGTCAATAAAGAAGGCGGCTTATTTCATGAGCCGACCAGATGATTGTTTATGAAGTTCAATACAAAAACAGCCGAGTAAAGGCAATATAATCAATAAAACCGGGGTTTCGCGAGCCCGGCTATCTTAAGATCTGTTAACATATCTTATGAATGTTACGATGCATCGGAACAACTCTCTGGGATGGTGTTGTGATTGCCATGAAGATCCTGATCAGGTCGAAATGTTTAGGTTCTTTTTCTAAAAGAAATTAAGACCCGAACATGTGGCAGTTGGCTACCATCTTGATATGATACTTTACGAGATAAAGTACTTAGGTGATTGTTGGAAATCATCTGTTTATTTAGAATGCCCGACTACTAATGAAGGCGCCCCGTTTATTAACGTTGGTGGAATATTTAGCAGATTCTGCGCAATATATCTTGACTTTGGCCAAGTCATAAAATAAGTACCGAGCTTTGAGCACGGATTACGTTTCCCCTTATTCATTAATAAGTAAATGTAACGCGAAGTTTGGTTTAAAGGATGAAATTAAAACGGACAAGGGGCAAATATGCTAGAAATCCACGGCATAGCCGGGATTAAAATTGTCATAAAATTTCATGGGCCATAGGTCCGGAGTACACTAAATACCAAAGAAGCAAAAAACAAAAGACTTAAGAAATTGCAAAAACTTTAACGCTCAGATAATTCCGGCACATCAGTAACTGAGGTCTCCTCTTCAGCTCCCTCTTTAGCTTGAGCCCCTGATTCTGCGGAAGGAGACGTTGGTGCAGGGACAAATTGCCCATCCACTACCGAAGCTCTGAAATCCACGGTGTCAAGATTCATGGAAAGATCTGGATTCAAAGCTCGGACCTGTGCCAGACAGTCTTTAAAAGCAGCCGCAGCCTTCTCAACCACCGCGACTTCCAACTTCTCCACCTCAGCAGTAGACGCCGCTAGCTTGGTCTTGGATGCATTGAGGTCGGAGTGAGCGAGGTTCAGGTCCTTCACCACATCTGCATGTTGGACCTGTAGAGCGCGCAGAGAGGCGCTTAGCGTGTCCTCCCGGGCCTAAACTTGAGCAAGCTCGATGGAAGCCAACTCCTTATCAGTGAGGGCCTTCGATAGATCCTCCACCGCCTTTATCTACAGCTCCTTGGCCTTCACCTGCCGAACTGCAGCATCTTTCTTCTCAGCCCGAGCCTTGGCAAGCTTGGCAATGGCTTTGGAGTACTTCTGCTTCATGGCAGCATAAGTGTCTAGCATGCAAGCCGTCTCCATCAGATGGTCTTACAGAGCTTGCAGATTGTCAAGGTCGGAGTCGGCCAAAGCATCAGCACTGAAATATTTGCTGGGGGACTTCACGGCGTGCTTGAGCTCATCTGAAACTCCATCAGTCCATACTTCACCCCGCGAATGAAGACAAAACTTGCGAAGGGGTAGAGGAGGAGGGACACTAGCAGCAACATCGGCTTTAGAGGCAGAGGCTGGACCCTCTTCTGCAGCTGAAGTCGATGAAGTGATAGCCGACTTCGACCGCTTACGCAGGACGAGGTCCGTGGAGGCCGGAGGGGAAGCAGCTCTCTTCTCAGGTACAGCTGCCTTCTTCGGCGAAGGAGCAACCACCGCCTTCTTTTGTGAAGGGGACCCCCCTTCTTTTTGGCCTTAGCATGGAGCTTCTCGGCCAACTCTTGATAGGAGACTTTCCCCATTTCAGGATCTATCAAAGGAAAGTAAAGAAGAAAAAATCAGAGGCTCACAGGATATAATTAAAAGAGTCAAATTACAAACATCAGCAAACATCTAAGGAAAAACCATACTTAGTGGAAATAACTCCAATGACGTCCTTCTCGGCCACATGATAGACCAAAGCTATCACGGTCGCAATATCAGTCGGCTCCAAGTTATCATCGGAGGTTACAAAAATTTTCGGGTCTTGATCATAATGAACTTTAGACCAATACAGAGGAAATGTCAACTCCACCAAGGCGAAGTCAACATCTTGGAGAAACCACGGTTTATGACCGGGTTCGGCAGTGACTTTGAAAAATGAAGTCTTAAAGCCTTTCCAGGTGTTGGTGGCCACATGAAAAAGTTTCTTGTCTGGTTTCCCTCGAAAAGAGACTGATAAATCCTAATTTTCATATATTTTATCCCACCTTATTCATTTATTTTGGGGATTATTTTAGGCTAATTTGGATATATTAGGTAATATTTGGATTGTTAGCCAATTTTAGGAAATAATATAAATCTAAATTAATTATAAGATATTGAGCTTAAATTATTAATATTCTGATTTATATCTTGTGGTTAAATAATATCTATTGATATATGATAAATTGTGATTTTATAAAATCCTATGGTTCAGAATTTTTCAGGATAGCTAAAAGGAAATCCAATGGTGAAATTTTATTGGGCTACTTGAATTTTATTGGACTTAAGTTGATACCCTAAAAGCCCTCTCTTCCTCCCTTTTAATTAACCTAGCAGCCACCAACATGAGGGTGGCTCTATTTGAGAGCCAACAGCCATCACCACGCCGTGAAGACACAAGCCACAAGAGAGGCCGCCAAACTCATTCACCCAGAGGCGCGGTTACAGGGAGGAGCTTGATTAATTGGATTCAATAATTCATTCCCTTCCATTCCAGTTGACGTGCGGACCCCACCTTCCAATTGATTAATTCAATTTGGATTCACGCACAGCACACCTGAATTGAATTAATCAATTCCTTTCCATTCCCTTTCACACGCGGGCCCCACGTCTAATACTCATCAATTCTCCAATTCCTTCAATTCTCATTCTTCCCTCATGCCTTTGACGTGTTTGAATCTTGGAGGAAGGATGATTTTCATGGAAGTTTAAGCTCTTAAGGAGGCAACTTGGGAGGAACATGAAGAAGGCTAGAGCCTAGGGTTTTACACTTGAAGACCACAAGGTAGTGTCATTCTTTTTATCTTTTTAATCCAACCTTGAGATTATTTAGTTTTAAAGGATTTTGAGTTGTATTAATTGAGAACAATCTGTTTTTATTATAAAACTAATGAAAATTAAGATAATGAACAAGAGAGAATCTAGAGAGAGAGAGAGTAGAGAGAAGTTCTATTCCAGTGTAATTTGAATGTTTACAGAAGCCCTCTATTTATAGAAGAAAAATGGGTCTTTAACTGTAATTCCCACCTTTTACAATATATATATTTAATTCATAATAATAAAAACATGGGCTGCTGAATCAAAGGAATCAAAGAAACGTGGGCTGCTGAAGAGGCAAAAGAAGACTTGTATTTGTGTGGGCCCCACTGGTACTATGCAAATAGTAAATTACTATGCATGGGTCCCATGTCATCTTGTAATATTTGGAGACCGTGAGTCAATGGACATCCACATAATAAGTATATTCATAACACTCCCCCTTGGATGTCCATTTATGAATATGCCTCGTTAAAAACTTTAACTAGGAAAAACCCAGTGGGATAAAAACCTAGCCAAAGAAAAGAGTACATCATTCATTGATACACTGTTGAGTGCTGCCTCATTAAAAACCTTTCTAGGAAAACCCAGTGGGACAAAACCTAGATAAGGGAAAAAGAGTACAACGTGTATCGACTCCCCCTGTTGACAATATCAGTTGAGATCTCTGAATCTTCGCAGACCAATACCACGAACAAACTTTTCAAAGGTTGTACAAGGAAGAGATTTAGTAAATAAATCTGCAAGATTTTCACTTGAACTGATTTTCTGGATATCTATTTCACCATTCTGTTGAAGATCACGAGTATAGAAGAATTTTGGTGAAATATGCTTTGTTCTATCACCCTTGATATAACCCTCCTTGAGTTGGGCAATACATGCAGCATTATCCTCATATAGAACTGTTGGAACCATTTTATCAGAAGATAAATAACAAGTAGTTCTTATATGATGGATTACTGACCTCAACCACACACATTCTCGACTTCCTTCATGCATTGCTAGAATTTCTGCATGATTAGCTGAAGTAGCTGTTATGGTCTGTTTCATAGATCTCCATGAAATAGCTGCACCTCCACATGTAAATAGATAGCCTGTTTGTGATTTTCCATCATGTGGATTAGACATAAATCCAGCATCTGCATAACCAATCAGTTCATGCTTCGATACATTTGAATAGTATAATCCCATATCCATTGTACCTCTGAGATAACGAAGAATTTGCTTGACACCATTCCAATGCCTCTCTGTTGGTGCAAAACTATATCTTGCTAATAAATTAACAGCAAACGATATATCAGGTCGTGTATGATTAGCAAGATACATTAGTGCCCCAATAGCACTTAGGTATGGTACTTCTGGACCAAGTAGTTCTTCTACACCTTCATCATTAATTATTTGAGGTCGAAATGGATCTTGATCCTTATCCAAAGACCTTACTACCATTGGAATACATAATGGATGTGATTTATTCATATAAAATCGTTCTAGGATCTTCTTTGTATAAGTTTCTTGATATACAAAGATCCCATCCTTCAGGTACTCGATTTGTAGTCCAAGGCAAAATTTTGTTCTGCCCAAATCTTTCATTTCAAATTCTTTCTTCAAACAATTAATTGCTTTTGAAAGCTCTTCAGGAGTTCCAATGATGTTGATATCATCAACATAAACAGCAATTATAACAAATTCATTTCTCGATCCTTTCATAAAAATGCATGGGCATATTGGGTCATTTTTATACCCTTCCTTCAACAAATATTCCTTAAGACAATTATACCACATGCGCCCTGATTGTTTTAAACTATATAGGGACTTATTTAATTTGATCGAGTATTGTTCTCGAGAATTTGAATTAGATGCTTCTGGCACCTTTAGTCCTTCAGGAACTTTCATATAAATATCACTATCAAGTGATCCATATAAATATGCAGTCACTACATCCATCAGATGTAAATTAAGCCCTTCATTTACTGCCAGACTAACTAAATAACGAAAAGTAGTCGCATCCACTATTGGTGAATACGTTTCTTCATAATCAATGCCAGGTCTTTGTGTAAATCCTTGGGCTACAAGACGTGCCTTATATCTTACAATTTCACCCTTTTCATTTCTTTTTCTTACAAAAACCCATTTGTATCCAACTGGCTTTACACCTTCAGGTGTTTGGACTACAGGTCTAAATACTTTTCGTTTTTCCAGTGATTTCAATTCTACATTAACAGCATCTTTCCATAAGGGCCAATCTTTTTGCTGTTGACACTCTCTAATAGATTTAGGCTCATGATCCTCTTCATTATTCATTACATCATATGCTATATGATTAGCAAAGATGTCGTCAACGTTGACTTCATTTCGATCCCATCGGATACCATTCATAACATAATTAATTGAGATCTCATTATTTTCATACATTCCAGGTACCTGAGTCTCTTCTGGGACTGCAACATTCTCTTCTGGAGATAACTCTTCAAGAGATAGCTCTGCTGGAGCTACTGACTTTTCTTGATTATCCTCAACTTGACCATCTATATTTTTAGCTCCTTTTCTCTTTCGAGGATTTTTATCTTTAGAACCGATGGGTCTACCACGCTTCAGGCATGCTTTATATTCATTCAAAATAGGTTTTCCTTTAGGGATATCAATTCGAATAGGAGCATTCGCAGCTGGAACATGTGACTTTGTCACTCTCTTTGGGTCAGTGAATGCTTCTGGCATTCGATTAGCTAAATCCTGCAAATGAATTATCTTTTGAACTTCTAGTTCGCATTGTTTTGTACGAGAATCAAAATGAGCCAATGATAATTCATTCCAGCTAATCTCTTTACCTAGCTGCTTATTCTCTCCCCCTAATGTTGGGAAGACTGATTCATCAAAGTGACAATCAGCAAATCGTGTAGTAAATAAATCTCCTGTAGATGGTTCTAAATATTTTATGATTGAAGGAGATTCATACCCAACATATATTCCCATCCTCCTTTGAGGACCCATTTTAGTGCGTTGTGGTGGTGCTACTAGCACATATACTGCACATCCAAAAATTCTTATATGGGAAATATTAGGTTCTTTATCAAAAACCATTTGTAAGGGGGAAACCTTTAGGTAACTAGTAGGCCTGATGCGAATTAGCATTGCAGCATGCAAAATGGCATGGCCCCAAGCAGAAATCAGTAGATTACATCTCATAAGTAAAGGCCTTGCAATAAGTTGCAATCGTTTAATCAAAGATTCTGCAAGTCCATTTTGCGTATGAACATGAGCTACAGGATGTTCAACATCAATTCCAAGGGACATACAATATTCATTAAAAGCTTGAGAAGTAAATTCACCAGCATTATCAAGACGTATTTTCTTGATAGGATAATCAGGGTAATGTGCTCTTAATCGAATCAATTGAGCAAGTAATCTCGCAAACGCCAGGTTACGAGAAGATAATAAGCAGACATGTGACCATTTGGTTGATGCGTCAATTAAGACCATAAAATATCTAAATGGTCCATATGGTGGATGTATTGGTCCACAAATGTCTCCCTGTATCCGTTCTAGAAATTTAAGAGATTCACCTCCTACCTTGCTTGGTGAGGGTCGAATAATCAACTTTCCCTTGGAATATGCATCACATAAGAAATCATGGGACTGTGGTATTTGCTTACACTTCAGGGTATGTCCACATGAATTTTCAATCATTTGTCGCATCATAGTTGACCCAGGATGGCCTAACTGGTCATGCCAAACATTAAATTCATGAGTAAACTTCTGGTTTTCTTTAGCAAACTGCTGGTTTGCATTGACTAATTTCTGGTCTGTATTAGTAAACTTCTGGTTTACAATAGCATGTGTTTCAATTGTGTTTATAAATGTATAATACATACCAGAAGAAAAAGCAGGAAAATTTTCTAATATGCATTTCCTACCAGAAATTATGCTCGTGATAGCAAGACATTCCTGATTATTTTTAATTGTTGTTTCTATATGAAATCCATTTCTGCGGATATCTTTGAAACTCAACAAGTTCCTTTTTGACTTGGTAGAATAAAATGCATTTTCAATGCATAATTTTGTTCCTTCAGGTAACAAAATATTAGTTCTTCCGGAGCCTTCAATCAAATTTATACTACCAGATATAGTCTGAACATTGGCTTCTCGCATTACCAATGAAGAAAAATATTTGTCATTTTTTAGTATGGTGTGCGTTGTTGCGCTATCAACGAGACACAAATCTTCAGGATTGTTGCCAACAAGATTCATTCTTCATTAAAGATACATGAAAATAAAAATAAAACATAATTAAAGGAAATACATATAACAGAAAAAAAGTTTCAACATATTAAAACATAATCATTAATCATGAAAAATGATTTATACTAACTAATCAGCAATATCAAAATGGGTCATCTCTACATCTTCATGCCCAGAATTTTCAGCCTTATCCACATGATTTGCTTCAATCTTTGGCCCTTTACCATTATTTTTCAATGATTCTTGGTAAAGGTTAACCAAATGTCTTGGCGTACAACAGGTACGTGACCAATGACCTTTGACACCACAACGATAACATGCATTTTCAGCATGTTTGTTATTTCCACTTGTTTCCCTTCTGGGGTTCTTATCAAACTTTCCCGATTTAGGGCGGGAATTTGATCCACCATAATTTGGACCACGACCACGGCCACGACCACGCCCACGCCCACGATTGTAGCTACCTTTATGTCCACATCCTCGGCCACTTGAAAATTCATTAGTTACTACATTCGCTTCTGGGAATGGAGTTGAGCCTGTTAGACGGGATTCATGATTTTTCAATAGAAGCTCGTTATTCTGTTCAGCTACAAGGAGACAAGAAATTAATTCTGCATATTTCTTGAAACCTTTCTCACGATATTGCTGCTGCAGGAGCAAATTGGATGCATGAAATGTAGAGAATGTTTTCTCTAGCATATCATCATCAGTGATATTTTCTCCACATAATTTTAACTGTGAAGTGATCTTGAACATAGTTGAGTTATATTCACTTACAGATTTAAAATCTTGTAAACGCAAATGAATCCAGTTATATCGAGCTTTTGGTAGAATGACCATCTTCTGGTGGTCATATATTTCCTTCAAATTATTCCAAAGAACAAGTGGGTCTTTTACAGTCAAATGTTCAACTTTTAGATCATCATGCAAATGGTGGCGTAACCAAATCATGGCTTGGGCCTTTTTTTGATTGGATTCCTCATTCCCTTCTATAATTGTGTTTTCTAGCTCATGGGCATTCAGATGGATTTCCGCATCCAGCATCCAGGATAAATAGTTCTTTCCGGTGATGTCAAGAACCGCAAACTCAATTTTTGAAAGGTTTGACATGATTCAAACTAATTAAAGAAAATAAACATGAATTAAAAATACAAATAATAATAACAATAAAATATTAAAGACAATAATTAATAACAATAAAATATTAAAGATAATAATTATAATTAAAGCATTACAGCTTCAAGCCATTTATAACTCATAATGAGAAAATTAAATTTATACGGCTTCTGGCCATAAAAATAACATGACTTCTGGTCATGAAGGTAATATGACTTCTGGTCATATAATTTTAGAATAAGAAAATATAAGTATATGGCTTCTGGCTATAATAACATAACAATAAATGTTAATAACAATAAAAATAAATGTTATGTTAGCAATAGTAAAAATAACAATATCTGCAAACAGAGAATATCAAATCTAGATATCTATGTAGGAGGTAAAACCTTCCATGTAGATGTTAAATGAATAAAATATAAAATTATCGTGAATAGTAGAAATTACTATTCACAGTAAATAGTAAATAAAGTAAAATTACTGAACGATTAAATCTAGACTTCCAAGTAGGAGTCAAATGAATAAAAATAAAATTACTGAAAAAGGGTAAATTTACTATGAATAGTAAATTACTATTTACCGTAGTAAAATAGTAAATAATCTCAAATCTTAACCATGGAACCCGATATTTAAAATAATCGGTAAAAGTATATCTTTAATTCCATATTGTGGTTAAGATTATCCCAGATAGATAAAATAAACAAATAGTAAAAAAAATGGTGATAAAATCTTACCTCGGTAGAGTCTTCGTGCTGATAACGTATTATAAAACTAATGAAAATTAAGATAATAAACAAGAGAGAATCTAGAGAGAGAGAGAGTAGAGAGAAGTTCTATTCCAGTGTAATTTGAATGTTTACAGAAGCCCTCTATTTATAGAAGAAAAATGGGTCTTTAACTGTAATTCCCACCTTTTACAATATATATATTTAATTCATAATAATAAAAACATGGGCTGCTGAATCAAAGGAATCAAAGAAACGTGGGCTGCTGAAGAGGCAAAAGAAGACTTGTATTTGTGTGGGCCCCACTGGTACTATGCAAATAGTAAATTACTATGCATGGGTCCTATGTCATCTTGTAATATTTGGAGACCGTGAGTCAATGGACATCCACATAATAAGTATATTCATAACAGTTTTAGATTATAAACTTATTTCTTTTGGATTAGACTGATAATTTGGAGTTTTATGCTTATTGCTGGACTCTTGTTTGCAACCTTTGGATTGTCAATTAAATTAGTAATTGAGTTTTCATTATTAATTTAATTGTTAATTTGGTTTATCATCTTAATTGTTTAATTGGGTTGATAAATTATCTGGTTGTTTAATTAGATAATTGTAAACAAGATTTCCAAGATTATTTTATGATTGGTTTTTAACGGGTTTAATTAGCCACCGCTTATTTCATTATGAGTTTTCTAGTGGAATATGTGTTATTGAGCTAGAGGGTTTCCCATGTTCAGTTGACTAATTAAATTCATGAATCTTCCCTTGTCTAATTAATTGGTCTAGGCTAAGAAAGTTAACTCCATGCAATTCCTAAGTTGTCCCCTTCGTCATCCTAATTGAATTAAATCATTTTTATTTTATTTTCTTTTAATCAATCTTTTTATTAGGATTTTAATTATTCTCTCATAAGAAAACCCCCTAAAAATTCCATTCAAATTCATATAGTTTAGTTTCATTCTCATATAGGTTTTAGAGTCAATTACATATAGGTAGTAGTGTTTTACATCTTAGTTTAGGTCCATTTATATTCCACTGCATCTTTTATCACCTGAAAGTTGGTCCTAAAAGAAAACTCATAGCTTACTCCTTGGGAGAATGACCCAGGTTGACCCTATATTGCATAATTAATTAGGACCTGGTTTAATTGATCACTTTAACGACAAAAGTAGCCTGATCAGAGACCCAACCCGTTTTTTCCACAGGCTCACCGGGTTGGCAAGCCCTTTGGATATTGAAAAAATAGAAAAACACCCCGGTAGTAGGGGTACGATTGAAGAATCGACAAAGCCGCTCAAAAACGATAATAAAACCCTAAGAATTCGGGTGAATTTGGGTGGGGGCCAGATGTAGAATGTTCAAAAGATCTATTCGAAACTTGGTCAATGGAAAACGTAGGCCGAGTTTCCTGACTAAATCTCGGAAAAAGAAGTAGGAACGTTCATTCCTTTCCCGGATAACACACACCGATTCATCAGGATCAAAAGGGGAAAGGGAGCAATGATTCCGGTCCCCTAATGGCAGCTCGGCAAGTTGGTCGGGTGTTATAGAGGAAAGCCTGGATAGCATCCCGGTTGCAACCCAGTCATACTTCTCTATCAGATAATAAGGAACATAGGCTGATGCCGACTCCACAGATCCGGAATCCTCGACAGGACGGGGAGAAACTGACATACTACCTAAAAAAGCAAAAACAGAAAGGAATTAGAAAGAAAGAAGGCGATACCTGAAGCTAGTATATCAGAACGGACAGGCACGGCTGGGACTTCTTGCGGTGGAACGTGCCAGCATCGTGAAGCTATTTCATTAGCTTCCCACAACCGGCCCACCATCATAGATTCTGAAACGAGCCAAGGACACTCCTCGCACGAGCCATTAGGTCGAAATGGAGTAGTAGGGGGTCCGACCCGAAAATCCAAGGAAGCGGTAGGCACCGGAGGACTTCCCCTACCACGATCTCCGAAGGATGGTTCTAACGTTGAAGCTCTAACCTGGCCGGTCCCCCGACCTCGGCCTATGGGTTCTAAAGATTTGGACCGACCTCGGCCTATAAGTCCTAACGAGGAAGGCCGACCCCTAAAACTACCTCTAGAATGAACAGGTCGATTTGACCCTCTCCCACCGACTCCACCATAACCACGGAGCACACTTTCCATTTTTTGCTCTTCAGTCAAGGGTTTCCCGTACAGCCACCAAGCTGTTCAGGGAGGCATGCACTGAAGAAACTCTTCCTCCTCTGAGGAAAGAACGTCTGGTTTGAAAGGTGAAGGAGAGCCTTGGTGGCTCATCTTGAGAAGGTAGAAAAGAAAGGAGGGGCAGAGTTAGTTCCAAACAAGGAACCAAAAGCTAGGGGCAAAGAAGAAGAATTAAAAAGACCAAAACTCAAAGAAGTCCAAGAACAGTGTGACTAGATCAAATGAAAACAACGAACAAAAACCCTGAAAAGAGGAAAACTCAGAAACACGCAATGAACTCTACCCAAAAAATTAAGGAGGAAAAGAGGACAAGCAATTAAACAATCAAGAAAGGAACGACGAAAGTACCTGATCTCAAATAAGTTAAGGGAAGGGAAAATGCACGAGCCAGAACAAAAGTGAAGATGCAGAGAAAACAAGAACGCAGATATGCTCTAAGATTTCTGAGTTTTCAAAAAAGTGTAAGAAGAGGGAAAGTAAGGGGTATATATATGTGTGTAAGGGGAGAAAGACGGTTAAGTACTCAAGAAATTCAATCGTTGGAGGCCCAAAGGGCCCTTACGAAGCCTATGACATGGCCATAAAAAGACGTGCGTAGTTAATGTTGGTATTTAATGCGCACGAAAACTGAGGATAATGGAGCAGCTGTTCCACTCAGAAACCGACTTGTAAACGTCAGCTGGCAGGGGGCAATGATAACACTCATTGTCTCGAAAATAAGCAAAGCGTTGAATCGACAGTTGAGCTAAAAGAGGAACCTGGCTTACAGCGCTCAGGTGGCCGAGCACAGAGGAGGTCCCCGACCACTAGGGCCAAGCCGACCTCCCAAGCAGCCCCCAGGGAGGGGCAATAGTCTTATCTCGGTATTTCCGGGATGACAATCTGAGAAGTAGGATTAAGACTATAACGGGCATAGTAACTCAAACTGAGAATTGCCTGACCTTAATAAAACGGGGAAACTCGGAATAACATGGATAGAGTGCGGCCCAAAATAAAAAACTTAAGGATTGGGTGGTTCGGATTAACGAATAAATCATGACCCGGCAAGAACATTCCGGCAGCTCAGAGTCCTGGGCTACCGGGCTGGGGGGCAACTGTTACGGATATAACATAAGTGGGCCCAGCCCAATGACTGAAGAGCCCAGTCAAATGGTTCCAATCATAATCCTAACCACCCCCTTGATTTAAGGAGCAGTTATCAAGATAGTGGTCAAGATCGTAACCACCCAGATGATAAGGGGATATTATTCAAAGGGATACCTTGATATCTTTTAAATAATAAAGATAACGAAGCCCATCAAAAGAGGGCCCCAAGTAAATCTATAAATAGGTGAAAGCTCTCACAAGGTACACAGGTTCTAACCCTAGCTTTTCAATTCACACAGAGCACACACCCCACTCCCTCTGGCTATCACAAGCCTACAGTTTACTCTCGAACTACGTGAACTTTGATCCTAAATTGTGGTACATAGAACCCTGGGTTTTCACCCAAGCCAAGTCCAATCCCTCTTGTGTTCTACACCAGAACAAATACATTTTTGGCACATAGTAAATTCTCAAATTTGCATCAACATCGATTTAACAAAATTAAAAATATAAAGATAATACTGATAAAAGAAGAAGAGCCGTAAAATAAAGTTGAAAACTTATGACATAAACTTAGTCATGCATAAAGGGACTTATATAAAATTAATTATTTGAGTAAAATCGCCCCTTTATTTTGTTCAAATTATAGAGACCTCATTAGTCTAACTTTGGTTACTGTTAAGAATATTTCGCCAGCGATTCTGAAATACCTAATTTTATTATTTGTAATTATGTTGGGGAAAAAAAAATTGGTTTACCCTCATAATGTAAACTTTTTCGCTCTACAAGTTTAAATAATTTTAAATAATTAAGCATGGTAATATTATTATATATAATTTTTTTGAAAATATCTTGTATAAATTAATAATTTTTTAAAAAAATAAATAAATAATACAGTAATTTATCCTTTATCACAATCCCTAACTCATTAAGTTATTTTATACAAAAATACTTGAAATATTGTTTAAACCAACTTAATGTATTTAAAGACGTTGTTAAATAAATAAGTTGTAGCGTCTTCAGAAAAAAAAAAAAAAAAAAAAAAAATCTTGCACACACACACACTTAATTCACTTGGGGTATTATTAATTAATTTTTATAAATATTATAATTTTTAAAATTTATTAAAAATAAACTTAAAAGTATATACAGTGTTTTTCTGCGTTCTTTAACTAATATGAATAAAATTGAAAATTGTTTTAACTAAAATTGAGGGAAAATAAAATAAAATACTTTGTATATTTCAAAATCTCAAATTAGTCTTATTGCCAACAAGACTATATGTATTAATTATATTTTAAAAGACATTGACAACTCATTTTAATAGGAAATAATTGATTTAAAGTTTCAAAACTTAAGTGGTAATTTCTTGTCTTTTTCCTTAAGATTAATGAGTCAACTACCTCCTTGATAGAGTGAGGTGATCGAAAATTATTTATTGCAAATAAATGAAATTAAATAAATTGCTTAATTATAGCAAGTTACCTTATATCTTCAAAGTACTTTTTCGTATCATTAAATTATAATCCTCTAGTTCATTTATAAATCACTTCTAGTATGTTTTATATAAATCATGGAAAATCTTACACTTCATGAACTCTTTCAACAACTTTCATATTTTATCTCTATTTAATACTTCTCTAGTCCTATTTATAAGTTCCTTTCAACATGTTTCACAAAGACCCCCAAAAAAAAAACTTTAAAGTGCATTAAGTCTGCCTTAGAATTCAACCTTTCAACTTTACCTTATTTAATACTTCATCTGGTCCTTATTATAAGACACCAATTACCTTTAACTAACTCATTTATTACTATTTTCCTATTATGCCCTTACTTTAACAAACCCCTTTAAATCTAGATCATTAAAGTAAGGGTAAAGATAGAAATCTTTACCAATTTTGAACCAATTTAATAACTTAACTACTATTCCTTGGTTTGTGAGAAATAATAGTTGGTACCTTATAATAAAGATCAGAAGGAGTACTACTCAATGTCTAATATAAGTTACTTATTGAAAAAAAATTGATTCAAAATATAAGTCACTTGTAGAATAATTAATGATTTTTTTTGTAAATTTTACCTCTATCTAGTTTCTATTAGAGAGAGTGAGAAAGAGGTGTAAAAATCATTTGTTGAGAGAGACAAAAGAACTTGATAAGGGCAAATGTATAAAATTTTATCAATTTAATGCATTTCTTGATACGTAAGAATGGGGCATAAGTGATGTATATACATTTGGGGTTAAATTTTTCTCATCATCATAATTTCTTAACAACCCTTATAATCTTTAAATCATATCCATTCAATCGATCATAACGGTTACAATACTATTTTGACTTTTCTTTTATCTTTTCAATGAACGGCTCATGTGAGCTGATGAGAGATAATGAAAAAAAAAATGACGAGGATAGTATATTTCTATACATTCCGTACCTAAATATAAGTCGCTTATACATCATTTTCGCATAACAAAAAATGCATTAAATTAATAATCTTTCTTTATTTTCCTTTATTAAATTTTTTGTCCAGCATACCAAGAAATGTATTAATAAGTCACTTGTAAAGTGGAAAATTTTGGGGATGTTTGTTAATAAATGTTCATAGTGGGAGGAAGTGAAATTTTCCCATAGTGTTGTGCTCATGAAAAAATAAATATTTACGCAATATGGACTCGCATATTTTGATCCCAAAATTCATTCGTTATTATGTTTTAGGGAAATTTGAAATTTTTTCGTCATGACTTACTTGTGTATCTATTATGCCTTTTCACGGTGTGAACTAGTAACCTCATGTCACTGTGATTCTATAAGTGATTTATAAAAATAAAATTAATATAATAATAAATAAATGAAAAAAATTTATATTTATATTAAAAAATTTTCTCTCCTGCTTATAAGTAGGAGCGGAGGAGTATATTTATTTATAAGTTAGGTAAATTAGATTAGCGAAAAATGATAGATATAAATACTTCAATAGTTTTATATTTATATGGCATTTTCAAGATGCTTCACGCTTATCTAGAAAAACCTTAAACTTCATTAGTTATAGCTTACTGATAATTGAATATTTTACACACTTATTTTGTATCTTTTGGGCAATAAATTTAGGATTGTTAGCTAATAAATAATGGGCTTTAATGATTATTTGAGCTTTTATTTGGATCTAATTCATTTTAATGATAAAAATTTCAGATTTAATATGTTTAACTGTTTTAACCATAACTTTTGAACCAGACATCGGATTTGCCTCATTTTTGTCTCATATTTCAGACGATTCAAAGGGCTACAAATTTTATGAAGACTCGGAAGGCAAATTCGGTCAAGAGGATGGTCAAACGTGGAGTTGAAATCAGAGACGTTTTTCTGGATTTTTATTTGGGCCCAAATTTTGTAAAGGTCCATTTGTTATTTTAGGCTATTTCTTTTGGATTGGATATTTTATGACTTGGAGCTACATTTCGTTTTTCCTTTCTAGGTTAAGTCAGATGGTGACTACAAACAGATTGGTATTTTCGTTTTTGAGACTTTTGAAAATCAAACATAGACTTTTAAAATTCTCTGAAATGTTCTTCATCTGTTCTTCATGTTCTTCACTGTTTTTACTCATCTATGCTTGGCTAAACCTCTTTGATTAGCCTACGGATTAGGGATTCCATATTCCAAAGGACTCGCGCTTATTCGGTAACATCTAAACTCGTTTATGTCTTCTTTTATTGGATTCGATTCTGGATCCGGATTGGGTTTGGGTTTTTGATAAAAAAATCTAGATCGATTAATCCCAAGGATATATTTCGAACTGGGTTTAAGTGATTATTGTGCTATTGTTCGGTGTCACGCCACTGTTTTAAAACTGGACGATTGTTCAATTAAGGGAAATTCTGAGCAAACGCAGAGATTTCGGTTTGTCCAAAAATCGATCACGAGTTCAGTGTTTTAATTAATTTCATCTGATGAAGGTTCTGGAATCCCTGGTTCTGGGTTAGTCGTTTTAGTCTGGTCAATCTCATTTTCATTTACTGTTTCTGTTTTAATTTCATTTTATTGCGATTTGAAAATCTCCCCCCAATCATTTACTGTTATTACTTCTGTTACTATTAGAATCTACTGCAATTATGTGGGAAACGATCCAGGTTCCTTATACTGTAAATCTTTTTATTGAACTTGGTTATTTTGCAAGACGTCGGCAATCTCGTCACTTACAAGTAGAGCTGGGAATTAAAGCCGGCCAGCCCTCCAGGGCTGACCCTTGAAGGGTCAGGGCCTAACAGAGCCGGAGCCGGCCCTTCAAGGTTCGGAAGAAGAAAAACACTTGTTCGAAACCTGGCCTAAGAGCATCAGGGTTAGGGCCCAGAAATTACTATTCTAAATTTTAACTATTTTTCGTCCGTTTTTGTTTTAAAGAAATATATTTAGTAAAATACAACAACTGAAGTTCTAATTTATCAAATAAATATTATCAGCATTAATATCCAATCAACACAAGTTATTCAACAAATGAACACATTCATCATTTCGTAATCAAAAGCAAACTATTGTCCACAGTCCACTACTATCCACAAATAATACACATAAAATATAAGAAGTGTACCATTTACAGGAGATGACTACACATCTTCTTCATCATTATCATCAATGTCAAAGATATTTGGTTGTGCTTCACTAACCGCAGTAGATCTTGCTTCATGAGTAAAAATATCATCTATTTAAAGCGCTCAAGCCCAAATTCAACTTCAATTAGGAAAAAAAAAATTATGCAGGGCCCAACGGGCTGGCCTGTGGCCCTCCAGGGCCCGAGGTCTTGTAGGATCAGTTTCGTTTATCTCTTCAAATTTTTAGGCCAGACCCTTGAAGGGTCAAGGCCTAAACAAGCCAGCCCGACGAGCTCGGCCTGATTTCCCGGCTCTACTTACATGCTAACAATTTTCCAACTTTATCCTTTTGACAATCTACACAATAATAAATGAAAGGTACAATTATACACTAATATAAAAAAAAAATGTAATAAAGTTCCTCATAAATAAGACCAAAAAATACAAATATTCTCTTTGCTATAAATCGGACTAAATTAGTATTTAAATTTTTAAAAATTTTTCCAAATCATTCCATTGAATCTAGTATTATATTGATACCATTATTTGTTATTATTGAAAAAAAGGCAATACTATATATTCAAAGACTGGTATACCATTAATTTTATATTGTGAATTAATGATGCGTAGTTTGATAAATGCAAAAGTGGGTAAAGGGGAAAATCAAATTTAAATACTTGTCCTTTGAAAAGACAATGAAGAAATTGAGAAACAAAACAAAGAAGGGCCCGACTCCAGCGACAATTTTATCACCCCCAGGCCACTAACATAAAGTTGAGAATTAGGGCTGGTCCGGTCCTACAAGACTAGTCCTTGAAGGGTTAGGGTCTAACAGGGTTGGCCCTACAGGGTCTAAAATAAGAAAAATATCTGTTTTTTGAAACCCGACCCAAGAGAACCAAGGCCAAGGCTGGCTCTACATGCCCGAAAATTACTATTATAAATTTTAATTATTTTTTCTCCATTTTTTTTCAAAGAAATAATTAATAAATTACAACAATTAAAGTTCTAGTTTATCAAATGAATGTTGTCAATATTAATATCCAAACAACACGAATCATCTAACAAATAATTAAATTCATTAATTTGTAATCAAAAGCAAACTATTGTCCATAAATAACTCACATAAAACAAAAGAACAATACCACTAAGCAATATTAGTACAATGATTATCATTGTCATCTTCTTCGCCCCTATCATTAATTTCAAAGACATTTAATTGTGTTTCAGTTTGAATAGTAGGTTTTGTTTTATGAGTAAGAATATCATGAATTTTTTCTTTTGCATCATGAATATATCTATTAAAAGGGCTTGTAGAGCCGGCCATGCAGCGCTTATTTAATTTATCTTCTTTAATTTTCAAGCCTGGCCCTTAAAGGGTCAGGCCTAAAAGGTCGGGCCCGACCCGATTTTCCGGCTCTATACCAATGAAACAATGACATAATTTATTTTTGAAAATTTCAATGCGCCCCCAGCGATAATTAATATGCAATAGTTCCAAATTTTTTTGAACATTATTTCATTTTAAAGACTAAAATAAATTTAAACTTTGTGAATAAAAGCACGATTGTGCCATTATTTTTTAAAAAACTTGGTCCAGATTCCTAGAGCTTTAAATGCCGGCCATTAGAGCTTCGACCATCATTGGCCATTTGATGTGAGCATCAGCCACTAGAAGATTTAGATGTAAATCACTTTATTTTAGTTGAAAATCTGGCAAAAGTACGGAAAAAACCTTAATTAATTAATTAATTACCAAATTGCCACTGAGGCAAAAGTATTAACCCATCTGCCCCTTATAATCGATTACATGCCTCATGTAATCGATTACAGGGGGTCAGATCTCTTTTTTTCATTTTTTGTACTATGTAATCTATTACGTCACTGTTTAGTAATCGATTACATAAAATTACACTGTGTAATCGATTACACCAGTATGGTGTAATCAATTACACCAGCTACAGAAGCACAATAAAGAAGAGATTTCGAATTGGTGCATAACGAAACTGATTTCCAACTTCTTTTTACCTACAAATGCGACTTGGGGAAGGTCCTTTTGCCAACAATTAACCGTCTACACTATGCCTAGTCCATCGATGTCCCTATATCCACTTTCTCGTCCTACGACATATCATTTGTAAAATTCATCACCTCAAATCATATGAACTAAAAGCATAAACATTCATAACTAAAGTAAATGTCATAGTCAGTACAACTTCACCAAGTCTAAAAAAAAATTACAAGATCCAAATACAAACATCATGTCTGACAAAAAAACACATAGCTATCTAATCTGCATCCTCCTCTGAATCCTCCTCCTCATCATCATCAGAGACATCAGGCACCTAGACCTCCTCTCCGGCTGCCTCCTGGTGTTGTCCGTCCTGTAACTGCCGAAGTCCGGCTTCCAGCCCGTGCATTCAGGTCTGTATCTACCGCCACCGCTCGTTCTCCTTCTCAAAGTGGCTCCTCCACCGCTGCTCGTGGCTCCTTCACCGCTGTCTCTATCGGAGGTCTATCTGCCTCATTTGCAACATGACGTCACGGAGCGGTGCATCGTCCTCGTCAACGGCAGTGCATACACAGACACCCTGTGCATTCTGCTGTATCTTGCACTGCTCCAGTAGGCGCCTCCCAAAGACAGCGTTCCAATGCGTCTGGTCCACCATCTCAAATCCCTGCATCGGCACACGGAAGTGGAGCAATATATGGTGGAGTAGGTAGGAAAATGGGAGGGCAGCGTTCTCCTTCTGCTTCACATTGGACATCATCCAGCAAATATAGTGTCTCCAGTTCACCGACATGGCGTGAAGGATGGCCCACATGATCGGGATATCAACCTCCAACACCCTGGAGTGATTGTAGGCCCAGGGGAACAGAATATGGGTCAGCACGTAGAAAAGGATCCGTACATCCATAGTCAGCTGGCCCACAGTGAAAAGGGGTCTCTGACCCAAAGGCCTCCTGATATCGTTGATGACAGTGACTCGGTCATATCTAGGCAGGTTGACATTGGTATCCCATCGTACAGAATGGTGCCCGCCCTATCAAAATCATATCCCAGCATGTGGGCCCATATCAGAGCAGTCATCTCTATGTCAATGCTGCAGACGCGCGACTTTAACACTACATTGATGTAACTGAGGTTATGGTAAAAGGCTCTAACCATATCCTCTGAGTAGTGACTGACGAACTCTGCCAAGCCACGTAGATGCGAACCCTCCACCAGAGAGACTATCTCAAATCCCTCCTCTGTAAAAAAACTGCATGTCCAGTGACTTGGGCTTGATCACGGGTCTGCCCGCAAAGTGCTAAACAAAGGATATGTGGGATGCTGCATTATTGCCCAGGAGAATTCTGTATCGGAGATTTGCCGGCTGTGCCTGAGAGCTGGATGTCTCACCCTCCATCCGTGCCTTCGAACGTCTCTCACTCTGAAGGTTAACTCGTCTGCGTAGAGGCATGATCACAACAAATACCTACAAAGATACAATATAAACCATCAACAAACATGAAACAAATATGTGATTAATGGCATAATCACAATCCATGATCAATATCGGTCAATGGAGGCTGTGTAATTGAAAGAGAAATGCACAATCAACAATCAAACTCCACGTAATCAATAATCTTCAACATCCATACACACAATAACATGTAATTTATGCTTCAATCCTACTGTTTACATCAATTTCACATGCAAACATACACACATTGTTTCCGAAACGTACAAAAACATCAATTTAATCTATTATTTGTTCAAAAACAACAACAAACAATTCAAATCAATGATCAAAACACTACATACCCAAAGAAAACAAACCCTAATCGATTACATGCACCATATCTTCAGAAAAACAGAGAAAATAGGGACAAAATCACAATGGGAACCGAAAACCTATCGAAATCACCGTAAATGAGAGCAAATCTTTGATTTTTCCTCAACCCACGCCTTGATTCTGGAGCTTTGTGGCCGAAAATGTCAATGGAGGAGAATGGGGGGGCTAATTGGGTATGAGAAACAAAAATGAAGGGTTTCGGGTGGTTTGGGCCTTTTAAAAAACTGAAACCGCGCAATGTAATCAATTACGGCCCGTGCTGTAATCAATTACATCACGTGGTAACTGCCAGATTTGCCTTTTGATTTTATGTAATCGATTACGCCACTTTGGTGTAATCGATTACACAGTGTAAATTTTATGCAATTGATTACTAAACAGTGACGTAATCGATTACATAGTGCAAAAAAAAAAAAGATCTGACCCTCTGTAATCGATTATATGAGGCATGTAATCGATTACAGGGGGCAGATGGGTTGATACTTTTGCCTCAGTGGCATTTTGGTAATTAATTAATTAATTAAGGTTTTTTCCGTACTTTTGCCTGAAAATCTTCATATGCCAATTGTTAGTTTATATATGGACACTTTCATTTATGAGACTTGTTAATTCCCATATATTTCATGTAAATCACCATTTTTGTTGTTCTTGTTGTAAATCTCCTTATTCCACATGTTAATACATATATGAACACTTTTATTTATGAAACTTGTTAATTTTCATATGTTTCTTGTAAATCTTCATTGTCAATGTTCATATTTCTGTATGTTATTAATTAATATATGGACACTTCTATTTTTAGGGCTTGTTATTGTTATTATGTTAAGGTAATTAACAATTGAATATGGAGGTTTACAACGAAAATATGGCAATTTACAAGAAGCATAAGAAAATTAATAAGTCTCATAAATGGAAATGTTTGTACATAAATTAACAACTAGAATATGGAGATATACAATAAAAATAAGGTGATTTACAAATGAAAATATGGTGATTTACATGAAACATAAAAGAATTAATAAGCCCCATAAATGAAAAATGTCTATATATGAATCAACAATTGAAATATGAAAATTTACAACTAAAATAATGTGATTTACATCTAAATATTCCATCGATTGTTGCTAGTGTCTTCCCTCTAGATGCTGGTGCAGCCAAACTGCCAACTTTGGCTGGAGCTCCACTAGCCGACCTCTGGAGCTTTAGCAATGATACCCCTTTTCTAAAAAAAAAAAAATAATGCAACCAACATAATTGTCTTTTTATTAAAAGAAAATTAATTTTATTTTAGGCTTAGAGGTGCAATTAAATTTTAAAAAGTTTTGAAGATGTTTGACATTATATGTTTATGGAGCGAGTGAAGTGACGTAATTTCTCATAGTGTTGGGCTCATTTAGGTGACGTAGCTATCCTCACTGCACTAATTGTTTTTGCCAACTAATCTGTCTAACCATTTATTTTGCGGACTATTCACTGCAACAATTTAGTCTGCCAATTAACTACTCACTTCAATAATGCCAATGACGGATATGACTTATGAGGGCCCAACCATGAAAAAATAAAGATTTACGTAATATGGACTTGCTTATTAGGGCTGTGCACGAAGCCCAGACGCCCTGTGCGTCTAGCTCAGCCCAGCAAAAAATGATCCTACCCAGCCCAAAAAAAATGGTCATGATCGGGCTGGGCATTTTTACGGGCAGGGCCGGGCATCGAGCAAGGTATGCCGCTCTACCCATTTGGCCCTGCCTAGTGTGTGTGTATATATATATATATTTTATATAATAGTTAATAGACTTAATACTCTAATATATCCATTAAATATCTGACCATTAGTTTATTATATTACTATTTTTTTTGAACCATTGTTCATTATATTACTAATGATGTCATGTATTTAATGAACTATGGATATTATTTAATTCTTCAGGTTATGTGTATTTGATTATTTATTAAGACATATGGTAATTTTTTTAATTTCAATACTCAAGTTGTAGATTTATTTTGGAATATTCTAAGGTGTATAATTATTGATTACATTTAAAGCTTATAATATTATTTATTAGGTATGATTGAAATTATTTTTTTCAGATAGGTGTAATAGGATATCATCACTTGGGCATGGGAAACCCGCCCTGCCCAGCCCATTATTGTCCAGCCCAAAAATGTTAGGGCTTCTATCAGGCAGGGTCGGGTACCGGGCTGCATTTTACTGCCCAATGATTCTTTAGGCAGGGCATCGGGCAGGGGTCTCGCCCTGCCCAGCACCCCAGCCCTGCCCATGCTCACTCCTATTGCGCATATTGATCCCAAAATACATTCGTTATTATGTTTTAGGGAAATCTGAAATATTTTCGTCATGATTTGAGCATCTATTATACCTTATACAACGTTTGAACTCATAACCTCGTACCAATATGACCTTAAGGGCGATTTATGTTTAGGTATAAAATTGTATACGTTATGTGACATGAGAATAAAGATAATATAATAATAAATAAATGAAAGAAATTTTATATTCATATTAAAAAAATTTCTCTCTCCCCTATATATAGATCCAATTTTTTTGGGGTAAAAAATATATAGATCCAAATGAGTATACTACAAAAAAATTGGTTTTTTGAGACGAAAAAATTCTGTCGCAAAATAGGATTGTGACGGAATTTGCAAAGGAATTCATCCGTCACAAAAAAGGCTTCACAATTGCGACATAATTTCGATTCCGTCACAAATTTTGAAATTTGCGACAGAATTTTGTTTCCGTCGCGATGGAAATTAATTCCATCGCAAACAATAAAAATTTTTAAAAATAATTAAAATTTCAAAAAATAAGAAAATAAATTTAAATTTAAAAAAATCAGAATATATATATATATATATATATATATATATATATATATATATATATATAATTGCATAAAAAAATATAAAAAATTATTAAAAAAGTAAATAAATTTCAAGATAAATTTTACATATGATAAAAATATAAAATAACAATCATACAAAATTGCTTACAATAAGAATGCCTTAATGCTTCTATGCAATACTTAATATTTAAAGTAAATACTTCAAAAATAGCTCCTTCATCTATTATCAACATCTTGCTATTATATAAGTAAATGAAAAAATGCTGTTAAATATTATATAACAAAAAATGATGGATGCTGAGATAAATTTTGCTATTATATAACAAAATTTATCAAAAAAATTTCATTTGATTTGGTTATATACAAAAACATGGTGTTAAATATTATATAATATTTTTCTATTCTATAACGAAAAAATTAATAATTTTTATTTAGATAAATAATATATATAATATTTATTTATCAAAAAATATATATAATAGATAAAATATAAGAAAGATTATTTTCGCGCTAATTCAGAAAAAAAAAAGTGATTTATAATAACAACTCCTCAATTCTTCTTCATATATGGGAATTAAAATTAAAAATTATAAGGAATAAGAACAATAATAATTCAGATGCAGGTTATGGTCAAATAAGAAATAATTATTCCAAATCCATATTATTAAATCAACCAACATATAATATAGAAGAATCAAACAAATCAGCATTTCGAACTGGTTATGCTTCTAAGTATTATGAAAAAAAAAATGAAAATAATAGATGAATAAAAGGTACAAACCTAAGGAGGAAGAAGAAGAAACTGATCGGAGCAAAACTCTGGCAGTGACCACAAGGAGGACGAAACTAAAAAAACAAGAAAATGAAGCATGTTTTAGGAGTTTGAATGTTCAATTCATAGTACATGCTTACAATAATAGTTTTCAATTCTCAGCAATGTGTCTGGATGTCAAATTTATAGGGAATAAATCTTCTATATTTCGTCCTCAGCAACATGATTTCTCTTTCTTCTTTTTTTTTAGGTTTCACCATGGTGCGTCGTGCTTCACTTAAGGATTTTGATGATTCAATTGATTGGTGGGCTGTTATAGTTAAAGTCTTCTACAAATGGAATGTTTACCAAAAATCTCCATGATGTTGAGTAACAATTGTTTTAGTGCATTCACGGAACACCTTTATACAAAACAAAATTGAACAATAACTTTTTTTTTTTGTCAATAAGTGTATTCACGGAACACATTTACACTTTTATAAAGCAAAAAAAATTAAGCAGGATAACAAAGTGGATTCACTAACCGTGGCAATAGTAAATTCACGTCACACATTTTGCCATTCTAGCAACATCTACAAGTCAAAGAAAAGGGAAAACTTTATGGACCTCATGTGTCTTCCACCACAAAGGCATCAAATGGGTTAGCTTATATAATCTTCAGTCTTACCATTCTTCTCAATGCACAAATTAAATAGTTCTTCAATTGAAAATTGGCTCCCCCTTAAATAATATGGTATCACCACTCTATCTTTGAATAGCTATGGTAACAGTAAAAAGATAAGAGGCATAGTAAATATCTTTTAGAAAGATCAAAAGAACGCTGAAGGATATAAAAAAGTCCCATATCTTGCACATACAAACACATCTGTTGATTTGATATAAAGAGCCCTTTCACGTCCTTCAGGATATATTGAATTTTAATGAACCTTTGCCCAAAAACTAAGAAATATCATTGCATGACATAACAAATAGGAAATTCAAACTAAGTAAAAAGTGGCTTAAAGGGAAAAGGGCTCTTTTAAAAGTTCAAAACACATCATTAAACAATTATAGAAAATAGCATAAGATATGAAGCAAAAATTGCATGCTTCCTACATGTGAGTTAGTATTCTTTAACCAGATCCAGACATCACATTGTTGTTTTACATTATTCGGATTTCATTTGTAACATTTCTTAATCAATTAGAGGATATTATTTATCATTGTTGGGATTTCATTTCTAATAATATGCCGTCATTAATTGGTAGTGATATTTTTATGTTCTTTAAAAACAAAAAAATTGCATCATTTACGAAGTAAAATAAGTTTAAGCAACTCGTGAAATACTATCAACCCGTGCAACGCACGGGGAAGTAAAAGCTCGTTTAATACTCATAATAAGATAATCTAGAATATTCATGTGTTCCAAACAACAAAAAGAAGGTAGGGATCCTACCTATAGACTATGTGGAGCATCTAGCATTAATTAATAATACAAAAAGCCTAGGTTTATAAATACATAAACTAGTAACACTCCAAAATGAGACCGCAAGCTTTAAGTTATTGTGCTGATCCTTCACCTCTCAACAGGAGGTACAGGATCAGCGATATCGTCTGAACCAAAACAAATTTTCCGGTGAATAACATCTCCTTCTTATACATTAAAATAATACAAAGAAAATAATAATAATAATAATAATAATTTAAACATCTTTACCTTTTGACAATAACCTTATTGCAATAAATCTCAATTTATAAACCATTCAATCATGAATCAAATAGAACTCTATATAAATATCATTATTCAAATAATTTCATGTACGAAATAAAACCTTTGATTTAATGTAATCAATTTAAAACATAATTATCAAATCTCATCTTTCCCTGGAACTTCTTACAGAACGGATAACAAGCGTGGCCACACAGTACACGGGGGTAACTAACCAAGCATGACTCAAGGCCATGAAACAATCATGGACACATAGTCCATGAGGGTAACTAACTAAGCATGACTTAAGGCCATGAAACAAGCATGGACACACAGTCCATGAGACAAGCATGAAAACAAATCTCATGAATAACAAGCGAGCTCGAGGTTAACCATGGTGCACTAAGAACTAACAATACTGCTGTTAGTAACCAGTGTTCTGTATTTAGTCCTCCCAAAAACATTTTCAAGAATGCTTGGGTAAATTTATCGAGTAATAAGATTATTCTTTTAAGGTAATAACAACTCTATGTCATACTTTATAATCAAATTCCCTAGCATGAAGTTTGAGAAACAATATTTCAAAACTTCCTTCAAATTCAACCTGTTAATAAAATCCTTTTAAAACATCAAGAACTCACATAAAATCATTTCATTTCAAATAATAAATTATAGCTTATACACTTTCCAAAATCCAAGATCATTCCAATATAAAATTTATGAAAAATATCTCAAAAATATCATTTCCATTTAACTACATAATCATGAATTATGCTTTGAGACAATTGGAAGAAAATACATAACAACAACGAATAAAATCACCTTTCTTTATTCATATACTATCAACAAATATTCCTTCACAAAATCATACTTTTAAATATGGAAATAAACATAAAAGTTCAATAATAAAAATTTCATTTATAGAAATTAGATAGGGACACTATTCACTCACCTGTTACTCCTTCTAAAACTATACCTTTACCAAAATCCTTAGAATTACTTTTATCTTGAGCTCAAGCAATTGACAATTCCTATAAATTTTGAAATTTATAAAGATAGGTCATTATTGGTGATCTTTTATCCTTATACATACATACTCACCAAGACTTAATTAAACACCTAATATCCTACCCAAAACTTTCAACCCAACAAGCTCATATCAATTCACTTTACTTTGAATTTATTCTCTTAACCATCATATAAGGATTCCCAAATATACTCTTATTTATAAAATTAAAGTACTTTCTTGGCTGTCCTTATACACCACGTGGCCATAACTTGAAATATCTAAAAGTTCCCAACTTTAAGATACTACCTTAGTCATAAGATAATATTCTAATTAAATAATAATAATAATAAAAACCCTGATTTGGTGTATACCGTCCAGACCAGTGGCAATAACTCAACATAAATTAACTAAATAGACATCTATACAATATCCCATAATCCAATGATTTATCATTTCAACAGACGATTTTTGTTTGTTTTCCTAAACCTTAAAGACACCTTGCCTTTGTTTTTTTTTTGTTTTTTTTTTTTTCAGCAGCTCACCAAGACCAACAATGTTGACAAACTTCAACAGATCAAAGAACACTTCTATCATGCATTTTTACTCATATATTATTCCACTCTTATCCTTTCCTTAGACTGGAGTCATACCAAACAAAACAGAGCAGGTTCGGCCATAACAAAACAGTACCAAGCAGAATATTCGGAAATTATAAACCAGCACCAATTGTACACATGCATCGACAAATATAGCCTTTAATCTTCAATTGTATTTTAGTCAATTGCATGTGTACATGTGTCCGATTTTGGAGATAGGGAAAGGTGAGGTGTCTCAATACGAAAGGGGAGGGTGATATACATGTGTCATGAAATAGCGTACCAAGGTGATAGGTGTTGATTCATAATTCATATAAGGGTTTTTCTTCCTCAATTTGCTTCTGTAGTTCATTAAATATTCACTCTAAAAATTTTTAGGCCAATATTTATTCTCCAACTATTTTTCCTTAAAGTTTTAGGAAAATATGCCTTAAATTCCAAATAATAGCTTTAAAACTATTTAGGCCAAATTTTCCATCATTAATCCCCTCATAATATTTCTATATCCTCAAAATAATATTTTATAAATTTCTCCTAAATTTTCAAGGTCCAAATATAACTTTGATAATTATCTTAAGCTTTTCTTCCTAATAAGCTTGAGACTTTGGACTTTCTCTGGCCTAGCAGCCTTCTTATCTCAATTGTAATCATAAACTCCTTATCCCAAAATTTAGGTTGTTACACAAGCTTTGGCATCAAATAGATGCGTCACAAATTTTTCATCTCTATGATGCTCCCGGTGCCATCTCATGTGAGCAGTTGTTTATTGTGACGAATACAATCTCTGAAATCTGGGCATAAGGGGAAAGTACCACATCTTGTTTAATGCTTGAGAGGCTGTTTTCCCTATATTCTTCTTGTACCTATCATGTTCACAAAATTTACAAGTAGTCCGCTCAACATCATCCTTGTAATAGAGCATACATCTGTTGGGACAGCAATAGATTTTTTCACATCTAAGCCCAAGCTCTTTCACCTTTTCATTTGCTTAGTAAAAATCTTTTGACAAATTATTGTCATTGAGAGCAACCTTACTCATGATCTGCATCATTTCATTGTGATTCTTCTCGCTTATATGGTGATCAGTCTTCAATCTTAATGTTGGTAGGTTAGCCGATAGCGATGAATATTCACTATTTTCAATGTGTTCGCAACCTTCCCATAAAGGATATTGCGCATCTTGAAGCATTTTATAAAACCTATTGGCCTCTGGATTAGGATCATCTCCCATGTATGATGGTTGATTATGTGCACCAGTCTCCTCATCTATGTATAAAGGTCCAACATGAGTAACAGGATCAAAATATTGGCCTATCGACGGTCTCGCGACATCCATAACCAACTGTTGATATTGATTAAGGTTGTCTCGATGAGTACTGTATCGGTAATAACCACTCGGTGTCTGTTGGACTTCCCCATGAAATTCCCAACATTCATAATTTATCATGAATCCTTTTCTATACAAATGGATTTTGACCATGCTCGCATCTTGAAATTTCACACACCTACATTTCACACATAGACAATTGATCGAGGTACTTGAATTAGGTGTGTGTGCTAAAGCAAATTGGATGAACTTTTCCAAACCGTCTAAGAATACTTGAGTAAGATGTTTTTTTCTGAGTTAGACAATTGTACATCCAACTCTTATCACGATCGCCTTCCATACTTCTCCAACCTAACTCGGCACAAACACTTTTGGAACATAATACAATAATACTAACTAATTTAGCTACTAACCTAAGTGACAAATACAACTGACCGCTTATACCAACCAATTGCCACTTAATCAAGAAAGCGACAAACAAACACATGCAGTGAACAAAGAACAAATCCCAGCAAGCAACCAGAGAATGAGGATAGTACACTAGAAGATGGGGTTATGCATGTTGATGGGCCAAACAAAGAATGATAAAGTACAGGTGAAAATAGGGACATATAAAAAGAATGAAAAGCATAACTATTATTTCATCATAATGCAAACACAATTACATCATGGTTGTAGTTTGTTACCTCAATTCTAGCAACCGATTGCAAAGAAAAAAAAAAACCCTACTATTATTATCTACAATTTATCCTAAAAACAACAATTTCACAAAGATCTAAGAACTCAAGACTTGCAAATTAAATGAAATATTAACTCTTAGTTCTCTTCATAATTAATTTTTCTCCTCTTAATTGTGTCAGACTTGCAAATTATATCCACAAATATTTTTACTATAATTATAAAGTGATAGATAACATAAGCATTAAATTTTTATCCATTAAATGATTTATTTTTTTATATATTAAAACTAAGCTGATAATTTGACACTTAATACTTGCAGAATTCCCAATGACTGATATAATGTATTCACTCTTATTAATGATTTGAGGTTTAGGTTAATTAGGACCTAACAGTGAAATAGTTAAATTATTCCATTAGTATATTAAAGACAAAACATCTGAATATATATAAACTAAATAGTTTTTTTATTGTTGTTAAAATTATAAATCCAGTAACAATTATATACAAAATGTTATTCTTAAATATATTATTAATATGTATGTTTAGTTTATGTTTTCTAAATTAAAACAACTATTTAGATTCATTAAAAAAATAAAATTAAAACACGAATATACCAATTAACTTATGCCACATAAAATAAATTTATTGTACATGTTATTTATATATTTTTCAAAAAATTATAAATTTATGAATTTCTTATAGTTATATTATATCCAATATTACTCATTAATTTATATTTAAATATGTTGGAGCTATTTTTTATTAAGTATCTTTCGCTGGCAAAACACTATAAATAAGAGGATCTTGGAAGCTAAACCCCGAAGTTCACATAGAATTATATTACATTCTTTCTTCAATATAAGATCAATTTCTAGTTTAATTTGAAGTAAAAACTAGATCCAAGAGCTATATAACAATAAAAGTGACAGTAAAATATACTAAACAAGAACCCCATCCAAATACTAAAAACTTACCAGTTGAAGAACGTCTTCAAGAAGATAAAGAAAAAAGAGGATGGCAGAGTATGGCTCACAGCAGAAGGAGACGAGGTCGGACAGCGGCAAAGGACTCACGACAGCAGTTAGACAGCGACAAGGGACTCATGGTGGCAGTTGGACGGCAACAATGCATGGAGAGGAAGAGTGAAAGCCGACGGTTGCGTGCGTGAATGAAGAAGGAGAGGGGTGGCAATTTTTAAGTGAATTTTGCGACGGAACACCTTATTCCGTCGCCAAATTCACTTTTTTGCCATGGAACTCAACGTTTCGTCGCAAAACGTTTTGGTTTGCAGCAAAAGATAGGTCTTTTGTCGTAAACTTTTGACAGTTTGTGACAAACTCTGCTTTTCTGTCGCAAATTGCAGAAGTTTGCGATGGAATGTTCAGTTTTGTTGCAAACTGTGGGCAATTTGTGACAAAGCATCGGTTTCTGTTGCAAACTATCGACAGTTTGCAACGGAACAACCTCTTCTGTCGCAAAATAAGTTGTTTTGCAACGGAATCCTTGTTTCCGTCGCAAAATCCCCTAAGTTCCGACGAAATTTTCCTGTCCGTCTTAAATACAATGAAATTTGCCACGGAAAAGGTTTCCATCGCAAATTTCGTTGCAATTTAGCTGTTTTTCTAGAAGTGGTATGCCTTTAGCACTGGATCTATGCCAAGAATCAGCAACAAGTGTTACCCTATTATTCTACATCATGCTTCGTGTATCATGGTCTTGTGTGTAGAATGTTTAACCATTGTAAGATAATACATTTAAGCTTGGTCCCTTCTATAGCCATATCAATTTTTTAGAAACTGAATCTAGATTCCTTTCCATCTCGTCATTAATGAGCCTTTTTAACCAACTTGAAAAGTATGAATCATGTTCTTTTGTTATCAAATTTTGATTCCTATCACCATATAATTGTTGAATAGCATCCCTGTGTTCTTCAACATATGGTTCAACCTCATCAATGTTTTGTAGCACATATAACTGTGCTTGCTCCCATTCAGTCACTAATATTCTTATTACATCCCTCCCAATTGTTCTTTTCCTTGATCTTCACCTATCATGACAAGACTAAAAGATCCTTACAGGGTTAACATTTGATAGAAGATCAACACAAAAGTTACTTGCTTTTGCAATCATGTATCGTTCAACAATACAACCCTTGGGTCGATATCTATTTTTCAACCCTTTTAAAATTTTCATAAATTGCTTATTTGGGTAGATCCATCTCAATTACACTGGACCGCACAATTGAACCTCTTTGACCAAGTGTATGGTTAGATAGACCATAATGTAAACAAATGAAGGTTAAAAGTAAATTTCAATCTCACACAAAATACAAATAATTAGCCTTTTCAAATCTTGCAACTTTGTTGAATAAACCACTTTACTACAAATCTACTAGAAAAACATGCAAAGTTTAGTTATGATGTTTCTTACTTTTTTGGGTAAAATAAACTGTATACCAATGAGTAAGAAATTCTGCATGAGCACATGACAATAATGAGATTTAAGGTTCTTTAACATCAACTCTTTCACTGGTACAAGCTTCTTTATATTTGAAGAGTATCCCTCTGGAACTTTAATTCCTTGCAAAAACTCATAAAACAATTTTTTCTCTTTCCTCGACAGCGTGTAAACTGTTGAAGGCAAATAAGTATGGTGCCTTTGCTTAACTGGTGCCAACTGTAACATTCTGTTTTTCTACAAATAATAATAATAATAATAATAAAATAATAAAAAAACGAAAAAAAAAGTTTGTGGCAGACAAAGTTTGTCTGCCACATTTATTAAAAAAGTAAAGATGTGGCAGACAAACTTGTGTGCCACATCAATGAAAATATATATATATATATATATATATATATATATATATATATATTAGCAATAATAATTGTGGGGTGGTTCACGCATCCACCCCCCTTTATATAAGCACCCACATACTCTCTCACACACACACACACATATTTCAGCTTGCAGCAGAGAGTGAGGGACGAGAGAAGAGTGAGGGAAGGAAAGAGATCTGGAGGTTTTCAGTCTATTTTAAGGTATGTCATATACCTTATAAGATTATTAGGGTAGCTAAACTAATTTATTTTTCTCTTTCTAATGTGGGTAGTATTATATTGGTTAGTAAATATTTTGAAGTTATAATTTTGGGAGAGTTTTGAGTTTTGACAATATAAGACTATATTTATGAAGTAGATGATTAATAGTAAATTTTAATCGGTTTAGATTTATTGTTTGGTTGTTGGAGGAATTTAAAACTAATTTTTCTATTTGAGAAATTTAATATTTATGTAATATAGGATGTTTTTACCGATTAAATATGGTATAAATAATTTATTTGGATTTATGAAGATATTATGGAAATTATAATTGGTTAATTTTGAAATTGAGAACTGATCCGTCATTTTTGAAATTCGAGGACTAAAATGTCATTTCTGAAATTTGAGGACTAATCTGTCATTTTGAAAGTTCAGGGACTAAACTGTAAATTTAGAAAGTCTAGGGACTAAACTGCAAATGTTGAAAGTCTAGGGACTAAACTGCAAATTTTGAAAGTTTGGGGACTGAACTGTAAATTCAAAAATTTAAGGATTAAATTGCAAAATTTCATTTTTTATGACAAAATATATTAATATTAGAATTATATATATATATATATTGAATTATTAGATATAATTTTTATTATGTGGAGGCTTAGATAATTGATTAATAATGATTATGTAAATTGGAAAAGAGACTTAATGGAACACGGATAATGGGAATAATAGGTGAAGGGGAAAATTAGATTTTGAGGATTAAATTGTATAATTTATTCTATTATTTGAGGTTGATTTGTATCTACATTTATAATGTAGAGCTTTCTTGTAATGGGTGATTGTTTGTATTTTGACCATCAAGTTAAGATTAAGCTTGGAGTTGAGGTAACCGGGGTTAATTTATTCTATATGTTTGTTTTGGGTTGTAAGGTATTTTCTAACTTTTATTTTATATATATACCTTTAGTATGTGTTTTGAAATTTACAAGTATGTTAAATATGAAATTATTTTAGTGAAGCAGAGTAATTTCCAACTAGTATATATATATTTGTGAATATTTATATTGAATTTATTATTGTGGTGATGATTGTAGTATTGTATGGAATGCAATATATGATTGATAAATTGTGTAAATGTGTATGTTATAAAATTAATTTTGGGATTTTGTATTTAGAAAATAATATTGAAAGATGATTTGAAAAGTTTAAATATTTTAATTTTGTTTGAAATTGTAATGGGTTGTGTGGAAGAGATGTAAGGGTGAAATTGTGCCCATCGGCTCTCTAATTCCTAGCCGGATTTGAGTTGAGTGTTTTGGGCGGACACCTCCCTGTTACGGTATAGTGTGGTGACATGGGAGGGGACAGTATACTTGATGTAACATCCAAAATTCCAGGTTCGAAAATCGTGTCAGTCGACACTTAGTTTTAAGAAAAACAACAGAGTTTGAGATGCTACAGCTTAGAGTAATGCGGAAATTGATAGCGTGCGCTAAGATCCGGACGAGTATCTGATATAAAAATGCCCAGACATATGATGATGCCCGACATAAGTTGATATATTAAATATCCTGAAGGAATATTCATGTGATACAATTTATAGAGGTTAAATACAATCCTCTGATAAAGAAAGTTTTAAACAAAACCTATGACTTGGAACCTAACATCAGTTAATTAAACAGATTGGCCAGGTAGGGGTCTCTCATGGGGGCCTCACCGACTTATACGGCGACTGATTGGCTTCCCACATAGATTAACCCAGCCTTAGACACCAAACTGTTCAAAGTAACTTTGTTAAATTCGAGCCAGAAGCTAAGTCCTAATAACTTCTACCGACCTTTGCCTTTGACTGCTGCCTCTTCACGGCTCTACCCACCGGCATCTTCTCTATCCTGGTTTCTTTCCTGTACTATTCATTAAGACTGAGGTCCAATGTCCATTGGACCTCAGATAACGGTTAACCTCATGCTTATGTAAACAGTATATGACAGATATCACAATGATAAAATCACGTTTATAACTTTCAAAACCATATCAGTTTTTCCCAACATAACACAGCCACTGCAATATGTATGTTACCCAAGTCTGCACATAACCAGTGCCACGATGGCCTATCGTGTCCTCAGCGCTAGGAAAACTCAACGGTGTTATCAAGACTATAACCCGTATACAACTCAAATCCATGAGCAATTTCAAAACAGAGTATCAACATGTGAAGACAATTATCATATATAACCATACCATAAGCATAAACGTTAATGTTACAATATGCGTCCGTACCTTTTACCGCATAGTCGTCAAACATCCGACCTTTGATTCCGGCTTTGGACTTCCCGGATAATCTAACATATCACCATATCACTTAGAATAACATTCTAAGAGATATTTCCACCTCTATTTACCATTCTACCCTTGATGGCTTTATTATTACAATTTTGCCCTTACATTTCTTCAAAAACGTGGTGCAGCATTTTCTCGACAGATTTTTCGGTAACTTTGAAAAATCATAACTAATTCTAGAAAAATCAAAATGAGGATCCGTAAAATTTTCCGGAATCCTTGAGAAGTCTATTTTTGAGGAAAAATACTGGAACTTACCCAGAATTCATGGATAATTCCCAGATTTCACGTTTTTAAATACTGCCCAGAATTTCGCACAGAAAACATTGCCTAACTTCTGAGATTTTTATCTTTTTGCACAGAGCTTCAAATGATACAATCTTTATAGATTTAGAAAGCCCTAGACGTCTACTTTCACCATGAATTTTTGTCAGAATTTTAGAACATCATCTTCATCATAAAATACTGACGTTTTTACCCCTGACTCCAGAAATCACTGTTTGAGGAGATTTCGCCAGAGCTTCGTTATTTTGATCCTAATCTTCCAAAAATTTTGCTATAAATTCTTCTTCATCAATTTTTTGAAACAAATGCAATGGAAACCATAAAAACATGAAATTAAAACTATATTTGTAAGATTGAAGATCAAAACAACATTCCCTAATATTTCTACTAAAACTTCATAAGCTAGGAACTTGAACTAAAACTAAAAGCTTCCTTACCTCTTGTAGAACCTTGCTACTGTTCTTGGAGCTCTTCCACACACTCCTAACCTCTCTCAAAGTTTGGCCTAAGCCTTGGTGGATTTGTGAGGAATTTATGAAGCTTGGAGTCTCTATTTGTAGCCAAAGATTGGGTAGCCTCCAAGTAACTCTCAAGTGATCTTAGCCCTTGGTTCTTGACTTGGTGAGGGGGCAAAGATCTCCTCCTTACACCTAAAAAAACGCCCTCCCCTCTTCCTTCTTCAAGAAGGTCTTTTGCTTTGTCCCCAAGACAACCCATTTAATCTCTAATTATTCCCAAATGCTAATTTAGTTAGGTGTAAGTTGGTGTTTAAATTCAAAATCCAATTTCACTTTTGGAATCCTAATTTTATGATTAGATTTATGGTGATTTTTAATTCCCAAAATACTTAGGTATGAATCTTAAAAGTAACCGAAAATAACTTCGGGAATAGCTAAATCGAAGCTCATAATTCACTGAGTTCAAATATGTATTTATCTATAATACTTAATTCCAATATTTCAAGTTATGATTTAATTTCTATAGGTTCTCATCTAATTTTATTTAATTAATAACAACTTGTTCATTAAGCTAGACAACTTGCTCACCAAGTCTTTGAAGCTTCTTCTATACACTACTTTATTTGACAAATGTTTTTACATATGAAGTTATTATTTTCCCTTCTTTTTCTTCCTTATTTTCGAAATCCAAGAGGAATTTTTTACCAAGGAATATGTTTACACATCTTTTCCCCTTAACCAACAAGTCTTCTTTTTTAATTATCCCATGTGCTTTGTTTAATTGAATTTAGATAAAATGAGATTACTTCCTCCCTACTCCAAGTAAAAACCGTCCCCTCCTTCTTGTTATTATTTATTCAATTACAATTTTTAATGCTCTTACATTTTTAAGGAGAAAATTCTCTCATTAGTCCTCTTAGATTTAGGATTTATGGTTAATATAATTTAATTCTTCTATTTATTTACCATTAAATAGGAATTTTTGTCTCATAGAAATAAATTAGGAATAATTATTTTAAATCCTAACTTTAATTTCCAACATCATGTCTTAGGGGTTACTAGGCTTAACCACCAAAATTGACAAAGTTTCTAATTTAATTTTAATGATTGATAACTTCTTGTATGCTAATTTTAGCTTCTAAATATTATTCGATCATTAATTTAATTGATTTTTCCTTAATTATGATCTTTATAAATTAATTACTAGCTAATCTCAAAAATTACTAGAGCATCTCAATTATTGCAATTTCAATTGCCCAATAATTGTTACTAATTTTCTCTAATTGATTTTATCATCCTCCGATGTTTTTAATTGCTTAGTAAATGGTATAATTCCTAAAAATGATAATAAATCAAAAGAGTTGGAGACAACATATTCTCCAATTTTAATAAATATTTTGTTGTCTCTTAGGATTTATCATAACATTCTCAGGGTATTTTATGACCCGTAAATTCACTTAGGGATTTGTAGCTCTTTATTTACTCTAATTTCATGAGAAATCACCTTAAAAGATAAGGTAATTATTTTACTAGTTTTGAGACCACAAATTCACCTATTGTAATAGGTGTCATTTATCAAAATTTAATATTTACATGTATTATGAAAATTGGGGTATTATACTTGAGGTGACTAGCTAACATTGGCCGGGTATACTAGCACTGATAGGCTAATCCACGTCCAGAGGAAACAAGGAGGAGTAGGAAGGATGAGAGGGGATGGTTAATTGTTTTGATTTTTATGTATTAAATATTTATCTGTGGTTTAAGCTATGTGTTGTTTAATTATTGCAAACCTGCTTCTCTGTCTTACAATCCTTTCTTGCATATTTTATAAAGTAATTTTAGTTACGGGGACATTATGTCTCACCCCGTGGTTATTAACATTTTTCAGGCAATATCTCTAATTTTACTAGTGAGCAAGGGGAGCAGCCAGAGGCATAAAAGCTGTGAAGTTTTAAGCCTCTTTTGGTATTGGTGTTGTTTTGATTTCTATATTGCCATACTAGGGCCCTCATGTTTATGAAATATTTTAACAATTGTTTTGGGATTATGTTGCGGTGAACTGGTGTGTTATGCATTTCTTGTTTGTTAAGTGAATCAGAGTTATGGATGATCTGTAAGAAGTTTGTAGGCGGAAGTTGTGCCCTGAACTTCGATATGCATATTTTATGAAAAAAAAGGGGTTTGTAGGCGACGGTTGTGCCTTGGACCTCAGGTTTGTGGGCGGTAATTGTGCCCTGGACCGCAAAATGGTTGTCTTTGAAGATGAAATGTTTTCGTTATCATATGTTATTGGAAAAATTTTATGAAGTCAATATGGTAATTTGTTATTGGGAAAAAGGGGTTGTTTCTCTTTTCTTATTCCCATGTTCACCAAATCCAACCTAGCACTGACACTATACTTACTTTTTCCTTGCATATTGAGCAACATACCAATTAGACTATCACATATATTTTTCCCATGTGCATCACATCAATAAAACGTTTCATATATAAGGACTTCCAATATGGAAGTTCAAAGAAAATAGACTTTTTATTCCAATCACTTGTACCGATTTGTTTTGTAAATGGCTTGTCTGTTGCCTTTTCAAAAACATGAGCACTAGTTAATATTTTCTATAGGCTACCTTCTTCCGAGTCACCATTGAAAGCCTTTTTCCACTGCCTCCAATGATGTTTCAATGGTAAGACTCTTCGATGTCCCATATAGACATTTTTCTTATAATGATATATCACACTAAATGAGTGTCATCTTCACATATAGGGCATGTGTAATATCATTTGACGCTATATTCGAACAAAATTACCATAAGCAAGAAAATCATTAATTGTGCCAAACAACATATCTTTCAAAGTGAAACTTTCTTCCCTATACCAATCATGCATATTGTAAGATCCCAAATTTTTGGGATTTGTAAATCATAAATATTATAAGGAAGATTATGATGGAAAATTTAGCCTTAATTATCATAAATGGTAATATTTGGAATTGAAAGGCATTTTTTCCAAAAATTGAGGATTTTTAGTTTGAGATTGACTTTTGACCTAAATATTTTTGGAGATGATATTTCATTGCCAAAATAAATTAATGGAGGAAAGATTAAAATCAAGGAATATTTGTAAGAGGATTTATTATACCTAATTAGAATTTTAGAAAATAATTATAGGTTTTATTTTATCCAATTAAATAAACAAAGTAAATACAATCTATTATTATTGTTGTTGTTGTTGTTGTTGATGATGATGATGATGATGTTGTTATTATTATTATTGTTATTTTCCTCATAATCACAATGTGATGAGAAGCCTACAATGGATAAATGAAAAACGAAGCCCATCATCTTTATTGGCCCAAACCAAACCCTTCCTTCATCCATCCAATCTCGTGTGACAGTAGAACAAAATTGTGTAAGCAAGTGTGATCCATTATTCTCACCCTCTTCTCGTCAGTTAGCTCATGTCGCAGCAGAGAAGAAATATATAGATTAGCCTACTCACTACTCCATAATAAACCCAATGCATCAGCTACAAAAGAAAAGCCCATCATTCTTTTCAGTCAGACACACAAAGGCAAGGAGAAATATATGGATATCAGCTGGTCAGCGCCATTTACGTACAGGAGGCAGAGAATCAACGGAAAAGAAGAAACAGGAAATCTTAACGCCATGCTTCTTGAGCCCAGCGTCCTCCCGTCAGTCTTTCTCCCTTAGTCAAACCCTTATATCTTTAAATATATCAACTTGTTCATCTCCCATTCATTCAGCAAAGGCAAACAGTGAGGGCGAGAAAGAGAGTGAGTGAAACAGAGACTGAGAACAGAAGCAGACCTGAGAGAGAGCAAGGAAGGAACTGAAAATGAATTGAGAGAGAGAGAGAGCTTCCAAAGATCTTGCTCTGCATTTTGTCGCTGGAACAGAGGAGCATATCAGCAAGTCATCTCCATCCTTCAAGTTTGACAAACCATGGTAAGCCTTTTCCTGTTGGACCTGGCTACACTTAAAAGGGGGGTGAATTGGGTGTTTGATAAAACTTTGGTAATTTTGAAAAACTTTTTCAAAACACTCAAGTTTTTAAATCAAAAAACAGAGTATAACAAAGTAAGGGAAGAAAAGTTAGACACCATAAGATTTATACTGGTTCGGTCCTAACCTTGACCTACGTCCAGTCCCCAGATACCTTCTCGATTTTTCAACTATCTCAATATTCTTTAATTACAACAATGTAACTCTCAAGCAATCCTAATCACTAAGAACTTGCTCCCCCTTACACTTTGTAATTAAATAACTCAACTCACAGGTTCCACAATATTGAGTTCTCTCAAATAAGTAATCAAATGATTTTCAAAACAAGACTCTCAAAAAGAGTAGATATGAATAAACACTGAAGTTCACATACTGAAGTATGCACAATGAAGTGTCAAAATAAAAATGCAATCAGTTGTAATTGTGCATGTTGTTGCTATGAGTCTTCCTGGGTATTTATAGTTTAATCAGAGGAACTAGCCGTTGCATTTTCTTCTCTTTTATTCTTTAATGTTCAGCTCTATTTCTGGAATATGACAGTTGCATATTTTTCTCTATTTCTTCAATTCTTGGCTGGAATCTTGGATTTAGTTGTTGTAGATGGTCTTCCAGAATTCTTGTCATTCCATAAACTTAATTTGACTGTTGTAGAGTGATTTAGATGATCTGTAATGTCCTGAGCTGAACCATTGGGATTAAGGAGAAGTTTCAGGCTTGTTCTTGGCTCTTCTTTAAATGCATTTGATCCAGATTTGATTTCACCTTGATTCTTGTTGAATTAATATGAAACTCATGAGCAAACTGATTAAATGAGATTAGGAATAGTGGTAATAGATTATATGAAGTTTGTAAATCATTTAGGAAGATTTCGCTGATCTGAGCAAGTTGTACTTAAAACAGAGTGTCTTAAACTTGAGTCTGTTTCAGGCAAACTCGAGTTTGTTCATGCAAACTTGAGTTTAGAAGTGGTAGGCTTGAGTCTGCTTCAGTTAAAAGACCTTTGAAAAACTCTCGGTCTGCTACAGGCTTGAGTTTATAAATTTGTGCTTGAGTTTCCTATCTTGAAAAATCTTTGAAAGCTCTCTATAGGTGACAAACTCGAGCTTGTAAAATGTAGGTTTGAGTTTGCACGTTTTGAAAAGCTTGGAGAAACTCTCTGTGTAAGGTAAACTCGAGTTTATATGTCCAGGCTCGAGTTTGTTCGACTTGTAAATCCTCGATAGCTCTCTGTCTGAGCTAAACTCGAGTTTATAAGTTTTAGGCTTGAGTTTATCGAATATCAGATCGCAACTATCTCTTTGTCTGAGTCAAACTCGAGTTTATAAGTGATAGGCTCGAGTTTGTAACATCCTGAATTTTCTGTCAACTTCCGAAGGCATATCTTTCTGGTCTGAACTTCATTTTGGTTCATTTAACTCTTGATAGAAAGCCTTATGAGTCTACTTTCATATGCCACCGATTTCAGCTCATTCCGATGTGTAGATTGTGAGTTACACTCAAAACATTGAAGCTTGGTCTACTGTGTGGTGTGAACTTCTGATCCAACTTTCAAAATTCATAGCTCTCTCATCTTATCTTCTTTGGGCATGAAACTTTGTCAAGATGACGCATTGAGAGTCTAGTTTCAAACAAAATTGATTTCACCTCAATCCGATTCCTGGTTTGGGAGATATCATCAAATTACCAGAGGTCGCTCAGCTGAAACGCGAAACAGAGGTGGACAAGGTTGCTGGAAATCAGTCAGACTCGAGTCTGTAAGTGACAGGCTCGAGTTTGCTCGTGCCAGAGGAGAACTGAGTTGCTGAAAATCAGCTAGACTCGAGTTTATAAGTATAGGATCGAGTTTGCTCATACCAGAGGAGCCAAAATTGCTAGAATAAGCCAAACTCGAGTCTATAAGTGACAGACTCAAGTTTATTTATCTAGAAACTGATATTTGCTTGTTCTAACTCCGAATCGAGACATTCCAACTTCCATTTGATCGTGGAGACTTCAAGAATCAATCTTAGAACTTGTATAATAATTTTCTCAGGCTATTCATCAAGTTCTTCTTTCTTTCTTCTCTCTTCTTGATTATTTTCCATGAATCAATTCTTTCTTTCTTTTCTTCTCTTGTTCTTTCTCCACATGAACAAATCTACATTAAATGTAGCAATTAGACAATGTATATTATATAAACTTTTTGCTCTTACTAATGGCATCTATATAAGATATCATCAAAATTAATCATAACCAACATTTCTCTCTAGTTCCCAACGTTGGATTTTGCATATATTTGTTGGGTTTGACTTTGGTTTATCTAAGGAAAAGGTAAGTTGGTGTATGTATGCGGTAATTGAAGCTTGTAAGTTGGAGTAGTGATGCAGAAACTATGAAAGTGTGATACAAGCCTATCCATGTTGATTGGAGCTTCGTGACAAATGACTTAAATAGAACAGGATAGAGGAAGTTAAAATGCTGAGTATATGGATAATATGACATGCTTTGTGAATTTCTTTTGTTGTCATATATCCTATATTTGTATCCAAATGCATGCATGGAGGAAAGCAGGGAGCTGTTTGAACTAAACACACACACACACACACACACACACACACACACACACACACACACATATTTGATGAATGCCATGCGAAGGAATGTCTTTGCTGCCATTTGCTTTATGAAAACTGGATTTTTAGTTGCTGAAACAGTAATCTTTGAGTAAGGTGAAACTAGGAAAAGAAACCTTCTTTGATCTTGAAATTTTATGGACATTTAGTAGGCATAATAAACTTTAAAATGAGTTTTGGTTCAGCTCAATCGGATGTTTGTAGCTCAAGATATGACTTTTGGAAGATGGGTCAAAATCCTGTGACGTTTCTATAATGTTTTCTGGGCAGTAGTCACATTTTTATAATCTGGAAATGATTTACATAAAATAAATTTATGAGAATTTTACAGGAGATAGTACTCTCCTTAAGCTTTAAAATGAGCTTTGGTTCACCTCAAAAGGAGGTCTTTAGCTCAAGTTATGATTCTTAGAAGTTAAGATAAAATCTGAAAACGTTTTTTGTGGTATCATTCTGGAGTCACCAAATGACGTAGCATTTCGGGATAGGTAAACAATCTTCAAAAATTATGAAATTTTACAGATGTGTAGTAGACACATAGAGCTTTAATTTGATAGGTAATTTTTTTGTATTTCGATAAGTATACAAATAGTTATGAATTTTGGAAAATGGGTTACAAATCTGAAACTGTTTTTGAACAGAGACTACAATTTTGAAATCTGGGAAAAAATTGGCATATGATAAAATACTGGAACCAATTTTCATAGAAACTAGACTCAACAAGGAGTTCATAGAATTTTGAACCACCTAAATTCGATGATATGAATTTTTGAAGTTGAACTATGAAAACTTGTAAGTTTTTGTTCCCAGATTGGATAGTGTTTACGTTTTCGATATTTGGGAATTTTTCTCAGCTATAAATCAACTTGGTGACTTTAACTTATGAAAGTAGACTTATCAAGGAATAAATAGAAATTGAAATCACTCCATTTGGCGCACGTGAGTTCCGGCAACTGTGAGTCCCTCCTCTGGCTGAGTTCCTATAAGCGTGGCAATGTGAGCTCTCTCTCAAATTGGCAGGATCTAAAATTTGTTCCTGGGAGATGCAATATTTCGGTCAAAAAAGCCCCTGAAATCTTGAAACAGACCAGCTGCTTCATCACTTTCCACGCGACAAAACTTTTGCTGCCACAACAACGAGCTACAAGAGAGAAGCACTAGTTGCAACAAGACGAGCTGAAGCCTATTTTGTCATCGATCAAAGTACAAGTGTAGATGTCAACCCCAGGTAAGATGAAATGGGTGTTTATTTTGTGCGAGGAATTGTGGCCGATAGCTTCATTACTGGTGAACCAGACATGGTGTTTTCTGTGTATTGTTGTGAAGAGTATTATATAATGTTACAGGCAGCTGAAACAAATGATGATGTGTGGCGTTTGAATTGTACACATTGTCTTGTATTTTGGAATGAATGTGTTACTTGTGGTATGTTAATTGAAGAATAGCGATTTTATGCTTTCACTAGCTATACATAAGATATACACAAAAGCTTAACTACTAGTTTGATTTTAATTTTAATGATCAAACAAGCAGTGTTAAGTCTTGGTTAGTTTTTTTAATTGGAGATGACAAAATCTATATTTAAGTTCTGTGATTGTTACAATGATATGAATGATTATTGTAAATGAAAAATATTTGCTTCAAATAATCGAACCTATATTGCCATCAAAGGTGTAATATCCAGCAGCTATGTGTGTGTGGGTTTGCTAATGTTACTGGGTAATTTTGTTGTTTCCCTTTGATCCACATGTTGTTGTGTTGGATGACAGTTTTCTTTTAAATATGGATGTAATTGTTGGCTTGTGGTGTTTAGAAATAACATGACATATTGGTTATATTGGTGTATACGTAATAGGAAAACCAATAGGCAAACCCAAGTACTAAAAACACAATTGAACTAGTATATATACTGGTTCTTTATTTCAATGACAGTGATATTGCTTGTTTTGTGTAATAAGTTATGTGTGGATCCCATGGGTTATAAGATATGTTTAATGTAAAAGTTGACGTAAAGAGGAGTGGTGGATGACATTGAAAAGGAAATGGGTGTTGAAAAAAAATGTGTAGGCATGGAGGCAGAAGTAGAGCAAATGGTTGGGATATTGGAGGGGTGCTTAGCTTTGCTCCTAGCAGTGAGGAGGTAGGTTGTCTGTATGATAGTTGCAGTTTCAGCAGGTAGACCGAGGCACTTACCTGATAGGTATTATAGGTTTGACTTTCATGCCAAAAGAGCTAATTTGAGGGCTATGGTATACAGTAGTGACACCACTTGCTTCAACCAAATTAGGATGTACCGGGCAACATTTGATAGATTGTCACATGTTGGACACAATCGGTGGATTGAAGCCAACCAAGCATATGCTAGTTGATGAGCAAGTGGCAATGTTCCTTCACATCCTGGGGCATCATGTGAAAGATAGAGTGATTCAGTTTGAGTTTCATAGATCGGGTGAAACCAGCGTTAGATACTTTAAAATTGTGCTGAATGCAACCATCAGACTCCAATCATTGCTTCTAAAGAAACCGAAGCCAATTCCGAAAGGATCAAATGATAATCGTTGGAAGTGGTTCAAGGTATGTATAATCTATATTTGTGTGACATTTTAAACTTACAATGATGCATTAGATGGGACACACATACCCATTCTAGTCCCTACAGAAAAAAAGGGAGGTACCGAAATAGGAAAGGTGAGGTAACAACCAATGTTCTTGGTGTATGCTCACCGGAAGGCCAATTCATATACGTGTTTCCCGGATGGAAAGGTTCAACTGTGGATAGAAGGGTCCTAAGAGATGCTATAAGTAGACGACATGGTCTACGAGTACCACCAAGTATACATGTTAGAATGGTGCAATTTAAGTTAGTATATATCCTTATTTACTTGTTTGAAAGCACAATAATGTGGTGTTATTTATTTGGATAGGGAACTACTACTTGGTTGATGTGGGGTACACGAATTGCCAAGGTTTTATGGCTCCTTATAGAGGGCAAAGATACCACCTTAATGAGTGGAGACATGGAAGCCAACTCTAAACTCCGCAAGAGTGCTTCAATATACGACATTCGGCTGCACAAAATGTCATAGAAAAGTGCTTCAGCATGCTGAAGTTACGTTGGGCAATCATGCAGAGCGCATCTTACTACCCAGTGAAGGTCCAAAACAGATACATCCTCGCATGCTGCCTTATCCATAATCTGATTCGTCAGGAAGTGATTCAAGATCCGCTTGATGAGCAGCTTGAGTCCTTTGAGGTTAGACCTAATAGATAACACCCCCATGATACCTATGGAAACAAGTGATTTGTGGAATAATTTTAGGGAGCGTGTTGCAAATGAGATGTTTGATTCATATCTGCAACGTAATGATATTTGATGGTGTTGCTTAGTAGGATTATTTGTGTGTCATTTGATTGTCTTACAATGAACACCATCTTAGGTTATGACTGTAATGAAACAATTTGTTGTTTTCCGTGTAACTTTTCGCAATGTGGTAGTGGTATTAACTTTGTCTTTATGTTGGCCTTAATTCAATTTAATACTCGTTTTCTGCACATGAGTTTTTTTAGATGGAGCAGATTGAACAAGTAACAAAGGGGAAGCAAAAGATGTGGACTATTGAGGAGGATAAGGTATTGGTGGATAGCCTTGTTACTTTAAGGTTGGAGCAAAAGTGCATGGTTGATAATGGCTTCAAATATGGATATGCTAATGCGCTGCAGACCATGATGGAAGAAAAACTTCCCAGATGTGGGATCAAGGAATGTCCCCACATTACGTCTAGAATTAAGACACTGAAAAGATTGTGGCAAGCGGCTTATGACATGGTTTACGGCAGCAACACATCAGGCTTTGGTTGGGATCCTAACACCAAATTTGTGACGGCTGATAAAGACATGTAGGATGAGTATATAAAGGTAAAGCCTTGCTTGACTCACGTAAATGTTCATAAACTTGACAATGGTATAATCTTGCCACTTCTTATTCTTACATATCATTTGCATTTGCAAGCTCATCCAAAGGCTGCACAATTTCGCAATAAGTCCTTTCCAAACTTTGACTCCTTGACCATGGTATGGGGAAGAGATAGGGCAGTAGGTGATGAGGTCAGCTCCCCTATTGGAATGGAGGATGAAGTTAATGCATAATATGAGGAGTTGCCTGAGACACCTAATCATCTGGCAGTTGAATCTGATTTCACCCAAAATGAAACCGTACCTTCTTGTTGCAATGGATCTGACCAATCACTCACTAGAAAGAAGAAGAGACGCCTCAACCACTCAGAAATCATAGCTGATGCATTCAGAGACATAGTGGCATCCTTGGAAAAGACAATAGTCAGTGCGTTTGACAAACTTGGTGACAAACTTGGCGACAAACTTGGCAATGAGCATGCTCAACAAAGGCAAACCGAACTTGAAGCAAAGGGTGATGAACTTTTCATGCAGCTACTCGAGGTAGAAGATCTCACATGGAATGAGCGAAACAATGCTCATATCAAGATCTTGGGATGTGACAAACTGTTAAGTGTGTTTGGAAAAATTTCTGCTGTGTTTAAGCAATCTTGGATCTGCAACTTGCTTCCATAGTAGATAACTTAAGTAGTATTAAGAATGTATTTTTTGTGATGGATAGGGTCAATTGCCTTATGTAGGACTTTTGTAGGATGAAAGCAAACTTTGAAGCAAGTTCTTTTTTGGGATATATGTCATATGGAACATGGGGTAAAGTTTGTGTTCCACTATGTACATGTAGTTGTAGGAAAGCATTTAGGAAGCTTTTTTGTCCCTACCATCTATATATAGGCTTCTGATATAGGTTCAAGGCTGTCTGTTGTGCTTTTTTGATGAGCTGATGTAAAATTCTGAAGGTTGTCATTGTTGGACAACTTGCTCATGTAATAGAGCTTGAATCCAATTGGTCATCATTTAATCAATATCGAACATGGGTATATTGTATCTAATCATCATTTCTGTATGTTCAGGTGCTGATGCAGTTGTCCTGAGTCACAATGCGTTCGAAAGTAATTCAATATTAAAATTCAATGTTCGCATGTTATGGTCAGCATCGAACTTCCTTTTGTTAAGTTGAGCCAAATGTTTCATTGGGTTCACTATTTCAAGTTTGAACTAGAGCACGAAGTTTGAACCTAGCGTGTTGTGGTACCTGTGCACAATAATGCCACTAATAATATAGGCTGAAGAGGCAGAAAAATTAATAACACTTTTTGGGGCAAAAATGACATAGAAGTCCAACCGTCCCCTCCCAAATACAGTTTTAAAAGAAAAAATTACATAAATGGACAAGTGTCAACATTTTCTCCGCAGTTTGAATGACACCCAATCAACTATCAAGTCCATAACCTATGTCTTATAGAGTCCAACCTAGCTTTGATCTGAACTTCCCCCAAACACCCGCCAATACACAGTATTCAACAAAATTAATCTGCCATTGTGTTATTGTGAGTGAGATGAGAAGCGGTAAAAACCTAAACCTGCTGCAAAACAGAACCACCCCTTCTCATTTGCCTCTTTTTCTATTGCCATTCAGCATCGACAGGGCGAAATATTGGCAATGGTGTGAGTAAAAATGACTGATGAGCGCTTGAACACAATGGGAATAACAATGGAGGACGTCAACAATTTCAGGAGGCATCGAGCTAATCTCCACCGATGTCGTCGCGATCGGGGGTCGAAAAACGAGAGTAATGAATCAAATTGGCTTGATGATTACGAATTAGCAGAAAAGTGGAAGCATGAAATGCAGGCTAAGGAGGCCAAGAAGCAAAAGCGAGCTGCAAAGAAGAAGGCTAACGTTACTATGGCTTTGAAGAGAAAGGCACCGGATGTTGTTGATGTTAAAGCTGAGGTTGAACCAGCCGCTAAGAAAAAGAAAACCATGGATGAGGTTGTGAAACAAGGGAAGGAAAAAAATCTTACCCAGCGACAGTTCAGGTGGCAACGACCACGGATGGCAGCCTAGTGATTCAGCCAGTGCATCATCATGCAGAAAGGATGGAGAAGATAACAATGCAAGACTCAATAAGGTGAGGTAGAAGTTGTATCACAGATTCAGAATAAAACAGAAGCAAAACGTTATACCTCAACCAAAATCAGATTTCAACCAGTCAAAACTGAAAGACTACGATATAAGGTTAGTTGGCTAAAGTGTATGTAAGATGAGTAGGATTGATATGGAATCATTTGAAAACGACTTTCCATTTGGCCTTGTTGAAATCATTAGTTAAACTTGCCATACTCTAAGTCAGTGGTGAAGGTTTTTTATTCACACTTGAAAATATCACAAGGGGGTGTTGTGTCAACTACTGTGAGGGACTAATTAATAGAGCTAAATGAGAAGAAGTTGCTATGTGGTTAAATGTCAAGGTTCCTTAGTCAAGGGAGACTACTTTCACGGGGGATGAAATGGACAAGATCCTACTTGAAGGTGGGACAACCGAGGATGATACACCTTTGTACAGACCCAAACAACTGCCACATAAGTATAGGGTGCTACACTATCTATATAGTAAGAACTTCGTGCACAAGGGGAGGCACTACACAACGATAAGCATTAAGGACAAGCAAATCCTCAGTTGTTTGATACTGAAGAAGCCTTTCAATATGGCCAAACGGATATTGGATACAATGCTGAAGGCAGCTTCACTTGTGAAAAAAAAAAAACTCAGAACTACCTTACCCCTCACTGGTATTGCTCATCTTAGAAAAGAACAAGGTTTGGTATCTTCATGAAGATGACCCACCAAGATGGACTCTAGAATTTGATGAGGAGGCCCTACACCGCATGCAAATCCCTTGTGCTCCGAAACAGCTAGCTAGCATGTCATCATCATCGGGTGAGAAGGTTACTAAGTCCAAGAGTAAGCCTCATGCACCTTCTTCACCCAAACCTAATCCTTCACATGTTGTTGACCAAGGAGCTGCATAATTGGGTGCTCTGTTTAGCCAAGTTCTAGATAAGAAAGTTGGTATTATCAAAGATCAGCTACAAGCACAGTTTAAAGCCCATGTTGTCATATTAGAGGCAAGAATGACACAGATTGCGCTTGAGTTTAAGGGGCTTCAAGACTTTATCCACATTTATGACACAGATTATAGAGATTTTGCAGCCTTCAAGGCAAGTCAACATCATGCCGTTGGTCCTTCACCAAAGGTTGCACATTCACGTGGAATTAGATCCGCTGAGTCATCCCATCAGTCTCCAACTAACATTTTGGGCGAACAGCAACATGTAAGTCCACCTTCTTCACCTAAAGCAGTTGCGAAGACTGATGATGATGCTCATGAAGATGGAGGAGATTCTGAGCATGTGACTAAAGCAGCCTCTGAAGAAAAATCATCCCACGGTGATATGATGCAGTTGGCAATATGTCTAAGGGCAGCACATCTTATGAGCTAATGGAGGCAGCGCATGATGGTCGTGCCACTGGGAGTGGAGGGGACACATCTGATGAAGAAATGGAGCAAAAGGATGATGATGGTGAGGATGTCCCTGAAGGCCCCAGCTGAAAAAGGCATAGATGAAGAGGATGGTGTTGTTGATAAAGAACATGAAGGTCCCACGGCTAAAAAATGCATAGATGAAGAGGATGGTGGTAGTGAGAAAGTAGCTGAAGGTCCCACAGTTGAAGGAGAAAAAGATGAAGAGGATGTTGGTGGTGACAAAGTCCCTAAAGTTGCCACAAGTGATAAAGGAATGGAGGACAAGGATGGTGTTGGTGACAATGTCACTGAAGGTCCCACAGTTGAAAAAGGGAAAGAGGAAGAGGATGCTAGTGGTGACAATGTGAATGAAGACACCACACCTGCAAACCAAGAAGCTCCTGCAATGTCGCCTACACAGTCTGCTGAGGAATTTGACCCTATTACCCCATTGTCTACTGTGCCACTACTTGAACTTCTCAACCCTCCTCCTGCCCCTTCAAGGAAAATATCAAATGTTGTTCCGTTGAGGGTCATACCAGCATCCTCTTTCACCAGCGGTCTTGCAGCTGAGAATTTGCCCCAGATCTTCCGTTGAGTCATCCCATCAGTCTCCAAGGCATGATGCTAGAAGGAAGTCCCCAGCAAAGAGAAAAAAGAAGAATTAGGGATATTAGTTTCTGTTTTATGCTTCAAGTTTTTTGTAATGATACAGGACATATGTTGCCTTTTATGTATTGCCCTCAATCCTATTCACCTATGTCTAGTAGTGAATTTAATTTTGTAACTTTCGTTTGAACTTCCCTGGATCGTTCGAACTCCACTGTTTGGTTCGAACTTTACTATTTCGTTGGAACCTAAACTTCTGTCTTCTTTTGCAATTAAATAGTATGGTGATTAATTTCACGCCCATGTTTCCAGCAGTTCTGTGTGGTTCTAATGATATTAATTATGGTTAACAATACCTTTTGCCTTGTCTTAATTGTTGTGTACACTCTTTTGTTATCCCTCCTACTTAAATTGAATTAGTGTAGGCAATGTGTATTTGGACAAAGTACCTTATGTACTTTGCAATGCTTCTAGCATGTTCATAGGATAAGTACATAATGTCAATCACTCATTTAATTGTTGTGTTCATTATTCCATTACTTCTTTGTTGTGCATATTGTTTCCTTGTTTTTTACCATTCCTTTTACATCAGTCATGCTCCTTTTCCATTTATCTGCTGGCTAAGGTCTTCATTTATGTTATTCCTTAAACCCATCTTAGCTACATAGCTTTTATTATGTGGTTACTGCTTGTCAAGCCAAAAATATGCATGGCCTTGCTGAAGTTACTACCCATTTTTTATTCTTTCATTTGCCTATTCATATTTCTGGAACCTCACCATTTTTCCTTCTTCATCGTCAAACCAGATGACATGACAACTTATGTGATGCAGAATAATGTTTTACGTTAAATCAAATTGCCCTGTCATTTCTACATTGGTTTTATTGTTGAATATATATCAGGGTGATACCCTTGTTTTATCACCAATCCAGGTTGAATAACTACAGCTGACATTGCTGTCACTATAAATTGCCCTGTTTGTCTCTCTGCTCACATGGCTGATAGTGTCTTTGTGCAACAATTATTTAAACTTTGTCTTCATTGTCATACAACATTTGAGAAGGCCAAATCGCATATTTGTAATTTCTTTCACTACATTTTTCAACACATTTGTTCATTTGTCCCAACCTTTTCAACAAACCAATCATCAATGTTGTTCCACAAAACCCATATGAGCTCTCTGATTGCTTACGAACATGCTACTTTTCTTTCTGCGAACTCAAACTATCATGGGTATGCCTCTAATTATAAGAAAACTTTTTTGGGTTTGTTTATCAATGCAGCTTAACGAGTTTAAATGTTAAATTGTTTTGTTCCCCATTCCTCATGAATTATTCATTCTTGCACCAAGTTATTTTCTTTTTCTTTCATCGCCAATTTCATTCCATGCTTCTCGTCCTTCTCACATCTGCCATCGTTATACTCGTCGGCCTATCCTTTCCCGTCCTTATCTGGTTCCATTCTCAAACTGAGCCCCAACGCGATTTGGTCGGTTTCCCAACTTTTTTTATTCCCAGGTTTTTTTTCCAGCATTTTTTACATAAGGGCATAAAGGGAATTTTATCTCAAGTTCCCACTTAATCCACCCCAAATTCTTCATACCAAACATTTTATTTCTAGTCAACTTAAGTTCTATTCCCATGCCAACCAAACAGTTCTATTTTTTTAAGTTCCCTCCTATCTTCCCTTTCCTTCCTTTCCCTTTTTTAAGTTCCCTTCCCTCATTAAATATTATAGGATTTCTTTGGATAAATTGAAAGGTTAAATGGCTGAGGATATATCTATTTCAATAGAATATAGAATTCATCCTAAAGGATAACCAACTGAAGTGAATAAAAAGGGTAAGCTTTATGGGTCGGTAAACATAATCTTAATATTGCTATTAAGATTAAAATGAGTAATGACCCGTCTCCAAATATTATAGGATTTGGACACTTGCGTTGAGCTCTTAGATAAGGAGCAGTGTTATAATAATTAGTTTTGGCCAAAGGTAACCACTTTCCACTTATTATATTATTGATATGCTTCTTATGAGTATTTCTTGAACTAATTATGAATATTTTAAATAAGAATTGCCTTGTGGAACCTTATAAGTTAAATTATGAAATATATTGCAAATATTTATTGGAAAGTGAGATATTATGATATGGTTATGAGAATTGTTTAAATTCCATAATATGAATGTGAATATTTTGGAAAAATCCCCAATTGAGTTATTATGATAATTTTGGGATGGGGAGAATTGGGAGAGAATGGAAAAGTTATTTCCACAACGTGGTGAGGCCTCCATTGGTGCACAATGGTTGGCTTATTATTGTTTCACCAATTTAATGAGGGACTTGCCCACCAGAGTGATGGGCTTACGACACCTCACTAGGTTAAAGTGGGGAAAAAACCCATGGTTTGGGGCAGGTGCTCTGAGGATTTTGGCCGGTCCTCATCACTTGACCAGTGAGCTTTTGAGTAACCAGTGACATGGGTGTGACTTAGCCCATGAGTCTAGTCGGAGGAAACAAGGCGGTTCAATTGGATTGATAATAGGTATTTTGCTAATTGAGTTCAAAGAAATTTGTGACACCCAATTATGATACAAAGTAATAATGTTACAATTAATGAAAAGGATGTTGATAAATTGTTTTATTTTGGATTGCATAGTTTTAATCTACTTGGCACCTCACTAGTATATATTGGTATTCGTAATAAGTTAGACTAATGATTATAATATTTTTCCAGGTGACCATTTCCGTCTAGGTCCGTCTGGGAAGTCAACAGAAGCCTAGTCTACTTTGATCAAGTAGTGCTTGTATCTTTTTGTGTATGAATGGATGATTGTATATTGCCACACCCTAGGGGTCATTATGCATACACTGGCATATTTTGAATTTTTTAATTACCGCTTAAATCCTATTACGTATTACGTGACTACTCTAATTAATATATATGTTTATTTGGTGAATTAAATGGCTTACGTTTCACACATTGACGCCTTCTTCCTAAAGTAGGTTTAAGTCATCAATTAAATGAGCCAAGTATACACCTATATCAATCCCAAGTTGCCTTGGCCCAAAAATTAACATGAACAACATCATAAACTTACGTTTCATAACCAAGTGTGAAGGAAAGTTATAAATCATTAATATCACTGGCCACATGCTTTATGTACTACTTTGAATACCGTGTGGATTGATCCCATCATCAGCTGATAGTGCAAGGCGTAGGTTTGTTACTTCGTTCATAAAGTCAAGGCACCCATAATCAATTTTTTTCCATTGAGGAGCATCTACAGGGTGCCTAAGTGTCATTGCTTCAGTTCTTTCATCTGCATGGCATGTCAACTGCTTAACAATCTTTAGATTATTGTTCAATCACTTCAATCTCAAAATAATGGGAAAATATCATAGGACCTTCAAAGGACTTTTTCCTTTCTTCTTCTCATATCAATATGCATTGCATTTTGAGCACTTCTCTAACGTTGCATATTGATTGTGAAATAATATGCAATCGTTAGAACATGCATGCATCTTCTCATAACCAACATCAGTTATAGAGCAAAGAATTTGCTTTGTTCCATATGTCTTGTTGAGAACTTCTCTTACGTTGCATATTGATTCCGAAATGATATGTATCTTCTAGAAGCAAATCTTGCAAAAGTTCAAGCAGTACGATGAAATCAGAATCACTCAATCCATGCGAGCTTTAAAGTTGCACAATTTTAACACTGCTAGCAATCAATACAACCAACATATAATGGTTTTTCTCATCACCTTTCAACTTCTCAAATTCTTCAGGACAGTTATGAAGTACCCCTTCAACTGCATTTAGCATTTCTTAAAGACCATCATTCTCATCACACATGCTTAGGTCAAGCTCATTAGAAGCACCACTCGTGGTATGCACTCAATCACTACATGCATCATCAGTCTTACCATGCCTTGTCCATCACGTATATGTTTGATCAATTCTGTGACACACTAAATGATCTAGAAAATCAAGTGGAATAATCCACTTTCCATAACAAGATAAGCAAGGACACAAGATTTTGTTTGGATCTTTTGTATGCTTGATTGCAAATCTAATAAACTCTTTCACCCATCTATATATTCCCTTCAACACTAATCACATGACATCTATTTTCAATCCATCTATACCCTCAACCTATTTTTTAAAAAGGGTTAGTTGCTTGACTATTGGATTTACTATTCCTTTTTTCTTGTGTTATTTGTTTTAAAATAAAATCGACAACATAACATCTAAAAATTGAAGCTTTCCATGTCTTAAGCCCTCTCTTTTAATTGATAAATAATCAATGAATTACCCCCCCCCCAAAGCATCATAATAATTTCTTACAACTCATAATAAAAGAAATCATATTTGCCAACACATATCATAGGTAGACTAGAAAGCATTAAAAGCCAACAAATAGAATACAAGTGTTAAAAATAAATAATTATTTTACTTATGAAACTCATCAATGTTAACAATTACTCCAACAACTAAAAATTGTAACTACTACATATCTTCACATACAACCTATATATAATAACATTTATTTTTATCTCATTTATTTTTCAGCATATAAAAATGAGAATAATTTTTTGTTTTCAGATTTTATAATAAATTAAATATAAAATACATTGAGCAAATTAAATTATTAACTACTAATAAATTAGATTTGCAAGCTCAAAATTTTTTAAACAACAAGTACAGTGTATAGGAAGCTTGAATAAAGTAAGCTGAAACTTCAAGCACAACAATAGGTAAAAAAAAAAATAAATAATAATAATAATAATAATAATAAAGGAAAAAGACAAAGACAAAGTAGCATGCATGTTTAAACAAAAAAGAAAGAAAAAGGTGGTTAAGAAGACAATGTGTTGTAGCTTTATTTTATATATATATATATATAAAGGAAAAATGAGTGGGTACATACTTACAAGACAAATTGAAGCTATAAGGAGGAGGAAATGGGACCAAAAGGAATGAGGGAGAAGTGGGGATGGTGATGAGCAATGAAAAGAGGAAGTGGAGAAAATGTGAGAAGTGGGTGCGGATGATGTAAGTGACAAAAGAGAGGAGGGGGAGGAAATGTGGAAACCAAGAGGATAAGGGAATGTGAGTGATGAGCACATAGAAGGAGGTAGAGACCAAGAGGATAAGGGACATGGAGAAGCCAACTGGGAAATTATGAAGAATGGTTTCTAAAAAAAAAAATAAAAGATTACTTTGTGTGGCCGGCACTTACTAAGCCAAGCACCACACAAAGTGAATAGTAGATGTAACACTACCTTAAGCAAGCACCACAGTTGCTGCTATAGTTTTTTTTTTTTAAAGAAAAGGCACCTTATGTGGTGCTTGGTCAAGCAAGTGCCATATAAGGTCTACAAGTAGTTGTGGCACTTACCAGTGAAAGTTCCACAGCCTCCCAACTTTTTTTTAAAAAAAAAAATACAAAAAAAAATTGTGACACTTCTTTAAAGAAATGTCACAAAAAGTGTGCCACTATTCCCTATTTTTGTTGTAGTGCAAGTGCATACAGAGTGAATTAATTATAGAACAAAACGAAAATAAAAACCTAACATAGTATATTAAAATCAATTTTGTATATAGAGAAAACTCAAATGTTAAGAGAGATCGAAGTAGAGTAAACTCGAGTTTGTAATGAGTTATAATCGAGTTTAACCCATCCAAGGAGCAATGCATAGTCTGAAAATAAAGTGTAACAGCTTGTGAAGACAATTCTAATGTAAACTTCCAGAGGACAATGCTATCTCAATTTAACTCCAAATTGAACAAATGGTCCCGTTTTTGGAAATGCTCTAAGTCTAATTTCTAATGCAATACGACTCATTCCAAAACTCATTGTACTCTGGAATTTATGATCTAAAGATTGAGCAAAGGTCAACAACTTTTTCTATAGTATTTCAATTTTCAACATCGTATTTCAAAAATTCATATCCTTAAAAAACACTTTAATTGAGACGTGTCTTTGAAAAGCTTATTGAGCCTACTTTTATATGAATCAAGTTTCACATCAATTGATAAAAGGTCAAAGCTGAAATATGAAAAAGGCCCTTACTAAAGTGAATAAACGAAAACGAGTTTCAAAGAGATGTAAAATTGAGTTTGAGGGTTTAAATCATTGTATTGTCACAGTGAAAAAAAAAAACTTTTTGAAAACATAAACTTAAGTATATATACTAGAACAATTGCAAACACGGATTAGTGGTCTTCCTATACCTCTATAAATAGGATGTGCCTCACCCCTACCATTAAGCTATCTAGCAATCTCTCTTCTCTCCTTCCATTTTTCTTATTATGGTGATCTGCTATGCCAATTCTGTTTAGGCTCTGGTATTCTAACTATTGTGCGGGCATTATTATGTTCGAATTATGAAGCATTGGATCTTTGATCGGATCTGTACTCCTTGTCTACCTTCTCTGGACCCCTCAATAATCCTAATATACAGAACAAATTTGACAGGCCATATTCCTATCCAACCAACAGAGTTGTACTCCTTGTCTACCTTATTTGGACCTCTCAATAATATATGTGGGATATATAATACCTGACATGAAAAATAAAGTAGTTATAAAGGAAACCCTTTTCTACTTGTACAACATAATTGCTTATCTGTTGATTTTAAATTAGCAGGGTTATCATGCAGAAGATAATCACCTTCTTATTTAATCTTAAGAAGGAAATATTTTAAATTTCATAATTCATTTGGATTTCTCAAGGATCCATTGATAGGTGAAATCCCTACACAAATTGGATACTTAAAACTATTTATACATTAAATTTGTTAAACAATTATTTAAAAGGGCTTATTGCAAAATCCTTTTCCAACCTTAAGCACATAGAAAGGCTTGATCTTTCACACAACAAATTGATCAGCCACATTCCTATGCAACAAAATTAATTGTACTCTCTTACCAAAAAAAAAAAATTAATTGTACTCCATATCTAACTTTTCTATGGCTTATAATAATCTATCTGGAATGTCACCTAACATAAAACAAAGTAGATCAATTTTCAACATTTGGATTGTAACCCCTTACTCTAGGAACATCTAAGAGAGGTGTTTAGATAATTGCAAACCATTAATGGCCCATTCAATAATATAAAAAGATGAGTTTTTACTCTCTTTTTTTAAGAACCTGAAAATCCTTAGCCAACTTGTATCAAGTCTAAACATAGTGGTTCAAATTCACTCTTAAACCTTTTAGTCCCCAAATAAGTTCTAGGTTCTTTTCTATTAACTTGACCCTTCACATTTGTACTTTCATAACTTTATAGCTACTTCACCAAAGGTATTAAATTACTCGCCATTTTTAAAACACATATCTTGTAAGTTTGGTCATGTAAATATCTTAGGACGTAATGAAGTAATTGCCCGAGCTTATAAACATATTAGCTACTAATCAAGCATATTTTAACATCTACTATAACTATACAAATACCTTTGCCATCACCGTAGATAACGCTTATCTTTAGGTTACCGTAGCCTTAGCTTTCCTCTTTAATTATAGAGGCATTTACTTGCCAAAATAACCAAAACACACACACACACACACACATTATAACTTTTTCAACTCCAAGGAAATCTCAGTAGTAACTACTTGTCATCATGTTAATCATACAAGGTTAATAACTAAGCATGTAAAAAACAAGCCATAGAAAACAAGACCTTATGAGTAACTAAGCTAAAAAGTTAACTGGTACACATATATCTTATTGATAATTGAACTGAATAACTAACTAGTGTACAATCTCTTGTAGATAGATAAACTATATAAATAAATGGTGCACATACATTTTACAAATAGATAAAACAAATAAATAACTCATGCACATACTAGGCAGATAACTGCTCTGCTAATCTATCTGTTGCACATAGCCATGGCAAATATTTATGCACGGATAATTTACATGTTCTCATGCTCAACAACAGCAAATTGGCACAAACAAACATGGGAAACCAATGCACAATAAAATGAGAGGAAAAGAGTTACTACCTTTTGCTCTTTCTTCCATATTACTTTCTCCTTGTTTTTCTATGATAATTTCTTGGTGGGCTTGGGCAAATGTCAAAAACTATCATTTAGGAATAGGTATAAGGGTAGATTAACACTTATTCCATCTATAATTTATAACTAGACTGTTTATTCTTAAAATTCTGATTTAAACAAACTCTACCCTTATTTAAAAGTGGTTGGCCATCTTGAAAAACTTGTATTCATATTTTGTTTAGGGAATTTGGAATGTCCTACCACTCCTTAATTTGCACAATTTGATACTACACACACACACACCACTTTATATATATATATAATATATATATATATATATAAACATTTAGAGACGACAAGTAGAACGTTGGATAAAGTCCAGCTGCCAAAGATTCAATCATTTAATCATTCCTATGCATGCTTTAACACTTGAGTCACTAGCTCGTCATTTAAGAACCTAGAAAAGCAATAATGATCAGTTTTTACCTTTATAGATTTTCCAAACAACAACACAAGATAAGTTTTAAAATATTTCATTTTTCAAGAATCATCACGACAACGCAGAAAATTCGAGCTTTGTGAGAAACTTACATCTGCAAGGTTCTAATCAAATTTCAGCTTTAAAATGCTAACTTCCATAAGGAATCATATATCACTTATTATACATGCTTCCTAACATTCATTATACCTTGAAACATCATATGATAAGCTTAAAACCATATTCTAGTCTCAAGATTTGAACCTACACATATTTCAACACCTCCATGCACATAATAACGAACCATCTTTTAACCTTCAAAAGACTTCATACATACATATCATTGAAAACCCCTCGTTGCCTTAATAGTTTGTTATGTTTATTGATGTAGAATAGAGAAATAGGTGTAGAAAAGAGATACAAAACACAAGAAATAGAGTAGAAGAGATGGAGAAGAGAGCTCCTTGAGACTCTCATGCAATGTATTATTGCAATGCCATGTCAAATCTAAAATCTGATTGTACAATTGGGTGATTGGGCTATTTATAAAAATATAGCCTCCCTCTAGTCCTAACTAATGTCTAGTTTATGGTTTATGACTAATTACCCTACTAACTATCTAGCTTACAATTAGGTCTCTAGGTCTATCTTACAATTAGGTCTCTAAATACATATTATTATCTTTACATATCAATACCCACTCCCCAAAATATCCTTGCCCTCAAGGATGATGGACTACGTACATACCATAAATCTGAACCTCAAAACAAAATTACAAAACTGAAACAACAAAAACTTTAGCCTAAGCTGTAAAATTCTGGACCTTTTGCCGCTACACTCTTCATGTCTTCCCCTTTCCAATTATATAATAGAACAGTTGTGAGCTTTCAAGGGTCCCACCATGTGCAATATAAATGATACTTGTTGCCTTTTCTGAATGAAGCAGACTCCAAGCTATTATCCACTGTATATTGGAGAAAACTAGCACCAAGAAGCATCTCGACTAACCCTTCTCAGCTTGCCACGTTACTCTTTCAATTTGTGTAGACTCACGAAATGAAGAGGGAACAACAAATAGAGACAATGATGAAGCACAAGAGCCCTGTGGCAGCAAAGCTTCAAGGTGTACTTCTTGAGTCTAATTCTGTTTTAGACAAGCGGAAGTGTCTTGTTCTGCTATTTCATATTCGATTGAAGTTGGATGGGGGTCGCCAAGAATATCAATATTGAACATGTTGCCACATCAATAAACAACATCGAATGCTTTATGGTCAACAAGGCTTTCTTCTTGAACTGTAGAGTCCTTTCTTGCTTTCTCTACTTTCTTAGCTTGCCTCTGTAGATCTAATTCTTCAAGCAAAAGCACGAGCCCCACGCATGGTTCTTGGTTGAAAGAATTCGACTGAGTCATGAATTTCATCTTTCAATCCATTCACATATGCTACAATAAGGTCTTCTTCAATTTGGAGCTGGAATCTTGTGACAACATCATAAAAAATTTCATTATACTCCTTCACATTGCCAAGCTGCTGAGGCCTCCACTGACTACCATTATTTGCTTGCATTGCCAATACAAACGCTCTTAATTCATCTCTCAAGCCCCACACCATATCTTGCAATTCATCCATGGTTCTTGTTATTCTTGATCTTATTTGTACCATCCACCCACCATGACTTCAAGAATAACAGAAGGAAAGAGAACCGTAGTCCAAAAAATAGAGAGATACAAAAACCAAGAATTGAAGATGACAGACCAAGAAACCAAGAAAAGTCCAAAACTAGAATTGAACGAACAGAACCAAAGTCAAAGAACAGGAAGATCCAAAAAAAAAAAAAAAAGAATAGAAACAGAAGATGACAGAACCTGAGACCGCCCAGACAACAACATTCAAGAATCGAGAGAACAAAAAGAGGTAAGAATAGCACTAGTAAGCCAACAACAAGAACTACAAATCTTTATGGTTGCAAGATGACAGATGATAGAAAATAGTCACAGAATTGACCACGACATAATCAAAAAATGGGAAAATTTAAGCTAGAACTGCCAAGAACAAGACAAGCCCAAAAACATATCAAAGGGGTTTAGAAAGAACAGAATTTACAGTAAAGAAGTAGCCAAGGAAGAAATACTCTGATACCACTGTTATGTTTATTGATGTAGAATAGAGAAATAGGTGTAGAAAAGAGATACAAAACACAAGAAATAAAGTAGAAGAAGAGATGGAGAAGAGAGCTCCTTGAGACTCTTGCACAACGTATTATCGCATTGCCATGTCAAATCTGAAATCTGATTGTACAATTGGAAAATTAGGCTATTTATAACATTATAGCCTCCCTCAAGTCCTAACTAATGCCTAGTCTATGATTTATGATTAATTACCCCACTAACTATCTTATTTACAATTAGGTCCCTAGGTCTATCTTACAATTAGGTCCCTAAATGCATATTATTATCTTTACATATCATAGTCCTTACTCTAGAAAGTTTCCCAGCTTTGTAGAAATCCTTTAAATCATTATGCTATCGTCAACTTATACTCTTCAAACCATCTAAATAACAACACTATATATTCTGAAAAATATTTTCAGCAACCCTACTTGCCAATATAAAATCATATAACCTATAAATTTTCAATGAACTTCGAAAAATCATAACTCAATCTAGTTTAAAGCTCTTTCAATCCTCTACAAAGGAAAAATACCATTCGACATCCAATCTTAGACTTAATTTCATAATTTCACAGTGAATGTTCATTGTTCATTTGGTAAAACAGGATTTTTCTAGTTTTCCTGTGTAAACTATGAAAATTCATAGCTTTCAAGGTACACATCCAATATTGTGTTCTATGACTTATTTTAAAACTTAAGATATGTTCTAAATTCTCAACAAATTTCAGACATAAGAGTAATAGTGCTCCAATATGATATTTACAGATTTTAGCACCCAAAACTTAATCAGCTTAAATCCCTTTTTCTTAAAACTTGCCAATTCACATGAATACACTTTTAACACATGAAAAGTCATCAACACAGTCACGCATAAATATGTGTGTTCATATGTATTATATTCACAAAGATTTGGCTCCTTCATGGCTCTTCTTTATGGGTGGTGTGACCTTATATTGAAGTCTGGAGAAATTTCTAGATTCAATGACAAAGTCAAACCACTCAGTCACTCATATTTCTGCCTATCAGCCATAAAGTTATTAAATAATGCCTCAAAACCAAACAGCATCAACAAACATAAACTAATCAAAGAACACTTATATCATTCACTCTTAATCATTTATAACTCCTCTTATCTTTTCATTAGAGAAACAGAAGACATACCCAAGAAAACAGAGTGTTTAATTCGGCCATAACAAAAACCGAACCAAACAAATACATGCAACCCCAATAATCATGATTACAGGCTTTAATCTATCTTTAGCCACCACTAAATACCCTTAATCGTTGATCTATTCACGTTACACCTAAGATTCATGCACTCCTCCCAATTAGAAACCACTCAATCAAAGAAATAAAAAAATTGGAAGAGGCTTAGGATGCCTACCTAGAAATTGTTGCGTGTGGGATCCTGCCTCTCTTCCAGCCTCTTCCTCTTTGATGGTCTCTACTTCTCCTCTTGGCCTCTTTCTTGTTTCCTCTCTTCCTCTCACCAAATTTCTGAGGCTCAACGAAATAACCGAGCAATAAGATCATTTGTGGTGCTTCACGGGATGATATTCAATTGCTTGTGGGACCCACTAACTCAGTAAACCCATTTTAAGCATTTTTCTTCTATTTTCTTGGCGTAAGTCTAAAATATCTTCTTCAACTCTAACCATATTTCACACCCTTCACTCACTAAATTGAGTTTAGACTTGGCCCAAATTCAGTTTTGGGGTTGGGATAGTGAATTTACCATTTTACCTCTCTCTATTAGTGCCAAAATTCCCAAATAAATTATAAAACTAATCCTTGAAATTGTTTAAGAATTTTCTTCCTTAATTAGCTTCTTTAAACTGTAATATGATTCTCTAAAATGTTTATGCTAAAAGATAACCACTAACTATTTTTCTTAAATTATTCCAAGAAAATAGGCCCTTAATCCCTAAAAATACCTTTTGATCAAATAAATAATTTTTGAGGCTTTTTAATTTTTAGATAATATCCCCATGTCTCAAATATGCCTTGTGAATCCAATCTCGAACTTTTGGGATGTTATCAAATAGTTATGAAGGCAACTTTTCTATGTACTCCCCTGTACAACATAATTGCTCATTTATTTATCCACATCGGTTAAAGAAGTTAAGAAAAAACAAGCAATGAGAGGCCTGTAGGAGAATTGTAGTAGGAAATGTAGTGGAGCTCATTAGATAAACCAATAAACAGACAAACAAAGTCCCCTCCTTTCCTTCAATTTCCAATCTCAAATCCTTTTGCAGAGGGTAGTCTCCACTTTCCATTATTGCATCAAAACCCATCGGAGAGTGGTGGAGTTCTTCGCTTTTACGGCAAACTCCCTAGAAACCTCAGAAAGTCGAAACCTTTCTGGCCTAAATTAACAAAGACATTAATGAAAACTAACAATTTTCAAGAATCTTGGTGTCCCAAGACCATGATTCTTTTGTGACAGCTACTAAATTAATGGTTTTGGTGAGGCGCCCTCCGGTGGTTTATGCCTTCAAGTGGTAGGTATCTGGTGTTTTGAGTTACATGCCAGGAGCTAGCGCTGACCAATACTTGTAGAAATGTTTGTCTGACCTAGCCGTAGTTATTGACTTATTGTCATCTCGAAGCAAGAAATTGAAAATATTAAAAATGTTTTGCTGCCAGGTGAACAGATGTTAAATTGTGGGCCCAGGATTTGTTGATATATAAGTTACAAACTTATAAGTTACAAAAATTTATATTATTGAAATACCCCTTAATTTTAAAGTCAAAGTATGTTCATGCCTTTCCAATGCCCCTTTGTTGCCCTTCAAATTTTCCCAACAATAAAAATGTTTTTTTTTCCTTTTCATCATTAGATTTTATACAAAATAAGTTACATAAAATTTGAGAAAATAAAAAATTGCACTATTTTTATCCATAAAATATCAACATGTTATTCATTTTTTTTGTAGAGTTTAATAATCCACAAAAACAAGAAGAAGAAAAATTTGGGGAAAATGGGGGGCAGCATGGGGTAGTAGGCAACCCCTCCCAATAGGATCGAGACTTTAGAATAGTTAAAGTAAAGGTACATAACAACTCTAAAATTATGAAATTAATCAATGCATTGTTCGATTATATTTTCTGTTTGCATAGTTTTATAAATTTTTTCAAAACAATTTTGTGGAAAAGAAATAAAACAAATATGCTTAGATGATTGCTCTAAAAAAATTAAATTTGAAAACAAAAAAACCTTTTTTGGAAGAACTGTCTTTAAAATGAACTAGGAGAGTACTGAGAAAAGACCAGAGATAGAGCTGCAAGTGCAGTGACGACAGACAGCTGAGAGTCGAAGGGCGGAGAGACAATATAAAATGAAGGTGAGTAATTGAGAAGGAATTGAGAGTATGAAAGACAAAGGAAAAAGTGTCGTATCCTGGATTTTAATCTTAGAAGTTCCAAAAATAGGAAAATTTAGTGTGGCCTGAACTATATAATGGGCTTGCACCACTACAGAGACCGGTGAAATTATTATACGGGAAGGTTACAAAAAAGATGTCACATTGTACAGAGACCAAGAAGTAGATTGCACAACAAAAAGAAGATATGAATCTTACAAAGGAAATATTTTAAATTTCATGTCTGGTTTGGAGTTCTCAAAGAATCAATTGACAAGTGAAATCTCTTCACTAATCGGATGCCTAAACATTATTCATATGGTAAATTTGTCAAAAAATCATTTGAAAGGGCCTATTATAGAAACCTTTTCCAATCTTAAGCAAATAGAAAGCTTGATCTTTTACACAACAAATTGACACTTGTGTACTCCTTGCCTGTCTTTTCTGTGGCATATAATAATCTATCTAGAATGACAACTGACATGAAAAATCAATTTCAACTTTTGGATCAAGTAGTTATGAAGGGAACCCTTTTCTATGTGGTCTATATCTGCAGCAAAATTGCTCATCTTTTGATAAATCAATAGTAGGCAAAAATAAGCAACCTTATCATTTTGATGTAGATGAGTTTCAAGGCGCTTTCTTATGGAGTTTTGCTGGAGCAGTTGGGGTCACTTTCTTTGGTGTCATCTTCTTTCTTTATTTCAATTATTACTTTAATAATTACAGGTTTGAAAGAAAATTAGCATGTTATTTATATGGGTAGAAGTTAAAAAGGAAAAAAGAACTTTAGTTCATGAGACTATAATCAAGAAACTTTCAAGTGAGAATATGTTCTCTACAATTACAATATTGAAATATATCTGATTTAGTTTTCACTACTCATCATGACTAGAGTAAACTCCCCAGCATTACAAGGTATATATCAAGATTTCTACGCAGTCGGCTTAGAGGTTATAAGGTTGTAAAATGATATGTTATATTATATTATATTGATTGTATTACTTAGAAATTGAGTAAGCGGTTACTACTAGACACTAACTGTCAGTTTATATGTGGATACTTTTGTTTTAAATACTCCATTAGGGTATTATTTTATCCTTTGTACATGCTTCAGTAAGTTCATTTTCTAAAAGACACATAAGAACTACTTGACTCTTACAAATACTCAAATATACACAACAAATTGACAGGTCATATTTCTATACAACTTTACTCCTTGTTTGTCCCCTCTGGATCTCACATTAATCCATCTAGGATGGTACCCGACATGAAAAATCTAGCTATAAAGGAACCCTTTTCTATGTGATCCACTTCCGCAACATACTTGCTCATCTATTGATAAATTAGTAGGGTGAAGTATATAAGCTTATTTCTGCAATTACAATAATTTGGAAGATCAATTTTCAAGTTAATTGTATGTGTTTTTTTTTTTTTGCCAGAAAATTTATTTGTAAGTGTAGAGCTAAGAAAGAAATCCTCTGTTATCATGAGAATTTGATCATGTAATTCATATGGTCGGCCTATTGGTTACTCCTATAATCTACATTGTAGTACAATTTATTAGATATATGAAAAAGCATTTTATCTGTATTGTCATTGCAATGAATATGTCTATGAAAGTAACATGTGTTAGTTCTCTATGTGTTTTGATGATAACAGACCATTGTAAGCTAAAAAGGTTTTTATTGTTAATAAAGTTCAAACATGCTTAAAAATGGTTAAAACTGATTTAAATCTTATGATATAAGTTAAACTCGAGTTTAGTTTTGATAAACTCAAGTTTACACTTAATAGAAAGCAAAACAAGCATTTTGAACTAAGGCAAACTCGAGCCTAACTTAATAGACTCGAGCCTGCTCGTGACAGAGAGCAGGTTTCATGTTTATAACTAAGGCAGACTCAAGCCTGTTATGGTAAACTCGAGCTTACGTCTTACAGAGAGCAAATTAAGTTATTGACTCTCAATTAGACTCGAGCCTACCTAAATAAACTTGAACATGTGCCTTACAGAAAGCATGTCGCATTTTTCACTTGAGCATGCATTTCTTAACTCAAGCCTAAGTCTTACATAGAGCTCTTCAAACAAACTTTCATGTGAATAGACTCGACCCTATGAAGCTATACTAGAGCCTGCCAAGATTTACTCAAAAATAGGTTCAAGCATAACTTTGTTAACTCAAGCCTATTTTAGATTGAAAGAAGTCTCAAAAGTGTTTGGCTGAAGTAAACTCGCGCCTAACACTTACAGACTCGAGTTTGGCTCAGACAGAAAGCTATCAAAATTTCATATCCCGATTAGACTCGAGCCCGTATAGCCAAACTCAAGCCTATGCCTTTGGACTTAAGCTTATTTTCATTCCAAACAGTTCCAAACTCGAGCCTATCACTAATAGACTCGAGTTTGTGCACTCTTTCAATATGATTTCAAAAACTCATCACGATAAACTCTGATCTCTAAAGGATAAACTCAAGCTTACTTATCTTATGCTTGAGAGTTCATGAACAAACTCGAGCCTACTGAAATTAGACTCGAGCCTAACAAATCCCTGTTTCACTCTTCGCGTTTTTTCATCTTTCTGATTCACTCTCATGATCTGTTTTGCTCTTAAATGAAATTATGAATTATCATATATATGTTTGATAAGTTTGTTCATGAGTTACAGGCTATGTTAACACATTTCAAGCTTCAGATTACAACAAATCAGATCTAGGTTAAGAGCATTTAATGCAAAACCAAAAACCAGGCTGAAACTTCTCCTTTATCCCAATGGTTCAGCACAGACCATTATGGATCAACTAAATCACTCTCCAACAGTCAAATAAAGGTTATGGAATAACAGAATATCTGGAAGACCATCTGCATCAACGAATTCCAAGATTCCAGCTAAGAATTGAAATAATAGAGGAAAATATGCAACAATCATTTTCCGGATTTACAACTGAACGTTAGAGAAGAAAATGCAATGGCTAGTTCCACTAGTTAGCCTATAAATACCCATGAAGACACAGAGCAAGACACACAGCTGAATCACAACTGATTGTATTTCTGATTTCTTGCTTTGTTGTGCGAAAATATTTTCTGAACTTCAGTGTTTAAGCTTATTTACTCTTTAAGAGAGTGTGATTTCGAAAATCATTTCTGATTACTTGTTTTGTGAGAACTAAAGGTCGTGGAACCGATGAGTTGGGTTGTTTAATTACAAAGTGTAAGGGGGAGCAAGTCCTAGGTGAATAGGATTGCATGTGGTTTACATTGTTGTAATTAAAGTCTATTGAACTACTGGAAATACCCAGAAGTTATCTGGGGAGTAGACATAGGTTGAGTTTAAGACCGAACCAGTATAAATCCTTTGTGTCCAGCTTTTCTTCTCTTACTCTTTTGTTATCTTTTTTTCAAGTTTTGAAAAAGAATTCAGACATCTTTCAAAAAGAATTTTTGAAATCCCCAATTCACCCCCCTCTTGGTGATTTCTTCCATTTTCAACATGGACATGAATAGCAATTGTATTATTAACTTTCAATTCAGCATCCAGTAACTATATTGTTAATTGTATGGTTTACCGCCGCGAAGGACTCTGGTACATTTCTGGCATTTCTTTAGTCCATGTGTATAATGTATTGTGTCCTCAAGTGTTATTTCCAAAATTTATCTAGAATTACTAAAATATCTTGCAATGAAATTCAACTCACTATAAATCTATAATGCCTTGTATTTGGATAATTACAGAGTATTACATTTTTACTCTTTTATCACTAATTCGTGCAATTACTATTAATCCATCATTAATCATAAAAAATGAAATTAAGGCCTCATATACAAGCTAAAATGCCTATATAATGCATGCATTAGTGTAGTTATTATTATTTTGGTTTCTTGTTAACTATTTGTGGGCTGTTTGTATATGTGTTTAATTAAGTATAATAAGTTAAATTTATTTGATGGAATGTATCTAACCTCCATAGGCATGAGTATGAGAACCAAGCACAAGTCAAGGTAAGTGTTATGTTAAAAGCAATACTAAAATGTATGCAGTAGATGATTAGCTAAATGATTTTTCATTTACAAGCCGTGATTTGCAAGTGATGTTTGACGAGGCAAATGTATGAATGAGACCCAAAAATCTTGCAGTGTTATAGTAACATACAGAGCTTTAAAAGGAGTTCTAATTCACAATATTTAGGCATGTACATAGCAAGATATGATTTTTCAAAGTTGTGTTAGATATTTGAAAAATTTTCTGCAAATTGCTTGTACCGAATTTTGATATTTGGGTGTTTTTTTGAACAAAATGGATTAGAGGTGAACCAAGGCCTTATTTTTCTCTCAAAGATCCTTGCTAGATCTTGAAATAGAGTTTTGAACCACTATTTTTGTAGTTAAATTGATTTGGTTATTAATTTGTGACGTTTCAAGAAAATTCATTGTTCAAGTACTCCAGTCTGAAGAAGTTGTTCTTAATTGTTGGTCTTTTATAAGGTACTAATTGGGTCACATGTTGTTCTTAGATTGCTTAACAACTCTGATATGTGACCTAGAGTAAGATGTGACATAAGTAATCAAAACAAGATTGTCTCACTTGATGAGTTGATATATAATCGAAAGTTAAAGCATTTGAATCATTTGCAATTGTTTTAGGACATCCATCTCTCTTACGTTCAACTTAAACAATTCGCTATTTATAGATGGAGAAAGCTTATGGGTTTTGTAATGGACTATCTTGAAGAAATCCAACTTCCATTAAAGATCAAGGAGGTTATCCACCCTATATTTCTTCTTGGTCATTGTAAATTCTTTGGCAAGGTGGTAAAACATACATATTCATGTCTCTTGTGGTCTTTGACAGGGAGAACCACTCTCCCCCTATCTCTTTGAGATGTGCATGGAAAAGTTGGCACACTTTATTTAGAAGGAAACGATTGAAGGATGTTGGAGACCTATAAAAGTAAGTAAGTATGGCCCTCCTTTCTCTCATTAATTCTTTGTTAATGATCTATTGATATTTGTAGAGGCAAGTTTAGAACAGGTGCCGACAATTGACACAACAAAAACACTGATATTTTGTAGAGGTTAAAATGACATATTTGTAAAGGCTTTAAATGCTACAAATGATAGTAGAAGTGGTTCAAAGAATCGCTATAAAATACACCGTTGCAAAATATTTTGTAGCAATTTTTCAAAACCACTACTCATGTAATAAAATGCTACTATAGTGGTTTTACATCACCACTATAAGATGCGATCGAGATAACACATTTTAAAAATAATGGTGTCAAACTTTTTTAGTGGTTATACAACCACTACAAATATTGGTAAAATTTCAATAATTGCGACAAAATTTTTAATTAAAATTTATAGTGGTTTTAAAACCGCTACAAAATATTGCAAAATTGAAAAAAAAAACCATAATTTGAGTCCATTGTTACAATATTTTATTATTTATATGACAAATTAAATGACAATAGTTAATTTTTGAAATAATGACTAACTTCAGTTAGATAAGTATAAATATTATGTAGGTATAATACTGAGAATATGTAGATTGTAACACCCGACCTTTAGGGCCTCTTATCTAACAGAGTTATCGCGCACATGCATCATAATGATTTGGACGACTTAAATTGCGGAATAAAACTTTCATAAATAACTTAGTTTGAAAAAATGAGGATAAATTCTGTCGAGTGCGGTATCTATCTCGTAAGGGAATTTAATACAATATTCCAAAATGATAAATGGATTAATACAATCCAAATAAAATACGCTATCGTAAAAGTCCCTTCTCCTTACAATTGCAACTTGCCTCTTGATCCCAATCTACTACCTATCTCTTTGATATGGTTTGGAGTTCAAATAAATGAACCCTAGGGTAACAATTAATCTTATATGCAAGCATGAAGCGTTAATGACCACATAGCACATGTTAAGCACATATCAACTAGCAATAAAATAAGTTGCACCGTTGCTGCAGTTAACGGTCAAGGACCACAGCCCTGCAAGACACGCAACCCTGTTTGTAGAACATGCAGCTCTACGGGACACATAGCCCCAATCCATAGCTAGGATTTATACATGAAATTATCTAGCAGACATGGCTAATCATACAAGAACACAATCATACAGGCTAATAAGATAACAGTTACACACCTTAGTCTTGAGTCTATAAGTCTCACTTGCAAGTGCTGGGATCAGCAGCGGTGCTACGGAATGCCAATAAATGTTTATCATTGACATTAGTAACTTCAAGCATCGCAAAGGACCTAATTACGTGACTTAATAATAATACCTTTTTTATAAGTCCAAGGTAGAGTTTGTCCGAAGTAAGGTTTGTTTGTTCATGTGCTAAGTTGTCGTTGCTGGGATAGAGTCTGTCTAGGATCTAGGATGAGTTTGCCCGGGATAGAGTTTCTCTAGGATCTGGGATGGAGTTTGTTCGTTGTGGTTGATGTGTTGAGTTGGTGTTGTCCAGGATCCGAGATAGAGTTGTGTGTTGTCCAGGATCTGGGATGGAGTTTGTGTGTTGTAGTTGATGTGCGTAGTTGTTGTTGTTGTTCGAGATAGAGTTTGTCTAGGATTTGGGATGTAGTTGTGCATTGTGGTTGATGTGTTGAATTGTGGTTGTTGGGATGGAGTTTGTATGGGATCCAGGATGTAGTTGTGTGTTGTCCGGGATCTAGGATAGAGTTGTATAGGCTGAGGTGATAACAAGTTATGAGGTGATATCGGAGTCATTTCCTATTGGTTTCCAATGTGCAAGTAAACATACTACCCAAGCTTTCTTTCCCCTTACCATGCATAAATAACATTGATAAATGCATTTTAGAAACACAAATCTATCTCTCTTTCGTCCCAGCCCCAAATTTATAGTTTTATGAAAAAGAAAAGTCTTAACACTTGGTTTCTACCATTTCCTTTTTAGCATAACTTCCTGGGTTGGTTCTTACGGTTTATAACTCAAAGCTCCATAAAAATAACTGCTAGAAACTGAAAAGAAGAGAGGAGGAATGATTACCTTTAACTTGCTAGTCTTCACGTTGTGATCTTCATTGGATTCTCACTTTCTCGTCCTTGACGCAAATCTCCAGAAATTGATCATAGTAGAGTCTCCTCCTTCCTCTCTCTCTTTTCCTCTTTCTATTTTTCTGTCTCAATTCTTGGTTGTAGAAGAGTGAATGAAATGCTAGGAACAATCCTTATATAGGCTTAAGGGTCCCTTTAGCTAAAAACATGTCAGAGGCAAAAGGGTGCTAATTTCAAGAGGTTTGGTAGGGAAATCTGAAGAAGTATGGTGTTGCTGGTCTTGCATACTCAAAAAGTGAGTAAATCACGCTAATGAGGCATGGCTAAGGGGATTAATTTACTGGCAATTCTCTCTCTCTTTGCTGAATTTCGTGGTTGACTTAACTTGGTTATTAAAATAATTATGTTAGGCATTCCTAGTAGGCGGAATTAGGTTGGAGCAATTTGAATACTTATATAACTTCATTTGTCCTAAAATAAGCTTTAACTTCCAATATAATTATTCTTGGCCAAAATTCATAATACATCTTCATATATTATTTCAACTTTTAAAATCCCAAAAATTCAGGATATTACATAGATAATAATGACTTATTAATTGTGTTGCCCATTAAATTATATTTGATTATGGAAATAATGTTTATTATGATAGAAGGAATGTTGAGGAAATGTTCTTAAAATATTAAAATCAAAGATTTTTTAAAAACAATTTACCATATTTGATGAGCTTGCTCAACACTTAACCTGTTCAAAAAAAAAAAACCTTTATAGATGAGAGAAAACAAGAGAGAAGGGGATGAGAAAAAATGAATGAGTTTGTGAAATGAAGTGTGGTGGGGGTAGTTATAAGGATCTGTGTAACTTTTGAAGGGATTGATATAACATATTTTGTAGCATATTTTGCTTGTTTTGTAGCGGTTATGAAATTGCTACAAAAATTTGTTGGTATTTTTTAAAAAAATTCAAAATTTCACATTTCGTTTTGTAGCGGTTATAAAACTGCTACAAATTAATGAACGTTTGTCAGAATTTGAAATATTCAAATTTCAATATCACACCTTGTAACGGTTATTTGCTAAAAACCACTACACTATTTTATGACTAGTAGCGGGTTTAAAATATTTAAATTTCAAAAATACACACTTTGTAGCAATTTATTTATTATAGCCGCTACAAACTTCATGACCTTTGGTAGGATTTGAAATATTCAAATTTCAATATCACACTTTATAGTGGTTTCTATACAAAAACTGATATAAGTTTAGAAAATATGAATATTTGTAGCGGTTGTTTAGCTAAACCACTACAAATATAAACATATTATTTTTAAAAAATAAATTACACTTTATAGCGGTTTCTAGGAAGAAACTGCTATAAATTGTTTATTTATTTATTATTTTGTATAACTTCTGTTTGCCGACGTGTTTAAAGACTTCACATTTGTAGTGGTTTAACTAGAAAACCGCTACAAACTGTTCATATTTGCATCATTTAACCCCCCCAAAAAAAACTACCTCAACCGCCACAATTGAAGAAACCCAATCTGGTGCATTGTGAAACTTTGTAGTGGTTTCTTATAACCGTTACAAATGTGTGGACTCTTTATATTTGTAGCAATTGTTTTCATATACATGCTATAAATAAATTGTTGCTAATATCAGCCAAAAGGTGCTAAGTTAACGCCACATTTGTAGCAGTCTGTGTGAGTAAAATGCTACAAAATAACCACCACAAATTTGGCACCAAATTGGACTTATATTTAGTATCAATTATTTTGTGATAACCACTACAAATGTCGTTTACAAACCAACATGCCACTTGGCGTGAGTCATCCCAATACAAATTTGTAGCAGTTTTGGTATAAACCATTACAAATATGAGAATTTGTAGCAGTTTATTTTAATCACTACAAATTAATTGTTATGAATTAACAGTATTGGTGAGTGTAAATGCTAATTAAACCAGTTATGTGACATATCATAATAGAAAGTCAACTAGAGCAAAACCAAAGCCGCCTTTTCTAAAAATGTTAATAATAATCAAGTTGCCCAAATTAGTAATGAACTTGGTTTCTCCAAAACTACAAACCTTTGTAAACACTAGTAGGAGTACATTTGCACCATGAAAGAGTCTCTCAAGGAACATACTAGTTAATTATTGACAAAGTCAAGAGCTGTCTCAATAGCTGCAATATAAACAATCTTTCATTCACTAGACGAGGCACCCTAATTAAGTCAATTGTTAATGCTATGCCCATTTGTAACATCCCAAATTTTGGACTTTGGGAATCAAGAATTAATTGTGGAAAATTTGGGCTTAAGGAATTTTAAATATTGAGAATTTGGAATTTAAGGCATATTTTCCATTAATAAAAGGGAAGTTAGTTGGGGATAATTATAGTATTACTTATTGGAAATTAAGGTTTAATTTCCTTTGAATTATTTTGAGAAAAGAATAAATTCAAGGAATATTTGTAAGTGATAATTTTTGGGCCTAAATATTTTATGGCCTAGGAAAAGAATTAATTGGGGAAGAAAAATCCTTATCTAAAATTAAGGATTTATTTCTAACAATTATCCCATATTTGCAATTAAATAAGTCAAGGACCTAATTGCAGATAAGAATCTTGAAAAGGATAAACAGGTATTTAAAATCTGGGCCTCATAATACAATATTCTCCATAACACATGGAAGGAATGAAACCAGTGAAACTCTGAAACAGAAAACAAACAAATGGATCTAATATGTTCAGCCCAGATCCGACGAGCATAAGGACCAGAAAACCCATTTGAACTTCAGCCCATATCATAATTAAAGCGCAAAGCAACACGTCTTAGGTCCAGCTGTCAGCATGCATGCGAGATCATTGACCCATGTGTATCCATTCTCGCCTGGACCTTGGCTATTATATAAGTGATTCATGATCCCAACTCTCCCATTTTCCTTTCGGCCAGTCACAGCAAAAACGCAGAGAAAGGGAAGGAAGAGAGAAAGCCCGAGAGTGGAGAAGAGAGGAAGTGAGAATAGAAGTAAAGCTGAAGCAAGACTTCATATCCCCTGTTTTTCATCGGTGAAACAGAGGAGATCAATAACTTTTCTCATCTTTCAACATGGTCCAGCCAAGGTGAGTTTCACGTTTCCCTTCCTTTTAGTTCCGCTAGCTTGCGATCAGATATAATCCTTTGTGGGGAAAACCAAGTTAAGTTGCTGAAAACTGAATCTTAAAACTAAACTATATATGAATAAAACTTGTTATCGGGTTTCTTGGCTTTTAGTGTATAAGTGAGGCTAACCACGAAATGCTAAGGGAAGTGAAAGAGAAGAGAATAAAACGCTGCATGCATCTGTATGTGTAAAAAGAAGAAAAAAGAAAAAGAAAAAGAAAGGACCAGCTATATATGTATGTATGTATGTATGAACATTTTGCTGACATTGAGTTAGGTTGCTGATCCATTAGGTCTTGTTTTGCTTGGTCCTTCGGTTGTGTTTTCACGTGAAGCATACCATATAAGCCATGGTGTGTTTTCTGCGTGAGTGAACATATATGTGTGTGTGTGTGTGTGTGTGTCGTGTGTGTGTTGTGAGAAAAGGAAAGAAAGAAAAGATATATATATGTGCAGCTGTGGGTGTTTTAACGTGAGAACATATAGAAGAGATATACGTGGTTGTGTGTGTAGTGATGTAGGTGAGAAGATGGATAAATACGGCCTGTCGAAAGGAAAGAAAAAGAAACCTTGAGGAATAAATATATGTGTGTATTGGTGTGTGGCAAATGAAATGAAAGAAGAAGGATATTATAAATAATAAAAAAAAAAGGCGAAAGCATGTCACTGGAAGGGAATGAATATAAGTAAAAGTTGTTGCGTTTTTGAATGCATGCGTAGTGAATAAATATATATCTGACGTGTGTGTGTGTTTAAGAAAAAGAAGCTATGAGAGCATATATATGTTAAAAAGAAAATGGAAGATTATCTAGATATAGATGTAAGTACATGTGTGTATGTGTAGTATATATATGGGTGTTAATAATGAATGTTAATAGAAATACATGTATGACTACTAAGGAGGAGTTAATACATTCAAATTGGTAATTATAAAATTTATTTTAATGACATGTTAATTTTTATTCTTGGAAACCATGAGAAACATTAAATAAAATATTAAATCATATTTTTAAAATATTAAATCATATTTTTTAGGATGATGGACATTTATTGATTTTGATTGATGAATAAGAGGAAAATTAGTATTATTATTAGGATAATAATAATAAGAAATAATGTTATTATTATTATTTAAGAAGAAGAGATAATGACAAATAATCAATGGGGAATTATTATTATTATTATTATTGGGAATAATAATAATAATAACAACAACAATAACAATAATAATAAAATTATTACTGTTAGAGAAAAATTAAGGGAGTAATAATTATTATTAATCCTTAGACTAATTCACGTAATTAGTTTATCTGCGATTCAAATAATTGATCGACTAACAACGATGATAAACATTTTTAGGCAGACCTTAATATGTTCCTAATCCCAACAACTTCAGTGCAGAGATAAGGAATCAAGGTCAAGGTAGGTAACTTTAATCTTATAATCATGTATGTTAATGTTATGCAATTATTAGCTGATCATGTATGTTGGTTGAATTACTTGTTTATATTTTCCTGGCTATGGATTTGAGGCTGCAGTCTCATAGGGCTGTGTGTCCTAGACAAAGGCTACGGTCCTTGGCCATTAACTACGATTACGGTTATGTGTAGTTTCTTCCATGCTTTAACATGTGCTATTATGTCATTTGTATTTTCATACATGTGCATGAGATTAATTTTTACCCTGGGGTCTATTCATTTGGACTCCAACCTACATGAAAGATACAGGCACTAGTTTGGGATCAAAGGGCAAAGAGCAGCTGTAAGGGTTACAGCAGATGGAATGCCTTGGACAATTAGGATTAATTAATTTGTATTTAACGTTTATCATCCGCCTGGTTTTGGATTAATTTAATTAACATCCAATTATCGGATGAATGCGAATCGGAAAAAGTTAGACCGTATTTTCAAACTAAGCTAATTTCAAAAACTTTCATTCCACAATAAAGTCATCTAAATCTACTCGATGTATGTCGCTGCGTTAACTCTAATGAAATAACAACCCCAAAAGTCGGGCATCACACCATTTATGCCATACAAAAAGCTTACCTCCCGGATAGCACTTGTATGTTAATTGAGAGGAAAGCTCAAGACTTCTTCAAGGGTTTCTTTGAGAATCAGAGTAGGATGCATCTCATCTCTTAGGACAAAGTATCACTACTAGAAAATAATTTAAGAGCAACAAAATTTGTGAGGGAATATATTTCGACATGAACCAATTCACAAGAGTGTGAGCTAAAAGAACTAAGCAAGCTTTGAATGGGCTAAGTGCCAGAGACTTTGTCAAATCAAATGGCAATTGGATCAAAAAATCTTAATGACAATGTTACATGCACAAAATATATACTACATCTTGTTCTTCATATAACATATTGTTTATAGTGTAATTTGTATTATAAACGAGATCTTAAACTAAGGACTAGTAGTAATTAATTGTTAACAATGTTGAAACTCACTTATGAAACAAAACTGTAGTTTTGTTTTAATATTTTTTTTAATATTTGAGAATCAATTAAATTCAACTTATAACAAGGACCAAAGTGGTAAGTGTTTAGATTTTTTTTTTCAATTTTATTCTATTTCCCTTTGACGGGACATGATTTGTTTGATTGTGTAGAAATGTCAAAAGCAAATGTACTGGTTTTGAATATGAAGTTTTTTGTGTGGCCAACATTAATATTTAGCAATAGTCAAAATCGATCATAGATCCCAATCGTGAATTTTGGGGCAAGGAATCTTCCTCTTTTTCTAATATTCCACACTAAACGACTCAAAGTCTCTATCATTTATGAAGTGAAGCACTTGAGAGGGCCGGATCCTTGGGGCCTACATAAATGAAAACCAAACCGATACTTAACTGCAGATGAAAATTCTATTTTAGATTTTATATGAGAAGAATTTATTTTAGAGTTCAAATAAAGATATCAAATGATGTGAATCAGCACTGTCTCTTCAAATTTAACTTACGACTCTTCAACTTCAAGTGATTTCTTAAAATTTCCAAGTAAACCAATTCACAAGAGTGTGAGCTAAAAGAACTAAGCAAGCTTTGAATGGGCTAAGTGCCAGAGACTTTGTCAGATCAAATGGCAATTGGCTCAAAAAATCTTAATGACAAAGTCACATGCACAAAATATTTACTACATCTTGTTCTTCATATAATATATTGTTTCTAGTGTAATTTTTATTATAAACGATATCTTATACAAAGGACTAGTAGTAAATAATTGTTAACAATGTTGAAACTCATTTATGAAACAAAACTGTAGTTTTATTTTAATAATTTTTTTTAATATTTGAGAATCAATTAAATTAACCTAATAACATGGACTAGAGTGGTAAGTGTTTAGATTTTTTTATTCAATTTTATTCTATTCCCCTTTGACGGGACATGATTTGTTTGATTGTGTAGAAATGTCAAAAGCAAATGCACTGGTTTTGAATATGAAGCTTTTTGTGTGGCCAACATTAATTGTTAGCAATAGTCAAAATCGATCATAGATCCCAATCGTGAATTTTAGGGCAAGGAATCTTCCTCTTTTTCTAACATTCCAGACTAAACGACTCAAAGTCTCTGTCATTTATGAAGTGAAGCACTTGAGAGGGACGGATCCTTGGGGGCTGCATAAATTAAAACCAAACCGATACTTAACTGCAGATGAAAATTCAAATTTAGATTTTTTATGAGAAGGATTTATTTCAAAGTTCAAATAAATATATCAAATGATGTGAATCAACATCGTCTCTTCAAATTTAACTTACGACTCTTCAACTTCAAGTGATTTCTTACATTTTCCAAGTGAACCAATTCACAAGAGTGTGAGCTAAAAGAACTAAGCAAGCTTTGAATGGGCTATGTAACATCCCAAATTTTTGGGATTTGTAAATTGTAAATATTATAAGGAAAGTTATGATGGAAAATTTGGCCATAAGAGTTGTAAGATTAAGAATTGGAATTTAAGGAAATCTTTTCCTAAAATTAAGGATAAGTCGTTAGGAAATAAATCTTTGGCCCAAATGTTTTAGAGACCATATTTTGTGATAAAAAAGAAATTAATGTATAATAAATGAGGATTTGGGGACCACAACACATACACACATAATAGCTATCCTCATTCTTCCAACTTCACGTGGCAGCCAAAAGAAGCAAGGAAAATATATTGAAGCCATTGTTTTTTTTTTTTTTGATATAAAAGTGGCATAAAGCCTACATTACAAGAGTAAAAATTACAAACTAGGGGAAATTAATCCCAACTTCTCTTGGTCCACCCAAGTCCTTAAATACATAGGACAATCACCTAAAATAGCTGAATTAGAAATACCAAGCCTAGCTAAAGCATCAGCAACCCGGTTGGTCTCTCTTGGAACATGCCTCAAGATTACCTGAGAACCTGAATTTATTAGTTCCCTGATTCTAATAACTGTCAAGCTCACTGAAGTCATATCAACATCCGAAATTAGGTTGACCACCTCATCACAATCAGATTCTACAATAAACTTGCTGGACCCCAAATCTAGCGCCAAACGGATCCCCTCCAAAATGGCCCATTCCTCAACCACATTGGACTGATAGATACCAACAGATTTCATGAAACCAGCAACCCAATTTCCTGAATTATCTCTAATAACCCCCCCACAGTCTGCCTTCTCGGATCCCATAGTCATAGCTCTATCCACTTTGACCTTTAACCATCCTAAGGGAGGCCTCGACCAAGAAACATGACCCAGATCAATCAAATTAGTCTCATGGTTCACAAAAGGAGAATGAACAACATATTTATCCTAGATAGCCAAAATTACAGCCGCTGGATTACTAGATTTACTAAAATTACTATAAAAAATAAATAAGTTCCTCCACTCCCACAACTTCCAAACAGCCACTCCAAATAACAAATCCCATGAAAATCCCAATCTAAAACCTAACTGAGATTTAAGATTCATGAGCATCCAGTCACGCAGATTAGTAGAGAAAAATTCAGGTTCATACCTGGGGAGAATCAGCGAACCTCATAGCCTCCTAGCATAAGAACAATCACCAAGGACGTGAAGAATGTCTTCCTGCTCCGAATTACAAAAACTACACAAAGCAGAAGATTGAGTCCAAGAACTTCTCCACAAATTAGTGGGAAGTTTATTTAAGGAAGCTCTCCACATAAAAACTCTAATTCTTTCAGCTCCCTTCCACTTCCATATCACCTTATACAGTTTATCCCTTAGGTGAGAAGGATTAGTTTCAATTAGATAATAAGCACTCTTAATTGAAAATCTCCCATCAGCAGCAGCCCCCCAAGACATGATATCATTGCCCGAGCCTTCCCTGGGGGGCAACACAGAACGAATTCTGCTCAAACCAGCAGGACTGACCACCTCTACCAATTTCTCCATGTTCCACAAACCATCCCTAACCCAATCAGCAACTAAAGAATTTTCCTCTACTTCCATCAGAGGTCTATGATGAGCCACAAATGTACCATGTGTTAAGGCACAATTTGAGCTTGAAATTGATCAAATATAATTAAAAAGCTTAAGGATAATAAGCTAAAATCATGGTTTTGATGTCAGGCATACCCTCACAAGTGTTTCTGTGTGTTTTGCAGGTTTTATCCATAAAAAGAAGCTATTTGGAGACTCCGCGGAAGTCAAAAAAAAGTGAAGCCATAAAGAGGAAACAGTAAGTTGGCGCCCAGGGCGCCACTTCTAGGGAGAAATAGAAAGTTGGGGCTCAGGGCGCCAACTCTCTGTCCATTTGGGGAAAATGGCGCCCAGGGCGCCAAAAGTGGCGTCCAGGGCGCCAGAAGTGCTATAATCCTGATTTTTTAATTTTTGGAAAGTTTTTGAGCCACAAAAAGGAAGGAAAATCAAGGATTTTAGAGATTTGGAAACCCAATTGGATCAGAAAACAAAAGAGGCAACCCTAGCACTAAAAAAAGAAGAACTTCTAACGCAAGAAACAACTCTACGGCATTGGAGAGGAGATCAAAGCACTTGTGGAGATCCACCTTTCCCAACATCTGGAGAATCATTCCATCTTCATCTTTTCTTCTTTGTTTTGTTAATCTAGCCATGCTTGGTTAATTTCCTTTTTGTAGTTAGGGCTAGGATGAACCCTATGCAAATTTGAGTATTTGGTTGAATTCTTGTATGAATCTTGGTTTCTTTGATTGAATGAATTTTCTTTGCTTAATGCTTTCTTGAAGATTGATCACCTTTAAGATTGTCCATAGGTTGATGTATGACAATAGAGATGTTGGTGCATCTAACTGGAACTTGTTAATTCATCATAAAATTGCATGACCTAGACATAGGCTTACGAATTTATGCGATCATAGGATTCTGGTTCAAGATTTGATCTTTCTAGACAATACTAAGACATTAGGTTGTTTTTAAAGATAAAATAGGCTAAGGTAGCATCAAGGCATTGAGACTTAGTCTAGCCTTAGAGAATCGATCGTCAATCTAGGAGTCATAATCAATTAGATCTTTAATCCAAATACTTGAAGGAGCATAGGGGGATTCTAAGTCCTAGCTACGTTTTATTCGACTGATTATCTTTTCTAAACATTCTCTTGCGAATCTTCATCTTGAATTCTTTTCTTTCTTTGATTCTTAGTTACAACTCATCTTTTATTACTCAAAATTGTCCAACTAAGGTGAAAATAGCGAATTAGTGATTGAATAACTATTCCTCGTGGGACGATACTTTCTCACTACTTTATTACTTGTAATGACCGGTGCACTTGCCGAAGTCGCCCCTATCAAGTTTTTGGCGCCGTTGCCGAGGAATAGTTTTATTTCAACACTAAGAGTAGTTATTGATACTCTAGATTGGGTTTTTCTTTATCTTTTGATATTTTACTCTTTCTACTTCGTTTATGCGAGGTACCACGGACAAGGATTCGCTTCAATTTGATCCTGAGATCGAAAAGACAACAAAGAAGAACCGGAAACTTGCTAAACAGAGAAAAGAAAAGGGTGCTAGTTCTAGTTCTAAGACTGATTTGATTATTATGGCAGGAAGCGGTGAAGATCATCTTCGTCTTCCTCCTCCAAGAAGGACTATGGGTGACTACATGTCACTTAATCCTACCAGAGCTGCAACTAGCGTAGTCAATCCTGTTGTTAATACGAACAACTTTGAAATCAAGCCAGCCCTCATAAGCTTAGTCCAACAAAGTTCCTTTAGTGGAAGTGATTTGGAGGATCCTAATCAGCATATTGAGCGGTTTTTGCAGATTTATGACACGATCAAGATCAATGGAGTTTCTGCAGATGCCATCCGTTTGAGGCTGTTTCCTTTTTCGTTGAATGGGAAGGCAAGTGCTTGGCTACATTCTTGTCCTACTGGAAGTCTCTCTACTTGGGACATCATCACTATAAAATTCCTTGAAAAATTTTTCCCTTCATCCAAGTACACAAAGCTGCTGTCAGACATTCGTTGCTTTAATCAAGGCCATGGAGAGTCATATTGTGAAGCTTGGGAAAGATTCAAGGAATTGCTCAGGAAGTGCCCACAACATGATCTGCAAGACTATGATCAAGTGCGAATATTCTTCAATGGGATGCTTCCATCTTCTAGGATGATGATTAATGCTGCAGCAGGTGGTTCATTGAAAAATAAAACTCCAGAGGAAGCATTAGAATTATTTGAGGATATGGGTTCCCTTAAGAACGAAACAGCTACTCCACAGCCAAAGAGGGGAGTTCTTCAATTAGATACCTATAATACACTCTTGGCTCACAATGAGAACCTTGCCCAACAAAACAGATTGATCCAACAACAATTAGCTGCTCTCACTAAACAGCTTGCTTCTTCTCAGGTCTCATCTATCTCATCTCAGCCTCTTTTGCCATGTGATTTTTGCCAAGGGGACCACGCCAATGGAGAGTGTGCAGCTTTCACTACTGGAGAAACAGCTGGAGTTAACTACATGGGTAATCCTCCTATGAATCAATTCAATCCATATGGCAACACGTACAATCCTGGTTGGAAATCTCATCCAAATTTTTCCTATAAACCTCAACCAGCACTCCAGCCGTTCCATCAAACCACCATTACTGATCTAGAAAAGGCTTTGGCACAGTTGACTCGTACCACCACCGAATACATATAGGATTCAGAAGCTTTCCGGAATGAAACAAGGTCTTCTCTCAAAAATCAAGAAGCTTCAATTCGGAACTTGGAGAATCAGATTGGTCAGTTATCAAAGCAAATCTCAGAAAGGAGCCAAGGGTCTTTCCCTAGTGATACTGTGGTCAATCCAAAGGAGCATTGTAAGGCCATAACTACAAGGAGTGGTATAGTGGTCCAGCCAGTTGAGAAACCAGTTACGACTAAGGAAAAGCCTGAAAATAAAGAAGATGGGGAAAAAGCTGAGAATGATGATGTGCAGCAAATTCCAAAAGAGGCTACTACAAAGAAGACTCTTATTCCTCCTTATGCAAGACTTCCTTATCCCCAGAGGTTGAAGTAGCAATAATAAGGTCCAATTTTAGGCCTAAAATAATCCGTTTGATCTCCGTTCCATAACACATTTTAAGACACGGAAGACACACAAGCAATAATAAGGTCCACAAATTTCTCCTCTAGCCCAATTTCTTCCAGAACCAGCTTTAAAACTTCCAGCTTATTCTATCATAGGCCTTCTCTAAGTCTATCTTCATAGCCATTAGACCCTTCTTACTTCTATTCTTGCTCATAATATGCATGACTTCCTGACCCACTATTATATTATCCTGAATACATCTACCATGAATGAAACTAGCTTGAAAAGGAGATACTAAATCATTCATAATCCTTCTCAATCGCAAGGCAATAACCTTAGAAAGACATTTATAGTGAACAGTACATAATGATATAGGTCTAAAATGATTCACCAACTCAACATCAGGCCTTTTCAGAATCAAAGAAATTAAAGTCTTATTAGACTCAGCCAAAGAAATTATACCTTGAAACGCTTGCTTTTCAAAACTACAGAGAGCTGAACTAACTGTACGCCAATTTGCTTTATAAAAAATAGGAGGGAACCCATCAACCCCTGGAGCCTTATAGCAACCCATGGAAAATAGAGCTCTCCTTATTTCATCATCCCTAGAAGCATTAGCAAGAGCAGTCAAAATACACTGATCCATCGATGGGAAGTTTGATAAAGTGACTAACATCCGCTCCTCCTGACTCTCGGTACAAAACAACTCCTTAAAATGGCCAACAACCAGCCTTTTAAGTTCTTCTGTATCCTCAACCCAATTCCCAGACTCATTCTTCAACATAAGAATCTTGTTCCTCCTTCTTCGAATTTTGGTTTTTAGATGATAATATCTGGTGTTTCTATCCCCCATCGAAATCCACTGAGCTCTTGACTTCTGAAACCACTTTATCTCCTCAATCTTAAGGAGCCTCTCCAAATCGTCCTACAATTCCATTTCCAAATTACAAAGAAATTCAGAATGCGGATATGCTGTAGCCTTTTGAATCCCATCCAGTCTCTACATAATAGAAAGCTTCTGTTTCTCAATCATACCAAAGACATTTCTATTCCATGGTCCCAGAACAGCTTGAAAATTTTCCAGTCGCTGCCCCAAATCACCATCGGTATGCCAAGAGCTCTCTAACAAATCATTATAGCTATCATGTTTCAACCACATGGCCTCAAATCTAAATGGACGAAGAGCACTACTAGTCACCACATTCCCCCAAATCATACAAATAGGATTATGATAAGAAAATCGAGTCCTAGGCATTACCTTAACAGAGCAATCCGAGAACTCAGAGATAAAAGCACAATCAGCTACAGCCCGATCCAATCTTTCAAATAACCGCCTCCTCCCCTCTAGACGTGGTCCTCTCCATGTGAAACGAGAACCCACAAATCCCAAATCCTGTAAATGACATCTTCTAAGCCTATCATTAAACAGCCGAATTCTGCCCTCATTACTCCCGCAACCACCACTCCGTTCCGAAGACGCAGCAATATCGTTGAAATCTCCTATTATTGCCCAAGGTTCAACAATGGAGGAAGCAAGACCTTCAATCTCGTTCCAGAGAATCATTTTCTGAGAAGAATTGGGAATGGCATACACAGCAGTCAAAAGGAACTGAGATTGACCCATAAAACCACAACGGAGATGAAGGAACTGTCTTTCCTTCCTACAAACAAAGACCTGAATGCAATTCGACTTCCACGCCGCCACCAAACCACCAGATCTTCCAATACTAGGAATAACAACAAACCCATCAAATCCTAACGAGCTCAAGCATCTAAAACGCGTCTCATCTTCGCTTTTTGTTTCAGCAAGAACAATAAGACAAGGGTTACTTCTACTACACATCAGTCTGAGATTTTGTATCAGAGATCTTCCACAAGCTCCTCGTAAGTTCCAGAATAAAATAGAATTCATATTAACTCTATTTAAACCATAAAACCAATAACCCAGTACAAGCTAAAGGGAAGAAATACCCGGCCCAACCACAGTCTCCAAGCCCTCCTGCTGTTCAACCATCTCAGCATCTGGTGAAAGGAGAATATCGCCTAGAGGGGGGTGAATAGGTGATTTCGAATTTTCTTCTGTTTCTGTTTCCGAATAATTTGAGGAAGTAAAATAAAAAGGAATAAAAGACACAACAGAAATTATACTGGTTCGGTCAAATCAAACAACCTACTTCCAGTTCCCACAACAGTATGGGTATTTCACTAATCCTCAAGATTACAATTACACACTCAGTAACTCTTGCGACAGTCCAATCACTCAAGACTCTGCTCCCCCTAACTGGTTGTAATTGTACACCCTTTACTTAAGATTCCACAACCTTAAGCAACACTAATAAACAAACAATGTAATTGATTTTCACTCCTCACTGAGTAGATAAAAGCTAAGCACTGAAGTACAGAGAGAAATAATAGATGAAAGCTAATGGAACAGTGAACTTAATTAATTTCAAAATGAATGCTTTGTGTTCCAGTAGGTGGCACATTGAATGTTCTGGGCTTTTATAAGATCACCTTTAACAGGCTTCACCGTCTTGAATTTAATATAGCCGTTGTCTCAGTTTGAATTTCCGTTAGACCCATTCGTTCTTGCTCAAGCCCATCGACCGTTGCTTCATTAAATGCAGGGATGCCTTGTATTAAATGCGTTTACCGTTGTTTGAACTTGTGTCAGAGAAATAGCCGAAATAAGCATCACTCAAAAGAATATTTGCTTTTGGCTCAGGTTATTATTCCAAATGTTGCACTGTTTCTCTGTCATCATTAAATGCTCATTCCACCACATCGGAATCCTCTTTCTTGAACTTAGCTTTAGACATGCCTAAAGAATCTGCAACACACTTGGATGATGTTTAATGATAAAATAATTAAGTTCAGGAATAACCCAATAATAAAGATTAGTTAAAGGAGTTTGGCAAAATTACATGAGTTCATGGAACTACATAATTGCAAAATATTTCTTTGTTTTATCATGTTGAATTCTCAAGAGTTGTAAGCACATTCTTGAGAATTAGTGAATTCATGTTGATCCATGTTTCTTATTTCATGACTATGGTTCTCGAGTATTGCCTATCAATTCTTGAGAATTGGCTTAGGTTATGTGTGATCCATTTTGCTTCAGTGCCATTGCTCCAGTTTTATTCTCAAGAGTTAAATTCCAATTCTTGAGAATCAATGAGCTTAACATATAAGTCATGATGTTCACATAGTCGGCTAAGGGAGGGAATGTTGCTTTCCTCTTGGATTCTCGAGAATCAAGTTCCAATTCTTGAGAATCAACGAGCTTAATAAAATTTGATGTTCACATGGTTTTCCAAATGAAATACATTCTCAAGAATTCTCCTTCTCATTCTCGAGAATCATCGGTTTAGAGGAGATGCTGTTTGGTGAGATCATGATTTGCTTGCTTTGGCATTCTCAAGAATTGTCTATATCATTCTTGAGAATTAGAGAATTACAAGTTGAAAGAAATGTGCATCTATTATATCTCATTCTCAAGAATGTATCTTACATTCTTGAGAATCAAGAATGCAAATGGAAAAAAGGAATATGTATGTGTTGTAACTCTTCTTGTACATGAACTAAAGGTTCTCGAGAATTACCTACTCATTCTCAAGAACCAACGAGCAAGAAAAAGGAGAGGATTATTGCTTTGCACTTGGATTCTCAAGAATCACCTTTGATTCTTGAGAATTGCTCGGTGATCACATCATGAAAGGAAATATACATTTCAAGCACATTCTTGAGAATCAAATTCTCATTCTTGAGAATCAAAGATGAAGAGCATTTGTTTGAACATTTGTCATATGCTTTGCTTTAGTATTATCTAAGAGTTAATTAATGTGGTTTAATTATCAATCTTTGTTAAATCAAATCTCTCATATTTGTTATCATCAAAACAACATTAGTAGTCAATATCTGGGTCCTCACCCATCTCAACATCAGGGTCCAAAGAGGAAGCCCAAAACTTCCCTTGAGGCCCACTATTTTGAACAACATCCCTTAGGTCCATATCCGCCCCAAATACAAAATCCGAAACCAAGTTATCATCACGCAATCCGCCTAAATCCCTATCCTCCTGGCCTTCCAACTTTTGCAAAGTCTCGGGAGATGTGCATTGACTTACCTCATTAGCTTTCACCTCTTGTACCAACTCTCTGGATCTCTTAGTTTTTCTTTGCGAATGCCTACTTGTTGCCTCTGAAATTTTATCACTAGATAGACCCTTTCTGATTGATTGCTTCCTCTGATGACCTTTATTCTCCTTCCCAACATGTACTATCATCTGATTATTTTCTTCCGCCCGTACATCAGATGGCCCTGCTTCCTCAGTTACGGAGGCCTCCACAATCTGCTTCTTCTTTCCCGCTCCATCCCCTTCCACATCAACGGCTAAAACTCCAAACCTAGAACCTCCATTGTTGAACTTCTTAGCATTTCCAGCTTGCTTCTCTTTGTCCCCTTTCTTCTTACGTATTGGCTTCTGCACAACTCTCCATACATCTTGATCACTCCTTTTAGATTCCTCATGCCTCAAGGCCTCTACTTTAACTAAATCCTCCCCTCCGATGCTATTATCCCCTGTTTTCACAGACCCTGTCTCTGCTTTACATGAATCAGAGGAGTGACCATAAATACCACAACATGTACACAAGGAATGAAGCCCCTCATATTCAACATAATACTCTTCCCCATCCAAGGAAAAACCTGACATCAATTGCTTACTCAAATCAACCAAAACACAGATTCTAGCATAATGCCCCTAAGTTGATTAGAGGTATTAATATCTATTTTAATGGTCTCCCCTATCCGATCACCAATCCATGTCAGAGCCTCTCGGTCATAATATTCTAAAAACACACTAGGCATACGAACCCACACTGCTACTTTATCAATTTTGGCCTTCCATGGTCGAAACAGGGGCTCCCATGGCCTCACAGTCAAATAATGATCGAATATCATCCAAGGACCCCCTGTTAAGGCATTAAGATAATCTTCTTGATTAGATAACTTAACCACAAAAAAACCATTACCTATATTTATCAAGCTGATAACACCTCTCTTCGCCCACAAAGACTGGAGAATCGACAACAGTATCTTATATCCAATATTTCTTCCTAAAAGCTTCACAATGACTGCCCTGTCCCAAGCTTTAAATAACCGTTTCTTCACCCTTTTAGAAAAGGAAAATGTAGGAAAATTAAGATCAGGATCCTCTTCAATCGTACACAGAGGCTCATGATCATCCTTCTCAGCTTCACTATCAGCCAACAACTCATCGGACACCACATTATTGCCCTGAGACTGAATAGCTACTGAATCCTTACTACTTATACCTTTCAGCTTTTCCACAAAAGAGGAGCCAGCTACCCATTGTTTCCTTCCTGCCGTAACTAAACTAGGCCATTCTTCAACTTCCTCATGACCTCCCCCATCTTTCAGCTTCTTCGAGTTCCTATTCAGCAAATCAACTTCTTCCTCAAAAAGCGAAGGCACCTGAGACGCACTCTTCTTAGCTAAAACGATCGCCATATTTAAATATTGAAGCCATTGTTATTTCCCTTATTTATGACACTCCAATATGCATTGGATTAAAATACTAACAACCCATCATCCTTGGCCCAAACGTACATCAGCCCATATACCCAATAAAACCCAGTTAACTTAATTCCTTCAAAATTCTTCTCGGCCTAGCTCATGGCAGCAAGAAGGAACCAAAATATTCTTTAAATCTCACGTGTCAGCGGTAGCAAATCACACAGCGCCAAACTCCACTACTTCCTTTTCATTTTCAGTTCACCACGAAAACACAGAAAAGAATAAGAGACAGCATGACAGCCCCATACTTCACAATCGCTCTTCGGAAAATGTAGCATGTTAACGCCATGCCTCCTAGTTTTTCTGTTCATATTAGTGTCGTGTTTCCGGTCACCCTTGTGCTTGCATAAGCTCCAATGTTCCACTACTTCTCTTGTGTTTTGAACCCTCCAGCAACACATGCTCCACGGTCTTCTCTCGTGCTTGCAGCAGCCCATGATCTGTTGCCTTTGTTTTCTTGAAGTTTCAACAGTTCGTGCGCACATATATCTCCTCGAAACAGACCAGCGACATATCCATTGTTTCTGCACGTCAAAGCCATACTCCATTATCCCCTTGTGCTCCAATATACTCCTTCATTTCTGGTTCATTCTTTCGGCCAGAGAGGGTTCTGTTCGACAGAGAGTGAGAGCGTGAAAGAGAGAGTTACACTGGGGGGAGAGAAAATCGAAGTTCATGGTTCTCTGTTATTGCTATCGGGAAACAGAGGAAAAGAATCAACACTTCGTTCTCATTAAGGAGGTTGATTTTCAGAGGTAAACACCGGATCTCCTTTTCTTTAAGTTCTCGGTCATATTTCAGCGTTAAGCTAGAGTTTAAACTGATGGAAATAAAACTTTAAACCAGAACTGAAATGAAATCAGGGGTTGAGTTGTTGCTTCGGTTTTGTGTTCCTGAGCTTTCTCACCTTGTGGCTGCATGTTGCGTCTATACATATATATATATATATATATATATATATATATATATATATATCATTTGTTTCAGCATTGTTTTTATGCATAAGAATACACATATATTAAAAGAAAGGAAAACCCAATGAAGTTCCCCCTAGCTGTCATGGGTTCTGTTTTTGCAAAGAAAAGGAATACTGGTCGTGTAGGTTCTGTTAAGTATAAATATATATATATAGGAGAAGGCCTTGCTGAATGATAAGGTATGTCGTTTTTCTGTCATTAAAAAGAAAGAAGAACGCTAAGAACCGAAGACCAGAAAGTGAAAGAAAGAATATTGATAGGCATTTGTCTCCTGTGTGTAAGCTGTAACTTAGAAAGGAGAAAGATCATATATAGCTATATATATATATTCTTCTCGAACGAGAAACGCTTCATGGTTGTGAGGATACATAGATATTAAGAAAAATAAGAGAAGAACTTGTTATCATCGTGTTCTTGGATTTTGTTGGGTGTTTGATGTCTGGAAAGAAGGAAGAAAAACTGAACTGAGTTAAACAAATGCATGCTGTGCGTGTTTGCTGCAGTAGGCGTATATTCCTCTGTTTTTCTTCGTCGAAACTGAACTTGCAGCGTCTGCTACAGTGAATCCGAAATAGAACAGTGCACGGGTACTGTAGCAGTCACGTCACTGTTCATGCTGAATTTTTCCAGATGCGCACTGATTTTTAAAAAGGTCAAAAATATAGTAAACGAGCTTATTTGACCCTAAAATTTTATGAACATATAGTAGATATGCTAAAGTTTAAAATGAGTTTTGGTTCACCTTAATCCGAGGTCTATTGCTCAAGTTATGATTTTTGGAAAATGGGTCAAAATCCAGGAACAATTCTATAACGTTTTCTGGGTAATGATTATGTTTTCCTAAATTGGGAATTATTGGAAAAAGATAAAATTATGGAATTTTTCAGAAAAAAAGTAGAGATGCGTAGCTTTCTTTTGGTGAATATTTTTTAATTTTCTAAGCTCTGAGTAAAGAGTTATAATTTTTATAAATGACCGTAAGTTTTGGAAGCTAAAACTGAACAGTCCAGGAAAATGTAAAATTTGGGAATTGTTTTGACAAGTTATAACCTTTGAAAGTATTTTTATATGAAAGGTGACTTGTCAATGAACATATGAGAGTTGACGGCACATTAATATCATTTTTGTGCAATTAATTAAAAATACCTTAAGTTGCTGGATTTTTAAGGACAACGAAAGATAAAGGCTGAAAGTAACAAATTTAATTTAAGTTACTTAATTAAACCCTAATGAAGTAAGGGTTAAAAAGGAAAATAAACATTCATTTTCCCTGATTCTAAAAATATGATTATGTCCTTAGGGCTAAAAGAAAAAGGATGAACTTCAAGCAATTCTACCGGTTGACGAAAGAGGAACCTGAGTAAGGACGATAGTTCTTAAAAGGTAGTGGGCTTACCTTACTTGCATGCATGTGATATTATTGCTTATATGTATATGTATGATTGCTATGCTTGCTTGTTATGTTTAACATATTTGAATTATTGAAGCTCTGTTTATGAATATTGGCCATAAGTATGATACATACAACATTGAGCATGCAGAATTTCATTATATTAACATGAGCTTGTGCAAGGTAAGCATATCATACATTAGCATTTATCTTGCATGCATTGTTTGGTATTGTCTACTACTGGGATTTCTCATAATCTCACCCTCCCCTACCAACCAATAGACAAGTGAGCATATGAGAGGAGTGCTGCACAAGATTTAAGGAAGGAGCGTTGCTTGAAGACAGCCCAGCAGAAAGACGGCGGAAGGACCAAGGCATGACAGTGATGTAATGTGTTGTAAACCTCACTGTCTATAATGAATGTAAGCGTTTGAAAGGGGTATTAACCCTGGGATTACCCCTTGTCCTGTTATGTAATCAAATTTAATTTCCACTGTATCGGTATAATTATTATTTTTGGTTCTTGCCACACTACTGCGTAAGATTAAGGAAAAAATTTAGGCACCCACGGGCGGGTGTTACAGGCTAAGTGCCAAAGACTTTGCAAATCAAATGGCATGTAGAAATGTCAAAAGCAAAAGCCCTGGTTTTGAATATGAATTGTGGCCAACATTAATTGTTAGCAATAGTCAAAATCGATCATAGATTCCAATCGTGAATTTTGGGGCAAGGAATCTTCCTTTTTTCCTAATATTCCACACTAAATGACTCAAAGTCTCTTTCATTTATCAAGTGAAGCACTTGAGAGGGGCGGATCCTTGGGGGCTACATAAATTAAAACCAACCCGATACTTAACTGTTGATGAAAATTCAAATTTAGATTTTATATGAGAAGAATTTATTTCAGAGTTCAAATAAATATATCAAATGATGTGAATCAGCACCGTCTCTTCAAATTTAACTTACGACTTTTCAACTTCAAGTGATTTCTTAAAATTTCAAGTGAACCAATTCACAAGAGTGTGAGCTAAAAGAACTAAGCAAGCTTTGAATGGGCTAAGTGCTATAGACTTTGTTAGATCAAATGGCAATTGGATCAAAAAATCTTAATGACAAAGTCACATGCACAAAATATATACTACATCTTGTTCTTCATATAACATATTGTTTGTAGTGTAATTTGTATTATAAACGATATCTTATACTAAGGACTAGTAGTAAATAATTGTTAACAATGTGGAAACTCAATTATGAAACAAAACTGTAGTTTTATTTAATAATAATTTTTTTTAATATTTGAGAATTAATTAAATTCAACATATAACAAGTTCTAGAGTGGAAAGTGTTTATATTTTTTTTTTTCAATTTTATTCTATTTCCCTTTGACAGGGCATCATTTGTTTGATTGTGTAGAAATGTCAAAAGCAAATGCATTGACTTTGAATATGAAGCTTTTTTGTGTGGCCAACATTAATTATTAGCAATAGTAAAAATCGATCATAGGTCCCAATCTTGAATTTTGGGGCAAGGAATCTTCCTCTTTTTCTAATATTCAACACTAAACCACTCAAAGTCTCTCTCATTTATGAAGTGAAGCACTTGAGAGGGGTGGATCCTTGGGGCCTACATAAATGAAAACCAAACCGATACTTAACTGCAGATGAAAATTCTATTTTAGATATTATATGAGAAGAATTTATTTCAGAGTTCAAATAAAGATATCAAATTATGTGAATCAGCACCGTCTCATCAAATTTAACTTACGACTCTTCAACTACAAGTGATTTCCTAAAATTTCTAAGTGAACCAATTCACAAGGGTGTGAGCTAAAAGAACTAAGTAAGCTTTGAATGGGCTAAGTGCTAGAGACTTTGTCACATCAAATCGCAATTGGATCAAAAAATCTTAATGACAAAGTCACATGCACAAAATATATACTACATCTTGTTCTTCATATAACATATTGTTTCTAGTGTAATTTGTGTTATAAACGATATCTTATACAATGGACTAGTAGTAATTCATTGTTAACAATGTTGAAACTCACTTATGAAACAACACTGTAGTTTTATTTAATAATATTTTTTTTAATATTTGAGAATCAATTAAATTCAACTTATAACATGGACTAGAGTGGTAAGTGTTTAGATTTTTTTTTTCAAATTTCTTCTATTTCCCTTTGACGGGACATGATTTGTTTGATTGTGTAGAAATGTCAAAAGCAAATGCACAGGTTTATAATATAAAGCTTTTTAAGTGGCCAACATTAATATTTAGCAATAGTCAAAATCGATCATAGGTCCCAATCTTGAATTTTGGGGCAAGGAATCTTCCTCTTTTTCTAATATTCAACACTAAACCACTCAAAGTCTCTGTCATTTATGAAGTGAAGCACTTGAGAGGGGCTGATCCTTGGGGCCTACATAAATGAAAACGAAACTGATACTTAACTCCAGATGAAAATTCTATTTTAGATTTTATATGAGAAGAATTTATTTCAGTGTTCAAATAAAGATATCAAATGATGTGAATCAGCACCGTCTCTTCAAATATAACTTACGACTCTTCAACTTCAAGTGATTTCTTAAAATTTCCAAGTCAACCAAATCACAAGAGTGTGAGCTAAAAGAACTAAGCAAGCTTTGAATGGGCTAAGTGCCAGAGACTTTGTCATATCAAATGGCAATTGGATCAAAAAATCTTAATGACAAAGTCACATGCACAAAATATATACTACATCTTGTCTTCATATAACATATTGTTTGCAGTGTAATTTGTATTACAAACAAGATCTTATACTAACGACTTGTAGTAATTAATTGTTAACAATGTGGAAACTCACTTATGAAACAAAACTGTAGTTTTATTTTAATTAATTTTTTTAATATTTGAGAATCAATTAAATTCAACTTATAACCATGGACTAGAGTGGTGAGTGTTTAGATTTTTTTTTTTCAATTTTATTCTATTTCCCTTTGACGGGACATGATTTATTTGATTGTGTAGAAATGTCAAAAGCAAATGCACTAGTTTTGAATATGAAGCTTTTTGTGTGGCCAACATTAATTGTTAGCAATAGTCAAAATCAATCATAGATCACAATCGTGAATTGTGGGGCAAGCAATCTTCCTCTTTTTCTAATATTCCACACTAAACGCGTATGACTCAAAGTCTCTGTCATTTATGAAGTGAAGCACTTGAGAGGGGCTAATCCTTGGGGCCTACATAAATGAAAACGAAACTGATACTTAACTGTAGATGAAAATTCTATTTTAGATTTTATATGAGAAGAATTTATTTCAGTGTTCAAATAAAGATATCAAATGATGTGAATTAGCACCGTCTCTTCAAATATAACTTACGACTCTTCAACTTCAAGTGATTTCTTAAAATTTCCAAGTGAACCAAATCACAAGAGTGTGAGCTAAAAGAACTAAGCAAGCTTTGAATGGGCTAAGTGCCAGAGACTTTGTCATATCAAATGGCAATTGGATCAAAAAATCTTAATGACAAAGTCACATGCACAAAATATATACTACATCTTGTCTTCATATAACATATTGTTTGCAGTGTAATTTGTATTACAAACAAGATCTTATACTAACGACTTGTAGTAATTAATTGTTAACAATGTGGAAACTCACTTATGAAACAAAACTGTAGTTTTATTTTAATTAATTTTTTTAATATTTGAGAATCAATTAAATTCAACTTATAACCATGGACTAGAGTGGTGAGTGTTTAGATTTTTTTTTTCAATTTTATTCTATTTCCCTTTGACGGGACATGATTTGTTTGATTGTGTAGAAATGTCAAAAGCAAATGCACTAGTTTTGAATATGAAGCTTTTTGTGTGGCCAACATTAATTGTTAGCAATAGTCAAAATCGATCATAGATCCCAATCGTGAATTGTGGGGCAAGCAATCTTCCTCTTTTTCTAATATTCCACACTAAACAACTCAAAGTCTCTGTCATTTATGAAGTGAAACACTTGAGAGGGGCTGATCCTTGGGGGCTACATAAATTAAAACCAAACTGATACTTAACTGCAGATAAAAATTCTATTTTAGATTTTATATGAGAAGAATTTATTTCAAAGTTCAAATAAAGATATCAAATGATGTGAATCAACACCGTCTCTTCAAATTTAACTTACGACTCTTCAACTTCAAGTGATTTCTTATAATTTCCAAGTGAACCAATTCACAAGAGTGTGAGCTAAAAGAACTAAGCAAGCTTTGAGTGAGCTAAGTGCCAGAGACTTTGTCACATCAAATGGCAATTGGATCAAAAAATCTTAATGACAAAGTCACATGCACAAAATATATACTACATCTTGTTCTTCATATAACATATTGTTTGTAGTGTAATTTGTATTATAAACGAGATCTTATACTAAGGACTAGTAGTAATTAATTGTTAACAATGTCAAAACTCACTTATGAAACAAAACTGTAGTTTTATTTTAATAATTTTTTAATATTTGAGAATCAATTAAATTCAACTTATAACATGGACTAGAGTAGTAAGTGTTTAGATTTTTTTTTTTTCAATTTTATTCTATTTCCCTTTGACGGGACATGATTTGTTTGATTGTGTAGAAACGTCAAAAGCAAATGCACTGGTTTTGAATATGAAGCTTTTTGTGTAGTTTTATGAAAAAAAAAAAACTGTAGTTTTATTTTAATTGAGTAGATCTATATATATGCGTGCGCGCCAACGTGCCATTCGCATCCTCTCTGCTCATTAGCTACCATATCACTCATTCCCTTGGATGTCATAATCGTGACTCATTCAACAAGGAAACGCTCAGTGTGTATAAAATTTATTGAAAATATCATTCTTGCTGATAGGCCTAGTTAGAAGTGAATGTTAATGTGTACACATATACTTAGCCATTAAGGACGTGAGACATATTGGATAGATTGGTCAGTCAAGGCACATGCTCTGATTTTCGTTCGTAATGATATGAGAATACAAAGCTCGTCGTCAGCATCAGGAAAAAAAGAGAGTTTATCCTTTCGTGCTTTTTGGGGAGGGAATTTTAACCTCTTCTTTTATAACCCTTTGTCATGTATGTTGTACAATGCTCAGAAAACCACTGAAAGATTTTGGATGTATTTAGAATCTAATTGATTTGTTGAGGTACTCACATGAAACTCGAACACTAATGTGGACTCCAATCACATTTACACAACAAATTCATCATGGAGAGGAAGAGAACCTATAGAGGAAAAAGAGTAAGTTATGATGTAGGAAAGAGTAATCAATTTCTCTTAAAGTATTGTACTCGTTCACAACTGAAACTTCTCATGCTCATATAGTATTCCACCCACCCCTTCCTCAACCAATATACCCTTCCAATATACCGTTTTTTTAACAGACGTATTGTATCTGTTTAACATTACAAATCAGAATAATTGGGCACTATCACATTTATATTCGCACTCAAGTTTTCTATTATTTATATTTTGACCCAAATGTTGGCTTAGACTTTAATCCACCAAGTGTGTTGCCATGGTTCTAAATCTTTAAAGAACACCTTTTGCTGATCTATGTATAGGAAGATGGGATCAGTTTGCTGAAGATAGGATGTAGCATTCAACATGTCACAATATGTATTAGAAGCCCAAGTCACCCCAGGACAAAATATACTCGTGGGGATTAAATTGTCCAATATTATGCACATATGTAGGTAAAGTATGTATGTTTAGTTACTTGTGGCACCCATCACAAGTCGTCTACGTACCATACAGTCTGGCTTTTAATTAAGATTCCCTTTGATATGTCGAAATGTTAAATTTCACAATCACAGATTTTGAATACCAATTTGTGTGGTGAAGATTGTTAGCAACCGTCAAGATCATGAATTGACAAGTGACCAAGTCCAATATAATCGTGTATTTCCTCATGAAAGGAATCTTAATCTTTTTTTCTTGCTTTCGGAGTAAACGACTTAGAGCATATTTGGTACATGAAAAATTAAACAATGAAAAAGGAAATTGCCTGTTTTTCATCACAAAGTACGTTTGGTAACAGCTGGTTTCCAAAAAACCATTTTCTTACATCATTTCCTTTACTTATGTGATGGAGAGAAAACTAGGGATGAAAAAGTTCTATAAGGAAAAACTCTCAGAAATAGTAAATATTATTACTATTTTTGGAAGTTTTTTCCTAGTATTATTTCCCCTACTATTTTCTCCTCTCTTTTCTCTCCATCCAATCATACCCTTAAATGTTGGAGAACCGCTTCCTTTGGTTATAGGGAGAGTCCAAGTTTCCAATCTTTGAAATTTCCAAATAGCCCTTATTCATCAAGGTCATCGTGTGCTCAAACACTACAGGCTAGACTCACCGCTGTGAGAGGGGAAGTGAAAGGTATAGTCACGATCAGCAGTGCAAAAGAAAATGATTATGGCAAAGACTCGCAGTAGATGGTATAGGAAAGACTATTGCTCTGGTTTTGGGTATTCATGGTAGAGCAAGTTGAGGGAACCATTTTTTTGCAAATAAAATAAGGGTGTTTTTAGTATTTTGTGTCTTTTTGTTTTGTCTATAAATTCATCATTTTCCTTTTTCTTTTCCTTTATTTTTATTCTAAATGTTCCCCATCAAACGGGCCCGACTCAATCAGCTATATGAAGTGGAGCTTTCTATTTTGCCTGTCTTCCTCTTTTTACACACATACATAAGACAATGGGTAAATTAAAATAAAGGATATAGAGAAAATAATATTTATTATAAAAGACCATAAAAATTGTAATAATTTAGAAGGATTGAATACCATAATATAAATTTAAAATTACTAAGTTGCCCCTAATTAAACATCATATATATATATATATATATATATATATATATATATATATATATATATTTCTTGTATTAAAAAAATTTAAAACTAAAACTATCCATCATGATATGATCATATCTTTTTTTTTCAATATATTATTTGATTAACAATAGTTAAACTCATATTTTTTTTAAATTTTATTTTTCACCAATTTATATCATTAAGTTGCCTGATTTATTTTATCAATGTTAATATCAATTCAGCTCTTTTTGTAAAAATAAAAACTAAACTTATTTCATATTTTTCAGGATATAATAGGTTAATTAATTAGATTTTTTAATTCTATTGACATTACATGAATTTCTTAACCCACATGACATTACATGAATTTTTTAACCCACATAAATTGCTTCTAAAACAAAAATAAATCATACAAACTTCCTTGGTTTAACATATATGATAAATTATAAAAGACCTTGAGTTTTATTAAAATTATATAATTCAATTTTTAATTAACTCTTTTGTTAATTTTAAAAAATTATAATTTTTACAAAATTGAAGAATGCACAATTTTTTTTCCATAGATATATATTCAAGTTGTGAAAAATGAAAATTGAGAAAATTATTGTTTAATTTAATGAAACTTAGAATTTTGTATTAGTTTTAAAAATAGAATGTGAAAGAGAATGTATGAGGGAACTCAAAAGATTTTGTTAGGGGTATTTTAATACTTTTAATTTTATATTTTTATATTTGGTCCTTCTAAATAATTACAATTTTTACGGTCCTTCTCCATCAATATATTTTCCTCTAGGTCCTTTATTCAAATTTTCCCTCAGACAATTTGTGTTTTGGAATATGCATAGTGCCAACTTGAGTCACCTTTGAGGGCAAAATGGGGGAAAAATCATCACCGGCTTTATATATAAAGGGACAGTACTTAACTGAAGACACGCATTTGGCAAATAAGGAAGCATAGTGAAAAATGGGGTATTTAGTGAGAGAAATGGTGTGGGGGGTGATGACCGTAATCATATTCATATTCTTAGGGCTTCATGGAGAAAGTGAGGGTTGCTTGAGAGAAGAGAGAGAAGCTCTTCTGAAACTGAAAGAAGCTTTCAATTACCCAATTACTGGCTCTTCTCTTCCTTCTTGGAGTAACCTTACTTTGTTTGATGATTGCTGCACTTGGGAGGCTATAGGGTGTGATAACTCCACTAAGAGAGTGATACGCCTTCGTCTGAACTATACAAGAGCTTATGAGTTGAGAAACGTCAAATGGTCACTCAATGCTTCTTCTTTTCTCCCTTTCCAACAGCTTCAAGTATTGGATTTGCGAGGGAATTACTTGTCAGGTTACACTTTTTCTTTTAACCATTTTATATATCATTCATGCAAATAAACAGTATATATTACACACACATGTCGTTAAGTATGACTAACGATCTTATAAGCGTTTCAAGCTCTACTATTTTGAGCACAAAAAATCAATTAGAAGATATAAAAGCATATTAGTTATATAATAATTCATGTATTATTAAGAAAATTGGATAAAATCTTTTGAATCCTTTTGTAGAAAATTTTATAAGCATATTACTTGTCCAGGCATTTTTGCATCATTTTGGAACCTTTATGGGCTAAGAGTTTCCTTGGACAACAGTATAGTGCACATTCCCAAATAATTCATGTGTAGATTAACACCTTAACACATGAAACTTTAAAAACTTAATTGATCAAAATTAAAGGCACTAAAAGTTTGACTAAATAACTGATGAACTAAAAGTTTCATTATTCCCTTCTATAATATAATCAACTAAGAAAGTTTAAGATATGACATATTAGGGGTTTTTTTGTTTTTAAAACAATGTATGTTTTGAAAAAAAAAAGTATATTTGAAAATGTTTTAAGTCATGTATTCTGAAAGCAAAAATGTTAAAACTTGTTTTGAAAAACAGAAAATGTTAAAACAATTTCTGAAAAGAAAAGAACATCTTTTTTTTTTTTTTAATGTTTTGTTTCTTTTTATATATAAAATTAGAGAAGTGACAGAAAGCTGTGTTTTCATTAATGATAATCATGCTCATATAGCAAACTATTCTTTCATCCTTCATTTCACCATTCATATATGTTTTTCGAAACATAGGTTCAAATAGTTTTTAAATGTTTTTATAATTTTGTTTTTAAAAATTTTTCTAAAATATTATTATATAAAATTGTTCTAAGAACGTGAAAAATGAAAAATAGAATAAAAAAACCCTAAATGCAAGCTTGCGTTTTTAATACTTGTTTTAAACTAAATTACTAAGTGCATGATACTTTCTTGGAACATAGAAGGGCGCAAGCCCAAATCATACTCAGAAGACATGAACATGTTTTAGCCAATATATAACGCGGCATAAAACTTTGCCTTCATGGTACTAGTGGGGTTGGGTCTCACGGAAAGGATTAGTCTCTCACAACTTAATGAACAAATATTTGAATTTCTATTGAAAGAGATGCCCACATTACCAGATTACCTTTGATAGCAGATAATTGTGCCTAACCAAAAAAATAAAAAAAAAACCTCTGCCTTCTTGTTAAATTAGTAGACAATGATTACATTAATCATATGAATTATTTTGATAATTATTTTTATTTAGATTCATATTAACTAATCTCATGTTGTTTGTGGAACAGGGCTATTTGGTGATATTAGACTGACCAACTTAGAATGGTTGGATTTAGGTGATAATGAACTCATAGAAGTCCCATCTTTCGGTGATAAATCTGTCTTTTAAATATTCTTTCAAATAGCATATGTTAACCATCTAATCATGTATAAAAAATTTATCAAATCATATAAAAAATCTAACATTACATAAAATATTTTAGGATAATTAGGTTAAACATGTTATTATTAAGTAATTTACTTTGTTCCATTAATCTTTCCAAATTTAATAAAAAGGTCTTGTATAAAGGATCTAATGAGTATTAGGCACTTGCTTAATATACATTTAATTTCCAAAAGGCATTTTACATATCTGTGCCTCATGGAAGGCTCTGTTGTATGTATCACCGCTTTTTTCCTATGTTGTGCATTCTAAGTAATTGACGTACATTAGCGTAAATTTTTTGTTTTTTGTTTTTGTTTTTGTTTTATAATATAATTTGTGGTCTTCTAATTTGTCGTTATTTTGATTTTAGTCCCTATAGCTTCAAACCATATATTTTAGTGGTTTAAGTTTCTTTCTCTCTAAAACATTAGTCCTTATAAGGATCTTAACAGTGTTAAATACGATGACGTGGCACCAACACAATTAACAATAATGATGTGGCTTGTAACTTATGTCGCTAAGTGATAATATATTAATTTTTTCTTTTAAAAAAAAATGAATCAGGGGAAGAACGCCACCCCACACTCTTCCACTACTTATCATCTTCTTCATCAAGAAAGAAAGAACGCCATCAGCATCCCAAACAGCTTCCTTCAAGACATCATTTGTGTTTACTGAATATGAATATGATCTTGAATTGTAATTCCAGTTGTGAAATTAGTCACTTATTCAAAGACCAAACATTATATTGATTTTTGTTTTGTTTTTTTGCAGTAATGTCTCTAACTTCCCTCACCCAGTTGTTCCTAGACCATAACAAACTGTCTGCATTACTGCCACAACAAGGTACGTATAAATAATTTTCTATATATTTTATTGCATCTGGAATGAAAAAAAAAAAAGCAAAATATATTAATCGAGTATTCCGCCAGTTATCCATTAATTTTCTGTATATTTCATTGATGAAAATATTTATTTACAATCTATCACATGTTTTGTTCATGCAAATTTTTAGTTTGAAATGTGGTCTTGATAACAGTTGACAAAATAATTATGATCAGGCTGTACTAGCATAGCATGTATTATAAGTTTCATTTTCATTGACAGGCTAAATAAAAATAATGAAAGAAAATAGGGTTAAAATATATCCTACACCTTAAAATATTTTTTCAGGGTCATCCATCATCCTAAGTATTTTTTGTATAATTTTGTACTTAACAATTTAGATAATTTAGGGTATAAGATACACCTAAACAAACTACTTTAAGGTGTTGGGTGCACAACTAAATACTTTAGAGTATATGATGTACCTGAAAAAATACTTCAGGTATTGGATACATCTTAACCCAACAAAATTACTCCAAATTTTCTTTTTCACTATGATTCTCTATAGTTTTTTATTTATTTTAAATTCTTAGTGATCCCGCATTTAAATATATCCTATATTATTTACATACATTTTTGGGCAATATTCATTCTTTTATTAATTTAAAAACATTTATTACTATCACTTTAAGTTTTATATTTTTTTTACTGAATGATTGATTAAATGAAATTTAAAAGGAAAAACGGTATTTCATAGGAGGCTTGTGCAATCTGAAGAATCTTGCAACATTGGATCTTTGCAAAAATGAATTAAAAGGGGAAGTTCCTGCTTGCCTTGCCAATTTGACATCTCTACATGAACTTTATCTTTATAGCAATTCTTTTGAAGGAACCTTTCCTTCCTCACTCTTTCATACTTTGAGGTCTCTTGAAGCAATTGGACTCACCGACGACTATTTCATTGGCTCTTTCTCACTCTCTTTGCTTGCCAACCACTCCAACATCAAAATCTTTTACATTGAATGTTCTAACTCCAATCTCAAGCTTGAAAGTGAGAATCCCCCATTTATCCCTTCATTCCAGTTGAGTTATTTTGCCATCGACAATTGCACTCTGAATGAGGCCAACAATAACAAAATGCCTACCTTTCTTCTTCATCAATATGACTTGTTACATCTATACCTTAACCATATGAATATTTCAGGGACCTTTCCATCCTGGCTTTTGACAAATAACACAAAATTAAATGATGTCGACTTGAGTCACAACTTGTTCACTGGTGCCTTTGAACTCAATTCCACCTTGAAATTTCTTCAAATGCAATATTTTAATATTTCCTCTAACCCCATCAGAGATGAAATTCCTTCTCATATTGGCTTCATTTTTCCCAACTTGACTTCTCTTGATATGTCTTCAACTTCATTGCATGGTTGCATTCCAGCTTCAATAGGTGAAATGAGACAACTTTATAATATTGACTTGTCATATAATAATTTATCCGGTTACTTGCCACAAAAATTCGGTCAGGGTAACAATGCATTGGGGGTTTTGAAGCTTTCAAACAACAACTTGAGTGGTCCATGTCTGCCCATTGGATCAAATTTCACACATTTGTTGTTTCTAGAACTCAGCAACAATAACTTCAAAGGAAAATTTCATGGCGGGGTCATCAATAGTACTGAATTAAGAATGTTGGATATAAGTTCCAACCAACTGTTTGGTGAAATACCTAGCTGGATTGGAAATTTTCGACATTTGAGTTACCTCATTTTGTCCAATAATGCTTTAACAAGTTCACTACCGGAAAGCTTTTGCAGCTTGACTAAGCTTACTTATCTTGACCTTTCTCAAAATAAACTCAATGGCTCTTTACCAAATTGTCTTAATATGTCGTTGTTGAAGTTTTTGCATTTGCAAAGAAACCATTTCACGGGACCTCTACCTTCTACATTGGCCAATTCCCCCTTGTTGACTTTGGATCTAATGAAGAACAATTTTTCAGGTCAAGTCCCAAGATTGCTGAGTTCATTTTTGAATTTAAGGGTTCTCATGTTGAAAGAAAACAAACTTGAAGGTTCTATTCCAGTTGGTATATGTGAGCTTAAGGAGATAAGTATATTAGATCTTTCTCAAAATAAGCTTTCTGGAACAATACCACGTTGCTTAAGTAACATCACATTTGGAAAGAGGGATGAACTCCGTGATACTGAGATAGGAAAGTTTAGTGTGTCCTGGACTATAATAGGCTCACACTACTATGCAGTCAACCTGTCAACTGGTGAAATTATTAGAGAGGAAGATTACAAACTAGAAGATTTTACATCATATTATGACCAAGAAATAGATTTCACAACAAAAAGAAGATATGAATCTTACAAAGGAAATGTTTTAAATTTCATGTCTGGCTTGGATTTATCAGACAATCAATTAACAGGTGAAATCCCTTTACAAATTGGATATATAAGTACTATTCATGCGTTAAATTTTTCAAACAATCATCTGAAAGGGTTTATTCCAGAAACCTTTTCCAACCTTAAGCAAATAGAAAGCCTTGATCTTTCATTCAACGAATTGACAGGCCACATCCCTACACAACTAACTCAGTTGTACTTCCTGTCTGTCTTTTCTGTGGCTTATAATAATCTATCTGGAATGACTCTTGATATGAAAAATCAATTTTCAACTTTTGGATCAAGTAGTTATGAAGGGAACCCTTTTCTATGCGGTCCACCTCTGCAGCAAAATTGCCCATCTTTTAATAAATCAATAGAAGGGGAAAACAAGAAGGCTCATCATTTGGAAGCAGATGATTTTCGAGAGGCCTTCTTATGGAGTTTTGCTGGAGCATTTGGGATCACTTTCGTTGGTGTTATCATCTTTCTTTATTTCAATTATTACTTTCACAATTACAGGTTTGAAAGAAAATTAGTACGTTATTTGTATGGGTAGAAATAAGAAACAAAAAACTCTAGTATATGAGATTATGACCATGTAATAACTATCAAGTGAGGTTAAACTCTACAGTTACAATATTGAAATATATCTAACTTAGTTTCACTACTCATTGCTAGGAGTAAATTGTAATGACCCAAGAATTTTACAATTCTTAAAATCAACAATAATTAATTGATCATGTAAGTTAATAATGAAGAGAAAATGAATTCAATTTTTTTTTTAATAAAGCAATGAATTTGAAGTAAAACAAAAATGAAAAATATATTTAGTATAAATCACATGTTGTTATAGTTAAACCTAGTTGAACTGTATCAAATGAAAATTTAAAATTCCTAGTTTTATTTTTATAAGGATCACATGTAATAACCATGAAAAACAAATATATTAACGACAGTGAATATTTTTATTAATTGTTGTAGCTTTTTAACAAAAAAGAATGGCACTAGATTGGTTGTTCATTATAGGGGGTGGGAGTTCAAATCTATTGTTAGAAGAAAAGGGTGCTTAATTTAATTTTATGTATATCCTATAATATCCTTATGTTTTTTTATATAAAAAAATTAATTACTCCCATCAGACTTTTCCAATTCCATCGACTTTAAAGCCCAAGAAGAGGAAGAAAGCTCCGGAGCATCCAAACCTTAAAGCCCAAGAAGAGGAAGAAAGCTCCGGAGCATCCAAACCTTGAGAAGTTGAATCACAATCACAACCTTGATGAGTGGGCTGCTTGAATCTCACCTTTCCTTCCTTTCCTTCTTCCTCTTCGTGTTGGCATGTATGAGTTGGCAGAGTTTCCTTTCCACCTCTGTTTTTTTTTTTTTTTTTCATTTGCGGATTATTCTTTCTTTCTCATTGTTGCTCGTCTACCACAGCCATGAAAGTCTTGCACTAAAATTTCTTCCCTTCTTCCGCTATTCCATGATGTTGTTGTGTTAGGGTCTAGATGGGTTGTGTCTTTACTTGTCTCCTCCTCTTCTTGTGCATCTATTGTGTAGGACGTTTAGGTGCATACAAAAGTGATTGTTTTGGGGAGTCTTTTGTGTTTATGTGGACACAAAAGTGATTATTTTTGGGAGTCTTCAACAGAGTGATTTTATGTTTCAGAAATGTGCTAGCGTAGCTAAATGAGTACCTTTTTCTAAATTGAAGTTGAAGCATCGTGTTGTTCAATCTCCATAGCGATGCAAACCTTAAACTTATGTATTATTTTTTTTTTCAAGATTCTATTTTAGGAGTTCCACATAGTATATAAGCAAGGACCCTTGCTTTCTTTTGTTATAATAAGATGTATGTATGTATGTGTATATACATGTAGTTGAGGAGCTAAGCTCTATATATTGTATTTGATGAAAATCATAGTCATTGTTGAGTTTTCTAAAAGTTTGATATATATATATATATATATATATATATATATATATATATATATATAAGCTTAACACTTTGATTATCAGAAAGCCTTCATCTTTAACACAACAAATTGATCAGCCACATACCTACGCAACTAACTTAGTTGTACTCCATATTTGTCTTTTCTGTAGCTTATAATAATCTATTTGGAATGTCACTTGACATAAAACAAAAAGATCAGTTTTCAACACTAGGATTGTAAGCCCTTTCTCTAGGAACATCTAATAATGGTGTTTAGATAATTCTGAACCATTAATTACCCATTCAATAATGATGAGTTTTTACTCTTTTTTTAAAAACCTGAAAATCCTTAGTCGGGTACCAAAGAGCATGCATTTTTGTCTTGCAAGATTTCCTGTTCTTGTTACACCCCTATCGCCCTCGCCTTCTTGGGTGGCAAATAGAGGGATTCCCTCTATTTATTACCTTACCTTTGTTAGTTATTACTTGTTATCATATGTCATAGTGATTCACAACAGAGCATATGATTCGTTTGAAAAACTACTTAATATTGGTAAAAGTATAAACTGTAAACAAAATGAGTCCCTAAAGGGTTAGGGTACAATCATCCAACATAATAATGGACAATAAATAAAAATATATATAGTAATCCAACATAAATATAAATTACAAAAAGGAGATAGGGCCTTCCCTATTTCTTCAAACTCTAGCTCTATGCCCTTACCTTACCCATAATCAGCTCAGCTAGTTTCACATTTATCATTAAATTAATCTGGGACCCAAAGTTGAATCCTAGAGTAACTGTCAAACTCATAAACAGTATGTATGCAATGCATGTATGCAACCATAATCAAAAAAAGCAATCAGCAATGGTAACACATACCACATGCATTCAGTATCACGTACAACAACATATTAGAAGCATATCACACATTCACTGTGTAAGGACACAGTCCTCATAAACGCCAGACAACTTAACAAAGTAAGCCTAATTTCACAGTTGGGAAAAATAACCATGGCTGGGCCTTAACCCTAAGCTACACTAAATGCATCATCGGCCTTATAGCGACCCAAGGACATATAGTCCACTAGGCCCTACAGCCCGAACATATACAATGCTAGACAACCTACTGTAGTATGCTCGATTCCACAATTATGGATGACAATTATATAAAAGCTATTAGTTCTCTATGTGTTTTGATGATAACTGACAATTGTAAACTCAACATGAAGTTTGTTCTTGGTAAGTTGTAAAATTTACTGTCAAAGGCAAACTCGAGTTTGGGACTTGACAGAGAGTTGCTCAATGTTGCAAAGAAAGCTAAACTCCAGTTTGCTTAGGCAAACTTGAGTTTGAGAGACACAGAGAGCACTCAGAGTTTTTCACAACAAGATAAACTCGAGTCTAAGAATTGAAACTCGAGTTTAGCTCAGGACAATGACACTCGAGTTATAGCCTGTTTTCAAAACTCCAATCCTGATTTTGAAAACTCCAGTTTACAAGAAAGTTTATGAAATTGAAAAAGTTTTTAAGACTTGTAAACTCGAGTCTGATTTATGAAACTCGAGTCTAGGACAAACAGAGATACTCGAGTTACTACCTGTCTTTGAAAACTCTAGTCTTAACTATGAAACTCCAGTTTACACTTGACAAAGAAATTTCAAAATTTCAGTTTACACTGAAACTTAAGTTTTGAGTTTCAAAACTTAAGTCTGGGTCATACAGAGAGCTACACAATATTTCTAATTTAGAAAACTCCAGTTTGTCTTTGAAGACTCTAGTTTTGAAGTTTTGAACTTAAACTCAATTTTCTCATCAAAACTCCAAACTCGAGTCAGTCACTTATCAACTCGAGTTTAGATAGATTTCCTAATTATGTTCAAAACTCATGATGCGACTTTGCTCTCTGGATAAACTCAAAACTCGAGTCTGGGACTACAAACTCAAGTTTGTGTCGACGTTCTTGAAAAACCAGATTGTAACAATCTGGGAAATCTTCATGTGTTAATCTTTAAAATGTCATATCATATGCTGCTATTGATTCTAACATTGTTTAATGAGTTTTTCTAGTAAGTTACAGATGATTTCAGCAAGGATCAAGGTAAAATCAAATCTGGGTCAAAAGCAAGTAATGAAGAACTAAGAACAAGCCTGGATTTTCTCCTCTATCCCCTTGGTTCAGCTCAAGCCGTTACAAACCAATTAAATCCGACTTCAAACGGTCGAAACAAGGCTTATGGAATGACAAAATATCTAGAAGACCATCTGCATCAACTAATTCCAGGATTCCAGCTAAGAATTGAAAGAATAGAGGAAAATATGCAACAACTATATTCCAAAAATGTGGATGAACATTGGAGAAAGAAGGAGATGAATTTACAATGGTTAGTTCCTCAGATCAAACCTATAAATACCCATGAAGACGCAGAGCAACACACACAACTGAATTACAACTGATTGCTTTCTTGATTTTTAGCTTTTTTATGCAAAATATTTTTAAACTTCAGTGTTTATGATTATTTGCTCTTTAAGAGAGTGTGATTTTGAAAATCATTTGATTACTACTTTTTGTAAGAACTCAAGGTTGTGGAACCTATGAGTTGGGTTGTTTTATTACAAAGTGTAAGAGGGAGCAGGTCCTAGGTGATTAGGATTGCTTGAGTGTTACATTGTTGTAATAACAAAGCATTGATAGTGAAAAACTCAGAAGATATCTGGGGACTGGACGTAGGTCAAGTTAGGACCGAACCAGTATAAATCTTTTGTGTCTAAGCTTATCTTCCTTTGCTTCTGCGCATTTCATTTTTCAAAACTTGAACATCTTTCTGAAAGAAATTTTTTTAATCCCCAATTCACCCCCTCTTGGTGATTTCTTCTATTTTCAAAAGCTACACAAAGTATATAAGTAAATAGTTACTACCTGACAGCTGATGAGAAAATATAAAATTTATCGATGTCTAAATTACCCCGAATATGTACCTACCCCAACAAAAAGTAAGTACAATCCATTTTATACACTTATGCAAACTGTCCTCTTTAATTTCATGAAATTTGTCTAAAATCTAGAAATTCCTGAAACAGTATCCTGAATTCAAAAATTCATAACTAATTCTAGAAAAATTTAATTAATGTGATTCTAGTGGCTATTTGACCCTTACTATGTCTAGTTTTGACAAAAATATTCCAGAGGTCATAAAAATACATACAATTTTATTGTGCTAAAATATCATCCACTGGTCAAAGATAAAGTCTAGATTTCTGGGCTATCTTAAAACATTCAAACCTTTTAGTAGACACCTCCAAAAATAACAAATTATATACCAAATTAAAACTTGGGATGTCTTCTTTAATCTTGTAAATTTCAAAGCCATTGGACTTCATTTTCTATTTTAAAATAATTTCTTAAACACATCTACCCAGAAATCCTGAAAATTGGCAGATTTTCCAAACTCTTTGTAACTTAACTTTCAAGTTCCAAAATTATTTTCCTTACTTGTTCCCATGTAAATTTTCATTCTAGACACTTTGGTATCATCAAAAACACCAAAATCACATAATAACTTCAAATATACAAGGCTGGTCAAAAATCATATTAAGCAAGCAACAACAACACTTTTCATTATAGCTTCTTAACTTGCTTAATGCTTGGTTACTTCTCTTTTTAAGACCATACTCTTAACTTTAACCTTTTTTATAGTTCCTTTGAGTGTCTAAGGCAGAGCGTTCCCTTAACAAATCTCTTTATTCCCATGAACATTCATCATCTTGAAAGAATCCAAGAAACTAAAACAAAGTCAAAAACAAGCTTAGTTTAGTAGCTTACTTTGCTTGTGACTTGTTGTCCTTGAATTTTCTCCTCCTTGAACCTTGTTGTATGCTTTGGCCTTGAGCATGGGAGAACCATACAAGAAGTGTTCATGAGAATATTAAAGTTATTAATGAAGCTTAAGGAAGGTAGAAGAGAAATCCATCACAATGACAAAGAATGACTTAAGGCCAAATACTAAAATTTGGCCTTGAGTGAAAGACTAAAACTTTTACCTTGAAGAGATATCATCAAAAACTTGTACATGCTAAAGGCCAAATATCATCGAATAATATCATCAAATATTAGTATTCTATGTATATATGTGTGACACTCTCTCTGTAGGATTTCATATACAACTCAAGTTTTGTGGTAAAAACTCGAGTGTTAACTCACCAGGACACCATGACAAAGTTAAGAAAAACTCATACTGGAAGTGCAAAAAGAAGCAAACTTGAGTTCAACACTCGAGTTTTAGGTGACATAACTCGAGTTGTGGCTAAGTAACATCATGCATTCTTGTTATTCTTGTTATGATTTATGAAAAATGCACATAACACTAGAAATGCAAAGACATACACTCAAGTGGAAAACTCAAGTTTAGAAGGTCAAAACTCGAGTTTGAGAGGACAAGACACAGTCACAACCAGACAATGAGAACACATAAAGTGCATAATGAAGAAACTCGAGTTGAACACTCAAGTTTGTTCGTAAGGAACTCATGTTTTGCTCAAAAATTCTCCAGAATTATTCAAGTGTTCACAAAACTCAATTGAAGTAAGGTATTGTATTTTGACATAATAATACATATATCATAATCATGTTGGCTAACTTCATTTCATTTATTCCATTTTATTTCATGAAGTTTAGCCTAAGCAAACTCATTTATATAATGATCCTTATGTTTTAAATACTTTTGTCATTATAAAAAAGTATAAGTGTTTTGTTTAGACCAATTTGAAGTACCTTAAGTGAACTAGAAAGTTCTTAATTCTGAGGTACCATGTTATGTCCACTGGAGGGTGTCCAAACCTCATAACATTCGGCATCACATTATCTTTTGCTAACATTAAGGGGGAGCTTCACATTCACATGTGTTTTATATCTTAAAAGCTCATCTCCATTATTTGAAGAAAATCCTTTTAAGGATACTCATCTGCATTTACTATCTTTTATTAGTTTTGGTGATGAGTTGATCTCATATTTTCCTTTCATTATCTTAATTTGAAAATACACATTTAGATATTTGATTGCACTAATAATTCTCTTTTGCAAGAAAGTCTTAAAATTGTGGTAGGAGAATTTGTTTTGTGCAAGGACTTTCCACAATGTACTACAAGAAGAAACTATCAAATTTGAGGAAAGATGCTTTTGACACTCAATCAAGACAAATACACTGGAGGAAACTTTCAAAGCAATCACGCACACAAAGGAAGGAAAGACTTCTTAAACCAACTAAGATACGCTCTATAGAAGAACCTTTTGAAGAAGAGGTAGAATATGACAACTAGGACTTTGAGGATAGATGAGGAACATTTTTTGGTTCATTCATCTAGAGATATCTAAAAAAGGAATTTTAAAGGTTTCACATAGAAGATTCCATCAACAGTACTGAGTTCATCATCTTTGTGGATTATAAGACCATACAGATGTATGGCAAAGTTAATTAGAACTCCAAGACTCTGTTTGAGTAGCAAAAGGCTCAAAACAGAATTATATTTGAGGTTGGCTCCATTTTGAGGAGTTATGAGTAGAGATTTGTTCATTAAAAGCCTTATTTAGAGAACACATAGTTACTCCTACTCTTGAGATGCCTATTGAGATTACATCTTTAGAAGCTCAACCATATGTGATTCCAACTTCTCCACACGTCTCTTTAGATATCTTAACGACCATATCCATTCAATTGAGATATCACTTAAGAAGCCAATACTTCTGTCCCATTCCTCATCTCAAAGGCTATTTATGTTTCTTTTATTGAGCACACTTCAGAGGATCTCATACAATAAGCAAGCAAGCAAATAGGTTTCATCAATTATTAATCAAATTAAATAATCTACATATGCATTTCTAATCTCTATCTTTTTATATTCTGTGAATATTTTGCGCATCTTTGGTATCAAACTTGTTTTCATGAAAACCTTTTTTTTCACTTGACATATTATTAAGGGAAGGACATTTCTAATTTCTTTTCCTATTTACCTCTCCACAAGCGTTTATTCTTTCTAGTTCAAACTTTTTGCTGATGTCAAATAAAAGGAGAAAATGGTAAGAAAAATATGTTGCACCTAAATTATTTTCATGCTTATACATATTTTTCATAAAGGATTTTTCATCATAAAAAAGGGGGAAAATATTGGATATGATTAGTTTTAATGATTTCAAATATAGATTCCATTAATAAGAGCAAAAAGTTTACATAACATTTTCATCTCTTACGTTCACCAATTCCTATATTTAATTTAGATTCAAAGATTAGAAGATATGAAGTTGAATTATGGAGGATGATCTAGAAAGGAGATTGAAGAAAGAAGAACCTGCCAAATATAATAAGAATATCAATATTCAAGTTTCTATGATCAAATGGAAGTTGGAATAACTCAATTTGGAGTTAAAATAAGCAAAACCAAGACTCACCATGAATACTAATTTGCTATAGTGATTTTCTTGTGCATTTTTTACCAAACTCGAGTGCAAAATTTTAGAAATTGCGTGTGAAACTCGAGTTTGCTGCTAAAAACTTGAGTTTGACGTATGTTTAAGCTCTCTATTCATCTCTGTTTCACGTTTAGCATGTACAAGTTTTGCTATTCGATGATATCTCAAAAACAAGAGATCCAATTGAGGTGAAAACAAATTCATATGAAACTAGACTCCCAATGTGCCCTTTTCACAAGGAGTTTAGATGAGAGAATATGATGTTTAGAAGTTGATGCTTGAATTCATGCCACATAGCAAACACAACTTCGGTAATTCAAGTATATCTCACAAACTACACATTTAAATGATCTGAAACTAGTAGCATATGAAACTAAACTCAAATATCTTTTCAAAATCATCAAGAGCACTAAATGTAACACCCGGCCTTGAGGGCCTTTATTTATCAGAGTTGTCACGTATAGGCATCGAAAAGATTTGGACGACTTAATTGCGGAATAAAAGTTTCTAAAAATAACTTAGTTTGAAAACGTGAGGATAAATTTTTCGTGATTTAAGTCTATCCTATAGTTGGATATTAATACAGTAATCCAAAATAGACAGATGATAAACGTTAAAGTACAGTCTAATTACTCATATTTTTCTAAGAAGTTCCACCTACTGTAACCCTTACAGCTGCATCTTGCCTCTTGATCCCGAACCACTACATGTATCTTTCATGCGATCTGGAGTTCAAATGAATGAACTCCAGGGTAACAATTAATCTCAAGAACATATATGAAGCGTAAATGACAATTTAACACATGTTAAACATAGAAGCATTTATAAGTAAACAAGTCACACCGTAACCGTAGTTAACGGCCAAGGACCGCAACCCTTATTAGGACACGCACCCCTATGAGATATGCAGCCTCAATACATAGCTAGGAAAAACATAACATGTAAATCATCTATCAAACATGAACACATACATGCATGCTATCAAGATTAAAGTTACCTACCTCAAGCTTGAGTCCTTAACTTTGTCTAAAGGTGTCGGGATCAGTAAAGGTGTCAAGTTCTGCCTAAAAATGTTTATCGTTGCCGTTAGTCACTTACTCAAATCGTAAAGAAACTAATTGCGTGAATTAGTTTAGAGGATTAATAATGGTTATTAATCCCTTAAAAAATTCCCTAGTAATAATAATAATTTTATTATTATTATTATTATTATTAACCCTAATAATAATAATTCCTCGTTTCTTTATTATTATTATCACTCCTTTCAATGATAATGACCATATATGTTATTATTATGATTATCCTAAATCCCCAGTAAGCTTCTCAATATCAGCCAACACAATTCATATTATTCTCTAAGTAATTATTTTCCTCTACTTTTCAGTTTGAAAAGTCTAGATTCAGTGTTTATTTCACAAATCCACATCTGGGGTTCTAGACATCCCAATTAGGTGGTTCAAAATTCTATGGACTCCTTGATGAGTCTAGTTTCTAGGGAAATTTATTCCAATATTTTATCACATGTCAAGAATTCACAAAATTTTAAAACGTGACTATTGTCTAGAATTTTCTCCAGAAAATAGTTTGTTCTGTTACCTAACTTCAAAAATTCATATCTTGAGTTCTAGGCATCGGATTTAGGTGGTTTTAAATCTATGAACTCCTCATTAAGTCTAGTTTCTAGGAAAATTGGTTCCATTATTTTATCATATGCCGATTATTCCCAGTTGTCAAAAACATAACTATCATTCAGAAATGTTCCGGTTCTATAACCCATTTTTCAAAATTCATAACTATTTGTATACTTATCGAAATGCAACGAATTACCTATAAAATTAAATCTCTGTGTCTACTACAATCTGGAAATTTTCATATTTTGTAAAGTTTTTTTTTTACCTATCCTGAAATGCCACGTCATTTTCTGCCTCCAGAATGATATCAAAAACGTTTTCAGATTTTATCTCAACTTCTAAAAATCATAACTAGAGTTATAGACATCTGTTTGAGGTGAACCAAAATTCATTTTAAATCTTAAGGAGAGTACTATATCTTGTAAAATTTTCATAATTTTATCTTATACCAATCATTCCTAGTTTACAAAAATATGACCACTGCTCAGAAAACGTTACAGAAACATTACATGATTTCGACCCATCTTCCAAAAATCATAACTTGAGCTACAGATCTCCGATTGAGGTGAACCAAAGCTCATTTTAAAGTTTAGCATGTCAACTAAATGTCTATAAAATTTCATGGTCAAAGAAGGTTGTTTACTATATTTTTGATCTATTTAAAATTCGGTGTCCAATTGAAAAATCAGCACGTGAACAGGAATGTTTGCTACAGTAACCTGGCACTATTCCATTACGAATTCACTGTAGCTACCGCTGAAAACTTTGTTTATACTTAGAAAAACAGGGAAAACGTACGAGACAGCAACACATACACCCACACATCGCAGCAACAATATATATATACCTACAAACCTACGTTTTCTTGATTTTCAATTCATTTTCAGCGACTTAAAGCTTGGTTTCCAAATACTTTGATGTCTTATGCATGTTTCCATGAGTATAGACGGCAAAAAAGCTTCTGCATATTTATATCAGCAAGCAACATTTTCTTTCTCTTGATTTAACGTTAAACTTCAGCTATCCAATACACCCAACTGAAAAATCTGAATATGGAAGGAGACTTAAGAGGCTTACCTAAATCCAAAAATCAGAATGCATGAGTGTTTAGCCTTCTCCTTCTCAAACTCTCATCTCCAACTCTCAATTTTACTTCCTGTTCTGTTGTAGAACAAAATATTTCGGACTTGGCCTAGGATTAGTGCCTAGGGCCTACATACCCTTAAGAGGGATCAAAATCCATGAAGTTCGATGATATAAATGGGCGTTTAGCCAAGGAGAGTGGCGGTGTGTGCTTTGTGTATGCGGAATCATAAAGTGGCAGAGCGTAGAATGTGTGTACCTTGTTAGGTTAATCTCCTATTTATAGAGATTATCTTAGGGTTAGGGTTTGGACTGTTAGGCCTCTTGTGCCTCTAAGCCCAAATGATGTGCTGTCATGCCTGTGTCATATTGGTTGTCTTTTGTTGGGCCATATATTGGATGGGCCTAATATTTGATTCCGTAACAGTTGCCCCCTAGCCCGGTAGTTCAGGTCTCTGGGCTGTCGAGATGTATTGATTGTCTTGCTTGCTTTTGTAGCAATTTTGCTTGGATAATTACCTGGTTTACATCCTACTGATAATTGAATATTATTCCACTTATTTTTATCTATTGGTTAATAATTTAGGGATGTTTAATTGAGAAATAATGGGTTTTATTACTAAATTGTGCTCTAAGCTTTTAATTGGATTAAATTCGTTTTTGGTAATAAAATTCCAGATTTACAATGCTTCACCATTTTCGCCATAACTTTTGATCTAGATATCGGATTAGCCTCATTCTTCGTTCGTTTTTCAAATGATTTAGAGAGCTACAATTGTTATGAAGACCCCGAAGGCTGATTTGGACAAGAATGAGGACGAAATTGGAGCTAAAGACAGACCCATTTTGCTGGACTTTTAATTTGGACGAATTTTGTAATAAAGGACCAATTATTAGAAGTTTCCTAATTTATTAGAGATTTTAGATTGATTAGAATTTTCCTATGATTAGGGGATTGATTCCTAACTGTCAGTCATCTTGATTGATCCTTCTTGTATAAGGAAATATGGATGGTGGCTAAACACATTACATCATTACGTTTTGCATTGTTATTGGATTAAAAAAAACGTTTTAATTAAATTCTCTGAGATGTTCTTCGTTTGTTCTTCATTGTTTTGCCCAACCATGTTCGGCTAAGCCTCTTTGATTAACCCATAGATTAAGGATTCCGTATTCCAGAAGACTCACGCTTAACCGGTAACATCTAAACTCGTTTCTGCCTTCTTTTATCGGATCCGATTTCTGAATTCGGATTGGGTTTTTGATTAAAAACCCAGATTGATTTATCCCAAGGACACAATTCGAACTGGGTTTAAGTGATTACTGGGCGATTGCTTGGTATCACGCCACTGTTCTGAATATATTCTGGACGATCATTTAGTAGAGAGAATTTCTGGACAAACGCAGAGATTTCGGTTTGTCCAGAATCAATCACGAGTTTGGTGTATTATTTTAGTCTGATGAAGGTTTTGGAATTCCTAATTCTGGGTTAGTCCTTTTTAGTCTAATTAATCTCGTTTTCCTTATCTGTTTCATTTTGCTTTCATTCTTAATTGCATTGAAAAACTCTTCCCCCCCCCCCATTTTGTTACTATCTTTTTGTTTCTATTGAACCTACTGCGAATTCCATGGGAAACGATCCAGGTTCCTTATACTGCAAATCTTTTTACCGAACTTGGTTATTTTGTAAGAGGTCGGCATCTCTTGTCACCTACGTTTAACAACATGTAAGTAAATCATAAGCAATGAAAAATGCTTACTGTTTTGTGCAAATCATTCAGTTTGCTTCTTTCTTGTCGAACTCGAATGTTTGTCCGAGCTTGAATTCTTTTCGAATATTCATAATATTTGTCCGTGTTTGACTTTCGTTCTGGTCTGCATCAATTTTTGTTATTGATAATCATGCTTTCCATTAATTCCTCGTTGTCTACATTCTGTTGCCCCCTAGCTTGGTAGTTCAGATCTCTGAGTTGCCAGTATATAGTTGTTAGAATTTCTTTCATGCTTACCCAAGATTCTGGGTTCACATACTCTAACACCAAGATTCTGGTTTTATATACTTCAACCCTGAGATTCTGGGTTTATATACTTTAATCCCGGGATTCCGGGTTTATATACTGTGATCCCGAGATTCCGGATTAATATTTTTAAACCCGCGATTCTGGGTTTATGATTTTTCAAGCTTGAGATTCCAGGTTTATATATTCTAAGCCTGAGATTCCGAGTTAATATACTCTAAGCTCAAGATTTTGGGTCACGCTGACTATTTAATCTGAATCTCATGTTTGATTTGTTCAGCTTCTGTCTGAGTTTTGATGGACTTTGGATTTGAGTTTTAATTGAATTTCTCATACATGTGAAGTCCAGGTCAATTCTGCGTCAAAAATCTGGATTTCCGATTTTGCTTGTCTTTTATTTTGTTCTCGTTCTTATTTGCCTTGATCTTAGTTATTGATGACGTGTTTTTTCAACAACAGAATCCAAAAAACCAAGATAGCATTATTTACTTTGATCTCAGTTATTGATAACATGTTTTTTGACTAACACTATTCAAAAAGCTAAGATGGCATTTAAAAATTTGTACACCGCAAAGGTTTTCGTTTCCTCATTTCATATCATCATGATAACTTAAATGTTGTCCACTTTCTACCCCCAGCCTGGTAGTCCAATTTTCTGGGCTACCAGGGTGCATTGATCTTTTTTTCTTAAACTCGGATCTTCATGTCCGAGTTGTATCTTGATTTCAACAATAAGTTGATTATATGAACTCAAACATATGTCCAAAGTTCTATTCAATGACTGGGCCAGAGTCAAGATATATTGCACAGAATCCGCTAGATATTCCATCGATATTAATAAACAGGCATGCTTATTAATAATCAGGCATTTTTTAATAAACAGATGATTTTAAATAAGCATCTTAGTACTTTGACTTGTAGTCAAATCCGTAATCCGAGGTGATAGCTAAGCGTCACATGCTCGGGATTTAATTACTTGAATAAAATCCTAACCATTTCGACCTGATCAGGATCAGCATGACAATGACAAACCACCCCGGAATGTCGTTCTGATGAATCGTAACGTTTATGAGACTTGTTCACAAATCTTATAAGAGTCGGGTTCGCATCGCCCTGGCTTTTTAAGCTTTACTAGTTTATCCGGGGTCCATTTATGGAGCGCAGATTTAACTGTATTATTTTTAGTTTATCCGCGGTCTATTTAAGGAGCACAGATTTAACTGTATAATTTTTAGTTTATCCGGGGTCCATTTAAGGAGCACGGATTTAACTATTCTTCAAACTTAGTTTACCAGGTTCCAAATTGATCATGGAAGCACGGATTTATTTGTATAACACCAGATTTTGGGTATATGAGTTTTGAAAACGAGTTTATTTACCCAGAATTCAGTCATTCAAATAGACTTGGCGGCATTGCCATCGTAATACGGAGCCCGAATTTTAACTAGATTTAGTTTAATCGGGGTCCACTTTCAAAATTTACATGGAGCCCGGTTTAACCTAAGTTCATCTTCAAAAATTTATACGGAGCCCGGATTTTAACCAGATTTGGTTTAACCGGGGTTCGTTTTAAAAAATTTACATAGAGCCTGGATTTGAACGAGATTTCGTTTGCCCAGGGTCCAATTTCAAAATTTTACACGGAGCCTGGATTTTAACTAGACTCAGTTAATCCGAGGTCCACGTTGAAAAATTTACATAGAGCCCGAATTTTAACCGCATTCGGTTTAACCGAGTCCACCTTTATAAACCATATACTTTTCAAGCATTGTAATAGCCAATGAAAACATCATATTTTCGGACATAGGAATTCTAGCAATAATTTGCCCAGATTTTGTATCTCTGCTAGTGCAGCAGTTACCACTGGGTAGAATCGAATGGCCACTATGCATTTACTATCCAACACTAAGCATATTATGAGACGAAGTAGGAGCATGCATCATATACAATTTTAGCCTTATCTTAGATTATAACAATGCAAACAGTACGTTTACTTTCAACTTGGACATGCTTGTTGTCACCAAGAATTACATCTGATTTTTAGGACTCATCAAGCTCCAGAAATAAAGAGTTTTCTCTTCCAGCGTCTTGTCAAGGAGAATATGCATCAAAGTCATAAGCTTTAATTTAGCCACCAATATTTAAGCCTTGTAGCACCAACACATTGAATACACCAAAGTGCTAGCCCTTCATTGACTTTGGAGGCACACTCATCCTCCTCCTTCTTCTTCCCTTTTTTTTTGGCTTCATAGATATAATATGTTGTATTGTATTGACTGATTGGTGGAAGAAGACCTACATTTCAATGCACTAATAATAGAGTCCAAAAGCATCAACAACTCCAAAAGAAGTCTTAGTGCACCATGTTTCACCAAAAAATTAGTGTGAAGTTATTCCTTACTAATTATTGACCTGCTGAATGGATGAGGAAACATGCATTTCATGACACATATATTCATATTGCCAAATATGTGTAGATCATTGATTAAAAATTGATCAATTCCCTTTTACTGGAATTGGATGTTTTGTCAAGTCAGGCATTAACTAAGCCATTACTTGGATCAGTCCCTTCCAAAAATATTAATTAATTGCTCTAACGTTTGTAGTCTGTAGGTAGAGGATAGTCATTCGCTATCTCATCTTCATTAATTTTAATGTAAAATTCACATGTTGCATTGGGAGATTTGTTGCTCTTCTTCATACCCTTTATCACACATCTCCTTATAGACCTTCCTGGAATTATCAAAATCACCAATTCGATAGTACCTAATTATCATAACACTGTAGGTGTATTCATTTGGAAGAAGTCCCTTTCGAATCATCTCAAACCACAGCTTCCACGCCATTGTCAACAATAATAAATTCAAAAGATGAATAGCCATGTGCTGCTGCTCTTGGTGGAGTTTCTGATCCTTATTAAATGCAAGGGATGAGAAAAGTAGTAGTTCTGGTCAATCTAATAATAACAGTCAGTCTTGTTTCAGTGACCATGCTAAAACTGAGGGGTTTTCAGGGGATGAGGATGCTAGGAGCTCTAGTGCCATGAGTGTGAATAAAATATCAAGCATTTCATCACGACACCGTAAGTCTGGTAATGGAATTTTAGGTGCAACTCCATTTGTACTGAAGAAATCGAAACATTTGCAGACATATCTGACATTGATTTTGCTCCTGTAACAGAAAAAGAATCTTCTGCAAGCTTGTCATTTTTCCAACAAGATAATGGAGCCAGATCCCCATCATATTGCAGCATCTTCCCATTTTCTTTGGACAAATTGCATTTATTTCCTAACTATAGAGCATGCAAAGGAAAGCTATCCATCTCTTTTTCTGAAAATTCACAAGATGACGTGTGAGAGAGAGTTTTAGATGCATATGGCTTACTTACAAATGCATATTTTCTTCATTTTGGTATGGACAGATCTAAATGTTTGTCAACAACTTGCATCTTCCTCTTCTTATTATTCATGGTAAGGCTTCTATCAATTTCAGGTTTACTCCAGTAGCTCTTCACATTTTCTTGCAAGCCTATGGTGGAAAGCACATCATTAAATCCAGCATCCAGAAGTTTCATTTACTTCTGCATCCCCCTCCAAATTTTGACCTTCTGCAAACCTATGTGAAGAAACTGCGGCTGTTTTCAGCGAAGAAACTTTTTTACACCTTTATCCTTATCTGCCTGTAAGCATATCTCAGAATCGCCTATGATTTTCTATCTCCAACTCATAGTCACATTCACGAGACAATTCTTCTTTAGTCACCTTCACAGCTTGTTCCTTTCATGGAAACAGATCCGCTTCAAGACTATCCACAAACCCCTGATGAAAAACGCTTGGATTCCACTCTAGAGGAATTGTCGTAAGTTTTGTCATCATCATTTAGACTTCCAGCAATTTTTGCCATCTGAGATTCCTGATCATGAAGAGACATCTTCCTTCTCCACTATTTTATGGCTAATGAATAGAGAATATCAACATCTCATGCTCCAAAACTTGGTTTGGTGACATTGACATAAAAATGATGATTCAAATGCAAAACTACTTTCTCTCCAGATGAGATTGCTCAGATGTGCAAAACAGAGTTCTCTTACTATCATTTTAACTAATAAAAGATGCAATCTGTGATGTACTTCTATTAGCATCAATTTAGTTCCTGATCTTATTGTTGCAATTTTGAAACAGCAAAAAGCAATGCAAAGAAGAACTTATCTGGATAATCTGATGCTTCAATCATTTGAATGCAAAGTCGTTTGGCTTCAGTCCATATTGTCCAGGACAAATTGGATTATAAATCACATTTGCACCCAAAATTATTTTCTAGCTCTGAGCTTTCAGGAAATATATCTGAGTCTTGATCAGGATAGTTGGTCTCCTGAGTTGAAGAATACTCCGAGATGTTAGCATACGAGAATTACTCAATGCAAATTAGATCTAAGTCATCGACTATATGATTTGACCCCCGTTGTAGGCTCGATTGCACATGTAATTTGATTGTGTTCGCATTAGCACGGTGATTTCGGGAAACTTAAGAGAATTCTAATTCAGATGATCTGTTTTCCTTTCCTTTGAATGTCTCCTCTCCTGCTTCCCTAGACATCTCAAGAACACAACAGCCAGCAGGAACGACATCATTTCCTGTTATATCTGAGGAGATTTCAAGACTCGCGATGCCGTACATGGAATCTTCTGCAGAGCATTGCTCATCGCAACTTTATTAAGGTTCTCATCCATGGCGATGCAAATCAAGAAGACTTGGCTGCTATTCACCGAATTAAAGATTTTGAAAAACCCAATCAGCAAAAGAAATCCAGAGGTGCCCTGAACCAGTCTGTCGGATCCTTAGGAATCTCTAGAATTTGCTTGCAGTTGGGCAGTGGATCAATATCTTCCACATCTTCATCGTAGATAGTACAACTATCTTCATCAATCATATGCCTGCGTTTCCGTTCGGCATTTTATCAAAAGTCGCTCTGACTGCGAGCCGTAAGAAGGTTTGAAAGAACTTATCTTTATCAGTATTGCATGAGGGAGTAAGTACTCAAATGTGTCACCGATTTTTCAATGGTTCAATTTCATCGATCCAATTATCTTCCCAAATGTATGACAACGCCATCACGTTGGCTTCTCATTCCCCTTGATCTCCTTCTCTTCTTTCTCAATTTCATCTGTTTTTTTAGCCTCGGGTTGTTTTTTTGCAAGGGTTTATGATTCCTCTTTTTTTTCTTCAAAAAAACTCATAATGGTATTGAAAGATTAAAACCAGACGTGGATGATCTGAGATGTGGGTCGATTCTCAGGTTGCATGAATTACCTAGATGATTTGTGATATGGGTTGATTTTTCTCTTATTTTCCATCTTTGGTCGCAGGAATCGAAGTTTATCGTCCCCACAGACGGCGCCCAATGTTCTGTTGTAGAACAAAATATTTCAGACTTGACCTAGGATCAGTGCCTAGGGTCTACGTACCCTTGAGAGGGATCAAAGTCCACGAAGTTCGATGATACAAATATGCGTTTAGCAAAAGGGAGTGGGGGTGTGTGCTATGTGTATGTAGAATCATAAAGAGGCAGAGCATAGAACGTGTGTACCTTGTTAGGTTAATCTCCTATTTATAGGGATTACCTTAGGGCTAGGGTTTGGACTGTTGGGCCTCTAAGCCCAAATGATTTGTTGTCAAGTCTGTGTCATATTGATTGTCTCTTGTTGGGCCATATATTGAATGAGCCTACTGTTTGATTCCGTGACACTTCCAATCTTACTCTTCTTCTTCCTTTGACTTCCTTCCTCTCATTACTCTCGGCCTCTCACTCTCACTCTCTATTTTCTTCTTGTTTCTGGCCGAAAAAATGAACCAGAAATATAGAAGAATAATGGTTGAATGGATAAATAAGGAATAGTTCAGTTTCGGTTTTCTTTTTGGTTCTCACTCTCTACGTTATTCTCTCAGTTTTACTCTCCCGACTCTCACGCCCTTAGACTCTTGGCCTCACAGTAAAAGAGTAAATGGGAAAATAATATTTAAGGACCTAAGGTCCTGATTGAATGTGGGGACAGACTGATGGAGTGACTAGGATTTTTGCGTTGGGCTCAAGAAGCATGGAAGTTTTTGGTGCGATGCTGCTGATTGGATATATTGTTGCAATGTATATATTTTGCTGGTGGTTGCGTGATTTACTTCTGCGTTTCGGGTTGGCAGAGATTGGAAAATGGCTATTAGCTGATATGGGCTGAACGTACGTAGTGGGCTGGGTTCTCAATTAGCTAAATAATATATATATATATATATATATATATATATATATATATATATTTGTCATGTGTTGGCCCAAAACAAAGACAATGGAATTGTTACGGATCTAAATTATGGGTCCACTATAAGGATGTGACAAGCAATATCTATGGATAATCATAATAATCTATCTAAATCAAGAAGATCAGAATTAATCCATCAATATCCCTATCAGGATCCCTCAAATCAAGGATTTATCATTAAAAGATATCTTATATCTTTTAAAAATAAGATAACGCCAACTCATCAAGATAGGGCCCAGGTATGCCTATTGATCCGGTGTGGATCACAAGTTGGGTTGGACTTGGCCCGGGGTGAAATCCCGGGGTCCTACGTACCATAGTGTGGATCAAAGTCCACGTAGTTCAAGAGTATACGGCAGGCTAATGATAGCCAGAGGGGGTGGTGTGTGTGCGCTGTGTGAATAGAAAAGCTAGGGTTTCAGAAGTGTGTACCTTGTAAGGGGTTTACCCTATTTATAGGCGTACCTGGGACCTATCTTAATCAGTTGGATTTATCCTTTATTTTAGGGATATCAAGATATGCGTTTTTGAATAATCTCCTTCTTTCATAGGCGGTTACCATAACGATAGATATTCTTGATAAAACCACTCCTATTTTCAAGGAAGCGGTTATGAACATAACTGAAGTCATTTTGACTAGGCTGTTTGGTTATTGGGCTGGGCCCATTTATGAGATATCCGTAACAGTTGCCCCCCAGCCTGGTTGTTCAGGGCTCCGAGCAGCCGGGATGTACTTGTCAGGTTACGTCCTGTGTTCTAGTTCATTTCGCTGTCTTGAGGTTTTTGATTTCTAGTTCTTTTTCCAAGGTCAGACATTTTTGGCCCTCGGGTTACCCCATCTGTCATCAATTTGCATTCCGGTTTATTTGAGTGGGACACGGGTGTCCCCCATCCCGGTTAACGCGGGTTGCATTCGTTTGCTATCCTGAGAGAACATTAATGTTGAGTCTTAATGTTCTATAATTTTGATTCTAGGCCGAACTCCTCCCATGCCTTCTTGAACTTTCCTTCTTTATTCGTGTTGGGTAGTATTGATATTTCTATCTGGTCTTACTCCTCATTTACAGGTACTTTGTCCAGTTTTTCGTGGATCGAGACTTGTTGCCCCCAAGTTTGAGATTGCACGGGGAGTTAGGTCGGGCGACCGGGGTGTATTCATGTGGTCGGCCACGTGAGCATTTCGATCCAGGATCATTGTCCGCCTCATCTGTTGATCCAACGCTCGTCTTATCTCGAGGCCACGAGTGTCATCATTGCCTCCTGCTGATTTGATGTTTACTAGCCGGCCTCTGAGTAGAGCAACTGCCCCATTATCTTGGTTTTCGTGTTTGCTTACCATCAGCATTAAATGCGCACGCCTTTTAACGTCCACGTCACCATTTGTGTATGGGCCCTTTGGGCCTTTGGCGGTTGAGTTTCCTGACTCTCATCCGCCTGCTTGCTTTGCTTATAAGAGCCACTAACTTTTCCGCTTCTTCTATTTTGAAAATCGCCTAACCTTGAGTTTTCTTTTTGAGAGAAACTTGCAACCAGTCACCTGTTCATCTTTCTCAGATTCCCATTTCTGGTCTTCGTGGCTCGTGCATTTCCTCTTCCCTTAACTTATCTCAAACCAGGTATTTTCCTTGTTTCCTTCTCTGGTTATTTGGCTGTGTTTTCTCCTTTCTTTCTCTATCTCTTGGTCTTTCATTTTTCTGGGTAGGTTATTGTGAGTTCTTTCAAGTTTCTTCCCCTCTGGGTTCTGGCTTCTGCTTTGTTCTTGAACTTCTCTGAACTTCTGGTCTATTCAATCCTTTTTCTCCGTCTTTGGTTTTCGGTTTCCTGTTTAAATTCTATCTTCTCAGGATGAGCCATCAAGGTTCTCCTCTGCCCTTTAATCCAAATGCTTTTTCCCCGGAAGAGGCCGAGCTTATTCAGCGCATGCCTCCCCAGACAACTTGGTGGTTGTATGGGAAACCTCTGACCAAGGAACAAAAGAGGGAAAATGTTCTCCGTGGTTATGGCGGAGAAGGTGGTAGTCAACCAGGACGGTCTGGTCGGGTTAGGGGAAGGGCTCGAGGTCGGTCTGAGTTTGTGGAGCCCGAAAGTCTAGGCCGGGGGATTGCTGCCACTAGGGTTTTTTCTTTAGAGCCGCCCTTAGGAAAGAGTAGAGTAGGAGGGAAAATCCTCCTCTACCCATTTCTTCCTTTCCTCAACGCGCGGAGCTCCCCATCTCCCTTGCCCGGCCTATCGGCCCGTGCGAGGAATGTTCCTGGCTGATTTCTGAGGCCACGATGGTTGGCCGGTCATGGGAAGCTGAGGAAATAGCTTCGCGATGCCGGCATATCCAACCGTGGGTTGTTGAAGCCGTTTCTACCCGTCCTACTTTACTACCTTCAGGTATCATCTTCTTTGTTTCTAATTTATTTTTGTTTTGCCTTTTCTAGGTAGTATGTCAACTTCTCCCTGTCCTGTTGAGGATTCCGGATCCGTGGAGTCAGCGGCTGCCAGTATTCCTCGTCATCTTGCTGAAAAGTATGACTGGGTTGCGACCGGGGTGCTATCCAGGCTCTCGAAAGCCACGGCCAATCAGATCGCTGAGCTCCCATTAGGGGACCTGGATCATTGTTCTTTATCTCTTCCCGGCCCTTCTGATCCGGTGTGCATTGCCCGGGAAGGGAATGAGCGTTCTTTTTTCTTCTTCTACTTAGATTTCGTTAAAAAACTCGGCCTTCATTTTCCATTTTCTAGGTTTCAAGTAGACCTTTTGAACATTCTTCAGCTGGCCCCTACTCAGCTTCATCCTAACTCCTGGGGTTTTATTATTGCATTCGAGCGGCTTTGCCGATTTTTAAATCGTACTCCCACCACCGGAACATTCTTTTATTTTTTTAATATCCAAAGGGCTTGGCAACCCGGGGAGCCCGAAGAAAAGAGGGGTTGGGTTTCTTTCCGGGGGAAACCGGACAAGAAGCTTTTCCATGTGGCAACCGACACCTGGAAAGGCTTCAAGGTTTCTTTTTTCAAAATTAGTGCTGGACCCGATCATAAATCGTGGTTTCTTCAGGGTGTTGATTCCAGCTCGGTGGAGCTGCTGTTTCCTTTGTATTGGTCTAAAACTCACTATGACCAAGACCAGAACATTTTTGCATCCTCCGATGATAGCCTAGAGCCAGCCGAGGTTGAGACTGTGATGGCTCTGGTTGATCATGTGGCCGAGAGGGATGTCATTGATTCCCAGATTTTTATCCGACAGTTGGTGGAGGAATTGTACCCACCGAGTATGATTTCTGTTGGTTGTTTGTTCTTTGGATTTTTTTTTGTGTGCCTCTTGTCCTTTCTGATGTTCGTTATGTTTTTTGTAGTGCCCGACATGAGGAAGGCTTCTTTCCAAGAACTGGCCAAGAAGCTTCGGGCTAAGGCCAAAAATAAAGGGGAGTCCTCTTCCCAGAAGAAGGCTGTGGTTGCTCCTTCGCCTACCAAAACTACTACTGAGAAGAGGGCTGCGCCCTCTCCGGGCCATACGGACCTCATTCCGCGCAAGCGATCGAAGTGGTGGCAACGTCATCGATTCCGGTCGAAGAAGAGAGTCCGGCCTTTGTCCCGGACGCCGGTGCTGCCACAAGCACCCCTCCTCCCCCACTTCCTAGCAAGTCTCGCCTTCACTCGCGGGGTGAGGTACGGACTGATGGGGTCTCGGAGGAGCTCAAATACACGGTGAAGCCCCCCAGCAAGTATTTTAGTGGTGAGGCCTTTGCCGACTCCGACCTCGATCACCTGCAGGTCCTGCAGGACCATCTAATGGAGACGGCCGGCGTGTTGGACGCTTATGCGGCCGTTAAGCATAATTACGCCAAGGCTGCAGCCGAGATTGCTAAAGCTCGGGTTGAAAAGAAAGAGGCCGAGATTAGGCAGAGGGAGGCTGAGGAGGCGCGCCTGAAAGCAGAAGAGGCGCAGATAAAGGCGGTGGAGGAGCTATCAAAGGCCCTTGTTGAAAGGGATCATTTCTCCGCCGAGCTTGACGCCAGTCAGGCCCGGGAAGACACCCTCAATGCCTCACTGCACGCCCTGCAGGGTCAGTATGCGGGGCTGGTGAAGGACCTCCATCTCGCCCACTCCAACCTCGACGCTTCCAAGGCCGAGCTAGTGGCGTCTGCTCCCGAGGTGGATAAGCTGGAAGTCTTGGTCGTGGAGACGGCTGCTGAAGCTTTCAACCTATGCCTAGCCCAAGTCCGAGCTCTGAATCCTGATATTACGATGAATTTGGAAGCTGTGGATTTCAAAGCTTCAGTAGAGGACGGGCAATTTATACTAGCGCCGCTTTCTCTGGTCGAAGAGTCCGAGCATCTCGCGGAGAATGACCGTGGTCAATTAGCTGAGGAAGATGCTCCGACGACTGACGCCCCTGGCTCTCCTATGCCCGGCCAAGCCCAATTTTGATGTTGTCCTTCTAGGACCTTTTTATTTTTTCCTTTGTTATGTAGTATTTTCACTTTCATTTTTGTTTTTCTGTAATCTGGGGCCTTTGCCCTCAAAATTAATACTATGACAAGCCGGTGTTCCTGGATATTTCTAGCATCCTCAACTCGTCCATCTTACATGTTTTTATTTTCATCCTTTAAACCAAACTCGTGTTTTAATTCACCAGTTGATGAGTAAAGGGGAACGTAATCCGTGCACGAAGCTCAGTTCTTTATTTTATGACTTGGCCAAAGTCAAGATATATTGCGCAGAATCTGCTGGATATTCAACCGACGTTTTAACAAACGGGCCACGTTTATTAGTGGTCGGGCATTCTAAACAACAGACGATTTTCAAAAATCATCTAAGCACTTTATCTTGTAAAGTACCTTACCGAGATGGTAGCCAACCGCCACATGTTCGGGCCCTAATATCCTTTTTGAATAGGAGCCTAAACATTTCGACCTGATCAGGATCTTTTATGGCAATCTCACACCACCCCAGGGGACAATTCCAATGCATCGTAATGTTTACAAGACTTGTTGACAAATCTTATCATGACCGGGATCGCGAAACCTAAGTCTTTGTTTAATTATCTTGCCTTTGTCACGGCCTATCTTTGCATTGATTTCACAAGTAATAACTTGGTTGGCCCATGAATTGAACCACCTTTTTTATTGATTGAAATAATTGGGATTACATAATTTAAAATCAATGGAAAATACTGCCAAAAGCAAAACAATGCGTAATAAAACACGGTTCTCGGTCACCACCGACATCCGTTGAAACTGAAAAGCGGTTCTCAGTCACCACTGACATCCGCTGTGCGCTTATTCCGAGTGCATCCCGGTCTTTAGCTGTAGTAAGTCCTTAGTTAGTCCGCGTTCCATGTTCGTTTAATGGGCGTGCCATCTAACGTCTCAAGGACATAGGTCCCGGGCCCCATTTTGTCTGAAACACGGTAAGGACCCTCCTAGTTTGCTGCAAGTTTTCCGTCCCGGGCATTCTTATTTCCGATATCCACTCTGCATAATACCAAGTCGCCTTTATCGAATGCTCGTGGTCTAACTTTGCAGTTATACTTAGCCGCCACCAGCTGCTTCGTTGCCAGATCTCGGCAGTGTGCCGTCGTTCTGACTTCATCGATGAAGTCTAGCTCGGCTGCTAACTGCTTGCTGTTAGCGTGTTCTCCCTCCTCCATGACTTTGGCTTTCCTCCATGATGTTTGCCCAATTTCAACCGGGATCATGGCCTCGCATCCATATGTCATTCGGAAGGGTGTTTCCTAGGTCGAGGTTTGGACACTAGTTCGGTATCCCCAGAGTACCGGGTATAGTTCCTCGACCCAGTTACTTTCTGCATTGCTCATCCTTTTCTTGAGCCCGTCAACAATGATTTTGTTGGCTGCCTCGGCTTGCCCATTAGATTGCGGATGCTCTACCGAGGCGAAATGGTGCTTGATTTCGAGCTTGGACATCAACCTCTGGAAGCCTTGGTCAACGAATTGAGTACCGTTGTCAGTTACGATCTCGGCAGGAATCCCGAACCTTGCAACAATATTTCTTTCGAAGAACTTTTATATTCGAGCGGCCGAGATGGTCGACAGTGGTTCGGCCTCAATCTACTTAGTGAAATAATCCACCGCCACCACAAGCCATTTCAGTTGCCCCGCGGCCGGTTTGAACGGTCCAAGGAGGTCCATACCCCATTTAAAGAATGGCCACGGAGCCGTGATGGTCTTCAACTCGGTCGAAGGTGGCCAGAGGATCTGAGCATGTTTTTGGCAGCTTTCGCACGTCTGTACATGTTCTCTAGAATCCGCGACCATTGTCGGCCAGTAATATCCAGCCCTAAGGGCCTTCCAGGCTAACACCTTTGTCCCCATGTGTTGTCCGTTTATCCCTTCGTGTATCTCTGATAGCACGTACTCAGCCTCTGCCTGGTTTAAACATCTCATCATTGGGGATTGGAGGCCTTTTTGATAGAGTTGGTCATCGACCACCGTGTACATTAACGCGGTCCGTGCTATCTGCCTTGCTTCCCCGGGATCGTCTGGGCTAACTCCCTTTTCTAGGTAATTTAAGATTGGCTTTCGCCAGTCTTCTGCTGCCGCGATGACCATGATACACGTGGGCTCCTTCAAACTTTGTTGTATTATAGTCCGATTATTTCCCGGGTTCCTGGTGCTTGCTAATTTGGAGAGGATATCTGCCCTCGCATTCTCTCCCCCGGGGATGTGGGTGACTACGACCTCATCGAAGTCGGCCATTGCCTCTCTGACTTTCCCCAGATACTTGATTAGCAAGGGTCCCTTAGCTGTGTATGAACCGTTGATTTGGGCCGCGACTAGTTGAGAGTCGGTGGAGAGATGAATCCGCCTGGCCCCATTATCTTTTGCCTGCGATGGCCCGGCCAATACAGCCTCATACTTGGCCTGATTATTGGACGTTCTGAAGTGCAATCGCAGGGAGTGTTCCATGGCGACTCCTTCCGGGCTTTCGATTATGATCCCGGCTCCACTTCCTTTGGCGTTTGACGAGCCGTCTACAAATACTTTCCAAACGTCAAGGTTGGCTTTCGGGACTACCTCTGTTGGTACCAGTTCTACAATGAAGTCGGCTAAAGCCTGGGATTTAATAGCATGCCGAGCTTCATATACTATGTCGAATTCGGACAGTTCGATAGCCCAACTGGTCATTCTTCCTGCCAAGTCAGGCTTGTGGAGTATTTGGCGTATCGGCTGACTGGTTTGCACAATTATTCTATGCCCCTGGAAGTAGGGGCGTAATCTCCTCGTGGTAGTGAGGAGCGCAAAGGCCACCTTTTCCAACCTTTGATATCTTAGCTCCGAACTCTGCAAAGCCCGGCTTGTAAAGTAAATCGGTTTCTGTTCCGTTGAATCTTCTCTCACCAGGGCGGCACTTACTACTTCTGGGGCCACGGATAGATATAATATCAAATCTTCCCCGGGCTCGGGTTTCGACAGCACGGGTGGTGATGACAGGCATTTTTTGATCTTGTCAAACGCGGCTTCACACTTTGAGTTCCATTCTCCATGTTGTGCTTCCTTCTTCAATAACTTGAACAAAGGAAGAGCATTTTCTACCGATTTCGGTAGGAACCTTGTCAGCGCGGCCAGTCTGCCAGTCAACTGCTGTACCTCTTTTTTGTTTTTTGGGGCCGCCATATTGAGGACGGCCTGACATTTATCCTGATTGGCCTCAATCCCCCTGTTTGTCAACAAGAATCCGAGGAATTTGCCCGCTGGTACCCCGAATGCACATTTAGCTGGGTTAAGCCGGATTCTGTGATCCCGGAGCTTATCAAATGTTTCTTGCAAATCCTGGATGTGGTCGGATCGCTTAACTGACTTAACGATCATATCGTCGATGTAAACTTCGACGTTCCTGCCGAGCTGTGCCTCAAACACTTGATTCATCATCCTCTGGTAAGTAGCTCCTGCGTTCTTCAACCCGAAAGGCATGACATTATAGCAATAATTAGCTTTTTCCGTGATAAAAGCTGTTTTTTCCTGGTCTTCGGGATACATAGCTATTTGGTTATAACCGGAATACGCATCCATGAATGAGAGCAGCTGGAATCCCGAGGAATTGTCCACCAGTTGGTCAATATTTGGCATGGGGTAAGCATCCTTGGGGCATGCTTTGTTGAGATCAGTGTAGTCGGTGCACACCCTCCATTTGCCATTGGGTTTCTTGACCATTACCACATTTGATAACCATGTGGTATACTGGATTTCCCTGATTAATCCCGCATCCAGCAGTTCTCTTACATGCTCGGCTAGGGCTTTCTGTCGGTCTGGTGCAATCTTTCTTTTCTTCTGCGAGACCGGCGAATATCGTGGATTTATGGTCAATTTGTGACAACAGAACGCTGGGTCGACACCTTGTAACTCCGAAGGTTTCCATGCGAACACGTCCTTGTTTCTCCATAACAGCTTTTTGAGCTCGATTTTTTCTTGCTCGGCAAGCGAACTCCCGATCTTAGTTATTTGTCCGGGCTCCTCTCCTAGTTGGTAGCCTGTGAGCTCTCCATCAGGCTCTGTTTTCATCAACTTTGCTTCTTCTCTTACATCTAGCTCTACCACGTTGACCGAGCTCGGTGCAATTGGCGTTGAATTTCAAGTTCCTTTCTGCTGCGAGCTGGATGTTCCGGGTTCATTATTTTTAACCGTCGAGAAGTAGCATTGCCGGGATTCCTTCTGATCATCTTTGATGGTGACGACTTCATTCTTCCGACTTACCATTTTCAGCTTCTGATGCTTAGTTGATATGAGCATGTCCCAACTATGAATAGTTGGTCTGCCTAAGATTATATTGTAGGACGAAGGGAAATCCGCTACAATAAACTTGACTCGCTCAGTCCTAAAGGCTTCTTTAGAGCCCAAAGTCATTTTTAGTTCTATACACCCTTTGGGACTTGTATCCTCTCCGTTGAACCCGATTAAGGTTGTCCTGCACGGCTTTAGATTTTCTGGGTCGAGGTCCATGCGCTTAAAGGCGTCCCACAGGATGATATCCACCACACTGCCAGGATCGATGAATATCTTCTTTACACGGCATTTTCCCAAGAGGCCGGTTATAACCAGTCCGTCTTGATGACCTGGGATTACGTCCCTCAGATCTTCCTGAGTAAAGAAAAGCTTAGGAGGCTCTTCTATTTGCGATGGTTCCAGCTTGAAGGTCGGTCGTCCCCTGATGGTTAAGACTTCCCGAAGGTATTTCTTCCGCTGATTGGCAGTATCGTCGCCACCTCCGTAACCTCCACTAATGACATTGCAGTCAAACTCTGCTTCCGGGAACTCGTCCTCATTGTCGTGCTTTCTCCGGCCTTCGTTCGGCTTTCTCCTCTGGGAGACCGGGCTTGTACTCCGATCTGTCTGCTTGCGCTTGGCTTTTTGCCTTGTGTTTTGATAACGTACTGACGTAATTTTCCATCTCGGATAAACTTTTCAACCGCATCTCTATGGTCCCAGCACTCATCCGTTGTGTGCCCGGGTCCATTGTGGAATTCGCAAAATCGTGTGCGGTCTAACTTACCCTTGTTATAAAGTGGTCGTGGTCGCTCCACCTTCCTCATCTCGGTCAAGGCTACCTCTCTCCATAGCTGTGAACGAGGGACATTTAGTGGAGTATATCTCTCATACTTCCCCTCATGCCTTTGTCCTCGTGTTTTCTAGTCCGAGTTCCTGGGTCGGTCTCTTGCTGCCCGGTCCTTCCCTTTCGGGGGTGGGCTTTTCTGTCTCTCTTTTCCCGACGCGTTGGCTATCTGCATCTGCTCGATGTCCAGATACTTCTTGGCTCATCTATGGAATTCTTCCAGCATCTTAATCTCGCCAGATATGACCGATCTCCCCATTCTGGATTCGCTATCTAAGCCCGAGATGAGCAAGTGTACGTGGACGCTTTCCGTTAATCCCTGGATTTGCAATACGACAACCTTGAAACGATCCAAATACTTCTGAAGGGTTTCACCGGTTGCTGCTTGATTCTATCCAGCGTGTAGACCGACCTGGGTTGCTTTTTGCTTGTCGTGAAATTCAGCAGGAACTTCTCGCTCAGGTCATTGAAGTCGGTAATGGACTTGGGAGATAGAGTCCGGAACCAAATTTGAGCGGCTCCTCGTAACGTTGAGGTGAACAGCCTGGAAATGATTGGCCCCTTGAATCCTCGGACCAACATCTCAGTGTCGAAAGTGTTCAAGTATGTCTGGGGATCCTGACTTCTGTCGTACTTAGGGAGGTCGGATGTACTAAATTTCCTTGGGTACTCAACTTCCGTAATTTCATCTGAGAACGGGCTGTTGTTTTGTCCTCCGTCCCCATACCACATCTTGTACCTTCCGGAGTCTGGCGGAATTCCCTGATTGTCTGAGGTACGGCTGTCTTTCCTAAGTGCCCGGGCTTGATCCTCCTGACTCGCATCCCGGTGATTACTTTGCTGAGAATTTTTTGTTGAAACTATTCGGCCTTGCCCGGGATGGTCCTCCTGTAGGGGATCAACAGTTTGGTGATTGGCTTCTTCGTCCTCATTCTGCTGATCATCCTGGCGTTCCTCCTGAAGAGGGTCTTGTAAGTGTTTAAGGATTTGGTTCATCACCTCGGTCATATGGTCAATCTTCTGGTTCTGAAGATTGTTGCGTTCTTCCACATTCTCGATTCGTTTCAACATTGATTCAGCAATGTTATGTAGGAGCCGTATGTCCGGGCTGCCAATCTGAAACTTTGAGGGACCAGCGTGGTTAGTATTTTCCAGCGTTTGGCCTGCTCGTCCATCCAGGTTCGAGTCCGGGGACTCCTCCATTTGTTCCTGATTAACGCCTTGAACGTCCTGCTGTTGGGTCTCGCTAAAATTTTGTTCCTGACCTTGCTCGTGTGCATGCGGGTGGCTTTTGCTTCTGGTATTAGCCATCACGGGTCACGGGAATAGGACTTTACAGTCCCCACGGACGGCGCCAATGATCCGGTGTGGATCACAAGTTGGGTTGGACTTAGCCCGGGGTGAAATCTCAGGGTCCTACATACCACAGTGTGGATCAAAGTCCACGTAGTTCGAGAGTATACGGCAGGCTAATGATAGCCAGAGGGGGTGGTGTGTGTGCGCTGTGTGAATAGAAAAGCTAGGGTTTCAGAAGTGTGTACCTTGTAAGGGGTTTACCCTATTTATAGGCGTACTTGGGCCCTATCTTAATCAGTTGGATTTATCCTTTATTTTAGGGATATCAAGATATGCGTTTTTGAATAATCTCCTTCTTTCATAGGCGGTTACCATAACGATAGATATTCTTGATAAAACCACTCCTATTTTCAAGGAAGCGGTTATGAGCATAACTAAAGTCATTTTGACTAGGCTCTTTGGTTATTGGGCTAGGCCCATTTATGAGATATCCGTAACACCTATAAATAGGGAAAAACCCTAATAAGGTACACACGTTCTAACCCTAGCTCTTCAATTCACACAGAGCACACACCCCCACTCCCTCTGGCTAAACGTCTATTTGTATATCGAACTACGTGGACTTTGATCCCTCTCAAGGGTACGTAGGCCCTGAGATTTAATTCTAGGTCAAGTCTGAGATATTTTGTTCTACAACAGAAGATTGACGCCATCTGTGGGGACGATAAATTTTGATTCGCATGACCAAAGATGGTCAATTCGAGTAATAGCAGACTGAGGATCAAATCTGCCTGTACAATTCACTGAGTAAAAGACAAAGAGAAAGAAAAACCAGAGCTTTTTGGCGTTCTTGGTCAATGTGTTGGCTCAAAAATATGTTACGGTTGGAAGAAAATATTTCAATGTTCATCGACAATAGAGGGTTATCGGTAGCGGAGACAGCCTATCAGCGACACAATTAAATACGTGATCTGGAAAGGTTAAATCCGAGGTAATTGTATTTGACGGGATTCTTATCATTGGTAAAACACGCCCGGATATTTACCCATGCTTGAAATCATCTCTTCATCTTTAAGGTTTTGACCCAGGAACCATTTATTCTTCATTGGGCTGCGTCTTTAGCCCGATTATTTGATGAGAAAAATAACCCTACTAGGTCAGGTTCGAAGGATCCGATTAATGGGAATATTGGTCAACTAACCCAAGTTAATTTATTTCTCAACGTGCTGGCTTGCGAAACAGAAGTCCTGAAAATAAAGCTGTGATTGTCAGCGAAACAGATGGTCCCTCATAGCGGGCAGACTTCCAGGGTGAACAGACAATGAAATCAAAAATTACTGGAACACCAACTTAGCCAAGAGGCGACCAAAGGATACGTCTCAAAATGAGAAAAGGAAAATTGCAGAATCTGGAGTGTCCCATGAGGCTTCGGAGTCGCTGAGCACTCAAGTGGTCTTAGCCACGTCAACTCCGAAGGAATCCAGGACTGAGTATTATGGCGATTCTGACGTTGCTACAGGGGAATCTGTTGCTTTTGATGGCCAATCGTCATCAACGGAAGAAAAAGTTGATGGGGCTTTGATCTATTTTGATTTCAAGGATGTGAACTTTTTGGAGTTTCTGGACTTTGATTTTTCTGTACATACAGATTTTGAAATGTTGATGAACATGGACAATCCCAAATAAGAAGGAAGGTAGAATGGTTCTTAGTCATTTTCATTTTCTGCAGAAACAAACACTGCGCAGGGGAACCAGAATGTCACCCACCATTACTGTTAGAGAGATTTGGTGCCCAGGTTCTTATGAAAAATGTTATTGCTACCATTTTGTGTTCTCTTCTGATCTAATAGTACAAGAGCAAGGAAAGACGTGCATGTAAATGAAATCTTAACTCTTTAATGTGGAAAATTGTATATTTATAAAATAACTTGTTGGTCCATGTTTCAATCATCTCCACTCTTCATCCCTGTTTCTCCCCTGCTACTACCAGAACATTATTCAGGGGGTTTTCAGTTGCCTAGATCCAAGTAAGGATCTTGAGTTACTATCCGATTAGCTTGACATGACTCCCAAATATTTTAAGTTAGTTTGTGATATTATAATCTATTGCCTCACAAATAATTCTTTGGTGAGAGAAACAATCACATTTTTCAGGACTGCATTTAAAAGAAGCAACAAAGAAGTCAAGCTCAAAAACAACAAAGCTTTCAACAATTATGATGTGATATCAACTGTAGCAATGCATTCAAGGAGAGCTTGACGTTTTCCTCCAATGGGCATAGAAAGATTTCAATACTTGAAGCTTGCACAACACATAGTGAATGTATGATTCAAACACATTGAGCCAGGGTATGAGAAACTACATATTACATTTAGAAGATTGTAGTGTATGTTATCAAAATGCTGATCAAGAAATTTTTTAGCACAAAAGTTTTTACAATATCCACACCGCCATTCATTTATATCTATGTGAATTTTATGCTCTTCCTGATCCCTAAATATATTTGTGTCGGGATGAAGTCTGCACTTTTTTGGGAGCTGATAGTTTTCCTGTTTTATGAATGGCACCAAATACCCCTCAATTATTTTAGAAGCTGCCCAACTTCCTTTTCTCAAGTAATGCACTTCATGAGCATGCTCTTGTTCATTTTTATTATGTCTACATGACAAAGCATATCAAGTTGGGAATGAGATTGAATTATGAGGCCACTTAACAGTACACGAAGAGAGACAATGCTAGACAGTAAAAGCCAAATTTCCTAATGAGTTAGCAACTAAACTTCAATGGATAGGAATATATATTATTGTCCATTTTCCAATGTATGCCGTGTTGGGAGAGGACTTTGAATTGATTATTTTTATTGTATGAAATGCAATAGCTCTCTGGGGATTAAATCAGAATCTCATGAATGCTTGGACAAAAGTATGAAAGTGAACTATCCAATTCGTTGTGACTTTTTAATCACATTCAGTGCTCCAGTCAAAGTTCTACCTTGTGGCCATTATATGCATTCAGTTGCTTCCAAGCGTATACTTTAGTCACTACGCATGTCCAATCTGCAGCGAGTCAATGGAAGATATGGCTTGGAAAGAAGGAGAACCCGGTTAAACTGAATCTATTTAAAATCCGGGCTCCGTGAAAATTTTTTAAGGCGGACTTCGGATTAACTGAATCTAGTTAAAATCCGAGTTCTGTATAAATTTTTTAAGACGGACCCGGTTAAACCGAATCTGGTTAAAATCCGGGATCCGTAATAATTTTTGGAGGCGAACCCTGGTTAAACGGAATCTCGTTTAAATCCGGGACCCGTGTAAAATTTTGAAGTCATACTCAATTTAAACTGAATCTGGTTTAAATCCGGGATCCATGAGAAAATTATGAAGGCGGACCCAATTAAGCTGAATATGGTTAAATCTGGGCTCCGTATAAAATTTTGTAGGAAATAAGAATAGAAGACCGACCCCGGTAAAACCAAATCTGGTTAAAATCCGGGTTCTGTGCAAATTTTTTATGGCAGCCCTTGGATAAACTGAATCTAGTTAAAATCCGGCGTCCGTATTTCGACGGCAAATGCCGCCAAGTCTATTTAAATGATTGAATTCAAGTAAACAAACCTGCTTTCATAAATCATGTTGCGACGGTAATACCGCCAAATCTATTACATGCATGAATCCGAGGTGCACAAACTCGTTTTCATGAATCATGTCAAAGTTTACTTATATGATTGAATTCGGGTAGACAAACCCGTTTTCAAAAATCATAATTCCGAAATCTCGGTGTTATACAGTTGAATCCGCGCTTCCATGATCAATTTGGAACCCGTTAAAACTGAGTTTAAGGAATAGTTAAATCCGTGCTCCTTAAATGGACCCCGGATAAACTAAAAATTATACAGTTAAATCCGTGCTTCTTAAATGGACCCCAGATAAACTGAAAATTATATAGTTAAATCCGCGCTCCTTAATTGGACCCCAGAAAAAACTGAAGATTATACAGCAATTAAATCTGTGCTCCTTAATTGGACCCCGGATAAATTGAAAATCATACAGTTAAATCCGTGCTCCTTAATTGGACCCCGGATAAACTGAAAATCATATAGTTAAATCCGTGCTCCTTAAATGGACCTCGGATAAACTGAAAATCATACAGTTAAATCCACGCTCCTTAAATGGACCCCGGATAAACTGAAAATTATACAGTTAAATCCGCGCTCCATAAATGGACCCTGGATAAACTGAAAATTATACAGTTAAATCCGCGCTCCATAAATGGACCCCGGATAAACTAGTAAAACTTAAAAAGTCAGGGCGACGCAAACCTAGCTCTTACAAGATTTGTGAACAAGTCTTGTAAACGTTATGATGCATCGGAACGACATTCTGGTATGGTTTTGTCATTGTCATGCTGATCCTGATTAGGTCGAAATGTTTAGGCTCTTATTTTAAATAATAAGTCCCGAACATGTGATGATTGGCTACCATCTCGGATTATCACTTTATAAGTTAAAGTGTTTTAGGTGATTACTTAAAAATCATCTGTTCAATGAGAATGCCTGACTAACTAATAAGCATGCCCGTTTATTAGCGTTGGTGGAATATCTAGCGGATTCTACGAATATATTAGTGACTTTGGCCAAGTCCTGTAATAAGAACCGAGTTTCATATTCAGCTTGGTTTCCTGAGCCAAGTTGGTAACCCGGATTAGTTTCCCTTTATTCACGAAAAAACAAATAATTTCGGTTTAAAGGATGCAGAAAACAAAATGATATTAGGCAAGATTAAAGAGTTTTTATCATAAAATCCCGGAATGAACCAGGGAATAAAGTCATTATAACTCGGACATGAAGATCCGGGTTAAAAAACAATCAATGCACCCCGGCAGCCCAGAAAATCAGACTACCAGGCTGGGGGCAAAAAGTGGATAGCTGAAAAGTTGCCATGAAAATATGAGAAGAGGGAATGAAAGCCCTTATGATGTACATGAATTTTCAAATGCTATCTTGGTTTTTTGAATAGTGTTAGTAAAAAAAACACATTATCAATAACCGAGATCAAATAATGCTATCTTGGTTTTTTGAATGTGGTCATTGAAAAAACACATTATCAATAACCGAGATCAAAGCAAATAAGAACGAGGACAGTATGAAGGATAAACAAATCCGTCCTCAGAAATCATTAACCCGGAATCTCGGGTTCGAAGAACATAAACCTGGAATCTCGGGTTTGAAGAATATTAACCCAGAATCTCGGGATTAAAGAATATCAACCCGGAATCTCTAGCTTGAAAAATATAAACTCGAAATCTCGAGATTAAAGTATATAAACCTGGAATCTCGGGGTTAAATTATATGAACCTGGAATCTCGGGTCAGCACACAAGAAATCCCAACAATTACAAACACCTGGTTCAGGTTAGAAAATTAATGCATCCTGGTAGCTCATAAATCTGATCTACCAGGCTAGGGGCAACAAAGTGGACAATGACAAATTAATGAAAAAGCATGATTATCAATAACTGGGATTAATGCAAATCAGAAAAGAAATCAAGCTTGGACAAGCATTCAAGTTCGACAAGAAAGAAGCAAACTAAATGATTTGTGCAAAATAGTAAGTATTTTCCATTGATTATGATTTACTTACATATTATTAAATGCAGCAACATAGATCGGGTAATTATCTCGGGAAAATTGCTACAAAAACAAGCAAGACAATCAGTACATCCCGGTAGCCCAGAGACCTAAACTACCAGGCTGGGGGCAACTGTTACGAATCTAAATTATGGGCCCACTATGAGGATGGCCCAACAAGCAATATCTATAGATAATCACAATAATCTATCCAAATCAAGAAGATCAGAATTAATAATAAGATAACGCCAACTCATCAAGATAGGGCCCAGGTATGCCTATAAATAGGGAAAAACCCTAATAAGGTACACACGTTCTAACCCTAGCTCTTCAATTCACACAGAGCACACACCCCCACTCCCTCTGGCTAAACATGTATTTGTATATCGAACTACGTGGACTTTGATCTCTCTCAAGGGTACGTAGGCCCTGGGATTTAATCCTAGGTCAAGTCTGAGATATTTTGTTCTACAACAGAACAGGAATATAATTGGCTAGATTGCATTATATATATATATATATATATATATATATATATATATATATATATATATATATATATTCCCTGTTGCATGTTGGCTTCATTTTTATTTTATTTTATTTTCCCAACATTATTTTTCCAAATGTTACAGCGAAAATAATTGCCTAAATTTTCAAATAATTATTTTAGTTCATAAATTATCCCTTCCAAATTTTCTTTGACTTTATTCTTTCCTTAATTAATTTATTTTGGCCATAAAATATCATCTCCCAAAATATTTAGGCCAAAACTTATTCCCTAATTATTTGTCCTTAATTTATGGAAAATATGCCTTAAATTTCAAATTCTTAATTTTTAAAATTCCTCAAGGTCAAATTTTCCATAATTAATAATTAATTCCCAAAATCCAAAATTTGGGATGTTACACTAAAACAATGATCAACTGGAGGAGATATGATTTTTTGAAGTTAATATTCTATTCAAGATGTTGCAAAAACACTGGTCAAGAACAACCTTCATTCGTCAAATCCTAACGGTCAGAATACAATGAGTTTTGAGTTCATTTTTTTTTGCATAAGAAATAATACTTAAAGATCTTTCTAGGCATACGTCATTTTCTAAATTTGGAGCTATACTGAAGACGTTATGCTTACTGGAATTTGAGCTTCATGCTACCAATATTCATGCGTTCTAGAAATTGATCTCCAATCGAGTGAACATGATTTCCCTAATGCTTGCAAAAAAAAAAAAAAAAGACCAACACTCACACTCATTCTGGATCAATCAAAGGTAAGACTCGAGTTTGTCCATACAAAACTTGAGTTCCAAGGGAAATACTCAAGTTTCTTAGACAAAACTTGAGTGCCAATGTAACACTTCAATCTTCTCTGATGTCATGATATCATACTCGCAATTGAAGTTTGATTTTATGAAACTTAAGTTTTGCAACTCAAGTTGTTGAGAGAAACTTGAATTCTAGTAAACTCTAGTATTCTTCTACTAAGCTTTATTTCAACAAGACTCGAGTTAAATATGAAAACTGGAGTTTCACGTTCGAGTATGGAACTCCAAAACTTGAGTTTCATATTGGAAGCTTAATTAACTCCTTTTGTTGTTCTGAGGACAAAGTCACCAGAACTCGAGTTTGCAACTTGAGTTAAGCTAAACTCAACTTGAGTCATCGTTGCTTTTGTAGTATATCATCACCTTCTTAAATTCAAATTCTCTGATCATGATCTTGTTACTTCAGATTATCACTCATTATTATTCTCAATGCTTCTAAACATGTTTATTAGCGAGTTACAGATGATAAAATGTAGGATTACATGAATATCTTCATAAATTTGTGTCAGAAGTATTAAATGTTGTATCATAAAACAGAGCATGTACACGGTAAGGACTTCAGAGCAAACCAAGCGAGCAACTTTTCTGCTATACGCACTTCGGTGAAAATAACAGCTACCATGCTAGACGTAGACTAAATCATATTATGATTTGCAGCAAAGGAAAAATGACCAAGTATTGATTTTTGTCAACGATTACGATATGTGTCTAACAAAATAGTTTACCAGTCCAAGGGAAACTTTGAGCAAGTCACAACGGTCATATTCTAAATAGAAAGAACTGTTCAACCATTGAATGCTCTTTATCAACTATGAAAAGAGAAGCATTCAATATAGATAGTGAGATATGAGCTTGCATCTTCACTGTTAAAATGCCAATATTTTGATGTCTATATCACTTACTCTTAGTTATCTCAATGATCATATAGTTTACCATAGAGAGTGAGATTATTTGTAATGTACTTTTGTAATACCCTAAAATTTGACGTAGGGTAAATATCATAAATTTGTAGAATATACCTATTGAAAATGGGTGAATATGAGGTCTCAAACACCTTGTATTGAATTCATCTTGTTATTGGGACAATTTCTCCTAAGATTGAATAATGCGCGAAAAGGTCCCTAAAACATTAGATAATTTGCAAATAGGTCCCTAAAATATTTATGGGTTATAAAATACCCTGAGAAAATTATGATAAAATCCTAAGAGGCAACTAAATATTTATTAAAAATTAGAGAGTATGTTGTCTCTAATTTAGGTAATTTATGAGATTATTTTCCTTAGGAAATAATGAGGCAAAATTAAATATCATTTTGGGGAACATAAATTGCCCCATGGTTTTTAATATTTTTGCATAATGCATAAATTATCAATTTTAGTAAAATAGTTGTGAGATAATAATTATTACTAATTAAGAAAATTGTCAACAATTAGTAAGTGATTAATTAGATAATTAATGGCTAATTGTTTAGACATAAAATAAAGAGAAAAAGGTGAAAATTACTTAAAATAAATATATATATATAAATAAAAACGAAAATTAGAAGAAAAATAAAGAAAAATGAAATGAAAATTAAGAAATTAATATCTAGATATTTGCATTAAAATAATAATATAATTAAAACATGTGTTAATTAGATAATAATATAATAATCAGAGGAAAAATGAACAGGATAAATGATCACGGATAGAAAGTAATTCCGTTGTGAGATTCTGGGAATGAGTTAGGAAAAACCAGAATATAGTATTGGTCAGCGGATTTTTATCCAGAAGTTAGTACCGACCGAAGTTATTTCTGAAGCCGGTCACGAATACCGAGGATTTTCGGCAGATAACGGAATGTCATTAATGAGAGAATAAGGTTAGGAAAACCCAGTATTCTTGAAGAGGAAGCAAAGACCTTCAGGGTACTGCTTCCGGAATTTTAAGATTTTACGAAATTTAGCGATCAGGATACCGAATCAGGAATTTTACCTGATAAAGCAAGATGACATAAGGCTTGATGATGCAGCAGGGATGACATCATCCTTGAAAGGTGTATGGCCAAGATCTTGCCACCTCCAAGAAGTGCAATCTAACGGCCAGAAACTGATCAGACAAAGTTCAAAGGAATTACGAAAATGCCATTGGGCTTTTCTATAAATAGGCCATCATTCCTCTTCATTCTTCACCAATTCACACAATCCTAGAGAGAAGTTAGAGAGAGAAGCTCTGGAGGAGGAGCAAGAAGTTCATAGCGAAGCTCTGAGTAAGTCTTTCGGTCCCTAGTCTTTAGTTTTAGTGTCTCTTTCTGTAGTTGTAGTAGAACTGCTAGATTGATCTTTAATCTTCCAAGTATGTTTAGAAATCATGTTCTAGGGGTAATTAAGGTATTAATTTCGAAAACCATCATAGAGTTAGAGATATGTGGAAATTCTGGAAGATTAGGGTCAAGATAGCGAAGTGCTGGCGAAATTCCGCCGATTAGGGGATCAGGGGCAAAATGGTAATTTGTACCTAAAATGCCTGTTATGATATCAAATATTGATAAATGTGATATTATCATTATAGGATATCAGTAATCTTGTTCCGCTGTCATTTAGCTGTCGTTCCGCTGTTTTCCGTCAAAAGTACAGTATATCGTCAACATATTAAACGCTCGTCAACGAAGGTACGTTCGCGTACTGGTAACTTTAACTCTGATGTTTATGTTATGCATATATGTGGTATGTGTGTTGTATGTTTAGAGTGTTTGTACTGTGAAGTGCATATAAAGGTTAGAGGGTATCTGTAATGCTGGGAGCGATGTGTCCACATGCTGGGAGCGATATGTCTATGTGCTGGGAGCGATATGTCTGTATGCTGGGAGCGATATGGTTACATGCTGGGAGCGATACATATGCATTTGTTATGATAAAAAGTTGTTTGCTGTTGATATGTGGTAAATGTTGTTCATATATTGTGTTTGTAAACATGAGGTTAACCGTTACCTGGGGTCCGTATGCATGGGACCTCAGCTCTTAACATAGCCTCAAGGTCAGGAGAACCAGTGACTAAGGAGAGGGGAAAGCAGCATGCTTAGAGACCCGGCGGAAGACTTCCTGCCGTTATTCTGGCAGAAGCCATCCTTTTGTTGTTGTACAGTCCTTTTGAGATACTCGGTTTTCTTACCGCTATTGTACCCCGCCAGACTTATGGCATTTTGAAATACAAATAACAGATACTCTTCCGCTCAAATGGTCTACTCTGATGGTTTGAAATGATTTTAAATGAAAAGTTAATTTATTCCACTTTTGAAAATTGGGATGTTACAACTTTAGTGTTCTCTTTTGTGAGAGAAGATTGATTGTAATTCTTTATCACAAATGTTGTATCCTTACGGTGTGTAAGGGGAGTATCTCGGGCAGAGATTTGTATATGGCTTCACAAGTGCTCGGCTAAACTTGTGGGATTGTAGAGGTTTCTCTTGTGCCCATATTAAACAAGAAGATAGTGGATTGAAAATCTTAAGTAGAGCTTAAGGACTGGACATGGGTCATTAAGGATTGTGACGAACTAGTATAGATCAAAGTTTGCATATCCTTTTCCCTTATCTCTTATGTTTCTAGCACATACGTTTTGAATAACTGGCTATAAGTTTGTGATTCATTTCTTTCATATGTATTATTTTTACGAAGATGCAAAAAGATTTTCAAGGTTCCTAAGTTTTTATTTGAAACCCAATTCATTCCCCCTCTTGGGTGTCAGCCAATTCTAACAACTTTGACTTGAGAATTGTGTTTCTCTTGAGTCTCTTAGTAGTAGGAATTGATAGATTGACCCAAGTCCCGTCTTCAGCATCATATCTCATGTATAAGGGTTTATCTTTATCTTCATTTTCATCTTCATTGTAACACCCCGAATTTTGGGTCTAAAGGCTTGTGAATTAGCCTATTTTTGGGGGACTACTAGGCCCTATTTAGAAAGGATCCAAAGTCTTACGCTTAGTATGAAGAAAAACTTAAGATAATTAGTAGGAATATTTTAGACTTTGGGGAAAGGTTATGAAGGGGAAAATTAACAAGTGATTGTGTGCATTGTTTAGGTGTGTGTATTAAGTGACAAGTGTTATATGGTGTCAATAGGTATGTGCTTTCCTTCCAATCTTCATTTAATCGGTGTTTAATTGTAAATGTATAGATGATAGGTGTTGGTCTTATAAATGTATATTGTGTGTGATTCATATTTCGGTTGCCACCTTGCTTAAATATTTTGACACCTAAAGCGCCCATGTCATTCATAAAGCTTTCATTTTCTTTAATTAAACCGTGTGTGAACAAGGATTCTCATTCTTCATTTGATTATTTATTCGGCCATGTTTTGTGTAAATCAATTTCCTTAAAAGTATATTACGTGAGATTGATCCATGTTTTGACAACTCAAAACACCACATGTCTTCCATATGTTTCTATTTCTTTAAAACAAGCCACGTGTGTCATGGAGTTAATATAGATACATTACTTCTTTCACTTTGGCGAAAAGAGGGCTGAATAAGAATCATTAAGAGATGAAAATCAAGAGAAGAAAAAACGCATTACACTTGGCTATTTTCTTTAGACACATATACATACACACGTCTACCATTTAGCTCCCATTAGCCACGTATGTACCTAACACACAATTTATATACTCACTTAAACTCCTCCAATTTGGCGGAATTGAGAATGAATAAGGGAGCAAAACCGAGAGTGGAATTGAGAGCCTGAATTTGTGTGAGTGCGTGTCTATCTAAGAATGTATTAGGAGGTGTTTCGCCAACACGCATGATCTCTCCTCTCATTCCAAGCTGAAGTTATTTAGTTCATTCTCCCTATATATAATTGTCAAACACATCATACACACTTCTCCAATTTCACGTCTTGTGTCCTTCATTTCAGACAACACACATATAATCCCTTCCATTTATTTTAATCACCTCATCCATTATATTTTTCATGTGTTTCCTCGGTTAGATCATGAAGAACACAAAAGAGAGGTATAGGGAAAAATATGATCAAGGTAGTAACCCTTCTCTCACATATTATGTATATATTTATATGCTTATATTTATCATTGTATGTATTTATATAAATGCATGAATGTTGAATGTGTTGTGTGATTGTTATGTATAAGTGATGATTATACTTGCATGTATCGTATATACATTGTATGTGAGTGAATGCTAACATTACTATTGGGATTCATTCATTTGAATCACAGGAATATTTTTGGATAAGCTTTATTTTTGCAGATAGGGTAAGAAGCCTGAGAATGAGGAAGGAGGTGCGGAAGGATTATTCTATGATGGGAGAGTGATTTTAGCCTTGAGTTTATTTTACTGAGGTTTAAATTATTTGTACAAAGATAGAAGCTCCAGTAGCGATTTTTGTTCTAGGAGACGCTTCTGTACACGTTCTGATGTAATAAAAAGGTGTAATTTGGACGGGCGTTTCATTCATCTTCATCAATATCTTCTAAACCCAACATCTTAAAGAAAGGATCATCAACAACAATATTCAAATATTCATTACTTCAACATCACTTGGTCTTGAATATTCTTGTTTGATGGGAGTACAAGAGACCAATTCTTTTGAGAAAAATTTGGAATGAAAACCACTTGTTATTCTTGTGAAGTTAAAATAAAAGGATAATCTTTATATCAAACTTTAGAAAGGTCCACTTGGATAAACCCTAACTCACACTACTATAGAAAGTGGATACTACTTCCCCAAAAGACGTCCTTATTTTAAAAAAGGGAGTAAAAAGTATAAGCCAAGACTTTAGGCGCCCTAAATCTTGTTTAGGGCGCCTAAAATATATTTTAGGCGCCTAAAATATATTTTAGGCGCCCTAAATTTTTTTATGGCGCCTAAAGTTTGCCTACAATTTAGCGCTAAAACTTAATTTTTCGCGCGATGGGTGTAATCTGGGTAATTTTTTACGCGCCAAGACATATTTATTTATTTTTTTTTATTTAAGGCGCCCTAAACGTGTTTCAGGGCGCCAAAAAGCTACTTTAGGCGCCCTAAACTAATTTCAAGGCGCCAAAAAACTTGTGAAAAATTATGTTTTAAATTTTTTTTATTTGCCTTAATATACTTTTCGGCGCCCTAAATATTATTCAGGGCGCCAAAAAGCTACTTTAGACACCCTAAATTAAATTTAGGGCGTCAAAAAGCTACTTTAGACACCCTAAATTTAGGGCGTCAAAAAGCTACTTTAGACACCCTAAATTCAATTTAGGGTGTCTAAAGTAGCTTAATTTAGGGTGTCTAAAGTAGCTTTTTGGCGCCCTAAATAAAATTTAGGGCGCCCAAAGTAATTAATTTTAAAACTTAAGCGCCAAATTTTTTAAAAAAAAATTATCTAGGTGGTAAAAAATTAGCGCCAAAAAATATATTTTAGGCGCCCGAAAAAAGTTTAGGGCGCCTAAAGTATATTTTAGGCGCCCTAAATTTTATTTAGGGCACCTAAAGTAATTGATTTTAAGACTTAAGCGCCAAATTTTTTTCAAAAAATTATCTAGGCAGTAAAAATTAGCGTCAAAAAATATATTTTAGGCGCCCTAAATAAAGTTAGGGCGTAGGGCGCCTAAAATATATTTTAGGCGCCCTAACTTATACTTAGGGCGCCAAAACTCACGCTCAAGATATAAAAACCCTATGCTCTTCCCACCAATCTTCACAACTTCAAGTCCTCAAGAACAGAGCTACTCGAAGTCACATTTCTACGTATTCCTCTTACTTTTTCTCCTTTTCTTTTTTCGTTTTCTTCCCCCCTTCTTTATTGTATCTATCTTACTTTAAGGCAAGAAATTTTGTGATTTTGTTTCAATCCCCTCTGCGTTTTTTGTTTTAACCCTGACGGTGTTTTCATTTACAGTGATGCTACAACTGCGAAAGGCTCAAAAAATGGAGTTTCATCAAATAATCTTGGTTAGTTAATTATTGCATTCACTTCATTGGTTTATCTTATATATCTTGATTTCCAATTTACAGTTTTTTGATAGTTTGGATCCGTACTCGGAGGAAAACATTGATACGGTTCGAGATGTTTTGGCTGGACATCTTCTTATACACATAGGTTGAGAGGGTATGGTTTATATGATGTTGTCATGTGTGAATTATAAAATTGTATGTGAGCACTTTGTTGTAGTAGACTTTGTTGTATGTGAAACTTTGTTGTTGTAGAATTTCTTGTATGTGAGCACTTTGTTGTGGACTTTGTTGTAGAATTGAAGCTCCTTTATAATGATCATTTGAATTGTATGTGAGCACTTTGTTGTTGGAGCTCTTTTAATTTAGAATTGTTCATACAAATCCTTAGTTTGATATGAATGGTGTAGATTAAGAAAATTAAAATTATTTCAATCTGAGTTTTCTTTGCTGGGAGCTGTTTGTAAAATCAAAAGATGTATGTCTGCTTTGCTTTGAAAGGCCATAAATACGCCTGGGAAATTTTAATATATTCGTAAGCAATATGAAAAAAAAAATTACTATAAGGTGCCCTAAAACGTTTTTAGGGTGTAAAAAGTCTATATAAGGCGCCCTAAAACCTTTTTAGGATGTAAAAAGTCTATATAAGGCGCCCTAAAATGTTTTTAGGGTGTAAAAAGTCTATATAAGGCACCCTAAAAAGTTTTAGGGTGTAAAAAGTCTATATAAGGCGCCCTAAAACATTTTAGGGTGTAAAAAGTCTATATAAGACGCCCTAAAAATTTTTTAGGGTGTAAAAAGTCTATTAACTTGCCTTATAATGAACAGACTTATAACGCCCTAAAAATATTTTAGGGTGTAAAAAGTCTTTATAAGACGCCCTAAAATTTTTTAGGGTGTAAAAAGTCTATATAAGGCGTCTTGAATTAATTCAAGGCGCCTTTTACAAGGCGTCCTGAATTTTTTCAGGGCGCCAAAAGTTAACTTTTCTACTACCCGTTGACAAACGTCCTTGAAATTTAGGGCATTAATTGTGTCTTATTCAGGACGTTATTTTGCTTTTTTGTGGTAGTGTCATCTATCTGCAATCCATAGTTGTTGTTAACACACTTACATCTAAAGATTAGGACCATCAAAATAGAGTAATTTAACTCCAATATGAGTTCAATGACACCAAAGTATGACATTGGTGCATAGATAGGGTGTACACTACTAGAAAATCCTTTTTTTTTTTGTGACGGAACTTTTTCGTCGCAAAAATTTTTTATAGCAGAATTTACGAGGGAAAATTGTCCGTTGCAAAAAATGTCCTCGCAAATCACGTTTGCGACGAACAAAATTCATTTTCCCTCGCAAAATTCAAAATTTGCAAGGGTAAACTTTCCCTCACAAAATATCAGGATTTGCGAGGGAAACCTATTTTCCCTTGCAAAATCAGGATTTGCAAGGGAAAACTTTCCCTAAAAAAATATTAGGATTTGCAAGGAAAAATTAGTTCCCTCGTAAATCCTGATTTTTATATTTTAAAAAATATAAAAAAAATTCATAAAAAATATTAAAAATTAGAAGATAAAAGGACTTGTATATCATAAAAATAAATTGTAACAATCATACGAGTTTACATAGCAAAATCAAAATATTACAAATTATAATGTTACGACAGAAATGAACTAAAAAAATTTCTAAATAACAACAGTTTGATCATCATCACCACCAAGAGGTAGCTCCGTACCCTTGTCCTTCAATAGGGACCGGAGAAGTTCTCACTTCTCATTAATCATCTCTCCTTGCTCCCTTACCGTGTGTTCTAACGTCTTTTCCCTCTTATCTTCTGCAAAACCAACATTACTAAGTAAGTTTATTTTTTGTACTTCATTTAAATGAACAAGGGAATAATGGTTTGCAATTGATAGCAAAATTATTAAGTCTATCTGCAGAAGCACCTCTAACACTGCTGGATGAGTACTTCAAAGACGACTTCAGTTCTCTGGCAGAGGCACCCATCCCAAAGACTCTCCCCTTCTTGTCAAATCCACCTGTAGCCTGAATGAAGAGACTCTCATTATCAGAATAAGAGGACAATGGGTTGGTCTCAATCTGCGAGTCTTTCTCCTACATTAGTTGCTGATAGTTCTCCTACAAGCACAAAAATACAACACAAATAAGGATATAAAATGAAATAAATTTGTTACTATTTGAAGCAAATAATAAATCTAATTAATATCTCACCACAAATCGCTAGGACTTGGTATTAATCCAATGCTTGCCATGACCCTCAATCTCCTGGGAATGGGTCCGCTCAAAGGTGGTCCAAGGAATCAATTTTATAGGAACTTCCCCAAACTCTGCCTACAAACATAAATGATGACCGTTAATTAATTATTTCAAAGTACAAAATATTGAAAGCTAAAATAGAAAATAGCGTATACTTACAATCTTTCGTCGATGCTCACTTAATGGAATGGAGCCGCCAACATATGATGGTCCATCCATTTAGGACCTATTTAATTTATTTCATTAACTTTACTTTTTAAATTTCTCGTCGGTGGCCTATCTTTGAAATAACTGGTCTGCGGCCTTAGGTTGAATCCAAGATTTCTTTCCCTTTTCATGTCTCAATTTATAAAATTTATCAGACAACCACTTGCTTCCCTTGAAGTTATAAGCTTTCTTTAAATTTTCTAGATGATTAGGCAACCAGCTAAACTTTCCCTAAAAATCGATAATAAACAATTAGTGCTCTAAAGTATAAAAGTAGTTAATCAATTTGCATTTTAATGAGTAGAAATTAATAACCATAAATCATATAACCTACCAAGAAGTCACTGAACCAAGTGTCCCGATATTCCTGAGGAATCTCTATCCAACTGGTCCAAGGTTGATCAAAATTATGGAACATTTGATCCCCAATGAAATTCGTCACCGACTTATAAGGATGAAACATGAAAACAAAGAAAATGTTGCAAATATTAGCATACAAACTAAAGGTAAAAAATCATAACATTTGAAGTAACTTTACATGACTTACTTGATGCCGCCGATAGGACGGATCCACATCTTCTCTATCGCAAGATCAACTATTCCCGACTGGTGCGTCGGAGGAACTAGCTTCCCTGCCCTGGCTCTGAGGTGATGTAGTGTACTGAAGGAAGAAGTATATTGAAATTTCTACAACATAGATGTTTAAAGAGAACAAAATATATGTAAACAATTAGAAATCATAAACTGAATCTACTCTGTCTGCTGCTGTGGATAAGTCAGAGTGAAAGGCACACCCGTACCGCACATAACAAAGTCAGTAGAAGGTGATGAAGATGAAAAATAAAGTGACAATAGCTCTGGGGAAAAGATAAGCCCTCTGCCTACAGAAGGGGTAGATGATGTCGACCTACCTCCTCTATAGGACGGGCCTGGCAGCTACCTCTACTATGTCCACTACCAGAACGGGCTCCTGGATGCTCCATCTATGAACACTTATAAACATTATGTCAAAATATATATAAATATAAGAAATTTTCTTAATATGACACTGACTAAGCAATGAAGTATCTAATATAACAGATGGTCATAAACAAAAAATACTAACTCAAATCAATCGAAAGATTCCTGTTCTTCGATCTCTACCTACACACTTCCTCTGGCATCTCATAATCGTCGAATTCAGATTCAGTAGTAGAGTAAACCTCTTGTTCCTCATTGTCTGATTCCTCATTGTCAATTTGGATAGGAATCGACTCTAACTTTGCAACGGAAGCAAAGAGATTGCTAGGTAGATCATCCTCGACAATACTTACGGCAAGTAAATGTTCCACATCAGCTTGCAACACTTTAGTCATATCGTCATTTGTTTCTGACTTTTTTGAATTAGGTATGATATTTCATACTTTGGTTTTGATAACTCTCATCCACCCTTGGCGGGAGGTGAGATATGACGTAAAATAAGCTTGTTCCGTCAGTTAAGCAAGAATGAATGAGTCATAACTAACTGTATATCTTTGTCACCAGTGGATCTCAATGTTTCCATATTTGTCCACCTTTGTACCACGCAAAGTGTTATCAAACCACTCACATTTAAATAGAGTCACCGACTTGTCCCGCTTGTAATCCAGCTGGATTATGTTAATTAAATTATCGTAGTAATCACACTTGAGCTCGTCAACTTAGCCACCTCGACAACATGCACCATAATTGCAACTTTCCGTATTTCCATTCACATCAACAGTTGCAAACTGATACACATTGATTACATATTTTTTTTATCCAGGTAATAGTTGTTGCAGATCCATAAGATATACTCCACACAACATCCTAGGGAGTTGAATTGTTTTGCGTGAAGTAGTCTCATAACTAATTAGAAAATTTAGCCTTCATGAATTGATCGAGGTTGGAATCTGACATCAAATGATTTGTTGATCGGACCCAATAAGGGAAGTAACTATAACAAAAAAAAAATTAATAATTTAAGACTTACTATAGCAGTTACAAAATATGAAATCTTACTTTAAGTACAGGACGGGCTCTTCACTGTTGTTTAGAATGTACCACTCTACTACTTTCTTATTGCTTCCTTCTAGAGCTAACCTACAATATTTTCACACGACTCGGCCATGATAATTAAATATTGATATCTGTCCACTCCATTCACTACCATCATCGTTGCGAGGTACCCCTCCATCTTGATATAACTTTAGGGGGAAAATAGTATGAGGCAAATTTAGTGGCTTCTTCGACTAGATACGCTTCAACAGTAGATCCTTCAACATACCTTATATTTTTGATCTTGTATTTCAGTGTGCGTAAAAACCTACAATGGACAATCAAAGGGTATTTATAACCAATGGCACAATGTATTTCAATTAATCACAGACAGAAGAAATATACATATTACCTTTCAAACTGATACATCCACTTGTATTGTTGCGGACCTCTTACCCTTGCTTTGTACGCCAAGTAAACATGTAAATATTCCATTGAGTCAAAGAAGCTAGAAGGAAACACCATCTCTAACTTGCATAGCATTTTTGGCACGCTCTCCTCCAACTGCCATAACTTATCAACATTAAGTTCAAAAGCACAAATTGTTGTAAAAAATAAGGAAAACTCTGTCAGAATACTCCATATATGCTTTGGTAGTGCTTTGAAGGCTCACGACAATAATCTTTGAAAGAAAACATGACAATTATGACTCTTCATCTCGCATAACTTCGCCTCATTCATGTCAACACATCTTGAGAAGTTTGATGCATAACCATCCGGTAGTTTCACACCTTTAACCCATTGCAACAATTGTAAATTATGCTCTTTGTTCAAGGTTTAGAAATCCAACCCGTGGCATTCTTTACCAAATGCAAAGAAGGCCTTCTGCAAATCTGTTATATGTCAAGTCTTGCATTGATTGTATCCTTCGTCTTACCTTTTGTGTCTATGACAGTGTATAGAATATTGCAAAACACATTCCTCTCAATATGCATGACATCGAGGTTGTGTCTTAACAATTGATCTTTCCAATATGGTAGCTCCCAAAAGATGCTGCGTTTGTTCCAATGATGATGAACACCATATCCCTCAGGTTCATTGGAAGCAACTCCCTCTTCAACACTTTGAATGTGTTGCACCCTCTCCCATATTTCAAAGCCACTTAAACGACGAGATTTATCTAATCATTCAACCATATTCCGGCTGAAATCTTTTTTGTTTCTCCTAAGTGGATGATCGAGGGGTAGGAATCGCCGATGCCTGTCAAACCAACATACCTTATGATTGTAAGGCAAGCTAAAACCCACATTCTGTTTGAGACATACCGGACATACAAGCTTCCCCGACATTTGCCAACCATTCAACATCCCATATACAGGGAAATCATTTATCGTCCACATTAAGGCAACCCGCATGATGAAATTCTGACTCAATGATACATCATACGAAAGAACCCCTTCACTTCACAACATCTTCAACTCATCTATCAAAGGCTTGAGGTATACATGTATTTTCTTTTTTTGGTTGGATGGCCTAGGGATTAACGCGTTGAGAAACAAAAACTCTTTTCTCATACACATGGAAGGTGGGAGGTTGTATGAAGTCACAATCACAAGCTAACAAGAATAAATCTTGCCCGTATGGTTGAAAGGAGCGAACCCATCTGAACATAAAACCAAGATGAACATTATGAGGATTGACTACAAATGAAGGATTTGCCTTGTCAAATTTTAGCCAAGCAGTCACACCCTAAAAACCCAAAGGGTGACCAGCACGGAATATGAGAGGACTCATATCCCTTAATCCTTAAACTTATACACAAATACTAATTTAATAATCATAATAAGATAATCTAGAATATTCATGTGCTCTAAACAAGAAAAAGAAGGTAGGGATCCTACCTATAGACTATGTTGAGCATCTAGCATTAATTAATAATACAAAAAGTCTAGGTTTATAAATACATCAACTAGTAGCACTCCAAAATGAGACCGCAAGCTTTAAGTCATTATGCCGATCCTTCACCGCTCAACAGTAGGTACAGGATCAGCGATATCGTCTAAACCAAAACAAATTTTCTGGTGAATAACGTCTCCTTCTTATACATTAAAATAATACAAAGAAAATAATAATAATAATAATTTAAACATCTTTACCTTTTGACAATAACCATATTGCAATAAATCTCAATTTATAAACAATTCAATCATGAATAAAATAGAACTCTATATAAATATCGTTATTCAAATAATTTCATATACGAAATAAAACCTTTGATTTAATGTAATTAATTTAAAACATAATTATCAAATCTCATCTTTCCCTAGAACTTCTTATAGAACGGATAACAAGCGTAGCCACACAGTCCACGGGGGTAACTAACCAAGCATGACTCAAGGCCATGAAACAAGCATGGACACACAGTCCATGAGACAAGCATGAGAATAAATCTCATGAATAACAAGCGACCTCGAGGTTAACTATGGTGCACCAAGAACTAACAGTACTACTATTAGTAACCAGCGTTTTGTATTTAGTCCTCCCAAAAACATTTTCAAGCATGCTTGGGGTAAATTTTGAAAATGGAAGAAATCACAAAGAGGGGAGTGAATTGGGGATTTGAAAAATTCTTTTAAAAAATGTCTGAATCTTTTCAAGAAACTTGAAAAATAAAGAACGAATGAGTAAGAGAAGAAAAGCTGGACACAAGGAATTTATACTAGTTCGGTCTTAACTTTGACCTACATCCAGTCCCCAAATATCTTCTAAGTATTTTTAGTATCTAAACAAGCTTTAATTACAACAATGTAAATCACATGCAATCCTAATCACCTAGGACTTGCTTCCCCTTACACTTTGTAATTAAACAACCCAACTCACAGGTTCCACAACCTTGAGTTCTCACAAAACAAGTAATCAAAAATGATTTTCGAAATCACACTCTCCTAAAGAGTAAATAAGCTTAAACATTGAAGTTCAAAAAATATTTTCGCAAAACAGAGCAAGAAATCAGAAATACAATCAGTTGTGATTCAGCTATGTGTCTTGCTCTGCATCTTCATGGGTATTTATAGGCTAACTAGTGGAACTAGCCATTGCATTTTCTTCTCTAACGTTCAACTGTAAATCTGGAAAATGACTGTTGCATATTTTCCTTTGTTCTTTCAATTCTCAGCCGGAATCCTGGAATTCATTGATGCAGATGGTCTTCCAGATATTATGTCATTCCATAACCTTTATTTGACCATTGGAGAGTGATTTAGTTGATCCATAACGCTCTGTGTTGAACCATTGGGATAGAGGAGAAGTTTCAGCCTGGTTTTTGGTTCTGCATTAAATGCTCTTAACCCAGATCTGATTTGTTGTAATTATCCATGCTTGCTTGTAATCTGAAGCTTAAAATTTGTTAATGTAATCTGTAACTCATGAACAAACTTATCAAACATATATATAATGATTTGTAATTTCATTTAAGTGCAAAATAGATCATGAGAGTGAATCAAAAAGATTAAAAACGTGAAGAGTAAAACAGAGATCTATTAGGCTCGAGTTTAAGTTCAGTAGGCTCGAGTTTGTTCATGAACTCTCAAGTATAAAATAAGTAAGCTTGAGTTTATCCTTTATAAATCAGAGTTTATCGTGATGAGTTTTTGAAATCATTTTAAAAGAGTGCACAAACTCGAGTCTATTAGTGACAGGCTCGAGTCTGGAATTGTTTGGAATGAAAATAAGCTTTGGTCCAAAGGTGTAGGCTTGAGTTTGGCTATACAGGCTCGAGTCTAATCGGGATATAGAATTTTGATAGCTCTCTGTCTAAGCCAAACTCGAGTCTGTAACTGTTAGGCTTGAGTTTGCTTCAGCCAAACGTTTTTGAGACTTCTTTCAATCTGAAATAGGCTTGAGTTAACAAATTTATCCTTGAGCCTATTTTTTGAGTAAATCTTTGTTTGCTCTCTGGAAGAGACATGCTCGAGTCTAACTTCATAGGCTCGAGTATATTCACATGAAAGTTTGTTTAAAGAGCTCTCTGTAAGACTTAGGCTTGAGTTAAGAAATGCATGCTGAAGTTTAAAATAATGAAATATGCGACATGCTCTCTATAAGGCATAGCTCGAGTTTATTTAGGTAGGCTCGAGTCTAAGTGAAAGCCAATAACTTAATTTGCTCTCTGTAAGACGTAGGCTTGAGTTTACCATAACAGGCTCGAGTCTGCCTTAGTTATAAAACATGAAACTTACTCTCTATCACGAGCAGGCTCATGTCTATTAAGTTAGGCTCAAGTTTGCCTAAGTTCAAAATGCTTATTTTGCTTTCTGTTAAGTGTAAACTTGAGTTTATCAAAACTAAACTCGAGTTTAACTTACATCATAAGATTTAAATCAGTTTTAACCATCTTTAAGCATGTTTGAACTTTAGCAACAATAAAAACCTTTTTAGTTTACAATGGTCTGTTATCATCAAAACACATAGAGAACTAATAAATTTATCGAGTAATAAAATTATTCTTTTAAGGTAATAACAACTCTATCTCATACTTTATAATCAAATTCCCTAGCATGAAGTTTGAGAAACAATATTTCAAAACTTCCTTCAAATTCAACCTGTCAATAAAATCCTTTTAAAACATCAAGAACTCACGTAAAAACATTTCATTTCAAATAATAAATTATAGCTTAAACACTTTCCAAAATCCAAGATCATTCCAATATAAAATTTATGAAAAATATCTCAAAAATATCATTTCCATTTAACTACATAATCATGAATTATGCTTTGAGATAATTGGAAGAAAATACATAACAACAACGAATAAAATCACCTTTCTTTACTCATTTACTATCAACAAATATTCCTTCACAAAATCATACTTTTAAATATGGAAATAAACATAAAAGTTCAATAATAAAAATGTCATTTATATAAATTAGATAGGGACGCTATTCACTCACCTGTTACTCCTTCTGAAACTATACCTAAACCAAAATCCTTAGAATCACTTTTATCTTGAGCTCAAGCAATTGACAATTCCTATAAATTTTGAAATTCATAAAGATAGGTCATCATTAGTGATCTTTTATCCTTATACAAACATACTCACCACGACATAATTAAACACCTGATATCCTACCCAAAACTTTCAACCCAACAAGCTCATATCAATTCACTTTACTTTGAATTTATTCTCTCAACCATCATATAAGGATTCCCAAATATACTCTTATTTATAAAATTAAAGTACTTTCTTGGCTGCCCTTATGCACCATGTAACATCTCAAAATTTGGGAATTTAAAACTTGAATATTATAAGTAAATTTAATAATAATGACTTTCTTTTATTTTGATCTTCAAAAGTAAAAAAAAATAATAAATAATAATTTATTTTTTTGTTAAATTGGGAAAAAGAACAAATAAGCTAAAAGAATAGTGTTTTAAAATAATAGATGCATGGGTTGTTTGAGAAAATTAAGAATTTAACTTCTTTGGAATTATTCAATAATTGCAAATTAAGATAGTGTTTAAGATAACAAAAGAAATTAATTGGGATTAATATGGATAATTATAGCTCATGTATTTGAATCAATTTCTTATTCTTCCCTAGCCACACGTGCTTATACGCAGAACCTTCAGCATCATACCCCTCCAATTCTGGTGCATTTCTTCGGCCCGTATAAACAAGAAAGTACTCATATGTTAGATACTAATACTTTAGCCCATAGGCCCACGCAAATAACCAGCAAGAATAAGTCTACGGGAAGCCCAATCTATTTCACTCTTAATCTAATATCTTTTAGCCATGCACCCAATTCATTCGCTATTATACCCAACCCAATTCATTATTCTACCAGCTCACCGAAAACTCAACGGTATATCAGCATTTTTATCCTTACACGTCACCTATCCAGATGTCAGCTCCAAAAAGCATGCAAGATCATTGACTTTAATCCAGCGAGTCTTTAGCTTTGTCTGGTCCTAAATGAGTTCTATAAAGCCCAACCGTTCAGCCATTTCCCTCTTCCTTCAGCCTTCACCGATAAAACTTGAGAGAGAAGGCTGCAGGAATTCTCTGTTTTTAGCTTCGAAAACAGAGGAAGAAGAAGAGTGAAAGAGAGAGAGTGAGTCGAAGGAGAGAGAGAGAGTTAAGAGTGCAAACCGAAGCTATTCATCATCTCTGTTTAGGCGTCGAAAACCAGAGGAGAAGCAGCAAACTATTTTCCTTCGGTTCAGGCTTGAGAACTTAAGGTTAGTGGTGAGCTTTCTTTTCCTTAAAGATCATCCTTGTTGCTATCGAAAAGAAGGTTAAAACTGAACCTAAGGAGATTAAAACTTTAAAATACCGAAAGCAAGGCTGAAACTGAAACAAGAACACTGAACCTTATAAACTTGCTGTCATGCATGGCTCTATGATTATAGAGATATTTTGCTGTCATACACTCTTCCCTATTCAAACCGTGGCTGCACTGTCTTGGGGGACTGTTAGTTTGTGTCCCTGTACCCATATACTACACAAGAGACAAGTGTGCGTAGGTATTTGTCTAAAACCATGCATCCTTTATGGCTGAACCATTTTATTTGCTGTCATCGGTTTTGTTATGGATAGAGGGCATGAGAGTATTTTTCTGCATCTTAATATGATAAAGACTTGAAGCTTGCTGTTAGGTAAAAAGAAAAAAGAAAAAAAAAAACGCTGAACGTGCTTGCCGCTGGAAGTAAAGAAAAGTATATATACATATATATACGTTAACTTTTCAAAGTCAAATGATTAATTGGATATAATGTACAGAAAAGTTTCTGCCATAGGTGTGTGCATGATATAAGCATACCGTGGGTCTTTGGGTGTATGTATGCCGAGGAAAGGAAAAGATATTGGATATATATGTAGTGTAGTTTTTTTTGGGTTTCACAATCAAAGCTTTTTGTATTGATATGAGTGTTTTCTTTAACATATGAAAATATCTAAACAAAACGTAGTGTGAAGGAAAGAAACAAGTGTAGTTTATATATTGCCATATTGCCAAAAATTTTGCTAGCTGTAGGTGTGTGTTGGAGCATAAAAAGTATATATAATAACTTCGAACATGGAGTCTAAATTAATTAAAGAAAGATAACATATATTTTGGAAACCATGAGAAATATTAAAAATTATATGGTAATTAGTGTCTATTTAAGGTGTCAATTCCATAATTTGGGAATTCAAGTTATTAAATAAAAGAATAATATTAATAAAAATAATGTGTCCTTAAAAGGAATAAGGGAATAAATAATGGGAGTATTATTATCGGTCTGCTGTTAAAATTAAGAAATTATAATTCTTAATGTGTGGAATTTTTAGGATGTTATTAACTATTAGAAAATTTATTTGTATAGATTAAATTGTGGAGTGTATTTGAGCTCTGGAATTAGGAGCAGTGTGAAAGTAGTAGCTCCGACGAGAGGTAACCACTTTCCACTTGTTACGATTATTAATATGCTGCTATTGAGTATTTGTTAAATTGATTATGATTATTTTAAATAAAATTGTCTTGTGGAATTTTATGAGTTAAGATATATGTATTTATTTAATCATGATAATTATGGAATGGGAAGAATTAGGAGAAGATGGAAAGTTATTTACACCACGTGGTGAATGCCTCTATTGGTGCACGATGGTCGGCCTTTTATTGTCCAAACAGTTCAAGAAGGACTAGCCCAACAGTTCAAGAGGGCTTACGACACCCCAACTGTTCAAGAGGTTAAAAGACCCAAGGTCTGGAACAAGTGCTCTGAGGATTTTGGCCGGTCCTCATCACTTGACCAATGAGCTTTTGGAGTAACCAGTAACTTAGTCCATGGGTCTAGTCGGAAGAAATAAGGCGATTAGATTAAATTGATGGGAGATATTTGGGTATTGAATACAAACAGAATTGTGACACCCATTAAGATACTTATTGTTATTGTGATATTATATAAATAGAATATTAATGACTTGTTGATTTGAATTGGTTTGTCTCATTCCACTTAGCACCTCACTAGCACGTATTAATATTCATAATGAGCTGGACTAATGGTTACAAATTTTTCTCAAGTGACCAGTCAGGTCCAGATACTTCAGGGAAGCAGACAGAAGTATAGTGTATTTATTCCAAGTAGGACTTCTGTCTTTTGATGTATGATATGGATAAATGTATATTGCCACACTCTAAGGCCTTTCATGCATACTCTAGCATCTTTTGAAAATTATAAATTCCGTATAAAATTCTAGTATCAGATTAATTCTGATCATTATGTGATAACTCCGGTCGTTATAAATGTTAGTTTGGTTAATTAAAAGGGTGGTTGTTTCACACCACGTGGACATAACTTGAAATATCTAAAAGTTCCCAACTTTAAGATACTACCTTAGTCATAAGATAATATTCTAATTAAATAATAATAATAATAATAATAAACCCTGATTCGGTGTATACCGTCCAGACCAGTGGCAATAACTCAACATAAATTAACTAAATAGATATCTATACAATATCCCATAATTCACTGATTTATCATTCCAACAGACGATATTTTTTTGTTTTCCTTAACCTTAAAGACACCTTCCCTTTGTGTTTTTTTTTTTTCCCAGCAACTCACCAAGACCAACAATGTTGACAAACTTCAACAGATCAAAGAACACTTCTATCATGCATTTTTACTCATATATTATTCCACTCTTATCCTTTCCTTAGACTGGAGTCATACCAAACAAAACAGAGCAGGTTCGGCCATAACAAAACAGAACCAAGCAGAATATTCGGAAATTATAAACCAGCACCAATTGTACACATGCATCGACAAATATAGCCTTTAATCTTCAATTGTATTTTATTCAATCGGTGATTTTCCTTGATAGAACTGAAACATAATCTTCTCCCACAATCCCAAACAACGGCAATAAGGAAGATTATTATGGAAAAGGATCTAAGAGGTTTACCTAAACCCAGAAATCCAATTGCGTACAACGATCGGCCTCTTCCTCCTCAATCTCGATCTCCCTCTCTCCCTCCGTCTCCTTCTTTTTTTCCCCCCCCGAAACTGAATGAGAATTTGGGGAAGTAAGGTGCAACCGAAATGATTAATTGGAGATATGAGGGAGTGATGAATTGTTGTGCTGGCTGAATGGTATAATGGAGAAATAAGGGAATTATGCATGTGTACATGTGTCCGATTTTGGGGATAGGGAAAGGTGAGGTGTCTCAATATAAAAGGGGAGGGTGATATACATGTGTCATGAAATAGAGTAGCAAGGTGATAGGTGTTGATTCATAATTCATATAAGGGTTTTTCTTCCTCAATTTGCTTCTATAGTTCATTAAATATTGACTCTAAAAATTTTTAGGCCAATATTTATTCTCAAACTATTTTTCCTTAAAGTTTCAGGAAAATATGCCTTAAATTCCAAATAATAGCTTTAAAACTATTTATGCCAAATTTTCCATCATTAATCCCCTCATAATATTTCCATATCCTCAAAATAATATTTTATAAATTTCTCCTAAATTTTCAAGGTCCAAATATAACTTTGATAATTATCTTAAGCTTTTCTTCCTAATAAGCTTGAGACTTTGGACTTTCTCTGGCCTAGCAGCCTTCTCATCTCAATTGTATTCCTAAACTCCTTATCCCAAAATTTGGGATGTTACACAAGCTTTGGCATTAGATAGATGCGTCACAAATTTTTCATCTCTATGATGCTCCCGGTGCCATCTCATGTGAGCAGTTGTTTGTTGTGATGAATACAATCTCTGAAGTTTGGACACGAGGGGAAAGTACCACATCTTGCTTAATGCTTGAGAGGTTGTTTTCCCTATATTCTTCTTGTACCTATCATGTTCACAGAATTTACAAGTAGTCCGCTCAACATCATCCTTGTAACATACATCTGTTGGGGCAGCAATGGATTTTTTCACATCTAAGCCCAAGCTCTTTCACCTTTTCATTTGCTTAGTAAAAATCTTTCGGCAAATTATTGTCACTGAGAGCAACCTTACTCATAATTTGCATCATTTCATTGTAATTCTTCTCGCTTATATGGTGATCAGTCTTCAATCTTAATGTTGGTAGGTTAGCCGATAGCGATAAATATTCACTATTTTCAATGTGTTCGCAACATTCCCATAAAGGATGTTGCGCATCTTTAAGCATTTTATAGAACCTATTGGCCTTTGGATTAGGATCATCTCCCATGTATGATGGTTGATTATGTGAACCAGTCTCCTCTTCCATGTATAAAGGTCTAGCATGAGTAACAGGATCAAAATATTGGCCGATCGACGGTCCCGCGGCATCCATAACCAACTGTTGATATTGATTAAGGTTGTCTCGATGAGTACTGTCTCGGTAATAACCACTCGGTGTCTGTTGGACTTCCCCATGAAATTCCCAACATTCATAATTTATCATGAATCCTTTTCTACACAAATGGATTCTGACCGTGCTCGCATCTTGAAATTTCAAACACCTACATTTCACACACGGACAATTGATTGTGGTACTTGAATTATGTGTATACGCCAAAGCAAATTGGATGAACTCTTCCAAACCGTCTAAGAATACTCAAGTAAGATGTTTTTTCTGAGTTAGACAATTATACATCCAACTCCTATCACGATCACCTTCCATACTTCTCCAACCTAACTCTGCATGAAGACTTTTGGAACATAATACAATAGTACTAATTAATTCAGCTACTAACATAAGTGACAAATACAGATGACCACTTATACCAACCAATTGCCACTTAATCAAAAAAGCGACAAACAAACACATGTAGTGAGTAAAGAATAAATCCCAGCAAGCAACCAAAGAATGAGGATAGTACACTAGAAGATGGGGACATGCATGTTGATGGGCCAAACAAAGAATGATAAAGTACAGGTGAAAATAGGGACATATAAAAAGAATGAAAAGCATAACTATTATTTCATCACAATGCAAACACAATTACATCAGGGTTGTAGTTTGTTGCCTCAATTCTAGCAACCAATTGCAAAGAAAAAAAACTACTATTATTATCTACAATTTATCTTATAAACAACAATTTCACAAAGATCTAAGAACTGAAGACTTGCAAATTAAATGAAATATTAACTCTTAGTTCTCTTCATAATTAATTTTTTCCTCTAAATTGTGTCAGACTTGCAAATTATATCCACAAATATTTCTACTATAATTATAAAGTGATAGATAACATAAGCATTAAATTTTTATCCATTAAATGATTTATTTTTTTATATATTAAAACTAAGCTGATAATTTGACACTTAATACTTGCAGAATTCCCAATGACTGATATAATGTATTCACTCTTATTAATGATTTGAGGTTTAGGTTAATTAGGACTTAAAAGTGAAATAGTTAAATTATTCCATTAGTAGATTAAAGACAAAACATCTGAATATATATAAACTTAATAATTTTTTATTGTTGTTAAAATTATAAATCCGATAACAATTATATACAAAATGTTATTCTTAAATATATTATTTATATGTATGTTTAGTTTATCTTTTCTAAATTAAAACAACTATTTAGATTCATTAAAAATATAAAATTAAAACACGAATATACCAATTAACTTATAAATTAACTTATACCACATAAAATAAATTTATTGTATAAGTTATTTATATATTTTTCAAAAAATTATAAATTTATGAATTTCTTATAGTTATATTATATCCAATATTACTCATTAATTTATATTTAAATATGGTGGAGCTATTTTTTATTAAGTATCTTTCGCTGGCAAAACACTATAGATAAGAGGATTTTGGAAGCTAAACCCCGAAGTTCACATAAAATTATATTACATTCTTTCTTCAATATAAGATCAATTTCTAGTTTAATTTGAACTAAAAACTAGATCCAAGAGCTATATAACAATAAAAGTGATAGTAAAATATACAAAACAAGAACCCCAGCCAAATACTAAAAATTTACCAGTTGAAGAACGTCTTGAAGTAGATAAAGAAGAGAGAGGACGACAGAGTATGGCTCACAGCAGAAGGAGACGAGGTCGGACAGCAGCAAAGGACTCACGACTGTAGTTAGACAGCGACAAGAGACTCATGGTGGCAGTTGGATGGCATCAATGCATGGAGAAGAAGTGAAAGCCGACGGTTGCGTGCGTGAATGAAGGAGAGGGGTGGCAATTTTTAAGTGAATTTTGCTATGGAACACCTTGTTCTGTCGCAAAATTCACTTTTTTGCCACGGAACTCAACGTTTCGTCACAAAACGTTTTGGTTTGCGACAGAAGATAGGTCTTCTGTCGTAAACTTTTGACAGTTTGTGACAGACTCTGCTTTTCCGTCGCAAATTGCAGAAGTTTGCGATGGAATGTTCAATTCTGTTGCAAACTGTGGGCAATTTGCGACAAAGCATCGTGTTCTATTGCAAACTGTCGACAATTTGCAACGGAACAACCTCTTCTGTCGCAAAATAAGTTGTTTTTCAACGGAATCCTTGTTTCCGTCGCAAAATCCCCTAAGTTCCGACGAAATTTTCCCGTCTGTCTTAAATGCAATGAAATTTGCCACGGAAAAGATTTCCATCGCAAATTTCGTTGCAATTTAGCTATTTTCTAGAAGTGGTATGCCTTTAGCACTGGATCTATGCCAAGAATCAGCAACAAGTGTTACCCTATTATTCTACATCATGCTCCGTGTATCATGGTCTTGTGTGTAGAATGTTTAACCATTGTAAGATAATACATTTAAGCTTGGTCCCTTCTATAGCCATATCAATTTTTTAGAAACTGAATCTGGATTCCTTTCCATCTCGTCATTAATGAGCCTTTTTAACCAACTTGAAAAGTATGAATCATGTTCTTTTGTTATCAAATTTTGATTCCTATCACCATATAATTGTTGAATAGCATCCCTGTGTTCTTCAACATATGGTTCAACCTCATCAATGTTTTGTAGCACATATAACTGTGCTTGCTCCCATTCAGTCACTAATATTCTTATTACATCCCTCCCAATTGTTCTTCTCCTTGATCTTCACCTATCATGACAAGACTAAAAGATCCTTACAGGGTTAACATTTGATAGAAGATCAACACAAAAGTTACTTGCTTTTGCAATCATGTATCGTTCAACAATACAACCCTTGGGTCGATATCTATTTTTCAACCCTTTTAAAATTTTCATAAATTGCTTATTTGGGTAGATCCATCTCAATTACACTGGACCGCACAATTGAACCTCTTTGACCAAGTGTATGGTTAGATAGACCATAATGTAAACAAATGAAGGTTAAAAGTAAATTTCAATCTCACACAAAATACAAATAATTAGCCTTTTCAAATCTTGCAACTTTGTTGAATAAACCACTTTACTACAAATCTACTAGAAAAACATGCAAAGTTTAGTTATGATGTTTCTTACTTTTTTGGGTAAAATAAACTGTATACCAACGAGTAAGAAATTCTGCATGAGCACATGACAATAATGAGATTTAAGGTTCTTTAACATCAACTCTTTCACTAGTACAAGCTTCTTTATATTTGAAGGGTATCCCTCTGGAACTTTAATTCCTTGCAAAAACTCATAAAACAATTTTTTCTCTTTCCTTGATAGCGTGTACACCGTTGAAGGTAGATAAGTATGGTGCCTTTGCTTAACTGGTGCCAACTCTTTTCTTATTCCCACGTTCACCAAATCCAACCTAGCACTGACACTATACTTACTTTTTCCTTGCATATTGAGCAACATACCAATTAGACTATCACATATATTTTTTCCATGTGCATCACATCAAGAAAACATTTCATATATAAGGACTTCCAATATGGAAGTTCAAAGAAAATAGACTTTTTATTCCAATCACTTGTACCGATTTGTTTTGTAAAAGGCTTGTTTGTTACCTTTTCAAAAACATGAGCACTAGTTAATATTTTCTATAGGCTACCTTCTTCTGAGTCACCATTGAAAGCCTTTTCCCACTGCCTCCAATGATGTTTCAATGGTAAGACTCTTCGATGTCCCATATAGACATTTTTCTTATAATGATATATCACACTAAATGAGTGTCATCTTCACATATAGGGCATGCGTAATATCATTTGACTCTATATTCGAACAAAATTACCATAAGCGAGAAAATCATTAATTGTGCCAAACAACATATTTTTCAAAGTGAAACTTTCTTCCCTATACCAATCATGCATATTGTAACATCCCAAATTTTTGGGATTTGTAAATCAGAAATATTATAAGGAAGATTATGATGGAAAATTTGGCCTTAATTATCATAAATGGTAATATTTGGAATTGAAAGGCATATTTTCCAAGAATTTAGGATTTTTAGTTTGAGATTGACTTTTGGCCTAAATATTTTTGGAGATGATATTTCATAGCCAAAATAAATTAATGGAGGAAAGATTAAAATCAAGGAATATTTTTAAGAGGATTTATTATGCCTAATTAGAATTTTAGAAAAGAATTATAGGATTTATTTTATCCAATTAAATAAACAAAATAAATACAATCTATCATTATTATTATTATTATTATTATATATTGTCGTTGTCGTTGTCGTTGTTGTTGTTATTATTTTCCTCATAATCACCCCGTGATGAGAAGGCTACAATGGATAAATGAAAAACGAAGTTCATCATCTTTATTGGCCCAAACCAAACCCTTCCTTCATGCATCCAATCTCGTGTGACAGTAGAAAAAAATTGTGTATGCGAGTGTGATCCATTATTCTCACCCTCTTCTCGTCAGTTAGCTCATGGCGCAGCAGAGAAGAAATATATAGATCAGCCTACTCACTGCTCCATAATAAACCCAATGCATCAGCTACAAAAGAAAAGCCCATCCTTTTCGGTCAGACACGCAAAGGCAAGGAGAAATATATGGATATCAGCTGGTCAGCGCCATTTATGCACAGGAGGCAGAGAATCAACGGAAAAGAAGAAACAGGAAATCTTAACGCCATGATTCTTGAGCCCAGCGTCCTCCCGTCAGTCTTTCTCCCTTAGTCAAACCCTTATATCTTTAAATATATCAACTTGTTCATCTCCCATTCATTCAGCAAAGGCAAACAGTGAGGGCGAGAAAGAGAGAGTGAGTGAAACAGAGACTGAGAACAGAAGCAGACCCGAGAGAGAGCAAGGAAGGAACTGAAAACGAACTGAGAGAGAGAGAGAGCTTCCAAAGAAAGCTTGCTCTGCATTTTGTCGCTGGAACAGAGGAGCATATCAGCAAGTCATCTCCATCCTTCAAGTTTGAGAAACCATGGTAAGCCTTTTCCCTCTAGTTCCCAACGTTGGATTCTGCATATATTTGTTGGGTTTGACTTTGGTTTATCTAAGGAAAAGGTAAGTTGGTGTATGTATGTGGTAATTGAAGCTTGTCAGTTGGAGTAGTGATGCAGAAACTATGAAAGTGTGATACAAGCCTATCCATGTTGATTGGAGCTTCGTGACAAATGACTTAAATAGAACAGGATAGAGGAAGTTAAAATGCTGAGTATATGGATAATATGACATGCTTTGTGAATTTCTTTTGTTGTCATATATCCTAGATTTGTATCCAAATGCATGCATGGAGGAAAGCAGGGGGCTGTTCGAACTAAACATATATAAATATTAGATGCATGCCATGGGAAGGAAAAGAAAGAAAAACGATGGGTGTTGGTTTCTTGTATGAGTGTGTTTAAGAAAAGAATATTTTCTGTGAGTATAGAAGAAAGGAGGAGTTGCTGTATTACTGATACATATATATACACGCACATGGAAAAAAATTGCTAGAGGGAGAAAACTTTGTTGCATTGAACTTACTAACTCTCTTAAATAATATAGAAGAGTAGTAGCTTTGAAAAAGAAGACTTAATGAGTAATTGTGTGTGTGTGTGTGTCAGACGTGATGCATGGATGTGAGTTGTTCCTCTGCATATTTATATATAAAACATGAATATAAAGAGAAAGGAATGTCTTTGCTGCCATTTGCTTTATGAAAACTGGATTTTTAGTTGCTGAAACAGTAATATTTGAGTAAGGTGAAACCAGGAAAAGCAACCTTCTTTGATCTTGAAATTTTATGGACATTTAGTAGGCATGATAAAGTTTAAAATGAGTTTTGCTTCAACTCAATCTGATGTTTGTAGCTCAAGATATGATTTTTGGAAGATGGGTCAAAATTCTATGACGTTTCTGTAATGTTTTTTGGGAAGTAGTCACATTTTTATAATCTAGGAACGATTTACATAAGATAAAATTATGAGAATTTTACAGGAGATAATACTCTCCTTAAGCTTTAAAATGAGCTTTAGTCCACCTCAAAACGGGGTCTTTAGCTCAAGTTATGATTTTTAGAAGTTAAGATAAAATCTGAAAACGTTTTTGGTATCATTCTAGAGTCACCAAATGACGTGGCATTTCGGGATAGGTAAACAATCTTAAAAAATTATGCAATTTTACAGATGTGTAGTAGACACATAGAGCTTTAATGTGATAGGTAATTCATTGTATTTTGATAAGTATGCAAATAGTTATGAATTTTGGCAAATGGGTTACAAATCTGAATCTGTTTCTGAATAGAGACTACAATTTTGAAATCTGGGAAAAAATTGGCATATGATAAAATACTGGAACCAATTTTCATAGAAACTAGACTTATCAAGGAGTTCATAGAATTTTGAACCACCTAAATCTGATTCCTAAAACTCTAGATATGAATTTTTGAAGTTGAGCTATGAAAACTTGTTAGTTTCTGTTCCCAAATTGGATAGTGTCTATGTTTTCGATATTTGGGAATTTTTCTCAGCCATAAATCAACTTGGTGACTTTAACTTATGAAAGTAGACTTATCAAGGAATAAATAGAAATTGGAATCACTTCATTTGGCGCACGTGAGTTCCGGCAACTGTGATTCCCTCCTCAGGCTAAGTCCCTAGAGCGTGGCAATGTGAGCTCCCTCTCAAATTGGTGGGATTTGAAAATTGTTCCTGGGAGATGCAATATTTCGGTCAAAAAGCCCCTGAAATCTTGAAACAGACCAATTGCTTCATCACTTTCCACGCGACAAAACTTCTACTGCCACAACAATGAGCTGCGAGAGAGAAGCACTAGCTGCGATAAGACGAGCTGAAGCCTATGTTGTCGTCGATCAAAGTACAAGCGTAGATGTCGACCCCAAGTAAGATGAAATGGGTGTTTATTTTGTGTGAGGAATTGTGGCTGATAGCTTCATTACTGGTGAACCAGACATGGTGTTTTCTGTGTATTGTTGTGAAGAGTATTATATAATGTTACAGGCAGCTGAAACAAATGATGATGTGTGGCGTTCGAATTGTACACAGTGTCTTGTGTTTTGGAATGAATGTGTTACTTGTGGTATGTTAATTGAAGAATAGCGATTTTATGCTTTCACTGGCTATACATAAGATATACACAAAAGCTTAACTGCTAGTTTGATTTTAATTTTAATGATCAAACAAACAGTGTTAAGTCTTGGTTAGTTTTTTTTATTTGGAGAGGACAAAATCTATATTTAAGTTCTGTGATTGTTACAATGATATGAATGATTATTGTAACTGAAAAATATTTGCTTCAAACAATCGAACCTACATTGCCATCAAAGGTGTAATATCCAGCAGCTATGTGTGTGTGGGTTTGCTAATGTTACTGGGTAATTTTGTTGTTTCCCTTTGATCCACATGTTGTTGTGTTGGATGACAGTTTTCTTTTAAATATGGATGTAATTGTTGGCTTGTAGTGTTTAGAAATAACATAACATATGGGTTATATTGGTGTATACGTAATAGGAAAACCAATAGGCAAACCCAAGTACTAAAAACACAATTGAACTAGTATATATACTAGTTCTTTATTTCGATGACAATGATATTGCTTGTTTTGTGTAATAAGTTATGTGTGGATCCCATGGGTTATAAGATATGTTTAATGTAAAAGTTGACGTAAAGAGGAGTGGTGGATGACATTGAAAAGGAAATGGGTGTTGAAAAAAAATGTGTAGGCATGGAGCTAGAAGCAGAGCAAATGGTTGGGATGTTGGAGGGGTGCTTAGCTTTGCTCCTAGCAATGAGGAGGTTGGTTGTCTGTATGATAGTTGTAGTTTCAGCAGGTAGACCGAGGCACTTACCGGATAGGTCTTATAGGTTTGACTTTCATGCCAAAAGAGCTAATTTGAGGGCCATGGTATACAGTAGTGACACCACTTGTTTCAACCAAATTAGGATGTACCGGGCAACATTTGATAAATTGTGTCACATGTTGGACACGACCGGTGGATTGAAACCAACTAAGCATATGCTAGTTGATGAGCAAGTGGCAATGTTCCTTCACATCCTGGGGCATCATGTGAAGGATAGAGTGATTTAGTTTGAGTTTGGTAGATTGGGTGAAACCATCAGTAGATACTTTAAAATTGTGTTGATGAATGCAACCATCAGACTCCAATCATTGCTTCTAAAGAAACCGGAGCCGATTCTAGAGGGGTCAAATGATAATCGTTAGAAGTAGTTCAAGGTATGTACAATTTGTATTTGTGTGACATTTTAAACTTACAATGGTGCATTAGATAGGGCGCATATTCAAGTCCCTGTAGAAAAAAAAGGGAGGTACCGAAATAGGAAAGGTGAGGTAACAACCATTGTTTTTGGTGTATGCTCACCAGAAGGCCAATTCATATACGTGTTTCCCGGATGGGAAGGTTCAGCTGCGGATGGAAGGGTCCTAAGATATGCTATAAGTAGACGACATGGTCTACGAGTACCACCAGGTATACATGTTAGAATGGTGCAATTTAAGTTAGTATATATCCCTATTTACTTGTTTGAAAGCACAATAATGTGGTGTAATTTGTTTGGATAAGGAACTACTACTTAGTTGATGTGGGGTACACGAATTGCCAAGGTCTTATGGCGCCTTATAGAGGGCAAAGATACCACCTTAATGAGTGGAGACATGGAAGCCAACCGCAAACACCGCAAGAGTGCTTCAATATGCGACATTCGGTTGCATGAAACGTCATAAAAAGGTGCTTCAGCATGCTGAAGTTACGTTGGGCAATCATGCGAAGCGCATCTTACTACCCAGTGAAGGTCCAAAACAGATTATAGAGATTTTGCAGCCTTCAAGGCAAGTCAACATCATGTCGCTGGTCCTTCACCAAAGGCTGCACATTCAAGTGGAATTAGATCCGCTAAGTCATCCGATTAGTCTCCAACTAACATTTTGGGCAAACAGCAACATGTAAGTCCACCTTCTTCACCTAAAGCAGCTGCAAAGATTAATGATGATGCTCATGAAAATGGAGGGGATTCTAAGCATGTGACTGAAGCAGCCTCTGAAGAAAAATCCTCCCACGGTGATGATGATGCAGTTGGAAATATATCTGAGGGCAGCACATCTAATGAACCAGTGGAGGGAGCGCATGATGGTCGTGCCACTAGGAGTGGAGGGGACACATCTGATGAAGAAATGAAGCAAAAGGATGATGATGGTGAGGATGTCCCTAAAGGCCCCACAGCTGAAAAAGGCATAGATAAAGAGGATGGTGTTGTTGATAAAGAACCTGAAGGTCCCACGGCTAAAAAATGCATAGATGAAGAAGATGGTGGTGGTGAGAAAGTAGCTGAAGGTCCCTCAGCTGAAGGAGAAAAAGATGAAGATGATGTTGGTTGTGACAAAGTCCCTGAAGTTGCCATAGGTGATAAAGGAATGGAGGACAAGGATGGTGTCGGTGACAATGTCACTGAAGGTCCCACAGTTGAAAAAGGGAAATCGGAAGAGGATGCTGGTGGTGACAATGTGAATGAGGACACCACACCTGCAAACCAAGAAGCTCCTGCAATGTTGCCTACACAGTCTACTGAGGAATTTGACCCTATTACCCCATTATCCATTGGGCCAGTGCCTGAATATTATAAGTAAATTTAATAATAATGAATTTCTTAATAATTTATTTTTTTGTTAAATTGGGAAAAAGAATAAATAAGCTAAAAGAATAGTGTTTTAAAATAATAGATGCATGGGTTGTTTGAGAAAATTAAGAATTTAACTTCTTTGGAATTATTCAATAATTGCAAATTAAGATAGTGTTTAAGATAACAAAAGAAATTAATTGGGATTACTATGGATAATTATAGCTCATGTATTTGAATCAATTTCTTATTCTTCCCTAGCCACACGTGCTTATACGCAGAACCTTCAGCATCATACCCCTCCAATTCTGGTGCATTTCTTCGGCCCGTATAAACAAGAAAGTACTCATATGTTAGATACTAATACTTTAGCCCATAGGCCCACGCAAATAACCAGCAAGAATAAGTCTACGGGAAGCCCAATCTATTTCACTCTTAATCTAATATCTTTTAGCCATGCACCCAATTCATTCGCTATTATACCCAACCCAATTCATTATTCTACCAGCTCACCGAAAACTCAACGGTATATCAGCATTTTTATCCTTGAAACACGTCACCTATCCAGATGTCAGCTCCAAAAAGCATGAAAGATCATTGACTTTAATCCAGCGAGTCTTTAGCTTTGTCTGGTCCTAAATGAGTTCTATAAAGCCCAACCGTTCAGCCATTTCCCTCGCCTTCACCGATAAACTTGAGAGAGTGGTAGAGCCGTCAAAACGGGCTAGGCCCATCAGGCCGGCCTATTTAGGCCCTGGTCCTGTAAGGACCGGGCTTAAAAAATGGACGAGATATTTGAAATTAGCCCTAGAGGACCAGCCCTGACAGCCCTGCAGACCCTTTTCACTGTAGCTTTTTCTTTTTTTCTCTTTTAAATTTATTTATTGATATATATTTTGTATTTGTTATAGAGTTATTTATCCATTTAACTACAAATACATAATAACTATACTCTAATTTTATGATTTGATTTATTATTTGTTGCAAATAAAGATAATGGATGTGTTCATGATGCGAGAGAAGAATTTTATGATATTCGTACTCATGAGCTAGAGGGTACTACTCAAAATGAAGAACAATCAAATGTTGTTAAAATTGATGATAGTAACGAAGATGACGACAATAATAATAATAGTCACCGTACTAATGTCGCTTAGTGATATACTTTTTATATTTTATGTGAGTTATTAGTGAACATAAATAGTTTTTTTATTATGAATTAGTGATTATGCTTATTTATTGGATGATTTGTGTTGTAATTTACTAATTATATTTTGTTAAAACAAAGTGGAGGAAAAATAGTTAAAATTTAGAATAGTAATTTCTGGGTCCTGCGGGCCGGCCCTGGCCCTGGTGCTCTCGGGCCGGGCTTTGAAAAACAGGTGTTTTTCTTACTCCAAGCCCTGGAGGGCCGGCCCTGGTCCTTCACAGGCCGGCACTGATGGGTCGGGCCAGCCCTAATTGACAGCTCTAGAGAGAGGGCTGCTGGAATTCTCTGTTTTTAGCTTCGAAAACAGAGGAAGAAGAAGAGTGAAAGAGAGAGAGTGAGTCGAAGGAGAGAGAGAGAGAGAGAGAGTTAAGAGTGCAAACCGAAGCTATTCATCATCTCTGTTTAGGCGTCAAAAACCAGAGGAGAAGCAGCAAACTATTTTCCTTCGGTTCAGGCTTGAGAACTCAAGGTTAGTGGTGAGCTTTCTTTTCCTTAAAGATCTTCCTTGTTGCTATCGAAAATAAGGTTAAAACTGAACCTAAGGAGATTAAAACATTAAAATACCGAAAGCAAGGCTGAAACTGAAACAAGAACACTGAACCTTATAAACTTGCTGTCATGCATGGTTCTATGATTATAGAGATATTTTGCTGTCATACACTCTTCCCTATTCAAACCGTGGCTGCACTGTCTTGGGGGACTGTTAGTTTGTGTCTCTGTACCCATATACTACACAAGAGACAAGTGTGCGTAGGTATTTGTCTAAAACCATGCATCCTTTATGGCTGAACCATTTTATTTGCGGTCATCGGGTTTGTTATGGATAGAGGGCATGAGAGTATTTTTCTGCATCTTAATATGATAAAGACTTGAAGCTTGCTGTTAGGTAAAAAGAAAAAAGAAAAAAAAAACGCTGAACGTGCTTGCCGCTGGAAGTAAAGAAAAGTATATATACATATATATACGTTAACTTTTCAAAGTCAAATGATTAAGTGGATATAATGTACAGAAAAGTTTCTGCCATAGGTGTGTGCATGATATAAGCATACCGTGGGTCTTTGGGTGTATGTATGCCGAGGAAAGGAAAAGATATTGGATATATATGTAGTGTAGTTTTTTTTGGGTTTCACTATCAAAGCTTTTTGTATTGATATGAGTGTTTTCTTTAACATATGAAAATATCTAAACAGAACGTACTGTGTGAAGGAAAGGAACATGTGTAGTTTATATATATATAGATATATATATATTGCCAAAAATTTTGCTAGCTGTAGGCGTGTGTTGGAGCATAAAAAGTATATATAATACTTCGAACATGGAGTCTAAATTAATTAAAGGTAACATATATTTTGGAAACCATGAGAAACATTAAAAATTATATGGTAATTAGTGTCTATTTAAGGTGTCAATTCCATAATTTGGGAATTCAAGTTATTAAATAAAAGAATAAAATTAATGAAAATAATGTGTCCTTAATAGGAATAAGGGAATAAATAATGAGAGTATTATTATCTGTCTGCTGTTAAAATTAAGAAATTATAATTCTTAATGTGTGGAATTTTTAGGATGTTATTAACTCTTAGAAAATTTATTTGTATAGATTAAATTGTGGAGTGTATTTGAGCTCTGGAATTAGGAGCAGTGTGAAAGTAGTAGCTCCGACGAGAGGTAACCACTTTCCACTTGTTACGATTATTAATATGCTGCTATTGAGTATTTGTTAAATTGATTATGATTATTTTAAATAAAATTGCCTTGTGGAATTTTATGAGTTAAGATATATGTATTTATTTAATCATGATAATTATGGAATGGGAAGAATTGGGAGAAGATGGAAAGTTATTTACACCACGTGGTGAATGCCTCTATTGGTGCATGATGGTCGGCCTTTTATTGTCCAAACGGTTCAAGAAGGACTAGCCCAACAGTTCAAGAGGGGAAAAGACCCATGGTCTGAGACAAGTGCTCTGAGGATTTTGGCTGGTCCTCATCACTTGACCAGTGAGCTTTTGGAGTAACCAGTAACTTGGGTGTAACTTAGCCCATGGGTCTAGTCGGAAGAAATAAGGCAGTTCGGTTGGATTGATGAGAGATATTTGGGTATTGAATACAAACAGAATTGTGACACCCAATAAGATACTTATTGTTATTGTGATATTATATAAATAGAATATTGATGAATTGTTGATTTGAATTGGCTTGTCTCATTCCACTTAGCACGTTACTAGCACGTATTAATATTCATAATGAGCTGGACTGATGGTTACAAATTTTTCCCATGTGACCAGTCAAGTTCAGGTACTTCAGGGAAGTAGACAGAAATATAGTGTATTTTTCCCAAGTAGGACTTTTGTCTTTTGATGTATGATATGGATAAATGTATATTACCACACTCTAAGGCCTTTCATGCATAATCTGACATCTTTTGAAAATTATAAATTCCGCGTAAAATTCTAGTATTAGATTAACTCTGATCATTATGTGATAACTCCGGTCATTATAAATGTTAATTTGGTTAATTAAAAGGGTGGTTGTTTCAATTTGGTATCAGAGCATATGATTCTGATAGTAGTCATGCATATACTAGATCTAGTGGCAATATACAATATTCATACACACCTTTCCTGCTAGTAATTGTTGTATTGTTTGATCACTCACTTAATACAGTTTGTTTTATCCTTAGATAGGGAGAATGGGGGACACACGACGGACTCGCTCCACTATTAATTAACCTCTAAATGCTCCTGAGACACCGATGTCTCAAGAGAACGAGGCTTTACTACCTTGATTCAAGAAAACATTAACGATTGTCATGGATGCAAAGTTTTGACAGTTTGAGGAGGATTTTCAAAAGAAGATCAGAGAGGAATTTCCAAGCCAAAGAATCATGATTTACCTGAGCCTGACATAGCAATTTCCCAGAGACTTGAGATTAATGGCTCAATTAATCAAGACAAAGCTTAGTTATTTCGCAAACCGAATAAAGATTTACAAGAGAGGGCATCACACAGAATATGGATTCTGTTGCCAATTCTAAGGTTTTGATATAGAGATAGGATATGATTTTGATCCCCACTCTATGTTATGGGAATGAATGGGGTAGTATACCAAAAGGCTAATACAGTATGGCTTAGATCCTATCAGAGCCTTGAGGATAAGTGTGCTTAAGTAAGGGAAGATCTCGGGATGGGTGATCTCCTAAGAAGTCTCATAGGAATTTTAATCCCCTTATTTTTTTCGAAAAAAAAGACCACCTGAGTAACTTGAAGTATGAAACATAGTGATTCCCAGGGATGATAGACGGAGGTTATAATGGTTATTGATAGGCTCGAATATGAAATAAAGGTTAGGTCGAAATGTGATTAAGGTTGTTTAAGGTTATAATACCAAAGAGTATGAACCTCGTGAATGTTGATTAAGGTTGTACTGTCAGCATATGTTTTTGGGTTTGAATAATAGTTACTTATATGGTAATCCATAGAGATGCTACGAGGATGTTAGCTTGAATAAGGAAATGATTGAGAATAGGTTTGAATTTGATCCAAGTTGAAATAGTGCCTAAGTTAAAATGTGAATATGGATTGACAATTAGATTGGAAGGTAAGTAAGGTTGTGTTAAGGATTTAGTACTTGAAAGAAGGAAACCTAGAAAGTGTGGATTGAGGAATACTTTGGGTATGATGGAGATTTGCTAATTGACATTAGGATAAAAGAAATATATTAGGATATACCATGTGATATTGAGGATTAGAACCTTGTTAATTGTATTAATGCTAATTGAAGGTTTCGAAGTTAGGCTAGGAAGATAAATTATGATCCTAGTTATATTTTGGGTATTGTTGAGGTAACATGATTCTTAAGCCTAACTGATGTTGAAATTCTAGGAGTCGATTATGAATATTACAATTATTGATTTGAGGTTATTTGAGGATAATGACTGAATGCTACAGGATGTGAATCATGATGATCGAAACATGTTGGGAATAGTTGAAATTTCCGAATTAGGTAAATGACCTAAGAATATGATTTGATGATGAGGGATTATTTAGGCATTGGACTGATTTGAATGCTTGAGGCATTAGAGTATAGTACAAATATGTATGAGATATTTGGAGGTTACTAGCTAATAGGGAATGATTTTTAATCTTATGATATTCCCTTAGCAAGAATGATTAAAAGTGCAAACCTTGATAAGCTTGATTAATGATGTGTCACTAGCACGTTGTATGAAGTATGTTTGAGGATGTTACCTATATGATCGGGGATACTTTGAAGTTGATAGTGATGTATCAGCATAGGGAAAGATCTTGAATTCAGAATATGCCCCTGTGATGTTGAAGATTGGAAGGGAACCTTGTGTATTTTGTTATGATAATTACATTTGAATATCTCAAGGTTTAGATTAGGAATGAGAATTATGATCCTAATTAGTACAACCTTGATCGCATTTCGATCTAATCATCAATTATCAATCCGAATTCCTAGGATTCCTTCTCTCATCTACTGGATCTTAGTGCAATCTTATTCACATCTTGACCTGGGCACTACTTCTACTTAGTTTAGTTTTAAGCCTAGTCTCAATCAACTTCGTATTCAGTCTAACATCCTTAATGCACCTCTATGAATCACCTTATAAGCAAATATCAATCATAAAATATCCTTAATGCACCTCTATGGATCACCTAATAAGCAAACATCAATCATACCCAAAACATTGTTGACAATTCAGCCTCAATCCTCATTCACGGGTTCTTACTCTCAGGTATTAGAACCTTAAACAACCTTAATCACCCTTCAACCTAAGCTTAAGTTCAAATTCAAGCCTATCCGTAATCATTGCAACTTTCCCCCTAACTGGTTAAGTAATTCTCATCCTCAAAGTACCTTAAAACATTGATAATTGATGATTAGATTGAAATGCGATCAAGGTTGTACTAAGGTTTTAGTACTTGAAAGTAGGAACCCTGTAAGTGTTGATTAATATGATGTTATGAGCAATGATTTGGGTATGATTGAGGGTTTTCGATTAGATGAAAGAATAATGTTAGAATATGACCTTGTGATATTGAGGATTGAAAGGGAATTAGAACCTTGTGTATTTTGTTCTGGTTATGAGAATTACATTTTAATATTTCGAGGTTATTTGAGGATAGTAACTGAATGCTACAGGTTATGAATCATGATGATCGTAACATGTTTACTTGGGTATAGTCGAGATTTTTAGAATTAGGTAAATGATCTAAAAATCTGATTTGATGAGGAAGGATTATTTAGGCATTAGTCTGATTTGAATGCTAAAGGCATTAGTGTATGGTACTGATATGTAGGACATATTTGGAGGTTACTAGGTAATAGGGAATGATTTTTAATCTTCTGGTATTCCCTTAGCAAGAATGATTGAAAGTTCAAACCATGATAATATTGATTAAGGGTGTGACATCAGTACGTAATATGAAGTATGTTCGAGGATAGTATCTGAATGTTCTAGGCTATCAATCATTATAATCATAGCGTGTTTATCGGCTATGGTCAAGGTTTCAGTAATTAGTTAATGAATCTAAGAATCCGAGTGGATTATGAGAGAATTCTTTAGGTATTTGATTGATTTAAATAAATTAAGGCACCAAAAGGATTCAGCGATCATAAAAGCTTGGAGTACTTGGTAGATCGGTAGGAATTAAATCTCCGACAGCGACGGTGGATAGAATTTCTGAAAGATTACGATTCGAGCTGAAGTATCATCCCGGCAAGGCTAATGTGGTTGCAGATGCTTTGAGTCGGAGTACGCGCACTTGTATGAGCCTAGAAGAGAAGAGTTGGTTAGATAGACTACGAGATATCCACGTAGTTCCAAACCATGAAAAGGCTACTTTGAATGTAGTCCTTAGTGAATACGGGTTCTACCAAAACTTAAGAGATGCTCAAATGGAAGACGATCAGTTAGGCAAGATTCGCGAAACTCTAGAACATGAAGAAGTTCCAAATTACGATATTGGGGATGCATATATCTTGCGATACAAGAACCTCAAAACGATGAAATCAAGAAGATCATACTAGAAGAAGCTCATCGGAGCAAGTATGCCATGCATCCAGGAATCACCAAAATGTATAACAATCTAAAGCGCGAGTATTTGCGGCCAAAGATGATGAGAGATGTGACTGATTTTGTCTTGAAGTGCTTAACATGTCAAGAAGTCAAAATCGAACACCAGAAGTCGCCAGGTTTACTCCAAAGCCTGGATATTTCTACATGGAAATAGGATAGTATTTCCATGGATTTTATCACGGGTTTACCATCCATCTGAGCCAGTTACGATGCGATTTGGGTGATTGTAGATCGATTTATGAAATCAACGCATTTCTTGCCAATTAGAGCAGACTACTCTTTAGAAAAATTGGCAAAGTTGTATATTAAGGAAATTGTTCGTATGCATGGGGTGCCAGAAAGCATCATATCAGATCGGGATCCAAGGTTTACTTCAAACTTTTCGAAGTCTCTACAGACAACTATGGGTACGAAACTGAGATATAGCATGACCTATCATCCTCAGACAGACGGTCAAACAGAGAGGACTAATCAGACACTTGAAGACATGTTACGAGCTTGTGCCATCGAGTTTTCAGAAAGCTGGGATGAGCACCTGCCGTTAGCAGAATCTGCATACAACAACAATTATCACGCCAGTATTCAAATGGCTCCTTTCGAGGCTTTGTATGGCCGGAAATGTAGATCACCGTTGTGTTAGACTGAGTTGAGTGAGAGGAATATTATCATACCAGATTTGGTAGATCAAACCTCACAGAAGATCGAGAGGATATGACAAAATCTGTTGACAGCACAAAGTCGATAGAAGAGTTATGCAAACCGACAAAGGAGACCGTTAGAGGTTAGTGAGGGAGATAATGTCTTCCCAAAAGTATCGCCCATGACGGGGATAGGGAGGTCTATTAGGGCGAAGAAGTTAACTCCACGATTTATAGGACCCTATGAAATTTTAGAGCAAATAGGCCCTATTGCCTATCAGATCGCTTTGCCTCCACATCTGTCTAAAGTACACGATGTATTCCATGTGTTGCAGTTGAAAATAAATAAATAAATAAATAAAATAAAATAAAATACCATCCTGATCCATCTCATATCATTACCCCTAAGGAAGTCGAGCTTAGGGAAAACTTGACTTATATAGTCGAACCAGAGAAAATCTTAGATACTCGGGATAAGTAATTAAGGAAGAAAACTATTCGACTCATGAAAGTTTTTTGGAAGGGTATGACACCCGGGGACGCAATTTGGGAAACCGAAGAAAAGATGCGTCGAGACTTTCCGAATTTGTTTGTTTAAGTCTATAGTTGTGTTTGTTTTGATTGACTTAGTGTATCTATGATTGTGTTATGACTTATGCCGATAATGGGTTTGTGTACTATGGTGATCTTTTATGTCGTTGGATATTATGCTAGAATAATTGGCAGTATTATGGTGAACTCTGTGAATGTATTTTTGGAGTCACGAGATATGATATAAACATATGATGACTTGATAGGAATTTTGGGGACAAAATTCTATTTAGGTGGGGAGAAATGTAACATCCCAAATTTTGGGAGTTGAAAATTTAATGGAATTAAATTATGAAATTTGGTCTTATTTATATATGAGAATAATTATTTGGAATTTAAGCTCTTTTTCCTTAAATTGTTTTGGGAAAAAGAATAATAAAAGTAAGGAATAATAAGGCCTAAAAATTATGATTAAGTTGCCAAATTTTCCTAGAAAGATTATTAACCTAAATATTGAAAAAAAATTAAAGATTTTATATTTGTTAAATATTAAAGATTTTATTGTATCTAAGTGCAAATGAAATAAAATAAAATGATATAATACAACAAGCCAAAACGTGAACATGCATCAGCAAAATGGGATTATATATAATTGTAAATAATAGCAAAACGAAGCCCACAACCTATATCCATTAAGCATTTGTTTAGGCCCACATGAAGACTCATTTTTCCCTCCATTCAGCCACAACCCGACGAGAAAGAAGCAGTAGCAGTTCGGTTATTTGGAACACGTAAGAAACACACAATTTACCATATACTAACAGCTCACTTAATACTTCTCCTGAGCCCAACACGTAGCAAACTGATCTAGCCACGTAAGAGGAAATATGATGTATTAGTTTCGGCTGGTCCTTCATTTACATTTAAAAACCCATTCTTTCAGCCTCTTTCATTCAGCTTTCGGCACTCACCCAACAGAGAAAACATTGAGGAAGAGAGAGAGAGAGAAACTGAGGAAAAGAAGAGAGGGAGAGACCGAGTGTGAGACTGAGACTTAAGCAAAGGAGGGAGAGGAGTTCGAATCATGTGCAGAATTTTCACAAAGAAAGCATATAGATACCAAACATGGGTAAAATTTCTACTGAATATAAAAAGGTAAAGTTTAGAAATGCTCATATTGGTTTTGCAAAATGATGGATAATTGATGAAGTCCATTTGCTTGCTTTCTTATTGTGGGAGATCTTCAATCCTTTGCCTTCTCTTCATACAACTCTTTTATAGAGCATGTTTTAGCATCAATGATGGAACATGAAGGCAATATTCCTCAATTTGATAGTTTCTCATTGTGATGCATTAAAGAATATTAAAATCTCCTGCTACCAGTTGAAAGCTTTCTTTGCAAAGGAGATTCGTTAGTGCAGAAATCAAAACTAATCCTTTCTATATGAGATTTTCAAATTAAGATAAAGAAAGGAAAGTATAAGATATTTTCAAATTAAGATTAACTCATCATTAAAACTTAATAAAACATAATGAATATAGATGAGTATGTTTAAAAGAGTTTTCATAAGAGAAGATGAGCTTTTGAGAAATCAAACACATGTGAGTGTGAAGCTCCCCCTTAATGTATGCATGGAAGAAAGAAAAAGTGAAACATTCATTTTGAAACATGTTTAAAATCGATGTTCATTCCAAACATGGTGGAAGTCAACATGTCAAAAAGTATATCAGAATGCTTCAAGTTTCAAATAACATGCCGAAGAGTTTTCCCAGAAGCAAAAGTCATGAAGTAATTGAATTAGCCAATAAGGTCAAGTAGGATTGAAATATGAGCACAATGACTTTGTTATTGCCAACAAATAATCTTGCCTTTTAGAATTGAATCTTGAAATGTATGAATATTCAAGGCAAGAATTTAAATATATGGCCAAAGTTACTCAGAAGATAGATGAAGACAAAGTAGATATGTTTAAGTAACAAAAAGACTACTAGGATTGATGGATGATGAAGCAGATACTCAATAGTCCAAATGACTAGAGTTCTAGAATGTTATCCTAGTAGGTTATTCCACAAATGGTTAATGCATGTAGATTCAATGCATTAATGAACATTCATAAAGCTTGGAATAACTTGCCAATAAGAATTTATGCAGTAAGCACAACACTCACAAATTGAATTCTTTTATAGAAAATAAACTTGAAACTCATATATAATCAACTTTTTAGAATGAGGTCAAACTAGCTAGAGAATAAGGAATGAAGAGTTCAAGCATCACATTGAATTTGAAAGATCAATATGTGAAAGATAGGAAAAACTCGACTAGACATATTTGAAGCATATCCAACATTCAGTATGCAATATTAACTTCCAATTTTGAAATATCATTTGAATGCAATTAAAGTATGGATATGTTTTTTAAAACACTTGTATGTATATCTTCACAAAACAAGGTGAATTGAAATCCAAACAGATTTCAGACTTGTGCATTAAAGAAAGAATATAAACTCATAAAATTATGCACAAATTCACTTGTTTGATCATCAAAAAATCATCAATAAATTGATGAAACATAGTTAAGAATATGGGTGATTGATGATGTAGAGTATATGGATCAAATATGAAGATTTTGTAAATTCAAAATCAGAGAGTGCAAAATAGGGTGGACTCCAAAACTGGAGTTTCCAAATGGAAACTGGAGTTTGTCATTGTGCACTTAAGCACATACTTGAGTTTCCATATCAAAACTGGAGTTTTGAAGTTACTAAAAAACATTGATGATCTCTGTGTGACCAAAACTCAAGTTTCGAAACCAATACTCACATTTTCATTTTAACAAAAAAAAATAAAACTTAGAGAGATCATCAGCCAGTTTGAAACTGAAGTTTTCAAAACCGTAGTTTTCAAAACTGTGGTTTTGCTTTGTTAGAAAAATTGCTTTTTGAAATTAAAACAGTTTCAAAAATCTTTTAATTTGGCCAAAAACAGATTAATAATGAAATTCAGATAATCATAACATGAGGTAAGAGTTAGATATCACCATAATTTATTTCATCTTCATGAAAGCTTGCTTGGTTGAAATGTAGATGAGTCCCTTACTTGCTCTCCTCAAGATAGTTGAATGGTACTCTATGGTAACTTGTTCTTGAGGTGGAGCATACTCCTCTTGCTTGCCTCTATTGCCTCTTTTTGTGAATTGACTTTATAGTTCCAGCAATGGGTGCCCTAAAAGTTCTCTTATTTGATGTGAGTCTCTTCTTAAGCTCATGAGAAACTTTTGGATTTTCCTTCATCTTCCTTGTACCATTATGTCCATTCTTCTTGGAATCAATCTGCACATACAAGACACTAGAAGGACATTTCGGTACCCACTTAAGCTTGGGTCCTTGATTGTTAGTAATGGACTTTGATTGTCCTTTAAGAACCTAAACAAATTTATTTCTCATAATAGAATTTCTCCTAACATAGCAAGTATGAGAAATATGACCAAATTTACCATAATAATTGCAAATAATAGAAAGATGTTTACTATGAATTCTTTTGCGAATATTGTGTGGGTCATGAGAGTAAGACTTCAAATAATTTTCATTTAAACAATCTTTCTTTCCAATAAACTTTCCAGTATTATTTTTTAAAATATTTTTGCTTTTCAAAATAGAATTAATAATTGGTTGAAAAACAATTTTATGCAAACTTACGAAATTATCTTCCTTAAATGCACAAGAAGAATTGGAACTTTTTTACCATATCAGCATCTTGAACTCTGGATAGTGATTCATCATAATCGTACATGATGAGCTCTTCTTGGGAATCCTTATTCTCTTGTTCTTTCATGTTGATTGAATCATGGAAGTATTCTAAGATTTCTCCTTCTTCATTCACAACTTCCAAATGTTCATCAATGGATAAGTAGCTGATTGTTTCAGATGAACTGTTAACACCATCAACTTCAACACAATGGTTAAAAGCATAAATAGAATCAATAGTATCCCAAATTTCTTTAGCATTAGAGCAAAATTTGATTTTCACAAAATCATTCTTAGTTAAAGCACTGTATAAATTTTCATTGCTCTAATGTTTAGTGAAAACATTTTCTTTTCCTTTTCTGTCCAATCCTTTCTTGGTTTGAAATCAAAAGCATTTGTAAAAACTTTCCACATATCAAAATTAGATGTTTTTACAAAACTTGTCATTCTAGCTTTCCAAAACCAGAAATCAACATCTTTTAAAAATGGTGGAACGAGATAATCAAAACCTTCAAAAAATGACCAACACCCAAAATCAGCCATTGAAACTCTTGAGACGGTTAAGTCCTTTAAACAAGAGCCTGTGCTCTGATACCAAATGAAAAAACGAGGCTAAACCCAAGAGGGGGTGAATTGGGTGAAGACAAAAATTCTTGCAATCTTTGAAATTCTTTTCACAATTTGAAGAAATCAGTTTGAATGATATTAAAGAGTTATAAAACAATAAACAACCATTCAAACATGTATGTTGGATATAAAGGAGTTTAAGGGAAGAGGAGTGCAAACACAGATTTATATTGGTTCGGTTCAACCTTGACCTACGTCCAGTCCTCAAGCACCCGGAGCTTTTCACTATTCTCCTTGTTTAACTAGGCACAAGAGACAAGCCTTTACACCCTTCTTGTTTATCCAGGCACAAGAGACAAGCCTTTACACCCCACAAGTTTCTCCAGGTACTTGTGCAACCTTCACAATCTCCCTCGGAGACTCCCCTTACTACTTGTAAGGTTACAATTGAAAGTGGAAGAAGTCACCAAGAGGGGAGTGAATTGGGGATTTTAAAAATTCTTTTCAACTCTTAAAAATGAAGCTTAAGAAATGGATAATAAAAGAGTAGAAAAAGAAAAGCTTAGACACACATAATTTATACTGGTTCGATCTCAACATTGACCTACGTCCAGTCCCCAGATATCTTTTGGGTGTTTCCACTAATTCAACAGATTTTCAATTACAACAATGAAGACCAGACACAATCCTAATCACCTAGGACTTGCTCCCCCTTACACTTTGTGATTGAACAACCCAACTCATAGGTTCCACAACCTTGATTTCTCACAAACAAATGCTTTCAAAAATTTACAAACTCTCAAAAGAGTAGATAAGGATAAACACTGAAGAACAGGTTGAAGATAACAATACAGACTCAAATTTCAAAGTATAATCAAGATAGCTTCGTTGTGTGTATGTTGCTTTGAGTTTTCACAGCTTCTTATAGACTGAATGGATAAGCTAGCCATTGCAATTCTTTCTCTAATGTTCAGCTGCAATTCTGGAAAAATGGCAGTAGCATATTTTGCTCTGTTCTTTGAATTCTTAGCTGGAATCTTGGAATTTAGTTGTTGCAGAAGGTCTTCCAGATTTTTAGTCATTCCTTTAACTTAATTTGACCGTTTGAGATTATTCTTATGAGTTACAACGGTCTGAGTTGAACATCTGGGATAAGGGAGAAGGATCAGCCCTGTTCTAGGTTCATCATTTAATGCATTTATCCTGGATCTTGATCTCACCTTGATCTTGGCTAAACCTTATCTGAAAAACACTCAAAACTTCATCAAGGACATTAGAAACAATAATATCATATCATGAAATAATTTCAGGAAGACCCATTAAGATTTCGCAGATCATGTTTTCAAATTAAAGAAGGCTTTATATGGCTTAAAACAAGCTCCTAGAGCTTGGTATGAAAGACTAAGCAAATTCCTTCTAGATCATGGATTTGTAAGAGGAAGAGCAAATACCACCCTGTTTATCAAAAGTAACAAGTTTAATGAAATTTTACTTGTACAAATCTATGTGGATGATATAATTTTTGGTGCTACTAATGATGCTTTGTGTAAGGAATTTTCTGAGACTATGCAGGGCGAAGTTGAAATGTCAATGATGGGAGAGCTCAACTATTTTCTTGGACTACAAATCAAGCAACGCAAAAATGGAATATTTATTTCTTAAACTAAGTATCTAAGAGACCTGCTCAAAAAATATGGTCTTCAAGATTGTAATGGGGCAAACACACCAATGAGTTCAACTGCTGCTTTAGATGCCAATGAGAAGGGAAAAGACTTTAACATCATAAGGTATAGAGGCATAATTAGATCATTACTCTACTTGACAGCAAGCAGACCAGATATACAATTCAGTGTGGGGATGTGTACACGATTTCAATCGGCTCCTAAGGAATCTCATGCTGAACATGTAAAAAGAGTCTTTAGATACTTGCGTGATACAGAAGAGTTAGGCCTATGGTTTCCCAAAGGTCAGCCTAAATACTTAGTAGCATATTCTGACTCAGATCATGCTGGATACAAGACTGATCGTAAGAGCATAAGTGGACAATGTGAATTCTTTGGAAATTCACTTATCTCATGGTTCAGCAAAAAGCAAAACACAGTAGTTGTATCCTCAACTAAAACTGAGTATGTTGTTGCTTCAAGTTGTTGATCACAAGTCCTGTGGCTCAAGCAACAGATCCAAGATCTTGGAACTCACTTGAAGGAAATTCCCATCCTTTGTGATAACACTAGCACTATCAGCTTAGCCAAAAATCCTGTCTATCATACCCGAACAAAGCACATTGATGTCAAACATCATTTCATTCGAGATCATGTTCAAAAGAAGGATGTCAAAGTGATGTTCATCCCAACTCATCAACAACTTGCGGATATCTTCACAAAACCACTTGCAAAGGAGCAATTTACTTTTATTAGAAGAGAATTGGGAATGGTACATCCCAATGAATTGTAAGATGACTCTATCCCAATATTAATTATGTTTTTGATGATTAATAGTTGCTAACTTAAGCATCAGAGTGTTTAGCTATGTCTTATGCAGGTTATAGACTGATCTTTGTTTGAAGTTTGCTATCTGATGAAGCAAACTTAAGCCTATCTGAAGCATGCTTGAGTTTAAAGAAGATAGAGAACGAAAACAAAATTTTGTAGGCAACCAAACTCGAGCCTATAAGAAACAGACTCGAACCTAGTGAAGACAGAGAACAACTCAACCACTAACGAAGGAAGTAAACTCGAGTCTAGCGGAGCAAGCTCGAGCCTACTCGGGATAATACTCAACTCAGTCTCAGGAAGTCACCAAACTCGAGCCTATTAGTGACAAGCTCGAGCCTATCGATGAGTGTCAAGTGTTCACAAATACATACTTGGCGTCCAGGTTAGTCTATTTGTGAACAAACTCGAGCCTGTTCTTGCAAACTCGAGCAGGTAACTCCAGCCTGCAAGTTTTAGACTCGAGCCTGTCGTGTAATATAATATCAGTAGCTCAAACATCGCTCTTCACTCGTCTTCTCACTCAAGCCTGACCTAGTTTCCCTGAAATTTTCTCTCTTCTCTCAAACCTATTCAATTCCAATACTAAAAATGGCCTCCAAACGAACTTTGACTGTCGCCTCATCTGATTCTGTGACAAATTCTGCATCTCCTCCACCACTGAAATGACCTAGGAGGGAGAAATTTGCTCCCAAGAAACTCCAGACTAGGATAGATATTAGGATTCCAGGAGTTGCAACGAATGAGCCTGTTCCTTCTGCCAAACCTAAGAAATTGCTTATACAAGAGCCAACAGGAAGTCCAAAGAAGAAAACCATTGATCCAAAGACTGCTTATAGAAAAGATAAAGAGAAGATCATAGAAATGGCCAAGCCAACCAAGAAAAAGAAGGCGACTGTCTTTGCGTCTGAATTTAGAAGAACAAGCCAGGACCAAAGCTCTTCTAAGGCTACTCCCTCCAAATCTCACCTTAAGGTATCTAAAGAACTCCCAGCTATCCTTAAAATCAATGACACACCTTCCAAGCCTAAGGAGTTTCTTGATAAACCTATTGAACTTTTGGGCAAGGAAGCAATTTCTTTCAAAGAACAATTTTCACACAAGACCTTCTGTCCTGTGGTTTCTGTTAACTTACCAAAAGTCAAGGATGAATGCAACATTGATCTGTCACCTTGGCTCAAACCATTTGAAAATCTTCTGTCCATTCAAGCCTCTTATAGTCCATCTGTTGTCAAGACATTTTACTTTCGTATGAAAACTGACAACATTCTAGATGAAGATGGCAATCTTCTAGAGGAAGGATTTACCACCAATCTCAGAGGCAGAAAGATCACCATATCTACCAAGTATTTAAATTCTCTCTTGCAAATCTCCAAACCTCTACCTGTCACTGAATACAAGTACAATGAGAGGGAAATTTTCAAACTTCTCAGACCTCATACACCCATCCTTACCTCAGGAAAAATCCTAAATTTTACTCTTGCTGCCATGCCTGCTGAATATAGAGCAATTTGGTATATCTATGCCAGAAACTTGCTGCAAAAAGGAAGCAACTTTACCTATTTTGCAAAGAAGGATTTCCCTATCTTTTCATCCATCATAGATAAAAAAAAAAACCTCACAATGTTGGCTATTGGGTGTTCCAAGAAATGATCAGATTTAGATTTGCTTCTAGGCACACTTCTCAAATTCCCTTTCCTTTACTAATTTCAGTCATCCTCTTCCATGAGAAGATATGGTATTTGGCTAATGATGACCCTATCCCAACTCCAATTTTTGGGAAACATCACTTGAATCTCATGAGGATCAACCTGGAAGAGGGTTTTGGTCAATCTTAGGCTCCATCTCATTCAAAATCCTCCAAATCCAAGGTTAATTGTAATATCATGAAATTCGGGCATAGAGACTTGAAAATAGGCCTAAATTAGGCAGACTACCAAGCTCGGTTCAAGGAGTGTGACATTTCCAGGATAAATAAAGATCCTCTGCGTTTTGAGGAAATAGGAAGAGAAAAAGACACTAAAAGGTCATATGTCAAAAAGCAAGAGTCAGATCAATGACTACATCAGGACACGTGTCACCTTAAGGGTAAAAGAGGAAAAGGAAGGGCAAAATAGTCAAAACCCTACCCCTTAGACATGAAATTTCGTCCACCCTAGGAGAGAGAAGAAAAATGAGATGAATTTACCTATGTTCGGACTCAAACACAAGATACGGGACCCACAGGATGTCAACTGGTAAAAAGGGGATCGATCGGGACCAGTTAGGGTTCTTTTTGGACTGAATGGGACAAGTGTGGGACCACTTTGGGAAGATGGAAGGGTGTCATATGCGAGTGTCCATTCAGGGGAGAATATTTGGAAAAGTTGCAGAAAAGTACAAAAAGGAGCGCTGTTGTACCCGGTGGGGCCCGACGGGAACCGGTTGATTGAGAGCTAGACTGATAAAGTGAAGGAAAATGAGATAATTAAAGAGGGTCAGAGGTGTGTGCTCCATTAGGTTCCACGTAACCCTCCTTAATTAATAAAAAAACGTGGCTTGGAGAGCAAGTAAAGGAAAGTCAACAAAAAAGTCAACTGCAGGTCCCACGATCAGTGAAAAAGGGTAAAATGGGAATAAATTTGTAAAAATAAATGGGAGAAGATTTGGGGGACCCACATGGCATCCCATATGTGCCCTTGGACAGGTAAAAAGTCCCGGGCCAAAGTCGGTAATTATCCAAAAGTTCCGAGGTGAAATTATAATTTTCGAAAGTTTCGGGCCAAAACGGGTAATTTTCCCCAAAACTTGAAAATATCCCAGATATTTTTGGAACCTTCCTGCGCCTCTTGACTGCCCTAGAAGCCTCTGGACTTTCTTGGAGGATAAGTTAATAAATATCTATCCAAAATTACCTCCTGGTAGTCAGAAATTACACTAGTTAATTCTGAAGCTTCTGGATCAAATTCACCTTTATTAAAAAGATGATTTACCTTTCTTTTTCACCCTAAGGGGCGAAATTCTCCAGCAGCCAAGGAAGAGTCCAAAAGCCACCATACTTCAAGCTCCAAGCTCAAGATCCCAAGCTCATTCATCTACTCCCCGATTCAAGGTAAACCTCGAAAACTTGGATTTCTGAGGTTTTATTAAATTATTTCATGCAAAAAGATAGAAGCATGGTTTTAGGGTTAGATTTCTATGTTTTTGAGGTCTCCAATGACTCTGGAACTTGATTTTGTGTAGGGTGTGAGTTTGGTTTGAGTTCCTAAAATCAAAATACCGAAAAACCTTAAAAGGAAGGTTGCTGCCAGTTTTGGGAAATCTGGGCAGAGAACCTCTGGTAAATTTTTTAACTGGGTAAACGGATTTGGTTTGATCTGAAATTTTACATGCGAAAATTAGACATCTGGGGAATGAGTCTGCATATAATAATAAGGATTTGGATAAGATTTGCTTGTTGAAACCATTGGTTGAAAACAGATAAGCAAACAGTGGCGCGAATCTGGATCAGAGGGCATAAAAGTGGTATCACTCCCAGATACCTGCACTTTAGATCTCTGGGAATATTTTTTCTAAGAATTAGACATGCTAATGGTTCAGATGGCGCTGGTTTCACTCAAAAATGATTTTTGTGGAATTCATGAAAAATCGGTGAAGTCAGGACAGAAGCACTGAATTTCTGGAAAATCTGTTTGTAGCTTGTTTAAAGCAAATAATGTAAGGGTATTTTTGGAAAGTACTCAAATAAATTATTTTTATGATATTTAGGGTCAAGCAACCTATTGGGAGACTTGTGGGGCCCGTTAAAGTATTAAATAGTATTTTACCACTATGTAGTAGTAACCCTTTTACTCCGGCACTTTTATGTGTTTGATGTATGTTTGTTTGCCATATGTGTTTTTGTATATGTTTTGCTAAATATGCATACAGAACATGTTTGTGATTGTGTCCCTAGCGCTGAGGGTGCTTGCCAGGGTTGGCCACATGAGTGTGGCAACTCAACAGAAACAGGCGGTGCCTGTCGAGGTTGGTCACATGAGTGTGGCGACTCAACGGAAACAGGCGTGTGATTCCGCAATTCGGGGCCTGTCTTGGTAAGGCGGCTCAACGGTGCGAAGACATGTTTGTTGTGTATGTTTTTTGTTTGCATATATGGTATGTTTGGCATGTTTTCCGTATCTATATGGTTGCACACACATACACACCACACATATTGTGCATGAGTATTGATGGTTACTCTGGGGGCCGCCCATGGACTCCAAAAGGTGTTAGTAATACAGGAAGACGTGTTTGAGCAATGAAGACCTTTTTGCAAAGGTGAGGGCACAGAGTTGATAAAGAATGGGGGATGCCCTATCGTATTTTGTACTTTACTTTTTGGGATGACTGTATTTATATTTTTGATTTACTGTTGGATGACTGTACCCTTAACCCTTCGGGGACTTTTACTTATTGAGTACTTACTTTTACCAGTACAGTAGATTGTCCAAACTGGTTAAAATGCTCTGTTGCACACACTCTGATGTATGTTAAATGGACTTAATAACGAAGGAAAGGTAACCGCTAAAAGGAATTCCCTCTAACCCGCCACCCGAAAGGGCGAGGCTGGTAGAGGTGTAACATTAATGAAGCCCAGTCAACTCCTTCTACACTTCCAGCTGAACTATACCTTCAAATCAAAGACTTTGTTGCAGAAGCAGTGGCTGACACCTTTAGAACCTTCCAAACAAATCTGGACACTAAATACAATGCCCTCATTACAGCTATTGAGACTCAGATTGGAAGAATGGTTGAAAAGGTCACTACAAGCCACGACAAATTGGTTAAAGTTCAAGATGCTCAAGGGGAGCAATTGAAATCTTTGGATGCGAAAGTGGAGAAACTCTCAAAGCTTCTGCAAGACAAGAAGACACCTGACCCTATCCCTTAATCCTCAGCTCACACATCTTCATCTTCTTCCTCCACAAGAAGTATACCCCTCCATGTCTCTAAATCCCCTCCAATAGTATCCTGTCCTATTGTCTCTTCTTCCTCAACTCACCACTCATCTTCATCTCCTCACCTTTCCTCACACACCCCCATTTTATCTTCTCTTATACATCCATCCTCATCACCTAGGCCAAATCATCCCATTCTAGCCATTGTGTCATATGTCCCTCCTGCTCCTCCATCTTCTTCCATTCCTATCATCTCTATACCATCCTCTTCAGATTCTTCTTCATCACATAATCCACCTCCTCCCAATGTCCCCCTCCTCAAGATAGCCCTGCCTATTACTCCCATCACCACTGTCCCTGCCTCTGATCCATACCTTTCTGATGATGCCAAAAGGGGAGAAGAAAAGAGAAGAGTAAAGAGATCATTTGAGATGTTTGATGTTTTCTGATGTTTGTGTAATTCTCTGTAGATTAAACTTTATGAAATTAATATAACGAATTTCCACATATCTTGAATCTCTATGTGCAATATGTAATACATTGTGAAAATCTATATCTCTAATTTTTGCTCAAATGAATCTCCATGCTCAATCTTTTTGAAAAATCTCAAAATCTCTGTCAAATTTAGTTTACAAGTGTTGTCATCATCAAAAAGGGGGAGAATGTTAGTTCTCTATATGTTTTGATGATAACAGACCATTGTAAACTAAAAGTCTTTTAACAGAAAATAAAATAAGAGTTTTGAACTTAGGCAAACTCGAGCCTAACTTAATAGACTCGAGCCTGCTCATGACAGAGAGCAAAGTTCATGTCTTATAGCCAAGACAGACTCGAGCATATTGTGGTAAACTTGAGCCTACGTCTTACAGAGAGCAAATTAAGTTATTGGCTCTCAGTTAGACTCGAACCTACCTATATAAACTCGAGCTTGTGCCTTACAGAGAGCATGTCGCATTTTCACTTGAGCATGTATTTTTTAACTCAAGCCTAAGTCTTACAGAGAGCTCCTCAAACAGAACTTCATGTGAGTAGACTCGAGCCTGACCCTTCCAGAGAGCAATCAAATATTTACTCAAAAATAGGCTCAAGCATAACGTCCTTAACTCAAGCCTATTTCAGATTTAAAGAAGTCACAAAAAGCGTATAGCTAAAACAAACTCAAGCCTAACACTTACAGACTCGAGTTTGGGTCAGACAGAGAGCTGTCAGAATCTCATGGCCCGAGCAGACTCGAGCCTAAAGAGTTCACTCAAGCCTAGGCCCTTTCGCTCAAACCATAGTTCACTACAAATAGTTCTAGACTCGAGCCCATCACTAATAGACTCGAGTCTATGCAATGTTCCAAAATACTTTCAGACATTCATCATGAAAAACACTAAGTTCCAAAGGGAAAACTCAAGCCTACTTAGTTTATGCTTGAGTGCACATGAACAAACTCGAGCCTAACAAGTCTCTGTTTTACATTTCGCGTTCTTCATATTTCTGATTCACTCCCATGATGTGTTTTACACTCATATAAGTTTACGAATCATCATATATATGTTTGATAAGTTTGTTCATGAATTACATATCACATTAACACGTTTTGAGCTTCAGATCAGATCTAGGTTAAGAGCATTTAATGCAGGACCAAAAACTAAGCTGAAACTTCTCCTCTATCCCAATGGTTCAGCACAGACCATTATAGATCAACCAAATCACTCTCTAACGGTCAAAAACGGATTATGGAATGACAAGAATACTGGAAGATCATCTGCAATGGCTATATCCAAGATTCCAGCCAAGAATTGAAGAAATGAAGGAAGATATGCAACAACCATTTTCCAGATTTACAGCTGAATGTTAGAGAAGAAAATGCAACGGCTAGTTTCACCAGTTAACCTATAAATATCCATGAAGACGAAGAGCAAGGCACATAACAGAATTACATCTGATTGCTTCTTTGATCTTTAAGCTCTGTTATGCGAAATATTTTTTGAACTTTAGTGTATATAATTATTTGCTCTTTAAGAGAGTGTGATTTCGAAAATCATTTCTGATTAATTGTTGTGTGAGAACTCAAGGTTGTGGAACCTGTGAGTTAGGTTGTTTAATTACAAAGTGTAAGGGGGAGCAAGTCCTAGGTGATTAGGATTGCATGTGATTTATATTGTTGTAATTAAAGCTCGCTGAGATATTAGAAATACCCAGAAGATATCTAGGGACTAGACGTAGGTCAAAGTTGAGACGAACCAGTATAAATCCTTTGTGTCCAGCTTCTCTTCCTTCTCCCTTTTTATTTCAAGTTTTTGAAAACTTAGATATTTTTTGAAAAGAATTTTTTTTAAAATCCCCAATTCACCCCCCACTTGGTGATTTCTTCCATCTTCAATACACAGTTCAATAATACAACAGTTCAACCCAGATTAAAACATTGATCAACATCCTCTCTATATAAAATCACATTATTATTAAATAACATAATGGGTGTCTCAAATATTTTGAATTTAATTCACAGAATCTCTCCCTTTCAATCCAACCAAACCGCCTTATTTCCCCTCGACTAGACCCATGGGCTAAGTTACACCTATGTTACTGGTTACTCCAAAAGCTCACTGGTCAAAATCCTCAGAGCACTTGTCCCAGACCATGGGTCGTTTCCCCTCTTGAACTGTTGGGATGTCGTAAGCCCTGTTTAACTGTTGGGCTAGTCCCTCTTGAACTGTTGGGACAATAAAAAGGCCAACCATCATGCACCAATGGAGGCATTTCACCACGTGGTGTAAATAACTTTTTCATCTTATCCCAATTCTTCCCATCCCAAGTTTCTCACAATAATTTAATTGGGGAATTTCCAAAATATTCATAATAGTCATGTCATCATATATCAGTTCTCAATTCATTTGAAAGCATGTATGTCAACTCATAAAAATTCCACATGGCAAGCTTTATTTAAAACATTCGTAAACAGTTCAGAAAAATACTCATAAGCAGCATATTAATAACATAATAAGTGGAAAGTGGTTACCTCTCACCAAAGCTAACTACTTTCACACTGCTTTCAAACTAAGGCTTAACACAGTCCACTGATGAATCTATCACAACCAATTTTACTAACAATTAATAACCCTTAAAAATTCCATAAAGTTAAAAGTATACAAATTCTTAATAATAATTGCTTTGTTATTTATTTTCATTGCTATTTTGTTCCTTATTCCCAATGATAATGACATACTATTAACAGTATTATTATTCTTTTATTAATTTGAATTCCCCAAATACCAACATCACATGAACAATTATTTAATTATTATTTATTATGAATTATGAAATTTACCATGACCTTCCCAAATTATTGTATTAATCATACATAAGGTTTAAAGTAAATAGAAACACCCAAAATATTCTTTTCAAGAAGTAATTAACATTTATATTAAATACTTCATCTTCAATATATATTTATTTCCCTTTTGAATAAATATTATTATCATTTATCAATTTATTATTTCTTGAAGTTTGAAAATTATCTTCCATCTCTAATACCCTTATTTATTTTCTTTCTTAATATCAATAATAACACAGTTATTATTATTTTACTACTATTATTATTCTAAATCCTATTTAACTCTAACTTAAATTAATAAATATTATTCACTTACCAATTTAGCTCTAATTCATGAATATTTATAAAACCTTGGTTTTCCATCAACCTATCATATATATACAGAGGCAGAACAACGTGTAATGTTGGGGGGCAATGCCCCCCCTTGAATTTCACTTCTTTTGTTTAAAATAAAGGAAATAAAATAAATTATATAATTTACAAGGAAAGTAGAGAAGTAGAGCACGGGAAAGCTGAAGCAAGGAAATAAAATAAATTATATAATTATATTCATGTCGACACACAAAGTGATCCTGATTTTTTGGATTTGCAAGGAATAATTGATCTTACTAAGAGGATGGTTGAAAAGAAAAAACATTTTGTATATCCTTTGGTTTATTTACTTGTAAAGTTAGCATTAACTTTGCTTGTAGCAACTGTATCTGTGGAAAGAACATTTTCAGCTATGAAATACATCAAGACTGCACTTCGCAATCGGATGGGAGATGAATGGTTGAATAATTGTTTAGTGCCTTATATTGAAAAAGATGTATTTGATAGCATTGATAATATGACAATTATGAAGGAATTCCAAAAAATAAGGCCTAGAAGGATGATATTGTAATCATTTTTATTGTAATATACTTTTGTTATTAAAAAAATTTTCAGGGGCGCTGCCTGCGAACCCCCACCCCAAATCCCCCAATGATGCCCTCCCTTGATAAAAATCCTGACTCCGCCCCTGTATATGTGTGTGTGTGTAACACCATAGAGACATATATATATATCTTGTAGCAGAAACAAGTGTTTATATATATGTATTACTAATTAATTACACTTATAATATTTATCATATTCTCTATAGATATACATTTGCGTGGCCCACATTGTATTCATTCATTGCTAAAAGGAACCACATGCATCATGTTAAACTCTTTCTTTCCATATATATACACACACACACATATATTTTTGGCTCAGTGTCTCCTCTGTTGCTTCATTAAATAGCAACGCACACTATATATATATATTTATCCATTGAACTCCTTCCTTGTTCCAAGGACATACACACACGCATATCAACATTCACATACAGCAAAAGAAATTACCAGGAACCCAATATCAGTAACTTCTCTTCTCCTTTCCTTATATCAATATTTGCTTGAACTCACCCACACATAAACCTTCCTTTTACAGTTTTTAACGCAAAGGCATGCATACAAAGCAATATCTCTTTCTCTGATATCCATTCTTTCTTTTCCTCTTATATACCTTCTCCCTTCATTTACAACGCATACGTGCGCGCGCGCGCGCGCGCACACACACACACACACACTTTTACACAGAACGCAGGGTCAGCGACACACATACACACACGCACAGCAAGAAACCGAAAAACTCTCATGACAGTAAAAACCAACAAGAACCATGACAGCAAAACAGATTCAAGATTCAGCAGCGTTTTTCCTTCCTTTTTAACACACACTTATATATATGTGTGTGTGCGCGCGCGCGCGCGCAACTTTATACCATTGTTTAAGCGCCCACACAGATCCTATATATATCTATGTTTTGATGCTCATGTCAGTAAGCCGAAAAGACCATAACATCAAGTTCACAAGCATCGGTTATATAGTCCCTGTTTTTCATTCAATTTTTAGTCTAGGCATTTCCCTGTTTCGGTAAATATAAAACAGAGCCAGCTGAAACTAAAGGAAGGAGACCCAAATACTCACCTTGATCAACGCTCTTCTTCTCTCTCAGATGATCTACTCTTCCTCTCGGTCTCTTGCTCTGTTTCTGCAACCCTCTCTCTCTCCTACTCTCTCTTCTTCTTCTTCTCACTCTCTCGGACTATCACTAAAATTCACTCACTTTCACGCTCTAGCTCTCATTGTATCTGTTTCTGGTTTCGGTGAAGGGAAAGAAAGTGAAGGGCGAATGAAGGAGAAGGAATAGAGAACGAAACAACTCCTGTAACATATAACTTGTAGTCCAGCTTCGGTCCGAGATGAATATCCCATGGTTAAATGGCGCTGGGCTCGAGACACTGACTGCAGAAGGTTCGGTCCGAGATGAATATCCCATGGTTAAACGGCGCTGGGCTCGAGAAGCAAGGAGGTTCTGAGCTTGCGTGACCAGGAAGTATGGGATTATCTTATGCACAATCACGTGTTCTGCTGCTTCGTTTTGGATTACGTGTACTGAAGGAGATCTTGAATGGTGATAAGATAATGGGCTCCAATTGGGTTCCTATTATGGTCTGTGTTTTCTTTACTGGGCCACGGGTTTTTGGACTGGACATATGGAATGGATGCTTCCTTGCTTATGCTTCTGCACGTTGGATTATTGCTGAGAACAAGTAATTAATTGGTTGGTGTTTAAGGCTTCTCACGGTTTTAAATCAGAAGGGTCGGGAATTGGTTATGACTAATGGGCTTATTTTAGCTGCCACATGTTGGGCCAAACAAATGGAAAGATGGGTTTTGTTATAAAGCCCATGAAAATCCTTAAAAGTTTATATATGCAATTATTGGAAAATTTTAAGAAATAAAATCCCTAATTTTGTATAATGATACTCCCTAATTATTTTTTCTTGATTTGAGGGAAATTATGCCTTAAATTAACTTCATAATTATTTTAGGGCAATCTCACAAATTTCATCTCTCATAAAATATTTAAATTCCAAATATTAGTTCTATCATTTATCTAAGCTAAATTTCCCATAATTAACTCCACCATAATATTTTTATATCCTCGAAATATAATCTTCCCAAATTAATTTAAGGGATACAAGTCTTATTTTCAAATAATTTAATTTTGTAATTATGAAAACCAAAATAAAAGGAAATAATCAATATTAAATTTTCTTATAATATTTACATTTAAATCCTTAAATTTTTGGGATGTTACATTTCTCCCCACCTAAATAGAATTTTGTCCCCAAAATCCCTAATGAGACATCACAAGAATAAACCATATCTTAGGTGTCCAAGATACATTCACAGAGTTCAAAACAATACTGCCAAAATAATGTAGTATACGGCACAACATAACGAAAGATTACCGTGCCACACATACTCCATCATTAACATACACAATCACTAATTCAATCAATATTCCTAGGATTCCTTCTCTCATCTATTAGACCTTAGTGCAATATCATTCATATTTTGACCTGGACACTACTTCAACTTGGATTAGATTCAAGCCTATTGTCCATCATTTCCATATTCAATCTAACATCCTCGTAGCATCTCTATGGATTACCATATAAGTAACTATTAATCATACCCAAAGACATATGCTGACAGCACAACCTCAATCAACATTCACGGGTTCATACTCTTTGGTGTTATAACCTTAAACAACCTTAATCACATTTCGACCTAACCTTTAGTTCATATTCAAGCCTATCTGTAACCATTACAACCTCCATCTAACATCCTGGGAATCACTATGTTTCATACCTCAAGTTACTTAGGTTTTCTTTTTAAAAAAAATAGGGGATTAAAATTCCTATGAGACATCTCAGGAAATCACCTATCCCGAGGTCTTCCCTTACTTAAGCACATTTATCCTCAAGGCTCTGATAGGATCTAAGCCATACTGTATTAGCCTTTTGGTACACTATCCCATTCATTCCCGTAACATATAGTGGGGATCAAAATCATATCCTATCTCTATATCAGAAACCCTAGAATTAGCAACAGAATCCATATTCTGTGTGACGCCCTCTCTCGTAAATCCTTATTCTGTTTGCAAAATAACTAAGCCTTGTCTTGATTAATTAAGCCATTGAACTCAGGTCTCTGGGAAACTGCTATGTCAGGCTCAAGTACATCATGATTCTTTGGTGTGGGAATTCCTCTCTGATCCTTTTTTGAAAATCATTCTCAAACAGTCAAAACTTTGCATCCCTGACAGTCATTAATGTTTCCTTGAATAGAGGTAGTAAAGCCTCGTTCTCTTAAGACATCGATGTCTCAAGAGCATTTCGAGGTTGTTTAATGGCAGAGCGAGTCCCTCGCGTGTTCCCCATTCTCCACTTAAGGATGAAAACCCACCATAATAAGTGAGTGATAAAACAACACAACAATTACTAGCAGGGAAGGTGTGTATGAATGTTGTATATTGCCACTAGATCTATTATATGTATGGCTACTATCATAATCATATGCTCTGATACCAAATTTAAACAACCACCGATTAATTAACCTAATATCTAACTATTAATCACATTAATTAAACGGTGGCATATGATTCTGTTAGCTACTATCACGCTAACAGAATCATATGCTTTGGAATTTGCATATTGGATGACATAAACCATATGCTGGAAGAGTCTGTCTAACTGTCACTCTGATTACCAATTTATGGTTATCAATATGAGGCCTTAAGTCCTATATGATAGATACGGTTTGTGTAGCACTGGAAGAGGTCGGAAATTGTAATAGATTTACTCAATTTATTGGATCTTACCAAATGTTTTGGAACATTTTGAATCGCTAGCCATAGTTGAAAATCTTTTGAGGGGATTAATTTTTTAAAAGCTAATACTCGCATTAGCAATGTATGCATCCAATCTGAGAAATTCTGCCTTGTAGGGGCGCGTATTTTTGCCTTGTTTGGTCAGACACCACATGTGCAGGGGGTTAGGCCTTAGGGGCGACAACTGTGATTGAGTCCTCCATGGTGGTGGACCATACATTGGAAAACAAGGGCACTATCACTGCGGTGGTTTATGTATGAACAGATTGGGGAGATGTCGCTTTACCGAAAGGTTGAAGTGGTGGCAAGAGCTTTCAAATGTTAAAATTTTGAAATAAACAATCCCACTCATGAATGTTTATGTGTAGTGAATATTTTCTGAAATTATTTTTCATGAAAATTTGAGTTGGCAGCGATTAAGTTCGAGAAATGATAGCACTATTACTATTTGTATAGTGAGAATTGTTTAAAAATACTGCAACCACAGAAATTTTCAATGTGTGAAAATTTTGAAATGAGACAGCATAGTGAAATGAAAAGTAGTGCATTTGGTAATAGGATTTATGATTTATATATCAAAGTTGCGCAGCGGAAGATGGTGAATTTTGAGGTTTAGAGGAGATTTAGAGGTATTGATGCTCAAATTTCGAGGATGAAATTTATTTAACGGGGGGAGAATTATAACACCCCGAATTTTGGGTCTAAAGACTTGAGAATTAGTCTATATTTGGGAGACTACTAGGCCTTAATTTTAAAGAGTTCAAAGTGTTGAGTTTATTATAAGGAAGAGTATAAGAGAATTAGCAGGATTATATTTAGACTTGGGGGAAAGATTACGAAACATTATCAAGGGGAAAATTAAATGTGAGTGTGTGCAACGTGTAGGTAATGTGTAATATATGTGTGCTTACGTGTTGTCTTCCCTTCTCAAATAGCGACACCTCACACCCCTTTGCTTTTAATCATCAAGCCATACAAACCTCCTTATATGTATATGTGTTTGTTTGTGATTAAAAGGTATGCGTGTTGCTTATATATAATACATGTTGTGTGTGATAAGATTGAGATGTGTGTTTTGTATACGTGTGTGTATTGTGTAGAATATTAGGATGGTTTATTGCCAACACATACTCTCTAATTCCTTAGTTCCTTATCTCGGCTAACACACACATATTACATAGTATATTAAATCTCCTCATCCATTTGATGCCACCTAGCACACTAACCTCTCTAAAGTATTGACACCTAAACACCCACCTTGCTCTAAGTATATATATATGTGTTAGACACCTAAACATCCGGTCTCAACACACACATACACCTCTACACACATCCAATCCTAATAACTCCCTCATTTTCCATTCCAATCGGCCCTCATTTATTCATTAACAAGTGTGAGAGATGAAAGGAGAAAATGAGAAAGAGAAGGAAGGAAAGAAGGCCGGAGAAGAAAGGTATAGGGAAAGATATGAGTAAGGTAGTAACGCTTCTCTCACATACTATGTGTACCTCTATATGCTTGTATTTACCATTGTATGTATGTATATGAATTGCATGAATGCTAAATGTGTTGTATGAATTGCATGTATAAGTAATGATTGTATTTGCATGTATTGTGTATACACTGTATGTGAGTGATTATTAACGTTACTACTGGGATTCATTTGAATCCCAGGAATATTTTTGAATAGCCTTATTTTGCAGTTGGGGTAAGAAGCGCAAGAACATAGAAGGAAGTCCTGGAGGTACAGACCAAGAAGGGAAAGATTTTACCTCAGATTTAGTTATTTGTACGGGAATAGTAGCTTCAGCAGTAATTATTTTTTAAAAAATACGCTTCCGTGTACGTATTTAAGTATAAAAATGGTGTATTTTAGGTGGGTGTTTCATTTTAATGGGAAATACGCGAAGAACCCGTTCGATAGTTGATCAACCTCCCAACGCTCCCGAGACCGCCTTCAATCAACTCGCGAATGCTGAGGAGATGTCAATTTCTCTAGAGAACGAGGCCCTACTAAACCATTTCAAGGACACATTAATGATTGCCATGGATGCGATATTCCGACAGTTTGAGGAAGACTTCCAAAAGAAGATTAGAGCGGACACGTGCACCAACTTGAGGATAGCGGCACTCGTAAAGCGTGAAATTAACAATGTCAGACCCCATAACAACTGGGGTAAATTTCCTACTTTTAGCAGACCCATGATAGGAACCGCCAACCTGTATGGGTTCAATTCTAGAAGCACCAGAACTTTCAAGAAGAGTCAGAGCCAAAGGAGTGGATCACGATCGAATCGTTTCCAGAACAGGCAGGGCCAAAAGAGTCATGTTGGAGGAAGTCAACAATCAAGTTGTGAGACAGGGATGTCTGCCCCAAGTGTCAACGGTCCTTGCCCAAAGTATGGAAAAACTCATCATGGTCAATGCTGGCAGTGTTACAAGTGTCAGAAGTATGGCCATATCGTGCGGTTTTGTCTTGAGCTGCAGCAAGAGCAGAACAACCAAAATAGTCGCTCCACGAATCTTGGAATAGTGTGCGCCATTACTCAGGAGGTCGTTCCATCATTTCCTGAATGTCATCAGAGGTATCATTTCTCTTCAAAGATATGATACCATTACCTTGGATGCTACGCATTCTTTCGCATCATTTGATTGCGCTAAAAAGTATGATTTGTCAATTCCTGTGCTGCCTTACGATATGAGAGTCTCTACCCCTGCTGGTGTTATAGTGATAATGGTACACGCTTGTGTGAGTATCACTCTCTGTTTTGAAAATCGAGATTCTAACATAGATTTAGTCTGCTTGTCATTGAAAGGCATTGACGTTATGCTTAGCATGGACTGGCTAGCAGAAAACGATGTCATACTCCACTGCAAGAGGAAGATGGCAGCCTATGACATGAAAACCGCATCCGTTGAAACTTTTGCATCTCCTATTGATCGAGCTACTTTTGTTGTTAAAGTGATCAATTAAACTAGGTCCTAATTAATTATACAGTTTAGGGTCAACCTAGGTCATTCTCCCAAGGAGCAAGTTGTGGGTTTTCTTTAAGTTAAATTTAGGTGATGAAAAGATGCAATTGAATGTGAATGGTCCTAAACTAGAATGCAAACACTACTACCTATATGCAATTAACTTAACTAAATGTACTAATGCAATTGACTCTAAAACCTATATGAAAATGAAACTAAGCTATATGAATTTGAATGCAATTTTTAGGGGGTTTTCTTATGAGAGAATAATTAAAATCCAAATAAAAAGATTGATTAAAAGCAAATAAAATAACAAAGATCTAGTTCAATTATGATGACGAAGGGGACAACTTAGGAATTGCATGGAGTTAACTTTCTTAACCTAAATCAATTAATTAAACCAAAAGGAGATTAATGAATTTAATTACCCAATTGAACATGGGAAACCCTTTAGGTCAATAACACATATTCCACTAGAAAACTCATAATGAAATAAGCGGTGGCTAATTAAACCCGTTAAAAACCAAACACAAAATAATCTTGGAAATCTTGTTTACAATTATCTAATTGAACAACCAGATAATTCATCAACCCAATTAAACAATTAAGATGATAAACCAAATTAACAATTAAATTAATAACGAAAACTCAATTATTAATTTAATTGACAATCCAAAGATTGCAAACAAGAGTCCAGCAATAAGCATAAAACTTCAAATTATCAGTTTAATCTAAAAGAAATAAGTTTATAATCTAAAACTAGATTGTTCTCAATTAATATAACTCGAAATCCTTTAAAACTAAATAATCTCAAATTTGAATTAAAAAGATAAAATGAAAGACACTCCCTTGTGATCTTCATGTGTAAGCCCTAGACTTTAGTCTCCTCCATGCTCTTCCCAAGTTGCCTCCCAAAATGATTTAAGCTTCCATGAAAATTTTCCACCCTCCAAACTCCAAAAACGTCACAGCCATGAACAGAATTATTGAAGTAACAGTTGAGTGTGGTTCAAAGCCGTGGGACCCGTGAATTGAATCCAATTAATGGATATTGGAGGTGCTGCGCGTGAAAGGAATGGAAGTAGTGAATGGAATTGATTAATTCCAATTCTAGCACCCTCTGCGTGTCTCGTCTTCAGCTCTCTCTCACAACGTGTTTCTTCAATTCTTTTTTCATGTGGCGGCTGTAGCTTGCGGCGTGATTTTTGTTTCAGTATGTGACGGCTAGCTCCCCCAACCTAGCAGCTGTTAGGTTATTTTAAAAGGGAATAAGAGTTTTTGGGTACTAACTTGAGCCCAATAGGATTTAAGGAGCCCAATAAAATTCTATCATCAAATTTTCTTTTAGCTTCCCTGAAAAATTCTGCACTACAGGATATTCTAATATATTCTTTTATTGGCAGAAATTAAATAAAATCATGATCTCTCATATATTTGGAAATATTATTAAATCACAGGATAATAATTAGAATATTAATTTAAGCCCAATAATCTCATGATTAATTCAGATTTACATTATTTCCTAAAGTAGGCTAACAATCTAAATATTATCTAATAATTCCAAATTAGCCTAAAATAATCCCTAAAATAAATGAATAAGGTGAGATAAAATATATGAAAATTGGGATTTATCACCTATTTTGTTTCCCAGACAAAAACTAGGCAAGATAGACCAAATGTGGGATGAGTAAATATAAGCTTGAATTCGATCTAAGTTGAAATAGTGTTTAGATTAAAGCGCGAAAGAGGTTGCTTTAGTTTTCAATACCAAAAAATAGAAACCTTGATAATGGGGATTGATGATGTCCCATTAGTATGTTTGTTCGAGGACAAGTAGTTGTATGAATTAAGGTATTTTGAGAATGATAATTACTTAACCAATTAGGGGCAAAGTTGCAATGATTATGGATAGGCTTGAATCTGAACTTAAGCTTGGGTTGAAAGGTGATTAAGGTTGTCTAAGGTTCTAATGCCTGAGAGTAGGAACCTGTGAATGAGGATTGAGGCTGAACTGTCAACAATGTTTTGATGTATGATATGGATAAATGTATATTGCCACACTTTAGGGCTTTTCATGCATACTTTGGCATCTTTTGAAAATTTTAAATTCCACGTAAAATTCTAGTCTTAGATTAACTCTGATCATTATGTAATAACTCCGGTCATTATATGTATTAGTTTAGTTAATTAAATGGAGGTTGTTTCATTTTGGTATCAGAGCATATGATTCTGATAACAGTCATGCGTATGCTAGACCTAGTGGCAATATACTACATTCATACATACCTTCCTTGCTAGTAATTAGTGTATTGTGTTATTACTCATTGGATATGGTGGATCTTACCCTTAAGTAGAGGGTAAGACCCACCATATATGACAATATTATGTCAGGTAACCACAAGCATGCTATGTATGCATGATAAGCCGTCAGCGTGAAATAGGCCACTCAGGAGGGATTTGACTGTAGTCAAATAAACGGTAGTTGTTTCAATAATTGTACCTCATATGAAAAAGTGACCGTGAGTTTAAAGTGGCAAATGAAAAAGTGACCGTGAACTGTGCACAATTTGGGAATTAAACTAAATTACCAAACACTTCACACATGACTACCACACTCTGGTGCCTTAATTTATTCAAATCGATCAAATACCTAAAGAATCTCTCATAATCAAATTGGATTCTTAGGTTCATTAACCAAATACTAAAACCTCGACCATAGCCAATAAACACACTATGATTATAATGATTCATAGCCTAGAACATTCAGGCATTATCCTTAAATAACCCCAAACAAGAATAATTAATAGATTTGTAATCCGAAACCTTGTTTGGACAAAAAAAAAACATATTGCCTCAATAATACCCAATATACAAATTAGGATCATAATTCTCATTCCTAGTCTAAACCTCGAAATATTCAAATGTAATTATCATAATAAAATACACAAGGTTCCCTTTCAGTCTTCAACATCACAGGGGCATATTTTGAATTCAAGATCTTCCCCTATGCTAATACATCACTATCAACTTCAAAGTATCCCCGATCATATAGGTACCATCCTCGAACATACTTCATACAATGTGCTGGTGACACATCATTAATCAAGCTTATTAAGGTTTGCACTTTTAATCATTCTTGCTAAGGGAACACCATAAGATTAAAAATCATTCCCTATTAGCTAGTAACCTCCAAATATCTCATACATATTCGTACTATACTCTAATGCCTTAAGCATTCAAATCAGTCCAATGCCTAAAAAATCTCTCATCATCAAATCATATTCTTAGGTCATTTACCTAATTTAGAAATTTCAACTATTCCCAACATGTTACGATAATCATGATTCACATCCTGTAGCATTCAGTCATTATCCTCAAATAACCTCAAATCAATAATTGTAATATTCATAATCGACTCCTAGAATCTCAACATCAGTTAGGCTTAAGAATCATGTTACCTCAACAATACCCAAAATATAACTAGGATCATAATTCATCTTCCTAGCCTAACTTCGAAACCTTCAATTAACATTAATACAATTCATAAGGTTCTAATCCTTAATATCACATGGTATATCCTAATATATTTATTTTATCCTAATGTCAATTAGCAAATCTCCATCATACCCAAAGTATTCCTCAATCCACACTTTCTAGGTTTCCCTCTTTCAAGTACTAAAACCTTAACACAACCTTACTTACCTTTCAATCTAATTGTCAATCCATATTCACATTTTAACTTAGGCACTATTTCAACTTGGATTAGATTCAAACCTATTCTCAATCATTTCCTTATTCAATCTAACATCCTCATAGCATCTCTATGGATTACCATATAAGTAACTATTATTCATACCCAAAAACATATGCTGACAGTACAGCCTCAATCAACATTCACAAGGTTCATACTCTTTGGTATTATAACCTTAAACAACCTTAATCACATTTCGACCCAACCTTTATTTTATATTCGAGCCTATCAATAACCATTATAACCTCCATCTATCATCCCTGGGAATCACTATGTTTCATACTTCAAGTTACTCAGGTGGTCTTTTTTTTTCGAAAAAAAAATAAGGGGATTAAAATTCCTATGAGACTTCTTAGGAGATCACCCATCCTGAGATCTTCCCATACTTAAGCACACTTATCCTTAAGGCTCTGATAGGATCTAAGCCATATAGTATTAGCCTTTTGGTACACTACCCCTTTTATTCCCATAACATAGAGTGGGGATCAAAATCATATCCTATCTCTATATCAGAACCCTAGAATTGGCAACAGAATCCATATTCTGTGTGACGCCCTCTCTCGTAAATCTTTATTCGGTTTGTGAAATAACTAAGCTTTGTCTTGATTAATTAAGCCATTAAGCTCAGGTCTCTGGGAAATTGCTATGTCAGGCTCAGGTAAATCATGATTCTTTGGCGTGGAAATTCCCCTATGATATTCTTTTAAAAATCCTCCTCAAACTGTCAAAACTTTGCATCCATGACAGTCATTAATGTTTCCTTGAATCGAGGTAGTAAAGCCTCGTTCTCTTGAGACATCGGTGTCTCGGGAGCATTTAGAGGTTGATTAACGGTGGAGCGAGTCCGTCATGTGTCCCTCGTTCTCCCTATCTAAGGATAAAACTCATTGTATTAAGTGAGTGATCAAATAACACAACAATTACTAGCAGGGAAGGTGTGTATGAATATTGTATATTGCCACTAGTCTAGTATATGCATGACTACTATCAGAATCATATACTCTGATACCAAATTGAAACAACCACCCTTTTAATTAACCAAATTAACATTTATAATGACCGGAGTTATCACATAATGATCAGATTTAATCTAATACTAGAATTTTATGCGGAATTTATAATTTTCAAAAGATGCCAGAGTATGCATGAAAGGCCTTAGAGTGTGGCAATATACATTTATCCATATCATACATCAAAAGACAGAAATCCTACTTGGAATAAATACACTATACTTCTGTCTGCTTCCCTGAAGTACCTGGACCTGACTGGTCACCTGGGAAAAATTTGTAACCATCAGTCCAGCTCATTATGAATATTAATACGTGTTAGTGAGGTGCTAAGTAGAATGAGACAAACCAATTCAAATCAGCAATTCATCAATATTCTATTTATATAATATCACAATAACAATAAGTATCTTAATGGGTGTCACAATTTTGTTTGTATTCAATACCCAAATATCTCCCATCAATCTAACCGAACCGCCTTATTTCTTCCGACTAGACCCATGGGCTAAGTTACACCCAAGTTACTAGTTACTCCAAAAGCTCACTGGTCAAGTGATGAGGACCAACCAAAATCCTCAGAGCACCTGTCCCAAACCATGGGTTTTTTCCCCTCTTGAACTGTTGGGGTGTCGTAAGCCCTCTTTAACTGTTGGGCTAGTCCATCTTGAACCGTTGGGACAATAAAAGGCTGACCATCGTGCACCAATGGAGGTATTCACCACGTGGTGTAAATAACTTTCCATCTTCTCTCAATTCTTCCCATTCCATAATTATCATGATCAAATAAATACATATATCTTAACTCATAAAATTCCACAAGGCAATTTTATTTAAAATAATCATAATCAATTTAACAAATACTCAATAGCAGCATATTAATAATCATAACAAGTGGAAAGTGGTTACCTCTTGTCCGAGCTAACTACTTTCCCACTGCTCCCAATTCCAGAGCTCAAATACACTCCACAATTTAATCTATACAAATAAATTTTCTAATAGTTAATAACATCCTAAAAATTCCACACATTAAGAATTATAATTTCTTAATTTTAACAGCAGACCGATAATAATACTCTCATTATTTATTCCCTTATTCCTATTAAGGACACATTATTTTCATTAATATTATTCTTTTATTTAGTAACTTGAATTCCCAAATTATGGAATTGACACCTTAAATAGACACTAATTACCATATAATTTTTAATGTTTCTCATGGTTTCCAAAATATATGTTATCTTTCTTTAATTAATTTAGACTCCATATTCGAAGTTATTATATATACTTCTTATGCTCCAACACACACCTACAGCTAGCAAAATTTTTGGCAATACACACACTACACATGTTTCTTTCCTTCACACAGTACGTTTTGTTTAGATATTTTCATATGTTAAAGAAAACACTCATATCAATTCAAAAAGCGTTGATAGTGAAACCCAAAAAAAACTACACTACATATATATTCAATATCTTTTCCTTTCCTTGGCATACATACACCCAAAGACCCACGGTATGCTTATATCATGCACACACCTATGGCAGAAACTTTTCTGTACATTATATCCAATTAATCATTTGACTTTGAAAAGTTAACGTATATATATGTATATATACTTTTCTTTACTTCCAGCGGCAAGCACGTTCAGCGTTTTTTTTTTTTCTTTTTTCTTTTTACCTAACAGCAAGCTTCAAGTCTTTATCATATTAAGATGCAGAAAAATATTCTCATGCCCTCTATCCATAACAAAACCGATGACAGCAAATAAAATGGTTCAGCCATAAAGGATGCATGGTTTTAGACAAATACCTACGCACACTTGTCTCTTGTGTAGTATATGGGTACAGAGACACAAACTAACAGTCCCCCAAGACAGTGCAGCCACGGTTTGAATAGGGAAGAGTGTATGACAGCAAAATATCTCTATAATCATAGAGCCATGCATGACAGCAAGTTTATAAGGTTCAGTGTTCCTGTTTCAGTTTCAGCCTTGCTTTCGGTATTTTAAAGTTTTAATCTCCTTAGGTTCAGTTTTAACCTTCTTTTCGATAGCAACAAGGATGATCTTTAAGGAAAAGAAAGCTCACCACTAACCTTAAGTTCTCAAGCCTGAACCGAAGGAAAATAGTTTGCTGCTTCTCCTCTGGTTTTCGACGCCTAAACAGAGATGATGAATAGCTTCGGTTTGCACTCTTAACTCAGTCTCTCTCCTTCGACTCACTCTCTCTTTCACTCTTCTTCTTCCTCTGTTTTCGAAGCTAAAAACAGAGAATTCCTGCAGCCTTCTCTCTCAAGTTTTATCGGTGAAGGCTGAAGGAAGAGGGAAATGGCTGAACGGTTGGGCTTTATAGAACTCAGGGACTATTTTACTATATTTTATCCCACATTATTCATTTATTTTGGGACTATTTTAGGCTACTTTAGAATTATTAGATAATATTTAGATTGTTAGTCAATTTTAGAAAATAATATAAATCTGAATTAATCATGATATTTTAGGCTTAAATTAATATTTTGATCGTTATCTTATGATTTAATAATATTTCTTAATATATGATATCATGATTTTATTTAATTTCTGCCAATAAAAATTATATTATAAGATCCTATGGTGTAGAATTTTTCAAGATAGCTAAAAGAAAATCTAATTGTGAAATTTTATTGGGCTACTTGAATTTTATTGGACTCAAGTTGATACCCTAAAAGCCCTCTCTTCCTCCCCTTTAATTAACCTAACAGCTGCACATGCTCTCTTTGAGAGCCATCATCACGCCGAACAGAGGCCGCGGGACATCACGTTGAAGAACGCCGCTAGAATTGAAGGCCGAGACGCAGAGGCGGAAGAGCTCATCAATTGTGATTAATTCCCTTCACTCTCACGCACAGCACATCTTCAATTTGTAACATCCCAAATTCCAGGTTTGAAAATCGTGTCGGTCGACACTTAATTTTAGGAAAATCATCAGAGTTTGAGATGCTACAGATTAGAGTACTGCGGAAATGGATAGCGTGCGCTAAGATTCGGACAGTGAGTATCTGATATAGAATGCCCAGACATATGATGATGTCCCGACATAAGCTGATATATTATATATCCCGAAGGAATATTCATGTGATACATCTTACAGAGATTAAATACAATTCTCTGATAAAGAAAGTCTTAAACTAGACCTATGACTTGGAACCTAACATCAGTTAATCAAACAATTTGGCCAGGTCGGTGTTCAATCTAATGGGAGTCTCACCAACTCTATGGCGACTTGTGACAACACACCGATGAACCCTTCCTTAGTTTAAGCACCAAATGGTTTGAAATAACTTTATTAGATTCTTGCCAGAAACTAAATCCTAATAACTTCTACCGACCTTCTTTTTCAACCGCTGCCTCTTCACGGTTCTATCTACTGGCATATTCTCTATCCTGGTTTCTTCCCTGAACTAGTCATTAAGACTGAGGTCCAATACCCATTGGACCTCAGGTAACAGTTAACCTTATGCTCAAGTATAACAGTATGCATGATAGATATTCATTTACAATTCAGCATATAACTATACATAGCACACAACACATGTCATAGTTCATATCACAACAATACCTCTACATAGCACACAGCCCATGTAAGGTCCACATAGTTTGCACATAAACCAGTGCCACGCCCCGGAGCGTGTCCTCAGCGCTAGGAAAACATCTATACGGCATTACCAAGACTGTAACCCGTTTTCACATAATAGTTGAATGTATAAACAGTGACTTAAGACAGAGTCTTAATCACGGTGCATGACCCAAGACCTAGTCTTGTTCACGACTATATGAATCATCACATCACATATAGAGCATACAAGCAGCATAAGAGTTAGAGTTACATTACGCGTCCGTACCTTTCACCGGGTACTGTCAAACGTCCGACCTTTGGATCCGGCCCTGAACCTCCCAGATATCCTAACATATCACCATATCACTTAGAATAATATCCTAAGAGATATTTCCACCTCTATTTACTTCTCTACCCTTGGTGGATTTGTTATTTACAATTCTGCCCTTACATTTATTCAAAAACGCAGCGCAGTATTTTCTGGGCAGATTTTTCGGTAACTTTGGAAAATCATAATTAATTCCACAAAAATCATTTTGAGGTACTGTAAAATTCCTCATGACCCTTGGAATGTATATTTTCAAGGGAAAATATTCCCAGAACCTAGAACACCATGAATCATTCTCATTTTTAAATTTTCTCAACGTTGCCCAGATTTTATTTCAGCAAAAATGGTTTAACTTCAAAAATTCATATCTCCTTGACCAGAGATCAAAAAGTTGCATATTTTATATATTTGGAAAGCCCTACATGTATACTTTATTTCTGGAAAATTTCATGATTTTATAACTTCATTTGCTTCATAAAATCATAGCATCTTCTTCGCTGCCTGACAAGGACTTAAGAACCGAAAATTCTGCAATTCTTACAAATTTAATCTAAGGACTTCCAAACATCATTTCCTATCATGTTTTTACCTCTTCAGGCATTTTTCAATGCAATGAGGCCTAAAAACAAGTATAAGAATTTATTCTCTAATTTTCTAGATTAAACTAACATTTATACTAAGAACTTATAAAAACTAAAAACTAGAAATTTAAATGCTAGAACTTACCTCTTAAAGACTCTCCTTCTTGCTTCAAGATTCCTCCTCCCTCTCCTACTTAGAAATCACCTTTCTTGAAGTGTGATTTGGTGTGAAGAAAAATGAAGCATGAAGCCTTCTATTTATAGCCAACCATGAGTTAACTATCTAGCAACTTTAATTCCATTCTAACCATTGGATTTAACTTAACTAGGAAGCTTAAATCTTGACCTTACACCTCTTACAAAAAAAATGCCACCTCCCTCCTTTTCTAGATTCATCTTTTCTCTTTCCTCCACTACACACACACACATGCACAACACTTAGGCACACACACACTCACAACATACACATATGCTCTTATGATGTCATCTTGATGACATAATCAAGGCTTAGGTGTCATTGTTGACTTTTCAACACTAATTAGCAATTCTTAATTATCATGTTAATCAAGTGTTTACATGCTCCTTAATTATATTTTGCCATTAGCTAACTCAATTATATGAAGATTTAGACTTAATTACTTAAGATATTATTTCATTCTCTTTGGCTTAATTATTTTTAAATATAATTAGCCTTCTTTTAGTTTGTCTCTAATCATCTTGAAAAATTGTGCAACTAATCTCAATTAGTGCAAGCTTATTCTATTAAGGATATTTGTAATTTACTTAATATACCTCTTAATTATGCTAAATTAATTAGCAACACTCTTTATGCCAACCTTGACCCCTCATTGGTCATTAATATCAAATTAGGGGTTTCATATAATTAACTTTGGATATTCCCTTTTATTCATGTTTAAACAATCAACAATTAATTACTTATTTAATCACTTACTAATTGTTGACAATTTTCTTAATTAAGATTAATTATTTTCTCACAACTATTTTACTGAAATTGATAATTTATGCATTATGCAAAATATTAAAAATCATGGGGTCCAATATGGTCCCCTAATACTTTTTGATTTTTCTCCTTTAATTTTTCCAAGGTAATAATTTAATAAATTACCTAAATTAGGGACAATATTCTTCCCTATTTCAAATAAATATTTATTTGTCTCTTTATAATATTTTCAGGGTATTTTATAACCCATAAATATTTCAGGGACCTATTTGTAAATTATTTATTCTTAGGAGACATTGTCCTAATAAATTCAATACAAGGTGTTTGAGACCTCATATTCACCTATTTTCAATAGGTATTATTTGTCTAAATATATATTTAAATGTATTATAAAAATTAGGGTATTACACAATTCCAATTCTTCCACGGGCCCACCATCCATTTAATCAATCCCCTTCATTCTACTGGACACGCACAGTTGTTGAGTTTGTTGATATATCATGCTAGCAACTTGTTTGGCTCTTGGAGAAAGAAGGAAATCTATGGCAGCGTGAGCTATTTAGGAGGCGACTTGGGAAGAGCATGGAGGAAGCTAGAGCCTAAGGTTTACACTTGAAGACCACAAAGGAGTGTCTTTCTTTTTATCTTTTTAATTCAAACTTGAGATTATTTAGTTTTAAAGGATTTTGAGTTGTATTAATAGAGAACAATCTAGTTTTAGATTGTAAACTTATTTCTTTTTGATTAGACTGATAATTTGAAGTTTTATACTTATTGCTGGACTCTTATTTGCAACCTTTGGATTGTCAATTAAATTGATAATTGAGTTTTCATTATTAATTTAATTGGTAATTTGGTTTATCATCTTAATTGTTTAATTGGGTTGATAAATTGTCTGGTTGTTTAATTAGATAATTATAAACAAGATTTCCAAGATTATTTTGTGATTGATTTTTAATGGGTTTAATTAGCCACCGCTTATTTCATTATGAGTTTTCTAATGGAATATGTGTTATTGAGCTAGAGGGTTTCCCATGTTCAATTGGGTAATTAAATTCATTAATCTCCTTTTGGTCTAATTAATTGATTTAGGCTAAGAAAGTTAACTCCATACAATTCCTAAGTTATCCCCTTCATTATCATAACTGAATTAAACTTTTATTATTTGATTTGCTTTTAATTAATATTCTTCTTAGGATTTTAATTCTTCTCTTATAAGAAAAAACCCCAAAAATTGCATTCAAACTCATATAGATTAGTCTCATTTTCATATAGGTTTTAGAGCCAATTGCATTAGTACATTTAGTTAAGTTAATTGCATATAGGTAGTAGTGTTTGCATTCTAGTTTAGGTCTATTCATATTTCATTGCATCTTTTCATCACCTAAATTTAATCTAAAGAAAACCCACAAGTGTTCCTTGGGAGAATGGCCTAGGTTGACCCTAAACTACATAATTAATTAGGACTTAGTTTAATTGATCGCTTTAACAAAAAAAGTAGCACGATCACTGCTTCTCCTCTGGTTTTCGACGTCTAAACAGAGATGATGAATAGCTTCGGTTTGCACTCTTAACTCTCTCTCTCTCTCTCTCTCCTTCGACTCACTCTCTCTCTTTCACTCTTCTTCTTCCTCTGTTTTCGAAGCTAAAAACAGAGAATTCCAGCAGCCTTCTCTCTCAAGTTTGATCGGTGAAGGCTGAAGGAAGAGGGACTCCAAAAATAACGGTTAGTATACACATTTTGTACATAATTTTTGGCGTCCCAAAATCAGTTTGGGACTCCGTAAATTATTTTTTTGGAGTCCCAAAATTAGTTTGGGACACCTAAAATGTAATTTTACTATGTCCCCCTCAATAGACATCCTTTGAACAAGGGATATTAATTGGGCTTATTTTGGGATGTTCAAGGACTTTTTTTTAGTAGTGAACCAAATGGAAGTGTTCGTACATAAATTAAAAATTAGAATAGGGAGATGAACAATGAAAATATCGTGATTTACAAGAAATATAAAGGAATTAATAAGTCCCATAAATAAAAGATGTCTATATATGAATGAACAACTGAAATATAAAATTTACAACTAAAATAATGTGATTTACATCTAAATATTTTGTCGGACACCGCTAGTTTCTTTGCTCTAAATACCCCTTTTTGTGAAAAATAAAAATGCAATGACATAATTGTTTTTTTATCAAAATAAATAAATAATTTTACTATAGGGCTAGTGGGAAGAGGATTCTCTCATGATCAATTTTCTCTTTATCTCTCACAGTCTCATCTTGACCATTGAAGTCTTGATTCAAAGGTCAAGAGAAAATTTTAAAAAAATTGGTTAAAGGTCAGGATGAGCTGATAATGGAGATAGACAGAAAAGTGATAATGAGAGGATCCGGACTCAGGGCTAGTGGGTGCAATGAAATATTTTTGGAGTTTTTTTATATTAAATGTTTACGGTGGGAGTGAAGTGACGTAATTTCCCATAGTGTTGTGCTCATTTAGGTGATGTAGCTATCCTCACTGCACTTATTGTTTTTGCCAACTAATCTGTCTAACCATTTATTATGCGGACTATTTACTGCAACAATTTAGTCTGCCAACTAGAGCTGGGAATCAGGGCCGGCCCGTGAAGAGCCAGGACCTAACAGGGACGGCCCTCCAGGGCCTGGAGTAAGAAAAACACTTGTTTTTCAAAACTTGGCCCGAGAGCACCAGGGCCAGGGCCGGCTCGCAGGGCCCGGTAATTACTATTCCAAATTTTAACTATTTTTCCTTCACTTTTTTTTAAATATAATTAGTAAATTACAACACGAATCATCCAATAAATAAGCGCAATCACTAATTCATAATCAAAAGCAAACTATGTTCACAAATAACTCACATAAAACATAAAAAGCATATCACTAAGTGACATTAGTACGATGATGATTATTTTCGTCATCTTCGTCACTATCATCAATTTTAACGACATTTGATTGTTTTTCACTTTGAGTAGTAGCCTCTAGCTCATGAGTAAGAATATCATGAAATTCTTCTCCCACATCATGAACACATCCATAATCTTTATTTGCAACAAATAATAAATCAAATCATAAAATTAGAGTATAGTAATTATGTATTTGTAGTTAAAAGATAAATAATTTTATAACAAATACAAAATATATATAAATTAATAAATTTAAAAAGGAAAAAAAGAAAAAGCTACAGTGAAAAGGGTCTGCAGGGCTGGCCTGAGGCCCTCCAGGACCGGTCCGTTTAAGCCCGAGGCCCGTCAGGGCCGGCCCTCCAGGGCCAATTTCGTTTATCTCTTCAAATTTTTATGCCCGGCCCTTGAAGGGCTAGGGCCTAAATGGGTGGCTCGATTTCCCGGCTCTACTGCCAACTACTCACTTCAAGAATGCAAATGACGGATATGACTTATGAGGGCCCAACCATGAAAAAATAAAGATTTACGCAATATGGACTTGCGTATATTGATCCCAAAATTCGTTCGTCATTATGTTTTAGGGAAATTTGAAATATTTTCGTCATGATTTGGGTATCTATTATACCTTATACGACATGAGAATAAATATAATATAATAATAAATAAATGAAATAAATTTTATATTCATATTAAAAAAATTTTTTGTCTCCCCTGTAAAGAAGACTAAATGAGTATATCTATTATTAAGTTAAACAAATTAATTTAGAAAATAAATGATAAATATAGATACTTTTTTAGTTTCATAGTTTCGTGACACTTCCAACATGTTTCACACCAATCAAAGAAGATTTTAAATTTCATTAATTATATGATTTAAAAGCCAACAACTTTCTAACTTTACTCTTTTAACCATCTGCACAGTACAATAATAAATGAAGAGTACAATTATATACTTGTATAAAAAATTAAATGAGGTGCCTTAAAAATAGAGCCAAAAAAAAAACATATTCTCTTTCCCATAAATCAAACTAAATTATTGAAGTTTTTTTTTTTCAAATTATTCAATTGAATCTAGTATTATATTGATACCATTATTTGTTATTATTGAAAAAAGGCAATACTTTAATTTACATCATTACATGCAAAGACCGGTATGCCATTATTTTTATATTGTGAATTAATGATGCGTAGTTTGATAAAAACAAAAGTAGGTAAGGGGTAAATTGAAATTTAAGTCCTTCTTGTCCTTTGAAAAGAAAATGAAGAAATTGAGAAACAAAACAAAAAAGGACCCGACTCCATCATTAATTCTATCCTCCACGGGCCACCAACACAACAAACATAACTTATTTTGGAAAATTCGCTTGCGCCCCACGGTCGAGAATTGATGTGCAATAGATCCAAAATATTTTTGAAACATCACCGCCCTTCAAGGGCAAAAAAAAAAATTTAGTTCACAGACGCTAGAGCTACGGAGGCTGGCCATCGGAAATCCAATCGTCATTGGCCATTACTTTTTTTAAAAAAAACATTGGTTCACAGTTGCTAGAGCTACAGAGGCTGGCGGAACTCCAATCGTCATTGGCCATTTGACGGGAGCATCATACACCAGAGCGGTGACGTCGGCCACCAAAAGATTTAGCTGTAAATCACTTTATTTTAGTTGAAAATCTTCATATGCCAATTGTTAGTTTATATATGGACATTTCGATTAGAAACTTGTTAATTCCCTTATATTTCATGTAAATCACCATTTTGTTATTGTTGTAAATCTCTTTATTCCACTTGTTAATTCGTATATGCACATTTTCATTTATGAAACTTGTTAATTTTCATATGTTTCTTGTAAACCGCCACATTTTCATTGTCAATCTCTATCTTTATGTTATTAATTCATATATGCACATTTCCATTTTTAGGGCTTGTTAATGTTATTATGTTAAGGTAATTAACTATTGAATATGGAGGTTTACAATGAAAATATGGCAATTTACAAGAGGCATAAGAAAATTAACAAGTCTCATCAATGGAAGTGTTCATACATAAATGAACAACTAGAATAGGGAGATGTACAATGAAAATATGGCGATTCACAAGAAACATAGAGAAGTAATATGTCCCATAAATGGAAATGTCTGTATATGAACACGAAATATGAAGATTTACAACTAAAATAATGTGATTTACAACTAAATATTGCATTGACTGTCGTTAGCGTCTCCACTCCAAAGGCCGATGCAGCCCATTAATTGCCAACTGCGGTTTGAGCTCCATTATCGGGTTACTGGAGCTCTGGCGACTATGGTCCTTTTTTTTTTTTTTTTTTTTTTTTTAAGTGATGCAATGACATAATTATCTTTTCACCAAAAAAAAAAATTATGTAGCTGGAGGCGGAGGTCGCACAAGGATATATAACGCTTAATGCATAACAGTTATAGCTAACAAGCATTACATAATGCTTAAACATAATAGTTAATTATATTATGTGTACCATCATGTATTGGGAGGCCGAATTCACAAAAAGACAAAAGTAAAGGTTATAGCTAATAACTGTCATTTATTTAATAACAAAAATGATGGTTCTTAAGAAACAACCGTCATGTAACACTTAAAAATAATTTGTCTTCCAAACACTTATATCAACGATGACAAAACATAATGGTCTTTAAAAATAACTTTCATCTGACTCTTTCATAACTCTTCGTAACATTCACACCTTCAATGTCAGAACTCATAATAACCTTTCATAATCCTGTTAGACCTTCATGAGTCATAACTCATAATCTATCGCAATCCATTAGACTTTTACTTAAACTCAACTACTCCTTATGACTTTTACTACTTTTCTTTATTGGCCTCCTCCTTCTCTCATTTATCATGTTAAGATCTCAGGGAACTCCTCTGTCACTGCCTCCTCCTCCACCACCATCTCCTCCTTAAGGTTGGTTGGTGGCAACAAATGGCTCAAGTACTTAAGATCCTAACCACGTCGCTTCCTCTGCCTATCCATCTATTGCATCGAATGATGAGATGACACAAGAGAAAAGAGTACTTGGAAGGGTCTTGTTGTCATGAAGGAGTTCCAGAAAGTAAATTAAGAGAGATGGGAGGATACTTATTGTAGATGGAACAAGAAAGATCAAATTTTAAAATATGACAAGCTCACAATTTGTTAGATATCACAATTTGTCATTTCTTGTGTCATCTCTTCATTCAACATAATAGATGAATTGGTGGAGGGGGCAGAGGTGCCTGCTAAGGTAAAGGGAGAGATGTGGTTAGGATCCTCAATACTTGAGATATATAATGGTTATTAAGTAAAATCCGTCACTTAATAGAAGTCCAAGGAAATAAATAATGGTGGTAATTAGTAATCATGACATTTTGTCTCACAAGAATGACGGTTGCTAAGCAAAAAATGTCATGAAACAATGAACATTGTGATGGTTCAAAACATTTCCCCTCCCCACGTTGATGATAATACTCTAACACGGCCTTCATCTCTCTCCTCTAGTGATGAGAATGTGGATGAGGAACATGATGATGAGGATGACAGTCACCACCATTGCTATCCTCATCCTTCTCTTCCTCGTCTCCCTCCCATTCTCATCATCAGAGGAGGGAGATGAAGTTCAAAATTAATAATTCATGGTTATTAATTAAGAATTGTAAAGTATTTGTGCTTGCATGCTTAACTGTTATAATTTAATATTATGTTTGATCATGCAATTAATAATAGACACCAATAAATAATAAAAATTGTCAAATACATAACATTATTAAGGATTAACTGTCGCATTTATAAAATATAGCGATATTTAATTCTAAAAGATGTGATGGCTTGATATTCTATGAAACCCTTTCTATATAAATATCCAAAAACTGAACTCCACTTTTCTACTTTCATTTCAACTTCTCAAAGCCAACTTTTGATTCAAGAAAACATCATGGATGAACACAAGAGAACTTCTTATCCATCACCTAGCAAAAAACTAAAAGATGAAATCCTTTCGCTAACAAATATTGAAGGTCCCATCCACGCAACCTACAAGCTCCATCATATGACATAGGTTTACATGCTAGAGCAAGGACGCATGAACCAGTGCTTGAAGGAACTTACTTCTCTCGTTCACTCTCCGAATAATAAGGTAGATAAGTTACTGGAAAATGAAGAATCTGATGCTGCATCGTATTCTTAAAAGATCTCCTTAACTTTTTAATTTTATTTTGTTTATTTACCTCTTTTTTTTTAAAAAAAAATGGAAGTTGCATAATCAACCACCATTTTTCATTTAAAAAAGGTATATACATTTCAGTTATTGAGTAGCGACCATCACTTATTAGAATACCATGAAAATACATAATGATTGTACTTTGTAACTGTCATAAGGCCTGCTTGGCATAGTGGATGGTAGAAGTGGGGGATTTTTTTTTTTGTTGGAGTTTTTTTATAGGTTTTTTCCTAAAATTCATTTTGTTGATGAGATTTACGTTTGGAATAGCGATAATAGAAGTGACTTTTTTTCAAATGAGATCTTGTTTTTCATAACATTTGAAAAGTTAGTTGAGATGGAAAATGATTGAAAATGGCATGAATGGATATTTATTTTTTTTTTCCTTCTAAATTTCTCTAAAAACTCTTGAAAAACATTTTTTATATTTAATTTTTTTTATTGAAAGTTTGTAGTGTCAGACAAAGCTTGTGGTACACTTTTCATTATAAATTTTGTCCTATATTTAAGACCAAAGGGAGTATTACACACACACACTTTCTCATTTTAAATCATATTTAAGATATCTCCACACCATCTCGTGCATCATTTTTACCAAAAAAAAAACCAAAATCATTTCAAGAAAGTCTTTAATCGGCTATAAATTCCCCACCCCACATAGGATTCAACTCATAGATCCTTCCTTTTCTCTTTCAATGCAGTGATAGTTTTTGTCTTGCACGGTCATTTCCCGGGAAAAAGTGAAGCCACTGTGATGGTGATGGACTAGAAGCTCCAAGAAGTGGCTTCAAATAAGAAGTCCATCAAATGTTGAAGCTTCCCCAAATACCACAAATCATGTTTTCACTGCTATTCCCCAAATACCACAACTCATGTTTTCACTGCTATTTTTTCACTGCCACTAGACTTTTTTCTTCTTTTAATGCCATCCTAAACAGGGCCATATATTGTCTCTTAAGAATGACTGTTCTTACAGTAAAACCATCATATTGGATTTGCTGCTGGTATTATATTTCCTGCTGCAGCTTTTGGTGAGGTTGGCAAATAAATGGTTGCTCTGTGTGTGTTGGTCACGTGATGGAATAAGAATGAAGAGGTTTGAGAGATAATGGGTTGGGTCTCTGGGTAGAGTGGTTGGTCGGGTCATAGATTATTGAATAAAGGAGAACTGGTTTGTATGCATGGGCTGGACGTGTGTGTGTGTGGGCTTTGCTTCTTATGTTGAGATGGATGTTAAAAAAATTTAATTGTTGTGCAAGAAAGGCACATGGCTCCTACCAATGAGAGTTGGCACAGATGGTAAGGGATCCAGGACTAGACCCTTGAGTCATGGGTTTGATCCCCTCTGTCGTCGCTGGGACTCCTTTGATAGGCGATCTCATAAGTCCCTGGTAAGTGCTCATAGAGCCCGGGGCCGTGCCCTGGCCTTAGTAGGGGACCAGAGTCGAACCCTTCCAAAACTTTTTATTTATCAAAAAAAAAAAGGCACATGGCTCCTTGATCAAAATAGTTTATCAAATAAAGAAGTGTTGCATATATAGGATAATACCACTAATTCTTTTCTAAGATTTTAGACCAACACTTATCCCATGCAAACATTCCTTGAATTTATCCTTTTCCCAAATTAGTTTAAGGAAAAATAGGCCTTACTTTTCAATAATTAATTTTATATTTAATTTAGGCCAAATTTTTGAATTTAAATTTCCACAAAATATTACCATTTTAAATTCTCAAAATTTAGGATGTTACAAGTATGTACATGGCTTGATTTTGCAGTTGAAATCAGCATTTTTATTTTTTCCCAACGTCTCTACAGAATTTACTTTTGGATCATTTAACACATTTAGTGGAAGTGCCGCAAGGTCTGAACTTGCTGCTGCTTTTTATGTTTCTGGCTATCTCGCTTGATAGTCCTTTAATAGCGTAGTCTACTTGATTGAAAATATTATTTCCATTTTAACTAAGCCGTGCTTCCTATTTTTGGAAGGTTGTTTAGGTCTTTGGGGTGCAAACCTGTCGCTTCATGTTTTTAGAGGGCAATCTATATCTTAAATTGACAAATATATAGTCTTGCTTGATTGAAAGACTTGATTGGACCTAAAGTTTGTCATATCTCATATTGAAACTCTTGCAGAATGGGATGGACATATATTTGATGTCAAACTTTCTAACGACGGGAGTGTGACTGTGGTATACATTGTTTCTTTGATTGGATCTGATGGAGAAGTGGTGGGTTTTTGCCCTTTTTAGTGTACTATTTATCTATATTGAATCTTCACTTAATGGCATCCTACAATGTTATACCCTCAACTTTGCCCATTTGAAAATTATTTTCCATCTCTCAATCAGTAGCAATCAACCTGCATTAAGCATGATTTATGTACTTTGTCTTCCAAGGTTACCAAAAGCATGATCCTTGTAGGAAGTGATGTGATGACTCTAAACAAGGTGGAAACAGATGATTAAGTTTGAGTTTTAGGAGTATTACATCCATCATTTAGTTCTATAAATGAAGCTATGCCTTAATACCGTGAGACATTCATAGTTGGTTGAAGTTATGAAGGTCTCTCAAAACCCTTATAGTGCATATTTGAGAGTCTGTATGGGGACCCGCAACCGGACTTTTCACAAATCCTACAATTCCTCAAATAAAATACCAAACACGTTAATAATCTCTTTAAGTTATAAAACAGTTGGACAACTTCATACATATGTTAGATTACACAATGCTCAGAATGTGACCATTAGAGGTCTGCTGTGAGTTGTTAACGCTGAAGGAACAATCTTGAGTTAAAACTAGTCTTTAAAGAATAATGATATCAAAATCAGTTGATGGGATGGTTGGCATGTCCTCAGCATTGACAAAACTATAATAGGAATTGCATTTTCTTTTTGGCTGATAGTTGTAGAAGCTGCATTCCTTTATTTGAGAGATTTATATTTTTTAAAAAATTCGATTGGATTGTTAAACTATACAAATTAATTAAATTGCTTGAGTTTTTTCATAATACTCAAGCACTTTGTTAGACAGAAATATTGCAGGGATGGTTGACCTGTTTTCTGCATAGACTCGACAGACTAACTTGAATTTGTATGCTTAATCAATCTACAAAGCTATTTAACAAACTAAACAAGCAATTGTTATTCATGAGTGTTAGCTGTAGTATCCGCACCTACTGTGTTGATTGAGTTCTGAGATCAAGCTTGATATTGACATGAACATTCAAAAAACACATGAATTAGCCTGATCATTGAGGTTCTGACCAGTCAAATGAGATCAAAATTATTCCAAGAATGTTTAATTAAATGCCTTTTCATGGGCATCAATACTAGCGTTTGTAGGGTTGTTCAGGTTGAAGGTTGGGTTAAGTTAATTTTTCCCCTGTTAATATCAAATTAATTCAACAATGTTTAGCAGAAATTTTCTAATTGTAATTGAAATTTATATAATATAATTTGAAATTTCTGGTTAATGTTATTATACACATATTATTTATATGGTTGTGTTTAAATATTGTGCATTAGCATGTATATATCTATAACAATTGGCATGTGGTTTGCTTTGCGGAAAATACAGAGCAAAGTTGGATTATTTATTTATTTTCTCACTTTTGGTCTGTGAGTAAAATGTGATTGATATGCAATTTATTTATATATATGAACAGGCGATTCGTACACCAACCAGAATAGTGTATCCTTCTGATGGCTCTATTGAAGATCCAGTAGCAGCTGCTGAGGAATTAGCTTTCTGTAAAGCTTGAGCTCGACTTGGTCTTGGCTTGTATTTATATCATGAGGATTAACCATATGTTTGGATGGAAAGAATACTAGAAAGAAAAATTTCCCAAAAAAGTAAAAGAATTTACTATTCCTAGTACCCCCTTCCCCCTATTTTCCTCTCACTTTCCTTCCCTCCAAACATAGGGTAAATGGCCAGACAATTTACTTCTGTAGAATTTACTTATGTTTGAAAGGTTAAGATATCAGGGTTGCTGCAAAAGTTATTCATTTGCCTAAATGTAAGTAGAATGCAAGAGTCATGCATCAAATACTCATTACTTGCATATGGTAACTAGGGGAATGTAAAAGCCACTTATTTTTTGTTGCTTAAGCACGTTATTGTGCCCTCCTCCTCTTCAAGTCTTACGTGGCTTAAGTCGGATATGGAAAGACAAAGACTATCAGAGAACAAATGCAACAAATGAAGTTCCTTTTGAAGTCAGGGTTGCTTGGCGCAATAAATTTGCAAATATTTTTAATATCCAGTACTTTAAAAAATGCCATAGCTTATTATAGGGGTGAGCATTCATTTTTTTTCAGTTCGGTTTTCGGTAAAAACCCAAATAACCGAAAAACTGAATAATGTTATTTTTCAAAAAAAAAAAAATTGTTGTAATATATATGAATAAATTTTGATTAAGTTAATATCCAAATTGACTGAAATTTTTAATTTATTATAAAAAATTAATGTAATATATATGAATAAATTTTGTAGAAATATTACTTTTTATCCTCAATATTAGATTTAGGGGGAAAATATATAAAAAAAATTAAATAGGTTTAAAATATCTATAGATTTATCTAATATAATGCAAAACATAAGCCTGTTTAATTATACAAACAAATAGTTTCCATTAAATTTACATATGTTATACATATTTCATTTAATTTTGTTTTAACCGAATTATTTTTCTAATAACAGAATTGAACACTTTAATGAAAGTTTCAAAAATAAAAAGTGGATCTATAACAAAAAAATGAAGGGATAAGATGCAAAAATACACATGTATTTTATCCTGAGGAGGGTCCAACACCAAATGTTTTTCTTAAGTGTAAAAGTGTGCCCTTATGGTTTGACAAAAAGAGCTCCTAACACTAATTTTTTTTAATTTAATAATTTTATTCTAATTAAAGGAAAATTATTATTTTTCTAGGTATGATTCTTGGAAAGTCAAATTTTTTTATTTTCATAATTTATTTTCTTTTTCTTAAATCCTTATTCAATTTTCTAATTATTAATTAATAAATGAGTATTTATGTATTTAAAATTTGATATTATAAATAATATATTTAATTAAAAATAATTTTAATATTCTTATCTAAAAATTGAACTAGAAATTATAATAAATATGTATTAAATTAATAAATATGCAATATAAACATTTGAACCTCTAAATGAGTTATTTTTTAAAAAATAAATTAAATTATGGAAATAAATTTTTTACATTTTTTACCCATTGAATATATCCTTCTTTCCAAAATGATAAATTAAAAGAAAAAATTTGACCTCCCAGGAATTAGACCTAGAGAAATAATAAATTTCCTTTAATTGAAATAAAATTATTAAATTAAAAAAACACTTGGTATTGGGCGCTCTTTTTGTCAAACGACATGTGTATTTTTACACCTTTGAAAATTAAAAAAAAATCAAACTTAATAGTCAAACGGTATTTTTGCATCTAATTTATAACCACATGTATTTAAAAAAAACACTTGGTGTTGGGCGCTCCTTGAAGTAAAGCACATGTGCATTTTTGTACCTTAACCCAAAAATGAATTGAGTTGGTTTGGTTTGGTTTTTTATTTCTGTTCTAATTTGCTCTTCCCTATTATATAGATATTTACTTTCATTTTTGATTGTTTTTAATTGTTAAGCATATTGGCATAGTTGGTACTCAGTTTCATACTTGACATCTTTAGTTGGCAAATAAGTGGTGAAAATTTTGAAGTTAAACAACAAAAAGCATCAAGCAATAAGGTTATAAAATTGGTTCAAGAGGTTATTTTTGTTAGTTACGGCTAATCATCTAAGAGAGGGTGAATTATAAAAATTAAAACAAACTCAACCGATAAGTAAATTAGGAAGGAAATATTATAGAGATATTATTGAAGTGTGCACAGATATTTATACTGGTTTAACCTTAACAATGTGGCCCACATACAATCCCTAGAGCTCCCCTGAGATTTCCGTTATCTTTCACAAGCTGATTACAATAAGCACAGAGTAATCTCGCTAGATTTACTCCCCCTTATAAATTATAATCGAACAACCACACTCAAAGTCCTATTACCTTGAGATCTTATAAAACTCAATTGAATGATTAATGACTCTCGTACAGAGTATATGAATAAACATTGAAGTGTATGAATATCAAAGATATCAGAAAGTATTAAAGAGCAAAAACTTGAGCAATAAATGATATTGTCGCTGATTGTTAGTTCCGAATTGAATACTCTTTGTATTAATAGCCGAGTGCCATTAGTGACCATTGTTGAAACTTCAAGCTAGCTATTAAGAGACTTCATCACTCCGTTAGACACAAACCATCATCATTGAAGATTTGAGGATATGTCACTTTTAGATCGTTGTCGACAATCTTCATATGACATGCCTTTGGTCAGTAATTGACTAAGGAGATCTCGCTATCACTTTTTGCCGGAATTGGTGTCTATAGAAATGGTCATTTGACCTACTCTAAATTTCATTTTGTGTGCGTGCTTAGTTTTTTGCAAAGTATTTAATGCTTTGAGACGTTCGTTACTTTTTGACGATTTTTCGCGAAATCTGTTTGTAAATAATCTAAAACTCACTTAGCAAATATGGTTAATAGCATTGTGAATAATAATGAGTAGTGTTCAGATGAAATCGGATGTTTGAAATTATGGAGGTGAAGATGACGAAGAATCTGAAAGTCTAATAGAACCTTGCTCGAGTACAGTATAAGGATACTGGAGCAATATTTAAAGAGAATGAGCTTACTTGAGTAAGCATACACCTCTACTTGAGTACCATGCTCAAGCAAGTCCCTTAGTGTGCTTGAGTAATCTCCTGAAAAGAGCAATAAATTAAGGTTAGAACAAATGTGCTCGAGTAAGCACTTACCTACGCTCGAGTAAGGGTTAAAACTTGCTCGAGTAAACTACTACAAAGATGAGTAATTAGATAACAAGATATATATGATCAAGTACAAGATCCTTATGCTCATGCACAGTGCTTGAGTAAGATTAAATTCTTGGTCAAGTAAGCATCCTAAAATGAAGAAGTTATATTTATGGTTCAATCATGCTTGAGTAGAGTAAAAGTCTTGCTTGAGGAGAGCATATCTATGCTCGAGTAAACATAGCTACAAGAAGAGGTTAGTGGTCATGCTTGCATAGACCCAAGGCTATGCTCTAATATAGTGCTTGAGCAAATCATATCTATACTCGAGTAAGAGCAATCTTGCTCAACTAAGAAAAAATAATTGCTCGAGTATGAATTGTCAGACACAGCTCAATGATGAGATTGAGAAACGTTGCTCGAGTAGGTTATCATGTGTAACACCCAAATTCCATATTACTTACTGTGTTTGTTGACACGTAGTATTAAGAATATCAACGTAGTTAACGATGTACATATCAAAATAAAACAAGACGAAGAGCATGAATTAACATTTAGACAATAAGTAATTGATATAAAATGCCTACACATAAGTTGGTAAATTAAATATCCTGAAAGAATATTCATGTGATACAATTAACAGAGACTCTAATATAGCTCTTTGTTAAACCAAGCCTTAACTAGATCTATGGTGTGGAACCCAACACAGTTAATCAGACCTATTAAGCAGATCAGTGTTAGTCTAGTAAGAATCTTCCCATCTTTCACGGTGACCAATTACTAAAACCACATAGACCAACTCTTTCTTAGTTTAAGCACCAAATGGTTTGAAATAAATCTATCAGATTCGTGCCAAAAATTAAGCCCTATTAACCTTCTTCAGACTCTCATCTCGACTGGTGCCTCTTCAAGGTTCTGTCTACTTTACCTCTTAGCTTCGTCACCATTTCAGATCCATGTCTATTTTCTGAACCTTTAGTCAATTCTGAGATTCAATACCCATTGAATCTTAGGTAATAGTTAACCTCATATGAAAAGTATAAACAATATATAATAGACAATCACAACAATATTACATTCAACAAACACATCAGTACTTGATTACAATGGCCTACAGCACATGTATAGTTACCAGCACTCACTAGTGCCTCATGACCCAGTCACAGGTTCCTCAGTGCTAGAAAAACAAGTATGCAACATTATCATATAAATACAACAATCCACACCCAACTGAATGTAAACACACATGAGCCCAAGACCTAGTCTTGTTCACGAGTCCACAATCATGATTCAACCAATCATATCAAATCCATACAAGACATAGGAGAGTTAAAGTTACAGTACATGAACGTACCTTTCACTGCGTAGTGATCAATACGCCCGACCTTTGAATTCGACCTTGGACTTTTCAGATATCCTATAATGTTATCATCAGCTTATTTTCTTTTTCCATAACTTATATGGTATTATGATAAATATCATATTGCTTAAAATATTATCAAAAAGGATATTCTAGCCTATCTTGACCTTTTTACCCTTAGTGGATTAATTATCCAATAATTTTCCTTAAAAATGCATTGATGGTTTTTTGGCCCCATTTTTTCAGCAACTTTAAAAAATCATAACTACTTGTAAAAAAACAAAAATAATAAGATGTGATTCCAAACCTAAAGTTTTCATTGACAAGTCTATTTTTCTAGGAAAATAACACCTAGAACTCAAAATCCTTAGGTCATTCCCAATTTTAATTTCTTTAACCACAGTTCTAGTTTCTAGCTCTGAAACATGGATCAACTTTGAAAAATCACATCTTTTTGTACAAAATTTTAAAAACTACATGTTATACATGGATGGAAAGCCCTTCATGTCTATTATATCTCTAGATTCAGGATTTTTAGATGCTATTTAAATGGTTAAAACCCATGCATAACAACTACTATTCAGACTAACATCAATAAAACAAGGCTTAAATTAAAAAATTTCTATCTCCTTTTAAAGAGCTCAAAACGTTACAAGTTCTATATCAATAGAAATCCCTAGATGTCTACTTTATAACTAGAAAGTTTCATGATTTTTAAAGCTTATTTGATATATAAAATACCAGCCACAACAATCGCTCCAGCATCAAATTTAAAACTAATAGTTTTCCAAGCTTTCAATGTAATGATTTACTAATTCTAAACATTATTAACCAACATATTTTTCACTCCATTTTGCATTTTAAAATCAATGGAGACATCCAAACATGAAAAGAAATGTATCCTACAATTTTACAAAATACTAAAAGTTTAAGCTTATGAACTTACCTCTTGAAGTTTTTTATTCTTCTCCTTGCTCCTATGGATTTCTCTAACTCAATCAACTGTGATATGAGTTTTTGGTGTGAAGAATGAAGAGGAGAAGCATCTCTATTTATAGGAAAATCTCAAGGTTAAAGTGGTCCACGTTTTAGTAATCCAATTTAGCTTCTTTCTTCCCTACCATTGATTAAAACTTCACTTTGCAACTCCAAATTCTATCCCTCCAACCATGCTGGTCAACCTCCTCTTCTTCTTGGCCTTTAGATTTGCTTTTTATGTGGCATTAATCCAATGGCTTAGGTTTCCCATTGGTTCATTTAATTATCTTATGATTTAGTTTAATTTTGTGATTAATTACCATTGGATTGGATTACATGTGTAACAATCTCTACCATTGATCTTAGTTGCAATTTTTGACTTTCGGGGCTGTTTTGATTAAGCATAATTATCCCCTTAATTAAGTGCATAAATGCCCTTTTATTGCAAATGTCAATATAGGATTTGTTGTTAGGCTAATGATGGTCATTAGCACTTTATTAATCAAGTTTTATCCTCTTATTCCTTGGCATTTAAATCATCTCTCTAATGACATCATTATTTTTGAAAATAATGGCCTTAATTTATGCCTTTGATTGCCTTTAATCATATTGAAAATACTTACACAAGTTAGTTCACATTTGATTAGACATTTTTCTTTTAATAGGCATATGCAATCTTAGCATAAATTGCCTTAATCATTATGCATTTAATTCCCTTAAATATCTATTTAATTTTGTTGTCATCTACCTCTTGTGTTTAGGCTAAATTATAGCCCCTAAATAATGTCTCATAATGAACTTTTGGTTAATTAGTTCCAAAAAGAAATTTGGATAATAATATAATCAATAGATTATAATTCTTTAAGACATATATTCACTTTTGTATTTTGCTAATTTATTTACCAAAATACAATGTTTACATGTGTTATGAAAGTTAGGGTATTACATCATGTGCTCGAGTAAACTTTTGTCCTTTGCACTTTTCACTAATTAAAACTTTATTCAATTATAAGTTTTCTTATCATCAAAACATATGAACTAAGAACTAAAATTTTTTCATAAATATCAAGTATGTTTCAATTAATTGATGATTAAAATGTAAGAACATCAAATAATATGTTATTAGTTTTGGATCATTTGGGTGTTTTGGAGCAGTGGAACTTGGGTCATATCCACTTCTTGGAGCCCCTTTTTTTTATTCCTCAGTTAATAAAGTGATGCAAGTTGCTAGGAGATGATATTTATGACTAAATAATGTTGGATATAATTAGTTTTGGTGATGTCTCATATAAATGCCATTAGTAAGAGAAAAAAGATTGTATACTATATTTATCTTCTTCATTTAACAAATTCTTAAATTTAATGTAGAATCAAAGATGTGAAGATCATTTATGAAGAATGGTTAAGAAGAAGATCAATAAGGAAGTATTGAATAGGAGAAAGAATTTGAATCAAAGAAGAGTCGAGTGATAAAAAATGATCAAGAGAAGAAAAGAAAGAAGAAGTTGAATTATAGAACAAGAAGGGGTTAAGAGATTTCAGAAAGAAGAAAATGTTAAGTTCAAGAAGAAGAGGAAATATTGAAGAACTTGAAGAAAATAATGAGTCCATCATGAAGAATGATCAAGATGGAAGAAGTTGATGAATGGAATGGGAATATCAATATTCAAGATTAGCTCAAATATGAATGTGAAGAATGTTCAAGAAAAGAGAAGAAATAAAGAATAGAGTTGTGGAGAATGACCAAGTGAAGAGAAGAAAGAAAGAGAAGATCTTGCCCAGTAGAATGAGAAAATCAATATTCAAGGTCTTATATTGATATTATAAGTCTTCAAAATCAATTGGAAGTTGGATGGATCAATTCAGATTTAAAGAAAACAAAAATCAGGTTCTGCATGAGAAAACTCGAGTTTCTAGGTCAAAACTCGAGTTTACAAGCTTACAGCAGTAATTTGCTTGTGAAATGCAAGAAAACTAGAGTTTGGGTGTCAAAACTCTAGTTTTAAGGTCAATACTTGAGTATGGGAGTCAAAACTCGAGTATGGAACTTAATGACTTGAGCATATGTCTTTAGCATCTCTGACGTCTCTGGTGTAACATCCCAATTTTCAAAAGCGAGATAAATTTTTTTTTTAAAAAAAATATTTTAAATCATCAGAGTAAAGCATTGGAGTAAATAAAAGAGTGAGTAACTGATATATCATTAATTGAGGTGTATTATGCAGTACATTCATCAGAGTGATGTTATAACGGTATATGTCTAAAAATAGGATCTTCAGTTGGGTTCTCACGCTTTCTGCTTACTCTGCTTACTCCTATCCTCAGTCCTTGGTTCCCTGGACCTGAAGCTATGGTAAGAGCTGGGGTTCAATACCAAGGACCTCAGGTAACGGTTAACCTCATGCTTATGTAAACAGTATATAACAGGTATCACATAAACAGATCATATTCACAATTTCAAATCACAACTACATGTAAGGCAATAAGAAACACAGCCATTGCAATAGGTATGTTACCCCAGTCTGAACTATTCACCAGTGCCACGATGGCCTATCGTGTCCTCAGCGCTAGGAAAACTCAACGGTGTTATTAAGACTATAACCCGTATTCAATTCAATAAGTAAAGAGCAATTTCAAAACGTGTGAGTACAACTATCATATATAAGCAAACCATAAGTATAAGAGTTAAGGTTACAATACACGTCCGTACCTTCGTTGACGAGTTTTGGGTATGTTTGTTGGTCGGTACACATTCACAATTTATCCTATAAGGGTAATATCGTTTCTATTAACTCACAAACATTATTTCAAGAGATATCTTGGCCATAAATGACAATTTTACCCTTGGTGGATTTATTTTCAATTATTTCCACATAATTTTCAGAAAAACGCTGGTTCAGCATTTCTGGACAGAATTTCGCCTAACTTTGAAAAATTATAACTAATTCCAAAAAAATCGAAACGAGGATCCGTAAAATTTTCCGAAATCCTTGAGATCTCTATTTTCGAGGAAAAAATACTAGAACTTACCCAGAATTCAAGAATAATCCCTAGTTTCAACATTTCAAATCTCTGCCCAGAATTTTCCCCAGAAAACGTAGCTTAACTTCTGAAATTTTTATCTCTTTGCACAGAACTTCAAATGACACACTCTAGGTATATTTGGAAAGCCCTATATGTCTACTTTTACCATGAATTTACTCAGAATTTTTGAACTTCATTTCCTTCATAAAATATCAACGTTTTTGCTGCTGGCTCCTGAAATCGCTAACCTATGAAATTTCGTCAGAGCTTCGCTATTTTGATCATAATCTTCCAGAAATTTTTGTCAAACTTCTTCTTCATCATTTTTTCGAAATAAAGGCAATGGAAAGCATAAAAACATGAAAATAAAACTAGAATTGAAAGATTGAAGATCAAAACAACATTTTCTAACATTTCTACTCCATAAGCTTAGAACTTGAACTAAAAACTAAAAGCTTCCTTACCTCTTGAAGAACCTTGCTCCTTGTTCTTGGAGCTCTTCCACTCACTCCCTTCCTCTCTAATATTTTGGCCTATGCCTTGGAGATTTTTGTGAAGAATTTGTGAAGCTTATGGCCTCTATTTATAGCAAAACCTTGGTTAACTTTCAAGCAACTTTCAATTGATCCTAGCTATTGGTTCTTTACTTGGTCAAAAAGTTTTAATCATAACCTTCCACCTCTTCAAAACCGACCTCCGCCCCCCCTCTTCCTCTTAGATTTTTGCTTCATCCTCTTAGTTACTCCAAATGCTAATTTAGTTAGGTGTAAGTTGGAATTTTTATTCAAGATCTAATTTCACTTTTGAAATCCTAATTTTATAACTAGATTTACGGTGATTTTAAACTTCCTGAAACACTTAGGTATGATTCCGAAAATAACTTTGGGAATAGCCAAGTTCAAGCCCATAATTTACTGGTTTCAAATATCTACTTATATTTAATACTTAGTTCCAATATTTCAATATATGATTTACTTTCTATAGATTTTCATTTACTTGTATCTGATTAAAGATTTAACTTGCTACTTAAGTTTTGTTTTGGATCTCAAACCTTTATTCAATTTGGTTAAATCTTGACTTTCTTTACTACACACACACACACACAACCCTTGGACACACACACTCACTCACAACTCACACACACAACACGCCTCCCCCCCCCTTCTTCTCTTTCCTTTATCCTCTTCCAAAACATTTAATTCAAGCCCTTAGAGTCTTCATTAGTACACTATCTCCTTCTAGAACTTTAATTTAATTAGATGTTTATTCAAAACAATTCCCTTTTCTTGTTGCTCAAGTTAATAAAACCGCCCCCCCTTAATCTTTTTAATTATCAATTTTATGTTTTAAATTATTCTCACAAACTCAAAAAGAAAATCTCTCATTGGTCCAATTAATTTTACAAAGATTTAAGATTAAGGGTTTATATAATTTCTTCACTCTTTAATTAGTAATTTTCGCCACTTTTATTAGTTAAAGAGAGAATTAGTTAATCCTTGGTTACTATTGTTAATATAGTGTTTTAGGGGTTACTAAGCTTAATTACCAAGATTTGACAAGGGTTCTAATTTAATTTTGATGATTAACACTCCTTGTATGCTAATCTTAGCTTCTAAATATCATTTGGTCCTTAATTTAGTTGATATTTCCTTAATTATGACATTTATAAATTAATTATTAACTAATTTCAAAAATTACTAAAACATCTCAATTATTGCAATTCCAATTACCCAATAATTGTTACTAATTTCCTCTAATTGATTTTATCATCCTCTGATGATTTTAATTGCTAAAATAGTATAATTATGATTATACTAAATTGTGATAATTTTAGGATATTTTATGATCCTTAATAAGATTTAGAAAAATTAGTCTTTAGGCTTTCTAATTCTAGGGAAAATTGCTTAGGAATAAAAATAAATACAACACCAAAATTTGAGATCACATATTCACCTATTAAAATAGGTATTTTCTATCAAAATATAGTGGCTAGGCTAAATAGGATTTTAGGGTATTACATTCCCCCCCCCCCCGGTTAAATAAAATTTCGCCCTCGAAATTTGCTTTACACTAACTAGACTATGAACCATAAATTCTAGAAACTTACCCTATACTAATTTAGACTTGAACCATAACCTCTGACAATTTACTTTATCAGAATGTTTTTGTGTCTAAGCCGTTCTCCTCGGTGATCGAGAATTCGTTCCCGCTCAATTACGAAGGTATTACCATGTCGTACTTCGACATCCTTCTACACAAATGTTTTCATTGCGTCTATATACTGAGGCAACACAAGATACCTCATATTTCAATGACACAGTCTTGGTCTGATCGGTGTAACAGAAAAATATTATAGAGCTTAATTATTTTTGGAGATACGAATTTCCGATTAATTCATGTTTTGTCAAAATTTCGAATGGTCTTACGTAACACGAACTAAATTTTTGCCTTTGTAACGCTCTACTGACACTGGTTACAAGAAACATATAATTGTTGATTTCGAACCCTAGAGGTCTTCCTTTCTCATCAGCATAGCTCTTCCGTCTGCTTTGCATTGCTAGGAATTGTCTCTTGCTTACAGCGACTTGTTCGGAGGTTTGATTAATCAGATTCGGTTCAAGCAATTTTTGCTCTAGATAAGGGTAACTGACACCCTTTGGCCTCGCAACTTGATCGCAGATATTCGGAAACTCTAGACATCTGGTCTATTTTCTTATTACGCATGCTTACTTAGTACGTACTTTAATATTCAGACATGACTGTTACTATAACAACTAGCATTTCACATAGTACTAAATATTACTGTCTTAAGGCTTAGGAATACTATCCTGTGCACATTTGCATACCCCTTTTCTAGTATCTGCTCGTCTATTTCCTTTGAGCTTTTCTCCCACCTAGGCTCTCAAACTACCTAAAAATTGCCGAATTAAATAGTTCATACTAACTTGAAAACGTTAATTAGAACAACACAAAGATGTAAAATGCGAAGTTATTTTGCTATCATATGTGATAAGAAATCTTAATTTTACTGGACTGCAAGTACCACATAAAACAGAATTCTAAAGCAATGCATGCCATAAAATTCAATTAAGTATCACTTCAATAGTTAAAACTAGTTTATTCATCAAGTTTCATCTAATGCTAACATGCACCATGCGAAACTAATCTTGTTTATCATACTAATGACTCACAACCAAATTTACAACAACAGAGATTATCAAAAGCAATGGTTGACCAGCTACTTTGAGAAAAATAACATGATTCATTTTCATCAGTCCAAGCGTAATAGCAAAATTTAGAGAGTGAAAATGTACATAAGAATTGATATAGTATACTCCATTGACTTTAACTTGTTAAAGATTTTTCTTGTATAATGAAGTAAAAATTTCTGAATTCATATTTTTTTTCCCAATATAACCAAATGAGACAAGTAATACTACAAGAATGTACAAATCGTAGTTTTATTAGATAGGCAACTTCTTTTCACAAAACACATAGATTTCCAATTCCTAATTAGTGCTACTTCCATTTTATGACGATTTCTCACATAAATCCCATGCATATATTGTTGGACCTGGCTACCACCCAAAGGGGGGGTGAATTGGGTTTTTGATATACTTTAAGAACTTTAAAAACTTTTCTTAACTTATAAATTGACAATTAGATTTTCAAAGATAAGAGCATATACTGGAAATGTAAAAGATAAGGGAAGAGAGTATGCAAACTGTGATTTATCCTGGTTCGGTCCAATCTTTGACCTACGTCCAGTCCCTAAGCTTCGCTTGAGATTTTCAATCCACTATTTGCTTTGAACTTGATTACACATTCTGTACTTGAAGTAATCCTCTCACTAGGATTCACTCCCCCTTACAAACTGTAATCAATTCACTTACTTGATTACACACTCTGTACTCGAAGTAATCCCACACTCGGATTCACTCCCCTTACAAGCTGTAATCACAACAAAGTGTTTCCCACTCAAGATCACCCAATCTTGAGTAACACTCAGAATAATAGGATGTTTACAATGAATCTTCTCTCTCAGAAGTAAGTGAATAAACACTGAAGCACAATACATATAATCTCACTCTCTAAGCTAGATATATGATCATTGAGATATTCAGAGAGTAGATGAAGCAGACGTTAGAATATTGGCATTTTCACTGTGTAAGCTTACGTCCCTGTTCTTGCTCTCCCTCTTGTATCTATGTCTCTTGTTCTTCGTTTCTGGGCTTCTTATATAGATGAAGAAGAGAAACTAGCCGTTGCATTTTCTTCTCTTTGATTCTTCATAGTTCAGCTGTAAATCTGGAATATGGCAGTTGCATATTTTCCTCTGTTTCTTCAATTCTTGGCTAGAATCTTGGATTTAGTTGTTGTAGATGGTCTTCCAGAATTCTTGTCATTCCATAAACTTAATTTGACCGTTTGAGGTGATCTTAATGTGTTGCAACGGTCTGAACTGACCATCTGGGATATGGGAGAAGAATCAGCCCTGTTCTTGGTTCTTCATTTAATGCACTTATCCTGGATCTTGATCTCACCTTGATCTTGGCTAAACCTTATCTGATAAAGATCAATCCCTGGAATCCAGTACCTATCTCCATAAATCTCTTTAAGTCTTCTTTCCATTGCAAGAAGAATCAGCTCCAAACTCACTGTATTCTGATAGTTATGATCTGATGAATGAAGGTTGTTCTTTGCCAGCGTTTTGAATTTATAGTCAACTTTCAAAGATCATATCTCACTCATTTGATTTTTGTTTTCCATGATCTTTATGTTTCTAGAAAGGTATGTGAGTCTACTTTCATATGCCACCGATTTTAGCTCATTCTGATATGTAGATTGTGAGATACACTCAAATCATTGAAGCTTGGTCTGCTGTGTGGCATGAATTCCTGTTCCAACTTCTGAAATTCATAGCTCTCTCATCTTAGCTTCTTTGGCATGAAACTTTTTCAAGATGATGCATTGGATGTCTAGTTTCATACAAAATTGATTTCACCTTAAACTGATCTCTGGTTTGGGAGATATCATCGAATTACCAGAGGTCGCCAGTTCTGATCGTGAAATAGAGTTGGACAGAGTTGCTGAAGGCTTGCTAAACTCGAGTCATTAAGTGACTAACTCGAGTTTTGAGTTCCAAACTCGAGTTTACGTTGGCTAACTCGAGTTTTGATGATCCAAAGATGCTAGAGTTACTGAAGACTTTACAAACTCGAGTCATTAAGTGACCAACTCGAGTTTTGAGTTCCAGACTCGAGTTTTATGTTCTAAACTCGAGTTTTCTCATAATCCAGAGGCAGATTACTTCTTGTAATGCAGTAAACTTGACTTTTGAGTATCTGGCTCGATTTTGCTCATCCAGAACCTGATATATGTTTGTTTTAACTCTGAATTGAGTCATCCCAACTTCCATTTGATCTTGGAGACTTCAAGAATCAAACTAAGAACTTGTATAATGATTTTCTCAGTTTATTCAGCAAGTTCTTCTTTCTTTCTTCTTTCTTCTTGATTATTCTCCATGAATCAACTCTTTCTTTCTTCTCTTCTCTTGTTCTTTCTCCACATGAACAAATCTACATTAAATGTAGCAATTAGACAATGTATATGATATAAACTTTTTGATATAAACTTTTTGCTCTTGCTAATGGCATCTATATAAAACATCATCAAAACTAATCATAACCAACAGATATCATAATTCAAAGTTCATACAGTTAACTGGGCGGATTATAATTACATGCATTATTATTAGTGAAATACCTTAACAATGTGCTCTCAACAACTTTAAACAATTTTAAAGAAGAAAAATTTAATTTCATACTAACTTAGTTTAGGAAATTTAAATGAAATACTCCTTGTAGATTTTAGGTGAATAGTTATTTGAACGTCATGCTGCCTATGAGTTATATTTGGAAATTTCTAGAGATACAAATGAGTGTTCAATTACATGTATATAAACATCTAGATAATACTGGAAACAATAACTCATACCAATTCAAAGTCTAAATAGCAAATACCTAATGCAATCACATATACCATGTTCAACAACCAACATTTAAGAGCAAAAGAAAATTCTTTGTGTGTTAATTTATCATTTTTAGTAATATGGTTTTAATCAAGAAGCATCAACCAAGCATGTCACAATATAGAAACATCTTCATGCTTTGTAAAGGAACGTACTACTTGTGATCATGATCAAGTGCTGGTTTTCACAAAAAGAGTTCATACAGGGTACTGATTAATGTGTTACCTATAATGATGTCAAAACTCTATTTAATAAGACACATTTTCACAATCAATATAAGAAAATAATGTTAAAAATTTATTAAAATGTGATAAATAATTATTTTTCCACTTAAACCCTTCTTATGTGCTTCCCAACGAAACATTTTTCTTTTAAGTTTTATTTGTTAATGTAGATATTTATTTCCACATAATAAAAGGAAAACTAACTTACTGGCTTTTATTAACATATACTTGGATTCTAATCTACTAACTTTTTCTTTCTTGAGTACATATTTCATAAGGAGTCTTCCAACACTAGTCAGTCAACTCACTACTAGACTTATTAAAATATCTCTGCTATCCAGGAAAACAAACTGGCATAGCGGAATAGAAAGAGAATGGGTTACCTATAAGGCTTTGATGATGCCTCGATTATGATTATGCCTAGGTTCATAATGATGATCGAGACCTCAAAGAACATTGTGCCGGTAGTTATTTCCTACTTCTTCATACTATGTTCAACTATTCTTAGAATAACTTTCATCGCTATTTTTGAGAAGATACTAGAATTAAATAATTGGTCTAGCAAATCATTAATTTGGGGAATTGGATATTTATTTTTTGACTATAACTTCATTCAACTTACGACACAAAATCGAAGACTTCTATCTTTCTTCTCTACGAATAGATCCTAAGTAATGAAGCATTATTTGTCATGGCTTAATCAAAATAGAAAATGACGCCAATGTCATGAAATAGTAAACAGACAAAGCTTATATTAGAATTATGTTTTCTCGTACCCATGATACGATCTAGACATGACATAGAAACTAAGATTCTTTCACCGAAAAGAGTAGCTACTAATCAAAACATACGGTGGTTTTTAGATGTGTATTCCTAAGGGATTACTATAGCTATACAAAACAAATGAGTGACTAGTATCCGAATCACACTATGCCTGAGGTAGATCCTCACTGAGGGTGATAGCTCCTTGGACCATTTCCAAAGATTTCCCGGCTTCTTCATTGATCATCGCGGTAATCTGATCTGGGCTTGGTGACCTAATCACCTTGGCCTTTTGGGGACAGTCCTTAGCCATGTGCCCCGGCTTTCGACACTTATAGCAAATTCGTTTTCCATTACCGTTAACACCTGGACAGTACTTCCTGTGTTTTAGACATGGCCGGGGTCCTGGCATTCTTGGATTTTTCTGTTGCCTAGTCTGGTACGACTTCTTGCTTTTACCTTGAGATTTGCTCCAGAGCATCTTCCTCTTTTGTGTGTAGCTTCTGTGGCTGAATCCGTCATGACTCGCGGTGTTATTGTTGAAATTTATGGGCCTAAGTAACTCTTCTAAGTTACATTCAAGCAAACAGCAAGATTCTAATTGTCTCTCAATTTGTCTCTCTCGTTCCTTTGCAAGAAAGGTATCAATAAGAGTCTTCTGCTCTTTAAGCATTTTCCCCATCTCTTATAATTCGCTTTGGTGTTCACAATTTTGTACTGGGGCTGCTATCATTCATCATTGTTTAGCTCTATTCCTGGGGAATCTGGTTCCTTGTAGGTTGGCTATTCTCATTCTTTCTAGAATTCATTAAAATAACAATTATAGGTATTTAGGGAGATGTAGTCATTAAAGACACAATCATATTATCCTAACATTTATATTAAACATTTATTTGTCTATGACCAGCATACTTAATATATGCATTCTAACTATCTTTTATCTAACGGTTACATGTTGTTGAAAACTAGCCATTGGAGGCGGTACAGAAAAGAATGGAAATCGGTTATACGTTCTCCTTCTAAGAATTCGTTCATCTTATCGATCCAGAAGGGGTTTCGGGGAAAGTGGTATAGTGTGGACCTCACCCAATCATCTAGGGGATAGAGAATATCGTAAAGTTCCCTTCGTTCATAAGTCATAATGACTCGTACTAGATATTGGAAATACTTTGTTTTTGTAGTCACTGTGTGTTGTTCAGCTTCTAGGTACTCTGCTTGCAGAACATCTACCAATGATTGGTTTATATCTAGAATATGTTGTAGCGAGACGGGCTCGTAAAACGATTCACTCTCAGAGTCATCTAGGTAACTCTGTAGTTGAAAATACTCACGGTTATCATCAATGGATGAATGATCCGACCCTATAGGTCTATCTGGTTCCATAGGTATACTAGCCAATGGTTCAGGGTATACCGGTTTAGGATGGTATACAGGTTCGTCTTCATTTAGTTCAAGATCATCTGACTCAGATGATATGACGTCTAGTGGTTTATCGTCCAGGGGTTCGGAGTCGTATACTGGGGCAGAATGGTATACAGGTTCAGAGTTTAGTCTTAAGCCAACCATTTCGGGAATGACCAATCGTCCAGACATGCGTCTACGACGCTTATAATACTTCACGTAGGATGAATCATCTCTGTTCATTTCTACAACATAACACCAAGATTATATCAGTACTCATTTTCAAAACATGTTTTAAAATTAGAATGGCTTAGAACCTAACTCAGTTAATCAGACAATTTGGCCAGATCGATGTTCAATCTAATGGGAGACTCCCCGTCTTTCACGGCGACTTATGACAACCCACCGATGAACCCTTTCTTAGTTTAAGCACCAAATAGTCTGAAGTAACTTTATTAGATTCATGCCAGAACGAACTCCTCTGATACCAAAAATGTAACATTCCAATTTTCAAAAGCGAGATAAATTTTTTTTTAAAAAAAATCATTTTAAATCATCAGAGTAAAGCATCGGAGTAAATAAAAGAGTGAGTAACTGATATATCATTAATTGAGGTGTATTGTGCAGTACATTCATCAGAGTGATGTTATAACGGTACATGTCTAAAAATAGGATCTTCAGTTGGGTCCTCACGCTTTCTGCTTACTCCTATCCTCAGTCCTTGGTTCCCTGGACCTGAAGCTATGGTAAGAGCTGAGGTCCAATACCCATCGGATCTCAGGTAATGGTTAACCTCATGCTTATGTAAACTGTATATGACGAGTATCACATAAACAGATCATATTCACAATTTCAAATCATAACAACATGTAAGACAATAACAAACACAGCCACTGCAATATGTATGTTACCCTAGTCTGCACTATTCACCAGTGCCACGATGGCCTATCGTGTCCTCAACGCTAGGAAAACTCAACGGTGTTATCAAGACTATAACCCGTATTCAATTCAATAAGTAAAGAGCAATTTAAAAACGTGTGAGTACAACTATCATATATAAGCAAACCATAAGCATAAAAGTTAAGGTTACAATACGCGTCCGTACCTTCGTTGACGAGTTTTGGATATGTTTGTCGGTCGATACACGTTCACAGTTTATCTTATAAGGGTAATATCGTTTCTATTAACTCACAAACATTATTTCAAGAGATATCTTAGCCATAAATGACAATTTTACCCTTGCTGGATTTATTTTCAATTATTGCCACATAATTTTCAGAAAAACACTAGTTCAGCATTTTTGGGCAGAATCTTGCCTAACTTTGAAAAATCATAACTAATTCCAGAAAAATCGAAACGAGGATCCGTAAAATTTCCCGAAATCCTTGAGATCTCTATTTTCGAGGAAAAATACTAGAACTTACCCAGAATTCAAGAATAATCCCCAGTTTCAACATTTCAAACCTCTACCCAGAATTTTCCCCAGAAAACGTAGCTTAACTTCTGAAATTTTTATCTCTTTACACAGAACTTCAAATGACACACTCTAGGTATATTTGGAAAGCCCTATATGTCTACTTTCACCATGAATTTACTCAGAATTTTAGAACATCATTTCCTTCATAAAATATCAATGTTTTTGCTGCTGGCTCCTGAAATCGCTAACCTATGAAATTTCGCCAGAGCTTCGCTATTTTGATCATAATCTTCCAGAAATTTTTGCCAAACTTCTTCTTCATCATTTTTTCGAAATAAAGGCAATGGAAAGCATAAAAACATGAAAATAAAACTAGAATTGGAAGATTGAAGATCAAAACAACATTTCCTAACATTTCTACTCCATAAACTAAGAACTTGAACTAAAAATTAAAAGCTTCCTTACCTCTTGAAGAACCTTGCTCCTTGTTCTTGGAGCTCTTCCACTCACTCCCTTCCTCTCTAATATTTCGGCCTATGCCTTGGAGATTTTTGTGAAGAATTTGTGATAGGACCCGACAATACTCGCGTATCCAATTCAATACTCGAGTATCCAGCATTGGTCAGCAACTCTGTTCACCTCTGTTTCGCTTTCAGCTTTGGGTGAGTTCTGATAATTCGATGATATTTCCTAAAACAGAGATCAGATTGAAGTGAAATAAGATTTATATGAAACTAGACATCTAATGCGTCATCCTGACAAAGTTCCATACTCAGAGAAGTTCATATGAGAGAGCTGTGAATTTCGAAAGTTGGATCAGGAATCCACGCCACACATCAGACCAAGCTTCAATTTTTTGAGTGTAACTAACAATCTACAAATTGGAATGAGTTGAAATCGGTGGCATATGAAAGAACACTCATAAGGCTTTCCATCAAGACTAGATTCAAATAAAATGAAGTTCATACCAGAGAGATATGACCTTCGAAAGTTGATTGTCGATTAAGAACATTGCAAAAACACTGGTTAATAACAACTCTCATTCATCGGACCGTAACGGACAAATCACAACGACTTTGAAGCTGATTCTTGTTGCATTGGAAAGAAGACACAAAGAGCTATATGGGGATAATTGGGTTGCCAAAATTGAAGCTATATCAAGTCAGAGAGCAACCGAAGTCAAGAATAAGTTGAAAACTCGAGTTTACAAGAGAAAACTCGAGTATAGCTCAAACAAAGAGCAATGAACGTTAAAGGTTTTTCAATACTCGAGTATGTAAGTTAATACTCGAGTTTTGATCAGACAGAGAGGAATCTGAAGTAGCCCGATAGCCTCAATACTTGAGTTTCCAAGTCAATACTTGAGTATACACTGTCACTTCAGAAAAATGACCGTTAGGAAAATCTCTTTTTTGATCAAGATCATCCAGATGATTACCCAAATGATTTGTAATTCTTCTTAACATCATTTATATCATTTGTGGACATATTTCAGATGATCAAACGAAGGATTACATGAAGATCAATATGCTGAGCTGTCAAGTCAAAAAGCATCTAACGACTATAATTTTTCAACAGCTACATTCTCAATGTCTCTATTCATAACGGTCATATTCTCAACGTTTAGAAGATCTTCATCTCTAAATAGAGCCATATTCAAAACACAAAGTGATGACAAAAGGAGATTGCACTGTCATAATGCCAATATTCTGAATCTCATGTACACTCTGTTTTTTTCCTCAAATGTTTTATAATTTATCTTAGAAAGAGTGAGATGATTTCCTATGTAATTCAGTGATTATCTATTCACTTCTTAGAGAGAAGATTCACTATAAATCACTCTATTTGAGAGTTACTCAAGATTGAGTGATCTTGAGTGAGTGTTGATTGTAACCTTACATTGAGTAAGGGGGAGCATCTCTGTGAGAGATTGTAAAGGTTGCATAAGTGCTTGGCTAAACTTGTGAGGTTGTAAAGGTTTTTCTCTTGTGCCTGGTTAAACAAGGAGACAGTGGAAATCTCAAGTGGAGCTTGAGGATTGGACGTAGGTCAAGGATTGGACCGAACCAGTATAAATCTGAGTTTGCAATTCTCTTCCTTAATCTCCTTTATTTCCAGCAAATATGTTTGAATGATTGTCTATAGTTTTATAACTCTTTACTGTTTTACAAACTGATTTTATCGATTTGCAAAAAGATTTTCAAAAGTTCTAAGTTTTTATCTTCACTCAATTCACCCCCCTCTTGGGTTCAGCCGGGTCTTTCAAATAACTCTAAATTATTATTATTTTCTATATTTTTATTTATAATAGCCATAAATATAGAAAACAAAGAAAATAGATATTTGCATTATCATGCACTAAAAGCTTGTTTAGTTCCACCGCAATGCAGGTGTGCAATGGTAATTTTCATATCATTACAAGTCTTGCCTAGTTTGGTTGGAGCAAGGAGAAGAGAAGAAAAAGAGGACTTTGAATGAGGCCGGTAACTTAGTAATTTCATTTTTATTTGTATTCATTTTGATGTAAAAAATAATTTTATTATCAAGCTTCTTAATATCATGGTAATAAAGATTGCATTGCATTGCAAAGTAAACCTATAATTGAACCAAGCAAGCTCTAAGGCTAAATATCAACCTCAAACAATCCTTCAAGTCTTAATTATCTTGATTAATAATTTTTCCTAGGATTCTAGCAAACAATTACCTTTTAATAAATTATTAAAGAATCACTCAATGTGTATTTCTTTATTGAATTAATATTTAACAGTTCCTTTTTTCATATATTGGAGAAATAATTAAGCATACAACTTTAAATAGGAAATATGAATAATTAAACTGAGATATACGAAATTGGAATAATTCATAAAACCCATATAGTAAATGTTCAATCGGTTAGTGATGGAAAATATTCCGTCACTGAAAAGAGCACCACTAAATCAGTTTGTGACAGAATTTTTAAATTCTGTCGCAAATTTAGTGATGGAATTCTCGTCTCAAATTAGGGATTGAAATTCCCACACAAATAACGAATTCCATTGTTAATATGTGGAATAGCCTATTCCTTTTTTGCGATGGCTTAGCGACAGAAAATTCTGTCAATAATTTCAGGAATAGTCTATTCCATTTTTGAGACGGAAATTCCATTGCAAATTTGTGACTTAATTGAGATAGAATGTCCATCACAAGTTTGTCATGGATTAGTGACAAAATGTCCACCACAAGTTTGTCATGGATTAGTGACAGAATTTCCATCCTTAATCCATCACAAATCCGTCGCAAAATAATTTTCTTTTTAAAGCTTAGTGACAGAATTTCCGTCATAAATCTGTCCCTAAGCTTTTAAAATTTTATTTTTTTGCTTAAAAATTTTCTGCAATTTTTATTTCAACCGTAAGCCAACCTTAATAATGTTTCAATAACCAAAAGTAAAACTAAATGGATTGCAAATAAAAATTTCAAATCAAATTATAAAAATCTCTAGGAATATAACACCAACAAAGCAACGAAATTACTGAATTGAAAATGTCTAGAATGTACCAAACAAACCACAAAATGTGATCATAATAGTCAAGCAACCTAGTATATATCCTACTTTTTGGTGTGCCGTTATCAGCATCATCATCTTCAGTGTTTGAATTGTTGATAGCCCCGGAGATCTTTTACTCAAGTGCTTCCAGCCTAGTTAAGATAATTTCATTATGTTGCTTAAGATTTTGATTCTCTTTTCTAAACTCTGAGACAACATTTTCAATACTTAGGTTGGACCTTTTTGTTGATGGAAGGAGGAGAAGACCTATGAGAATAAGGTGTGCTTCCGATATCTTGGCTATAGAGTACAATTTTTTGTGTTTAAGTACTTCTTAGTTTAATAGTTCATATTTGGTTTTGGCTTCTGTTTTGGTTCCTGCTTTTGGTTTTTGCTTTGTTTTCAACTTAGCCCTAACTCATTTACTATTTTGAATTAGCTTTTTGTTTCTGTAATGTTTTGTTTTGTATATATATGTACTTTTTGATTACTGTAATTGGTTTTTGTAATGGATCTGTAAATAGTTTATGTAATGGACATATGTATGTAATATGTATATGGGGGCTTATCGAATATGAACCCCAATTATTTTCAAAAAAAATAAAATAAATAAAAATAAAAATTGTCCGCAATACTTTACAGTTATAAGCTAATAATCATCTTATAATGACATATATATCACAGTTTTTTAAACAACTGTTAATTATATACATATATTTTATGGTTAATTACCAACAATCATAAAATATACACCTTATTGATTATCAAAACTAGAGTCAAATACATTACTGTTCATCTATATTTGGTAATATATTTCACAGTTTTTAGTGAACAACCGTTGAACAGTCTACTATATATATGTAATAGTCATTGACTAAAAACCGTCAAATATAGGACCAAATGAATAATGGTTGTCTTTAAACAACCATGAAATATAGGGCCCTAACAATCGTTATATGTGTGTGTGTGTGTGTCACATGAATATTTAACTGTTGAAAACCGTCAAATATAGACAAATCTAAAGTTGTGTTCACAAAAAATACCTTTATCAATAATTAAAAAAATAAATCAAAAGATATTATTATGTGATCTCTTAAGATAATACAGAATTGGATGCTTATAAAGATAGTGATGACAAGCTACTAAAATGCTTTTACAAAATGATAAATATCACAGATTCAAATTGTACCCCGCAATTTTGTCATATGTTAACCACAAAATATATCTAGTAGTGCATGTTGCAATATCTTGAATTTTGGATTGAGGAATTTAAGGATAAGCTTATAGTGGGCAGACAATTAAGCCCAATTCAGGAAGTATGATATTAAATTTTAGAAATATTTATGGAATTAATATTCCAATGACCAATTAAGGTCATAATTTAGAGTAAAAGGAGGTTATTTGAATTATTCCTCCATAAACATAATTAAGGAAATAAAAATGGCAATTAAGTCTATTATTTGCGTATTGAGGAAATTATTTGTTGATTTTGGCCAACAAGTGAATTTTTAAGGATTTTATGACTATGATGGGTTATTTAAAAAATAAATATGGGTACTCTATGGACACCGTTATTTTCAAAATAATGGAGAAGAAAAGAGGAATAACAGTTTTGTTAGATTTTGGGTCAATAAATAACTAAATAAATTCAATGATGGGTATGTGGATGAATATGTTAGAAGACAAATTTTGGGACCGTCTTCTAGGGGTGATTTCGGCTAGCAAGAAGAGAGGAATGGAGGATTAATATTATATGTACATGTGTAAGTTAAATGAGAATAAGAGGTGAATTTTTATGTGTGGTCAAGAATATTCCAAGTAGTGAAAAGAAAAACCAAGACATTTTTTACATGAAAGGAAACTTCCCAAAGCTCTAAAAGAACCCTAAATTCGTGTGAGACAAGGGAATAATTGAGATATAAAGATTTGATATCTAGACTAAATGAGACCAAGGAATAAATCATAAATTCTAATTTGTACTTTAAAATACCACTTGTCATGCTAGGGAAAATTGTATGAGTAGATGACAAGGGACTTTGTGCATATAATTAAGCTTGGAAAAGCTGAATCAAAACTTTATAAAGAAGTCATGTATTTCGGCCAATAAGGGAAAATTCTATCAAGATAAAAATATATCTCATGTAATCCATGAACCATAAGATGCCACATCATGTGGTAGGTAAAAAATGTGAGGAGAAAGTGGCCAACAAGGCAAGTAAAAGGAAGAGATAAATAGATGATATGTGGTAGGTAATTATTGTTGATGGAGAAAAGACCAACAAAACAAGGTAAGAGAGAAGTAAAATGGATGATTTCATTTTTCTTCTAGCCATAGATTTTGGTCCACATAAGGTGAGATATGTGACCCAAAATTTACCACACATGCAAGGTAAAATTGGAAGCCCCAAGGTAGGCCACGTTCGGCCAACATGAGATAAAAGGAGGGAAGTTAGAAATCAAAACATAAGACAAACTAAAAGGGCTCTAAGATAAAGGGTAAATTGGACGGTTAACAAGAGGGCATTTGGGTTGTTTACTAGCAATTATAAAATACCAATTCACCCTCTTACCACCTGTAAATTTCGGTCAAGTGTTCCAAGAGGAAGGAGGAGACCGAAATTAATACTTAGGGAAAAGAAGGAATAAGGAAAGGAAATCTTAAGGAAACTAAGGTAAGGTATAATGACTTGAGTTTTTATTCCTCTTCTTCAATGATTACCTTTAATGTTTATGAGCTTCCTATGGGAGAAAGCTAATGTTCATGGTGTTTCTTAAGGGCAGGCCGAAAGACTTGAAGGAAAGAAGGAGAGGCAAAAAGTCTTCACAAGTACAAGTGTATACATACATGATCTTGTGCACTTGTATATGTTGTTGCTTTGAATTAATCCTCTTTTATTTTGTAGATTTGAAAACTATAATTTGAAGATGAGAATGCCATACAACGACTTGATATGTATATTTAAGACTAAATTAAGCCTTAACATGGAATGAAAAGGCTAAATCTCACATAAAATCATAAGGATTCTAAAGATGAAATAAGTTTTCTTTCCTTGGCAATTTTGGTTGGACCCCAAAGAACAAAGGAGCAGTAGGATTTTGACTATTTTCACCTTCCTAAAGTGTTTAAAATGGAAAAGTGTGTAGGATTAAGATCAAACCATAAATTTTGGAAGCCTAATGAATGAATTAAGAAAGTTACAAATTGTTAAGTAAATATCCTGTTAGGGAAGCAAGCTTGCGTTGTGCTTTTGACTAAGTAAATGAGGTCCAATAATTATGAAATTTTACAAAATTTAAATATACATCATAATATTTATTGTGATAGGTAATTTGTAATTTTTGGAGTTTTGTACAAAAATTGATGAATTTCTAAAGTTGACCCTTAATTATGGAACATGAATTTGGACAACAAGGATATTTTGGTAAAACTGTAATTGTACAAATTGTTGAGCCTAAAGGTTATATGTTTATTTAAAAATAGACATATCAAGGGCTATTTTGGATTTGGAATCACTTGATTCATACATGTGGATAATTAATTATGAATTTTCCAACATTGGTGCCAAATTCTGGAAATTCTGGGAAAATTTTGAAAATGGAAGTAAAAAGGGCAAGAATGGAAATTTTGGCATTTTTAGAAATTAATAAAGGACTTTTAGCTAAAGGAGGATTAAATGGTAATTAATTCTAGTATTAATTGACTTATGAAGAATTTGTATAAGTGATAGATATTATTTATAATTCTAGGGAATGCTGTCATTGGGAGCTTTTAATAGAATTAGTAATTGTCAGTTTCACTCACAAAGGAGGAACGACCGAATTGAAAGAACTGCTACTGAAGAATAGAGACATTTTTTCCTGGAAACCATCTGAGATACCTGGTGTAGACCCCGATTTTTGCTGCCATAAGCTGACAGTAAACCTGAAGTTCCTGCCTGTTGCACAAAAGAAAAGAAAGCTCGCCCCTAACAGGCAAGCAACCCTGGCCAAGCACGTGAAGGAGCTGCTAGATGCAGGATTCATCAGGGAAATTTAGTACACCACATGGTTATCTAATATGGTCCTATTTAAAAAAACCCAACGACAAATGGAGAGTATGCATGGATTATACCGACCTCAATAAAGCCCGCCCAAAGGATGCCTTCCCTATGCCTAACATAGATCAATTGGTGGACAATTCATCCAGATTCCAACTACTCTCCTTCATGGACTCGTATTCTTGATATAATCAGATAGCCATGCATCCTGATGACCAAGAGAAAACAACTTTCATCACAGATAGAGATAATTATTGCTACAACGTTATGCCATTTGGACTAAAAAATGTCGGGGCCACATTATCATAGAATGATGAATCAAGTATTTGAGGAGCAGCTCGATAAAAACATAGAGGTCTATATTGACAACATGATTGTCAAATCAACAGACCACACAAATCATGTCTGGGATCTTCAGGAAACGTTTGACAAACTCCAAGCCCACTGCATCTATTTAAACCCGGCCAAATGTGCATTTAGAGTTCCAACAGGGAAATTCTTAGGATTCCTCCTAACTAATAGAGGAATTGAAGTGAACTCGGAGAAGTGTCAAGTTGTCCTAAACATGGCGGTACCAATAAACAAAAAAAAATGCAGCAACTAACGGGAAGACTGGTGGCATTAACAAGATTCCTACCGAAGTCGGCAGAAAACACTCTTACTCTCTTCAAATTACTGAAAAAAGAAGCACATGGCGAGTGGAACCCGGAATGTGAAGCCGCATTTAACAAAATAAAGAAGTTCCTGTCGACACCCCCAGTTCTGTCGAAGCCAAAACTCAAGGAGGATTTAATCTTTTATCTATCTATCGATAAGGAGGCAATAAGTGCAGCATCGGTAAGAGAGGAGGCAGCTGAGCAAAGCCCAGTTTATTTTGTAAGCTGAGCCCTTCAAAGCTCCGAGTTGAGATACTAGAAGCTCGAGAAAATGGTCTTCCCACTTTTGACCATGCCAGAAGACTCCGCCCTTATTTTCAAGGGCATCGAATAATTGTCTCAACTAGCCAACCGATACGCCAAATTCTTCCCAAGCCAGACCTAGGAGGGTGAATGATTAGCTGGGCCATAGAATTATCTAAGTTTGACATCATTTATGAAGCCCGACACACTATAAAATCATAGTCTTTGGTTGATTTCATTATGGAATTGACTCCGGCAATAGCAGCGGCAGTAGCTAATCAAAAAGTTTGGAAGGTGTTCGTTGATGGATCCTCAAACGCACAGGGAAGCGGCGCATGGGTCATAATTGAAAGCCCAGAAGGAGTCTCCATCGAAAAGTCATTGCAGTTACATTTTAAAACTTCCAATAATTAGGCCGAGTATGAAGAGGTCCTGGTCGGGCTATCCCAGGCAAAAGAAAATGGAGCTAAAAGAATCCATGTGTCAACCAACTCCCAGCTAGTCGTGACACAATCAATGGTCGTATATGGCCAAAGGATCTCTACTAATAAAATACCTGGGCAAAGTAAAAGAGGCCATGACCGAGTTCGATGAAGTCGTGGTTACCCATATCCTAAGAGGAGAAAATATAAGGGCGGATATTCTGTCAAAATTAGCCAGCACAAAAAGCCCGGGGAACCACCGAACTATAATCCAGCAAAACATGACTTAGCTTACTTATGTCATGTTCATTGCAGTAGCAGAAGAATGGCGCAGACCTATCCTGGATTACCTAGAAAAGGGAATCATCCCGGATGGAGGAACAGAGGCAAAACAACTGATAAAAATAGCAGCGATGTACACAGTAGTTGAAGATCAGCTGTACTAAAAGGCCTTCATTCTCCAATGTTGAAATGCTTAAACCTGATAGAAGCTGACTACGTGCTATCGGAGATACACGAACGAATAAATAGGCAACATATGGGAGCTAAGGCTGTAGCCAAAAAAACTCTCAGAGCTGGATTCTACTAGCCAACATTGGAAGCCAACTCTGTTGATCACATAAGAAGATGCGAGAGTTGCCAAAAGCATACCCGAATAATTTGGCCACCGCTTGCCGAGTTGAAATCTATTACAGCCTCATGACCATTCTACAAGTGGAGCATGAACTTCTTAGACCATTCAAACCGGCCCCAGCACAACTGAAGTGGCTCATCGTAGCAGTCGATTATTTCACCAAATGAATTGAGCCAAACCACTAACGACCATCTCGGCAGCACACGTACAAAGGTTCTTTGAACGAAGCATCATTTCAAGATTTGGCATTCTAGCCGAAGTAATAATCGACAATGGAACTCAGTTCATTGACAAGGGTTTCCAAAGGCTAATGTTCGAACTTAAGATTAAGCATCATTTTGCTTCAATAGAACATCCTCATTTGAACGGGCAAGCCGAGGCCACAAATAAAATCATTGTGGACGAGTTGAGAAAATGAATGACTGAAGCAGAAACTGACTGGGTGGAACAGCTATATCCTGTATTATGGGGATACCAGACCAGTATTCAAGCATCCACCCGGGAAACGCCCTTTAGATTAACCTATGGATGTGAAGCCATGATCCCGGTCGAAATTGTGCAAACATCGTGGAGAAAAACTAAAGTCCTACAAGAAGGAGAATTGACCAACAGTTAACGACTAGCTGTAGAACTAGACCTCATCGATGAAGTTAGAATCAAGTCACATTGCCAAGATCTAGCCACAAAACAACTCATCACGGCTAAGTACAATCGCAAGGTTAAACCTCGAGCATTCAGTAAAGGCGATCTTGTACTTCACAAAGCGGATATTGGAAACAAGAATACCGGAGACGAAAAACTAGCAGCAAACTGGGAAGGACCCTAACGAATTCTAGATAAAATAGGCCAAGGAGCCTATGTCCTTGAGACTCTAGACAACAAAGCAATAAAACGTACATGGAACACGGATAAACTGAGAACGTATTACAGTTGAATGTCGAGTTTCATACAGAACTCGGCTACAACAAAAACAAACATCAGTTGAAGGCCACATTTCGTGCTAGGATTATTTTATTTAATGCATTATTTTCCATTTTTATTATTTAAATTTCCTTTATAATTGCAACTTTTCAATCAATAAATAAATCGGTTCATTTCATGAACCAACTTAAGATTGTTTACAAGGTTTAATACAAGAATGTAGCCTATGAAACAAAGGCAAGCTATTAAGCCTGAAAACCCAGGGTAATGCAAGCCAGGCTCTTATAAGATTTGTGAAAAAGTCTTGTAAATGTTACGATGCATCGGAACGACATTTTGGGGTGGTTCTGTCATTGTCATGCTGATCCAAATCAGGTTAAAATGTTTAGATTCTTATTCAAATAGTTAAGTCCCGAACATGTGACGATTGGCTATCACCTCGGATTACTGCTTTGATTACAAGTCAAAGTATTAAGATGATTATTTAAGTCGTCTATATATTGAGAATGCCTAATTAATAATATCAGTGGAATATCCTAGCAGACTGCGCTATATATATTGACTTTGGCCAAGTCATTGAATATCCCCCAGATTATATTTTTGGGATTATAATTTTTATTAGCAAACGAACGTTTATAAATAAGTTCAGGAAAAACGCGGTAAAAAGAAACGAAATCAACAATGTCAAAAAGAGACTTGATTTCCATTTAAAAATTCGATAAAAACTAAGTTACAAATTCGTACAAAAACGGGATACAAACCCGAAATACATCCATAAGAGAATCAAAAATGAAGACAACAAAAATAAGCTTCTCAGTAGGTTGGCTTAAAGCTGGGTCCCTGGATGGTCTGATGAATCTGGCATCTCGGTATCGGATCGTTTCATCTTCAACATTTTGATCTTGACCACTGTCTGGCTGAAGTGTCGATTCTTCCACTGGAGACAAAGGCGCAGGAATGAAATTCTTATCCTCAACCGTGGCTCTATAGTCTACTTGGTCTAGGGCTAGATCTTTATCTGAGTTGAGAACCTAGACTTGTTCCAGTGCATCCCCAAAAGCCTCTGCAACCGTCTCCAGAATCATGTTCTCCAGCCGAGCGATCTCAGTAGCAAGCTCGGACTTAGCAGCCTTCAACTCCTTCACATCATCCTCATACTTAATTTAGAGATTTCTTAGGTACGGCTAAGAGTGACCTCTCCATCCTGAGATCTAACTAAGTCCGCATGCATCTTAACAAGCTCAACCTAGGCCGAGTCCCTATCCATTGTGGCCTTGAATAACTCCTCCATAGCCTTCAGCTGGACCTCTTCAGCCTTTTCCCTCTGAGCTATAGCGGCATCTCTTTCAAATCGAGCTTGCCGAAGATCGGCAAAGGCCAGATAATACTTGTGTTTCACATCGGCGTAGCACTTGATCAGGTCGACCACCTCTATAAGGTGACACTGCATGTCCGCCAATTCTTGCTTCTCATCATTTGAAAACTCGATGGCTTTATAGTAGTTGGCAGGGGCCCTAATTGCATACTTTAATTCGGCTGAGACGCCGTCAGTCTAGACCTCCCCCTTAGCATGAAAATGATGTCAGCTAAGAGGAGGAGGAGGTGGAGGTGGAAGTGTTTGGAGAAAAGCCATTTCCTCAGTAGAGGAAATCGAGATTGTTTCAGAATCTATGACTGAAGGACCAGCCACAACCTTTTCTCGTTTTTTGGGAACCAGATCTTCGGGAGGGGGTGAAGAAGCCCTCTTCTCGGCCACCACGGCCTTCTTCTGGGACGACGATTCGCCGCCCTTCTTGTTGGCACGAAGCTGGTCAACCAGTTCACGGTATCTCGATTTCTTTCTCATCTGAGCCTCTGCAAAAAGTCAAAGCAAAATTAAACATCAGCAATAGTACAGATATCATAAACAAAAAGTAAACTCGAGAATTCGAAGTCTTACTTAAGGGAAACAACTCGTTCATGGATTGTTGAATGAAAAACCGAGTATCAACCACGCCCTCATCTTTCACATATCACCCTCCACGGGCTGAAATACTTTTTGATCCTACTTATAGTAAGCCTCGGACCAGTAATGGGGAAATTCTTGTTCCACGGTGGGGGGAATCAACACCCTCCAAGAACCACGGTTTATGACCGGGTTCAACTGTTATCTTGAAGAAGGAAGTCTTAAAACCCTTCCACGAGTTGGTAGGCACGTGGAAGAGCTTCCTATCAGGCACCCCACAAAAAGAAATGCAACCCCTTTTTTCTAAAGATTCGCCAATAACACGAACCTTTTGGATAATAAAAAATAAAAGAAAACAATAACTAAGCTGGGAATATCAAGGAAGTTACAAAGACGCTCAAAAGCGACTATGAAGCCCTAGAAATTGGGATGAAGTTGGGTTGGGGCAAGAAGAAGGAGGTTTAACACCTCTTTTTGAAATTTAGTAAAAGGAAATTAGAGACCTAGCCGGGTTACAAAATCTCGAAAGAAAAAAAAGAAAGAAGATTGTTACCCCTCCCGGACTATGTAAACTAGTTCATTCGGGTTGGGAGGGCATAAAACGCAATTTTCCTGAACCTTAACTGGGAGCTTGGAAATTTTCTTGGCCAAGATTGAAGAAAATTTGGTAAGCACCCTGGTCGCAACCCATGAGTATTTCTCAGATAGATGCCAAGAAGGACACGCCAAGCCCGACTCCCAGGAGCATGATTCTTCAACAAGTTGGGTAGATAACGACATACTACCTAGAAAAATAAAAGCAAATTAGCAAAAGGTATAAAGTACCTGAGAATGAAAAATCAGGACCAAAAGAAAGAACGGTGCGACTAGTGGTCGGGATGCCTTGCAACAAAGTGTGTCAACATGATAAAGCTACTTGATTAGCTTCCCACCATCATGAGCTCAGAAACATGCTAAGAGCACTCCTCACAGGGGCCAATAGGACAGGAAGAAGTACTTGAAGACTCAATACTTGGGGTTAAGGGGACAATGGACCAAGAAGAGTCCTTCCCCTTATGAATCACAGAACCCGGGTCTAGGGAAGTAGCTCTAGCTATTGCAACTCCTTGATCCTAGACCACAGGCTCTACAGAGTGAAAACGGGCTCTAGAACTTTCCCTAGACTAAATAGGCCAACTTGACCTTTTGCTACCCCCACCAACATAACCTCGGAGCATTTTTTTTAAGTTTTTGTTCCTTGGTCAACGGCTTCCCAAAAAGCCAATAGGCCAACTTTGGAGGAATACGTTCAAGAAGTTCTTCCTCTTCTGTGGTAAGGTTACTAGGTTTAGGAGGCGAAGAAGAACTATCAGAGTTCATTAGAATTAAAGAAAGAAGGACATTAGAAAATTCGGTGGAAAAACAAGAAAAGGAACCCTAATGTCCAAACACAGGAATCAAACCGACCAAAACTCAAGAACTTACAAAATAAACACGGAAGAATCCCATGAACACCCAATATTTACCGGAAAACAGTAAACATAACTGGCTATAAACACACCGGAACAAGAATACCAGATGAAGAGCATAACCTATATCAAAGAAAGACAAAAAGGAGCGGTGATAAATACTAGGTTTCAAATAACTTAAGGGAAGAGGAAATGCACGAGCCAGAAGACTAGGAAATGGAAGAACAAGAAGATGGCAAATTTCTTTCTAAAGCAGTAAAGAGACAACGAACTTTCAAATGGATAAATAGAGGGAGATAAACAACTATATATGCAAAAGTGGAGAAGACGGTTGGGGAAAGGAGGAAACTGAAACGATGAAGGACCAAAGGGCCTAAGTGGAATTGCTGAGTGGCAAGAAAAGACATGCGTATTAAATGCGATCATTTAATGCACACGAATATCGATGATCATGGAATTGATGTTTCCACTACCACGCCGGTTTGCAAATGCCAGCTGGTAGGGGCAATGATGGAACTCAATTTCTCGGAACCATCAAAACATCAAATCAACACTCGAATCAAGCGCTCACGACAAAGAGAACCCGACTAAGTTATGATCCTCGATGCTTAACAGAGAAAGGTAAGCAAGTTGGTCAAAACTAAGTTGAAACTCGATGGAAGAATAACGAATGACCTGCCCATGGGTTTCAAATAGGGGCAATGATGTCAATCCACGAGAACCCGGTTAAAACCCACAAGAACTCGACAATATCTTACTTCTAAGAATAAAGCTACAAATCACACTACTTGGAAATTTAAAACAATCCTAGGCAGGATGCGGCCTAGATCCAAGATGCCCGATGTAAGACATCCTAGGCTAATAAAGCAATTCATAACTCATAGAAACAAAATCATCCCGGTAGATCAAAGACCTGAGTTACCGGGCTAGGGGGCAACTGTTACGGATCTAAATTATGGGCTCAGTATGAAGATGGCCTAAACAAGCAACAGCCTACCTATAATCTTAACAGCCTCCCCAAATCAAGGAGATCATCAACTAATCTATCAGGATCTTTATCAAGATCCCAATTATCCCCCAAATCAAGGGTCTTATCACTAAATATATCTTATATCTTTAGATGATAAGATAACAAGAGGCCCACCAATTTAAGGCCTAAGTAAACCTACAAATAAGGTAGAAACCCTAAAAAGGTACACACGCTCTAACTCTATCTTTTATGATTCAGTACACACAGAGCACATACCCCCACTCCCCTCTGTCTATAAGCCTATTCTTCAAAAGCGAACTATGTAAACTTTGATCCCTCACAACGGTATGTAGGCCCCTGGGATTTAATCTTAGGTCAAGTTCAATCTCTATTGTTCTACAACAGAACAGCTTTAATCTTAAAATTGAACTAAATTGTACATATAATGTTTTATACGTATAATAAGATAAGTGGTGACTTTTCATTTATTCATATAAATCACTTTTAATTATCTCATCAAAATAATAATAATAAGTGATAGTTACATTGTACAAATTGTTTTGATTTTATTTTTTTCCTAATAAAATCCATACATTTTTTTTTTAGAAAAAAATATATATTGCTTTCAGTCTACGAAATAAAATTTTGTTTGTTATGTAAATTTATACTTCGAACTATATTTTATATTATTGACAAGAGAGATAGTATGTTATTTATTCTCATTGAAAGTCAGCAAAAAGGGTGGTTTTGAAATGAAACAATTAACTCTTTACAAAAGGCTTGTTTGGATGGGCTTTTGAAAAAAGTGTTTTTTTTCAAAGTTTTAAATTGGAGCTTTTAAAAAAAGCAGCATATTGACTTTTTTTTTGTGACGCTTGCTTTTTTTAAAAAAAAAAATATCATCTAAATACATAAATTAATTAAAAAAAAAAATTTCATTAAAAAAAGTGCTTTTTAATGAAAAAAAAAAGTCCATTCAAACAGGCTCAAACTCTTGTAAAGCATCTTTCATTTTAGATTATATAATTTTTGTAAAATGTGACTTAGCTTGCATAAAGGATAAGAGAGAGCAATGTTTTAAATTTTCTTCCTCCGGTTTAAAATATAAACTCTAAATTTGAGAAGGTGTTTAGTTTTTTTTTATAAAGTACAGTTTACATTTTTTATCACTTCTTTTTTTTTCCCAATTATGCCGCACTCTTATTATCTTTGCTCTATACATTCTCTTTAATCATTTTTTAACTTATAGTCTTTCTCACTTATTTTATGTATAAATAAGGATATGTGCGGAAAAAAGTATATGTTTTACATATATATTTCTTTTGTAATTTTAAATGATTTTTTTTTATTTTTATAAATGTATATCAGTTATTTAAAACCTATATTTTAAATCAATGAAAGTATTAGTACCTAGTAGTGTGACTTTCTATATATTTTATTTATTGATATTGATTGAGCAAAATTTAATCTAGAATTTTAAAGTCTCAATCTCACTCTCAATCCCCGTCCTAATCGCAATCCAAATCCAAATCCCAATCTCAATCTCATTCTCAATGTATATACACATATAATAACCGTTGTGGGCTAGCCAGCATATATATAATATATTTTTAAAAAAGTTACTAAAATAAACCCCATATATATACACATATAATATTTTTATGATATAATACTAAAATTCTTAAAAAGCAAAAACATTAAAAAATAAAAATAAAAATTTATTTAGGTATATATCATTGTATTATTTAAAAAAATATGAAAAATAACATTAAAAAATAAAAATAAAAAGTGGGAGTAGCTGAAAGAGGTTGGACTGGACAAATTCCAACCCATTTAATGTGGGTCTTTTTGGCCCAAGCCGTTGAGGTGTCAATTTGTGGCAGTCCGGTGCACAACATTGACTCTAAAATATGACTAACTATTATATTAATATTTTGTAAATAAAAAAAGAAAAGAAACTATTGTGATGCTTTTTGACACTATCACAAGTACGCAATTATTTAAACCTCGCAATCCGTTTTCAATGTTTAGTAATGTTTAAATGTGAATTGGCATAGGATAAAGTTAGTTAGTATTAGAAAATTATGGGTTTAATCAATTTATCCACTTATGTACTTATTTATTCTTTTAAAGACAAGCCTTTAATAGACACGGCTCACCTAATTTGACCAAAGGGATCAATAAGGTTGGGCAAAAAGAAATCCGGAGTATTTTCAATATTGAACGAGCCGGTTCTGATAATAAGTTTCAGGTACATTTAACAGTTGAGGCATAATCAACTATATAGTATCTAGTATCTAATGTTCTAATCCTAAACATTATTAGATAATGATAATTATTACAAGAAAATGGATAAATAGTTAGTCATAATAATGGTATTGGAAAATTAAGGACGAACCAAGAGCCCAATTCCATTGAATTTCATATCATTCAATACCTCATGGCTTTTGCTTCCTATATAAATATATTATAACAGTTTCAGATATGGTTCTTTGGCTGATCTTATCTCACACTATACATTTGGTTGGAGGAGAATTGGTAAAATAATGAGATTCCCTCCTCTATTACTCAATTATATAAATATCAATAGACACAAAAATCAATTTGAGGTTGTTAACTAAGTGGTGGTATCTTTCTTTGCAGTCTGGTTTTTGACTCCTAAACAACTAATGCATTCCGAAAAAAAATAAATAAATAAAGCTAGCTTTCATCTTTTAGTATCAGACAAAAAGTTAAAGGCCCAAGAGTTTTGGAAGCTTTCACTCTAAAACAATAATGAGAGTTGGCACAAATGGTAAGGGATCTAGGACTAGGCCCTTAGGTCGTGGGTTCGATCTCCTCTGCCGTCGCTGGGACTCCTTTGGTAGGCGATCTCGTAAGTCCTCAGTAAGTGCTCATAGAGCCCGGGGCCGTGCCCTAGCCTTTGTAGGGGACTGGTGTCGAACCCTTTCAAAACTTTTTTCATATCAAAAAAAAAAAAAAATTATCCTCTAAACTATATCAATATATATATATATATATATATATATATATATATATATATATATATATATATTATCCTCAAAATTAGAGTGAAGTTGCTCATTCAATTGTGGACGAGAGGGAAATGAAATTTGAGGCATTTGATTAAACTCCAATGAGGCTTGACACCATTGGACATGCTCATTTCATTTTAAAATATAAGTCGCTTTTAATTACCTCGTTATAACTAAGGTGAATATATTAACTCATTAAATATGTTTTATTTTTTTTTTAAAGTTTATCCGTATTAAATGAGGTTTTGAGAGAATAATAATAATAATATGAGAAGCCACATTATATTTAAACTTAATTACATGGGTGAAATTGATATATAAGTATTAATTATACTCTACGTGATATATATTATGGACCAAAAAATCCTTTTAGAATGCGGCTTATATGCTAATCTTTATAGCATGTGCCAGTTTGTTTTATTTTTTATGGTGTTCGAAATAAGTATGTGAAATAAAATTTATCTCAATTTGCAAAAGGAAAAAAAAATTAGAAAAAACACTTTTTTTGTGCTTCTCAAATAAGCACTAAGGCATATACATTCCCTTACAAATAGAAAGTCCTGCTTGTAACATTATGTTGTTAGTATCTGCCTCTTTAAATGAAAAAACAAGAATGTGACTTATATTATAGGCTAAATAAGGTACATTGAGACAATATGATTAGGCACTTTGCAACCAAATTAAATGGAAATGGAGGCAAATGAAAGTTTTGTTCAAATGAAATGCAAATTAAAGACAATTAATGGTGTAGCGTAGGGCACATGATAATGCACTTCACACCAGTTTTCATTAATCTTCATATATCACAATTAAACAAAGTGTCATCACGTTCTTTCACTTAAAATCCATTATGCTCCCATATATTTTATTTAATTATGAAGACGCCCTTTCCATTTCATATATTTGTTGGATACACAATACGGACTGAAGAGCTGCTGGGAGGGTTTCCTTGTTAGTTTTCAGTTTGAGTTTTGATGATAATTAAACACTAGTCAAATCACTTATTTAAGATAACTCGAGTTCATGGTTTAAAACTCAAGTTCTGTAGATCTTTATCAAATCGTTTTTAATCAGTAAGGTTGAGAACTTGAGTTCTTAGTTAATCAACTCGAGTTCTTGATTTAAAATTGAAAATGGACGAAATCACCAAGAGGGGGGTGAATTGGGGATTTCAAAAATTCTTTTTGAACTCTTTTTCAAAACCTTTGAAAAATAAATAACAAGAGAGTAAGGGAAGAAAAGCTTGACACACAGAATTTATACTAGTTCGGTCTTAACCTCGACCTACGTCCAGTCCCCAGATATCTTCTAGGTATTTCCACTAGTTCAACAAGCTTTAACTATAACAATGTAGACTACAAGCAATCCTATTCACCTAGGACTTGCTCCCCCTTACACTTTGTAATTAAGCTACCTCACTCACAGGTTTCCACAACCTTGAGTTTTCACCAACAACTTTTGATTTTAAAGAATCAAGATTCTCAAAAAGAGTAGATAATGATAAACACTGAAGATTAATTTAAAATCACAATACAGACTCAAATTGCAAAATATAATCAAAGTAACTTGGTTGTGCATTTTTTTGCTCTGAGTCTTCATAGCCTTTTATAGGCTAACTAGATGAACTAGCCGTTGCATTTTCTTCTCTAACGTTCAACTGCAAATCTGGAAAATGACAGTTGCATATTTTGCTTTGTTCTTTCAATTCTCAGCTGGAATCTTGGAATATGTTGATGCAGAAGGTCTTCTAGGTATTCAGTCATTCCATAACCTTCATTTGACCGTTGGAGAGAGATTTGATTGATTCATAACGGTCTGTGCTAAACCATCGGGATAGAGGAGAAGGATCAACCCTGTTTTTGGTTCTTCATTTAATGCACTTTATTCCAGATCTGATTCCATCTTGATCTTAGCTAAACTTATCTGAAAATCACTCAAAACTTCATCAAATACATTAGAAGCAATAGTATTATATGATAAAACAGTTTCCAAGTTGACCCATAAAGATTTCGCAGATCAACATCATTTGGTTTTTCAAAATCACCGTTGCAAACTTGAGTTTGTAATTCTTGACTCGAGTTTGGGGTTTAACCAGAGAGCATGAATGTTGATCATCGGTCTAAACTGACAGTTTACAAATATAAACTCGAGTTTAGTTCTTACAGAGAAGACTATCGGGCTCTGAACTTAGAATGGAACTTTGGATGTGTACCTAAACTCGAGTCAATTAATGACTAACTGAGTTTGGGGCTATGTCAAGAGGATGAGCCTGAGTTCAAGAATTTCCAGACTGAAGTTTAGTAGCATGACCTAGAGTTTGAAAAACAAGCATTTTGGTGGTCTTTCTGTATGACTCAGACTCGAGTTTGGGGAAGCAAACTCGAGTTTCAGTAAGAACTGAAACTTTGAAATTTATCTTGGTCAAGTGTAAACTGGAGTTTGGAAACACAGACTGAAGTTTATAAGACTTATGAAAATACTGAGTTTTCTGGATTCTTTCTATTTAATCTAAACTCGAGTTTCATGTTCTAGACTCGAGTTTGTCTTTGTGCAAAATTCTGATTGCTCTCTATATCTCCCAGACTTCAAGTTTGTTTTCGCAAACTGGAGTTTGGCTTATTGCCAAAAACTTTGATTGCTTTTTGTGACTCCTCAGACTCGAGTTTGTCTAAGCAGACTCGAGTTTGGCTTTCTTGCATAATTGAGCAGCTTTCTGTCAAGTCTCAAACTCGAGTTTACATACCTAAACTCGAGTTTGCCTTTGACAGTAGGTTTTTCAACTTATTAAAGACAAACTTTATGCCATGTTTACAATTGTCAGTTATCATCAAAACACATAGAGAACTAACAAAAATCATTTCACAACAGCTACCATCTATTGATAAACTTGAGTTCATATCCCATAAATTCAAGTTCTTGTAGTAAAACTTGAGTTCATAAGTGATGAACTCAAGTTCGCGAATTTTGTCTCGTTCCAATCTTCAAACATCAAAAAAACTTTGAGAACTAGAGTTTCTTAGTAAGAAACTTGAGTTCCAAACTCAAGTTCTAGATATCAAACTCAAGTTCTTCATTGCTGAAGAATTTGTGTTGGATTCAAAAGTTTAAGAACTTGAGTTCTTGGCATAACTCAAGTTATCTTTTTAAACTCAAGTTCTTTAAGGATTCAATTTGTGTTTAAATGACAAACTCGAGTTCTTATGATATCAACTCGAGTTTATATCTTAAAGAACTAAGACAATTTAAAAACAAAACATAGAAACTCAAGTTCTTGTGAGCAAACTTGAGTTTGAAAGTTGAGTTCTTTAGTTGAAAACACGAGTTCATGTGAACGAGAATTACGAGCCATTGTCTATGAATTTTCAAATGAATCAATCTTTAGTTGTTGCTTTCCAAGATTATTAAGAATCATTTCTAAGATGCCTTTAACCTATTTGCTAGTGATTTCAGGCGTTAAAATGAAGTTTTAACTAAAAAGCATCATAAAGCAAAAGTATGTCAGAAGTATTTAATGCAAAGAAGTAAAATAGAGCAACAATCACAATGAAAGCCCAACGGCTAACACATTTAATGAAAGGAGCAAACCCATTTAATGAAGCAACAACTGATTGGGTTCAATGAGGAACAACTGTGCCAAACGAGAATTCAAATAAGTCACAACGGTTACATTCAAGTTCCTCTCAACGGCATTAATGGCAAAGAGTATAAAAGCCCAAGCATTCAATACAGCCAACCACCGAAACTATGCGCATTCAACTCGGAGTTATTATTATTAACTGTTTCATTTATTACACTTAATATCTTCGGATATTATTTGTTGTGATTTAGTGTTCATTAATCATTCACTCATAAGGAGTTGTTAAACACTTTTATCATTTTACTGTCAGAAGCTTAAGGTTGTGGAACCTTAAGTTGTGGGTGTACAATTGCAACAAGTAAGGGGGAATGGGTCCGAGAGTGTCAGGATCATTCCTGATTTGTAATCATATTTTAAAGAGTTGTTGGAAATCCCAAGGAGCTCTTGGGGACTAGATGTAGGTCATGATTAGACCAAACCAGGATAAATCACTTTGTGTCTATCTCTTCTCTAACTCTCTGTTTTATTACTGATTAGTCATGATTCGCAAGAAAGTTTCTGTTTCAATGATTTTTTTTAATCACCTATTCACCCCCCCTCTAGATGATATTCCATCTTCATTTCTCTCTCTAAAGCCGGTGCTCTGCTGCTTCCTCTCATGTGTCCTCTTGATCTTGCTTCTTGATTTCTGATCTGGTTGGTGTTTCTTTCATGTCTTATCTAGTATATTGTTCATATTAGTGGCAGAACGGACCCAAGATTTTAGGTTAGTGGGTACACAATAAGGGTGGGATTTGGGGGCAACGCCTTGAAGAATTTTTGTAAGGAAAGTTTTAAACGCATTAAAAAACAAAAGAATATAAACAATAAAAGAAAAGAAAACTTCAACTTAACATAGAAAAATAATAATAAAGAGTCAACTAACTTTTACATCAGAACAATTACAAAAGCATTCTTCGATTCTGAAAACCGGAGCAAATCACCAAGAGGGAGGGGTGAATTGGGGATTTGAAAAAAAAAATTCTTTCGCACAATTCTGGAATTTATTCGCTGATACAGAGCAATGCAGAGAAGGAGAGAAAATAACAAAACACAGCGAGATTTATACTAATTCGGTCTATCTCTTTGACCTACGTCCAGTCCCCAGACTCTCTGGGATTTCCACTATCACTTTCAATCAGTTACACACTTTGTACTCGAAAGTTGTCCTCTCACTAGGATACACTCCCCCTTACAAGTTGTACACTGATATTCCCAATCTCTAAGTCCCCTGACTTGAGATTCTTATAACAGGTGATCTAAAACAAAAACAAACTCTCTCTAAGAGTAGATTTTGATAAACACCGAAGCTCTAATCTCTCAAGATAATTTACAGAAGAAAGAATATAGAAATTTGAATATTGTTCACAGTAAGTTCTTGTATGTTGTCTATCTATTCTTCTTCGAATCTGAGTCATATTTATAGCAATTGAAGCTTATTTGAAATGAAGAACATGATTGTTGGAAGAGCACTACGAATTTGGCTGTTGAAGCTCCACTTCCAGTAACTAGCTGTTGAGAATCCACTCACAATGTTCTTGATGGATGGATTATGCTTTTGTCTAAACTGTTGTAGAAATTCTTGCAATGTGGGACATAATTAAAATGAAGATAATGTTGATGTCCCTATGTAGAATGGGTTGTACTCAAAGATGTAATAATTTAATCCAAGTTGAAGCACTTTATAAGACAGCATATTCTCTCTCTCTCTCTTGCTTTACAGCTCATTGTCTGAATCTTCATTGTTTCCTTCAATAAACCATCTGAAACTTGCTAACAAACTGGTTAAATGATGTTAGGAATAGTAGCAATTAAAGATATGAAGTATTAACATCATTCAAATGTTTTTCGTAATTTGGTGCCATCTGTTTTTACAAATCTATGCGTTACAAACTTGAGTTTACAAAGCCAAACTCGAGTTTGGAGTTCATCCCGAGAGCAATGTATTTTAGAAAACTTCCTAAACTCGAGTTGATTAGTGACTGACTCGAGTTTGGTTCTTACAGAAAGGAAAGTCGCGAGTTGCTCTTGGATGAAGTTTTGAAACCATGCCTAAACTCGAGTCATTTAGTGACTAACTCGAGTTTGAAGCTTTTATCAAAATCTTGAGTTTAAGTTCAGAGCTTCAAAACTGGAGTTTAGAAAACGCAGACTGGAGTTTACAAAATCTAAAATGTTACTTATCTCTCTGTATGGTCCAGACTCGAGTTTTGACATACAAAACTCGAGTTTAAGTGTAAATTGAAACTTTTGAAAAATCTCTATAAGTGTAAATTGGGGTTTCTATTTTTCAAACTGGAGTTTTCAAAATAGTCATTTACTCGAGTGCTTTCTGTTTGAGCTAAACTCGAGTCTCCAAAACCAAGACTCGAGTTTCAATGAAAACTGAAACATTGAAATACCTTTGAAAGCCCAAAACTGTAATAGCTCGAGTGTTTTCAAACAGTTCTAAACTCGAGTTTCCATAAATCTGACTCGAGTTTCAGTGAATATTGAAATTTTGAAAACCTTTATTTAAGTTCAAACTGGAGTCACTAAAACCAAAACTGGAGTTTAGAAATCAAGCATTAACTCGAGTATCTCTGTTTATGCCAAACTCGAGTCAACATATCCCAAACTCGAGTTTACAAGTCTTTAAACACTTTAGCTATTAAACTTTTCTTGTAAACTGGAGTTTAGAGAGATCCAAGTTAGAGTTTGAAAATTTGATAAAAACGTTGAGGTTTCTGTTTGATCTCAAACTCGAGTTTCCAAAAGATAGACTCGAGTTTACAACTCTTGTAAACTTTGATTGTTCTCTGTAACTCTGCAAACTCGAGTTTGGCTTGCTTTGTAAAAACTGAGCCATTGTCCTATCAAGTCCAAACTCAAGTTTCTACACCAAAACTCGAGTTTGCCTTAAACAGAAAGATTTACAACTTTTTGAAGACAAACTTCAAATTAAGTTTACAATTGTCCATTATCATCAAAACACATAGAGAACTAACAGATTCTTCATTCTTTGAAAATATTGCATTATATCTTCATCATCAATCGTATCAAATATATCACATTTAACATAAGTTAACATGTATGAGTTAAACAAATCATCACTTATCCTATTGCAACTTATTTTTAACAAAATTCATTGCAAAAAAAAAAACCCGCTCAACACTAGCAGTTGCTGCCGTTAGAATGAGTGCCAACTTTATCAACAAATAGACCAATGGATAAATAATATCCTTTATCTTCTCAACCATCTTCAAAGCAAGGTCAAAAATTGTTTGCAAATTAACAAAATCAGAATCAACCCTCACATCGACAATAAAATTACCAAACCTGAAGACATAAAAGGAATATCTGTAAGCTCATCAAACTCCAACGAATAGAATTTAGCAAACTCAATCAACTTTTCTTTGTTAAAATTAGCAAATGAATCACGAGGATCAAGACAAAACCAACTTGGTATTGACATTATCAAATCGATCATTCAATTATTGATTGAGTATGTACCACTATATTAAATAACTCCACCTTAAAGTAGTGGAAGAATGTGAATGATTCCAATCTCCGTCTCGATCTCCCATTAGGACAATAAACATCATTCATATTTGGAATGTGAATATCATATTTATTGGTAAAATTTTTGTTTCTTAAAGTAATTCATTAAAACCATTATCTCTCACCTCTTGTAAATGAGACTTGACTACCTTCACTAAACCAATTGCATTTAAAAGGTCTTGATCTTTTCTTTGTAGTGCTTGCAACAACTCATAAGAAATCCTTAAGATCAATTTCATAAGATGTAACAACAATGCAAATTCAAAATCCTCCATGGCATACAAAATGCAACCTACATCGGTTCTTGCAACATCATTTTTCGGCTTGTCTTCAATAATTTTCATCAAGGAAATTATTAGAGAAAATAATGAGATAACACTTGTAACCGTACTAAAATGGGAACCCCAACGAGTGTCTCTAGGTCACTTTAAGGTTGTCTCTTGATTTAAACCTCTTCCAGTTGGTATTTCACCACTAGTAATTCTTTCAACTATTAGCTCATATTGATTCATTTGAAGAATTTCCTTTTGCTTGCATGAACCCCCTACAACAGTAGCCATTTTTTGAAGCATGTCAAAAAATTATTGAATCTTCTTGTGATGTTTTACGACCTTCACAAATGCCAATTGTAACTGATGAGAAAAACGATGAATGTAGAATGTGGCTATGTTGTCTAACAAAATCAAAATCTTAAGCCCTTTGAATTCACCCTGCATATTACTAGCACCATCATAGCCTTAACCACGACATTTAGACAAACTTAAACCAAGTTTAGAAAATAGCGCATCAATTGATGTTTTTAGTGATTGTGTAGTAGTATCTGAAACATGAATTATACCAATAAAACTTTCAACAAAGGATCATTTGTTCTTTAATTGCAACATCACGAGCTTCATCCACTAGCAAGGAAAAGTAAGTATCACCGAGATCACTAATTATTGCTTTAACAGTCAAAGCAGCACAAGCTTGAGAAAGATCTTTCTGAATCTTTAGTGAAGTCAATTTGTGATTATTGGGGGCATTTTGCAAGACCACATCACTCATCTCTTTATTTGGCTTAAAATAACACTTTAAAATTTCAAGGAATAAACCTTGTTGATTTAAACTTGTAGATTCATCATGTCCCCGAAAAGGATGACCATTGTGTAGTAGGAATTTAGCACAATCTAAAGAAGTTTTCAGTCGAATACGATAATCAATTATTTGTTGTTCAAAAATATTTGAAAAGGCAATATCAATATGTTGCTTTTGCTTCATCAAGTCTTAACCAGCTTGATAACATCTATTATGAACACTTTATGATCTCCAACATGAACTTTGATTCTATCCTTCTTCTACTAATTTTTGAACCCACACCGATAAATTCTTCCTGTGTCTAACTACTACCTCTAACCTCCATATTGAAAAGCGGAGCAAATCATCAAGAGGGAGGTGAATTGGGGATTTAAAAATTTTCTTGACAATGCTCTGCAATGTATGCGTCGGAACAGGGATAAACAGAGACAAGAAGAGGAAAGCAAGACATAGCAAGATTTATACTGGTTCAGTCTAACTCCTTGACCTATGTCCAGTCCCCAGACTCTATGGGATTTTCACTATCACTCACAATCAGTTACATACTCTGTATTTGAAGTTATCCTCTCACTAGGATACACTCCCCCTTACAAGTTGTAAACTGATATACCCAATCTCTGTTAGTTCTCTAAGTGTTTTGATGATAACTGACAATTGTAAACTTAATTTGAAGTTTGTCTTTGAAAGTTGTAAAACTTTCTGTTTAAAGGCAAACTCGAGTTTAGGTAGCTAAACTCGAGTTTGGACTTGATAGACAGAAGCTCAGTTTTTAACAAAGAAAGACAAACTCCAGTTTGCATAGGCAAACTCGAGTTTGCAGAGTTACAAAGAGCAATCAAAGTTTCTAAGAGTTGTAAACTCGAGTCTGTATTTATAAACTCGAGTTTAGATCAAAGGCAGTGACATTCGAATTTCAACTTGTTTCCAAACTCTACCTTTGATCCTTCCAAACTCCAGTTTACAAGAAAAGTTTAAGAGCTAAAGATTCGTAAACTCGAGTCTGTTTTAAGCAAACTCGAGTTTAGGATAAACAGAGACACTTGTGTTATTACTTGCTTTGTAAACTCCAGTTTTGGTTTCAGTGACTCCAGTCTGCACTTTAATGAAAGGTTTTTCAAAGTTTGAATACTCACTGAAACTCGAGTCAGATTTCTGGAAACTTGAGTTTAGGATTGTTTTGGAAACACTTGAACTATTACATGATTTCTAAACTCCAGTTTACATATGAAGAGATTTTTCAAAAGTTTCAGTTTACACTGAAACTCGAGTTTTGGATATCAAAACTCGAGTCTGGGCTATACAGAGAACTAAACAATATTTTAGATTTTGTAAACTCCAGATTGTGTTTTCTAAACTCCAGTTTTGAAGCTCTGAACTTAAACTCAAGATTTTCATAAAAGCTTCAAACTCGAGTCAGTCACTAAATGACTCGAGTTTAGGCATGGCCTCAAAACTTCATCCAAGAGCCATTCGCGATTTTCCTTTCTGTAAGAACCAAACTCGAGTCAGTAACTAATCAACTCGAGTTTAGGAAGTCTTTCAAAACAAGATGCTCTCTGGATGAACTCCAAACTCGAGTCTGGGTTTGTAAAACTCGAGTTTGTATCGCACAGATTTGTAAAACCAGAAGGCGCGAATTTGCGAAAACCATTTGAATGATCTTAATACTTCATATCTTTAATTGCTATTATTCCTAACGTCTTTTAACCAGTTTGTTAGCAAGTTTCAGATGGTTTATTGAAGGAAACAATGAAGATTCAGACAATGAGCTGTAAAGTAAGAGAGAGAGAATATGTTGTCTTATAAAGTGCTCCAACTTAGATTAAATAATTACAACTTCAAGCACAACCCATTCCAACACAGGGACATCAACATTATCTTCATATTAATTAAGTCCCACATTGTGAGAATGTCTACAACAGATTGGACAAAAGCAGAATCCATCCATCAAGAAGATTTTAGTGGATTCTCAATAGCTAGTTCTGGAAGTGGAGCCTCCAACGTTCAAATTAGTAGTGCTCTTCCAACAGTCAAGTTCTTCATTCAAATTGGACTTCAACAGCTATAAATATCATTTAGATTCGAAGAAGAACAAGGATAGACAAGATACAAGACAATTACAGTGTGCAACAATCAGATTTCTGTATTCATTCTTCTGTAAATAGCCTTGAGAGATTTGAGCTTCAGTGTTTATCATTATCTGCTCTTAGAGAGAGTTTGTTTTCATTAATCATTTGATTGTAAAGAATCTCAAGTCAGGGGACTTGGAGATTGATTGTACGACTACAACTTGTAAGGGGGAGTGAGTCCTAGAGAGAGGATCATCCCAAGTTACAGAGTGTGTAGTGTACTGTGTTTGGGTATATCACTTACTATGAGAATCTCAAGTTGGGGGACTTGGAGATTGGGATATCAGTGTACAACTTGTAAGGGGGAATGTATCCTGGTGAGTGGATAGCTTTCGAGTACAGAGTGTGTAACTGATTGTGAGTGATAGTGAAAATCCCAGAGAGTCTGGGGACTGGACGTAGGTCAAGGAGTTAGACCGAACCAGTATAAATCTTGTTGTGTCTTGTTCTCTCTTCCCTTTCTCTGCACTACTTTGCTTCAGCGATTAATTTCTAGAATTGAGCGAAAGAATTTTTCAAATCCCCAATTCACCCCCTCTTGATAATTTGCTCCGGCTTTTTCAATCTCCAAGTCCCCAGACTTGAGATTCTTACAAATAAATGATTTTAACAACAAAAGACACTCTCTCTAAGTGTAGATAATGATAAACACTGAAGTACAGATTTCTCTCAAAGTATTTCACAGAAAAACTGAAATGCTAGATGTAATCTTGTATATTTGAGCTTCTGTTATTTTCCTGTGTTTCTGAGCTTCTTTTTATACTTGAGAAAGTTCATTTGAATGTTCCATATCAGAATATAGCTGTTGGAGCTCCACTGGAAATTTGACGTTGGAAGTCCACCATGAACTTGACCATTTGAGCTTTTATGGATTCCATGTTTTCTGATTCAGTGTTGTCTGTCACTTTCTTATCCTTCAGAATATTTAATCTTGAAGATAATATTAATCATCTTCCATTAGAATGGGTAGCAGAAGGAATGTCTAAAATTATTTAATTCAAGTTGAAGAATATTCCCGACAGGAGAGCTGGATGACCATACTGGAAATTGCCTTTACAGCTCAGCAACCATGTTCACTTGATTCAACTTCAATCCTCATTCAATTCATCTGAGCTTCACTAAATAGATTGGTTAATCATGAATAAGAGTAATAGGTATTCAAGTGATTAACATAGTTTAAAATCAAGATTTCTGTCGCATTCCAAATAAGTTACTGTAGTAAGATATAAGTGACCGGAGGAATTCGTAATGACAGTAAGCTTTCTGTGATTGTCTTACTGGAGTAATTCCAAGTAACTGGAGTAGTTAACAGTCATTTTGTTTCTGTGTTGAATCTTACTAGAGTAGTGCATAGGTTACTGGAGTAGCTTTAAGTTGTAACCAGAGATGCTACTAGAGTAATAACACAATGACTGGAGTAACTAAGCTCTCTAAATGTTTCTGTCTTTGAGATTACTGGAGTAAGCATTTAACAACTGGAGTAACTTAGCTCTCTTTTGCTTCTGTCTTCGATATTACTGGAGTAGTGATTTTGTTACTAGAGTAACTCATGTTCATTTAGCTTCTGTCTGCGATCTTACTGGAGTAGCTACTAGATTACTGGAGTAATGCTAGTGTAAAGGCTGCACATGACTGGAGTAACTATTTCATTACTGGAGTAATTTCGACAGGCCATCGAGTTTTGTCTCGAAGGAAACTAAAAAATGACTGGAGCACAGAGACTTACTGTAGTACATTAGTGACTACTGCAGTAATCATTACTGGAGTAAGATGTCATAACTGGAGTAAGTCTGAACATTTGGATATTTCACTCACGGCATCATGACAGACTTACTGGAGTAGAATTGGTCTTATTGGAGTAAGGTATATTGAAAAACACTTTAATCAAAGACACATTACTAGAGTACTACATGTGTTACTGGAGTAATATATCTTTCAAAACGTTTTGAATCAACATGCATTACTAGAGTAGTGTAACATTTACTGAAGTAAACTGACTTGAAAAACAACTTGAACACAGGGGCTTTACTGGAGTAACAAAACCATTATTGGAGTGACATTTCACTGAAATGCGATTTAAACAAGGCATGTTACTGGAGTAATGCACGACTTACTGGAGTAAGACAAGTTGTAAACAAGTGATATTACTGGATTTATATAACCGTTACTGGAGTAGGATTTTTCTGAAAAAAAATTTGGTAAATGCATGAGATCTTATTCCTTTAATTTACAATTGTTAAGTTATCATCAAAACACATAGAGAACTAACACATATCAAATAGATAACAATACATGAAAAAACATGTATCTTTTGATACACTATATTCCAACCAAGAACCAAATTCTTCATACCACTTAGGATTGAATCTACGCATTTTTCCATACATTCCATTTGAGGGAATAGTTTAAGAACTGGTTAGTTGGCCCCTTGAGCAAATAAGCTCTCTGAATATACTCTCTCTATGTAGGATTTGATGTCATTGAATAAATTGAAGGTCTTTTTCCCGGATCCGCTTCAATATTTTCTATATTATGAAATTGAGATGCTTATGTTGGTCGATAGGATTCTTGGATAGTTGAAATTGAAATACTATTTAAAGCTTGCTCATTTTGAGATTCAGATTTTGTATTTGTGGGTTTTAAACATTTGAAATAAGATTGTATCGCTAACATTTTCTACAAAGAAAACAATAAAAATCATCTAGCCTGTACCTAACATGAAGGAGTTCTAATCGTAATAATTTGAAATTGAAATAAGAGTGCAATGGAGCTTATAGTTGTTCTAATTTCAATTTCCCTAATTTGGACGGGATAAAACCAGAGAAGTTATTGGATCCAAGACTCCTGCAAAATATATGGAAAACAAAATTACTTTAGAATATATGTAAAAGGAAAAAGAGGGAAAAGAGAAATTTCTTCAAGGGGAACTGGATGACTTATGATACTATTAACTCGGTAAGATTTCCCAATTCCTTGGGAAACTCCCTTGAAAAGGAATTGATGCCTAAGGTCCTAAGGCAAAACAAGAAAATCCAAATTAGTACGATCCGAAGTGAAAACTATGATAGATTCGAGGGACAATACAAAACATACCACCCATGAATCCCTGGCCTTCCCCTGTAGTAAAGAGAGTTTTAACCCTCTGGATGTTGATCTCGATGAACCTTTTCACATTCCACAGGGAGAACAACCTTGCACTCTCGATTTGGATGTCCCACACCGGCGTATTGTTGTAGATGATCTTATTTACACAGATCACACCACCCACCATAATATTGAAATCCCAAAAGATCTACGTAGGGGTGACTGTGAAATGTGTTCGAGAGGGGGAAGACAAAACATACATCCTGATTGAAGATGACGAGGTTCCTGATTTAGGCCAAGCAATAGGATCGTTCATCCTTTAGCCGAATCATCTTATTCAGATGGCAGTGGCAACACCTCTAATGGTAAGGAAATACATTACTAGAACTTGCTTTTCATTGGTAACTCACTCATAATATGTTTGTTTATATTTTCATAGAATGAACAAGATGCGAGCAAATTTCCACACTTAGCACTTCTGCGAGACATGTACAAGGACATCCGCTATCTCTCCTTTAAGATGCAACCGGGTATTGTCAGCACAAACAAGACATATGAGTTTACAGTTGACAAAAAAGATATTGTCGAATTTATGCATATGGAGGATTTAGATTTAGTCATTCTTAAAGTTGTGATAATGTAATTTTTTCCCCTTTAATTATTGCATTGATCTTTTTTGTTTTCTATACTCAACAACGCTTATCATTTTATTTCGATCATAGTGTCTACAACTACATATGCGTCCAGAAAGGCCAAACAAGTTTGTATGGATTCTTAAGTCCAATAAACACGACCTAGACTCGCAGTAAGTTAACCAAAAGGACGCTTTATGTTGGTGCTACAATTGCCGAGGAAGATGGTCATTGTTATCTAGCCCCAATACTTGAAGGGTATGTATTTTAGTTTGTTCTATTTAAGATTTTTAAGAATAAATTCCTTTCTTATCTTAATTAATATTAAAATGTATATTTTGTAGTAGTCATTGGACCCTATGTGTTGTTTGTCCCTCCAAGAACGCATTTTATTGGTTTGATCCTTTAAGTGGTGGCAGGCCAAACGATGAAATCAAATCCATGTTTGCCAAGTAAGTAAATTTTCATCTAAATAATTGATTCTTCATTTATACAATTTGTTTTCATGTCTGTTAACTTCCATTTTCATGATAGTGCATTGAGGGCGGCTAGATCAATTTCTGGAGCAGCAAAGCAAGGTGGACCGAAGTGGTTTTATCCGAAAGTAAGTAGTTTCAATTCAAGTTATTTTATTGACACAATGGTAGCTTTCGATATGCATTTATTCATTTTTAACAATTTGCTTTTGATTTATAGTGCCCTCGACAATCAGGGAACTCTGAGTGCGGATACTACGTTATGTTTTATATGCATACCATCGTTTCGAGTGGGCGTACTACAGGTTTTCAAAACGTACGTGATCGCTCTGTGTTTCTCAAATGATAATATTTTTTGTTCTACTTGAGTTAATTATTTCATTCACTTTATTGGTTTAACTTATACCTTATTTTCGAATTTATAGTTTTTTGATAGTCTGGATCCGTGGTCGGAGGAAGAGATCGATACAGTTCGAGAAGCTTTGGCTTCAAATTTTCTTCAACGCATATAGATATGTACATCATGTGTTGCCTTGTTCACCCTTAATACTCTTGGTTTCTAAGGAATTGATAACTCAGATTTGTTAATAGCCCTAAAAATCATATCAATCATTTAGAGTTTTGTTGTTGCTGTGATCCTTGTTCTATATTGGAATTGAAACTTGGAGCTGAAAATTGAATTTTTAGTCAGTTTAAGTAATAGTTTGTTGTTGAAGTTGTTGGTCACTTGCTACTGAATTTTATAATTGTACTTTGTTTTGTTGTTCCTGTTGTTGGTCACTTGCTGTTGTTGGTCACATATATATATGTACATCATGTTTTGCTATTACTGGTGTTGTGGGATGCTCATTGTTATTACAAAAGTTTGGAAAATAAAATTCTAAAGTTGTTGGTCACTTGCTGCTGAATTTTATAACTGTACTTTGTTGCTGTCAATGTTCCTTAATTGTGCATTAGATGAAAACATTAAATTGTCGAATTTTTACCCTGAAACTTTTGCTGCTGCATTATGGAACTTTACCTCTGGATTTCATGAGCTACTATGATCAGCTATGGTCTTGCTGGTTGTGAATTGCATTTTGGTCTAAACTGATCTGTACATGAATTTCTGCATATGTGAAATAGTTTTGCTATTACAAATCACAATGGTTTGTTGCACTTGTTTTGATTTGAAATTGGATTGCATCTATCTTATTTGCATTATTCTACCATCACTATAGGTTTCAGTTTATTCTTTGTAATCAATGCCCATGAAATAGCAAGGGACATTTTTTAAAAAATATATAATATAAGGCGTCCTAAATTTAAGTCTAGGACGCCTTATATACAATATTGGAGTACTGATTTTTAATCAGGACGCCCAAAATACGCCCTAATCACTTGGTTTTGGTGGAAATAAGGCATCCTATGTTAAATACAGGACGCCTTATTTTAAGGCGTCCTGTATTTAACATAGGACGCCTTTGTTAAGGCATCCTGTATTTAACATAGGACGCTTTATAGACTATTTTTACAACTACCCCCTAATAAGACATCCTTCTCAAAAAGGACGTTAATTGCCTCTAATTCAGGACGTTTTTGACGTTTTTTGTAGTCATGCATATGGGGGAGTCAGACTTATACTCGAGATGCTGACAAGAGATTGCCAACCCCTTGCAAAATAACCAAGTTCAGTGAAAAGATTTGCAGTATAAGGAACCTGGATCGTTTCCCATGGAATTGTAGTAGGTTTTAATTGTAACAGAAGTAATGACAGTAAATTATTGGGGGCAGTTTTTCAAATTGCAATAAAACGAAATTAAAACAGAAATAGTAAAAGATAACGAGATTAACCAGACTTAAAACGACTAACCAAGAACCAGGGATTCCAGAACCTTCATCAGACGAAATTAATTAAAACACCGAACTCGTGATCGATTTCTGGACAAACCGAAATCTCTACGTTTGCCCAAAATTTCCCTCAACTGAACAATCGTCCAGAATTTTTTGAAATAATGGCGTGACACCGAACAATCGCACAATAATCACTTAAAACCAGTTCGAAATATGTCCTTGGGATTAATCAATCTAGATTTTTTTATCAAAAACCCAATCCGAATCCATAATCAAATCTGATAAAAGAAGACAGAAACGAGTTTAGATGTTACCAATCAAGCGCGAGTCCTCTGGAATATGGAATCCCTAATGCGTGAGTTAATTAGAGAGGTTTAGCCAAGCATAGATGAGTAAAACAGTGAAGAACACGAAGAACAGATGAAGAACATTTCAAAGAATTTTAAAAGTTTATGTTTGATCTTCAAAAGTCTCAAAAACGAAAATACAATCTGTTTTTAGCCACCATCTGACCTAACTTAAAATAGCAAAACGAAATGGGGCTCCAAGTCATAAAATATCCAGCCCAAAAAGAAATAGACTAAAATAGCAAATGGGCCTTCACAAAATTCGGGCCCAAATAAAAATCCAGAAAAACGTCTCTGACTTCGGCTCCAAGTTTGACCATCCTCTTGACTGAATTTGCCTTCCGAATCTTCATAACATTTGTAGCCCTTTGAATCATCTGAAATATGAAACAAAAATTAGGCAAATCCGATGTCTGATTCAAAAGTTATGATTAAAACAGTGAAGCATATTAAATCTGGAATTTTTATCATGAAAATGAATTAAATCCAAATAAAAGCCCAAAGCCCAAACAAGCATTAAAGCCCATTATTTATTAGCTAACAATCCTAAATTTATTACCCAAAAGATACAAAATAAGTGTGTAAAATATTCAATTATCAAATTCCCTCACACTTATCCTTTTGCACTCCTGGGCAAAATTAAAAAGAAAAGAAAATTGAAAGAAAGAAAATTCTCATTTCTGGTAATTGCCAACAATGTAAAAATTTGAACAAGGAACAAAAGGTTTCAAAAGACCAAGGAATCAAGACCGGAAATCCCTTCATCTCAAATTACAAATCATGGCAATCTCAATCAATGATGCTAATCACACAATGTGATCTTTCTAGGGATGCCCTCAATCAATCTCTCAAGTGTATAAAGAGATAAGTGTATCACTCAAATTCTACTCAAGAAAATTGTTTTACCATAGGCTTGCTCAATTTCTACTTCTCCACTACTCAAAACACATGCATGCATAAATCAAGAGAGCTTATTATTTATGGTTGTAATGGGATTAGGGTGAAGGTATGCAGAAGTATAGAAAAAAAGAGGCTAAGCACCAAGGAAATCTAAAAGGGCACTAGTTAAAGAAAATGACCAAATTTTTTTGTTTTTGTTTTTGCTCATCTTTCTTTGTTTTTGCTCTTTTTTTTTCCTTTTTTTCTCTCTCTGTTTTTTTTTTACTCTCTCTTTTTTTATCTTGCTCTTTTATTTTTCTTTGTTTCTTTTCTCATCCTTTTTTTTCATTTTTTTTAATGACCAAATCAAATATCTCTCCCCCACACTTAAACACAAAACAAAAGTGAAACCATTGTTCAATATAATTCCAAGGTACGATAAAAATTGGTTTTACACTTAGGCTAATAATGTGGTTTGTAAAAGAATGAGTCACAAAGGCATAGAGGGGCTAGCAAAGGGAGTATGATGCAAGGGAAAGCTATGTGGCCAAAGTAAGGAAATGAAAGAAAGAAAACAAGCCTCCATCATATTTACACATGTAAGTAAAAATACAGTTTCAAAAAGAAAGGGAGCAAGTTCTAGAAAACAAGAATCATGAGTAGATGCACACATAAAAGAAAGAATGGTAAAAGATGAGTCCCATTCAAGCAGGCCCAAAATCTCACACAGGGAAATATCAAATCATGCAATCAGCACCATAAAATCAACTACCAAGACATATAATCCAAGAGTCCAGAATTGCAGTCCAACAGAATAATCTATCAAAACCCAAATGTCCAAGTTTGTAAGATGTGACCATCACAGAAAGAGAAATTGTATTATTCACCAACTAATTTTCTTTGGAAAAAGCAAAGTGTGAAATGAAAGAAATAAAAGAAAAGAAACGAGAGGATAGAAGGAAAGAAAGAAGAATACTCCCCCAAGGGATTTATGGAGGATATGTGGCATCAATGAGGAGGATCTCTGCTTCCTCAGGTTGCTTCATGTCTCCCTCATGGAATTGCTTGAGGCGGTGTCCATTGACTTTGAAGGTTTATCCTGTGGGTGGATCACACAACTCAACAGCACCAAAAGGGAAAACATTAGTAACCACAAAAGGGCCATCCCATCTAGATCGAAGCTTACCTAGCATAAACTTCAAGCGGGAATTGAATAGAAGAACTTTCTGGCCCACAGAAAACTCTTTCCTTAAGATGTGCTTATCATGGAATGCCTTTGTCTTCTCCTTGTACAACAGTGAACTCCCATAGGCATCCAATCTAAGCTCATCTAACTCTTGCAGTTGTAACTTTCATTCCATCCCAAACTTGGCGAAATCCATGTTACAATACTTAATGGCCCAATAGGCTTGATACTCCAACTCAACCGAAAGATGACATGCCTTACCAAAGACAAGCCGATAGGGAGACATCCCAATAAGAGTCTTATAGGCAATGCGATAGGCCCATAAAGCATCATACAATGGCTTACTCCAACCTTTCCGGGGGCAGTTAACAGTCTTCTGAAGGATTTGCTTAATCTCTCTATTTGAAGCTTCAACTTGACCATTGGTCTGGGGGTGGTATGCTGTGGAGACCTTGTGAAGCACTCCATACTTGCGTAACAAGGCACCCATGCTTCGATTGCAAAAATGAGAGCCTCGGTCACTGATGATGGCTCTAGAAATGCCAAACCTGCAAAAAATGTTAGACCTAACAAAATCCACCACCACAGAAGAATCATTAGTCTGGGTGGCTTTCGCCTCAGCCCATTTTAAAACATAATCCACAGCTAACAGTATGCAAGTATGACCATAAGAAACAAGAAATGAACCCATGAAATCAATACTCCAAACATCAAAAACTTCACAAAACAATATAGGGTTTTGGGGCATCACATGCCTACGTGAAATACTTCCTATTCTCTGACAGTTATCACATGACTTACAAAACATATGGGCATCATGAAAAAGAGTAGGCCAAAATAAACCACAGTCTAACACTTTCCTAGCAGTTCTTTGTGGTCCAAAGTGACCACCACAAGCAGAAGCATGGCAAAAATGCAAGATATAATCAAACTCAAGATCAGGCACACATCTCCTAATTACTTGGTCACTACAAAATCTCCACAAATAAGGGTCATCCCAAACATAATATTTAGAATCACTTTGCAATTTCAGAGTCTGGGAACTTGTGGAATCAATAGGTAAAACTCTAGCAACCAAATAATTAACCACATCAGCATACCATGGAATCTTACCTTGCAGTTGAAGAAGCTGCTTATCAGGAAAATCATCCTGAATAGGAGAGGGGTGAGAGGGAGAATGAGAAATGCGACTCAAGTGATCAGCCACCCAGTTTTGTGTTCTACTTCTATCTCTAATCTCAACATCAAACTCTTGGAGCAACAACATCCACCAGATAAGTCGGGGCTTAGCATCTATCTTTTTCAAAAGAAACTTCAATACAGCATGATCAGAGTAAACAATAACTCTACTAGCTAACAGATAAGATCTAAACTTATCAAAGGCAAACACTATAGCTAATAACTCCTTCTTAGTGGTGGTGTAATAAGACTGGGCAGAATCCAAGGTCTTGGATGCATATGCAATGACATGAGAAGCTTTATCAACCTGCTAAGCCAAGATAGCACCAACAGCATAGTTGGAGGCATCACACATAATCTCGAATGGAAGCAGCCAATTCGGTGCACCGCTTTAAATGGTCAAAGGCCAACTTGCACTCATCATCAAATACAAAGTCGATGTCCTTGTGGAAAAGGTTGGACAAAGGTCGGGCAATCTTACTGAAATCCTGGATAAATCTCCTGTAGAAACCTGTATGACCAAGAAAAGAACGAACTTAGCGTAGAGATGTAGGGTAAGGTAAAGTAGTAATAACATCAATCTTAGCAGGATCTACCTCAATACCCTTACTAGACACAATATGCCCTAAAACAGTCCCTGACTTAACCATAAAGTGACACTTCTTAAAGTTCAACACAAGATTGGACTCTATGCACCTATGCAAAACTCTAGACAAGTTAGCTAAGCATGCATCAAAACCAGACCCATATACAGTGAAATCATCTATAAACACCTCCATGTAATCCTCTAGAAACTCAGAGAAAATACTTACCATACAACGCTGGAAGGTGCCTGGTGCATTGCAAAGGCTAAAAGGCATCCTTCGGTAGGCATATGTTCCAAAAGGGCATGTAAAGGTCATCTTCTCCTGGTCCTCAGGAGCAATATGGATCTGGAAGTAGCCGAAGTATCCATCAAGGAAACAATAGTGAGACTTACCGGCCAACCACTCTAACATTTGATCAATGAATGGTAAAGGATAATGATCCTTACAGGTGGCTTGGTTAAGTCTTCTATAATCAATGCAAACCCTCCAACTATTCTGGACTTTAGTAGGAATGAGCTCATTCTTCTGATTGGCCACCACAGTCACTCCGGACTTCTTGGGAACCACCTGAACCGGGCTAACTTACTAGCTATCAGAGATGGGATATATAATACCAGCTTGCAGAAGTTTGGTGACCTCCTTCTTCACCACATCAAGAATAAGGGGATTAAGGCGTCTCTGGGGTTGCCTCACTGGTTTAGCCTCATCTTCTAACAAAATCCGATGCATACACATGGAGGGGCTAATACCAACAATGTCAGCTAGTGTCCACCCAATCCCCTTTTTATTTGCCCTCAATAAGCTTAGCAGCTTCTCTTCTTGCTCCGGTAGAAAGTTGTTTGCCACAATAACAACCAACTGTTCACCCACCTCCAAGTAAGCATACTTCAAATGATCCGGGAGGGATTTCAACTCCAACTTGGGTGGTTGCTCAATGGAGGGACGAAGCTTGGGTGGTTGTTCCACAAGTTTTGTAGTGTGCACACCTGAAATCTTGGAAACCATACACAAAGAAATAAAACTATGTCGAGGCAACTCACTGTTAGGATCAGAATGCAGCACATCATGCAAAGAAGAAGTCTCACAATCAACATCGCAAAAAGCATCACAATCAATATCAGAATGCAAAGTGACACTCTCACAATCAAAATCAATGTTATCATACAATGCAGCATCAATCTCAGTGCATATAGGGCACCATGTATCATCAGAGCAATCACAAATAGCACAATCACTCATAGATGCAATATCTGGAAAATCAACATACCAATCAGCAACAACATCATCCACAGCATCATCAATCACATCAATACAAAAAATAGAGTGCTCCTCCCTAGGATGTTTCATGGCATCAAAAATATTGAAATTCATAGAAATATCACCAAACTCCATAGAAAGGGTACCAGAATGCACATCTATTTTAGTCATGAAAGGTCTACCTAGTATGATTGGTGACCTACTATTAGGAGACTCATCCTCCATATCTAAGATGTAAAAATCAGCAGGAAATATCAACTCATTAACTTTGACCAAGACATCTTCAAGCAAACCAGAGGGATGAGCATTACTCCTATTAACTAACTGAACAATAACACCAGTAGGATGCAAGGGACCAAGACTAAGAGATGCATAGACAGATGCAGGCATAACATTAATTGAAGCACCTAAGTCTATATGCAATCATCAAATCTATAATTACCAATAATACAAGAGATAGAAAACATTCCTGGATCCTTTCATTTCCGAGGCATGGTAGGCTGGATGAGTGCTGATACATTCTAGTTCATGCTCACTCGTTCATTTCCCTTCAATCTCCTCTTGTCGATGAACAATTCCTTGAGAAACTTGGCATATTTAGGAATCTGCTTGATTGCATCCAAGGGAGGAATGTTGATCTCAACCCTTCTGAATGTCTCTAGAATATTCTTCTCTTGTGCTAGTTCCTTTTCTGCTACTTTCTTGGATTGAATGGATCTCTGAGGGAAAGGAAGAGGAATAGGGATGTCCTCTTCACTTTGCTTCACCACCTCCTTATCTTTAGAGTCAATCTTCACATTTCCTGACTCTCTATCTGATGTAATCACATCTACAGCTGGCCTAGGCTCTTCCAATTGCTTACCAGACCGTAGGGAGATAGCACTCACGTTCCCCTTAGGGTTAGGAATGGTCTGTGAAGGAAGAGTGTTGTTGGAACCTTGAGGTTGGAGTTGGTTCAATGAAGTTGTCAATTGGCCAATCTAGGTTTGAAAACTCTGAATGGAAGTTTCAGTTTGTTGTTGGAATTGCAATGTATTATTGGCAAATTACTTCATCATATCCTCAAGTGAGGAACCAGAAGAACCACTACCACTGCTACTAAGTTGCTGTGTCACTGGAGGAAGTGCACATAATAGGACAAAACTTTAAAGCCTATAACTCCGCAAGTGTACGGGTCGTATCAAGTAATAAACAGTGAGTAAAGTATCGTTCCCACGAGGACTTAGTATCCACAACTTAGGTTAAGCATTGATTTTACACTTTTATTTAAGTTGAGCAAACCAAATTGCATTTAATTAAGTAAAAAGAAATTAAAATAAACTAACTACCACAAAAATCAAATAAGCAACCCAAAGTCACTAATCCCTTATTAACTTCATAAACCTTTATTTCACCAATTTAATTACTCATAATATTAATTTTGTTAATCTCGAGTATTAATAGCTATAAGTGTCTGTCGGTCCACTTACAACCCTCTCTTAAGTAGAAACTGTTATGTCTAACAAAATTACTCAAGAGGCAACAAAACTCGGACACACTCTTCTACAATTATATGGGGCTATTAGGTATATGTCTATCCTAATTGCAAATTAAATCGTAATTTAATCCCATATTGCTTAATTTCAGAGCCTAATAAAAATCTCCTTCGTCAAGGTAAATCCTAATTATCAAATTCATATTTAATGATGGCCAGTCACTAAATAGAGAAAATTAATCAAGATTAAGCAACCAAAATTAATACTAATTATAATTAAATGATGAAACAAAGTCTAATCCATTAACAAGTTCATAGCTACTCTAGGTTGCAAAATAAAACTAGCCAGACATGGCTTTAATCCAGACAACGCAGCAAATTAAATTCAGGTTCAGAGACATGGAGAATGATATAAATGGAATCAAACTTAAGACAAGGGAGATAACAACACCAAGAATAAGAACAAGAATCAGCAACAGCTTCTAAATTCTTTCTACTGTCTCTGTGTTTTTTTTCTTTTCTTCAGCCGTCGCGCACTGCTCTTTTTTCTCTGTTCTTCTGTGTTGCGACTCGGCTCCTCTCTTTTTTATTCCGTCTGTGTCTGCTTCTCTCCGTCAAACGTGTCTCCTTCCTCTCATTGCCCAGCCGCGTGTCTTCTCCTTTTTATTGATTAATTCCGCTTCCTTTTATTCATTGATGTCATGACTTTTCTCCCTTTTTCCCGTAGCCTTCTGTTTTCTTTTTCTTTTAGGTTTTCATTCCTTCTTTTTCAAACTGATCCATGGGTCCACACATTTGCCTTCTCCAATTCAGCCCAAACAGCTTTCTTTATTTTTTTCTTTTGCTGTCCAGCCCATTTACTTCTATCCAACCCAATTCTATTCAGCCCATGTGTGATCTGTGAGGCAAAAGCAATGGAAAGTCACATAATAATACTAATACTAATACATAATAATAATAGAAATAATTATTTATTTCTTCTTTTTCATTTTTTTCATTTTTTTCTTTCTTTTAAAACTTCTAATTACTATTATTTATCTCTTAAAGTCAAAAACTTTTATTTTAGATTGAAACCCCACAAATGATATGCCAACTTGATTTCTCTTAAAATCTTAAGAAAATCTCTTTAATTTAGTATTAATGACTTCCTAAATATATCAAAATATACTTCAAATCTATTAAGATTAGGAAGTCATCAGCACATATGGCTGGTGAGGGAGGATTAGCTGGAAGAGGAGGTGGTGCAGAATGTGGGAAACCTGGTGGTCTAAACTGTCTCAGATGGTAACTGCCAAAATTATGATTGTGTTGAAACTGGTTTCCTTGATTCTGGTAGCTCTGATTACCCTGATTCTAGTTCCAATGGAAATTAGGGTGGTTTCTCCGGTCAGGGTTGTAAGTATTAGAGAAGGCATTGTTCTATTGCTGGTATTGAGGCTTCCTTGGAAACACGCCAACTGCAGCTACTGAATGGTCCTAATAATTGGAATCTTGGAAGGTAGGGCAGGACTCAGTAGGATGATAAGGATCAGCACAATATCCACATGAGTAGCCCATATGAGGAGGGGAAGCATGTACTGTTTAGGTAACTGCCAACTGTCTAACCAGAGAATGCATTGTTCTATTGCTGGTATTGAGGCTTCCCTGGAAACACGCCAACTGCAGCTACTGAATGGTCCTGATAATTGGAATCTTGGAAGGTAGGGCAGGACTCAGTAGGATGATAAGGATCAGCACAATATCCACATGAGTAGCCCATCTGAGGAGGGGAAGCATGTACTGTTTGGGTAACTGCCACCTGTCTAACCAGAGAAGTCAAGTCATCAAGTCTATTTTCAAGTCTTTGTTGATCTGCAATCTGGGGTGTTTGAATCTGGTACACAAGGGTACTGTTTGCTCTAGTACCAAATTGTTGTGAGTTGACGGCCATGTATCTAGCTTCCTCAGGTGTCTTATTCTGTAAAGCCCCACCACTAGATGCATCAACCAGATTTCTATCATTAGGCAATAGACCCTCATAGAAGTATGTAATAAGAAGCTGCTCAGTAATCTGATGGTGTGGACAGCTTGCACACAACCTCTTGAACCTTTCCCAATACTCATGTAGGTTCTCCCCATTGACTTGTTTAATGCCAATGATTTCTTTCCGGATGGATGTGGCTCTTGAGGATGGAAAGAATTTCTCCAGAAATAGCTTGGCCATATCATTCCAGCATGCAATAGATCGAGGTTGAAGGTAGAACAACTAGTCCTTAGCTCCCCCTTCAAGTGAGAAAGGAAAAGCTCTCAGTTTGATATGCTCCTCATCAATTGCTTGTGGCTTCATTGTGCTACAGACCACATGAAACTCCTTCAAATGCTTATGAGGACATTCACCTGCAAGACCATGAAACTTGGGAAGCAAATGGATAAGACCAGATTTAAGTTTAAAGTTAGCACCAAGTTTAGGATATTAAATGCATAAAGGTTGATTGACTACTGCAGGTGCAGCCAATTCTTTCAAAGTTGAACGATTTTCTTGTTCTGCCATATTTTCAAAGTTAGCAAAAGTACTACTAAAATCAGTAAATTCAGAAGACTCAAGAGACACAGAATCAAATTCAGAATCTGAAACAGGATCCGTAGTTACTAATTGACTTAACCTCACGGTTCATCTAGCAGCTAGGATAGTTCTCTCTATTTCAGGATCTCTTTCTAATAGGTCATGTGGATCAGTAGTACTCCTGGTACTCATATAGCAGCATATGGCAAAATGGGAAACTCATAAAAGAGCCAAAACAGACTCACCAAACCACAAAAACAGTCACAAAACAGCAAATACACTAAGATGACACTAAAAGACTCAAAACGCAAAAACAGAAAACTACACTAGAAAATAACCAAAATAAATGCAGAAACACTATCAAATGATTTTTAAAATTTATGGGATCTGTACAGAAACACTCCTAGACCATTGGGGGACCTAAAAAAGCAATAAAAAAACTTAAAAATCTGAAAAAGTGGTCAAAACGATGGAATTTGGCTTAAAAATGAAGACCACATGGAAAAGCGATGTGCCTTGATATTTAGGTCGAAATCTATCAACCTGCCAAATTTCAGCTCAATCAGAGAAAATCGCAAAGTCTAGTAGAAATCCAAGGAACAATTTCAAAAATACCGGCTACGTCCTATTGAGAATAGAAAAACAGCAAAAACAGAGCCTAAACGATGGAATTTGGCGATTCTGAGTAGGACCTCACTCCATTAAAGGGGGTGATTATTGTTTAAAATGCCAATTTCCATGTGGAAAAGCCCTAGTTCAAGTCATCTGGGTGAGAAAATTTTTTTGCCCAGTCACCTGAACCACTAATCTACTCCTAATCTGTTACTAATTAAACCGATGCGAATTCCCCGGCAACAGTGCCAAATTTTGACAAGAGATTGCCGAACCCTTGCAAAATAACCAAGTTCAGTGAAAAGATTTGCAGTATAAGGAACCTGGATCTTTTCCCATGGAATTGCAGTAGGTTTTAATTGTAACAGAAGTAATGACAATAAATGATTGGGGCAGTTTTTCAAATTGCAATAAAACGAAATTAAAACAGAAACAGTAAATGATAACGAGATTAACCAAACTTAAAATGACTAACCCAAAACCAGGGATTCCAGAACCTTCATCAGATGAAATTAATTAAAACACTGAACTCGTGATCGATTTTTGGACAAACTGAAATCTCTGTGTTTGCCCAGAATTTCCCTCAACTGAACAATCGTCCAGAATATTTTCGAAACAATGGCGTGACACCGAACAATCGCACAGTAATCATTTAAACCCAGTTTGAAATATGTCCTTAGGATTAATCGATCTAGATTTTTTTTTTTATCAAAAACCCAATTCGAATCCAGAATCGAATCCGATAAAAGAAGACAGAAACGAGTTTAGATGTTACCGATCAAGCACGAGTCCTCTGGAATATGGAATCCCTAATGCGTGGGTTAATCAAAGAGGTTTAGCCAAGTATAGACGAGTAAAACAGTGAAGAACACGAAGAACAGATGAAGAACATTTCAAAGAATTTTAAAAGTTTATGTTTGATCTTCAAAAGTCTCAAAAACGAAAATACAATCTGTTTTTAGCCACCATCTGACCTAACTTAAAATAGCAAAACAAAATGGGGCTCCAAGTCATAAAATATCCAGCCCAAAAAGAAATAGACTAAAATAGCAAATGGGCCTTCACAAAATTCGGGCCCAAATAAAAATCCAGAAAAAAGTCTCTGACTTCGGCTCCAAGTTTGACCATCCTCTTGACTGAATTTGCCTTCCGAATCTGCATAACATTTGTAGCCCTTTGAATCATCTGAAATATGAAACAAAAACTAGGCAAATCCGATGTCTAGTTCAAAATTAATGGTTAAAACAGTGAAGCATATTAAATCTGGAATTTTCATCATGAAAATGAATTAAATCCAAATAAAAACCCAAAGCCCAAACAAGCATTAAAGCCCATTATTTATTAGCTAACAATCCTAAATTTATTACCCAAAAGATACAAAATAAGTGTGTAAAATATTCAATTATCATATGTGGAGTTGTAGTAGAAGACACAGACCATGTGTTGCGTAAATATGGTTATGCCCATGAGGTGTGGTACCACCTAGCAACTCCATCTCAGTTGCATGGCTTCTTTCAAATGGATTTTAGACACTGGTTCTCACAGAACCTCTCCTAGAACAAGTTATGTCTTAACGGTAACTTTAGGTGGGCTTGTGTTTTTGGATTAACATGTTGGAAGCTTTGGGACTCTAGGAACAAATCAATTTTCCAAAAGATAAATATACAACCAGTGAGCTGAGCCTGGGAAGTGAAATCTCTTGCTAAGTTTTTGGAGCAAGCCTTAGATCATGCTGGTGAGCTATTTAGAAGATGACCTTCACTCCATGAGAAATCTATCATCTGGGAAAAACCTATGCCGTTATCTGTCACTCTCAACAATGATGGTTCAAAGAAAATGACCTCAGTGGGGGCAAGGGCTGGTAACTTAATTCGGGATCATGAGGGAAGGTGGTTGGGTGGTTGTTGTTGAAACATTGGAATATGTACGTCCCTCCAAGCTGAATTATGGGCTCTTATGGATGGAATGGAGCTTGCATGGTCTCTCGGCTATAGATTGGTGATAGTGCAAATCGACATCCTGGTGGCTTTGAACCTGATCATGAAGATGGAAGCTGGCACCCACACTAATATTAGTTTTGTTAGGAAAATACATAGACTCATGTCCAGGGATTGGAGGATCACTCTCACTCATGTATATCGCGAGGCCAATCATTGTGCGGACTTCTTGGCGACATATGCATCGGAGCAGAATGTAGGCCTCCATGCCCTTGAGGTACCTCCGGATAGCATGTTAGCTATTCTTCATGAGGATGCTGATGGGCTTGGGCGCACTAGAGTTTGTTCAAGTAGCAGCTGATCAGTTTTGATTAGCTCCTTTTTCAACAAAAAAAAAAAAAAAGAGTCATATTGTAAATATGATTTATATTTGAATTGACATTGGTAGGAATGCCTTTATTTTTTTTCAAATTAAAACTTGTTTGGATGATTATTTAGAAAGAAAGTTCAAATGAAAAATGATTAGAAAATAAATGAATCTTATTAAAGAATACATATAGAATTTTTTCCCTAATTGATGTTATTTGTGTTTTTCCCATTATTTCTCAAACAAATCCTCAAACTTAAATTTTGTTGATGATTTAATATTTTCAATAGAATTTTTTTCCAACTTTTCCCTATTATTTCTCAAACAAATTGCCAAATATAAATTTTGTTTCAGAGGTTAATTCAATAACACTATTGAATATTATTTTACTTTTTTTAGCTTTTTAGGGATTAATTAAATATTAACTATGGAGATCAGTTGGGCTCGCTTGAAGTGGCTCTCATAATTAATTTTTATTTAATGTTTTAGGATATTTTTTCAAACGTAAAGTTATTTTATTGGCCTTTTACAATTTTTTTTTTAAATGAAAGTAAGAGGCACAATATGATATCCCCTCTTTTTTTCCATTCTTCTCTTCTCTCTCCACGACATGGTTGTGGTTTTTTTGAATAGCAACATGAAGTTGCTTTGGCTAGTACTGTAAGTTTGGTCCAAAAGTCAAATTGCACAACCACCTTCTCAAACATGTATAACTTGTCAAAAGTGGCTTTTTTTAGTGGAGAAATCAATTTGTGAGTACAAAACGTCATTCCAAACAGGCTCTGTCTTTTTTATGTACTTCATTTTATCTTTTTAATAAAATTGACTGTTAATTTTTTTTAAAAAAAATAGCTATATTTGTTGAGGAAAATAGTAAACTATACACAAATACATAATGATAAGTTCATATGTGTGTACGCTCATGGATGGGTTGAAGAGGCTAACCACATTAACTGCAGAAAGATTAGTCATTAGTATAGCCTACTTTTTAATATAACTATCTGAGTTAATTTGATTACTGTCAAGACCAATTGAGATTAGATCTCCCAAAAGTATTTTCTGCAACTCAATATATCATCCTTGATCAGCTAAAATTCCTGTCACTAAGACTAACATGTGCTGGTATAACATTCAGTAGTACTTTTTAACTTAATCGAATCTCAATGCTTATCCAATTTTGGGAGAGCGCTTGATGTTATATTGTAGACTGAAACTGAACGTAGATATTTAAAAGGGAGAATGCACAAAAAGGACCCCTGAAGCCTGAAGTGTGCATACATCAAAGAACATGATTATGTAATTGATCGCCTAATTTATTTGAAGTTTTGTTGAACTTCTCTAGCATTGAATTTTTTTCAACAAAAGATCATGTGATGTAGTTAAAAAATAGGAAATCTCACCTTTGCTGGCAGCCGCTCGATCAAAGCTCCAGCAACTTGAGAGTTATTCGAAAGGAGGTCACCTGAAGATCAATGACTACTTCACTTTGAGAAATAACAACTTTTATTATATGAAATGACAGCAAAACTTTAAATAATGACAATCATCAGTATTTTGAATTTTTAAATGTCATTGATAACAGATCATTCACTACTGCATATTAAGAAATGACAACTATAAGAAACAATCGTCATGCATGCTTGGTTTCAAATTATAAGAAACTTTTAATTTAGAGAATATTTTATTATCTTACTTCTTACTTTTCCATTTTGTCCTTATCTAATTACCCTTATTTAATGTTAATATAATAAATTTTTACAACCCAAAAAACCTATTACTTTTACCATATTTATTTTCTTATTCACTCTTTTCTACAATCCTCCTTATTAGAATACTTATTCCTTATCTTCTCATAAATAAGGGTATTTTTTTTAAAAAAAAAATGTTACAATATTAACGCACTTATTGTTTTCTTAACTGCCATTTTGAACCATGAGATTCAGTTAAACATTTCTTATAATAAGAAATGGAGAGAGTAACAATCTTAATTGTCATTCTCCCATAAATAGAAGTTGTCACTATTGAAGGTTTTGTTTTCATTTCGTATAGCTAAAGAAGTAAAGTACTTATTATGACCTTCATGAAACCATTGACACTTAATAATAGGCTAAGTTTTCAAAATAGTAGTTGTTATTGATTAAGGTTTAAAGAGGTGTTTTTCGGTGTGTGGTTAAGGTCATCGGATCTACTTAATCAAAGGAGCAGAAGTTTTATTCGGGACATTATGGGTCTTCTTCTTTCTAAGGTTGGGTTTTTTAGGTTCTTTACCCCAATATGGGGTGTCTGTACAGCTACTCTAATTGCAGCTAACGCTTATAAGGATGTGTGCCCTTCAGGTTGGGTTTTACAACCAACACTTCCTTTGTCGTCACTTCTAACCTTAGATATCGAGGAGACCGCTATTGCCTATGAGTTTTCTTCCACTCTTAAATATGTTATGTACTCTTTGCTGTTTTTGTATCTGGTTTATTTGGTTGTATTTGAGATTGTTTTGTTTGTATTTGTTTTCATCTATTGTATCAATCTCAAGTATTAATATATATTTAGTTTTCGATAAAAAAAAAAAAAGGTTTTGTTTAGTTTTCATTTCATACAGTTAAAGTTTTTATTTCTTAAAGTGAAATAGTTATTAATGCCATCATGACTACTGATATATAGAACTTTAAAATATTAGTTGCCACCACTTAAGATTTTCTTATAATTTCATATAATAAAAATTTTTACTTCTTAAAGTGTAACAATAATTGATCTTTTTTTTCACCTTATCAATAATTGATATTTTGGTTACCCCTTGTCAATAATTCTTTGTCGGTAGCATGCTGCTAGAGCTCCAGCCGTGCAGCCACAGGCACTTGGATCTCTGCCTATTACTACCTCCGATCTTAATTATAAAATAAAGTTGATTTTTTTTAAGAAATTAAATAAACTAAATAAGTTACTTAATCATTTCATATGTTGTGTATTCTTAGATTATATATTAGTTTAATAGTTAAACTAATTAGTTTGAAAATAAAAATAAAAATAAAAATACTATAAAGTAATTTAATTAGCTTTCTTAATCTGTCTAAAAAAGCCAACTATATCTTATAATTAGGACCAAAGGGAGTATTATTTTTATTTTTTAAATTGTGCAGAGAAGACTCCAAATCCCTAGGAATGTTGCAGAAATGAGGTTATTTAGTGGTCCTATTACATATACATATTTCATATCTCTTTTTGTGTCTCTCTGCCCTTAAATACATATGCATTTATGTTTAGAGTTAGAAAAAAGGATCGGCCCTTCATGGGTTCGGGCCTAAACAGCTAGGCCTCAGTCATACAACGCTAGCCTTTTTAAAACCTTGATATTACAGCGTTAACCTTTTTAAACCAGTTTTTAATTTTAAACAAAAAATCATGTGTACGACCTTTGCATCCTTTTCGGGCCTAAGTAGTCCGGATTGATGGGCTTAGCTAGCCCATTTTCGTAGCCCTATTTATATTATAATACTCAAATTAAAAATGGCTCAAAAAGCACCAAGTTTATTTCACTTTACATGCTTGATATTAGTTAAATTTCATCTTCTTATTTTAAAAGAATATAAAATAAAAATAATTTGTCAACTTGGAAAAAAAGTATGGTTTAAAATTAAACATATGAACTATTTAAATTAAATTTAGACATCTTGAATAAACTATAAACAGCATGAGATTAAGGACGATCCTTTAAAAATATTACCGCAAATATGGGGTCACAGTCTTCGCTATGTTATGAAAATGAAAAAAATAAACAAGAAATTGAAGATGAGTGAGATGGAAAAAACGAGAAAATAGCTGGTGTAGGCCCTCCTATGTATGTTTTTTCTACAAAATAATGGTGATGGCCGGTTTGTGAAAATTCTGCACAATCTCAGTAAAAGAAGTAATAATAATAATAATTTTTAGTCCTATTTTTTGACTCCATTTTCAAATCATGATCAAGTTTTCAATGTTAATCCAAGTTGCTGTCCACATAATTTTCTAGCCATGTCATCGTAGTTTGAATGAAATTTGCTGACTGTACCAAATTAGGTGTTAATGAAGTAATGAACAAATTAAAGGGGCAAGACTTTGAGAATATGAACCCAAAAAAGAAAGACTTCAAACCCTATGAGCACGTGAGCTCTTTTGCAACACTTTTCTAAACGAAGAGAAATGCCTCCAACTAAGGATACATGTGTATAATATTCAAAGAAAAGACAAATAAAATAAGAAAAAAAATCATAAAAAGTCTTTGGTAAAGAAATTAATTACCATAATAAGTCTTCTAAAATTGAATTATTACTAAAATCATACATGATAAATTACAAATTTCTTAATTTGACCTGTAAGATTGGATGAGAAATTTATCCATCTTATCGCAATCTACAATCCGTCCTTTAGGTAATAGGTTTCTCATTAATAATTTATATTTTAAAAAATAAGATAAAATATATATGAGATTTTTTTTTTCACCATAGCATGTGATAAACACACATGTAACAGTATAAAATGTATCAGCTTGAGTAGTATCTCAGGACATTTTGCTCATGAGTTATTTGGTGCTTCTTAAAATTAAACGAACTCTATCATTGCATAAGGCAAGGGCAAGTGATAGCAATGTTTTGAAATCTAGACCAGAAACCGGTGAACTGGTCCTGTCTGAGCATCAACCCAGTTCAATAATTTTTTTATTAAAATAAAATTGATTTTTTAAAAAATATTTTTTTAAAATTCATATTAATTATCTTGAAATCTTCAATTTTTCACCTGATGCCCTCGAGTTAACTCCTATTTGACCCGGGTTTGACCAACTGGTCATTTACCTAGTACCTCAACCGGTTAGTGGCTGATCCGAATTTCAAAACCTTGGATAATAATAGAAAAATACAACTAAAAGTCAGGAGAAGAGAGGGAAAAGACCTAGAGAATAAGATTGGTAGCATTTTAGTATCTAAACATTAGGCATGAAAATAGGCTAGGTTATGCTAGGTTTTGATTAAATAGGCTTGAGCCTGTAATAGAGGCTGAAAGACCTGAGCCTCAGCCTAAGCCTAAATGTAGGTTTTCTTTTAGGCTGAGGCTTGAGCCTTTATAATGCTTGGTTAAGTTTGAAACATTTTTAAAGGTTTCTTATAATGTAGGGTTTTAAAAAGATCTCATATTGTAGGCCTTTAAGTCCATGAATAGATTTTGTGCACTTTGATATAAGAATTAAAAAATAAATATTGTATTATTTATATAACATAAATATAATTACATTTATTTAATGTGTAAACAGGTCAGACTTAAAGGCTTACAGGCCAAACCTTAAAAAAATAAGCTTGACCTATTTACACATTTAGGCCTTTAAATAATCATTGGTCTGGTCTTTTTAACAAATAGACTAGGTCAGACCATACTCTTAATAGGCCAAGCTGCAAGCCGTACGGTAGGGTCTTGACCTATTCCTACCCGTACTAAACATGCATCATGCATATGCTTTTACCGGCAAAGAATACAGTGAAAATCATTGGATGACATAATGGTGATTAAAAACATATTAATAGCAATTAAAAAGACAGTTTCTATTATACCAAAAATAAATTAAAATAAATAAAAGGTGGTTTCTAAACATGGGAATGATGTTGTTTAATGCAATTCATTAAATCATTTTTTAAGGCCATTAAATTGTTAAATAATTAGATTTTGTTAAATCGTTAGCCAACAATTGAGTCTTCTACTCAACCCTTTCACAATTTCAAAATGTTAGTGTGTATTCATATGGTCTTATTTATAAAATATTTTCAGCATATTTTTCATATATCAAGAAAAACCTTAAATTTATTAAAGTAGTCTTAAAAGTTAAAAAAATTTCCAACTTTAAATAATAAAATTATACATTTCTATAAAAAAATTTAATAAAACATTTTATAAATAAAACTAAAAAATATACCCTCTCTACCATTTATAAATAGGATAAGAGGACTATACATCAATTGGATTTCACATTAGCCAAGGTCTAAGCTGGCCGCTTCCCAACGCAACATTTCCCACCTGCTCTTTAATCTTCGTTTTTCATAATTTTATATTGTCATTTTAACCACATTTCTAAAAGTTTAATGTTTCATGCTAATAATTTTTTTAAGAAAATTCAACTTTGAGTCTTAATTTTTTTAGAGTTTTAGGCATCACCATAAATATAAATATAATTTATAATCTATCATATTCTTAGCTAGCTGTCTATTATTATTATTATTATTATTATTTGGCCGGACTAGTTATCTATCTAGATATTAATAAATAAAAGGAAAAATATTATATGTGATGAAACAATCCAGTGCCATCCTGCCGGGTTTTGATATCTGCCGTCATAGGTAACAAAATGAATTAATGTTCGTTAAGGAAATTCGACATCTTTCACTATTTTAATGTTTGCTTGCTGTGTTTTCAAATCTTTTGAAAAGCCATATTTTGGTTTAAAAAATATTTTTAAAAAAACCATGAAGAAAAAAACAAAAAAAGTTCACACTTGACCCATGCAACTTGTTTTTAATTTCTTAGGAATAAAGCAAGGTTTTGCTTTTGCCAATCAAAGATGAGTTGTGGATAAAGGAGGCCTTTCCAACTAATTTAATACTTTCTTTCTTAAGCTCAATGACGCCAAGGATTTTTTTTTAAAAAAAAAATCCTTTCAAACAAAGATAAAATTATACTACTATTATAAGATATATAAAAAATCTACTCCCTCTTCTTTTAGTATTACAACTCCCTGCACAACCTTGCATATAAATTCTTTAATTAATGAAGAACATGACTTTACCAAAAAATACATCTCTTCATTTTAAAATATTCACCAACAATCCCCCACCAATTTAAAATGATCACAAACTTTTATCACTTCAAAAATATCATGTTGTCAGTAAAGGTATCTCGAAGATTTGAACCTTTACCTAAGTAACACACGGTTTCACCCATCCAAAATAATATGATAAACTAAGCTTTGAACCAATTGTCTCATATGGTCACATATGCATGATTTATGAATGGGACCTCAAGTCATTGTATGCTACTTTAAATGACACGTTTACTCGTGGCAGTGTGTCTATATATATCCCTTTCACAAAAGCTTTTTAGAGTCAAGTCCTTGGACTCTTAGAAGTGGTCGCACTTCACTCTCATATAGGCAAACTCCGTTAAGCATTACTATGGTAAATGCTCTAGCAAATATATGCTTTCATGTCCATTAAGAGCTAAATTAGGCTCAACCTACCCCTTTTAGTCTCATGGTTACTTTTCAAGCTTGAGGTGTATTAAAAAGGTCCACTATTTTCAATCTCTTGATAGCGTACTTTCACCATTGAACTCAAAACTCAAGACTTGATATAATGGTAAAATGTGAGTTGGGTTTTCACTAATGGTGATCAAAGTTTGTAAGGCTTCAATCCCATCCCTTTTAATGTTTTTAACATCAAGTCCCTTATTAGACCTTTTGTCAAAGGATCTACAAGATTTGATTCATATGTTATATCACTAATGAAAATTACTCCATTAAAAATCAAATCTTTCATATAGTTGTCTTAAATCAATATGTCGCGACTTTCTATGATAAACTTTGATATAAACTCTTACAAGAGTAAACTAACTATAACAGTGGATATATATTAGTGCCAACTTCATACTAGAGTCAAACAAATGAAGAACCATAAAAATAGTCAAAATCATAAGCATGCCAACAAACAACTCATGATTCATTTTTTATTATGAAAATAACCATAGTCAAACATGTAAATAGAATTTATAATTCTATCATTCCCTCTTTTTGCCAAGATCTTATGAAACTATTTTTCCTCCACCACATGTACATTCTCATGAATATTGGTACCTTTTGTATCATAGATCATTAACCATAAATGCCCTTCTATGAAAATAATTTCACAATTGCTCAAGAGAGCTAGATTTACTATTTATGTTCAAGACTTGCTAAGCCTTTCTATGAAGGAGGAAGCGTTATCTTATGATTGATGATACAAAATAAATTCATCTCCATGCATGCTAAGATGTTTGAAACTATTCAAACCATTTTCAATTCATGCATTTATTCTATAACACATTTCATCAATCATTCCACTTAAAATGAGAACACAACAAGATAATTATCAACTCATCAATGATCATATGTTAGATTTATGAATCCTTATAAACTAACCTAATTTAAATAACTATGATTATTTAAAATAACCCTTCCATGAAAAGTCACACCATTATAGTATGTAGGGTCTTCTTGAAAAATTAACATAATCTTTTACTAAATAGTGCTTACCACACATTTGCTTAGGTGTCTAAATAGACATAGCATTAGTAACTTTTAGTGTTATAACTTTCTATATAACTCTTCATATATATTTCTTAATTAATGAACATGATTTAGAAAAAAACACATATTTTTATTTTAAAATATCCCAACAAAATTTTGATAACAGTAGTCACTCTACACCACATGTCAAGCGAAGTGAATTGACACACCAAAGTCTGGCTCGACACGGCAAAGGCATGGACTTGATATTAAAACTGTTTTTTCTATGAATGGTCCTTCGATGGAGTGTAGAGACTTGCTTTTGGATGTTTGTCATAAGCGCAATAGATCGATTCTTTGCACGTATACGTGGCCTTTGCGTTAAAATTTTTCTGAGAGTTGGGCAATTTGTTGAATTTGGTTTTTAATACTGATAAATACTAGTAGTACGTTTGTCATAATATTTTTTTTTTATTTTCATAAAATATTTGTTGATTGATCCAGAAATAGAATAGTTTTCTAGGTGGATTAATTTAGCAACATAAAGTATTATATAATTCATGTAATAATATATTTTTTTATATGTCTAACATCTTAAAGTTATTATTACAAAAATATTTTAGAGTCCTACATTGTCATTTAAAAGACTTTTCAAAAATTAGTATCTATGTTAAAATTATTCTAAAAAATATTTTATGAGATAATTTTTTTTAAAAAAAATATTTAGGAATAAAATTTTGTTATAAAATATTTTAAGGTGTGTGTATGGTAGTTAAAATCTCGATTTATTATTGTGATTTGACGTTTTTACAATTTTTTTATTAAAACAATTTTACTAATTTCTCAAACATTTTTATATTTTTATGATTTTTTTATCTTACGATTTTACATTTTATTAGTTTTTACTCTTTTTCTGATTTTACATAAAATTTTGATTGTAACCACCTTTTATGTGTGTATAGAATGTTAGGTGAACAACAAATTTCTTTAATATATTTGGTTACTGACGCATCTAAAAAATACTTCCACATTACGTTTTTGTTGTTATTATTATTATTATTATTATTATTAACAAGAAAAAGGGAACCTTTCTTGTTTCCCAGCTGCAGTTCCGTACTAACCCAACCCAAGGTCGATGAATGATGATGACTGCATCGTCATGCACGCACGCTTCTGCTTCGCTTCCTTCCAAGAAATATCCCATAACAAAGACGCCTCACTTTTTCCCTTCCTAACGTTAGTGGTGGGGCCCACTCCCACCGCCCGTCATTTCACATTTCTCATCGCAGCTTCTTCCACGTCATCATACCAACTCCCCCGGCAATAATTCCCATTTTTTAAATACAGAAAATTGCTGTAAAAACTTCATTCCAAAATTTATGATCCTTGGACACAACTATTTTTATTATTGTGCAATAATTTTAAATTATGTATAAGTTAGAGGTAATAAAGTTGTCATTAAATTTAAATAATTTTTTAATATTATTTTAATTAATTACACTAAATTCTAATATTATATTAATTATTACTTTCATTCACTATCCTTATTAATTATAGGTACTCCCTCTGGTCCTTATTATAAGGCACCAACTAGCAAATTTATTTGGTCCTTTTTATAAAGCACTTGCTTGTTCCCAATGAACATTAATTATCTTTTTCCATGTATGCCCCTAGTTAATAAAGGTAATGGATGATAGTAATAATTAATAGAATATTAGAATTTAGTGTAATTAGTAGGGGTAATATTGGAAATTACTTAAATTCTAGGACAACTTTATTTACTTTAACTGTTTTTATTGATATGTGAGAATTGTTAGTTGGTGCCTTATAATAAGGACCAGAGGGAGTATATATGAAAGAAAAAGGCAATTAATATTTATTGGAAATAATCAAATACTTTATTAAAAAAAAATTAAACACCCCTATTAGTTGGACGCTTATAATAAATAAGTTAGGGAGTTTATATACTGCCGAAGAAAAGTTTCACTAAAGATTTTAAGCAAAATTTAGACATTTTTTAAATAATAAATTTTATAATTGAGGATTTTCTTTTTTTTAAAAAAAAAATTTCCTTCTGAATATTTATTTGATTTCAATTGAAAGGATTTCATATAGAATAGTTGGTTGGCCAACCATAAACCAATAAATAGATAAATATATGAATAAATAATCAAATAATTCGCGCACCATATTTCCTCATAATGAATGAATACAGTTGTCCAATACCAGATACCATGAATGCTACTTTCTATAATATACAGAATATAAATTATTTTTCCTCAAAGCATAGAAATTATTTGATGAATACTCAATATGCATATTTCCATTGATAATGAATACAATTTTCAAAACTTACACTCACTCCAATTTTTAACATCTTTTAAAATATTTTGTTAAATATTCTAAATTACATTTCGATTAATTAAATTGTTACTACAAATATTTAAGATGATTTACTTGGCTTTATAATCTAAAGTAAAATACTCTAACCTTCATTACATTTTGTCTTAATTACATGGACCTCCCATCTATTTTAAGAATATATACTTAAGTCCAAACCTTTAATTATATTAAGGTTTTTATTTTGTAATTAAAATTAGTATTAAAATCAATTTTATTTATTGATTTACCCTTCATCATTACTAATTCCCTAATTTTGGTAAAAATTTTCAAGCAATTTAATTAAGGGAGAATTCCATATAAATCCCTCTTTAATTTCAAAAACCTCTAAATGTCATGTGAATTTGTAAAAAGACTAAAAGGACATGTAGACTTTTCTAGGTTTTCCAAATTTGAGTGATTTTAACTTTTTGCCCTTAGTTTTTAAATAAATTAAAAAAAGAAATACGCCCCTCGCGGACGAGCTATCGCCGCGGCTTCCGACCACCGGGCTCCTGCCGTTGACCGACGGACTCCAGCCACCGCCGACGGCGGTATGGCTCTGACGAGTTTTTTTTTTCTTTTTCTTTTTTTTTTTGTGGGAGGAGGTTTGTTGAAAAAGATTTAAGGAAAGTGAAGGGGGTGAGATTCGAACCCACCTCCTCCTAGTGGAAATTTAGTATATATGTGCATTAATAAATATATATTACTTAATTACGTAGAGTTTAAAAAAATTTCAACTTTCTAATAATTTTTAATGTACTTATGCATTAACTAATTATCAACTATTATTTATTTCTTATTATTTTTCATATTTAATATTTAGTAATATTTTTTGCTAATGATTTTACTTATGACTTATTTAAATAATATATTTTTAGTAATATATTATTAGAAAGTTGAAATTTAACTAAATATTACTAAAAATATATTATTTAAATAAGTCATAATTAAAATCATTAGCAAAAAATATTACTAAATATGAAAGATAATAAGAAATAAATATTAACTAATAATTAGTTAATACATAAGTACATTAAAAATTATTAGAAAGTTCAAAATTTTTAAACTCTACGTAAATAAGTAATATATATTTATTAATATATATATATATATATATATATATATATATATATATATATATATATATATTAAAGAAACTGAGAGGGGTTGGGTTCGAATCCCACCCCCTTCACTTTCCTTAAATCTTTTTCAACAAACCTCCTCCCACAAAAAAAAAAAAAAATCGCCAGAGCCGGAGTCCATCGGTCGATGCCGGAGTCTGGCAGTCGGCGGTAGGAGCCCAATGGAGGTGGTTAGAGCCCGGCGGTCGGCGGTCGAAGTCTGGCGGCCGCCGTGGTGGCCTTCCAGTGAGAGGCAAATTTCTTTTTTTAATTTATTTAAAAACTAAGGGTAAAATAGTAAAATCACCCGAATTTACAAAACCCAAAAAAGTCTACATGTCCTTTCAGTCTTTTTACAAATTCATATGACGTTTGGGGGTTTTTGAAATTGAAGAGGGATTTATATGAATTTTTCCCTTTAATTAAAAATTTTTATTCCTTAACTTATTTTTGAAAATAATTATATGTTATTTTTTTAATATTGTGCTAAGGTCATAATTAATTAATTAATGCAGACATAAAAGACTTAATTAAAATATGATTAATTCTTTTAATTGATTCACACTTAAATAAGCGTGGTTATAAATATTTGTGCAAAAAATGTATTTAGAAATTAAGATTTTAAATAAATCTAAGTTATATAATATATCATTTTTAATAACATATGGTGATTAAATTTTTTTTCATGTATTTTAAATTATGGTATCATTACAAAGAAAAAAAAAGAAAAGAAACTTCAATAAATATAATAAATATAATGTATTTTCATATATTAAATATAATTTTAAATTAAATTATGTATTTTCATATATTTTTAGTCATTTAAAATAATACTCAATAAATAAACTTCAATAAATATAATAAAATTTTAAATAAAAACTAAAAAAAGTTTATAATGTATTGGAAATTGTGAACATATATGTATAATAATAATTTTTTTTTGGATAAAAGTTATTTTTAGGTAAATATAAATGTTTATTAATTTATTAAAAGAGGGTTATTTTGGTTTAAAAAAATGTTTAATAGTCAAACTTACCGATCGACTAATAGTTGTGTGGATGGAAATAAAATCTTAAATATGTAAGAGAGGTTTCAATACCATGCATTTTAATTTCAATGAAGGTTTACATATGTTTTCATAATAGAGGAGATGCTTGTGTAATTTAGGTGAAATAGAAGGGTAGTTAATGTATTTTACTCTATAATCTAATTATCTACTACCATTTATTATATTCTTTTGAGTAAAATACATCAACTACCCTCTATTTTGAGTAAAATACTTTTAGACGACGATTGACATGACAGAGACGGAAATAAAGATCATAGAGAATTGAATGGAAGATCTACAAAATCCCGCAAAATTAAAGAAAGAATCAATCAACCAAATCTAAGGAATCAACCTAATATAATTGGAAAGCCCAGCTCACTGGACGTATGGTGGGAAGATCCTCATTATAAAAGGAAAATACTGCTGAACCAAAAAGAGGAGTCAAGAATTAGTAGCTAGCACAATAGCACGACGCAACTCACTTGGGTAGAATCTGATTCATATAGAACATATTAGAACTATGTTGCGAGTTGTAGAGAGACCATTTGTAACAGAAGAGAAGCAAAATCAAAGAAGACGCAGTGGCATTGTGTGATAGACGTCCCCTGTGCCATCGAACTTTTTGACAATCTTCCTATTTTAGTTCTTCTTTCCTACTTCCTACGGAGAATCTTTTATTTGGTTCAATTGTATTTCCCTCGTCACCCATTAACTAAATTTCATTATATGAGCGAGGATAGATTCTTAAGTTGTAGTATGAATCTAGATTGTTAGTTTTAATTCAATAAATTCAATTTTCTTAATTATGATATTAATGTTTTCTCCGTTAGTTGGCCACTAATAGGCGAGAGTAGAGGCTTTAGCTTACTGAAAAGAAGTTAAGGTTAGACCTTTGTTAAGAATTGTGTGCTAGGCGAGCTTGTGCAGGGTTTGATCTAAATTGTAAGCTATATGAATGGGTTTACCTCACATCGCCAATACATTTAAGTTAAACTAACATTCTAAGCCTGAAAATCACCATAGAAATATGGCAGAAGTAGAGTAAGGGATGTATTTATAGGACTATGGAAGTAGGGGTGAGCAAATCAACACCAAAACCGAGAACCGAACCGAAGCTTATTCGGTTTTTTCGGTTCGGTTTTCGGTTTCGGTTCGGTTTTTAAAATTGCCTTATTTCGGTTTTCGGTTTCAGTGCGGTTTTTAGGTAATTATTTCGGTTAAAACCGAAAACCGAATTGTATGAGTGAAACGACGTCGTTTTGCTTCAGAATACCCAATCTATGTTAGACCCAAACCCAAGCTAGTCCTACCCAAGCCCAATTACCCAAATGGCCTAACCCTGAAAAAATCCCTAATCTTCGAACAAAAAAAAAAAATCCCTGATCCACTTCTTCTTTCTGCTCGAAAGTCGAAACCTGATCCCTAATTCCCTACATTCAGACTCAGTCTCTCATTCTCATCTTCTCAATCTCTCATTCTCAGTCTCAGTCTCAGTCTCTCAAACTCTCAAACCCTCGGCCTTCGCCCCCTCGACCTCGACGGAAAAACTCACCCACACCTTCAAGGCTTCAAGCATCCCTTTGGTTTAGAGTCTTCGAGAATTGAGAGTGTTCGACGAGAGACGACAGTTCGCCGGCTTTGCTAGTCACTACTCACGGACTCACGGCCTCAAGAGTTAGCTTCCAACTTCCAAGTCACAGATCTAGGCTTCGCTAGTCACAGTTATAGATCTGGTGAGTGCTTACTTCGATACTTGGATTTATGATTTTATCTACTTCAATTTGATAATATCTCTGGTGAGTAGTTAATTGGATCTGGTCTGGAACTTAGGATTATTGGGCATTTAAGGCATCCAGTGGGATCAGCCTCTTATTGTTATGACTTATGTGCTCCGACTTCGAGAATCTTTGAACGGGATGTTGTCTGTCTCTGCATCTTTTTGTTCTAGAATTAAATAGCCATACAGACCAATAGTTTCCTACATTTTGAATCTGATTTCAATCTCTTGTTAGATTCTCATTCTTGTCAATTCAAAGATGTTTAATGATGAAGTTAATTGTACAAGGAGTTGATTAAAAGTCTGGTCCCTGTTCACTTGTTAAAACTAAAATAAATTTGATATCTTCACCTCTTTTCTCTTAACTTGTGTACTGGAAAACATGAAGGGGAATCGCTTATCAGTTTAGTTGCGTTTGTGTAAATTAAAATAAAAAACGCGAATTCTGTTTTTATGGAATGAATTGTGTAACTTAAAAAAAATCTGTGTGTGTGTATTCAAAATATAAAATTTGCAATCTGCGTTATTTATAAGATGTGAATGATATGAACTCCATAAACCTTGGTATAGTGCATGGAAAATGCTACTTAAAAGAAAAATGGACTTAAAACATCTGTTTCCATTGAATTTGAATCACCCTTGTATTGTGTGGTGGTACCACCACGAGAAATGAAGTGCTTAGGAAAATGAAATCATGGTTCATTGTCAAGTTGAAAATGATTTGATGCATTATTATTAAGAGAAGTAGACCCCCAAATTGAAAGCAGCCTATATAGTATTCTAAGGTGTCACAGTGCTCCAAGATTGCAAGCATTAATAAGGAGATTGCTCTATTTTCTATTTTAGATTATCTTATCTCTCATTTGTAGCTTATAGCTTTTATCCAATTATATTACACTTACCAATTATGAGTTCTAGTAGTATATATATTCAACTTGGATTTCTTTTTTCAGTTTCTCTTTTCAAGATTACAATTTTTTGTTTTAACTTGAAATAATTATTCATCTCTAGGTGAAATTATGGGTAACCAAGCTGCTTCTCTACCAACTACTGGGGATAGTGCAAGTGCAAGTTTGACCAATAAGCCTTCAGCTTCACCAGTTGCAGCTGGGAAGAGGAAAGCTATGAAGCAAATATCCAAAGTGTGGGACTACTTCACCAAATTTGTAATGAGAATGGTGAGATAAAAGGTAAGTGTAATTACTGTGCAAGTGTTCTTGCTTGTGATTTAAGATCTAATGGAACCACTGCCCTAAATAATCATTTTGCAAATGTTTGTAAGAAGAAGCCCCCTCCTGAAGAACTTAAACAAAGTCATTTAAGCTTTAATGCTGAAGCTGATAAATTCAACCTTGTCAATTGGAAATTTGAACAAGATGGAATTAGGAAAGCCTTGGCATCTATGCTAATTATTAATGAACTGCCTTATAAGTTTGTTGAAGGTGTTGGGTTTAGGAATTTTATGTTGTATGCCCAACCCAAATTTAAAATTCCATCAAGATGGACAATTGCTCGTGATTGTTTTAATTTTTATATTGACGAGAAAATGAGATTTAAAGATTATTTGGAACAAAAAAAACAAAGGGTTTGTCTTACTACTGACACTTGGACATCTATCCAAATAATTAATTACATGTGTATACTGCCCACTTTATAGATGACACATGGTCAATGAAAAAAAGGGTTTTGAATTTCATTCCTATATCTAGTCACAAGAGGAGGGACATTGGAATTGAAGTTGAGAAGTGTTTGCTTGAATGGGGTATTGAAAGGGTGCTCACAATTACTGTTGATAATGCTAGTTCTAATGATGTATCGATTGAATATTTGGAAGGCAAAATTATAAGGTGGGGGCATTCAATTATGAAATGTCAGCATTTGCATATGAGATGAGTGGCACACATAATCAATTTGATTGTCAGTGATGGGCTAAAAGAAGTAGGACAATCAATTAAAAAAGTTAGAGAGGTTGTTCGCTTTATTAGGCAGTCACCATTTAGAATGAGAAAATTTAAAGAGAGCTGTGTTGATGAGAAAATTTAGAGCAAGCAAATGTTATGCTTGGGCGTCCCTACTAGGTGGAATTCTACCTATTTGATGTTAGAGACAGCTCAAAAATTTGAGGCAGCCTTCAAGAGGTATGAGGACAAAGATCCATACTTTCATTTTGATCTTGAAGAAGGGGTGCCTGAAAAGGAAGATTGGAAGAATGTTAGGAGGATGACGATGGTGTTGAGTCATTTTTATGATTTGACTAATCGAATTTCTGGATCTTTGTATGTCACTTCCAATAACTTCTTCCGTGAAATTTACATGGTTTATCGTTTCTTGAATGAGTGGACAAAAAGTGATTGCTTGGAGTTATCTAATGTGGCAAGTAGAATGAAGGAGAAATATGACAAGTATTGGGGAGATCCTATGAAGATCAATAAACTTCTTTATATTGCCACTGTTCTTGACCCCCGATATAAGCTAGATTGGGTGCAATTTGCTCTTTGTAAGATTCACACACGTGCTGTTGGGGAACATTTGGGGGTGCATATTAAAGATGTCTTGATTTCTTTATATAATGAATACAATCAAGTTATTTCTCCTTCAGCCCAGGCCCAGCTTGAAATGGCACCATCAAATGACATAGAACTTCTTGATGATGATGACCCTAGTCTAAAAGTTAGAAAATTGCTTGATATTGAGGAGCAAGTATTCATGGATGAGCATCTTGGTGGAAGGACTAGTAGAACAGAAGTGGATAGATATTTCAATGAAGAAATTGAGCCTAGAAAAGATGATTTTGATATATTAAGTTGGTGGAGAGTGAATAGTCATAGATTCCCTATTCTTTCTCAAATAGCAAGAGATGTGTTGACTATCCCAATTTCTACTGTTGCTTCTGAGTCTACCTTTAGCATTGGAGGAAGAGTTCTAGATTCATTTAGGAGCTCTTTAACACCCAAAGCTGTACAATCACTAATTTGTGCTCAAGATTGGGTTAGGCATTCACTTAACTTTGTTGCAGAAGTAGGAGATGATGATTTTCAACAAATGGAATTTGGTAATACTTTTTACATCTATTTTCTATTTTTATTAGAATAATATTTATTATGATCTTTCAAGGGGCTTCTAATTTTGTTGTTTTATTAGATTTTCAAAAAATTGCATTGGAGACAACGATTGACATATTGTAGATGCAATACAAATGTCTTTGTAAGTAATTTTTCATTATCTTTGTATTTTGTTAATATTTATTAGATTATGTATTTTCTTTTTATTTGATTTAGGGTTATTTCATTGTGCAGGGTGTACTCGGCTGGCTTTTTATTTTCTGTTTGCTTTAGTTTATTTGTATTATGGTGAAGTCATACTATCTGGTTGTTTTTTAGCTGATTTGTCTTAGACTTGTGAAATTTGAAGCCATTCTTGTATTTGTATTATGCTGTATTGTTGTTCATAGCTTCTTATCTTTGTATTATGTTGTGAAATTTGAAGTCATACTGATTGCTTTAGTTATATTTGATTCATGTCATGTGTTCTTGTAGGAGGTGTTTTCATGTGATTTGTTGGGATTAATTTCCCCATAGTTGTAGTATCTTGTAATAGTCTTTATTCATCAGTATAAAAAAAAGATATGAAAGAAAAAGATATGAATATGCTTTGTTTAAACCCACAAAAAAAAAAAATCTGTTCAAGCTTCATATTTGTATTGTGGGCGTTCTAACTTCTGATTGCTTCAGTGGTTTAAACAAAAAAAAAAATTCTGAAGGCCCAAAAAAAGCCCAAAAACCGAAATTATTTCACAATCGAACCAAAATATTTCGGTTATTTAGGTTCGGTTATTCAGTTTTGGTTCGGTGGTAGAAATTGGAGTATTTCGGTTTTTACCGAAAAACTGCACCGAACACCGAATGCACAGCCCTATATGGAAGCTTCTGTATAAATTAGTGGTAGGTTAACTGAATAACAATGCGATAGGCAGTTTGCTGTAGCATTGCAAAAGCTACGCAACAGATTCTTATAACAATGTGATAGATACAATCTGGGGGATTAATGCGACTTAAGATGAAGTCCAAGCTTTGCATGTTTTAAATATTGTAAGAGGAGTTGAATCACCAAGAAGGGGGTGAATTGGAGATTCTGAAAAAATTTTGCGATTTCCCTTCTTATAGTGATTGATCGAATGAAATTAGAGAGTAGAGAAGAATAGCAACACACAACAGTTTATACTGGTTCGGCCCAACTCCTTGGCCTACGTCCAGTCCTCAGGCGCCCTGAGCTTTTCACTAGAATCACTTGATTACACACTCTGTAACCCTAAAGCAATTCTCTCTCTATAACTTGCTCCCCTTTACAAGTTGTAATCAATGATTTCCCAAATCTCCAAGTCCCCCGACTTGAGATATCTTACAATCAATCAGATCCACTTGATAAAAACTCTCTTACAGAGCAGATAAATGATCATTGAAGCTCTATGGTGTCAACTGACACTCTGTACAAGAAAGCACTCAAATAAATGAATAAAGTTAATACAATTTGTTTTTCAGCTCAGTGTTCTAGTAGAGACTTGAATGCAACTCTATTTATACTTAGAGAGACATTAATAGCCGTTGCTTGCATTCATTTGACCGTTGGAGAAGTTTCCCTTCAGTTAGAAGCAGTTTGGTCCTTTCTCTCTCTACACTTGTTAGGATAGAGAGTGACTTCTAGTTGTTTATATCCGTTGGGATTGTCAGTCCTCACTTAAATGAATGTCTCTTTATCTTTTTTCCACGGTGGAAGGCTTGGTAGTTGAGATTACAGCAAGTTTGGTAATGTGCATTTAATGCTTCTGATAAGACTTTGCTTTTTGTGTTAACAACACCTTTAATCTCTTTGAATCATTTGTAATTAGGCTGAAATACACTAGCAAACACATTAAACATATCCGGTAATGATGACGGTTAAGAATATAAATCATTCAGATCATTCCACAAGCATTACACAAATTTCACAAATTTGAATTCTCAGAAGGCGCAAACAATACTCGAGTTTGTGCATCAATACTCGAGTTTGTCATTATGCACTTAAACCAAAACTCCAGTTTCTGAGTCTATACTCAAGTGTTCTCCTTCTAGAGACGAGACTCGCGATTTGAACTTTGGTGTTCTTGATGAACTTAACCCAATACTCGAGTATTCTTCCAATACTCGAGTTTTGGACTCTTGATGAATAAATGTCCAAACCATCAAAACTGGAGTTTCCTCTCTATACTGGAGTATTGAAGGCTTAAAAAACTTGAATGCTCTCTGTATGGCTCAATACTCGAGTTTCAGTTTCAATACTCGAGTTTCCACCTTAGTTTTGAAAACTTTGAAAAATACTTGAGTAAGTGATAAACTGTGGTTCTCAATACCAAGGTTTATAAATAATTCAATTTTTAAAAACCTCTTTGCTTGACCCAATACTTGAGTATTCCAATGATACTCGAGTTTTCATAAATCATTTAAATTCTGGAGCCAAGTTGGAAAACTGTCTTTTCAAATTCCAAACCGTAGTTCTCAAAACCGTGGTTTTCCAAACTGAGGTTTTCTATTGTTAGCTTAAAACTGTTTGAAGAGTCATGTAGGCCGAAACTCGAGTTTTCATGTCAATACTTGAGTTTTCCTTAGTGTAAAACTTGTTATGCTCTCTATAACTCCCAATACTCAAGTATTCATTTGAATACTGTATTATTGACCTTAGTTAAGTGCATTGAGTTGTTCTTTGAAACTCAATACTCAAGTTTTGTTACCAATACTCGAGTATTGCCTCAATCTGCAAGTTTTCAACTTCTTGAGACAACTCTTCATTCTTGATTTCACAACTGATTGTTATCATCAAAACCCATAGAGAACTAACAAATATAATTTTCTCTACCATATTACCGATCACTTGTTTTATTTTGTTAATTATTAGTAGTAGTCAAATCAACTATCCAACTGTTATGATCGCGCAATTTTCTATCGATTACTGGCTGCATAATAGTATAACAGTCTCTACGAGATGCTACTCTACTCACTACTTTATTACTTGTTCAATTGGTTCACTTGCTACAAGAGGTTTCTGATCAACATAGGCCCCATCAAGTTTGAATTAGGATTTATGATATTAGATCCCCTAATTTCACTAGTGCAAACATCATTTTTTAAACCATTTAAAATCGATTTTTAGATCGGTTATAGATCCAGTCTCCATATAGTTGGTTTTAAAAGTCTATTATTTTTAAGATTGGTTGAGCAATCCAAATTTAAAAATAAACCTATAATAAGGCATGACTGCGAATTTAGGCTTCTTTTCTTTCAAATGGAAGAAGTGCATAAATTTAGCCACCAACATAACATCACTATTCTACACGGTGCTCCTATACTCTAGAGACTTTATGTAAAATGTATAACCATTGGTCACATATGAAATCCAACTTATGACATCAACCTCAAGACATTGTGCTAAACATTTTTTTGTATCGTAAAGAAATTCCTCACCCTGAACCTTTTGTTTGAATTAATTTGCAAAAGTTTTGTTATGCTTTATAATTAACCTTTATTTAGTCATTCGACTATTTTCTTTCCTAGCTTACAACTTCTTTATGTACATTTATGTTGTCTTGAACTTCATCAACATTATCTAAGATGTATAATTGACTTGTAGCAATTCATTAGGATCTATACTCTTTACTGAAATCTTGAGTCTGCCCGCTTTTTCATAGTGATGTTTAGGAAGTCCAACATATCTTGCTTTAGCCAAATAATGTTTAAAACATTCCATGGCTTCTTCAGAAATATATTTTTGAACAATAGATGCTTCAAGCTGGTTTGTGTTCTTCACATCCATTTTAGGAATTTTATAGTTCTTTCAGCTAGATACATTCATTGTAAATGAATAGGGCTACACAACTTTATCTCTCTAGATGTACCATGATGTCAAAAAATGTAAGAAGAAAAAATTCTTAAGCTGACACAATATAAGATATCATTCATTTTTCAATTCATCCAATTTTTCAATCTCAAAAACTTTATTACATTTAACATTAAAGAAGAAACAAAGTCTAATTAAAATGTGTTGAAGATCATATTTGACAATACCTCAAATAGCTATTAGGAGTAGCTATTGCATTAAGACATGTCAATCATGAAACTTTTGGCCTACTAATTTCAAGTTTTTCATCGACACAAGTTTCTTAAAATTTGAAGAATACATTGAGGAAACTTTTATATCATGTAAACACTCATAAAAACTTATTTTCTCTTTTTTAGACAATGCTTAAGAAGCTGGGGGACAACAAGTTCTCATACCATATGTTCTTGGATGTAAGTCTTTTCCTATTCTCATTCAAACCTAATCTTGCCTTCACACCATCCTTAGAACTACCTTGTATGTTGAGAAGTGTCTAACCAATACTATCACATAAATTTTTCTTTACATTCATGACATCAATACAGTGTTTTACATCAAAATTGCACTAATATGGAAGATCGAAGAATACAAATATCTTTTTCCATATTTTTTTAATTTCTACTCTTTGCAGTTGTACCAAAGATGACATTGGTATTTTTTCACCTTTTCATAAGCAATCAATGCCTCTAGAGCAACTTGATACTCTTGGCACAAAAAAAAAATCTTTAATCTATGATCTAGTCTAAGAAATCTTCTATGTCCTAGATAAACCGTCTTTCTTCCATGTTGAAGTTGATGGTAGCATATGCCTTCTTCATAAACTGAACATGTTTTATGGCCTTTCATACTATACCTTGAAAAGTTTCCATATATTGGGAAGTCATTTATAGTACAAAAGATCATAGCTCACATTTTTAAAACCTCTTTCTCGTTTGAGTAAAAAACAGTGACACATTTTTCCTACAATTCTTTCAAGTCTTCGATCAAGGGTTGTAGGTAAACATTAATGTTATTTTTGGGTTGTTTTAGTCTTAAAATCAACATAGACAAAACATCAATATCATTTATAGTACAGAAGATCATGACTCACATTTTTAAATCCTCCTTGTTTGAGTAAAAAATATCAATACCTTTTTCCCACAACTCTTTTAAGTCTTTGATCAAAGACTGTAGGTAAACATCAATGTTATTTCGAGTTGTTTTGGTCCTAAAATCAACATAGATAATATGGTGTTCTTTCCTTTAATGCATAAAAGAGGAGATAAGTTGTAAATAATCAAGAGAACATGCAATGAACTATGTATACTGCTACGGCTACTATAAAGATTCATGTCATTTGTGTTAATGTTAAGCCTAAGGTTCTTTGCCGAAGTTAGGAAATAATTGATCGATTTCCTTTTATTGAGAAAAATCAGTTGGATATCGAAGATTTCTATAAGAAATCCTCTTATTTGCATGCCAGCTCAAATTTCTTGCATCATTTTCATTAGCAAACAAGCGCTTGAACTTTGGTATGATTGGAAGATAGCACAAAGCTTTTGCAGAAGCCTTATTTGATTTGTACCTTGGGGTTTCACATATTGGACATTTTTTCTTCTCTTCAAATTCTTTTCTACACAATATGCAATCATTACAGCATACATGGATCTTCTTGTACTTCATCCTCAGTGGACACAATATTTTCTTAGCATCATAGTATCTATGCGGCAACACATTATCATTTGGAAGCTTGTCCTTAAAAGCCTCAAGCATTTTTGAAAAACTCTTATCAGTTCAACCAAGTCATGCTTTCAAGCTTACCAATTTCAATATTTTTTTCAACCATGTGTACTTTTACAGCCTCGGTACAATGGCTTCTTTACATCATTGCACACATTACCATATGCATGAGATTTCTCAAAAGACTCTTCTCCTAATCACGGATAATATCATTTGTCTTATCATCCATATCCATGTCATTATCCTCAAAGGTCACTTCCCCTTGTTGAGATGCACTTGGAATTTCTACTTCTTCACTATGTCATACTCATACTGTATAACTCTTATAAAACCATTCACAAATTAATTGTGTATATATATTTGCAGCACTTAGTCACCTATCTTTTAAACATTCTATATAAGTGCAATAAAACATCTCATTATCATTATCATTATTTCTTTTAGCAAATTCTGAAAATTCCCTCACCCCATTATCATATTCAATACTTGTTTACCTAGCTTTTATCCAATTGTGATCCGTATTCAAATTTCTATAGATGGAAAGATTTAAAAACACACATTCCCATGATATAAGGTACATTATTACATTGAAGCCACTACATGGAAAGAAAAAGCATAGATCAAACATATAAATACCAAATAGAGACCAAACTTATATGACTCCGAAAGGATGGGAATGCATAATTTAGAAGACAAAAGACAAAGACAACATACACATGGATTCAGAGATGGAGAAGTCAATCATAACTGAGGCTTACTATGCACCCGTTACTTATCAGAGAAGGGTCAAAGATGACTTGGAAACTTCTCTTCCAAAGCCATGTAATTTTTAAACCCTTTTTTTAAATTTTATGGAAGATGAAACATAGTACCTTTATTAACACTTGGTTTTTCATGGATTCATATCTTCTTGGCAAACATGCCCATAGCACTAACTACTCCTGGCACTAGACACCCTCATGGTACTCCACAACATAGGCACCACAACTTGACTATTCTTCAGCAACACTATGCCTTTTTTGATTGAGATGACAATGGAATTGTTTACCCTTGGGAAACTTACATGGGAAAGACTTTTTTGTTGTTTGTTAATAACCATTCTAATATTTCAAGTTTTTTATTTAATAAAGATTTAAAATTTATGTGTTGTATATGTATTAGGTAACATCGGCATATTACCCTTTTTTAGGTTAAAGTTTAATTTTTTTCCTTATCACACTATGTGACTTAAAGCTAAAAGAAGTTAATACACTCCCTCGTTTAAATTTATTAAGCCTAAGTGATATAGAAACTCCAAATAGACTAAACTTATATAACTTCAAAAATTAGGTGCATCAAGAACCCTAAACGTGATCATGTATAGAATCACTATATACTATATACACTATAGTACTATAATGAAAACGAGGCAAATATATTCTTGAAATCTAAATATTCATTACTAACAATGGAATCCACAATCACATTTCATCGATTACTAATTCAAACCTTTCAAAAAACCAGAAAGAAAAGAAGAAAAATAAGAAAGTGATATCAAACCAAAACACCTCTTCCTATAACTTGGTATATCACATTTGAGCTAAGAAAAAAGAAAGTGAGCTTACCATAACTAGCTTGTCGAGAGAGAAATGTGAAGCAACAATGAGGCAAAACAATAAACACTGGCGTCAATGTTAACGACAAAGAAACGAGCTACAAAACAAAAGCGGGGAGCAACGGATGAGTTCAGAAACACAACAGAGCAAAGATTATAATGACAGGAAGAGAAGTTCAGAGAGGAAAATTCAATTTTTGACACGGCAAAGAGATGATTCAGAGAATGAGTTTTAATTTTGGGAAAATCTTTTAGACTATTTATAATCAAAATAAGGTATTAAAAGTTCACCTTTTAAACCAGTTAGTTTGACATCCGATCTTAAAAGTAATAAATATATTATTTTTTCTTCCCCATCTTTTAGACTCATTATAAGAAACATATGGTCTAAAAAGTTTCATCTTTTATACTGATTAAAAAAGACAACCGATCTTAAAAGTAATAAATATATTATTTTTTTATTCCCTATCTTTTAGACTGGTTATAAATATATCTGGTTTAAAGAGTTTAACTTTTAAGACCGGTTTTCTACAAAATTGAATCAAAGCACTCCGACTTAAGGCAATCTCTTTCAATCGTGCGCCTCTTCTACTACTCTGTAAAGATAGGTTACTGGGCTTACTTTGAGATGTGTCAGGGTCGCTTTGATTCACACTAGTTAGTGTCAATGTTGTTAAACACTTGTTTCTACATGGACACGGAAGGCAGTGATAGAAACATAAATCGTAGAAACGACACGACACGTAAAGTTTCTACTTTCTACTACTCAAGGTCAAAGCTCAAATTATCTGTGTGTGTGTGGGTGGGTGGGAATGCAATTGTCTAGAGTGGAGCATGAGAGTAAGAGTCACAAATGATAGTGGTGGTGGACAAGGCACCAATTGTCTGCTACAAAATGCAAGTTTTTACGACAGGAGTAGAGTTCAAAGAAAGCAATTTCAATTTTTGGCACGCGCAAAGAGAGGATATAGTGAGCAAGCGATAATTTAGGGCTAATCTTGTAGACTTGTAATTGTTAACAATCGCTCTTAAAAATTTCATCTTTTAAATTGGTTAAACGAGATAACCGGTCTTAAAAGTAATTGAATTGTTTGGAAAACCGGTCTAAATAATATCTTTTAGACCTCATATTAAAATAACTAGTTTAAAAAGTTCTTTAAATTTATAAAAATGCCACCAATAATAGTTAGACCTGATCCTTTATAACTAGTCTAAATTTGGTGGTTTAAAAGCTTTTTTTTATATCAATGTTTGTTTTTTCCCCCTATTTTAAACATATTTTTTGGGATTTTCTCCTGTAAAGATGAGTATATATGAAAAAAAAAATTAATACCCTTTGGAACTATCAAAACGTTTTATAAAAAGGACTAAAGAAAAATATTTTTTAGAAGACTTCACATAAAAAGGATGGAATGTAGTATAAAGTATTTCTAATACATTTTGTCGAAACTGAGAAAAACTTTGAACCTTAATAATTTTTTCTTTACATTCTAATAATTTTTCAACTTTATAGAAGTGAGAGAGAATTGATAAATTCAAAAATAATATATTAAGAGAAAATTGCACATTTATATAATAAATCTAATGAGATGATTTATATTGGTACAATGTTAAAGATAAAATAATATTGGGTCAATGAACCAATTTATTTGAAAGTTTCTTTGGGTAACATATTTGCTCGACTCCAAATTGTTAAATAGAGCAATAATTACACTTGCCATAAAAATTATTAGCTACTAACGTTATTTTTTTAACTGTTAACGTAAGTTTTTACTTTTATTTCTTGTAAGTCAGTCTTTTGATAAGTAGGCCCTATAGTTGCAAGTTGCGAATTGCACTCCTTACCCCTCTCTCCTCACATTTAATGATACGTGAAATGCTCAACTTCATAGAATAACGAGCCGTCGTCTTCCCTTTATCATACGCAAAAGAACGGAGCAATCAAGTCCCACGTTGGATAATTTGTGTCTTGTCTGCTTCCAGTTCCAACCAGTCATCACTTTCCACATGTCCTTTTAGCGGTTCTTTGTCATTCTGCCCCCTCTCGAATCCTGCCTCCTATTTCCCAAGGCACCTTTCGCTCCCACACTCAGTCCTGTTCTTCTTCTTTTTCTTCTTCTTACCAAAGTCGAATCGAAGAAATATAACATAGCTCTATTGCAAATAGCTCAGAAGAAGATTGTTAACAACAACAATGGAACGGTATGAAATAATCAAAGATATTGGGTCTGGCAATTTCGGTGTCGCCAAGCTGGTCAGAGAGAAACGTACCGGCGAGTTCTTCGCGGTCAAGTTCATTGAGAGAGGTTCCAAGGTTGTTCCTTTCCTGTGTTTTTTTTATCTCATCTTTGCGTTTTATTACTCGGATTCTTCTTCTTCTTCTAATTACCTTCTTCCCCGCCATCCCTTTGATTCTGCAGATTGATGAGCATGTACAGAGAGAGATCACAAATCACAGATCCTTGAAACATCCTAACATCATTCGATTCAAGGAAGTAAGAAAGACCCATTTCTGATATCATTTAGTATTAAACTCATCAGAAACACAAGTTCATTATCAAATCCCCTTTTGATTGGATTATGGTAAGATTGATGGAATGGTTCTTCATTGCTCATCAGGTTTTGCTGACTCCAACTCATCTAGCTATAGTCATGGAATATGCTGCTGGGGGAGAGCTTTTTGAAAGAATATGTAATGCGGGAAGATTCTGTGAGGACGAGGTAGTTTAATTTTAGTTTATCATAATTATAATATGATAATTGATGGCACAAACCTTCAATCACTTTACTTGATAGTGCTTTTTCCAAACACCCCATTATATATATATTAATCGTCTGATTTCTCATCCGTAGGCAAGGTATGAAAAATGGCACACACTTATCATATATAGTTCCTGTTCTTAACAGTGCTCCACTAACTCTGGCCTTTGCTTTGTACATTTAAGCTATGAGTAAGGGGGCTCTGCTTGAGCTATCCCCTTTAGACTTGTATTGATAACAATCTCATTATGGTTTACTTTTTGCTCAATACAGGCAAGATACTTCTTTCAACAATTGATCTCTGGTGTGAGCTATTGTCATTCCATGGTAGTTCTCTTTGTTGCGATCACTATTCTTATGATTGTTGTGTAGAGAGTTAGTTAGGTGTGTTATTATTGAAAAATGATCCATTTGGTTCAGGAAATCTGTCACAGAGATCTCAAGCTGGAAAACACATTATTAGATGGAAGCCCAGCTCCAAGACTTAAGATATGTGACTTTGGTTACTCAAAGGCAAGGAATTAATATCCTAAGTCTTAGTTTAATTAAGTTTGATTCTGTCATCACAATCTTGTTTCTTTTTGCAGTCTTCTGTTCTGCACTCTCAGCCTAATTCTACCGTAGGAACACCTGCATATATTGCACCAGAAGTATTATCAAGAAAGGAATATGATGGCAAGGTAATTTTACATCAAATTTATCCTTCTTTTTCTGTTAATTTTTGGTTTTCGACAAACGTCTTATCCTACTAAATAGGGTTAGCTATATGAATTGCACGATGTCATTGTGCTCTATTAACAACCAAATTTTTTGGATAAATTGTTAGTTAAAAGATCTCACTTAATAACTTTATTTAATGCTTTCATCAGTCTTTTTTTACTCTTTTTAAAATACTTTAAATTACTTAATCTACCCTCCTCACTGGCACATTTAATTGCTTTTTTATAATGTGTCCAAACTACCTCAAACAATTTCTCTTTAATAAATGTCACTCCACCTCTTTCATGTATATATTTATTACCAATCTTATCTTTTATGTTAATTTTGATCCAAAAGGACAATTCTGATAAAACCTCCCCGTTGAAACATCAAACTTGGACTCGTGTGATAATTAGTGGACACCTAATAGTGTACTGATGAAGAAACACATTGTTTGTTTGTTTGGTCTTATCCTTTGAGAATAATTAGATTGCAGATGTTTGGTCTTGTGGGGTGACTTTATATGTGATGCTTGCTGGAGCTTATCCTTTTGAAGATCCGGAAGACCCAAGAAACTTCAGAAAAACACTTCAGGTAATGCGATTAATTAATTACTTGTACACTACAAAACACACCCTTTTTTAACAAATACTCTTTATCTTGATGATTATTATTATGAGTTTAGCCCTTTAGTAATTTTGTTGAACTTTCCAAGTTTATTATTCTTAATCATTCGTGTATTGATATTTTTTCATGTATTCATATAATTGAGGTTGCTCTGATCATATGTTTTGACAGCGAATCCTTAGCGTCCACTATTCCATTCCAGATTATGTTCGTGTTTCCCAAGAATGTAGACACCTTTTATCCAGAATATTTGTGGCCAGCCCTGAAAAGGTGAACATTAATCCAAACATTTATTCTCTGCACTTTTCTAAAAAAAAAAAAAAAATTACAATGCTTGCTGATATCATCCTTTGCACTTTTATTATGCTTAATGAAGACAGAGTAATCCATGCACTCTTTTTTGAAATATAATTTATTGATTTCGCCGAAAAAATATAATTTATTGATTTAAGACAATATATATATATATATATATATATATATATATATATATATATATATATATATTAGATTAAGACAGTTTATGAATCCCCTTTTCGTTGGAAAGGATTTAGGGATAATGCCGTATAAATCCCTTTTGAATTTCTAAAACCCCCAAAGTCATGTGAATTTGTAAAAAGACTGAAAGGATATGTGGACATTTCTGAATTTTACAAATTCGAGTAAATTTATCCTTTAACCCTTAGTTTTTAAATAAATTAAAAAAAAATAAATTTGCCCCTCGTCGGAGGGCCACCGTGGCCGACGGCCAAACTCTGGCTGCACGGGCTCCGACCTCCAAAAAATGGCCAGAGTAATCAATTCTCACCTGGCAGTTGGCAGCCGGAGCCTGCGCGGCCAGAGTCTTGCCGTCGGCGGTTGGCAGCTGCCAGCAGTCGGCCGTGGTGGTCCTTTGGCAAGGGGCAAATTTCTTTTTTTTAATTTATTTAAAAATTGAGGGTAAAAGGGTACATTTACCCGCATTTGCAAAACTTAGAAATGTCCACATATCCTTTTAGTCTTTTTACAAATTTACATGACTTTTGGGGTTTTAGAAATTCAAAAGGGATTTAACTGGAATTTTCCCAAGGATTTTTACCTCTGATTTGATTTTTTAATTAGGTATAACTAATTCAAATCTTATTTTATATTGATGCTTTTAATTTTTAAAAAACACAAAATAAAGAGAGATTTATGTTCTATAACTGTCAACATGAAATATACTATTTATATTTATGAGTCGAAGTTTAAACCATTTAGATTACTTCAATGTTTCAGCTAGATCTTTGTTTTTTGACGAGAAAAGAAAATTAAAATTAACTAACATGAACAATAATCAAACAATTCGAGTCTGCATGTCTCACACAGACACACACCATTCCCTAATCAATTTGCATAAATACAAAATTTAGTTAAGTTATTTATAAAAAAAATGTATATTTATTTTTTTTAAAGGGTTTAATGTTTCTGCTTTCTCTTTAGAAATATTTTTTTTGCTATACTCACATATAAGTGAGCGGGTCCCATTATAAAAAGAAGAAAGGGAAAATAGTACTAGGACTCATTCACTTATATATAAATGTGACAGAAAAAATGTTTCTGCGGTAAAAGCAGAAGCATTAAACACCATTATCTCAAAATTACCTCAATTGATTGTGCCCATTAGTTTGTTCAGTCAATAGAGTAGTTCCCCCCGGAATGTGAAAAAAATTGAATTGAGATATTTTAGTTAGAATTAAAAATTACCTCTCAACTAACTCCTACATTTATTTTATCATTCATTTGAAAGTGTGTTTGTTTGTGCCCCTTACGCAGAGAATCACAATCCCAGAAATAAAGAAGCATCCATGGTTTCTGTATAACCTGCCAATGGAATTTATGAACGAAGGGGCAAGTGAGATGGAAAAGCTAGAAAGTGATGGTGTAAATAATGTAGAAGAAGAAGAGGCAAGTCAGAGCATAGAAGAAATACTTTCCATAATTCAAGAAGCTAGAAAAGCAGGGGAAGGTCCTAATACTAATAAACTTGGAGGGTGCTTCGTTGATGGAAGCATGGATCTTGATGATATTGACGCAGATGCTGACATTGATGATGTTGAAACTAGTGGTGATTTTGTCTGTGCTATTTAGTAGTGGTTGTTGTTGAAGTGCTTGCTCGTCTAATTCAAGTTCCTCTTCATGTCTCTCTTTACTGAAATGGACAGTTTGTTATTGTACTAGATTCTCATGTATAAATTTGATGTTTCATATTTCGTAATTTCTAAAAGTATAAATTAACATCTCATATTAAAATTTGATCTAAATAATAGAGAGCAAGAAAAATTGAAATAGGAATGAGTTTCACATACTTTGGAAATCTCAAATCCCTCAAAGAATTTTTGAGAGTTGGAAAGGAGGTCTAACGCTCAAAGGTTGCAATTACCATTTCCTCTATATAAGGGGATCACTTTGCCACTAGGGTAATGCACCATGTGCAAGTCCCTTATTGACTAGTGGTGACTTATAAACCCTTTTGAACCCTTTTGTAACTTTGTGAGGGTGTCAAGGAAGAATATCACGATCTTTAATATTGAGGGAGTTCAAATGTATCTACATTAAAAATGTGATTTTGGGCTATTAAAAAGGGCTAAAAGGAGAGGGCACACACATACCATAACAAGCTAATACAAAGCAAATGAATCAAGAGTGTGTTTGTCATTATGTTTGCTATGCCAAAACTAACCTCTCATCAAGTATGGTTCCTGATATTTAAACTTGTACTATTCTCCTTATAGGGTAGGGCTCCTTATCACTTTAGCTAACAGTTTGTTGGTTAGATCTCAACTTTTAATTTATACTTTTTGGTTTTTAGGTATTTTTGAAGCTTCTGAAATTGACTTCTTATTATATTATTTAAAAAAGTTTTGTCTGGCCCTATTATTATAAAAAACCATATAAACATAAATCATATAACACCAATTAATTCTTAACCCAACTTGGTTAGTATAATTTTGTTATATAAAATGTCATTTTTGAACATGTTAATCCAAACAAACCCAAAACAAGCCTAGCTTGTTTGTTTTTTTTTTGAATAATATACCGTATGACATTACTAATATCAACAATACACAGAGCCTAACAATCTAGAGACTTTCCTCAGCACACTCGTCCTACCTAATAGGTGAAGGCTGATCAAATATAAAAAATTACCCTCCGTTGTGTGGGAGACTTTTATTAAGTGATAGTGTGTAGCTACAAGTATGATACAAAAGAACCTACAAGTGTCTATGAACACAAAATCTTTTAGCATCATCCGCAATATTTTTAAAAGGATGATCAGCATCACAACCTCTAGATATAAGATTGAAATAGCCTCACTACAACTACACATAATAATGATATTTTTATATCCCCTTTGGCCAACATAATAAACAGGCCTAGTTTTGAACAATATAAATTTACACAGAATATCTTTTTCTTAGTGCTTCTCTGTAAAACGGCTTTTTCAAAGGGAAAAAAGCAGTTTAAGATAAGTTCTTGTTGTGGAAGAGGTGGTGGGCATGAAAAAAGCCAATGAGTCATTGATTTATCTTTGGGTTTAGAATTAGAACTTCAGGTTCTGCTTTCGGGTTTGTGATTGGAAGTTTTTTGTCTGCGTTTCGGCATATAGTAGTTGTGGGGATTAGGAGTTAGTGACATCCATCGCTTTCCTTGGCCACAATTATAATTTCCATATATGGATGTCGTTTACTCGTTTTAGTGGGTCTTTCATCTTTGTTTGCATGATGTCGTTTAGCCCTCTCGTGAGTGCGCTGCCTGCTATGAACAAGAGATCTATCATTGTGGTTGTCATCATATCACACAGAATGGGATAAACGCAAAGCACCGAACTGGGTATGTTTGTGTTTTTTTAGGCACCTATTGCTTCCCATTTTTAGCATCTCCAACATGCTTAAAGTATTACTCCATCTACCCTTTTTATAAAGACATAATAGCTACTTTACATAAATTTAAAAAAAAAATAGTTATTTTTTAAAAAATTATATATATATATATATATATATATATATATATAATGTAAATTACCCTTGATCATCAAAGGGAGAGAGGATATAAGGTCACTATTTAATCAAGTGACAGCGATAAAGAGCTTTCTATAATTAATATGATTGATTAATTATTGGCTAGAGCTTACTTTGGTCTCATGTTATTGGAGGAAGAGCCTAGAACAATGGTTTAGGTTTTATTTTTAATAAAAAAGCAACATGATAATACCTTTCGCACTACCAAAAAAAAAAAAAAAACTGATGGTTCATAGTGGCAAAAAAATCTGTTACAAATATCAGATTTTGTAGCAGTTTATACCGAAACCGCTACAAATTAGACACATTAAGTTTCAGATAAAATAAAATGGAAAAAAGAAAATTTCTACAAATAGATCAAATAGAATTTGAAGATGATAACGGAAAAATCAAAAGGATATAATTCTTAACAAATGATGAAGGTATGATGATCAAAATGAATTAGACGAAAATACAGAAAATTTGGAAGAACGTATAAGGATAGGAAATCATATGCATACAATAAATTATTTTATAAAATTATACACATGAAAGCTAAAAATATTAAGTCTAAGCTAAACCGCAAAATTATCATGATTTATGAATATATTATTTTAAACTGGGATGAAAACAGAAATAAATTATTATGCTTGAATAAACGAACTAATTACTCAATGGAAATAAATGAAACAATAGAAATATCACATAGAAATGTTACTTTAATAAGATATGCAGTAAAAATATTAAAAGAAAGAATTAAAATTTGTTACGGATTAGTGGAATGGGCCTCGTGACAAACCTAGCAGTAGGCCCAACACCAAGGAAGCCCGATGGCGGAGTCCACATTATCTGATAAGATGCTGTTCCTAAAATCTCGCTTACCGTGATGAATGAAGCAGATAGAGGAGTAGGCACGAGTCAGAGCATTTAGACGCACTACCAGTAGTTAGAGGAGTGGACCACGATCCTAGGTGCTCCCTATATAAACAGGAAGCTTACTCATAAGGTACACACACTGCTCATCTATTCTACATTTAGTTCCACTGAGCACACACCCCACTCTCTTATTAGTTGTGTGTGACGCAGTGATCTACAAACATTCATATACTCTCAGTAATCATGCTGATTCCCTGTATTGACCCGTCTTTGTCCACTGGACATCTGCGTATGTATACCAGGGTATTTTGAGATTACATATTTGTGTTCTTATACTAGAACAAAATTTATGAATCAATTAACAATTAAAAACTTTATACATCAGCCGAATTATTATAGTCAGAATATTACGAGAAGAAGCAGGTGCAAAGAAATGAAAAAAAAATATTTAAAAGAAAAATTGGAAATATTATCCCAAAGCTAAGATTATTTTTTTAGTTTTGAAAAGGTTTAGCTAGGATTATTTTTTGGTATCAGAGCCTAGTAAGGAATCAGTGGTTAGAATTTTGGAATAAAATATGATTGAAGTTTTAAAAGAAATATTACAAAAATTAGAACAAATGAATGAAAAGATAGAAAAACTCTATAAAGCAAAAGGAAAAGAAAATATAGACTATAGACTATTACAAAATGATAGAAGAACAATACAATAAGAATCCTTACTATACTACATAGACAATCCAAGGATGTTATCCATCACATGATTAGTATAAGATAGATAGTCTATACACATGTCCTGAAAAAGAAAAATTTCCTCATCTTTACCATACCTTTAATCCACAACTGAATAATATAACAGACATGATTCATTTTTTGATAAATTATATATGCTCACAACAAGACAGAGAAATAGATAAAATACAAGAACACATTAAACATTATTAAATTAAAATCATCAAGTTGCTCGATTTATATTATTAAAATTATTATAAATTAAGATCTTTTTATAAAAGTAAAAGCTAAACTCATTTCACATGGTTCAGAATATAATAGATTGCTCAAATATTATTTAATTTTATTAACATTAAAAGAATTTTTTAACCGACATAAATCTCTTCTGAAACAAAAATAAATCATATAAAATTTATAATAGAGGGTGTTTCTTGGTTTAACATATATGTTAAAATATAAAAGACCATGAGTGTTATTAAGATTATATAATTCTATTTTTAATTTAATTTTTTGTTGATTTAAAAAAATTATAATTTTTACAAAATTCAAGAATGTGTAATTTTGTTTCTCAGAGTTATTTGTGTAAGTTGTGAAAAATGAAAATTCAGAAATTTATTGTTTTAAAACAGAATTTTAAATTATTTTTAAATATAAAATTTGAGAGAGAACGCAGGGACTAATCAACCAGATGGTTTTAACTTCAGCACCAATCCCAAGCCATTTCATCGCCCTACGTCTCGTATAATGAATATATAATAAAATTTTCTCAAATTAGATATTATCTGTCCAAAAAGGAAATAAAAAATTGTTTGTGCCTTTATTTATTTTTTATGGAAGAATTGTTTGTGTTTTTGTTACAATATTATAATAGAAATTGACAACAGTTGAGTGGCTACTGAACAAAATCTCAGCCCATCTTTCCTGGTAGAAGTAAAAAAATGAATCATCAAGTTATTCTGTCATTTTTTGGGTAAATTACGGAGGGCATTTATATTAACGTTCGCATGCATGCCATAGGTTATAGGTACCATCCACTTGTCTCTACTTAAGCTCTAATTCAAAATAAATTTGAATCATTAGAAGCTCAGCAACGCAAACAAAAAACACTATGGTGTGCCCATGTTTTACAAATGGTTGATTTACAAATATTTGAAGGTAGTCATTTGTAACTGATTTGTTCATAAAATTTTGAAATACAAATTAAAATTGAAAATGCTTGATCTCCTTCATCAAATCATTATCATATACAAAATTAAGCTTTTCCAATTGTCTTTGTCTAAGTTAAACTTAAAATACAGTGTACAGTTTCATACAGTCCCGAGGCCATGCAAGAATGAAAAATTTATATTACATATTAATGGTTAAGAGGTAATTCTTTTTTTTTTTTTTCCTTTTCTTTTTAATGTTACTCTCCTTAGTATTAAGATTAGTCTAGAAATTCATCAAGTGCTAATTAACATGCTGCAAGGAGACAAAATTATAGCATCAAGTTTATGTGTTTTATCAGCTGAAGTATATTTTTCCCAAAAAAATTGGGTATCTATTCTGCAATTACAGTGGCGATTCAGTTACACATTCTCAACTAAAGAAATTCCTTACCAATGGGGATATTATGAGGAAGGAGTCTTTGCGTCCAGTGTTACCAGACCCGACCAGTATTCCCCAAGTGCTAATTAATTAGCATGATGCAAGGAGTCCTGGCTTCTAGCGTCACTACTACAAAAAAACACTTTTAATGACTGTTTTTAAGACCTTTACATGACTATTTTTTGGGGTCGTGTATGAAAATGTCGTTGAAAGCTTATAATTTATAACGACTGTTTTTAAAAAAAAACAGTCGTTGAAAATTTATAACTACAAAAAACACTTTTAACGTCTGTTTTTAAGACCCTTAGATGACTAGTTTCAGGGGTCGTGTATTAAAGTGTGTTGAAAGTTTATAACTACAAAAAACATGTTCTACGCACGTTTCTAGACCCTTAGATGACTATTTTCAGGGGTCGTGTATAAATTCATTAATGTTACTCTTCTTAGTATTTTCAAAAACAATCGTTGCAAATTGTTTTCTAACTTACAACGACTGTTTTTTTAAAAATAGTTGTTAAAAATTATTTTCTAAATAACAATCGATATATGTCCATAAATCTACCGTATGCACGCATGCTAGGCTGTTCGTAGAATCATCTAAAACACAATATATCTACCGTATGCATGCATGCTAGGCTGTCCATGAAACCATCTAAAACACAATATAAGACACAATTTTAACAGGCTAAAGCCTCATGAGAAAAAGAATGGATTGAAAATGAACGATAAGCAACAGTCTTAACTGAATTAAATAGAAGACATTACCCAGAGGCCAACTTAATAAAATCAAGAAAAAAAATTTAAAAATTAGCCTCTCAAAATGCATTCATTTTACAAACGAAAGAAAACACGGGTAAATAGGGAAGAAAAACACTACAATGGAACTATCCATTCAGAAACAAAAGAAAGCACCAGGAAGTAGAGCTTCGGTATCCTCATCATGACCTGCGGGGGGCTTCCTCCTCTTCACGGTGCTTGAGATCGTTGCTCGACATATTGCTTAGTTAAGAGAGAAAGAGAGACGTAGATTTGCAACTAGCGACGAACGACAGATTTGGAAGCTATGGAGCACGCTTGTAGTTTACGATAGAGGATGAGTTGGAGTCAGAATCACTCACATGTGATAACAAATCTCCTTGGCGGCAAAGGTGGGGCCGTTGGGTACGGCGCAAAGATGGATGGGTCTCGAGACTCTTATTGAAAGGCTATGTTTAGGATGGATTTGAGGAAGACGTTCTGTACTTTTGAGTTTTAAAGAGAAAACTTTATAGTGGGTGTGTGGTGGGTGTGTGTGTCTAAAGAGAAAAATTTGAGTTGCAGCTACTAGTTTTCAAAACTAGTCGTTGAAACTAAAAAAAAAAAGGTGTATGGTGGCTGTGTGTATAAAGAGAAAAATATGAGATAATAAATAAATTATATATATATATAGATATATATATATATATATATATATATATATATATATATATATATATATATATATATATATAATATAATTTGAGTTTCAACGACCGGTTTTTCAAAACCAGTCGTTGAAACTCAAAAAAAAAAAAAACCAATCGTTCAAAGATTTAGTATTTTAACTATCAAAATTATATAGGGCAAAAAAAAACTATCGAAATTATAGGCTACATATTAGGAATAACTATAAATATGAGATTATATATATATATATAATTTGAGTTTCAACGACAGGTTTTTAAAAAAGCAGTCGTTGAAACTATAAAAAAAACATAAATAAAATAAATAAAACTAGTCGTTCAAAGATTTAATATTTTAACTATCAAAATTCTAGGCTACATATTTTGAATAACTATAAATATGGGATAGCACACACATACACACACACATTAAAATTTCAATATATTTTTTTTTGAGTTTCAACGACTGGTTTTGAAAAACCAATCGTTGAAACTCAAAAAAATAAAATAAAATAAAATAAATAAAACGTTCAAATATTTAGTATTTTAACTAACAAAATTCTTGGCTACGTATTAGGAATAGATATAAATATGGGATAATATATATATATATATATATATATATATATATATATATATATATATATATATTGTTGAATATAATTAGTTTTGATGATGACTTTTACATATGCCATTGGTCAAAGCAAAAAGATTGAGTAGTATGTTTATTTCTTCTATTGATGAATTCTTGAATTTAATGTAGATGAGGATGAGGATAAGGAAAAGGAAGAGAAGAAAAAGAGGAAGAGGAGAAATTGAAAGAAAGAAAGAGTTGAATAATCAAGAAATTTCAGAAAGAAGAGATTGAAGAAGAGATGATGAGCTGAAGACAAATGATGAAAATTGATCAATTTGGAAGATGGAAGAAGTAGATGAGAATATCAACATCAACTCAAATATAAGTATGGAAAATGTTCAAGAGGAGATGAGGAAAAGAAAGAACAGAGTTATGAAGAATGATCAAGTGAAGAGATTGAAGAAAAGAATGAGAAAAATGAATATACAAGGTTTTAAATTGATATTACAAGTCTTCACAATTGAATGGATGTTGGAGAGGCTCAATTCAGAGTGAAAACATCAAAAATCAGGCTCTGGAAGACAATACTCGAGTTTCCAGGTCAAAACTCGAGTATACAAGTTTAAGGGAAAAAATTGCTTCTGGACGAGAAAACTATAGTTTTAGAAACTACGGTTTGATAGTCAAAGAGTCAAAATTTGAGCTATGAAGGTCAAAACTCGAGTATGGGAGTCAATACTCGAGTATGAAACTTAAATATTCGAATATCGGGTGTTTTCAGCTTCTCTCGCGCATTTGGACCCGACAAAACTCGAGTTTTCTTTTCAATACTCGAGTTTCCAGTGTTCTTCAGCAACTCTGTTCACCTCTGTTCCTCAATCAGAATGGGCGACCTCTGGTAAATCGATGATATCTCTTAAACCAGAGATCAAATTGAAGTGAAACCAAATTTGGCTGAAACTATACATCCAATGCGTCATCTTGACAAAGTTTCAAGTCCAAAGAAGATGAGATCAAAGAGCTTTGAATTTCTAAAGTTGGATGAAATATTCACGTCACACATCAGACCAAGCTTCAATGATTTGAATGTAACTCACAATCTACAAATCGAAATGAGCTGAAATCGGTGGCATTTGAAAGAAGACACGAGGATTTCCATTAAGACTTGATTCGGCAAAAATGAAGATCAGACCAGAGAGATATGGTCTTCGAAAGTTGACTAACTGTTCAGAACGGTGCAAAAACGATGGTTAAAGAATAATCTTCTTTCATTGGATCATAACGGACGAATTCCAACAAATTAAGATATGATTCTTGTTGCTATGGAAAGAGGACACAAAGAGCTATATGGAGGTAAGTAGCTTGCTAAAATTGGAGCTATATCAATCAGAGAGCAACCGAGGACTGAAAAGGTTCGAAAACTTGAGTTTACGAATGAATACTTGAGTATAGCTCAGACAGAGAGCAATGAACATCAGAGGATCCTCAATACTCGAGTATGGGAAGCAAAACTCGAGTATAGGACATACAGAGACGAATCTGAAATTTTGACATAAGCTCAATACTCGAGTATGCAAAGCAATACTCTAGTATTCTCCCACAGATAAGAAAAATCACCATTGTGAAAATTCTGATTCTGATCCAAATCATTCAGAAACTTTCCCAAATGGTTTGTAACATTTCTTATCATCATTTGCATCATTTGTGGACATGTTTTAGATTATCAAAAGGCATCAAACTGAAGATCAATGATAAATCAAATGCTGATGTTAGCTGGTTCAAAAAGCTTCCAACGATTATATTTTTGCAACTATCATATTCTCAACGTCCATATTCTCAACGGCTCTATTCTCAACAATCAGAACATCATCATCTATAAATAGAGCTGGATTCAAAACGCAAAATAGGGATGGAGTGAGCCTACACTATTATAATGCCAAAATCTAGAATCTCTAACTCTCTGTCTTTCAATGTCTCATATTTTATCATATAGAGAGTGGAACCATTTGTAATGCACTTCAGTGTTTATCATAATCACTTCTATGAGAGAAGAATTATTGTTAATCATATTTTCCTGAGTGATACTCAAGTTTGGGTAACCTTGAGTTGGGAATTTTGATTGTAACCTTACGGGTAGTAAGGGGGAGTCTTCGAGAGAGATTGTGAAGGTTGCACAAGTACCTGGACAAACTTGTGGGGTGTAGAGGCTTGTCTCTTGTGCTTGATTAAACAAGGAGGGTGTAAAGGCTTGTCTCTTGTGCCTGGTTAAACAAGGAGAATAGTAGAAATCTCAAGTGGAGCTTGAGGACTGGACGTAGGTCAAGGTTGGACCAAACCAGTATAAATCTCTGTTTGCAACTCTCTTCCCTTAACTCTTTATTTCCAGCATACATGTTTGAGTGATTGTGTATAGTTTTATAACTCTTTAATATCATTCAAACTGATTTCAACGAATTGCGAAAAGATATTCAAAGATTGCAAGAATTTTTATCTTCACCCAATTCACCCCCTTTTGGGTTCAACTGGTTCTAACACACACACACACACACACACACACACACACACACAGTTTCAACGACTAGTTTTTGAAAATTAGCCATTGAAATTCAAAAAAAAAAATTAAATAAATAAAACCAGACACTCAAAGATTTAGTATTTTAACTATCAAAATTCTAGGCTACATATTAGGAATAGCTATAAATATGGGATTATATATATATATATATATATATATATATATATATATATATATATATATATAGTTAGATTTCTTATTTTAACCATCGAAATGTTAGGCTACATATTAGGAAAAACTACATATATTCAATGGACTGTTTCTAATAAAACAACAGTTGTTTATCAAAATTAAATTAAAAATTAAATGGTGTCTGAGATAGAACGACTGCTTTTATCAAAACAATCGTTGTACAATTTTAACTTCAGTTTCTATAAAACAGACGTTAAAAGTAAATAGAAAATTATTAAACAAATGTTAAATGTACACTTTTAACGTCCATTTCTATAAAACGGACGTCAAAAGTAAGGAGAAAATTACAATAGTGCCACCGCCTACTTTTTAACATCTATTTTTTAAAAAACAGACGTTAATTAGGGGACGTTAAACCACTATTTTGTAGTAGTGCGTCCAGTGACACCAGCGGGGATATTATGAGGAAAGAGGAAAGAGTCCTTGAGTCTTCGCGTCCATTATTCTTATCAATTACTTGGGTATCTATTTTGCTAGCTTTGATGGCTAAGATTATATTCATTGTACAAAGGGGAGAAATGAAAAATTAGAAGACTTCTAGATTAAGCTTTGCCTTCTAGAATGAAAAATGTTCTTCATTGAAGCTAGGAGGTCTGGGAATAGAGGCATCGTATGATAAATTTCTTCCATCAGATCCTTCTTAATGAGAAGACTAGGTTTTGATACTAAATGTTAGATCCAATATTTCACCCAAGAGGGGGTGAATTGGATGATATTAACAATTTAAAACGATTGTAATCAATAGCTAAATCAAAAGATAAGAGTTAGAGAATTATCATCGAAGTGTACATAGGGGATTGTATATATTGGTTCAGTCTTAACCTCTTGACCTATGTCCAATCCTCATAGCACCTATAAGATTTTCATTATATTCTCAAGATTCGACTGTTTCTCGGCATCGCGTTACAAAGAGAGCTCCTCAATAAGAACACCCACTACCTTGAGATTTAATAGAATTGAATACAGTTAGTAAACTCTCTCATAGAGTAAATATATAAACACTAAAGTGAAAATCAAATTAACATGTATTGCAAAGAATGAACTAAGTATTGCATCTGAAACGTTTGTTGAAGCGAAGAAGATGAAAGCAATTGAACATTGAATTCCTTCAATGGCTACAATTTTTCTTTAATAGAAAAATTTGAATGCTCATAACAGTCACTAATGGCAACTACCTATAAATAGCTAAGTATTTAAGACAAAGGAGCTAACGAAGCCAACAACAAATCATCTATTTATTGATTGCTAAGTTCAATCTCTCTAATATCATCTATTTGTTGAGGAACTCTCATTTGTACTTTGGTGCCAAAAACCAATGGAATCTTGGGAATATAGTGAAATTCTCATAGCCGCTCAGATTGGACGTAGATCAAGAGGTTAAGGTTGAACTGGTATATATAATCCCTTATGTACATTTTCGATGATATTTCTCTAACTCTTATCTTCTGATTTAGCTGTTGATTACAATCATTTTAAATTTTTAATATCATCCAATTCACCCCCCTCTTGGGTGAAATGTTAGCACTAACATTTAATATTAGAGCCTAGTCTTCTCATTTAAGGATTAACATCCAGAGAAGGATTTGATAGAAGGCATTTTAATAGATGGTGCGTCTATTTCTAGACCTTATGTCTTCATAATGGCGACAAAATATGGGTTATGACAAGTAATCTAAGATAAATATTATGTGCTCATGAAAAGAGAAGCAGAACGGCTAGCCCCAAAACTCCCATTAGAGTTTGACAACAACGATAAAAAGCTAATGACTCTGAATAGCTATTTTAATGTGATTTGGAGCGTACTAAGTCAAAAGGAGTATTTCAGGATCTGCAATCTCTCAATGGCAAAAGAAATGCTAGAAGCACTCGAGAATGCCACGAAGGAACGTAATTAATAATCTTTAGATGTATGATTTTCTCCAAATGAAATCTAGGGAGAGTATAGTTGAGATTGAACTCAAATATATACACTTGATAAATCATCTGATAGCCATGGGAAGAACATATGACTAAAATTCCCAAATGAGAAAAATTTTAAACATTCTCATGAAAGAATGGGAGGCTAAGGTCACAACTACCAAAGAGGCTAGAGGAGAATCAATGAGATCTATAGTTGCCTTCTTTGGAAGTGTTTTCGAATATAAGGAAAGATGAAGTTCAAGAAAGAGTTGGATGAAATTTATGATAAAAGAAAGAAAGGAGTAGCGCTCAACGCCATTAAAGAAAAAGAATTAAAAGAGGAAGATGAACTCGAAGAAGAGGACGAGCTTATAATGATAGTCCAAAGATTTCAAAAATTCTATCAGACGGATTAAGGATTCCAGAAATTTCATAAATATGGTACAAGTAGCAGGAAGGCTTTATCAAATCATATGCTATGAATGTCAGAAACTAGGACATATTAAGTTTGAATGTCATGTTCTAATGAATAGAGAGAAAAAGAAGAGTAATCAATTCAAGAAGAAGAAATGGACAACAATATATCTGGTGGCTTGATAAGTTTTAAATCTACCATATATTTCTACTATTTTATGATTGATTTGAATTGTGTTTCTATGCTTAAAATGTGTTGATGTGATAAAATATGACAGAATTCATGCATATGTCAAAATATGGGTTAGATGAGTTGAATTGTTTCATTCTAGTTGTTATCCCTCATGAAGGCAGAAATAAGACTTAAAATCTAATATACCTTTAAGCTAACATAGTAATGATGTCTTAATGATGCAACATCATAAGGAGAAATATCATATTTTGTTATCCACTGGTCTTTTCTTGAGAAGATGATCGCAGGATGTTAGGCCAAACATTTGGTGGGCTATGAAAACAAAAGAAGGTGATTGACTTGAAGAAGACAACAATTAAAGATAGCGGAAGATCAAAAAGATATCAAAACAAAATCAATTACACAGAATCTTCCTGTCGGGCCTAAAAGAAGAGGAAAGCCTAGTTCACTAATGGACACACTGGACATGGCACAAGAACCTTAACCATAAAGAAAAATTTGGATAACCCTAATAATGGTGTGACGGAGAGAGAGCCAAATTACGTAGAGAGATTACAATGATTGAATTGTGTGAAATAGCTTGACAGATAAGTTGTGACAGAATTCTACTAATATGAAGAAGATGCAAAGGCATAACATGATAGATGCTACTCTATGTCGTCGAAATCCCTTCGACAATTCCTCCTCCTCCTCCTAGTTTCATTATCTATGTTTCATGAATATCATTGTGTGAAAAAGCATGACAAATAAGTTGTGACAAAATTCTACTGATATGAAGAAGATGCAAAGACATTACATGAAAGAGGCTACTCTGTGCTGTCGGAATCCCTTTGACAATTCCTCTTCCTCTTAGTTTCATTATCTGTGTTTCATGAATATCATTATGATAGTTTCAGTTGTATTTAGTTCGTCAGCCATAAACTAACTCTCTTTTGGTTGATCAAAGATGGAACCTGGATTTGTAGTTAAGAACCAGATTGCTAAGTCTTAATTTAAATAATTCAGTTTGTTTAATTACATATTTAATATTGGTTTTGTGTGTTAGGTGGCCACTAATAAGCAAGAGTTATGGTCTTAACTTATTGGAAAGGTGTTAAGGCTAGAATTCTATTAAACAGTGTGTGTCAGAAGCATTGTGCAGATTATCTCTGAACTTATAAACTACAGGAATGGGCTTACCTCACATAACCATACACTTAGTTTTGTTTGTTATTCTAAGCCTTAAAATATTCATAGGAATATAAGAGAAGAAGAGTAAAGAATACATATACAGGATTGCGAAAGCTTCTATATACTTCAATGGTGGGTTAATCGAAGAACTTTGCTATAGCATTGTAGAAGCTGTTATAGCATTGTTGTAGCATTGCGGTAAGGTAATCTAGGGAAGAGTTGCAAATTAAGGGTAAGTCTAAGCTTAATTGATTTAAAATGTAACATCTCTCCATTATATTTATTCTTAAGTTGTTTAATTACTCTTAGAGAATTAGTAGTTCACATAACACACTCATCTTTTTATTCACTAATCACGCAATTTTTTTTTATCACTCTTTTGTTGCATAAGTTGGTATTGCAATCTCTGTAAGGCGATACCCTATATATCATTTTATTACTTATTTGACTAGTTCACTTGCCATAAGGAAATTCGACCAGTAAGTTTTTGCGCTGTTGCTGAAGATTGATAATACTATTTATGCAAGTAAGTTATTGTTTTGAAAGTTGCATTTGATTTTTTTTTTTCTCACTCTCTCTATTGTGATTTTCAAGTACCTTTGTTGTGTATGAGTAGTACTCTTGTTGCTGACCTTGAGTCCTTTGATCTTGAGATTGAAAGAACATACAAGAAAAGGATAAGGAGGAAAAAAAGATGAAAACACCTTACTACATCAGTAGACATGGCAAAAAAGCCCAACAATGGAAATCCGGATGGAGATTGGGTGGTTCTTCCCCGGCTAAATATGGCAATGATGATAATCTGGATAGAGCCCTCATGGAGTTTGGAATTCCTAATCCAAACAAACTCAATATAAGATGGATCCACCAGACATAACTACACCACAATTTGAGTTGAAACATGTCATGTTCCATATGTTACAAATAGTAGGACAGTTTAGCAGGATGCCAATTGAAGATCCCCATTTTTATCTAAATATGTTTGTGGAAGTTTGTGACGCCTTCAAAATACCAGGAGTTCCTATAGTTCTCTAAGGCAAAAGTTTAACTGAACACTCTACTAGCACATTCAGTCACATCTTGTGTATACCCCTTAGTATACCGTCATTCTTAGAGTATTTATATGCAGTTCAGTAGGAAAAGTAGAAATAGCATAATAATCGATATAATGATCTTGATTACTTAACAAGGATATCCTTAGGATCGTACAAAATATTTACAAATTCTAAATGATACATTATGCAACTACAGATAACCAATAAGAGCTCTTGGTCCAAACCAGATACATCAACTGCCGATGTTTGCTACTTTGCCCTAGGAGCAACATCTAGTACTTTGTTCATTTCTCAAATAATAGCAAGGGATGGGATCCCAAAGAATCATATAGTAACAGTTAATCTAACAAACAAGGTAGAGATAGAATATGACAGTTAACCACAACAAAATAGATAAAAAGGCATAAGAACATTTAGAAATCATAACCATGTTAGATGCAACAATATCAACAAACAAAGATCACATAACCATAGCGTTAGGTATTTGACTGGTAATCGCCCAAGTCGTATGAATGCAACTAGGTTCGTCACCTATGGACTATTGGTCCATAAGGCTCTAACCACTAGGAAAGATCTATATAGTCAGCCTTTTCGCTCAATCAAGCCACGAGTGGTGCTAGCCTCACATGGGACAAGACTTTCACAAATATGGTTCAAAAAATATACTCAATCATACAAAGTGTGTAATATCCCAAATTTTAGGCTTAAAGAATTGATGATAAACCTGTATTAGGCAAATGACTAAGCCTAATTCGGAAAGAGTCCTAAGAATGCTGAGGATAGAAAGGCTCTTGGGGACTATGTGATTCGACCATATTGAGCAGAAGACCTAGTTTGCATAGGTAATAGATATAGTGTCATTGCATAAGGGCGTAGGATGTCTATACAGTGTCATTGAGTTGGTAGAAAAATGATACCTTGTTATGTTATAAGATATGGCATGCTAATTGTGTAAATGGCATTTTTAGGGTGCATATATATACCTTGCATTTTTGGAACATGGGGGACCTGCATGTGGTGTCAAGTGGGGCCCATATATAGAGTCTATCCTTGTGTCATTTGGTGGGTCTTAATATGCATGTTACAATCCTAAGTGAAACTCGAGTATAACCCCAAGTAAGCACTGATAAAGTAGTTTTACTAAAGTAAGTCATGATGACACAACTTTTGTGTTAGTCTAATGGGAATGTGACACATGTTCCCGTATTATGATACAACTTTTAAGTTGTTTCAATAAGAATGTAATATGCCAAATATTGCTCTAATAAATGTTGTAATTACAAGGGGTATGATGTTTATGGTATCATAGCAATATTTAGGATATTACAAACACGACACGTGTCCCCTCATCAAGCTTTTGTCTCACGTCTCTCTTCTAGAGTTTCTTTGTGGCTCTTCAATTCTCTTGTATGTAATCAAATTACTCACAACCAAAGGGTATTTATAACCCTAATAGGTCGCATTAAATATTCCAAATCAATCTTATTAATTTTGAAATTGAATTGGAAATTAAATTTGTCTAACCGATTCAATCCAATCTATTTATTTAATGCAAATTAAAAACCAACTGATTTGATTTATCTTCATAAATTAAATATGAGATACGATATCTCAATTAGTCTGAATGATTAGCCCCTAGGGCATAATTTCCAATAGACTCCCGCTTGCACTAGGTGCAATCATTATATATATATATCCTCCCTAGATAAAATGTTGTATTCATTGAATCTTGGACATATCTTAGATTCAATGAATCTGGACATTATAGCTCGTGTTAGACTATTCTTGTGTGCGACCTTGTAGGTTTACATGAGATTGACAGCGGGCCAATACTGTACTAGCCCAGAAGTTGCAAGCGGCCTTTAGCAAGACATTACGACTACCCAATTCACATGAGGATTGATGATACGATACATCCTATCATACAACCATGTCACGTCCCTTTTATCACGTCATAATTTGGTCAAGGATGAAGCATGGATAATGTCATCCTCCCGTTCTTGACCATTACTTTCTCGATTCTTGAGTAGTCTAATAATTGAAATGGAAACTTTTTTCAATTATAGTATGGCCATACATTTCTTAGACTCACTCATCAAGGGGCCCAGTATTATCTCTCTACAAATGTGAAGGACAAATTTGATCTTGACCATTCATATTCCTCTACATGAAAAACACTAATCCCGATCGAAGCCTTTATCATCATTCGATCAAAGGTGACTTTTGACTAGGTCAAAGATCAACGACTCTTATGTAGGAATCCATGATGATCTCAGGTCAAAGGGCATTGTGACGTGGTTATACATGAGAAAAGCTTATGACTTAATCCATGCAGCTTTCTCATAGTGGGTCGGTCCAGCACCTTGTACTCTTACAAGGGCCTAAGACTTTGATTCGTATCTCTATACCTTAACGAAGCCATACTGGTCTTCTTTCATCTTTGCTCTTACATAGATGACCGACCAAGGACATTTTGGACAATCTTTAAGATACATCCAAGGATACAGTCATCATAATAAACATGCAAATGATATGATAACAAAATAGAGAAATACTTTAAATTACAATAATGTTTAAAGTACAATGATTAGCTTTTCCAACAGAAGACTCCCACTTGCACTAGGTACAATTATTAATTTCCTAATTCCCATTGTCCTCACATGTCGTTCATGTATTATCTGTGCAAGCGGCTTAGTAAGAGGATCAACAATATTGTCTTCTCCTAGTACTTTGCATATTTTTGTCACCTTTATCATTGATTTCTCTGATAAGATGAAAACTCCTGAGTATATGCTTAGTCTTTTGATGTGACCTAGGTCCTTGGCCTGCGTAATAGCCCCGCTGTTGTCACAGAACAGGTCTATTGGATTTGAGACGGTAAGAACCACCCCTAGTTCAGTAATAACTTTCTGATCCAAACGACTTCCTTAGTTGCATCCGATGCTGCTATATACTCAGCTTCCGTAGTAGAATATGTTACAATGCTTTGCTTAGAGCTCTTCCAGCTTACCACACCACCATTCAAAGGAATACATATCCAGATTGTGATCTTAGATCATCTTGGTTGGTTTGGAAACTTGCATCTGTGTAACCAGTCACACAAAGCTTATCACCCAATCCACCATATACTAAGAATAAGTCATTTGTCCTTCTTAAATACTTTAGGATACTCTTAGCAACAGTCCAATGACCCTCACCGGGGATCTTGTTGATATATATTGGTCATACTTAAGGAAAATGAGACATCCGGCTGAGTACATAACATGACATACATGATAGATCCAATGGCAGAGGCATATAGAATCTTACTCATGCGATCTCTTTAATAAGGTGTACTAGGACACTAATCTTTATTGAGATGGATGCTATGAGACAAGGGCATATAATCCCTTTTTGAATCCCGTATACTAAATCTATGCAGTATCTTGTCTATGTATGTGCTTTAACTTAGGCCTATTAGCCTCTTGGATCTATCTCTATAGATCCTGATCCCTAGGATGTAAGTGGCTTCACCCAAATCTTTCATTGAAAAAGACTTTCCTAACCAAGACTTGACACTATGTAAGGTAGGGATGTCATTCCCAATGAGTAGGATGTCATCTACATAAAGCACTAGAAATACAATTGTGCTCCTACTAATCTTTTTGTAAACACAAGGTTCATCAATGTTTTGAATGAATCCAAACTCTTTGACTACTTCATTAAAACGATGATTCTAGCTCCGAGATGCTTGCTCCAATCCATAAATGGATCTTTGAAGCTTGCAAACTTTACCAGATTCCTTTGGACACATAAAGCCTTCAGGTTGTGTCATGTACACATCCTCAAGTAGCTTTCTATTAAGGAAGGTCATTTTGACGTCTATCTGCATATTTCATTGTCATAATATGCTGCTATGGAAAGAATGATTCTAATTGATTTGGCCATTGCAATTAGGGAAAAGGTTTCATCATAGTCCACACCATGTGTTTGAGTGAATCCTTTTGCAACCAATCGTGCTTTGAAGACGCTTACTTTGCCATCCATGTCAGTTTTCTCCTTGAAAACCCACTTACACCCAATGGTTTTTACACCTTCAGATGGATCGATTAAGGTCCATACCTTATTATCGTACATAAATTGCACTTCAGACTTCATGGCATCTAGCCATCTTTCGGAGTTTGGTCCCACTATAGCTTCTCGATAGGTAGTTGGCTCATTCTGCTCAATAAGCAAGATATCACAACATCTAGTAGTCAGAAGTACATATCTCTGAGGCTTTGCCATGTCCTATCGGACCTTTCTGGGCCTTATGTTACTAGAGTAAGCTCATCAACTTGTTGTGAGTCTTCTCTGTTTTCCATTTGTGGTTCTACATTGTTTTGTGACTCTCAAACTTCTTCTAGGTTCACCTTACTCCCACTGGTTCTTTTAGAGATAAACTCTTTCTTCGAAAAGACACCATTTCAGATAACAAACACTTTGTGATCGGTAGGATTGTAGACATAGTATCCTTTAGTTTCCTTAGGATACCCCGCAAAAAGGCATTTTGAGGATTTGAATGATAATTTATCAAAGACTTGTTGTTTAACATAAACCTCACATCCCCAAATTTTAAGAAATGACAAACTAGGTTTCTTGCCGATCCATATCTCATATGGTGTCTTTTCAACTGCATTTGATAGAACTCGATTTAGTGTGAATACAGCTGTTTCTAGGGCATAGCCTCAAAAGGATGGCGGAAGATCTGTTTGACTAATTATGGATCGAACCATATCTAATAGAGTTCGATTCCTTCGTTCAGAAACACCATTCCATTGTGGCGTTCCTAAAGGAGTTGGTGTGAGATGATCTCGCCACTCCTAAGATGGTCAATGAACTCTTAGCTCAAATATTCACCACCCTGATCAAATCGAAGTGGTTTAATTGTTTTGTCAAGTTGGTTTTGCACTTCATTTTGGAATATTTTGAATATTTCAAAAGATTCAGACTTATGTTTCATTAGATAGATATACCCATACCTACTAAAATCATCTATGAATGTAATGAAGTACATATAACCTCCTCTGGCAGATGTATTCATTAGTCCACACACATTAATATGTATAAGGCCCAATAAATCAGTGGCCCTCTCACTATGCCCAAAAAAAGGTGCCTTTGTTATCTTTCCCAATAAACAAGACTCACATGTATCAAATGATTCAAAATAAAATGAGTTAAGAAATCCATTTTGATGGAGTTTTGAAATGTGTTTCTCATTTATATAGCCTAGACGACAATGCCATAAGTAGGTTGAATTCAAATCATTTGACTTGATCCTTTTGGTAGACACGTTATAGATATGTCCATTATTAGGATGTTCTAAATTTAGTGAATAATGACCAAAATGCAAATCATATCAGCATAAAAAATGTCATTATGATAAATAAAACATTTACCATTCTCAGTAATGGAAGTAAAACCTCCCTTATCCAATTAAGAAAGAGAAACAATGTTGCTACTAAAAGTAGGAATATAAAAGTAGTTGTTCAAAATTAACAAAATCCCACTGGGCAAAACTAATTCATAAGTGCCTACGGCTAAAACAACAACTCTTGCTCGGTTTCCAACTCGTAGGTCCACTTTGCCTTCTTCAACTTTCTAATGTCCTTGAGACCCTGCACAATTGTTCAAATGTGAGAACTACAAATTTAATACCCATGTAGAGGAAGTATAAAAATAAATATCTATAACATAAATACTTGAAGAGATAGCCCCACCATCCTTTTTGTTTTTTTTTTCAGATCTCCAAGGTAGAGTTTGCAGCTCCTCTTCCAATGACCAAGTTCATTGCAGAAGAAGCAGACCCCGTCATTCGAAGGCTTTGCCTTTTTGGCTACACGCTTAGTTTCAGGCTTGTTTGACCTTTTAGTTTTACCAATTGAGCCATTACCCTTTCCTTTGCCCTTACCTTTCATTTTCATACCCTTTCTTTCGTGCTTGAGAACAATTCTCAAGTTTCTAAACCAGTCAAGAAAGTTGGTCCCATTTAGTTTGTCCTTCTCAAGGACTGGTTGCAGTGATATTGTAGAAGTATTACTAGTTGACATGATTCTACAATTAAAATATGCAAAGTTAGTTAGTAATCTCCCACTGAATTAATAACCCTCAATATTATTAGTGGGCTAAGATCCATATTTGGCTTAAATTTAAGTCCACTTTGGCAAGTCGCTTAATGAATGTAGGCAACCTCTTTACCAATTACATCATATGTAACTCTTAGATCTTTATGGGATTCAATCATCATATGACCCGACACATTTAATCTCATCTAATACCTTGAGATCCAAAACCGTTTTAATAATCTCAATTAAGTCAAAATTAACAACAATGAATGTTGTGAGTATTACCATTACCCACGCTTATCTCACCAAGATAACTGAAGTGCATCCACTTTGGTGGAACATACAAAAGAGCGATCAAGGTTTTGACAATTATTTATTGATTGACGACATTAAGACTTAAGATTTCATTTGGAGGGTTTAATTTGATTACTTTTATTTATGCATATGCAATGATAGTTGTATCTCATACAAACAACACATAATATGCAAAATAAACATGCCATGATCTAATCAAAAGCATAATTAAAATGTGACACAACATGGTTCTCCTAACCTAAAATCCTCTCAAACCAATGAGGGGACTCCTCTAAATAAGAAAAGAAAATTACATCAGGAGAAACCTTGTTTAAATATACGAGGGGAGTGAGATGAGAAGAGAATGTATATAGAGAATATTTAGAGAAAAGGCATGACACGCAGGCCATATTTAAAATTACAACTATTGTAAAGACTAAAGCCATGTTGTTCACCATACCCAAACAATTTGAAAGTAAATCATAACAATATTTCATTTTTTTATATTATATATATAAATCATGATGCATCATGTTATAATTAAATCAATCACGTTATATATCTAATTATATATAAATTATGATGCATCACGTTATATATAAATCAATCACGTTATTATAATTATTTCTATTTATATATTGTTTTTAATATATATATTGTTAATCACATTAACAATGAAATATATATCTTTCCGATCCGATCGTAACTCTAACGTGAACTTTTGATTTAAATGTATACAAAATATAGTTAAGCATAAACACACAATATATCCTATATATAATCGCATTAAGAACATAAACCCAATTTAAATGCACAATTGATCTGGCTTTAATGCCACTATTGGGGTTTGCACATGCAGCGAAATGAAATTTATCCAATAAATTACGAATCCCAAGAAGTGGATCTATCAATAGCGTTTAAATCGGGTTAGTAATTAAGAATTGTACCTATGCGAACTCATGTGTGTGCTTTGCAAACTCGTGGGGCTAACACCTTCTTGGTCGATCAATCTCTAGAAGCCGACTCTACAAATCCACTCCCTCTACCGGTATCCACACCAAATAGCACTCTAACACGAACGGCAGCGTGCAAGTGCCTTCAAGCTTTTGTCTCATGTCTCTCGTCTAGGGTTTCTTTGTGGCTCTTCAATTCTCTTGTGTGTAATCAAATTACTCACAACCTAAGGGTATTTAATGGGCCGCATTAAATATTCAAAATCAATCTTATTAATTTTGAAATTGAATTAGAAATTAAATTTGTCTAACCGATTCAATCCAATCTATTTAATGTGAATTAAAAGCCAGCTGATTTGATTTTGTTAGTTCTCTATGGGTTTTGATGATAACAATCAATTGTAAAATCAAGATTGAAGAGTTGTCTCAAGAAACTAAAAAATTGTTGACTGAGATAATACTCGAGTATCAGTAACAATACTCAAGTGTTGGAGTTTAAAAGGAAAACTCAATTCAAATGACAAAGGGCAATACTGCAGTATCCTAATGGATACTCGAGTATTGAACCATACAGAGTCCATCACAAGTTTATCATCAGAGCATACTCGAGTATTGAATGGCATACTCGAGTATCGACTAAAGAGACTCTTCAGTAATTTTTCAAAAGAAATGAAAACTCCAGTTTGAGAAACTTGAGTTTCGAAAACTCAAGTTTGGAATATGAAAAGTCCAGTTTTCAACTTGGCTCCAAAATTCAAATGTTTTCATATTTAATTGAAAACTCGAGTATGGTGAAAATATACTCGAATTAAAAATTTATTAAACACACAAACTTAAGTTTTGAAAACTTTGGTTTCAGAAAATTCAGTTTTGTACTGGCTAATGCTTTCTCTGAATTTCAAAGTGGACACCCATACTCGAGTGTGGTGTTGAATACTCGAGTATCGAGTCATACAGAGAGCAACTGAAATTTTCTAAACTTTTAATACTGCGGTATTGCAAGAATACTTCGGTTTTGATGTTTTGGATAAATTTCTATTAAGAGTCCAAAACTCGAGTATTGATAGAATACTCGAGTATTGGCTTAAGTGAAACTGAAGCTCCAAAGTTGAAATCGTGAGTTTCACCTCTGGAAGGAGAATACTCGAGTATTAGTTTGAATACTCAAGTATAGCTTTAAGTGCATAGTGACATACTCGAGTATTGATGCACAAACTTGAGTATGGGCCGTGACAGTTGGAAATTTCAATTTACGAAATCTGTGTAATGTTTGTTGTTTGATCTAAATGCTTCCAGTTATTAACCATCAATATTACCAGATATGTTTAATGTGTTTGCTAGTGTATTTCAGCCAAGTTACAGATGGATTAAGTAGATTTTCAAGGCTGACTTTACTAAAGCAATGGAACTGTCAGAGCATTAAATGAGAAGCTACCTAACTTGCTATATTTTCGTCTAATAAGCTTTACACGATGGAAAAAGGATGAATAGACATCTACCTACTCAGAACTCTATCATTCCAATGGCTATAAACTCAAGGGGCTTAACATTTATCCTTCCAACACAAAGAATGAAAAAAGTAAAGAGAGAGAAGAGACGAAGGTGCTTGTAACAGACAAAAATCTTCACCAACGGTCAAATGAATGCCTGCAATGGTCATTAAACATACTCTAAGTATAAATAGAACAACATTCAATTCTCTCCAACAACTATTGAGCAGAAAATCAAAAAGCATTCAATTTGTTTATTTATTCATTAGCTTTTTTGTACAGAGTATCTACTGATACTATCTAAACTTCAATGATTATCTTATCTGCTCTTTTAAGAGACCTTATTATATGTATTCATTGATTGTATAGAATCTCAAGTCAAGGGACTTGGAGATTTGGGAGTCTTTGATTATAACTTGTAAGAGGGAGCAAGTTCTAATGAGAGAATTGCTTCAGGTTTACAGAGTGTGTAATTAGTTGACATAGTGAAATACTCAGGGTGCCTGTGGACTGGGCGTAGGCCAAAGAGTTGAGCCGAACCAGTATAATTTCTTGTGTTTGATTCTTCTTCCCTTTCTCTCTGTTCTGCCCTGTTCGGTTATCATTTGAACAAAACTAACGAAAATTTTCAAAATACCTAATTCACCCCTCTCTTGGGTATTTAGCTCTACTTTCAGATTTGTCTTTATAAATCAAATCTGAGATATGATATCTATCTTCATAAATCAAATCATTGGTTTATCTTTATAAATCAAATCTGAGATATGATATCTCAATTAATCTGAATGATTAGCCTCTAGGGCATAATTTCCAACATGTTCACAATCACCTTAGTTATATAGTCTTGTAATGCACTATATACAAAGCGATTGGTTGAAAGTGTTACTGCTTCAAGGCTGTCTCTCTTATTGATGAGGGAGGTTAGATTCTTGTTTGAATTTGCTAAGGAGATTCTTTTGTCAAATACTCCTCTTACAAGAATGCACATTGAATGGCCTAAAGAATGCCAATTTGCTTGATAGAAAATGGATGAGAACCCATCACAACCAGTTGCTTTAAATAATGGTTCTCTAATTTCTTCATAGTTGGGCATTCTACCTATGTTCAACAGCAAAGCACCATCTGCAAATGGGAATTTAGTCTGTGTTCGGGGCGCATATGCTTTCATTTTCACAACTATATAATTTCTTGGGTCATGCGTTTTTTCCAATCCTTTTTTTTTATAGATTCAATTATACTCAGTACTAAACCAATAGAGGTTTGGTCTATCGGAAGAAATTAGTCCCTCATAATATGATGAACTAAGGTTCAAATCCTTTTTGAAAAAAATGCTCACATTTAGTGACCAATAGTGCCTCAAACAATATTACCTCTAATAAAAGATACATGTACTTAGGGGAAAACACTACTTGGTGGAGCACATGATGATCGAAGCCAAATCGTTTTTTCCCCTATAGAGCCAAACCTAAACCATGTTTTGCCACTTTGTCAGTAACATCATTTACATCTCTAGAGCACAACTTCAATACTATATTCTACTCCCTGCCTATGTGGTCCTTAATCTTCCTTCCATTTTCTTGGGCTGTACTTTGCACGGTGTTTCCTGAAAGATGAAGACATTTTTCTTTCCTTTTTTCATCAAGAAAATATGTTTCCCTTTTTATAATAGGGTTAATGTGCAAAAATACACATGAGCTTTTTCTCCAGGAGCGCCTAGCACCACGTGCTTTTTTTGGGAGCAAAAATACACATATGGTTACCATTTTGGAGCAAAAGTCACATCTCACCGTTAAGTCACAGTTCACCGTCGTTAAGTTACTGTTCACTTAATCTCTTTCTCTCTAATCATGGTGAATAGTGACTTAACGATGGTTGTGACTTTTGCTCCAAATGGTAACCACATGTGTATTTTTGCTCCAAAAAAAGCACGTGGTGCTAGGCACTCCTGGGGAAAAATCTCATGTGTATTTTTCACCTTAATCCTTTATAATATTTTATCTATCTTTGGGCTAAATATAATTTTTTAACCCAATAACCTTTCTTTATCCCTTTTAAGATATGAGGAAAAAAATCATTTTTTTCCATGAAGAATAGCATAACATAATAATTTGAGGGGAACAAAAATCAAATCAATATAAAAAAAACTTTTAAATTAATAGTGCAAGACTTTTAAAACTATCATGGGTTAAACTTTCAAAAAATTGTGAGGGCAAGGACACAAACTCAGAATCACATGATTCTCATGGGCCTTTAATTTGTTAATTTCAAGGTAATTGAACATTATGTGTGTATGTGTATTTGTTTGTGTTTGTGACTTAGGGTAGTTTTCTTACATCATGGCTTTAATTAAGGCATCATGAAGTTCAACTTTGTAAGCCCTATGTCCCAATTTGTAGGGACTTTTGTTCATTCATTCATGTCACACTAGATAGTCCAAAATAATAATTTAACTACTTAATATATTTTTGCGTCTGTTTCATGTTCAACAGACACCACTACTTATTACATTATGTGTTCAAGATGCAAGCTTTACTCATATAGTCTCTCATACTATATCTTCTTCTAATCCTTTTGTGCATTATTTGTTTTCCATCATTCCTCCAGTTTCATGATTTGTTTTTCTTCTGATGCATATAGAATTTAAAATAAAAATAATTTATAGATGGTTATTTTTTTAAAAAAAATGATCTTTTATTTAATAATCGTAAGTTGAAAAATCATAGATCTAAACTGTGTAGATGTCATTCTAAATTGTGTGTAGATGTCATTGCAACAATGAACTGCACTAAAATTGGTTCTTCATTGAGAACTATAATACTTCACAAAAAAACAATATTTTTTACAATATATGTTTAACAAACTCCCCATCTATTAACTAATACAAACTCTTGTTAACAGATGACAGTAGTGGACAATTGATAAGGACACATATCAGAAAAACACCCAATTAACCACACATAAATATAAATATACTTGGAAACATGATCATCATCCATCATTTACTGTGCCACAATGATGAAAAGGGGAACTTTACCAAAATAATTTTTTTAAAAAAATATTGGATTAAAGCAAGTGGGAAACAATTTCACAAAATAAGGCAGTTGGTGGCGTCAGAAGTTCTGACGCCACTATGGCGTCAGAACGCGACGCTTGATGGCATTACTTAATTGACGCCTTTTTGGCGTCAATTAAGGACGCCTTGAGGCATCAATTATTTGGATTCTTGTGCCCAGTATATGGAAGTACAACCTCCAAGGACGAAAGACAACAATACATATCAACGAGGTTGTGTGAAGTGAGAAGAAATATGTACTTGTTTCCATATTACCACAGGTACATATCATAATCTCTTTTTGCAATTCAATTAATTATGCGTAAAATATCAATGAGTACTTTACTACTGTGAATTTTCAGCCACCACTGGCAGTTGGTCGTCATGTGCATGGAGGCGCATACAGTGATCTTCTTATGCTCCATTCACAGCGAACCAGGGGCTATGTTGTTGTAGACCATCAACAAGTAATATGTCATTTTGATTCTCTTATCTGAAATCTCTGATGTGAATTTTTAACGAACATTATTGATAAATTTGTGATTTTGATGATAGTACCATGAGGACCTTCCAAATCCAAGTCATCAAAAAGCATACATATGATATCAAAGATTCTAAATCGATCACACCAAAGGTTAGTATATATTTGGACATTGGCACACTGCCTTATGAAGTTGGCTAGTAAGCTATATATGCTCTATATATATTTCTTGTTCTTTTTAGACTCGTCGGCAACCAACAGGGTCCAACTTATGTTGTATTTACTTTAAGAGGTCAGTAAGATATTGACAAAACACACTACGTATGTGCTCCACTTCATCATCAAAAAAGGGATTAGCATAAGCAAACCTTTGTAACATCAAAGACAAAAACTGAATTAATTTTTGTGCATATTTCATATGTAACATTAAGCCAGAAACTAAATTTAGGCATAATATGTAACATCAAATATATTTACCTTTGCAGTAAGTTTAGTCCTTTGTTGCGTGATAATATCATATATGCGTTTCATGATGTATATATGCTTATAGAGCAACAATAATCTTCTGTAAATGAACAATTGTACAATTTGTATAATTCAATATATAATGAATTTTGTTTATTTTTTTGAACAATTTTCTTGTGTCAATTTTGGGTTCCTGAATGTATTGGATGATGGATAAAGCTATTTATTGCTTGAAATTTGAGGTTTTGAATGTTGTAAATAAGCATTAAGAGATTCTGATAAGAATTCGTGACTTTTAGGACCACATATTTATTAAAGATCAAGTCCTAAAGGTCTTCATTTTTTTTAACAAATGAGCCTAGATTTTAGGACCGTATGTTTGTTATATCTTCGGTCTTAAAAGTCTTATAAAATATGACAACACTTTTAGAACCGCATATTTATTGAAGATTTGGTCCTAAATCTATTAGGCTATACTTTTAGGACTGTGTTTTTTTTGTTAAATATCCGGTCTTAAAAGTCTTGGTGTATTTTAAAAAATTGGCTTCACTTTTAGGATCGCTTATTTATACAACGTCTGGTCCTAAAAGTCTTCGTTAATTCTAAATTAAATATGGCTAGATATTTAGGACCGTCTATTTGTTAAATGTCCAGTCTTAATAGTCTTCCTTTAAATAGAAATGATGACTCGCTTTTAAGACAAATCATTAGGGTTAAAGACACTTGAGTTTCTGGCATTCTGCTCAAGCTAGGTCCCTCGTTGTTGTCGTTTTTACCTCTCTTAAAGTTGAAAAGCATTATCGGTTTCCCTTTTCTTTTTCTCTTGTCTTTTTGTTGGAAAAGAAGTAAGATAATGAAAAGGACACTGAAAATATTCAACTCATGGCGTGGTAAAATCGACGACAACGATGGTCCAACCTTGAGAAGAGTTGTCACTGTGTTTGTTTTTATTTGTAAAAGGTAAACAATTTTTTTTGGTTTTCTTTTGTATGTTCTTAACTGTATTCTATGAATTTTTATCGTTAATCACACGAGGATAATGTTGTTTGTTTCCTTTTTGTCGGAAACAAAATCGAGATAATGGAAAGGATAACAAAAAGGCGACCGAAGATGGGAAAAAAATTTATTTATCATTTTTTTTTCTACTGCCGGTTGTGGGGTAGTAATTGTACAAACAAAAAACATAAAAAAGAAAAAAACATAAAAATATTTAATCCCCCTATCGTTGTCGGAGGGGAGGGAGGGTTCAGAGAGGTTGGAGACGTTGTCATCAGAAAGATGGTACTCAACATCATTGGTGTTGAGTACCGCGTTCAGCTTGTTGATGGCGTGATAGACCTGAAACAGTTGGCCCAAAAGTCGATCTATATGATCAATGCGAGCCAGAAGGTGCTGCATCATCTGGTAGAATTAGGGTTTCGAAGGCAACGGAGGAGGGTATGGAGGTGGAGGTGGAGGAGGAGGACGATGATTAGGAAGACCTGGTAGTGGTGGAGTGGCCATTACAGTGGAGGTTGTAGAAGTGATTGAGAAGAATGTGAAGAAAGTAAAGTAACAACGAGTTTAAATAGAGATCCCATACTGAACAATGTGAAACGTGGAAAACGTTTATGAGGAGATGCATAGTTCATCAGAATACGAGGAGACACCTAGTTGGGAAGTTTATTTGGAAGCCGAAGAGACCCTAAATCATTCATTTGAACGAAGTGTAAGGATATGACTCTGCTATCTCTCATTTGAAAAGAATGAACTTTTAATACCAGATATTGCAAGAGATTCATTCTTAAAAGTATTATTTTTAAGAAAAAATTCTTACTTTCAAAAATTTGAATTGAAAAAATAAATGAATTTTAGGACCAGATATAAGATAAAAGGTTAGTCTTAAAAGTAATTGAATAATATAAATAATACACTTTTAGGACCAGGGATATGTTTTAGGACGGTCCTAAAAGTAATTGAATGAAAAAATAAACTATAGACTTTTAGGACATGGGATATGTTATTGGTCAATCCTAAAAGTAATTGAATGAAAAAACAAATAATAGACTTTTAAGACCGGGGATATGTTATAGGACAGTCTTAAAAGTAATTGAATTGAAAGAATAAATAATAGAATTTTTGAACCATATATTCTTAAAGTAGAAACATTTATACCAATTGAATCCCATTTCATTCAAATATATCAATTGCATATTAACTCCTACCTTTATTAACTTCTCACACTTCCTCTCTGTCCTTATTAACTCCTCACTACCTCGTAACTCCACACTACATAGCTCTCCGCCCCTCCTGCCCTAACTGCTCAAACAATGGTTAGATACAGGATATCCCCTCGTAGGGATACTCCTTATGCTCGTGCCTACCTTAGATCTCTTGTGGGTTCTTCTCGAGTGCGTTCTATTCTAACGGAGGAGTCTAGGGTCATTGGACCCATTGCTATTTCGGATGATGAAGAGATTGATGGCCCCCTTCAGCCTTCAGACCACGAAGAAGTTCCTACTCCCCCTCTCTAACTTTGTAACAACATTCGCCAACCTCCTGGTCCCAGTACGCCTACCGTTGACACCTCACCTCTTTCCTCTGATGATGAAGTGATACTAATACATATAAGCTAAGATCCAGTGGGAAATTTCTGTTGCTGATGCTGATATCTCTAAGACATTAGACGATGATAAGCATTAGGATTTTTAGTCACATTATGTGTGTGTGTGTGTTGTTAGATATGATTAGTTTTGATGATGTCTCATATAAATGCCATTAGATAAGAGCAAAAATTTTGTATACTATATTTATCTCATTCATTTATTAATTCTTAAATTGAATGTAGAATCAAAGGTGTAAAGTTCATTCATGAAGAATGATCAAAAAGATGAATCAGCAAAGAATAAAAAGAAGAAGATCAAGGAGGTCGAGGATGTAGATAAGGATAAGGAAAAGGAAGAGGAGAAATTGAAGAAGAAAGAATTTATTGAATGGAACATCTTCAATCAAGATTAGTTCAAGTTTATTGAATGAAACATCTTCAATCAAGATCAGTTCAAGCTTATTTATGAAGAATGTTCAATGGAAGAAGACATAATTTATGGGGATAATCAAGAAGAAGAGAAGAGATGAAAGATAGAAGAAGTTGATAGTCAATATTCAAGATCAGCTCAAATATAAATGTGGAGAATACTCAAGAAGATTGAAAGAAAGAAAGAGTTGCATTATGGAGAATGATCATGAGAGAGGAGATTTCAAAATGAAGAAAATGAAGAAGAGGAAATTTTGATCAAGATAGAAGATGAAAAAAAGGAAAACTTGCTGAAGATATCATTATTTATGTTCCAAGATTGATTATAGCAGTGTACATGATCAAATGGAAGTTGGAGAGGTTCAATTTAGAATTAAAGACAACAAAAATTAGGTTCTGGAAGAGAAAACTCGAGTATCCAGGTCAAAACTGAAAAACGCGGCTGAACCTAAGAGGGGGTGAATTAGGTGAAGATAAAAACTTGCTCCCTTTTTAAAATATTTTTGCAATTTGATTAAATCAGTTTGAATGATAATGAAAAGTAATAAAGTTGTAAACAATCATTCAAACATGTATGCTGGAAATAAAGAGTTAAGGGAAGAGAATTGCAAACTCAGATTTATACTGGTTCGGTCCAACCCTTGACCTACGTCCAGTCCTCAAGCTCCACTTGAGATTTTCACTATCTCCTTGTTTAACCAGGCACAAGAGACAAACCTTTACAACCTACAAGTTTGTCCAGGAACTTATACAGTCTTTACAATCTCTCACAGAGATTCCCCCTTACTACCCGTAAGGTTACAACCAACTTCCTACTCAAGGTCACCCAACCTTGAGTATCTCTCAGAGAAATATGATTTACAATAATTCTTCTCTCAAGGAAGTGATTATGATAAACACTGAAGTTCATAAGAGATCATTTCATTCTTTCTAAGATAAGCTATGAAAGCATGAAAAACAGAGTGAGAAGAGGATTCAGAATTTCGGCATTATGACTGTGTAAGCTCACTCCTCCATCTTCTTGCGTTTTGAATCTGGTTCTATTTATAGATGAAGATGTTCTGAACATTGGAAAATATAGCCGTTGTGATCAGAATCGTTTGAGGTGTGGTAGTTGGAAATATAGTCGTTATTTTGCTTTTTGGGACTTGACAACTCAGCAACTTAATCTTCATGAAATCCCTCGTTTGATAATTTGAAACATGTCCACAAATGATTTAAATGATGTTAATAGGTGTTATAGATCATTTGGGTAAGTTTATGGATAATCTCGATCAGATTCAGGATTTTCGACACTTGGATTTTTCTGAAGTTACAGTGTATACTCGAGTATTGAGCTCGTAGCATTAATTCAGATTTGTCTCTATCTGATCTATACTCGAGTTTTGCTTCCCATACTCGAGTATTGAGGATCCTCTGACGTTCATTGCTCTCTATCTGAGCTATACTCGAGTTTTCACTTATAAACTCGAGTTTTCGAGCTTTTTCAGTCCTCGGTTGCTCTCTGATTGATATAAATTAAATCTTGGAAAGCTACTTATCCTCCATATAGCTCTTAGATTCTTCTTTCTACAACAACAAGAATCAGATCTTAATTTGTTGGAATTCGCCCGTTATGATCCGATGAAAGAAGATTGTTCTTTACCAACGTTTTTGCAATGTCTTGAACAGTTAGTCAACTTTCAAAGGCTAGATCTCTCTGGTCTGATCTTCATTTTTGTTGAATCAAGACTTGACGGAAAGCCTTATGATTCTTCTTTCAAACACCACTAGTTTCAGCTCACTTCGATTTGTAGATTGAGAGTTATACTTAAATCATTGAAGCTTGGTCAGCTATGTGGCATGAATAGTTGATCCAACTTTAGAAATTCAAAGCTCTCTCATCTGATCTTCTTTGGACTTGAAGAGATTTGGGAGGTGGACTATGTCTTAATTAGATTTTCCATATTCAAATACAAGTGGGTTAATGTCAATAATGGTGTTCAGATCAATCGGCTAGGATTTACATTATTCTATGTCAATAGTAGAAGTTTTGGAGATAAACCTTTTATTATGGTAGACTAAGCGAAACAAGTTTTCTATATCACCAATTTAGAAAATAAAATGTGGTCTATAACTCTCCAAGGAAAAAGGGTCATTGATATTGATAAGGAAAGTCATGCAAATTATTGTCTTCCCGAGAGTACTCCTTTTTCAAGGGGTCTACGAGACATGAACGAAGAAGATGAAGTGGATAGTGAACCCGACATAAGAAATGATCATCAAGAAAGGATATCGGGGGATATATCTTTATAAAATAGTCAATTCATAAGGTAATATTCATCTGCACAATTCTTTGAAAACTTTAAGGTTTTAACACTATTATATTCCTTCTATGTTCTTAAACAATGTCCTGACTCTATGAAGTTTGTTCTTGTTTTATTTTTGTGGCAAGATCCGATTCAAAGGGCCATGTTATGAAAGAGGATGTTACATTGTTGGGTGGGAATCAGATGAAGGCATGGTTAATATTGGGCATATATGTTGATTTAAGTGTTGTATTTATAACTCATTGTATTTGTAAGTAAGTTATCTTATTGTATAAATTAATTTAGGTGTTGTAGTCATAGTTATAATCATTAATTAAGAGGCCACATAACTCATGGTGAATAATATTTGTATTATGTTTTTTCCCAATTCATAATTGTTCATAGCTTATAGCTTAAAGTATCAACTTTTATGTGCTGGATTGGGTGGTGGATTTATGTATATATAATAAGGAAGATCAGAGAAAAAAATTCAGGAAAATTTAGACCGCAAATAAAAATGACAGTCTTAAAAGTTTTACTTTTAAGATTGGATGTATTTGGATGTACTTATATGTTCGGTCTTAAAGGTCAGGTGAACATATTTGATATTAGTTTAGTCTTAAAAGTTGGTCTTTCAAGACCAATTGTTTAAATACGTTCAGTCTAAAAAGTTAATTTTTAAGACTGGATGTATTTATCATCCAGTCTTGAAAATGTCTTTTAATACTACGTATAATTAATCGTCTGGTCTAACAAGCCGCTATTTTTTAGAGCACATTTATTTTTGTCCAGTCTTAAAATACCGACCTTTTAAGAGCAGCCTATTTTTTGTTCGGCCTTAAAAATTGAGTTTTAGGACCAAACAAAAAATATTTCAATTCTATTTAGTACTACTTTTAAGACTTAATGTTTTAAATGTCCGGTCTTAAAAGAGTTTATTTAAGACCAGTTCGAGTCTAGTCTTAAAAGATATACTTTTAACACCGCCTGGAATATGACCGGTCGCAATTCTGGTCTTACGATGCCTCTTTTGTTTGGTCTTAAAAGTATTTTTTGTACCGTGGTTGGTGTTTTTAGACTGACATATTAGGACTTGTAAGATTGTAAAGAAAAATGTTCGGCCTAAAAAGTTTGACTTTTAAGACCGAACTATTAAATACACCGGTCTTAAAAGTCAAATTTTCCCATTTTCTATTTATTTTTTATCATACCACATCCACCACCCAATCCAGCATCTAAAAGACATTACTTGAAGTTACAAGTTATAAACAATCCATTATAAATTACAAATTGAATTGAAAATGAATACAAATATTATTCACCATAAGTTATACTGTATCTTGAGGAATATACTATTATACTACCAACCTAAATGAATATATACAATAAAATAAGTTACAAAGACAATACCTAAATGAACATATATGCCCAATTCACTATGTCTTCATCAGATTCTCATCCAACATCATAATAACATTACTCTTTTGTAAGAAGCCCCTTTTGATCGGATCCTGCCACGAATATAAAAATAAGAACAATAGCTTTACAGTCAGTGACATTGTTTAATAACATAAGAAAGAATATAGTTAAAACCTTAAAGTTTTCAAAGAATTTTGCATATGAATATTACCTTATGAATTGTCTCTTTTATAAAGGGATATCCTCCCACATCCCTTCATGATGATCATTCCTTATTCCGGGATCATTATCCGCCTCATCTTCTTCGTTTATGTCTGGGAGACCCCTTGAAAAAGGAGTCTTCTTAGGAAGACTATGATTTGAATGAATTTCCTTATCAATATCAATGACCCTTTTTCCTTGGAGAGCTACAAACCACATTTTATTTTCCTGATCAGTGATATAAATCACTTGTTTCACCTGGTCTGCCATAATAAAAGGTTCATCTCCGAAACTTCTACTATTGATATCAACTAATGTAAATTCTTGCCGATCGATCTGAACACCATTATTGACATTAACCTACTTACATTTGAAAATGAGAAATTTAATTTTAACATAGTCTACATCCCAAATCTCATGAATAATCCCATAATAAGGCATGCCTACCGATTTATGAAAGTGGAGCTGAATCACCAAGAAGGGGGTGAATTGGGGATTCTTAAAAATTTTCAACTGGTTCTGTTTTATGGTGATAAGGCAGAGCAAAATAGAGCAGTGAAAAGAATATGGACACAAAGGATTATACTGGTTCGACCCAACTCTTTGGCCTAAGTCCAGTCCTCAGGCACCTTCAGTATTTTACTATGTCTCTTGATTACACACTCTGTAACTCTGAAGCAATTCTGTCACTAGAACTTGCTCCCCCTTACAAGTTGTAATCAATGACTCCCAAATCTCCAAGTCCCCTGACTTGAGATTACTTACAACAAATGAAATATAGATAATAAACTCTCTTAAAAGAGTAGATAAGATGGAAACTGAAGCTTAGTTAGTATCAACCGATACTCTGTACAAAAAGCACAAGAATAAATGAACAAATTTAATGCTTTTTCGATTTTCAACTCAATAGTTGTTAAAGAGAATTGAATGCTGCTCTATTTATACTTAGAGTATGTTTAATAATCATTGCAAGCATTCATAAGACTGTTGGAGAACTTTTCTGACTGTTAGAAGTAACTCAATCTCTTCTATCTCTACTCTTTGTTTATTCTTTGTGTTGGGAGGATAAATGTTGACTTCTAGATGTTTATATCCGTTGGAATGTCAGTCCCTTGATTAGGTGAAAGTCTCTTTATCCTTTTTGCATCGTGCAGAGCTTGATAGTTCAGATTATGACAAGTTAGGTAGCCTTGCATTTAATGCTTTGACATAACTTTTGCTCTTAGTGAGGTTAGCTCTTAAAATCTACTTGGATCATCTCTAAAGTAGCTGAAATTCACTAACAAACACATTAAGCAGATATAATGAAGTTGATAATGAATATTAGAAAGTATTTAGATCAATCAACAAACATTATGCAGATTTCATAAATTTAAATTTTCAACTGATGCGACACATACTCGAGTTTGTGCATCAATACTCGAGTATGTCACTATGCACTTAAACCCATACTTGAGTTTCTACATCTATACTGAGTATTCTCCTTCCAGAGACGAAACTCGTGATTTAAACTTTGGAGCTTCAATTTTACTTAAGACAATACTTGAGTATGCAACCCATACTTGAGTTTTGGACTCTTAATGAAATTATGTCCAAAACATCAATACTGGACTATTTGATTAAAACCGGAGTATTGAAAACTTTGAAAATCACAGTTGCTCTATGTATCAATCGATAGTCGAGTATTCAACACCATACTCGAGTATGTGTTTCTATTTTGAAATTCAGAGAGAACATCAGCCAGTACAAAACTGGAGTTTATAAATGTAATAAATTTTTTATCATCTTTGCTTGGCCCAATCTCGAGTATCTTAATGCCATACTCGAGTTTTTAGTTGAAAATGAAAACATTTGAATTTTGGAGCCAAGTGGAAAACTGACTTTTCATATTCCAAAACTTGAGTTTTCGAAACTGGAGTTTTTATTTCTTTTGAAAAATACTGAAGAGTCTCTTTAGCCTATACTCGAATATGCAAACCAATACTCGAGTATGCTCTGATAGAAAACTTGCGATGCTCTCTGTAAGGTCCAATACTCGAGTATCCACTAGGATATTGCAGTATTGCCTTTTGTCATTAACATTGAGCTTTCCTTTGAAAGACCAATACTCGAGTATTGCCTCAACTAGCAAGTTTTTGCTTTCTTGAGACAGTCACTTCAATCTTGGTTTTACAAATGATTGTTATCATCAAAACCCATAGAGAACTAACAATTTAGGCCTCGTCTTTTGATCTAGAGAAGTGCATAGATTTAGCCTCTAACATAACACCACTTTTTTGGACGGTTCTCCTATCATCTAGGGACTACGTGTAACATGTATAACCATTGATCACATGTAAATTCCAACTTAGTACATCAACCTTAGGACCACATACTATCCATTTTATTGTCTCAAAAACATATTCCCCTCCCTTAACCTTTTGTTTGAAACAGTTTGTAAAAGTTCTGTTATACTCCCTAATTAACTTTCGTTTAGTTATTTGATGGTTTTCTTTCCTTACAACTTTTTTATATGCATCTATGCAGGCTTGAACTTTATCAACATTATTCAATATGTATAAATAGACTTGTGAATATTCATTAAGACCCACATTCTTTAATGAAGTCCTTCATCTACCCCCTTCAGCATGCTGACGTTTAGGAAACCCAATATGTCTTACTTTGGCCAAATAATTTTGACAAAATTCCAGAGCTTCTTCAGAAACATATTTCTAAACAATTGATGTTTTTGGCTGGTATGCGTTCTTCACATATCCTTTTAGAAATTTCATAGATCTTTCAATTAGGTACATCCATCATAAATGGATAGGGCCGCACATTTTTATCTCCTTAACTAGATGAATAATTAGATGAACCATGATGTCAAAAAATGTAGGAAGAAAAAGCATCTCAAGCTGACACAAGATAAGATATCATTCATTTTCCAATTCATCCAATTTTTCAATCTTGAAAACTTTATTACAAACAGCATTGAAGAAGAAACAAAGTCTAATCAAAATGTGTTGAAGATCATACTCGGTAATGCCTCGAATAGCTATTGAGAGTAGCTGTTGTATTAACACATGACAATCATGAGAATTTTGGCCTACTAATTTCAAATCCTTCATTGATACAAGCCTCTTAAAATATGAAGAATACCCCGAGGAAACTTTTGTGCCATGTAAATACTCACATAAACTTCTTTTCTCATCCTTAGACAAAGTATGAGAAGCTATGAGACAATAAGTTATCTTACCATATGGCCTTGGATATAAGTTTTCGCGTATTCCCATTACTTGCAAATCCAATCTTGTTTTCACATCATCTTTGGAACTACCTTGTATGTTGAGAAGCATGCCAACAATGCTATCACATATGTTTTTCTCCACATACATGACATCAATACAATGTCTCACATCAAGATAGCGATAATATGATGTTAGGATCCGGCTGAACCCAAGAGGGGGTGAATTGGGTGAAGATAAAAATTTCAACCTTTAAAAATCTTTTCATAATTTAATGGAAATTAGTTTGAATGGTAATAAAGAGTTATGAAACTATAAGTTATCATTCAAATTGATATGCTAGAAATAAAGGAGTTTAAGGGAAGAGAATTGTAAACACAAATTTATACTAGTTTGGTCCAACCTTGACCTACGTCAAGTCCTCAAGCTCCACTTGAGATTTCCACTAATCTCCTTGTTTAACCAGGCACAAGAGACAAGCCTTTACACTATCCTTGTTTAATCAGGCACAAGAGACAAGCCTTTACACCCCACAAGTTTGTCCAGGCACTTGTGTAGCCTTCACAATCTCCCCCTTACTACCCGTAAGGTTACAATCAAATTCTCAACTCACAGTTACCCTACCTTGAGTATCCCTCAGGAAAATATGATTTACAGTGTATCTTCTCTCAGAGAAGCGATTATGATGAACAATGAAGTGCATTACAATTGAATTCACTCTCTAGATGATATTCAGAATAAGCATCAGAAAAACAGAGTGAGAAGAGGATTTAGAATTTTGGCATTATGACTGTATAAGCTCACTCCTCCACCTTCTTGCGTTTTGAATCTGATTCTATTTATAGATGAAGGTCTTCTAACCGTTGAGAATAGAGCCGTTGAGAATATGGACGTTGAGAGTTCGGCAGATGGAAAAACTAGCCGTTATTTTGCTTTTTGGGACTTGACAGGTCAGCACATTGATCTCCATGTAATCCTTCATTTGATCATCTGAAATATGCCCACAAATGATTTAAATGATGTTAATAAGTGTTATAAATCATTTGGGTAAGCATCTGGATGATCTAGATCAGATTCAGAATTTTCGCAACGGTGATTTTTCTGATATGAAGGAGAATATTGCAGTATTGTTCAGCATACTCAAGTATTGAGCTTATTTCATTACTTCAGATTCATCTCTGTATGGTCTATACTTGAGTTTTGCTTCCCATACTCGAGTATTGAGGATCCTCTAACGTTCATTGCTCTTTGTCTGAGCTATACTCGAGTATTCAACTTGTTCAGGCCCTTGGTTGCTTTCTGACTTGATAAAGCTTCATATTTAGCAAACTAATTATCCCCATATAGCTCGTTAAGTCTTCTTCCCAATGCAACAAGATTCAACTCAAAGATTGTTGGATTTCATCTGTTATGATCCAATGAATGAAGATAGTTCTTTATCCAACGTTTTTGCACCATTCTGAACAGTCAGTCAACTTTTGAAGACTGTATCTCTCTGGTCTAATCTTCATTTTTGTTGAATCAAGTCTTGATGGAAAGCCTTATGTGTCTTCTTACCAATGCCACTAATTTCAGCTCATTCCGATTTGTAGATTGTAAGTTATACTCAAAACATTGAAGCTTGGTCTGATGTGTGGCGTGAATATTTAACCCAACTTTAGAAATTCAAAGATCTCTCATCTGATCTTCTTTGGGCATGAAACTTTGTCAAGATGACGCATTGGATGTCTAGTTTCAGCCAAATTTGATTTCACTTCAATCCGATGTCTGGTTCAAGAGATATCATCGAATTACCAGACCTCGTCCATTCTGATCGTGGAACAAAGGTGGACAGAGTTGCTGAAGGAGCTGGAAACTCAAGTATTGAGGAGGAAACTTAAGTATTGTCGGGACCAGAAGTGCCAGAGAAGCTGAAAACTCCCAATACTCGAGTATATAAGTTCCATACTCGAGTATTGACTCCTATAGTCAATTTATGACTCTTTGTCGCCCAAACTGTGGTTTTCCAAACTACAGTTTTCTTGTCTAGAAGCAAATTTTTCCAGTAAGCTTGTATACTTGAGTTTTGACCTGGAAACTCAAGTATTCTCTCCCAGAGCTCGATTTTTGCAGTTTTTGACTCTGAATTCACCCATCCAACATCCAAATGATTGTGAAGACTTATAGAATCAATCTAAGACCTTGAATATTGATTTTTCTCATTCTTTTTGACAAGATCTTTTCTTTCTTTCTTCTCTTCACCTGGTCATTCTTCACAACTCTATTCTTCCTTTCTTGAGCATTCTCCATAGACATATTTGAGCTATTCTTGAATATCCTCTTCTTCTATCTTCCAATTCTCTTCTTCTTGATTATCCCTCATCTTTCTGAAATCTTATAACTTTAATCATTCTTCAATATTTCTTCTTTCATTGAACATTCTTCTTGAACTAATCTTGACTGAAGATGTTCCATTGAATAAATTCTTTCTGATTCAATTTCTCCTCTCCCTTTTCTTTATCCTCATCTACATCCTCAACCTTCTTGATTTTCTTCTTTTTGATCAATCTTCATGAATGAGCTTCAAATCATTGATTCTACATTCAATTCAAGAATTAGACAAATATAGTATACAAACTTTTTGCTCTTTTCTAATGGCATCTATATGACATCATCAAAACTAATCATATCTAACATATGAAATATTAAAGAATACATATGTCTTTTTCCATATATTTGTTTCTTTTCTACTCTTTGCAATCTTACCAAAGATGTAATTGATATTTTTCACCTTTTCATAAACTTGCTCCCCGGTCAATGCCACCGGAGCATCTTCATACTCTTGGCCACCACAAAAAAGCTTTCTTTAATTGACGATATGGGTGGCCCTGTCTAATAAATCTCTTATGTCAAAGATAAATTGTCTTTCTTCCATGTTGAAGTTGATGGTAGCATATGCCTTCTTCACAAACTAGACATGCTTTATGGCCTTTTACACTATATCCTGACAAGTTACCATATGCTAGGAAGTCGTTTATAGTACAAAACATCATGGCTCGCTATTTATAAACCTCTATCTTGAAATGGTTAAAAACATCGACACCTTTTTCCCATAACTCCTTCAAGTCTTCGATCAAGGGCTCAAGGTAAACATTAATGTCATTTTTAATTTTGATTGTTCTGGTCTTGAAATCAACGTCGGCGATGTACTTTCCTTTCATGCATAACATAGCAGATAAGTCGTAAATAATTAGAAGTATATGCCATGAATTATGTATGCTGCTAAGGCTACCATAGGGATTCATGTCATCTGTAATAAGGGCAAACCTAAGGTTCTTAGGGTCAACGTCGAAGTTAGAAAATAAGTGATCGATTTTCTTTCATTTAGAAGATTCAACTGGATGTCAAAGCTTTTCATCAGAAATCTTCTCATCTACATTTTACCTCAAATTTTTTGCATCATTTTTGTTAGCAAACAAGCACTTGAACTTTGGTATGATAGAAAATATCACAACACTTTTGTAGGCCCTTTATTTGATTTATACCTTGTGGTTTCACATATTAGACAATTCTGCTTCTCTTCAAACTATTTTCTATACAATATGCAATTATTCGAGCATGCATGGATCTTTTTGTACTCCATCCTCAGTGGACAAAGTATTTTCTTAGCATCATAGTATCAATGACGCAACACGTTATCATATGGAAGCTTGTCCTTAAAGGCTTCAAGCATTTCTTATAAACTTTTGTCGCTCTATCCATGATGTGCTTTCAACTTACCAATTTCAATACAACGTTCAACAATTGGTATTTTTTACACCCAAGGTATGATGGTGTCTTTGCATCATTGCACATATTACCATATGCATGTGATGCTCAAAAGCATCTTCTCCTATATCGCAAATAATGTCCTTTATATGATCATCCTTATACGTGTCATTATCATCAAGGGACACTTCCGTATGTTGAGATGCACTTGGCATTTCTTCACCAAGCTATACTAATATTATATAGGTCTTAAAAAATCTTTTACAAATTAAATGTGTGTATATAACTTCAAGACTTAGTCGCCTCTCATTCAAACATTATACACAAGGGCAATAAAAATTTTCACTATCATCATGGGCATTTTGTTTAGGAAATTCTATAAATTCTCTCACCCCATTCTCATATTCAATACTTATCCGTAAAACCTTTATCCAACTATGCCAAGTCCAAATGCATATGCTCAATGTAGGTTATGTAAATTTTTTTTTTGAAGGAGTAACTTGCCCATTAAATGCATCACAAAGAATAACTCTTGGTCATAAATGTATCACAATGAATCCAAGAAGCAAAATAAATGCATGACGAGGAAAATAAATGCATTGCATGAAGGTCTTATGGACTTACCGGTAGCATATAAATTCAAATGCTTTTGCTAAGGATTTCTTATCTATGAATGTTGTTGTTGCATACCACAAAAGTAACCCTAAAAACACTTGTTGGTTAGTTGGAAAATATACAACCATAAACTCTTCGTGATGTATTAGAGATGACAGATCACATATCGCAAAAGGATTGGATTCAGCTTCATCTTCCAATCTTTTTCGCTTGGCCACCATCAACTCTTTTTTGACCCTTTCATATATGCCATGAGACATTCTATGTGGGCAATCTTTCTTTCTCCCAATCACTTGTGCTTGTTCCCTTATTTTCTATGAATCAGAATTGAAAACAATTATTAATTATGAATTCCAAACCATCTCACTAACAGAAATTAGAGAACTTTTGCTTGATATAAACTTCAAACATTAGTCAAATTCACTTTATTAAGTTTCAAGACTTTGTTAAGGAAGATGTAAAATTGTAGAAGAAATTGGGAGAAATAGAGGAAAGGGAGTTGTAGAACTGCTGCCAACTCAATCATGCATTACACAGTTAACACACTAACTAACTAATAGAAATGTCTAACCACTACCTATTATAACATAATACCTTCCTAACTAACTAACAACCTCATAGGATATATTATGCCATTATTGTTAGCTCCATGTGTGTTTTGATGATGAACCTTAGCCAAAAGAACATAAAAATCACATATTAAGTCTTCTGTCAAATTAACTCGGGTCAAGGGATCATGACTCGAGTTTGATAATGTGACTCGAGTCTAGGCGCTTCCAAAAGCTCAATATTTGTTCTATGTAAACTTGAGTCTGGGTAGTATGACTCAAGTTTCAACCTAAACTCAAGTCAGGAGTTTTTAACTCAAGTTTCCTACAAATCTCTGTCTTACCGCTATTGCATATCATGACTTGAGTTTGAATATGATGACTCGAGTTTATGACTAGACTCGAGGCAGTAAAATTTAACTCGAGTCAAAACCTGCATTATAAATATAATGCTTGATAAATTTGACCGTTATTTTTGAATTAACTTATGCTGACTTGAGGCAACAGATAGTGCCTCGAGTTTATACCAAGACTCGAGTCTAGTAAGCATAACTCAAGCTAGAAGGTATGTTTGTTCTTCATTGCTGATCTAAAATCCCATCTCTTGACTCGAGTTGTAATCCATGACTCGAGTTTTTGTTGAAACTTGAGGTAAATAGTGTGACTCTAGGCCAATTAAGTCACAAACCAGATATGATTGATTTTATCAGAATGATTGAACCACAATTGATTCTAAGTATGATTTGGTTAGTTTATGCTATTTCATATTATTGTTTCTAATCATATTTAATGAGCTTTTCGATGAAGTCTCAGGAAGATGAGATTAATGTCTATCTAGGATAAAGCAGATTCATGATGTCATGATGTCAGCAACATTTAATGAAATGCTCCATATTAGCAGGAAAGCATCTGATAATGATAAAGGACTCCTATATTCTTTATGCTTTCTATTGCAATGGTCGAATGAAGAACAACAAACCAGAGACATTCTCCATAGAAGCATTCTTTAAGCAAGGTTATTTTCCCAAGGCCAACCACCAGCATTTAATGAACCACCAAAGGTCATGATATAAAGGCCAAAACTACCAGAATTACAAACTAGAGACAACGCCTAGATTCAAACGGCATTAATGGGTGAAGCTATAAAATGAAGAAGCATTCATTAGCGCCACCTATCGAAGTTACTGAAACGCTGCAAAATTTAATAGCATTCATTGTAACTCTATTTCTGTGACATTTCGTTCAACTGTGCTTCAGTGATTATAACTTAATCTAGTCATTAGGAGTTCAAAGATTTTTACTTGACTGTTTTGTAAAATCTTGAGGTTCGGACCTCAAGTGATTGGGCAAACAATTACAGCTTGTAAGGGGGAGTGATTAGTGAGAGGATCATCCAAGTATAGAGTGTAATTGTGTTGAGAATATTAGTGGAAATCTTAGGTGTTCTGGGGACTGGATGTAGGTCAAGTTTAAGACCGAACTAGGATATATCGTCTGTGTTTTTTATCTCTTCTCCTCTCTGTCTTACTTTGCCCAAAAAGTTTTCAAAGTTTAACGATATCACCTATTCACCCCCCTCTAGGTGATTTTTCAATTATTATTTCCTTAATTACTTACTTGGTAATATTTTTACCTTTTCATGGTTTACATATTAGACTTGTATAGAACAAAACGAACTTTTACTATATTACTCCATCTACAATCACATTCACATAAGAACTAAGACATGCTCCTCTGATGTAGGGCAAATGATGGAAATGTATACTTCTATTCACTTACCAAACCATCTAACTAATAAGATTAGATTGACACAATAACATTCACATATCCACACAAATTAATAAGCAAACAAAAAAGGGCAAAAAAAAACTAAATATAAACTCACCAAAGCTTTTAGAGTAGCTCACATCTCAACAAATTGTTGCCAAGTTTCTTCATCAAGAAATGAATATGTGTCACAAGGATTAGGGTTAAGATCACCAACTGGAACCTCAACAAAAATATAGTTGTTAGCTATCTAGGTCTTAAACTTACTCCAGTGATCAACACAATATGACAATGTCTTGTCTTTCAACTTCTAACTGTTAGGAACATTGTATGTCAGCAGGATAGAGTTCCAAATGAGATCCTTTACGCTAGCCTGGTCGACATTTTCCCACTCATCTATCAAAATACTAAGCTTGCTGCGTGCTAGTATGCCGACATAACTAATATATTTGCTTTTATGAGGGCTGAAAATTTTCAAATTTTCATCGATCTGAATCTCGAGCTTTTTCCCCAGCAATTTAATTTAGGGAAGGCTCTTTCAATTGTGTGCCTCTTCTATCACGGCGTGCAAGGCGGTTACATCTGTGATGAATAGGGTTAACTATGACTTACACCAATCACAACTGTAACTGGCATTACAAGAACAAGACTAGACTCGTTTTATCCGTTCATTTTTGAGATAGGAAAAAAGGTTAAGAGAGGTGGTGCAATAGAGAAATGTGAAAGCGGAGCTCAATCATTAAGAAGGGGTGAATTGGGGATTTTAAAAATTCTTTTCTAAAGCTCTATTTTGAAGCACTAAAACAAGGTATAACAGAGAGTAAGGAAGAAGAGGAAGACACAAAGATTCGTGTTGAATATGATTAGTTTTGATGATGTCTTAAATACTTTGATAGATGCCATTAGTAAGAGCAAAAAGTTTGTATCATATACATTAGCTAATGGGGAATAATCAAGAAGAAGAGAAGAGATTAAGGAAAGAAGAAATTGCATATTATAATGGGACTATCAACATTCAAGTTCTTATATGTGATACTGAAGTTTCTACAATCAAATGGAAGCTGGAATGACTCAATTCGGAGTTTAAATGAGCAAAATCGAGCTTTCAGGAAAATATGCATGTGAACTAGAGTTCTTACTTAAGAACTAGAGTTCTTAGGGCAAAACTCAAGTTCATTTTTCAAAACTCGAGTTCTCACTTAAGAACTCGAGTTCATGTTATTCGAGCCCACTCTGTTCACTTCTGTTTCACGTTTAGTTTTAGCAACCTCTGGTAAATTGATGATATCCCTCAAACCAGAGATCGGATTGAGGTGAAACCAATTTTGGATGAAATTAGACATCCAATACGTTATCTTGACAAAAATTCAAGTCCAAAGAAGATCAGATGAGAGAGCTATCACTTTTGGAAGTTTCACCTTCTGTCACTGTCACACAGCAGAGCAAGGTTCGGTAATTTGAGTATATCTCACAAATTACACATCGGAATGAGCTGAAATTGGTGGCAAATGAAACTAGACTCATATAAATTTCCAAAAATATAGAAATCTCATAAAACAAAGATCAAATGAGAGAGATATGATTTTTGGAAGTTGAGAGTCTATTCAGGATGTTGCAAAAACGTTGGTTCAAGAACATCTCTTATTAATCTGATCATAGTGCTTAACATACATTAAGTTTGGAGCTAATTCTTACTGCATTGGAAAGATGACTTGAAGATCTTTATGAGCATGAGTGGTTTGCCAAAATTGAAGTTATATTGAAGACGTTATGGAATCTCCAATGTTCTTAAGCTCTTGATTTAAAACTCAAGTCCTGGAAAGTTTTATCAGATCGCTTCTTAATCAGCAGGATTAAGAACTCAAGTTCTTGGTATATGAACTCGAGTTCGCAGAGCCTTATCATATGATTAGTTAATTAGCGAAATGAAGAACTCGAGTTCTTGGTACGTGAACTCGAGTTCGCAAAATCTGTCTTGATCCAATCTTTCAAAGGACCTGAGAACTAGAGTTCTTCACGATGAAAGACACAATTGAATCTCTTTTGAAAGCACAAGAACTAGAGTTCTTGGTAAAGAAATAGAGTTCATGACTAGAGTTCTTCTTTAAGAACTCAAGTTCCTTTGAAAGACAGTCTGCGAGCAGAACATAGAACTAGAGTTCTTACCATAAGAACTAGAGTTCTTGTCAGCAAAAATTGCGAATCATTTCCTGGAACTCTCCAAATGATTTGAACTTAAGCTAATACTTTCCAGATTGATTAATAATCATTTGTAAAACATTTTTAACATCTTTCTCAGTGATTTTAGGGTTCAAAATGAAGCATTGATTGAAAAGTGGATTAAAGCAAATGCTCATGTCACAAGCATTTATTACGCAGTAGATAAATAGAGCAACATTCGGAATAAACGCTGTAGCAGAACAAAACATTCTTCCAAGACATATTCTGGCTATCAGGTACAATCAATGGCTAACACATTTAACGAATCCAGCGAAGCACTTGATGGAAGAAGTAACGATAAGTCTAACGGCTATATTTCAACGGCTACTTCCAACAGACATCAAACGGTCATATTCTAACAGGAAGAATTGCTCAACAGTAAAATGCTCTACATCAACTATAAAAGGAGAGTCATTCAAAATAGACGAAGAGAAGAGACGAGAGACACAAGACTGCAACTGCATCGTCAAAATGCCTACTCTGACATTCATAGCACTTATTCTCCAAATATCTCAATGATTGTATAATTACCTTAGAGAGTGAGATTATTTGTCATGTACTTCAGTGCTTATCTTATCCACTTCTGAGAGAGAAGATTTATTGTAATAATTCTATTTAAGAGTTACTCAAGATTGGGTAATCTTGAGTGGGAAATTGATTATATCCTTACAGTGTGTAAGGGGAGGTATCTCAGTTAGAGATTTGGCTTCACAAGTGCCTGGGTAAACTTGTGGGTTGTAAAGGCTTCTCTTGTGCCTGGATTAAACAAGAAGATAGTGGATTGAAATCTCAAGTAAAGCTTGGGGACTGGACGTAGGTCAAGGATTCGGCCGAACCAGGATAAATTACAGTTTGCATATTCTCTTCCCTAAACTCTTATCTTCCTAGCATATATACTTGAATGCCTTACAAGTGCTTTATAGATTATTATTGTCATACGAATTGTTTTCAACAAATTGCGAAAAGATTTTCAAAGTTATCAAACGTTTTTCTTAGACACCCAATCTACCCCCCTCTTGGGTGACCGCTAGTCCTAACAGTTCGGTCTAACTCCTTGACCTACGTCCAGTCCTCAGGCTCCTTGAGTTTTTCACTATTCACAATTGATTACACCCTCTGTAACTCAACTTACTGCCCCTTACAAGTTGTAATCAATAACTCCAATCTCCAAGTCCCCTAACTTAAGATTGTTTACAAAAAATGATTCACAATAAATGAACTCTCTTAAAGAGTGGATAGAAATAAACACTGAAGAACAATTGTATCAAAAGATACTTTACACAAGAAAACTCAAAGAGTAGTTGAAAACTTTTAAAGCTTTTCGTATTCTGCTTGATTCCTTGTTGAGAAGAATTGAATGATGCTCTATTTATATCAAGAGAGCATTAAATGACCATTATAATCTTCAATACGACTGTTGCCTTCACTAGCCAAGGGTTATGTGAAGCTTTGGTCTTCTTCTCTCTCTACTCTTTGGTTAATCCAGTTGCACAGAATTTTATGCTTGACTTCTTGACTTTTAATCCATTGAAATACCAGCTACTAGATGTAGAAACATGACATGAATTCTTTTCCTTTGCGTGTAGAATGATTTACCAGAAGGATACAACTTTTCTCGACTTACATTTAATGTGTTGACGTCACTTTTGCCTTTTGCTTTAACCCTTCATTTAATATCCTTTAAAATATTTAAAACTTACTAACAAAGTGGTTAAATATAGCTAGGAATATTAATGAATGATGTTATGAAGCATTAAGATCAAACAAGAAGGGTTTCACAAATTCGTCAAATTTGAATTTTTAAAAATTGCGACCCAAACTTGAGTTTGTGTATCAAAACTGGAGTTTGTCATTGTGCACTTAAACACAAACTCGATTTCCATATCAAGACTCAAGTTTCCTTCTTCCAGAGAGGAATGTCGCGATTTGAGTCTTGGAGCACATTTTTGACTGAAGACAAAACTCGAGTTTTGGACTTTTAATGTGATCAAGTCCAAAAGCTCAAAACTAGAGTTTTCAACCAAAACCGGAGTTTTGAAAATACTGAAAAACAACAATGCTCTCTGTATGACCAAAACTCAGTTTCCAAAACCAAACTCGAGTTTCCATTTAAAAGTTAAAACTTAGAGAGATCTGTGTTATTTCAAAACTAGAGTTTCCAAAACAAAACTGGAGTTTTGAAAACATTGAAAAATAGTGGTCCTCTCTACTTGACCTAAACTCGAATTTCCAAAACTAAACTGAAGTTTGCATTTAAAATATGAAAACTTTTGAAAGTTTGAGTCAAGTGAGAAACTTGAGTTTTCATTTCAAAACTAGTGTCTTAAGAGGTTAAAACATGAAAACTGTCTGTCAAGTCAAAACTCGAGTTTCCAAACTGAAACTTGATTTTTCCCAAAACTTGGAAAAACTTAGAAATACTGGAAACTAGAGTTTCCCTTTAAAAACTGGAGTTTTCACAAGTCAGAAATTTGGATGACTCTCTGTATGATCAAAACTCAAGTTTCCAAATGAAAACTGGAGTTTTGCATTTCTTCAGAAAACGTTGAAGAGTCTCTCTGTAAGGTCTAAACTCAAGTTTCCAAAACTTGAGTTTGTCTTGATAAAAACTTGGAGTGCTCTCTGTAAGTCAAAAACTCGAGTTTCCATTTGGAAACTGTAGTTTTGGCTTTGTTCATTAAAACTGAGCTACTTTCTATCAAGTCAAAACTCGAGTTTTGTTTCCAAAACTCGAGTTTGCCTTTGATAGTAAATTTTTCAACTTACCAAAGACAAACTTCAAATTGTGTTTACAATTGTCTGTTATCATCAAAACACATAGAGAACTAGCAAAATGCCTGAGAAAGAGTAATAGAGGATGGTGGTGGTGGGCGAGGAAGAGTGGTTTCGCAATAGGAACAGAGGTTCAGACTTCAAAGAAAATAACTATAGGTTTCGCATAAAGAAGAATATAGATGTTTTAATTTTAAGATCGAACATATTTAAAAGTCGATCTTAAAAGTTTAACTTTTAAGACTGGCTTTTAAATATATTCAGTCTTACAATTTTTAGACTTTTATATTTAAATTTTTCCTTATATTTTGAACCGCATAAAATTTAAGTCCAGTAATATGAGATTTCTCTAAAAAGTAATTGATATTTCAATTATTTTAATAACATTTTTAAGACTGATTGTTTTAGATGCCAGTCTGAATAATATATTTAAAATCTATGCATAAAGGATTTGGTCCAAGAAGTTTTTGATATTTACAAAACTATCACCGGTCATACTTCTAAGACTACGGGCCTCAATACTCCAGTCTAAATGAGAGGGTCTTAAAGTACTTTTTTGCATTAGTATATGGTGGTCGTTCATGGAATTAATACCCGAAGGAAAATTTCTATTACAAATCATTAAAGGGGAGTTTTAGGAACATAAATTTATTATAAATAACTAATTTAACTACCTTTAAATTAGTTATCTACATTTCATGTGAGAGTGTCAATGCAGATGACTCTTTTTTTTCTTTACTTTTTTTTTTTTAAGAAATGGCGATATTACCAGATGAAGTCCAAAAGTGGTGAAACAAAAAACTTAAAATTTAAATTATTGAAATCTAAGGTAAACAATTAAACTTATTAGATTATATATGTATCTTGGTCGATATGCAATGTCTATCGGCGTAGGCAACAATTTATGAATTAATCGTACAGAAGAAGCTTACTGCTCTGCTAATTTTCTATTTAACATTTTTGTTCTCTTTTAAGGGCTGCAACAGACATTTTGGTCCTGTTCTTATTGGCGTCTCTGATATGTTACTCTTATTTTTGTCACTTAATTTATTGGCGTTATTTCTTGGACAAAACTTATTGGGGTTATTAACAAGGGAATATCATTTCTGCCTTTAAGATAGAAAAAGTTTTCTACCTTAAGTCAAAACTACGTCGTTTTGGTTTTTTTTTTTCCTTTGCTCTTTTATTGTTTTTGTTTTTTTTTTCTTTCCTTTCTTTTCCTTTCATCTCTTTATCTCTTCATTTAAAAAAGAGTCAAAACGATGTAGTTTTGGCTTAAGGCAGAAATAATATTCCCTATTAACAATCCCAATAATTTAATAGGGCCGTGTATGAGGTTGCGTGCAATTAATCTAATTATACTTGGCCAAAAAAAGAAAACTAATTTAAGTATGCATTGTTATAAAATTGATGGAAATAAGAGAAGAGATTAGAGAGAGAAAGTAGAGAGAGAAATTCTCATTTTATTAACAATTGAATAGTTACAGAAGACCTCTATTTATAGAAGGAAAATGAGCCTTTAGTGTAATTTCTACCTCTGGGTCATTTGGTGTAATATTCTCCAAATATCAAGACTATTCAATCCATGAAGCATCCTGTGAGCGATTGTATAATTGTGTGTGGGTCCCACCAAATAGTAAATTACTATGCGTGGTACTATGCACATGGGTCCCATGTCATCTTGTAATATTTGGAGACCGGGAGTTAATGGACATCCACATAATCAGTATATTCATAACACTCCCCCTTGGATGTCTATTTATGAATGTGCCTCGTTAAAAACTTTAACTAGGAAAAACCCAGTGGGATAAAAACCTAGCCAAAGAAAAGAGCACATCATCCATTGATACATTGTTCAGTGTTGCCTTATTAAAAACTTTTCTAGGAAAACCCAGTGGGACAAAACCTAGATAAGGGAAAAAGAGTACAACGTGTATCATCTCCCCCTCTTGATTACATCAGACTTGCTCCCCCTGATGACCACATTGCTTCAATATCATTCTGAGCATATCATCCTGAGCATATCATCCTTTCTATCATCAAGTATACTTGCAAGAATAATAGTAACGCCCAGTCTGATTGTTCATTGTATACTTGCAAGATCTAAATCTTTCAAGTAAAATCATAATAATCTTTTCATAAATATATATGTGCATATAGAATTTTAATAAATGTTCATGAAAATGCACACTCTAATTGCTTCTGGCAATATATGAACTTATCATTATTCTCGAAAATTTGATGCTTTTAGCATCTTAAGTCCTTCAGAGACTTATGCTTCTGGCATATTTAGTCCTTCAGGGACATATGTTTCTGGCGCCTTACATCCTTCAAGGACATGTGCTTCTAGCACACTAATATATTGTGGCTCATGATCCTTATTATCATTCATTACAACATATGCTATCATATAAACATAAATATCATCAACGTCGACGTCATTTTCGGTCCCATCGGATTTCATTTATTGAGATCTCTTTATATTCAAATATATTAGGTACCTAGGTCTCTTCTAGAACCATAATATTCAATTTTGGAAATAACATCTCTTCTGGAGATAACATCTCTTCAGGAGATGCCTTTTCTGGAGCTTTTCTTAATTATCCTCGACTTGATCATCTATATTCTTATAGCTCCTTTTCTCATTCTAGGATTTTTATCTTTAAAACCGATAGACCTACAACGCTTCAAGCGTGCTTTATAACAATTTATTTAGGAGCATTTGCAGTTGGGACATGTGACTTTGTCACTTTCTTTAGGTCAGTAAATGCTTTTGGCATTCGATTAACTAAACTCTGCAACTGAATTATCATTTTGAACTCTTAGTGCACATTTTATTGTACGAGAATCAATATGAGCCAATGATAATTCATTACACTCTATCTCTTTTACCCAATATGCTTATTTTCTCCCCCCTCATCCAATCATGCAGTGTATATCCATCTGTGTGCATTATAGTGGATTAAAAATCATTGCACATTTAAAACATTTCAAGATGGAATTAATCTGGCTCCTGACCAAAAGCTAATTATACGGGGAAAATTTTGTTGGCTTATATAATAAACATTGTTCTCATAATCTCATATACTTTCTGGATCATTCAATCTGGAAATTGCGCGCATAATCTATTACAAACTTCTGGTTGCAAACATCACTGCAAACTTTGCAGATTTATAATATCACATGTATCCTATATCATTCAATTTGGTACATTTCCAGAGATCCATTTCTAGTCATAATCAATAATATTCTCATAATATTCCGGAGGGATTAACACAAATATTCACGGAGAATTAATACACAAACACTCACACTTGATCAATATCATTAATATCATTCTCCCCCTCAAGTGTGAGTCCTTAAAAATTAATTCATGGAATTTCCATACAATATTCCATAATAATAGCATATATGATATTTATTTCTACAAATATCATTAAAATTCCACAGATTTCTTAATGCATTATCAATGCATAATTTTGTTACTTCTGGTAACAAAATTTTCATTTTCTAGAATCGATACAAAATCATCAGATATGTATCACTGCAGATTCACGGGCATAACACTGTGGAATCACAGATACATTACTGTGGAATCACATGCGCAACATGCATCACTGTGGAATTGTCGTATGCATATATAGTCAAAAAGTGTCTAAGCTCGTGCTTTATAGGGAGTAGATCTGCAGAGATTCAACAGGACTACGCATATCTGTAAAGATTTAATAGGATTTAATTCAACTATAAATAGAAGAAGACAAACGAACATGCCTCACAAACACTCAAGCATATGATAATATCAATTACCAGATACTCACACATATTTCTCTAAATTTTATTGCTATGGCTGGACCAAGCAATTTTATCCCAGTTTCTGATACATCAGACACAACATATCTTGATGCTTTATTGTATGATGATCAAACAAATATGTCATTTTCTTCTTTACTATTTTCAGATCCTTTAGATATGTTTATTCCTCCTTCTGCTATTCCTCCTTCTGCTTCAAATGTACCTACTTCTCCCCCAAGAACAAATGTTCTTCCTCAATCTACAAGGATTGAAGATACAACTGAAGCAGGTTCATCAAGGAGGCCTATTAAAAGGTGTAGAACTATGACAGAACTGATGAGTCTACCAATCCAGTTCATCCAATAGTGACGGCAATCAATCAGCCAACAAACAATTATCAGCCAGTCATCAACAATCAGCCAACAAACAACCATCAGTCTGGCAGCAACCACTAGTCAGCAAGCAACAATAACCAGCCAGCCAACTATAACCACTAGTCAGCCAGCAATTACCAACCAGTTAACAACTACTAGCTTATTGGAATGTAGTTGTTGTGATGTTTTACGGGAGATCATACATACCAACAGACTTTAGTGTCATAAACTTGAAGTTCACGGAAGGAGAACATGTATGATTTCCCACGCTGTTTTATTTGAAAATGTATAGGATAAATCTTACAATACTAACAGGCTTCCAATGTTTGATTTTAGTAATAAAAATTTTGGAGAAATCAAACATTTTTTGACACAATAATGTATAGATTTACAAGCATCAGGATATAACTTGATGTGTGATCCTGTATTAGCCTATTATGAGGTCTTTTGTGTTGGTTCGGAATGGACGAAAAATCCAAATGAACCTCGCGGGAGTTCATTTCAAACCAACATTGAAAATTCATCAGATAAAGGAAAACAACCCACGGTTAATATTCCATATGATACTTCATCCCTTAATTAGGGTGAATTATATAGATTAACAGTGGAGCAACGAGAAAGAATAAAGAGAACAACGCTCCATGATTTAAGAAATTATTTTCACTTAACCCTCGATGATGCGAGTAAACAATTAAATATGAGTACTCACACCATCCAAAAGATTTATCAAAAAGGAGGGTTAACTGAGTGGCCACACAAGAAGCTTCAAAAACTTATGAGGCAGATCTCGATATTACGAAGAGTTTTACCTCATCTTGATCCCATCTCAAGAGAAGCAAAAAAAGATGACATTAAATATCTTCAAAATGAGATGATTAAGCTTTGTAAAGGAGTTGAATCACTTGCTATTAAACTTTGTTTAAATAATATTGCCTTTTGTTTAATTATTTTGTTTATGAATATTCCTCTCTCGTATTCACCAAAATTGTTATAATTATAGAAAACCAATCATAATAGTAAAACAATCATATATTCATAATAACAAATTTATTTATTACTTCATTCACTTTTGGGAATGAAGTTGAATAAAAATTCATGATCCATAACTCACTGATTTGCTTGATCATGGCAAGAAATTAATCTACAATATTTCTTGACTTAATCACAATATTGTTACTACAAGAGCAAATTGGATATATTTATTTACAATCAACCATGATCATACAATCCCTTGTCTCATAATTTAAGGGAGTATTTAATGTCAAATATACAATTTTGAGGCCTTTATACAATTGATGACATACAAATTTTATGGATTAAACCATGTTTCATAATTTATCTCTTTGGCTTCAGGCCAACATCTCTCTTAGCTTCAAGCTAATTTATCTCTTGGCTTCTAGTCAATTTATGTCTCATATTTCTCAGGCCAATTCATGCCTCATATCACCATGGCATTTTGATCCATGATACATATGGCTTTTTAACAATTTATCTTCAGGATAAATAAAATATAAACATAATAAAATAAATAGATGGAACCCACTAATAGTGTGGTTGCCATAAATAATAAAAGTGAAGGGAATATATATAAAGCAGGAAATAAAATAAAAGATAAAAGATAAAAGATAAAAGGGAAGGGGGATATAAAGCATAAAATAAAAGGGAAAGGGGATATATAAAACAGTAAATAAATAAATGGAGTCTACTATACTAGTGTCACCACCATGAAAAATAAAGTAGTAAAGAATTAAAATGAATAAATGGAGCCCGCTATACTAGTGTTGCTACCATGAAAAATAAATAAAGCAGTAAAGAATTAAATTAAATAAATGGAGTCCACTAATATATAGTGTTACCACCATAAAAGATAAATAAACGCTAAATAAAATAAATAAATATAGCCCACTAATAGAAATTAGTGTGCCTCCATGAAGAGTAAATAAATGTAAAATAAAATAAATAAATAAATGGAGCCCACTAATAAATAGTGTTGCCGCCATAAAAGATAAATAAATGCTTAATAAAATAAATAAATAAATGTCAGGAACATAAAAATAAATGCATAAAATAAATGTTAGTAAAGTTAGTAACAATAATAAAAATTATATAAGATATCAATGTTAAAAGATCAACTAATTTGAATGTTGGTCGTCATAACCTTCCCTTTAAGTGTCCGTAAAAGCATCATCATTATTATTTTTATTATTATTACTATTGCTTTCACAATCAGATCACGCTGGAGAATTGATGGAATGAATTGGGCTAATGAAATGCTTATTGAATTGGGCCGAAGAAGGCAAATGGAATTGGGCTTACGGGTTGAATTGATCAATGAAATAAAAGAAGCCAAAAAGTAATTAAAAAGAGAAGAGTGAAAGTTGGACGGAGAAAGAAAAAGGAAAAAGCAAAGAAGCAGAATGAATTGGACTTTGACTTGAGATTTTGCAATGAATGGTCTGGGCCCACAAACAATTCATTCAATTAATGAATGAATGACCTAAAAACAAAGGGTGCCGACGAATTAAAAGTAGAGGGGGCGGAAATTGGAGGCGAAGGAAGGAGGAAGGCTGACGCGAGGAAGTAACTTGGAATTGGACATGGGCCCAAAACGTTGAACTAATATCCTTTTAAAAAAAGAAGGATCTGGACAAAGAGGAGGCGGCAATTAAAGGAACAGTGTATGGGAACGGATAAGTTGAAGAGAAACGAAGCACTCAGCTGGTTAGAGTTTCGTGGTAATAACGTGTTATAAAATTGATAGAAATAAGAGAAGAGATTAGAGAGAGAAATTCTCATTTTATTAACAATTGAATAGTTACAGAAGACTTCTATTTATAGAAGGAAAATAAGCCTTTAGTGTAATTTCCACCTCTGGGTCATTTGGTGTAATATTCTCTAAATATCAAGACTATTCAATCCGTGAAGCATCCTGTGAGCGATTGTATAATTGTGTGTGAGTCCCACCAAATAGTAAATTACTATGCGTGGTACTATGCACATGGGTCCCATGTCATCTTGTAATATTTGGAGACCAGGAACCAATGGACATCTACATAATCAGTATATTCATAACATGCATATTATTTTTGTTGTCGGCTTATTGTTGTCGCCAACTTCTTTGTTTATCTTACTAAATCTAATACCACCTCCTTTACTAAATATAACACTTAGTTTAGAAGTGAATTTTATTACTAAATATAAGATATTTTATAATTTTATCTGTTATATTTATCGTTTTTTCTTATAAACTAATAATATACAAAATGTTTTATAGATTATGCCACATATATCATAATTAATTTATTTATTTAACTTTCTTAATCTTCTTAAATTAAATAAAAATGTTTTATATTTAAAATATGAAGTAGCATAATCCAAAATCAACAATATTTTAAAATTTGTCCTGGCTAGCCACTTAATCTAAATGTGCGCAGGCTGCAAAAATAACTTCTGAGTTCTGAATTTTAAACTAATTAAATTAAATAAATCTAACAAGAAGTTGTGCCGAAAGAAGATTAACCCATATTACGCGGTAAACATATTAAATTACTCGTAGTTTGTTTAAGCTTACAAGATAAAAAAAACTTTTAATTTTTTTACTTTATAGAGTAAAGGTGCAAAAATACCATATATTTTACCTTGAGGAGCACTCAACACCAAATATTTTTTTAAGTACAAAACTATATATCAACTTTCAAAATTGTGACAAAAATATCATCAGAGTCAGAATTGCTTAACATAGTTACTTTTGTAGTGGCCCCATTTTATTAAAAGAAATAAAAATGTCTGTCTTTTTTAATTTACTTTACTGTACTTTCTTCCCTATCAGTCACTCCACGCTGTCCCGCGGGTCTCCTCCGACACCATCATCACCGCCAACTCTAGCGACCAACAGTATTGCTCCTTTGCTGGCGACGCCTTCGTTTCCTCCAACAATGTCTCTAGCTCTATGTTCACTGAGACCTCCTTCTCTTTCCCTTCATCAACCTCACCACCAGACCAGAAACCAAATAAACAAAATCGGAGACACAAAATAAGGAATGATTAAGCAAAAGAAACAAAGAATCACTCACATCGACAATTAGTAGTAGAAGGAGCAGAGACTTTGCAAGTAGCCAGAAGTAGAAATTTTTTGAGCTAACTTACTTTAAATAGAAGCCATCGAGTGTAAGTTTTTTGAAATTCTTTGTTCGCTTTCTCATCATTTGCGCAAATTTGACACCACTAGGTATACCAGGAAATCAGATTAATGTCTTGTTTGGTATAAAAAAAAAAAAAAGCATATATCAGAAAGAGGAAAAAAATGAATCTCCCTAGAAAAATGCAACGCCTTGAGAAGAAGAATGTCTTGTTTGGTATCTGAGAAAAGGAGAGCATATACCTTTTCTTCAAATTAAATAGCCAGAGTTTCTCAAAATTCCTAGTAACCAACCAGATTCTGATTTTGATAAACTGAAATGGAAAACAAAAAAAAAAAAGTTTTGAAAATATGGAAGCTTGAAATCGAGGACTCTATCAAGGGCGCCCATTTTTGGATTAGAACGTCTTCACTGGTAGGTATTGAAGATATGATGCCCTTTCTTCTCCCAGATTGCTAGTACATCATCATCATTGTCGATATCTGAAGCTGGGACTATGGATTTTGGCGCATAAGCTAGAGATTTGAAGAAAAGCACTGATTTTGTGATAACTTCTTTACCACAGTTTGATGTTTATGGAAAAATCTAATCTGAAGAGGTCATTGCGAGAATGCAGAGAATCAAAGAAAGTTTTGATGGAGCCATTGATGATTCTTGTGAATGGGTAAGAAAGGAAGTAGACGCCGGGGGAGGGGGGGGGGCGCGGGGTCGGGAAGAAGTGTGAGAATGGTGATTGAGTGAAGATGACGAGGGTGAGATGGTAGGAACAAGGAGGGCAGTTAGGTAAATTAAAAACTCAAGCATTTTTATTTCTTTTAATAATGTGGGGCCCACTGCAAAAATAACTCTGTTAAGTCGATCAAATAGTGATGATATTTTTGTCCTAATTTTGAAAGTTCATGTGTAACTCAAGCATTTTTTTTTTTAATAATGTGGGGCTTACTGTAAAAGTAACTCTGTTAAGTCAATCTAATAGTGATGATATTTTTGCCCTGATTTTAAAAGTTCATGTGTAGTTTTGCATCTAAAAAAAACATTTGGTATTGTGTGCTCCTCAGAGTAAAATACATGTATATTTTTACACATTTACCCTACTTTATAAAACCAACAAAAAAACTTTTATTTTTACTAATTAAGAGATGAGCTCTCATTGATAGATGAAAACTGACAAAATGAAAAGCTCCTAAACAGTGAGCAAGCACTTAAGTTATATAGACGGGACTAGCTTCTCTCTATTTCCCTTATATATTCTTCGCTCCCCTTCTTTTCTTTGAAGTGGCGTCGTTTTGGCATAAAAACAAGGCAGTTGCTCCTCCTTTTTTTAACATATTTTTTTATGTACTAAAAGATATTAAAAAGATATTTCAAGATACTGACAAGTATTAAAAAAAAAATTCATGATTTTGAAAACTTATTCTAGGATCTTGAAAAAATATTTCAGGGTACCGATGGATACTAAAGGAATATTTTAAGATATTGATTGGTACAAAAAAAAACTTTAGGATATTGACAAGTACTAAAAAGATACTTTAAGATACTGAATGATACTAAAAAATATACTTTATAATCTTGAAAAGTTATTTTAGAGTGTTGAAAAAAAAAAGCTTAGAGTACTGAATGGTACTAAAGGATACTTCAAGATATTGACTGGTACTAAAAAAAAATGTTTCACATAATTTTTCAAAGATCCTAAAATATTTTTTTTAAGATCATAAAATATTTTTCAAATATCAATCAATACCTTTTTAGTACTCGTCATTAGGGGTGGAAACAGGTCAGGCCAAGCCAGGCTTTGCCCTTAACAAGTCAGGCCTGTTTTACGATATAGTGGCATGAGCCTAGCCTGTGGCCTATTACAGGCCTTTTTTCGATCTGACCCTGGCCTGGCATGTGCCCTGTTAAAAAGGCGTGTTTCCTTTTTCTTTTTACTGAGTTAACAGGCCACAGGCCTCAAACATAGGCCTACGTTCAACAGGTTGAAAACAGGCCTACGTTCAACAGGCTGAAAATAGGCCTATGTGAAAGAGATAGAAAACAGGCCAAATTACATAATACTAATGATATAAAATGCATCATATAATATGAAACCAAATACAACATCATAATAGTTTCATTATAAGTTCAACAATTTAAACCGAATTAATTTAAAGACATTCACATCAAATCTTCAATATAATTTCTTCGTCTGCGTCGAAGACCTTCAAAAAAAAAAATCAAATATATGGTATTAGAGCATAACATAGTTGAACAAGTAATGTAATATATAAACTGAGCAATCCTAAGATTCTAAACAAGTAATGTAATTTAAATTATTATTTCCCTAATATAAATCAAATGTTATTGCAAAAAATATGCAAAGAGATGCATTACAATTAATGTACTCATAAGTCTAAAGAGATGCATTCTAAGTAACATCGATTGAAATATGGCTAGTTGATTATTTATAGCAGTTGTACATGTTAATAACAACAATGCCAATAGGTCACAGATAAACTAAAACTATAGCTCCACCATCATGTTTCAAGACCACTTTTCCACTACTAGTTAGAGCTAATACATTAAATATACCCCATAAAGTTCTCTATCCAAGCAAAGGGTTTCTCTGTTATCATTATTAATTACTTTGTTCAAAACATATATAGACCTACATGTTTTCGCCAGAGCAATATCTTCACACACACAAATATGTGACATGTAGGAGAAGACAAAAGGGTATGGGCAACAAATGTTCATGGCGTCAAAAAAGAAATTTAACAAGTGACATAGAAATTTAGAACTTTCAATTTATATTATAACAGCTCATATAAAAAGTTGCAAGTGAATTATAAGCATTTAGCAACTAACAATAACAAAATTTATTAGTGCACATAAAGAAATTATTCAAAGGTATTATTTTAACAACACAAAAATGTATACCTTTTGTTTCTTCTTTAATCCATACTTGTTGCGAAGCCAATCCCCACCATAAATAAGTGCTTCAATTGATGTTTTATTCAATTTAGAACGATATTCATCCATAACTCTACCTCCAGTACTGAATGTGAACTCTGATGCCACGGTTGAGATTGGAATAGCTAGTATGTTAGCAGCCATCTTAGATAAAATCTTATATTTCATACTATTATTTTTCCACCATTCCAGGTTAGTAAAAGAGTTAGAATTGCCCTCAGGTATATACACACCTTCCTCAAGATAAGCTTCCAATTCTGATTTTGTAGGGGGAATTCTTTGCTTTTCAAGAACAATTTTCATAATTTGATCAAATCTAGTAAGTATAGAAGAACTAGGTATATTGGAAGAAGAGTTGTTGCCAACATTATGATTTTCACTACTTGTCTCTCACTTATACACAACAACATAGTCTTCATATATTGAGTGTAAAGCTTTCATTACTTGATCTATATTCTCAAAAGCAACATGATCAGGTTTGCAAATCAAAGGAAAGCAATAATTAATAACATATAATTTGCACCTAGGATCAAGAATACTTGCAAGAGCCATTACCATATTGCATTCCTCCAATATTTGTCAAACTTCTTTTTCATCGAGATTGCCATTTCTACTCTAAAGAAATCATCATCGTCTATGGCATTATCAATTACTTGTTTTACTCTCCAAACTTTAGGAAGGAACAAATTTGTAGTAGGATACTCACTGCCTGATATGACATGAGTGACCATATTGAACACTTCCAGAAATTTGTGTAACACCCGCCTTGATTTCACTTTTAAATACGTAAATACGTACTCAAAAGCATACCTCAATTTTACAAATCACTATTCACGTATACGACACTATTCACGTATATAGTACTATTCACGTATACGACACTATTCATGTATACAGTACTATTCAGGTATACAGCACTATAACAGAGTATACACAACAATGAGCATGTATAAGCGTATGGACGATGAGTAACTGACAACAATAATCCAAATATACGGTGGTTTAAAGAGTGTATGCATAGTACAAACTAGCAATCCAATAATATTGTAAAGGGTATTAATTAATACAGTTATCCCAAAAATAGTTTAATAATCACTAAACAAACCACACTTATATATAAAGCCCATTTATTCAAATTCCCCAACCTTGGGGTCTTCTTCATCTACTGTATCTGCACCGCCTTACTTCCTGACCCAGAACATCTTCCTGGCTCCTTAGGTGTTTCTGGGATCCAGTGATCAGTTGTATCCCAGGGTAACGGTTAATCTCATATTCAAAGTGTAAATTATACATGGTAGATATTTTATATATTGCAGAAAATTATAAACAACCAATAATAAAACGCACCGCAATCGGTATACATAGCATATAGCAAATGTAACATCACGGCAAAAGCACATAAAAGTACTGGATAAACAGGCATGCAACATTATTATATAAAAACAATAATACTTAGCCAAATAAATAAAACGCATGACACGGACATACAAATCCGGCCACGAGTCCACAAATACATGAACATATAAGACATATATAAGAACACAAGGAATTGGAGATTAAGTTACCAACCTCACTTTTGCAAATATTTATAAAATTCCCAATGTAAGAACTTGAACTTCCTTCAATATCTTGTCTTGATCCTTTGAACTTAGCAACTTCTTCTTGCTTCTGCCTCTTAAAACCCTCAGCCTTCACTCTCAAAATAACATAAAACAATATATATCTCTCTCACACATAAAACTCTCTCTCACTCTCTGCGTTCTTTCTTTGGTCCAACGAAAATGAGTAAATGCAAAGGCGTATCCTTGAATATATTAGCCTTTAAGAATATTGTTTTGCCCATGAAAACAATGTGCATATGGAAAATAAGAGTGATTCATGATCCTTTACATTTTTGTTGCATTCGGAAAATGAAGACATAAGTGGGGAGTGGTTGAGAGTAGGTGAAGATTTGGTGGAATAGGTGGATAATGTTTGGAAAAGGTGGGAAAATTATTTTAAAACAAACGGATGTTACAGTTTGCAAATCTTCTCAACCTTCTTCCAACCCTCTTCTAATGGTGCATAATTGTAATGTGGTTCTCTTTCCTTATAATCAGGAAAGATAACCTTGAACTTCGAAGCAGTAGATAGCATCCTATATGTAGAATTCCACCTTGTTGGACAATCAAGAATTAGCTTATTTTCCTTCAATCGTTTTTGTTCAACAATATCACAGAATACTTTTAGCCTTGAATCATTGTAGTTGATATATTTCACACTTTCACATACATTATTAATAATGTCCTTAATTCTACCAAGGCCATCTTGCACCAATAGGTTTAATATATGTGTGCAACATCTAACGTGAAACAAGTTACCACCCAAAGGTAAAGAATTTTTAAAGGATAAGGTGCTTGAAGAGCCCTTAAACAAGAGTCATTATAAGAAGCTTTATCAACAGACACAAAAAAGACTTTGTTTCCAACTCCCCAAGCCGTCAAATACTTGAAAATAGCATCAACCACATCAATTCCTCGTCTAGGAATAGGAACTTTCACAAAACTCAAAACCCTCTTTTGAAGAGTCCACCCCACATCAATGAAATGCCAAGTGATAACCATGTATTCAGTTACTTGATGACTTGATTTCCACATATCAGTAGTCAAATTAATCTTGCTTACACCTTGTAATAAGGCCTTCAATTATTTATTCTTTGCCTCATATATGGCCAAACAATCACTTCTTGCTGTCTTGCGAGAAAATTTTTGAAATTCAGAATTAGCATATTGGAAGCCCCACATTCAAATTTCATCCTCAACAATGCTAAAAGGATGTTCATGCACCATGATTGTAGTAGCAATTATTTCCCTCATCTTCTTATTAGAATATCTGGCAACCAATCCCAAAAATGGATTATTCCTAGAAGGTTGAAAGGAAATGGTGGATTGCTTATTTTTTGACGTAATGTGCAGCTTCCTTGAATCACAAGAGTTGACATGTCTCCATAGATGGGAAGTTCTAGCTCCCTTCCCTGAGTATGAAAATAAACTTCTACAATGCCTGCATTTAGCTTTGACCCCATCATTAGAGTCAATTTGATCAAAATCCTCACAAATAGCTGAAGTTTTTTGCCTCTTCTTCTTAATAATGTTATCATCATCACTATCATTAAGAAGACCTGAATCTGTTGGTGCTTGTTGACAGACCTCAACAGCATTAGCATTAGGAGGAACTGAATTAGATGACATTGTTTCACTCTTGAATGGAGGTGACATCAATTAAAACTAAAACACAACCAACAAAAGACATAATATTAATTATACATATTCAGAATATAACAATGTGACTGTAGAAAATCAATCAATGAAGCAACTAAACAAGAATGTCTCATTTTTAATGTACACAAACGACAGAAGTTAATGCTCCCCTCCTTTATTTTATTTTTCTTTCTGAATGGAAAGGAAATTGGATTAATAAAAAACAAATATTCAAGAAGATGGTAGCAAAAAATAAAAACAAAATATTTACAAGGGACAAAATTAAGTGTTATCATTCACCAGATCGAAGGAACTAACACATCCATCATATTGATAAAATGAAAAACTTACAATCATATATTTCAGTGTGTTTAGTGTCAGTCAGTTAAGTCAGATGAACAGCTTGAAGCAACTGCTCTGGCAAGTGGCAATACCAGTCTGATCACCAGGCAATTGTTGCTTGAGAACAGATGCAGATACAATGCAAAATGAAGGACAGGGAGAACAAAGAGATATTCCATGAAATCTATCAAGTTCTATACAAAATATATGATGATTAAAATAAATGCATTATATTATATATATTTCCGAAATCTCACATGTGAAGATGACATGTCCAATAGTCACATTCGAGACTAGATGTGTGCTTGGTTGGGATATGAATATATGGACACTTTAAAATTGAGATAAACCATAGAATCACTATCATACAACCACATGCGGCTAAGAAATCAAAAGCAAGAAGATTCAAAATAATCCTTAGAGATCAACAGTCTAAAACACAGCTAAAAAAACATGAAGAATTAAAACAACACACAAAATTTTCAATCCGAATTCATCTGACACATAGAAAATCGATACATGTAGCAAAAACAAAAAAAAAAAACACAGCTCCAAAGCTTCTCAGGGGCTATATATAAGAAGAAAATGCGAAAATTGAAAGAGGAAGTGAATTCTTACCTGAGAGTGAAAATCATTATGATTGAAGCAAAGCGTGTTGGTCTCTTGAGAAAATATATAAAATAAATTGAGATTTGAGAAAATTGAGATTGGAAACGAAAGAAGGAAGGGCGAAGAAGAAGAATGAATATGACAATTTGGAATTCGAAGCAGTCAAAGAGAAAGAAAGAGATTCCTCTGCCAAGAAAAGGCCTCATGCATCGACACACATAGAAATCACAGATAAGTAGTACAGAGATTCAGAGAACAACACATTGACAAGCTGAGAATCCAGGACACACATCGACACACACATTGTAAATCCAGGACAATCTTTTAGCCATGAATTAAAATTTACCTGACGAGCTGAGATTTAAGCGTAGGCACACTGAGCTGAACCTGAGATTGAAAACCAGAAAAGGAGAGTGTGTCGAGATTGAAGAATGAAGAAGCACAGTGACAAGCGTCGGTGACAGAGAAGCGACAAACTTGCTTTCTTAATGAGATTTTGATTTAAGATAGAGGAGCGTCCAAATCGAGAGACGAGTTGAGTTGAGTGGCATCGGAGACAAAGGATCAACAACGATGGCTAGAAGACTGGAGATTGAAGAATGAAGATGGAAGAACTAGCTGAGCGAGCGGCGACTACCCAGCACGACCGAGTGTTGAGTGGTAGAATTTGTGACTTTTGGAGTTTTAGATAATTTTAGGGTTTTTCAAAATTGGAGCAAGTATAGGTATATGTGTCACACTCTAATTGGATAATTGAGGGAGAAATTATAATATTGCTCTTATAATAGGCCAGCCTGTCAGACCTAAAAGGCCTCTTATTAGGCTTGGGTCTGGCCTGTTATGCAAAAACAGGCCTTATAAGAGGCATGTGCTTGGCCTTTTAGCCTGACAGGCTAGTCTGATTAGGCTTTTAACAGGTTAGGCCGTAGGCCCCTAGTCTATTTCCACCCGTACTCATCACTACCTTGAAAAAACTTGTTTTAAAAAAAAGGCTAGCTGCTTGTTTTTGCGCCAAAACAAAGCCACTTCAAAGAAAAGGAGGGGAGCGGATAATATGGAAAATCGAGAGAAGCCGGTTCCCATACAGATATACTAAGAAAAATTGTTATACATGGAAAACCATGTCACATAGGCTATATAAAAATTTTGCCAACAAAATTGTGCAACTTTGATTTATATTTTCTTTGAAAATTCAGAAGATTTTAATATTGCATCATTTTATACTCATGAGGTTTTAAAATGTCAATCTCTTTATGAAGAATCTAATGATTAAAAGAGAAAAACTAAAAAAATATTTGGAAAATTGAGATATAACAAAGTTTTGTTGTTACTCAACTATAACTGATTCGTTTTCAGTATTTGTTGTTCAAAGGATTACGTACAAAAAGAGCAACATGTTACAAACAACACAAGAGATGCATGGCAAGCTTTAATTTAGTCCACCAGATTGAAGATGCTCGTATTAATGATTTTGGATTTTCTTTTGGTGCTCATCACAGTCATGATTACCGAGTACTCATCGATGTATTGATATCTAGCCGTTTAAATTTAATATAAATAATTTAGATTTAAAAATTTTAATTTTTGATTTTTAAATAATAAATTCATTTTTCGGAGAAATTCTAACTATAAGGTTATATTTATTTTAAATTTCACATATATTAAAATAAAGAGTTATTTAAAATATAAAAGTTCAACTAAATTAAATATGGACTGTTCATAATCAATCTAGATTGTCTAGATTGGTTATGACCACACGATACTTACAAGATGCTGAGCACAAAATGTGCTCCCGATTTTGGAGTGCATGCCGTGACAAGGAATATATAACATTAAAATGGGTCCTTTCCAAATATTATATTTTGATTTCTTTTGATAATTATATTCTACATATAATGAGATGGGTAAAAAATAGTAGTGTTTTCAATTTTTAATAATTTTTTAAAGATTTAATACTCTGAAATTGTGTAGTTTCTCCTTCATTATATTCAAACTATCAAATCTTTGAAAAATTATAAACAAATTGAAAACAGTACCATTTTTTACTCATAAAATATTAAAATGCCACTCATTTTATATATAATATAATGATAAAAAGAAATGAAAAAAAAAATAACATTTTGGAATGCCCATTTAATTTTTGGTCCAAGAGGGAGTGTAGTAGCGGTGCGCATGAGGCTCACTCTAATTTAATTATACAGAGTTTCTAGGTATATCTATCATAGACACAAATTAGATTAAAACCTAATTCTACATTATTTAATCCCAATGTCAATTTAAGATTCCCATTATCAAGTTCAATCATAAATTATCAAAATATGTTCAATGATAGTTTATCACCAAACAATAACAATTAAAAAAAACTATTTCAATATTTAGGGAAAATTCAATTTAAATACCACTTGAACCTGCAAAACTTCCAAAAACCCACTAAATTTATTAAAAGACTAAGAATACATATAGGGCAATGAGGGATATATAAATTTAGATGAATTTACCCTTTTACCCTTAGTTTTCAAATATTTTTTTTTTAAAATGACCCTCGCCGAACAGCCTGCAACCACCAGCAGCTTAGGCTCCAGCCACTGGTGGCCTGAGATCCGGCAAGGTTTTTTGTTTTTGGTGGGGTTGAATCTATTTGTGTGTGTGAGAGCAAAGTTGTTATTATTCTTTATATTCCTTCTTTTCTTTTTCTTTTTCTTTTTTTCTTTTTCAACCACTTCAATCTTTTTTTTTTTTTTTAACTTAGCACTCACAAGAGTAACTAATAAAAGCAAATGCCTAAATCATCTTTATGAATGAAAAGGAATTTTTTCCCCTTCAAAAGAGATTCAAATCAAAACAAGTTCTAGATAAAAGTTACAATAAGGGTACTCTCTCTTAAAAAGATGAAAATTTAGGCTCAAATTCCTCACATGTTCTTTGACATCCTAAAGTAAAGTACCAAACCAAATCTTTACCTCTTTACTAACATTCAAAAAACATAAAATCAATTCCTAATAAAATTCATTTCTTTTTATGTTCAAATTAACCGATTTTGATAATGCTCACAAATAAAGTTCAAATTTTTAAAAAAAAAAGTTAAAAAAAAATTGAGAGCAAGGCAAGTTATATAAAATCAAGGATATCTACACCCCCACACTTAAATGTCACATTGCTCTCAATGTGAACATGCAAAAAAAAATGGTAATGGAAGTGAAGAGCAACCATATATAAGTGTAAGGACAACACCAATTTCAGATTTCCACCAATCAATACAGTTAGTGTTTTAATTTTATCATTCTACATTTTTTCTAAGAATAAAAAATATAACTTTTGTCACCACTAATACATGTATCATATATCAATGGCGACAATTGTGTCACCGCTGATACATGTTTTAGCAATGATAATTGTCGCCACCTAAACCCTACTTTTAGCAGCAACACTAGTTTTGGCAACTTCCAATGTACATTCAATGACGAAAAAATGCCGTCATTGATTGTATAGTTTCAGCTGTGACAAAAAAATGTTGCCGCCAAAAGTATTAGTGACAGTCGTATCAGACAATTTGTCGCCGCTAAAAATATTTCATCGGTGATTTTTATACTTCCAGTGGCGACTTTTGACACCTCTTAAAGTCCTTTTTTTTTTTTTTGTGGAGTGTATAGTGACGAAGTTGTTGAGGTGGAGGAGACGAAGGTTTCACCATTTCTGAAGCGATTACTTCCATGACTAGCCTCATTTTCTCAGTGTGCTTTTGTTTCTGAGTTATTATTGCCCCCAAAAAATTCATTACACTATCATCACTACTTATACACAGCGTTTATTTGTCCTCTTATACAAGAAGTCTTCGTGTTATTAACAATATTAGATATGGTTTCCTACGGTGAAGTTGTGTGCACTACACGCGGGATATTTTTGAAATTTTTTGGGGAAAACATGAGAGAGTCACTTTGGTAACTTGCCGCAATATAGCTTGCTTCTTGAATCTTGATGTAGAAGAAGGCATGAACTTAAAACGACAAAAATATTGAACAAGTGCATATTTATGAACTCTCGGCACCACAATGAATGAATCAGCCATATATTTGTGCCTTGCGAGAGGCTTTAGGTTTTTCTCATCATCATTTTCTCATCATTCCTCATCATCTCTAAATCATATCCGTTCAATCAATCCAAAAAGTCATAATACTACTTTAATTTTTCTCTCATCTTCCCAATTAATATCTCAAATGGGCTAATGAGAGAAAATAAGAAAATTGGATAAGGAGGGGATCATTTTCCCATTTATAATAAGATGGAATGATAAGGAATTAAGGATTGATTCTAGGGAATTTTTCACTAAATGATCTCTGTGAGCCAATATTAATTATCACAAAGGATAAATTATTATTATTTTGAAGGACTGATAAGAAATTGTTAGCTGACCATCACATCATCATAAAATTATATTTTTCTTAACAAGCCCATCTTTTCCGGTTCACTTCTACTGATTTTGTTCTAGTTTAATTTTGTTTGTGGGTCTGTCAATAGAAAAGTTTCACGTACGTGGCTGAAGAATTGAGGAGGCCTTGGTGTATATATACCAAGATGTGAAATTTAGCTAATGAAAGAATCAAGAGGAGAAGCCGTTTGTCGCATACGAAAATGGGCCAACTCATGCAATTATAATTAAAATTTGACGATATCTGCCACACACGGGAGTTAAATGTGGTAATGTGCATTGCATTTCCTTGTAACATTTTTCTAAAAATTTTAAAATTAAATTTCTCCGCCATCAATTGGATCATTTCATTTCCTCTTATACAATCAAACTTTTCCTTTAAAATTTTACGGGAAAGTCCTTCTTTATCTTCAACTTAGTGAAATTATTTATATTGTCTTAATATAAAATGCATCTAGTTTTCTCTGAATTACTTCCAACTCATCACCTTTAGGATTTCTTGAAAGTCACTGTTGTATGGATGGAAAGAGAATTTTGATAATGGAAGAGATGTTTGCATAATACTAGCTCCGGTCCTTAACATAAGATTCATCAATTAACTAATTTGATAAGATTAAGGAAGCTAAATAAATTATTTAATGATAGTATATATTAATGATCTTTTTAAAATATTCCAATGTATCATTAAATTATATATTAATTTATAAGTTAAGTAAATTAGTTTGAATAAAGGTGATAAATTAAAATATTTTAGAGTAATTTATTTAACTTTCTTAATTTTCTCAAATTAGTTAATTGGGTTCTACATTAAAAAAACGAAGGTAGTACAACTTTTAATTTTAAAAGAGATCTCTAGGTAGGTCTACAAAAAGAAGGAACAGGGTCTGTAGCTAAAGTAAATCAATGCATTCTATTTTTCTAATTTCTACTTTTATTTTAATAGTTTATTACCGATAACCCTCAATTTGCATGGAACCAGATAATCAAAACTATTCGATTTTATTTAATACTTTATTGTGTTAGCTTAACTACAATTGACTTTGCTAAAATAATAACGAGACGGCACGACATAAGTTCTGACTTGTAAGCTAATAAACAGGTTTCACTATAAGTCTATAACCAATAAAAAACACATTGTTTCAACAAACAAGTTAAAATTTTATTACACTTACTTTTTTGGCCAACAGCACACTTCATTGTTACACTCTCCTTGTTTGTCTAACGTTGGAAACGTTCGAAGATACCGATAATAGTTGCCGAACGCATATTCTGGCAATGGAGGATCCATCTTGGGCGTAGATTAACTGTCCATCCCACGAAGTGAATTATCTTTTTGCTCCCTTCTTCCTTAGTGGCTGCCATAAACCTTGTCCATAGGAAAGTTGATAACACTGCAACTCTTGAAGTGGGGTTTTTGGAATATTTCATTCTCAGAGATTCTATTTTAGATGCTTCAAATACGAATCTCTTGCACACGACTTTGTTTTTGCTTGAAGAACTACTCTGCCCTGGCATGTCTTTTTTTGGCGGGAAGATTGAGGAAGATTGGAAGTGAGTTTTGATTTGTTCTGACTCACCACGTGTCATGGCCGCCCAGCTCTTGATGAACTGGAAATAAGACAGCGCGTCAGCAACCTTATGGGAGAGGCATACTCCAATGGCTATTCCACCGCAATCGAAGACGTTGAATTGGACACCTAGCACGGTGTCGACAACTACGTTAATGTCGTAGGGAAGCAGTTTGCTGACATAAGCCGGTGAGGGGTTGTCGATGACGTGGCTGAGGTGGCATCTGACTCTGGTTTGTGTGTAAGGGACACCATCGTCGTTGCAGTCTACGAGTAAGTTCTCGAATATGAGTCTTCCGGCGAGTGGGTAGTAGTGAGTTAAGACTTGAGATAACGATTTCTTGAGAAGATTGGAAGCTTCATTGATGTTCAATTTGTTTGTGACATCATCAGCGTTGAAGATATAGACCATGGAATTGTTGAATGGGGGTGCTCTTTGGTCTAGGAAGGAGAGATTATAGTGCCGAAGATGTTGGGGTGTAGGGGACGAAGGTTTCACCATTTCTGTAGAGATTACTTCAACTTGAAGACTCATTTTCGTAGGGCCTTTTCTCTTTATTACGTTTGCTTCTGATTCATTGCCCTATCAATCCCCTGTATTTATATACTTGTATAGTAAACTATTTGTCACTGCAATTCTGTCCTCTTCTTATTATCGTCTTCCAACTATTGAACGATGTACATATGTGTACACCTCAATTTTCAAAAGCGGAATAAATTTTTTTTTCATTTTAAATCATTTCAAATCATCAGAGTAGAGCATTTGAGCGAAAGAGTAACTGATATGTATTCAAAGTGCCAACCGTAGTGTGTGTGGCTGGTTACAACAGTGGTACAGTAACCGAGTATTTCAAAAGTGATGTACAACAACAAAAGGAAGGCTTCCGCCGAAATGTCAAAAGGAAGTCTTCAGCCGGGTCTTCTATGCGGCTTACTTGCTCTTCTCTTCGGCTCTTGGTCCTCCCGATCTAGAGGCTATGTTAAGAGCTGAGGTCTAATGCATACGAACCCTAGGTAACGATTAACCTCATATTTACATATACAGTATATGGACTACATACACTCACAACATTAGCAGTATAAGAGCACATAATACAAGCATCTCCCAAACATATGTATCTTGGCGGCACATAGGCCCTTTGTAGCATAACCCTAGTAGCACCTAGGCCTCTTGAACCCTCCAGCACATAGGCCCCCTTGAAGCTTATCTTGGCGGCACCTAGCCACTAAAAAGCGTATCTCAATACCCATCAATCATAACAACAGTACATACAATACACATAGCACATACACGCATACTATAAATATCAGAGTTAGTGTTATAGTACGTAAATGTACCTTTGTTGACGGTACTTCTGGCGAAAAACGCTACATTTGACAGTGATACGACGGCGGTATAACAACGGTAACAGCGGAAACAACGTTTCGTGATTTCAGATATCTTATAAGGATAATATCACATTTATGAATATTTAATATCATAATAGGCATTTTAGGTACAAATTACCATTTTGCCCTTAGGTTGACAAATCGACGAGATTTCGCCAGAGCTTCGCTATTTTAATCCTAATCTTCCAAGATTTTGACATACCTCTTTCTCCAATATATTTTTGAAATAAATATCATATCTATCCCTAAAACATGATATCTAAACTGACTTGGAAGATTAGAGATTACTCTAGTATTTCTATTACAACTACCGAAAGAAACACTAAAACTAAAGACTAAGGACCGAAGAACTTACCCGGCACTTTGCTATTTTCGCAGACTCCTCCTTCTCTCTAAAATCTCTCTCTAGAAAGCTCTAGGAATTGTGAATAATGAAAAGAAGGGTGAAGGGCTATTTATAGAAAAAGTGAATGACATTTTGGTAGTTCCTTTGAACTTTGTCTGGTCAGTTTTTGACCGTTGGATCACACTTCTTTGAGGTGGCACAATCCTAGCCATACACCTCACTATGCTAACCTCATCCTGAGTCACCAAGGTGATGTCATGCTTGCATCATCTCTTGCCTTCATCTAATAAAGTTCCTTGTTCGATGTCCTAATCACGTAATCTTAGAAAATCTCAAAATTCCTAAAGCAATTCACTAAAGATCTAATCTTCCTTGTTAAGAATATTTGGGTTGACTAAATTTTTGATCTCATTTAGGACATTCCGTTGCTTGTCGAACATTTTCGGACAAACGTTGTATGTTACGAAAATAACATCGGACAACATTAATTTCTGGATAGAAATTCACTAATTCGTAATATGTTCTGGTCTTTACCAGCTCATCCCCAGATTTCATTTTATAAATTATTTTCTATAGGTTTTCATTTCCACTATTTGTCTTAATTTCACAAAATATCTTCTTGGTCTTATCTCATGATCATTCCGTCGGTTATGGAAATGACTTCGAAGATAGCCCACTCCAAGGTAAAAATATACTTGTTTATAATAAGCCCTTATGTTAGATACTTAGTTCACATATTTTGAGATAGGATTTATTTTCTATCAGTTCTCGTTTATCCTATACAAAATATCCCATTTATATATTATTAAAACATAAATATCCTTGATATTTTCTTCAAAATATCCAATCCCTTTTAATTATATTTTTCTTTTTTCTTTTTCCTTCATAATTTCGGTTACCCCACACACACACACACACACACACAGAGTTTAATTTCCACCTTTTTCTCTTTATCTTATATAATTAGCAAAGTTCTTCCTTAATCCATACTTAAACAATTAGCCATTAATCATCTAATTAATCAGTTACTAATTGTTGGCAATTTTCTTAATTAGTAATAATTATTATCTCACAACTATTTTGCTGACATTGATATTTTATGCACCATGAATAATATTAAAAGTCATGGGGTCCAATATGGTCCCCAGAATAATATCAAATTTTACCTCATTATTTTCCAAGGAAAATAATCCCATAAATTACCTAAATTAGAGACAACATACTTTCTAATTTTTAATAAATATTTAGTTGCTTCTTGGGATTTTATCATAATTTTCTCAGGGTATTTTATAACCCATAAATATTTCAGGGACCTATTTGAAAATTATCTAACGTTTTAAGGAGCTTTTCGCACATTATTTAATATCAGGAGAAATTGTCCTAATAATAAGATAAATTCAATACAAGGTGTTTGAGACCTCATATTCACCTATTTTCAATAGGTATATTTTACCAATTTATGATATTTACCCTAAGTCAAATTTTAGGATATTACAATATGTCGTCAAGATAACGTCTTAATACTTAAAACACTATTAGTTGCCCAATAAAGAAATTACTCTTGGTGTTGTTAATAATATTAAACATTTTTAGTGGTGTTGAGTGCACGTAAGACACACAGATAATAAATTTGGTGATTTATTATTTACGTTACTCTTGTGTCTTGACATGCATGGCAAGTACTTGAGGCAAAATTTGTCCATTGATGCATTCGGCCATAATAATTAACCCATTCTGGCTAGATCCATTCAGCTTCTTCTAATAATTATCAGAGGAGAAGACCCAAAAAGTATAGTTTAATTCAAAATTATTTGTGTTAAATTTTTTTTTTTAATTATACTAAGGTCAGTTTGTTAAGATCGATGTAATACAAAGAGATAACAATTACAAGAATGGGATATTCTTTATTCATAACAAAACTTCCATTGTAACACCCCTATTTTCTAAGTTTGTTATGAGATTCAATTATGGTCCTATGACTCTTATTAAACTAATTCGTAAATATTTATTAAAGTGTAGGCGTTAATAGATAAGAGTGATTCACAACAAAAAGCATGCATAGACGTTTGGACGACTGAGTAATTAATTTCATATGCGCAAGCATATGCTAGTTAATTAAAATTCTCGAAGGAACAAAAATGTGATACAAATAATTTCGTTGCATTTTTTCTCAGTAGACGCGTTACATTATAGTTATCTGAAAGGTTCAACATGCTTATACATATTCTTATCCAAAATAAAACTCCTTCCGAGTCTTTATGCGTGTTACTTACCCTTTCCTCTCGCTCCCAATCCTCATGATCTTGAGGCTAGGGTAAATTCTAAGATTCAATGTCCATTGAATCTCAGGTAACAGTTAATCTTATGCTCAAGTATAACAATATATGCATGACAGATATTCATTTACATTTCAGCATAAAACCATACATAGCACACAACACATGTAATAGTTTATATCTCAATAATTACAAAGCACCCAGCAATTATAATGTTTACCTCTATATAGCACACAGCACATGTAAGGTTCACCTCTACATAGCACACAGCATATGTAAAGTCCACATAGTTTGCACATAAATCAGTGCCACGCCCCCGGCGTGTCCTCAGCGCTAGGAAAACATCTATACGGTATTATCAAGACTGTAACCCGTTTCAAATTAAAGCTGAATGTATTTTAAAATGTGACCTAAGACCCAGTCTTAGTCACAGTCCATGACTCAAGACCTAATCTTGTCTATGACTATATGAATCATCACATCACATATAAGCATACAAGCAACATAAAAGTTAGAGTTACAGTACGCGTTAGTACCTTAGTCCTTGGCGTTAGTGGTATGTTCACCTTTCGGTACTGGATCCAACCTTTCCGGGTATCCTATAATACCATCACTGTGTTATTTCTCTTATACTTAATATTCTAAAAGATGGCCTTACCCCTATTGACTTTTCTACTCCTGGTAAATTTTATTTTATTTATATCCTTTTTAATTCATTATTTATTAATACTAACTCTTTTAGTAAGTTAATAATTTCCCTTAACAATAATAATTTTATTTTTGTTGTTATTGTTATTGTTATTGTTGTTGTTATTATTATTATTATTATTATTATTATTATTATTATTCCAATAATAATAATAATAATAATTTCCCATTTATTATTATCACTCTTTACCAATAATAATAACATTATCTATTATTATTATTATTCTAAATTTCCTAATAACACTAATTCCCGTTTATCATTTTGTTATTATTATAAATTTTATTACTTAATTATCAATAAATATTTTTATTTATTTATTCCCTTTTTATTTATTTTATTAACAATTTCCTCTTTCTTAACAATCACATTTATTTATTTACCAATCTCCTTTTACTAACAACATTTGATTATTTCTCTTTTAACTTAGTATTTAAATAATTAATTAGAGCCTATAAATACTAACCATCATTAAGCACATAATTAAATGTATTAATTTGATGTTTCTCATGGTTTCCTTCAATTTTCCATAATATTTTGTTAATTATGGTTCTCTAGGTTATTTATTGATATGTGTGTGTGTACACTTTAAATCAAACCCAAATACCAAATGAACTAATTTTTTAACTAGAAATTTTATGAATGCTAATTATGCATTTTAATGTTTTCATGAAATTTTGAGTTTAACAAATATTATTATCAAGCATGATAGACCTTTCCATATGTGTATATATATGTTTATAGATGCACAGTAAGCTTTTATGAATTAATATGTACATATATATAAAAGTCAACCCTAAGCATTCAATTTACAAGTTTTTATAATGCAAGTCACGTTTTTAACATATAAGTACAGAGATGCTGAAAAGAAACATCCTCCCACTCATGCCATTACACATATGAACATGCATACTTTCTTTTCTTTACTCTCTTGTCCACGCACCAGCGGGATACACACACATATATATAAGTTAAAAGAATTAGCTTCTTTCTCCCTTAAATCCTAAACAGCCGCGTTTTCAATCAATCATAGTGCAGGAACGAAAAAAATACTCCTTTCAATGCAACACATGTATTTATTCAGCAGCTACTCATGTTTAGGAGACCTACCCATGCAACTACATGTGTTTTCAGAAGTTTCTTTTAAGTTTCAGCAACATATATCCGTCGGAAAACATGACAGCAAACACACATATAAGCAACCTCTTTTATGTATATATGAAACTTAGACACATACAGGAAGCACACAAAGTCATCGTTTTCTTTTTTTTTCCTTTCTTCTTTCTTTCCTTTCCACGGCGCGCGCACACACACACACACACACACACATTCAGACAGCAACCTAACTATGTCCATACACACTCAGCCAAATAAACTAGTTCAGCCATATAAAAGATGCAGAAACGAAGAGAAACATTCCATGCATCATACAATCAGCAACATTCCAAAAATATCATGACAGCAAGATACTTCTATGGTCACAAAACCATGCATGACAGCAAGTTTATAAGGTTCAGCGTTTTCGTTTTCGTTTTCTTTTCAGTTTCATATACGATACGCTACTAGTCTCTGTTTTAGCTCCATGTTTCAGTGGCTTAGTGTTTTACATTCTTAAAGCTTAGTTTTAACACCCTACCCGATGAGAAACCATGAAGAACTTAAGGAAAATTAGGTTCACTACTTACCTTTGATTCTCAAGCTTGAATGACAGAAAACAATTTGTTGTTTCCTCCTTTGTTCCAGCGGTAATGAAACAGAGCAAGGTAGAACTTTGCTTAAGTCTCCGACTCTCACTCACGGTCTCTCCCTCTCTTCTCTTCACTCTCGTTCTATCTCTCTCTCTCTCTCTTTTCCAGCCTAAACGCCTAATGGAATGAACAACACTGGAACAGCCGTTTAAATAGAGGATTCATTGTCCAGATTTGTGCTTCGGTCCAGGGGGAAATAACTGAGAGATATGGAGAGCAAAGTCAATGATCTTGCATGCATAATGGAGGGCTGACAGCTGGATTTGTGACGTGTTTTCTGCTGTTAATCGTGATCTGCTTTTCTTCAGTTTGGCCGAGCTGATGGATCACAGAATAATGGATATTAGCTAATGGGTTCTGTTGGTGTATGACCGAGAGAATGAAGGAATGAGATGGGCTAATGAATTCATGGGCTGAAGACCAATGAACTTCCTTCTGCATTCATACACCCACGACGGACTGGAGGCTGCTTCTGTATTCTTTACGCTGGACTCTAGATGCTGATAGTTTAGGATTTATTTGCTGCATAATATGCCAAATGGGGTAGATGTATGGAGACTGGACAATCAACATTGGGCTTACGTGTTGGGCTTTTTTTTTTATTTACTAATTTATTTAATTAGCTTATTATTATTATTATTTCCAATTTAATTTATGGACAATAAATTTTTATTTCCCATAATCATTTTTTCAACCAAATCTCATAGTTTCATTTCCACAAAATATCAAATTTACACTCCCAAAATTTGGGATGTTACATCCCTCTTAAATTAAATACCTTCATCAAATCCCCACTCAATCATAGCTGGATAATATAATATCTTGTTAATTATATTAAAGGGTCATGTCTGAAATGACTTCCTACTGATCATATTACTTACATATTTTTAATTTTGAATGGTGTTTGATGTTAACGTAAATATTTAGATTTTGCATACCACATTGCTACAGCTTTTGGTATCGATCCATCAATTTGCTTGAATGACTAGTCATATGAAAGAAACAGGAAATATTGTTTTGGATATTATGATATTTCTCTCCTTATTTACTAGATTAAATGTAGCAATAGTTAATCCTTCTTCATATGTACTAATCTATTTTCTTTGTAGCCTTTAATATATATTGATGTACTTGAACTTTTATTATTAATTTCATTTTGCATTTTTATTAAAAAAACAGTTATATATATATATATATATATATATATATATATATATATATATATATATATATATATATATATATGATTTTGGTTTGTTGTAATATGAACTTTATGCTTTGCTGTGTATTCAAATGATTCTAGTTATTATGTATTGCTTTAACGCAAGGGGCTGCTTGTTATTTTTAAAAATATCTATAAATACTTTCAGATTATTTAGTAAAAACTGACAAATATAAATCAATTACTTGTCATTTATTTAGTAAGAAATCGTCAGACAAACAGATATTTGACCCCTTATGTGACGGTTAAAAATCATATAGTATGGGCTCAGATCGATGCATGCATATCTGTCGTTTGAAAACCATGAAGTACGTCAAAATAAACCATGGATAGGTATGACAAATGTTGTTAAGTGCATGTAAACTTGTGCATGAGAGAGATGTAAACTTATAAGTAAACTTGTGAGTTTATCTATATTAATAAATAACAATTAAAATTATATAATAAAATAATTAAAACACTAAAAATGGAAACAATATGATTCAAATATATTTTAAATTTAAATAACTGAAATCAAATTCATTAAAATTTATAATTTAGCATACTTACATAAAAATTTATACAAAATTCATGCATCAATATAAAGTCACAAAACATAATTAAATAAACAAATAATTATAAATTCATCAAAGATCATCAAAATGTTGGATTATCATTATCTCCTTTGTGTTCAAATTCTTCACATTCACCATTATAACCTCCATTTGCACCACCAGCGTAATTATTATCATTATAATTTGCCTTAACATTTTCAATGTTAAAATCAATATTATGGTCAACACCAAATAATGGATTAGTCATATTCTCATTAATATCACAAGGTTGAAGAACCACATCATCCTCTTCTTTCACATCTTCTTCATCTATCTTTCCTTCAGTAATCCATTCATTGTCATAATATATATCATCAAAATCATAATTGAAAGTTCTACACCTTTGCTTCCAAGTGAGTTTCAAATTGCACATGATAAATGCCAAATCATTCATCTTCTTTTGATGCAAACGGTTTCTTTTTTTTTTTTTTTTGTATGAATCTAAAAAAATTGAAAAGAAAAAACTTTATTATTATTCTAACATTCAAGCATAGTTATGTTGCAATTTTTTTTTTTTTTAAGAAAAAAGTTAAAATCTTACCATCTCAAAAGCACTCCAATTACATTCATAGCTAGAAAAGTTGCAACATAAGCTGAGAATATGAATTGAATTCTTTTAAGTTATGGACATGCATCTTCATAAGAATCCCAACATTCTGCTGCAGGCAGGTTTTTTTCCCCCTTAATGATAGTGCAGTTTCATGCCCAAACATATCTCTTGCATTATGAAACTCAATAAAATTTAAACTCAATTTTGTTAAGCTCATCTTGATCCCCAACCATCCTTCACAAACAATCATATAACTAACCCTTGTTTAATCATGTAATGAGGCTTAAAATTAGTGTCATAATGGAAATGAGGATTGAGGTCATATGTGGTTGCATGTAAAGGATAATGTAGTTGAGCTTCCCACATTTCATCAATTATATTCCATATAAGCTCATAACTATTACAAATTACAGTTAAAAAAAAACAAAAAACAATCATTCCAACAAAAATAATCAAATTATAAAAAAGATAAAACTTGCATAGTGAAATTAAGTACAAAAATTTAATTTAACACTTGCATTTTTTAACGTTATTAAAATTTTGTTTAATCTTTTCCTTTGCACTTTCTATTGCTTCATATTTGAATCTCATAGTTGGCTTCTGAAGGTGGAATATCACCTAGAGGGGGTGAATAGGTGATCTAAAATTTTTCACTCAAACACTCTAATGACAGAATAAATAAAGAGATAGTGGACACACAAGATTATATTGGTTCAGTCTAATTCCACGACCTACATCCAGTCCCCAAGCACCTTGGGATTTTTTACTATCTCAAATAACTTGGTACAATTACACACTTATACTTGGATGATCCTCTCACAGGACTCACTTTCCCTTACAAGTTGTAAATTTACACCCTACTTAAGGTTCAACAACCTTAAGTTTTTACAGTGAATTCACAAATGATAAACTCTCTTACAAAGTGAATAGAAAATAAGCACTAAAGTACAATGAAAGATTTTTGAAGATATTAGTTTGATGAAATAGTAGATTTTAATTGAGTATTTAATTGCTCAGCTTTTCGGTAGGTGATACAATTCAATACTTTAATATTTATAGATGATGGCATTTATTACCGTTGAAGCTTGACATAAGGTCATTGTGACTGTCCAATAGACTGTTGAAGATGAAGCGTGAAAGGTCAGGTATTAGCCATTATAAATTTTTTCTTAGTTCTTTTGATCTAGCTATTTATGACCGTTGGAGAACAAAGATAATGAAATGTTCCTTTCCAAGATGGCTTTCGAATGATCAGAGAGAATGTATCTGCTGGTTTAGGTAAGCACATTAAATGCATGACGAGTCAGATTGCTTTATTTGAACCCAGTGTTAATTTATATGTTAAGCATTTGAAACTCATCAACAAATTGGTTAAATGCATTAGGAAGTAATAACATCAAATAAATGATTAATCACAGTTCATGATTAGAGGATCAAGAGCGTCGAGATTGAGATTTGAAAAAGCAAAGCATATTGACTCGAGTCAGGACATCACTAGCTCAAGTCAATCATTCGTTGAAGAGGCATTGACAACCTTACATGATACAAACTCGAGACAAGGAATTTCACAGCTTAAGTTTTAGCTTAGACTCGAGTCATCAGAAACCATGACTCAAGTTAGAATCAATTAATTATTCAATCGCATTCAAGATATTTGACTTGAGGCTGAAATTCATGGCTCAAGTTAGCCTCTAAACTTGAGGGAGCTTTTTAGGCTCGAGTTGATCACAACCAAAATCAGTTAAGAGATCGATATCAGGACTCTGGCTCGAGTCATTGAGTGATAGCTCGAGTCAATGACCATTTTTAAATTCAACAATCAAAACTTTGGCTTGAGTCAATTTACATAGGCTCGAGTGAGTGAGATCAAACATTTTTGAAATCCTTAATTTTAGAACAGGTCGACTCGAGTCACAGAATATGTTGGCTTGAGTTTTCTTCCAAGCTCGAGTCAGGTATTTGGTGGCTCAAGTCATTAAGACTTTTGAGTGAAGTATAAAGGCCGATTGACTCAAGTCTATAATGTAACACCCCCGAATTTCTAGAGTTATAGTAACATAAAATTTTGATGGTTTTTATAAATAATAACTAAAATTCCAAAATAATCAAATTCGGGAAGTGTTACCGCCGCACTTGTACCGGGACAAGTGCAAGGCTACTTATTACATTAATATAAACCTAAACCTGAATAGGAATGTTTTACACGAAATAAAAAATTAAAAAGGAAATAAATAAAATTTATTTGGACCAATGCTATCAGACTCAGACCAGTCATCGACCCAGTCGGGGTACTGGGTCAATGGGTCACTAGTTGAACCGCATAACTATGACCCGGTTTCGAAAATCATACTATATTTATAAAGTATACAACCATACTTATAAATATATAAAAAAAATGAGTTTACAAAATAAAAGTACCTAAAATATTTTTACAAGTTTAAAACATGAATAACCCAATTAAGTAGGAGCAAAATTAAAGAAGATGGGTTTTTTTTTTTTGTTCGAAGAAAGAAGATGGGTTTACAAAATAACCTCCAAACACAATAAAATCATGGCAAAAAATTCAAAGGTGGTGTATTAATGAAAGGCTCTCTATCATCATCAAAATAATGTGGATGACCAACAATGTCTTCAGCAAAGTTTTTATTAAAAAAAATGCATCAACCGGTCGGACCGGTTTTGACCAGTTTTCTCCAAAACCGGCGGTCGGACCAGTCCAAACCTGTTTTTGACGCATATCCGATCCTATTATCAGATCGGATTGGTTGGGTTACTGATTCACCGGTTTCCAGGTCGACCCAGCAGGTCTGATCCGGTTCTGATAACACTGATTTAGACGTCCTTCCTCACTTCTCACTGCTAGCCCCAACCTTGGGCACTTGTTTCACTGAAATTCTGCTCCCCTGAAGGATCATCGCAGCCCAAGAACACAAACATCAGCAAAGCTGGTAATCCTAATAAGACACAATCTAAATGGCAAAAATATATTAATCAAAGTAAATATATATAATCATGCGGTAATTGCCTCAAAATTAATCATTATCTTTTTAAATTTTTTTAAAAAAATTATTTAGACCCGAGAAACCCTGCCAGTTTATTTAGTGGGAAGAGAACCATGGTAGACTCAGATATCCTGCCAGTCTACCCTGTGACCTGGGAAACCCTATCAGTCACTAATCATCAAATTGGCCATAAAATATTTTCTTCCTAATGTGTACACCTCTTCCCAAAGTTGCTCCTAGTGTCCCGAATATCCTACTAGACATTACTTTGGGAAGAATGGATACAATCAGTTTACATCAAATAATATTTCGGAGGCATAAAGCCTAAGGGTGTGTTCATCACTTTGGGAGGTACTATCCCAAAGCTATCCTCCCAGTGCTAAATTATTTTAAATAATTTAAACTCATAATAAAATTCCTAAATTATTTTTATTATGTGTAATCAAATTTTTATAATAATGACAAAAAAAAAACCTTAACTCCTACAAGAAAGTGTGGATCTTAATTTCACAAACCCAAGAGTTATAACTCTTTACAAGAGCTCATGAGTTTTCCCAAATATAATCATTAAAATGTTGTCTCTATTTTTATCATAAGATTTCCCAATTTGAACTATAAAGTAAATACTCATGGATTCCTATAAGATGTTCATGAGAAATTCCTAGGACTATCATTTAAACTCAAGTTCTACTCATCATCCCCTTTTTTTCGGCTTTACTTCCTATAAGGTTATCATGAGAACACATAAAAAGGATTTCATAAATGCAAGTGAACATAAATTAAATGTGCCCAAATATTTTACGACAATCTTACACAAAAGACAAGTATAAAACTATCAATTCTTTTCACAATAACCTTTTCAAGTTTGATTTCAATTGAGTCACAGAAACTGATGTTGTAATTGGAGACAAATACAATTCTCTAATGTTATAAGGAAAACCCAAAGCACTAAATTGCCATTCATATGGAAATCCGATGCGTCAGCATTCCAACAAACAATAAATTAAAAGTTACGACCCCTAGTAGATCACATCAAGAAAGAAACATGAGAAGGATCAATATATCATAAACTTAAAGAACATAGTAATTGAAACAGAATAATAGCATATGCTATATTCCAAATACTCTCAGACAGTTTACTATTTTCGCTAGCTACAATGGAGGCTAGAGAAAGAATAAGAGATTAAGATAAACCCTAAAATCATTGATTATTAGATGTGGGTTTAGGATTACCTAGTCTCCATGTTTGCTAAACTCATAGAAGAGCTGTTTGCCGTAGAGCTTACAGAGAAAGAAGTAAGGAGAAGAGAAATAATGAGCGATGGCTAAGGTTAGGTGGCTAGACCTAAACTTATAATTAAACTTTAGGGTTTAGCTATGGGCTGAGCTCTGTGGGTTAGGCTCTTTAACTATTGCTAATTAATGAAAAAAATAATAAATCATTTATTAAATTCTAAATTTTTATTATTACTATATTATTAATTTTAATTTTAATATTAATATCAATATTATTTATTATTATTATTATTATTAACATGGGGTATTACATATAATGACTGGCTCAAGTCAATTTGACAGAAAAACATTTTAACTTATAGAAACTAGGTTTTTGACTCTTAGCCCAGGTGATTACTTTCCTTATTGTTTTCAATAGTTAATCATTATCAAAACACATATGGAGAACTAGCATTCTCCCCCTTTTTTATGATGACAACTTTTGAAAGCAAGAAGCCAAAGAGATTTTTAAGAACATGTTTGGTGTTAGAAAAAGAGCACAAATGAAAATGAATAATCCACAAAGACAAGCCAGTGATTTAATATTCATATGCAAGTGAAAATTTATAATAGCAAACTAATATTAAACCAAGATTTACATATCAAATCAGAATATGTTCACTGGTTACATGTGAAAACAAAAGGAAAGAACAAGATATCAGATAAATGTAAATGTTTGGCTTCATTCAAGATTTAAGTGCTCCCCCCTTTTGGCATCCATCAAAAAGAGGGGATTACAGTAGAGACTGCTGAAATTGAGAAGAGAAACTAGGAACTAGGAAAAGGGAGAGGCGAAGAGGGATTGGTAAAGTGAAAAGGCTTAGTATTGCCAAGGTCAGGTTCATGTTCATCAACCAGGCAAATTGTAGATGAACCAAAATGGGTCAGTCTTACAGTGGAAACATGAGATACAGGGAAAGGAACTGTGGCTGGTGCATGGATTGGAGGTGAGGTGATGACAGGAGTGGCAAAGGTTGAGGTAGGGGTGAAAGCAAAAAAAGGTGTAAGAGAGGATGGTGGAGAAGATTTGGGAGCAGAAGGACCAATACCAGAGTGAAGTTGAAGCAACTTGTCAACCTTATTGGTGAGGGTCTAGATAGTGTTATACATGATGGTGATGCTTGTCCCATGGTCCTCAAGGTGGCCATTCAAATTCTCAACTTCTTCCAGTAGCTCCTCTTGGCCTTCTTTTACTTGAGAGATCTCCTTGACTAGTTGGGCAATGTCTATTTCTAGCTTCTCATACCGATGATGTTGGGCAACTAGTGAGACTTGGAGAAGCCCCAAAAAATTTGATTACTTTTTCAATAATGGCCTTGATATTGGCTCCAATAGCAAAAGAGGCAGGCTGAGAAGTAATCTTAGGACCAGGTTGAGGCTCAAATTGCTCTAGAACTTTGGGCTTTGAAGCTTTTGATCTAGATGGTCCTAGAGCTTGAGACTAGTGAAACCCTTCTTTAAAGGTGATCTTCATCAAGTTTAGAATGTGTTGATTAAAGACCTCAGGCTTCTTGGCAACCTCATCCTTTTCCAGATACCATATGTTCTCATGAAATAGAATAATTGACACGAGACTAAGAAAAGGAATGGTGGAGTTTTTCTTTGAATGCATACAGTACTTCTTCATTTCATTAAATATCCAGTGACCAAGGTTATGAGGAACCTTGTCCACAAAAGTATGCAAAAAGAGAGTAATCATGTTGGGTGAAATGTGTAAAATTTTTTCCTTTTTGCACAAAGTTCCCTGAGTAGATGTACTATAAGGCTCTATGTACGGGTGGCATTGCAACAGGAGGGAAATGAAGTGACCCCATTGGTTCACTTATTTGATCACCAAGGCGAAGAATTTGAAAAATTTGTTCGTTATCATAATGAATTTCAGGAATGGAAGGAGGATTTGCAATTTGAAGTACTTCATTAAGATAAGCAGCATTAATTGCAATCCTCTTTCCTCTCACATGTGTTAATAGTTTTTCCTCAGCCACATTGATGTTTTTATCAAGTAAAGTATGGGCAGTCATGTTAAAGTAGAAGACTCTAACAAGAGTTGGACTATAGGAAGCATGTATAGACAAGTACTTTACCAACAGGAAGCACTTTACCAACAGCCTAACACAAGAGAAGGGTATATTACTGAAGGAGACCATATAAAGGTGACAACTAACACTAATAAATGAATGCCAATTATTCACCTTAGTAGATCCAGTGCTAATAGGAATGACTCTTCCACCCATCCATTCTTCACCTGGTGGCCCATCATAAATCTCCTGGGTGACTGAGCAATAACATAGCATGAAAGCCATGATTACGCAAAACACAAAAATCAAAGACACTCGATATTAGCACTAATTATACCCATCAGGGATTGCGTGAAATTTGGTTATTAGCCCCTCGACGATGCCAAATCTATCATGAATAACCTACAATTAACATAGAAAGATTAACATAACAGAACAATACGGCATTGACACAAGAACAATATGAGTATCTGACAACCTGATAACCTTCGCAAGTGGAGCAAGGCAGTTGGTTGTGCGACTTGCATTAGAAACAATATCAAGCTCTGGTCTACATTCATGCTCATTAACACGTACCACAAACATGGGAGCATCTTTACTATTTGCACATATGATAACCTTCTTTGCATCACCCTAGCTCAAATAAAACAAAATACACAAAATATCATTTCACACAACCCTCACAAAACTAAACTGTGAGGAAATACCGTCGAAGAAGCAATGCTAACCAAAGTGCATGTCACATGGAATTTTAAGACATGCTTACAGCTAATCTACAAGACATAGTGCCAATCAGTCCAAGAGATGCTCTATCTATGAAAAGATGATAGTGAAAGAAATATTATTAATTAACAAAGTACGATTTTAAGGTTATATGAAATCATTAAGAAAAGCAAATGACTAAAACTAAAGACATGAGATGAGAAGGGGTAGTGCACAAAGACAAACCTTAAAATGGGCAGCAACCTCTTCTCTTTGTCTGTGAAGTCACTAATGGTCTCAACAATATACTGAGCTCCAGTCTCAGCCTATGGGATCTCTGCGAGGTTCCTGATGCATGAAGTTACAAGGTCAATGGATAATATCTTCACCTTCGAGACCCAATGTTAACATATACAAGCACAACCATAAGAAAATTTTGAGGACATTACATGCGTGCAAACACAGAGATGGGCTTTTCATCGAAAAGGTAGATGTTATAAAGAGTTTTTGTTAAACTGTGAGTTTTCCACCCTCATGATGAAGGTCGTACTAAGACATGTAGGTCTACCAGACAGTGAAATTCAATCAACAACTAAGACTAGGAACTTAAACTGAACACCATCAAATCTATGGAAATGTTGAAATAGACAAAACTAAAATCTTATTGTCCACTATAATTCCACATATATGGAGACGAATCATGAGCATAAATAACAGTAATGTATACCATGTAAGAGAAATTAATGAAAGGGTCATTAATAGTAGCGACTTCAATATCATTTCTTTGCATAGCCACTCTTACCACCAAGCGACCAATCCTTCCAAATCCTTGAAGTGAAAACACAAACTAATATAAGAACTTGAATCACTTGCGAAAGTAATTGATTGTGAAAACAAAAAATAAAAAATAAGAAGGAAGGCAAACTATCCAATGTGAGAGAATTAGTAAGAAAAAAAAACAGAGGATGTAGATGGAATTAAAAGGTTGCTTACCATTGATTCCAATCTTGATCTTTTTACCCTTAATTCTAGCCTTCTTAGGTAGGTGCCTGTGCATAGTGTAACAAATGGAAGCCAGAGGATGCCCTAGGCGCTATTCCACAACTGAAACTGATGGAACAATCGAAGAAAGACACTTAAAATACAATGTTCTTTCGACTTAGCCAATGCTTACTGATAGAATAGATGGAGAGCCTGGAATGCAAGGCTTTATACGAGAGTTGATGCAAGGAATAAGGGATGGCTTGATGCCAAGAAGAAGATGATGAGCTGGACAGTAGCTACTTGTGGACAGTGTGGGAAACGGGTTAAATGGCGAAGGCGTCTACATAGAGACCAAGATTGGGGTCTGAGCGATGGGGGCTTGTGAGTTGCTCTAGACATGACTTTGGTCTGCTATCCTCCTATATTGGGACTGTTTGGGTTGTGGAAGTGGTGACTTAAAAGCTATCTGACTTTTGTAAAAGTCAGGTAGAAAAAAAGTCAACTTACAAATGAGATTTATGTTTGGATTGCCTATTTTAGTTTTTACAGGAATGACTATTTTCTAAGCTGATGAGTGTTTGGATTATTATTTGAAAAACCAGTTGAGGTGGAAAATGACTAAAAATGGCATGAATCATATTGAATATTGCATATACATATTAGTTGTATATATTGAGATAACAAAAATTTGAATTTTAATATTAATTGGAAAAAAAGTTAAAAGATTATTTAAAAATTAATAAACAATAATAATTAATATACCTAAATAGGATCGATATATAATAATTAAAGAATATTAGCATGAAAATTACAAAATATACACACACACGTTTAATACAAAATATTGAATATTAGAGCGAACTATTTGCTTATAACTAGATTTACATATTAATTTTTAGATGTTAAATATATAATAAAGTTTAATATATGCAATTTTTTAATATAAAAATAAAGACATAGAAACTTACAAACACATGCCTAGGCAGCTCATTTTTGGGATCCCATCAACATCAATCCATTCTCCAAGATATCACAGTGGGGCACGTGATGGAGACGAGTTTTTTGCTCGATGCGTCAGGAGATAAGTTCCAATTTGGAGCTTCCAAAAAGCCTAGTAGCGTTAAGGGTTTTTTAATAAGCTCAATGGACACAATGCATCATCCAAACACTCCTCATCAATTTTTTTTTCCATTGCTTACATTTTCTAGTTTTTTTTCCGGCTTTAACTAGCTTAAAGTCTTCTCCAAACAAGCCCATTTACCAAAAATGGCATTAGCATTTTGGTGCAAAACAATGAGCAAGTCGTTTTTATTAAAAAAATATTTTAAGGCACTAAATGCTACTAAAGATACTTCAAGATACTAACTGGTACAAGAAAAATTCTTCATAGTCTTGAAAAAATATTTCAAGATTCTAATTGGTACTAAAAAGACATTTGAGAATACTGACTCATGCTAAAAAACTTCCTCATGAAATATTTGGGAATTCTGAAGTATATTTTTAGTATCATTCAATACATGAAATATTTTTTCATGTAGTGGTTGATACTAAAAATATACTTTCAAAAAAAATTTCAAGATCCTGAAATAATTTTTCAAGATCATGAGATATTTTTTCAGGATCCTAAAACAATTTTTCAAGATTATAAAGTATTTTTTCAATACCACTTAGTATCCTAAGTATCTTTTTAATATTATTCATTATTGTAAAATATTTTTTCAAAAAGAAAAAAGAAAGGGAACTTACTCATTTGTGCCAAAGCAGTGTTGTTTTAGGTATAGGAGTGTAGCGGACAGGAGTGCGCAGCGCCGCGTTCGGTTGCTCCTTGAGCAAAAAAATGAATAAAGTCAAAAGCAAAAGTTGTTACCTTTCTTAAAAGGGTTTAATATTTCTGCTTTTGCTGCAACAAGTTTTTTTCTTCCACATTCACATATAAGTAAGTGGGCCACATTGTAAAGAGAAGAGAGAAAATATTAATGGGGTCCATTTATTTTTATGTGAGTGTGACAAAAAAAATATTTCTACAACAAAAGTAGAAAAGTTAAACCCTTCTTAAAAATAGCTCCAACCGCTAGCTTCTCTCCCATACTTGTCTATCTACAGCCTCTCTTTTGCCCAAAACACATCATTTTGTGCTTGAAATTAGATTGAAACCAAACTAAATTAAACCGTGTGTTTCATATGTCTTTTCTTCATCCATATGCTCTCAGAAGTTCTCTCTCTTTCTTTTTTTGATAGGTAAATTTTAGGAGAGGGGTTGGGTTCACCTACAATCCAAAAGGCAAGGAGCTATGGCTTTGCTCCCCAGGGCATATAGATTGAGAGTACACATGCCTCCACCTCAACCTGTGTTTCCACAAGTTCACATCACCTCGGATGCCTCCCCAAGTGCCTTGATCAACTCAAAAATTGAGCCCCCTCCCTTTGGTGAGAGTGTCTGCTCCCTTTGCCAATTGCGCCCAAAGACGAGAGGTAAAGTTGTTCTCTCTCTTTTTTATCTCTAATCTCTATATCATGATATATTCTTCCTGTTTTCTTCCATTTTTACGAAGTTCATCCTTTCGTGTCCGATATGTTTATTGTTTCTGAAGTTTTGTGTGATGTCCTCTGCTCTGTTTTTCCTTCTTCTTCTTTACCTATCTTTTACAGTTTGATTTTTCAAGTTTTTTTGGGGATTTTGATGTACCATCGTGTTTGGAATTTGCAGACATCAATCACTGTGCGAATTTCATCACAAAAAATTTCAATCTCATGTCCCAATTTCTTACAAGTCATTCATTCTTTTACACGCCAGTTACATTATCAAGAGTCTCCCATCTCCCACTAATCAATATTTTTTTTAAGTAGGCCCCTCCTCTCTTGGAAATTTAATTTCTTTAATTTGGTCATCTGACAACCCCAAAATTGCCCATCCTCTTTTGCTTTTTCTCTCAAGCCAGTGCCCTCAAAATCTCTCTACCTCCTCTCCCTTTATCGTGTACTTCGATCAAACACTACTACCAACATCTCTCATTGCCACTTTCTAACCAGCACAACTTGTTCATAGAGCATGAGATTGTAAATGAAGCATTAACAGGTACACCTATGGATGCTTGGCAAGGTTTCTAGAGGATAAATGTTCCTACAAGTAATAAACATTTCTACGTGTAATGCTTTTGATTTTAACTACTTAATGTTTTGTATACTCATTAACTAATTAAAATTTTTTATATTAATTTTTAGATTAATGAAAAAATTGGGGGGTCAAAATTAAATTTTACATTATATTAATTTTTTAAAAAAAATTCTGAACAAATTTTTTTCTTGGGGCCATGACCTCCCCGTAAGCCTTCTAAGGTCCGTCTTTACTTCCTAACTTTATTATTCAAGTGTTGGGTTATTACTATAACTCTAAAAAAAGAGTTGTGGGATATTATCCTATCTACCTTTTTCTTATTGTCAAGAGAAAGTAAAGGACTAAGAGAAAGTAAAGGACTCAATGTGAGAATGATTGAACCCAAAAACACTCAAAAAAGAAATAAATTTTTCTTGTAAAGAGTTTTATTGAATGAACTCTCTATATTTTTTAGAGTGAGTGCCTTTGACTGTCCCTTCTATTATTAATTGTTTTGGGGGAAAAAATTAAAACACACGAGTACAAAAAATGCTTTTAAGACCAGACAAAACAGGCATCATAAAACCGAATGCGCGACTAGTTTTGTTCGAAGAGGTATTAAAAGTCTAGCTTTTAAGACCGGACTGGAACCGATCTTAAATAAACTCTTTTAGACCTAACATTTAAAACATCAGGTCTTAAAAGTAGTAATAAATAGACCCGAAATATTTTTTGCTCAGTCCTAAAACTCAATTTTTAAGACCGGACAAAAATAAATCCGTTATAAAAAATAGTGGCTTGTAAGACCAGACGACTAATCATACATGGTCTTAAAAGACTGACTTTCAAAACTGGATGATAAATACATCCAGTCTTAAAAATTGAATTTTTAGACCAGACGTATTAATCCAATGGTCTTAAAAGACCAACTTTTAAGACCGGACTAATATCAAATATGTTCACCTGACCTTTAAGACCGGACATATAAGTACATCCAAATACATCTGGTCTTAAAAGTTGAACTTTTAAGACCGGCCTGTTTATTTGTGGTCTAAATTTTCCTGAATTTTTCCCTGTTTTGTCCTTCTTGATCATATATACACAAATCCACCACCAATCTATCACATAAAAGTCGATATTTTAAGCTACAAGCTATGAACAATTATGAATAAATTGAATTGGGAAAAAGCCGAATACAAATATTATTTACCATGAGTTATGTGGCCTCTTAATTAATGATTATAACTATGACTACAACACCTAAATTAATTTATACAATAGGATAACTTATTTACAAATACAATGAGTTACAAATACAACACTTAAATCAACCTACATGCCCAATATTCACCATGCCTTCATCTTATTCCCACCCAACAACGTAACATCCTCTTTTATAACATGCCCCTTTGAATTGGATCCTGCCACAAAAATAAAACAAGAACAAACTTCATAGAGTCAGTGACATTTTTTAAGAATATAGAAGGAATATAATATAATTAAAACCTTAAAGTTTTCAAAGAATTATGCAGATGAATATTACCTTATGAATTAACTCTTTTATAAAGGGATATCCTCCCATATCCCTTCTCGATGATCATTTCTTGTGCCGGGTTCATTATCCACTTCATCTTCTTAGTTCATGTCTGGTAGACCCCTTAAAAAAGGGGTACTCTCAGGAAGAACATAATCTGCATGACTTTCCATATCAATATCAATGACCCTTTTTCTTTGGAGAGCTATAGACCACATTTTATTTTCTTGATCAATGATATAGAAAACTTGTTTCGCATGGTCTGCCGTAATAAAAGGTCCATCTCCAAAACTTCTACTATTGACATCAACTAATGTAAATCCTAGCCGATCAATCTGAACACCATTATTGACATTAACTCACTTGCATTTGAAAATGGGAAATCTAATTATGACATAGTCCACCTCCCAAATCTCTTCAATAACCTCATAATATGGCATGACTGCCAATTTAGGCCTCTTATCTTCCGAACAGGAGAAGTACATAGATTCAGCCTCTAACACAATACCACTATTCTGGACTATGCTCCTATCATCTACGAACTTTGTGTAAAATGTATAACCATTTATCACATACGAATTCCAACTTATAACATCAACCTCATGACCACATGCTAACCATTTAATTGTATCAAAAACAGATTCTTCTCCTTTGACCTTTTGCTTGAATCAATTTGCAAAAGTTTTGTTATGTTCCCTAATCAACTTTTGTTCAGTCATTCAGGGATTTTCTTTCCTTACAGCTTCTTTATGTGCAGCTATGCTGGATTGAACTTCATCAACATTATTCAAGATGTATAAGTGGACTTGTGACAATTCATTAGGATCCACACTCTTTACTGAAGCTCCTCGTCTACCCCCTTCAGCATGCTGACATTTTAGAAGCCCAATATGTCTTACTTTAGCCAAATAATTTTGACAAAATTCCATGGCTTCTTCAGAAACATATTTCTAAATAATTGATGCTTCTGGCTGATATGCATTCTTCACGTACCCTTTTAGGAATTTCATAAATCTTTCAATTAGGTACATCCACCGTAAATGGACAGGGCCGCACAACTTTATCTCCCTCACTAGATGAACAATTAAATGAACCATGATGTCAAAAAATGTAGGAACAAAAAGCTTCTCAAGGTGGCACAAGATAAGATATCCTTCATTCTCCAATTCATCCAACTTTTCAATCTAAAAAATTATACTACAAACCACATTGAAGAAGAAACAAAGTCTAGTCAAAATGTGTTGAAGATTATATTCGGCGACGCCTCAAATAGCTACTGGGAAGCTATTGCATCAAAACATGACAATCATGAGACTTTTAGCCTACTAATTTCAAGTCCTTCATCGATACAAGCCTCTTAAAATTTAAAGAATACCCCCGACGGAACTTTTGTGTCATGTAAACACTCACAAAAACTTCGTTTGTCATCCTTAGACAAAGTATGAGAAGCCAGGGGACAATAAGTTCTGTTACCATATAGCCTTGGATATAAGTCTTTGCTTATTCCTATTACTTGCAAATCCAATTTTGCCTTCACACCATCCTTTGAACTACCTTGTATGTTGAGAAGAGTGCCAACAATACTATCACATACGTTTTTCTCCACATGCATGACATCAATACAGTGTCTCACATCAAGATTATGCCACTATGGAAGATCGAATAATACATATCTCTTTTTCCATATATTTGTTTCTTTTATACCCTTTGCGGTCTTACTGAAGATGACACTTATATAATTCACCTTTTCATATTGCTCCCAGTCAATGCCACCGGAGCATCTTCATACTCTTGGCCACCAAAAAAGGCTTTCTTTGATCGATGATATGGGTGTCCCCATCTAAGAAGTCTCCTATGTCTAAGATAAACCATCTTTCTTCCATGTTGAAGTTGATGGTAACATTTGCCTTCTTCACAAACCAAACATGCTTTGTGGCCTTTTACACTATACCCTAACAAGTTCCTATATGCTAGGAAGTTGTTTATAGTACAAAATATCATGGCTCTCATTTTAAAGACCCCCTTCTTGAAAGAGTCAAAAACATCGACACTTTCTTCCCACAACTCCTTCAAGTTTTCGATCAAGGGCTGAAGGTAAACATCAATGTCATTTTCGGGTTGTTTTGGTCTTGAAATCAACATAGATAGCATGACATACTTTCGTTTCATGCATAACATAAGAGATAAATTGTAAATAATCAAGAGTAAAGGCCATGAACTATGTATGCTGCTAAGGCTTCCATAGGGATTCATGTCATCCGTGCTAAGGGCAAGCCTAAGGTTCCTAGGTTCTTCACCGAAGGTCAAAGATAATTGATCGATTTTCTTCCATTTAGAAGAATCAGCCGGATGTTGAAGCTTTCCACGAGAAATCCTCTCATCTGCATGCCACCTCAAATTTTTTGCATCATTTTCATTAGCAAACAACCGCTTGAACCTTGATATGATTGAAAGATACCACAACACTTTTGCAGACCTCTTATTTGACTTGTACCTTGGGGTTTCACATATCGGACAATTCTGCTTCTCTTCAAACTCATTTCTATGCAATATGCAATAATTTGGGCTTGCATGGATTTTTTTGTACACCATCCCTAGTGGACAAAGTATTTTCTTAGCATTATAGTATCAATGAGGCAACACATTATCATCTGGAAGCATATCCTTAAAGGCCTAAAGCATTTCAGAAAAACTCTTGTTGCTCCACCCATGACATGCCTTCAAGCTGACTGATTTCAATACAACGTTCAACAATTGGTATTTTTTATACCCAGGGTATAATGGGGTCTCTACATCACTATACATGTTACCATATGCATGTGATTGATGAAAAGTTTCTTCTCCGACATCACAAATAATGTCCTCTATGCGATCATCCATATCCATGTTATTATCATCAAAAACCACTTCGCCACGTTGAGACCCACTTGGCATTTTTTCACCATGTCATACCTATATTGTACAATTCTTACAAAATCTTTCACAAATTAAATGTGTGTGTATAACTTCAGGACTTAGTCGCCTCTCATTAAAACATTGTACACAAGGGCAATAAAACTTCCCAATATCATCATGGGCATTTTGTTTAGCAAATTCTATAAATTCCCTCACCCCATTCTAATATTCAACACTTGTTCGTAAAACATTTATCCAATTGCGATCCATAGTAGATTTCCAATAGACAGAAATATTTAACATACATAATCCAAAAAAACTCAAACTTGCATATAAAATAAGACAACTACAAATGCATATATATGCTCAATGTCAGTTCTGTCTCTTTTTTTCAGTGAAACTTGCCCATTAAATGCATAATGAAGAATCACTTTTGGTCATAAATGTATCACAGTGAATCCAAGAAGAAAAATAAATGCATGATGACGAAATTAAATGCATCGCATGAAAGTCTTGTGAACATACCTGTATCATATAAATTCAAATGTGTTTGCTGAGTCTTTCTTCTCTGGCCACGAATGTTAATGTTGCAGACAACAAGAGTAACCTAAAAAAACTTGTTGGTCAGTTAGGTAGGTCCTACAAGAACATTTCATCGATTTCGTTCAACCCATGAAAAACCCATAATGATAAGCAGGAAAATCATAAAGTTATATATCTGAAACACCTCTTACAACTTGGTCTATAGACGTTTAGCTAAGGAACCAGAAAGTGGTTGTCAAGAGAGCAACGCGAAGTAGCGACAAAGCAACACACAAACACTGGAGATAGAACCTAAGTGATCACTTTCAGCTCGACAAGAGAAGTTCAGAGAGGGAAATTTAATTTTTCGTGTGACAGAGACATGTTTTAATATTTTGGATTTTATTAAGACCGATAACTTATAAAGTATTCGGTCCTAAAGATATAATTAAATTTTTAAGACCGAAGGTTTAGAAGACTCTGGTCCTAACATTCATTTAATTTTGGACTGGATGTTTTATAAAACTCTGGTCCTAAAAGTCAAATACTTTTTAAAATTAAATTGAAAGATTGCAACAACAATTGAATGAAAATAAAGGAACACTGAAGAATAAGCTTTTTCCATTAATGGATAATATGGAAAAAAAAGAAGATATAAGCTTAGTTCTTTTTCATTTTTACATTACTAGGACAATATGCAAGTACAAAAGGAAAATAAGAACAGCAAACTAAAAATTAACAAAAATAATATATAATGTGACTAAAAGTCCTAATAATTAATATCGGCTAATATCTTGGAGATATCGGTGTCAGTAGTAGCAATTTCCCACTGGAGATCAATAATTTCCTGTCTTATGCGCATCAATATAACTTCATCATTAGAGAAAAGAAGGGAGGTGTCAGCGATAGGCACACTGGGACCAGGAGGTTGGCGAATATTATCAGAAGGCTGGAGAAGGGGAGCGGGAACCTCTTCGTGGTTTGAAGGCTATAGGGGGCCGTCAATCTCTTTATCATCCAAAATAATAATGTGTCCAACGACTCAAGACTCAACCATCAAAATATAACACACTCTGGAAGAACCCACGAGAGATCTAAGATAGGCACGAGCATAAGGAGTACCCTTGCGAGAGGCTATCTTGTATCTAACCATTGTTTAAGCAATTGGAGCAGAGAGCTACGTAGTGTGGAGTTACAAGGTGGTGAATAGTTAATAAAGACATAGAGGAAGTGTAGGGGAGTTAATAAAGGCAGAGAATAGGAGAGATACGCAATTGATATATAAGAATGAAATAGGATTCCATTGGTATAAATGTTTCTGCTTTAAGAGTGGCTTTTATATAAATATGCGGTTCAAAAATTCAATTATTTATTTTTTTAAATTCAATTACTTTAAAGACCGTCCTATAACATATCTTCGGTCCTAAAAGTCTATCATTTATTTTTTCAATTCAATTACTTTTAGGATCGTCCTATAACATATGTCTGGTTCTAAAAGTCTATTATTTATATTATTCAATTACTTTTAAGACCGACCTTTTATCTTATATCCAGTCCTAAAATTCATTTATTTTTTTCAATTCAATTTTTTTAAGTAAGAATTTTTTTCTTAAAAATATTACTTTTAAGAACGGATCTCTTACAATATCTGGTATTAAAAGTTCATTCTTTTCAAATAAGAGATAACAGAGTCATATCCTTACACTCTATTTAAATGAATGATTCAGAGTCTCTTTGGCTTCCAATTACACTTCCCAACTAGGCGTCTCTTCGTTAACGTTTCCTACGTTTCACATTGTTCAGGATGGGTTCTCTATTTAAGCCTGTTGTTACTTTACTTTCTTCACATTCTTCTCAATCACTTCTACAACCTCCACCGTAATGGCTGCTCCACCACCACTAGGTCCTCCTAATCATCGTCCTCCTCCTCCACCTTCATACCCTTCTCTGTTACCTCCAAACTATCATTCTACCAGATGATGCAGCACCTTCTGGCCCGAATCGATCATATAGACTGACACTTGGGCCAACTGTTTCAGGTCTATCACACCATCAACAACAAGCTAAACGCGGCACTCAACGCCAATGACGTTGAGTACCATCCTTGTGATGACGATGCCTTTGACCTCCCCTCCGACAAAGATGGGGAGGATTAGATAGTTTATTTTTTTTATTTTCTTTATGTAGTACTGCTGCCCATTATAAAAAAATATGATAAATAAAATTTTTTTGTTCCCATCTTCGATCGCCTTTTCATTATCTTCATTTTGTTTCCGACAAAAATGAAACAAACAAAACATTGTCCTCGTGTGATCAAGGTAAAAAATTCACAGAATGCAGTTAAGACCATACAAAACCAAAAACAAAACATTGTTTACCTTTTACGAATAAAAACAAACAAAGTGACAATTCTTCTCAAGGTTGGACCATCGTTGTCGTCGGTTTTACCACGCCCTGAGTTGAATATTTTCAATGTCCTTTTAATTATCTCACTTCTTTTTCCAACAAAAAGACAAGAGAAAAAGAAAAGGGAAACCGATAATGCTGTTCAACGTCAGGAGAGGTAAAAACAACAACAATAAGGGACCTAACTTGAGAAGAAAACCAAAACCTCGGTTGTCTTGAATCCTAATGATTTGTCTTAAAAGCGAGTCACCATTTCTATTTGGAGGAAGACTATTAAGACCAAACATTTAAAAAATACACGTTCCTAAAGGTCTAGCCATATTTTGAAGAATTAAAGAAGACTTTTAGGACCAAACGTTGTACAAATATGCGGTCTTAAAAGAGTAGCCATTGTTTTAGAATACACGAAGACTTTTAAGACCGGACATTTAACAAACAAACAGTCCTAAAAGTTATAGCCATAATAGATTTAAGACCAAACCGTTGATAAATATGTGGTCCTAAAAGTGTCACCATATTTTAAAAATTCACGAAGACTTTTAAGACCGGACATTTAACAAACATACGATCCTAAAATCTAGGCTTATTTTTTTAAATAAACGAAGACCTTTAGGACCGGATCTTTAAAAAATATGTTGTTCTAAAAGTCACGAATACTTTTCAAAGTCTCTTACTAATAATTTACAACATCCTACACCTCAAATTTCAAGCACTAAATAGCTTTATCCACCATCCAGGACATTCAAAAACCCAAAAGGGACACAAGAAAATTGTTCAAAAAAATAAACAAATTTATTATATATTGAATTATACAAATTGTGCAATTGTTCATTTACAGAAGATTATTGTTGCTACAAGCTATATTTATAAATGAATTTAGTACTGTAATTTTTGTATTTACTTTAAGAGGTCAGTAAGAGATTGACAAAACACATCGCGTATGTACTTCACTTCATCATCAGAAAAGGGATCAGCACAGGAAAACCTCTGTAACATCAAAGACAGAAATTGAATTAACTTGCATGCATATTTCATATGTATCATTAAGCCAAAAACTGAATTCAACTATAATATGTAACATCAAATACATTTACCTTTGTAGTGAATTTAGTTTTTCCTTGCGTGATAATATCATATACGTGTTAATGATGTACAGGCCACATAAGTTGGACCCTGTTAGTTGTCAATAGGTTTAAAAAGAACAAGAAATATATATAAGAGCATATATAGCTTACTAACCAACTTCATAAGGTAGTGTGTCAGTGTCCAAATATGTACTAACCTTTTGTGTGAGCCATTTAGGATCTTTGGCATCATACGTATGCTTTTTGTTGACCTGGATTTGGAAGGTCCTTATGGCACTATCATCAAAATTACAAATTTATCAATAATGTTCACTGAAAATTCACATCGGAGATTTCAGACAAGAGAATCAAAATGACATACTTACTCGTTGATGGTCTGCATCAACATAGGCCCTGAATCACTGTGAGTGGAGCATAAAAAGATCACTATATGCACCTCCATAAACATGAGGACCAACTGCCAGTGGTGGCTAAAAATTCACAGCAATAAAGTACTCAATGATATATTACACATAATTAAGTGAATTGCAGACAAGAGATTGTGATATGTACCTATGGTAGTATGGAAACAAGTACAACTTTCTTCTCACTTCACACAACCTCGTTGATATGTACTGCTGTCTTTCCTCCTTGAGGTTGTACTTCCATAGGCTGGGCACAAGAATCCAAAATCATTGATTTTGCCCTATTGAACCAATTCTTGATGCATGAACCTACAATAATGACATCAATCAAGGAATTAGCATATATGTATATGTGTCTAAACGATGCATTTAAATTATATACTCATAGAAGAAGATACTTACTTCAAAAACATTTGAATAATTGCATCAGTAAGCTCCCCTCTCCAGGAAGCACAGAGACCTTAGATCATCAGTGTCAACGTAAACCGGTTGAGGATGAGGTACCCCTACTACTTCATTGGTAGGCCACGATTTATCTTAAAAATCTCCATTTGATACCATATAGGATATTTTTTCCTTAGTAGTCAACTTAGCATTAGGGAATAGAGCTTGACGAGGGGATGAAGCTTCAAGAGGAGTAGAGACATGTACAAGCTTCACTGGCCTAGAGATGAAGGTTCCCTTGACATCACTCACAAGCTCCAGCTGATCTGTTGGGAGAGGAAGAGGTGCATCAATGATCACCTTTTTAACTGACACTCTAACCTCATTATTAGCCATTTGTTTGTGGTATACAATTAATCTCAAGTTGTTGACAATCCGTCTAGCAACTAATTATCTATGAGGTTCTGTCACGTATAGGTCACAAGGTTGCTCTAATGGTCCAACAATGTAGCTCCCTTTAGTGATCTACTGTATAGGTGCAAATATATTCGTGAAAGGAACACTGGTCTCTAGACGAGAGCTAAAAAGCATCTTCATTTGATTCATTTCCTCCTTTATTTGGCTCAGCTGAGATTCAAATATTCCTTTCAATGAAGCTTCTTTGGCCACTGCTTCCTCCTTTAATTTGGCTACCGTTTGTTCCATCTCCTCCTGGGTAACCATACTTTGTTAATGGCGTTTGAATTTACCAAAGTATTCCTTTAGGCCTACCCGTCCTCCGATCCCCCTTACACGCCCCAAGTGATTCGATTTTCTGGTCATAACGGTCAGAACATCATTCCTCTCGTCCGACACAAAAAATCCTTCTGCTTCTTTCTTTTTAAGATCTTCCTATAAGATACAGATAACGAAAAGCTTAGTAATAAAACATTTTTAGTAACTAAAAAATAATAATAATGATACTTATAATTCTTTCAGCAACTAGACGAGTTGTTTACTCATGTAGGCGTCGTTTGGCTATTGTCGAATATACAACCACAACTCCTCACGATGTATTGGAGATGGTTGATCAACTATCGCAGAATGATTGGATTCAGCTTCATCTTCCAATCTCTTCTGCTTGGTCGCCATCAATTCTTTTTTGGTCCTTTCATATCCGCCATAAGAAGCCTTATGCGGGCAATCATTATTTCTCCCTATCTCCTGTGCTTATTCCCTTCTATCTATGAATCAAAATTGAAAACAACTATTAATTATGAATTCCAGCCATCTCACTAACAAAAATTAGAGAACTTCTGCTTGGTATAAACCTCAAACATTAGTCAAATTTACTTCATCAAGTTTCAACATTTTATTTAAAGAAGATGTAGAATTGTATAGAACTAACATGCTAACTTACTAATAGCAATGTCTAACCATTACCTACTATAATAGAACTAGCTAAGAATATAATAACGATTAACATATCAGACATGCATAGGACTAAGACATGCTCCTCTGATGCAGGACAAAGGATGAAAATATATATTTCTATTCACACATTAAACCATCTAAGTAACAAGATTAGATGAACACAATAACATTCACATATTCGCACAGGTTAATAAGCAAAAAAAAGGGGCAAACAAAACTAAATATAAACTTACCAAAGCTTTCGGAGTGGTCCGCAGCTAAACAAATTGTTGCCAAGTTTGTTCATCAATAAATTTGTATTTGTCCTAAGGATTATGCAAAGGTTGATCCTCGGCAAAAATATAGTTGTTGGCTAGAAAGGTCTTAAACTTCCTCCACCTATCAGCACAATAAGACAATGTCTTGTCTTTCAACTTCTCACAATAAGGGACAATGTATGTAAGTCAGATAGTGTCCCAAATAGGATTCTTTACTATGTAAAGGTCCACATTTTTCCACTCATCTATCAAGGTGCTAACCTTGATGCGTGCTAGATAGCCGACAAAACTATTATATTTGTTTTCATTAGGACCGAAAGGTTCCAACCTTTCATTAAACTGAATCTCAAGCTTTGACCTAGTGTTTCAACTTACGGATACATCTTTGCACCGAAAGATGATAGTCTCCATAATATTGTGCATGCATATATTCATCATATTTAACTTGCTGAAACAATTTTTGTTCAATATTGTGTCCAACACTATTTTTCTACTTTGCCAAACCCATCTTGCTTACAAGCAATTTTTGTACCAATTTCTCTCTATGCTCTTGTATTGAAACAAGACGGTGTGCTTCCTCTCTTTCAACATCCATACATTGAAGTACTCAGCAATATTAGTAGTTATGTATCCCACATCTTGAAAGGAAACTTGTTAAGCGCCAATTGGTCTATATCCCCACTGGTCTGCACCCATTATGCTAATTGTCTATTGAACAATGTTAATTTTCTCATTGTATTAATGAAGTCCTAATGAGTGTTGCATAGGCAATTTCATTAAAGAGCTTAAGTGCAGTCTCCTTGCTATTCCCCGATGTCGTGTCACACCTCTATTGATTTTCAAGAACTTTGCACTATAATTTTTCTTCAAATACCGGTAGCAAAAAGCATATATGTCACTGCCAAATATTTCTTTTACAACACCAACAAAAGAAATTATTTTGATTTCACATGATTGTTATATGAATTAATCCTATTATTTTTTTCACATTCAATATAAGCTAAACCCAATCATCATATGTCTCACTACTAATAATGGCATATGCTAAGGGAAACATTTCATTGTCTACATTGTATGCACAAGTTGACAACATTGTTTCCTTGTAAGGTCCATTAAGATGACACCCATCAATAAAAGTATATGTTGACAACCATCTATAAAACCTTTAATTGAGCAACCATAGGCAATAAATAGACTCTCAAATCTAGTGATAAATCAGCATTCCCATTTTGCAACTTTGCTAGGATCACTTTTAATAAGTCTTTCACAAATCCAAGGAATTACCTTGTAAGAGTCTTCTACTCGACTATGTATTTCTGTCAATGTTATTTCTTTGGCCCTATATGCTTTGGGATAGTTCACTTGCTCCCCATACTCTTTATACAAGTCTGAACAAATTTCACTAGCAGTCTTGTCGATATTGTCCCTTAAACCATCCATTGCAATTGAGGATGTCAAGGTGGACCAAGGTAGATGAAAAACAAATGCTTCATGGATGTGTGCACTTCAGTATGTTCTGAATGTTAGAAACTCAGTATCTGCATGTTCTCTCGATGAATATGCACCTATATACCAAGGACAACCATCAACCTTGCATTTCATAATTACCTTTTGTTTATTGTTCTTGACAAAATGTTATGAAAACCTATGCGCAATGTTATATTTGTATAACATTTGACGAAGGGTGAAAGCATTGGAAAAAATCTATCCTTCACCAATAATCAAATCCCTTCATTTGGTATGATTCATTTTTGGTCTGGGTGTTGGCACAATTTGAGTACATGTCAAAGATGACAACTCTTGACTTTCATTTAACAAAGGAGGTGGAGACATAGACAATCCACCTGCACCTCCAAACAATTGCTCATCCCTGCAATGTAATGTATCACTTTTGGTTTGGGTGTTGGCTCAATTTGATTCTTTTTTTTTTTTTTTTTTTGCTACTCCACTCTTGCATGCAATGTACCTGCACTTTTGCATGTGATGTACCTTCCCCCGCTCCTTTCCAAGATCAATGGTCAATTCACTTTTACTATCATTTCACTTTACCTCCCCTCTTTTTGTGATAAAAACAAGGGTTATGATGCAAAAATACACATGAGTTTTTTCCCCAAAAGCGCCCAACACCACGTGCTTTTTTTGGAGCAAAAATACGCACATTGTTACCATTTTGGAGCAAAAGTCACATCCCACCATTAAGTCACTATTCACCGCTGTTATGTTACTGTTCACTTCATTTCTTTCTCTCTCATCACGGTGAGCAGTGACTTAATGGTAGGAATTGACTTTTGCTCCAAAATGGTAACCATGTGTATATTTTTGCTCCAAAAAAAAACACATGGTGCTGGGCGCTTCTAGGGAAAAAACTCATATGTATTTTTGCACTTTAACCCTAAAAACAAAGATTACCTCACTTCTTTTTAACACCCCAATTTAATGTTGTGTTTGGCATTTTATCTCACTATATATAAATCTGACATTTTCAACTCAAAATGCCCATTTCGGGCCCAAAAATGTTTCTCATGATTTTTGTGGCAAATATCTTTTTGTCTATAACACACATTAAAATAAAGGAACTTAACTCATTGTTTTTTCTAAAAACCAAAAAAAAAAATTCAAAATTGATTTTTCAATATTCAAATAATTCTATGTGAATCTGATTTTTTAAAGGAACTTAACTCAAAATACCCATTTCGGCCCCAATAGTACCTTTTTATTGGCTTGTTCAAAATCAAATTATAATTTATTTTTTACCACAATATAAATGATTCACAATTATATAATGCTAATCTACTCTGGGTAACACGAACGTGGGTTAAGCATTTAAAACTTTTCACCTTGCGCATTCCCAGGTAAAAAAGAAAAAAACTTGTGCCATTCAATATGGGTCTTTCTTTTAAGAAAATTTCACCCAGCTTCCTTTAATATGACAGACCAAAGCCTCTGCTGGTGTTATTGTCCACATCGGAAACATAGCCCCCACATTTAAAAAACTAAAACCCCCAGAAAATTGTTGACAAGCATGATAATGATAGAAGACAAGGCAAAATGCCAGTTGGCCCTTCCCAAAAGATCATATTAACAGAAAGGCTCTATACTATGATAATATTAAAATGAGACATACTAAGATATTAACACAGGAAAAGAACTAACATGTGAAAGTACCTAATGATGGCCAGGGTGTGAGTACAAAATATGGGACCAACATTACAGTTATAGCAAATACAATAGACAAATAAAACCTTGTGTAAAGTTAAATGACCATACCAATCTTTTTAACTTAATTATAATAAATGGAGATACAAATTGATATTTAATTTGAATAAAGAAAATTATAGCGTAAATATTTTTTATGTACTATATATAATACGAGATTAAAAGTAGGTCAAAATAATGGAAGCATGCAGTGCAAAAGATACTGATTGAATTGAAGCACACGTAGAGATAGATGGGGAAATAAATGGGCAGAAATTGCAAATAAGTTGCTTGGAGGAACTGAAAACTCCATAAAAACCCCTTGGAACGAAACCGAGAAACTTAGACAAAAACCCACCCATATAGATTATCGGAAAAGATCCTCCTCTTCTGCTAACCCTAACAACAACAATCCTATGACTGGTAAAAGGTAACAAGGGAGGCATCAGCTACACTGGCATCAAGTGAGCATTTTTGTCCCAACAGTGACAGATTGGTTCCTATGTTCATATGACTTAGCTTTAATGACGTTCCAGACTATTGTTTCGACGAGAACACAACTTTGTTCCCAAGAATATATGAAAAGCATGTGCGCGATTTCTTGACTTGGATGCAACTGACTTTCATTCACTTTTGTGGGCATCTAAATATATTGTTTGACGATAATTAGGTCTTTTTGTATGAAAGGACTACTATCCTACATAACCTCAGTCTTATTAGGAATTATTAGTGTGTGCATATTTGGGGAAGAGTGTTATATGTATTTATGTTTTCATTATAGGGTTAAAGTATAAAAATACATATGTGCTTTGGTTAGATGAGTGCCCAACAATAAATAATTTTTTTAAGTATAAAAGTAATTACGTGATTATAAATTAAGTGAAAAAAATATCATTTAACCATTAAATTTGACATTTTATTTTTTGCTAATTGGGCAATGACGTGGCTTTCAGAGATTATAAAAATACATATATGGTTTGGCCAAAAAAGCGCCCAACACCAAGTGTTTTTTCAATTTTTTTTATTATTATTCTGATTTCTTATTAACTTATTAATATTAATTAAATAAAAAAATTCATTATTAATTTTTTATTAATATTAATATTAATAATAATATAAACTCAAAGTGTAAACTAAAACTTAATACTTAATATTATTAACTTAATTTGAATTTTTTTAATTGAACTCACAAAAATAAAAAATACAATTAGTATTTTTATTAATAATAATATAAAATAAATATTAATACTTAACATTATTAACTTAATTTGAATATTTTTAATTGAATTCAAAAAAATTAAAAAATACAATTAACTTAGTAATTATTATCCATTTTTCATATCTCACTTTTAAATTGTATAAATTAGAAATTCTAAATATAAATTAGAAATATTTTATAAATATATTTCTAAATTTATTAAATTCAATATAAAAATATATTAAAGACATAACTTAGAAATAAAAATGAAATATAAATAAATTAGAAATCAATATTTATACTCTATTTTCAATATTTCAAAAATGAAAAAGAAATAAAAATAATAATAATAATTATATAATTATATTCTATTTATATTAATTATATTATATTATATCATATTAATAATAAATATTGTTAATAAAAAATCACTTGGTGTTGGACACTTTTTTTAACCTAACCACATTTATTTTTTTTTTCATATTTAAAAGTCACATCATCATCTAATCAACAAAAAAAATTCAAGCTTAGCAGTCTAAACTAAATTTAATAATGAAACTGTATTTTTGCATATAATTTATAATCATATAATCACTTTTACAACACTTATCGTTGGAGGCTCTTATGATTAAATCATATTTATATTTTTGCACCTTAATAGTTTATTCTAATGCTCATTTTCTTCAACTTCTCTCTGGCTTTCGTTCAAAGAATGTTGTTTATGATTTCCTTGTATTTTCAAAGCCATTTTACAGCTGTATACTTTCCAAAACCTGTACCCTGCAGGCTGCAACATACATTGCTCAAGGTTGAAACTTTCCTTCTACAAAAAATTGAATCCCTCCTCCCTTTTGGAATACAAAGGCTTATTGCTAATATCAAAACTAGTACTAATATTCTTCGAAACTGACGAAGAAAACAATGGAGATGAGGTAGGGCAGGAAGCGGGACAGTGCTTGAGAAACCCTAAGTTAGAAACAGAGGCTTTGCGTAGGGTGCCTGTTCGCGTAGGGTAGTAGAAGCTTAGGGAAATAACTCCAGCTGTGATAGATGTAGATAGAGGAGGAGTGGCAAAGCAGTAAATTCAATAGAAAGGGAGGGGAATTTAAGGAAATTATGTTTTTGGAGGATGTATGCAAAATGTTTTGCCATTCAAGGAACCTGTGTCGCTTTGAGTAAATCCTTTTTTCGCTCTTTTTTTTGCTCTTTTTTGTTTTTATAATTTGCCTGCTGCGCTTTTGCACGTGAAGCACCTTTCTCCTCTCATTTCCATGCTCAATGGTCAGTGCACTTTTCCTATCATTTCACAGATTTTTAACTAATGTGTCCCTTATTAAATATCTATTTACCGAAATGTCACTGTTTCCAAACAATTTTCCAATGTGTCCTATTTAGTCGACTAAACTTAAGGTTTAATCTACTAAAATGCGGGACGTTGAATTTTTTTGACTATTCCCGAGATTTAGTCGACTAAGCACTGTAGCTTAATTAGTCGACTAAATCACGATAGAGGGATTTCCAGGGAGGGGGAAAAAATGGCGTTCTTGGCAGCTCAATCAGCTGGGGGCGGCAGCTAACTCTAGTCACATGAAAACCAGAGCCCTCGTTGGACCTTCCTAACGTCTATGCATGTAAAACTCGCCCACACGACCACGCCACCCAGATAAAACTTGAAATAATTTTTGATGAGTGAGGATCAAGTAACGAAATAACGAAAATGATTTGGTATTAAAGTAAAATATTAATCAGATTGCATGATATTTTATTCGATTAATTTATGTCAAGTTATTTGTTGCAGTATGTGGAAGATACGATTGATAATATCATATAAAAAAACAACAACATAAGTAAACTATGTTTAGCATCTTTTATTTGTTTACAAATTACACTTTCTTCTCAACGCATCTTAACTAAGAATATTCTAAATGAAAATCTTAACTAATAAGATCCTAAATATTAAGATAATAAACGTCATTTTTTCCCTCTTTGAAAATCCCTGTGTCACAATTTAGTCGATTAACCCATAGTGCTTAGTCGACTAAATCTCGAGGACAATCAAAAAATTCAATGCCCCATGTTTTAGTCGACTAAACCCTGGGTTTAATTGACTAAATAGGGGCACATTGAGAAATTGTTTGGAAACAGGGTCATTTCGGTAAATAGTTATTTAATAAGAGACACATTGGTCAAAAAGCCATCATTTTACATTATCTCCCCTCTTTATATGATAAAACAAACATTACCTCCCCTCTTATTTAACACCCCCCATTTAAGGCTGTGACTGGTACACCCTAACATGACTTTAACGACGTCCCAGACTTTTGTTTTGATGAGAACACAACTTTGTTCCAAGAAATTATAAAAAGACATCCTCCTCACTATTTCTTCCTACTCCCACCACCTTCTTCTTCCGTTGGAACAGTTTTTGTTCTTCTTCCTTGACTCAAACAATCTCATATTCTTGTCTTCTTTACATTGATTTCGCTATTCCATCCTCTCTCAACTCCATTACATAAATACTTGCTATTTTCTCTTACTTTTCCGTTCAAACTACCATCCCCAGATATTCTGATAATTTTTCTTTTTTCTTCCCCTTTACCGTGTTTCTTACTTTTATCTGACTAGTTACTTCTACTCTCTCCATTTCATCACTCTTCATCCTCACTGCTTTACACTTTAACTCTCAGCCCTACCGAAACCTACGTAGAAAAGCCTAGCTATATATCATCTCTCGAAACTAAAGCAAATCATAAGGCACTCGTGATATAAGCATAACTTTCTTACTTGTTTAACTACCTCATGCTTCCTGGTGTGTGTCACTGAGCACAGATTTACAGTTTCTCCTACCATATTTACAGCCCCAGGCCGGAGCATACATTGCTGAAGGTTGAAACTTCCCTTTTGCAAAGATTGAACCTCTCATCCTTTTTTCTCATCCACATACGGTATTCAAACTCAGATGGACAAGGTATACTCTTATACGCTTGTTTTTTTTTTATCTATTGTGTTTCCTTTTTCGGTTTCCTCTCTTTTTCTGTGTGGAAAATGAATATATTACATCTCAAAAGTGTACAAAGCTACATTATTAGAAAATTAAGAAGAATGTGATTAATTATTGAGCTCGTATACCAAGATTGTGGGTTGTTAGCATAATATAGTTTGTAACAGGTCGTCTATGATTCCTTCATAACTTTATTTTATTCACAGCCTTAGGTTGCCATTACAACTCAAAAAAAAAAAAAAAAGAATTGCGGGATATCATCCATGTCTAGGACTTTCCTATTGCCAATCGAAATTAGAGGACTCATCCAAGAGTATGTGAGAATGATTGAACCCAGAAACACTCAAAGAACAAAATAAAGTTTTCTTGTATAGAATTTTGTTGAACTTCTCTTTTGAACTATCTCTATTTTTTAGATTCGTTTTATAGCGCCTTTGATTGTTCCTCTTGTCACCTGTTGTTCTAGCCAAAATAAATTAATAAATAAAACAGTAATTTATTCAATAATTTAGTTAAATATAATTATACATAGTATGCCAAAGAGATGTTTGTGCTTATGAATTACCTATATATATAGACATACACACGTTAGCAAAATTAAATAGATTTCCATTTTCATATATACTTGATTATAGGGCACAGCTGGTACTAAGGGTATCGATTGTTTCTATTCATGTAGTCGGCACATCCCAATATATCCCACAACTCTCCATAGCACTATGAATAACTATGTTTTTTTTTAATATATATATATATAAGACAATTTATTTAAAAGATAAAAAGTTACGGTAAAAAGGCTACTGAGCTAGTACAAGGATGAGAAATAGGACCAGAGCGTAGACCCAATAGCCTCAACAGTAGGAAAGAGAAAAACAAAGAAAAGCGCAGTATTGGTTGAGCAATGGACACAAGCAACACATTTAGGAAAGAAGAACGACAGATGTTGAAATGAGTGTGTATGTGTAACAAAAAAGAGTTCTTTTTGGAGGAGTGTTAGCTAAGGAGAATATAATTCATATGTGAGCTCGCGACGGCTCCAAACTGTTTATTATGCTAACAACCCACAATCTTGGTATACGAGCTCAATAATTAATCACATTCTTGTTAATTTTCTGATAATGTAGTTTTGTACACATTTAAGATGCAATATATTCATTTTCCACACAGAAAAAGAGAGGAAACCGAAAAAGGAAACACAATAGATAAAAAAAAACAAGCGTATAAGAGTATACCTTGTCCATCTGAGTTTGAATACCGTATGTGGATGAGAAAAAAGGATGAGAGGTTCAATCTTTGCAAAAGGGAAGTTTCAACCTTCAGCAATGTATGCTCCGGCCTGGGGCTGTAAATATGGTAGGAGAAACTGTAAATCTGGGCTCAGTGACACACACCAGGAAGCATGAGGTAGTTAAACAAGTAAGAAAGTTATGCTTATATCACGAGTGCCTTATGATTTGCTTTAGTTTCGAGAGATGATATATAGCTAGGCTTTTCTACGTAGGTTTCGGTAGGGCTGAGAGTTAAAGTGTAAATCAGTGAGGATGAAGAGTAATGAAATCGAGAGAGTAGGGAGTAACTAGTCAGATAAAAGTAAGAAACACGGTAAAGGGGAAGAAAATAGAAAAGTTATCAGAATATCTGGGGATGGTGTAGTTTGAACGGAAAAGTAAGAGAAAATAGCAAGTATTTATGTAATGGAGCTGAGAGAGGATGGAGTAGCGAAATCAATGTAAAAGAAGACAAGAATATGAGATTGTTTGAGTCAAGGAAGAAGAACAAAAACTGTTACAACGGAAGAAGAAGGTGGTGGGAGTAGGAAGAAGTAGTGAGGAGGATGTCTTTTTATAATTTCTTGGAACAAAGTTGTGTTCTCATCAAAACAAAAGTCTGAGACGCCGTTAAAGTCTTGTGAACGTTAGGAACCAATCTGTCATTATCGGGACAAAACTGCTCACTTGATGCCATTATAGCTGATGCTTCCCTTGTTAGGGTGTACCAGTCACAGCCTTAAATGGGGGTGTTAAATAAGAGGGGAGGTAATCTTTGTTTTATCACATAAAGAGGGGAGATAAAGTAAAATGACAGTAAAAGTGCACTGACCATTCACCATGGAAAGGAGAGGAGAAAGGTGCAAATTATAAGAGCAAAAAAGAGTGAAAAAATGATTTACTCAAAGCGACCCAGGTTCCTTAAATGGCAAAACATTTTGTACACATCATCCAAAACATGATTTTGCTTCAATACCCCTCCCTGTCTCTTGAATTTACTGCTTTGCCACATCTCCTCTATCTTCATCTATCACTGGAGTTATTTCCCTAAGCTCCTACTACGGAACGCGAACAGGCACCATCCCCATCACCAAGGCAAGGCCTCTTTTTCTAACTTAGGATTTCTCAAACACTATCCCGCTTCCTGGGCTACCTCATCTCCATTGTTTTCTTCATCAGTCTCGAAGAAAATTAATACTAGTTTTGATATTAGTTATAAGCCTTTGTATTCCATTCCAAAAAGGAGGAGAGATTCATTTTTTTGCAAAAGGAAAGTTTCAACCTTCAGCAATGTATGCTGCAGCCTGCAGGGTACAGTTTTTAGAAAGTATACAGCTGTAAATCGGCTTTGAAAATACAAGGAAATCATAAACAACATTCTTTAAACGAAAGCCAGAAAGAAGTAGAAGAAAATGAGCATTAGAATGAAAACATAAATACATATAACACTCTTCCGCAAAATGCATACACTAATAATTCCTAATAAGACTGAGGTTATGAAGGATAGGAGTCCTTTCATACAAAAAGACCTAATTATGGTCAAACAACATATTTAGATGCCCAAAAAAATGAATGAAAGTCAGTTGCATCCAAGTCAAGAAATCACTCACATGCTTTTCATATATTCTTGGAACAAAGTTGTGTTCTCATCAAAACAAAAGTATGGGACGTCGTTAAAGTCATATGAACATAGGAACCAATCTGTCATTGTTGGGACTTGGGACAAAACTGCTCACTTGATGCCGGTGTAGCTGATACTTCCCTTGTTAAGTTTTACCAGTCCTAGGATTGTTGTTGTTAGGGTTAGCAGAAGAAGAGGAGGATATTTTCCAATAATCTATATGGGTGACTTTGGTCTGTCATATTAAAGGAAGCTGGGTGAAATTTTCTTAAAAGAAAGACCCTTATTGAATGGCGCAAGTTTTTTTTTTTTTTTTTTTTTTGACCTAGGAATGGCGCAAGGTGAAAAGTTTAAAATGCTTAACCCATGTTCGTGTTACCCAGAATAGACTAACATTTTATATATAATATTAAATAATTTATATTGAGGTACAAAATAAATTATAATTTGATTATGAACAAGCCAATAAAAAAGTACTATTGGGGCCAAAATGGGCATTTTGAGTTAAATTCCTTTAAAAAATCAGATTCACATAGACTGATTTGAATATTGAAAAATCAATTTTGGATTTTTTTTTTTAAAGGCAATGAGTAGAAAGTTAAAAGGAAAAAAAGTTTCTTTTCTTTTAATATGTCTTATAGACAAAAAGTCATTTGCCACAAAAATCATGAGAAACATTTTTGGGCCCGAAATGGGCATTTTGAGTTGAAAAGCTCAGTTATATATAGGGAGATAAAATACCAGACACACAGAGCATTAAATTGGGGTGTTAAAAAGATGGGAGGTAATCTTTATTTTTATCACAAAAAAAGGGGAGGTAAAGTAAAATGATAGTAAAAGTGAACTGACCATTGATCTTAAAAAGGAGAGGAGGAAGGTACATCACATGCAAAAGCACAGGTACATTGCATGCAAAAGTGTAGCAGCAAATAACAGGGCAAAAAGATACCGAATCGATCAGAATCATAGCGATGAGATGATGTCGAATCGATCCTATGACTTGTAGTAACGTGAAGACAAATGATTGCGTCACAAAGAGTCAAGCCGCGGGTTTGAAAAGCATTCTCTCCTTCCCTTAGTTCTTTGCAGGTCAATGGGAATAGTATAGCTTGCTCTCGATGTCAAAAGAAATATTAAGGGAAAATTACCATCAAAAGTCTCATGCCAAATTCCCCTGACAAAAAAGTCCTCAGGAACTTTTGTGTGATTAGTTGTTAATGTGAAATGACAAAGTTACCCCCAAAAATAAACAAAGAAAAGGCAGGAGAAGGAGTCTCCTCATGCGTTTGCCGCTCGTCCATGTGTCCACGCTTCCACCGCTTGTCTGTGTGTCTGTCGCTCCTCAAAACCCCCAACCTTCGTTGAGGATGCAGACGAGCCAAATGTTGCACCAAATTTAGATAAGGACTCTGGAAACTAAAATGTAAATATCATATTCAAACTTCTAATGAGTATGGGCATTGATTAACAACCACACACCCATATAAAATCATCAAATTTAAAAGTCTGAACAATTGTGTGAGTTTTGAAGGCACCTCCAACCACAGTGAGCTCCTTTCTTCCTTCATGCTTGTTATCAATTCGCATGTCAAAGTAGCCTTATGAAGTTGTCAAAATAGGCTTATGATATTGTCAAAAGAGGCATAAGAAGTTGTTAAACTACATATAAGCTACTAATGTGAAATTTGGGACAATAAGTACAAAGGTTTCAAAAAATCTCTAGGTATAAAAATATCATTGTCAAAATAGCTTATAATGTTGTCAAAATAGGAATAAGAAGTTGTTAAAATACGTCTAAGCTACTAATAAGAAATTTGGGACAATAAGTACTAAAGTTAAAAAATTCTCCACATATGAAACTTTCGTTGCCAAAATAGACATAAGAAGTTGTTAAAATACATATAAGTTATTGATGTGAAATTTGGGGCCATAAGTACTGAAGTTTCAAAAATTCTCAATGTATGAAAATATTACTATCAGAATGGCTTATAATGTTGTCAAAATAGGAATAAGAAGTTGTTAAAATACATACAAGTTATTTTATGAAATTTTGGACAATAAGTAATGAATTTTCAAAAATTCTCCAGGTATGAAAATATCAATTGTCAAAATGGCTTATGATGTTGTCAAAATAGGTATAAGAAGTTGTTAAAATATGTATAAACTACTAATATGAAATTTGAGACAATAAGTACTGAAGTTTCAAAAATCCTCCAAATATGAAAATATTGTTCTCAAAATAGTTGTTGGTGTTGTCAAAATAGGTATAAGAAGTTGTTAAAATACACATAAACTACTCATATTATATTTGGGACAATAAGTATTGAAGTTCCAAAAATTCTCCAAATATAAAAATGTCGTTGTCAAAATGGTTGTTGGTGTTGTCAAAATAGGCATAAGAAGTTGTTAAAATACATATAAGTTACTAATGTGAAATTTGTGACAATAAGTACTAAAATTTCAAAAATTCTCCAGGAATGAAAATATCCTTGTGAAAATGGATATTAATGTGTCCAAAATAAGCATAAGAAGTTCTTAAAATATGTATAAGTTACTCTATAAAATTTGGGACAATAACTACTGAAGTTCCAAAAATTCTTCAAATATGAAAATGTCGTTATTAAAATAGGCTTATGAAGGTGTCAAAATAGACATAACTACTTGTTAATCTACGCATAAGCTACTAATAAAGAGGACATGGACTTGTCAAAAACTGGACTTGGACTTGTCAAAACCTAGATATAAACTTGTCATTAAATGCATATGGAGCTGCATATATTTTCTCTCTCCGGCCATCAAGCTCACCTTAGTCAAGAATTAGATATGCAAATGGATGTCCTTACACTCATCAGTGCATTTTCCTACACTTGTTAACCACATGTGATACAAAAAGCGATAATCACTAACATATACATTCATTTTGATAAAATCAATTTAGTGCACAAGAATCAAGTCTAAAAAACTTCATTAATTACCCACTGAAAATCACGTGAATACAATAATGACATTAAGTTGATTAACAATCGTTACAAAATACATATGTCTATTTTTTCATCTTTCTTTCTTCCTAGTTACAATCAATTCTTGGACAAGGGACACATGTAACGTTGCTGCAAAAATTGTGGAAGTAGACTATCCACCACCCATAAGCTCCAAAAATAAGTGGTTCCATTTACACAAATGTCCTTTGAGGGAACTCTAGACATGTCACTGATTGCAAGGGGGCATTTTTCGTTTCATCTACATCAATACATTGCTCCAAGCATCCTTTGTTTCTTTCCTCACATAACCAAACATTACCTTAAGCTAGACCAAGTTGTCTAGCATGTCTGTTGTGACTTTCAGCTATTGCATACTTCATAAAGTCGTTGTCTGTAAACTTACTGAGTTGATCCATTGATCCTGCCACTGATTACAAGGAGTTGGTGAAACTAAAGACATCATCAACTTCTGTGACATTTGCAGAGTTTTGATCATAGTTGGGTCTCACCTGTAAAAGTAGTCTTAGTCATTCATCAATTAGTTACATAAAATTATAACAGCAAGATATTGTTTAGGCAATAAGAAGAAATGAAATAATTTGTTTTTGTAACATTAAAATCTTCATGACAGTTTTTCCTAGTAGTTTATCATTAAACTTGAGGGAGGAATATCAATTTCACATAATTACAATCTACAGAAAATTTGGGAAAGTAAAAAATCAATTACATTCCTTGCGAGTATGCTTATAATTTGAAGGATTTCTATGTTTTTTTATTATTTAAACAGAAAGCTTTTATCAGTGATTTAAACAAGAAGAGACTTTTTTTTCTGCTTTTTCATCAATGCCAACTGATGCTGATCACATATCCTTTAATTTTCTCTTTCCTTTGATTGCATTTTGGCAAACATTTCAACTATTCTAATTAAAGTATAAATGAAGTTTTCCTTGAATTAACTGATATGAAAATATGTTTTCTTTCTATATTTTTTTTGCAAACTGAAAATTATGTTACAAATCATAAAACATCCTAAAATAAAATATTTTAATGATTTTCTACACATAGGAAAAAGGTACCATAATGAATCATGTTATGTGAAAATTTATTTCTTGCATACAAGGATGTCATGAAAAAGCTCTATCCACAAATGTGGAACTAGTCCTTAGACAACATCCATAAGACAAAAAAGCGAATCATAATCCTTGAATTATTAGTAAAGGGAATATATCTCATTACTCAAGCCAAACTCATTAATTGTTTAATGCCCAAATGTATAAAAGCCCCAACTGGAGAAACTAAGACAGGGAAGAAGAGCGATAAAGTGCTCCACAATTCTTTATACATCTAAAAACAAACTGATGAATATAATTCAAAAAAACCTAGCATGTCACTAATCACCTGGTCTCTTGATCGTTTCAGCTCACGATGCCTCCGATCGATCTCCATGGCGTCACTGCCCTCAGCCACAAGTTGAACAGAGACAACATTTCCTCTGGTTCTTGCTAACCATCTGCTACTTTCGTTCAAGATTTTAAAAGAAGATGATAGAGATTGTAAACAGTGCGGTGGTTGACCTTTCCTCTGTTCTTCGCTGCTGGTTCTCTGGAGAAGAAGATGAAAACTAAACAGAACCCATGCACCTTTGCTCCTTCTACGCTCGACCCGGAGCAACTTGTCATCAGTGTCTTCGTTCGATCCTGTTTGGGTTGTTGTGATAAGGGAGAGAGCGTTGATTGCAGAGATTCCACGAGTGTCACCTGATTCATGGAAGGTTAAGAGAGCAGCTTAGTCATTTCACATTAACAACTAATTACAAAAAAGTGGGTTGATATCATGTGCTTTTCTTACATGCTCATCCTTCTAGAAGGGATGTGATATTTTTTTTTAATTTTTTATATATTCTATTTAATTATATTTAAATTATATATTACTTTCTGAAATATTTTTTTTATTCAGTATCTCAAATTAATTAGTTTTCAGTTCTGCATTCAGAAATATTTGTCCTGCAACACCACACCAGTATCTTGCAAACTAATTAATTTGAGATACTAGATACAAAAAATATTTCAGAAAGCAGCATATAACTTAAATATAAATAAATAGAATATATAAAAAATATAAAAAATGTCTCATCCCTCTAATTAGAGGGATGAGCATGTAAGAAGCATATAATGGAGAAGCACCTTATGTGCTTCCCATAAAAGTAAGTCTGTGGGATCTTTTTTGATACAGGATGTGAGACTTTTTTGTAATTGTTTATGGTCCTTGGGACTTGAGAAAGATTTTCTCTAAAATTAGCCACTGCTTTTATTAGTACTTCTCATCTTGCTTCTAACAGGACATTTTTCTACCATCCTTGTATTTTTTTTAGGAAAATCCATATGGGGCCCAACTTAGCAACATATTTTTAAAAAAGACCCAAAGAACATTACTACAAAATATGAATATTACTATCCTAAAAGATGTCCTTTTTTTCAAAAAGGAAGTAAAAAGTGAAGGTGATGGCATTGTCGTAATTATTTACTTGACCTTGAAACTTTAGACAACCTAAATATTAATTTAGGATGCCTAATTTTTTTTTTTTTGAAGTCCCAAATATATTTTAGGATGCCTAAAATGAAATGTTTGGTTCAATTTAGGATTTTTTTTTTTTTTTTGCGCAGGAAAATTCTTGAAAATTGATATTTGAGGCTTTAGACAACTCAAATATTAATTTAAGTCGCTTAAAATAAAATATTTGGCGCCATTTAGGATTTTTTTGGCGTAGGAAAATTCTTGAAAATTGATAGAGACTTTAGACAACCCAAATATTAATTTAGGTCGCCTAAAATGACCATTTAGGATTTTTTTGACGCAGGAAAATTCTTGAAAATTGATATCAATTTTGAGGCTTTAGACAACCTAAATATTAATTTAGGTCACCTAACATTTTTTTGAAACTTTAGACAACTCAAATATTAATTTGTGTTGCCTAAAATGGGTGCCGGAAAATTCTTGAAAATTGATATCAATTTTGAGACTTTAGACAACTTAAATATTAATTTAGGTCGCCTAGCATTTTTTTGAGACTTTAGACAACCTAAATCTTAATTTAGGTCGCTTAAAATGAAATATTTGGCACCATTTAGGACTTTTTTGGTGCCAGAAAATTCTTGAAAATTGATATCAATTTTGAAACTTTAGACAACCTAAATATTAATTTAGGCCGCCTAACATTTTTTTGAGACTTTAGACAACCCAAACATTAATTTAGATCGCCTAAAGTGAAATTTTTTTATTTCATTTATCCCTTCTCTCCTCTGCACACCATTTAATTCTCCATGTACGCCTTCCTCTTCTCATTTTTGATCTGCACATACGTCTTCCTCTTCTCTCCTCTACACCCCATCTTCTCTTTCGATCTATTTCTACTCCTTCAACACTCTTCAATCTGGCTGGGCGAGGAGACGAGGGCAAGGCTGAGGGTGAGGAGACTGAGCAACAAGATGCCAGAATCTACACTTCAAAACAAGAGTTGCCATCGATTTCATCCAAAACGCTGCCGTCGGTAAGTGTTTTTCAGATCTGACTCTTGTTGATTTTTTAGATCTAAGGGGGCACCAATTTTTGCAGATCTAGAAATCTCCTCGTGGCTCCAAGACAATACTATGAACACCATGTCTCTTGCAAATCTAGAATTACTCTGTTTTTTGCATTCTTGTTCCTTATTCCTTCCATTTTAGGGGATTAGAATGTGAGTTGTTAGTTACTTATTATGTTTTTTTTTCATTGTATCTTCCTTGTTGTCTCTGTTTCGATTACTCTCTTTGTGTTCTTTTCTTGTTCTTGCTAGTTTTGGAATTTCTTGCTTGTAACATAAAAAAGAAAGTATTTTTGGAATTTGATTTTTGATTTGTTCTCCCGTGGCCAACCGCGCAGGTTTTTTTTTAAAAAAAAAAAACAGAAATATGGCGTCCTAAATTATAATGTATGGCATCTTGAAAAAAAATTCAGGACGCCTTATGTGAAAAAAAAAACTCAGGACGCCTTATGTAAGGTGTCCTGGATTTTTTGTAAGACGCCGAAAGTCAAATTTTTTGATGTCCCCCTATCAAATGTCCCTCTAAAAATAGACGTTAAATGGGTTTTATTTAGGACGTTTTTTAGTTTCTTTTAGTAGTGGAACTCTGTCATGTTAGAAAAGGCCCTAGGGCCCTTATAGGTATTAAGTAAGAAGATGAAATTACATTGATGCCCCAAAATTAAAACCCAAAATTAAAAAAGAAAAAGGAAGGGCAGAAGCATGTGTGAATCTTGCTTTTCGATTGCATATGTGAATCTTGATTTCATTCCATTTCATCTTCTTATTCGATCCCTCTAGCTTCAGGGTTCTCTCCGCCGTTTCACCTCCATCATCCTCCGTTGATGGCGGGTGTGCTTGGTTCGGCTTCGTCCCTCCCTCGATCTCTTAGCATTGACGCCTCTCCTTCCGTCGTATCTCGTCATTCTCCAGCGTCAGCTTTTCTTTGTTCACCGATCTCACTGTGAAAGAGAAAAGAAGGAGGGAAGAAGAAGAAGAGAGACGTTGGAGGTGCAAGAGCCAAATGCTAGTCACAGTTGCTATCTCGTTTTGGTGATCGACCACAAGAGCGTCAATGCTCAGATCTGGGACACTGCTAGCCAATAACGGTGCTCTATTTTATCTCTTTACTTTCACCATTTTATTTCCTCTCTTTCTTGCTACTTTACTTTGACTTACTACCTTTGTTTATTCTATTCGTTGTCGCGCAATCGATTTGAGTTTAGCTAAATTAATTTGGTAACGAAGTTTGAAATTGTCTTCACGGATGCTTATGGATCTCTCTGTTCAGGAGTTTAAAATATTCATTTTCTCCCCTTTGAAAGTGTTTCTGACTTGCAAGTGGATTAATAGGTGTTTGACTTGATACTACAAACATTTATGCAAGGAAGTAAAACAGTTTGTAAAGTCTTTGTTCTTGGTTGCTTACTTTATTAGAATTTTAATTAAGTTTTGCTCTAATGCATGCAACCTTGGATGCAACATAAATGTTATGCCGTGTTAATTTTTGGCATACTGAAATTGTGGATAGCCTGGATTTGTGATACATATCTTAGTAGTCTCTTAAGAATTTTCATATTGTTTCCTACATTGTAGTTGCACTCAAGTATTTTTCGAAGCATTTGCATTGGAAACCATACAAAACTTTAGCTAATATGCATGGTGCATCTTCTGCATAATTTGGTATAAAAAATAATTTGTTCCTGCACTTCTTAATTGCATATGGTTTTGGGAAGAATTGTTTGGATTTTCCTGGAGCAAATTTGTCTAAGAATTGTGGTGGAGTGTGTTGCTCAATTGTCTTTGAGATTCTGGAATGAAAATTGGTAATACCATGTAGAGATGCTCAATATTGTAGCGGTATGGCTATCTGATTGGAGTGCAACCTATAGCTTTTATGGAGAAAGCACGATTTATTAGAAAAGGGAGAAGTTTCGTTGATATTTTCTTATTTGCCATGTTATTTTCCACTTGGCATATTTGTGTTGTTTTCTTAGCAGTATATTTAAGTTTTATTATCTGTATATCTGACAGTCAAATTGATATAATATGATTAAATTGGAAAGCTTTACTCTTTTACTTTTATTAATTTTTGGAATTTCTCCATGAGAATAACTATCCTAGTACTTTTCTCTGTTGCATTTCAGTGTAGTTTTTGCTTGTCAAATGCTTGTTTTAACAAATAATTTATTTTTACCCCAGGGTACAAGATTTCCCCACACTCGCAAACTGTTGTAGTTGTTTTGTTTCCAACACAGTTGGTCTTTGATTTTCATGGTGCAGCTTTTCAATTGCTGATAATCCAAATTCCTGTGGAAGAACAATAGCCAGAGATGGTAAAAAACCAATGATTTGAGCCCGCCTGATGATAGAAAATCTTCAAAAAGCACCAGGAGAGGTTCAGTTGGCATTATTTATTCTATGATGATTTGATTATATGATGCTTATGTACTAGAAATATATATTTTCCATTTACTTGATTGACAACAATGTGGTTAGGTATTAGGTATCCTCTTTTACAACTTTTATATCGGTAAATATCTGTTCAAAGCAATTGATAGTTATAGGGGGTGAGCCTTATCAATATATTACCCTGTTCATAGAACTTAAAAATATCAAGGAATCTCATTGAAGTTGAATATGAACCATTTTTCCCTTTCATGCTATCATCAATTGCGTTGATAGGCTTTGCTGACATGGGTTGTTGAAGGTATTTCTCTTGATAGTTTTGTTGTTTCTCTTAAAATGTAGTTTGGTTGCTGTAATTAGGTGTTGTTTCTGATAACTAGGAACTCGAATTTGAAACTTTATAAACTAAACACTTTTTTTGGTTATCTATATATAATATTTATTTAAAATTTCATCAGGTTTAGGAAATTGCAATTTAATTTTGATAGGGAAAAAATGGAACTCTCAACTTCTTGAGATAAGGGAAAAAGAAATTATAGCTAAATCACTTGAGTATTGTTGTTATATATTTGGCATGTGAGAATTGTCAGAATCAGGTTGCTTAAAGTATAGTAGAAGAACTATGGTTCTCTCCTTCATTTATGCTGTAGAGCCATATGCATTATGAAAGTTAACAGATCTATTGAGAAATAAAGGTACAATGTGGAAGATAAAGTTTTTAGAAAGGAAGGAGAGATTGATCTTGGATTCGGAAACAGTTAGGGATCTTACATTTGGACTTTTTTCAGGGTTTCTTATCTATAGTCTTGTTTTCATAAAAGACAAATAAAGGTATTTGTCTTTTAGTTGCATACTGAGTATTGAGTTTTTTATTATTTGGATTTGTTTTGTGTTGCTCAATCTTGGTCTCAAGACTTGAATCTCATATTTGTACTCATATTTGTATATTTCTTGTTTACATGGACTCGTGTGGTGTTCATGTCGTTTCTTGGCTGCAAATGTGGGATGGCACAGAGCAAGAGGATGGATACACAATGCATTCCTACTCCATGAATGAACTCCGGGAACTAAAGATTGGCATGATGTGGTGGTTGGTCAGTCATCGAAACAACACGCATCAGGACAAAGTGTTGTCGCTGATCGAGGACTCCCAAAAGCGGAAGATGAGCTGTTAGGAAGCAATTGAGAGCTGTTTTTACGTGTATATGAATTTGAGAGGTTGTTAAACAGATTTTATTTGGTTAATTGTACAGAACACTTGAGTTCATATTATTTAGTACAAAGTTCTGCAAATTTTCTAATGTAGATGACATGACATTTTAATATGAATGAGAACGATAATTGTTTCGTGCATTTCTTGTCTTTATTAGTTGTGTGTGTAAAAGCAAGAAAATGGAATATAATCAGGCACCTGTTTGTCAACACCATCAGCCCCCTTTGACAAGTACATCAGGATGATTAACAACACTATCAGCCTCATTAACAACTAATCAACCCCCATTAACAACACTATCAACCTAATTAACAACTATATCAAGCCCTTTTGATAACAATATCAACAAAAAATATCAGCAACAAATGAAAACAACATCAGCAAAATATGACAGCTACATAAGCAAAATATGACACTATAGTGTTGTTAATGGGGCTGATACAGTTGTCAATGAGGACTAATAGTGTTGTTAATGGGGCTAATGCAGTTGTCAATGGGGGCTGATGGTGTTGTTAACAGGGGTGTTGTCGGATATTAGCTGTGAATAAGGTATTGAGATACCTTCAAGGAACGAAAGATTACATACTTAAGTATGAACGACCTACAATATGGAAGTGACTAATTACTACGTTCCGGATTATGTTGGCTGCATTGAATTAAGAAAAATCCACTTTAGGATATATTCTCATGCTAGCCAATGGAGTATATATACTTGAGAGAGGAACTATGACAGCAGCTTGTCTATCACATTCCTACTCCCCTAATGAACTTCACCAGGGGTGTTGGTGGGATCGCAAGTGATGCTGAACAATGAGCAGGGGTCGCCATCACCGTCGTTCCAGGAGGAAAGGGAGGAATCAAGGTCGTTCATGGAGAGCTTGAATTTGTGGAGGGAGAGATCATCCTGGCTAAGAGAGATGACAATGGGAGGAGGGAAGAGAGAACAAAGTAGCAATTAAAAGCTAATAACAGCTTAAAAAAAGCTCATCTCAGGAGCTTTTGGCTTTTGACTTTTTTCTTCATTGTAAGAATTTTTTTTTATTATAAGAGCTTTTGTAAAATCCTGTTTGGTCTAGCTAATACTTATAAGGAGAAAAGAAGCTAAAAAAAGAGGATCCGAACAGGTACTAGGAGAGATCACTTTATCTACTCATCCCAAAATTTCTTTAAAAGATCTAGATCTTGAGCTAGAGAGAAGATTTCATAAGAATCAGCAAAACACTTCCTGATTTGCTCTCATCTTCCATCTACTCATCATTATTCGAACTCGACTTTCCTCCACTACCCTCCTTTTCTTCAAAACTGCACCATTTTGGTGCAAAACAGTAAAGCAAGTTCTTTCTTTTATTAAAAAAAAAGGCGAGTACTAAGAAAATACTCCACATAGGTTTCCATTTTTCACATATGTCTTCCTTATTCTCATTTATTGAGGAATTAATGACTGTTCCCTACTAGTATCATTTGAATATTCTCCAGGTGTCTCGGTTGACTCAATTGATTTCCCTTTAACATTCCCAATTCTCCACCTTGCTTTTGTCGTCCTCCCCATGCTTTATTTTTTTTTCAGTGAACCAGTTCTCCCTCTCAACAGCATCATGCACATATTAGCATCATATCTGTTACTATTTTTGACTATTTGTGCATTTAACGCCTCGTATTCACTCATCTTCCCTTTATGCCTAAGCCTTCCACATAAGAAGCAAAATTTTGCCAACTTCTCATATTTGATTTGAACACATATAAGAGGAGCCTTGTGTCTTCCTCCTCAAGTCGAGGATTAGGGCGCTAGATATAGAATTATGGTACTAATGGTTTACCGACATCAACCTCCACCCTAACCTGTCCAAAGCTTTATGCAACAAGTTTTAAAACCCCTGGATTTTCAATCTCCACCATCCTACCAACCTTCTCAGCTAACATATGATAGTCACCAATCATTCTGCCCTCCAGGGGGTTATTATGTAGTTGTATCCAAAACATGTAAGTTGAAATATAGACTTCATTATCGCCCACATTTGACCATCTCTTTTGAAGACTGAGCTTATGTTGTCAAACAACCTAGGGGCCATCCATCAATACTCATTGTGCATCATCCACCCTAGTAAAAGTGAATGAGTACATGTGTTCCCATATTACATACTTCCACTTCTCCTTTCAAATTTCAAGCCGCCTTCACATGCTCACACACAACTCCAAGCTCTATCTTTGCTTTAGTAATAAGCCTCTCAACTAACCTCTTCTCATCATCATGGTTCTTTGTCGATTCTTTCCATTTAAATTGTATTTCTAATGATGCTGGAATCATTTGTGATTGGTTCCCTCTTGAAACTATCATTCGCTCACTCTTTTAGAAAGCTGGTACTCACACTTAAAATTCAAACATACCAAACTATGATTAAGGGAAAATGATAGGCTAACTACTTTAACATAATGGCTATATAAGAAGAAGGAAATGATGAATAATAGGGAAAGAAATGGAAGAGAAACGTTTAAACAGTACATAGGCCAACCACCACAAATGTAAGGAGAAGACCTTTAGAGAGAAGGAATCTTAACATTTTAATACACTATTGTTATTTGTCATTTTCCCAAGTATACATGTTAATACATTTACGACACTTGTTAATTTACTTAACGTGTCATTCACAAAATAGCATGCATGTTATTTTAGTTTCAACTTCCTAAATCAACTGGATTTAGCTCCCATCCACTTCCCTTCCCTTCCTCTTCCATCCTCTTCTTCATCTCAACAGTTGGATTGAAATATGAACGGTTCAGATTTTTTCTTTTAAAAAATATTAAAAAATTTTAAAAAAATATTTTTATAAAAAACGAAATCTGAACTGTTCATATTTCAATCTAACGGTTGAGATGAAGAAGAGGATGGAAGAGAATGGGAAGGGAAGTGGATGGAAGCCGGATCCAAATCAACCACACACTTGTTAATAAACTAAGTGTACTAATAAAGTTCTTTAACCTAGTTGTTAATCATTAGTTCCCTCAATTTTAAAATTATCCTTATTTAAGAACACAACTAAGTAGAGCAACACATTGGATATAGATATAACATGAAAAATAAGATATTCAACCAAAAGGCATAACATTCAATCTTTGACACTACACAGGGGAAATGTTGGAATATGTTAAAATGAAGAGATGTGTTTTTTGTAAAGTCATGTTCATTAAATTAAGGGATTTATAAAGCACTTGCTTGTTTCCAATGAGCATTAATTGTTTTTTCCTTGTATGCCCATAATTAATAAGGGTAATGAGTGAGAGTAATAATTAAAGGGTAAATGAGCAAAAATACACATGTGCTTTACCCCCGGGAGCACCTAGCACCATATGTTTTTTTTTGAGCAAAAATATACACATGGTTACCATTTTGGAGCAAAAGTCACATCCCACCATTATGTTACTTTTCACTTCATCTCTTTCTCTCTCATCACAGTGAACAATAACATAATGGTGGAATGTGACTTTTGCTCTAAAATGGTAACCACGTGTGTATTTTTGCTCCCAAAAAAAGCATATGTTGTTGGACGCTCCTGAGGATAAAGCACATATGTATTTTTGCTCCTTTACCCTAATTAATATAATATTAGAGTTCATTACAATTAGTAGGGGTAATATTGGAAATTACTTAAATTATAGGACAATTTTGTTGATTTTAATTGTTTTTATTGACTTGTAAGAATTGTTAGTTGTGTCTTATAATAAGGATAAGAGGGAGTATAACACTAAGAATCATCAAGGTTATATCTGTTCAGTTTATCTAAAGACACATGTGAAAGATTATAGCCAGACATATGACAGATTTCAATTGGTAAAAAGTTGTATTGTATTTATAAGAAAACTCTACATAATATAAAGGTATAACTCTTCATATGTCTGTCCATAAATTAGCATATGAAATTCATGAATTTAACAAATCATTAAGACTTTCAATTGAAGATGTGTTGCTTCAAGAGGCACCATTTCAAGGAGGCACAACTTCATTGCATATAAATACCTAGCATCATCAATCATTCTGATACATAAAAAATCACACAACAAGATATCAAACTCATTGCCTTTGTCCTTAAATTCACACAAAGATAAATTAAAACTATCATTTTATAGAAGACATTGTTATTTTACTTAAGTATTGGGAGTGCAATCCATACTCAAGGAATTTTGTTGTATCATGCAAGAAATTCGTCCATCATTCCAACTTACACCCTATAAAATAGGTATAGGTAGGGGTGAATTAAGCCTAAAGGAAAATACTACCCATGCCTTAAAGACATTGCGCATTACTTTATTCTCCATCTCTTATTCTTGTACTCCTTAGAGATCCAGCCTCTCCAACAATCTTCAAGCTTAACATCGTGAATCTAAATGGTGACTTTAAGGGAGTTGACTACAAACTTTGTCAAGTTATAAAAACTTAATGGTCGTAACTTCCTAAGATGGCAAAAGAAGATGAAGTTTCTCTTGATAAAGTTGAATGTTGCATATGTTCTTACCACTCCCAAACTCCAAGAAGGAGAAAAAGAGACCATGGCTCAAATAAGAGAGAGACAAAAATGGGGAAATGATGACTTCATCTAGACAAGCATATCCTTAACAGGCTTGGTGATGCTCTCTTCAATGTGTATCAAGACTAAGCCTCTACAAAAAGAACTCTGGGATAAACTAGAAGCAAAATACATGGAAGAGGATGACACAAATAAGAAGTTTCTTGTTTCTCATTTTAATAACTAAAAAATGATTGATGGAAGATCTATCATGAAACAATTGCATGAAATAGCACATATTGTGAGTAATATTAAACAACATAAAATAAATATGGATGAATCTTTGTATTGTCCCTTCCATTATAAATAAACTTTCTCCTTTATGTAAAGACTTCAAAAATAGTCTTAAACATAAAAAGAGATACTTTTGTTCAACAGTTGGGGAATTGTCTTTGTTTGGAAGAAGAATTAAGAAAGCGGGATGATGCTAAGAGATGTCTATTATGTACTAGAAGTTAGAAATAATTTAATTTTGGTACCCTTAATTAATAAGTTTGGGTTTAAGTCTATATTTGAGGGAGACAATTTTGTTCTCACTAAGGGTGGAATGTTTGTAGGCTAGGGTTATTTTGGTGAGAAAATGTTCAAGTGTAATTTTGTCAAAGTCAACAATAATATTTACAGTTATGCTTATATTGTTGATTCTTGTGATTTATGACATTATCATTTAGGTCATATTAAGTTTGGTAAATTAAATGATATGATAAATCTATAATTGATTCCAAAGACTTCTAATAACCATGAGTCTTGCACTACATGCATGTTAACTATAATAACAAGGTATCCTTTCCCTAAAGTAGAAAGAAGTTCTGAATTAGTAGAATTAATAAATTATGATGTTTGTGATTTGCATGGTTGGCCTACTTTAGGTGGTAAAAAAATATTTTGTGACTTTCATTAATGATTGCACTAAATTTTGTTATGTTTATTTAATACATTCAAAGGATGAAGTCTTAGACAAATTTAAGATATTTAAAATTGAAGTAGAACTTCAATATGAAACCTTTATTAAGTGCTTAATGACAAATATAGGGGGAGAATATTATGATAAAAATGTTTTGAATTTGTTGATATACTACATCAAATAACTAGCCCTTATTCCCCACAACAAAATGGTATAGCATGAAGGAAAAATAGGGTTATAGTAGAAATGGTAAATGTCATGTTGTCTTACTCTAGTTTGACTAGTGGATACTGGGGAGAAGCATAGCTAATTGCATGCTATATATTAAATAGAGTTCCTAATAAGAGGTGCAAGATAACCCCATAAAAATTATGGAAGAAAAGAAAACACAATATCAGTTACACTAGAGTTTAGGGATGCAAGGAAATAGTTAAAGTTCCAAAACCCAAAAGAAATAAATTAGGTGAAAGAGGAATTGAATGCATCTTCTTGAGATATTCTGAAAATAGCAAGGCATATAGGTTTTTGGTAATTGAACTAAATGATTCATACCCTATCAATAAAGTTATTAAGTCAAGGGATGCAATTTTTCAAGAAGAAAGGTTTAAGTCAATACTAAAGTCCAATGACACTTCTAATTCAAATAAGGAGTCAAATCTAGATATGAACACTTTTAGTGATAATACTCTAGAAGAAATATAACTTAGAGGAAGTAAATTTCTGCATGTTTCTTGTCAAGGGGACTAGAGAAGAGTTGAAAATTATTCACCTTTTTGTTTTAATTTAGAAAATGACCCTAAAACATTTGAAGAGGCTATAAAGCCTCAAGATGCAACCTTTTGGAAAGAGGTTATACAAGATGAAATGGATTCAATAACGGGAAATAAAACTTGGAAACTAGTAGACCTACCTCCTTATTCTAAACACATTGGTTGTAAATGGATTTGCAAAAGAAAATTAAAGGTAGATGGATTTATAGGTAAATATAGGCTAGGTGTTTGCTAAGGGCTTTGCACAAACGGAAGAAATTGATGATTTTGATAGATATACACCGGTTGTAAGGATTTCCATTATTAGAGTGCATATAGTACTTTCTTCTATGTATAATCTTGTTATCCATCAAATGTATGTTAAAATAGCTTTCCTTAATGGATATTTGGAAGAAGAGGTTTATATGACACAACCGTAAGGGTTTGAGGTTCTTAGTCAAGAATGTAAAGTGTGTACAAAGTCTCTTTATGGACTTAAGCAAGCCCTAAACAATGGCATAAAAAGTTTGATGAAGTAGTTATAGCAAATGGGTATAGAATCAATGAATCTAACAAATATGTTTATTAGAAGTTTCATAATAGAAGATGTTTCATTATTTGTTTATATGTATATGTAGATGGAATGTTAATTTTTGGTGCAGATATGAACGAAGTAAATAAAACAAAGAAATTATTGTTTGATAAGTTTGACATGAAATATATGGGAAGGGAAGATGTCATACTAGGAATCAAGATTATTAGATATAACAATTGTCTTGGGTTTTTCAGTCTCATTACATTGAGAAAATATTAAAAAAATTGATTGTTATGATTGTTGTCTTGTCTCTACTCCATTTGATTCTATTATGAATTTAAACCAAATAAAGGTTGTCGTGTAAGACAACACAAATATTCAAAAGTGATTGGATGCTTAATGTATGTTGTAACATGTACAAGACCAGACATAACATATAATGTGGTAAGAATAAATAAATATACAAGCAATCCAAGTATGGCACATTGGCATGCTATGGCAAGAATGTTTGAGTACTTGAAAGAAACAATTAACTAGAATTTAACCTATAGTTGTAATCCTTCAATTTTGCAAGGATATACATATGCTAGTTGGGTAACTTACTTAAAAGATCATGCATCCACAAAAATGGATGGGTTTACACCCTTGGTAGGGGTGCTATTTCATAGACGTAAAAGAAACTGATATGTATAAATTATGCTACGGACTCTAAATTTTCAGTATTGACTACAAGTAGTAAAGAATCAAAATGGTTAAGAAACTTGTTGCTTGAAATTCCTATATGGTCTAAGTCAATGGCACCAATATCTATTCATTGTTATAGTCAAACTGCTTGTAAGGGCTTATAGTCAAGTTTATAATGGAAAGTCGCAACATATTGGCCTAAGACACATCTATATGAAGTATTGAGTTCAATGGTGAAAGTACATTATCATAGTGATTGCAAGTGCTTGACTTTTAATACATTCCAAGTTGGAAAGTACTTGATAACCATGAGACTTTAAAGGGGTAGGTTGAGCCTCAAATTGGCTCTTAATGGACATGTAGGCATATATTTGTTGGAGCATTTATTATGGCAATGCTCTTGACGAAGTTTACCCATATGAGAATGAAATGGGGCTACTTCTAAGAGTCCCAGGTCCTGACTATGAAAAGTTCTAATGAAAGGATATGAACACAAAGCCACAAATAAATGTGTCATTTAAAATGGTATACAATAGCCTAAGGTCCATGTGTAATTTTGTTAGAACTAGTTGACACGTAAGAGGGGGTGAATTAGATGTATGATTAAAACTTAGGAAATTTGAAAATCTTTTCACATTTTAGAAAAATTAGTATGTGTGACAATAATGAGTAATAAATCAATAGTCAATTATTCAAACATATATGTTGGAAAATAAGGGTTTAAGGAAAATAATATGCAAATTGCGATTTATTTTGGTTCAATCTAATCCACAATAACCTACGTCCAGTCCCCAAGCTTCTCCTGAGATTTCGAATCCACTATGTTCCTCAAGCTTTAACTGAGTACTTGTGAACCACTACAATCCCACAAGTTTAGATGGGTACTTGTGTAGCCTTTCACAAATCTCTCACAAGATACTCCCCCTTCACACTGTCAGGATACAACCTTTGTGATGAAGGATTACAATCAATCTTCTCTCTTAGAAGTAAATAAGATGAGCACTGAAGTACATTACAAATAATCTCACTCTCTATGGTGAACTATATGATCATTGAGATAACAGAGAATAACTGACATTAGCATTAGAGTGTTGGCATTTTGACAATGAAGGAACAAACTCTTGTCATTGGCTTCATCGATTTTTTTTCTTTTTTCCCTGTCTTGAATAAGTTTATATTTAATGTCAAAGAGGATCATACAACCATTGAGTAAACTCTTCCCATTATGTGTATTGGTATATGATCATTAGAAGTAGCTGCTAGAGCGTCTGTGTATGCACTCTGTTTTTTTTGTCATTTAACTATGTTAAATGACCGTTATGAGTGTTCAAATATTTCGTTAGAGAAATATCAGAGTTGTTGACAGAAATAGAGATTGGGTCATTTTCACTTCAATGCCATATAACTCTGATATGCCTTTGGTTTGATCTGGGATAGCATATGTTAAGTTCCTTTAACTTTCACCAGAATGGGTTACTCAGAATATGATCATTTGTACTGCTCTGACTGAGTTTTCATGTGAGTGTTATGTTTCTACTATAACATTTAATGCTTTTGGCACAAATCTTACTTTATGATGATTTGCATGTAATCTATCAAGTAATCATCTAAAAACTCATTAATAAACATGATTAAAAACATTGAAAATAATAATGAGTATTAATAAGAAGTATTAAAATAATATTCATTGAGTTTGAAATTATGAATATGAAGATTGAATTCTGTGATAGGTGACACTCGGGTGTCAATTAACCATACTCAAGTGTTGTTCTTCAACACTCAAGTGTTGATGAACTTGTACTAGAAGAAAACTTGTTTCAAAATGAAGTTCAGTTGAAAATATGTGTTTTCTACAAGTTACTCGACTATTGGAATACAACACTCGAGTGCCATACTTGAGTGCCTTTTATCCATTCTCGAGTGTTAATGTTTGTGAGTGACAGAATCAGGTTCAATAGATAGAGTTTGGAGATGATCTACTAGACACTCGAGTGTCAGGAATGACACTTCAAGTGTGCCACAAACCATTCAATTCATCAACAAGTATAGTGCACTGAGTTTGAAAGATATTACCTTGACACTTGAGTGTTTATGTGCACACTTAAGTGTATGCCTTGTTGATTTTAGAATGAACACGAGTGTGAGGCACTGGCATTATTGATGTTTAAGCAACACTCAATTGAAGAACAATTTCCAGGATCCAATGACTTCCAAAATGTAAGAACATTGGTAGCCAGAGATGTAGCATTTACCACTTGGTCAAATGGGATGATTGGTTCAAAGCTTAGTCTACCATATTATTTCAGATAGGTGAAACAATGTCTTACTTAGGTAAAGGTTCAAATCCTTGAGATACCTTTACTGACAACATGAGATTTCCGAAGTAATAAGAGTTTGTGATCATTTTAAAATGATGGGGGATTGCTGGAATATTTTAAAATGAAGTAGTGTTATTTGCAAAGTCATGTTCATTAAATTAAGGGCTTTAGATGAAGAGTTATGTAAGAAGTTATAACACTAATAGTCATCAAGGTTATGTGTGTTTACTTTCTAAGGACACATGTGAAAGGATATAGCTAGAGATGTAACAGTTACCACTTGGTAAAAAGTTGTGTTGTGTTTATGAGAAAACTCTACATAATATAAAGGTATAACTCTTCATATATTTGTTCATGAATCAGCATATGAGATTTATGAATTTAATAGATTGTTATAACTTTTTAATTTAAGAAGTGTTGCTTAAAGAAGCACCACTTCATAGCCTATAAATACCCAACACCATCAATCATTGTGACACATCCGAAATCACACAACAAGAGATCAAACTCATTGCCTTTGTCCTTGAGTGTACACAAAGATAAACTCAAATTATCATTTTGTAAAAGTCATTGTTGTCTTGTTTAAATATTGGAAGTGTAATCCATACTCAAGGGTCTTCATTGTATCCTACTAGAAATTCACCCATCAATCCAACTTGCATCCTATAAGATAGATATAGGTGGCGGCAAATTAAGCCTAAAGGAAATTGTTACCCACACCTTAAAGACATTGTACACTACTTGTTCTTCATCTCTTATTCTTGTACTCCTTAGAGATCCAACCCCTAATAGAAAAAATTATATATCAAGTACAAGTGAAACACATGTATAAGGCAGCAAAAAAAATGAGAGAAGTATAGGCATAAAACAACAACACAAAACCCAATAAAACTTGCAATCTCAAAACTTTGAATATACAAAGATAATTGAGAAAGAGATTTAAACAAGAAGACAAGAACACTAAGAGAACTGAAAATGTGAACAAAGATGACTTTGTTAATTGGCGAAGATGAGAGAGCACAAACTGAGAATGTTGGGAGAATGAAGAACGTGAACAAGAATAGAGAACTTGTTGGATTTTTTTGTCTAAATCCTATAGGTTATGAATAAGAAGTAGGTGTTAGTTTGCCATCACTTGTTGCGTTAGTTTGCCACGGTCGTATCAATTCGTCAGTGACTATCTATCTAACCGTTTCATTGTCTATAAGTAGATGTGTGTATGACAGAAAAATTAACTCGTTTTTCCAACACTACACTTTCATAGTTTACTGCATTCTGCATATCTTACATACTGTGTGATTCTAAAAGCACGTGGTAGCTCCTAATTGATAGTGCTATCATTCTGGAGACGAAATTTGTTCTATCTTGGGAGACAATTGTTCATGATCCTTGGGCATTCATATTGTTACATATGCTTAGTTTTGATGATGACAAATATACATTTCAATATCAAGAGCAAAAAGTTTATATCATATACATTGACTAATTGTTATATTTAATGTAGATCAATTTAAATATAATTGTGGAGAATGACCAAGTGAAGAGAAGAAAGAAAGAGTTGAATTATGGAGAATGATCAAGAGATGAGATTACAGAAAGAAGAATTTGCAAAGAAGTAAGAAATTATCAAAGGATTTTGGGGATAATCAAGAAGAAGAGGGGGGATTGAAGAAGGAAGAAGGAAGAACTTGCTGAATTGAATATCATTATTCAAGTTTTTAGATTGATACTGGAAGTCTCCACGATCAAATGGAAGTTGGAATGGCTCAATTCAGAGTTAAAACAAGCAAATATAAGGCTTTGGATGAGCAAACTCGAGTCCCAAGGTCTTAACTCGAGTTTACTACCTTACTGCAATGATTTGCCTCTGGAATACGAGAAAACTCGAGTTAAGGACACAAAACTTGAGTTTGGGAATCAAAACTCAAATTACTCACTTAATGACTCGAGTTAGCAGTATTTCCAGCACATCTGGCGTCTCTAGACCAGCTAAACTCGAGTTAGCCATTCAAAACTCGAGTTTGTCATGCTTTCAGCTCCATTGTTCACCTCTGTTTCACGTTCAGCTTGGGCGATGTCTGGTTATTTGATGATATCTCCCAAACCAGATATCAGATTGAGGTGAAACCAATTTTGCATGAAACTAGACTTTCAATGTGTCATTATGACAAATTTTCAAGTCTAAACAAGTTTAGATGAGAGAGCTATAAATTTTAGAAGTTGGAATTAGAATTCACGCAACACAGCAGACCAAGCTTCAATGTTTCAAGTGTATCTTACAAACTACAAATCCAATTGAACTGAAATCGGCGGCATATGAAAGTAGATGCAGAATGAGTTCCATCAACTCTTGAACCAACTAAAATGAAGTTTATAACAAGGAGATATGGCCTTTGAAAGTTGACAGTCAGTTCAAGATATTGCAAAGGCACTAGTCCTAGACAACTTCTACTAATCTGATCACAACGTTCAACATAGAATGAGTTTGGAACTAATTTTTCTTGCATTAGATTCTTACCTCGAGCTTAGACATTAAACTTGAGTTTGAGATTGGCCAAGAGTTTTCTAAGTTTTCATGCTTTTGAGAAAACTCGAGTTTATCTTTGTAAACTCGGGTTTGAGCTTGACATAAAGTTTTCAAGGATTTTCAATTTTAAAGAAAACTCGAGTTGAGTTTTGTTAACTCAAGTTGAGTTTTGTTAACTCAAGTTTATGCCATACAAAGAGCTATGATCGATTTCTATGGTTTGAAAACTCCAATTAAGTTTTGAAAACTCCAGTTTGAGCTTTTATGAACTTAAACTCTTCTTCAGTATGAATAGTGCCAAACTCGAGTTTGCCACTTGATGACTCGAGTTTGCCACTGTTTCAAGATATTTTTTAAAGCTCAATTGTGATGTTTACCTGAGAAAGAACTAAACTCGAGTTTGTGTTTCTAAACTCTAGTTTTGCTTTTGAGAAAATATTGCAAACTCAAGTTTGCTTGACCAAACTCCAGTTTAAGTCATCTTGTTCAAATTTGTGAAATCTTCATGAATGATCTATACACTTCATATCATCTGTTTTTACTATTCCTATCTATTTTAATCAATTTGCTAGTGATTTTCAAATGATCAAACATGCATTAAACTTAGGTTCAAGCATAAAGTAAAAAAGTGATGTCAGAATAGCAGAAGCTCTAATGGTTAGTTCCAACTAATCTCTAACAGTTACTATTCACAGCAGTCATATTCTCAATAGTCAAATGATCTCCATGCATAAGTAGAATCATATTCAAGACGAAGAAAGATGATGACAAGAGATTGCACTGTCAAAATACCAATATTCAGAATCTAATATTTATCTCATACACACTCTGTTCTCGATGCTTATATAGTTCATCATTGAGAGTGAAATGATTTGTATTATACTTCAGTGATTATTCATTCACTTCTAAGAGAGAAGATTCATTGTAATCATTTCATATGAGAGTTACTTAGGATTGGGTGATCTTGAGTAGGAAACCTATTATATCCTTACAGTGTGTAAGGGAGAGTATCTCAGTGAAAGATTTAGCTTCACAAGCACCTGGGTAAACATGTGGAATTGTAAAGGCTTCTCTTATGCCTGGATTAAACAAAAGGATAGTAGATTGAAAATCTCAAGTAGAGCTTGGAGACTAAACATAGGTCAAGGATTAGGCCGAACCAGTATAAATCCAGTTTGTATATTCTCTTCCCTAAACTCTTATATTCCCAACATATATGTTTATTTGAATATCTAACTATTGATTCAAAAAAAAACGCAAAAAGATTTTTAAAATTACAAGACTTTAATCTTTCACCCAATTCAAACCCCCCTCTTGGGTTCAGCCAAGTCTTTCACATATAGAGGGAACAAATTGTCATAAGGAAACAATATACATTAGGCTTGGATTTCACCACTTTCATTATCATTATTTTTGTCAGTCTTGTGAGTTTTTATTGCTTTTTTATATTGTAATGAATGTGATATGTTCATAGATAATCTCATTTTAATAACACAGATTCTAACCCTTATGAAAATGCCAATTCTAAAGTATTTTCAACAACATAAGTCATATCCTGCAATATATGGAGACTACTTTGCCTTGCAACACCTTCTGAATGGAAATAAGTTCAGTTTGTATGATGAAAGAAAAGAATAGGGGAGAAGATATATTATATAGCTGGAGTTTTCAAAATAATCAAGGGGAGAATTTCCCTTAAGTCCCGCATAACAAAAATATATGTACTATCAGCTAATAAATGAGTAGTGTCATACTATATAGTTTTCTTAGAATTATTTAGGGTGTATTTGTACTCTCAACTTCTTTTAGTAGTCCATCTATGTATATATGTGTGTCATTAGAAAAAACTTATTTCGTAGATTTCCATATCTCAATCTGTGCAAATACAATTTGATGACCAGGATCTAAATTTGGCCTTAAAATTAAGGTCCTACCATGAAAGACAGTCAAGAGGATTCTACTCAATTACTTCAACATATTTAAGTGTCTAGTTGGATTAGTAGAAAAAGTTGATTGTCTAACATGATTTATAATATACGAGATAAGTATTTGAAATGACTTTTGTCTCGACCTAAATAAACATGTTTTTCCAACGCTAATTCAAACAGGCCCTAAATAACCATGCTAATGTTACTAAGGCACTTTGAAAATATTTATAAAAAGAAAAAATAATAATGCTATAATAAATTTAGGGAATTTCCCTAAAAAGAATTTTAAAAATGTCAAAAGACAAAAAAGTGTTCCGAGCATTTATAATGTCAAAGAGATGTGAGAACCTATTAGTTCTTTTCAAAAGTAAAATGAAATCACAAAGTTATCTTCATAGTTTAATTTTCACTCTAACAAAGTTAATTGTGAAAATCTTATCCGAATTTGTGAATCATTTATCAAAATTTGTGAAACTCTTATTAGATCTTATAAATTTTGATTTGCAACTTGTAAAGTTCTTTTAAGAATTGTAAGAATCTTGCTCAAACTTATGAAATCTTTATAAGAATTTGTGAAACCCTTATCATATCTTATGAATCAAAATTTGCAACTTGTGAAATTCTTTGAGGAAGTTGTGAAATTCTTTTGAGAACTTGTTAACCTTATTCAAACTTATAAACCCTTGTCAAATCTTGGGAATTTTGATTTGCAACTTATAAAATTGTTATGAGAGATTGTGAAACCTTATCTAAACTTGTAAAAACTTTTATCAAAATTTATCAAATCACTCTTTCCTCTCTATTATTAATTTTAAACTTACAGGGCCAATTTTGTTATTTCCTTTTAATTTTGAAAAGGATGAATCATGCACTAACATCTATTTAATACTATGAATATTCAGAACACATTTTTATATTTTCACATTGTGTAAGGGGAAAAATCCAAGAAAATATCACTTGAATTTGAAAATGCTAAATAAGTAATTTCTTAACAAAACAAATTATCAATTGATTTACTATTCTTGTTAATCACATACTATTTTTGTTAATAGGATTTTGAAATTCAAGTGATACTTTTTTTTTTATCATTCTCCTTATTTAAAGTTTTTTTAAGAGATTTTCCCAAACACTTAATCATTTGTAGCATAAAAATGTCATTATTAATATTATTTTGTATCGTAGAATAACTTTAATAACATTTAAGTCTTTTTTTTTTAAGGGAACCCTACCATCTAGAATCTAATGGTTTTTCTAAATTAACTTGAGACTTAGAGGGATCCAACAGGGCCTTATATTATTAAACCAACTCTATTTTGGCGAAAAAGAAAATGAAAAGTCTATTCTAATATATGAAGGCAACCATAAGATTATCCCATCATGTAAAAGCAATGAGCTCGCTTTAATAGGAAATATAGGGGAAAAAGAAATATCAAGAGATTTAATGTTAAAATTTTAAATTTTAAAGAGGTTAAGTTTAAATTTTAAAATGTCCAGGAGTTCTATGCAAATGGCTATTTTAGTGGGCTTTTATAAATTATGTTATGGCCAATATTTTCTAATCAATATCTTATACCACTTAATTTTCATTAATCCCCATAACAATCTCTGTTAGTATTATAACTGTAAGATTAAATTTAAATTTTAAAATGTCAATAATTACATATAATTGACATAAAATTTAGTGTGATTTTATATTTTTAGCCTTATTTTAATGGTAGTTGAGAAAAAATATATACAATTCAAAAGAGAGGAAATATGAAATAAATATAAATAGCTCTACGATTTCCATTGGGTGTGAGGCAATTTTGTTCCAGAAATGTAAAAAATGGAACAATTTTGCCCTAACTTTTTTCTCAGTTAATTGACTAAATATGTTGAGTTAGTAGACTCTGAATGATTTTTGGATGATAACAAATGTAAAAGTTATGATTTAACAAAGATTAACAATTGAACCATATTAACTCTCAAGAATAGATGGCTAATTCTTGAGAATGATTTAATCCAATCATCATCTGAACATATCCTCCACTTGATTCTCGAGAGTTGTGATTCAATTCTCAAGAATGAAGTATTTCGGCCTAATATCATATACTTGCTCCATGCTAACTCTTGCTATCCGAAATCAATACCCTTTCATTGATTCTCAAGAATAACCATTTGATTCTTGAGAATAAGCTCAAGCAAAATGATCAGAAATGCATTGACACTGATTCTTGAGAATTGTCATTTGATTCTCAAGAATGAACTCAAGGCAAAAAGAACTATAAGAACTATATGTATAACACGAGTCAATTCTTGAAAATGGGTAAGAGGTTCTCAAGAATGTTGGTTCTTAAACAAGGAAATGTGCTTGACCTGAAACTAACCAATCCATATAGTTCTCAACTATTGAAATTAACTCTAGAGAATACAATCAACATGAACTTCATATGAGTCTCATTGATTCTTGAGAATTAGCTTGTGATTCTCGAGAATGCAATGTGATAAGATAATGGCTTATATATATATATATATATATATATATATATATATATATATATGAAACATGTATTCTCTCTTGTTCAATATGATTCTCAAGAATAATGTTTGAATACTCGAGAATGCCCAGAGCAAATGAAGGACAACAATGATGATTCTGAAAGCTTATAACACATCCATGTTCTATTCACTGTTGTTGATTCTCGAGAATGAAAGGGACATTCTCGAGAATAAGCAAATGGAAATAAGCACTCTCGAAAATAACCTATATGATTCTTGAGAATGCTATGACCAAGTAATGTTGCGCATATAATATCCTTGCTATCATATAGTTTTCAGGAATGTTATCATTAATTTGAATTTTAAGAATGTCATTGTGTGTGCCAACATAAACTTCATTAGACTAATCCAATGGACTAGTTAATTTCTCTCTCACATAATTATATTATGCTTAATCTTTATCTAAGTATTTCGTAGGTTTATCAGTTACGATTAAATCCAGTTTGAAGGAAAAGCAAATCTGATGTGTATCGAGCATTAAATATTGACAGAGAAACAGTGCAACAATCGGAATTAGATACTGAGGTAGCAGCTGTTATTCTTTTAAGCAATACTTATTCTGGCTTCTTCTCTGACACAAGGACAAACAACGGAAAACTCATTTAATGAGCGGCACACTGCATTTAATGAAGACAACGGTCGACTGGGCTTTATGAAGGATTGAATCTAACGGAAATTCAAATAGAGACAATGGATATATTAAATGCAAGACGAGGAAGCATGACAAGGCGATCATATAAAAGGCAAAACATTCAATATCCCAACCACCAGAACACAGAGCATTCAATTAAAAGTTATTACAGTTCATTGTTACATTAGCTTTCATTCAATATTTCTCTATACTTCAGTGCTTAGCTTTTATCTACTTAGTGAAGAGTGAAAATCAATTACATTGTTTGTTTATTAGTGATGTTTAAGGTTGTGGAACCTTAAACAAAGGGTGTACGATTACAATCAGTAAGGAGGAGCAAGTCCTGAGTGATTGGATTGCTCAGGAATTACTGAGTATGTAATTGTAATCTTGAGGATTAGTGAAATACCTATACTGTTGTGGGGACTGGAAGTAGTTCGTTTGATTTGACCGAACCAGCAATTTATGTTATGTCATTTAATTCTTTTAGTTTTACTTCTTCAGCTTATCCAATAACGAAAGAAAATTCGAAATCACTTATTCACCCCCGGCGATATTCTCATTTCAAGTATGTGGTTATATGTCATTAACATCATTTTTGTTAATGTGTAAATTTGCAACGGAAGTATATGTATTATCTACTATATCTTTTTTCAAAGTTTTGTTCAAAACTTCCAGAGAAAATATACACTTAAAAAAATAATGTGAATGATATGTGGATAGCTAGCTCACCATATTTAGTCAACTAATGATTAAAATTAATTGAGATAACAGTTAGAACAAAATTACTCCTAAGTGAAAATTTTTAAGACAAAAATGCCTCTTAAAAATTTTAATTTAAAAAGTTTAAAAATATATTCAATTATTGAAGAGGCGGTAATGGACGGTCAAGCTGAACCCTATAACATGAACACAAAAGAAGGATGGTTAACTTGTAATATTGGAGTCCAAGAACAAACTGAAACGGTCCGAGGAGTAAGCAGTATGGGCGGTCGAGGCAAGTCTCGCACTCAACGAAAGCATTTCCGGCAGAGCAGAGAGAATGTATGGAAGCGTTCAAAACCCGATCCTTCTTCTCAAGATCCTGAAACCACCGACAATCCAAATCGTCCTTGGACTCCCTTCGCCACTCAGAACTCTGCTTTTGATGAGTATTACAAAGTGTGTTTTTCTTTTCCTCCTCCATCAATTTGATGCTTTTCTGAAGATTTTTTGTTCTCTTGTTATAGCAAATTTTGTTAATCCCATTGCAGGAGCAGGGCATAGTTCAACCAGAAGATTGGGATGCTTTTGTCGCAGTTCTCAGAACTCCATTGCCTGCTAGCTTCAGAATTAACGCTTGGTAATTGCTGGTTAACAAGTTATCTGCTCTATCATTGATTGCCAATTTTTTATTTACGTCCATTTTTGTAGTTTCACTTTCTACCACAGGTTGGGCTAATAACGGCACTTTAATGCTATACTTATTCGAAAATGAATTTCGAATGGCACTAGTATTCACCGTGCTGCGGTGTTAATCTTTTTTATATTTAAAATTTTATTGAACCGAGATTGATTCCTCCAGTTTCTGTTGATGCATTGTTTCATTGTCACTTCTTTTGCTTCTTGCAGTAGCCAGTTTTCTGCTGATCTTAGGTCGCAATTGGAGAATGATTTTGTGCAAACTCTTCAAGCTGAGGTTTGTCAGCACTTCTACCATTATGCTCACTACGCTGCCCTTTGTTTTGTTTTGTTTTTTTTTTTTTTTGGTAACTGTTTTTTGGTTGTTAATTATTCCTGCTAGGTTGTTGAAGGGGAAGATGCAGAGGCCATTAGACCTTTGGCATGGTATCCTGAGAACCTTGCTTGGCATTCCAACTTTTCCCGTATGCAGCTGAGGAAGAATCAAACGCTCGAAAGGTGCATAAATTATAATCTGTGATTGTATCTAAATTTTTGCATGAAAAAGGCTCAAGGTTGTTTCCAAACTGCGTCATGCATAAAATATGATATTGAGGAAATCATGCCTTCGAAGGAGGAATCTTCTTTTAATACATTTTTATCTTTTTGGATGACGAGGAGGAGGAAAAGTATTCATTATTGTTTATCCTTCTCTATTTAACCTACTATGGTCTCTATTTATTCATCTAAAAATCAAAATTAATCGATGGCTTAGAATTCAATCCACAAAAATATTCTTCTTCTACTTCAATAGTCATGACTAAAGTCATGGGACTTCCATTTTAGAGTTAATATGAGTCCATCCCAACAGCTAATCTTACAGCTAGAGGTCATTCCATTGGAGAATTAATTACCATCCCAACCTTTATTCACTATTCAACAATTATTCGGGAACACTTGACCTTCTTTTTCCATTTGTCTTTTACTTCATCTTTTATGAAGAAGGCAAGGAGTTGTTGATAAACTGGTTAACAAGTATAACTTAGAATATTGGACAAATTGAAAATATGGCAATCCAAATGATTTAGTTTTATGCCTTGGTCTAGAATCTGAATATGCTATCTTTGGCATTACCTGTGATATGTTCCTTTTACCTATTTATTTTTTCTTCCGGCCCCGCCCGCCCCGTGGGGGGGCGGGGGGAGGGGGGGGGGATGCATGATAGCAAAATCACCCATTCACTTTTCCCCTACAAAACGTTATCATGTAGATTGTAATTGATTTTTCTTTGTTAGTCAATAGCAAACTGAAGAATTCCCAAAGGCTTTTATCAAAATACCACATTTCTAAAGTAGGATAATGAACAGTAGGAAATCCTGTTAGTCACTGGTTATTGCTTCACTCCTGCAGTAATATATATGTGATGTTTTCATCATTTGTATCTGCATTCATGGTGCTATTGACCAATTAATAGAAACGAATCACTCATGAGTTAGTTTTAAAATGAATATTTCAATTTCTGTTTCTGATTATATTAATCTCTCAGGTTCCATGAATTCTTAAAGCTAGAAAATGAAATTGGAAATATTACAAGACAGGAAGCTGTCAGCATGGTGGGCCACTTTACATTTTGTCTGTCAATCTTCAATATCATACAATTATGGTTTTCTTTCCTAGAAAACTGAATGGTGCAGTGCATGTAGTTCATCGTAGACACTTGCTTCCAAAAATTAAGCTTGTACTGAAATGGCTGGTTATGATGCAGGTGCCTCCACTCTTCTTGAATGTGCAGCCAGATCATTTTGTGCTTGATAGTAAGAAATATCTGATTAACTGAATTAATTATATTTTTACTATGCTGGTTAATTGTACTTTTTCTTTTTGTAATGCTAAAAGTGTACAAGTTTGGCACTTTATTATTTCTTTACTCTGAGTGCTGGATTTGTTATTTTAGTGTTTCTGACTATTTTATTATGACTTCTCTTTCCTTTAGTGTGTGCTGCACCAGGTTCAAAAACATTCCAATTGCTTGAGATTATACACCAATCAACTAAAGCTGGATCTCTTCCTGATGGAATGGTTCTTCCCTTTTACTTATGCAATGACTTTCTATTTTTTTTCTACCTTCTTTTTTATCAGTTTCTATTATGTATTGGTGGCTGGCTTTATCTTGTTTGATTTTCTAGACCAGAAGATTCCTAATTATTAGCTTTTCTTCTGATCACATCAGCTATAATGCAACCTCTGTTTGATTATATTCTTTTCATAATTAGGTGATAGCAAATGATCTTGATGTTCAAAGATGTAATCTTCTCATCCACCAAACAAAAAGGATGTGCACAGCCAACCTCATTGTCACTAATCATGAAGCTCAGAACTTTCCAGGCTGTCGTTTAGTCAGAAATCATGAATCATTGGGAACAGAACAGCACATTAGCCAACTTTTATTTGATTGCATTCTCTGTGATGTCCCTTGCAGTGGAGATGGTACCCTTCGCAAGGCACCTGATCTTTGGAGGAAATGGTAACATAGCTCTCTTTCCTTTTCTTTTCTTCCATATTCTCTTCAATTACCATATTTGCCTACGTTGTGTTTTTGGTAAAAAATTGCTTGGCTTGTTCATAGGAATACTGGGATGGGAAATGGGCTTCATAGCCTACAAGTTCTAATCGCTATGCGAGGTACTTCTCGATTGTTTTCTTATTTTATGGGTTTCCACTGTTAGACCTGGTATGGTATTCCCGTTTATGATGCTGTCTTCTAATTAAAAAAAAAAAGTATTTGTGGCCAATGCTGGTGGTGATAAAGCTCAGATCTAGCCTATGCTTTCATGTGTTACATAAATTAGCAAAAAGTTAGAGCACAGAAATGAATTTTTAACCACTTCACTTGCCCAGGCAAACTCAGTTTTCTCTACAGGAAGTTGTCTGTGGCTTAATATTAAGGTTCCTGTTTTTATTTCTTTCTTGAATCAAACCATATCGTTGAATGTAACTGTATTCTTAAACCTTTGACTAATGGGACAGTAGCTTTCATGTTGTTTAGAAACTAGCAAGTCTGAAGGACAGGACTAGTTGCTCATTGTTTTGTTTTCATTGTTGTGTTTCTTTGGAAGATAGAGAATATTTAGTTCTTTAAAGCAAGAAATTTCTTAATTTAGGATTTTAAATTTTTAACTGACTGCCTTTAGGTGCCAAAGTTCAAATTTTGTGAGAAACCACTGGATTCTTACTGTTTCCTTTTAATAACTGATTATAAATTAGCAAGGGTTGCTGAGACTTAGTTTTTAAGATGATTTTCGCCAAACTCAGCTGCTGTATTGACTTTGCAGGCTTATCTTTACTTAAAGTTGGCGGAAGAATGGTCTATTCAACCTGCTCAATGAATCCAATTGAGAATGAAGCTGTGGTTGCAGAGGTAATCAGCCTTGGCTGCACTGGTCTTTTCTGTGGTGCAGACAGGGGCCATTCTATGTAGTCTGTCTGGTTTCATAGCATTACTTTTAGATAGTAAACGATGTCCATGTTTAACATGCGTCTAACTAGGCTAGACACCTAAGTCGTATATGAACTCAGGATTTTTTCATGTTTAACATGCTTGATTTTAGCTGTTTGGTTGTGTGCTTGTATTTCGCGTTTATTTAGATGAAGTAGCACATTTCCATTGAGCATCTCTATTCCATTGGTGCAAGTTCTTTTACTCACTATGGTCAGGACTATCGTCTTAGATAACTCAAATGCAACTTTTTCCAAATATGATAATTTTAATTTTAACAATGAAAACAGAATAAAATGTTAAGGAAGTGTAGAGAAAGAAGGCGAAAGTGATAGGAATAGAGAAGAATAGAGAGAGGGAAAGAGGAAAGAAGAGAGAGAGACTATAACTTCTCTGATTTACTCATTCATCTGGAAAGCATAGAGATACAATAAAGAGTTATGTGGCTTATATAGGCTACACCTTAAGACCCATTAATCTAAACTAACTACCAACGGTTACTAACAACTAACCAACCTGCTTTAACTAACCATTTTTTTACATTTACGCATCAATACCCCTTCCCAAAGAGATCCTTGCCCTCAAGGATCAAGAAAAATAAAACAAAAAATACAAATCAAAATGAAACAAAAGCCCACAAGCTTTAGGATTTCTGGTCATTTTGACTTGGCCCCTTAAGTTGATAAGACTGAATTTGGCCCTTGCTGCATAGATCCTCCTTTTTTCTTGTTCTGTCAAAATGGCGCACCTGCTGTACAATAACTTTCCATCTTTTCTACTTTTCTACCTGCTACACAATCCAAGCTATTACCCACTGGATATTGTCCTTAATCAAGTATAGTACAAATCGCAGCTGACTGGAACCCACAAGCATCTAATTAGACTCCCTTTGAACCAAATCAGATTCACGCTCAGAGTAGGGCATTGATGACAGAACAAGGCTCTGGTAATTACGCAATGGGTCCATGGCAGTGATGACTTTGGGACCTTTTCTTGAAAGACAGCCCACGAATGCACCTTTTTGCATCAAACCCAGTGGATATTCGGAATATCTCTGCCAGTCAGCTGTAATTTTTCAGACTCAAAAATAGTCAGCCACATGCTATTCTGAATATCCTCCATAACCAGTTCAGCTATTCTTGAAACACACACAACCTTGCAAGATCCTTCGGTTAATAAACCAAAACAAAGACTATGATGAAGTAATCCAACTTAAGAGAATGATGAAGGAAGAAAACTTAACTGCAAGAAGAGGACTGAAACAGCCAGTGTCAATAGAGTAGAAGTTGTTGGTGACGGCGCCAAACCTGAAGCCATCTTGTGCGATTCTTTCTGCAAATGCTCATGGAAGTTGATGTTCTTGGCTTTTCTCACCTCCCTCAAGTTCGTTGCATGCAAAAGTTGTTGTAAAGCTCTTGCATTCTTGCCTTCGGACTTTTTCAGACCACATAAGACTTGTATTATCACCATCTACTTCGTTTCTTGTACTCAGACGCATTCTCGGGTGTACTCCGAACAAGACCACTTTCTTTTTGAGTAACATATGGTTCTTGTATCACTAGCAACACTTCATGAGACTCTTCTTGAATAATTTCTGCCTGCTCCGGAATTGATGGCTGAGGAACCCACTTCATGAGATTTTTTTCCAACACAGCCAAGACCCATCATAATTGTTAGCAATGTGTGGAGCTCATCTTCATAAAAGCTCGATAGAGTGGCTCTAATACCACTATTAAGGAAGTGTAGAGAAAGAAGGAGGGAGTGATAGGAATAGAGAATAGTAGAGAGAGGGAAAGAGGAAAGAAGAGAGAGAGACTGCTACTTCTCTGATTTATTCATTCATCACAAAAGCATAGAGATACAATGAAGAGTTATATGCCTCATATAGGCAACACTTCAAGACTGATTAATCCAAACTAACTACCAATGGTTGCTAACAACTTGTTATGGTATTAACCGTAAAATTGAGAAAGAGAGATGGAGAAGAGAGAAATAGAACCAAGAGAGAGGTCAAAGGAATTCAGAAAATACTATTATTCCATATCCATTTAATCTGGATTACAATAGGGATGAAGTGCTCATTTATAAGCTAGAGTGACTTAATGACCAAGCTAAGGCTAAACTAACTAACTAACTCTTAATTCTTAAATCTCTATTATGTTTACATATCACAACTAACCAACCCTCTTTAACTAACCCTTTTCCTACATTTACACATCACAAAATTACTGCTTCAAGAGGTGAAAATGAGAAGCAGAGCATTGCTATATATAATCATGTCATGTTGGCTCCTAGATGTGTAACTTTATATGAGTAGCTTGGTATCAACGATTTGATGGAGATGGCTCATTTATTTTTATGCAATTGAAGACCTAAAAGTTTTGAAATGTTGAAACACTCCATTGCTAATGTCAAGCATCTTTATGTATGTCTCTTCTCTGCTAAATCACATCTATTATTGCAAATAACTTATTATACTTTTTTATCATATCATCTCAAATGTTATAATCCTGCCCAAGCCTCCGTAACACAAGAACTTCTTTGGTTTCCTGCCTCTAGGATATATTTATGTACTTTACCTTATGATATTGAAGGAAGTACTTACAATAAATATATTAGTTAGTCACAGTTAGGGGGGTTAGTTGTTAGTAACTGTAGATAGTTAGTTTGGATTAATAGGTATGGAGATGTTGTCTATATAAGGTCTATAACTCTTCATTGTATACTATGCTTTTGTGAAGATGAATCAATAAGAGCATCAGATTTCTCTTCCCACTCCCTCTGTTCTCTTTCTCTTCCCAAATCCTCCAATTCTTCTACAACATCTATAGCATATTTTTACAGCCGCAATCTTCCTTTGGCAGTATCAAGAGGAACTTTTGATAAGTGATTAAATGCTTCTCTGTCTATGACGACACATTAACCTGGAAGCTTTTGTTAATTTTCCCCCTAGCACAAGGGTCCGTAGTTTGTAGGGAGTAATTTAATCGTTGGTGGATGATAACTGTTGAAATACCTAGTTCTGGAGTTAGTCATCATTTGTCTTTTTATATATATGTGAATGAACCTTTCATGTCTCATAACTTGGATTCTTAATCTGTGAGGGCCATGGTTTATTCTCTCATATCTAAACTTTTGGCAAACTGCAGGTTTTACGAAGGTGTGGAGAATCTGTTGAACTTGTAGATGTCTCAAATGAGTGCCCCCAACTTTTGCGCCGGCCAGGTCTCAAGAGATGGAAGGTTTGTGTTTTTCCAATCAAATCTTTCCTTGAGTTGTTTGTTAAATTCAATCATTTTAAGACGATACGTGAATACAAGTGTTGCCCTTTTTTCATTTCCTTCATGTGTCAAAGTTGAGCTGCTTGAGCATGTTAATGAACTTCCTCAGCATTAGTAAGAGAAACTACCCTCTTACAAGAGTATCTGTGCATCAAAGTATTTTATTCTTTTTCCACACAACAATCCAAAGAATCTTGAACCAAACTTGGCAGTTTTTGTTGTTTTTTTTTTTTTTGTTGGGGGGGGGGGGGGGGGCACCGAAAAGAGGGAGAGAAATAACTTAATCTTGAAATATCAGATATCAACACTCATACTCAATTTATCCAGAAGTCTACAATGAAAATGATTCTCGCTCTATTTATAAAGTTCAAAGCAACTTGAATCCTAAATTAATCTCCTGGCAAAAGAAATTATAAAAAATAGGAAACTGTACTTGGGGTGTTTGGTAAATTCTAGAGTCAATGAAAAAAAGCTCTTTTGCGCTTTACGAGGAAAAATTCCTCTCATATTTACCTTGTACAACGCAAAATCACTTAAAATATGCTAATTCAAACACCCACTTGATAGAGAACAATCTGATAAATCTAAACATAATCCAAATTATTTATTTAAAAGATAATATAAATTATGATTAAAATCTCAATAAAGATAATCATAAAAATAATACTGGATTTTCCCAATTTTGGTTAAATTCTAAGTGTCTATAATTAATCTTTTATCTCATCATTACCCTAATAGTCCAAGATAGTATCTTTTGCTCTTGTAGACAATAACATATTCAAAGCTTGAAAGCTTTGTCTCATTCAAGTCGAGACTGCTAAGCTCAAGTTGTGTGTTTCGATCAAATTAATGGACTTAAACAGTTGTTTTTTCCTTGGCTAATGTTTGAATGTTCTCTAGTCCGTTCCTTTCCCCTTTTTTTTTCTTTTCTTTCTTTCTTTCTTTCTTTCTTTTTTTTTTTTTGAGTTTGGACGGTGTCTTGGTTGTTCATTCTTTTCAATTAGATATCTGATAATTACTAAGTTGTCTGTCCAACTATTTATGTGGAATGGCAAAAATCTGGTTCCACAATAGTTTGTATCTCTGGTAAAAGCTATCGGATCTGTAAATGAGTGCATGAGATTAGATTTGTGGCTTCTTTTGTGGATGGGTGATGCAACAGTATGCATTTTAAAATTTCTGAAAGATGTGATTTTGGAGATGCAGGCATGTGACAAGGGCTTGTGGTTGTCTTCCTACAAAGATGTTCCCATGTGTCGAAGAAGTGTCTTTTTTCCCAGCATGTTTCCTTCTGGAAAAAACTATCAGGACCTTGTTGACAGTAATCAAAAGATGGACATGATAGATGATACTGATAAGGGTGTTTGTGGAAATTCTGAAGATGGCAATCAAGCAGCAGAGAATCCTGTGACAGATAAGTTAACTGATGAAGTTTCTGATTTACCGCTAGAGCGTTGCATGAGGATAGTGCCTCATGATCAGAACACTGGAGCTTTCTTTATTGCAGTGCTACAGAAGGTTTCTCCTCTTCCAGGTAATTTTAAACATGATGTCAGTTGTCCCTCATAATATCTGTTGATGATGGTGTACCAATTCCTCTAGTAGTAGTCTATTTTCCATGTTACATTCATTCAACATAGACTTTCCTTGTTGCTTGAGCACCACTATTGACTTGTTATCGTTTTCTTTGCAGCAATTCATATTCCTGAAAAAACAAAAAATGGAATTGATAAGCAGCATGGAGAACCAGAGAACCAGGATATTGAAGATTCAAAAGTATTGCAGGTCGATTCATTAGAAAATACAAATGAGGAGGCTTTGGAAGAGGTTAATGTAATCGATAACAAACCCAACAAAGAAGATTTGGAAGCTAGTCCTTCTGGTGCATGTTTAGAAGGGGATGCAGAGGAAGTGCAAAAACCTCCCAAAACAGATAGCATAGTAAAAACGACTTCAGGGAAAAGAAAGCTGCAGATTCAAGGCAAGTGGAGAGGCGTTGATCCTGTTTTCTTCTTCAAAGATGAAGACACTATTAACAGCATAAAGGATTTTTATGGTATTGATGAAAGGTTTCCATTTAATGGTCATCTTGTAACTAGAAACCACGATGGAGGCCATGTGAAAAGAATTTACTATGTCAGCAAGTCAGTCAAAGATGTTCTTGAACTGAATTTCTCAGTTGGGCAGCAACTCAAAATAGCATCCCTTGGTCTGAAGATGTTTGTGAGTATATTTCTTCATGTCTCCCAACAACTCCTTCATGTGTAGATTATCTGAAATCACTTTTTTTTCGTAAAAAAAAATAAACAAACTGATCTTTAGTCTAACAGATTTTTTCTACGCACTCATTAAACAGATTCTAGTTAGCTGGAGTATGGCTTATAAACTTAATTATATCAAAATTTTGAGTTGAGAAGTTCTGCAATATGATTTAGAAGATGTATGATTTTAAAACTACGATTGCTTGTGGCTTCTTATAACCAATTAGATGGATCATACTTTGTGGGATGTTTCATTAATTTTGAGAAGTGAAGTCTGTTCCTGGTATCATCAACTTAATTTTGACATACTGGTCAAATTCTATTCAGATATGAATTTTAGCAGTATGAAGTGATATAATTCCAGCTCGTGATAATTTACTGGACCATATTGTATAAAATGTGTTTATTTTAGTTCCAAACATTTCAAGTCCAATCACGTTGCTGTGAGAAATATTTATGTTTGGCCCTGACTGTCTCCGATGAATGACTTCTTACTTGTTTATGGGAAAAATTAAATAAAAATTACCTTGCTCTGATCCCACAGGAAAGACAGACGTCAAGAGAAGGAAGTTCAGCATCATGTGCTTTCCGAATATCATCTGAAGGATTGCCTCTTATTTTGCCATACATTACCAAGAGGATTCTTTGTGCATCTCCTGTAGACTTCAAGCATCTTCTGCAGTACAAAACTATAAAATTTGCAGATTTTGTTGATGCTGAGTTTGGCAAAAGGGCCGAAAACCTAACAATGGGCTATTGTGTGGTAGTTCTAAGTAAAGGTTTGTATTGTTTCATCATACTTTGGGGAAGGAGAATGCCATATATAACATTCCTGTTTAAACCGGCTCGCTCATCTTTTTATACAGGGAAAAGAGAAGCATCAGAATCCATTCAGGTGGATGAGTCCACCATAGCCATTGGATGCTGGAAAGGAAGGGCCAGTTTGAATGTGATGGTAGCTGCAATGGACTGCCGAGAACTGCTTGAAAGACTTTCAGTGCGTTTTGATTCAGAAAATGGTTCCTCCATGCATGAGAACATGCCCTCCAATAATAATGCTGTTGATGAATTACAGAGCACTCACGCTGGTATTGATGCCTCAGAAGCTCCTGAAGGCGACAATAGCTAATAGGTTTACATGTATGCGTATATGTGTAAAATTATCACAAGTTGTATTGCCATTGGCTCCATCAAGTTATTTAAAACAAGGTTACAGGTTAGGTATTGCTTTAACTTGTATTAATTAATTTTATGAATCTTAGAAGTTCAAAGAAATTTTGTTTCTTTAGAATTGCTTTGATACGGATGTGGTTTAATGTGAGACAGTTGTACCGAATCAAAATTCAGCTTAAAAGTCATGGATTTTAGTCGAAGTCACTGACAGTAACACGAATATACTCGCATGGGAGTAGAGAATTGTTCAAGAACTTATTTTGGTCTGCAACGAAAATTAATTTTTTTTTTTCAAAATAATTGTACAAATAGCTGTTGGTCTTTAGTGGAAAGGGATCCAACTGCTTAAATACGAAGCTCGAATCTAAATCAGTTAGATAGTCATAAAAAAAAACCTGTAATGCTAGTCATGAAATTAATTTCCATTCAAAATTTAATCTCAGTTATATCTTCATTAAAGAATGATAATTTGGATGTTAAAAGTGTCACAATGCTAGAATATAAACCAGTCAAATATATTTAAGAAGTTATACTCATAATGCTAGGTGCTGATGTTGACTTCCATTCGGAAGTTTTTTTTTTTTTTTTGTACAACATTCGAAAGTCAATACCAATGTTAATATTTTAATTTGGACAATGATATGTTGAATGTTAGATAACTTTGATTTAATCCGTGTACCTCTGAATTAGAAACGTCAAAGAAACGCTTTTCATGAACACTTTTTTGATAGATGTTAAGTATTTGTTTTAACTTTTTAAAAGTGTTTTTACGGCATTCATTCGAGGTAAAATATGAGAAAAACTTTTTCCCCACGTGTGAAAAGTGCCTAAAATATCAGTTACATGACTATTTCACCGTGACATTTGCTAAAGGCATTGATGATGCCGCGCCTTAGCATTGATCAGAAACTTTTTAAAAGTGTTTTTACGGCATTCATTCGAGGTAAAATATGAGAAAAACTTTTTCCCCACGTGTGAAAAGTGCCTAAAATATCAGTTACATGACTATTTCACCGTGACATTTGCTAAAGGCATTGATGATGCCGCGCCTTAGCATTGATCAGAAAATGAAAGATCACCTCAGCAGATATCAAAACCATACCCATATATACCATATAGGTCAGATGTACTTGCAACACCACTATAGTGAACTTAAAATACAGTCAACAATCCCCATAGCCCACTAACACCATAAAATCACCTTAAACTCTAGTTCCTCCCTCATCAGTTCTAGCAAGATAAACTTTTAAATGTGATGCAAATGTGCAAAGGGAAATGCACCAAACCTTCAAAAAATTGGGAACAGGAATATCGTATAATGAATAAGGTAAGTTCAAAACAATTATGAAGAAACTCAAGATGATTGACAACACATATTCTTCTTAGCAGGTATTTCTTGAGCAGGACCTGGAATTATAATTTTCTTGCCAGAAGGAGGTGCGGCATTACCGTTTTGATTTTCACCGGCAGCTAGGTTTTTCTTGTTGACAATGTTAAAAATTTCTGTCAACACAGTCATGAAAGCTGTTTCAACATTGGTTGCTTCCAGTGCCGAGGTCTCTAAGAAAAATAATCCTTCTTTTTCAGCAAATTCTTTTGCATCCTCAGTTGGCACTGCACGCTGGTTCTCAAGATCACTTTTGTTTCCAATTAGGATTATGACAATGTTCTTGTCAGCGTGGTTACGTAGTTCTTCAAGCCACCGAGGTATGTGATCAAAAGTCTGACGTTTGGTGATGTCATAAACTATCATTGCCCCTACAGCACCCCTATAGTAGGCACTTGTAACTGCTCTGTATCTGTACAATAAAACATAGATGAACATCTGGAAAATCAGCAATTAAGCATTTATGCACCAGCTAGTTGACTGTTCATGCCAAAATGTATAATTACTGTTGCATATGTGTACATAAGTCTCAATTCTAAATTCATCCAGGAATACAAACGCAGGATAAATAAGAAAAATGAATATTATCATGGCAGATGAGGACAACATCCATCCTTCTCTGCAGATCTGACCAGAATGAAAAGACAAGATTCATATATCATATGGCATATATCAAAACAACTAAAAAAGGTCTCAATGAAAATAGCCAAGTTCTCACACAAATAAAATACTGATGTTAAATTCTGAGTTAATGGCAGTTTATAATATTAGTAATTTGTATTTATACCCTCTTCAATGTGAACTCTTATTAGAAAAATTGCCTATCCACCATCTTCCATGGATAATTTACCAAATGATAACTAATGGTTGTGTTGAATATAAAGGTGCTAATTCTAAACTGAGACATCTACCCAATATGACATTGAGAAATAAATTACCCCAAACGCTCAGCACACTGGAAAATAGCTTCATGTGGTAAGTAAAACAGAACAGAATTTTATGTCTCTAATATTTTTTAGAATTATGATTCTCTTATTTAACAAATTGTGCTCACAGCCATGATTTTGCAACCTCTTCACCTAAAATAAATATAAAACAGTACAAAAAACAGACACAGCAATCCCTACTGACATATAGCTTGAGAATCGTGAGTAGAATAAGTTGCAGAATTCAGAAAGGAAGGACATTAGAACTTGAAAGTTACAAACTCCATAGGATATGAATGACGGTACTGGCTGTGCAATTGATGATAGCATGAAAGAGCACAGTGGTTAATATTCAACTTCAATGAGATAGATTCCTTGATATTTTTTAGTTCTACATACAGGGTATAATATATTGATTGATAAGGCTCACCCCCTATTACTGTCAATTGCTTTGAACAGATATTTATCGATACAAAAGTTGTAAAAGAGGATACCTAATACCTAACCACATTGTTGTCAATCAAATAAATGAAAAATATATATTTCTAGTACATAAATAAGGCTATCTTACCTCAATTGATCGGTGACATTACATGGCTAAGTGTCTCAGTCCACAAATAAGTCAATATGGACTTTGTGAATTATGTCACCTTGTTTTACAAGGTTTCAAATAGGCAATGGGTTAAAATATAACGGAAAAGTTCTCATACCATCCTATATCACACATTCAAATAAATCATCTTCAACAAACCCTAAACTCAATACAACGTGACGGAAAGGTTGTCACAATCAGTAACATCATCTCCCTCCATGTCCCACACATTTGACATTGGACTTCAGTTTGACAGGTCATCACTCGATTCACTCACTGCCCATAGCTAGTTATTATGATCAACAAATACAGGCGATCCGACAATAATAAGATAGTATAAACAATCTACAGAATTGAATTGAATGATAATACTGATTTCAGGTTTTGCACACGATGATCAGCAGATCACTTCAAAAAAGTAAACCAAATAATCAATTCGCAGCAAAAGAGCATTTCTAAATGGTTACTGGAAGTTTATGCTTGCATGAAGTGAACTCTGATCCGAAAACACAACGCAACAAACTCCTGAACAGAGAGATCCATAAGCATACGCGAAGACGATTTCAAACTTCGTAACCAAATAACTATAGCTAAAATCACATCGATCACGGGACAATGAATGGAATAAACGAAGGCAAAAGCGGGTCAAAGTAAAGTAGCATAAAAGAAAGTGAAATAAAATGGTGAAAGTAAAGAGATAAAAAGAGCACCGTTCTTGGCCAGCAGTGTCCCAGATCTGAGCCTTGACGCTCTTGTGGTCGATCACCAAAGTCCTAGTCTGAAATTCGACGCCAATTGTGGCCTTGGAGTCCAAGCTGAAGTCATTTCTAGCAAAACGAGCTAGCAACTGCGACTTCCCAACTGCCGAATCTCCAATCAGAACCACCTTGAACACGTAATCTATCTTCTGGCTAGCATCTCCATATCCTCCACCTCCAGCGCTCGCCATTTCCACCACTTCTCTCTCTCACTTCTTCTTCCCTGCTTCCTTTCTCTCACAGTGAGATCGGTGAATATATAATATGGGGTATTACCACACTGGATCTTTGCCTCTGCTATTCAACTTTTTGTTTCTGCTTCAATAAAAAACCAATCTATATCGTTAAAAGAAGCAACGAGAGTGAGATTGTGAAAGGTGCTTTGGTAATAAGTAATCTCTTGCTTTTCCCAGTACTTCTTATCTTAAATATTACTCCCTCGGGTGGTTAGAAATGATATAAGAAGTTTGGAATGGTAATTGGATCATTTAAAGATGGTTTTTTTTTTTAATTTACAGTATAAGCATATGATATAAATATATGAGAGGAGTTTTATCTTAATTAATGTGTATATACACTTTTGATGACCTTAAAAGGTGATCCCAAACAAACATATAAAGAAGGAGTTGATGTTAGTCTTAAATATAAACCATAGTTTTTTTATTTATTAATCACCCTTGTGTGTTTTGAACTTATATGGTTAATATAAATTTTTGTAGTTTTTTCTGATTTTTTTTTTTATAATCGCGGTTCACCAATTAAAAGGAAATGTTTTTTTTTATTTTGTTTTTCTTAATTTATTCTTATTGATGATCTATCAATAATAAATAAGGAGATGGAGGAATGAGATAATTAAAGAAAACATATCATATTAACTAACTCAATTAATTTCTTTAATTTAATTAAAATTAGGTAAATATATCTTATGAAGACAGTAATTTATTAAAATATTAAATATTAATTAATATCTGTTTTTCCGGCCAATGAATAATGGGGTTAAGCTTTGTTCAAAAGGAGAGATGTGTTTTTTGTTGTATAAAGAATATTTAAAACAAGGAGAGTTCTAGCAAAAAAAAAAAAAAAACAAGAAAAGAGAGAGGCCTCAATTATTGACACGTTGTGAGGGCCTATGTCAAAAAAGAGCCGGCTGCGTGCGTGTCGGGTGAGTTGTCTCATTGGTTTGTCGTGACGGCAATTTCTGATTTTGTCACCCTCCAAGAAAAAGATGTTTTTTTATACTTCGCGCCTGTTTGGATCCTCTTATTTTGAGCTTATCTTCTCCTTATAAATAAGAGGTAGACTAAACAATATTTTACAAAAGCTCTTATAATAAAAAGGGTTTTTTTTTACATGAAGAAAAAAGCTAAAAATAAAAAGTTCTCCTAGAGGAGCTTATTTTTTAAGAGAACCCTAGTCTCTACGTTGCAACCACCACCAGCCACCCCGGCCATTGCCGGCGACCACCTCTGACGACCTTTTCTTATATAAGAAAAAAAAACACTAAGGGGAGGCTGGCCACTCCACACCAGTCGCCACCGTCCCATTGCCAACGACCACCTCCGGCGACTTTTTTTTTTAAAAAAAAAAAAAACCTAAAATACCCCACCCCACCGCCCACCCTAGCCGCTACCAGCCGCCACCGCCGCCCCATCGTCGACGACCACCTCCGACGACATTTTTTTTAATAAAAAAAAACACTAAAGGGAGGCCAGCCACCCCATGCCGGCGGCCGCCACCAGTGACCTGAAGCCGTCGTTGCCGGCCCATCGTCGGCGACCACCTCAGGTGACTTTTTTTTAAAAATAATAAAACACTAAGGGGAGATTGACCACCACACATCGGTGACCTACCGCCACTTGCCCCACTACCGACGATCGGCTGCCACCACCCCACTGTCGGCGACTTTTTTTTAAAAAAAACTTAAAAAAAGTGCTTATGAGAAAAATTTTACCAAACAGCTTATTTTAAATTTCAGATTATAAGTAACTTTTAAGCTAAAAAGTTTATATTATCATCAAACAGCTTTTAGTTTTTTTTAAAAAACTCTTTCTTTTAGCTTTAGCTTAAAAGTAGCTTTTAGCTTAAAAATAAGAGGATCCAAATAGGCTCTTCAGATTCAGAGTTCAAGCTTATGATAATAATTGCTACTTTCAAAGCAAAAATAACTTCTATTGATCACAAAAAAAAAATAGAAAAAAGATTACAAAAAAAGAATTTTTAAAATACTGAAAGACAAAATGATATTTTGAATATTCATAATAGGAAAGAGATGTTACTAAATAATTTATCTTTTTGAAATTTAATAGGAATAACATAAATACTCTTATATATTAATTTTTTAAAAAAATATTACCCTATTGGCCGTGGCCAACAAAGCTGTGATGGCCAACTAGCCACAACCACTAGAGCTCCAACGGAAATAATTACTTGACGGTGGGATTGAATCCTACCACTTATTTGCCAAAAAGCATTGGTAGCCATTGGGGCATGCGCACCAATATTTTTTCATGTGTTATACAAACAAATAGATATAAGTTCAATTTTTGTTGATTCAAACACATTCACAAATTTTATTAATGAATTCATAATATTTTGCTTGGTTTAAAAAAATTTTGTTTACAAAGTGAAAAATTCACACTATTAAGTCAATTACAAGTTTTGACGAATGTGGTGAGAACTTAATGAAATATGGTGAATTCCTAAATAAAATTTGTGAATGACTTAATAGTGTAAATTTTTTACTTAATAAACAAAAGTTGTTAAAATCTAAAGAAAGTCATGAATTTCTGAGCAAAACTTATAAATGACTTGGTAATATGAATTTTTTACTTAATAAGCAAAAGTTACTATAACCTAATGAAATGTTTTAAATTCCTCAACAAAATTTGTAAATGACTTAATAGTGTAAATTTCTTACTTAATAAACAAAAGTTGTTAAAACCTAAAGAAAGTCATAAATTTCTTAGCAAAACTTATGAATGACTTGGTAATATGAATTTTTTACTTAATAAATGAAAGTTACTAAAACCTAATGAAATGTTATAAATTCCTTAACAAAACTTATGAATGACCTGATAGTGTACATTTTTTTACTTGATAAATAATAAAAGTATTTAAAACCTAATAAAATATTGTGAATTCCCTAACAAAACTTATAAATGAGTTTGAGTCAAACATAAAAGTTAACTTATATAAATTTGTTTGCATAATATATAATGAAAAGTACCAATGCTTTTTGGCTAACAAGTGGTGGGTGTTCAAATCCCACCCCGTCAATTTGCCAAATAATTATTCCAATGATACTAATATTGTTAACAATATATATATATATATATATATATATATATATATATATATATATATATATATATAAGTGCATTTGAATCATTTTCTTTAAATTAAAAAATGACAAATCAAGTACTAAACATCTTTCGGATATTATGAATATTTGAAACATCTCTTTTATCCTTTCCTATTTTTAAAGTTATTTTTACACGATTTTCCAGGGAAAAAAAAAACAATATTCAACCATTATTTTAATAACATACTTTTTTTTAGTGAACATGCATGAATAATTGAATATTATTTAGAGCCACTTTTTGACTTTGGTCTAGATAACAAATCAATGGGGATAAATCTTCTATCCTTGTCTCTCCTAATGTTCCATATAATGTTAAGAACGAGCCACCTTTGAAATTCAACATTGGATTTTCATAGTGTTTTGAAAAACATTTGCTCATTGTTTGATCCTAAAAAAGATAAAATATAGGCAAGTTGTAAATGCCATACATAGAATAACAACTTTTTGGAAATCCAAGGTTCTCTCTCAAACGTCAAGATTAACTCTCATAAAGCTCGTGTGCTTTAACTCCAATATTCGCTTGCTTTCTTGCAAAAAAACTTCCCAAAAGCATATAATTTTTTCTAGGGATTTGATTATCAGAAGCGTATAATTTACCTAAAAAGGATTCACTCTTCACTTCCAAGTAATGGTGGTGTTAGCATTAGGTCTACGCATCACATGAATCTATATCTTTATTAGCTAAGCAAATTTGAAGGATTTTGTAAATTGAACCTCATTGTCTTCTTGCTAACACTTTCAGAATCAAGCATCTAGATACATGTTTAGGTTGTAAATTGAAAAGGCCAAACAATGCTTCCTAGTTTTAGAAAGGTACATTGGAATCATCTGATCTCATTCTTAAACACCTTCATTGGTAGGTGGTTGGTTCCGTGGATTCTATTCTTATGAATCACAGCCTATGATAGCCTATGACTCATCAATCTATGGCCTTTAATATTCATATTTTGAAGGTTTCTGATGTTATTTTCAATAGTCTTAATTGTCAGCTTTTAGTCTATAGAGGTGGGTAAACACCTATTTCACTTTGTAATAGCAAGGATGACATTTATTGGGCAAGTGAAATATTTGGCAAATATAGCATTAAACAAGGCTATTCTCTTTCAATTCATAACACTATGGGTAGGATAACAAGTCCATGAAAGCTTGGGGAATTTATTTGAAAATTTAGGTTTCCCCATAAACATCTTTTTATTTATCTGGAAACTCATCTACCTATTGGAGAGGTTTAAATTTGAGGAAGCATCAACTCAAATGTTCAAGTTAACTGTGTTTTTTGGTTGTCATATTGAAGAAACTATTGAGCATCTCTTCTGCATTTGCTCGTAAATTCAAGCCATTGGGTTTGGTGCAACTTTACTATGCTCTACTAATATTCCTAATCACAACTTTTAGATATGGTTTTTTGAAACATTGCATAAACTATTTTTTCACAATAACTTAATGTTGAAAAGTATTGTCATCCTTCTAATCCTTGTTTAAGCAAAATATGGTTGTTTTCAATACCTCAAATATTTGTGTTTGGCCTAACTTTTCTTACAATTCTAAAGCTTGCTCTCCAACTACTCTCTTTACTTTACCCAGCCATGATTCACAACATCCTTAAGCAATCATCATGAGAAAGGTTAAGACTCGAAGGTATTCCACTTATATTGCTACAATTTAGCTAGGCTAGGATGAAGTCTGATCTCTGAAATGGGTAAAGTTGCAATTGACTAATCGTCATCTTTTTTGTGTATCTTGTCTGAGACTGATGTTACATTGAAAAATCCAATATGTTTCACCATTTGTTGCAAAACCACATTTATGTGGTTACATATAAGAGGAATTTGCTCAATGGTTTCCTTATCCATTCTAATTTCAATGGCACCCTAAGAAAAGGGTGTGAGCTTGTTGTTTAAATTTTTCTTAATTATCCTTTCTATAAATCTGGCGTCCTACTTAACTTCCTGTTTCCTAAACCCAATTATACAAATAAAAAAGTAACTCAGACAACCTGCCTAACTCAGTGGGTCTCTCAAGTTGATGCCAAGTCAAGCGAGTCAACTTGAATTTGACTAAGTTGACTCTCCTCCTGATCTAAACACTGTACTAAACTAGGTTGGGGTCCATTTTTCTGATCAGACCAGCCAGTCCGGTTTGGTTTTTTGTTCATTGATGTTGAGTGAGAGTCGCAACTTATACTACTAAGGTTGTGTTTGTTACATGGAAAGCAAGGCAGGGAAAGGGAAGATTAAGAGTTCATGAGGCAAAAACACGTTTGGCACCTAAAAACTTCCTGGAAACAAAATCCCACCAGCTGCAATGTTCCTTTAAACATGGGAAAATGAGTTCCCACCAAAAGTGGGGTCAACTCCAAAAACTTCCTGGGACAAAAAAACTATTGGACAAAAAAGCCCCTTATAAACACTCGATATCTAACAGAGCTGCAAGGAGCAGAAAGCATACATGAAAACAATCGAAGGATAGTTGAAGTATAGGGAAATTAAAGTTGGAATCGAGGTAATTGGTGATTGTTGGGTATGTTGTGGTCTGTGAGAGTCTGTTGTGGATGTTTTTTTCCTACTGAGATCTTTGTTCCAACTACGTGTGTGCACGCACACACATAATGCCAAGGGAAGCTAGTTTTGTGTATTATTTATTAATGTGTTAAGGTGCAAAAATACATATAAGTTTTTTCTCCATGAGCGCTCAGCACCACATGTTTTTTTTTGTACAAAAATACACACATGGTTAAGTTTTAGGAGCAAAAGTCACACGGGTCATTAGTTGACCAATGTTGACCGTTAACTTGGACAGAAATGAACAGTAACTTCGCTAAAATTACCATTTTGCCCTTATTTTTAAACTAAAATTACCATTTTGCCTCTAGTTTTAAATATATATTTTTTTTAAAATAAAACTAAAATAAACCCTTTTGGGCCACACCACCGCCGGCGACCGCCCTCCCCACCGCCGGCCGCCGACGGCCGCCTCCGATGACTTTTTTTTTATTTTTATTTTAAAAACAAGGTTTTAAATCTTTTTAAAAAAAACACTAAAATAAACCCTTCCCCACCGGTGGGCCCCACCACCGACCACACCACCGCTGGCGGCCACCTCCGGCGACTTTTTTTTTATTTTAAAAAGTAAGGTTTTAAATATTTTTTTAAAAAAAAAAAACTAAAATAAACCCTTCCCCATCGGTGAGCCCCACCACGCCACGGGCCAGTGGTGGGGCCCACCGGTGAGGAAGGGTTTATTTTAGTGTTTTTTTAAAAAAAATTTAAAACCTTAGTTTTTAAAATAAAAATTTAAAAAAAAAAAGTCGCCAGAAGTGGTCACTGGAGGTGGCCACCGGCGGTGGGGAGGGTGGCCGTCGGCGGTGGTATGGCGATGATGGGGCCCGGAAGGGTTTATTTTAGTTTTATTTTTTAAAAAAAATATTTAAAACTAGAGGCAAAATGGTAATTTCAGCTTTAAAATAAGGGCAAAATGGTAATTTCAGCGGAGTTACTGTTCATTTATGTCTAAGTTAACGATCAACGTTGGTCAACTAATGACCCGTGTGACTTTTGCTCCTAAAACGTAACCTCGTGTGTATTTTTGCACAAAAAAAAAAACATGTGATGCTGGACGTTCCTGAGGAAAAAATTATGTGTATTTTTACACCTTAACCCTTTATTAATTGAAAGTATGGCTTGTTAACCTGCTTTGTTTATAGTGTGGGTATTCTTAAGTTAACAATTGTAAAGCATAAAGGCAAATGAAAGATGTGATGACTTGCTTCTATTATATTCTGCAAGGTATCTATTTTTTAAAATATTGAAGCTGACCATAACCTTTAAAATATTTTATATATTCAAGTATTTATAGCCTAGTGCTATGCTTTTTAAAGATTAAAAGTGGGTTTTGTTTGAAAATAGTTAAAATGTAAATGATAAATTCTTAATTGTGGATTTAGTTAATTTTTTTGTTGTGGAAATTCTTGAATGAAAACTCACATGTAGAACTAATGAAAGAGAGCAGCATAATTGAAAGATACAATGAGTTTGATGGTTTTTGACTGATAGTGTCTCGTGTTTATTGTTTGGGAAGTGCTGTTATAATTTAATTGGTTGGGATATAAATGAGATATGTTTAAATGTATTAAGTAGTAGTTTGAAAAGAGGAGAGCTCTGATCGGACCATATAATTATAATGTTGACTAGGTGCTTAGTTTTGCTTCTACCAATAAGAAGGTTGATTGTGACTGTAATAGTTGTTGTGGGAAAAGGTAGATGAGGCACTTACCAGATAGGTCATTTATATAAGATTTTCATGTCAAGTGAGTGAATTTAAGGGCTATCATATAAAGTAGAGATACCACTTGCTTTAACCAAATTATGATGTATCAAGCAATATTTGATAAATTGTATCATATGTTAGACACAATTGGTGGATTGATACCAACTAAACATATGTTAGCAAATAAATTGTGTCATATGTTGACACAATTGGGGCATCATGTGAAGAATATAGTGATTCAGTTTGACCTTGGTAGGTTAGGTGAAACAATTAGTAGATACTTTAAACTAGTGTTGAATGCCACCATTAGATTGCAATTATTTCTTTTGGAAAAACTAGAGCCCATTATGGATGACTCAAATGCTCATTGTTGGAAGTGGTTCTAGGTATATAACTTTTGTAATTATGTCATCAATTTTAAGCACTAAGGATGAAAAAAATGGGCTTTTGAGCTAAATGGGGATTTTTTTTATTTTTGTTTTCAAGGCTTCTTTGGTGCATTAGATGGTATCCACATACGTGTTCAAGTCCTTATAGAACACAAGGAGCAGTATCAAAATAGAAAAAGGATAGGTAACAACCAATATGTTGGGCTTATCGAATGCTCAATTCATCTATGTGTTGCATGAATAAGAAGGGTTAATTGTGTATGGCAAGGTATTGAGAGTGCTATAAGAAGACGACATGGGCTAAGAGTATTACAAGGTAAGGATGTTATAGTTGTATTAATATTTGTATTTCTGTATTAAGTGTATAAGTGATTATCATATCTCATTTCATTGGTATAATTGGTTTGTCCAGGAAACTACTACTTGGTTGATGGGTACACAAATTTCCAAGGTTTTTTTACGCCTTATAGAGGATAAAGGTACCACCTTATTGAGTGGATAAAAGGACATTAACCCTATGCTCTCCATGAGTGCTTCAATATATGCCATTCATTAGCCCATAATGGTTTCAAAAAGGCAAAAGACATAGGAAATTAAGAGGGTGAAAAGAAATATGGTCCAAAGCTAGAGTTCGACTGCAACTGAGAAGGAAGGCAACAACGATGGTTCAAAAGAGGCATCCTTAGTAGTGAAGAATGACAAAGGCGAAAATGTGGTTCTTGATGAGGTGAGGGCAAAGTTATACAAGAAGTTGCAAATGAAACAGAGGGCTAATGTGATCTCATAAGCAAAGGCAAATTTCAACAAGTCTCCTCAAGAAGAATATGACATCACATTAGTTGTGAGGACAATTTGTAAATAAACATGGATTAAATTGGACAACTTTGACAACGATTTTAACTTTGGGTTAGATGAAATACTTAGGGCTTTTAGGGTAATTCTAGAGTTGTCATTGCCTTATTGTGAATTAGTTGTTAAGGTCTTTATTTAAATCTAAAAATGTCTAAAAAGGGCATTGTCATAACATGTGTTAGAGGCCAAATAATTGAAATTAATGAGGAAAATTTTTTAACATGGTTACATATTACCCAAAAATCCAATGACACAAATTTCTTTGCACAAGAAATGGACAACATGCTTCTTGAGTATGACACCTTTTGTGATTATGCTCTGTGTAGACCCAATTAGCTTGCTTGTAAGTATAGGGTGTGTACATTATTTATGCAGTAGGAGTTTCGTTAACAAAGGAAAGCACTGTACTACTCTGACCATTGAGGATATACGAATCCCAACATATATGATAAAGGAAAAGCCTTTTCATAGTGCCAAGAGGAGTATGAACACAATGTTGAAGGCAACAACTTTAGGAAAAAAGAACTTAGAACTTCCATATCCCTCCTTGTCTCATTATCTTAGAAAGGAACAAAGTTTGGTATTGGGAGGATGGGGAAGCACCAATATGAATTGAGGAATTTGAACCACCAAATGCAAATACCTATTGGAGGAAAAGAGCCTTCAAAAGCATGAAATGAGGCTAAAAAAGCTAGTGAGACGAAGCATCAGGCAAATGAAGGTGCTACTTGTTCCACTCCATAGCCATCAACTCATGTACAACCATATGCAGAAATGGCATAAACCTTTGCCAAGATTGTTGAGGAAAAACATAATTGATTTCAATCAAAGGTGGAGTCAAGGATTGATCATCTTAAACAATAAGTAGCTAAATTCGACAATATTGTTAAAGAGAAGTATGAGGTTATAGGTGGATATATTGGATAGATGGAGTCACGTATATTAGGGCTTGCACTTGACTGAAAATACCTTATAGATTTCACTCATTTTGTATTCTACTACATTCAAGGAATTTGCTTCCTTCAAGGCCTCACAACATGACTGCCACGAGCCTTCTACCTATAGCGGAAATGAATTTTAATCCCCTCAACATAAGAATGCCTCCTCTAACTATTATGAACCTACTGCAGAAGGTGGCAAGGGTGATGACACTCCTCACGTGTCACCACGGTCCTTCCAATAATCCCTCACTAATGATGTCCCTTATAAACACTATGTGCTTGAATCAAACACCCATTTTGAGACACAAAATTTTGGTCCAATTACCCCACTCTCAATTGTACCTCTCCCTCAACTTGTAAACTCTCCTCCTATGCCATATAGACCAATAGTTGAGCCTCAACCATAGAGATTTATACCAACTGCTCGTTTCAGCTTTGATGATGATGTTGAGAATATGCCCCATTTATTGAGGAATGACATTAGTTTGCATACCTTTTGTTGGTGTTACATCTGCACTACTCTTCCTCATGCTGTTAGATGTTATTATTGCAACTCAAATTAGGTTGTTTGGTTCGAATTTTAACTTTTGTTTCTTTTGCACTTAAATTGATGAAATTTGCTACTGTTATTATCTTCTGTTAACATATGTCATCTATGTTGTTCCATATTTTCAATTCTTCAGCACTCTGTGTATGTGTTGTAAGTATGGATTATTAATCACAATTTTTGAATTTTACCCTTTTTTTTGTAAATATTGCACATCTTACCCCTATACTTCACTTTTTCCTCTTTCATTATTTAACTTCACAAATAATATAATTATCGTGACTTTTCTTTATATTTTGCTCTTATAGGTTATGTTTGCAAATTATCCAAGCTTCTGCTCCATTTAACATGTAACTATATTAATATAGTTGCCTTAATTAGTTATTCATGCAAGCTAGGCATTTCATTATTCACCAATTCAACCTCACAAAAACCTCACTTTTCTTTCCTATCAATATCTCCATAAAACAAAGTTTCTAATTTAACACAAAATCGATCTTAACTTTTTACTGCTCCTTTCATTCATCTGCATTTGACACTGTTACAACCTTTTCCATATCCTTATAAGAAATTATAGCTACATACAATACAATCTCATTTTATACAAGTTAAGAAAAATATGATGTAATACCCTATATTATTATTATTATTTTTTAATAATAATAATATTGATATTAATATTAAAATTAAAATTAACAATATAGTAATAATAAAAAATTTAGAATTTAATAAATGATTTATTATTATTATTATTCTTTAATTAGCAATAGCTAAAGAGCCCAACTCATAGCTAAACCCTAAATTTTAATTATAAATTTAGGTCTACCCGCCTAACCCTTCTATCGCTCATTATTTCTCTTCTCTTTACTTATTTCTTTGTAAACTCTGTGGCAAACTGCTCTCCTAGGAGATTAGCAAAAATGGAGACTAGGTAATCCTAAAACCACTAATATAGTTTAGCGTGTATATCGTAGGACATAATCAATGATTGTGTAATATCATAATTGTATTGAAAACTGCGCCTCATCATAACTTTTTTTTTTTTCCGATTCACCAATTTATATCGGGGATCAAGTTTAGGGCAGTGAATCCAATGTTTTCATGTGACCCTCTTATTTGATTGAGTTTTAGAATTTAATCCTTTGAATATCTATTGAATTGTCAGTGTATATATCCTCTTTCTGCATAAGGAATATTTCTTTATTTTTACTCTTGCTTTTCACAAATGAGTTTTTATGCACATCCCTTCCGAATGAATAATTGTGATGTCATGCCAAACTTGAATCCGTGAGTCAAAGCCTTCCTAGTTCTTATACTATTTAATAATATATCAAGTCGATGATTTTAAATTGTTATTGAATGGTTCGAGTTTCACACCGATGGGAATATTGGTTTCCAAAACCCAAGAAGTGTGTATAGGTTCTCATGCTTTTGAATTGGTTATGGAGTTATGGAGACATGACAAACTTATAGGGACTTATAAGTATTTACCTTATAGTTTAGTTTGGGAAACGCCGCGATAAAATAGAAACAACATTTTAATGATTATATTTGGGAAAACTCACAAACTCTCATAAAGAGTTATAGCTCTTGGGTTTGTGAAATTAAGACCCACACTTTCTTTGTAGGAGTTAAGGATTTTTTTTATTATTATTATAAATATCTGATTACACATAATAAAAATAATTTGGGAATTTTATTATGAGTCTAAATTATTTAAAATAATTTAGCAGTGGGAGGATAGCTTTATGATAGTACCTCCCAAAGTGATGAACACACCCTTAGCTTTATGCCTCCGAAATATTATTTGATGTAAACTGATAGTATCCGTTCTTTCTAAAGTGGTGTCTGGCAGGATATCCAAGACACTAAGAGCAACTTTAGGAAGAGGTGTGCACACTAGGAAGAAAAATGATTTATGGCCAATTTGATGAGTTGTAATTAGCAAGTTTCCAGGTCACAAGGTAGACTGACAGGATATCCGGGTCTACCATGGTTCTCTTCCCACTAAGTAAATTTCATAAATAATAACAAAACTAACATCTCCTTTTTAATTATATATTTATATGATATTTTTATTACAAAATAATTTTATTTTATTTTATTTTGTTATCTTTGTTTATTTAAGATTACCAACTTTGCTAATGGTTGTTTTATGTGACTGTGATGATCCTTTGAGGGACCTGAATTTCAGTGAAATAAGTGCCAAGGGTTGGAGCTAGCAGTAAGAAGTGAAGAAAACATCCAATTAAATTTTATTTATTTCCTTTTTAATTTTTATATTCCGTGTAAAACATTTCTATTTAGGTTTAAATTTATATTAATGTAATAAGTAGCCTTTCGCTTGTCCCAGTACAAGTGCGGCGATAAAACTTCCCAAATTTGGTTGTTTTGAATTTCGATATTATTTATAAAAACTATCACTATTTTATGTCATTATAACTGCTAGAAATTTGAGGGTGTTGAGGACACTTGGAGCCCAAAGGTGGGTGGAGTGTTATGTCACACATCGATCGGGGAGGAGAACGAAAAACGCCTTATAAGGGTCTGGATACCTCCCCCTCTTGACGTGTTTTAAAGTCGTGAGGGGCGATAAGCCCCAAAGCAGACAATATCAAGAGTGAGGTGCTGAGATATTACAATTAGTATCAAAGCCAGGCTTGGGTGGATGTAGGTTGACGTGCCAGCTGAAAAGACTCAAAATTCGAGGCACAATTATTGATAAGAAGAGAAAACACATAGTCCACAGGTCATACAATATTGATTCCACAACACATGGTTTAAGTTTAATAGCAAATAAATAGTCATAACATTACAAAAATATGAGTGTCCTAAGATGGCAATATAGGATTCCATACAACACTGATACCAAAAGAGGCTTACAAATTTTCTCAACTCTTATGCCTCTGATTGCTTCCCTTGGCCTCTAATAAGATTAGATGTCTCACTTGAAAAATATTTATAATGACGGAGTGAAACATAAAGTCCCAATAACCAAAATTAATTTATCAAATATGCAAGAAGGATTGCAAATCAAAGAAACAAATTTAATAACATAATTATAATACTAACATTAATTAAATGAAACATGATAATTAACAATAACTAAAACCATCCCCGCTCATTCATCCTGCTTCTCCTTATATCTTATGGACGTGGTATAACCTATCAGTGCTAGTATACCTGGCCAAGGTTATCTAGACATTTCAAGAATATTGTCCCCTCCCATGCTACCACCGATATACTGTAACAGGGAGGTCTTTGCCCAAAACACTCTACTCAATTTCCGGGCTAAGAATGAGAGAGCCAATGGGCACAATTTCACCCTAAATCTCTTCCACACAACCCAACATATCCAATAACAAATAAACAACATATCCTTATAATTTTCCAAGATCATCGTACAATACATTATTCCATTTACAACATCTTCTAACAAACATCATAATTATCACAACAACCACTACTGCTTTACTAAAACGATTTCATATTCAGATACAGGCAAAATTTTCCAAAACACATACCAGGAAGACAGATAATAGTAAGGTTTAAAAAATACCTTACAGTCCAAAACAAACATATAAAATAAATTAACCTTACTCCAACTCCAAGCTAAATCTTGAGAAATAAGACACGAACGATCACCAATCAAAAGAAAATTCTACATCATCACAATAATAATTTAATATAACTTATATTATAAACATTCCAATATTAATTTATTATCATAAAAACTGAAAATAATATTTCAGTTCTTCAAACTTGAAAACTAAACCGATTAAAATTAGTTATTAATCATTCTATTCATATATATAGTCATCTATTTTCAAAAATCAAAACTTCTCCAAAATTGTAACTTCAAAATTTTCACTAACCAATATAATATTACCTTCATTGGAAAGAGAAAAATATATAGAATATCTTTCATGAAGAAACTATATTAAAAAGAAATTAATTTAACTACCTAAATAATCTTATAAAGTAAATAACATACCTTAAAATACTTCAACTTTCCTTCTTTTCTCTCCTCTTCTCTCCTCTCTACTCCCTCATGTTTTTCTTTCTTTTCTTTTCTTTCCTCTCAACTCACCCACGCATGCATATATATAGATAGGCAAGGGTGTATTTATTACATCCAAACTTGGTCAAAGGCGGTTGGAGATTTTAATTTTTTTTTTCTCACCTTCCCCCATAAGCCTCTTCAATCTCATTTTTCATTTTCTTTTTTTTTTCCTTCTCTTTCTTCTTCCATATGCCACATCCCTCTTTTTTCTCTCTCTCTCTCTTTTAATGGGAGAAATTGCCACAAAAGACCCAACTTTATTTTTATTTATTTATTTTTACTTTTTTTTTCAAAATTACAATAATTAAATATAATTATTTCATAATTACAATTAAATCCTAATAATAAAATTTAGGATGTTACACCAGTTGGGATGTTACATATGAACTTCACATTCTTTTTCTTCCTACACAAACTTAACACAAAAACTTTCTTCAACCTAGTCAATTCATCTGCCAAGTAAATTGTTTTCCTCATGTTATATCATGCTTTTCGCGTCTTAATAGACAATTTCAACAACACACTCTCTTATTCATTGTTCACACATGTTCACTCTTGCGTACCTTGAAAACAATCAGAACCAATACTAGCAATATTGACACACATCATATTTTTATTTCCCCTCTCTATTCCTCGAAACTTGCTTGTGCAAAAAATGTGTTGTTGCAGCTTTAATTTTTGCCATGTCTATCTTCCTTCTCACCTTTGGCCATTACCATCGAAGATCTAATCCATAGCTCCCCCAATTTACCTTCTTACCAAACACAATTGCCTTCAGGGGAACCTCTATTCCTCTTCAATACAAAAAATAAACAAAAATAAATCAGTCAAGCCTTTTTTAGTATTAGTTTACATCAAGGGTATTATGGGTATTTTACTAATGCTTCCCACTTAACCAAGTGCATTTTCTTCTTACCAAACATTTTATTTTCCCTCAATCTAAGTTACATTCTCATATCTGCCAAACAACTCACATTTTTAAGTTCTCTGTCAATCTTCCCTTCATTTCCATCCCCTTTCCTTTCCTTCCTTCCCTTCCTCATATGTTCCCTGTACCAAACGACCTCTAAGGGTGTGTTTGGTTGGAGGAGAGATAATAGTAGGGAAGGTAGTTGCTCCTCTCCCCTTATTTTAGAGCTAGGAATAAGGGTCAACCCACCCCTACAAGGCTGGCCTTTAAAGGGCTAGGGCTTAACAATGCCAGCCCTACAAGGACTAGGGCTAGGGTCGGCCCTACAAGGCTCAGAAATTACTATTCCAAATTTTAACTATTTTTCCTCTACTTTTTTTTTCCAAAGAAATATAATCAGTAAATTATAATAATTAAAGTTTTAATTTATCAAATAAATGTTGTGAACATTACTATCCAAACAACACAAATCATTTAACTAATAAATACATTAACTAATTTGTAATCAAAAGCAAATTATTGTCCATAAATAATTCACATAAAATATAATAAGCATACCACTAAGCAATATTAGTACAATGACCATCATTGTCATCTTTTTCGCCACTATCATCAATTTCAAAGATATTTGATTGTACTTCACTTTGAATAGTAGGCTCTGCTTTATGAATAAAATATCATGAATTTATTCTTCCGCATTATGAACACGTCCATGCAGGGCCGACCCTTTTAAACCCGAGACCCTACAGGGCCGGTCCTACAAGACTTATTTCATTTAACTCCTCTAGTTTTCAAGCATAACCCTTGAAGGGCCAGGGCCTAAATAGGTTAGCTAGACGAGCTCAGCCTGATTTCCCAGCTCTACCCCATTTAGTTTAAATTTTTGGAGGGGAAGGAATGGAGAGAGGACCCCAAATTTTTGGAAGAGAGCCAAATTTTTGGGCTATTTTACCCTTATAATTTATGTGATATTCCAATAATACACGTGATGAAAAATATTATAATAAATAAAAATGTTATTATTATTAAAACTATATTGCAACTATCTATAATTATGATCAATTTTTAATTTGGCGCTTATGTTTTTTTTTCCTGTTAATTAAATCTTTGACTTTGCTCTGTTAACACAATTAGCTATCGTATGGGGGCCAATAGTGCTGACTGACTAAAGTTTCCGAGGTTAATGATGCTAACAAAATAAAATTAGATGATTTAATCAAGAGGAAAAAACCTACCGGTACCAAAATAAAGATTGATAGAAAATATGATTTTTCAAATTAATTAATTATGAGTATAGAGATAAATATATATAATTGAGAAATTAATATAAAGATTTTTATGTTACTACTTCATAATTATTAATCTCAAAGTTTAGTCTCCTCCCCCTCCCATCTACTCCCTTCCCTTCCTCTCAAACTAAACACATCCTAATAAGATCTAATTTTCATTATTACTATTATTATTATTATTATTATTATTATTAGAAAAAAATTATTATAAGTAGTAGGGATATATGTGTGTGTAGTTTTCTATGGGCTTTAAGCCTCAGTTGCTGTTGGGCTTTAAGGCTCAAGAAGCAGTCCAACTTCAAATAATTAAAATTAATGAAGAAAAGGGTTTCCTTGTTCAGACATTCTGTTCATCTCTTCATCTTGGCCAGGGCTGAATATCGTCTTATCGTCTCCTGCCCTGGTAGTAAATTCGACATCTCGCAGAGAGATAATTCCAGAGTAATGGAGGAGGAAGAGCATGAGGTATACGGAGGCGACATCCCAGACGTGGGCGAGATGGAAGGAGATTTGGATTCGCACCCTGCCGATGTAGATATGTCTGCGGCCGACGAGGATGCCGTCAAGGTCTTGTTCTCTCTCTTTCACTTTATTTCCTGTTATCTGATCCAATCCTTGCATCCTAAATTTGCAGTTATCAGATAATGTTCGCTTTGGAATTGATAATTTAACGTTGATCGGACTTTGATTGTATTAAAATTTTTCTTCCCTCACTATCTGCAGGAGCTTGATGAGATGAAGAAGAGATTGAAGGAAATGGAAGAGGAAGCCGCAGCTCTTCGTGAAATGCAAGCCAAGGTTGAGAAGGAGATGGGTGCGGTTCAAGGTCTTCTTCCCTCTTTCCTTATCTCGATATTTAAAGCATAAGTCTTTAATCCAAAAAAAGCTTAAGTTTTGATTCCCTCTCTTGACGTTAAGACTCTAGTTACACTCTTTCCAAGATTTTTAGTTGAGGTGGCTGTAACAATTTTGACTGGAGCAAAATTAGTTGGTTCAAATGCAAAATTACATATTTCAGTCGTCTCTATTCTGATTCTATGGATATTTATAGTCTCTAACTCGTTGGCTTTTTCCTTGTGATGGCTTTGTCTTATTAATGTAGTAACCTTTTACACTTCTGCTCTGATTTGTGTTTTCTGAATTCGTCATTTAGATGATATCGAGTTATGCAGTGCTTGTACAGTTTTTTGTGTGCCTTTGTTCTCAAGGAGGGGTTATATTTTATGAATTAGTGCTTATAAGTTTTTTTTTTCCAACAGGGACCCTTTCATTTCTAAGAATCAAATTTATTTATTATGCCAATCGTTACACCCAATACTCTGGCTTTTATTGATAGTAAACCATCATGCTGCCTGTACATATATGAATGTTCACTTTTTTGACTTCTTGAATCTTTGATGTAGATCCTGCGAGTGCAGCTGCTTCTCAGGCAAGCAAAGAGGAGGCAGATTCTCGATCTGCTTTTGTTGGCAATGTATGAATGACCCTGCCTTGCTTCATTGACAGTTTTCCAGTTTAGACTCTGCTTCCCCTCTCATTGCCATGATATAAAACAATAAAAATATATGTGGCAATTTTTTCATATGGGTTTGTGTGAATGATTTGTTTTTTCCCCATCCATATATCATACTTACTTAGTCATGCATTATTGCATTCTATATAATTATCCTTGCAATCTTGGTGAAGTCTCCATTCAAGAGTGAAATTCCTGAAAATGAAGTTTTCATAGTTAGCGTCATGATAACCTAGTTTATATTTTGATTGAATTTCTCCTACTGTTTGAGGTAACAATTGTTTTCTACCACTGGAGAGATGGAGTGTTTACGTTAAACAGTAAATATTGTTAGGTAGCTTCAGGTTAGGCTCCAAATCTGCTAGATAGGGCTTAGTTGCATTAAGACCATCTGAATGCCCTAGTACAATGAACTAGATTTGTTAGATTTATATGCTGTTTTTATTATGCTCGGTAACTACTAGTATGTACAAAAGCCTTTTATTTATCCTTTTTTTTGTGCGGTGGGGCCATCTAAGTGAGATTACTATTTTGTTGGTACTTTGTGACCCTTTTATTTTAATATTTTGCACTCAATTATCATTAAGATAGGCTTTTAATAATGAGGCTTCCTGCTCAATGTCAATACTCTTTGAATAGATGAGTCTCAAGCAAAAATTCTATGGGGTTAAATTTTCATTTTTTATTTTGTTATTTAAAAGGTTATATGTTTATCTTTTGGAGTGAATACTGTTCATATCTGGGGATGGTGCTTGACTTTATGCCTCACTATGATCGCAGGGTCATTCTTACCACTCAACTTATACCTATAGTTTAGCACTGGGATGCTATTCATTGTATTTTGTAAATGGGGCCAAATTAAATGTGATGTTTCCTTAGGCTTGTACTAGAGGGAAAGAAAATTCATATGTGCTTTAGGAATTAAATAAGATATCAAGAGGAGATAAAAATGTCTGAAGAAAATGAGCAGTACAAGATTGAAAGTTCAGGAAAAGGAGAAGAAATGAGAAAACAATTTACTGAAGTGAAAAAATTGAGAAAAGGAAAAATGCAACGAAGTTGAGAAAAAAAGAAAAGGAAGAAAAGACAAGAAAAGAAAAATAAGAAAGTAATGTGAAAATTGTGAGGTACTGTATGATGTTTGTACTGAAGCGTGTAGTACCATTAAAAGTATGCTCGTGTCAATAAACCTATGAAAGCATCTCAAGTGGATGGCTGAAACTGGAATTGCTGGAGGTAGAATGTGCTAAAGATGCATCAAAGAAGACAGCACATGGTTCATCGGAAGAGTATTCTGCAACTGCTGGGGATGCAATCTCTAGTCATAGAGCCCTGCTGCTGACTGCAAAGGTTCATGGTACCTTTGTTGTGTGCCATTTAGCTGACATGCCAAGGGTATGCAGTCACTGCTTCCCTGTGGCCTTTATCTCAGTCGTTTCGCCTGTGTATAAGATTATCTGATATTTTTTAAATGAGGCATTTTGTTCCTCATTTTGTGTTATTGTTCCCAGCATTCAGTTCTTACTATCCTTTGGTTTACTTTCTTTCCCTTTTCCCTTTTATTAACACTTTTATTCTTTAGTCTTATAAAACTGTCATTGGACCAATTTTACAAGATCTTCAATCATCAATAGTTCATATCTAAGCTTGCACCTTTTCTCTTAATAAATACCAATCAAGCATTTGTTTTTTAATATCCATGCTCTGTGGAAGTTTAAAACAGAGCTCCCTTTGCAGTTGTGGTAGTTCATAGGCTAGTAAAATGTGTTGCTGTTGTAAATTTTCTATTGGAAAAGATCAATATAACGCACAAAATGGTTTCTCTGAAGTTTGACAAGAAGCAAAATGTTGGTACAATTACTATATCTTGAAGAGTTATAGTAAGTGAGTGTTGTTAATGGGCTACAAGCTTGGTTTGTTCATGTATTTGGAATATAGCTGTCTAGTCGGTTAATTGGGATGTCTGGTTAGTGACTGAAATTATTCCTGTGATATTATTGAAGAATATGAAAAATGTGAGCATTTGTTGCTTGAAAATAAATACCAATATGCCATGCAATTGTTTAACTTACGGTTAAGTGAAATGAGAAGTCGATGTGGGACTTTATATATATTATTGAGTATCTTTTGCAATTTTCTCAACAAATACTGCTTTAGTGCATAAGTAATTATAAGCTTCCTATACAACTGTTCATGACCTGCATTTAGACTTGTAACTGAAGGAGTGGTATGATAAGATGGTTTTTACAGGAACAGGAATTGAACACCTTTGAAGTTCTGTAGTCTAATATCTATTTTGATCATTATATAGGTATTGAGTCTTCCAAAAAAATTCGGGTTTTGCAGGTTGATTATGCATGCACGCCTGAAGAAGTGCAGCAACACTTCCAATCATGTGGGACAGTGAATAGGGTGACTATCCTTACAGACAAGTTTGGTCATCCAAAAGGTTTTGCTTACGTGGAATTCCTTGAACCTGAAGCTGTTCAAGAGGCTGTTGCCTTGAATGAATCTGAACTGCATGGTCGTCAGTTGAAGGCATGCCCTCTCAACTCTACTTTGAATTTTCCATAATACCTTTCCACTTAACAAGGTAGCTATAAGCCAATAACCAAAGTAAATGTGCATATATTTTCAGGTTATGCCAAAGAGGACCAATGTCCCTGGAATGAAACAGTATCGCCCCAGGCGTTTCAATCCTTATATGGGGTATCGCTTCAGGAGGCCATTCCCTCCTCCTTACTTTTACTCGCCGTATGGGTATGGGTATGTTGGTTACTCACACCTGTATTTAAACTAAAATCAATTATTAGACTATCAACCAACAATCTCTAATGTGCACTTATGCCAAGTTGTGTTTACTGATCTTTTTGGCTTTCTTTTGTCTATTGCAGGAAGGTTCCCAGGTTCAGAAGGCCAAGTCGGTACATGCCATATTATTAGAAGACAGTATGCAATGGGTCCTAAAGATGTGATGATGATGATGATGATTGCATCCGAGAACATTTTTTCTTTTTTCTTTCTCTTTTCTATTACTTTTCGGATTTGGTCTAACCTTAAGTGCTTAGTGATGCTATTCACTTCATCTGCATCTGTATGTGATGGGACTGGAGATTTTCTTTTTAGTTGTGACTGGGCTAGTTACTGTTGTTGTAAGTTAAATACTAAGAACTTGATGCAAAATGCTCAGGCTCTCAAGATTCCATTGAATAATCATATCCGCCATTTTATGGACTCGACGGAGCTCAGAATTTGGAAGCAATATTGACCAGAGCAAAGAAGTGTTTATCACTCGCTAGATGTTAAAATTGTTGCCAGAAGCAGAATGTGATGGTCAATAAAATGATCGTGAGTTTCTTAGGGCCTACTTGATTGTGTTTTGTATTTATGTTTTAATAGGGGTGAAGGTGCGTCTAGCACAATGAACTATTGTCTCAGGAGCGTCTAGCACAATAAACTATCAAGTAGGAGCGTCCAGCACAATGCCGTTAGTTTCAAGCTAACGTCGTTTTCCCAGCAAAAATTACAGAATAACACCCATATATTTGTGAAACTATACTTAAGCCACAAAAACATTTCAAAATTTTTATTTTAAAATTTTGTAGTTGTGGGCTGTAAGATAATTTTTTAAAATTTTGGGTTCTTTTCTGTAATTTTTGCGGGACCTAAATCCGCCCTTGGTTACAGGCTTTTTTTTAGACCTTAGCCTGACCTGACCTGACCTATGGCCTATTAAGGAGGCCTGTAATTTTAAAAATTTTGTAACAGCCTAATAAACCACAAGTCTCACCTCAAAACAAGCCTACTTCAAACAGGTCGAAAACATAATTACTTTAAACAGGCAAAAAATAAATACCTACTTTAAATAGACTATTAGATGTAGGTCTGTTTTCGACCTATATAAAGTTGGTCTATTTTCACCATATTTGAAGTAGGCTTGTTTTGAGATGAGATCTGTGGTTTTTTAGGCTACTAACAAAATTTTTAAATTTACAGGCCTCTTTAATAGGCCACAGGCCAAGTTAAAGGAGAAAAAAAATTCCTGTAACCAGGGGCGGATTTTTTTTGGGTGGGGTATGGATGGCCCTGCAAAAATTCTAGAAAATAACCCAAATTTTTAAAAAATTATGTTTTAACCCCAAAATTTTTTTATAATTTTCACTTTAGTCCCTCCACGGTGGAGGGACTAAAATAAAATTTTTGAAATGTTTTTGTGGCTTAAGTATAGTTTCTGAAAGATATGGATACTACTCTTTAATTTTTACTAAACCTTCAGAGAAAACGGACGTCAGGTTGAAATTAACGGCATTGTGTTGGGCGCTCCTTTTTAAAAGGTTATTGTGCTAGACACTCCTTTTTAAATGATTATTGTACTGGACGGTCCACTTGATAGTTTATTGTTATGGAAGCTCCTGAGATCATAGTTCATTGTGTTGGACGCACCTTAACCCTTTTAATAGTTGAAAGCTAGAAAAAAAAATCCATTTGGATGGTTGATTGAAAAATATGTTTTTGAAGTGATATGACGGCTGTCGTTGCCACATTACAACAGTAGTGCTAGTTGATGGTGTTATAGTGAATAGGAGGTGGTTTTAAAAAAATAAAAAATAGAAAAACAAAAATAAGAAAACTTTCAAAAGCTGTTTTGATTTTTTTTTAAATAAAATTAACTACTTTTTTTTTAAGAGGAAAAAAACTCATTGAAAACAGTTTTTTAAACATGTTTTATTGTTTTTAAAAAAAAAAACACAAGAAAAACTGTTTAAAACACTCACACAAGCGCTTAGTCTCCTGGTAAAAAGATGGAAGAATGGTGGGAGATGAGGAATTGAAGAGAAATTTTAAAAATAATTTTAAGTGACATGAATTAACACGTAAACTTTAGTGGCCTTATATGATACTCCTTCTAAGTTTTAATATGAGACATGTTTATTTGATTTGATTTGATTAAAAAATTATTTAAGTAAATTAATATCATTTGTATTTTATAATATACCTGTCATCTCTTTTTAATTCTTTCATTGTCTCTCCTTCTTAATTATTGCTTAGGAACGTCAATAGAAATAAGTTAGGGAAAAAATTGAAAAATATAAAAATTATATTTTATGTTTAGAATTAAACCTAATTCCCAAAATTTATCTTATATCAATATCAAGAGGGAGTATGTTTTCTATCGAAGAGTGTAAAGATGGCATGACGAGGTGCGCTCATACATACTTGTCACGAATAGACTATTCATTCTTCTTGGCCAAAAAAAATTATAATTATTTAGGGAGAATTATGAGTCATAAATCAAGGGGTTTAATTCCTAAAGAAAAGTTAAAGAAGTGAGTATCATAAACCTGATATCATTTTTGGCACCACAATTTGGCATTGCATACCTTCTGAATTGTTATTGGACTTATACGTAATTAAGTCACTTTCTTGGGTCTTTTGGTAATTTCCCCTAATATTTATTTCTTAATTTAATTTCAATATAAAATATAAAGTGTTTATCATGTTATCCTACGAATTGTTCAAACCATTGAACAAGAGTAACTAAACAGAAAACTATTTTTTCGGATCTTAAACATAATGGATAGATAATTAATTTATATATGTTGAAAAAAAATTAGTTAAGTTAGAATTTTATGCAATAACTCACCCAATCCAATATTAGAGAAAGTCTTGAGCAGTGGGAATCAGGGCCCAAGGGCCCGTCTTTTTAGACTCAGGGTAAGAAAAACATTTGCTTTTCAAAGCCAAACCCGAGAGCATCAGAGCTGAAAATTAGTATTCTAAATTTTAACTATTTTTCTTCCGTTGGCTTTTTTTTTAAAGAAATATACTTCTTCTTATCTTAATTATAGGACAACATTTGAGAGTTAAGCTTGGTCCTAATTATAGGACAAAGTTCTAATTTTTGTCAATTTATTCCCAAAATACCCTTATTAATACTTTCTTAATAATATGTAAACACAAAGATAATTTAATAATACTTGCGACTTATTAATGCTATATACACTTCAATTATATGTTTCATCAATTAATTTAATAACATGCTTTTAGTCTATCAAGTGAGAGATTCTACTTTATTTTTTTATTTTTAAATAAAATAATTCTAAGATTTCTTTAAAAATATTTTCCTGTAACTATCTAACCAAAGTGAATGATTTTTTCCCAAAAAAATAACCTCATAAAATATTAATTTCATTTTATTTTCATCATGGCTAAAAAAAAAATAACCTTGCATTTGTATTATGCCCAAAGGACATAATTGTTTGCTTTGCTTCTTATGTCCTAAGAGTCAATCCGGCAAATAATGAAGAGCAAGATTACAAACATCAAAACCAGGAGCCCACTTGTCAAAGTCATATAATTTCTCTGGGCCTATGTACCGGACCTTTTTTTGTTGCAGGGGCTGATCCAACAATATGATGCTATTTTAAATTTTAATAAAGGTATTTTAAAGAAATTAATAGAATAAACTAATTTAACTCTCATCCTTAATCTCTCCAAAATCTGGTAAATTTGTCTTATAATTAAGACCAGAGGGAGTAATTAGTAAATTACAATAAGTTATAAATTTTCAAATAAATGTTGTCAATATTAATATCCAAACACGCATCATGCTACAAACAAATATAGTCACTAATCCATAATCTAAAGTAAACTATTGTTCACAAATAACTCACATAAAACATAAAAAACTTACCATTAAGCAATATAAGTACGATGACTATCATTGTCATCTTCTTCACCACTATCATCAATTTTAAAAACATTTGATCGTACTTCACTTTTGAGTAATAGGCTCTACTTCATAGGTAAAGTTATCAACAATTTCTTTTCTCGCATCATGATAACCTTTATATGCAACAAATAATAAAATAAATCATAAAATCAAAGTATAGTTATTATGTATTTGTACTTAAATAGATAAATGACTCTATAACAAATACAAAATATATATAAATTAGTAAATTATAATGGAGGAAAAATGGTGATTAAATTTTTAGAGTTTCTTCACCCCTAAACACTCTCAATCTCAATCAAGTTAATGAAAAATGAAAAACAATTAAAGGGCCTAACGATCCAGCCCTTTTAAGCATACGACCCTTCAAGGCCGACCCTACAAAGTCAACTTCATTTAGCATTTTAAATTTACAAGCTCAACCCTTGAAAGGTTAATGCTCAAACAGATTGACCCAAAGGGCTTGACCCGATTTCCCTAGTCTAGTCTTGAGGGAGGTATTTAATGTCATTGGGTTATAGTTAGTTAAATTAATTATTAATAATACATAAGTATTGATTTTCTTAAAATATCATATTTAATTATTATTTCTATAGATGAAAGCTCTCTTTAATACATACCATCAATAAAGATAGCTTGAAAAAGAAAATTATAAAATTGTGAGATAAAGTAAATTGAAATGTTATATTTAAGATTAAAGTAAACAAGCAAGCAGTGACTCATTCCGCGCGATGCGCGGTTGCAACAGTTTCACAACATAAAAGGACAACTTTACCTTGCACTCATCCAAAATTAGTAAGAGATTGAATAAAACATAAAGAAATATAAAGAACATAATTGGATGTTAAATCAACCAACAAAAAATTGTCACTACCCAAAAGCACAATTTGAGTCACAACTACATCGATAGTTATACTCTTATATGTTTAGCAACTTCTGCCTCAAAAAAAAAAAAACAATTACATCGAAATGCTATACATCATACTACATAAATATTCCTATATGTAACATGAACCGACAATATCTCATATATGTTGCTAAACATTTCTAATGATCTTATAAATTGGTACTTTCTTAACACCCCCGATGCATTCAGAAGCATAACCTCCCTCAAAAAGCATTCAACCACGTACTCCCCCTGTGTGTTGTGTTGAATGACTTTAAATATGCAGCATCAGGCTTTCAAATCATATTTTTCTATGGCTTCATAAAACAAAGCTATACTTTTTAGTACTTCGTGACCTAATATAATCTGATATATCATTGGTTATGCATAAAAAAATCATGACTTAACTCATCATTGTGCTAAAGTTGATACACATTATTGGCCTTTAATTGAAAATAATGTCTATTAATGTAAGCAGTGGTGTCATGTGAACTTACATTAATATATTTTATCAATCAAATAGTCTATTTTTACATAAAACAATCCAACTAAAATTCCTTCAAATATCTCAAGCATTGAACCCCCCCCCCCCCCCCCCCCCCAAAAAGACGCATGTTTTGCGAAAGGCATCTACACGCTGTTCTACAATCACTTAACAAAAACAGCCCATAATCCAAACATTTAATGCATGAAATCTTCAATTGTCTCTTGCTTCTACATATCTACCTACTGCTCTATTAATTCCTCTGTTTTTTTTTAATCAAATCCTCCGTAAGCAATACAATCTGAGAACACAAAATCCTCTTGCTTCTGTGTAATATGAGAAATAAAAACGATGTGAAAAGCACCATCATATGATTCCAAAATAATAGATATAAACCAAAATAATCCCGCATTTAGGATGCTTAGAAAAATAGTAGATTGGTTTTTTTATTTAAATCATATCATGCTTTTAAGCAATATTTGAAAAGGAAATATTATAGCATGGTTTCAAAAACTTGCACTTTCTTATTGATACTTTGATCATCTATGATTATATGGAAGAGGTTTTCTTATTCTTAATTAAGCCACTCTACAATATTCAACTGAGCTTGATTCATATGTTGCTATAAATAAGTGATGCCAATGACATTGTATCAGTCAATGATTTTGCATAGGACATTTCACATGCCCCCAATTCTATATGGTAAAGAAATTCAATTGTTGGAAAATGATGATTTGATGAATGTGTTGGTCAATATATGACATGACCTTGTTATTATTGTATAAGAAAAATATAGTAACTGTCATTCTAAAATGTTGTTACTTAAGTTCTATAACATAAATATTGAAACTTACAAGTACAACATTATGTCTATCAACATGACCAAGTGAAATCTTACATACAACAGTGTCTTGATAACAAAAATATAATGGCAGGAAGTAGATTTCCCCTAGATCCTAAATGCGGAGGCCTAACGCTGAGGCAGAAGAATTAAAACTCTGAGGCTTAACGCTTTCCAAATGAAAGAATGGATGAGACGTGAGGAGCTTTATGCTTGATGAGAACAAATTTCTACCTTCTGGCAATAACATTTTTATTACATACTGCTAATAAGATTTGGATGGAACAAAAAGTCAATTATGTTGATTGTTGGAGGTCCTTGTTTGAAAACTGAAAACATCAATTTCATCTTCTTGCTGTCTTTTTTTTTTTTTAAAAAAATATATATTAACAGATAATTGCTTGAACTTTAAAGTCAACACTATTTTAACAGAATAAAAAAATTATAAGTACATAACTTTTCAGTTTAAAAATATATATATAACAGAGTATAAAACTTATATAAAGTGTATGGGGGTAGTCAAGTCGCTAGTCTCTAACTCTAAAATACATCCTGATCTGGCAACTCAACTACACAAATAATAAGTGAAGAAAGTCATGCTAATTAAAAAATAAAGTCGTGTTAGTTCATGAGACCTAAACAAAAAATATTTACATAATCAAAGTATATTAAATTTTCACCTGTACAGAGTGGATCGGCTAAAATTACGTCTAAGGAACTTGGCAATATGCTCCAGTGCCTGACATAATAAGGGGATCAAAACAACTACAACAAAAATTTGAAAAGGTCAAGACAACAAAGTGAGATGAAAAATGAAAGTATTGATGACAATAAAAAAAAAAAAAAAAAAAAATATGCCATTTAACAAACAAACAAACAAAAATCCAAAAAACAATGGCTACTCACATCTAAGGCAGAGATGTGAAGTAACAAATGAAATAGAGTATATAAAGTATATAAAATCCTTTGTTCCAACGATTGACGACTGGAAGTATATTTGCAAGGCTTGCAAATTCCATGCTCTAGGTTTCTGCAATGGCACAAAAATTAGTTAAAACAGTCAGACATGTAAACATTAATGAAATAATATGACTATAGATCAGAAAAGAGAACTTACCCCATACTGCAAGTACAAGGGGAATAGAGAAGAGCATACAGTGCCAAAAAAGAAAGTCGATAAGCTCTTTGTGAAATACTCCTAGGTACCAGTGGAATGACAACAATCATAGCAATGAAGAACACCTAAGTGAAGAGATTACGGAAAGGCGTCAAGGTTGACAATCCAGATGAGTAAACAAATTGGCAGCAAGAATAAAAACTTTTTTTTTTCTTTTGTTGGTGACAAAAGTTTGCCTTAATTTAGAAACATAACTACTGTCCTTCTTCAGACAGGCATGTAAATTACCTTCAGAACAGCTGCAACAGTCCCTGGAAGTTTAGAGCCATCAAGGATTTGGAAGACAGCATAATGTCTGTGAGGATCAAATGGTTCATTTGTAGGATCAAACTTTTCTACACCGAACTTTTTCAGCACCAGGGAAAAGAATCAATTGTCAACATCAAAAAGTAAGCACAAGAAGAACTTCTACTGCAAAGCACAATATTTCAAACTCTCTTTGATGCAAAACACAAGTTGCAAAAGCTATCTTAATAAGCTTATCATTAAAATTGGAATTTAAAACGATTTCTTAAAGAAGAATACTTTAAAACATAAATTATTTAAAAACACGGACACTGTATTTGGTTTGATTTTTTGCAACTAACAGCCACAGAACCACTACATAAAGAGAACTTCCTACCACAGCTAGCCTATCGAGATATCATGCAAAGAACACTGAAAATATCATGCTAAAAGTTTTGAAGTGAAGCTGCATTTATATTTGTGGTTCTCAACCCATGATTTAAACCGCTTATGAAGCAGAGGTATGTTCCTTCATTGGTTGTATGTAGTTATTTTTTGTTGTCCATCCAATAGGCTTCACAATTTTTTCATCCTCTTTGATAAAGTTTATTCGTTCATTCACCAGATCCCCTAGCCAAAGGGAACAGACTCAATGTGAAAATATGGAGCAATACGGTTTAAGGTTAGTACCTGCATCAAATGGGTTGCAGTGGACACCACTGGATCCAGTTGAAGGAGATGTCATTGTTCCCAAGCCAGCAGTAGAATATGAAGGGAAGAAATCCTGGCATCAACAAACTATCACAATAAGAACTGCTAAACACAGAATATTCACGTTCAGATTTACATAAAAGCATTATATTAGTAGCCAATTCCTATTGTAGGAATAAAACAGGTCAAACTTCTTGAATTGAAAACTGCAAGCCTATCCTGCCTTGTGAATTGTGAATTACAAAGGAAAAGTTACAGTTTCAAATAATCATTTGTCACACAGCTGAATTTCTTAGCTATATATACTCAAGTTATGCAAAGAAGCTCAAGTAATACCATAGGAGAAAGAGAGATAGCTCAAGTTCCACAAACCAAAGCAATTTATATATACTCAATTTATAAGATGGCAAACAGCACTGTGCCAAAGTTACATCTGCATTATCAGATATTTGGTTTCTTCCATGCTGTTGTTATCGAACCTCTCCTTTCTTCTATTGCCTTGAAGAATCACTTCTCAATTTGAGAAAAGAAAATTCCCCAAAATAAAAATGACAAAATGCTAATGGTTTTTTAAACAAATGGTGATTTGCAAATACACAAAGAGCTACCTTTCTCTGGTATTCTATCTCCTTTACTGCTTCCTCAAGTTCTCTGATGGACTTGAATATGGGAGACAAATTACGTTCTACTAAGTTTTATCGCAAACAAAAACTATCCCCTTGGTCATTGCTTAAGCCAATTCTTGTTTTTCATTTTTCTTGACTGCCCAAAAGGATATAAAGAACTCAAATCGTAGAAAGAAGTTACGTAACATTCATGTCTCAGATTTCCATTTAGTGCTTCGTCTTCTTATCCTCTATTCCTCTCTGCTTCGATTCCTCTGGAAATCCAAGAGCGTTTGAGTTTAGGCTTTATTTAACAAAAGTCGAGTCAAGTAAAGTAGAAATTGAGATATGAATTGAAGACACAGACCTAGCAGGACAATCAAAATTGAATGTGAGCAACTACTGCCCAGTTTGAACATTACATAGCTTTGCCGTCTGATCCGCACTTCCCCTTATAAGCTGCATTGAGTCTCCTGCATAGTGAAAGACATTGTTAACAAAATCAACTTATTACCTGCAAAAAGATTTCATCAATAGCATGGATTCTAGCATCCAGAAAAGGATGCAAGTTGAATCATAAACTCAAAAGGGGGAAAAAATTGCTTAACCATACCGACATGCACATGCTTTGCAAGGGCTGTATACTGGAGGCAACAATATGTGCAACCTATGGATCACAGAGTCAGAAGAAAAACATGTATCAGGGTCTAAATTATATCTTTAAAATCAAACTCCCATCCCCCAAGGTTTCTCTTCATTCTTTTTTGATGGAGGGAAGAATCAAAAGAAGACAGAAACACAACTGAATGACAGAAAAGGAGGAAGTAATACATTTGCAAACCCTCGTCTCACTCAAACCATCTTCTGTAACGCTTTCCGAATCATCTGCCTTTCTCACTCAAATGAAGATGCAGTTGCCACATTAAGATCCTCAGAAGGTAAACCATTTGCGCCATCGTCGCCAATAGTCTCAAATGATGATGGCAACAATGAGCAGCGCCAAGGGACGAGGCAGAGACGACGGGGAAGTCTGGAAGAAGAGAAAGCTGATTTGATTCTATTATACAGACATTTCAAATTTCGAAATTTGAAATTTAAAACTTCATCAGGCACAGAACCCGAAAAAAGCCAATATCTTGCAAAGTTAGCCGGCACTATTCAGATGGACAGTGAAATTTGAGAGGATGAACAGTAGTCGGCTTGGATGCACTGTACATGTTGCTATTCCTATTAAGTATATATTGATATTGATTACATTTATAGCTTGTTTGGTTTGATTCCATAGAAAATGATTATATGTAATCCTGATGCAATAAACTGACCACAACATTTTGGTTGGTTGGGACTTATGATTAAGGATGTAGATAGTCCTGTAATCAAGTGAAAAAAATATTATTGCCATTATAACTTTTTAACTTGAACAAAGTACCCACCTATAAATGCTGATAAATATTAAATAATTACTACCACTAAATATTAGCAAAACTAATTAATAATATAAAATTTTAAAAAAATATCCTCCCACTAAAAAATCTTTAAAAAATTATATTCCACCATTAAAAATATTATAATATCCCCTTAAATAATATTCCTACCATTAAATATTAAAAAAATTAACATAAATCTAATATGTGCACTGCATAATATTTATATCAATATATATTTTAAAAAAAAATACTATGAACCCAACATGTTCATTGCACAAATTGAAAAAATATCATCAACCTAATGTGTACATTATACATATATGTGTGGATAGGGGTAACTTAGTCTCCTACAATATTATTCATATATATTCTCTTATTCGATGTAATCCAACCAAACGTTTTTATACATAAGTATCATTTTTCCTTATGACAAATCAAATGATTTTACATAATCATCATTTCATTGCATTACATTACCTCTTATTCCGTGAATCAAATGGGCACTTAGAATTGGAAGGAATAATAAGTTTTCCTTGTTGTTACTTATTGGTAATTCATTTGCAACCGATATTATTTTTTCAGAATAAAAAGATTAAAAAATTAACATATCATATTTCTCAATAGAAAAATACTTAGGTCAAGTTTCTTATATTAATTTCATCAAGTTTTCCAACCACATGTATCCTATTTTTAAATTGTTATCATTTAACTACAAACCCAAATGGAAAAAAATAAATTATGAAGCTTGATTATGTGTGATTGAAGAACTTAACATAATGGATGTAAAGAATTTGATGTGGGTATGGTCCTTTACAATTCATAGCACATCATAGTAATTTTTTTATATTTCATTTTGCCTTGGTTTAGTTGAGCTTTAAAAAGCAACTTTACATTTTACGAAACATAACTTTTATTACATATTTATTTGATAGACTTTCTAAAATATAAGTCACTTCTAATTATCTCAACAGAGCATAGAAGGAGTTGTTAACTTTGATAATATGTTTTATATTAAAAAAATTAAATTTACACATATTAAATAAGATTTTAAATGAAATGGAAGAATATAAGAAGTCATATTTAAACATTAATTTCAGGGGTAACATTAGTAAATAATATTAATTATTCTCTACGTGACTTATAGTATGTGCCAAAAATTTCTTCTAAAAGATTATTTACATTTTGGACCAAAAAGAGTATTAATGTAGAATAAGAAAAAAAAACAGTAAACGTGTATATTTTAATAAGTTATTTTTTGGCTCAAATAATTAAAGATCTTTGATTAATTTTCTTCTGGTCTTTATAATTTGGGTAGAGATGTAAAAATGTCCTTGAGCTTTACCCTTAGGAGCGTCCAGCACTATATGTATTTTTTTGGAGCAAAAATATCTATGTGGTTACATTTTAGGAGCAAAAATACCCTTCTCTTTTAGTTGGCCGTTAGTTGACCGTTAACATAGTAAAATTACCCTTTTGCCCTTAGTTAAAAATAATTTTTAAAAAATAAAAATACCTCACCTCCACCTCCCCTTACCGGTGGGCCCCACCGCCGGGCCCCACACCGGCGGCCACCTGCTGTTGGCGACTGAACGTTGGCGACCACCTCCGGCGGCCGGCTGCCGGAATTTTTTTTTTTAAAAAAGAACAATACCCCACCCCACCTCCCTTTGCCAGTGGGCCACACCGCCAACCCCCCACCCCGACAGCCGTCCGCTGCCAGGGACCACCTCCGGCGACCGGCCGCCTAAATTTATTTTTATTTTTTAAATTTTTTCAACAATTTTTTTTTAAATAAAAATACCCCAGCCCCACCTCCCCTTGCCGATGGGCCCCACCGCCGGCCTCCAACACCAGCAGCCACCTCTGGCGACCAGCCGCCGGCATTTTTTTTTTTAAGCAAATTGTTTTTAAAAAAAAATTTGCCGGCGGCCAATCACTGGAGGTTGTTGCCGGTGGCTGGTTGCCGGAAGCGGGAGGCCGTCGGTGTGGGGGGCCGGCGGTTGGGTCCACTGACAAGGGGAGGTGGGGTGGGGTATTTTTGTTTTTTTAAAAAAAAATTGTTAAAAAAATTTCAAAAAAAAAATATTCCAACAGGCGGCCGTGGGGGTGGGGGGCCGGAGGTGGGGCCCACCGACAAGGGGAGGTGGGTGGCGTATTTTTTTTTTTAAAAAAAAAAATTCCAGCATCCAGTCACCGGAGGTGGTCTCTGGAAGCGGGCGGCCGTCGGTGTGGGGTGCCGGCGGTGGGGTCCATCGGCAAAGGGAGGTGGGGGTGGGGTATTTTTATTTTTATTTTAAATTATTTTAAACTAAGGGCAAAAGGATAATTTTACCATGGTTAACGGTCAACTAACGGAGAAGGGTATTTTTGATCCTAAAATATAACCACGTAGGTACTTTTGCTCCAAAAAAAAAATACATGGTGTTGAACGCATTCATGAGGACAAAACTCAAGGGCATTTTTACACCTTTACTCTTATAATTTCCTAACTTTACCAAGTTAAAAAGAGAGAGAAGATGGTGGGGACGAGAGTGGACTGTGGAGGGTCATGTTCTGTGGCTGAAGCCTGTCCTTGTCACTCAACAACCACATCCACAAGAGTCTTTGTATAATTATTTATTAGTTTAATTACTTCGAAATTTCCAAACACATATTGGATCATTTAAAACGCTTACTGTATTGACTTATCTTTATTGATTCTGACCTGTTTCTATTTAAATGTGTCACATTTCCACCCCACCCTCTTTCTCAATATCCCATGTATTTCTCTAAATGGTTTATATTACAACGTACTTTTTTAAGATTGCTAGAAGACCCCTTATATATATGGGTGTTATGAATTGAAGGAAATACTCATTTATTCCTTTTTTATAATTAATTTCTATTAGGGTTCACTAAAGTTGGGAAAATGGGCCTAGTTTATTGGGGTGGCTCATTTAGGTCCTTCTCTATGGCTGAATTTGAGATTTTATCTCAAAATAAAAATAAGTCTAAAAAGGCCAACCTTATATGGTTAAGAGTCTAAAAGAGTTGACCCACATAGCTTTTTCATTTTTTAAAATTATTTATATGATACTAATGTTATTAGTTTTTTTTACTTTGTCAATAATGTTGTAAGTATTTAATTATTATTATCTTTTTTAGAATTAATTTTCATAATAATATCTTGTATTAAGAATCCAAAACATTAAAAACTTATAAAAATAATTCTCATTTCATAAATACTCTCACCAATTTTGTATTATTTATTTTCTAGTAATTGTTTTATTCGTATCTTGTGTTGTCATTTTTTTTAACTACTTACATTTTTCAAAACATATTTATAATAAGTGTTTTTTTAAAAAAAAAATGTAAAGTTTTCTCATTAATTCTTTGCAATTATGGTATGTGAACAATAACTTACCTTTAATTATGACTTAATGATTATGTTTATTTGTTGATTATACGTACCGTTTACAACTTAATATTGATAGTATTTATGTATTAAATTAGGATTTTCATTGTTATAATTTTATTTTTTTTTAAGAAATAGTAAAAGAATGTTAAAAGGGCTTCCATCCCTCCGCCCTTATGTTCAAAGGTCATGCTTCAAAAAATGAATGTTTTCTTTAATCAAGCGTAGATGGGCTTAAGCTCTAGCCTATGAAGGGCTAGCTCTTTTTACTAGAGCTGACAATTAGGATTGGCACGGTCCTCCAGGATTGGCCTGGTCCTCCAGGGCCGGCCTGTGAAGGGCTAAGGCCGGCCCTTCAAGGCCCGAAGTAAGAAAAATACTTGTTTTTCAAAACCCGGCCCGAGAGCACCAGGGTTAGAGCTCGGAAATTACTATTCCAAATTTTAACTATTTTTCCTCCATTTTTTTTTCAAAAAAATATAATTAGTAAATTACAACACAAATCATCCAATAAATAAGCGCAGTCACTAATTCATAATCAAAGGCAAACTATGTTTACAAATAACTCACATAAAAAGCATATCACTAAGGGACATTAGTACGATGACTATTATTGTCGTTATCTTCGTTACTATCATCGATTTTAATGATATTTGATTATTCTTCACTTTAAGTAGTAGCCTCTAGCTCATGAGTAAAAATATCATGAAATTCTTCTCCCGCATCATGAACATATCCATAATCTTTATTTGCAACAAATAATAAATCAAATCATAAAATTAGAGTATAGTTATTATGTATTTGTAGTTAAATGGATAAATAACTCCATAACAAATACAAAAAATATATAAATTAATAAATTTAAAAAGCAAAAAAAAAAAAGCTACAGTGAAAAGGGCCTTAGGGCTGGCTTGAGGCCCTCTAGGGCCAACTCTTTTAAGCCCGAGACCCATCAGGGCTAATTTCAAATATCTCGCTCATTTTTCAAGCCCGACCCTTAAAGGGTTAGGGCTTAAACAGGTCGGCCCTGACCTGTTTTGCCAGCTCTACTTTTTACCAACACTAGGGTTCACATAGATTAAAAAAAAGGGTTAAGGAGCAAAATGACCAACAAACTATTGTCCCAAGAGCGTCCTGACCAATAAACTCTCTAGTGGACCAAAATGACCAACAAACTTTTAAAAATGTAAAATCTACACAATGTCGTTACATTAGAGGTAACGTCTGTTTTCTGCACTCTTGCAAAAATTCAGAATACGACCCAGATGTTTATGAAACTATATTTAAGCCCCCAAAAATTTCAAACTTTTTATTTTAGTCCCTCCACGTACTTTATAAGGAGGGACTGAATTGAAAATTTTAAAAAAAATCTGGGGCTGAAAGATAATTTTTTTAAACTTTGGGTTCTTTTCTGTAATTTTTGCGGGGCCATCCCTACTCCTCAAAATCCACCCTTGGTTACAAGCCTTTTTTTGAACCTTTTTTTTTTTTAACTTAGCCTGACCTAGCCTATGGCCTATTAAGGAGGCCTGTAATTTTAAAAATTTTGTAAACAGCCTAACAAACCACACGGCTCACCTCAAAACAAGCCTATTTCAAACAGGGCGAAAATATAATTACTTTAAACAGGCCAAAAACAGACATACTTTAAACAGGCTGTTAGATGTATGTCTGTTTTCGGTCTGTTTAAAGTAGGTCTATTTTCACCCTGTTTGAAATAGACTTGTTTTGAGGTGAGACCTGTGGTTTGTTAGGCTGCTTACAAAATTTTTAAAATTACAGGTCTTCTTAATAGGCAACAGGCCAGGCTAAAGCCCAAAAAAAAGGTTTGTAACCAGTGGCGGATTTTGGGGGGTCGGGATGGCCCTGCAAAAATTATAGAAAAGAACTAAAAATTTTAGAAAATTATCTTTGAGCCCCAAATTTTTTTTTATAATTTTCACTTTAGTCCCTCCATATAAAGTACGTGGAGGGACTAAAATAAAAATTTTGAAATTTTTTGGGGCTTAAATATAGTTTCATAAACATCTGGGTCCTATTGTGTAATTTTTGCGAGAGTGTAGAAAACAAGACGGTAGCTCTAATGTAACGGCATTGTGCAAATTTTACATTTTTAAAAGTTTGTTAATCGTTTTGGTGTACTAGAGAGTTTATTGGTCAAGATGCTTCTAGACCAATAGTTTGTTGGTCATTTTGCTCCTTAACCAAAAAAAAAAAAAATTAGGTCAAGTTTCTACTTTTGACGACTGGAAGTTAGAGAACTTGACATAATGGATATAAGAAACTTGATATAAGAATTATTCTTAAAAAACTTTTAACTTCATTGAATATTTCTTAAAATTCAACTTCTTCTAATACATAATATAAGTCGCTTCTAGAAAAATGACTTGAACCTGTAATCAATGCTTTTTTTTCCCTGTCAATTTTGCTCTCATAATTAATGTTTAAATATGACTTGTTGTATTGATGAATTGGTTAAAGTGAATATATATATATATACATATATATATATTACCAATATATATATATATATATATATATATATATATATATATATATATATTCACTTTAACCAATTCATAAAAATAAAGTCAACAAAAATAAAAAATTTAATAAAGTCAATAAAATAATAAATAAAATTTAAAATTGTGCATTTATATAAAAAATTTAATGAGGTGAGTCAGTGACTTACTACTGACTTATAAATAATATACAAAAATTTATTCTTTTTCTATCCAATAAATAGCACTAGAGAAATATTGCCTCGAATCCTTTTATAAAATTTTAAAATTTGAATTGTCTTAATTTTTTTTTTTTTCAAATAAGAGCTTGATAAGAGTTGTTTCAACATTTAATAAGTTTTTTACATTTTTTTTTTCTCTCCTTACTATAATATATATATATATATAAAGGTTAGTGATATTTATTTTTACTCTACTTCTTTCTTTTACTTGCCTCTTATAAATAAAGACATATTTGAAGGGAAAAAAAGTTCCATTTTAAGATATACTTAATATCTTTAATTAATGTTAACAACCTTTTAAACTGCTAGTTCAATAGGAGGGAGGATAATTTAAAGGCTTACTAAATAATTGCGAGTGATGAGAAGGAGATGAGGTAATTTAATTTGATGCTTCCCATAATTTCCAAGTGAAATGACTGAGAGCTAGACTACTAATAAGCGTTGATTGTGAGGTGGTCACATGATGAAGTGAGGATGACGAACTTCCTCTCAATTTGGTTGGCTCAAACAAACCATATTCCTAACGTTTATGTAGTGCTTGTGAGAAATCTATGTAGTGCGTTTTGCCGTGTATTGATCACTCTCTCTCCTCTCCATTTTTCTTCCCTATTTAACGATTCAATTATTTTATAAAATTTTAATAGTTGAGATTTATTTTATTTATCGTGGTAGATTTTTTATTATATTTAATGTTATAAGTAAAATTGTCAAACTTACAAGTTTAAGCAAACTCGTGAAAATGACATAAACTCGTAGCGTAAAATCGAATTGTAAACCCATAAGAGTTTACTTTAATTATTCAATAGGTATTCTTAGTGTATAATTAAATAATTAAAATATAAAAGTGACAACAATTTAATTTTAATATATTTTATATCCAAATAATTTAAATTAAATCAATCATCATTTATCATATTTAATAAAGAGATTTTGATAAAATTTATATATGAAGTCGTTGAGTATGATGAAATAAAAAAAGTTAACATGGGTATAAGAGTAAGTTAACATGTTTTATAAATTAGAAATGTAAAAGCAGTAAACTTGATGTATAAACTCATAAGTTTAATCGAGTTTACAACTAACACCAATTTATCAGTGACTCAACTCATTTTTGTAAATTAGAAACTTAAAAAAAGGTTAACTCGGAAAGTTGACTCGTGAACTTGACAACAATGGTTATAAAGATATTCTTTTATATTATTAATCTCAACCATTAAAATTTGATTAAATTATGAAGATATTAAATAGATAGAGATCAATGAAGGTGTTCATCTCCTTCATGCCTTCATTCATGACATTATTAATGTTGTGTTTTGTATTGCGTTTCTTTCAAAAGTGGGTTGTTTTCATATTTTTTTAAAAAAATTTCTAATAAGTAGTAAGACATGTTCCCACAAAATATGGAGCTACTATTTTTAGGAAAAACTATTGTATTATTACTACTGATTACATGCACATTTCTTATGTGCTTCTTATGTGATGAGCAAATCTTTTTTTAAAATTTATTATATACTGTATTTATTTATATTTAAATTATATGTTGCTTTCTGAAATGTTTTTTCACCCAGTATCTCAAATTAACTAGTTTCCATGATACTGGTGTTACAGATAAATATTACTGAATGCAGAACTGGAAACTAATTAATTTGAAATATTGGGTGGAAAAAAAATTCCAAAAAACAATATATAATTTAAATATAAATAAATACAGTATATAATTTGTTTTTAAAAAAAATATATGTTTATCCCTCTAATAAAGGGATGAGCACATAACAAGCACATAAGAGATGTGCATTTAATGTGAACCCATTATTACTACTACTACTCTTGTTCTTTTTTTTTTTTAATGAACTATTAAGTATATTAAGAAGTGTTCAAAAAATTAAGTATGTTAAGTAATTTATTACATTTAGTTAATTAATAATTTGTGTAATTAGCTGGAGAATATCAAAATAAAAAAAAATTAATATTAGGAGACAGATTGATGAAATGTCATATATAACTAAAACCTAAATTTCATAAGTTATTTTTCTCAAGTCGAGACAAAATTCCTCTCACATACTTACCTCATAAATGTAAAAACTATTCTCCAAAAGTTAATATAATTGACCTTTTTTTAGAGAGATTAAATAAGATAAATAAATGGTTTAATGTTTCTGCCTCTGAGGCAAAAACATTTTTTTTCTGTCGCATCCATATATAAGTGAGCGGAGCCCATTTTTTTTCTCTTCTTTTAATAATGAGCCTCACTCACTTATATGTGTGTGGACAAAAAAAATGTTTCTACCTCATAGACAGAAACATTAAACCTATAAATAAATTACATTAATATTTCTGCCTTAGGGACAGAAACATTAAACCCATAAATAAATAATATTAAAATATTTATATTTATCATTTTTATAAAATAATTTTTCAGATTATAAACTGATAATTTAATGACACATAATATATGCTATGATTAAATAATATATTTATTTTTTTTAATCTTTAAAAAAGTAAATTGATTCCTATATTAAGATTCAAAGGTAGTTTTATACAATTTTTGAAAGAAGCTGTATTATTTATAAGGGAGAATCTTATATATAAACCCAGTTGAAAAACCAAAATCTAAGTTTAGGCTTAAGCTTTTAACAAATTCTTGATTAGGCCGAGAAGCCTAATTGGGTATTTCTGAATGTTCTTAAATGACTAGTTGACCACGTTGCCGCCTCAAAATCATCTCTTCTTTCCCAAATAACACATGTCTACTGCTTCAATTCTCTTTTTACTCTCTTGTTTTTAATTATGGCTATTAGTGTATTAATTGAAAACTAACAACATTTACTCCATAATTTAATATATAATTTAAAAATGGAATGGGCACATCAATGTTAATTGATTTCCTTACAACTAATTTCTTTCTGAGATCAACCATTATATTTTTATATTTACATAATATAATGGTTGGACAAAAATATTTATTACAATTATATAGGATATATGTGAATTTGAATAATTTTATATCAATAAATAGCATGGTTTTTTTTAAGAAAAGTATATTGTACATATAGATTTTACTTATATTTATATAATATCTTTAATGAACAAAAGTGTTTGTTGCGATTATATATAATATATACAAGTTTGAATAATTTTATTGCGACAAATATAGAGTTTCTTTAAGAAAATTATATTGTATATATAATTAGATAAATATATATTCTTTTATAAAAAAATCATAAAACAAACTAACTATTTTTTCTTTTTGTGAAACAAACAAACTAATTAAAAATAAAGAGAAAATATTAATTTTTTTTGGTCGAAAGAGAAAATATTAATTGAATACTGTTTAAACAATAAAAAATGGGTTGCATCTAGCTACCTTCCATTTTCCTTTTTAATTATAGTGTTATAGTCTTTTAATAACATTAAGAAATTTTAATAATTTTATTAAAAGTGTAGGTGTGAATTTGGAGTTGGGTATTTCAGTTAGATTTATATCGGATTCTCCCTATTTATAACATTTTAATAATGTGACTCAAGTTATTAAAAGTTGGAAAAGTGTGGAATACTCATTGGGACTACTTGATAGTATACCACTATATGCCTAAATATAAATCACTTATATAAAATAACTTTGGTTCAAAATATAAATCACTTGTGAGGGAATTAATGACCTTTTGTCAATTTTAACCCTATTTAATTTCTATTGGAAAGAAAGAAATATGAGAAATAAGTGTGAAAGTCATTTTTAAAGTAGAGAAAGACAAAAAATTTAATAAGGGCAAATATAGAAAATTTTATCAATTTAATGCATTTCTTAATATGTAAGAATGATATATAAGTTACTTATATTTAGATAGAGGATTTTTTACTTCAATGACATAAATAAATATAAAGTCTTGCGTAAAATTCATTTAGATAATGAAGTGTCAACAGTATCTATATTACTGTATAGTTAAAACTCTATTTTGATGTAAAAAAATATCTTTAAGATGGAGTATAATTTTATACTGTAATTGGAAAGTTACAAAAGAAATTGTATGAATTTAATTTCTGAAAATTGATGAATTAATTATAGATGTGGATATTTTTTATATTTATGGGACCGTTGTACCTACTGCCTACTTCCCAACTTTTGAAAATCAAATTTGTACTAGATGAGTAGGACAAAAATATTGACTTGTATTGCCGAAAAGGAACGTTGGGTTTGGTGGGGCAGAGCGTGTTCTCCGCTGCTGCTCTACCCACTCACTTAGATGATATATACATGGGAAAATCTATACCGGGTCTTTTTAACAGAAAAAAACTTAAAAATTGTTTAAAGATTCTAAAAGTCTTAAAAAATGCCTTAAGATTTTTTTTCATATATAAATTTATTAAAACGTTAACAACTATATTAGTCCTGTTAAGAATTAAAGTTTTAAAAAATTTATACCAGAAAAGGCCCTGAAACATTTTCTAAAATTTTTAGAATTTTAGGGTTTTTTTTTTGTTTTTTACTATTACAAGGGCTTTCATATGGATTTTCCCAACACATATATAATCTTAGGGCCCGTTTGGTACAAGGAAAATTTGAGGAGGGTTCGAAATTTAAGGAGGGAAAGGAAGAGAAAGGAAGATTTTGAAAGATGGGGGAAGATAGTTTGAAGGAAGATGAGTTGTTTGGTAGGAAGAAAATGAAGGGGTAGTGGTTGGTAAAGAATTAGGAAATGTTTATTTTACCCTCAAGAGTAATTAATTCAAAATAAAAAAGAAAAATATTTTTTTTGAAAAAATATATTTTCAAAAAATATGCTTTTATCAGGTTCGAACCTATGAAAAAAAAAATTCCCGCCAAGTTCAAACTTTTCCGCCAAGTTTGAACGTAAATTCGAACGTTCCCGCCAAGTTCGAACGTCCCGCCAAATTTGAATTTAAGGGGGAAATTTGTCCAAACACGTGAACAGTGACATGGGAAGTTGAGATCCCACCAATTTTGGTGGGATTTGTTCTTCCCACATGTGAGAGAAGATTGGTGGGCCTGAGGTGGGCCCGAGAAAATAGAATTCCGGGAAGATTTGCCTAAAATGCGTACCAAACGAGGGAATTTTCTAATCTTCCTTTCCTTTCCCATTGATTCCATATAACAAACAGGCCCTAAGTGAGTGGGTAGAACAGCAACGGAGAACACGCTCTGCCCCACCAAACCTAATGATGTTTATATATATATATATATATATATATATATATATATATATATATATATAGAGAGAGAGAGAGAGAGAGGCATTTACTGATTTACCTGAACTCACTCTAAATCTTGTATGGAAGTGTGCAAAGCCCCCACCAAAGTTCGAAGATTTTAGTCTTAAACTTCAGCAAGTTATTAATCAGTTCCGAGTCTACATGGTGTACAGGTTCATGAGTGAGTCAACCAGATATATTTCGTGTAAACAAAGAGTCAATAAGATATCGTTTCTATGAAGATTTGGTATCAACAATACAGTTTAATAGTAACTTTATATTTTTGTTCAATTTGAGTAAGCACATTTTGGATAAAAGCTAACTAAAAGAAAGAAAGAAAAAATAAACTAACTATAATTAAGATTAAAGATAGAGGTGATTCTAGATTTTAAGTGGTATTGGATTATTATAGTATTAGTTATTTTTTAGTGTCTAATCTCTTCATTTAATTGTATTCAAAGTTATATTTGCTAATATATAACTCTTATTTACCTAAGAGCTAGTGTCTTTCAATTCACTAAAAAACATTCAAATTATATTAATTTCTAATATCTTAAGCAATTAGTACTTAATTGGATTAATTTAAGTGCAAACCTAATAAGACCATGTTACATGAGCAAATTAAGTCAGAAAACTTATTCCTACACGATGTAATTGAAGGCCTAGTCTAAATTCCATATGTGATCTAGGTTTCTTTCTAACACCAAAATAATCTCAATCAGATTTCTCTTGTTACAAGATAATCAAGCACCCAGTTAAGTCAATAAATATAATATTAAAGCAATTAAAAGAAGAAATTGTCATTCACGAATCCATAAATCAAACTAAATAATTTAAAACTTAGGTTTAACTATATAAATTGAATATCGTCATCACCAAATAATAACTAATAAAAGGAAAAATAAAAGACAAAAGAATCATTGTCCTTAATTTGAAGGCTATGCAATCCTAAGGTGCTATTAAATGGAAGGATCTTATCAACGTTAGAGAAAGATAAGGAAAAATAAAACTCAATGCCAAATTTTCATTCATTTTGTAAATTTTCCACATCTCCAAACTTTAATCTCCCTCTATCTAAATTCCAAACTCTTGCATTGCCGTCACCAACCAAGGAATTAGAACACCTCTTCTCTTGCTAGCCTAGAACATATAGGTATATATTGCCTCTTTACACGTCTCTACCATGATATCTTGGTTTATCATTTTTTATTGTTTGCTTATAATTTTATTTTTTATTGATTATCATATAATATTAATATTTTATATTGATATTCTATTTTCACTTGAATCTTATAATATCCCTTGCAAAATAAATTAGCATATGAGTAGATTTTATATTAAAATACCCTTTTATCCTATAGTTAATTAAATGCTAGAAAAATATATAAAAGATAATTAATAAATATAAAATATTAATATATTTAATAAAATATATATCAGAATCTACACTTATTTAAATATAAAATATATACTTATCAAACTCCCCCACATTTAAACATTTGCTTGCCCTCAAGTAAAAGAAAAAAAAATAATTATTCGAACAAGAATATTGCTTATGAAATTTTTAAATAGAGAGCAACACACCACCGCACTTACATCATGCTATCAAATTTTATTCAATGTAATGTCTTGTAAGAATGGATTACTAAGTTAACAGCCTTAATCAATTGTAATAATTTTTTAATGTCAAAATGATAAAAGGATTAGAAGTAATAAGTGCAACGATAGGATTAGTAAAGGCATGTTAAGCTACTCAACTTCTCGAGAAAAAATTCAAATGCCCCTTTTGATTAATTGTTTCATTTAATTTAATAAGGATCTTTGGGTAGAAAATTGATTCTTTTTATTTTCTTTCTTCTCTCTCTTTTTGTACTGTTTGTTTTATCTTGAGCTGATATAGGTTCCCTTTTGACACGACCATGCATATAGGTGATACATCACTAGTTACTCATGTTAGATTTGGCTATTACCCAAGAGGGGGGGGAGAATCGGATGTTTGATAAAACTTTAGAAATTTTGAAAAAAATTTCGCAACTTCCAAAACTAAATTGACAGTTACATATTCAAATAAGTATATATTGGAAATGTAAAAGATAAGGGAAGAGAATATGCAAATTGTGATTTATAATGGTTCGGTCCAATCCTTGACCTACATCTAGTCCTCAAGCTTCACTTGAGATTTTCAATCCACTAGGTGCTTTCAACTTGATTACACGTTCTGTATACGAAGTAATCCTCTCACTATGATTCACTTCCCCCTACAAACTATAATCAACAGACTTGCTTGATTAAACACTCTATATTCGAAGTAATCCTCTCACTAGGATTCACTCCCCTTACAAGCTGTAATCAATATAATGTGTTTCCTGCTTAAGATTATTCAATCTTGAGTATCTCTCAGATAAATTAATTTACACTAAATCTTCTCTCTCAGAAGTGAATAGACAATCATTGAAGTACAATACAAATAATCTCACTCTCTAAGGTAAATTATATGATCAATGTGATAATCAGAGAGCAGATGATATAGACATCAAAGTATTCGCATTATGACGATGAAGCTGTAATCTCTTGTCTCTTCGTCTATTTTGAACGGTTCTCCTTTTATATTTGATGAAGAGCATTTGACTATTAAGCGTTCTTCCAATAGAATATGACCATTGGATGTCTGTTGGAAGTAGCCGTTGAAATATAACCGTTAGACTTGTCATTACTTGTTCCGTCAAGTGCTTCGTTGGATTCATCAGTTTCTTCTCCTACTCAACTTTGTTGAATATCCGTTGATTTGCCAAGTTAGTCATAGTAATGGGAATAACATGAATGACTTTTGTTTGCTCAGAGATCGATTGCCGTGATGGTGCTTAGTTTCTGCAATCTCATTTCAAGTCTCTGACACAAATATTGCTTTATGATGCTTTTAGAGTAATCAAACATTTGATCATCTGAAATCACTAGCAAACAGGTTAAAAGCATCTTAAAAATGATTCTTAATAATCATGGAAAGCAACAACTAAAGATTGTTTCATTTGGAAAGTCACAGACAACGGCTCGTCATTCTCGTTCATATGAACTCGAGTTTCTAACTCAAGTTTTCATAAAAAAACTTGAGTTCCTGTGTTTTCCTTTCAAGTGACTCAGTTCATTAAGGTAAGAACTCAAGTTTTGAATTTAAGCTCAAGTTGAGTCCTTCAAGAACTCTAGTTTTAAATGAAGAACTTGAGTTCTTTACCAAGAACTCTAGTTCTTAGACTTCGAATGAAACAGATATTTTTCCAGAGATGAGGAACTTGAGTTTTATAGATAGAACTCAAGTTTTAGACTCAAGTTCAATGTTATTAGACTCGGACCGGTCATCGACCCGGTTGAGGTACTGGTTCAATGGGTCACTGGTTGAACCAGTGGGTCATTGGTTGAACCGCATAACTATGACCCGATCTTGAAAACCATACTATATTTATAAATTATACAATCATACTTTTATATATATATATATATATATATATATATATATATATATATATATATATATATATATATAATGAGTTTACAAAATAAAAGTACCTAAAACATTTTTACAAATTCAAAACATGAATAACCCAATTAACAAGGAGCAAAATTAAAGAAGATGGGTTTTTTTTTTTTTGCTTGAAGAAAGAAGATAGGTTTACAAAATAACCTCCAAACACAATAAAGTCATGACAAAGAATTTAAAGATGGTGCATCAATGAAAGGCTCTATATCATCATCAAAATAATGTGGATAACCAACAATATCTTCAGCAAAGTTATAATTTTTTTTTTATTTTTTTAAAAGCACCAACCGGGTTGGACCGGTTTTCTCCAAAACCAACGGTTGGACCGGTCCAAACCCATTTTTATGCATAACTGGTCGTATCACCGGATCGAACTGGTTGGGTGACCAAGTTACCGGTTTCCAGGTTGACCCGGCCGGTCCGATCCGGTTTTGATAACATTGCTCGAGTTTGTTACTAAAAAACTCTAGTTCTTAAAATCCTTTTTGAAGATTGAAAGATTTGAGTAAGACAGGATTCGCGAACTCGAGTTCTCTTACCAAGAACTCTAGTTCTTAGTCTTTGCATAAAACACATAGTGAAAAACTCGAGTTTTATATATAGAACTCGAGTTTGGAACTCAAGTTTCTTACTAATAAACTCTAGTTCTCAATGTCTTTTTGATGTTTGAAGATTGGAATGAGTTAGAATTCACAAACTTGAGTTCATCACTTGTGAACTCGAGTTATTTGTCAACGATTGGCTGAAAACATAAGTTCTTTGAGAAAACATACGAACTTAAGAACATTAGTACAAAGGTCAGATTCTAGTAGGTGTAACGTCCTCGATATAACTTCAATTTTTGAAAACCACCCATGCTCATAAAGCTCTTCAAGTCTTCTTTCCAATGCAACAAGAATTAGCTCCAAACTCATTGTATGATGAGCACTATGATCAAATTAATAAAAGTTGTTCTTGAACCAATGTTTTGCAACATCTTGAATTGACTGTCAACTTCAAAAATTCATATCTCAACCATCTGATCTTTTCTTCTTGTGATCTTGATGTTTTTGGAAATGTATATGAGTCTAGTTTCATATGCCACTGATTTTAGCTCATTTCGATGTATATTTTATGAGATATGCTCAGATTACCGAACCTTGCTCTGCTGTGTGACGGTAACATGTGGGGAAACTTTCGAAATTCATAGCTCTCATATATGATTTTCGTTGGACTTGAATTTTTGTCAAGATGACGTATTGGATTTCTAGCTTCATACAAAATTGGTTTTACCTCAATCCGATCTCTAGTTTGGGAGATATCATTGAATTACTAGACCTCACCCAGGTTGATCGTGAAACAAAGGTGAACAGAGTCGCTGGAATAACATGAACTCGAGTTTTGAAACATCAACTTGAGTTCTTAACTCAAGTTTTGAAAAATGAACTTGAGTTTTGCCCATACAACTCGAGTTCTTAAGTGAGAACTCGAGTTTTCATGCATATTTTCCTGAAAGCTCAATTTTGCTTATTTTAACTCCAAATTAAGTCATTCTAGCTTTCATTTAATCGTAGAAACTTCCAGTATCACATATAAGAACTTGAATTTTGATAGCCTCATTATAATATGCAATTTCTGTTAGAGGAGCTGAATCACCAAGAGGGGGGTGAATTGGGGATTCTGAAAAATTTCCGCGATTTTCGCTTCTTATGGTGATTGACAGAATGAAACCAGTGAGTAGGGAAGAATAGCGAAGCACAACAGTTTATATTGGTTCGGCCCAACTCCTTGGCCTACGTCCAGTCCTCAGGTGCCCTGAGCTTTTCACTAAATCACTTGATTACACACTCTGTAACTCTGAAGCAATTCTCTCACTAGAACTTGCTCCCCTTTACAAGTTGTAATCAATGACTTCCCAAATCTCCAAGTCCCCCGACTTGAGATAATTCACAATCAATCAAATACAATTGATAAAAACTCTCTTACAGAGCAGATAAATGATCACTGAAGCTCTATAGTGTCAACTGACACTCTGTACAAGAAGCACACAAATAAATGAACAAAGTTAATGCAATTTGTTTTTTAACTCTTTTGTTCTTAGTAGAGACTTGAATGTAGCTCTATTTATACTTAAAGAGACATTAATAACTATTGCTAGCACTCCATTGACCGTTGGAGAAGTTTCCTTTCAGTTGAAAGCAGTTTGGTCCTTTCTCTCTCTACACTTGTGCTTGTTCCTTGACTTGTAGGATAGAGAGTGGCTTATAGTCGTTTATATCCATTGGGATTGTCAGTCTTCAATTAAATGAAAGTCTCTTTATCCTTTTTCCACTGTGTAATGCTTGGTAGTTGAGATTACAACAAGTTTGGTGGTGTGCATTTATTGCTTTTGATAAGACTTTGCCTTTTGTGTTAGCAACTCTTTTAATCCGCTTGTATCATCTGTTATTAGGCTGAAATACACTAGCAAACATATTAAACATATCTGGTAATGATGATAATTAAGAATATAAGTCATTTGAATCATTTCATAAACATTACACAGATTTCACAAATTTGAATTATCAAAAGGCGCGATCAATACTCGAGTTTATGCACCAATACTCGAATTTGTCACTATGCACTTAAGCTTATACTTGAGTTTCTGAGTCTAAACTTGAGTATTCTCCTTCCAGAGATGAGACTCGCGATTTGAGCTTTGGTGTTCCTAATGAACTTAAGCCAATACTCGAGTATTCTACCAATACTCGAGTTTTGGACTCTTGATAAATAATTGTCCAAAACATCAAAACCAGAGTTTCCTCTCTATACCGGAGTATTGGAGGTTTAGAAATCTTGACAAGCTCTCTATATGCCTCGAAACTCAAGTTTCAGTCTCCATACTCGAGTTTTCTCTTTAGTTTTGAAACCCTGAAAATATTTGAGAAAGTGATAAACTGTGGTTTCCAAAACTGTGGTTCTCAATACTGAGGTTTAAAATTGATTCAATTCAAATGCCTCTTTGCTTGGCCCAATACTTGAGTATTCTAATGATACTCGAGTTTTCATTTGAAAAGCAAAATATTTGAATTCTGGAGCCAAGTTGGAAAACTGTCTTTTCAAATTCCAAACCATAATTCTCGAAACTGTGGTTTTCCAAACCGAGGTTTTCTATTTCCAGTTAAAAATGTTTGAAGAGTCACATAGGCTCAAACTCGAGTTTTCATGTCAATACTCTAGTTTTCTTAATGGTAAAACTTGCGATGCTCTCTGTAACTCCCAATACTCGAGTTTTGTCACTGAAACTCGAGTATTGCCTCTTTTAGCAAGTTTTGCTCTTTTTGAGACAACTCTTCATTCTTTATTTCACAATTGATTGTTATCATCAAAACCCATAGAGAACTAACAATTTCTTCTTTCTTTAATCTCTTCTCTTCTTCTTGATTATTCCCCATCATTCAACTTGGAACTAATCTACATCAAATATAGTAGTTAGCCAATGTATATGATATAAACTTTTTTTTCTCTTACTAATGACATCTATTGAAGACATCATCAAAACTAATCATATCCAACAACTCAATTACTTTAACAAATACATCAAGACGCTTTTAGCCCAACTCATAGCCTTATTTGACTTTACCGTTTCACGCAATTGCCAACATTGGTGATGAAGTGCTCTTGATTAGTAAGTTAGGTCTAAAGAAGCCATTAGAGTTGTATCTCTTATTTTCTTTTCTCCTTTTCTCTTTTCCTTTTTTTGGCCTTTTTTCTTCCTTTTTTCCTTAGTAAACAAATGTCATCAATTTTCTAAAGAAATCATGTAGCTAGCAAAATATTCATAAACTAATAATATGTTGGTCATATTACAAAGATATCCTATTCTTATGGTCCATCATAAGATGTCCACAAATGACCATGACATAGAGGCTTAGTTGAAGCATTATTTTCTATTTTAGTTTTTTGATTCAAAAACATTTTCTAAGATGAGGAAGACTCAAAGTTAAGTGCAATCAAAAAATTTCAATTATGAAAATTTGGAAAAAAAAAATATTTTCAATTGCATAAAAGGACAAGTACCCAAAAAAAAATCTCTCCCTTCACGTAAATCATACATTGTCCTCAATGTTTTAAAAGTCAATAAAGGAGACAGGAAATAGTACCCCCCCCCCCCCCCGAAAATGTAAATCTCTAAGTCTAATATGGAGTTCTTCCTCTAGCACCTTCATTGATGTTTTACTTTCCTACAATGAAACTTAAGAGGGGTGTTAGTAAAAATTTGAGGTTAAGAGACGGCAAAAATAATAAATAAAATAAAAATTCATTATATTGGTTGCCTCCCTAAAGTACTAAATTTTAAGTCTTCAGCCAAACTTCTCAACACAATCATTTAACCATACGTATCAAACACCATAATCACCTTGTCTTCATTTCCTTTTAAGCAACAAGATTTCAAACAAAAAAGATGCTCACTCATGTTAACTGCCTGTACTTTCTCAATCATAGACAATATCAAAGTATAAGCATTCATTGAATTCAAAGAAGGCACAACATGCACATAATTGCAAATAGATATAGGAACTTTTAAGAATTTAAAACACCCAAAAAGATCCACTCGACTCTCATCAACAAGAGTTAAAACGGATCATGCAATGACTCTTCGAATTTCTTCATCAATCTCAACATCAAAATGACATGAATTAGGCTTCACCGTGGGAACCTCTTCTAGATGTTAGTTCTATATAGTTTTGATGATAACAATTAACTATGAAACCAAAGTGGAAGAATTGTCTCAAGAAAGCAAAAAACTTGCTAAAAGAGGCAATACTCGAGTTTCAGTAGCAAAACTCGAGTATTGAAATTTCAAAGAAAAGCTCAATGCACTTGACTAAGGACAATACCACAGTATTCAAATGAATACTCGAGTATTGGAGCTTATAAAGAACATCGCAAGTTTTCCATCAAGGAAAACTCAAGTATTGATATGTATACTCAAGTTTAGGCCTATGAGACTCTTCAAAAAAATTTTAATTGAAATAGAAAACCTCGGTTTGGAAAACTCCAGTTTCGTAAACTAAGGTTTGAAATTTGAAAAGACAGTTTTCCAACTTGGCTTTAGATTTCAAATGTTTTCATTTACAAATGACAAACTCGAGTATTGCAACAAAATACTTGAGTATTGAGCCAAGCAAAGATGTTTTAAAAATTATTATCATTTATAAACTCCTGTTTTGAAAACTCCGGTTTTGGAAACTACAGTTTAGCACTTACTTAAATAATCTGAATTTCAAAACTAAGGAGAAAACTCGAGTATGGAGATTGAAACTCGAGTATTGAGTCATACAGAAAGCTACCAAGGTTTCTAAGTCTTCAATACTCCAGTATAGGATGAAAACTCTGGTTTTGATGTTTTGGACAATTATCCATCAAGAGTCTAAAACTCGAGTATTGGCTTAAGTTCATATGGAACTCCAAAGCTCAAATCGCGAGTCTTGTCTCTGGAAGGAGAATACTCGAGTATAGACACAAATACTCGAGTATAGGCTTAAGTGCATAGTGACAAACTTGAGTATTGGTCGCACCTTCTGATAATTCAAATTTGTGAAATCTGTGTAATGTTTATGGAATGATCCAAATGATTTATATTATTAATTATCATCATTATCAGATATGTTTAATGAGTTTGCTAGTGTATTTCAGCTCAATTACAGATGATACAAAGAGATTAAAGGAGCTGTTATTACACAAAGCAAAGTCTTGTTAGAAGCATTAAATGCAAGGCCACCTAACCAACTATACTTTGATCTACCAAGGCTTACACAAAGCAAAAGGGTTAAAGAGCCATACACCTAACTCTGGACTGACAATCCCAATGGATACAAACGGCTAGAAGTCACCCTCTATCCAAAAGATCAAAGGTCAAGCTAAAGAGTAGAGAGAGAAGAGACCAAAGTGCTTTCAGCTGCTAACTATCTTCACCAACGGTTAATTGAATGCCTGCAACGGTCATTAACTATACTCTAAGTATAAATAGAGTTGCATTCAATTCTCTCAACAGAACAACCGAGCAAAAAATTGATTAAGCATTAATTTTGTTCATATACTCTTAGAGTTTCTGTACAGAGTATCGGTTGATAATACTTGTGCTTCAATGATTATCTTATCTGCTCTTTAAGAGAGTATTTCACTTGTATTATCATTTGATTGTAACAATCTCAAGTTGGGGAACTTGGAGATTTGGGGATCATTGATTACAACTTGTAAGGGGGAGCAAGTTCTAGAGAGAGAATTGCTTCAGAGTTACAGAGTGTGTAATCAAATAATTTAGTGGAAAACTCAGGGTGCCTGAGGACTGAACGTAGGCCAAAGAGTTAGGTCGAACCAATATAAACTGATTGTACATTGCTATCCTCCTCTGTTCACTGATTTCATCAGATCAATCACCACTTGAGTTTATCTTGTGAAAAAAAATATTTTCAAAATCCTCAATTTACCCCATCTTGGTGATTCAACTCCTCTTTCACTAGACACCCACTATTCTTACATAAATCGATTTTAAGCTAGTCAACTTCAACATTGCTCATAGTCTCATTCAATTCCATATCTTCAACTTCTTCACAAGAATCGTCATCAACAAAAGAAGTAGTTATCATGCTTAAGGAATTATCTTGCCTCATAGTATCAACGGTTGAAACAATTTGGCTCACATATTATCAATATTTTGGACACTTGACTCAACTCTAGTGACAAGTTCTTTTTTCTCTCTACTAAATATCTCTTATGCTTCCACACATTCCTCAAATAATCTCTCTAAATTAGATTTTTCCTTATACTCAAGGGTATATTCTTTGTTAATTAATATGTGGATACGAGTAGAAATGAGGGGTAATTTCATTAGGACAATACTTGATATGTGGATCCTAAAATTTTTGTTGCTCAAAACTTTCACTTAGACAAAATGAATGGTCAAAACAAGTTGTTTCCTAGCAAAATCATCTCCCACATAATGACTATTCGTACTATATGGGCCATGCTAGTATAAATGACTCTTGCCCACAATAACCACAAGGCAAGCAAACATATTGGGAAGAATCAGCATATGGAATATAACCACAATTTATTCTCCTTTTATATTGCCTATATTCATTCAAAGAATTTATAAAAGTAATCAGTTAATCTTGTGTTGAAGACAAGGAATTTATCTCTTTCTCAATATTAAAACTAGTTGGTTGTAACATGAAATCATTTTTTCTCCCAGGAAAAAAGGAAAAGAAACAAGATATTTACTAATTCAAACATAAGCTATTAATGCTCAATCAATTCCAACCAAGACAATTGTAGCATACAAGTCCCTATCAATAGCGCCAAGAACTTGATAGGCACAAAATATATACCTTAAGACTTTGCAAGTGCACGGGCTGTATCAGGTAATAAAGAATGAGTAAGATATCGTTCCTATGAGGACTTGCTGCCATAATGCAATTCAACAATGACTTTACACTTTTGCTTAAGTTGAGTAAACACAATTTGGATAAAAGCTAACTAAAAAAAAGAAAGAAAACAATAAATCTAACTACAATTAAGACTAAGGAAAATGGTGATTCTAGATCTTAAGAGGTGATTAAGGTTATTATAGTCTTGATTATTTCTTAGTGATTGATTTCTCCATTTAATTGCATTTAAAGTTATATTTGCTAGTCTAAAACTCTTATTTACCTAAGAGTGTCTTTCCATTCACTAAAAGACATTCCAATTATGCTAATCGCTAATATGTCTTATACAATTAGTACTTAATTAAATTAATTTAAGTGTAAGCCTAATGTGAATATGTATGGCCAATGTGTATATGCCTATCCTACAAGCAAATTAAGTTAGAAAACTTAATCATACGCGATTTAATTGAAGGTATAGTCTAAATTCCTTATGTCTACGCTCCTTTAGAATACCAAAACAGTCTCAATTAGATTTTTATTGTTCAAGGATAATCAAACACACAATTAAGTTAACAAATATAATATTAAAGTGATTAAAAGAGGAAATCATCATTCACAAATTCTTAACCAAACTAAATAATCCAAAATGAAGGTTTAGATACATAAATTGAATGTTGTCATGATCGAATAATAGCAAGCCAAAGAAAACATAAAAGATAAAAGAAGGCTTATAGACATAAGACACCCTCTAAACCTCATCTTTGGATTCTTCTACATTTCAATCTTCAAAAAATCTATGGAGCAAATAAATATGGTGGTATTGTTCTTCTTCCAAAATTTTGAAGACTAGGGGGCAGCCTCAAATCCCTACAGCTTTGGGCTTTTTTTAATGTGTGTGCATAGATTGTGTAACACCCCTGAATTCCTAGAGTTAAAAAAAATGTAAAACTTCGATGGTTTTCATAAATAATAATTAAAAATCCAAAATAATCAACTTCGGGGAGTGTTACCGCCGCACTTGTATGGGACAAGTGCAAGGTTTCTTATTACATTAAATAAATCTAAACCTAAGTAGAAATATTTTACGCAAAACAAAACAAAACAAAATAAAGTAAAATAATTAAATCAAATCAAATTGAAATTGCACGTCTTCCTCACTCTCACTGCTAGTCCCAACCTTTGACACCTGTTTTATTGAAATTCTGCTCCCCCGAAGGATCATTGCAGCCCAAGAATACAAACATCAGCAAAAGCTGGTAATCCTAATTAAGAAAAGATAATATAACATAAACTAAAATAATTAATTAATTAATTTTAAAATAAATTGAAATAAGATAAAATAATTATAAAATTTAAAATAAAGTAATTACGAAATAAAAGAAAATAAAAGTATCATCATATGTATAATCAAAAGGTGTATTGTTTCTTAAAGTTTCCAGTGAGAAGAGAACCATAGTAGATCCAAATATCTTGCTAGTCTACCCTGTGACCCAGAAACCTTCCAGTCACAAATCATCATCAAATTGGCCATAGATCATTTTCTTCCTAGCGTGCACACCTCTTCCCAAAGTTGCTACTAGTGCCCCGGATATCCTGCCAAGCATCACTTTGGGAAGAACGGATATATCGGTTCACATCAAATAATTTTTCAAAGGCATAAGCCTTAAAGTGTGTGTTCATCACTTTAGGAGGTATCATCCCAAAGTTATCCTCCTACTTGCTAATTTATTATAAGTAGTTTAGACTCATAAAATTCCTAAATCATTTTTGCTAGGTGTATTCAGATATTTGTAACAACAACAATAATAAAATCCTTTACTCCTACAAGAAAGGGTTGATCTTAATTTCACAGTTATAACTCTTTATGGAAGCTCGTGAGTTTTATCAAATATAATCATTAAAATGTTGTCTCTATTTTATTATAAGATTTCCCAATTTGGAACTATAAAGTAAATACTCATGGGTTCCTATAAGATGTTCATGGGAAATTCCCAGGACTATCATTTAAACTCAACTTCTACTCATCATCCCTTTTTGAACTATAAAGTAAATACTCATGGGTTTTCATGGGAAATTCCCAGGACTATAATTTAAACTCAACTTCTACTCATCATCCCTTTTTTTGAACTATAAAGTAATTACTCATGGGTTTTCATGGGAAATTTATTAGATTATCTCTAGTTCATTCCTTTTAAAACATACGAAGGTGCATACAGGACGTTTCGAGGGAATCAGGTTGTTATAAAACCTGACATTTGAAATATATATAAAGCAACATCATAATGGAATTGAATCATGCATGGGACAATTTTGCAAACCAAAGGTGCAAACATACAGTACGTATCATCTAATATTGTGGTGTGAATGAAAAGAAGGAATCTTAAAAGACGTGCCCACTTCAAATATATATACTATTAGCCATATGCAAAATGTATGGATTAAATGAGAGGAAGAAGACCAATGATTTTTCAAATGAATTTATCGGTAAAGGCATGTGGACCCCATAGCAAAAGGAACCCTAACATATTTCAATGAAGAAGCAGCGTACAAGAACAAGAAGGAACGTACAGAAGGAACGCAAAACGAGGAGAAATATGTGCATACAAGAGGGAAAAGGGTTATTCTAGGGATTAGGATTACCTGGTCTCCGTGTTTGGTAAGCTCCTAGAAGAGAAATTTTGTCGCAAGGATTTTCAGAGAGAGGAATAATTAGTGACGACTAGGGTTAGGTAGCTAGACCTAAGTTTATAATTGAAAGTAGGGCTTAGCTATGGGTTGGGCTTTGTGGGTTGGGCTCTTTATCTATTGCTAATCAATGAATAAAAATAATAACAAATCATTTATTAATTTCTAAATTTTTACTATAAAAATAATAAATCATTTGTGAAATTTTAATTAATTTTTTTATTACTATATTATTACTATAATAAACCAGGTGGGAACATTATATATAAAAATTAGTGAATTATATAAAACCAACACCTAGGATTTTAAAGATATATATATAATAAATATTATACTCTTAATTATCGCTTTAATAGTAATTTAGGTATAAAAATATAAAATAATTTTCAAATTTCAAAGGAATATAATTAATATCAAACAATTAATAATGGCATTTATTTTTTTGCATTTTATCACTAAATGAAACAATCTCTCTATACCGGATGATTTATGTTGGTAATACCATAATCTAGTGAAAGCAATCTTTTCATTTTTCCATTTTTTTCCAAAAGTGTTTTATAGTACATTCACACAAATATAAATTTAAAACCTTATGCTTAAATGATCAAAGTGCAACATCCTATTGATTAGATGAGGTTTTATTACTATATTATTAATTTTAATTTTAATTTTAATATCTATATTATTATTATTATTATTATTATTATTAACAATAATAATAATAATAATAATAATTTGGGGTATTACAAATTGTGTTGCAATGAGCCACCCCATGAGGGCATAGTATTCCACTATGTAGTGTATGTGTTCCTTTCCAATTTAATCTTTTGAAGTTATTGGGGATTTATACCATGTAGACACGTAGTGAGCGACAATCGTTTGTCAATGATGTGTTTCATGTTTCGTAATAAGATTAAGAATTTTTTGTTCGTTATGCTAAGTTATGGATGTATAAGATCAATGTGCTTATGTGCATGCACGTCCACCAAAATGCGTTATTCATTAATAAGCTTGAATCTTCTTGTGATATTTTTGGGCCATCTATAATTCATATATAAATATAATACGAGTAAACTAACATGTCATCTATTAGCTGTGATGAGTTTCATATAAGTTAACATTCTCTCACTACTATGGGAGCTTCTCTCTCAACCTAATAGCAACTTTGGGGATTTTTGCAATCGAACCCTAGAGAAATTTCTTCACCTCCAATAGGCATCCTAGTCTCAGTACTACAATCTCTTATCATCTACTCTCCTTTAGACTTTAGGGTGGTGTCAGAAGTCATGGAAACGGATGCAATAAGCTACTTTCCTTTGTTTGTTGCCTTTTGGTCATACATTCTTCCCAAGGTTGTTAGTTGATTAATTAAGCATGTAAATCTAATTTTAAACTCATCTATACTCTCCCCAGATTTCATTCAAAGTAGATTATACTCCATGACCAGAGTGTTGATTTTGTTTTCTTTAATGCCCGAGGTTCCTTCCTAAGCAATCTTTAGTACCTCCCACATTTCTTTTGCAGAAGAAAGATTACATATTTTGAAGTATTCTTTTTGACTCAGAGAACTCTAAATCATTAGAATAACTTTATTGTTCAGAGTCACCAACTTCTTATTGTTATCGTCAAATTCTACAGGGGTCTTTAGGACCAGTTGTTCTTCAACTCTTTTCATAGGAACATAGTCTCCATCTTGAATTACTTGCCATAAGCCATATTGTATTGCCATCACGAAGGTTCTAAATTTTGCCTTCCAGAATGAGAAGTGTTCTCCATTAAATTAAGCCAGGAGGTCTCAAAATAGAGGTACTGTCTGATAGTATTCCTTCCACAGGATCCTTCTCGGATGTTAGTCTTGAAATGAGAAGACCTAGCTTTGATATCAAATGTTAGTGCTAACTTTCAACGAAGAGGGGGGGGTGAATTGAGTGATATTAAAATTTTAACTCTCACATAGTAGATAGATAAACACTGAAGAACAAATTGAATATCAGAAGATGTTAGAGAATAATTTAGCAATACATATACAGATTGTTTTTCGTTGGCTTCATTATTGTTTCGACTTGAATGCGATATTTACAAGAAGTCGCCATTCGTGATTGTTGTGTGAAAGTGGAGCTAAATCACCAAGAGGGGGTGAATTGGGGATTTTAAAATTTTTCCGGATAGTTCTGTTTTAAGACGATAGGGTAGGGTAAACCAAAGTGCAAGGAAGAAGAGAAAGACACAAGGATTTATATTGGTTCGGCCCAACTCTCTGGCCTACGTCCAGTCCTCAGGCACCCTGAGTATTTCACCATGTCACTTGATTACACCCTCTGTAACTCTGAAGCAATTCTCTCACTAGAACTTGCTCCCCCTTACAAGTTGTAATCAATGACCCTCAAATCTCCAAGTCCCCTGACTTGAGATTGTTTACAATAAATGAGATACAAACAACAAGCTCTCTTGAAGAGCAGATAATGATGAACACTGAAGCTCTATAGTATCAAAAGATACTCTGTACAAAAAATTTAAGAATAAATGAACAAACTGAATGCTCTTTTGTTTTCTGGCTCAATAGTTGTTGAGAGGAATTGAATGCTGTTGTATTTATGCTCCAAGAGTGTTTAATAGCCATTGCAAGCATTCATATGACCGTTGAAGAAGTTTCCTATCTATTGGAAGCACTTTGGTTTCTTCTCTCTCTACTATTTGTTCATTCTTTGTGTTGTAGGATAAAGGTTGACCTCTATTCGTTTCTATCCGTTGGAATGTCAGACCCTTTATTAGGTGAATGTCTCTTTATCCTTTTTGCATCGTGCATAGCTTGGTAGATCAAAATATAGCAGGTTAGGTGGCCTTGCATTTAATGCTCTGACAGCTCTTTTAATCTGCTTAAATCATTTGTAATTGGCTGAAATACACTAGCAAACACATTGAACATATCTGGTAATGCTGATAATTAATATTAGAAAGCATTCGGATCAATCAACAAACATTATTTAGATTTCACAAATTTGAATTTTCAACTACCGCGACGTATACTCAAGTTTGTGCATCAATACTCGAGTTTGTCACTATACACTTAAGTCTATACTTGAGTTTCCATATTGATATTTGAGTATCCTCCTTTCAGAGAGGAAAGTCGCAATCTAAGCTTTGGAGCTTTAGTTTAACTTAGACCAATACTCGAGTTTGTAATCCATACTCAAGTTTTTGACTCTTAACAAAAATATGTCCAAAACATCAAAACCGTGGTTTTCATTTGAAACCGAAGTATTGAAAATCATTGATGCTCTCTGTATGACTCTAAACTCGAGTTTCCAAACTCATACTCGTGTATGCGTTCATAGCTTGAAACTTAGAGAGAACATCAGCCATTTCAAAACTGGAGTTTTCGAAACTAGAGTTTTTTAAACTAGAGTTCATAAGTTAATTGAGAAATTTGATCATCTATGTTTGGCTCGATACTCGAGTTTTTAATGACTTACTTGAGTTTTCATTTTGAAAAATGAAAACGTTTGAATTTTGGAGCCAAGTGGGAAAACTATACTTTTCACATTCCAAAACTAGAGTTTTTGAAACTAGAGTTTTCGTTTATTTTGACAGATACTGAAGAGTCTCTTTGGCCTATACTCGAGTTTTGAAACTAATACTCGAGTATGTCCAGACATAAAATTTGTGATGCTCTCTGTATGGCCCAATACTCGAGTTTCCAAGAGGAAATTGTGATATTGCCTTTATCCATTCAAATTGAGCTTTTCTCTATAAGGCCAATACTCGAGTATTGATCCTGATACTCGAGTTTTGCCTAAATCAGCAAGTTTTCATTTTCTTGAGACAAAACTTCATTCTTAATTTTACAATTGATTGTTATCATCAAAACCCGTAGAGAATTTAACTTTGTGAGCATTCAAATTTGTTTGTTAGAGACAAATTGTAGTCGTTAGTGAAATTCAATGTTTTGTCACTTTCTCTTTGCTTCATCAAATGCTTTGCGTTCAATGCTTTAACAAGTTTTTGCTTTTGGTTGGGTTTGAATTTAATTTGTGCTTTAATCATTTGAAACTTATACATAAATGAGATTGGTAACATTTAAAAGTAGTATAAGTGATTATGGTATTCATCTAGATGTTCAGTCATAAGTAATCTCCAACGCTTCCCACATTTCTTAAACTTAAGAGAGATTGCATATTCTGAAGTATTATTTTTAACTCAGAGCACTTTAAATCATCAGAATAACTTTACTGTTCAGAGTCACCAGCTTTTTATCTTTGTCATCAAATTCTACATGGGTCTTTAAGTTTAGTCATTCTTCAACTCTTTTCATAGGGACATTGTCTCCATCTTGGATCACTTGTCATAAGCCATATTCTATTGTCATCACGAAGACTCTAAATTTTACCTTCCAGAATGATAAGTGTTTTCCATTAAAATCAGGAGGTCTGGAAATAGAGGCACCATCTAGTAGTATTCCTTCTATAGGATCCTTCTTGGGATGTTAGTCTTGAAATGAGAAGACATGGCTTTGATGGGTTCTTGGAACCATAGTACAAAGAGAGTTGCTCAAGAAGACACTCATTCCTCCTTACATTTTGTAATTTGACAACGTCACTCAAGATCCCACTACCATAAGATTTCACATAATTGAATAAGGTTAATAAACTCTCTCATAGAATATATAGATAAACACTAAAAAACAAATATAATATTAGAAGATATCAGAGAATAATTGAGCAATACATATACATATTGTTTTCCGTTGGCTTTGTTATTGTTCAAACTTGAATGCTTTGTTATTTATTGGCAGTCTCTATTAATGACCATTATAAGCACTCAAATTAGCCCGTTAAAGACAAATTGTTGCCGTTGGTGAAATTCAATGTCTTTTGGCTTTCTCTTTGCTTCATCAATTGCTTCAAACACAATCCCTCTGTTATGCTCTACTTTGCATTTAATGCTCTAATAGGTTTTTTCTTAGGTTAAGTAGAAAATCCACCATGAAAGTATATGCTCAAGAGCAATGTTGGCCTGGAAGTTTTCTTGGTCTCAATGTTGCCCCAACAGTCTAAAAACATAGCAATGTTAAACTTCCCATTGACACCATTAATTTTAACCTTTAAAAAATCTCACATAACACTCATATTACCACCTCATCGCCACCTACTTCTTCTACCCTCTCCACCTCTTATCCACATCACCATCTCCTACCCCTTCTTTCCTCCCTCTTTTTGATTCTACCTCTCACTCACCGACAACCCCTACCCACTCACCAGCGACGACCATCTTCCTTACACACTGTTAATGAGCTTCCTGTCCAACTTCTCCCAACCTCCATTAACGAAGACGAGTCTCCGACTTCGTTATCACTTCCCCCAACCTCCATTGCCCAACCTTCATCTTGAACTACACAAGATTGACGTCACCACCAAACTCCTCCTCATGTTTTCTTCACTTTGAACGACAAGATCGACGTCAACCCTTCTCCTTCATATGAATCAGATACTTCATTTTTCAATCTAGTTTTGACCATGCTCCCATGGCTAGATCCTACCATTTTCTCTTACTTTGCTTCAATTTATCGTCGATCGATCCCAAGCCAAGACGTTAAAGGTGATCTCCAACAACCCTTTTACGATATGATGTTCTTTTTAACCCTCGTGTCTCCATCCACAAAGTGTGTCATCCCGCTCTGCTCTAGGCATGTTTTGGCAAAAATGATCAACCCAAAGCATCATGCTTTGTTCTGTCTCTTCTCAATGATATCACTTCGGTGCCGTTTGATGTTCTTTTTCCCCTTTTCCCAAACAGTGAGGTGAGCTTTTTAACAATTACTTTGGCTATTCTTTTTAATCTTTTCCTACTTTTTTTGACTTTTTAGATTTCTAATCATTGTACCTATTTTACAACAAATTGGAAAGAGTCTTAGTAGTTCTTTCCTACAAGAAGGCTTTCTGATCAATGTGGCTTCTCTGTTAGTGTTAGGGTTCCTTTTTTTTAATTTTTTTTGTTTCTTAGTTTTTATGTGATTTCTGCTTCAATAGTTCTGGTTTGGAGTTTGAACCTAGAGGAAAATGTATGGATTCTCTCGCCGTCATGTTAAACATGCAAGGTGAAGCTTTTTCGTGTTAATAGTAGCTTTAGAGATTAGTTGATTTCAATTGCATAAATTGAAAATTTGAATGTCATTATTGTTTTGCCTTAGGTTGAAGGTGGCTTTTAGACAACTCACAGGGAACTAGGAGTCCCAAAATGCAACCCAGAAAAATTGGAAAATCCAGTTCTAATGTAAGCCTCCTAAGCTTCATTCCTTGTGGGTTTACATTAAGGGTATGCTTGGGTTGATAGATCTTGTAGAAAGTTTTGCATGTTGTGATTTTTGGATGACTCTCTGTTTCAATTTTGGAACTTTGGTCGTCACTAGTGAGTGGGTAAGGGTTGCCAATAAATGAGGCTGAAACAAAGAGAGGGAGGAAAGAAAGGGTAGGAGATGGTGACATAGATAAGAGGTGGAGAGGGTAGAAGAAGTAGGTGGCTATGAGGTGGCAATTTGAGTGCCATGTGAGATTTTTTAATGGTGAAAATTAACAGTGTTAATATGGAGGGCAACATTGCTATATTCTTAGACTTCTAGGGTGACATTGAAACAAAAAAAAACTTCTAGGGTAACATTGCTCCTGAGCGTGTACTTCTGGGGTGGATTTGTTACTTAACCTTTTTTTTGTTGGGTTTGAATTTAATTTATGCTTTAATTACTTGAAACTTATACATAAATGAGATTAGTAACATTTAGAAGTAGTATAAGTGATTATGGTATTCATTTGAATGTTCATTATAAGTATCAAAATTATCAAGGTGTTGATTATAAAAAAATGATGAACATGTACTCGAGTGTAATTCAGGATTATTCGAGTGATTCCTTGTCATTCAAGAGCTTGTAGTGTAACTCAAGTGCATTTATGAACTTTGAGTCTCATAATGATGTTTAGAAGAAAGTATATCACTCAAGTGCTTTATGTGTAACTTAAGTGATCTTTTGTTGATTGAAAAAATGCTTCAACACTACCAAGTAACTCGATTGATTATTTAGATCACTTGCTCGTTTCCAAGTGATCTGGATTACTTGAGTGATTCTTTGGATCACTTGAGTGATCCTCTATTAAGATCACATTATTTTTGGTCTATCTGCAAGTGCCTTGTTGAAAGTTGCAAATTGACACCCACTACTAGAAAATCCATTTTTTACAGTGGAACTATTCCATCGCAAAACAAGCATTTTCCGCGTAAAATTAGAATTTGCGAGGGAAAAACTTTCCCTTACAAATTCTAATATTTTGTGAGGGAAAGATATTTCCCTTGCAAAATATCAGGATTTTCGAGGGAAAATCAATTCCCTTGCAAATCCTGATATTCTGTGAGGGAAATCCTTTTCCCTTGCAAAAACCAATTTTATTTTTAAAAAATATATAAAAAATTAGAAAAAATAAAATAATTTCATAAAAAATTAGAAAATAAAAGGACTGGCATATTATAAAAATAAATTGTAAAAATCATACGAGTTTATATAACAAAAAAAAATATTACAAATTATAATGTTGCGACCAAAATGAACTAAAAAAAAATCTAAACAGCAACAGTCTAGTCATCATCACCACTAGTATCGTTGTCACCACCAAGAGGCAGCCCTATACCCTTGTCCTTTAATAGGGACTAGAGAAGTGCTCGCATCTCATTAATCATCTCTTCTTGCTCCCTTACTATTTGTTCTAATGTCTTTACCCTTTTATCTTCTGCAAAACCAACATTACGAAGTAAGTTTATTTTTTGTACTTCATTTAAATGAACAAGAGAATAATGGCTTGAGATTGATAGCAAAAGTATTACGTCTACCAGTAGGAGCACCTCTAACACTACTAGATGAGCACTTCAAAGATGATTTCAGTTTGCTGGTAAAGGCACCCATCCCGAAAACTCTCCCCTTCTTGTCAAATCCACCTACAGCTTGAATGAAGAGACTCTCATTATTGGAATTAGAGGACGACATGTCACTCTCAATCTGCAAGTCTCTCTCCTATGTCAACTACTGATAGTTCTCCTATAAGCACAAAAATATAACACAAATAAGGCATGTAAAATGAAATAAATTTGTTACTGTTTGAAGCAAATAATAAATGTAATTAATATCTCACCACGAATTGCTGGGACTTGGCGTTAATCCAGTGCTTGCCACAACCCTCAATCTCCTAGGAATGGGTCCACTCAAAGGTGGTCCAAGGAATCAATTATGCAAAAACTTCCCCTGACTCTGCCTGCAAACACAAATAATAACTGTGCATTAATTATTTCAAAGTACAAAATATTGAAAACTGAAATAGAAAATAGCGTATACTTACAATATTTCGTCGATGCTTACTAAATGGAATGGAGCTGCTAGCATATGACGGTCCATCCATTTAGGATCTATTTAATTTATTTCGTTCACTTTGCTTTTTAAATTTCTTGTCGATGGCCCATCTTTGAAATAACTGGTATGCGATCTCAAGTTGAATCCAAGTTTTCTTTCCCTTTTCATGTCTCAATTTATAAAATTTATCAGACAACCACTTGCTTCCCTTGAAGTTATAAGCTTTCTTTAAATTTTTCAGATAATCAGGTAACCAGCTAAACTTTCCTAAAAATCAATAATAAACAATTAGTGCTCTAAAGTATAAAAGTAGTTAATCAGGTTGTATTTTGATGAGAAGAAATTAATAATTATAAATCACATAACTTACCAAGAACTCACTGAACCAAGCATCCCAATATTCCTGAGGAAACTTTGTCGGACTGGCCCATGGCTGATCGAAATTACGGAAATTCTGGTGCTATGCGAATTTTATGAAACTTGAAGTAGAGTTTGAGTGTGTGATTGATAGCATGGTGGTTGGCTATATTTAGGGTACTTTCTTGTGTAAGACACATCCCTGACGCTAAGAGAAAATTTCACCTCTTTCAGGAAGTGCCAGATAGTAACTCTAAACTTGCATACTCTATGTTACTTTCGCATGTGTGTTTTTATCATGAGGTAAGGGATTTGACTGTGGTACCTATGTGACTGCGTGTTCTTAGGTTATCATTGAAGTCCAGGGTATATCGGGTTGTGAGGCCCTTGGCATGTAGGGTAGGTAGTACCTATTGGACTGCTTGTCCTTAGGTAGCTACTAAGACCCAGGTTATGTGGGGTAGGTGGAGCCTATATAACTATGTGTTTATATGTGTCCATTGAGGCCCTGGGGTAGGTGGTTGGGGTTGGCCCCCTGACTACTGAGGCCTTTTGCTCTGAGTCCAGGAACTTGTCTTGACCAGGCGGTCTTGCGGAGGTAGTACATGCCAATATACTATGCCTGAGGCAAAATTATTTTCCCTGTTATGATTTACATTACATGCATTGCATACATATTGTATGAGTTTAACAGTTACTTTGGAGTTCAATTTTGAACTCCAAACTGGTTTAAGGATACAAGTGCTTCAGGTGGAGATGATCAGGAGTTTAAAAGTTAAGGGTCGGAAGTATTGTTACAAAGAGATAAAGACACTCTAAGGAGGCTTAATGTCGTATTTATTCTGGATGAGAGTACATCATTAACTATTGTTTAATATTTTTTTGGGATGACTGTACCCTTAACCCTACGAGGACTTATTTACTTTTAGGTTTATTGTACATTACCAGTATATTGTATTTGTCCAAATTGGTAACATGCTCTGTTGCGTTCACTCTGATCCATGTTATAAGGAACAAGTAGTAGTGGGAATGTAATAAGTAAAAATGAATCCCTCTAACCCGCCACCTGAAAGGGCGAGGCTGGTAAGGGTGTAATATGAAATGCTGGAGAGTGCTCGTGAAGGAACATCCAGATAAATATCATAATCGCTTATACTACTTTTAAATGTTACTAATCTTATTTATGTATAAGTTTCAAGTGATTAAAGCACAAATTAAACTCAAACCCAACCAAAAGCAAAAATCTGTCAAAGCATTAAATGCAAAGCAGAGCAAAACAAAAAAGATTGCGTCTGAAGCATTTGATGAAGCAACAAGAAAGCAACAGAATATTGAATTTCACTAATGACTATAATTTGTCTCTAACGGACAAATTTGAATTTTCACAATGGTCATTAATGGCGACTTCCAATAAATAGCATAGCATTCAAGTCGAAGCAATAACGAAGCCAAAGAAAAGCAATATGAATATGTATTGCTCAATTATTCTATGATATCTTTTGATATTCAATTTTTTTTTTAGTATTTATTTATCTACTCTGTGATAAAGTTAAATTTTTAATATCACCCAATTAACCCCCTGGTTGAAAGTTGGAACTAACATTTGGTATCAGGGTCAGATCTTCTCATTTTAGGACTAACACTTGAGAAGGATCCTATGGAAGGAATACTACTAGACGGTGACTCTATTTCTAGACCAAGAGGGTTTAATGGAGAATATTTTTCATTCTGGAAGGCAAAATTTAGAGTTTTCATGATGGCAATAGAATATGGCTTATAGCAAGTGATCCAAGATGGAGACTATGTCCGTATAGAAAGAGTTGAAGAATGATTGGCCCCAAAGGCCCCTGTAGAATTTGATGACAACGATAAGAAGCTAGTGACTCTAAACAAAAAAGTTATTCTAATGATTCAGAGTGCTTTGAGTCAAAAATAATACTTCAAAATATGCAATCTCTCCTTAGTGAAAGAAATATGGAAACTGCTGGAGATTATTCATAAAGGAACCTCAAACATCAAAAAAAAAAAAAAAAAGAGTCAACACTCTAGTCACATAGTATGATCCACTCCGAATGAAATCGAATGAAATTTGGGGAGAATATAGTTGAGTTTGAACTCAAATATACACACCTAATCAATCAACCAGTAACCTTTGGAAGAACGTACGATCAAAAGGCGGCAGACAACAGTGAACAAAGGAGAGAAGCTCATCACATCCGTTTCCATGACTTTCAACGCCACCCTAAACTCCAAAGGAGAGTAGAGGGTACGGGATTGCAGTATTGAGACTAGGACGCCTACTGGAGCCTGGAGGTGAAGAAATATCTCGAAGGTATGGTCAGAAAAATCCCCAAAGTTGCTCTCAAGTTGAGAGAGAAGCTCCCATTGTGAGAGAACGTTAACTTGTATGAAACTCATAACAGCTAATAGATAATATGTTGGTTTGCTCATATTATATTTACATATGAATTAAAGATGGCCCAAAAAGAGCACAAGAAGATTCAAGCTAATATTAAAGAATAACGCATTGTGGTTGACGTGCATGCATATAACACATTGATCTTATACATCTATAACTCAGCACAACGGACAAAAGTCTTGACTTGACCTTATTACGTAACACGAAACACATCATTGACAAACGATTGTTGCTCACCACGTGTCCACATGGTACAAATCCCTACTAACTTCGAAAGATTAAATTGGAAAGGAACCCATACACTACATAGCAGAATATTATGCCCTCATGGGACGGCTCATTGCAACATAATCTATGCACACCAATAAAAAAACCCAAAGCTCCAGGGATTTGAGGCTTGCCTTAGTCTTCAGAATTTCGGAAGAACAATACCACCAGATTTATTTGCTACATAGATTTTTTGAAGATTGCAACGCACAAGAATCCAAAGCTGAGGTCTAGAGGGTGTCTTATGTCTATAAGCCCATAGAGAGGAGACGGTTTGTTCCCATCCTCCTCTTCCTCAGCCTGTCTGCTATAATGAAGGCAAGCTCAAGAGCCTGAGATGCATTAAGCCTTGGGTCACAGTGTGTGTGGTATCGTGAGCTCAGATCATCGAAGGTCACGGTCCTCGACCCTCCAATACACTCTGTCACATTCTGGCCAGTCATCTCTACGTGAATGCCTCCAGGGTGGCTGCCTTCTTGTTCATGGACATCAAAGAATGCTCGCACCTCAGCCTGCAAAAACAGTTTTATACAATGACATGTCGCCTCAGAATAATTACTCGCGCGAAAGCAAATTTTCTTGACTAGTCAACATAATAGTGAAATATTTGAATGGAACCAACTTTTATTAATATTTGGAATTGATGAGTGTGTAGTCTCAAAACTGTTCAGTTAACCATTAATCAACCACATCCTGTTCATATCGACACACTACTATGGACCCCTTGGGAAGAGATATTTTTTATGCAGTAGACAGAGAAGAAAGTGACTTATCTTCTCATGATGAGATATTTCACCTAACATGACAGCAACCACCAGATTGTTGAATGAAACCTAAGCTATACGATACATAATGCAGTGTTCACCAAGACTGATAAACCTACTCAGAACTGGGCTTGTTATGATGTAAAGATAGAAATGGATTCATGAATCTATGAAATTTCAATCCGTCACATGGTGTAAAGGGTGGAAATCCAGTAAGCTACAAATGTTAAAATAGCATATGTGATTAATTTTCTTTCTGGCCAAAGCATATATGATCAATCAGATAACAAGTAGAAAGAAGATGAGACAATACTATACCAAGATTGAATCGAAGGGCCTTGTCTTGAGCCCACAGGGTGCCTTTATGGTATTGCCATGGCAAGGGTCACAAACCCATGTCACTATTTGCCCAGACCTACGCACAGCTCTGATCAAATGGGGGAGCTTGACTCTTAAGTTCTCAGCTCCCATTCTGACAATAATTGTGATCCTTCCTGGCTTGTTGTTGGGATTCAAGATTTCAACGAGGTTGACTAGTTCGTTTGGATCCATTTTGTTGCTCACCTGCATCCATCACAAGTGTTTCTATCAGCCATGAAAATTTTCAGGCAGATACATCATACAAGGGCCTATTAGCTAGTAAGCATATCAAGAGAATGAGTTTAGCCTGAAAATGATTTTATTAACAAACAACCATCTTGGACTTAACTGAATCCACCTTATAATGCTATGAAGAAGAACATAATCGAAAGGAATTTGTTTACTAATACCTTCATTTACTTGGAAGAGGGGGAAAAACCCTAGAACTAAGAAAATGAGAGAGCCTGAATTTCAAGTACCTTGATTCCAAGAGGGTTAGCAATTCCTCTAAGGAACTCTACATGTGCACCATCTAGTTGACGAGTACGCTCTCCAACCCAAACCATGTGAGCAGAGCAGTCATAATACAGGCCAGAAGTTGAATCCAACCTGGTCAATGACTGCTCATACGGCAAAAGCAAGCACTCATGAGATGTCCAGAATTCAGTCGAAGTCATAACTGGATGGTCAGGAGTAAGCCCAGCCGCGGCCATGAAACCTAAGGCCTCATCAACTCGGTGAGCCAATTCCTGGTACCTGTTCAACAATCCAAACAGCATATGTCATAAAAAAAATGAAAAAAGAAGTTCAAGTTCCAATATAATCCCAAACACAAATGAAGAGAAAAAACCAATCAGTTGTATTCAAGAATAAGTCAGAATTTTCTAATGTTGCTTACCTATCCCCCTGCTCGCTGTGCTCGGCAAAATCAAGATTCCATTGAGTTACCCTCTGCATGGCTGCATATCCTCCAGTGGCAAATGACCTAAGCAGGTTCAGTGTAGCTGCAGATTGGCAATAAGCCCTTATCATCCTATGAGGGTCAGGGATTCTTGACTTCTCATCGAAAGCATCACCGTTTATGTTGTCTCCCAAGTAGCTTGGCAACTTAACTCCATCCCTCTCTTCAAATGGGTCTGATCTCGGCTTAGCGAATTGACCAGCCATTCTTCCCACCTACAATAACAAATCACCCAACTCAACAACTTTCAAAAGAAACCGAAATTCGAATTTGGTGATCCCTAAACTATAAACATTGAATGTAATCTCTGCCTAAAATTACCAAGCATAAGGGAAACTGAAAGTGATTCCGAGAAAATGACATGAATTCAGGAACCACACAGGATTCGGGAAGCACAATACAGCAAGATGTTTAGTGATTAAATAAAATTTGACGTGTAGAAATGATCTAACCTTAACAACAGGCATCTGGCCACCGAACATAAGAACAGCACCCATCTGGAGAAGAACTCTGAAAGTATCCCTAATGTTATTGGCGCTGAACTCCTTGAAGCTCTCGGCACAATCGCCACCTTGGAGAAGGAAAGCATTGCCCATTGCGGCTTCAGCAAGCCTCTCCTCCAAACTCCGAGCCTCACCGGCGAAGACGATCGGAGGGAACGACTCGATGGTCTTGAGCACAGACTCCAGCTCATTCTTATCAGGGTACACTGGAAGATGTAAGGCCTTCTTGGACTTCCAGCCATCCAATGTCCACTTCCCGGTAACAGCCGCCGGCGGAGCGGTAGCTGAGGAGGCGGCGGCGGCGGGCTTCTTACCTCCGCCTGGCACAGAATTTTTTGGGGGATCTGCGGAGTGGACGGCTAAGATTCGCGGAAGAGATCTGGGTTGGTGGGTGGGTTTGGTGGGAACGAAGGAAATAGAGGGTTGGTGGGAGTGTGAAGGAGTAGATAGAGGATGAATGTCACACAATGATTTAGAGGAGAGAGAAGATGCTTTTGAGAGTGCCATGACCGAAGGAAAAATAGTGCTTTGTGATTGTTGCTTCTCTCTCTCTCTCTGTGTTCTCGGCGCGATCGAGGGAAAGCAGAAACCTGAGAAAAATGTGGGAGAGAGAGGTTGGGTTTTATAGAGGTTTTCGTAAGAAGCGGGTGGGGACGAATGAAAGTTCGGTAGGCCTCATGCTTCAACAGTCAAACAAAAAAGTAAACGTTGCAAGGGGCCGTGGGGGTTGTTGGAAGTGGAACGAGACAATGGGCGAGGGTATTTTGGTTAATGACGTTATTCGAGGCACGTGGTGTAACTTGTGAATGTGTGATTGTAAGTTGTAGGTGAAAACCGGAAGCGCTTACATGTTTGTTTCTCTTATTATGGTGAGAGGGATGAGATATTTTTTTAATTTTTTATATATTCTATTTATTTAAATTTAAATTATATGTTACTTTCTGAAATATTTTTGCACTCAATATCTTAAAATAATTAGTTTCCAAGATACTGATGTTACTAAACAAATATTTCTAAATGCAGTTTTGGAAACTAATTAATTTAAGATATTGAGTGTAAAAAAACATTTCAGAAAATAACATATATTTTAAATCTAAATAAATAGAATATATAAAAAAATTTAAAAAAAATGTCTCATCTCTCTAAGTAGAAAGACAAGCATGTAAAAAGCATATAAAGGAGAAGCACCTAATGTGAACCCGTGAAATCCTTGGGGAAGATTTCTTTCTTTCTTTTTTGAAACCAACCCAGGAGCGTAGTGGTAGTGGCCAAGGTTGTCAAACTCACGAGTTTAAACAAACTCGTGACGATGATGTAAACTCGTATCGTAAACTCGTAAGAGTTTACTTTTATTATTAAATATGTATTACTAGTGTATAATTAAATAATTAAAATATGAAAATGACAACAATTTTATTTAAATATATTTTAAATTAAATTAAATCCATCGTCATATATCATTTTTTTATCATATTTAACAAAGAAATTTTTATATAAAGCTGTTAAGCATAATTAAATAAAAAATATCAATACGAGTTTAAGGGTAAGTTGACATAATTTTGTAAACTATAAATGTAAAAATGGGTAAACTCGATGCATAAACTTGTGAGATTAATCGAGTTTACAAGTGGTATGAGTTTATTAGTGACTCGACTTGTTTTCATAAGTTAGAAACGTAAAAACGGTAAAATCAGAGAGTCAACTAGCGAGTTTAACAATAATGGTAGTGGCTATTTTTAGATGGACCATTTTAAATGAGCTTTTTTTAGGAAAATAATATTATAGATGTAATTCATATTTAGAATCATGATAATAGAAGTGATTTTTTTTCATATGGGCTTTTGTTGGAATGATTATTTGAGATGAAAAATGATTAAAAATAATATGACTTTTAGGTACATATATATTAGTTGTACATATTGAGATAATTAAATTTAAAAATTTAAAATTAAAATTGATAAAAAAAATATTATTAAAAAATTATAAAACTGTAAAATACTTAATTAAATTTATTATAATGCATAAATTAGAATGTATACAAATATATATTTAATAATACATTACTTATTAGATTACTTATCCCTAATATTTTTCTTTAGAAGTTGAAAAAAGTGATTTATGGAAAAAGGTCACTGGACATGTTTGGGTTAACAGTAGGAACGATGGTTTATTGTCTATCTGACTTTTTTAGAAATCTAGCAGGAAAAAAGTCAAGTTATCAATATGATTTGTGTTTAGATTAATGGTGATAAAAGTGACGGAGCCCACATCAAAAAGCTGAGAGCTTTTTGGAAAAAGCAATCCCATGGAGCTTTTCCCTTCACTTGCTTTTAGGGGTTTTTTTCAAAAAGGCCGGTGAACTTAAAGCTCAACTCAAACACTTCACTTGTTACTTTTTTCTTCTTTGTTTTAAAGTTATTTAAAGCTCTCTCCAAATAGGCCCACTATTTTTGGAAAAGCTCATCACTCACAAAAGCTATTTTAAATGCCTCTTTTCCTCGGTAAGCTTTTCTCACTATTGTTGGGCTATTTTTCCCTCATGCAGACATGCCAAACAAGCTAAACATCACACCATGAAGAGACTTTTTTTGGCTATTTATTTTTTTATTCTTTTTTTTTTGTGAACCCAAACTATCATAAGATTTATTTTGGACTTGAGTTTAATGTCTATCAAACATAGAGCATTAATGTTAAAGTCCCCCAACAAGTATACGATTTAAACTTGTATTATATTCTTTATGGGGTGAGATTGCTTATCATCTCAATCAACTACTTGTAGGTATTTTCAGTAAATATCTTTTAAAAAATTTTAATTAAATACTTTCCAAATTTGAAAATCTCAAATTAGGGATGATCTTACTCAAATATGTTACCGTCCGCTCATCAAGTGTAATAAATAGTTAAGTTTAGCTAACAAAATTGATTAAAAATTTTGATATTTTCAGGATGTTTTTCTGGAATATTCTCCTCTCTCTCTCTCTCTCTCTCTAAATATATCTTTAAAGCTTGGATAGGCAATCATTTTTTCTTCTTGTATTAATTGTTAGTCAGTTCCCGAGCAAAAAAATTTTTTAGTCAGTTCTAGCATCTCTTAACAAATTCAATAAAAGTCTCAACATTTATTAACTTTGTCTAAAAAAATTTTTGAAAAAATTATTTTATCCATATTAAATAGTACATATATAAACAAAACCTTTTATTCCCCTACACCAACATTAAATCATTAAATAGGGATAAAAAGAAACAATTATAGTTTTTGTTTTGTTTTTTTAATGTTGGAGTTAATTGACTTTTATTTGAACAGTTAATGAAGCTAAATAAGTTAGACTAAAATATTTATATTGATCGTTTTTCTCTAAACTAATTTGTCTAACTTATAAAATGATATATAATCTAACCGTGAACAAATATATAATTAAAAAATTTATTTTACTTCTTTAATCTCTAAAAATTAATTACTTTTATATAAAGGATGATATGTGATAATAAATAATTAATGTGGAACAATGCAAAAAGAACTGCAATATCTATCCGTCAAATATCGTATAAATAATATCAAAGTTGTAAACTAAAAACTACCACTCTAATCCTTATAACAAGTCCACTCTTTTAGAAAAATTTAGTCATAAACATATGCCCATTTATATGTTATTAATGAATGTTTTTCAATTTTATACTTATTTAATATTTGTTGGCAAGAGAAAAAGAGGAGAAATGTGTGAAAATGATTTGTAACTGCACAGAGAGAGAGAACAAATTTTAATAAGGGTAATTTTGAAAAACTTTAAATACATTAAATAACTTAACATATATGAGAATTCGTTATAAATGACTTATAACAACTACTCTCTCTAGTCCTTATTATAAGGCACCAACTACTTTTTCTCACAAACCAATAAATGGAAGTTAACTCATTAATTAGGTCCAAAATTAATAAATGTTTCCAAGTTCACCCCTACTTTAATGATGTAACTTTAAATGAGTTAGTTAAAAATGAGGGCATGATGAGAAAAAAGTAATAAATGAATTAGTTAAAGTAAGTTGGTGTCTTATAATAAGGACCAAAAAATATTGGTAGTTGGTGCCTTATAATAAGGATTAGAGGGAGTACCACAGTAATATGATTAAGATCAATAAATATACTTTCTATTTAACTTTTAAAAATATATTTATATTGATTGTTTGGCATTGTTATACTGCGTACTTAATTATGCTAATTTTAAAGAGAGTAAATAAATTAATGAATGCACACGAAAGGAGTCTTAAATTTCTTATATAGTTTTGAACTCTGATTCATTTTTTTAAAATATATATTGTTTTTTTTATAAAATAATCAATTATACAAAAATAAAAAAGATTATACAGCTAAAGTTTGAGTAAGGTCTAGAGAATGGGGAGTTAATAATACATCAATTTTGAATAAGGAGTAACTAGACAAAAGATAAGAGCAACGAGTTTTGTATCCTTTTTCTAGAGTGTTCCTAATATCAGAATGAACAAGTCTATTGTAAAGATTCTTCTTGTATATGACTATAGTGATATGGTTTAAGAAGTAACAAGTGTTGAAGCAGTTTGTATAATCCAGTATAACATCAGTCTCAAATAAAAGATGCAAAAAAAAGACAAGATATGTAAAATTTAGCTTCACACATTTGAAAATTCGAACTTCATCGTGAGTCATGACCCAAACAAATTGTAGCAAAGCAAGTATTATTCTTTTGAATCCTAACTTTTCTCATGAAGATTGTCCAACCCTGAGCTGAACTGAGAATATTGCAAATATCACAATTACACAAAGTAGTAGTAGGAATTGGAGTAAAAGCTCAAGGATTGTGTGAAAGAATTGGCCAGTTACAAACATCTTAAAGGTATTGAAAAGATCATTGGAATTCCCTAATTACTTGTCATGGATTGTGCACATAACCTCAGTGGAGAGCTGCATTTTGCTTGGTTCAAATGAGGTTTAGCAAGATAATGATCTCTTTCAGCATTGTCAAATTACCATCAAAATAAAGTTGATGAAGGGTTTCAAGTAGACATATGTTGGGATTCATATATGCAGCGGAATGAAATTTTTCCAATAAATTACGAATCTCAAGAAGAGGATCTATCAACATCGTTTAAATCGGGTTAGTAAATAAGAAACGTACCTATGCGAACTCATGTGCGTGCTTTGCGAACTCGTGAGCTAATACCTTCTTATTCAATCAATCTCTAGGAGCCGACTCTACGAATCTACTCTCTCTACCGGTATCCACATCGAACAGCACTCCAACACGAACGGTGGCGTGCTAGCGCCTTCAAGCTTTTTTTCTCACGTCTCTCTTCTAGGGTTCTTTTGTGGCTCTTCAATTCTCTTGTGTGTATAATCAAATTACTTACAACTTAAGGGTATTTATAACCCTTATGGGCCGCATTAAATATTTAAAATCAATCTTATTAATTTTGAAATTGAATTGAAAATTAAATCTATCTAATTGATTCAATCCAATCAGTTTATTTAATACGAATTTAAAAGCCATTTGATTTGATTTATCTTCATAAATCAAATTTGAGATATGATATCTATCTTCATAAATTAAATTATTGATTTATCTTCATAAATTAAATCATAAAGTTATTTAATGATTAGCCCCTAAGACATAATTTCCAACAACATATATAAAAACCTTGGCTAAAAATGCCAGTGGAGCCAGGAGAAAACAAACCAAACCAAACCAAATAGCTTGAATGTAGGGACGAGAGCAGAAGAGATATTTGTTAAGGTTTGTTTACAGAAAAATAGGAATAAATATCATGAATAATATAAGTAACAAAATTGTGAATATATTTGTAAGCATAGGCATTTTGGTAATTATAGATATGACGTTGACCTTCAGACGAGCTAAATGGACCATATTGCCTTTGCTTGGAAATTGAAATAGTATACCTACCAAACACAGCATATTCGTGGGGAACAACTACATGCATTTATTAATATTGACATTAAAAATAAAGATGGGTTGGTGAAATTTTTCCAGCAAATTATTTATGATAAAATTAAAGTGATGTTTGTGACACTTTTAGATTACTGGTGTATTGAATCAGTTGGTGTTAATATTTATTATAATTTCAAGAATTACTTGTACTTTATCTATGCAGAAAAATAAAAGAAACTCATATTTACAAGGCCAAAAAATTGCTTAAAATTTTTGGGCCAAAAGATTTTGCTTGATTGACTTTGCAATTTTTATGTATATTATGTTTCAGTATCAAATAAAATTTACTAAATGAAAAATCATTCATGTCAAGAACATTATTTTGGCAAGTCATCCACCACTTGAATATAACCAACTTTTGGTCCCACAATTCCTCACTTGATATTTTTCTTTATTCTTGTTAGATTCAGGCCCGTTTGGGAGTTGATTTTGGAAAATTGATTGGGGGATTTATGAGGTAGAAATAGATTTTAGAGAATAGATTTGAAGAATGACTTTTACAGAATAGCTTTTGGAAAAAAATGATAGTGTTTGGATATTATTATCAGAACAGCTTTTTGAGGGTTAAATTTACCAAAAAGGACATTAGCTTTTGGTAAAATTACATATAAATGATAAAGTTGTATTTTAAATATTATAAACATTAAATTTGATAACAAATACCAACAATTTCATAAAATTGTTAGAAAAAAATATTTCTATCATTAATAAATCATGTAACATGATAAAAATTAGATTTAACATTTATATTAATAAATTGTATAAACAAAAAAAATTTTAACATATAAAAATTAATTAATTAATCAATCAACTTTTGGCATAACTTGATTATTAATTGTTAGTTAATTACCAAAAGCCTATAGCTATTCTTATTTACGTATATCAATTATATGCATTCAAAAATCTTGTTTTATTATATATTGCTTCTATATATGGAACTTCTTTTATTTTTCTCACACCTTCCTTTATATTTTGTGATACGTACTTTATAAAAAAAACAAGGATATATAATTCACCTCAACTTCCATTGGTAGCCATGCAAGAGGATATATAAGTTTAAAAAAAAATTAATTTTCAAGAGTGAATTGAAGTAACATCTTACCACTAACTAGAATACAGTTCACATAGTAGGGATACAAATATGTGAGCAACAAATGGAGAGTTCTTTTACTCAGGGGAAAAAAGGGGGAAAAAGGCTGAAGATGAGTTAGCTCAGTGAAGATGTAGCAGCAGGGGAGTATTTGAAGGAGGAGGATGAAGCTGAGTTAAGACGACAGATCTCCCAGGAACCCACCGGCGAAGATCATGGCTGGAATCAAACAAAAATAAACATTTCATACACAAAAATTTCCAGATTCGACCAAGACAAAAACATGCAACTTAAAACTGGCAAGGATGGAAAAAATTTGTCAAATAACAGGACAAAACGGAATCATAGATCTTGGAAATGATTTCTTACCTTAAAAAACCCCACTACTTCAGCTCACCTTTCCGGATCCACCGAAGATCCAACCTTAGAAATGGAAGCCGAAAAAGTTGCAGAGAACGAAGAACTCGACGAGATCAGAGACAAGATGAGACCACACACCGGAGAAGCACCTCGACGATGAAGATGAGAAGAGAGGATGACGATTAGCAGAGAAGGAGTCACGGATCTGAAAAGAAGGAGAATCACAGATCTGGATTTGTGGGAGGAAGAAGACGCGATGCAGGAGAGTCACGGGATGGCTCGGGAGAGAGAAAGAAAAGCTGCCTCTAACGGATATAATTGGAGGGCATTTTTGGGTTTTTGCTTTCAGGTGGGTCCCACTTCTGCAAAGACACTTTGAAAATTGAAAAAAAGTTGGTTTTTGGAAAACCTAGGTTTTGGATTCAGAATTGATTTTGGAAAAAAGTGAGGTGTTTGTTAAATTTTTTTCAAAACCTGGATTTTGTTTCCAAAACCTAGGTTTTGGTATTTGCCAAACATCCTCTCACATTACAACAATACATCATTATAGCAACTAACCAAAGTCTTGGTCAACCTGATCATACTCTCTTGCCCATTGAAGATTAAATTTCCCTCAAGGTTCCTACTAATCAATCTCAAGTAATTTTTCTTGAATAGTTGTGATCATTCTTGTTCCATTTAATTATTGAAAGTTACTTAAGATTAGAGGGAATCTTGAGGGAAAGTTTCAGCTCCATGTGTAAGGGAGTATGATCAAAGACTGATTAAGTTGTTATAATGAGGTTTTTGCTAGAACTTGATTGAATCTAACATGAATGATGGAAAATCTTAAGTGAGGAATTGTGGGACGAGACATTGACTCAAGTGGTGGATGACGTGAGAATATTGCATGAGTTGGAGAAGCAGAGGTAGTCCCATTTATTATTTAAATTGTACCACATTCTAAAATTTTATATTTTCTTGGGTCAATATAATATTTGATCCCTCAAATTTGTTCTTATTTTAATTTTGATCCCTCAAGTTTTAAACAAAAAATTTTGGTCTCTCAAAGGGGCAAAATGGTCCATATTTTTTTAATGATAGAAACCAATGTTTTAAACAAAATAAAACTTGAGGACCAATGCCCTGTTTGGATTTAGCTTTTAAAAAATAGTTTTTGAAATTTATGAGGTAAAATGACTTTTTCAGAATAACTTTTTGCATAATAGATTATTCAAAAAAGTGATTTTGATAAAATAATAGTTTTGGATATTATCATAAGAATAGCTTTTTAGAGTCAAATTTACCAGAAATGACATTAACATTTGGTATTATTGCATATAAAGGATAAGATTGTATTTTAAATATTTTTAACATGAAATTTCATAATAAATACAAAAAAAAACATAAATTTGTGTGCAAAATTAAGATACTTAAAGGCACTGAAAAGTATTGAAAAAATACTTCATGATCATAACATTTTTTATGATATTAAAAAAAATATTTTAGGGTAATAACTAATGACTGATCTTGAAAAAATATTTTAGAGTCCTGATGGGTACTAAAAAGATGCTTATGAGTACTAAAAAGTATTGAAAAAATACTTCATGATCATAACATTTTTTTTATGATATTAAAAAAATATTTTAGGGTAATGACTAATGACTGATCTTGAAAAAATATTTTAGAGTCCTGATGGGTACTAAAAAGATGCTTATGGATACTGACTAATTTAGAGAAAAAAAAAGGTACTAATGGGTACTAAAAAGATACTTAAGGACACTGAAAAAAATTTCATGATCTTGAAAATTTATTTTAAGATATTGAAAAAATATTTCAGGGTACTGATGAATATTAAAAAGATATTTAAGAATACTAATTGAAACTGAAAAAATATTGATGATGACAGAGAAAAAAGAAAAATCTAAAAAAAGAATTTTTTTTTTTAAAACCTAGGTTTTAGAGTCAAAATCATGGTTTGGGTGTAAAATAGCTTCTCAATATATTTTGGGGTGTTCACAAACTTTTATTAAAACCTATATTTTGTTTTTTTTACATTAACCCTATTTTCTTCTAAAAGAAGGCCGCTGTTGAAAAGAAAGCGGATTGTCTAAAGTAGATGAGTATCAATTGAGGACGTGTTATCATGGTTCATAAGTCTGAAAAGTGAGGAATAAAGAAGAATATTCTAACCACGACGGGTGGGCATGATGGTTTAGCATCTCGTCCCTTAAGTAAGTGGTTGAGGGTTCGATCCTCAACTCTTATAAATAGAAAGCATCTCGTGGCCAGCCCTTTACCTCTTTGTGCGCTGACCCAGGGTGGAGATTAGTCCCATGGCTATCGGCGGTGGGGATACCTCGGTGAAAAAAAAAAATACAGAATATTCTATTTATCCTTTCATACTCCAGATTTCGGGTGGAATTGGAGAATATTCCAAAGATTCTACCACAAGTTACAGCTTGCAAAACTTTTCAAATTTTACGAGACAAAATACCAAAAAAAGCAATTTTTATGCACGAACCGCTTTCATCGAATACTTTTCCCTACTTTACTCTTATTATTAATTAATTGAGGTTTAATATTAAAAATCTTAAGTTACATCTTTTAAAAAGGGATAAAATTAGAAAAAATTTACCAATTTATGACACCTCCTAATTAAACATCAATCAGTATAGTCTGTTTTGGTACAATTTCAAAAAAAGAAAAGAAAAGATCAGTTAACTGAAATTTATCCAGAACAAGTACAAATAACTTCTGATGGGAATTAGGTCTGGGAACTGAAGGCCATTTGAAATGAAGCGTATCCGGGGGGATGCTTTTGAAATTCCTAACGTTGGAGCTCTTTCAACGATAAACCAAAGAAGCGCACTGTCACACGATCTGTCTGTAAAAGTCCCGCATCAAGTAAGATGAAGGGATTTCTGGGGCCATATTTAAATATGAGTTAGCCCATGAGTTTAGGGATTGTTTTTTGTTTTGATTTTTCGTTTTAAGGTTTCATAATTTAAAAAAGAATAAAGAAATACAGGCTAGCCCACAGGTTGGCGGTTATCCTATCATGGCTTTGGGTTATATGGTTTCAAGACCCCCCCAAAAAAAAACCTGCATAAAAATGGGTCTTTTTATTACAACCCAATCCTATTATTTTTTACAGGTTGGAATTGTGGGCTCAACTTGTATTACTGGTGAGTTGGAAATTAGGGCCGACCTTTAAAGAGTCGGGACTTAACAGGATTAGGAGTAAGAAAAATATCTATTTTTCAAAGCCCAACCTAAGAGCACCAGGACCAAGGTTGGCCTTAGGGGCCTCAGAAGTTGCTATTCAAAATTTTAACTATTTTTCCTTTGTTTTTTTCAAAGAAATATAATAAGTAAATTATAACAATTAAAGTTCTAATTTATCAAATAAATGTTGTCAATATTAATATCCAAATAACATGAATCACCCAACAAATAAACACATTCACTAATTCGAAACCAAAAGCAAACTATTGTTCACAAATAACTTACATAAAACATAAGAAGCATATCACTAAGCAACATTAGTACGTGACTATCATTTTCATCTTCCTCACTACTATTATCAATTTCAAAAACATTTGATTGTCTTTTAGTTTGAGTAGTAGGCTTTACTTCATGAGTAAAAATATCATGAATTTCTTATCCCGCATCATGAACACATTCATAATCTTTATATGCAATAAATAATAAACCAAATCATAAAATCAGAGTATAGTTATTATGTATTCATACTTAAATGGATAAATAACTTTATAACAAATACAAAATACATATAAATTAGTAAATTATCATCATATGTGAATCCAAGCATCCAACTTTCAAGTCTAAGCAGCCTAGGTAATTTAGAAAATAAATAAATAAATAAAAGGGCCTAACGGGCCTGCCCTTAGCCCTGCATGTTCAGCCCTGTATGACCAATTTTATTTAGTTCTTCTAATTTTCAAACTCAACCTTAAAGGGTCAGGGCTCAAACGAGCCGACCCAATGAACTCAGCCTGATTTCCTAACTCTAATTACCTGTTAACCTTAGCTACTTGGAATGTGAGAACAGTAAAATAATTTCTCTATTGTGAAACTATTGTCATTTCTCTAATGTTCAGTCTATTACTCTTTAAAATTTCAACCTTCAATAATAAAAAAAGATAATTACTGAAAAATCCTTACCATTGTAGTGGAGATAGCGGCGCAATAAAACAACTTAATGATAAAAAATTATAAAATTAATTGGCTCATGAACATATGTTGATATGTGATACAGGATCCATTAGAATACTTGATTTTATGTCTTTATTCTACAAAACTTTCTTTGTAAAATATTTGTATTTCATGTATAAATAAGTGTTATTTTGATTTAACAAAAAAAGGGACAAAAGGTAATATTGGTATGAGTTATTAAAAGTGATAAAGAGACGACTGTTGATAGGTACAGTTCTAAGAAAGCAAAAAGGCACGTACATTCAGAAAAGAGAAATATAAAGACCGTAAGAGGCCTTTAGAGTTTAACTGTGAAAGTTGTATCTCATCCCTATCATAAGAAGATATAAGAAGAGAGAAGGTCAAGACTCTGAGAAAGTTTTCCATCACTAATTATCCAATTTATCAACAAAGGCTTCTGAAAGCTAATGTCCGAGCTTAATATCGAACATCATTTTGCTTCTATAGAGCATCCCCAATCTAATGGACAAGCTGAGGCCGCAAACAAGATTATTGTTGACGGACTAAGAAAGTGAATGACTGAAGAAAAGTCTGATTGGGTAGACCAACTGTATCCCGTACTATGGGGATATCAGACCAGCATGTAGACATCAACCTGGGAAATGCCTTTCAAATTGACCTATGAATGTAAAGCAATGATTCTGGTGAAAATTGGACAATTGTCATGGAGAAAAACAAAGGCTCTACAAAGAAGGGGAACTAAACAACAATGAGCAACTAGCCATGGAGTTAGACCTCATAGATGAGGTTAGGATTAAGGCACATTGCCAAGATCTAACCACTAAACAACTCATTGCGGCAAAGTACAATCGCAAAGTAAAGCCTTGGTCTTTCAAAAAAGGCAATTTGGTACTTCGCGGGGCGGATATCGGAAATAAAAATGCTCCAAATGGAAAGCTGGCAGCAAATTGGGAAGGCTCTTACTAGATTCAAGATAAGATAGGCCAGGGAGCCTACGTTTTGGAAACTTTGGGCAAGAAAGCAATAAAAAGGATGTGGAATGCGGATAAATTGAGAACGTATTACAGTTGAATGCCGAGTCCCATATTAAACGAAACCCGGCTACGACTAAAAATATATCAGTTGGATGCCGTATTTCGTGTTTAGATTATTTTGTTTTATGCATTATTTTCCCTTTTCATTGTTTAATGTTTTGACCATTGCCACAACGACAAGTTATTGATGAATAAAGAAAGCGGTTCTCATTTATGAACCAACTTATCTACCTAGTTCGACACGAAGAAAATGCCACCTTTAAAATAGGGACACGCTATTAAGCTTGAGGCGCTAGGGTAATTTGACTCAGCCTTACCTATCCTAAAAGATTTGAAAATAAATTTTCAAAGTTACGATGCATCGCGACGAAACTTCTAGGTGATACAGTGAATTTTCATATGGATCCTGATCAGGTCCAATGTTTAAGTTCTTATTTAAAAAATAGGTCCCGAACATGTGACCTCTTGCTAGCACCCCGAATTAACTTTTGGTTAAAAACCAGTGCATTAAGATGATTTTATAAATTGTTATTTACATTAATATGCCTGATTGTTAAAATTAGAAGAATATCTTAGCAGAATCTGCACAATATATTTTTGACTTTGGCCAAGTCATTGAATAAAACCCTTACTACACGTCCGGGTTCAATTATCACTGGAGAACAAAATACTTTAAAACGGTTGTTAAAAACTGCCAAAATAAAAAACAAAGTCAGAATGGGCAAAATAGATGTTCATTCATTAAGATTTCTAGTTACAATTGACCTACAGACTATTACATGAAAAGAAACTAGGACATTAACTCGGGAAACATTTGCAAAGAGGAAAATATCTAAACAACAAAAAGAGGTAGATGGGATTAGCAGGAAGGGCTTCAACTAAGTCATCCACAACCACAAACGCTTAGAACCCTTCAAGGTGGGCCGGTTTAAGGTTGAGACCCCGGTTGACCAGACAATACTTCTTCCACAAGAGTCGCTAGGGTCACCTCCTTACCATCTTGACCTTGACCACCATCAGCTTGAGATGCCAACTCATTGCTCGGAGAAGGAGGCACCGGGATAAATTGGCCATCTTCGACCATTGCTCTAAAGCGCCCTTATCAAGGGCCAGGTCCTTATCCGGGTTAAGGATTGAGACTTGATCCAGTGCATTGTTAAAGGTGTCCGACGCAGTCTCCACTACCAGGTCCTGGAGTCGGGTTATCTCAGCATCAGCAGTAGTTAGCTCAGTCTTGGCAACGACCAAATCTGCTACAATATCCCCATGTTTAACTTAGAGACTGCTCAATGATTGACCCAATGAGAACTTGGCCTCCCGAGCTTTGAGGAGTTCGGCTTGCACCCGAGCCAACTCTGCACGGGTCGAATCCCTCTCAGTTATGGCTTTTGACAACTCCTCCACCGCCTTATCTCGTTCTTCCTCAGCTTTCTCTTTTTGGGAAGCAGTGGCATTCCTTTCAAACTAAGCTTGACTAACCTCAGAAAAAGCTAGACAATACTTACACTTCACCTCCGCGTAAGCATCCACAATGCTAACCTCCTTCATAACATGTCGTGGTATGTCCACAAGCTCTTGAACCTCGTTATTCGAAAAATCGGTTGCCTTGAAGTAACTAGTAGGAGCCTTCACTGCGTAGGCCAGCTCGGCGGTGACACCGTCAGTCCAAACCTCCCCTCAGGAATGGAAATGCTGATGAGGAGGAGGAGGTGGAGAAAGCCGCTGAAAAGACACAGCAATTGCGGCAAGGAAGCTGGAGTCTGAGAAATCAGAGTGGGCTCAACTCGTGAGACGGAGGGCTCCTTATTGGTCTTTGCCCGCTTTCGAGAAACCAAGCTATCCGTAGTCAGCTCGACTACAGATATGCTGGGGGCAGGAAAAGCCCTCTTCTAGCTTGCCTCAGCTTTCTTGGAGGCCGCCTTGGCTTTCTCTGCAACCGGGACATGGTTGGCCAGTTCATGGTATCCCGCTCCTTTTCCAATCTTCGAATCTGCAAGCAAGAAACAAACACTTATTATTATTCATATAACATGAAGAGGAAATAAAAAAAATATTGACAGATGCCCTACTCGATGGGGGGAACAACTCATCAACTGACTACTTGATAAAAAACCTAGCGTCGACAACGCCATTAGCATTGACATGATTGATTAGGGAAATTAATGCAACAAGCTCGGTTTACTGCAAGTCGCCTTCCTCAGTTTGAAAAATGGAAGTATCTTTTTCATGGTGAGCGTACGACCAATACAAGGGAAACTCCAACTCTACAACTTTGGAGTCGACATCTTTTAAGAACCACGGTTTCTTTCCGAGTTCGGCGGTTACTTTGAAAAAAGTAGTTTTGAAATTCTTCCAAGAGTCAATAGCCATATGGAAGAGATTTCTTTCGGGTATCCCTCGAAGAGAGACCCAACCCTTTTTCTCCAAAGGTTCACTAGCAACCCGAACCTTCTAAATAGAAAAGAAATAAAAGAAAACTCTCACAAAGCTTGAGATTCTTAAAAACTTATAAAGTCGCTCAAAAGCGACGATGAATCCCTAAGAGTTGGGGTGGAGTTAGGTAGGAGCCAAGTGAAGAAGATTCAACACCTCTTTTTGGAACTTGGTAAATGGAAAGCGAATACCAAGCTGGGTCACAAAGTCCCAGTATAAAAAGAAAAACAAAGGCCGATTTCCTTCCCAAATTGAACAAACCAGTTCGTCAGGATGAGGAGGGGAAAGAATGCAACCATTGTGAGCTCCCACAGAAAGCTCGACAATTTGCTTTGCTGTAATAACAAATACTTTGGTGAGCACTCTAGAATCAACCCATGAGTACTTACCCGACAAATGCCGAGGAGAACACCTTGAACCCAATTCCTAAGAGCAGGACTCCTTATTAGGGTGAGTAGGAGATGACATACTACCTAAAAAAAATAAAATTAAATCAGGACAAAGTACCCTAAAATACCTGCGGTTGAAAAAATAAGACTTGAAGAAACAACTGTTGGACCTAGCTATTACCCAAGAGGGGAGGTGGATTGGGTGTCTGATAAGACTTTAGTAATTTATAAAAACTTTTTGAAACACTCAAGTTTTTAAATCGAAAAACAGAGTATAACAAAGCAAGGGAAGAAAAGCTAGACACCATAAGATTTATACTGGTTCAGTCATAACCTTGACCTACGTCCAGTCCCCAGATACCTTCTGGGTTTTTCAACTATCTCAACATTCTTTAATTACAACAATGTAACTCTTAAGCAATCCTATTCACCAAGGACTTGCTCCCCCTTACACTTTGTAATTAAATAACCTAACTCATAGGTTCCATAACCTTGAGTTCTCTCAAATAAGTAATCAAATGATTTTCAAAATAAGACTCTCAAAAAGAGTAGATATGAATAAACACTGAAGTTCACATACTGAAGTATGCACAATGAAGTGTCTAAATAAAAATGCAATCTGTTGTAATTGTGCGTGTGTGTTGTTGCTATGAGTCTTCCTGGGTATTTATAGTTAAATCAGAGGAACTAGCCATTGCATTTTCTTCTCTTGATTCTTCAATGTTCAGCTTCATATTTGGAATATGACAATTGCATATATCTCTTTATTTCTTCAATTCTTGGCTGGAATCTTGAATTTAGTTGTTGCAGATGGTCTTCCAGAATTCTTGTCATTCCATAAACTTAATTTGACTGTTGGGGAGTGATCTGAACGTTTCATTACAGTCTAAGCTGAACCATTTGAATAGAGGAGAAATTTCAGGCTTGTTCTTGGTTCTTCATTAATTGCATTTAACCCAGATTTGATTTCACTTGATCCTTGTTGAATTGATCTGAAACTGATGAGTAAATCGATCAAGTATATGTATATATGATGATTCACAACTTAAGATATGGATAAAATGTATCATCAGTTTAAATCAGAGAGTTGAAGACGTGATTTGGAAAACAGAGATCTGTCAGGCTTGAGTCTAATCTCAGCAGGCTTGAGTTTGCTTCAGTTAAAAGAGATTTGAAAACTTTCGATCTGCTATAGGCTTGAGTTTATAAATTCATGCTTGAGTTTCCTGTCTTGAAAGATCTTCGAAAGCTCTCTGTAAGTGACAAACTCGAGTTTGTCAAATGTAGGCTCGAGTTTGAATGTTTTGAAAAGCTTGGAGAAACTCTCTGTATAAGGTAAACTCGAGTTTACATGTCCAGGCTCGAGTTATCGACTTAGAAATCTTTGATAGCTCTTTGTCTGAGTTAAACATGAGTTTATTAGTTTTAGGCTCGAGTTTATCAAATATCATATCGCGACTAGTTCTCTGTCCGAGTCAAACTCGAGTTTATAAGTGATAGGCTCGAGTTTGTAGCATCCTGAATTTTTTGTCAACTTCCGAAGGCCATATCTCCTTGGTCTGAACTTCATTTTAGTTTGTTTAACTCTTGATGGAAAGCCTTATGAGTCTACTTTCATATGCCACCGATTTCAGCTCATTCTGGTGTGTAGATTGTGAGTTACACTCAAAACATTGAAGCTTGGTTTGATGTGTGGTGTGAACTTCTGATCTAACTTCCGAAATTCATAGCTCTCTCATCTGATCTTCTTTGGGCATGAAACTTTGTCAAGATGACGCATTGTAAGTCTAGTTTCATATAAAATTGGTTTCACCTCAATCCGATTCCTGGTTTAGGAGATATCGTCAAATTACCAGAGGTCGCTCAGCTGAAACGCGAAACAGAGGTGGACAAGGTTGCTGGAAATCAGTCAGGTTCGAGTCTGTAAGTGACAGGCTCAAGTTTGCTCGTGCCAGAGGAGAATTGAGTTGCTGGAAATCAGCCAGACTCAAGTTTATAAGTATAGGCTCGAGTTTGCTCGGACCAGAGGAGCCAAAATTGCTAGAAATCATTAGTCAAACTTGAGTTTATAATTGTAGGCTCGTACCAGAGGAGCCAAAGTTGCTAGAAATCATCCAGACTCGAGTCTATAAGTGACAGGCTCAAGTTTATTTATCCAGAAACTGATATTTGCTTGTTCTAACTCCGAATCGAGACATTCCAACTTCCATTTGATCGTGGGGACTTCAAGAATCAATCTTAGAACTTGTATAATGATTTTCTCAGGCTATTCATCAAGTTCTTCTTTCTTTCTTCTTTCTTCTCTCTTCTCTCTTCTTGATTATTTTCCATGAATCAATTCTTTCTTTTCTTTTCTTGTTCTTTCTCCGCATGAACAAATCTACATTAAATGTAGCAATTAGACAATGTATATTATATAAACTTGTTGCTCTTACTAATGACATCTATATAAGACATCATCAAAACTAATCATAAACAATAACGGCGTGACTGGTGGCCGGGGCACTTGTTGAAAAATTATGCCGACATGAGGATGCAACTTGGCTAGACTCCCATCCTCAACCCATCGACTCAAGCTCACAAATAAGATACAAGTACTCCTTACAAGGCACGGCGAGTCCGACAGGACGGGATATTGTGTCCGACGTTTGAACATTTTTTGGTAAGGAAGATAGGACAAAGTAGAGTGATATTCCCCTTGACTCACAGACCTTGATTCCAAGGAGGTAGCCTTAGAAATGGCCACCGCCTCATCCCGGACTATGGGTTCTAAAGATCGGGATCGTTTCCTAGAACTCTCATTAAACTAAGAAGACCGAGATGATTTTTTACTACCCTTGCCACTATAACCCCGGAGCGCATTTTCTTGTTTTTGCTCCTTGGTCAAGGGAACACCAAAGAGCTAGTATAGAGATCGAGGAGGAATTATCCGACGCAATTCTTCCTCTTCTTTGGGAGAAATATTTCTACGACTAGAAGACATAAGTTTATTTTTGCTCATGGAGTCAAGATTGGAGAAGAAGACTCCAAAGAAACTTTAGTGAAATTAACCAAAAGAGGAATTCAAATGCCTAAAAACGAGCATATAACGAACATGTATTCAAGAAATTTCATAATAAGTAGAAAAGGGAAAAAGTTCCAGAAACTACCTAGAACATAGAAGTTAACAGACCTATAAAAACCCAGATAAAAATCCCAGAAGAAGAACTAGATGAAGATCAAAGGAGTGCAAGAAATGAACACTTATATAGGATGATTTGAAAACACTGTTCAAAATGGAGGAAAGACGAAGCGTTAGGGCTCAAAGGGCCCAAATGACGCAAGCTGACATGGCAGAAGAGACATGCGCATTAAATGCGGACAATACGGGCATTTAATGTGCACGATTGCCAATGACGACAATGCAGCTGTCTCCACTACCTTAGTAGTTAGACGTCACCAACTGTCAGGGTTGGTGACATGATAACGCGAGAAATTGAATTGATAACCCAGGTCGTCAATAGTCAAAAGCCACACCGACATACTCAAGTAACGACACCTGTCGCCAAGACTGGGATAGCAGACTAAGTTGGCCTTGATTCTAATTTAATACGCACAAACTAGATTCAGCGACACAATAGAATCCAGCCCTTGCCCATGCTCTTTCGAATTGGGGGCAATACGACACCGACTTATAAGAACATCCCAGTAGATCAAATGTCGGCAAGCAAAGGCTTAAATCACGAAACACGACACCAACTCAAAGAAAGCTCGGAACACCAAGTATTGGCAGATAAAGACACGGATGGCGGAATACAAAATAATAATTCAAACAATCATGGGCAAGTTGAGTTCAAATCACTGAAATCCGAGATGAATCAATTTTGAGTTCATGAAGATAAATTCATCTCGGTAGATCAGAGGCCTAAACCACCGGGCTGGGGGGTCAACTATTATGGATTCAAATAAAAGGCCTACTAAAAGCACAACCCAACAAGTAACAACCCATGCCAAGGATCCATATTGGATCTTAACAACCCCCAAATCAAGATTCTAACTAATTAGCTATAATCAGGATCTTATCTATAATCATGGCACATATCTTGGATAAAGCCCATTAATCCAGGACCCCAAGTAAACATGTAAATAAGGTCTAAACCCTAAAAAGGTACACACTCTCTCTCACTAATTTATAATTCTACTGTCACTGTGCACACACCCCACCCTCAAGCGAAAGCCATTAGTTTTCATAGTGATCTTTGACATTCACTGGTATCTGATCCATAGATAACAGGAAGAACTATCTGATCCAATATCAATTTATTAGCCCTTTGGCTTGACATTTGTGTTCTACCACAGAACAGTGTATAACTTCCTAACTAGGCACAATGATTGATATTTCGATTCAATGAGTCAAGAATATGGATAACAAATATGATATATTCCAAAATTATTAGAAAGTTCAAGCTAAGTCATAAACAAAATAATAATAATAATAATATTACCACATGCCCTTAATATATGATCCAGTCTTTTTTGAGAGAATAAAAAAACTAAATAAATTATTTTAAAGTATTTATATTTATCATTTTTATATCAAATTAATCTGCTTAACTTATAAACTAATATATTAATATAATCTAATAATATACAATATATCATATGATTAAGTTACATATTTAACTTTTATTTCTAAAAAAAAAAATCAACTAGAGTCTTATATTCATAATAATATTAACAGAAGGGAGTACTATAAAATTGAGGGGTGGGGGCTTCAATTCTGTTTTTGACCACATATACTTTGCCGAAGATTCTTGAAAATCAAATTAAGAGGTTGAACTAGAAATTTTTGGTTTTTTTAATTTGCAGATTTCTTATGCTCCAACTCATCTTAGCCTATTCTTAAAAACATCCACGTATTTAATTTAATTTGGATGATAAGATACCGGATTTATTAGTTTTTCTATATTTTAATACCTTTTAATTTTGAATTATATAGAATGTTATGAATATAATATTTCTATAAATCTTTGTGAGTTTGTGTATATTTCATATCACTTTAAATTTCTCAATAGGCATGCAATAAACTTCCATAATTCTTGTAATTTATTCCCCATTTACATTCATAACATTTATGTCCTCTTAATGTTTCATTGCTTTACATATAATATGATTACTGATGAGAGTTTTAAGCTGTAATGTTGTATTTATAAATATATGACATATATAATGTATTTTGCACGTCAAGAGTTTTTTTTTGCCTTCGCAATGTTAAGAGTAAATAAGTATTCTCTCTCTCTTTTTTTTTTTATTATTTATAAGGAAGAAAAATTAATATCCAAATTAAATTTGGAGGCTCTGAATCTGTGGTGGTGAAAACAACGGCATCACAACAATAGGGAAACCGAATCTGCTTGGGGGGCCAATTTAATTTCCAAAAGTTTACAAGGCAAAAGCACCTTTTGTATCATTTTTCCAGCTTTAATTTATTAAAAAAAAAAAACAATGCACAAGCACCCCCTTGGTTAGAACAACAGTTGTTCTCTTAGTAAAAGAGATGCATATACAGAGACTATATTTGTAGATCACCTCTCAACAAATTTGTCACATCAGAAATATGAATTAATCTCACAATCTCATAAGTTATGGGCTATCTCTTGCCAACTGAACCAATTTTTATTAGCTGACTAAGAGAACGTTTAATGATGAGCTAGCCATTTGAGGTTAAAAGAAAGTTGAGTGATTGCCTTCATTTAAATTATAAGGTGTTCTGTTATAAAAAAAAATAATAAGGAAAATGACAGAAAAATACACTTAAACTTTAAAATCTTGTTAATAACAATGAGCCTGTTTGGGTTGGCGGTAGGAGCAATGCTTTAAAAGCTATCTGACTTTAAAAAAAGCTTAGTAGGAAAAAAGTCAGGTTATATATAATGATTTGTGTTTGGATTGATGGTGGTAGAAGTGATGGGGCCCATGTAAAAAAGCTAAGGGCTTTTTGAAAAAAGCTTAGAAGTGGAGCTTTTTCCTTAACGGACCTTTTGAACTTTAAATTAAGTGAATTTAAGCTCAATCCAAATGGACCCAAAATCAACTGACAATATTAACTTACTTTTTTTCAAAGTTACCACAAAAAAAGCTCAAAAAGCTACACTCTAAACAAACCCAATAATAATGAGATTAACAAAAACAACAAAACAATTGAAAGCTCATTTTGTTGGAAAATCGCCTATTTGAGATTTTGAAGTTCAAGTGGTATTTTTCACGAAAAAAAAAGATAAGGTTCTTTTTAGGAGAAGTTATTGGTCAATAATATAAATTAATTTAGAGAGTTATAAATTCTCATTTTCCAAATTTACCTATATTTTTTTGTGGTCACTACTAAAGAATAATTGATATATGACAATTATTATCAACCATAAATCATGGTTTCAAACCGTTATATGTGTGGATGTTATATATGCTGAGCACAAATAAATTACGATTCCAAACCGTAATTTATTTAGTATTTATTAGAACGGTTCTAATATAACACCCACTATGTACTGATGCTTGGTAAGGTCATGATATGCTCAATGATGTGATAATAAATAACGGACACGCATAAACAACCGTCATAATATCTGATATTGCTTGAATAATACATAACGGTCCCATATTAACAGTCGCTATATATGTAGTAATATAAATAATGGTTTTATATAATAATTGTGACTCTTATTAATAATAATAATAATAATAATAATAATAATAATAATAATAATAATAAATAATGGTCTCTCATATAGTGTCATTATTTATTTAGTAACATAAATAAAAGTTTATAAATAAGTACCGTAAATATTTATAATATATGACGGTTTTTATATAATAACCATGATATATGAATATAAGACTTTTCAAGTGAGAGTTTCTGAGCTAGTTGGATTAGTCTATTTATAATATAACAGTACCTCTCACAACGAGTTGCTATATAATTTAGGATAGATCATGACATTCCAGACTTTGTGAAAAGAATTAATAGCAATTGTTGACCTATATATGTGATTATGTTAATGTTGACCTATAATTGTGTCTCTTCACATGAATTAAACTAGGAAAGAAAATGCTCAAAGGTTTGCACACCCTTTATGCCATTTCCTAAATGGATATTCATTTTTTTTTACTCAAACGTTGTTTTCCTAGATTAATTACTAAATAGACACAATATATAGGTGGACACTTACATTATTAGATATATAGGTCATGAGTGTGATTGATTCTAGCTATAAAGCCTAGAAAATCTTGATTCATCCCAAATTGCATCATCATTCAATGTGGGAAGTACTACTTTATTAGATAAAGTTGAGACCAAAAGGCTTAAAAACTCTCACCTTAAAGAGTCTAGGATTGATCTCACATTGTCGAATTTCAAAGCTTTAACTTGTTGCCATATGCTCAATACAAAAAGATAGATTTTTGTTTTTAAAAAAAACTTTACAAAAGCAATTTAATGTCACCTTGAATGTTTTATCACATCGTAACTTTACAGAAGCTGGTATTTTACTAGATCATGTATTACTTTCAGTATAATTGAACTAGTTTATTCATCACATCCATATTGATTTTTTGGAAGTAACTTTTGCAGATATGGATACTTCCAAAAAATGAGAGGTATTCACTTATGAATCCATATCTCCAAAAGTTACTTTAAAAAGAAAAATAGAGTCGGAACCTTAAATCAAAGTAATGGGTTCACAACTTCATGTAACAGGAAAGGAACCTTTGGTTAGAGCAATAATAGTTTTTTAAAAAAAAAAAATAAAAAAAAAACTTCACAAAAGCAATTTAATATCACCTGGAATGCTTTATCGCGTTGTGTCTTCACAAAGAAAGCCCAATCTACTAGCTTGAATCGTGCAAGTAACAAGAGAGGAACCTTCGAAGTGAATTTAGAATGGATGTGAGGGAAATCATACCTACATATAAGGAGAATAGAGTACGAAAGGAATGCGACCTAGTTAGAGCTCATGAACGAAAACGCGATTTAGAGCATACGAAAGAAACTCACACGACAATCATTGAGACAAGTGTCAAGTGTATTCACCAGCAGATCTGTTGCTAAGAAGTCAGAAGAAAGCTTTTTATGGTAGGGTTTCATTGAAAATGACTCTCAACGACTAGAAAAGACAACAGGAGTAGTAGGGTTACGATGTTAGTAGGTTTCATTTGAACAGACTAAACTTCAAGTGTATTCTATTTCAAACTTTTAAATAGAAGAGGAATGATAGGATTTTTTGGGTTACCACACTTAAGACTTTACATCATAGTTTGTTTGTAAGAAATTTTATTTATTTGTTTACATTTAGCATGGTTCTTTGTTAATAACTAAGGTATGTCATATTTTTTAAATTTTTTTTGGGCTTATAGTTCCCAAGTAATTACATTCTTATATTTTATAAAAATAAAACCTAAAAATGTAACCCTTTGATAGATTATCTAAGGTATACTGTGAATTTTGGAACTTTTGTTTTCTATCAAAAGTTCTAAAAATTTGCAGCATACCTCACATCATCTTGGTACTTGTCACCAAAGGAGTGGCTTGAATTATCTAGAAGTATGTTAGGATCATGTGGCCAATCTCATACTTATCAATAATGAGATTGGCCTTTTTGTTTATACTTGACATATATATAGCCAACCTCCTTCCAACATGGTCAATGTGTTCTATATAATGCATCATTGCCTCCACTTGAAAAGCAGAGGATGTGGAGGTGGAAGTGGAGGTTGTGGAAGAGTAGTAGAAGGAGGAGAAGGAGGTGGAGATTGTAGGAGAGGAGGAGAAGGATGTAGGGGATGAGGATGATTCCTGGGGTTTTCTAGTAAGTCTACAACTTGATGTTTCATCTTGGTGATTAAGAGAATAGAGGAGGACGATGAATAAATAGTAGGAAAGAAAATGAGGAGTTATATTAGATTGGAAATGATGGGTTTTAACCATCATAACACACGTTGGAAGTTGAAAAGAAATAGTTGCGCGCAATGGTGTGTAATGAATGGGTACTTGCTTATCATGCCTTATCATTGGAGAATAAAAAACATGTATTATAATCAATATGGAAAGAGGAAAGGTTTTGAACACTAGTTGACGTTAGTTAAAATGAAAGGGTACTTGGTTCTCACACAGCAAACCATCATGGTGTTTGTTGTTTTATGTGGTTTTTATGTAACAACCTTAATTGTTTTGAGACAATATACGATGGTTAATAATTACAATTTGTGTATTTGCATAGTATTATACTAAGTAACAAGTGTTACTTAACAATTTTTATGTATTTGACCTTTTTATTTTATTTTGGTGGTTCATTATATAACGACCATTTTACAAATTAAATAAAATAGAAAAGACAACGTACATAAACAAATTACAAATAAAAAATCATGAAAATATTTTCAGAATATGATGCATCATCACATTTTTCATTCTCTAGTAACTTGTTCGCCTTCTCTTTCAAAAAGCAAACAAGAGTGTAAGATTCTTCAAGCATTGGTCCATGTGTCCTTGGTTTCGTAGGTAAACCTGGACCATATGATGGAGCTTGTAAGTCGTGTGGACAAGCCTTTCAATGCTTGTTGTTTGAGGGAATTCATCTTTCAGTTTCTTCATAGATGATTAATTAGAAGTCCTCTTGTGTTTGTCTATGATTTTAGTGATTAAAAAAAGCTTGCATTTGGCTATAGGAAGTTGAAATGGAAGTGGAGTGATTTGACAAAACCTTAGCTGCCTCAGGGTTAAATCACAAAATATTACCATATGGTGGAATGCAATATAGTACAAACAATTTGGGTTCATTCTCATATCAATGAGCCTTTTATTTTGAATTTCCTAGATTAGACTAAGTGCTAAAAAATGGTTAGAAAGGGGCTTTGAAAATAGTTTTCTCTAAATTAAAATGCATGTAAATAAAACTATTTTTACTATTTTTGGTATTTTTGTAACACAATGAAGGAATGTTTTGGATAAAAAGGGATTATATGATGCATGCTCTTGTTAATGAAGAAAGTGATTATCCTTCCTTAAAAAGGTTATGGGAGTTAAAACTTCATTTTTTTGTGTGGTTTACAAGGGGATTTGACTGGTTTAATCAGTAATTCTTAGGACATAGTCTTGCACTTCCTACTCCCATCGCATATTCGTGCAGCAGATGCAGCATGTCCTCCGGTGGTTCTTCCAGAGTATGAAAACCCTGCTCTAGGGACAAAGCATAGGTAGCCAGAAAGTCTGCACAACGGTTTCCTTCGTGACACGTGTGAGTAATAGATATTCTCCAGTCTTGAGCCAACAACCTCTGAATCTTCCTGATAATACTTCTACATGCATTCGATAGATAATCGGGGCTTCTGATAAGCTTTAAAGCAACTAATCAATCTATATGCACCAACACATCTCAATAGCCATTCTCGCAAGCCAATTCCAGTCCATCCATAAGTGCCCATAATTCCACATGCAATGATGTACATATATCGATATTACGACAACACCCATGCAACCAATGTCCCTCATGGTCTTTGATTAAACTTCCAGCCCCAGCTCATGACGTTTCTTTATTCTTTGCACCATCGCAATTTAGAGATACGGTCTGGTAAGGTGGTTCGGACCATCGAATATGATGAGCTTCCTTTAGGTTCCTGCCCTCCTGCATCGTCCAACCCTGATTGACTGCCTGCATAGTAAACTCTACAAGGCGATTGACTTCCTATGCTATGGAATTCGGTCGATCATGAGTAGTTTGGAATAATGCCTTGTTCTTAGCCTCCCAAATCTTCCAACATGCCAACCTAAACTTTGTCGGCCAGTCACCTCGTTCGGCCTATCCGTATCTGTCTTTAGTTAGGTTCTGTAAAAGCCAGTCCTGGACCCTTCCATTTAGGAATGCTTGCCGTTGGTTAACAGGTATAAAATAGCTCCATACCTCCTTAGTGAAACTGCATTGGCGTATCACATGGTCCACATCCTCTGCAGCATCCCTACATCGCTCACAGATTGATGACTCCATCATGTGTCTATGATGCCGAACTGTATTAGTAAACAAATTTCCTCTTGCCAACAGTCATAAGAATACACGGACTCTCTGTGCTCCGTTCCACTTCCAAACCACCTCCCATAGATTATCATTCTTAATATTCGCATGTTCATTAATCATCTCATATGCAGACGCTACTGTGAACCTTCCATCTAAGGAGTGATACTAGAAAGAAGAGGCAGCTCCATCCCCACTATCAGATAAGAGAGAGAACATTATCAGGAAGAAGATCACTGAACAGGGCCTAATTCCATTTGCCCCCTCTACCACAAAATGGGCCACAGGAAAAGATGCTTCATCATGCGTAGTTTCCCTAAAAGCCATATATTTAAGGGGTCCCACTTCAGGAACCTAGTTATCGGACCAGAAACAAACCGAGTGCCATCTCCAATAGACCATTGTAACCCCATGTCGACCTCCGGCCAAAGCTTCTGCAGCTGCCTCCACAGATAGGAGTAGCGACTATGTAATTTAATAAGTCCCCTCTGAACATCCTAGCCATATTTCTCCCGTAAAACTTGGACCTAAAGACAATTAGGGTGTATTTGTAATGCAAAGGCCAACTTCATCAGAAAAGCTTGATTCTGGTGTTCTAACCTTTTGAATCCACAACCTCCTTTAGTGCAGGGTAGACACATCTCATCCCACTTCACTAGGCTAGGGCGATATATTGTCTTAGATCGTCCCCACACAAAATTCCTAATATGACATTCAATGCGATGACACAAGCCATTTGGAAGTTTTGTTGTTTGCATTGTATACATCAAAATGTAGACAAAATTGATTTAGCAAGGGTAATACGCTCAGCCAAAGATAGAGTTTTTGTTGCCCAGCCTATGAGTTTAGAATAAACTCGCTAATTCAGAAGCCTAGAACAAAACTGATATTGCATATGTAGAAGTCCTGATTCGTTCATGGAGGAGTGGAACACCTAAATATTTCCCCAGGTCTTCAGTTTTTCAGAAGCCTAAAGCCTCACTAATTCTTGCTTTGTCTCTAATAGGAACATTTTTTGAAAAGTAGATAGCAGACTTAGACTTACTCACCTTATGCCCCGAACTAGAGCAAAAAATCTCCAAATCTCTAATTAAGGTGACTTGTGTTGGAGTTGTAGAACTAAAGAGCACTAAGTCATCTACAAAGAAAAGATGTGAGAGAGGTGGCCCCTTCCTGCTTAATTTAATAGGCTTCCATTTCTTCTCCTTAACCATCTGAGTGATGATTTGAGAAAGTCTCTCCATGCATAAGACAAATAAATAAGGTGAGAGTGGATCTCCTTGCCTAATCCCTTTTGTTGGGAAAAATTTGTCCGACCGTGTACCATTCCATACAACTCGCATACTACAAGAAGATACACATAACATAACTGCTTGAACAAATTTTTCTGGTAAACCTACATCATATAGTGTCTCTTTAATGAAATCCTATCTCAAGCGATCATATGCTTTTCAAGGTCTACCTTTATCACCATCCAACCTGTTGACCCCCTTTTAGAACGCATGGAGTGTATTACTTCCTGGGCAATAATTATATTATCCGAGATTTGTCTTCTTACCACAAAGCTTGATTGATTAGATAAAACTAACCTTGGGAGCCATAATTTTAGTCGGTTGGCCAATACTTTCGTAATAGTCTTGTAAGGAATTGTGCAAAGACTAATATGGTAGAACTCTTTAAGAGTTTCAAAAGCTGGGATATTGGCAATAAGAGTAATAAGGGTCTCATTTAAACCATCCTCAAGTATGCCATGATCAAATTTTTTTTTTACCATATGGAAAAAGGAGGGTCCCACTATCCTCCAATTATTCTGGAAAAAGCCTGCATGGAAACCATCTATACCTAGTGCTTTAAGGGGCTTCATTTGGAATAGTGTCGTATGAACTTCACTTAATGAGACAATAGAGCTTAGAGATATGGTCATGGCATCTCCAATGGTGGGAAAGAGTCCCTTACCAGAGTATATTGGAACCTGCTTCGTCTCTCTAGTATACAAAGTGTGATAAAAATTAAGGGCCCAGCTATGAAGGGTCACATCATCGGTGCACCACATCCCATTCTTATCCCTTAATGTAGTGATAATTTTGTGATTGCATCTCCGAATTGCTTTAGCATGATAATAAGCAGTATTCCTATCCCTAAATTTAATCCAATCACATCTGGCTCTTTGTGCCCACGTAATACTTTCTTGTTCACAAATTAATTCAAATTCCTTATGCAATTCATTCTCTTTTCAATCAAGGGCATGAGAAAAATTAACTTCTTGGGCTTTTTGGATTCCTTGTAGTCTTGCCAATATTCTTCGTTTATGTCGCTCAATGCTTCCAAATTCTTCTCTATTCCACTGTTGAATTGAGCTTGTGAGTGCTACTATATTTTGTAACATTGAGGATGAGTCTGACCAATGATCTTGCACAACTTTCCCAAAAGACTCATTTGTGGCCCATGCAGCTAGGTAGCAAAATGGTTTTTGTTGAACACTATGGTCCCTACCACCAAACTGAATACATATTGGTCTATGGTTTAAGCTAAGCTTTGGGAGATGCATTACCTTGGATTCACTTTGAGAAAGGATCCACAGGTTGTTCCCTAGAGCACGATCAAGACGTTGTAGAAGGGTATTGCAACGCCACATAAATTTAGGTCCTGAGAATCCCAAGTCCACCAACCCACTATCAAAGAGGAACTGTCGGAACTGTTTACACCCTGTAGCACGAGCCTCAGATCCTCCCTTACGATCCCCACTCTCCAAAATTGCATTAAAATCACCTGCTACAAGCTAAGGTCTCATGACGGTCCTGCTATCTGCTTAAAGAATCCCACAATTCTTTTCTTAGCGATGGGGCTGGACTCCTATATACAGCGGTAAAGCTTATGGCCCTATCGGTCCCCTGTGACTCAATGGTTGCGTGAATAAATTGTGAATGACAAGCCTCGACCTTAACAGTTAAAATATCCCTCCATAATAGCCAAATACCACCTGCAAACCCTCTATCTTCCAGTCTATAGGAATAATCAAAACCAGTCCGAGAAATAAACATGCCTGCTTTGATTCCGACAATGTGAGGTTCCACTAATACTACTATATCAGGCCTATGATCCTTCATGAGTTGAGAGAAGGTGCCATAAAAGCTCTTTCTTGCTGCTCCTTGGCAATTCCACACAAATATCTTAATCATTAAAACAAGTACTGAGAGAATTTAGATCATTATTCCAGCCCTCGATGGATCATCATCATCTGTGTTCTCTAGGTGAGGAGGTTCTAGTGAACATGTTGATGCTCCTGATGCCGCATTTGGTGGATCCATTTCCTTCTTTAGAATCTCGATTGCATCCTTAGAGAGATGTACTCCAGGGATCTTTTCCTGACTTTGAGATTTTTGTGAATAGTGGCTTGGAGTTTAATACCGTGAGATGATGAATGCTTCTGTAGATCATGACTAGTGTTATTTTCCTTCCCTTTCCCTGTGGTATCATTCACTGTTTTCATAATGTTCAACGCCTTACTATTGTCAGGTACAATGTAGGTGATATCGTCCAGGGCCTTTCGACTTTGCTGGAGTAGCATTACTGTGTGTTTGCTACTATCTAGGGTTGATGTGGTTGCTACGGTCTGGACTGGTTGAAGAGCCACCTTTAGAGAAAAAGGACCTGATATTATCATCTCATTTGAATTTTTCTTTGGTTCAATTCTCCTAACAGGGGCGTGAAAGTCATCTGGAGCTTCACCACTAGGCCTATCTAGGTCAAGGCCCATAGGAGCTGGAGTAGGGATGCTATTGGGCTTATCAGGTAAACTGCCATCTTGCGCTGCAACTAACATTTTAGGTTTAACTATCTAGGGTTGATGTGGTTGCTACGGTCTGGATTGGTTGAAGAGCCACCTTTAGAGAAAAAGGACCTGATATTGTCATCTCATTTGAATTTTTCTCTGGTTCAATTCTCCTAACAGGGGCGTGAAAAGTCATCTGGAGCTTCACCACTAGGCCTGTCTAGGTCAAGGCCCATAAGAGCTGGAGTAGGGATGCTATTGGGCTTATCAGGTAAACTGCCATCTTGCGCTGCAACTAACATTTTAGGTCTATATTCTTTAGTCATTTTTTGCGACCTAATCTTAGCCCCAGCTATCCGTTGCTTCATAGGAGCACCAGACCCCTTATCCCCCTCTATACTTCCTCTTCCTTCCTTGATTTTAAGCACATCCCGTGCAGTACGTTTCGTTATCTCCACCATATCTAAGATCACTGCGTGTGTTAGGGCTTCCACTATATCTTCGCATTCGAAAAGAATATTGTACCGATATCCCTCATTAACTCTTGATTCCCCAATCTTTGCTTAACTCCCCCAATGCTATTTGTTTCCTTTTCTGGTATACTTCACCTGCATCCAAGATCCATATGGCGATGGAGTCCCTTCCGATGAGTTGTCGGAAACCTGTTTAGGGGTTGTTGATTGAGCAGAACTTGCAATAAGTATCCCAGTTGCACTTCGAGGTTCTTATGATTGCGTTTTATTAGTGGGCAACGACTTTTCTGGACACCTTTCCTGTGTGTGACCATATTTTCCACAAGTAAAGCAAATTTGTGGTAGGCCCTCATAGTCAATATTGTAGGATTTACCATCAACCTTAATACATAGTATAAGAGGTTTCATTAAGTCGATAAGCACTGCTATATGTGCATACTTCCCCCTCCCACGTGTTTCCATCATGCAATCAAGTTTAACCACCTCTCCCAGTAAAGTACCAATTGCTCGAAGAGCGTTAGAATGATAATAGCGAATGGAGAAACCCAGAATCCTTACCCAAGCTGCCACCTTTGAAGTAACATGAGTTTTTGGATCAAATTCCAAGGACCAGGGTTGCACGATGAGATAGGCTCCATATATCATCCATAGGCCCCCTGTCAAAACCTTTGTATAGTCTTCTTCTAAAGCAAATGTAGCGCATAAGCAACTCCCTTCCATATCTACTAACTAGTAAGACCCTCGCATTTGCCACAGCCTCTGTGTTATGAGCATCAGATCATGGTAGTTGATAGAGCGACCCAATAATTTGATTACTAGTGAACGCTCCATACCTTTAGCCAGTACTTTTCAAATGGCGCTTGAGAATTCTATGCATGGAATATCATCCACTTTGCCAATCTTATAATCCTCCTTTGATGACACCACTTTTACCGGTGTATTGCGATCTCCTTCAGCACTATCTCGACTAAGTAATTAACTCTTGTATGAGATCACCGAACTTGGATCCTTCTCAGACATGAGGGTGTCAATTCCCTCGGCCTCCTCATTATCCTCACTTTCTTGTCCTTTACTACATATGCGAACTTTCTTCATTGATCGGAGACTATCCTCAGAGAGCATAATAGAGAGCTCTTTTCCGTCCTCCATGAGTTAAAACTTCATTAAGTCTTAAGAAAAAAAACCAAAATAACTTGAGTTTAATATTCTCAATTAATAGTAGCTCCTACAAATATAACTAACTATTACTTCTTGAGATATTGTTTAAAACTACTTAACATGTAATTGAAATTGGAATGATATAATATGAGTGTTATTGATTTTGGGTGCTAAACAGCCTCTTAAAAGCACAAATCAACCACATTAGCTAGACAATAATATACTAATTAACATAATATCATGGCAACTACAAAGAAATTCAAACATATATAATATTCGCACTACAAAATCCAATATCAATTACAAATATCAAACCAACAAATATAAATAACATCAATCTCAATTCCAGAATCATATACAATCATTCATATAAGTAGGAGATCTAAATATATAACTCTAGACTAATGTGATGATAGAAAAATCCCTCATGAAGTCCATTGAGCTCAAGCACAAATTTCAATCACCAAGAAGCAAATGAATTAGCCACTCATGAGTTTAAGCATAGCCATAGCTTCATCAAGACACTAGAAATCCATGGAAATTAAGTGAAAACCAAATTTGGAAGTGCATAAGACAGAGTGGATTTGTCGTCTATGACTGAAATAATTAAGGTCGCTGGAAAAAATGGAGAACGACAGAGTTGATGGCCAAATAATGCCATGGTCAATAGTGGTGAAGAACCAAAGTGAAGTTTGTCGTCTTTCATTCCTCTTTCACTATTCAAAAGCATACCCAAAACTCTAGCTCTCTGGGTTCTTGTTCCACAGTTGCGGTTGTGTCTTTAATAGAAGTCGACCGGCTAAAAAGGCATTTTCTCATAAATAAGGCTATTAGCCTAATTAATAAGTATTAACAATCCAGATGGAATTTCATAAACAGTTAACCATAATTAAAAAGGACCTTACTTATTACATATCCTTGAAGAACCTAGTCTAAACACATCCTATCCCATAAAAGTAAGCAAGTTTAGTTATTCCCAAGCCCAAACTTATAAAAAAAAGGCACATTAATAGTTGCAACTTACCAATCCGTAAGACATGGGATTTAACCATCACTATTTCAACCAAAGATAGTTGCAACTTACCAATCCGCAAGACATGGGATTTAACCATCACTATTTCAACCAAAGATTCTTTTTTACTAATACTATCAAGACCTAATCACAAATCCATTATCTCCTTCAAGATCTATATTTCCTACTACAATTTAATGCTATAACTCTTATACACCAGACCTAAGTCAAACTTGCCACATGTTACTTGGCCACCTCAGATCTAACTAACGTCCTTCTATACCACTTGTGTCAAGTTGAGGCATGGAGGTGTCCACCCAAACCAACTTAGCTCCATTCCAAGCCAGGAATAAGAGGAGTTGAAGGGCACATTAATTCGTCATCATCTCCTTAACAACCCAACACATTCCTATCATAATTAATAGTGTCTGTGTAGAGTTTTCAAAAGCATTTCATATACATCATTACATAACAACCGCCATAATAATAATTCTCAATCATAATCTCAAATCATACATATAAGTTGGAAAATACATTGCTTTATTAACTAAGTTTATATGCAAACATAGACATGATTTTTCAAAACATATACAAGTGGTATATATGAAAGTAAGGTTTAAAAAAAACCTTACAACCCAAAACATGCATATACGATAAATTATCTTAGGTTAACTCAACTCTAATCTTAACCTTACTTAGCATAAGGAGCAAAGCACAAGATATCAAAGCTCTATAGAATAATATCATGGGTACAATCTCATTTGTAGGATTTTTTTAGTAGCATATGACCCCGTGAGGTATTTTTTTAATAGAATTTGGCATCCTAAACTAATTTGTAGGGTATTTAGCACCTTAAAGTATTTTTTTTAATAGAATAATATCTAAAGATAAATTTTGTTGCACGGACCTTATATTATTTGTCTAGTAGCACCAATATCTCAAATTTATGGTGATTGTTACTGCTCAGAATACTTTTAAAGGCAAACTCACATAAAAATACTTTAAGATATTCAGTGCTATTGAAAAAATACTTTAAAGTATTATATACATAAAAAATTAATTTAGAATATTAATTGCTATTAAAAAAAGATTTCACAGTTGTGATGCTCTATAACCCTACTTCTTTGGTGATTAATGTAAGACTTAATTAGATAGTTGATATTAGTCCTAAACGTAAGAATTATTCACATATTTATCAAATTTTCCTAAATTAATATTGATATTCCTTCAATAATAATCACGTAAGAAAGATGAGGAAAAATTAAGAAAGACCATGAATGTGATTTTAAAAAATATGTCATATTTAGTGAAAAAAAATCATATTAACTAATTTATCTAACTGCATCCATCTAATCAAATTACCTATATAACTAACAATTTATTGGAAATGTGCATTTATCAAATATAATTTTATATAGGATAAAGGAGCAAAAATACACATGTGCTTTATCTCGGAAGCGCTCAGCACCATATGCTTTTTTTGGGAGCAAAAATACACACATGGTTACTAGAGAGCAAAAATATACACATGGTTACTATTTTTTTAGTAAAAGTCACATCCCACTGTTATGTTATTGTTCACCGTGAGAAAGAAAGAGATGAGGTGAACAGTAACATAACAGTGAGATATGACTTTTGCTCCAAAATGGTAACTACGTGTGTATTTTTGCTCCTCAAAAAAGGATATGGTGCTGAGCGCTCTCAGAAATAAAGCACATGTGTGTATTTTTGCTTCTTTACCTTGTTATATATATATCCCTCCAACGTTAAAAAAAATGGAAAAAATATCATTGGCTGATAAACTAAACACGGGGACAAAAGGGAAAAAGAAAAATGAGTTGGCTAATGGTACCAATTGCTTGTTTGAAATCATATTTAAGATCTTAAAATTAATATAAAACTGATGAGAATATAGAACAGAAACAAGAGATAGAAGATAGAGAGAGAGAGTAGAGGGAAATTCTTATTTCAGTGTATACAGAATGCTTACAGAAGACCTCTATTTATAGATGGAAAATGGGCCTTTAGTGTAATTTCCACCTCAGGGTCATAAAAGGTAATTCCCTCTAAACTTTCACATGTGAAGCAATAGTAAACATGTGATAGTAAACATGTGAAGTAATAGTAATCATGTGAAGTAATAATGGACATACATATAAAATATTTATAACACTCCCCTTTGGATGTCCATTATGAATGTGCCTCGTTAAAAACTTTAACTAGGAAAAACCTAGTGGGATAAAAACCTAGCCAAAGAAAAGAGTACATCATTCATTGATACACTATCCAATGCTGCCTCATTAAAAACATTTCTAGGAAAACCCAGTGGGACAAAACCTAGATAAGGGAAAAAGAGTACAACGTGTATCTGCTCCCCCTATTGACAATATCAGTATTGCTTTCCTAATGACATCGATTGAGATCTTTGAGTCTTCGAAGACCAATACCATGGACAAACTTCTCAAAGATTGCTTCTGGAAGTGACTTGGTAAATAAATCTGTAAATTTTTACTTGAACTGATTTGTTGGATATCTATTTCACCATTCTGTTGAAGATCACGAGTAAAGAAGAATTTTGGTGAAATATGCTTAGTTCTATCGCCCTTGATGTAACCTTCCTTAAGTTGGGCAATACATGCAGTATTATCCTCATATAGAACTATTGGAATCATTTTACCAGAAGATAAATAACAAGTAGTTCATATATGATGAATTACTGACCTCAACCACACACATTCTCGACTTGTTTCATGCATTGCTAGGATTTCTGCATGATTAGATAAAGTGGTCGATATAGTCTGTTTCATAGATCTCCATGAAATAGTTGTACCTCCACATGTAAATATATAGCCTGTTTGTGATTTTCCATCATGTGGATCAGACATAAATCCAGCATCTGAATAACCAATCAGTTCATGTTTAGATACATTTGAATAATATAACCCCATACCATAGTATCTCTGAGGTAACGAAAAATACGCTTTACACCACTCCAATGCCTCTGTGTTGGTGCAGAACTATATCTTGCTAATAAATTAACAGCAAACGATATATCAGGTCGTGTGTGATTAGCAAGATACATTAATGCTCCAATAGCACTAAGATATGGTACTTCTAGACCAAGTAATTGTTCTACACCTTTTTCGTTAATTACTTGGGGTTGGAATGGATCTTTTTCTTTTATCAAAGACCTTACAACCATTAGAGTACAAAAATGGATGTGACTTATCCATATAAAATCGTTTTAGGACCTTCTTTGTATAAGTTTCTTGATATACAAAGATCCCATCCTTCAGGTACTCAATTTGTAATCCAAGACAAAATTTTGTCCTACCCAAATCTTTCATCTCAAATTCTTTCTTTAAACAATTAATTGCTTTTGAAATCTCTTTAGGAGTTCTAATAATGTTGATATCATCAACATAAACAACAATTATAGCAAATTCGTTTTTCGATTTTTTCATAAAAATACATGGGCATATCGAGTCATTTTTGTACCCTTCTTTCAACAAATATTCTTTGAGACAATTATACCACATGCGCCCTGATTGTTTCAAGCCATATAGGGACTTATTTAATTTGATCGAGTATTGTTCTCATGAATTTGAATTAAATACTTCTGGCATCTTGAGTCCTTCAGGGACTTTCATATAGATATCACTATTAAGTGAGCCATACAAATAGGCAGTCACGACATCCATTAGATGCAAATCAATCCCTTCATTTGCTGTTAGGCTAATTAAATAACGAAAAATAGTTGCATCCACTACTGGTGAATATATTTCTTCAAAATCAATGCCAGGTCTTTGTGTAAAGCCTTGGGCTACTAGGTGTGCTTTATACCTTGTAATTTCGCCCTTTTCATTTCTTTTCTGTACAAAAACCCATTTATATCCAATTGGCTTTACATCTCTAGGTGTATGGACTATAGGTCCAAATACTTTTTGTTTTGTCAGTGATTTTAATTCTGCATTTATGGCATCTTTCCATAGAGGCCAATCCTTTCGCTGTTGGCACTCGCTAATGGATTTTGGCTCATGATCCCCTTCATCATTCATTACATCATATGCTATATGATTAACAAAAATATCGTCAACGTTGACTTCATTTTGGTTCCATTTGATACTATTTGCGACATAATTTATTGAGATCTCATTATTTTTATACATTTCAAGTACATGGATCTTTTCTAGGGCCACAATATTCTCTTCTGGAGATAATACCTCTTCATGAAGTGGCTCATCCAGAGCTACATTTTTTTCTTGATTATCCTTAACTTGGCCATCTATAATCTTAACTCCTTTTCTTTTTCGAGGATTTTTATTTTTGGAACCAATAGGCCTACCACGCTTCAGGCGTGCTTTTGATTCATTTATAATCGGCTGTCCTACAGGGACATCAATTCGAATAGGAGCATTAGCAGTTGGAATATGTGACTTTGTCACTTTCTTTGGATCAGTGAATGCTTCTAGCATTCGATTAGCTAAATTCTGTAAATAAATTATCTTTTGAACTTCTAGTTCATATTGTTTTGTACGAGGATCAAAATGAGCCAATGATAATTCATTCCAGCTAATCTCTTTATTCAACCGCTTATTTTCTCCCCTTAATGTTGGGAAGACTGATTCATCAAAATGACAATCTACAAATCGTGCAGTAAATAAATCTCCTGTAGATGGTTCTAAATATTTTATAATTGAAGGAGATTTATACCCAACATAAATTCGCATTCTTCTTTAAGGACCCATTTTAGTACATTGTGAAGGTGCTATTGGCACATATACTGCACATCCAAAGGTCCGAATATGGGAAATATTAGGTTCTTTACCAAAAACCATTTGTAAGAGGGAAACTTTTAAATAACTAGTTGGCCTGATGTGAATTAACATTGTTGCATGCAAAATGGCATGGCCCCAAGCAGAAATTGGTAAATTAGATTTCATAAGTAAAGGTCTTGCAATAAGTTGCAACGTTTTACCAATGATTTTGCAAGTCCATTTTGCGTATGAACATGAGCTACGGGATGTTCAACATCAATTCCAAGGGACATGCAATATTCATTAAAAGTCTGTGAAGTAAATTCACCAGCATTATCAAGACATATTTTCTTGATAGGATAATCAGGATAATGTGCTCTTAATCTTATCAATTGAGCAAGTAATCTCGCAAACGCCAGGTTTCGAAAATATTGTAAGCACACATGCGACCATGTAGTTGATGCATCAATTAAAACCATATAATACCTAAATGGTCCGCATGGTGGGTGTATTGGCCCACAAATATCTCCCTGTATCCATTCTAAAAATGTGAGAGACTCACTTTCTACTTTGCTTGGTGATGGCCGAATAATTAATTTTCCCTTGGAACATGCATTACATGAGAAATCATGGGATTTTGGTATTTGTTTCTGTTTCAAGTTATGTCCACATGAATTCTCTATTATACGTCGCATCATAATTGACCCGGGATGGCCTAACCAGTCATGCCAAACAATAAATATGCCTTTATCAACATGCTTCTGGTTTTCTATAACATTTATTTCAATTGTACTAATATATGAATAGTACAAACCAGAAGATAACATAGGTAATTTCTCCAGAACATATTTTTCACCATATCTAACATTAACAATTTGTAGATATTCTTTATTCTCCTCATTTATAGTCTCAATATGATATCCATTCCAGCAGATATCTTTAAAACTCAATAAATTTCTATGAGATTTAGAGGAATACAAAGCATTATTAATAACAAATTTCGTACCATTGGGTAATATTATTATTGCTCTTCCAGAGCCTTCAATCAATCTCGTATTACCCACTATGGTATTGATGCTTGTACTACAATTTGTTAGATGTGAAAAATATTTCTTATCTTTAAGAATTGTATGTGTCGTTGCACTATCTATGAGACATATATCTTCATTCTTGTGTGCAATATTTGAAATATCCATGAGCTTCATTAAAAGAAAAGAAATGCATTAAAACATATTTAATATAGGAAAGGCATTAAAAACATATTACATAATTGACAACAAGTCAAAGCAAAACAAAATAATTATTACAATTTCTGCAAAACTTATTTAATCATAAAAATCTTCCACCTCCAAGTGTGACATAACATCATCATTTGGCTCATTGACATCATTATCCTTATGAGTCTTATTGTCACATTCTACATTATTAACACTCCTTTTTATAGAGGCTTGGTAAAGTTTTGCTAAATGTTCTGGCATACGACAATTACGTACCCAGTGTCCCTTCATACCACATCGATAACATTTATGTTCTACAACTTTTGAAGGACCTTCTTTATCATTCTTCTGTCCTTCATTATTCATCTTTTTCTGGTGGGTATAAGGACTATAATAACCTCTTCCACTATGATAAGAACCATGATTATTTCTGCCTCCACGATTTCTGCGTCCTCGTCCATGACCACAACCACGACCGCGACCATGATCATTCCGTACACTCATATTCGCTTCAGGAAATGGAGAAGATCCAGTGGGACGATTTTCATGATTTTCCATCAATAACTCGTTATTTTGCTCAGCTACTAATAAACATGAGATTAACTCAGAATATTTTTTAAAACCTTTCTCTCGATATTGCTGTTGTAAAAGCATATTCGAAGCATGAAAGGTAAAAAAAGTTTTCTCTAATAAGTCCTCATCAGTTATTTTTTCACCATATAATTTTAACTGAGAACTTATTTTGAAAACTGCTGAGTTATACTCACTTACAGTTTTAAAATCTTGTAAGCTTGAGATGAATCCATTCATAACGAGCTTTAGACAAAATCACCGTTTTCTGATGATCATATCTATCTTTCAAACTAGTCCACAATTCAAATGGATCTTTTACCGTTAAATATTCAGTTTTCAAACTTTCATGAATGTGGTGTTGGAGAAAAATCATAACTTTAGCCTTTTCTTGATGGGATGCATCATTTCCTGGCAATATAGCCTTTCCAAGGTCCTTTGCTTGAAGATGGATTTCAGCATCTAAAACCCATGATAGATAATTCTTCCCAGTGATGTCAAGAGCATTAAATTCAAGATTTGAAAGGCTGAAAGACATGATTCAAACTAAAAATAATGATAATAATTAGAATCATAATATAAAATCTTATTATAAATTAAAACATAATTTAAAGAACTGTGAATAAACATGCTAAGAAAATAAAAAGAAGATGAGATAGGAATGGTAGTAAACTCACAGCGAGACCTATCTTATCCGAAGGTAAGAAAGAGGATGCATATTTAATATATAATATATAGACAACAGTAAAGAATTAAGATAAACAAATGGAGCCCACTAATAAATATACTAGTGTCTCTACCATAAAAGGTAAATAAATGCATAAATAAATGGAGCCCACTAATATTAATGTTGTCACAATGAAAAATAAATAAAGCAGTAAATAATTTATGGAGTCCACTAATATCAGTGTCGTCACCATAAAAGGTAAATAAATACATAAATAAATGGAGCCCACTAATATTAATGTCGCTTCCATGAAAAATAAATAAAGCAGTAAATAAATGCATAAATAAATGGAGCCCATTAATATTAGTGTCGCTTCCATGAAAAATAAATAAAGCAGTAAATAATTAAATTAAACAAATGGAGCTTTGTATCGCCACCATGAAATAAATAAATAAAGCAGTAAGTAAAGAATTAGAATTAAATTACAAATGGAGCTTAGTATCCCCACCATGAAATAAATGAATAGGGAGTGTGAAGAATATATAAACATAAATAAATTACTGTAAATAGTAAAATATAAATTTACCGTGAATAGTAAAAATACTATTCACTGTAAATAAGATAAAATTACTGAAAGATTAAATCTAGACTTCCATATAGGATTCAAAATGAAGAAAAATATAAAATTACTGAAAAAGATAAAATTAACATGAATAGTAAAAATTACTATTTACTGTGAATAGTAAATAGTAAATAATCTCAAATATTAACCATAGAACCCGATGTTCAAAATAATCGGTAAAAGTAGAACTTTAATTCCATATAATGGTTAAAATTATTCCAGATAGATAAAATGAATATATATAATGAAAATATAAAAGATAATAAGAAAATCCTACCTTTGGTAGAGTGATCGTGCTGATGACGTAATATAAAACTGATGAGAATATAGAATAGGAACAAGAGATAGAAGATAGAGAGAGAGTAAAGGGAAATTCTTATTTCAGTGTATACAGAATGTTTACAAAAGACCTCTATTTATAGATGGAAAATGAGCCTTTAGTGTAATTTCCACCTCAGGGTCATAAGAAGTAATTCCCTCTAAACTTTCACATGTGAAGTAATAGTAAACATGTGATACTAAACACGTGAAGTAATAGTAATCATGTGAAGTAATAATGGACATACATATAAATTATTTATTACAAAAATCGTTTATTTAACAATATTACATACTTCTCCTTCTACCGTTTGATTAAAAAATTATAAAAATAATAAAAATTTAATCTCTATTCCAAATATTCAATGTTGCTGAGCTCTCAACGCTCCCCCGCAAGTTGAGAAGTTGAGGCCAGGCGAATATGGATATGACCCGCGCAGCACAACCCCTCGAACCCATCGCCTTCAATCTCTCAAATTACCCGTAAATGCTCTAAACCTATTATGCTTTCTTCTTCTTCTTCTTGCACCTCTCTAAATCACTGATCCTCTTCACAATGTTACTCACTTCTCAACGCTTCCTCGCAGATTCACCTTCCATGCTTGCTTTCTCCAATCTTTACCTCACTAGAAATTCAACCCTATCCCTCTCGATCGCCGTACGCCAGCATCTCTCCCATCCCGCTCATTTTCGGATTCTGAAGCTCAGTTCATTGCAGCCTGACAATTTCAGTTCCTTCAGGACTTCTTCCGCTGACCCTTTCTGTCTTAGAGCCTACGAACCTGATGGTGCTGTACACAAGGATGTCGGCGGAGATTTCAATTTGGACTCTCTTCTTTCTCTGGCTGAATTGTTGTGTCTGCTTTCATCGGCAATTTTATCTGTTTGTTTCGCGGTTAAGAGCGTGATTGCAGGCTCGAAGAAGGACTTCGTGGTGGCATTGGGGAATAAGGTTGTTCTTTGGGGTGTTTTGATGTTGGTTGGTGGAGTTGTGATTGGAGCATGGATTAGGAGACGACAATGGAGGCGAATTTGTAGGGAGACACACAAAGAAGGGTTGGAGGTTAATTTGCTGGAGCGGATTGAGAAATTGGAGGCGGATTTGAAGAGCTTAGTGGTTGTTGTCAGGGTTTTGTCAAGACAGCTGGAGAAGTTGGGCATCCGATTTCGGGTGACCCGGAAGGGGTTGAAGGAACCTATAACCGAGGTGAATACTTCCTTCCCTCCTTCCTTCCTTTTCTATTCTTTCATTCCCTTGCTAGATTACTCTGGGTACTGATAGTGAACCTTGTAGCTTGGTTTATTTTAGTATCTTGATATGTATAAGATTGTGGGGAAGAGGAATTATTTCTATCTTCGTTCTGCGGTTGATGTACAAACTAAGAAATGTTGCTGATACCGTTCAGACCCTGGAGATCAACTTTCTCATAAAATAATGTTTCTGAGGTTATTGGGGGGTAAAGAAAATTATTTTACGTGATGAATGACATATGACCAGCGACTTGAGGAGACGACCTCATGCCCGTCCTAACCATCATTTCCAAGTATGATTGCAGGAGGAAGTATATTTTTGTGTGTTTTCAAGTATGGGAGGTTAATGGAGACATAAAGAGCACTTGTAAGCTTCATAAGCAGAGTAATGTGGAGAGGATATTAAATGCACATTTTATGACTTAAGTCCATATAGATCATAGTAGATGTTTTCTTGATTTTATAGTTGTGTATGGTGTCAATGTATGACTTCAGATACTAACATTTCTGGAACGTTGCGTTTCTGTATTCTTTTCATCAGGCTTGTTTTAGTTTATATGATAAGAAGGATATATATGAGAATGGGAATATTAGTGATTTGAATTAAAGAGGTATTCAATTGAGTTGGAATCAAATGAAGAGTTATTGTCATTTTCTGAGAGGGGTTGATGGTATATTACTTTATGCTTGAACGTGGAATGTTATTGGGATTTTTTTTGAGGTGCCGAGTTTAATTAGCTGAGAAGTTTGGCCAAAAGTTATGAAGAAAAGCTACATTACTCTTATAGTTCTGTTGGATTGCGGGACAAGTTCACACCAAAAGAAGACTCTCTTGATGTGGCACTGTAGTTTTACTTTGGTGGCAATATTCTTCGAGTAGCAATATTTCTTTTCAAAGAAGAAGTCTGGAGTATCTTGGTCTCATGTCTGTGCAGATTGGCTGGTAACAAAATCCCGAAACCTGTTAGGTCAATGTCTATTACTCCCGATCCCATCAACAGTTACTTGATGGTATATGTTTGTCAATGAGACAATGTAGGGATTAAACTTATCATGGAAGTATATATGATAAGGATTGCATTCCTGTTCAAATACAAATACACACAAATTATTTAGTGGCTTCCTTTTTCATTTTGAATGACTTATTGTGATTTAGAACTTTGAGTTTATATGATAAATAAAAATCTTATGATTTTTTTTTTTTAAAAACTAAGTATGTATTTATTTCTTGAAGACTGCAGTTCTGGCACAGAAGAATTCTGAGGCCACAAGAGCATTAGTGGCGCGATCAGACATTTTGGAGAAGGAGCTAGGTGAAATTCAAAAGGTTTTGTTGGCAATGCAGGTAATAATCATTGCTTAAATAGTTTATTTAAACACAGCCAATATCATGTCCCATATGAGTTTCATGTTGTTTGTCTATCACCGAGACTGAATACTATTTTTACTTGAAGTTGCAATATAGATTATGGGAATTAAAAGTTATTGTTTATTTAGTAACTATATTTAGTCATCAATGTACGCACTAGAGCCATACATGGCTCCTTAGCTGGTCTATTTTTTAGATCCTATTGCTTGTTAAGTCCATCAAATTTGAGCTGGCATCTGACTGTTATATGTAGGAACAACAGCAAAAGCAATTTGATCTGATTCTTGCTATTGGGAAGACCAGTAAACTATGGGAAGGCAAACGGGAAACTAGTGAGGTACAGAACAAATTGGAAGCTTCTAAGTCAGATGAAGATGAGGTAAATAAGAAGGAAGTTCACCAGATTTGAATCTTGGGTTAAATTAAGGGAGGAAAACCATTAAAATTTGGATGAAGAACATCTGTTGTTACAACATTCTTCCTGCTCTGTGTATACTGAACCATCGATTGTGGCACATCTGCCTGCTCAGAATATGGTGTTTGCCGAGGAACGCTGTTCCTGACAAAGTGAAGTTGCTTTAGACAAACTAATGCGGTTTCATTCTTGTGCAGAAAAGTTTGTCTGTCTCAGCACAAAAACTGTATCAGTAAATGGTTCTTTATGCTGGAGCTTGTACCTTTTGATTCAAGCCTGTAATTATCTCGTGGATCACTTCATCCCCGAATGTTTGATCTATCGATCAATTGCCTTGAATAAAACTATTCCATTCTCTCTTACATTTTCGCACTCAAATGATTGTACTTGATATTTGAACTAGAATATATTTTTTTTCATGGATATGCGTTGTGAAAGGAAATGAGCAGGATGTTCATATATTGTTGGGTTAAGTAGCAAAAATACACATGAACTCCACCCTAGAAGAGTCTAGCACCACGTGTTTTTTTCTGAACCAAAAATACACATGTGGTTATGTTTTAGGAGCAAAAATACCTCGGCCATTAGTTGACTGTTAACTGACTGTTAGTTGACCTGAAATTACTATTTTGCTATTAGTTTAAAATAATTTAAAAAAAACTAAAACACCCCCCGCCCCCACTGGTGGGCCTCACCGCCGACCATCCCCCGTCGGCGGCCGCCGCTGCCCCATCGCTGGCGATTTCTTTTTCTTTTTTTTTTTAAAACACTAAGGGGAGGCCAGCTTCCCCACCGCTGGCCACCACACACCAGCGACCTGCCGCCACCCGTCCCAACATTGGTGACCACCTCCGACGACTTTTGTTTTTTAAACAATTTTTTTCCCTTTTTTTTTAAAAAAAAAACTAAGGGGAGGTCGGCTTCCCCACTACCGCCCACCCCACGCCAGCAACCGGCCCACCTCCGGCAACCACCTCCCCTTAGGTTAAAAAAAATAGTCGTTGGAGGTGGTCACCGGTGGTGGGGAGGCCGACCTCCCCTTAGTTTTTTTTTTTTCTAAAATAGTTAAAAAAATAAAGTCGCTGGAGGTGGTCACCGGCGACCGTTCGCCGGTGTGTGGTGGTCGGCGGTGGGGAGGCTGAGCTCCCCTTAGTGTCTTCTTTAAAAAAAATTAGTTTTTTTTTTTCAAAAAAAAAAGTCACCCGCGTGGGGTGGCCGGCGGTGAGGCCCACCGGGGTGGGGTATTTTATTTTTTAAAAAAATTATTTTAAACGAAGGGCAAAATGATAATTTTACTATGGTTAACGGTCAACTAACGGTCAGTTAACAGTCAACTAACGGCCGTGGTATTTTTACTCCTAAAACGTAACCACGTGTGTATTTTTGGTTTAGAGAAAAGCACGACGTGCTGGGTGCTTCCGGGGGTAAAGCCCATCTGTATCTTTGCTACTTAACCCTATATTTTTTAAATGCAACTTTGCAAGGGCTCAATATCCAAACAAAGGAACAGAGTATTCCAATTACATGTAAAGCAGGTTGGCTAATTTTGCGTAGGATGTCTTTGACGGACCTAGTTTCTCTTAGTATTTTTCTCTCCTCTTCCCTCAGTATCTCTCATCCCAGCCATTCATCTCCTCTCCTCTTCCATCTCAGATTAATTTTTAGTTGAGATGAACGGCTGAGATGAAGGAAGAGGAGGGAAGGAAGAGGAGAAAATCTGCTTCCTGTCTTTGACTGGTTCAGTTCAGATGATTCCTTTATCTTTTTTGTACATTATTTTTTATCTTTTTTTAACTAAATACACACCTACACATATCTCATGACTGACAGGATCGATGTTCTTGCCACTGTTCCATCCTTTTAGTTGTCTTCTGTGAACAATGGTATGGTAGGAATGAACAATTCTAATACTCTTTTGCATTTGCATTATTAATAGTTAATTAGAGTTTACAAGGGTGTGGAGGCCTTCTTTTAACCTCGGATTAAAATTTTGCATTCTAAAGATTTAGCTTTTTTTTTTTTTTTTTGGGGAAAGAGATGGCTAAAGATCATCATCACTATTTGGCAGGAGGACCCTATTATTTGTAGAGGATTTATATATGATGTAGCCAAACGAAAAATTAAGTTCAATATACTTGATAAATCTGTTTGTTCGATTTATACACTAGTATTGAGTTATTCTTCATATACTGTACTAGGTCAAATAAATAGGCGAGTTCTTAAATTTTTCGGAGTTAAATAACAATATATCACAAATTCATGCACAGGGTCCAAGTATGTTTGGTTAGCCCTCTTGGACACCCTAATTGTCAAGAACCAATTTTTCCCAACAGTTTGTTTGGGTATGTTTTGATCATTCCAAAAGTCCATTAATCTTTTTAGAAGTCCTTTTGGGAAGATTTCATAAGCTAAAACTGTTTGACTATTTTTCCCCCCTTTTTAATTGAAAATAAGGCCAAACCATCTTTGTGGGGATAGAAACCTCCACCTCCCTCCACTAGATCAATCAATGTACCAAGTGCAGCAAATTTTTTTATTTAAAATACTGCTTTTGCAGAGTGTTTCTAAAAGTCCATTTGTCAAAAGCTAATTTAGGTTGCTTTTTAAAAGTTACTTTTTACTTTTGAATAACTTTCAATTACGTTTTAACAGTAAAAAACACATTTATTTTATTTATGAAAACTGAGATCTATTATCCCATTGGAGCAGACATATGTATGCAAGACAAGTAAAGATTAGATTCCTTCATTATCCTCCATCTCCTTGATAAAAAAGATCCCCTCAGAGAACTTAGCTATTTGGTAAGTGAGGAACATATTTTCTCTTGGCTTAAATAACAATAACATGATAATCTCTACAAATCAATAACCTACCTTTGTCCACTACATTACAAAAAAGTAGATAAATTTTCATATAGTTTTTGTACTTACAAAAGTATAATACTTGGATGGTCCAGTTAGTTCTACAATAGCTAGACGAATTCTTGATAGTTAAAAGTAAGATAATAGAAAAGATAAAGCAGAGAGAAATAGCACTGGAAATTGTAATTCCATTTCTTGAATGAGTGCAATATATCATTGTGCTACTTATATAACATTACAAAGTATGAGATTTGTTCAAGTCCCAAAGAGATATGTGTTCGATCCCCGCTATCATTGCTGGGACTTCTTCGGTAAGTGATTTCGTAAGTCTCCATTAAGTACTCAAAGAGCTCAAGGCCGTGCCCTAGCCTTAGTGGGGTACAGATGTTGAACCCCTCCAAAACTTTTTAGTATAAACAAAAAAATACAAAGCATATGATCCATACACACACGTGTGTGTGTGTGTGAAAGATTATTCTAGAGTCTATTCTTTTATCAGCTTTGTGAAGATGAGATTTCATTCTTGTTATTATTAATAGTTTACAGCTAAATCCACAAATCAAGTTGCCTTCGTTATCTTGTAACAGATCCATCCACTTCCATCTTGATTTAGTTACTTTCTAAATTCAGTAACTTTTAGTTTACCCGATTTACCTCTTAAAAAGTTGAATTCAAACACAAATTCCCGTTATACTTGGATTAAATTTTTGACCTTCGAAATTGGTAGTTGTTGCATTCGGAGGGAGTTCAATTTTTAATCACATTTCTTTCCACTTTACCTCTCAGTTAGATTGGCTTCAGAGTTAAATTTTTTTATTACATATATTTTTAACATTTCAAATTTTATGTTAATTATACATTTTTTTATCATATATTTTATTTATATTTAAAATTTTACATTATTTATACATTCCTTTACTCTGTGTATTATATTCCATATCAAATTTTATATCATTTATATTTTTAATAAATCAAGTTTTACATTAAAAAAATCATTATTTTTAGTAATTACATATTTAACATTATTTTTATTAAATATCATCGAAATACTTTTCAGTTTACAAACTGTCTTTTAATTAGTTAGTTTTTTTTTATACAAAAATTTTAGGAAATGAGTCGGGCTCACTCACAGTCCAAGGGCAGGGCGCTTGGAGCCCAATCTATAGGAGATACTGGTCAGAAAGTACACATATCTCCACATCTACTTAGTTCTTAGTTCTGTTTATAATATGATCCTAATTAGGGGAGCGACTTCAGTCCTCTTCCGTTAATATCCACTCCCTTCCACTTCCCTAAAACTGTGCCGTTTTGGCACAAATTTGCAAGGGATGATCCTTTTTTAAAAAAAAATTATGGTACTGATAGGTACTAAAAAAAAATACTTCAGGATACTAAACAATACTGAAAAAAATACTTCATAATCTCAAAAAACTATTTTAGGATCTTAAAAAATATTTTTAGGCTAGTGACTGGTATTAAAAGGATACTGACTGACACTGAAAAAACACTTCATGATTTTAAGAAATCATATTAAAATCATGAAAAAATATTGTAGGATACTGGTTGATATTAAAAATATATTTTAGGATTTTTTTTAAGATTCTAAAATAATTTTTCAAGATCATGAAGTATTTTTTTCTCTACCAGTAAGTATCCTAAAAATATATTTTTAGTACTTGTGAGTATCTTAAAATATTTTTTAAGATCCTAAAATAGTTTTTTAAGATTATGAAGTATCCTGAAGTATCTCTTTTTAGTACCTTTCAGTACCCTAATTTTTTTTAGTACCTGTGAGTACCCTAAAAATATATATATATATATATATATATATATATTTTTTTTTTTTAAAGGATCATCCTTGTAAATTTGTGTCAAAACCGCACAATTTTAGAGAAGTGGAGGGGAGTGGATATTAAAGGAAGGGGAGTGAAGCCGCCCCCCTAATTAGTAAATAGTCCCGAACTTAAACACATAACTATAATTATGCCCAAAAAAAAAAAAACAAACAAACAAACACCCACAGCTGCTCGCTCGTTGTTCGCGGAGATTCTACTGTTCGTAAATTAAAATTGAGGCGTCCATGAATATCCACTAGAAGAAGAGCATTGAGCAGCGAACCGAGACGGCCGGCTAGGTCGGACACTTCAGAGTTGCAATGGATAAATTGATGAAACTACAACAAGTACAGAGTATGCTAGATTTTATGAGGTCACGGGGCTTGGCGAAATGTCCAACCAACTCCGATCACCAGTCAAATCGCTTCCTCTCTAATCTCATGCTCTTGTTGGTAAATACTCCTTGAAGATGTGGACAATGTTACTTATCGCATTTCACCCAATTATTTTCTCATAATAGTGCTTCTTTGTCGACAATATTAAGCTTTACTAAATGTTTGTGATCATGCTTGTGTGGTATTGTTGTTACTGTTCTTATTATTTTGTCATTTTTGCTGGGAAATGGTATGGGAATTAGATTCAACCTTGTGGAAAGCTTGACATGGACGAGAAATGCAGCTTGGTTTGTGAGTTTATGCCTAGAGTGAGTTACAGATGCTGGTTTCTTTTCTTTCATAACTCTGGATAGAATTAATCACAGGATAATATTAAAGTCTAGTTTTATCCTTTTACAGCTCTCAGCTACTCTTTTGGAGGAGGCATCTCATTGGCTCAGTCAAGGTGGTATGGTGAAAGAAGAAAATAGTAGTAAAGGCCATAATCCAGGTACTCCTTTAGGTCTGTGCTTTCTGAATATCTTGACTACTTAATTTCTTGCTAGCCGTTATCGCCTTACTCAGGTATTTTACTTACTCTTGAATTTGATTTCTTAAAAAGGAGGAAAGGAGAGAAAATTACCAAAAAAAAAAAAAGTGAGTTGGCAGATTAATCTTTTGAAAAAATTTAGGACTAAATCCAGAATGCTATATAAAATTGGCACTATGCTGTATAATGGTAAGTACCTCCAGTGATGGTCTACAATTACATACCTTCCATGTCATGGAGTTTCTGATTTGCTGAGGCTTAATAATAACTTTGAGAATTTGAGAACCTTCAGACTGATGTTTACAAGTAGAAGTTCTCTTACCATGTTTATCACATTTTTCTTTTATTTCACCCATGATATGCTTTGTTGCTTCTTTTTTTGACCATGAACTTATATATTTTTCAGGTTTTTTTTCCTTGAACATTAGCTGTTTTTTCAGGTTGTCAACAGAATCTTGTTGGAAATTCTTTGCTGCATTGTTGTGATCGGATGACATATGATAATTTGTTGCAAAATAATGATGAAAACCTGACCATGGTCGGGCTGGATTCTATGCACGATTCTAATTCCACTCTTGAGGATTTTGTAAGGACTGTATTCAGAAAATTATCTCTCTGCTAATACTGCTGTATTGTTTAATGCGTTAGATTTACTACTTGTGTTGATTGATTGAGCAAATGCCCAAATAGTTGCATGCTCATATTTCTCTTATTAGAAAGCATTAGTGTATTTGATCATTGTCCGGGAAATTCCAGATTTATACTGCCAATTACCATATTGATTAGTAGATGTATACAATGCCAAAGAAATAAATGCTACTTTAAAGAAAAGTATTATTTTAACATGTGTTCCTGGCTTTCTGAAATCTTGAGTTTGTAATTTTCATCACTATATTCATTGGTAATGAGGAAAATAAATAGCAATACCTTGTTATTGCAGTGCAGATCTTATTTTATGTTTCATGGATTGGATGTCAGCAAGCCACAGTCAATATTCAAGTACTTACCAATACTTTCATTCACAGAGAGTTACATTTATCAGGTAAACTCTAGATTAGTTGATTGAGTTCAGGTATCCATTTATTCATCAATGCAAAATATGTGGCATAAGTTCCAGTCAAGTAGGCACATAACGATGAGCAGCATATTGGTAAAGGTGCTTTATATAGTTCTTCTAGGAAGCATAATTTTTCTATTGATAAGTGACAATTCTTGTGAACCTTGTATTTCTTGCTTCTTGGGCATTGTTTCATTTGTAAGAACTAGGAAGAGAAGGAAAGAACAAAGTGAAAACAGAGTTTGTAGGAAGTATTGTTCAGAGGCATGAACACCCTTTGTGTTGTGTATTATTTAGATGAAGAGGAGTTACAATATATAGGCTAAGGAAGAGAACTTAGAGGAGGGAAATTAGGATTACAATTAAGACTAGGAAATCAGATAATAAAGCTGCTATAATCAGGATCCTATAATCAAGGAGCAACAATCAAGGGATCATAATCTCCTAATTTATTTCCTAATATTCTAACAGTTTCAACACTCCCCTTCAAGCTGGAAAGTATATGTTGATCATTCTCAGCTTGCATCGAAACCCTTCAAATTTAGCCCTACTTAGTGGTTTAGTCATTACATCCACAATTTGATCTGCAAATTGTATGTAGGACAGGTTTGTGATACCTACTTCAACCTTCTCTTTAATAAAGTGCTTGCTATCTCAACATGTTTTGTTCAATCATGATAAACAGGATTCTTTGTCATTTCAATGCTAATCTTGTTGCACACTAGAGTTGCATGAGTCCCTCTAATGGAATTCCCAACTCTGTCAATAGTCCGATGACCCAAAGTCCTTCACGTACCCCATCGTTAACAGGTCTAAGTTTTGCTTTTGCACTGCTTCTCGAAACCACATTTTGTTTCTTACTTCTCCAAGTAACCAAATTTCCCCACACATATGTGCAGTATCTTGAAGTTGACCTCCTATTCTCCCTATCTCTTGCATGGTCTTCATTGGTGTAGATTTCAATATTTCTGGCAGTTCTTTTCTTAAATAAGATTCCTCTTCCAGGATTAAGTTTCAGATAGCTTAGAATTCTGTATATAGCCTCCATGTACTCTTCCTGTGGCTGATGCATGAATTGACTTTCTATTCTAACTATATAGTTGATATTTGGACGCGTGTGGGTTAAGTATATTAACTTTGTCACAAGTCTTCTATATTGTTTAGAGTTAACTAGGACACCATTTGGTTTGATCTATTGGTGACAACCTTCTTCCATCAGTGTTCCTTCGGGTTGTGCCTCTAACATTTCTATTTCATGTAGCAGATCTAGGGTATACTTCCGCTAGAATACATTGATGCCCTTTTTGGTTCTTGCCACTTCCATACCAAGAAGTATCTCATTTGACCGAAATCATTCACCTGGAATTTGTTTGACATGTCCTTTTTAGGTAGTGTTTGAAAACTCTCAAAACCTAGGTTTGTGCAAACCGAGACGAAAGTTATCTTACATACTTACCTCGTAAATCCCAAAAGCTATTTTCAATAGTTAATCCAAAGGGGCACTAGTTGGGCAATGGAATCTTCATCATTTCTTGTAATAATTATGTCATCAATATAGACAATCAAGATAGTAACTCTCCCATAATCATGCTTGATGAACGTGTCATATGCTTGCCCCTGTTTGTACCCAAGTTGCTTTACTACCTTGGTGAACTGTCCAAACCATGCCCTTAGAGATTGCTTTAGTTCGTACAAAGACTTGTTGAGTTTGCAGATCGAGTTGTTTGGAGCTAGAAGTCTATTGGGGGCCTCCATGTAGATCTCTTCCTCAAAGTCACCATTCAAAAATGCATTCTTAATGTTCAGCTGATGTAGTGACCAATCTAAGTTAGCAGCAATCGACAACAATACTTGGATTTATTGAATTTAGCTATTGGGGAAAAGTTCTCCTTGTAATCAATCCCATCAATCTCAGTATACCCTTTTGCAACCAGTCTTGCTTTGTACTTGTTGATGCTTCTATTAGGATTGAACTTCAGGGTGAAGATCCACTTGCATCCTACCGGTTTCTTTCCTGTATGACGATATGTGATTTCCCATGTTTTACTCTTCTCAAGTGCCTTTAACTTTTCTTCTTGGGCTTGCTTCCAATTTGGATCAGCTATAGCTTGTTGGAAAGTATTTGGAAAATTTTTTGGAATTCATTTATTTCTTTCAGGGGTGGCTTGTTTTGGTTGTCGCATTTCATGTAACAGGGTTGTATGGTCTCTTTTTAGGTAGACTATCATATGAAACAAATTGTTGAATTGGATGTTAAGTACAAGATGTTACCTGTTTTCTAAGTGCCAGAGGCCTGCCCATCTCTTCATGATCTAATCCTAGGTCAGAGTCATGGTCATTGCTTTGAGCAGAAGAGACATTTCTACCATTATCTTTTTCCTGAGATTGTTGTTTGGACTCTTCTTCTGATCCACCTTCTATATCCATCCGAGAAATGATTTCATCCAGTGTTTCCAGTTCATTAGGTGTTGGTGCAAGTTGGTTGGTTGGTTGGAGAAGTGGTATTAGAAGATGGTGATGGTAAGGTATCAGGGACTGGTGAGGTATCAGTGGTATTAGGTGCTTTGGAAGTGGGATCATGCGATGGATCATGTGAAATTAGCCATTCAGTATCTGAGTGCTCCTCCTGAATGGGTAATTTGAGATAATAGGTATCCTTCTCGTACCATATGGTATCTTTGGAGACAAACAATTTATTTGGGGTAGGACAGTAACACTTGTATCCTTTTTGGGTGCAAGAGTATCCAAGAAATATACACCTTGGGGCTCGAGTAGCAAACTTGCTTCCATTATGTGTATGAATAAAGACAACACATCCAATCACTCTGAGGTAATGGGTTGATAAGAGAACCATTTGGAAAGGTGTCAAGAAGTTTTTGGATAGGAGTGACATAATTGAGGACTTTAAAAGGCATTATGTTGATGAGATAGGCAACAGTTAGGACTGCATCACCCTAGAACACCATGGACATATTTTCGTTCCATTAATAAAGTTTTCATTACCTCCAATAAATGGTGGGTTTTGCGTTTAGCAGCCTCATTTTGCTGAGGTGTGTAAGGACAAGAGGTTTGATGATAATTCCTTGCTGATCAAGAAACTCCTTAAAGGTGTCACTCAAGTATTCCTTAGCATTGTCACTTTGGAGGACCCTGATGGAAGTTTGAAATTGGTTTTTCACAAAGGTGCAAAAACTTTAGAAAACCTCGGCTATGTCATATATGTATTTCTTTAAGTAAACCCATGTGATTCTGGTGTGATCATCTATGAAACTGACAAACCGTTTTGCATTTGCTCGGGTTTTTATTCTTGCCAGACCCCAGATGTTACTATGGATTAGTTGGAAAGGAGTGGAGGGTATGTGGGGTTGTTTTGGGTAGGAGGACCGTGTTTGTTTACTGAATTAACATGTTTCATAATGAAAAGAGATTAAATTTTTGTTGATAAACTTGGAAACACATGTCATATAATCAAAACTAAGATGACCTAAGCAAGCGACAATGCCATAGTAATACATCTTTATCTTGAGAACTTGAGCTAACTAGTGCTTTCCATGCATTTCAAGTATTTTTATTCTTCAACTCTGATCTCTCAAGGTAGAAAAGTCCATCCTACTCTTTAGAAGTCACAATTGTTTTTCCCAATTTTAAATCTTGAAAAAGACACAAATCATTATCAAAGATCACTCAACATATTCTCCCTTTAGTTAATTTGCTCGCAAATATTATATTACAAATAAGTGCAGAAACAAACAAAACATTGTGAACTCTCAGATAATTAGATAGCATGACTGTTCCAATTCCTTCAACTTTGGTGAACACACCATTAGCAACTTTAACTGGAAGGTTCTCAAGACACAATTTAATAGTTGTAAACAATGGTCAATTACTAGTCATATGATCTGTATCTCTTGAATCAACAATCTTTGTATCTTTACTTGCTTGTACAACATTGAGAGCTATAATAGAATTTCGTGATTGCACCAGATTAACATTGGGCATAGAGTTGGACTTATTCTATTTGTCAAGTATCCTACAAAGCATTTGTAATTCTTCCTAGCTTAGGGAATCAACATCCTTAACTTTCTGCTCAGTTGTAGTGAGATGGCTTGTTGGAATTGCTGTTTTCCAATTGATAACTTGCCATGCAATTTCTAGCATTCATCTTTGGTATGGCCCTTCTTTGTGCAATAATTGTACCATTTATTATTTCTCCGTTCATCTTGTGGTCCTTTTATTGCAAGAGCCGAACCTTCAATTTGAATTAGGCTGTTTCAATTCAGGAGTTTTTTGCTTTCTTCATACTGCACATGGTTAACTACATCAAATAGATGTGGTAAGGGTTTTAACCCCATAATTTTGCCCCTTATCTCTTCAAAAGAATAGTTGAGTCCAAGGAGAAAGTCGTACACTCTTCCTTCCACTATTTTCCTATATAATTGAGTGTCCTCGACGTTCTTCCATGGGTGCACTTCATACAGGTCCTGTTGTTGCCAGGGTTTTAACAAAGCAATGTAATATTTAGTCAATATCATACTACCTTGTCTCAAGTCTCAGTTGCCATTTCAAATAGATCAAGGTAGTGATGTTATTAAGAGAAGAGTATGTTCTTTTGGCTAGATCCCATATTTCTTTTACAGTGTTTTCCAGGAGATAACCTTCATTCAAGAGTCATAGACTTATGTAACCAAGTTATGACTTGGTTATTTTCAGCAAACCATGTGTTGAAATTAGGGTTGTTAGGGGCTAGCTTAGGGGTTGCCCCATTAATATATTTGTCTTTTCTCTTGCCAAGAATATACCTCAGCATGCTTTGTGACCACTAGAGATAGTTTCTACCATTAAACTTATGGTTAATAGCCATAATTTGATTTTCTGTGAATTATGGTGCTATCTCTGTGGCTCTGTTTGGTACTATATTACTGGTACTGGAGGAAGAAGATGAAGAGCTTTGAGTTTGAGAATTTATATTGGACATAAGAGCTATAGGAATCGTTCTTGTTTTGTTTGGATTTTCAAGAACTAATCCGAATAGTGGGGAAATTGAGAGGGATCCATGTTACTGGAAGAAAATAGTTGCCAGAAACTGTCGAAGATGACTATGTGTGGGGTCACACACCTAGGCTGTGACAGCTCGTGAGGTAATGTGCTTGGACTGTGATGGCGAGTGTGCTTCACGTGCTGATCAGAATTGCGTCAGACCTTTGGGGAAGCAAAATCGGCTTTGTCCTATCACTCTGGGTTAGGCGGTGTTGTCTCACTCGCCTTTTACATTGAACCCTAGAATCACTGGAAAAACTTCTCTCTCTCTCTCTCTCTCTCGTGTTTCTTCTCTTCCTCATGATCACTCACTGTTTCTCTCCCTTTCCATCGCTTCGGACTGATGTCCTAAGCTTTGATACCATATTGTTCATAGGCATAAACATTCTCTATGTTGTGTATTATTAAAGAGCAGTTACAATATATAGGCTAAGGAAGAGAACTTAGAGGATGGAAATTAGGGATTACAATTAAGACCAAGAAATTAGATAATAAAGCCGCTATAATTAGGATCCTATAATCAAGGGATCCTAATCTCTTAATTTATTTCCTAATACTCTAATTGTTCCAACAGGAAGTAACTAAAATGAAATTTGGTTATATTACAACCGATGAATGGGTTAAGTGGAAGGGATTTTATGGTCTTGGTAAAGTCATGTTGATGGAGAAAATGCTGAGAGCTATGCCAAGCCTAGCAATGATTGAATATGAATCAGTTGGTACTTAGTAGTATTAAATACTTGATGGTTGTCACATAAAAGAGTGTGGTTTTATTTGTTACTAATTAAGGATGAGTGATGCATTGTTCCAATAACAAATATATGATCTATAAAAGTCTGTATGTTGAGAATTTACGGTTATCATGGTGCAGCTGGATAGAATGAATGAGAAGTTACTACAAACAACAACCAATGGAGAGTCTGTTTCAGGAGGAAAATATGAGGTCATCTTATTTGAGAGTTGCACAATGGTGATTTGGACCAGTTTTAGAGTGAATTCCACCTAACCAGCTTTTGTAAATTTATTTGCATGTAGAAAGATACACCATTGTTGATTTCTTGCATCTGGAAGAATCCATTTAGACCACTTGTGACTCTTCTTGAACAAAAAGGCCTTTTGACACAGAGGTATGCTTTCTGCCTTCCATATCATGCAATCCAAGGAGCATCATAAGGGTTGAACTTATTATATCTGTGTTCTTTTATGGATGAGTTAAGAATAAGGGAAGAACTTAGACAAGGAGAAGAATATTGGGGTCTTGAAAGGAAGCTTTGTCATGCACTAATAAATAAAGAGGAGGTATACAAACAATATTCTATTTGCACCTTCTAAAGAAATATAAGTTCCCGTTTGAAATCTAACTAATAATATGCTTCACTCAGATACTTGTTGAACATGTGATGAAGGCTATTCATCTAAAATCTTTTGATTATCGAGTGATGAATCTTCTTCTTTACAAGCTACGGGGAGCGAAGGTAAAACTGATCATAAAACATATTCTACTGAATATTGCCTTATTTTATGTTGTCAGGATATGAGCATTTGTGCGTATGATTATTGTTGTAGCCCCTCAGTCAGCCATTACTTTGTTTCACTTTGCTTTGCATGTATTGTAGATAATGCTGATTGTGTTATATAATACTTTGCTCCTGGTATCCTGATTACCGGAAGACTAATTTATATATCTATAATAAATAAAATTAATCTGATTTTTTGATGAGGACTTTGATATCTGGTGATTTTATTCTGATTGTATTCTAAATAAAGTTTTCAACACAAATTTTCTGCATAGAGGGGCGTAATTTTTTGAAGAAATATTAGCCTATTGGTTAATTGTGTTCTCCTGAAGCTGTTTTGAAGGTTGAGGAGTTGCATATGGAATTTCTTTCAGTTTCAGAGTTCCTAGTGGAAGTTTCTGATGATTTGTAAGTGCCGTCTTTTGTTTGTTTGTGCTTCATTCCGTGATCGCACGTACATTTACACCCAGATTTGGGCTGGAGCTTGCTTTTGCCTTTGCACCTGCTTATCTCACTAAATTATCTTCCTTCAACCCTCACGCAAGGAAAAAAAAAATCTGAGTTCTGGGCATCATATAATCTCTAAACCCTTACAATTTGAAATTTGCTGTTGCTTTTGACCCCCCGGGGGGCGCTTTAGCTGCAAGTCAACATTGCAATTTAGTTACTTTTGCATTTTATTCTTCCACAACATTTCAGGATATATCTGAAACATCTACGAAACCAAATTAACAGCAATAAGAAAAAGATTTAAAATACAAAAGCTGTATGGTGACTACAGTCTAATCCAGTATGTGAAGGGCTTTGAACAAATTTTATTCAAGTATCAAATGTCTTAAGAAAACAACCAATTTTTCATTAGTGTGGTAGCATTATCAGTTTCAATTAACAGAATTAACCTGGTAATGGTGCAGGTATGACTATGAGGCGAGTTCACTAATCTTACTTTCATGACTACCACTCACATGTACGACACGATTATGTGAATTGACTATAAGAGAAAGTTGTGCAGGATGATGTCTTAGAGAACAATTTTAATGTACTGCGCATGTTTGTCAGAATTTATGGAGCTTCAACTGCCCCAGCCATGCTGGTGAGTAAGCGAAGCAGATTACAATCATTGTCTCTAATTTATAAATTGCTTTAGTATGCATTCACACATTTGTTGGTTAGCTGGTTCCTGTTATAGTTTGTGAAATATTGAACCACAAAAATTTGTTGCTACCTCCGGTTTTTATAAGATCTACTTAACTAATTTGGGTAGATTAAGAAAATGAGTTAAAATTAGTTATTTGTCAAAAATGTAGGTCGATTTCCTTAAAATACCCTCTTAAATCATTTGGGTTGAAACTATTCCTTAATGCAAAACTCCCTGAACATGTGCAATTAATAAGGATAGTTTAGAGAAGAAAAAAATGAATGGCTATATGGGGAGACAATGGATTGAGGTCTTATATTTAGGACTAAATCCAACCCCTAAACTAGCTCTTATATTAGGAACCAGAGGTAGTATTTAGTTGGGGCAATCAATTACCTGTTTCAATTTTTGAATCAATGCACCTTTTTTCTGCGACAATAACTGGCCTGACGGTTTGTGTGATTCCTATTTACTAGAACACATTTTAGTTAGGTTATGGTTTTCTGAAAACTTACCATGTTTTTTGTGACCAGTAAGATATCTGTTTTGTGTAATTATGAGTTGCAGGCTAAGTGCATCAGTGAGGCTGAAGATAAGTATGATAGTTTACTAAAGTCGCTGGATCCACAGCTATCATTGAGCTATCAGAAAAGATGTGAAGAAGCTACTAAGGAAGGTAAATTGTTTACTTGTAAAGGGCTTTTCTGTAATCAGACCTTCTTGTCCTATAGACTTGCATGAGTTGATTTATTGGCAACTGAACTTTGAAGGTGGAATGATATCTGGTCACGCTCATGGCACGTGGAATATACCAACGGTGATAATAGATGAGGAACTGTATAGATCAAATTATAAGTCTAATTCTTCTGGTTTGCCTACTTGATATGCTCTTTGTAGAATCTGAGAGAAATCTCAAACTGGGATATTCTTAGAAATTCTGAATGCAAACTGGAAAAAATCTCAATTTTATTACTAGAATCTATTGATAGGAAAGTGATATTTCAACATACTACCTCTCCGGTCTGGTTTTTTTTTAGGGTTTATGGAAGCTGATTGAGTTATGTTAAAAGTATTTTTATTAATAGTTCTTCAAACTAATTTTTTTGATTTTATAAACTAATTTATAATCTAATGATATAAAAAATTACTATGATTAAATAAACAGATTAAATAGTTTATTTAGATTGTGTCAACTGAGAGTATGATTCATTTACTGACAAAAAAAAAAAAAAAAAAGAGTATGAACCATCAGCCCTGCTTTCTGGATTTTGTGGGGTCCAGCTTTCTGTATTCTGACTGAGTGTACTTAGATCCAAAGTCTTCGGTCTTTCACTCGAATTTTATGCATAAACCTGAGTTCTTACCTACAGGATTGTCCTTCACTGTGTTGATTCCAGTTTAGCCGAAAGAAAATAATAATTACCGCGGAGAATAATTGTGTTCATTGGAGTGATAAAAAGGTGAAAATTCACAATAAGCTCTTGTTTGTTTGCAGTACTTTTCAACGATAGACGGGTAATTGTTTGACCGCTCAATCATTTAAGAGATTAAATATTTGTATCAGTACATTTTGCTTAAGATTTTTAATTCTTTTTCTGCTAGAAAAGTAAATAACTTAGAATTTAAATGTTCATAAAATTTTTTGAAGTAATCCTCTATTTAATCATAAATGTATATAAGCTAGCTAGCTAACTTTTACATGTTAAAAAAATTAGACAAGTTATAAAAAAATTTAGGCATTTTAGAAAATACATATTGTATTAACTAATTCAACTAAATTTCTTAATCTAATCGAATTAGATAAATATGTCTTATAATAAAGACTGGTATTATATTTGATGCTTATTTGATTAATGCACTTTGCCGGATGTTTAATTTTAGTTCTCCACAAAAGCCTTTTGTTTTTAATCTATATCTTTTTTTTAAATAATTTGTTTCCAATGTATTTTGAAAGAGAATTGATCATATGATAATTTGTAATTTTTTTAATTTAATTTTTATCAGTATATGAAAATATTTTCATGTAGGCATTTGTAGGCTAAAAGCCTTAACGGTTTGATATATGAAGTCTTTTTTAAAGCTTACAATGAGAATATCAATACCGTTGTGAGTAATATATCTTTAAGCAATGAAGCAGCTTTCCGGATTGAAATTCTAGGCTTATCTCTCTCTTTTTTTTTTAAAAAAAAAAAGGTTTTTTTGGGGAAAAGAAAAGAAGACATGGCTAGTATTGACTCTTAGCCCGGTTTGTTACAAGGAAAATTTGAGGAGGAAAGGAAAGGAATGAAGGGAAAGGAAAGGAAAGGAAAATTAAAAGGGAATTTTAAAAATGTGAGCTGTTTGATAGGCATGAGAAGGAAACTTAAGTTGAGGGAAAATAAAATGTTTAGTAAGAAGAATTGGGTGTTGGTTAAATGAGAATGTGAGGTAAAATTTCCACAATGCCCCTAACATAAAAAAGGCAAAAAATAAAAAAAGACTGGAATTAATCTTTTTGTTTTGCCAATTGGACACGAACAAATACAAACCAAATCACGTGTTGGTTTAAATGAAAAATTGAAGGCAACATTGATGGGATATGAAAGTATGATGAGTAGAACGATGTCATTTAAAAAACATAAAAAGAAAGTATATATCAGGGGAATAATAGCTGTTGCTGTCAACGTTTGAACTTCGCTCTCTCGTTCGAACGTAACATGCAACAAATTACCTGCACTCGAACGCAAAATCTGACAGTAAACATTATGAGCAGATATATTCTTCACTCAAGCAGAATAGAATGTAGAGGGGGCAAAAAAAAAAAAATTCATCACCTATTTCAGGTGCTTGTCTCATTTACATTTCCTGACTCACCATAAGTCAACCCACAAATATACGGATTATTACAACATGATGCAAAATAAGTCAGCCAAGTTGCTTCCCAACTTATTATCTGGGTCTGTCTTCCCAGATGGAAGCAACAGGGCATCAGGGAACAGTACAGACAAACCTTTAAACCACCAAAAAATGTAGACCCATTGCAACTTACCTCTATTCCAGCTCAGTCCCCCTTGGGTTCAACTTCTTCGCCTCCAACGCCAACTGTAGTTCCAAGCTTCTTCGCCGAGTGCTCCATCAAGCTTGTTCATAACTCCTCCTTTTTAATTGGTACAATTTTTGTAGAGGGCTTTTTGGTCCCAAAATTTCACTCTCCCGGGAAGATTTCAACTCTCTCGCCTCTTTCTGATGGAATCAACCTTCCCACATTTAAAGGAACTTTGACACCCGCAAGAACTCTTCTCGACAGAAGACGCGCGCACCAAACGGGTTTTTTAGGAGGGAACCTTGTTAAGTTCCCCTGAACATTGCGAGGGATTCGTGTAACAAACAGGGCCTTAGTTGATCGATTGGAGATTTACCTCTATTACCTTTTTGTGAGATTTACCTCTATTACCTCTTTGCCAAAGCGTGCTAAACACAAATTTACAACGGCTATTTTAGCCATTATGACATCATATGTATTTATTCCCCATATTTTTTTAGGCTTTGTTAGTAAATTGGTAATTGTGAAAAAATAATACAATTAACTTAATTAAAAATAGCTATTGACTTTTAAAATTTACCTAGAAAAGCTCATTGAAGAGTTTTCGTACATACATAAATATATATTAGATTATTTTTGTATTAAATATTAGTGTTGTAAATCGATCATTTGAAATGGTAAAACTCGCTTCAAGTATAGTAAATTTAGTATTCAAAATAGTAAACTAGTTTCAAATCCTTTATCAATAGACTAAGTTTTGATAATATGTTTCAGTCTCTGAAATGGTAAATTTGCTTCAAGTCCTTTATCAATATATAGACCAAGTTAAACTTCTGATATTATGTTTTGATATCGTTTTATGATACCATACTTTGATATTGTGAATATATCAAAGTATCATCTCCTTTCAAATGTTTAATCCTTGAACAAGGGAGATTAAATATGAAGGTATATATTGATAAGTGACAAGCGTGTTAGTTCTCTATGTGTTTTGATGATAACTGACAATTGTAAACTCAGGATGAAATTTGTCTTTGGTAAGTTGAAAAACTTACTGTCAAAGGCAAACTCGAGTTTTGGATGTAAAACTCAAGTTTGGACTTGATATAGAGTAGCTTAATTTTTATGAACTAAGACAAACTCCAGTTTGCATGGGAAAACTTGAGTTTGTGAGATACAGAGAGCAGTCAAAGTTTTTTCACATTAAGACAAACTCGAGTTTACACCAAACAGATAACCTTCAATATTTTCTGAAGTAAGACAAACTCCAGTTTGCTTCTACAAACTCGAGTTTGTGTCTCTCAAAGAGTTTTCAATGATTTGTAAACTTAACCAAACTCAAGTTAAGTCTTTCCAAACTCGAGTTTGTACTTAGCCAAGAATCTTAACGCCTTCTCATTTTGAGCAAACTTAAGTTTGCACTTAGCTAAGAGTTTTAAGTCTTTCATAGTTTTGAGAAAACTTGAGTTTAACTTTGTAAACTCAAGTTTGAGCTTGACAGAGAGTTTTCATGTTTTACTTACTTTGAGAAAACTTCAGATTTCTCTTAGCAGAGAGTTTTCAAAGATTTTCAGTTTTAAAGAAAACTCAAGTTGAGTTTTGAAAACTCAAGTTTATGACAACCAGAGAGCTATGCTCTATTTCTAAGATTTTGAAAACTCCAGTTTTGAGTTTTGAAGACTTAAACTTATTTTCTCTTCAAAAGTCCAAAACTCGAGTTAGTCACTAATTGACTCAAGTTTGCTCATAGGTTCAAAATATACTTCAAAGCTCAAATCGTGACATTTTTCTCAGGAAGAACTAAACTCGAGTTAGGATTTGGAAACTCAAGTTTGGTCTTCTGAAGCAAAGTTACAAACTCCAGTTTGGATTAACAAACTCGAGTTTGTGTTGCCCAGTTTGAAAATCAATCTGCTTGAATTTGTGAAATCTTCATGTTTGATTTTAATATTTCTTATCATCACTCACTACTATTCCTAACTATGTTTAATCAATTTGTTAGTGAGTTTCAGATGGTTTAGAGAATATTAAATGAAGATTCAGCTAAAAGCAAAAAGTGATGTAAGTACATTTATTGCAAAGTCCAGAAAGCTTGCATCATTGGATAAACATGGGTTAAGGTGCAAAAATGCACATGTGCTTTACCCCGAGGAGTGCCCAACACCAAGTGCTTTTTTAAGGTGCAAAAGTGCATATATGATTATAACTTACGTGCAAAAATACCATTTGACTATTAAGTTTGACTTTGACTGTTAAGTTTGACTTTTTTTGCTGACTGGGTGATGACATGGCATTTTTTCACATGTGTTGGGGGCTCTTTTTGCCAAACCACATGTGTATTTTTGCACCTTTGAAATGCCATATCATCACCCAGTCAGCCAAAAAAAGTCAAACTTAACAGTCAAATGGTATTTTTGCACCTAATTTGTAACCACATGTGCATTTTTACTCTAAAAAAACATATGGTGCTAGACGCTCCTAAGGACAAAGCACATGTGCATTTTTGCACCTTTAGCCGACAAACATTCTACACACATTGCAAAGGGATTAATGTTTTTTTCCTTACCAAGAAGTTGTTATTCCAACGAACTTAATTAAAGAAAAGTCAACCACAAACTTCTATGCAGCTGGATTAATTGAAGAGTAAAAAGAGAATAGACCAAAGTGTTCCCAACAGCTACTCCAATGTCTCCAACGGTTACATTGAAGTATCAAACGATCATTAAATGCTCTCTTCATATACAAGGAGTTGCATTCAAGTCTTCTCAACAACAAATCCATAGAAAACAAAAATCATTCAAGTTTCCAACTACTCTTTCAGTTTTCTACTGTAAAATATCTTTTGATACATTTGTACTTCAGTGATTATTATTCACTCTTAGAGAGAGTTTCATTTATTGAAATAATTTATTGTAAGAATCTCAAGTCGTGGGACTTGGAGATTGAGAATATCAGTTTACAACTTGTAAGGGGAAGTGTATCTTAGTGAGAGGATAACTTCACGTACAGAGTGTGTAACTGATTCTAAGTTATAGTTAAAAACCCAGAATGTCTAGGGACTAGACGTAGGTCAAGAGGTTAGACCAAACCACTATAAATCTTGTTGTGTCTTGTTTCTTCTTCCTTTACTTTGTTCTACTCTGTTTTGTGTTCAGGTTTCAAAGCACTTAGAAAAGAATTTTTAAGATCCCCAATTCATCCCCTCTTGGTGATTTGCTCCACTTTCAAAGCATACAAAAAGAAAAAAAAGGGTCTTTATCACCATCCTCATTTAAGATTTTTTTTTGATTGGATGAAAAATTCCCTTCCCAGACATTTAAATTATCAGTAAAAAATTAGTCAATGGAATGTTGTCAACACCATGTGCTAGACTTATTCAAGTCCTTTATCAATATAGATCAAGCTCTGATACCACGCTCTGATATCGTGCTTTGATACCATGATTTGATACCCTGATATGATACTATGAATATATGAAAATATAATCTCCTTTCAAATGTTTTACCTTTGAACCAGATAAATTAAATATCTACATACATATTGACAAGTGAGAGGTGTGTAAAAAGAAAGGAGTCATTATTAATTCCCTCATTTAAAGTCATTTTTAATGGGATGGAAAAAAATTTCTGGCAGACATTTAAATTACAAGGGAAAAAATTTAGTTAATAAAATATTATTTACCACATCTTCATCTCATCTGATTGGGATGGTTTGAACAATTGATCTTTCATAAAAAATGATCATGCTTAACTTATTCACCATGTGATTATGAACATCAGTGTGGAGTAATGTCTCTTAAAGTATTTTTGTAGTTTTTCTAATTCAAATTCTCTACCTCCTTCTTTGCGCGCTCTTTATAAGAAAAAAGAATGAAATCACTAATATTTTCTTTTTTGGTTGATTAATCTAGAATTCACTGCTACTACCTTCTTCTTGAGACCATTAAACTAGTTTTGTACTCCTTCCAGTCCTAATTATAATATCACTTTTGTAGTGCAATTTGTACTAAAGATGGAATATCACCTAGAGGGGGGTAAACAGATGATTATAAAATTCTTTCGCCGATTGCTCAAGAACACTAAAAACAGAGACTGAGAGAATAAACAGAAAGACACAAGATTATCCTGGTTCGGTCTAATTCTTCGACCTACGTCCAATCCCCAGAACACTTGGGATTTCCACTATCTTTCAAAGCAATTACAATTACACACTGTACTCGAATGATCCTCTCACTAGGACTCACCCTTACAAGCTGTAATTGTATACCCACACGTAAGGTTCCACAACCTTAAGATTTTACAAATCAAATAATTAAATAAGTGCTTAGAAACCCCTCAAGAGTAGATAAATGATAAACACTGAAGTATACAGAAATATCCGAAGATATTAGCGAATTTAATGAAACAGTAGATTGCAATAAATACAAATTGAATGCACAGTGTTTCGGTGGTTGGCGAATTCAATGCTTCTGGTATTTATAGTTGTTGCAATTAATGACCGTTGGTAAAGCTTGGACATTAACCGTTGTGACTCTTGAATATAGCCGTTAGATAGATGAAGCTTGGTTAATATTTTTGCCGTTAATAATCCAGGTGGATATGCCGTCACGACATTCTCTTCATTCCTTTTGTTTTGCCTGTTGTGAAATAGCATTAATTGTGCAGATGGAATAGCAGCAAAAACTTTAGAATGATTAGAGAATTGGTAATCGTGAATATGACTTGATTTAGGAATTGCATTAAATGCTCTCTAACACACAAATTGCTTTAAGGTAATTTGTCGTTAATCCATTATATAATTACTTGAAACTCATTAGCAAACTGATTAAAAGCATTTAACAATAGTAATGAGTAATTATCTGAAGAAAAGAAATCATAATTAGTTGATTTAAATTTCTGGAGACGATGATTTGAAAAATGGAGAAAATTGACTCTAGTTAAAGAGGTTATGCCTTGAGGCATATAGCCTGGAGGCATTTGGATTGACTCGAGGAAGATTAAATCATTTGAAAATTACATTGAAAGAATATTTACCATAAGTAAAAAATACAGTGCCTAGAGTCACTATGCATAGAGGCAAGTCACTTATTACCTAGAGGTAAAAACGGCTTTCACGTAAAAGAAATTTGGAAGATTTGCCTTGAGTTAAAAATCATATGCCTAGAGGTAATTATAGACTACCTTGAGGCAAATAGGCGAGATGATATTTTAAAGCAAGAGTTTTATGCCTAGAGGCAACATTGATTTGAGCATAATAATGAGTTTGCCATTAGATGCCAAATAAATTGATGCCTTGAGTCATATTGCCTAGAGGCAATTTTGGGATGACTAGAGGCATACAACATTCAAGTTCAAAAACATATTAGAAATTTTTAACTGGAGGCATGACACTAAATGACTTGAGGCAAAAAGGAGATTTTAGCATAATTACGAGTTTGCCATTAGATAGTCAAATAGATGCGTATCATGAAAATGAAAATACTCACATGCCTTGAGGCACTTATTAAGTGACTAGAGGCAAAACTTGATTTTAGCAAAAATAACGAGATTGACATTAGATCAAATAATTTTGATGCCTGAAGGTAAAAAGCACTACTTTGAGTCACATGCCTTGAGGCAATTATTACGTGACTAAAGGCAAATTCGAACAATGTTTTATCAAAGAGAAACAATCTAAAGGCATATGAATAATTAACTCCAGGTAAATTTGAGACTTCAAATTTTCATAGAATATCAAGCTTTGATTACATTATAATTGTTATCACCAAAACATCAAAAACATGAGAAATCCATGTGGCTTTTTCCTCTGAATAGCCTTGCCATTACAGTAGTACTTCAGTAATGATCCTTCTTTTCTTACTACCAACATGTTGTGACAGAATTTGTTGGGGGTAGAAAGACTTTAGGGCTTCTAGCCACTCAATTGGTGGATGTCTCTGCTTACCATTTGGATTAGGACATAACTTCAACAAAGAAATATGGAAAGTAGGGTGAATCCTTGTTTCTGGAGGCAGCCCAACTTGTACACTACTGGACCTTTGACTTTTTAAAGGGTCGTAAATCACTCATTTGAAATGGTGAAACTTGCTTCAGGTGCAGTAAATTCAATATCTAAAATAGTAATCCTACTTAAAGTCTTTATCAATAGACCAAGTTTTGATACCATGCTTTGATATGGTGTTATGATAGCATGCTCTAGTAACATGCTCTAATACTATGAATATATGAAAGTATCATATATCCTCAAATGTTTTATCCTTGAACACGGTGTAGATAACCTATTAATAAGTGAGAATAAAAATTCACCAATTCCTAAATGAAATTATATGTTTACCTCCCTCTTCACGCACTTTGCACACTAAAAAATATATATTAATATTTACTCTGAGTCTAGGACATATTGGTAATTATTAAATAATAATATAATTAACTTATTTGAAAACAATCTCTTACTTTTAAAATTTGCCTATAATACATTGACAAATTGTTATACATATTATTTTTGTATCAACTATTAAGAGTGTGGTAAATTGGAATGGTTTAGAAAACGTAACCCTTTCTTGAGAGGCTAGTAAATCCCATTACCAATTGCACTAGATGACCAGGAAAAAATACTTTCACATGCCCTTCCTAGATATGCATAATGACTATATTTTTTTGATTTTCTTGAAGATTATTAGAGTTGGTAATCAGGGCCGGCTTATGAAGGGCCAGGGCCTAACAGGGTCGGCCCTCCAGGGTCCGGAGTAAGAAAACACTTGTTTTTCAAAGCCCGGCCTGAGAGCACCAGGGCCAGGGCCGGCCCACAGGGCACGTAAATTATTATTCTAAATTTTAACTATTTTTTCTTCACTTTTTTTTAAAAAATATAATTAGTAAATTACAACATAAATTATCTAATAAATAAGCACAGTCACTAATTCATAATCAAAAGCAAACTATATTCACAAATAACTTACATAAAATATAAAAAGCATATCACTAAGCAACAGTAATACGATGACTATTATTGTCATCATCTTCGTCACTATCATCGATTTTAACGCCATTTGATTGTTCTTCACTTTAAGTAGTAGCATCTAGCTTATGAGTAAGAATATCATGAAAATTTTCTCCCGCATCATGAACACATCCATAATTTTTATTTGCAACAAATAATAAATCAAATTATAAAATTATAGTATAGTTATTATGTATTTGTAGTTAAATGGATAAATAACTCTATAAGAAATACAAAAAATATATAAATTAATAAATTTAAAAAGGGAAAAAAAGATACAGTGAAAATGGCCTGTAGGGCTGGCCTGAGGCTCTCCACGGGCCGGCCCTCCAGGGCTAATTTTAAATATCTCGTCCATTTTTCAAACCCAGCCCTTAAAAGGTCAGGGTCTAAACGGGTCGGCCGATAGGTCTAGCCTGTTTTACCGACTCTAAAGATTATATGGAATTATTTATGGATGATTTTACTATTCTATGGTAGTTGATGGCTATATTTGACATGTAAGGTGTAAAAAGTATTAGAGTTAGTTAGTTAGGAAATTAGAAGTTAGTTAGTTTAGTTAAGGGCTATTAGTTAGTATCCGTTGGAATTAGTTGGTTGAACTATCTAAGGTCTATCCTATATATATATATGGGAGACTTGGACTACAAGTTATGTGAAATATGATGTTGAATGTTGAGTAAAGATGAATAAATGAGGAGTGCAGCAATTCTGTCTCTCTCCTGTCTCGGTTTTCTCCCATTTTCCTCCAATTTCTACACTATTCCTATCAGTGACTGATAGGATATTTGTAGAAAGAAGAGGATTTATGAGAGAAAACAAACCCTTGGATTGTGGGTGAACCCAACCCTTTTCCTAAAATTCATTTACCAAAAAAAAAAAAAAGATGGGAGAGAGGCAAAATTGATGCACTTCTCATTCATTCATCTTTACTCAATATTCAACATAATATTTTTTGTAACATGTAGTCTAAGTTTCCCATGTGTGTGTGTGTGTGTGTGTGTGTAGGATAGACTATAGCTACTAATTCCAACAGTTACTAACTAACAGCTCTAACTAATTAAACTAACTATCTTCTAACTTCCTAACTAACTAACTAGCTCTAATACTTTCTAAATCTTAAATATCAATACCCCCTTCCCAAAAACATCCTTGCCCTCAAGGATGACAACAACAAAATACAAAACTAAACCTCAAAAATACAAAACTGATGCATAATAATAATAATAACAACAACATAGGCTTGAAATTTTGAACTTTTGCTAGTTTTGGAAAATTTTTGATCATAGCCAAAATCTGCAACTTGAAACCTTAACCCCAAAATATATTGCTCCACATATTTGGCTTTCAATACTGCTACACCTTTCTTTTCTTCTTTCCCCTTGCCCTCAACTCAGAGGACAGATCCTTCCAAAGAACATTAAATAAACTTGCCCCTAAACCAAATTTGCAGCAAACTTTGTGTAGGAGAATATTACAGAAAGAAAACTCCTTGCAACAGCCCTTTGCTGATGATACCCATATGAATTGTGAGAACCAATTGTAAAGGTATTGGGCTTATGTATGCACTACCTAAGCCCAATTGTCCATCTGGACTTAAAAATTTTAGAACATCAATTTGCAGTTCAGAGAAGATGAAAGATCGTTGGGAAGCGGTATTTGACTTTTCAAATTGTACTCTCTTCACCCACGTGAACCCAACTGCTCTCTCATCCTTCTTCTTTAAGCCTCATCATTCCTTAACTCTGGCCACTCAACTCCGACACACAAACTTTCATTTGAAGCATAACTCTTTCTGTCGGCTGGCGAAAAATCCAAAACTGGAATGATTGCATCAAATAGAGACAGCAATGAAAGAAGACAACTCGACAAAGATAAAGAAATAGAAACTTTTGGCAAAGAGCTTGAACTCAAAGGAAGAATGATATTCAACACCAATAAAGAAGAACTAGTTGTCGATGGCGCCGAAACTGAAGTCGTCTCCTCTAATGACTCGCAGCTCTCTCTCTACTTGCAAGGACAGTGATGACATACCCAAAGAGCTACCAAGAGTGTTGAAATGTGATGATTCATCAATTCAATTCCCTAGTTTCAGACACTTCCAAGTCTTTGGGTTGCAAAAATCAGAAACCAGATCAGATGTTGGAAACTTACTTCTATCAACATTCATCTTCGTGTCTTTATTCTTTTCGGTTGCAACTTCCATTTTGACCACTGCAATCAACTCATTCTGGGTAGACCCAAGGATATTTAGACTCGGTGTACCTTGAAGATTGACATATTTAAAACTCATAGACCCGATTACCCTAAATGTCTGCCTTGAACTCTTCTCTATTTCTAAGTAACGAGAAGCAAAGATAACTCCATGTGTCCCGTTTGAAGGCCTTGGGATGGAGCCAAAATTATTCCATGTTGGCAGTCTTGGTCTACTTATGCCATTCAGAGGCCCAAAACGGACCCTCAGTGTTTGTTTGTACCTTTGACAAGAAATTGGTCTATCCTTTTCTTCTTCCTCGAAGGCCAAGTGCCATATGTAAGCCCTTTCATCAAGATATTCTTTAACTAGACATACCTTCCATGTTTCCGATGTGCCGTCGATCTCGAAGAACCTCTCATGACTATATAACCACCCTTCAACATCCTTGTTGGATAAGATTAGTTTTGATGATGTCTTATATAAATGACATTAGTAAGAGCAAAAACCTTGTATACTATATTTATCTCCTCTATTGACTAATTCTTAAATTTAATGTAGAATCAAAGATATGAAGTTCATTTATGAAGAATGATCAAGAAGAAAATCAATAAATAAGTATTGAATGAGAGAAAGAAATTGAATCAAAGGAAGACTTGAATTATAGAGAATGATCAACAGATGACAAGATAGAAAGAAGAATTTTCAAAGAAGCAAGAAGTTATCAAAGGATTTTGGGGATAATCAAGAAGAGGAGAGATTGAAGAAGAAAGAACTTGTTGAATTGAATATCATTATTCAAGTTCTTAGATTGATATTAGAAGTTTTCAAGATCAAATGGAAGTTGGAATGGCTCAATTCAAAGTTAAAACAAGCAAATATAAGGTTCTGAATGAGCAAACTCAAGTCCCAAGGTTTCAATTCAAGTTTACTACCTTACTGCAATGATTTGCCTCTGGAATACGAGAAAACTCGAGTTAAGGACACAAAACTCGAGTTTGGGAATCAAAACTCAAGTTACTCACTTAATGACTCGAGTTAGCAGTGTTTCCAGCGCCTTTGGCGTCTCTTGACCAGCTAAACTCAAGTTAGTCACTCAAAACTTGAGTTTGTCATGCTTTCAGCTCCTCTGTTCACCTCTGTTTCACGTTCAGCTTGGGCGAGGTTTGGTAATTTGATGATATCTCTTAAACCAAATATTGGATTAAGGTGAAACCAATTTTGCATGAAACTAAACTTCGAATGTGTCATTATGACAAAGTTTCAAGCTTAAATAAGTTCAGATGAGAGAGCTATAAATTGTAGAAGTTGGAACTGGAATTCACACCACACAGCAGACCAAGCTTCAATGTTTTGAGTGTATTTCACAAACTACAAATCCAATCGAGCTGAAATTGGTGGTATATGGAAGTAGACTCAAAGTGCGTTCCATCAAGATTTGAACCAACTAAAATCAAGTTCAGACTAGGGAGATATGGCCTTTGAAAGTTGATAGTCAGTTCAAGATATTACACAGACACTAGTCCTAGACAACTTCTACTAATCTAATCACAATGTTCAACATAGAATAAGTTTGGAACTAACTTTTTCTTGCATTGGATTCTTACCTCGAGCTTGGACATTAAACTTGAGTTTGAGATTGCCAAGAGTTTTCTAAGTTTTCATACTCTTGAGAAAACTCGAGTTTATCTTTGTAAACTCAGGTTTGAGTTTGACAGGAAGTTTTCAAAGATTTTCAGTTTCAAAGAAAACTCGAGCTAAGTTTTGTTAAGTCGATTTGATGTCATACAAAGAGCTATGCTCGATTTCTATGGTTTGAAAACTCCAGTTAAGTTTTGAAAACTCCAGTTTGAGGTTTTATAAACTTAAACTCCTTTTCAGTATGAATAGTGCCAAACCCAAGTTTGTTACTTAATGACTCGAGTTTTCCACTGTTTCAAGATATTCTTCAAAGCTCAATCGCAATGTTTACTTGAGAAAGAACTAAACTCAATTTTGTGTTTCCAAACTCCAGTTTAGGTCGTCTCTGCTTTGAAATCATCTTGTTCGAATTTGTGAAATCTTCATGAATGATCTATACACTTCATATCATCTATTACTACTATTCCTATCTATTTTTAATCAATTTTCTAGTGATTTTTAGATGATCAAACATGCATTAAACTTAGGTTTAAGCATAAAGTAAAACATGATGTCAAGACAGCAGAAGCTCTAACAGCTAGTTCCAACTAATCTCCAACGACTACTATTCACAACTATCATATTCTCAACAATCAAATGATCTTCATCTATGAGTAGAATCACATTCAAGACCAAAAAAAGGGATGACAAGAGATTGCACTGTCAAAATGTCAATATTCTGAATCCAACTTTTATCTCATACACACTTTATTCTTAATACTTATATAGTTCATCATAGAGAGTGAAATGATATTTATTGTACTTCAGTGATTATTTATTCACTTCTGAGAGAGAAGATTCATTGTAATCATTTCATGCGAGAGTTACTCAAGATTGGGTGATCTTGAGTAAGAAACCTATTATATCCTTACAGTAAGTAAGTGAGAGTATCTCAGTGAGAGATTTGGCTTCACAAGTGCCTGAGTGAACTTGTGGGATTGTAAAGGCTTCTCTTGATCTTGGATTAAACAAGAGGATAGTGGATTGAAAATTTCAAGTGGAGCTTGGGGACTGGACGTAGGTCAAAGATTGGGCTAAACCAATATAAATCTAGTTTGCATATTCTCTTTCTTAAACTCTTATATTTCCAGCATATATGTTTATTTGGATATCTAACTTTTGATTTAGAAAATGCAAAAAGATTTTTTAAGTTCCAAGATTTTAATCTTTCACCCCATTCACCTCCCTCTTAGGTTCAGCCGGGTCTTTCAATCCTGGCATTGAAATCTTGGTAATTCGAATTCCAATAATCTAACCAAGGGAGTGTACTCATAATCCCCCTGGGCTGATGATAACTGTGTCTATTGAGGGGACGAAATCCGACAGTTTCTTGCATATCTTTTGCTTGTCAGCGGGATTCTTGTTCTACTATTAATGTCGCTAACTGGGCGGAAATAGTCTAAATAGTTTTCTCGATTGTCTAAAATCGAACCTTTGCTAAATTAGTCATGGCAGTGGCTGCATACTGAGAACAGGTTACAGATGGACGTTCTTGATTGAATCTTTGAATTCTTGGTGTTTCTTTTTGGGGAATTTTCTGGGTACTCTTGAATACAGACAAAACCGTGAAGAAGAAGGTGGCTATAGATTGAATCAAGATTTTCAAAGATGACAGCGGGAGAGTTGAGGATGACTCGCTCTAATACCACTGATAGGATAGTTGTAGAAAGAAAAGGATTTATGAAAGAAAACGAAGATGAGAGAGAGGCAGAGTTGCTGCACTCCTCATTCATTCATCTTTACTCAATATTCAACATAATATTTTTCATAACATGCAGTCTAAGTCTCCCATATATCTATAGGATAGACCTTAGATAGTTCAACCACCAATTCCAACAGTTACTAACTAATAGCCCTAACTAAACTAACTAACTTCTAACTTCCTAACTAACTAACTAACTCTAATACTTTCTACACCTTACATATCAATATTCTTTAATTTTTGTAAGATTCTATGGAAGTCTTTATGGATAAATTTCCTTATGATAGTTCTTTTGATGATTGCTTGGATAGTCTTAGAAAGGTTTTAAAAAGGGCCTCCAACTCTATAGCTGCCGGAAATATCCATCTCTCACGGTTTTTTGCCTTTTCCATTGTTGTTATATAATATTTTAAAATATCAGTTTATAATTTTTCTTGCCCCATCATCCTCCATCCACTACAACAGTCAATATGCTATCTCTAACACTGTTAATGCCACATCATTAAATTGAACATCGTTAATTCTAGCTATAATTAAGTCCACTTCAAAATATAAGACCAATGATTCGAACGAAATTAACTTGAAAGACCAAAACCCTTTGCTTGAAACTTTAGGGAACAAATAAAAAATTTAGTTAAACTGCAAGGACTCATATTTGTATTAAAGTGCCCATAGGTGGTCATTGACAAGTCTATATGCCTGTGTCGAAAGGTGAGGCATTGACATTACGGACAATTGAATCTTTTGACATTTTGATTATATTACCCAAAAGTCCCACAAGACTTAGCTGCAAAATAGAGATTTCAATGGACCTTTTAGTAATATTTTTCGTAATTTGGGAGCTCAGTACAATTTTCCCAAAAAATTACTCCATCCTTTTCCCTTCATTCCCCTCCATCCCCTCACCTGCTTCCTACTAAGCACACCCTGAGATCCCGATTGGTAATGGGAAGATATGAGGAAGGAAAGATCTTGAAGGATAAGGCAATATGAATTGTTTGGTAGAAAGAAAATTGAGAGTTTGGAGACAATCAGAAAATATCTATTTTACCCTTAAAAGTAATTATTTAAAAATGGATATATATATATATATATAAAACTGAAGATGAATGCATCGACTTTGAATCACAAAATCAACCCATTCCAGTTGTGAAGAAAACTATATATATATATATAGACATTAAACAAATTAAATTGAAATAAATAAACATAAATATTCAAAATAGATATAAAAATCATGGTCGATTTAGATATTTGATAGATCACTGATAGTTATGAGATAATAGATGATATCGACAGTTAGGGAATATTAAAAATACATATTTATTTAAATCATTTTAGATATTACAATTGTATTTAAATCATTAAACCTCAAATGTTTTGAGCTTTGCTTACTAATTTGATTCCAACCTTAAAATTATAATTTTTTTTTTGAATGGGTCTTGTCTATGTAGCACAGATACCGACACAAGATACGATACGACTCGACACTCCGATATGTTAATCCTAAAAAAATCTAAATTTCGACACGCTAGGACACATTTTGATATTAAATTTACAATTTTAATATATAGTCATTTAATATAAAACATCTATAGATACAAGAAGCATTTAGGAGGATACTTGAAAGTCTCTATGTTGTTAATATGCATAATGAAGGAGATCCCAACCAGTTTTTTATTCAATAATAAACATTCAGAAAAAGCAAACCCCCAAAAAATCAAGTATTTAAAGCCGTGCATGATCTTTCCTCCTCTACCATGATCACCCATATCGTCACTCTCTCACTCCTCTCTGTCCCCAAAAAATATAAGTGTTGAGGAGTGTCGGAGTCCGACACTCATCCAACACGCATATTTTGAAAAAAATAGGAGTGTCCGTGCTTCATAGGGTCTTGTTTCATTAGAAACTTGATTCAAGGAGATTTACAATTACATCTTATTTATTGATTTTTTATTTAAATTAACAAATTTATATTTACATTTTAACATAATAAGGAAAATGATAAGAAAATTAAATTCAAATTTGATACGAGTTTGCTTGCATCAAATTTGAATTTATGGATCAAATTCAAATTTGATGGCAAAACATTCATTTCACCAAAAAAAAAAAAAAAAAACCCATATTTTTTAGCTGTAAAACAAGGAAAATAAGATATAATTTTTGTTGCCCTTCATGATTTTCGTTGTCCACGTAAACAGCAATTACCTCTCTCCTACGTATTAATAAAGATAAAAGTGAATAGTGCATTGCACCTCCCTCTTCCTGAACGCTTATCAGATCACTAAAGCACAAAAAGGAACAATGAAAATTGACGCTGGTTGCCTGGTTTAATGAAGCATAAAGCAATTGCGTGGTGGCAGCCTTTTCTCTTGAACTCGGCGAACCGTGGCTATTCCAACTAGTTGCTTTCTTCATATCCCTCATCTCTTTGTTCACTCTGGTAATGAAATTTATTGAAGAAAACAACTTCCTTTGAATGACAATGAAGATGAGCTGTGATATTCGGCAAAGTGCTAATGATGAAAGGGAAAATTTGTCCAAAACTTTCACTATTTACAAAGAGAACTTGAGATTCCACCAAAATCCTCCCACCTTTAAATGAAGACTGATGTGCCCACGAAATTGAATTTTTAAAATGATTGGCCGCCGAACAAGGAAACTTACTTATCTTCCCTTCCTTTCTCACCTCTTATGCATCCCAAACGGGCTCTAAATTGTTTATCCCCTCTAAATCATCTAGATAAAATAAAGGTAACAGAGAAAACAAAAAATTTTATGGGAAAATTTCATTTAGGGCCCAAGGTAGGAAAATATTGTCAACAAGGCTCTATGAAAAGTCAAATATCAAAAAAGACCCTAGAGCCTTTTCTGATATTATTTCAGAAAATGTTAACAACTATATCAGTAACGGTTAATAACTATATCAGTTCCCGTTAACAATTGAATCAATATAATTAACAACTATATCAGTAGCCATTAATAACTATATCTGTACAATTTTTTGTGAAATAATGTCAGAAAATGTCCTAGGGCCTTTTTTGATATTTGACTTTTCTTAGGGCCTTTTTTTACAATATTTTCCTACTTGGGCCCTGAATGAAATTTTCCCAAATTTTATCCCCTTAGCCGTCAAATAATGAAAGAGCACACCGCCATATTTCAATTTTGCTAAAGCACGTTCTTGGAAAGAAGGATAGTAAGTGACACTTCATCCAACCATCGTTTGCCATTGTTTTCATCTTTTTATTTATTTATACATTGATCATAATATAATATGTTAAAAGCATATATATATATATATATAGAGAGAGAGAGAGAGACGCACACAACATTAATACAAGATGAGCATCATTTCATCTTTCTTTCCTTCAAAACATAGAACAACCTTTTGAGCCAAAAAAAACATCGAACAACCCAGAAAATGAGTGATTCGCATAATTCTGGGAAGCCACATGCAGTTTGTGTTCCCTTCTCAGGACAGGGCCACGTCAGCCCTTTTATGCAACTGGTCAAACTCCTTCACTGGAAGGGTTTCACCATAACTATGGTGGACACGGAGTCGTATCATGCGCGCCTGGTCCGATCCTTAGGACCCGACTTCGCCAAGGGCTTGACGGGTTTGCGGATCGAGACGATACCTGACGGCCTACCGCACTCGGATCGGGCTGACTCGAACCCGGACGTGTCGGAGTTGTGTGACGCGTTGAGGAAGAACTGTTCGGCGCCGTTTAAGGAGCTGGTGAAGAGGATGCAGTCATCAGCGGCGGAGGGAGAAGGATTCGGTGCGGTGAGGTGCATCATAGCTGATGGGGTTATGAGCTTTGCGATTGAAGTTGCGAAGGAATTGGGGATACCTGAAGCTCAGTTCTGGACTGCCTCTGCTTGTGGCTTCATGGCCTACCTTCAATTCGATGCTCTTATACACAGAGGAATTATTCCATTCAAAGGTACCTTCCTCTTTTTTTTTTTTTTTGCTCAGAGGTACCTTCCTCTTCAAAACCCATCTGTCTAGTAATATATTTTAGATATAGGATATAGATGACCGGCTTTCTGGTAAAATGACGTAATTATTAATTTAAAAAAATTGGTCCTGTTATCTGTTTTTTTTTTTAATGACATCAAGAACTCAATTAAACAAAAAATACCAAAAATTTTTTTTATAATTTGTTAATGGTAACTTTTTCACTTATCAATAATTGCTCTTTCATTTATTATAAACAAGTTGTAAGAATTTGCTAATGGAACTTTTCTATATCATTTGTCTTATTTAGAAGGAAAAATTTCATTTAAATATCACTAAAATTTGTTAAAAGACTGAGAAAGCAAATAGACCAACGAGGGATATATAAATTTAGGAAAATTTATCTTTTTACCCTTAGCTTTTAAAATTAAAAAATGGAAATACGACCCTCGCCGAGCCGTCGGAAAGCCTACAACCACTGGTCGTAGGCTTTAGTCACCAACGAGCTGATATCTAGTGAGGATTTTTTTTTTTTTTTTTTTGTGGGGAGTTGAATTTTGATTTTAGAAAAAGATTTCATAAAAGTGAAGGGGGTAAGGTTCGAACTCACTCACTCTTGATAGAACCAAGTGGCTCACTTAGTTCTTTTAATATATTATTGTAGTAACAAATATATACTTCTTATTTATGCAGAGTTTAGAAAATTTCGACTTTCTAATGATTTTTAATATACTTATATATTAACTAATTATCATTTAATATTTATTTATTATTATTTGTCATATTTAATATTTAGTAATATTATTTAAATGATTTTAATTATGACTTATTTAAATAATACTTTTATTAAATTTTCTTGTTTGATTAAAAGTAACTTAGACGCACCAACTATAACTTTATTTTACATGAATATTTGAATCAACTAATTTCGTTCAAAAATGTTATCGTAATATATTAATATTTATAATACTATATTATTAATATTATTTATGCTATTATTCACATCTTGATTAATAATATATAGTATTTCCTATGATCCATTTTAATCCTATGATAGGTAATTATTTTAATTATAATTTAATGTATAGTTCAAAAAATTACCTAAAATTTTAATTCTCAAATTTGAAGAGACACTTGTGAAAAACTTGACGAAATCACTGGTAATTATTATTACGGAACTTGTAAATATCATTAACGAATTGACAGTTCTCATTATAAGATTTGTTATAATGGGTCCTTAATTGTTGTCTCATGAGAAACACTTGTCAAAAACCTGACGAAAACACTGGTAATTACCATTACGAATTTGTAAATAACATAAACAAATTGGTAATTACCATTACTGAACTTGTAAATCTCATTAATAAACTTGTAAATCTCATTAATAAACTTGTTATTCTCATTATAAATTTTGTTCAAAGTGCTCATATTTTGTAATGGAAATAAGTTCATTAATAGTATTTACAAGTTCTGTAATGATAATTACCAGTACTTTTGTCAGGTTTTTGACAAGTGTCTCTCATAACATAACAAATAAATGTTGATTATAACAAATCTTGTAATGAGAACAACAAATTCGTTAATGGTATTTACAAATTCCGTAATAATAATTACTAGTGCTTTTTTACAAGTGTTTTTTCAAATTTGAGAATTAAAATTTTAGGTAACTTTTTAAACAATCCATCAAATTATAATTAAAATAATTATATATTATATGATTAAAATGGATCATAAGAAATACTATATTTATTAACCAAGATGTGAATAATAGCATAAATAATATTAATAATATAGTATTATTAATATTAATATATTACAATAGCATTTTTGAATGAAATCAGTTGATTCAAATATTCATATAAAATAAAGTCATAGTTGGTGTGTTTAAGCTACTTTTAATCAAATGAAAAATCAAATTGAATATAAAGAAATTTAACAAAAATATTATTTAAATAAGTCATAATTAAAATCATTAGCAAAAAATTACTAAACATTAAATATGAAAAATAATAAGAGATAAATATTAACTGATAATTAGTTAATACATAAGTATATAAAAATTATTACAAAGTCAACATTTTTCAAACTCTGCGTAAATAAGAAATATATATTTATTAGTGCAATAATATATTGAAAGAACCAAGTGGGCCACTTGGTTCCATCTAGAGGGGGTGGGGTTCGCTTTCATTAAATCTCTTTCTAAAATCAAAATTCAGCTCCCCCACAAAAAAAAAAAAAGAAGAAGAAGAAGAAGAAGAAAGAAAACCCTCGCCGGATCTCAGGCAGCCGGCAATTGCAAGCCCTTCAGCGGCTAACCACGGTGGCCCTCCTGCAAAGGTCATATTTTCTTTTTTTAATTTATTTAAAAATTAAGGACAAAAAGGTAAATTTACCCGAATTCGTATATCCCTCATTGGTCCATATGCCTTCTTAGTCTTTTAGCAAATTCAATGCGCTTCTAGGGGTTTTGCAAATTCAAATGGTATTTAAATAGAATTTTTCCTATTTAGAATCTTAGTCTCATTTTCCCTTTTTTTGGTCAGAAAATAATATTTCATTGAAACTAATCCAACAAGCTCAAAATAAAAGGCTTGCAAATAAGGATGGAAATAGATCAGATCATGTCAGACTTTGGCTAAATAGACCTAAACCTGTAATCGAGATAAAAGGTCTGAGTTTGGGCCTCAATCTAAATGCAAGTTTTATTTTAGGCTCAGGTTTAAGCCTTCATCAGGCTTAGTCGAGTCTGAAACCTTTTTAAAAACCTACTTACAATTAGGCCTTTAAAAAGGCTTCATACTGCAGGTCTCATAATTAAGCAATATAAGAATAAGTGTAGTATTATGATTAATTAATTATACTTGAAATTAGAATATAAGAATAGAAAAATCAAATATTGTGTTATTTATATAATATAAATATAATTTTATTTATTTAATGTGTGAATAGGCTAAACCTGAAGGCTTGCAGCTAGGCCTAAACAAAAAAGGTCTAGCTTTTTTACATATTTAAGTTTTTAAATAAGCATTGACCTAACCTTTTTAACAAACAGGTCAAGTCGTAGGTCGTCTAATAAGAGCTAGCCTATTCCCACCCCTATTTATGAATCTCAACCCAAGATTGTTAAATGTAGTCATCATCAAGTGCGCGACACGAGTCGAATCCGAATTAGTTAGGGTGAAACTCTGAATACCAGATCAACAACTAAAAAAAATGTAGTCATCATTATTAGGTGAGATTTGTTGTCCTTAAAGCTCCCAATTGCTGCAATGAAAATCAACATCACCATAAATATCACCTCAAGAAACCCAAAAAACTATAAAAATTAACAGAGATCAATATAAAATATAGATGTCTCCACCCCGAGTGAAATCATGAAGGGAGACGAGTAAAAAAAAAAACACTCGTTCAACGAAGTAGAGAAGAACTCCTGTCCCCTAAGAAATTGAGAGGAGGGGGAGAGAAAAACACAAAAAAGAGAGGGGGATGTTGATTTAGTTTTTATTTCGTTTCATTTTTTTTTTTAATTTATGAAAAGTAAATGAACGGGAATATGCAGGTTAAGGCGGCGCCTTCATAATTTTGTTTAATTTATCTTATACACCAAAATTCTTTAGCGTAGGTTATAATGAAAGAGTTGATTTTAATCCTACATATAATATTTATTCTTTATATTCATTAGTTAAATGTACATAAACTGAACCACAATTGACCAAAGTTACTTTTATTAATGATTCTTCAATGATAATCAAGTAAAGGAGAGATCAATGGAATTAAGGGAGATAATTAGAATATTTTAGAAAAAATATATAATCTTAATTATTTACTAACTTGCATAATTTTATGTAATTGGGCAAATAAGTTTTATATTAAACACTATAGGAGTATTATTTTTGAAGCAAAATTAGTTAAATGTATATAAACAGAACCACAATTGAGTTTTGGTTTTGATCCTATATGTAAGGTCCTTTCCTTAAATTCGGATGAAGTCCTTGTAAATCTATAGAAAAATAAAAAGCATGATTTAACACTAAAGAACCAAAACAACCCATTTTTCTTTTTTCATTGAAATAATCATATGTTGGCCCCATTGAAGACCAGAATTCACAACTAGCTAGAAATTTCTGATGTTGTTGCAGATACTGAATCCATCACCGAAAGCGCACTGGACATGCCCATAGATTGGATTCCTGGGATGGCAAATATGAGGCTCAAAGACATGCCAAGTTTTATCAGAACCACCGACATTAACGAGACATTGTTCGATTTCCTAAGAACAGAGACACAAAACTGCTTGAAATCATCAACAATCATCATGAACACCTTCCAACACTTGGAGTCTCAAGTCCTTGAAGCTATCAAAGCCAAGTTTTATCCCAACAACATATACACTATAGGTCCTCTTCCATTGTTACTCAGGCATGCTCCTGAGAATCACTTGACGTCGGTACGACCAAACCTTCGGAAGGAAGACACAGAATGTCTGAACTGGCTTGATAAACGGGAACCCAGTTCAGTTCTGTACGTGAATTATGGGAGCTGGACTGTGATGTCAGAGAATCACTTGAAGGAATTTGCTTGGGGTTTAGCAGACAGCAAGGTTCCATTTTTGTGGATAATAAGGTCTGATGTGGTGATGGGTGAATCAGCGATTTTGGCTAAGGAGTTTTGTGATGAGATTAAGGAAAGAGGTTACATCACAAGTTGGTGTGATCAGGAGAAGGTTCTTGCTCATCCATCAGTTGGATTGTTCTTGACGCATTGTGGATGGAACTCTATGACTGATGCTTTGTGTGGAGGTGTTCCTATGATTTGTTGGCCTTTTTTTGCCGAGCAACAGACTAATTGCAGATATGCATGTACACATTGGAACGTAGCAATGGAGGTAACATGAATTTCTACTATCTCCATCCGGTTCTAAATATAAAAGTCAGATAGCTAATTTATAAATAAATAAATAAATACACACACACATTTATATTGTAGGTCTCATAGCAAGTTAGTTATTAGAAATAAACATATGTTGGTACTATATGATTGTTTAGGAAAATGATTATAAATGGTCAGACAAAATGGATTGAAATCTTGCATTTAAGATCAAAACCAATTCATTAACTAACTCATATGTTTAAGATAGAAGAAACTAATATGAATTTTATCAATAATAATATTCTTATAAATGGGTCCTCCTCTCCTCCAAATGCATATATATTATGCCTACTTTATATGCAAGGGACAAAACCAGAAGATCATATAAGGTGTTTTTTGTCCTTTTTTTTTATATGAAAAGAGGCTAAGCCTTATATTAAGTAAAATTAGAAGGGGAAGGAATTCTCATACAATCATGAAGGAATAGAGTCCTAAGGAAACTAGAACACTCATCATAGTACTGATCTAAAGAAATGCCACATTTAGCCAATTTGTCAGCTACAACTTTCAATCTTCGAGGAACATAATCAAAACAAACCTCCCAACTCCTTGCCATGAGTTCTCAGGTCTGCAGTACAACTAAACTGTCTAGAGGGCTCTCCCCTTGATGAAGATTGTCTATGAGCATCTTTGAATCAGATTCTATTATGACTTGCTTATAGTGTAAGTTCCACCCTAGTTGAAGGCCTTTAAGAAAAACCCATTCCTCAACCTCCCTGGGTCCACATATGCCAAGTCCTGCTGAGAAACCAGCAAGCCATGAACCTGCTGAGTTTTTTTATCTTGTTTGCATGAGTCAATGATAAAGTGATATATGCTAGCATAGAGTTAGAAAAATGGGCCAGCACGTTTAGGCCCTTTTATTATAAGGGCAGGGCTTGAAAAATTAGCTCCGAAATTGCACAAAGCCTAAAAAGGTTAGCCCTAATGAATCGAGAGCTTAAAAGGGCTGTAGGCTTTTTTATTTTTATTTTTTTAAATTGTTCATATAATATATATTTTTTATATTATTAATGATATTACAAATGTTTAGTTGTTATTATCTTTTTCTTTAATTTAATTTTATAAAATGCTTTGATTTATTTGGTTTCCACGATGGTTTATGCGGTTACAATTTTTAAAAATAGACTAATTTGGGCATTAGATAATGATTGTAACTAGAAATGTATGAATTTTAATAACAATGTATCTCAATTTAAAGCAAAATAATAACTAGATTGTAAAACTTGAAAGTGAAATTTATTTGAATTAAAATGAAGATTACAATTTGTAAAACTTATATCACCTCTAATAAATTTATAGGTGTAGATACTTATAAAGATTTTTTTTTTCATATGAAAATATAATTCTACTTACATGTGGTTATGAGTAACAGTTTTCATGTGTGACAATGTGAGCATGTATGTGCAAAGTGTTGAAATTTCATCATGGTAACTTTTTATTCTAAATTTATTTATTAAAAAAAGATAGGGAAAAAATAGTATTTTTTTAATTAAACAGACTTAAAGCTCGTAGGCCAGCCTTGCTCGATAGCATAAGGATTGGGCTTCAAAATGCAGGGGTTTAGGGAAGTCTAGCTTGAACGGGCTAACCCTTTTAAGTCTAAACCATGACCTGCAGTGTCGGTTGTTATTCTTAGCTCTATGATAGCATTATAACTCTTCCACGATACAAAATGAGTTCATTGACTTCAATAACTGAAGCAAAAACTGTGTATTCTTTAGAACTTGACATGTATAATGGAGTTAGATGTAATGGTTCAGGTTAAGGAAGATGTGAAGCGTGACGAAGTCAAAGGGCATGTGAAGGAAATGATGGAGGGAGATAAGGGAAGAGAAGCAAAGCAGAAAGTTGAGGAATGGAGGAAAAAGGCATTGGAAGCTACTGAGATTGGAGGATCATCCTTCAATCATTTCAATTCCTTCATAAAACAGGCTCTTCATTGTTAGTGACTGGCTTGTCTCTCATACCTATTATGACAAAATCTTTAAGTAAGGCTCATCCCTAATACAATTTATAAAGTTGTGTGGCTCAAAAACTAATAAACTTATTTTTAATTTTTGTTATATTCTTGCCCATTTTTTATTCAAGACAAAATGATATTAAGTAGAAACAAGTTTTACAAAGTACCTATGGTTAGAACACCACTATCAATTATGAACTGTATTAAAAAAAAAAAAAAAAAAAAAGAACCCCACTATGAAAACTAAACAACTCAAGAAAATAAGGCAATAATTCTTGACACCAACTAAATTGAAAATCATGAAGCAATGCCAATATCTCCTGCCAAGTGTGGGTCAACAACTGAGAGGATTGAGCTATGAATGTAGCCTTTCTTGATACAATAGATTGTGAGAGGCAGCTTCGCATCAACTGTTATACCAGGCCAGAGTTATGAATCCAGAATAATGGGGCTCTTGAACACTTGGAGAGGAAAGCTAGGCCTGCTGATGATTGATTTCTCCATAAGAATTCTTTGAAAGAAGTACCTCTATGCAGATGATTCCATGACAATAGTGCCTATTCAGCCTCTATCAGCCTTCAATATTGAATGAGATCGAGAAATTAGATGGAGAAGGAAGACACCGATCTTGACTAACCAAAGATGAGTCATTGTAGGCTACAACTGTGAAGGATGTTATTCGTTGAACTGCCTAGATGATGGTCAAGGGAGATTCATAGTATCCTTGATGAAGAGCCTCATTGCATTTCCTCTAGATAATTTTAAGTAAGCAAATAATTTCACATGCAATGAAAGAAAAGACATCATTGTAAAGCTGGAGCGAAGTTTGTTTCAACCACCCCTTAAACTCCTGACAGTTCTGAAATGGGATTTTAATAAGCAAGTATCCAAACCAAATAGACCTGGCTAGGGGGCACGCAAAAAATGATCAAGAGTTTCCTCACTATATATCACGACCAAACAAACACAATCCATAAGTATTTAATTGATGTTTCTTCAAAATATCACAAGAAGGTAAAGCATCATTCAATAATTTCTAGATAAAAAGTTGTTTAAATGGTAACTGAATTTTCCACAAGAACTCCCAAAATTTATCATCAGCAGCATTATTATGATTCCTTAAAAGTTGAGTCATTCCTTTTTTGATTGTATATTATAGGCTCATTTGGTTAAAGGTGAAAGCGGTGGTTTATTTTTTATTAAACTTTTACAAAAGTCCGATAGAAAAAAATCAGGTTGTAAATATGATTTGGGTTTGAATTGACGGTGGCAAAAGTGACTTTTTTCCAAACGAAGAAGTGTTTGGGTTAGCAGTTGAAAAGTGAGTTAAAATGAAAAATAATTAAAAAGGTCCTGAATCTTATTGAATACTAAAATACTTAATTATAATAAATATGAAATAATTAATATATTATAAACGTACGCAAGAAAAATATATATTATAAAGCATAAAAATATTAAATTTTTAGCTAAATAATATTCCTCTATAAATTGAAATTTAAAATCATTTTTTAATTTTAGGAATCAAATACTTTTTGGGTCAGATAGGACTTGGGGATGTTTGTGAGACCCATAGAGGAAAAAAAAATTCCCACAACGGGACGCTTGGACTTATACCTTTTAATAAAAAACCACTTTTGGGTAGATGAAAAAGAAGCTGAATTCGAACCCAAAAAAATGAGCTGGCTTCTGGACTGAACTCTTTTTAAAAATTACTGGTCCAAACGGTGACTCCAAACAGGCCCAATAACATGAAGCATTGTTATTCAAGAGCAATTTATGAAAAGAGTTTGTTATCAAAAAAAAAAAATTATGGAGAGTTTAAAATGGAGAGATGAGTCCTAACAATAGCATTTGCTACATATGAAGGGTAAAAGGTGCGAATAAGTTGTGTTCCAAGTGACTGAATTCCATTTGCTACATGCAATAATAGATCAGCAACTAAATGATTGCTCATCAAGGGGGTGATTAACAGGTATAGAAGCACCATTGCTCACACGCCATTTTAACTTTTCAATAATTATATCAGCATTATCTTTTCAAATCCAAAGATAAATTATAAGGTTCTTTAATAATCGAGGTGTTTTTAAGATCTATGTATTTGACTTTTAAAGCGACTGACAACAAAGAAGAAGACTCGGATGAAATAATTCTCTAAACTTGCTTTGCCAAAAGCGCTTGATTCACAATTTTTGGTTGGCCATGTGAATTATTCATTGATGGTTTTCTCTTTTCCTGAGGCAGCTTAAACGTGTATTCTCTAGTTTAATTTAGGCAAATGTAACAAATTTCTAGGCCAGAAATAAAGTTAAAAAACAGTATTATTAAGAACACTGTTTTAGGGTTTTATGTTCTTAAAATTTAAATTTTTTAAGTTTATTCGTAAACTATTTTTTTAAAATTTTTTTATATTGCAATTTTTAATGTAAATATATTATAAAAATTATAATTTAAGACTCAAGTGAAAACACCAACCTGCAATTGAACGGAATTCCAGGCTTGAACCAGAAGACTTGAATCTAAAAGAGTGTGTAGCGCTTTTATCATACTTCCTCTAGTCCTTATTATAAGGCACCAACTACCAAAAATTTTGTCCTTATTATAAAACACCAACTACCTTTAACTAACTCATTTATTACTATTTTTTAATTATACCCTTATTTTTAACCAACTCTTTAAATTTATATCATTAAAGTAGGGGGAAAAGTTGAAAATATTTATCATTTTTGCACCCATTTAAGGATTTAACTTCCATTCCTTGGTCTGCGAAAAATAGTAGTTGATGTCTTATAATGAGGACCAGAGGGAGTATATAGAGTTGTAGCATAGTAGGCTAGCGTGTAAGTCTCAGCTTGTTGAGTGATCCTGAGGTCAAGAATTAGAGCCTCTCTCAACCCAATATTAAATTTTTACAATTGGAATCCAATAAACTAACATGGATAGGTTGATTGCTCATCTTAATGCTTGTTTGGGGACCTAAAAAAACAAAACTATAATTTCAAAAGCCATTTTCCACAAGTCAAAATAAATATTTTCATATACTTACCTTGTGATTGTAAAAATCCTTCTGAAAATAAATTTTATCTTCAGTGGTAAAACCATCATCATTGTAGAAGCCTCTCTTTAATATTGGTAGTTTAGGAGAAAATAAATTTGGTAGATAAGGTAGATAATTTTATATTTAAAACCAAAACAAATCCCTTAACTAGATTGTGCATTTATAACTAGACGGAGAACTTTATTTTTTTCAAGCATGCCTGCCAAGATTGAGATGTGAAGCTCTGCTAAAAACAGGAAAATAAATATTTATTCGAAAATGTATTTATTTGACTCAAATTTATCAAAGAACGTCACAAATCTAATTCAGAGATGACATTTCATCCCATGTACGGATTTTGTTTTATCAGTCATACACTCAAATAAAGAATAAAACTTATAGAAGCCTATAAAGTTCCAAACTTTTCCAATGAGCCAAGAAATCTCTAATTTCTGCTCTAACCTCAGCCTTTGTTTCCGAGACCTATACGCCTACACTACCAACACATTTTTCACCACCCTACATTCCTATCATCTACAAAGAAAGTTCACCACAGGAAGTGTCACTGAATAAAGTTGCATGCAACATGAGGATCATATTTATGGGGTTTACAACACATCATGTGAACATATGGGATTATCTTTTACCTGCCGCAGCCTTGCCTTTGCTTAAATCAGCAAGCTCCTCAATAAGCTTCCTCTCTTCACTGTTGAGTTTCTTAGGTATTTCAACTTGCACACGAACCAACTGATCACCCCTCATGCTGCTTTTATTCAGAAAGGGGACACCTTTCTTGGCCATGACGAGTGTCGTGTTGGGTTGGGTCCCAGCCGGGATTTTTAGATCAACTGTTCCATCTACGGTAGGGACCTTGATTGTAGTTCCCAATATCGCATCAATGTATGACACCTTACAAGTGTAGAGGATGTTAGTGTCGTCACGCTTGAGGACAGGATCAGGAACGACTTCAATGACAACAAAGAGGTCACCTGGAGAACCACCTCGTCTTCCGGCATTCCCTTCATTTCGGACCCTTAAACGGCTACCAGAATCCACACCAGGTGGAACTTTCAGGCTTATCCGCTTTGTTCTCCTCAGTCGACCATCCCCAGAACATGCACTGCAAGGTGTTGAAATTTCCCCAGCTCCATTACATGCAGAGCATATCATCGACTGCTGGAAAATACCCAAGGGTGTCCTTGTTGACGTGACAACCTGGCCTTGGCCTCCACAGGTGCTACATCTGGTTGGCGTGGTCCCAGGCTTAGCCCCCGTACCATTGCAAGTTCCACAATTCTCTAGACGGCTTATCTCTATCTCTTTTTCTACCCCAAAAACTGCTTCTTTAAAGTTCAAGACAAGACTGTAATATTCATCTTCACCATCAGCAGCTCCATTCCAAGAGCCTCTCTTGTTCATGCCACGATTCATGCCCATGCCCTCAAACAGTGTCTCAAATAGATCAAAAGGATTGCTGAAATCCTGTCACAACAGATACAAACCACTGAAGAGAGGCAGGAATATATGGAAACACGGTAATTTCCCGTAATAATATATTTAGGAACTTACTCCCATGCCCATTCCAGAACCTTTAAGCCCAGCCTCTCCATATGTGTCATATATGGATCTCTTCTCATCGTCTGATAAGACCTGAAACAAAATTAAACTCACTTGAGACCATTTATCACTAGTCGTGCATAAGAATTATCAGAGTTCAAACCAGTAATGTGAATCTGTATTTTTACCTCATATGCATTGCTGATTTCCTTAAATTTCTGTTCTGCTCCAGCTTCTCTGCGGCACAAACAAAAGTGAATGATGCACACCACAGTTCACCAGCGAACAAAAAATAAATCCAATAACATTCCAGATTTTGCTGCCAGCAGAGCTGTGTCATTCACTTTAATCCCAATTCAATTTGAACATGTGTTGGTGATAGAATACGCTCAGGTACCGAACGTATTAATCTATGATCTTAGAGAAATAGGAAGAATCTCACTACTTCAATAGGAACAGCCATCTCTCTAATAATTAGGAAAGCTAGGATCTGCAACTTAACTAATTATTAAAGCCCAGGAGTATACTCCGGTGATTACTCTCTGAATATTCCCTGATGTTATTGATAGGCTAAGAGCCAATAAATAAGACTAAGTTTACAAAGAGTGACTCTAATATGAAATTCAAATAGACAATCAATAAATCTAAACCTAACAACTAAATCTATCTAGTTGTGATAGATCACTTATTTCCTAAAGATAATAAAGGATAATCAAAGATAATCAAAATAGACTCGATAAAATAAATAATAAAAGATAATCAAAACAAATTAAATAAATGAATGAATTCTTAATTTATCCTAATACGCTCATTTTTCCTAGAATAGTGATTTGGATCGCTATCAGTTTGCAAGTGCGTGCTTCGATAGGATAATATACTTTCACACTAAAAATTCCAATGCTTCAGACATAAGAGCCATCTGTAATAGATCAAAGTTCCATACAGCTATGAATAGTCAATAGGGCATAGCAGGCCAAAGATAAATAAACCAAATCCTATTCATTAAATGCAAAATCATCATAGTAGTCATCATTAAGCAATTCTTCAATTTCCTCTGCATCTTGAGGTTTCCATTTGTTCTTAAAGCACATCAAGAGTGTGAGAAAATGAGGATGGCATTGCCCACTCTGATAGTAAAATAAAACAATCATATAGTTAGCTAAACTAACTTATGTAACTAATTCTGTTGTATTCCAACCATACTCGGTTAGCAAACTAATAGTCTATATATACGTGTACTCTCCACAGTAATACACATCCATCATTCATCCACTTCTCTCTCTCACATACTTCTTCTCTCTGATTACCTTTACCCTTCTCATGCTCTTGATATGGATGGAAAAATACCAAATCATTCAATATTGATTGTCCAAGGATGGGTAAAGTGAATCTTCAGCTATCATCTTTGCAAAATCACTTGAATCAGGGGTCCAATTACTTAAACTACAGCATCACACAAGTAGCTCCGACAATGGAGCTAAATGAAAGCTGCAATGCTACCCATGTGGTGTAGCATCAGAAGCCATTTCATTGAGCCACATCTACTACCTGTGCTATTAATAACTATGCACACTACCTGCAAATCATGCTAGCATAAGCTTCTTTACCAACGATCCCATATCCTAGACCCCCACCCCCCCCCCCCCCCAAAAAAAAAAAACCCCCATTGAGGCACATCTTGTCTAAAAATCATAAGTGTTATTTGAAGAGCAAAGCTTACATAAATGATCATTTATATGCTGAACTGTAAGATACCAAAAGTCATATCATTTGAATATTAACTAACAATGAATCTACTCAGTCGTGATCATAGAGATACATGGAATAGGTTTTCAGGCCACTATTAGGCACAAAGTAAGAATAACAAGAGAAGAAAGGGATGAAATTAGAACCTCTTTGTTTATAGAATCTATATTAAAAGCAACAGCGAAGGAACTAAGCAGCTGCTACATTTCCAAGAAAGGAGTAAAGTCATACAAAGAAAGATTTTAATAGCTAGAATGAATGTCAGTCTATGATTTCAAAAGGCATAAAAATAAAAAAGAACTTGGATCTATTACACACCTATCAACAGTACCCAAGATAGGATATCAACATGTAGGCACACATATGCCCACAAAAAAAGAAGCCCAGCTCAGGGCATCATTATTTTTTTTTATATAAAAATTTTAGGAAAGGGTCAGGCTCACCCACAGTCCAAAGGCAGGGCGCTTGGAGCCCAGTCCACAGGGGATACTAGCCAGAGAGGGCATCATTATATTTGAAAGTTAACACTTAACACCATTAAAAGCATGAAGGATCAACCATCAAAAAATTGAACAAAGGATCATTTATTGCTATAGATGCTGACCAATAAGGTAAACACCCCTATCTATCAGTAGTATACTTCTATTCAATGACAGATCTTAATTCCAGAGTCAATAGGCTCAGATTCATCATACAAACATCAAAGGGGGGAAATTAACAAAAGAGAATATGAAGAAGAAATTGGTACAGGAGGCAATGAAGATATTTACAAAGTAAAGAAGATAAACTCACTTGTTCACATCTGGGTGATAATTCCGGGCAAGTTTTCGATAAGCTGTAATGTCAAAAAATATACCAAAACACAAGTTGATATTGGTTCTATACAACAGGATCACCATACAATAAAATAGAAGAAATCAATGCATCAATATTGCAATTAATTTCAGTTTTGAGATCTTTCATTTGGAAAGCCGCACCCATTCATCATTTAGTATTGGAACAAACAGCAGTTTGAAAAATTAAGCCGCACTAATTACTATTACATGTACTCACTACAATTAGACCTTCCATCAATATACACCATATAATTGATATTATTACTCTAGTTCTCAGCTTATAAAAGGGAACAAATAATTTATTTTTGAGCAAAATAAAGAGTGGAGCCCACTGTGGTCATTTAGTTTCCTTCATATAGAAATCACTGCAATACTAAAATGGTAATCTATGAAATCAAGAGATAACAAATAACAATGAAACTAAATGTATTATCAGATCATTTGACATTGGAAAATGAAGATGATATAATCATTTAGTCTGAAAAAAGAAGAGCTTATGTGAAAATACCGCTCTTAATTTCAGATTTACTGGCATTTCTTGACACCCCAAGGACAGAATAGTAATCCTGCAATTTGAGAATTGAGACATAACAAATGCTCAGTCTAAACTTTAAGAGTCATGCACTTTGTGTGTGTGTGTGTGTGTGGGGGGGGGGGGGGGGGGGGATATTTTCATAATGTAGAAGCATATATAGGAAAACCCTAGAAGAAATCATTAATGTCTAGCATTAGCAGTTAGTACTTACTCTATCTGCTCTAACTATCAACCTTGATCCCCTGCGATGATGTAATGTTTGAGATGAATCCAGGCCAAATAGGAGGTGCAAGGAACCCCGAGACAAAAAATTTGAACTCACAGAAGCCACAAAACTAACCCTGCTTGAAACACTGCAAGCATGATGACTCACGGAAATTACACTTCAGCTCAATAAACTGAGGACATCATCAAATGTATCTACTGAGGTATTTGCAGAAGGTTAACATAGACAGGATAGAAAATAAAAATAGTCCTTGTTTCTAACCGACTCCATAATCCATATCAGAGCAATGTAACTACTAGTACACACAACTTCAGAAATTATACCTAGATTATGGTTATATACTGTTGCTCATATGATAGGGAAAAGAATCTTAAAGTAATTTCACAATTATCCAAAGTGTCACAGAAGAGTATCAACCTAAATCATGAATAAGAGTGGAATAGCTCGACTATCATTACATATAAGAGCAACATCACACCAACAAATATTCAGATCAAAAGTAATCCAAACCAGCTGGACTGCCACCACACGCAATTTATTACTTGTATTCTACCAATGAAATATGTAACCACAAGACTCACTTGTATCCAGATGATACACTTTTGCCAGTCAAACAGGATCTCGAGAAAAATTGAGGACACGCTCTCCATTGTGCAACAGAGGCGCTTCCAAAAGGTGTAACAGCCATCCAATATTCCTTCAACAAGAGGATATGTTAATCAATAAGCAATTTTTTCATAAGCTTCAGCTAGCTGTATAAATAATGGACTGAAATTTAAAGTGCCAAATATTTTCTAAAAAAACTGTGATTATATGTAAACAACTAAAAAAGAAAAATAGCTGTAGAGTTTTAGTGAACGGCTTAAAATGAGAGGAATAGTTCAATGTTCCACTCAAAACGATAAGATGGAAACATGACTAATTTAAAGATCATATAATTAAAACAAACAGTAAAATTAGGACATAAGATTTCACAATCTAAAAGACTTCCTATGAAAAACATAAATGACAGTCTAATTATAATAAATGAGGAGGTTGATGTACAGAAATTGATGAGGGCCCTTCTCAAGTCATCCTCCTGTCCTCACCATTATAATCTTATTATCGATATCCATTCCTATACAAGATGTAGACAGAAACTTTTGGATGTAAAATATAATATCTTTGGCACGTGTTTCGTTCAATTCATATTTTTTTAACTTTCCATTTAATGATCTATTTTAAAGGGAAAGCTCAGCCAACATTATCCCTTATTATGGCACCTCACATTTTCATTTTCCATTAACATCTACTGCATAATGCATGCATTCATGCATAAATACACATGCACGCATTTATGTATGTGCGGTGTATGCCTGTACGTACATTATTTTCATTATTTATTCCAACAAAAAGAATTAGCTAATAAATTTATGTAGAAATTATTGATTCCAAATTTGTTTCTAATTCATGCCAATTTAGCAGCACATGCTTATAAAACTTCTCAATGCGAATCACATTAGCTATTGCAACCCACATTGTTAGTAAAATTAGTCATTAGTAACACGTGGCCAGCAGAAGACTCAGAACCAAATATTGCAAACAAACACTAGCCAACCTACTATATGACCTAAGAAGTCCTGAAAAGGAAGAAGTAAATGCTGTAAAAAAACAAAACAATAGTTTGGATTTATAACATACTCATGCTTATTTCATAGGTCAGTTAATTCAATGAACATTTTGGATAGTGTCACTGAATTAGGAAGACAATGATAATGCAAGGGAAAATGGACGCAAAAAATGCACTTGGGTTGGAATTGAAACTGACCCCAAATTTAAGTGACAAAAGAAGTACTTTTGTCAAAATCCTACAAGCTTCTGCGACTAGTCGACAATACAAGAGTACAGAACAAACCGAATAGGAAATATGAATAAAACTCATTGAAAATACCTTTATAGCAAAAAAATATGTTTTTCATTTGCTGATTGAACCAACAGATGACTTGCAAGCAAGCGAAATTCCGAAAAAAGAGAAACGAATGAAACAATGACCTACTTAATGCTCATGTCAAGCTGTTCCAATTCAATAAACATTATGAATAGAAACTTATGAAACCAAGAATATGAAAGAATCCACAAATTTCTTGAAGAAATGAAAATTTACGAATACATAGACAAACCTGTTAGTGCTGGACTTTCCCTTAACCTGGACCGCTTCGCTCTCTCTGAAAGTAGAGAGAGTGGGAAGGGCAGGGAAAGATAAACAGGAATGAAGGAGCGAAAGTGAGAGAGTAAATGAAGAGTATAGAGTGGAGAACAAAGAATCGAGGAGAGCGTCAGAGCAATACGAGGATGAGGTTCGAGAAATTGGAATTCTCGAATTGGCTGGAGGAGGTCGAAGCGCTTCGGTGGTAGAGTTTTCTTTACCAAATAAAATAATAATAATAATAACAATAATATTTGAATATGTGTAATTCTTGGTCCGGAAAAAGTCCACCAAAAAAAAAAGAATGAAGGTGGGATTCGCTGTTACTAGAACCCTGTGATCCGATGTTCTCCGCCGTCGATCGCATATCAAAATGGTTATTTTGATCTTGCTTGTGTGCTCAAAATGGAAGGGTTTTTCTAAATGATTAAAAAAAAACTTTGAGGGGGTTTGGGCAACAAAATCGGTAATGGTCTAAATTGGTTTGAAAATTGGTCGGAAGTCAACCGGCCCTTGGTCCTCGAGATTGGCTAGCTCCGCTAGCGTCCTCTGCTTCAAAACTATGCCGTTGGCTCAAAATAATAAAGCCAATGTCTTTTTTTTTTAATATTTTAAAGTATTGATAGGTATTTTAAAAAATATTTGAGAATACTCACCAATAGTGAAAAAATACTTTATGATTTTAAAAAATTATTTAAAATTATTTTAGAATCTTAAAAAATTATTTTAAGATTTTAAAAAAAATATATTGAAATATATTTTTAAAATTATTCAGTATCATAAAATGTTTTTTCAAGATTATGAAATATTTTTTTAATATTAGTCAATATTTTAAAATATCTTTTTAGTACTTCTTTATTAGTACTTGAAATATTTTTTTAATATTGATCAGTATTTTAAAGTATCTTTTTAGTATTCATCCATCAGTCCCTAAAATATTTTCTTAAAAAAAAAACATATCAAAACGACGCAGGTTTGAAGAAGAGTACAGCAACAGACGCTAGCCAGTCCCCTGGTAGACCTTATTCCAAGTTGGGAGGGAATGATAAACAGAAGTGATAGACTATGTTGATTCCTCTAGAAGTTGGGACACTGTAAAAACTTTAGACCTTGTTCCCTCCGAATATTGTGGAGCTTACTGTCTGTGCATACCCACCCTGTGAGGAGTGAGGAGAGGATAAATACTTATAGAAACCGTCCATGGACATTGTTTTCATTGTAAAATCTCCATATCTTTCTATTGTTTCCTGTGCTAGCTCCAAGGGAGGCGGATACCGTCTGGAAAGCTCTTTGGAGATGGAAGGTTCTAAAGAAAATCAAGTCCTTCATGTGGTTGTTTGCACACTACGATCAGATTCATACGGCATATCTGAGGAATCAAAGGGGTCTTCTCGTGGATGCTACTTGTCCTTTTGCTTTTGGATGCACTAATGATGAAGACTCGACGCACGATTCAAGATGTACAAATTAAAAAAGATGGAGGATCCTTTTGTAAATAGATGGAAATCTGATGTGGTGTCTGCGTGCTACATGCTGGCCAGAGTTCTTCTCACTACATGGAGGAGAATGGATCCAATGGAATCTGAAAAAAGAGGCGGAAGCAACTACTACGAGGAAAATTCAACGGACCCAATTATTTGGTTATGTATGTTGAGATATATATGGACTTCACGTTGTAGTAAACTTGACACAAATAATGATCATATTCTTTGTGATGCTCAAGATTCTTTATACAAGGCATGTTGGGACCAAGACTTGGTAGAGCGTTGCTACTTTTATGTTGGTCACACTGATCAGAATGTGGACACGCATGGTAGAGCCCAAGAGCACTTCAAGCTGGAAGTTGATGGGTCTGTTCTACAGCATGGTAGAAGAGGATGTGGAGGAGCCATTAGAGATGCAGCAGGAAATTCCATCTAGGGCTTCAGTTGCAAATTAAACTTACTTCTATTCCCTCCCAGCAATTGCGGAACTAATTGGCATTATCATTGACTGAATTTATGCTGGTCTAAGGGTTTTGACAACATTGTAATTTACTTAGACTGTGTAGAGGTTATTGACTTTTGTTTTAGGGGGTGTGGTGATGTAAATCACATTTTTAGGGTTATTATTGATGATATGAGGATTGTTATTCATAGAAATTGGCATGTATGGTTCAAACATATGTTGAGAGAGAAGTTGGTGACGACGGATTATCTTTGCAAAGTTGTCATATAATTTGCACTACTATAAAAAAAAAATAGATTTTACTTTTCTAAAGAACATCCGTTTTTTTAGAAATGAAGTAAAATGTGAAGACAGTGGTATTTTTGTAATAATTGGATGAAATTTGACATATTAGGCATCCTGTTATTTTTTAGGACACCAAAAAGAAAGCGAATTTAGGAATATAGGCGGTGAATAAATTATTTGGCACCAAAAAACATAGTTTTTGGTGTTTTAAAAGTTTTTTCAGACATCAAAACCACTTATTTTTGGCATCTGTAAAGCGTTTGAAGACGTCAAACATGTTTTAAAAGGTTTTGGTGTTTGAAATTGGGATTAAGATGCCAAACCACATATTTTACACTACATACAATTTGTGTGACTTTTTTCTTTGTGTGTGTCGTATAAGAACCCATCCCTCTATCTCACTCTCATTTCACCGTCTCTTTCTTGACTTCGCTCAGTGTCTTAATCATCCCTCTCTTGACTTCGCTCGTCATAGCTCACCATCGCTCGCTCAAATCCTCGCTATTCTGCTCACCATCCCAACTCGGATCACCCTTTCTTTCCTTCCCTCCTCAGAACCGTCGCATCCAACCAACATATCGATTGAGTCTGTCGATCTGTACAGTGATGTCGTTGATCTTCAAGTTCATCGATCTGTACTATGACGCCGTCAATCTTTAGGGTCGTCAATCTGTACTCTAATTTGGATTTTGATTTTGCTTTTCTTTTGATATTTAGATTTGAAATTTTGGATATATTAGTCGGATTGTTAGATTTGTTAGTCTAAGTGTTAGATCTATATTTTTGGTTCCAAATTGCCATCAATCTGTTCTGTGACCTATATTATCGCATTTTTCATGTACATCTCTTATTGTTATTATCACATTTTTTGTTCCAAATCGCCATCGATCTGTATTGTTTGTTTGGGTTTTTTTTTTTTAAAAAAAAATGTGTTTGTAGATTAAGTAATTTGTCTAGAGTTCCTTACCTTTTGCTATGAGTGTTTGTAGATCTTCGCATTTTTTCACTCAAATCTGTAATTTCATTCCTTAGAGTTGTTTGGTTCCATCTCCTGTTTGGGTTTTTTTTTTTGAAAAAAAAAAAAGAAAGAAGAAGAAAACATGATACAGCGTCCTAAATTATTTGGGGACGCCGTAAATCTCTCTTACGACATCCTAAATAATTTCAAATGCCCTATTTTGACTTTTCTACGCCTCCTGGATATGCTTCCCTCTAATTTTGAACGTTAAAAGGCAAAAAAAAAAAAGGACATTAAATCCATTATTTTTGGTAGTGTTGCTAGATTCTTTTTATATTCTTGATTAATCTCCACCTTAGTACATTTAGGTAGACCTTGATGAAGGATGAAACACCCCTATTCCTAAGTCACTTAAGGTGTCCAATTATAACCATAAGTCTCTTATTAAACTATTTTGTGTGTATTTATTTAAGAGATAGTATTGACATATCAAAGTGAGTCATGATAGAAAGCATGTCTAACGTTTGGATGATGAGTGACTGATAACATATGCTCAAACATATACTGTTTAGTTTTAATTCCTGAAAGAACATTTGCGTGATACAATTTAAATACTTCGAATAATTAGGGTTAATCCCGTTGGAAGATAATAGTTATACAGTTATCCTAAATTTAATGTTAGTTGGATAGTTAGTAATTACAATCCAAAATATAAGAGTATCAAAGTTCATTGAATTAAATCCCCTTCTTCGGGGTCGTCTTCTTCTATCCCAGTTGTATCGTCTTACTTTCTGATCTAGAACATCCTCCTGAATCTTTTGGCATCACTAAGATTCAGTGATCCCATGAATCCCAGGGCGACTTCTAATCACATATCCAAAGTATAAATCATACATGGCAGCAGAATAAAAGAAAGCATTCAGCATACAACTGCTACCTGACTACAATAGCACACAACACATACATTATCAACGGTGAAAGCACACTCAAGTGCTATGTGTCCCAGACACAAATCCTCAGTGCTAGGAAAATAAGTATGCAGTATTATTATATAAATTAATAATTCACAACTTAGCTAAATAAAACGCATAGGCTCAGGCATGCAAACGTGACCATGAATCCATAATACATGACATACCAGGAATATATATAAAAACATAAGGAATAGGATTATTAAGTTACCAACCTCAACTTTGTGGATAACTACAAACCCCCGGTGTTAGAAACTTGAACTTCTTCAATGCCTTAACGTGAGACCATTATAACTGTTTGTTTTCCTTTCTATTATTTGTCAATAGTTCCCCTTTCTAATTATTATCGATTCCCTTCTCTAATATTAATGTTATCTATTCCTTTTTCTAATAAAATTATTTATTAATATTTATTTATTTCATTATTATTGTTACTATTATTTATTTATTATTATTTTACTAATTATTAATTTAAACTCTCAAAGATTATCCTAACACTTTAAGTTAGGAGTTTACAAATACCAATCATCAATCATCAAGGTTTTTCTTTTAGTTTCGAAATATATATCCATATGCTTTATTATACACATAGATATAATACACACACACACAACTATAGTAAACCCCTTATCTCTTTAATATATATGTGTGTGTACACGTTTGACAGCGCACACACGCACGGGCACACATATATATGTACACACGGTTAAACATACACCCAGTAGGCATGCTTTAAACGTGTTTGTGTGTGTGTGTGTTCTGGTTTTATGACAGCAAGCATTCTTCCTCTCATTCAACGCGCACGCGCGCACACACTTTCATGTGCAACAACTAATATATATATATATATATACCCCACAGCAAGCTTCACACACACAGAGCACACTCTCATATGCATGTATATGTGGGAGCAACGTTTTATAATATATGCAACAGCGTTTTGAGCTCCACACAGACACACACTCATACATACATACATAGACATACGTGTGTGTGTGTGCACACATATATATGTGTACAGACACACACATATATATGGGTGTATGTGGGTGTATATGGGTGTATGTGGGTGTGTGTGTGAGAGAGAGAAACAGTTGCAAGGTTCGAAGAAAAACTCGGAGACGCAAGGCATGCATCAACTAATATATACATATATATACTCACACACGCACATGCAGCAAAATAAACGCAACATCCCTTTTTCATTGATCATGAAACAGAGGCTCATGACTTTTCTTCCTCTGATTTAATACTCCTAACTTACGATAGGAAACTAACAAAAAACAGGAGGAAGAGGAGATTTGATGGATTACCTTCAGTTTAAAGCTTACGAGATGTGATTCCGTGGCTTCTTACTCCCCCTGTTTCAGCAGCAAGGAGCAGAGCAAAATGATTACTGCTTTGAATCTCTCTCTCTCTCTTTCCTTCCTTCTCTCTCTCTCTGCTCGAACTTACTCTCAGTTTTGGGTTGAGACGACGTGAATGATTAAGAGTCAATGAGTAGTGATTAAACAGAGAAACAATGGTCCAGTTCGAGGAGGAAACTAACAGTTCGAGAAGATGCAGACATGAGGCTCGAGATGAATGGGAAAATCTGAAGAAGCATGGCGCTCTTTTAAAGTATCTCACTGGTCTTGTGCTACTTCTGGATTTTGCGTCTGCTATCTTTGTTTCTGCATTCCATAAAAGCCGCTGCGTTTGGTGAGGCTAAGGTTAAGTGAATAAACCAATACCATGATGATTACTAAAGGGGGTCTGGAGGTATATGGGTCGAATGGTGCTACAAGTATGGGCTGTGTTTTGTTTTGATTTTCTTGCTGCTCTTTAATGATGTCACGGGTTGGGCCTGAGATGAGACTGAATGATGCAACTAATATATATTTTTCCCTATTGTGTTTCATTGAGTCTGAAGCTATGTGAATAAAGAATGGACAGTGAGTATGGCCTGAAGAAAATCACGAATGGAATGAGCATATATTGCTTTTACCTATTTGTCACGTGTTGTATTGTAATTGGGTCGCATGATTTTAATTTGGGAAAATTTCACTCAAGGCCAAAATTATCAAAATGTTGTCAAAAAAAAAAAAACCCTAAGAAAAGTCATATGTCAGAAAAAGCCAGGGCCTTTCTAGTATTGTTTTAAAAAAAGTTGTACGGATATAATTGTTAACAGCTACTGATATAGTTGTTAATTGAGCTGATTTAGTTGTTAATATATAATTATTAATTATATTGATTTAGTTGTTAACGAGGACTGATATAGTTATTAACATGTACTGATATAGTTGTTAACACGCTTTAAAATAATACCAAAAAAGGCTCTAGAACCTTTTGTGACATGTGACTTTTTTTTGGGTTTTTTTTTACAATATTTTGATTAATTAGGCCCTAAGAAGAATTCTCTCTTTTAATTTTAAGTTTATAGGCCAAAAATAATGGGTTGCATATATTATATGGACTCATGTTTTATTGCTAATGGGCCGAAATAAACATGAGTAAGGAATGGAGAATAACAATGAATTGGGCTTTTATGTCCAATGGTCCTAAGAATAAGGGGAAATATATGTTGGGTTGTTGTGAGGCCAATTAAAATTATCCCCTTAATCCTTTAAGATTTTTAATAGCAACGAAATCTCTTGTTCATTTAATTGAAATTGTTGGATAAAAATAAATCCTTAATTTCTAATCATCAATATTATAATTTTTAGGCGAAATTTTGTAAATTAAATTTTTATATAATATTGCAATTTACAAATCTTAAAATTTGGGATGTTACAAAAGGAAGCTAAACTTTTATATTCTTTTGAGTAGATATTATCTAATTAATATTTAAAAGCACAACAGGATTACAAAAATATAGAATACGTAGGACAAACTCATATACTAGACATCATCTTCTAAAAAAGCGCACAAGACTGAACCTAAAATTTGATGCAATTAATATCATAACTCTAACTAACAACTGAATTGAAACAACCGTATGGAGTAAAACAATAAAATATAGGGTTTGTTTGGTATGACATTAGATGCTAAAAAAAGCCCTACGGAAATGAAGACCTAATTTTGTGTGTGTTTGGCATAGCTTCAACTTCTGATGACTTTTGGTTGTGAAGTTGTTTATTGACTGAAGCTAAGGGGTGGAGCTTTTAACCTCATCAAAGTGATTTATGACATTGAAGTTAATCCTGTTCTTCTTTAGTGTCTTTTCCGAAAACTCGTCTTTTTGATTGAAGCTAATTTTTTTTTTAATAGTAATTTTATTATTTTATTTAGCAAATTTATATTTAATTTTAATTTTTTATCCTAAATTATCACATTTTATACAACATATATCATATATTTTTATTTTTATATATTTATATATATATAATTCATGTTATTTTCAGTCATTTTTTATCTCAACTATCTTTTTAAAAGTTAGGCCAAACAAGTGCCCATCAAGGGAAAAAAAAAAGTCACTTCTGCCACCACTATCCTAAACAAAAATCACATAAAAAAAAGTCAGGTAGAAAAAAATTCATCAAGAAAAGTCTAACGGAAAAAAAAGTCACTGCTATCACTGCTATCCCAAACAAACCTATAATCCTTCCAATAGCAAGATGAAAAGCCCCAGAGAAACAATATACCACTTTGAAGAATGGTATACAATGTGCATGTTTGATATCACTTATTTAAAGTGATTTTTAATATCGAAAAAAAAATATTTAAAGTGATTTTTTAAAAAAAAATAATAATAATTGGCAAGCATATTGCTTGTAGGTATACGTTTTGAACCTGTGATTATTACCACTATCAAAGGGTGGCTTATGTGCCACTACACCAACTACCTAGGTGCTGGTAAAGCAACTTTGTATTGTATAAGATAAACCTTTAAGAGTAATTTTATCTCATAAAACATTTTTTTTAAAAAAAAAAAAACTTACAAAAAGTTCATCTAAATTGGAAGTGTTTCTCTAATTGGAAAGCTCATTGCACCAGGGTTTTGCTTCTAATACAAGGCAAGTGAAAGAATTGCCTTCCATAGTTAGGAAATGCTCGCTTCATCTTTTGCAGAAAATTTTTGGGAAAATAAAATTTGATTTCTTAAAATTATGTAAACTCTTTTTCATCACCTCTACCCTTGTATGAATATTAAAATCATCTCAGCTAAGCCAGTTATTTTTATTCATAAGATGTCATTTTTTACTTTTCTATGTCTTATTTTGGAACGAGTTAATTAAATTACGGGTGTAAATTTCATTGTGTAAAAGTGAAAATAATGTGTCACAAAATTGTCTGTAATGGATTTTTCTTACTTAACAATATATTCTTTTTCTCAAATTTTATTTTTATTAAAATAATAAGATGAAAGTACGTTTTGATTTTCCATATATCGTTATATGATCTTTCTCTTAAATTTTTTACTTGATGATCAAACACACGACTTCTTATTTAGAGAGAATCTTTTATACCAATAAGCTATAAGACATTTGGTGCTAGGTTTCTTTCTCTTTCTTTTTTTTCCCCTAATACTAACATGAGCATGAAAGGAGTTCAAGAATTTGTTTTCTTTTCATAAGGGCTAAAGGATGGATGTGGAAAAATATGAAAGATCTCCCTCCTTTTGATTGGAAATCATGTATTTTACATAGGAAAACATTTAGGTCAATTCCTTATACACATTTCATAAGATTCTCCACTCACATGTGATCATATCTCTTTTATATATATATATATATATATATATATATATATATATATATATATATATTATCGCTTAATTATAAACACATACAAAAAAAATTACACGTGATCATGTGTTATTGGAAAACTTGATATAATAGATATAAGAAACTTGATATAAATATGGTCCTTTTACATATCCATAAGATTAAGTCCTTGGTTTTCTCAAAATGTAAAAAGACATGCTTCAAATAATTACCATTTGACTCATACATGTTCTAAAAAAGTTGAGGCATTTCAAAATGTTTGTTGACAATGAAAGGTGATATGTAAAGAAACCTAATTTTTATTATTATTAAGGGTTAATACAATATTTGACCCCTCAATTTTTTTCTTATTTTTAGTTTTAGTACCTCAAATTTTAAACCATAATTAAGTTTTGACCCCTTAAGTTTCATTTTGTTTAAAATATTAGTCCTTATTAACTGAAATAAAAACCTGAACCATTTTATCTTAGAGAGACCAAATATGATATTAACCCTATTATTAATTATCATGAATGTTTTCCATGTAAACTTAATTAACTTAATTATTTAGGGAAAATTTTATTGAATAATGGTGTATATATTAAGGAAAAATTTTAATTATATGATTTATGACATAATAATTATTAGTGATAAAGAATCATTTTTCTTGAATTTATGTGTTAGATGGATCGTAATTAAATTAATGTTTTATTTTTCAAGCCAATGTCATTAACCGACCTTAGCTCAGTTGGTAGAGCGGAGGACTGTAGTGGGTTATCCTAGCTGTCATCCTTAGGTCGTTGGTTCGAATCCGGCAGGTTGGACTTTTTTTCCCCTGTCATAATTCTCTGTTTTGGTCAGGTCATGAGAGATCACAAAGGGCCATGGATCGCATGTTTTTCTCAAGCACTTGGAAGGTGTAGTGCATTTGAAATAAAAAGAATGGACCACATTTATTTAGAAGGTTAAAATTGGCTTGGATCTTGGGATTCAAAAAATGTAGTGCATTTAAAATATAGAAGACTCATTGTTGAATCTGATTCGAAGATGGTTATTGATAAGTTACAAAAGGGAGATGCATCACCGAATTGTTCTTTGGTGTTTTTGCAAATATAAGAGCTGCTGTCAAAGTTGTGGGAAGTGAAGTTTGAATTTGTTCCCAGGGCTCAAAATTCCTTAGCTGATGCTTTAGCTTAAAGAAGGGCTCCTAGTGTTTTCAATTTTACATACACGTTCATCTAAATTTCGGACTGTGCTTTTATAAGATTGTATGGGATTTGATCCCTTTTTTAATATTTCTAATATATAGAGGCTAAACGTCTCTCTCTTTTACCCAAAAAGAAAAAAAAAAATAGTGTTGTTTTTGAATCAGATGCTAAGATGCTAAGACCTTAGAGTTAATTGCTATCCTATTGGCAAAGAGCATATACATCTATTGCAACTTAATTTTCTTTTAGATTCAGAATATTAAGAGGTTTGATTGGATTGCAAGTATCTCTGTTTTAAATATAAAATACGGTTGATTTTTGTGAAATATTAAATAAACTAATTAAATTATGTTAAAGTATTTTTACTTATTGTTTTTCCTCTAAGCTGTACTAATTTATCTAGCTTATAAACATATATATAATTTAATAATACACAACTTATTATATAATTAAGTAATATATTTAGTTTTCTTAATCTCTAAAAAAAATTAATTACATATTATATTTTAGGACCGGAGGTGGCATGTCATATCTTAAGAACAAAATAGAGTTGTTAATACATTATCAAATAAGGGGTTGACAAGCAGCTCTTTGCTGGATAAGTCGGACCTTAATAGACACAGTTTATCGTTTATAGCGTTTGGTAGGACATATATAATGTAAGGAGGATTACATTTTGTAATCCTCATCAATGATGAATGGGGTTGCAAACATCATATAATCAAAATGAAAAAGACATTATTACTAGTATAATTTTTTAATTTTACAAAAGTTCCCACTCATAAATGTTTTTAAATATTAAATAATTACCATAATTAAATATAAAAAAATCAATTAATGATATAAAAATTTTAAGAAAATATTCCCCCCCTTAAAAATTATATTCCACCATTAAAAATATTAAAATATCCAATAAATAATATTTCCACAATTAAATGTTAAAAAATTACTATAAATCCAACATGTACCTTGCATAATATTTCCACCATTAAATCTTAAAAAATTATTATGAACCCAACATGTTTAGTACAAAAATTAAAAAAATTATCATGAACCCAATGTGTATATTATACATAATTATATATGTGAAGATAGGGGTAATTTTGTCTTTTGCTATATTATTCCCATATATTCTCAGGTTCAATTAATCCAACAAATTTTTTTATGCGTATAGATCATCTTTCTTTAATAATGAAAAATTCATGTAATAATACAATGCATTACATTATATTCTTTTACTTTATCTGTGAGCAAAATGAGCCCTAAATTCCACCTCTAGTGTGGTTAGTTTTATGTTTTAACATAGTAGCCCTCCCTAGTATCAAAAAATAGGAAAAATTAGAATGAAGGACCTAGAGAAAATATATTTATGTAGAATGATTATAAAAATTATAATTATTTAGAAGGACTAAATATAAAATTAAAAGTACTAAAATACTCCTAACAATATCTTATGTATTCCCTCTTACATTCTTGTCCATATTTTATTTTTAAAACTAATACAAAATTATAAGTTTCATTAAATTAAACAATAGTTTTCTCAATTTTCATTTTTCACAACTTAAACAAATATCTATGGAAACAAAAATTACACATTCTTCAATTTTGTAAAAATAATAATTTTTTAAAAATAAAAAAAAAATTCTTAATTAAGAATAGAATTATATAATTTTAATAAAACTCAAGGCCTTTTATAATTTATCATATATGTTGAACCAAGAAATTTTATATGATTTATTTTTTTAGAAGCAATTTTTTTTTTAATTTTTTTAATGTTAATAAAATTAAAAAAATATAAGTAACTTATTATATCTAGAAAAATATGAAATGTGTTTAGTTTTAATTTTTATAAGAATATCTTAATTGATATCAATAATGATAATATAAATTGGGCAATTTGATGATATAAATTAGTGAAAATAAAAATTAAAAAAATGAGTTTAACCATTTTTAATTAAATAATAAATTTTAAATTTTAAAAAATGATCATATAATGATAGACGATTTTATTTTTAATTTTAGCTATTTTTTAATTATGAATAGAAGAGATAATACATGAGGTTTAATTAGAAGTAATTTATGAATTTAAATTTATATTATGATATTTAGTCCTTTTAAAAAAATTATAATTTTTATTCACCTTTATAATAAATACTATTTACCGATCTACTCCCTAAATTTTAATTCCGAAAAAAAAAAAAGTTCAGTGCCTTTAGGTGCGACCCAATAAAAGAGAGTAGCTCAAACATTAAAACCAACTAGTACACCGGGATAAACCCACACATTGCAACCAAACCAAGCCTAATGGCACCTCCTTCTCCGATCCTCCTCATCCTCCTTTTCTTAACATGGCCAACGGTAAGCGCCACCGCTGACACCGTCTCCTGCCACAACACGTGTGGCTCCACGCCGGTAAAGTTCCCCTTCGGCACCGGTCCCGGATGCGGCTCACCTCAATTTCATCAATACATAACATGCGCACCCAACGCCACCGGCGGCGACCAGCTCTTCCTCACTACTCACACGGGCTCATACCCAATCACCACCGTATCCTACACAGATTCCACCATAACTCTCTCACCACCATGCATGTCCACATGCACCTTCATGCAAACCTCACCAACCAATTTCGGCTTAGACTGGACGACGCCGTTTCAAATAGGTTCTTCCACCTTCATCCTCTTATCCTGTGAACCACCCATCTCATCTCTCACCGTCAAATCCACGCCCATCTGTGACCTCTCGTACGACCACCTTTGTGCTACGTTGTACTCTTGTCCTTCTGTAGTTTCCCTTGGTCTGCCTCTCTTCGCTCCGACGAATACTTGTTGTGTGTACTCGCCGGCGAATCTTGACGAGAAGGGAGAATTGAACTTGAGGTCGCTTAAATGCACGGCTTATACTTCCGTGATGTCACTTGGGGATAACCCGACAGACCCGACCCGGTGGGAGTACGGTGTGGAGGTGACGTATTCTTCTGGGGGTTTAGATAACAGTGTTGTGAGCAGCAAGTGTAACAGTTGTGAGATTAGTGGTGGGATTTGCGGGTACAGTGTACCCGGGAATTCGTTTTTGTGCGTTTGTAAAGGCTGGTACAACACCAGCTTGGATTGCTCTAATCAAAGTCAGAATCCGGATTTCATTTGGGGCTCCGATTCTTCTCCTTTTTCGACCCGTAAGTTTTGTTTTATTTTATTTGTCCATTCTTTTCTCCACTATTATATGGTGTGTGGTTCAATCTTCTTTACCTTTCTTTATTCTCGCATATGTAAAGCGTTGTAGAATGTGAGAATCGGATACCCTAAACATGATTTAAGCTCTAATGGAAGAATCCCTTTTGCTCATCTTTTATTTTTGGATTGTGATCAAGCTACTCCTCGATATTATTTATAAGGTTGAGAGTGGAACTTTATTTTATTTTAGTCCTATTTAAGTTTTCAAAGTGAATATAAAATTTAACCTTTCATTTATTATTATGTTGACTTTGTTTTCATTTGGTATGATCTGTATTAAATATGGATAAAGTTAGAAAATTGTTGAATTCTATGATAGAGTTAATAAAATTTAAGGTTTTTCTTGATTTCCCTATAAATAAAACAAGAGGAATATGTGCTTTTTTTTAACATATATATATATATATATATATATATATATATATATATATATATATATATTTTGATGCTATTGTGAACAAAAATTTGCAGGTGATGTTGTTTGGAGGTGGATTTTGGCAGGACTTGTTTGGTGGCTAGTTATGAAGATGCTCAACTGATTTTTTAGCACTTGGTAGCTCATTAGTTAGTTTATATGAAAATGAAGCCAATGGCCTCTTGACATAATAGACATAAACCTTCTTGTTGTAACTCAATTTTAAGACATATTATTATCTTGATTAGGTCAAGCCTCTCAACACGTTGATTGTGGAGTGTGTGGTTCCTCCTCTATGGGGAGGATATGTGTTAAAATTGCCACACTCAATTTTTATTTTTATTTTATTTTAGAAAAGGGAGTCTACGGAGGGAACCTAGTAATTAAAGCCTTTTTTGTGCGTAAAAAGCGAAGCAAAATATAAAAGCAGGGAATAAAGATAAATATGCACGTCCATTGATGTAATGTAGACACTTGGACATCGAAAATATGCCTATCCTTTTATTGATTCTTAAAATCTGACCACCAGGATTTCTGTTTTCTTGTTTGTTATGTCTTTGCAAATTTAAAGTTCAAAATCTCTTTACTTCCTGAATGGAATAAGCCACACTTGGAAATGGTTTTTGCCCCGATATATCAGAAAAATGAAGCTCTGACAAATTGAGCCTAATAAAAATTGAAGACAGATAGCTTTTTAATTTTTTAAATGAAAAAAGTTGACGATCTGAGTGCTTTTTGTGTTTCTTCAATTTATTTTAGTTCAATTTTGACCTTTTGCAGGGGGGAAACTCATCATATATGTCCTTTTTCTTCTTCTTCTTCTTCTTCTTCTTCTTCTTCTTCTTCTTCTTCTTGAAAAAGGCAAAATCTGAGATAACAGTTTTGTATGTGTGTCACTTCTGTTACTAGATAATTAGAGCATATAGTGCTTAATAATACCAAAAATGTTATATTTATTAGGGGGTAAAATAACATCCAACGCGTTGATGTTTTTTCATAGTTACATATAGCACATAATCTAATTTATGATGCATCCATCACCCTGATATTATTTTTCTACTACTTTTAACACCTTCATCTTATTTATAGAGCATCAAACACTCTAAACCATAAATAATATTATAGAGCTAGATGTAACTAGACAATAATATCATAAGCACTAGATGCACCAAAAAATTAACATCAAGCGCTAGATTCACCATAAATAAGATTAGAACACTCGATACTATTAGAAAATTAATATTAGGATGCGGAATATTACTTTACCTTTTATCATATTCAAACATCTTATTAAGAAATTTAAAATCTGTAAAAATATCTTCTCATGTTAGTAACTGCAGCAATACGGTGCCATGGTTACTTTATAGTTTATATAACTAAAGTAGTTTTTTAAATTAAAGGGGCAAACAATAACGGCTTGATATTATAAGTAGGATCAAATATGCGACCTCCCACTTAAAGGGAGACTCTCATATCATTTCTTAGTGTTAATCATGCACAAAACTTGAAGTTGAAAGCCGCAAGGTTCAAAGATTTTGTGAACAATTCTAATGATGATGATTATGCAAATAAAAACTGAAGGGTTTGACCTTGACTTTAAAGAGTACTAAAAAAGGGCTCTACTAGGGTTTTCGATTCGTACCTGAGAGCTTCGTTGCCCATTGCAACAAAGAAAATGAGTGTGCCCTCCATTCACGTACCATGATGAGGGAAAAGTGAGGGAATGCTAGAGGAAGATAGAGAGGAGCTGTTTCGTCAGAAAAGGAAGGTTTGTTTTGAAGCGGTGAAATTCACAGGCGGTGAGTCACGGATAGTATAGGAGGAGAAATGGATGCAAGATGAGGACAAAGTGCCTTCGCTAAAGTCACATAGGGAATCGATTCTGCAGAATGTTAATTTGAGGGTTTGCTAGTGAAAATGGTCTAAGAAAGATGAAGAGGACGTGATGGAAGACTATGGCATAGGTACTGACTTCACCAAGGTTTTAAATCCAAATGACAGAATCAGTATTGATGTTTCAAATCCTTTATGCCCGAGATTCCTAATTGAGGAGAAGGAGAGGGAAATACTAATGAAACCTTTTGGAAGGACTCTGATTGTGAACTTGTTAGGGAGGCAGCAATCGTATGGGTTCATAGTGAAGAAGTTGAGACAAATCTGGAAGAGGAAAGATAACATAGACATCTTTGATCTGGAAAATGATTTTTACTTGGTTAATTTTCAATACACAGATGATTATATGGAGGCGTTAAATGGTGGGCCTTGGGTAATTAATGATGCATACTTAAATGTGGCGAGATGGCATCTTGATTTTAATCCGAAGAATGAAAGAATTGAGCCGGTGGTGACTTGGATTTGTTTTTCAGATTTACTAGCGCCTTTATTTGATAATAAATTTCTCCTAAATTTGGGTAATGTAATTGAAAAAGCTATTAAAATGGATATCCATACAACACAAAGAGCTAAGGGTAAGTTTGCGCATTTGTGTGTAGAATTAGACTTGACTAAACCTCTAGTGCCTAAATTCCATGTGGAAGGGCAGGTGCTATGTGTCATCTATGAAATCCTAGGGACGCTGTGTAATAAATGTGGATGGTTTAGCCATGTTAAAGAAGGTTGTGAGGATTTTCCTAAGATAAACACTGCAGAAAAAATGGAAGTAGAGGAAATGGGGGTTAAACAGGAGGCTACAGTAGGGAATGGGGTGAAAAGGGAGCTATGGCACACTATGCAAAGACATAGGAGACACAGGAGAATTAATGCACCATTTTAGAATCAACAAAGTGGGTTGAGATTCTATGTGTTGGAAGGGGAGGTTGTGAAAGTGGAGCAAATCACCAAGATAGGGGTGAATTGGGGATTTTAAAATTCTTTTTCGATTGCTCTATTTTCGATTACTAAAACAGAACTGCAAAGAGTATAGAGAAGAAAAGCAAGACACTCAAAAATTTATATTGGTTCGGTCCAACCTTTGACCTACCTCTAATCCCCAGACTCTTTGGGATCTTCACTATCTCAATTAATTACACACTCTGTAACTTAAGAGTAATTCTCTCATTAGAACTTACTCCCCTTATAAGTTGTAATCAATATCCCAATCTCCAAGTCCCCAGACTTTAGATTCTTTACAATAAATGATTTACAATCAAATAAACTCTCTCTAAGAGTGGATAGATAAGTACTGAAGTACAATGTATCAGAATATACTTTACAAGTGAAAACTGAAAGAATAGTTTGTAAACTTGAATGCAATTCATTTTCAACAAATTGGTTTTTGAGAAGAATTGAATACAACTCTATTTATACAAAGAGAGCATTAAATGGTCATTGCAATCTTCATCACAACCGTTGGTGCATTAATCCAGTTGTTAGAGGCACTTTGGTCTCTTCTCTCTCTACTCTTCTGTTAATTCCTTTTGTCCAAAGGATTAGTGTTGACTTTCCTTGAGACTAATCTGTTAGAATGTCAAAAGCTAGTTAAGGAAAGAAACATTACTCCTTTTTGCATTGTGTAGAGGATGATTGTCCAGAATATTGTAAGCCATCTGTACTTTGCAATAAATGTTCTGACATGCTTTTTGCTTTTTGCTGAAACTCCATTCTAAACTTCTTCAGATCATCTGAAACTCACTAGCAAACAAGTTAAACATATCTGGGAATAGTAATGGGTGATGATAAGAAGTATATAGAACAAACACAAAGATTTTGCAGATTCAGGTAATTCAAATTTTGAAATTCGGCGACACAGACTCGAGTTATTTCATCAAGACTCGAGTTTGTAGTTCACTTCTGAAAGTATAAACTCGAGTTTTATAAGTCTGACTCGAGTTTTCTTCATACAAAGAAGAAAGTTGCGATTTGATCTTTCAAACAAGTTTTGAACAAAACCTAAACTCAAGTCATTAAGTGACTAACTCAAGTTTTGGACATTTAAGGTGAGAAACACAATTTAAGTCCTGAAGCTTAAAACTGGAGTTTTCATTTCAAAATTGGAGTTTTCAAACAGTGGGCATAAACTCGAGTTTGCAAAGTTTAACTCGAGTTTCCACAAAACTTAGGAAAATTGGAAAACTCTTTGGATTGATTAAATTGGAGTTTGCAATAAAAACTTGAGTTTTCAAAACCTGAAAAATATGTATTGTTCTCTGTGAGTCCTAAACTCAAGTTAATGAAAACTAAACTTGAGTTTCCTCATAAGAGAAAACTTTGAGAAACATTTTAGCAAATGCAAGTTGGAGTTTTCAAAAGCATGGCTCAAGTTTTCACAAGCTTAGGATTACATAGCTTTATGTTTGCTGTAAACTCGAGTTTACAAAATATTAACTCGAGTTTCCAACAAAACTTGGAAAAACTCAGATTTACTTTATTTAAACTAAACTTTGGTTTACTTTTCCTTGAAAAACTTAGGAGCTCTTTGTATCATGTAAACTCAAGTTTTCAAAATCTTGACTCAAGTTTGTCTTAGTTTTCAAAAACTGGAGTTGCTCTCTGTCAAGTCCAAACTCGAGTTTTCTAACTAAAACTCGAGTTTTTCTTTGACAATAAGTTTTTCAACTTTTCAAAGACAAACTTCAACTTAGATTTACAATTGTCAATTATCATCAAAACACATAGAGAACTAACAGGTTGGTGATGAGGGAAGAATGAGAGGAGTTGAGGGGGTTCGGGCAAGTAACATAATTGATGGTAGTGAAGAGAGAGTGTAGGGGGAGGGATTGTTTAGGGAGCAAAGAAGGCAAGGGGAATTGTGAGTATGAGAGAGGGTAAAAAAAGCTCTAGAATGCTTAAATGAAAAGGTGTGGGGGTTGCAAGGCATGAGGAAAGTAAGGAGAATGAAGGGAAGGTGAAGAATGTACAAGCGAGAAATAAAGAAAGGGGTGGGAGTGTCTGTTTAAAAGAAACTCAAAATGCGTAGAGTAGTTATGAGTGTGTTCCAGAAAGCAACTTGGATTTGTATAGGAGCAAATGACTGGAAATATTTAAAAAAAAGAATTTGTACCCAAGAGAAAAGAAAAGAAAAGGGAGGTGTAATTGAAAGTACTGGTATGAGCATTGAAACTGCGTATGCTAAATTGGTGATTGTTGATGAGAAGTAAATCTGTATTGTTTCTTATATCAGTGTTGTTGTTTATGATGAAGATTTTAGTATGGAATAGTAGGGGTACATCAAGCAAGGGTGTTGAGGCTATAATTAGATATATGAAAAAAAGATATAGACTTGTTGTAGTTGTTATTCTGGAGCCAAGAATAAGTGGTAATCAAGCTATTAAGGTTATGAAAAGCTGGAGCTTTAATCATTTGAGTGGAGGCTGAGGGTTTCTTTGGGGGTATGTGGATTCTATGGGAACTAGGTGGTTTATGTGTAGACATCATATTGAAGGATGAACAATTTATACACTGTAAACTGGGTTTAGGAAGGGAGGGAATCATTTTCACAGCAGTATATGCAAGTCCTAATGAACATAAAAGAAATAGGATTTGGATTATATTGCAAATAATATCTAGTGAGATTGATGAGCCATAGATCCTAGCCGGGGATTTTAATGAAATGAAAACTACTTTTGAGCAAAAAGGGGGTGGAAGAATAAATGAGACGCGATATAGTAAATTCAATGACTAGATTGAAGACTGCAATTTAATTGATACTGAGGCAAATGGGCCATTCTTTACATAGAAGAGGCCTAAATGGGAGAGTTTGGATATGGTGTATAAAAGATTGGATAAGTGTTTATGTAATGCAAAGTGGCAAGAACATTTTGTGACTGTTGAGGTGAGAGTAATCCCAAGACTATGTTTTGACCATCATTAAATCCTTGTGAAGCTAAATAAGAAGGATAGGGGGTATAAGGTGAGACCTTTCAAATTTGAGGCTGCATGGCATAAGCGTGACCAGCTTGAGGAGATGATGAGTAACAGCTAGTAGGGGGTTAAAGAAGCACATGTTATTATAGCAAGAATTAACTAGATGGAAAAGGGAGATATTTAGCAAAATTGAAGTCTTAAAGAGAATATTGTTGAACAAACTGAATAGGGTACAAAGAAGTATTGATAGAAGAAGTAATCATTTTCTTATTAGGTTGGAAAAAGAATTAGAATAGGAGCTCATGCAAACACTAGGACAAGAAGAAGTACTTTGGTTTCAAAAGTCAAGGGAAAGGTGGCTGGAAGAGGGTGGCCAAAATACTAGGTATCACCATACTAGGACCTTAGTAAGAAGAAGACGAAATAAAAATAACAATACTAAAAAATGAAGTAGGAGAATGGATTGAAGATGAGGAAGAAATAGTAAATACGTTCCAAGGGTATTGTAGGAAACTTTTTAAGGAGGAGAATGATGGTAGGAAATGGTTCATCAAAGAGCAAGTTTGGGGGGGGGGGTGAATGTAGATAAACTGAAAAATATGGGTAGGGAAGTCTGTGGTGAAAAAGTCAGATGAGCTTTCTTTCAAATGGGAGGTTTCAAGGCTTCGGGTAGTGATAGTTTTCCTGCAATCCTTTTCTAGAAAAACTGGAAAGTGGTGGGACCTTCGGTGGTTAGCTTGATAAAGGACTTATGGAGGAATCCGGACAAAATTACAGAAGTGAATGACACACTAGTGGTCTTAATACCAAAGGTGGACCAACCAAAAGTGGTAAGTCAATTTAGGCCTCTATTTTTGTTTAATATCTTATATAAAGGTTTGTTTAAATTGATTGTGAATAGACTAAAGCCTCTTATGGATTGTTTAGTTTCTCCTTACAAAACAAGGTTTGTTCCCAAACGAAATATAATTGATAATATAATAATTGCTAAGGAGATTGTCCATTCCATGAGTAGGTTGCAGGGGAAGAAGGAGCATATGATCATTAAAATTGACCTTGAAAAAGCATATGATAGGATGGATTGGAAATTTATTGGAGGTGTCTTGGAAGAAATTGGTTTAGATGAAGTTAAGGAGAATGATTAGGAAATGTGTTAGCTCATCAACAATGTCCTTAATTTGGAATGGAGGAATTGTTAGGTGGCTAAAAATCTATGGCAAGAGTTAAACAATGGAGGATTTGATCCTCAGTTCATGACATTGCAAGGGCGAATCTAGTTGTCCTGGAACTTAGGCAAAACAGAAGAATATTGGAATCTGGTTTTTGGGGTAGCACGTTGGCTACTATGGAATTAGAGGTATAGGTGTATGTTTGAAGATGGTTTTATCATGCCGGAAAATCTGGGAAGAATTGTGCTATGGTATGTTAAAGGAATTAAAACAGCAAGAATGGAGGTTGGGAGTTATTGGCTCAAAAATGGAATAGCATATCATATGGGAAGCTCGAAGTAAGGGGTGTGTGAAAATCAATGTCGATTAATCAGAGGTGAGAAGAAGCTTGCAGGCTATGGTGGATTAATTAGAGGTAGCAATGGTACGTGCATTTATGGATTTGCTAGAAAATTAAGATTTTGTCTATCTATCAAAGTTGAATTATGGGCTATGTTGTCTGAGTTAGAATTAGCATACTTTCATAATTTTCATAATGTAATTATAGAGTGCAATTTTATTGCTTTGGTTGTATTGCTAAATAATTTGCAGGTGGAAGAGGATGTCGTTTCTAGTTTGCCTTCAGAATATATCTGGTTTTGAAGAAATTTTCAAAGGTTAAGATTGTGCATGTATATTGTAACACCCCTATCCTTGTAATCAGTGTACAAGCATAGGCTAGTGGAATGATATGAGGTTTTTGGGTAGAAATTGAGATACTTTTCTTTTGTAATTTACCCCATAAAATTATTCTAAGGACTCTAAGGATAAACCATTGCTAATAGATAAGTTAAAATTCACTAAGCTAAGATAAGAAGAAAACCATGTTAGATACATGGTAACTTGCGAAGGAAGTAAGCTCAAAGAGATGAAAGCCGGTATAAGGAATAAGTGATAAAAGACATTAATGGGACGCAAACTTCAACCCTGCAAGGTTTGGTATGTGTTGACCCACTAGGGGAAGAGAGACTGGGTATACAGTGTTAGTTCTCTATATGTTTTGATGGTAACTGGCAATTGTAAACTTAATTTGAAGTTTGTCTTTGGATAGCTGTAAAACTTTCTGTTTAAGGCAAACTCGAGTTTTGGTAGTAAAACTCGAGTTTGGACTTGATGGACAATGGTTCATTTTTTATAAAACAAGCCAAACTCCAGTTTGTGTGGACAAAATCGAGTTTGCAGAGTCACAGAGAGCAATCAAAGTTTTTTTTAAAAGAGTTGTAAACTCGAGTCTATGTTTTTGGAAACTCAAGTTTAGATCAAACAGAAGCTTCAGCGTTTTATCAAGTTTTCAAAACTCCAGTTTCATATTTACAAACTCCAGTTTTACCAAATGTAAAAGTCTTCAAGTTTCAGGTTTCACTAGAAACTCGAGTCTGGGTTAAACAGAAACATTCGAGTTGTTTCTTATTTTCTAAACTCCAGTTTTGTTTTCAGAGACTCCAGTTTACACTTAACTAAGAGATTTCAAAGTTTCAAAATTACACTGAAATTTCTGGAGACTTGAGTTTAGGACTGTCTAAAAACACTCAAGCTATTACATGATTTCTAAACTCCAGTCTTGAGAATGAAAACTCCAGTTTGAGCCTTCAAAGATATTTCAAAAGTTACAGTATTCACTGAAACTCGAGTTTGGATTTTGGAGACTCGAGTTTAGTTCAAACAGAAAGTACTCGAGTTAATGACTATTTTGAAAACTCCAGTTTGAAAAATGGAAACTCCAGTTTACAAGTATAGAGATATTTCAAAAGTTTCAGTTTACACTAAAACTCGAGTTTTGTATATCAAAACTCAAGTCTGGACCATACAGAGAGCTGAGTAATATTTCAGGTCTTGTAAACTCCAGTCTGCGTTTTCTAAACTCCAGTTTTGAAGCTATGAACTTGAACTTAAGTTTTACATAAAAAAGCTTCAAACTTGAGTCAGTCACTAAATGACTCGAGTTTAGGCATGTGTTCAAAACTTCAATCAAGACCAACTTGCGACTTTCCACTTTGTAAGAACCAAACTCGAGTCAGCTACTTATCAACTCGAGTTTAGGAAGATTTCCAAAATGCTTTGGTCTCTGGATGAACTTCAAACTCGAGTCTGACTTAGTAAACTCGAGTTTGTGTCGCACATATTTGTAAAACCAGATGGCGCCAAATTGCGAAAATCACTTAAATGATGTTAATACTTCATATCTTTCATTGCTATTGTTTCTAACGTTATTTAAAAGTTTGCTAGCAAGTTTCAGATGATCTAATGAAGGAAATAGTGAAGATTTAGATTATTAGCTGTAAAGCAAGAGAGAGAAAAACATGTTGTCTCTTAAAGTGCTCCAACTTGAATTAAACAAATACAACTTAAGTACAACCCATTCCAACACAGGGACATCAACATTATCTTCATATTATTTAAGTTACAGATTGCAAGAATGTCTGCAGAAGTTGGAACCAAAACAGAATCCATCCATCAAGAATATTTTTAGTGGATTCTCAACAGCTACTTTGCTGGAAGTGGAGCTTCAACAGTCAAATTCATAGTGCTCTTCCAACAACTATATTCTTCATTCAAATTGATCTTCAACTGCTATAAATACAGTCCAGATTCGAAGAAGAAGATATACAAGAGACTTACAGTGAACAATATTCAACCTTCTGTATTCATTCTTCTGTAAATTATCTTGAGAGATTTGAGCTTCAATGTTTATCAATATCTGCTCTTAGAGAGAGTTTGTTTATGTTAAATCATTTGTTTGTAAGAATCTCAAGTCAGGGGACTTGGAGATTGGGAATATCAGTGTACAACTTGTAAGGGGGAGTGTATCCTAGTGAGAGGATAACTTTCGAGTACAGAGTGTGTAACTGATTGTGAGGGATAGTGGAAATCCCAGAGAGTCTGGGGACTGGACGTAGGTCAAATAGTTAGACCAAACCAGTATAAATCTTGCTGTGTCTTGTTCCTCTCTCACCTTCTCTGCATTATCCTATTCCTGCGATTAATTTCCAGAATTGAGAAAAAGAATTTTTCAAATCCCCAATTTACCCCCTCTTGGTGATTTTGCTCCGGTTTTTCATACAGAAGTGAAAGTCAGTGGTGGTGATGGTTCGTAGGCCACGTGGCGTTTCGGGGTCAGAAGTTGGATTTTCGGTAGCACGAAGTACGAGGCAATTATGAGACACTGAGATATGAATTTCTTATTCCCTAAGGCATTGAGTTTCAGCTACTCATAGTTAGGGAAAAGAGACAGTTGATCCAGCCCACACAAGTCCAATCAAGAGCTCGAGTTGTAAGGAAAAGTGTAACCAGAAAAAAGCAGCTAAGCGGGACTGATTAAGGGTTTTTAGGGATAGGCCCTAACCCCCATACATAGGGAAAATGGCGCCACATGGTGGACCAGAAGATAGAAAGTAGTGACTTGGAGAGCAAGGCAAAAGTCAAGTCAAGAAATGATGAAGAGAGAGGAAGTATTAAAATAATAGGATTTAATCTGCACCACACATTTAAATCTGGTGTGACATAGTGAAATGACATGTAATTATGACCCCACATGGACATAAATGGCGCCATTTTAAGGTAGCCAAGTGGGTCCCACTATCTTAGAGGAAAAGTAACCAAAATTACCATTTTACCCTTAAGCCACTGTTTTAACCACTGGACAAAAGCTTGCACCCAATAAATTCAAAAATCATAATTTTTGGGCAGCAAGAAATCTAATTTTTATGGACAGGATGGCACCACTTATGCTGCCAAGAATCATCTAGAATTTCTTGGAGATCAAGCTAAAGAATCATGTAAAAACCCGAAGCACCCTTCTGACTATTGGACAATAACAAGTCTTGGATAATAGCCCTAACCAAGAGAGTCTATTTAAGGACACCCATGGCCCAATTCATGGATGCCTAGGATGTGTTCAAAGAGGGAGAAGAGAGTGGGCAGCAAGGTCTTGGTTCAAGGAGAGGTGGAAGTGATACACAACCGAAGATTCAAGGTAAGCATCTAGCTGACAACTTAGTGAATATTGTTTTAAGTTTCTACCCAATGTTGTTGAACATGGAGCTGCAGTAGGATTTTGATATTTTAAAGGTTTCCATTGAGGCCAGAACTTGATTTTGGGTAGGGACAAGCTAAGCTTACCTTTTCCAAACACGAAAAACCGTAAGACGTTAAACTGTGCAAAATCTACCCACACTTGTGTTTTCTGGGCAACGAATGGTAATCGGATGTTTTAATATAGTAAATGAAGTCCATTTTCCTTGGAATTTTACAGGGAGAAAGTAGACATATTGAGGATCATTTTGATATGATATTTCGTGTCATTTTGATTTTTCTACCGGGAGATATTTATTTTTGAAAATAGCCTAAAACCTGGACTTCGTTTTGGACCAGCGGTTAGGGTTTAGGTATAAGAGAAAGATACAAACCAAGATGACCTTGGAAATTATATTTACTATAAAGTAGACATCCTAAGGTTTCCATGGACACTGATTTCACTTCAATTAGATTTTTCTATAATTTATTAAAAATCGGTGAAGTTAGATTAAAGTTTATAGAAAATTCTAATGGTGAGCGAAATTTATGGAAGTTGAAGTAAAGTTTGTACTTGTGACTAAAAGTATGATATCTGGATATATCTAGGACTGCACGCGTGTGGAACATATCTCAAGCACCAAGGAAGAGTTTATTGTTTTCATGGAAGTTCCAGATAGTAACTGTTAACACTCATACTCTATGTTACTCTTGCATGTGTGATTTATCATGATTGTGGATGTAGGGGTAGGTGGTACCTATGGGACTTCATGTTCTATGGGTGCTACTGAGGCCTGAAGTATGTAGGGTAGGCAGTACTTGTTGGACTGCGTGTCCACAGGTTGCTACTGAGGCCCGAGGCATGTAAAGTGGGTAGTACCTATTGGACTGTGTGTCCTTAGGTCATTGCTGAGGCCCAAGGTATATGAGGTAGGTAAGGCCTATTGGACTGTGTGTCCTTAGGTTACTACTGAGGCCTCTTGAGGTAGGTAGTTAGGGTCTGCAACCCTGGCTATTGAGGCCTCTCAGCGCTATGGATTACCGAGGGTTTGTGTTGACCAGGCGATCCTACGGTTCGTGGTACATGCCATGTTTGATTTTTTTTCCTGATTATGATTTGCATAACATGCATTGCATACATATTTATTGTATATAAGTTTAATAGTTACTCTGAGGTTCAATTTTGGACTCCAAAACATTCTAAAGATACAGGTGCAAGGAGGTAGGCCGGGAGAAACTTAAAGAAGGTAGGGCATGACTTGAAGAGATGAAGTAGGGGATGCCCTATTGCTTTTTTGTACTTTTATATTTTGGATGGCTGTCTTATTAACTTTTGATTAGTACTTTACTTTGGAGAATTGTAACATAACCCTTTGAGGACTTACTTTCTATTGAAGACTGTATGTTTACCGATACATAGTATTTATCCAAACCGACACCACTCGTTCTCACAATATCTCTGATATATGTTAGAAACGGATAAATAATAAAGGAAATGTAATTAAATAAAATGAATCCCTCTATCCCGCCACGCAAAAGGGCAAGACCGGTAGAGGTGTAACATATATAGAGAAGGTAATACTTGTACTGATGCACTTGCTAATTTTAGTTTTGAGCAGGAGGAAATAAGAGTTAATTTTTATAATCCTCCTTTGATTGTAAGTAGATTTTTGTATAGGGATGATGTGGGTGTATCTTATCCAAGGAACATAGTGATAGTGATACAAGTTTGAGTTTTTGGGCGTCTACCAAAAAACAAAATGAAGGGTTCAGTTCGCAAACAAACTAATTTATGTATATCATGCGCGCCCGCACTTAACTGTTCTGCAATATTGTGGGGCAGCCCAAACTATAATTGGTTCTCTCTTTCCTTGGCTAAATTAACAATGTCTTCTATTGGTTCTCATCTTTATCTCTTTTTAAGCTGGCAGAAAGGAAAATCTTCTCCTTTTTTTCATTTCTTAGAACCACTAGAAGCCAATTCTGTATAAGAACCACACATTTTAATTACAAGCTATCCCAAAAATACTACTCTCATGGCTCGTAAATCAGTATCAACAAGTCGATAAACAATCGCGTCTACAACACCGCCGATCTCTGCAATTCTCATGTTTGGACTGTCTAGTCCTCCTTGTAACCATTACTCTGGTTTCCTTGCTTCGTTGGAACCGAGGACTCAATTAGGACGGATTTTAAGCTCTTACACAGCTCCTTGGGCTTCTCTACATTCAGAGCATGCCCTACGTTCTTAATGACCAATAGTTGCGCATTGTCTCCCAGATGCCTATATAGCAGCAAGAAGAATGAAATAACCAAGAGGCAAGTGGAAATACAAAAGGCAACATGCTATGTAGATAGGTGGATTAAGGTTACTTCATATTGGTATTCTTCCTTCTTCCTACAACCCCAGGGTATCAAAGAAGGGACTGGTTCATTTGTGTGAAAACTGTGACTTCCACATAATCATGTCCCTAAATTCAAGTAAAGTAGTATATGCAAGATAAAATGTGATTAAATAGGGAACTTAGATGGCTTCACTTTACCGTTTCAGTCTGTGTGCTAATTCCATTGGAAATACCAGGTCCTTTTCTCCCCATATAATGTATGTAGGCTGCAGAAGTGGAAAGTCAATGCCTTTAAGATATTACAAACCAAGAGCAAGACTTAAAAAATGGCTGTGAGCAGCCCAGATAAAACAGGGAGTCAAAATGAAACCTGGGTAATCTTAGGAAGATCAGATAGTTTTCTGTCCTTGTGCAGTGTATAGATTAGTTCTTTCCTCTCTTGACGGTTTTCTGTGCACATCACCTGCCAGCAGACAAGTTTTTGTCAATAAACAAAGTCGTGGTTATAATATTTTCAAAACTTGATACACTATATACTTGGAATCACAGCTTATCTCCAGTTTGAGAAGCAAATGGGAAAAAGAGATGAATATCTACATGCCAAAGAACAAATCAGATAATACAAATAGTGAGCTATCACACAAGCATTGCCAAATAATCAGGTGATTAAGGACATTCATGACAGGCCTATGTCTGATAACGGTTGCATTGCACAGCAGAGATAAGATCCATTTTCTTTTTCACTCCATATGTCTCCATCCTCCATGATTCTTCCTTTTAATGTTTTTCTTATACAAGTACACAGTCATTCATTGGCATCAAAACAGATCAACTTGACATTTTCAATATTTACTTTGTAGTACTCCATAGAGGATTTCTCCAGACAACTTGCCGTCTCTCTATTGCCTACTGTAGAACAATACAAAATTTTCCAAATTATTCGGTGAAATCTAAGATCACAAAGAATGTACCAAGACATCAATTATAGAGCAATATAAAAGAGTACTGTTAAGAAGAGAGACGAAAATATAAATCTTGTAGTTGTTAGTATGTCAATACTTCTATTTCTCTGCAACCTTATGGATCAATACCATAACTACCAAGGACTGCTTCTAGGTAATAATCAAAGCTTGAAGGTCTTACAAACCGGCCATGAGCAAAATTGCCAATTCGTGTTATTTGGCTTAAACAGAGGAAAGGAAATATATAATGTCGGGGGAAAATCAAAACTGATCATATTGCAACCAAATCAATCTATGAATAAACACGAGGTCCTATCCTCCTCCAATTTGGTTCATCTTCAACGCAAATATACAAATTCTCCAGAACCAGTTTATGACAAAATTCAAGCAACCCACCAACGGACCAAAAATAAGGAACACAACTAAAGCAAATCAGGCTCAATGAAAGGAATCTTAAATCACTTACATCAATGAAATCGTTGAGAAAACAAGAAGGAAAAATTTTCATAGGCTTGGCAAACGTCATCTGAAGCAGCTTCTTCACATCCGCCGGTGTCTGTGGCAGCAAAATACTCGTAGCCTCGTCCACACTTTTCACCTGAAACATCCCTTCATCCATATCTTTATCTTCCAAGGCCACTCCAGCACAACACAGCACCACCTTGTCCACCTTCTCCGGGAACTGTGCCGCCATGCTATAGGCCACAAAGCCACCGTAGCTCACGCCAACCACGCTCATTTTCCTCACACGGTGAGCTTCCATGAGGCTCATCACGCACCGGGCCTGGAAAGATTCGGATCTATCGGGTCGGGTCGTGTAGGAATCGCCGAAGAAAACCAAATCCGGGACGTAAACATTGAAGCGACGGATTAGTGGAGAAAGGAATTCATTCCATTGCCACATTGCGTTGGCTCCAATCCCGTGGATGAGGAGCACAGTAGGTTTTGACTCCTTGTACGTTCCGGGGACCCAGCAATGCATGATCGTACCGTCGCCGAGATCTGTGGTGACCGATTTGAGGCCGGAGCTGGAGAAGGAGTAACGGTAGCACCGGTCACGCGAGGCAGTGAAGCTGCAACATCCCACCATGATTCCTAACTCTTTTCCTTCAAGAAATTAATATCGGAGCTAAAATCTTTTCCAGAATAAGAGGAAATTATGTATTGCCCGATGAGGACGACGATGAATATATAGGTCGCTTTTGGACGAATCAGTGAAGCTCTCAGTGTCCAGAGTCGAAAAGTTCCGACCCCATGTCATTAACTGCGTGAAGAAGAAGAGGACGCGGCCCCAGAGTTACCGCGTTTGGCTTTTTGTCCTCTCCTTTTCTTTTTCTTTTTCTTTTTCTTTTGTTTGTGTATATATATTTTTTTCACCAAAATTTGTTTGTGTGCATACAATTATAGACACACCGGTAATGTTCTGATATTTTAATCTCTCCGTTTAAAATGAGAAAATTTCAAATTTTTAGCCTAATAAAACAGTGGACGTTGTTTTTTAGGAAAATTCTTCTCAGCGCCCAATTAACCCAAATATTATTAAAAAAAAATCCAATAAAAAGTCACATGTCAGAAAATATCATAGGCCCTTCTCTAGTATTATTTCAGGAAACGATAATAATTATATTAGTACTTGTTAATACCTAAATTAATATAGTTAACAATTATATATTAACAACTATATCCGTACAACGTTTTCTGAAATAATATTATAAGAGACTGTAGGAGGAAGACTTTTTTTAAGCCTTTTTTAATAATAATTTGGGCCTGGAGAGATTTTCCCTTATTTTTTTATTATGTCTGATTCTTAAATTTTTTAAATAAGAGATAATGTTGAAGGCAACACCCAAACATATTTGACTGCTGCGTTTAGGCCAGGTCGTCACATCGATTTAATATATATTTTAAAAAAATGTTTAGCAGGTATCAAGTCCTCTTCCCACATCATTTTTTTTAAATTAAATTTTACGCATACATAGACTGGTTCAAATTAATTAATTTTTACTGGTTACAAAATTTACTGATAAAAGATACCTAAAATTTATTTAAATACTCAAGCGTAACATATTTTCAAGTATACACAGCACATCTTTATGTGTAAATTAATAGATATTTGCACATAATTAAAAATATATTACGCAAAATTCAAAAAGAGTTACATCCGTCTAATATCTAAGTGTTTATGTACTTTCTGCCAATAAATCTTATTAGGAGAGGTTTTTCAAAAAAAAAAAAAAACATAATTTAGCCCTTCAATTAATTTAATTTCTTGTATTATAACATTTCTGTACAATGCACTATCAGGAGACAGAAGTATACTTTTTAAAATAAAGAAGATCCAGGGTCGTTAAAAATACTATTAGGAAATTGTGTTAATTCAATCAACAGGTAGAGTATGCACCTCTTAAATATAATATCTAGTTAATTTTTTTGAAGATTAAGTGTCTGTTTGGATTTAAAGTAATTATATTTATCATTTTCCCTCCAAACTAACATGTCTGATTTATAATTGATATATGATTTAATTATACGTAATATATGATATGATTAGGTAACTTATATAATTTTTTTAATCTCTCTAAAAAAAAGTCAACTAAGTTTTATATATTTAGCATAGGAGGTGGTATCATATAAAATGACCCCAGATAAGAAATGCTCATGCAAGCTTATTTATAAAGTAGAGAGAAGAACTTTTATTTTTTTATTGGGCATAGAGGGAAATTTTTATAGGATTAAAGAGTAATTTGACCAATAAATTATTACCTCAAGAGAGTCCAACACAAATAACTTTCAAGTAAACAAAAAATACTAAAAAAATTTTTAAAAACGTGCAGTCAACACAATGCCGTTAGAAAAAGATAACAACCATTATCTAAGGTGCAGATTGACCAATAAACTTTTGCTCTATTCCATGAGCGCCCAGCACAAAAAAGTTTTAGTCCAGGAGCGCTCTGCACAAAAAAGTCCATATGCAATCCACCCAAAATCCGACTGCTGTAAATTTTTGCCTGGACCCCCAACCATGTGCATTGAGGTTAGAAATAGTGAATACAACAAAAAAATCACAAATTATATTAATTATTAGTATTAGTTATCTTATGTAATTATTGACTATATATTTACTCTTTAAATTAAATTTTTTTTGTTGCAATTCTTTTCAATCTTTTAAAAATATCACATATTCATGTGCATATAATATGTGTAAAAATTGATATTTATGTGTGTAAAAATATCTCATAATTTATAGAATACATTTATTTATTTGGGTATATCCTTCTCGCTTGTTTCTACTAATAAAGGGATTGAATTCATTTATATTTATGTGTATAAATATAATATTTTTGCCGATAAAAATTGATATACGGATGATGAGATTAACATACTATGGATTTAAATCTTATTGTTAATTAAGTAAGTATTCTAAGAGCATTACTTTTAAAAATGGGATGAAGGCTTTTGATTTTTCTTTTTTTTTTTCAACCAAAAAATCTCATCACATTAAATATTTTAAATTGATAATAAATAAAACTAAAAAATTACTCATATTATACACACTTATATCAATAACTAAAAAATCTCATCAGTTGTATAGCAATAGAATTACAACAACAAAAATTAATATAAGATAATTAATATAATTTGTGTTTTTTTTGTTGAATTCACTCTTTCTAACCCCAATGCACATGGTTGGGGTCTGGGCAAGGATTTACAATAGTCGGATTTTGGGTGGATTGCACGTAGACTTTTTTTGTACTTACACTCCTGGAGCAAAAGTTTGTTAGCCAATCTGCATGTTAGATAACGGACGTTATCTTTTCCTAACGGACGTTATCTTTTTCTAACGGTGTTGTGCTAACGCACGTTTTTAAAAGTTTTTTAGTATTTTGGTTCACTTGAAATTTATTTGTGTTGGACGCTTCTGAGATAATAGTTTATTGGTCAAATTGCTTATTAACCCAATTTTTATATGACAATCTTACTTTACATTTATTATTATATTAATTTTGTTCTCATCGAATATAATTTATATCAAATAAGAGTAAAGTTAAAATGTTATTGAATTTTATAAAAAAATAATAATAAAATTTAAATTTTTTTGTTAATATGTGTAAAGCATGAAAGAAAATTTTGTTTTTTTAAGAATCATAGGACATTCGGACGCGGCTTTCCTCTTTTTTTCCTTATGCCCTGTTGTTGTTTTTTTCTATCAAACTTCACCGTTTTTTCTGGAAAATACAGATGGTTCACTTTTTTTTTTTCTTTTTGAAAAATAGCATTCACCATCTTGAAAGTATGTTTTTAGTACTATTCAAGACCTTAAAATATTTTTTTAAGATCCTAAAATTTTTTAAGGTATTTTAGAATTTTGAAAAAAATATTTCAGGGTACTAAAGAATTCTAAAAATATACTTTTAGATACTAATTGGTATTGAAAAAAATACTCTATAATTTTGAAAAAATATTTCAATATTAAATGGTATTAAAAAGATATTTCATGATATTGAATAGTACTGAAAAAGTACTTCATAATCCTAAAAAATTATTTTAAGATCTTAAAAAAATATTTTAAGTATGGATTGATACTACAAAATACTCCGGGAGGATGGTCAATGCTATTTTTCAACCAAAAAAATGTGAAGAATGTGTTTTGTATCAAAACAGTACAGTTTGATAGAAAATGATGGAGAATAACGAAAAATGAGGAAAGTCGTATCGCAAGACATTCTCTCAACTCCTCCATAGGAATGTGTATGAATATGATCGATTAATATTAATCAATAATTTCGACATTCTCTCAACTACTCCATAAGAGTGGGTATAAATGACCAATTAATCAATAATTTTGACATTATCTCAACTACTCTCACGAACTCCCTCCGTCGCTATACATAATGGCATTCTAAATTAATTATATTGTTGAAGCAAATAATTAAAATTAGCTAGAATTTTTTTTATTAAATATGTTCTTATTTTTTTAATAAAAAAGGGAGAGTAATACTAAAAAGATGATGATGAATTGTAATATTCCCAATTTTTATTGCTAAGATTCAAATAATGTTATGGTGCTATTTATCAACTAATTTGATATTTAAAGAAGATCAAAATATATAGTCTAAGATCTTGAAATATATAATTGAGAAAAGAATGAAGTATGAATAAAAATTGAAGTAAAAAGTCCGAATCTAAATAAATGTGGTCTAATTATACTTTAATAAGGTATTAAATTATCCTTTTATATATATACATACATAGACACATATGACCTGAGGATTGATATATTACGGCATATATGTGAAGATGATTTAATTAGCATAATATTATGATGGTTGGCTTCTATCCTCCCATTTATTTGATGAGGAATTGCTTCACTGATTCAATGAGGGGTTACGACACCCTGCTAGTCCATTGAGGGGAAAAAACTCATAGTCTAGGCATATGCTTTGAGAATTTTGGCCAGTCATTATCGCATGACCAGTGAGTTTGTGAGTGGCCAATAACATAGATAGTAACTTAGCTTATGGGTCTAGTCGGCGGAAATAATGAAATTTGATTGAATTTATGGATTACAACTTTCGAATTATGATATGGAATTGTAATACAAAATTTTGATATATGATTATGATACAAAATTTGTGATATAAAAATTGTTATGCAAATTGTGCTGTCGAAATTGTGATATATAACTTATGATAAGAAATTTATGATACAAAAATTGTGATATGGAATTTATGATTTAGAAGTTTGTTAATTATACATATAATACTTTGTTATATAAATTGTTCCACTTCACACCTCGGGAGCACATATAAGCATATGTAATAAGTTGGATAGCTAGTTATTGAGACTTTTGTCTCGCCTTGTTGATTTAACATTTTTCAAGTAATAGTTCTTCTGTTAATCAATTGAGGAAGGCTCTCAAGGCTTGATTATTGTGATAATCTTTGTAAAGCCTCCTCCTTTTTATTTACGTGACACTACAAAAAAAAAATCATTTTTTGCAACAAATTTTTTCCATCACAAAAAAGTCATTTTCCATTGTAAAACTGTTTTGTGACAAAAATTGTGCGTCACAAAATTTTGCCTCGCAATTGCAACAAAAAAAGAGATTCCCGTCACAAATTTCAAAATTTGCAATTAAATCTCATTCCATCACAAGATTTTGAATCCGTTGCAAAATTCATTTTTATTAAAAAAATATTAAAAAATCATAAAATTGCATTAAAAATATAAAAAATAAAAATAATTAAAAACATATATAAAAAATCATAAAAAATATTAAAAAAAATCATTGATTGGGAGGATATGCGTGTCACTATAGAAGATTGAGAGGGTCCACTGTATTGCATGACAATTTAGCAGCTGACGCCAACAAAAACTTTTTATGCAAATTTGCATTTAACAATTTTGACAATTTATTGTGCTAGATACACCTAAAAAAGGACTTCAAAAGATTATATACGGCAAAAAAATAGTTTATAATAGTTGACACACTTAAAAAAATACTCTACAATGCTAGGTGCATCAGAAAAAATATTTCAGGGTGCTAAGAATACCATAAAATACTTTAGAGTATAAGATGCACTTGAAAAAATATTTTAGGATATTAGATACACTTTAATCCTTACTACTAATACAATGTATGAAATTAATCTAAAGTAAAATGGGTAAAAAATGCATTTATCACCCAAACTTACTAAACATGATGTTATAAAAAAGAAACAAACCTATTTTTTTTAAAAAAAAAAAAATTGATCTTATAGATAAGGTGAGAAGGAGGAATAATTTAAAGGCCTAGTTGGGAAGGCGGTTGAAAACATACGACAAGAACTATAAAAATATGGTGGGAATAAAATAATGTGTTTGTGTTAACATTTGTTTAAACAGACTTTTAAACTAAGAATTGTTTTTAAGAAGAAGCCACTTAGACATGTTTTTCTCAGTATAAATGAGTTTCTATTACTGCTAATTCAAGCATAAATTATATTTACAATCTAATTTTTACCTTATTTTAAGTTTATAAAAAGTTAGATTAGAAAAACATTACATCAACTATCCCAAACTAACCCCTTATGTTTTTCAAATAACGGATCGATGAAATTCAAATCATTATAAATGAGCAATGAAAAATCACTATAAGAAAAGGACTGATGAGGACAAAATTAGTCAATTAAACACACGTAGGCATACACCTAACCCAATGATGAAAGTGCTATGTGTCACGTGTTTAAAGAGTGGTTTATCATATAAACGATGGGTTAAGTTTTTCTCATCGTCATTTTTTTTATTAATTATAATCTTTAAATCATGTTTTTCTAATTAATATAATACTAATTTAACTTTTCTTTCATTTTTTTTTCAATCAACAACTCATATGGATTAATAAAAGAAAATATGAAAAAAAAAAAGATAAGGAGATCTTATCGATATATTGATGGTTTTAAATATTTTGGTCGATAACATCTTTGTGCACTCATCCCCAGGAAAATGATAGATGGTTCATGAGGAATGGGGATAGAGGCGCAACAGATTCAAATTTTCAAAAATTAATAAATATGGAATGGGATTTTTAAGATAAAATAAAGGGTTAAGGTCCATTTTTGCCAACAAACTATTAGATAAAGAGCATACAACACAAATATTAATTAATGGTACCTTAAATGCATACAAACAATTAAAAGGTGTAAAAAAAACAATCCCGTTAGTTTTGGTAATGATCAAACGTTTAGATGCTGATGTGGTATGGCAATTTTGTTTTTTTTGTTTTTTTTAACAGTATACACATGGCAAATAGGTCAACTCATTTTCGTTTCTTTTTCCTCTCAAACGAAATCAAAGCTGAAAGGGAATTCTGATTAAAAAAAAAAGCTGAAAGGGAATGTAGGAGATGGAAACCCGATAGATACGATCCTTAGAGCAGAGCAAAGGAAGAAGGGAGAAGAAATTAATCAGATCGCGTTTCAAGAAAACCAGATCTGGTTGAATGGCATTAATCAGATAGAAATTAATCAGATAGAGTTTCAAGAAAACTAGATTTGGTTGAATGGAATTAATCAGATCGAGGGTGGTGCTTTTTAGATGAATGGCATTAATTAGGTAGAAATTAATCAAATCGCGTTTCAAGAAAACCAGATCTGGTTGAATGGCATTAATCAGATCGAGGGTGGTGCTTCTTAGATGAATGACATTAATCAGATCGCGTTTCAAATTAATCAGATCCCATTATCAGGTGTAAACCCGATTCTTCACATCGAAGAAGCACCAACCTCCGCCTGCATCTTGTCGTCAACGATGAAGAAGATGATGCCATTCAACCAGATCGTCGTCGCCTTTTCTCCTAGATCGCGTTTTCGTTTTGCCCTCCTATGGGTTTCGTCGTTCTCTCTTTTCCTCTGCTCTCTATGCTTTTCTCCAGGAACGCGAGTCATAGACCCCCAAATAGATGATTTCTCCTCGAACGCATTTTCAGTTTTCCTCTTCGTTTTCGTTTTCATTCTCTGGTCTCAGCATTTTTCGTTTTCTCCAAGAAGCTAAATCAAAAAATAAGGCTCAGTCAAAGTTTCAAGTTTTCTGACACAACATGCCATGTGTTGTTTATTCTACACCAGCTCAGAATCTAAACGTCCGTTACTTACCAAAACTAACGGGATTGTGTATTTTTACACCTTCTAGTTGTTTGTATGCATTTAAGGCACCATTAATTAATATTTGTGCTGTATGCTCTTTACCTAATAGTTTGTTGGTAAAAATAGACCTTAATCCTAAAATAAAAATGCCTAAAAAAGATTAAAAAGATTATATTTTTTTTTATTTTATAAAAAAACTGTAGTGATAACAAACTTGTACAAGCATCTCATAAAAAATATTCTTCCACCTTATATATATTTTTTTAATACAATTAGACATTTTTATATATGACACTTTGTATTTGCTCCACAACATTTTGTTTTTATTTTTATTTTTAATTAATTACATATCTTTCTCTATTTTTCACTTATTCTGCCTCATCTTTTCTCACCCATTCCACCATAATCAACTTCTCTTTTAAAATAAATGTATATTTAAAAAAATATACCATTTTATATTTACTATCTTTAATTATTTTTAATCCACCTCTAATTTACATAATTTAATTATTTGTAACTTATATGTAGTATTGGAAATTTGGAGGGGGTATTACTTTAAAAAAAACTCGTTTTTTTTATCATTTTGATATTAGAATAATATTTAATTTCTAAATAAGATAAAGTTTAATTTCTTCAAGGTTGTTCACTTGTTCGTTCACATCAAAGCACAAAAGAAAACAAAAAAAGTGGTTCTTTCACACCCAACCACCATTGCCTACCATCCTACCAAACAACCGCGTGGCTATGAAGTGAGGTGATCACCACAATTTCTCTCCTAAATATCAACTTTTAAATTTTCAAGTATGGTAATCCGATGAGTACTTTAGTGTTGAAATTTTTAGTGTAATTTGATGCGACTAAAATTGTTATATTTCTTTTAAGTCATTAATCGCTAAAGTGAAGTAATTATTAATCCATCAGCACTTTAAAGCTTAGAAACTAAATTTCAATAAAACAGATATCATCGCTTAATTGTTGTTGTTAATTCATATAACTGAGTTGTATGTCAATTGATCCAGTGAATAGTCATTGATGCAAAAACATTTAGCTGAATTTTAAGAGTGTCCTTACTTGAGTTAGTGTTGTCATTTTATATGATCAATCTGTTCACGGTAAAAATCATTTATACAAGTTCAGAGTAAGAGTAATTACTGTTTATTTGTCAATTTTATTGTTGTAATTTATGTTTCAATGTAGCTTTTTATATTTTTTTTCCTTGGGTTAAAGTGTAAAAATACACATGAGCTTTTTCCCTAGAAGCGCCCAACACCACATGGTTTTTTTGGAGCAAAAATACCCACGTGGTTACCATTTTAGAGTAAAAGTCACATCTCACTGTTAAGTTATTGTTCACCATAATGAAAGAGAAAGAAATGAAGTGAACAGTAACATAACAGCGGTAAACAGTAACTTAACGGTGGATATGACTTTTGCTCAAAAATGGTAACCACATGTGTATTTTTGCTCCAAAAAAAAGCACGAGGTGCAGGGCGCTCATGAGGAAAAAACTCATGTGTATTTTTGCACCTTAACCCTTTTTCCTTTTCTTTAAAACCTTATTTAATACTTCTTTGGTCCTTAATATAATACACATATAGAGAGTTAATCTTGTTCCTAAACATGATATATAGTTTTAATTTTTATTAATATTTTCTTAATTTATTCTTATTGATGCTCCTTTAATAATAATCAATGAAGAAAAGAAACAAGGGATTAAGAAATATAATTATGATATTTAGGAAATATATATCATATTAACTAACGCAACTAACTTTTTTAATATAATCAAATTAAATAAATATGTTTTATATTAAGAGCATAGGTAAAATTGGAAAAATTTTCAATTTTAAATTAGGTCATCAAATAAGTAAATAAAAATCCTAAATCAGGACAAAAGACCTAAAATAGGATTTTATATAATTTGATAATTTACATTGTTACCCCTTATTTGATATTTCTCTCCCCATCATCACCATTGGCCAATCCCTTCACATCGCACCCTCTTCCTCCTCCTACAAACTTTAATCTATGGCTTTGAAACGGACCTTTTTGTGTCCTCATCCCTCATTGACATGTATTCCTAGTGTGCGCGAGTTGAAGGATGCAATAAGAACACTGTTTGATGAAATTCCTACGAGAAACGTGGTCTCTTTGTACGTCCATGATTGTTGCCTAGGCCCAAAATGACATTTCCCACGAAGCAATATGCTTGTTTTAAGAATTACTGGTTGAGGAGTGAGAGAATGCGGTGAGCAAAGACGTTTTGGTTGACTCCATCGTTGTGGCTTCGGTTTTATCAGCTTGTTCTCAGGTAGGTTTGAAGTGAATGACCCAAAGCAGTTCACGGTTTAGTGATAAAAAGAGGCTTTTGGACCACCATAGTTTCAGATCATCAAACGAACAACTCAATTGCTGGACCTGGCCCATATCTACCCAAACATGAGTATCATACTAATTGTAACATCTCAACACTTTAATTTCGATATTATCCAATTCCTAGTAACAACTCAACAATGTCGTGGACACTTTAAGAAAATATCTTTGTAGGACGAGGAAGGGGTTGAGATGTGAAGTGATCAGCCAATGGTGGTACAAATGATGATGGATGGGAGGAGAGGTGGTAATCGGTGAGAGAGAATCAAATATGTAACAACAATAAAATATGTAACATCCTATTAATTTACATGCCCACTATTTTTAATTCACAGGTTCTTAAATTCTATCTCAAGAGTTACGACAAAGATTAAACCTCCATAATTATACAATATGTAACATTTAGAGGTTATATGTATTATTCATTGAAAACTCCCAAAAACCCATACATGTGTAAACATTGTAGGGTACATAGGCTTAAATGTAAAATTCCACAAAACACCTCTTGTAAGGTTATGGCCATTCACAAATAATATTGCAATATTGTTGTTTCTAACGTATGGAGTAGGTAGAAATTGAATATGCAGTAAACAAAACAGTATAACAACAATCTGTGTTTAATAAAGTATAACATACAGAGAGCATATAACAAGTCTGTATCATATGAAAAAGCTATAAACGAACTCACAAGACTGCCGAATATGGTTATGAACTATGCAGAAATCCGGGCCCAACTTTTGTTGTCTCTTTAAGACAATTTTGCTCCCTCTATGGATGCCACAGGTTTCTGAGCAATTGCCTCCCAGGATATAGCGGATTGTTCGTCTCCAGAAAGGTGGCTCTATCTGTCTGAAACCCAAGCGAATCCAACGAGTCTGCTTTCGGAACGCACAAAATGTGTATGCAGGAAGAGTGTATGCAGAGAGAAAAGAACGTTAAAAATTCTGTGACTAGGGGCCCCTATTTATAGACTCCGGAAAAACACGATCAGATGGACTCGTCTGTTGCGCGAACTGGTATGTTGTGCGAAAAGACACACCAGAACGGAACGAACAGAGGTGACCTGCGTTTGTTGCCGGCGAACTGGTGCGTCTCACGAATAGACGCACCAGACGGAGCTAAACGGGTCGGGTCGTACGAACAGACGCGAACAGAAGGTGCTGAATGAGTCGTACGTAGCCGCTGGAAAAAATCAGAGAGGCACAACGGAAATAAAAATAAAAGGATTATTTTGTTCAAAAAATAATTAAATAAAAAATTATTATTTTATTTCACACGCGCGGACTGGACCGGGCGGGCGGCGCGCTCGACCGACCGAACCGAACCGAGCCGAGCCGGCCGGACGGACGGCAGCGGCGGCGCGCGCGCGTGTGTGGTGGACCAAGGGTTGCCTAAGTCCTCACCCCTCCACAAAAGTGGGTAGGCCCAAGGACCCAACTAGTAGGAGCCAAGTTGGGGCTTATATACCCTCCAACTTTCCTTCACCTAACCAATGTGAGACTTAGTACCACGCACACAATCCTTCTTATTTTTCCTCTTCTTTTCCATCCTTCTTCTTATTCATAAACTATGGGATTTCTTCCTAAATTCCAACAATCCCCCACATGGATAAGAAGTAAGTCCATCATGACCAAATGTAAATGACCATGTATGCAAAGTGCGGTTCCTCTACGAGAAACAACTGCATCGAGAAAGGTAGGGGTTACCTTTGAACCTTCTCTAGTAAAAACCTATCAGATATACTGGTCAATCAGTGAACGTGCTGTCTTGAACTGTCGACCTTTTAGTGTATACCAAGACAATAGGAGTCACACAGTTGCTCCTCTAGCATTGTTGGTTCTCATGCTGTGTCCATTTTGGCCCTGAACACCGCCTGGTTCTGCGAGTGTTCTAGAGAATCGGCCGTTTTAAATTCTCATAGAAGCAGCCCACACTTCACACTCATATAGGTGATACCTTGTGATGTAACTCAACATACATCATCAGAACACATCAGATTAAGAAACCATTAAAAGCTTAAAAGCTTACCCTTATATATATGCACTGTCTTGTCTAGGAATGAGTATGAGTTTAAAACTTCACAGTGTTAACAGTCGATCATCACTTAGTTGTCTCTTTGAACCTAGTTCGTGGGATCTCCACTCTTCTAGGTAGAGTTACTGCAATAATCAACAATGGATCGGCCTTAAACCCATTCCTTTGGACAATTTCCAAACTAACTTTCTAGGAATCCCTTTAGTCAATGGATCCGCTATATTTTCTTTTGATTTCACATAATCAATTGAGATGATTCCATTTGAAAGTAGTTGTCTAACAGTATCATGTCTACAACGTATATGTCTAGACTTGCCGTTGTACATGACATTCTTGGCCCTACCTATAGTTGCTTGACTATCACAGTGTATACACACTGCTGGTACCGGTTTTGACCAATTTGGAATGTCCTTAAGAAAATTACGAAGCCATTCAGCTTCTTCACCAGCTTTATCTAATGCAATGAATTCTGCTTCCATAGTTGATCTTGCAATGCAAGTTTGTTTGGATGACTTCCAAGACACAGCACCACCACCAAGAGTGAATACATATCCACTTGTGGATCTTGTGTCATTAAAGCTGGTGATCCAATTTGCATCACAATACCCTTCTAGCATTGCAGGGTACTTCTCATAATGCAAAGCAAAGTTTTGAGTTTGCTTTAAGTAACCCAAAACTCTTGTCATAGCTCTCCAATGAAGCTCATTTGGATTACTGGTAAAGCGACTTAACATGCTTACTGCATAAGCAATATCAGGTCTAGTGCAATTCATAATATACATAAGACTGCCTAGCACTTGAGCATACTCCTTTTGCTTTTCAGCTTCGCCAGTATTTCTCAACAGTCGAAGACTAGAATCTATAGGGTTCGACATAGGAGTTATGTTTAAACTCTTGAATTTCTCAAGAATTTTAGCAATATAGTGTGCTTGCGATAAAGCTAACCCATCAGGAGTTCTATGAATTTTAACTCCTAAAATAACATCTGCGAGACTCATATCTTTCATGTCAAACTTACTGGTAAGTAATCGCTTAGTAGCTTTAATCATTTAATTATTACTACCTGTTATCAACATGTCATCTACATAAAGACATACTATGGCAAACCCATTTTCAATATTTCGAACGTAGACACACTTGTCACATTCATTAATACTAAAGCCATTTGATAACATAACTTCATCAAATTTCTCATGCCATTGTTTTGGGGCTTGTTTAAGTCCATAAAGGGACTTTATTAAGCGACAAACTTTCCGTTCCTGTCCTGAGACAACAAATCCCTCAGGTTGTTCAAGATAAATCTCTTCCTCTAATTCACCATTTAAGAAAGCTGTCTTTACATCCATTTGATGTAACTCTAACCCATTCAATGCTACTAATGCGATGAACATTCAAATTGATGTAATTCTTGTAACAGGTGAATAGGTATCAAAGTAGTCTAGACCTTCACGTTGTCTGTAGCCTTTTACTACTAGCCTAGCTTTGTACTTATCAATAGTGCCATATGCTTTCATCTTCTTTTTAAAGATCCACTTAGTTTCTAATGGCTTATTGCCAGGAGGAAGGTCAACCAATTCCCAAGTGTGGTTTGACAGAATAGAATCAACTTCACTATTGATAGCCTCTTCCCAGAATGGTGCTTTAGGAGAACCCATAGCCTCTCCATAAGTTCGAGGCTCATTTTCTAACAGATAAGTCAGAAAATCAGGCCCAAAGGATGTTGAAGTCCTTTGCCTGGTACTACGTCTTAGTTCCTCCTTTCCAAGATCATTAGTAACAGTATCCTGAGATATCACCATGTTGTTATTATCATTATTTATATTATACGGAAATACGTTTTCAAAGAATGTAGCGTTTCTTGACTCAATAACCGTATTCACATGGATATCTAATATATCGGACTTATAAACCAAAAAACGATATGTACTACTATTATGTGCATAGCCAATAAACATACAGTCTACTGTCTTAGGTCCGATTCTTAATCTTTTAGGTTTAGGAATCTCAACCTTTGCCAAGTACCCCCACACTTTCAAATATTTCAAGGAAGGTTTCTTTCATTTCCATATTTCATATGGTATGCTTTGTATTGTTTTATGAGGCATTCTGTTTATTAGAAAGTTGGCCGTTAGAATGGCTTCCCCCCACAAATTTTGTGGTAAACCGGACTCATTTAATAATGCATTCATCATCTCTTTCAATGTCCGATTTTTCCTCTCTGCAATCCCATTTGACTGAGGAGCATAAGGAGCAGTTTTCTGGTGTATAATACCAGATTCTATACAGAATTCCTCGAAGGGGCCATCAAATTCTCCCCCACGATCGCTCCTTACAATTTTAATTTTCTTGTTAAGTTGATTTTCAACCTCAGTTTTATATTGTTTAAATGCAATAATAGCTTCATCTTTACTATTAAGCAAATACACATAACAATATCTACTGCAATCATCAATAAATGTAATAAAATATTTCTTATTACCCCTAGATGGTATAGATTTCATATCACATATATCAGTATATATTAAATCTAACAACTCAGTTGATCTTTCAACAGAAGAAAAAGGTAACTTAGAAAATTTTGATTCAATGCATACTTGACATTTATCTTTATTTGAACAATCAACTTTAGGCAATAATTCTAAATGAATTAATTTTTTAATTGACTTATAGTTAACATATCCTAATCTTTGATGCCATAATTAGAGGACTCAAGCATATAGATAGAATCAATATTATTATTAGTAGCACCGTTATTGGTGACAGTCATTACATTAACTTTGAAAAGGCCCTCACTAAAGTAACCTTTTCCAACATACATATCATTCTTAGAAAGTATAAACTTATCGGAAACAAATACAAGCTTAAAACCATTCTTGCTTAAGAGGGATCCAGAAATCAAATTCTTGCGAATGTCAGGCACATGAAGCACATCATTAAGTGTCACGACTTTTTCAGAAGTCATCTTCAACAGCACTTTTCCAACACCTTCAACCTTTGAACTAGAAGAATTTCCCATATATAGTTGTTTATCTTGCTTCGCAGGTGTATAAAAAGAGAACATCCATTTGTTTGCACAAACATGCCTAGTGGCACCAGTGTCCACCCACCATTCCTTGGTATTTCCAACCAAGTTACATTGCATTACCACTGCTGAAAGATTCATATTATCATTCATATCAGTGTATTATCAACCATATTGGCTTCGGTGTTCTTCTTCTTGAGATTATTTGGCTTCTTACAATCCTTAGCACGGTGGCCAGGCTTCCCACAATTGTAACACTTGCCTTTGAATTTCTGACCTTTGCTAGGGCCTTGTTTGGATGATCCCTCACTAGAGCGTTTCCGTTTCTTGGACTTTGGACCATCTTCCACAATGTTGGCCTTTGAAATTATATGGTTGCTGCCTAATTTCTTTTCAGAAATCTTATTGTCTTCTTCTATTCTTAATCTTACAATCAAATCTTCAAGTGACATCTCCTTACGCTTGTGCTTGAGGTAATTCTTGAAGTCTTTCCAAGAGGGTGGTAATTTTTCAATAAATGCAGCAACTTGGAAGGATTCACTAAGAGAAATCCCTTCTGCATGAATCTCATGCACAATCAATTGTAGCTCTTCAACTTGACTTACTACTGATTTAGAGTCAAGCATTTTGAAATCCAAAAAATCTGCCAACTATAAACTTCTTCAAGCCAGCATCTTCAGTTTTGTATTTCTTGTCTAGACTCTCCCATAGTGCTTTGGTTGTTTCTAAAGTACTATATACAGTATACAATGTATTATCCAGACCATTGAGAATATGGTTCCTACACAGGAAATCAGAATGCTTCCAAGCATCTATCGCAGCAACCTTCTCCTTATCCAACGGTTGTCCTTCCTCCAATTTTGGGGCATCTTCAGTGAGAAAACGAGCCAAGTTCAACGTGGTTAGATACAAAAACATTTTCTGTTGCCATCATTTAAAATTGCTCCTGTTGAACTTCTCTGGTTTTTCACCATGCAGTGGAGCAGGACCACTTGGGTTAATCAGATTGATACTTGTGCTTGTCATTTCTGTTGTTAAAACAGAACTTCGATTAATCACACAGATTAATCCACAAACAGTATAATAATAATATTGACAAAAACTAAACACAGATTCAACTCAATACTACTACCAACATACAAAATCAGCAACGATTCAAATTTGCTATATAACGATTTCAATCACGAGAAAGATGTCTTAAGATTGTTGTTTCTAACGTATGGAGTAGGTAGAAATTGAATATGCAGTAAACAAAAAAGTATAATAACAATCTGTGTTTAACAAAGTATAACATACAGAGAGCATACAACAAGTCTGTATCATATGAAAAAGCTATAAACGAACTCACAAGACTGCCGAATATGGTTATGAACTATGCAGAAATCCGGGCCCAACTTTTGTTGTCTCTTTAAGACAATTTTGCTCCCTCTATGGATGCCACAGGTTTCTGAGCAATTGCCTCCCAGGATAAAGCGGATTGTTCGTCTCCAGAAAGGTGGCTCTATCTGTCTGAAACCCAAGCGAATCCAACGAGTCTGCTTTCGGAACGCACAAAATGTGTATGCAGGAAGAGTGTATGCAGAGAGAAAAGAACGTTAAAAATTCTGTGACTAGGGGCCCCTATTTATAGACTCTGGAAAAACACGATCAGATGGACTCGTCTGTTGCGCGAACTGATATGTTGTGCGAAAAGACACACCAGAACGGAACGAACAGAGGTGACCTGCGTTTGTTGCCGGCGAACTGGTGTGTCTCACGAATAGACGCACCAGACGGAGCTAAACGGGTCGGGTCATACGAACAGACGCGAACAGAAGGTGCTGAATGAGTCGTACGTAGCCGCTGGAAAAAATCGGAGAGGCACAACGGAAATAAAAATAAAAGGATTATTTTATTCAAAAAATAATTTAATAAAAAATTATTATTTTATTTCACACGCACGGACCGGACTGGGCGGCGCGCGCGACCGACCGAATCGAGCCAAGCCGGCCGGCAGCGGCGGCGCGCGCACGTGTGTGGTGGACCAAGGGTTGCCTAAGTCCTCACCCCTCCACAAAAAGTGGGTAGGCCCAAGGGCCCAACTAGTAGGAGCCAAGTTGGGGCTTATATACCCTCCAACTTTCCTTCACCTAACCAATGTGGGACTTAGTACCACACACACAATCCTTCTTATTTTTCCTCTTCTTTTCCATCCTTCTTCTTATTCATAAACTATGGGATTTCTTCCTAAATTTCAACAAATATTTATATCAGTTTAAAGGTTTTGAATGGATTATAAGGCCAATGTATGAATGGGAGAATGCCCTTTGAAATTAGATATGGAATTATTTTCTGCATATATGTAATTTCGGCACACCTGTAATGATATTCTCACCAGCGACATGTTCTAATTTCGATGACTACATTTCAGCCTTTAGTAGGGATCTTCACTACTATATGTATATGAACATGCCTTTTTTGGAGAAAGTATATGAACATATATGTGCCTGTGTGTGTCTCCAGAAAAAATAAAAAAGAAAATTAAGAACAGTCTCCCCCCCCACCCTTTTTTGGAGAAAAAGGGAAAAGATAAAAGTGCAAAAATATTCATAAATTTCTATTTAAAGTGCGTCCAACACACCATATGTTTTTCGGAGGTGTAAAAATACCCATACATTTTTAAAATAAAATAAAAAATATTATGACCATTAAATTATCTTAACAAATGTTAAATACAATATAAAAATACCAAAATACCCTTGAACTCAAAAAAAAAAACACCCTCCCTCCTAAACTCTCAATTCATTCCCTTGGCTAACAAATCCTAAACTTCCAAAAGCTCAATGTAAACAAACAATATCACCAACTTATAACCTACTAAATTCAAATGAAGAAATCTCAGAAAATTAAAATACATAAGTAAAGAAATAAGCATTACTCTAATAGCTCCTTTAATCAGATTCGCCTAGAAAATTTGTTTGCAAAATGAATGTTAAAAAGAGAGTACTCAAATCGAAGAACAATGGATGGTGGGTGATTGCTTGTGGCTTGCAAGTTGAAGACGAAGAGTAAGCAAAGACGGCGGTCGACACAACACAGACGAGGGTGACATTATGGAAAAGAGCTAAATAACAAAAATAAAGGCAAGGCAAAGTGAAGAAGAGAGCCAAAGAACAAAAATAATAGCGAGGCAAAGTGATGCCTTAAGCATAATATTTAAGAGTAGACAACCACCAAATGAGATAAGATGAAGACGAAGAAGAAGAGAGAACCCACCACCAGATGAAGGAAGAAGAGAGACTGACCACCAGATTAAGGAAGAAGAGAGAAAGTTGATAATGGCGAGTCGGAAGATGATTCGACAGATCTAAAAGGAGACCTTGTTGGGGATGACTTCAATGATCATATCTGCAAAGTAGAGTAGAGAAATGTTGCTGTTGTTAGTTGCCGGCATCTAAAATGAAATGAAGAGAAGAAGGGATGAGGGATAGAGTCACAATCAACTAAAGAGGGAAGGGCAAATGAGAAAATTACAAAAAGTTAGATATTTTTATTTATTTTTAAATTGCGTTGGGCCCACCCTAAAAGTAATGGCACTTAAGGCATTTTAAGAGCACTAGTATTTTTGCTTTGATTTTAAAAATTTATTGGTATTTTTACACCTCTAAAGAGCATATGATGTTAGATGCACTATAAACAAAAGTTCATAAATATTTTTACACTTTACCTCAAAAAGAAATTTGAAGACTCAAAAAGAAATTTGAAGACAGTCTTTGTTCACAATACTACATCAGATTCCTTTTTTCTCACTCATTATTCAGATTAACTAAAAAGGATGTTAAAACAAGAAACAAACCTATTTTAAAAATTTGACGTTATAGATAAGGAGGGAAGGAGGAATAATTTAGGGCATGTTTAAGGATGTGGTTGGGCAACAGTACAGTGTAAGTAAAATGAGTTGTTTGAGTTAGTATTTTTTTTTAAATGGATTTTTAGGTTAAAAACTATTTTTAAGGAAAAACCACTAAGACATAGTTTTTACGGTGTAAATAGGCTTTATCATCGACAATCTAAATATAAATCACATTTATAATATGATTTTTATTCTATCTTAAATTTATAAAAATCATTTATATGTCCTTAATCTTTTTCAAACACTGAATCGATAAAATTCTAATTATTAGAAATGAGCAATGATAAATCGCTATAAAGACACTGATGAGGACAAAATTAGTCCTCTTTAAAGTAGGCCTCTTAGTTTAATTAAATAAAAAAAATTAAAATTTTTTTTTAAAAAATGCCTTAACAGGCCACAGGCTAGGCCAAGCTTACATACAGGTCAGGCCCAGGCCAAAAATAGGCCTATAATAGGTCGCAGGCTAAGCTCATACCAGTATGTTATAGAACAGGCCTAGCCTGTTAAAGGTGAAGCCTGACTTGGGCTAACCTATTTCCATCCCTATTAGTGATATATCATGGATATATTGATGGTTTCAATAAATTGGTCAACTTTGACCAAAAACAAAATATATTGGGAAAACTCATATGGGGCCCTTGTAACTGAAAAAAAAAAACTCAAAAAAACACCTAAAAATTCTGAAAATCTCAGAAAAAGTCTCAGGGCCTTTTTTGATATAAGATTATTAAAACTTTAGTTGTTAACAGGATTGATATAGTTATTAACATTTTAATGAATTTATACCAGAAAAGACCTTAGGACCTTTTCTAAGAATTTTAGAATTTTTAGGTCTTTTTTTTTATTAAAAGGACCTTTATGAATTTTCCAAAATCTATTCGTTAATAACATGTCAGTCCACTCATCCCCGAGAAAATGATGGATGGGTCACGGGTAATGGAGATGGAGGCACCGTACATTCAAATTTTCAAAAATTAATAAATATGGAATGGAATTTTTAAATAAAATCTATTTTTATTTTATAAAAAAACTGTAGTGATAACGAACTTGTACAAACATCTCATTAACAAACATATACTTACACTATAATATTTTGGATACAATTAGACATTTTTATAAAGGCTTAAGGTGCAAAAATACACATGTGCTTTATCTTGAGAAGCGCTCAATACCAAATGTTTTTTTTAGGTGCAAAATACACATGTGGTTACAACTTAGGTACAAAAATATCATTTGACCGTTAAATTTAACTTTAACGGTTAAGTTTGACTTTTTTTCTGAGTGGGCGATGACGTGACATTTTTGCACATGAGTTGGGTGCTCTTTTTGCTAAATCACATGTGTATTTTTACACTTTTTTTCCTAAACCACATGTATATTTTTGCATCTTTGAAATGTCACGTTATCGTTCAGTTAGCAAAAAAAGTCAAACTTAATAGTTAAAGTAAAACTTAACGGTTAAACGGTATTTTTACACTTAATTTGTAACCACATATGCACTTTTGCACCTAAAAAAAACACTTGGTGTTGGGTGTTTCTCAAGGTAAAACACATGTACATTTTTGTGTTTTAACCCTTTTATAAATTACACTTTGTATATTTGCTCCATTTTTTAAAAAAAAATTAATTACACACCTTTCTATGTTTTTTCACTTATTCTGCCTAATCTTTTCTCACCCATTCCCTCCTCCTCAACTTCTCTATAAATAAATGTATATTTTAAAAAACATATATACTTTTTAATGTTTCTTGTCTTTAATTAGTTTTAATCCACCTCTAATTCACATAATTTAATCATTTGTAACTTATATGTAGAATTGGAGGGGGTCTTACTTAAAAAAACATAAATTTTTTCTTCTTGATATTGGAATTATATTTCATTTATAAATAAGATAAAGTTTAATTTCTTCAAGATGTACTTTCACATCAAATTAAAGTTTTTTTTTTTTTAAAAAAAAAAGTCGTTGTTTCACACCCAAACACCATGGCCTGCCATTCTACCAAACTACCGCGTGGCTGTGAAGAGATCACCACAATTTCTCTCCTAAAGTTCCAACTTTCAAGTACGGGTAATCCGATGGCTATTTTATTCTAGTGATTATTAACAACTTTAATTATATAAAATTAGACTTTTAAGATTTAATTTTTAAGTTTTTTAAGTGGCGGTGGATCGATTACCAAGTACCAATTCATTTGTAGACACAAGTTATATGAGATGGTAACAACAATTTAAGTGATAACAACGTAACTATTCTCTTGAAATTCAATTATTACGATTTTTTTAAATGTTGATGGATTAATTACTACTTTAGTGTTGAAATTTTTAGTGTTATTTGATGCGACTAAAATTGTTATATTTCTTTTAGTTATTAATCGCTAAAGTGAAGTAATTATTAATCCATCACCACTTAAAAGCTTATAAACTAAATTTCAAGGAAGTACGCATCATTCCTTTAGTTGATGTTAATTCATATAACTGAGTTGTCAATCGATCCAGTTAGCTAAATTTTAAGAGACGAGTTTTTTTTAAAAAAATAAATAATATTTTAAGAGAGGAGTTGTCCTTACTTCAGTTAGTGCTGTCATCTTTTATATGATCGATCTCTCCACAATAAAAATCATTTTTAGAAGTCAACGCTAACGATAAAAGTAATTAATGCTTATTTATCGTTTTTATCTTTATAATTCATATTTTAATGTGACTTTTTATGATTTTTCCTTTTCTTTAAAACCTTATTTAATACTCTTTATATCTATAATATAAGATATATTTTGAGAGTTAATTTTGGTCCTAAATATAATATATTTTTTATATATATAAGTATTTTCTTAATTTATCTTTATTGATGTTCTCTTAACAATAATCAAAGAGAAAAATAAACGTGGGGATTAAGGAAGATGTATAAGACATTTTTAAAAATATATGTTATATTAATTAATCCAACTCACATCCTTAATGTAATTAAATTAGATAAATATGTTTTATATTAAGAATAGAAGGAGTATGAGGAAAATTGTACAAATTTTCAATTTTAAATTAGGTCATTAAATTAAAAAAAATCGATAAATCCAGCCAAAAGACCTAAAATAGGATTTTATATAATTTGATAATTTTACATTGTTGCCCCTTTATTTGATATTTCTCTCCCCATCATCACCATTGGCCAATCCCTTCACATCGCACCCTCTTCCTCCTCCTACAAACTTTAATCTATGGCTTTGAAACGGACCATTTTGTGTCATCATCCCTCATTGACAAGTATTCCAAGCGTGCGCGAGTTGAAGGATGCAAGAGCACTGTTTGATATAATTCCTACGACAACCGTGGTCTCTTTGTACGTCCATGATTGTTGACTAGGCCCAAAATGACATTTCCCACGAAGCAATATGCTTGTTTTAAGAATTACTGGTTGAGGAGTGAGAGAATGTGGTGAGCAAACAAGTTTTGGTTGATTCCATCGCGGTGGCTTCAGTTTTATCAGCTTGTTCTCGGGTAGGCTTGAAGTGAATGACCCAAAGCAATTCATGGTTTAGTGATAAAAAGAGGCTTTTGGACCATCATAGTTTCATATGATCAAATGAAAAACTCAATTGCTGGACTTAGCCCATATCTATCTAAATATGGCTATGATACTAATTGTAACATTCTAATGTAGTACTCTCGATATTTATCTAAATCTCGGTAACACCTAAGCAATGTCGTGGATACTTCAGGAAAATTTCTTTATAGGAAGATGAAGAAGGTGAGATGTGAATTGATTAGCCAACGGTGGTAGAAATGGTGGATGGGAGGAGAGGTGGTAATCGATGAGAAAGAATCAAATAAAGGGTTGGTATGGTAAAATTATCAAATTTTGAAATCCTATTTTAGGTCCTCTTGATCTAACTTAAGATTTATTAAATTTAATGACACTATTTAAAATTTAGGTAATTTAGTTGTCTTTAAAATTTTGTCCCCTAACTCATTGTGAAACGAATGGAGTAACTTAAGTTTTTACCACCTCCGGTCCTAATTATAAGATATAGTTGACTTTTTTGGAAAAATTAAGGAAGCTAATTAAATTATTTTAGAATATTTTTATTTTTATTTTTTTTCTTCAAGCTAATTAGTTTGACTAAGAAACTAATATCTAATTTAAAGATATACAACATATGAAATGATTAAGTAACTTATTTAGCTTCCTTAATCTTTTTAAAGAAAATCAACTATGTCTTATAATTAGGACCGAGTAGTAATAGTTAAAGTGAAATAATCATTTCATATATACATTAAATAAGAGGTACTAGCGCCCAATGATCATATAACCTCTTTGAGATTGAAAAACCGTAGGATCAAAGCCAACTCATTGCCTTAAAATTCTCCATCCATCGGCTCCCAGAGCTCTGGTGGCAGGCGGTTCAGACTTCGATGATTTATGGAATGTTTAAGAGGTTATATGTATTATTCATTGAAAACTCCCAAAAAGCCATTCATGTGCACTGTACATAGGTTTAAGTGTAAAATTCCACAAAACACCTCTTGCAAGGTTATGGCCATTCACAAATAATATTGCAATATTTATATCAGTTTAAAGGTTTTGAATGGATTATGAGGCCAATGTATGAATGGGAGAATGCCTCTTGAAATTAGAGCTGGAATTATTCTCTGCATATATGTAATTTCTAATTTCGATGACTGCATTTCAGCCTTTGGTAGGGATCTTCACTACTATATGTATATGAACATGCCTTTTTGGAGAAAGTATATGAACATAGGCACTTGTGCGTCTGTCTCCGAAAAAATATAAAAAGAAAATTAAGAACAGTCTTTTTGTTTGTTTGGAGAAAAAGGGAAATCTGAAGATAGTCTTTGTTCACAATACTATATCAGATTCCTTTTTTCTCATTTCTTCTCCGGTTCACTGTGCAAAGATGGATAATATGACAAAACATAGATGCTTTTAATGGAGGGAAGGTATGGAACATTGAGCAATAAATTTTCCCTCAACCAGATTCAAGATAAAATATCCATTCAGTATTATTCCAATTCTAAAGAGGGGAAAAAATATCCATTGACTGCAATTATTAAAATGTTACTATCATACAACAAAATTCGACAAGGAAACAAAAAAACAACAGAATCAACATTAAAGGCCAAATAATTTCTATGCTACCAGTAATGATACAGAAAATATCAACGAACACTGATATGGTTATCTATCTATCTATCTATCTATATATATATACATACACACACACAACACACCTCTGGCGTGAGATACATGTACCTGCAACAGTCTTGTTAAGTTTCAGTGAAGTCGTCCATAAGTTGCAGTGTTAGAGAAGCCCAGAGCTTCATCCAAAGAGTATTTGCCAAATTCATCTAAATCATCAAAGAATCCTTCTGGTAAATCTTCATCCAAATAATTTAGCTTTGATTCTTCTTCCTTTAACATTGTGTTCATATCCTCGTCGTCTTCTTTTACAACTTGCTTCCCTTTATCTTCTTCATCCCCAGAAAGAGTTGGCATATGCCCATCAAACAGAGCTATGTGACCAAACAATTTGTCCTTCCTTGAAAATGTGGTCCCACAAGAGCACTTCCACTTTGATGATTCCCCACAATGCTTCATATGGCTCTTCAAATCTGAAAGCACAGAGAAAGTCTTCTTGTGGCATCGATTGCAGTAATACATTTTCGGACAATGGCTTCTTTTGAAGTGATTCTTCACGCAAATGATCGATTTCAGAGGCCGGAATTTCTTGTGCGCCTTGTTCCGATTGCAACCTTCGAATGGGCAAGAGAATCGCACCGTTTTGCGACCAGCGACTTCGGATTTATCAGAGGGCTTCTTCGCTAACGCTTCAGGGGTTTTGAACTGGTTTCCATGTGCACGCATGTGCATCCGCAAATTCGCGTCGCGCCTGAATCCTTTCCCGCAGATTTCGCAGAAATGAAGGTGCTCCGCCAGCAATTCCACGGCGTCGAGCTCCACGATCTCACAATTTTCGTCATCATCTTTCACTCCATCATAATCCATAACCTCAGTTTTCAAATTACCTTTCTCAGAGCCAGAATAATCAAACCCTGGCCTCGTCGAATAAACCATATCAGGTGGCTCCGGTAAGTCTCCCGACGCTGTTGATACCGACGCGCCGCCGGCCGTGAAATTCTGAGAGTAGGAGACCAGGGCGGCGCCGTTGACAATAATCTGGTGGACAGCGGAGACGATTTCGTTCGACACCATATCCATCTGGTCCTTTCTGACTAAAGCTTTGGTAGAAGTAGATTCAGATAGAAAACGTTGAAGAGAATCCATTCTCATTCGAACCATCGAGAGGTTCTGAAGTACAATCCTTGGATCCGAGTTCATATTCGGATCCAAAGCACGATCGGTTCGAGTGACACTGGTGTCGGCGGACGTCAACGGCACCGGAGAAACCGAATTGGTGTTTTGCATAGCTGAAAAGGTAAGATATTCAAGGGAGCAAGATGGCCGTTGAAGATACTGATTAGTCAGTCCTTAATGGGTCAATGGCTAATGGTGATGGTGGCGGTGACACACTCAGATCGTTTAGGCTGGGCCGCTTTTAAATGGTTGTTCCAGGGTTAAAATGTACACACACGTGCGAGTGAACACTGAAACGTGAAATCACGTTTTTATCCCTGCTCCGGCCGTCGTAAGCCTGCCCCCTTCCTCAAGCACCATGACACTTGCTTTGCTCCAAGTTTTAGGTACTGTTTGGAAACATTTTAAAACTTAAGTTGTGCATAGTATGAGTTAAGTATGTGAGAGGAGTTTTAAGGGCCATCCAAACAGGCACTTAACGTAAGAGTTATTTATTTATTTTTGTTAGATTAGAAAATCAAATAAATTATTACATTCTGACATATGTAATCTGATTTTTCTTAATTATATTTCAATAAAATTATATTATACTACTATATTAATTTATAAGTTAAGTAAATTAACTTTTAAAAATGCTAAATATGAAAAATAAATTGAATTAATTAAGGCCTTACAATTAAGTCCTGCATTTAAGACCAAAAAATCAATTTAAGTAATTATGTGCTCTCCCAAATCAAACTCATCCCTCATATTTATAAGTCATATGATTACCCGATAAAATATAAAATTATTTGAAATAAGTGAAACTAAACAATCAGTTCCAACAATTGTTACAAGTATTTTGGAGGTATATGTAGATTAAATATAAAAACTAACACTCCCTCCAATATTAAATACTTGGATATAACTGATTTGGAAAATTCCAAATAAATACCATTTGAATTTGTAAAACCCTCAAGCTTATTGAATTTGTAAAAAGACTCAGAAGTGAAAAGACCTATGAGGGATATGCAAATTCGAGTGAAATTACCTTTTTGCCCTTGTTTTAAAATAATAATAATAATAAAAAAGAAATATCCCCACCCCAGAGGGCCACCGTGCGCCACAACTTGCTGGCCGGTGACGGCGGTGGGCCGCGGCCCGCCACCGAGGGCCGACGGCGGATCGCTGTTCGTCGATGCGCGGTTGCGGCCCTACGACGGCCGATGGTGGGTAGTCGCGTTGAGCATCGACAGGCGGCCATCGGCTGCCCTCTGGTGTTGGGGTATTTCTTTTTTTAATTATTTATTTTAAAACTGAGGGCAAAAAAGATAATTTCACCTGAATTTGTATATCCCTCATAAGTTATTATCACTTTTGAGTCTTATTACAAATTCAATGGGCTTCTGGAGGTTTTCCAAATTCAAATGGTATTTATTTGAAATTTTCCCTAATTGATTTATAAAGATTTAAAAATTTATTTAAATTAGCTATTTGGAAAAAAAAAATTCATGTCCGTTCCAAAAAATTTACATCTTTTAATTGTTTGCATTAAATGTTACTCCCTTGATGAAAAACCTTATAATAAAGAGAGATAGAGGAAAAATTATAAACAGTTTTAAAAAACATCGAGATAGAAGGTATCCAAACTCTTATAAAAAGATTTTTATCCCTCTCCTCAACCGATATGGAACAAGGGATCCAGCTCCTTTGTTGACACATTGGCTCATGTTTACCCTAACATGACTATTCTGATACTAATTGTAACATCCTAGCATCTCACTCTTGATATTATCCCCTCTTACCCTCTGTCATTCCTTTATGTTTTTAAAATGTGTTGAGAGGGCAGATATATATCTAGATTTTTATAAGACGTATTTTCTTTCCTCCCCAGTAAATGTGGGATGTTACAACTTGCATATTTGAGAGCAATGACTCAAACTCAATTAAACAGGAGAGAATAATAAATAGCTTAATTTTTATCAAAATGTAATTAATAATTATGTTTATAATGTGGAAAATAAACATTTCTTGTTTATTGAAAGATAAAATATTAAAAAAATAATAATACTTCCCTAAAAATTTAAATTGACAATAACTTTTCAAATAAAGTAAGATATTTGAAGTGACAATTATTTTAAAATGGAAGGAGTATATGATTGTTGATGATAAGATTCAACGTTACAACTTGATAACAAGTGGAAATACAGAATATTTGGGATCTATGGATGAACGAAATGAGAGAAAAGGAGAATGGAATCTCGGGAAATGTACTTATTGAGATATGTAAAAATCTTGTAGACTCTAAGTTTAGAAAGGAGAGACCATTCATATTAGAAAAATAAAGAAAATGAGAAAGAATTTATTTTTTAAAAAAAGTATAAAGAAATAAAAAACGAAAGAAAGTTGAGGCCCTGGATTAGAGTTGGGAATCAAGGCCAGCCTGGCCCTATAAGGATTGTCCTTGAAGGGTTAGGGCCTAACAGGGCCGACCCTATAAGGATTGGAGTAAGAAAAACATCTTTTTTTCCAAACCCAGCCCAAGAGCATCAGGGCCAGCCCTACAGGACCCGAAAGTTATTATTCCAAATTTTAACTATTTTTTCTCTATTTTTTTTCAAAGAAATAATTAGTAAATTACAACAATTAAAGTTCAAATTTATCAAATAAATGTTGTCAATATTAATATCCAATGAGCAAGTTGGGCACCTCAAGCTTAAACTTATAGCTCGCCCATTTTATTTTAAACGAGTATGAGCACCCATACTCATACCTCAACCCAATTACATGGGCTAGCATATTGATGGGTGGGCTAACTAGGTTTAGGTAATCTATTTACATTTTACAAATTTATTTTTTTGGGGGAGAAAAGCATATATAAGCATTAAATATTGATCCAAATTTATCATTCTCAATTCTGAAATAAGAATCTTCAAAGTTCAACAAAATAATTCACACAAAAAAACCTAAATTTAGACAAACACTATCGTAACATAATAACATAATTTTAATATTCAAACTTCAACTCTCCAAGTGATGAAATGGGGGATGAGTATTTCATGGCAACATGGCATATATACTGTTCAAGTGTCCATACACACACACATATATTATTAACTAAATGGACAGGTATAGATAGCCCCAAACTGAGCTCATTTAAGTCTTAAATAAGTAGATTTTAACACGTCTTTTTTAAACGGGTTCAAAATAACTCAATTATATTATATTGTGGGTAGACTGACCAAGTTACGAGTTCTGACTATCAGCCCTAGTTCCATGATAGATAATCTCGTTTCACCTTCATGCGTCGTGGGCCTTAAACGCGTCATTTTTCCCTCGCACCTGAATAATGAAATTAAAATACTGGTAAAAAAGAATAATGAAATTTAAATGGGCCCACCATAACTGGCCCCTCTGGCTTCTAGTGCCCTAACCTTTTCTTTTCTTTTTTCTTTTTTTCTTTTTAAAAAGTATAGTATTGTTTGACCGGATGAATGGAAAAAGACAAATAAAATTTTATGAAATTAATAATACACCAATAATCAAAACCAAGTTGAAGTGTTACTCCTTGTGGCTTGAATTGATTTTAAAACAATAATTTATCAAAATTAATCATCAAGTTTGTCAATGGGGCACGTTCTGAAAATAATAATAATAAAGAATTTTATCGATGAACTTTTTTGTTCTGGGAAAGTTGGCCCAGAGTCGCTAATTGAAAATTTTATTAGTGTAAGAGACTAGATAAATTATTATGCACATAAAAGTATAACATTTTACAAATTTTGCATACATAGCGTATAGGTTCTCTAAATTAGGCCATTTACACCAATAAACTTTTCAACAGAAAGACTTTTGCCCAATTTCCCTCTATTTTATTAGAATACATGAAGAAAAGTCCCACATTGATTGGTGGATCAATGAGGGACTTTTCTTGATGCATTCTAATATTTTTTTTTTCCTTCTTCTTTTTTGTTTGTGTGCTGTTGATCAGATGATTCTGACATCATATTAGATTTAGTGATTTAGATATGTATTATATTAGTCTTTTTCTAAAAATGACTCAAGTCGATCAATTTGATAGGATCTACCAATGGGCTATATATCTTATCTTCACTTCAATGTTCATGTAATTAATATATGATTTTCATGATGCATTATAATACCCAATGGTAGGTCATATCAAATCGACTTGAGTCATTTTGATAGAAAAATTAACCTAATACATACATAAATTACTAAATCTAATATGATATTAAAGCCCTTCCATCAAGGGGACACAATAAGAAGAAGAAGAAAAAGAAGAAAAATGAATATTGAAAAAAAGAGAAAAAATATTGATAGGACTTACTAATGGTATATACCTTTTTGACCAAAAAAAATGGTATATACCTTCACTTCTGTTTATGTAATTAATTTGGGACTTTATATATATATATATATATATATATATATATATATATATATATATATATTTTTTTTTTTTTCAAAACATTTTCGACCCTCATAGTTAACTTTTCCCCTTTCTTGTTTTGATTCTCATTCTACTATATTGAAAGAAAGACGAGAAAAGAGAAAGATAATAGTATAATAAACATGAACCATAGTTTTTTTTAATAAAAAATAGAGAAAATAAAGTAAATATTTGTAAATATTTTAAATTATAATTTTTTTAAAAATTCAAATATATTTCACTAAATGCTTGTTTGAAAAATCCGCAAACCATAATTTTAAAAACAATTTTACATAAATCAGGATAAAACTTTTATTGCATATTTCTTTGGTACACTTAAAATCACCTCTAAACACCTAAGCCAAACAAATGAAGGAGATGTGCCACATTAATCAATACAAAAGTAAATCTAAAAATGTTATATTAAAAATGTATCAATAGAAAACTAAATCTTATTTTTTAATAATAACCAAAAAACATGTATTTAAATTAATGGAAAGTGAAAGAAACTATAATCAAACAAAAATCTACCATATTTGTCCAAGGACGATCTATCAGTAATTTTTTTTTTTTTTAAAAAATGTGATTTCTACAAAAATTAAAAAAAAAATATAAGTGTCATTTTTATTTTTCTTATAAAGAAGCTATAAATTGTCCGTTGAACAACTCTTGCTGTATCCCAAATTAGTTGCCAACTACTGTTTTTATTGACACGTGATGAGAATGGAAAGTATCAATGGTTCATGAACTTGCCAATTTAAGGAAAAAGAGGACCGAGTCGCCAGTAGGATCTCTCATATGTGCATCTATATTTCTAAATTGGTGTGCGTTTATAAATCAGTAATAACTTTTTCAGAAAATCATATTCTATTAATTCAGATTTGAACATCCATAAACAGTAATTAACTTTGTTGTTACCTTTGTTATTTTAGCCTCAGTAAACAGAAATTTGGTCAAAGCCAAACATTTAGACACCACGAATTAGGTGACCTGGGTCACAAAATGCCTGATTGGCTGGGTTTGTTTGGTTGCCCTTTCGTAACTCCAAAAGTCCCCTAGACCACTTCCTTGGATTGCCATTAGTAACTCCAAAAGACCCTAAAATCCATTTTATAAACTAAACAATTAGTTTTTGATTGACTTATTTGGATTTTTTTTTTTAATAGCACGTTCATGTTAATGTAAGACGAGACCCAACTTTTTTTGTATAGTTAACTCATATATGGGAAACCATATTTGGAAAGCAAATTCTACTACCAATGTTTGTTTGGAAAAGTATTGGGGCTGAAAAAATATGATAGGAAAAGAAAAAATACAGTAGGAGTAAAATGAGGTGTTTAGGTTTTTTCCACCCTAAAAAAAAAGGGTTTTTAAGCCAAAACCACTTTTAAACAGAAGCTATTATATGGGTTTTTCAAAAAGACACGAGTCAAATGATTTTTCCTTCCGAAAAATAAAGTTCAACCTAAAGTGAAATTTTAGAGCTTTTAGGGATTGCAAAGGGTAACGGGTTAAGTAGCATTTAACACTCTAAAATATATTTCCAAATGGGATGGGATAGTATTCTAAACTCATTTTTGTTGCATCCATTACCTTAACGTATTTTTCTAATAGTACTTAATATCCTAACTTTAGAGTGCTTTTTAATTAAGAGCAAAACTAAACCAAAAAAGATTTTAAGAGTAAAATTATAGTATTAAAACATACTTTAGGATATTGAGTGTTATTTGAAGAGAGAATATCGCATAGAGGGGGTGAATAGGTGATTTTGAAATTTTTCGTTTAATTGAATGAGCTCAGGGTTTAAAAATGGGAAATTGAAAGATAAGAGAACATGGAGGAAATTATACTGGTTCGGTCAAATCAAGCGACCTATGTCCAGTCCCTAAACCACATTGGGTATTTCACTAATCCTCAACAAGAATACAATTACACAATCAGTTTCTCGAGACGATCCAATCACTCAGGACTCGCTCCCCCTTACTGATTGTAATCGTACACCATTGCTTGTAATCGTACACCATTGCTTGAGGTTCCACAACCTTAAGCTTCACAGATAAACAAAATGATGTAATTTATTTTCACTCCTCAATGAGTAGATAAAAGCTAAGCATTGAAGTACAGAGAAACATTGAATAAAAGCTAATGGAACAGTGAACTGAATTAACTTTGAATTGAATGCTTCGTATTCCGGTGGTTGGTATATTGAATGCTCTGGCTTTTTATATGATCGCCTTGTCATGCTTCCTCGTCTTGCATTTAATATATCCGTTGTCTCTATTTGAATTTCCATTAGACCCATTCGTTCTTTGTAGAAGCAAATCGACCGTTGCCATGCAGTCGTGCCTTGTATTAAATGCGTTTACCGTTGTTTGTACTTGTATCAGAAAAATATCCAGAATAAGTATCACTTAAAAGAATATTTGCTTTTGGCTCAGGTCTTAATTCCGAATGTTGTTGTGTTTCTCTGTCATCATTAAATCATCATTAAATGCTCATTCCATAATGCTCTTTCTTGAAACTTTATTTAGGTATAACCAATCAATCTGTAAATCACTTAGACAAAGATTAGGCATAATACAAATGTGTTTAAGAAAAAGGATTAAATAACTCATTGAATTAGTTACGCGAAGATTATGCTGACACAAACAATAGCATTCTCGAGAATTATGTTGATATTCTTGAGAATTTGCATGGTAGCAAATGTTTCATGTGCACAACCTTACTTTATAGCATTCTCGAGAATCAAAGGATTCATTCTCAAGAATTAGCAAGAATCCTCATGAGTAAGAGACCCGACCATTACATTCTGCATGACATTCTTGAGAATTAGATATTTCATTCTCGAGAATTGGTGTGAGTTTCATGACTGGAAGAAGTGCATGCTTTGCTTCTTAGTATGCCATTCTCGAGAATTGTCGAGCTTGCATGGTGTTCACATAGTTTGCAACTCTTGAGAATTGACTTCCAATTCTAGAGAATTAACTTGTGTTATGCTTGATTCATTTTAGCTTCAAGTGAAATCATTCTCAAGAATCAAACTCTATTCTCGAGAATCAATGAGAAAGAATTGAGATTGGCTAAGCAAGGGAATGTTTCTTTCTTCTTGGATTCTCGAGAATCTCCCCATGATTCTCGAGAATTGCTTTCCTCTTATATATATGGCCAAGTTGTTATTTATTCTCGAGAGTTGCTTTCTTCATTCTTGAGAATTAGAGTTGCTTTAGCCTCTTTATTAATTCAATAATCTTTGTATTTGTTATCATCAAAACAATATTTAGAGTCAACATTATTGATTTTTTTTTTTGAGGTCTAGATGCATACGAAATTATTTTAAGATAGCAAGTGTTAATGGAAACATTTCAAAATATTGGATGCAAAACTTCATCCAAAATCGAATGGGTATTCAAATTAACAATATTTTGTTTTATAAAATTGTGTCATGACATAAATTATATTACGTTAATTCATTTTTTTTTTAATTTTCCTCTAACTCCAACTTGTAAAATATAATTGAAATAAGAATTATTTTTGGGGCTAAGATATAAAATACACATATGGTTTTCCCAAAAGTATACTTAACACCAGGTGCTTTTTTAGGATGTAAAAGTGACTATATAGTTATACAAGTAAAGCAAAAATACCTATTGACTATTAGTTGACTGTTAGTTTAACTTTTTTGTATTTTAAGGCTGACATTGATGATGATCTAGTTAATTTTCATCCCAGCCAGTAGTAAAGAACTTGAAAAAATTGTAGAAAATGACATAGATATTTTAGAAATTACAATTTAGTCATTTTCTCTCCAATTTCCGTTCTCTCTCCTAATCCCAATCTTACTCATCGGGTGACTCATCTTCGTCTTCTCATTGTCGTTGCTGCCTTTTTGAAATTTTCAAGACTATTTGGGCCCTTTTTTGTAATTTTCTCTAGTTTTTTATTGTCAGTTAGGATGAAATTTAGTTGAGTCATTATCAATGTCAGCCTTAAAAATATAAAAAAGGCAAACTAACAGTCAATAGGCATTTTTGCTCCACTTTTATAATCATATTGTTACTTTGACAAAAAAAAAAAACACTTAGTGCTAGATATATTTATGAGAAAACTACATATGTATTTTTATACCTTAACTCTTATTTTTGGAAATGTTGATTTAGATGATCCTTTGCAGTTTGCAAAAGAAGGCAAGAAAAAACAGGAACAAAAAAAAGTCGCTTGTGTTGTGTATTTTTATTCGAAAATTATGTTTATTTTGAAACACATTTTTTACCAAAAAAAAAAGAAACACATTTTCACATGAGTATATTCATGGCAGACGGCAGAATTTCTCTCTTAAATCATTATATTAGACTTAAAAGAAAATTTGAGTTTTAATTTCTCGAACTAGAAAGATAAAAGTACAAATAAAATAAGAGAGTAGTAAACTTGAATTTAAGCTTACTTCAGCGTATCTAGACGCCAAAATAATAATAAAACAAAAAACAAAAAAAATGTTAAAAAATAGGAAACTTACGAGCAAGCTTCTCGGAAGTGGCTTAATTCAAGAATGGGGGATTAAGTTATGTTTGGTTGCAAGTAGTATTTGGTAAGAATACTCATATTATAATTTTATTTTATAGGTGTACCTGAGCCCTATCTTACTACAGCTATAGGAATAAGCGCACAGCGGATGTCAGTGGTGACTGAGAACCGCTTTTCAGTTTCAACGGTGTCGGTGGTGACCGAGAACCGTCTTTTATTACGCATTGTTTTGCTTTTGGCAGTATTTTCCATTGATTTTAAATTGTGTAATCCCAATTATTTCAATCAATAAAAAAGGTGGTTCAATTCATGGGCCAACCAAGTTATTACTTGTGAAATCAATGCAAAGATAGGCCGTGACAAAGGCAAGATAATTAAACAAAGACTTGGGTTTCGCGATCCCGGTCATGATAAGATTTGTCAACAAGTCTTGTAAATGTTACGATGCATCGGAATTGTCCCCTGGGGTGGTGTGAGATTGCCATAAAAGATCCTGATCAGGTCGAAATGTTTAGGCTCCTATGCAAAAAGGATATTAGGGCCCGAACATGTGGCAGTTGGCTACCATCTCGGTAAGGTACTTTACAAGATAAAGTGCTTCGATGATTTTTAAAAATCGTCTGTTGTTTAGAATGCCCGACCATTAATAAACGTGGCTTGTTTGTTAAAACGTCGGTTGAATATCCAGCAGATTTTGCGCAATATATCTTGACTTTGGCCAAGTCATAAAATAAAGAACCGAGCTTCGTGCACGGATTACATTCCCCTTTTATTCATCAACTGGTGAATTAAAAACACGAGTTTGGTTTAAAGGATGAAAATAAAAACATGTAAGATGGACGAGCTGAGGATGCTAGAAAAATCCGGGAACACCGGCTTGTCATAGTATTAATTTTGAGGGCAAAGGCCCCGGATTACAGAAAAACAAAAATGAAAGTGAAAATACTACATAACAAGGAAAAAAATAAAAAGGTCCTAGAAGGACGGCATCAAAATTGGGCTTGGCCGGGAACAGGAGAGCCAGGGGCGTAAGTCGTCGGAGCATCTTCCTCAGCTAATTGGCCACGGTCATTCTCCGCGAGATGCTCGGACTCTTCGACCGGAGAAAGCGGTGCTGGTACAAATCGCCCGTCCTCTACCGAAGCTCTGAAATCCACAGTGTCCAAATTCATCGTAATGTCAGGATTTAGAGCTCGGACTTGGGCCAGGCATAGGTTGAAAGCTTCAGCAACCGTCTCCACGACCAAGACTTCCAGCTTATCCACCTCGGCAGCAGACTCCACTAGCTCGGCCTTGGAAGCGTCGAGGTCGGAATGGGCAAGATGGAGGTCCTTCACCACCCCCACATACTGACCCTGCAGGGCGTGCAGTGAGGCATTGAGGGTGTTTTCCCGGGCATGACTGGCGTCAAGCTCGGTGGAGAAATGATCCCTTTCAGCAAGGGCGTTTGATAGCTCCTCCACCGCCTTTATCTGCGCCTCTTCCGCTTTCAGGCGCGCCTCCTCAGCCTCCCTCTGCCTAATCTCGGCCTCTTTCTTTTCAACCCGAGCTTTGGCAATCTCGGCTGCAGCCTTGGCGTACTTATGCTTAACGGCAGCATAAGCGTCCAACACACCGGCCGTCTCCATTAGGTGGTCCTGCAGGACCTGCAGGTGATCGAGGTCGGAGTCGACAAAGGCCTTACCACTAAAATACTTGCTAGGGGGATTCACCGTGTATTTGAGCTCCTCCGAAACCCCATCAGTCCATACCTCACCCCGCGAGTGAAGGCGAGACTTGCCAGGAAGTGGGGGAGGAGGGACGCTTGTGGCAGCACCGGCGTCTGGGACAAAGGCCAAACTCTCTTCTGCGACCGAGATCGATGACGCTGCCACCGACTTCGATTGCTTGCGCGGAATGAGGTCCGTAGAGGCCGGAGAGGGCGCAGCCCTCTTCTCAGTAGTAGTCCTGGCAGGCGAAGGAGCAACCACAGCCTTCTTCTGGGAAGAGGACTCCCCTTTCTTTTTGGCCTTAGCCCGGAGCTTCTCGGCCAGTTCTTGGAAAGAAGCCTTCCCCATGTCGGGCACTACAAAAAACATAACAAACATCAGAAAGGACAAGAGGCATACATAAAAAAAATAATAATAAAATCCAAAGAACAACCAACAGAAATCATACTAGGTGGGTACAATTCCTCCACCGACTGTCAGATAAAAATCCAGGAATCAATCACATCCTTCTCGGCCACATGGTCAACCAGAGCTATCACAGTTTCAACCTCGGCTGGCTCTAGGCTATCATCGGAGGATGCAAATATGTTCTGGTCTTGGTCATAGTGAGTTTTCGACCAATACAGAGGAAACAGCAGCTCCACCGAGCTGGAATCGACACCCTGAAGAAACCACGGTTTATGACCGGGTTCAGCGTTAATTTTGAAAAAAGAAACCTTGAAGCCTTTCCAGGTGTCGGTTGCTACATGGAAAAGCTTCTTGTCCGGTTTCCCCCGGAAAGAAACCCAACCCCTCTTTTCTTCAGGCTCCCCGGGTTGACGAGCCCGTTGGATATTAAAAAAATAAAAGAATGTTCCGGTGGTGGGAGTACGATTTAAAAATCGGCAAAGCCGCTCGAATGCAATAATAAAACCCCAGGAGTTAGGATGAAGCTGAGTAGGGGCCAACTGAAGATTGTTTAAGAGATCTACTTGAAACCTAGAAAATAGAAAACGAAGGCCGAGTTTTTTGACGAAGTCTAGGTAGAAGAAGAAAAAAGAACGCTCATTCCCTTCCCGGGCAACGCACATCGGTTCAGAAGGGCCGGGAAGAGATAAAGAACAATGATCCCGGTCCCCTAATGGGAGCTCGGCGATCTGATTGGTTGTGGCTTTCGATAGCCTGGATAGCACCCCGGTCGCAACCCAGTCATACTTTTCAGCAAGATGACGTGGAATACTGGCGGCCGCTGACTCCACGGATCCGGAATCCTCGACAGGACGAGGAGAAGTTGACATACTACCTAGAAAAGGCAAAACAAAAATAAATTAGAAACGAAGAAGATGATACTTGAAGGTAGTAAAGCGGGATGGGTAGAAACGGCTCCAACAACCCGCGGTTGGATATGCCGGCATCGCGAAGCTATTTCCTCAGCTTCCCATAACCGGCCAACCATAGTGGCCTCAGATATCAGCCAGGAACACTCCTCGCATGGGCCGATAGGCCGGGTAAGGGAGATGAGGGGCTCCGCGCGTGAAGGAAAAGAAGAAGCGGGTAGAGGAGGACTTTCCCCCCTACTCTTTCCTAAGGGCGGCTCTGAAGAAAAAACCCTAGTGGCAGCAATCCCCCGGCCTAGACTTTCGGGCTCTACAGACTCAGACCGACCTCGAGCCCTTCCCCTAACCCGACCAGACCGTCCTGGTTGACTACCACCTTCTCCGCCATAACCACGGAGAACGTTTTCCCTCTTTTGTTCTTCGGTAAGAGGTTTCCCGTACAGCCACCAAGCTGTCCGAGGAGGCATACGCTGAATAAGCTCGGCCTCTTCCGGGGAAAAAGCATTTGGATTAAAAGGCGGAGGAGAACCTTGTTGGCTCATCCCGAGAAGATAGAATTTAAACAGGAAACCGTAAACTAAAGACGGAGAAAAAGGATTGAATAGACCAGAAGTTCAGAGAAGTTCAAGAACAAAGCAGAAGCCAGAACCCAAAGGGGAAGAAACTGGAAAGAATTCACAATAACCTACCCAGAAAAAAGAAAGACCAAGAGACAGAGAAAGAAAGAAGAAAACACAGCCAAATAACCAGAGAAGGAAACAAGAAAAGTACCTGGTTTGAGATAAGTTAAGGGAAGAGGAAATGCGCGAGCCACGAAGACCAGAAATGAGAATCTGAGGAAGATGAACGGGTGACTGGTTGCAAGTTTCTCTCAAGAAAGAAAACTCAAGGTTTGGCGGTTTTCAAAATGCAAGAAGTGGAAAGTTGTAGGCTTTTATAAGCAAAACAAGCAGGCGGATGAGAGTCAAGAAACTCAACCGCCAAAGGCCCAAAGGGCCCATACACGAATGGTGACGTGGATGTTAAAAGGCGTGCACATTTAATGTTGATGTTAAACAAACACGAAAACCAAGATAGTGGGGCAGTTGCTCCACTCAGAGGCCGGCTAGTAAACATCAAATCAGCAGGAGGCAATGATGACACTCGTGGCCTCGGGATAAGACGAGCGTTGGATCAACAGATGAGGCGGACAATGATCCCGGATTAAAATGCTCACGTGGCCGACCACATGAATACACCCCGGTCGTCCCACCTAACTCCCCATGCAATCTCAAACTTGGGGGCAACAAGTCCCGATCCATGAAAAACTGGACAAAGTACCTGTAAACGGGGAGTAAGACCAGATAGAAATACCAATACTACCCGCCACGAATAAAGAAGGAAAGTTCGAGAAGGCATGGAAGGAGTTCGGCCTTCAATCAAAATTATAGAACATTAATGTTCTCTCGGGATAGCAAGCGAATGCAACCCGCGTTAACCGGGATGGGGGGCACCCGTGTCCCACTCAAATAAACCAGAATGCAAATTGATGACAGATGGGGTAACCCGGGGACCAAAAATGTCCGACCTCAGAAAAAGAACTAGAAGTCAAAAACCTCAGGATAGCGAAATGAACTAGAACACAGGACGTAACTTGACAAGTACATCCCGGCTGCTCGGAGCCCTGAACAACCGGGCTGGGGGGGCAACTGTTACGGATATCTCACAAATGGGCCCAGCCCAATAACCAGAGAGCCTAGTCAAAATGGCTTCAGTTATGCTCATAACCGCTTCCTTGAAAATAGGAGTGGTTTTATCAAGAATATCTATCGTTATGGTAACCGCCTATGAAAGAAGGAGATTATTCAAAAACGCATATCTTGATATCCCTAAAATAAAGGATAAATCCAACAGATTAAGATAGGGCCCAGGTACGCCTATAAATAGGGTAAACCCTTTACAAGGTATACACTTCTGAAACCCTAGCTTTTCTATTCACACAGCGCACACACACCACCCCCTCTGGCTATCATTAGCCTGCCGTATACTCTCGAACTACGTGGACTTTGATCCACACTGTGGTACGTAGGACCCCGGGATTTCACCCCGGGTCAAGTCCAACCCAACTTGTGATCCACCCCGGATCAATGGTAAAAATTCTCAAAGATTATTCAACAAATTAAAGGATAAAATAAAAGGTAAATTTAGCAAAAATGAAGATTGTAAATAAGGACAATTTTATTCTAAAATTTTTCAATCATAGCATTGCTTCACCAATACTAGGGGAATGTGGGGGTTCGCAGCAATACCACTTTTGTGGTATTCTTAATCCCAAGTTATCCTCGGTTCCTCATATCAAACAATACAATTTGATCAAATTTTTGACTCGATCTGAATCCTACCTCTAGTATTGCTTTATACCAAACATGGCCTAGATTTATATAAACTTTCAAATTAGGTTATATACATTTGGATAAAAATAAAAATAAATTACATTTTATTTAACAGTTTAAATAAATTACTAATTTTAAAAATAACGATATTGAATGACGTCTCAATAGGTGATGAGGTTTGCATAGCGACATCTCAATTCTCATACAAAATCTAAAAAAAGTATCTATGCTTATCTATAATGTATCCAATTAACACTTATTTAACTATACAAAAACGCATAAATTCTACTCCCTAATCATATGTAAAAGTCTGAAATTTGAATTTTCCTTAATATTTTTTTATAAGAATTTATTTAGGGTTATTTGAGCATTTAATGTATTTTTGATATTTTTACCTTCAATTAACTCTATTCCTTCTCATAATCTTTTTCCTATACTATGTTTTCTTTCATACTTTCTCTTATTTACTCTTCTATTTCTTTCTTATTTGCCTTTTATAAACTAAGGCATACTAAATAAAGGTTCATTTCTTAACATATTTATTATTTTTAACTAATTTTAACTGTTATTTCAAATAACATAATTCGGTAATGAAGCTCTTAAAAAAAAAATTGAAAACCGTATTGCTTATTCTTATAAAATTAAATTAAAATGTCATTAAACTTCGCGTGTTGACACGTTCAACCATATACAATCGTACCATTTATGCATTTTCATTTGACTGGGGTTGTTGGGTATGAAAACGGGAATATGGAATTTGAAAATCTGTAGTATACTCCATCTATTAAACTCACTTAGAAATGTACTCCTATTGATAAAGTACTTTTAGTATATTTTACATCGATTAAAAAAACCTTAAATTACATTAATCTTATCTTAAAATTTAAAAAATTTTTAATTTTACTCTTATTTAATATCTATTATGTCACATTAGAATAAAATCAATATAATAATAAATAAAGGGTAAGAATGTCCATTGAAATGAAAATTTTACTCTCTACCCTATAAACATGATTAAAATTTTTCTTCTTTATTTGCCTTATAATTAAATAAGATTAGAGAAATAATTTAATTTGATTAAATATAGGAATCGATATAGATTAATTGTTTTTTTTTTTACTTGAATATATAGATTATATGGGGATCTTACTTTGAATATCCAGAAGTACATTTATTGAGAGAGGTGAAGACCCTTAACGTTCTATGTCACGAAAGGAAAATCCTTCATATTATAAAAAAATGGGGATCTTAATTATTTAAAATTTGGATTTGGGCTCAACAAAAATGAACCATACTCATCACTTAATACCACATCAGGGTTCAAATTGTATATTTTAACATTTGGAAATTCATTTTTTTTTTTAAAAAGAAAATTTTAAAATTAAAATATTTTTTCTATTGTTTGACAATAATAATAAAAAATTTGTTTTGAAATGTAAAACCCACAGGGTTCTATGACTGTATCAATACCATGACTGAGGTCAACTACGACCGAATGTTTCTTTTAAACATTAAAGAAAATAGAAGACAGCTATGCAAGATCAACATGACACATTGCGCAGCTTGTATTGTCAATTATCAAATATAAAACAGAAAAATAGTTTTAAGCTTTTTAATGTCATAACACCACCAAAAAAAAAAATGCGACAGATAAAAATTCTTAATTGGGCGTAAATAAAAAATATATAAATAAGTAAACTGGTTTCATAATATTAAATAATGAGTATTATTTTATTAAAAATAAATTATAAAAAGTTTCAAGATTACTACTTTTGTTTTGTTTTTTAAGGACCTAAATGCTAGCTCCTATGACACATGTAATCAGGCATATTATTAATTTGTTTATAAAGTTTTAATTGAGGAAGGTACGTGCCTCTCGTTCGTCGTGGGGTTCCACGAAAGCCTCCTGCAACATGAGATATCCTTATGAACTGGGTGTTTGACTTATCAATTTTCCCAAATAATAATGATAATTAAACATAGTTGTCAACAATAGTCTGAATACAAATTAAAAAAAATGCTGGAAAAAAAATTTAAAAATAGCAATAATGCAAGAAAGATTGTGATTTGTGAAAGAACAGCTCATCCCCTTTAATAATTAAACCTTACAGAAAAGCATCATTTTGTCCATAATGCGCTGTTTTTTTTTGGGCCAAAATATTTTTAAATTTTCTAAGAAGTACTTTTTAAATAATTTTTATAAGGTATTTGATAATTTTAAGAGGTATTAAATATTTTTATTTTATATATAATGTCCATATTTAATAGAGAGAAAAGATTTATTTTTAAAAAGTGAAATTTAATACTCTAGTCTTTTTTATAAAGCAGAGAGAAAATTTATTTAAAAAATTATGTATGACCACATCATTAAATTTTCATATGAATGTAAACTTTTATAATATTTACTATTGTGCAAACCTTATTTTTATGGGTGTAATGTATATTAAGTGAAGGTAAAGTTAAAATGTTTTTAAATTATAAAGTAGAGTTTAAGGGGTTTAAGGAGGGGTTTTTTTTTAAAAAAATATAATTCCAATGAAGTATGTTGGAACTTAAAAATGACTTATAAATAGAAGATGTTAGAGTTTAATGTAATTAATAATAAAAATAATAGTAAGGACTTAATGTTTTTTGACACATTTAAATTATTTAGAAATGACTTGTATTTTGAGACATGAGATGGTATACTATAAAATGGAATTGAAATGGACTAACGGCAAAAATACACACTCTCTTTCCCTATTCAAAATATAAGAATTTTTCAAGAAAAAAAATTTAGTCCAAAATATAAGAGGTTAAGAGGATAATTAATAATTGTTTTTCATTTTTATCCCTTGCAAAAGAGAGATGCCATAGATCATAAATACATATTTGAATATAACATTATTTATTAAAGATAACATATGTAAATTTTATCAATTTAAGATACATTAAATGATTTAACTAACATTTTTTAATTAGTATAAATTTGTTAACTAACGTTTTATATGTTGACATGTTGGACATGTGGGAGTATATATTTGTTAGGTATATCCGTATATGTATTTTTTTTATTGGGAATTTGAACCTTACTTTCAATGACAATCTTAAAAGAGACAAGGGAAGGTCATGGCCAAAAAAATATATATATTTAGAAATTTTTTATTTTTTAAATTTAATATAATGTAAAATTTAATTTTTCCCACCCTAAATTTTTTGTTAATCTAAAAATTAATATATTTAACACTCCAAATATTTATCTTAAAATTTTACTTTGTTATATGACGAGAGCCTATCCTCGTTGATGAATTGGGGAATATTTCTTCATTAAGATTGAATATGTTTTCAAATATTATGCAAGCCCATTATGTTAAAGGTCCAAATGAGCTTGAGTTTAGGCCTCATGGGCAAAGGCCACTCTCGCTAATTGGCACCATTTTAATTTGTTGGGTTTGTCAAGAAGCATGCAATATATATATCAAAAGTAGAAGAAGAAGAATAAAAAAAAAAAGCATGCAATAATCTATTTGTCATGCATGGGGGCAACGATTCATGTAATAATGTATATTCCGTTTTTCAAACATTAATACTTGCTTCGTTGCTAAATATAATAAAGAGTTAACTTATTTTTAAAGAAATTAATGAAACTGAATAAATTATTTAATCATATTATATATTGTGTATCTTTAGATAATTTATCATTTTATTATTTGAACTAGGTTAAAGTATACTTTTAATCCTTTAAATTTATGTGAGGTATACTTTTGATCCTTTAACTTTATAAAGTATACTTTTAGTCCTATAATTCTAACACCGTTAATGTTACTAATGGAAAATGCTGATGCCGCAAACTCAATTGATGATTATATAAGCTTAAGTGTTGACTATGTAATTTAAATCTATTAATTTTAAATTTAAAATATGCATAAATTGAAAAATGTCTAAATTCTTTATGAAACTGTCATTATCAAAACCCTGATTATATTAAAAAAATTTAGTTTAATGATCTAAATATGAAAATTTTAGTTTAATAATCTAAATATCAAAATCTCGATTTCATTTACAATGATTTGTCAGTTTATTTTAGTTTAATAATATAAATATAGGGTTTAATGTTTCTGCCTCTGAGATAAAAACATTTTTTCTGCTATACTTACATATAAGTGAGTGTGGCCCATTATTAAAAGAAGAGAGAGAAAAAATAAATAGGCCCCACTTACTTATATGTGAGTGTGACAGAAAAATTGTTTATGCCTCAGAAGCAGAAACATTAAACCCATAAATATATTATTTTAAAAAAATTGAAATTTAAATATATTTTGTCAGCTGCATAGTCATCAATTGAGTTTGCAGTGCTAACATTTTCCGTTAGCAATATTAACGGTATTAGAAATATATGACCAAAAGTATGCTTTATGAAGTTAATGGACCAAAAATATATCTCATGCGAGACTTAAAGGACTAAAAATATAATTTAACTTTTAAACTAAATGTTTGGAGGAAAAAATTAAAATTAAAAATATTTTAAAGTAATTTAATTAACTTCTTTAATCTTTCTAAAAAAGTCAATTTAGTTTCATATTTAAGAATGAGGGAGTATTAATTTAGATTGTTGAAATTTTATTATTTCACTACTAGATTCAATCATAAAAAATTTTCCCTAGTTGTTTACATTAATGACAGTTAAGAAAATAAAGTAGATGACATATGAATTTTAGAGCAGATTTGTATTTTAATAAAAATGACATGGGTCACATGTGGTCTTCACATATTTGATCAACTAAGGATCAAAATTAACTTAGATAACCGTCAGGGTAAAATTGCTCCCTTTTTAACATTTTCGGGACAAAATTGCCTCTTAACCCTATATATGTGTGTATAAACTAACAAGATAATGTAAACAAATTAGAGAAACAAGCCTCATATGCTTGTGCAGTGTCTATATAAGAAAAAGTAAAGAAGAAAGAGGATATAATGTACGAAGATGTAATAATTTGTGTAAATTGAAAAAATCAAATAAGTTATTTTGTTATGAAAAATGTTCGTTTTTTCTTTCCAAAATTAGGATTTTATATTTTGGATGAAATCTAACCCAATTAACTTTTATATTAGAGACTAGAAGTAATATTATGTATTAAATATATAGTAGGAAAAATTGGTGAAAAGTATTTATTTAAAAATGTATTGATCATAAAAATTTGGATTCGAGTATCGGTATTTTTTGTATATAGAAATATATTTGAGTATTAGTATTAGTGTTTTTCACCGTTTTTTCCTAAATATTCACAATACGCGCCCCCATCAATTGTCAATATTGTTGTTACAGCTACAAATGGAGACGTCATTGCATAGATGTTATTGGAATAATTGGCCTCTTAGGTAATCATTACCTAAGTACACTCTCTCTTCCATTTCAATGACAGATAAGTTCATAAATGGCATAAAACTACCGTTTGGTTCACCGAACTCAGGCGAGGGAAAGGGAACTTGGGAAAGTTCCCACAAAAAATGACCGTTTGGCGCATGTGAGTTCCAGGGAGTTGGATTCCCGCCTGTGCCTCAGCTCCCACGAACGTGGGAATGTGATTTTCTCCTCAAAATGGCGGGATCTGAAAAATGTTCCTGGGAGGTCGAAATTTTCGGTCAAAAAAGCCCCTAAAAACTTCAAACAGAGCAGCTGATTCTCTTTGACCCCACTTCTCGTTCAGTGACAACCACGAGCTGTGAGAGAGAGAAGTAGCAGCAGCAACTCGATCTGAAGCTTGCTTTGTCGTTGGGTGAAGGACAGTTGCAGAAGACTATTCGAAACCAGTTAAGATGAAATGGGTGTTTAATTTGTGTGAAGATTTTTGTCTGATAGCGTCCTGCTTGTGAACCAGAGTGAATGTGAAAGTGTTTTATTTCTGTGGTTTTGTGCTGAGTAGTATATAACGTAAAACAGAAGCTGAAACTGATCAACCCATATGCGCCGTTCGAATTGGACAACTGGGTTTGTGTTTTCCAAACAATGTGTGTGACTGGTAATTATATATGAAAGTAGTTGAATGTAGCTGATGGTATGGGTTTTTTTTGTGTGCTCATTAGCTGATGGTATGTTAAATGAAGATGATAGTTTCATAGTTTCACTGGCTATTGTGATTAATTATCAAAGTAAAACAGTTTGTAGTATTGGTCAAATTTAATGAATTGGAGGGGAGAAAATGTTTTTTTTTGGTTGTGTGATTGTTACCATGACATCAATGATTCTTGTACATTGGCATCACTGACTGAGGTGTAAAATCTAGCACCTATATGTGTAATTTTGTTGCTTCCTTTTGATCAACATGTTGCTGTGTTAATTTGAACAATGAATCCGATCACATGGTTTTGTGTTATATATGCAAGTCATTGTTGGGTTGTGGTGTGTGGAATTAAGATATGTAAGAGGAGTGGTGGATGACATTGAAAAGCAAATCGGTGTTGGAAAAAAATGTGTAGGCATGGACACAGAAGCATAGCAACTGGTTGGAATGTTGGCGGGGTGCTTAGCAATTCTCCTAGCAGTGAGGCGATTGGTTGTAACTATGATAGTTGTAGTTGCAGCAAGTAGACCGAGGCACTTACCGGATAGGTCTTATAGGTTAGATTTTCATGCTAAGAGAGCTAACTTGAGGGCTATGGTATACAGTAGTGATACTACTTGCTTCAACCAAATTATAGTGTTTTTGTAATGATTCAAGATTAGGTTGCGACTTTTTGTAATTCATTTGTCGTGTGTTGTTGTTTACTGTACTGGTGTAGTTGGTATCATGCAGGTTCAAACTTAGTTATTCAGTTCGAACTTAACTATTTAGGTGGAACTTCCACATCTGTGTTGTTTTGCAATTTCACTTAGAAACTCTAGTTAACTTATTTGGCCGTTTGTTGCATGTATTAGTTCTGTTTTATGTGTCAATCAACATTATCATTCCCATCAAATGTTGCTTCTTCGATATGTAGACATTCCAGGTTCAAATGTTGCTTCATTGATATGTAGCATTTGAGAAGGCCAAAATAGATTAATTATAATTGCTTTGACACATCTTGATTCAAATGAAATTTATGGTCATATTGTACCCAATGAAGTTTGTCTTCATTCAAGATGTAACATTTGAGAAGATGAAACTACTATGTTGCATATTGCTGTCACCCATCTTGGTTTATGGCAGCAAATATGTCTTCCCATACATGGTGTTTTATGTTTGGGTTTACTGTTGTACATGGTATGCATCCTCTTCATGAGATATCAATGTTGTTGGGTTTCATGCTACTGTATGGTTAATGTTAGCAAACTGGATGCAACAAACTAGTCAAGTTCGAACTCCACTGTTTGGTTTGAACTTGACTAATTCGTTGGAACCTGAACTTCTGTCTTCTTTTGCAGTTAACTAGTATGGTGATCAATTTCACACCTATGTTTCCATTTCTTCTGTGTGGTACTAATGATATTGATGATGGTTAACATTACGTCTTGCCTTGTGTTAATTGTTGTGTACACTCTTTTGTTATCCTTCCTACTTAAATTGAATTTTAGTGCAGGCAATGTGTACTGGGACAAAGTACCTCATGTACTTTGCAATGCTTCTACCAAGTTCATGGGATAAGTACATAATACCAATCACTGATTTAATTGTTTTGTTCATTATTCCATTACTTAATTGTTGTGCACACTGTTTCCTTGTTTTTTACCATTCCTTTTACATTAGTCATGCTCCCTTTCCATGTTTTCGCTGACTTAGGTATTCATTGCTATTATTCCTTATACCCATCATAGCTACATGGCTCTTATTATGTGGTTGCTGCTTGTCATGTCAAAAATATGCATGGCCTTGCTGAAGTTACTACCATTTTTTTATTCTTTCATTTGCCTATTCATATTTCTGAAACCTCACAATTTGGTGTTCTTCATCATCAAACCAGATAAAATGACAACTTCTGTGATGCATCATAACGTTTTACGTTAAGAAATGAAATTGCCCTGTCATTTCTGCATTGGTTTTAATGCTGAATATATATCAGGGTTATACCCTCATGTTATCACCAATCCAGGTTGCATAACTGCAACTGACATTGCTGTCATTATAAATTGCCCTGTTTGTCTCTCTGCTCACATGGTTCCTGGGTGTGTTTGTGCAGCAATTTTTTTTAAACTTTGACTTCATTTTCATACAGCATTTGAGAAGGCCAAATTGCCTATTTGTACTTTCTTTCACTACATTCTTCATCACATTTGTTCTTTTGACCCAACCTTTTGAACAAACCAATCATCATCATCATTAGTGTTGTTCGACAAAAACCGTATGACCTCTCTGATTGCTTACGAACATGCTACTTTTGTTTCTGCAAGCTCAACCTATCATGGGTATGCCTCTGATTATAAGAAAACTTGTTTTGGGGTTTGTTTATCAATGCAGCATAACGACATAGTGTTAAATTGTTTTGTTCCCCATTCGTCATCGATTATTCATTCTCGCACCAAGTTATTTTCTTTTTGTTTCATCTCCAATTTCGTTCCATGCTTCTCGTCCTTCTCACATCTGCCACCGTTCTGCTCGTCTGCCTATCCTTTCCTGTCCTCATTTGGTTCCATTCTCAAACTGAGCCTGCGATTTGGTCTCTGTTTCTCCTTTTTTTTATTCACAGTTTTTTTGTTCTCCAGCATTTTTTACATAAGGTCATAATGGGAATTTTGTCTCAAGTTCCTACTTAATCTACCCCAAATTCTTCAAACCAAACATTTTATTTCCAGTCAACTTAAGTTCCATTCCCATGCCAACCAAACAGTTTTATTTTTTAAAGTTCCCTCTTATCTTCCCTTCCCTTCCCTTCCCTTCCCTTCCCTCTTTTAAAATTCCCTGAACCAAACGGGACCTAAGAGAACACATGACGTTTGCACCTTACAAATTCATGTCTAGTCTTCTAGAAACTTCTACATATCTTAGTAGGGGATGGTTTGAAAAAAAACGTTCACATCCTTCTCTCTCTCTCTCTCTCTTTTCCCCCCCTTCTTGCATGTGATGTTAAAAATACTATAAAAAAATTGGACCACCTAAGTTAAAATAACGTATTTGAAGCAATTTTAATCGTTACAAACGATAATAGTAGCAGTTAGGCAAACTGCTATAAAATACACTGTTGCAAATGATTTTGTAGCGGTTTTATGGAATTGCTACACATGTCAACATAGCTGCTACTATATTTGTAGTGTTTGATATGTCTGTAGATAACATATTATAAGAGTATCTTATAACGGTTAGTAAACCATTACAACTATAATTTTAATTTTAGGGATTATATATTTATAAAATTTGTTTTTTAACCTAGCAGTTGGATAACTGCTATAAATGTAGTGCCAATTTTTTCCCCAAGATTTGGGTGTGGTGAGAAATGGAATTTGAAAATTTGGTGAAAACATTTGTAGCAGTTGATAAGTAATTTCAAAAATTTTAAAATATGGTTCCAAACATTTGTAATGGTTGGATAACCCCTATTAATATTTAATGAAATTTCAAATTGTTGCACCAAAATTTAAATTTGAATTGTAATTTAATACTGAATGTTGCATAAATTAAAAAAAACAATTGTATGAAATTTTTTTCAATATACTATTCCAATATTATTTTGAATGGTTTATCATTTAAGTAACAATTTAAATGCTAATAATTATAATTTGAGGAGAATGATTAAATTAAGTTAGATAATATGAATTATGTATGCTTAATATTTAGAATATGTAGGTAACAATGATTTAGGTTCTTCACTTTATGAAGTTGAAGATGTAAAGATATATTTGCTTATGGAAGGAATGTTGGAAATGTAGTGGAAGGAACCTTCAAATTCTGTAGATGGAAAAGAAATTAAAATAAAAATTATATGAAGAAGCAAAATTAAATGAAATGATGAAATCAAATATTTGAGGAAAAAAATGTACCATAGCTCAACTCTTTATCAAGAAGGAATAGAAAAACGAGAGGAGAAGGGTGGGAAGAAATAGAAAAGGATAAAAAATAAGGGGTAGTGAAAGTATTTATAGGAATCAACTAAGACATTTATAATGGTTAAGGTAACGGGTTTTGTAGCAGTTCATGTTTGTAGCGGTTATTGGTTAGTTTGTATGATTATGAATTGCTACAAATATTAATTGATTTTTTTTTAAAAAAATATAATTTAATTGCTTTATAAGAAGAAAAGTTATACTTTTTAATCATTATTCGTCGCCATCCCTAAAAAAGTGTGTGGAGAAAATATTAGAATTTAGTGTATGATTTTGTACAAAAAATTATATTTAATTAAGTGATAATAAAGTGTAACTTATAAAAAAAAGCACCAATAATAGGTAAATTTCTATTGCCTTCCAGGAATAAATTTTCGAAATTGATGAGTTGGAATGGCTCACTCTCATAGTTGATGTTTTTTCCATCACCCATGTCATAAAGATCTCAAGGCTTTAAGTGAACTACCATATTCCAATACTTGTACCTCTCGTTCTCAACATAATAAGCTTGATGTTCCTTTGATGTAAGAATATATGACTCATCATCTTCTGATTGACTGGTGTGAAATTGTCGGGAGAAATTTATAGATGTGATGCCTAAATCGTTAATTGAGTCCCTATGAAGTTGTCATATTTACCCACAAACAGTTGAAGAGCATCATGGTGAAACTACTTTGGTAATTTAGTTTGATGACATCAAGAAGATTTTTATAATAAGGGACGCCTTTGAACTATATGTTGCTGTCACTATTATTCGCATAACTCATTGTTTCAAAGGTGCCATAAACACCCGAGATTTGAGTTAGCAATATCTGATCTTGTAATACCCTAAAATTTGACGTAGGGTAAATATCATAAATTTGTAGAATATACCTATTGAAAATAGGTGAATATGAGGTCTCAAACACCTTGTATTGAATTCATCTTGTTATTGGGACAATTTCTCCTAAGATTGAATAATGCGCGAAAAGGTCCCTAAAACATTAGATAATTTGCAAATAGGTCCCTAAAATATTTATGGGTTATAAAATACCCTGAGAAAATTATGATAAAATCCTAAGAGGCAACTAAATATTTATTAAAAATTGGAAAGTATGTTGTCTCTAATTTAGGTAATTTATCAAATTATTACCTTGGAAAAATTACAGGAGAAAAATCTAAAAGTATTGGGGGACCATATTGGACCCCATGATTTTTAATATTATGCATGGTACATAAATTTCCAATGTCAGTAAAATAGTTGTGAGATAATAATTATTACTAATTAAGAAAATTGTCAAAAATTAGTAAATGATTAATGGCTAATTGTTTAGACATAAATAAAGAGAGAGAGAAGGTGGAGATATTTGTGAGTTGTGAGTATGTGTGAGTTGTGAGTGTGTGTGTGCCTAAGTGTTGTGCATGTGTGTGTGTGTAGTAAAAAAAAGAAAAAAAATATAATAAAATAAAATAAGAGATAAGATCTTAGAATATAATAATATAATTAAAACATGTGTTAATTAGATAATAATATAATAATCAGAAGAAAAATGAACAGGATAAATGATCACGGATAGAAAGTAATCCCGTAGTGAGATTCTGGGAATGAGTTAGGAAAAACCAGAATATATTATTGGTCAGTGGATTTTTATCCAGAAATTAGTACCGACCGAAGTTATTTCTGAAACCGGTCGCGAATACCGAGGATTTTCGGCAGATAACGAAATATCCTTACTAGGTATATAAGGGTAGAAGAACCCAGTATTCTTAAAGAGGAAGAAAAGACCTTCAGCGTATTGTTCTCGGAATTTTAAGGTGATACGGAATTTCGCGATCAGGATACCGAATCAGGAATTTTACCTGATAAAGCAAGATGACATAAGGCTTGATGATGCAGCAGGGATGACATCATCCTTGAGAGGTGTAAGACCAAGATCTTGCCACCTCCAAGAAGTGCGATCTAACAGCCAGAAACTGATCAGACAAAGTTCAAAGGAATTACGAAAATGCCATTGGGCTTTTCTATAAATAGGCCATCATTCCTCTTCATTCTTCACCAATTCACTTACAATCCTAGAGAGAAGTTAGAGAGAGAAGCTCTGGAGGAGAAGTCCGGGGAAAATTCGTAGCAAAGCTCTGAGTAAGTCTTTCGGTCCCTAGTCTTTAGTTTTAGTGTCTCTTTCGGTAGTTGTAGTAGAACTGCTAGATTGATCTTTAATCTTCCAAGTATGTTTAGAAATCATGTTCTAGGGGTAATTAAGGTATTAATTTCGAAAACCATCATAGAGTTAGAGATATGTGGAAATTCTGGAAGATTAGGGTCAAGATAGCGAAGTACTGGCGAAATTCCGCCGATTAGGGGATCAGGGGCAAAATGGTAATTTGTACCTAAAATGCCTGTTATGATATCAAATATTGATAAATGTGATATTATCATTATAGGATATCAGTAATCTTGTTCCACTGTCATTTCGCTGTTTTCCGCCAAAAGTACGGTTTACCATCAACGTACTAAAACGCTCGTCAACGAAGGTACGTTCGTGTACTGTAACACTAACTCTGATATTTACAGTATGTGTATATGTGGTATGTGTGCATGTTGTGGTGTGTTGTTTGAATACTTGTTTGGTAAGAAATAACTGTACACCTGCATACATTGGGAGTGGTACTTTTCGCTGGGAGCGGTACATTTGCATTCACTGGGAGTGACATAGTTGGTGACATGTTTGGAAGTGAACCAATTGCTGTGATTTTATACCATATATGTAAATATGAGGTTAACCGTTACCTGGGATCCGTATGCATGGGACCTCAGCTCTTTACATAGCATCAGGGTCGGGAGAACCGGTGTCGGAGGAAAAGGGAAAGCAGCATGCTTAGAGACCCGGCGGAAGACTTCCTGCAGTTGTTCTGGCAGAAGCCATCCTTTTGTTGTTGTACAGTCCTTTTGAGATACTCGGTTTTCTTATCGCTATTGTACCCCGCCAGAATTATGGCATTTTGAAATACAAATAACAGATACTCTTCCGCTCAAATGGTCTACTCTGATGGTTTGAAATGATTTTAAATGAAAAGTTAATTTATTCCGCTTTTGAAAATTGGGATGTTACAGATCTTATGGAATTGTGCAAAACTTGTAACCATTGATAGTGTATGTTGTGAACCTTGTTGCGTGATCAAGCAGGTTGATTGTGAAAGCTTTGAAATTTGGTGATGTGAGTTGTGGTAATTTTTTATTCGGACCGCAAAACAACTAAGGAATTCTCTTTGGAGCTTTATATCAATTTTGGAAGATTTTTGTGTATGGATCCTGAGTTGACGCTTCACATGACTTTTGAATTCCTTGCAATGAATCATGAGAGGTGATCATGAAATGTAAGGAAATATATAGAATAACATATCTAAGTGTACAATTATTATCAAAGGAAGGGATCAACTTGATTGTAATTAATCAAGACATATCCTATTTTTGAAACTTCTTAGTTGTAGTTAGTTTGAAATTCTCACTTCCTTCAACTAGTTTACTAACACGAAGGACTAACAACTCTCTTGATAATGACTTAGGTTTACAACAATCATTTACATGAAGCAATTGGTTGAAAGATGTCTCAATGTCATTAAAGTGTCTTGAATAGAAATACAATACCCCCTTATATAATCTTCAACTATAAAACCTTCTTGTCATGCCTTATTCCTTATGTAACATTTTAATTTCCTAAGAAACCTATATATTTGGTAACAAAAAATGTTAATAAATGCTGAAATGTGCAACTAGTAAATTTATAATTTAATGTGGATGGAAATATGTAAAATAAGTACCTCTATATAGGATACATCCATCGATATTGAAGCATGTCAGCTAGCTTTGTTTCATGAACAAGGTAGATTGTCAGGTAAATCATCACAGTGACAAAGGATGGAGAAAATATTATCTCAAAATAACAAAGTATAAGAATGATTTTGTGTTGCAGTTGATCAAGCTCATCAATGATCAAAACTTGGAACACAATTTTTTAGAGAAAGAACATAGCTCTACTAAAATGATGGATACATCGAGTGGCGATGTATTTTTTGTTGCAAATGGAAGTAACTATTGCATAAGAACATGTGAGTCATGACTCTTCCACCTAGCAACCTTTTGAGCTTGCATGTCAATACATCGTGAAATGTTGCTTGAATACCCATCATGAATTGTTATTTTCTTTAAAGTTGCGAGAAAGATTTCTTTGTTCAGTTTTGTGAGGGAAAATTTTGTTGGTTGAAATTTGTTATGCTTATCTGGCCACGCATCATCATGAACCCCCATGGCCTGTAAATCTTTTCTTACTTGAAGATGATCTTTTGACTTGCTAAGTTTGTTTAGCAGTGTTTATAGCACATTATTACATACATTTTTTTTAATGCCCCTAACTTCAAAATTGTGGCCAGGCAAATTAGATTTCCAATATGAAAGAGTGAAGAAGATGCATATCTTCTACCATTGCTGAGGCTTAGAAGCAAAAATCTTGTTAGTCTTTCTCCCTACTTGTTTTGCTTCGTCATTTGTTTCAAACTCGAATTCAACATCCTGAAGCTACAATAAGATATTTACGCCAAATAAAGTTTGAGAATGTCTTTTTTTTTTCTTGTTTCCCATTGAAATGATTCTGTTGTAATCTAGATTTGTGCTTACTATCAAGAAACCTTTGATGACCTATGAAACACCACTTTCGACTATTTGGAAGTTACATTGAGACAAGTCAAAATTGCAAGTTGGACACATCTTCCCAATATGAACATTTCACCTAGATAATGTTCCTAACCCAGGAAAGTCACTTATTGTCCATATCAAGACTGCAAGCAAGTTGAACAGTGTCTTCTAGTACACATCATATGTCTTGATGCCAACATTCCAAAAGCCCAACAATTCTTGAATAAGTGGTTGGAGGTACACATCTATATCATTACCCGATTCCTTTTTCCCTAGAATGATCATAGACAAAATGAAAGAGTTCCATTTCATACACATCAAAGAGGGCAAGTTGTATGGAACTAAGACTATCAACCAAATACCTTAACTTATGTTAAGATTCCTAAATAGATTAAAACCTTCAGTCATAAAAGCAAGTAAGACATTTCTAGGGTCAACTGTGAAAGCTAGAAAGTATGAGTTGATCACTTTCCAAGCTTATGCATTTCATGGATGTCTTAACTTACCTTCTTGATGCTTGTCAACCTTATGCCAACTCATGTGCTCAGTTTTTTTAGATTATCTAAACAATATTTGTAGCTACGGCTTCAAAGGAAAGTACCTTAGAATATTTGCATGTTTCTTCTTCTTCTTTTTCTCCTTCCGAATTGTCGTATACCTTGATGTGTGACATCGCTTACAAGTCTCTTTGTTGGCATTATCTTCCTAATACAACATACAATTGTTAGGGCATGCATCAATTTTTTTGGTAATTCAAGTCCAATATGTTAATAATCTTCTTTGCCTCGTAGAATGTTATGGAAATCTCTATGTTGGAGAATGCACCTTGTAATAATTCTATAAACATTAACATTCCGTTATTAGTGATTCCACACAAGTACTTGATATGATACAATTTGATTAAAAAAGACAATTTTGAGTTCACAACTACCACTACAAAAGATGGATTTTACTTCCTTAAAAAATGTCCATTTTTCAAAAAAGGAAGTAAAAAATAAAGACGATGGTATTTTTGTAATTATGAGTGAGAATTTTGATATATTAGTCGTTTCTTTTAAAATTGGGACCCCAAAAGTGGTCTTTCAGTGTCCCAATTCAAAATGGGATACTTAAAGTCGCTTTAGGTGTCCCAAATTCAAAATTGGGATTCCTAAAGTCTCCCATTAATCAAAAATGTGATACACAGACAAATCTCATCTCTTCCTATTAAACTCTACCATCATCATCTTTTCTCTCTCTCACACACACAAATATGAATCTGGCCTTCCCTTGTTCTCTACCTTTCCTTATTCTCTCCAGCCCAATCTCTTTGTCGCCACCAGTAGCCGTTGCTCTCATGGCCTTCTTTGCTTTTGCCGTTGTTCCATTTGATTTTTTTTTTTGCTTGGTTCTTTGTAGCTTGTCTCTATAGTTCATTTGCATAGTGAAGGCCCATATTGTAACTTTTTGTTGATTTTTCTTGTAATTTCTACTTGGAAATTTGTCTTTCTTCTAATTTATTGCAGAGTATGGGTTCATGGGTTCAAGTTCCTACACCACCATAGTTGAACACAACGCTTCTAAAATACACTGCCATCAACATCAAAGAAGAGAAATGATGCATGGCGCAAGATATCATCTTGTCCATGACTCCATATGAATCAAACATTACAAAAAAAAAAACTGCGGATTACCTACGGAAAATATTCTGTGGGAAATTACCGACGGAATTTTGTGGGTAATTATTATTGACGGAAATTACCCATGAAATTCCATTTGGTAACTGAAATTGCCCAGGGAATATTGTGGGTAATGCCTTTTGCCACATTTTTTTTTCCTCTAACGAACGTTTTCTGTTAGAAATCTAATTATCGACGGAATTACCCACGAAATTTTCGTTAGTAATTAGATTTCCAATAGAAAACATTCGTCGGAGAAAAAAAAAAGTGAAAAAAGGCATTACCCATGGAATTTCGTGGGTAATTTCAGTTACTAACATAATTCCGCGGGTAATTTCTGTTGACAAATTTCTAAGGAATTTTTTTCGTGGGTAATCTGAAGTTTTTGTTGTTGTTGTGAAACAATCATATACATACATAAAAGATACAAAAGAGTTAAAGTTACCAGCACGCAAATGTACCTTCCTTCTGTGTAGTTAGCAATACGCCCGATTTTTGAATCCAACCTTGGACTTCTCGGGTATCTTATAACGTTATCGTCAGATATTTCCTTTTTCCAAAACTTATATAATATTAAAATTAATATCATTTTTCCTAGAATAATATAAAAAAGGAAATTTTCACCTATCTTGACCTTTTTACCCTTAGTGGATTAATTATTCAATAATTTTCCTTAAAAACGCATTGCTGGATTTTCTAGCCAGATTTCCCAACAACTTTGAAAAATCATAACTAATTCTATAAAAATAAATTTTGAGTGAAAAAAAATATACATGACCCTCGACATGTCTATTTTCAAGCAAAAATAAGTCTAGAAACTCAAAATGCATGAGTCATTCATTGTTTTATCTTTTCCCAACACTGTTCAGATTATAACTCCAAAAATAAGGCCTAAATTCAAATATTCTTGGTTCCTTGTTCAGAGCTTAAAAAATTACAAATTATATATCAATGGGAAGCCCTAGATGTCTACTTTATTCATGAAAATTTTCATGATTTTTAAAGTTCAGTTGATACTTAAAATATTAGTCACAACATTCGCTGTTAGCATCGAATTTAAAACCAACAGTTTTTCAAGCTTTTAACATAATGATATATTGATTCTAAAATTTATTCCCCAACATGTTTTTCAATCCATTTTGCATTTTAAAAGCAATGGAGACTTCCAAAATATGAAAGGAAATGTACCCTCCAATTTTCTAGATTAAACTACAATTTTACCAAAATCTAAAAGTTAGAGCTCAAGAACTTACCTCTTGAAGTTCTTATTCCTTCTTCCTCCTTGCTCCTACTTTGCCTCTCCTCTTTAAGTCATTCACTTTGATTTGAGTTTGGCGTGAAGAAATGAGGAGGAGCTCATGGCTATTTATAGGAAAATAAACCAAGCTCATGTGGTCCTTTCCACATGCAAACAATTTACTCTTCTTTCTTCTCATCCCTTAGATCAAACTTCACTTTTTGAAATCCAATCCTCCCCCTTCATTGCTAGATGAAATTGAGGGAATCTTTTAGGACCCTTGGATTGCTCTTCCAAGTGTCAATAATCCATGACTCAAATGTTCTCATTGGTTAAACTAATTTCATGAGGATTAAGCTTAATTATAAGATTAATAGGAACCATTGGATTGTAATACAAGTGTCAAAATCTCATGGTTGACTAGTTGCAATAGTTGACTTTTGGGGAAGCCTTGATTAAGCTTAATTATCCCCTTAATCATCAAGTGCTTTATATGCCTCTTAATTGCATTTGTCATTGGTTAATAGATTTGTTAGCTAATCATGGTAATTAGTGCTTTATTAGACAAGCTTAATTCTTCATCTTTGGCCCTTAATTCTTGAAAAGCAACATCCCTCTTTTTCATTTACTTAATTGTCTCTAATTAAATTGAAGAATTATGCAACTAACCTCAATTAGTGCAAGCTTGTTTCCTAAGGATAATTGTTAATAGATAACAATTAAACTAAGTGTTTCCCTATTCCCTTTCCTTGTCTCATGAGCATTTAAAATAACTATTATTTCATATCACATTTTATAGCTCCTAATGTGTAGTCTCATTAATTAACCATTGGTTAATTAATTCCAAAGTGAAATTTGGATACAAATATAATGAATAGATTATATTTCTTTGAAACACATATTCACTTTTATACTTTACTAATCATTTACCAAAAATACAAGGTTTATGAGAATTGGGAAAATTATGATATTTCATATATAACCACAACATTTGTAGTAGTTTTCCATAAAACTGCTGCAACTCCCGAAATCTTACCTCAGTTAATGTAACACTTTGTAGCAGTTTCTGACAACCACTGCAAACATTGAACCATTTGCATTGTGTAGCGATTTTTTCCTCAAAAATCACTACAAATTACAACACAGTTTGTAGTGGTTGGGAGGAGCTACTACAAATTAACGTCAAGCCTTTTGTCTTTTGTAAGGGTTTACCATTTTCAACTGCTACGAATTCACTACTACAAATGTGGTGCCACATTTTGTGGTAGTTAATATGACTCAACCGCTACTAAGTGACTATTACAATTGCATTAGTGCTAAGCTGGCACCTCATTTTGTAATACCCGGATAATTATATTGACAAATAATACCTATTGGAAATAGGTGAATTTGTGGTCTCAAAATTAGTATAATAATTACCTTATTTCCTAAGGTGATTTCTCATGAAATTAGGAGGGATAAAGAAAATTAAGTGTCAAAAAGGCTTAAAAATGCATTTTAGGGTCATAAAACATCCTAAAAAGAATTGTGATAAATTCTAAAGGGCGGTAAAATAATTATTAGAAAGAATATTGTCCTTAATTTAGACAATTTAATAAATTATTTCCTTTGAAAATAAAAAGAAGAAAAATTAAAAAGTATTCTGAAACCAAAATTGACTCCGTGATTTTTGATATATTACATGGGACATAAAATACCAATGTAAGTAAAATAGTTGTGAGATAATAATTATTACTAATTAAGAAAATTGTCAACAATTAGTAAGTGATTAGTTAAATAATTAATGGCTAATTGTTTAGACATGAATAAAGAAGAAAAACCGAAATTTGTGTGTGTGTGAGATGTGTGGTGTGTGAGTGTTATGAGATGTGGAGAGTTGTGAGTGTGTGTGTGTCTAAGTGTTGTGCATGTGTGTGTGTAGTAGCAAAATAATAATATCTACATATTTATGATTATTATAATAATATAAAGTGAGATATTTTGAGAAAAAGCAAATAGGATAGAGGAGAACTGATAGAAAATAAATCCTATCTCAAAATATATGAACTAAGTATCTAACATAAGGACTTATTATATACAAATGAATTTTTATCTCAAAGTAGGCTATCTCCGAAGTTATTTCCGTAACCAACAGCGGTTGTCCGAAAATGTTCGGCAGGCAACGGAATGTCCTTAATGAGATCAAAAATTTAGATAACCCAGGTATCTTAAAAGAGAAAGAAAAGATCTTCGGGGCTATGTTCCCGGAATTTTGAGATTTGTCAAGATTACGTGATTAGAACATCGAACAGGGACTTTATCGGTAGAAAGCTTCTTGAGCAAGTTGGTGACATCACCTTGGTGACATAGGATGAGGTCAACATAGTAAGGTGTATGGCCAAGATCTTGCCACCTTAAAGAAGTGCGATCCGACGGTCAGAAACTGATCAGACAAAGTTCAAAGGAATTACCAAAATGCCATTGCCTTTTTCTATAAATAGCCCTTCCATTCTCCTTCATTTTCTCACCAATTCACTTGCCTAGTTCGAAATCTAGAGAGATGTTAGAGAGAGGGAGGAGCTCGGAGGAAGGAGTAGCAAGGTTCTGGGTAAGTTCTTCGGTCCCTAGTCTTAAGATTCTAGCTTCGTTCGGTAGTTATGGTAGAAATGTTAGTTTGATCTTTTAGTCTTCCAATATGTTGTTGATATCATGTTTAAGTTTAAATATGGTATTTATTTCAAAAATATGATGGAGAAAGAGATACAGCAAAATTGTGGAAGATTGGAGTCAAAGTAGCGAAGCTCTGGCAAAATTCCACCGACTAATCAAACTAGGGGCAAAATGGTAATTTGTACCTAAAATGCCTGTTATGATATTAAATATTCATATCTGTGATATAATCCTTATAGGATATCTGAAAACACAAACCGCTGTTTCCGCCGTCGTACCGCTGTCAAACGTACCATATTTCGACGAAAGTACCCGATATCGTCAATGAAGGTACGGACGCGTACTGTAACTCTAACTCTTATGCTGCTTGTATGCTCTATATGTGATGTGATGATTCATATAGTCGTGGACAAGAATGGGTCTTGGGTCATGCACCGTGATTAAGACTCTGTCTTAAGTCACTGTTTATACATTCAGCTATTATGTGAAAACGGGTTACAGTCTTGGTAATGCCGTATGGATGTTTTCCTAGCGCTGAGGACACGCTCCGGGGCGTGGCACTGGTTTATGTGCAAACTATGTGGACCTTACATGGGCTGTGTGCTATGTAGAAGTATTGTTGTGATGTGAACTATGACATGTGCTGTGTGCTATGTATAGTTATATGCTGAATTGTAAATGAATATCTGTCATACATATACTGTTATACTTGAGCATAAAGTTAACCGTTACCTGAGGTCCAATGGGCGTTGGACCTCAGTCTTAATAATAGTACAGGGAAGAAACCGGGATAGAGAAGGTGCCGGTGGAAAGAGCCGTGAAGAGGTAGCGGTCGAAGACGAAGGTCGGTAGAAGTTATTAGGACTTAGTTTCTGGCAGAGTATTCTGGCACGGATTTAACAAAGTTATTTCGGACCATTTGGTGCTTAAACTAAGGAAGGTTTCATCGGTGGATTGTCACAAGTCGCCATAGAGTTGGTGAGACTCCCATTAGATTGAACACCGACTTAGCCAAATTGTCTGATTAACTGATGTTAGGTTCCAAGCCATAGGTCTAATTTAAGACTTTCTTTATCAGAGAAATGTATTCAAATCTCTGTAAATTGTATCACATGAATATTCTTTCGGGATATTTAAAATATCAGCTTATGTCGGGGCATCATCATATGTCTGGGCATTTTATATCAGATACTCATTATCCGAATCTTGGCGCACGTCATCCATTTTCGTATTACTTGAAACTGTAGCACCTCAAATTCCGTTGATTTTCCTAAAATTAAGTGTCGACCGACACGGTTTTCAAGTATGGAATTTGGGGTGTTACACATTTTGTAGCGGTTTCTTAGCTCTAATTGCTACAAAGTACCATAGCTTACTAGCGCTCAATTTTGTATGAGTCATACTATTGCAAAGGAAACCTCTACAAATCCTGATATTTTTAGTGGTTTTTTTTTTTTTTTTTGTAATTGTTACAATTTAACCGCTACTAAAAGATAATTTTTTTAAGGTAGTGAATGTAGCGGTTTATCTATGTCCTCTGCATCTGTTTTTTTAATTTCTGTATTTATTTTAAAGGAGGGATAAAGTGCATAAATGTCGTCTGAGTCTCATGCAATATGGTGCTTAAAGATAAAGATAAAGACAATGACAAACATTATACTTTCCAAGTATTTGAATTAGGAAAAAGGTTAATGCATTAGTTAGAGAGAGGGAAAAGAGTTAAGTCTCAAGAAAGAGTTCCAAATGCCAATTAAAATTGGTTTTAGTGAGCTTTACCTTGACACGGCTCTATAGCTTTAGCTATATATATATAGTACATAACGATATTAATCAAGCTTAATTTCAAGGAGAAATACTAATAACACTAGACGACTTTGCCTTGGATACTCATAACATGGAGAAAAAAGCGGCATGATAAAAATCGACCATGATTAAGTTAAGTTGAATATAAAAAATTCATACCTTATCTCGAGTAAAACCTAACAATTGGAAAAAAAGACCATGTCATGATGAGAACGAATTAACTTTTATTTAAATATTAATAACACTTCTGAAAATATACATACATACATATATGTGTGTGTACAAGGCATATATGATACTATATATTACATGATTGTGATCGAAAATGATATGTTTGATAAGAATTTACTAGAAAGAACAATATTATTGTCTTGGAAATAGTGATCTAAAACTAGTGAAGCATGATCTCATGAGTTTACCGAATACATATGACTAATTCATAAATACTTTGAATTTTCGTAAGCTTTCTTTTTTACCTCGACTCGTTGTGGAGTTATTTAATCTATACCTTCTAATTCTCTACAATATTATAAAAACAACAGTGTTCTGGATTCGTGGCTTTGACGTTAACATTTCTGATTATATACGCCACTCTATGTCTATGGTAAAACAATTATTTTTACTCTATTCACTTTTGAATATCATCTTCTCACGTAGAAGTAGAAGACCACTCCATTTAAAATTATTTGAATAATGGAAGTGTTGGAAGACATCAAGACCTAAAATAGTACATGCATGATGACAAATCATCGATCAAACATATAGGTCTATGTCAACAATTATGGCGTTGGTAGGGAAAAAATGTAATTAAATATGCACGTATAGAAAATTATAATAAGAAACAAAGATTAATTATTCTTCATATTTTTCATAAGAATATATATCTTTTCTTTAGATGAAATTTCCATAATTTTTCTTTTTCTTGTTCTGCAGTGCATATTGGTATTGCAAGTCTATTGTTTCATTTTTGGTAAGTCTCGTAGGTTCATTAGTGGTAAAATTCAAACATGAAATAATATAGTAAATCGAAGGAAAAATTGTTGATTGGAAATAAATCCTTAATTGCGAAATTTATTGCTTCATGGCACCTGTTGTTTGTCTAAAATTCCACATGCAACCTATTTTTAGTAAGTGTAATTCATTTGTTTTTAGCTGTGTTTAACATATTTTTAATTATATGTAAAGGGTTTAATGCAGAAACATTTTTTCTGTCGCACTCACATATAAGTGAGTGAGACTCATTTATTTTTTCTCTCTCTTCTTTTAACAATGACCCACACACACTCACTTATATGTGAGTGTGACAGAAAAATGTTTCTGTTTCAAAGGTAAAAACATTAAACCCATATGTAAAATAGAATATATTTACATATAAGCATTGTTGTCAAACTCGTGAGTTAACTCTACGATTTTACCGTTTTTATGTTTTTAGCTTACGAAAACAAGTCGAGTCATTAGTAAACTCATACCACTTGTAAACTCGGTTAAACTCATGAGTTTATGCACTGAGTTTACCTGTTTTTACGTTTCTAACTTACAAAATTGTGTTAACTTACTGTTAAACTCGTATTAATATTTTTTATTTGATCATGCTCAACAGCTTTATATAGAAATTTCTTTGTTAAATATGAAAAATAATGAATGGTGATGGATTTAATTTCATTTATTTGGATTTAAAATATATTTAATTCAAATTGTTGTCATTTTCATATTTTAATTATTTAATTATACACTAGTAATACATATTTAATAATAAAAGTAAACTCTTACGAGTTAACGATTCGAGTTTACGATATGAGTTTACATCACCGTCACGAGTTTGCTTAAACTCGTGAGTTTGACAACCTTGCATATAAGTGAAGATATGGTTCACTAACTTTGTGTGATTTCAGGTACTTTGTGTAATTAATGAATATTTCAATGGGGATTTTCAGCAAGTTTTCCTAAATTGAAACGTTTATTTTTTTTAAAGAAAAATTAAAATTAAATAAAAGTGTCTTAATTGGAAATTGCATGAAGGATGATTGACCATTCAACCAAGAGACTGTGGTATTAGGTGGGATCTTTTGGAATTTAGTTCTTGATTTAACGTTTTTTATTAACCAGGGGATTATATATTTCCTCGATATTGCTTCGAACTGTGACCGATCTAGCTGACTTTTGTCGCATTAATTAAAATATTCAATGTTCTAAATTTCTATAATGGAGACTAAATATATACTTGAACGAGATCAGATTAACTGCTTCTTTTCTATGCATGAGAAAATGACTTTAATATTCACCACAAGTACAAGAACATGAAACCATGAACTGCATTCCTTTTGTTAGAAATAAAGAGAGACATAAGTAAACTAGCTAGCGGAAATAATGGAGAAAGATCAAGAGAAAGATATGTAAGAGAAGAAGAAAAAAGTCTTTGAGCATGAAATTCAAATAATTATTCTACCGATAATATAATAACGCTCTTTTTTATTTAGAAAAAGACAAAAAAGAGACTGTGTTTTGTCATTATTATTGTTTCTTACTTGAATAATAATATGGTCCAATGAATATTTAAATTAGTGTCAAATCAAAATCTAGGATAGTTTACGGGTCAAGTTTGAAGAATATGGAACGGGGGGTTGAATGAATGAATTAATATAATATATAAGATAAAACTAAGATCAGGTTGCTCGTATCTATTATATTAGGTCAAGTTTTCCAATAATAATTGTTATTTTGCTACTGCTAATAATTAGCTGTTAAAATACATGTATGAAATTCATTGATCGATGAACTTGACTTAATAGATATAAGCAACTTAATCTAAGTTTTGTCCTAATATATACGCAATTAATTAATATAATTGATGGTTCAAAACAAATTGATCAAATTGCAATTAGAGCAAAGACAGGAATAATAAATATAATGCAATATATTAATGGGAAATCTGATCTAAACCTATCTCATATAGAATAGGTGGCCCAAGCGAATCCACCCTCTTGTTTGTCTGTTATCTGGGGAGGCCAATCGATTTAATTTGCAGTCATCAACTACGCAATGAACACTCGAACACCCCCCCCCCCCTCCAAAAAAAAGGAAAAAAAAAAAGAAAGAAAGAGAGAGAAGAAATCGAAAATTCACACACAAATACTCCTTGCTCTTAAGAATCTTGTCTCAGATGCCTTATGGACAAAATGGGTTGTTAAGAGTAGAACCAAAATAGAAATAAACGAACGAAATTCAGAATTTATAAAACTGTGGCATGGTGAAAAGAAACCAATAATTGATTTTAATTTTTGGAGGAATTTTCTTTTCATAAAATTTATCTTGTATCCAGTATTATAAATTGATTCACGGTATTCAAGTAATATATTTACTATTGAATCTTGAATGTTCAAGAGGTGGTAATAGTTTCCTTAATATGATTATTTCTATTCACAAGATCTTAACAATTTGTTTTGTTTAAAAAATACTCCTTTCGATATTTAATATAAGATATATATATTTAATTTGATTAGATTAGATTAAAGAAGTAAGTTAATATGACATATATTTTCTAAAACATTTTAGTTATTTTCCTTAATTTCATCACTCACTTTCCTTATTATTGCTGAGAAAACATCAATATACTAGGAGTAAATCAGAAAAAATTAACAAATATATAAATTAGATCTTATTTCAAATGATGACAAACATATTCTATATTAAGGATTGGAGGAGGGAGTGTCAATTCTCTGTTTTTTTTCCCACTCAACTCAACACCTTTGATCATTATAAAAAGAATTTAAATGTGAAGGAAGAGCCCATGAATTAATTGGATACTATTATTATCTTTAATATTCATAATTAACTACCGAAAGTTATTCCCTTGGATATGGAAAGAGGATTACGTTTATTTTACATGCAATATTGTCCATAAGTTATGACATGGTTCTCGTTAAAAACTATGCAATATATACAATCTTAGTTAATCAGAAAAATCCAAGTTCTCTTTTTCTTCTTCATCGTCAGTAATATTCTAACAACTAATGGGTTGATCATTTGATCTCTCATGATTTGCCATTCTCTTAAGTCACTCCATTGACTTTTATGCATGTCAAAATCTCTCTCTCTCTCTCTCTCTCTCTCTCTACACACACACATATTTGTGTGTGTGTGTGTGTACATATTTATGTGGGACAGCCACGTAGAAACTGTGGTTATTAATTAGAAGACTACTGAGTATATATTGACCTTTGCATATGGTCACTCTACCTTAAAGGCAAACCTCAAATTATAATATAAGTGAATTGGAAATGGAAAATTATTCCTTTCATATTGTAATATTTCAGTTTTTTCTGCCCTCGGAGTTAACGTCTTGAGGATGAATTATATATACTCCTTCTGATCCCAGGTAAAAGTATAAGTTGGATAACAAATATACAAAAGAAGAAGACGAAGAAGAAGGGCAATTAGTGGTCAATATTTGTATGTAATTAAAAAAAAAAACTTACATATGCATCAAGTGATTGCAAGTTCGTGTTTGTATCCGTATTTTATGATGGAATAAATGAATAGAAAAAGAGTGTAAAAATATGACTGGAATTTGGTCCACGTAAATTCCTAGGAAATTCAGAGCTGCTGGTCGCTATACGTCAAGTTAGAGTGGTTGGCTCGCTGGTGCCACTTGTTAGTGTTTGGTCAATGGCTTAACGACACTTCGATCCAATATATATATATATATGTGTGTGTGTGTGTGTGTGTATAATTTTCATGAAAATCATTAATGTTATATAACATACTACCAACTAACAGCAGTTAATATTAGTTAAACACAATAAATATATCAAAAGTGTAATATTTCTTTTGAATATGCTCATATTTATGAAAATAGCATAGGAGGAGACAGGATAAGTATAAAGTATGAAAAAAATAAGTAATAAATGATTAAATGAAAGAGAATTAATGGTGAGTGAGAGATAATTAATATGAATATATGTATTTAATAGGAGCAGAAAAAGTAAAAGTAGTTTAAATTTTAAGATAAAAAAAAAATTGCTTATATTAAGAATATGTCTCAAGAGAAAGAGAAAGATAAAGTTGCTTATGAAAAGAACTGAGAGTATATCTCAAAGTTAAGGAGAAAGAAAAAGCTAAACAAGAAACAAATTATAATTAACCAGTCATAAAATTTCACGAAGATTAAATATATACCAAATAAACATAAATAAAGGATTATACTCATAATGAACAGTATCTACAAAAATCAAAACAAGTATACACAGAATAAAGCCGTAATTACCCGTTGGCCCGTAAACTTATGAGCTCATCCCACAAATCGACGTCATTTTGTTTGAGCGACCTAATTTGAACTCATAATTCTGAAACAAAACGACGTTGCTTTGCAGAATAAGCTGGCTAGCAGGTAATTCGAACTCCAATTAACCCAGGCGTTAATCTTATGGAAAAAATAAAGGGTCATCTAGAAACATCTCTGACTCTGGCCAAATATTGTAGTGACCCACAACATCTCCGAAATCACAAGTAGCCGGAGAGCAGTTATCGGCAATACTACTGATATCATGTGTCACGGTCGCCACCGCGGCCGTGGTCTCAGCCGGAAGAAAAGAAGGAGACGGCGTGGTTACACACGAGTGAAGCCACGTAGAATTATTATTGGGAGAAGAACCACTCTCTTCTTCCTTGTTCACTGCACTATATTCTGGGATCTGAACTTGAACCAGGTCTTGATCACTAATCAAAGGAGGTACTTGGATTGTAGTAGTAGTAGAAGAAGAAGGAGTAGTCAACTCGGGCATGTGTGAAAAAGCCATGGAAGAAGAAGAGTCATAATTATTGACAACGTTGTTCAGATGGCTTAAACCGTCCATGTTCATAACATTAACATTTGGGTTTGATTGATGATGAGGTTGAACAAGATGTTGCAGAAACTGAAGGCTGGAAGCATTATGATCGAGAAGGTTCTTAAGATTAGCGAGAGCTAAGAGATGAGAGAGACTAGAGAATATATCAGTTCGAGGCTGGTGAGTCATGGGATCATAACCCATTTGAATAAGCTTCTTCTTGAGGTGAGTGTTCCACAAGTTCTTTATTTCATTATCAGTCCGACCAGGCAAGTGCCTCGCTATTGCCGACCACCTACAACGAACGTAGTAGCAAACAGACATCATTCAACGCATCAATCAATCAATATAAATAACCATTAAATAAATAGTAATATATGTATAATAATTACTTGTTGCCGAGGATAGCATGGAGATTGAGGATAGTCTGTTCTTCTTCTTCGGAAAATTTGCCTCTCTTGATGTCTGGTCTCAAGTAGTTTGTCCATCTTAACCTGCAACTCTTCCCACATCTGTTCAGCCCTGCACAATCAACAGACAGATATTATATATGTGTGTCTATATATATATATAGAAAGAGAGAGAGAGAGAGAGAGAGAGAGAGAGAGAGAGGATATATATGTGTGTGTACGTGAGTGTGTATAAATACCAGCTAGTTTTGGGAGAGATCTCCAGCTTCCATGGCCATGTTTTTGAATGTAGTGAACAAGTTTGTGATCTTCTTCAGGGGTCCAAGGACCTTTCTTCAAACCATTCTCATCACTGGACGGAGATCTTCCCATTCTTCTGCCTCTCTGATAATATATTTTCACCTCTCTCTCTCTCTCTCTCTGTCTGTCTCTCTCTCTCTCTTTTCTAAAAAAGCAAGTTTTGAGGATAATATTACTTCTTCCTCCTTCAATTTCAGCTCAGAGACTCTTTCCTAAACGGGGACTGAACACTAATCACAATTAATCTGAAGTAGCTTCGTAAGCTTCAATTTATATTTATAAACAGTCTTTGCTTCGATTTTCGCTGACCATCCTGCGTTTACGTGGATGGTCAATTAATTAATGATTATTAATACGACATGGTTGCACCAATTATTGTGACTCTTGTTCATTTTTAATTTATTATAGTTATAATTATAACGATCCACGCACACACACACGCATACATATACATATGTGGGTGTGTGTATCATCGTCAAACAATTATATATCCACGTATCAATATTATTCAATGTTAACATTCAATTATATAATATACAAGATTCATAACTAATCCCAAATATTTACCAACTTAAAATTAAAATTGGATCATTCATCCATCAAAGTGCATATAAGGTAAGGAGGCCTGCCTAATTAAATATATCTGAAACTTTAAAATTTTTATTACATAAACTAACTCTTTAAAATTAACATATACAAACACATATATATTAACATTGAATTATATTCGAATTACAAAAGCAAAGTTTGACTCAACAATCGTAAACTATTGTTATTTATTAACTATTAATCGATAAAGGTGCTTTTCTTTACAAACTACTATTTTATTGTACCTCCGTTTTCCAAAAAAGCAGATGCAAAAGTAGACTTTTCTAATATCTATCTATATAAAATATTGTAGAAAATTTTCAAATTATATTTTAAAAGTAATAAACAGTATTTTTATTATTAATCAGACGCCATGCACTGTACAAGTCTCTAAATAAATTCCTATATAAACATTTATTTTGGATTTATGCGAACCAATAATTCAAATGGGGTGCTTTCCTTTGTTACTGCAGTACGGATTTACTGTTTATGTTTAACCAATAGGGTTCAGGATTGAAGTCAGCAGTGATTAGAATAAAAATTTAAATTTTTATTCGTATTTATATTATTTCCATGATTAGCTTGAACTTTTTTCTTTTTAAGTAAAATAAAATAAGCAGGCACATACTAACTTGCTATGACCCGAAAAAAACAAGACATATCTGCATGGCTTTATATTCCATGAATGTACTTTGCGTATTTGCAAAAGCGACTTTTGCCACTTTTGGTTTCCCGTCCTCCCACGGCTTAATGACATTAATTTTTCACACTTATTAAAAAAAGAAAAATATATATATTTATATTTTATTGTATATATACTCACCATCTCATTTTTATCTCTCTTTATAAATAAATTATACATACAACATCTATGAATGTAAAAAAAACAAAAAATCAAGATTTTTTAGTTTTAAGGGAAAATTAGTAAGAAAATATCTATTTGAAAATTTTATTGATAAGAAGGATTTGAAATCAAGTATTGCCATTTTCTGTGTGTAAAAATATCACATGTTCTTTTGGTGGGATTAAGGTGCACCCAAGGTTATTAAAATTGAGATTTTACGTAAAATTAAAAAAGAGATAAAAAAATCGTAAAACGTAAAATCGTAATATAACAAAATCATTTAAAAAAATCGTAAAAACATAGTGATAAAATAAATTTTTAACAACCATGGGTGCGCCTGTCACCTTACAACATTTTCCTAGATGTAGCCAATATCCTAAAATAATTTACGTACATTTAGTATGCTTAGTTTTTTTTTTAATGTGCACCAATCGCTCTAAAGTATTTTATTTTGTAATTTGACTCTTAAAATATTAATTTTTTTAAGGAGAAATTTTGCTAATAAAGTATTTTTTTAGGAGCAATTTAAGTCTCACCATGAACTCCCAAAAAGTCCTCTAAATGAAAGTGCATTAAAATTAAACACCTTAAAGTATTTTTTTATGAGCAATTTTAGGGTGTTGGATGCACTCAAAAAAATACTTTTAAAATATTGGATGAACTACAAAATACTTTAGAATGCAAAATGTACATGAAAAAGTACTTTAGGCTGTTAGATATTACTTTAGGATACTGAACACACCTGAAAAAATATTTTATCGTCTTCTTAAACCTAAAATTTTTAAACAAAGTCTTTTCACTTATTTTCCTTAGCTTTATTTAATGTTTGTTCAACTTAGTAATAGCTAGTCATGTGAACACATCATACTATCACGAAAGTTAAATTAAAAACATTTTATAAATAAAAATAGTAACATTATCTCCGTGTAACGTACGAAGCAGCTATTAGATTTCTTAATAATAGCATCAAAATGTATGTATAGATGAATCAAAATATTCACTCATAATGCTTAAATTAAAACAAACTAATAATCAATATATAAAAACAATGTCCTTTTATAGTTTACTATCATTTAGCACATATAGAATGTCAATTTTCAATTAATAAAATCTTGCAAAAGAAAAAGAAAAACTTCCACCGATCATAAATATATGAGATAACTGAATGATCAACTTTGATATTTAACATAAGAGTTCAATCTATCCTCTCTTCTAAATATTGATTTCACATATTAAAAAGGGATTTTATCAATAGGATAATTTCAATGCAAATATTGATTAAAATGGATGTTTAGTGAAACCAATATATATCTTTTTATAAATAACTAGTTCAATTGAACTTTTTAGGGAAAATCAATTTTTTGATCCTATACTTTTGAATAAATTGTAATTTAGTCCCTACACTTTGACTCAATGCAATTAAGTCACTTTTTTATAATTTAGTCCCTCACCTTTATTTTAAAATATAAGGCTTAAATTATAAAATGGTTAAAATTATAAAAACTAAATTGCAATGAGTCAAAGTGTGGGAAATGAGTTATAATTGAATCAAATTATAAGGACCAAAAGATTAATTTTCCTAATTTTTTAAATATATAAAAATTGATTATATAACTCCTACATTTATGATAAAATGAACTAAAAAAGAAAATTCATATTCATATTTTCAAACATAAAAAGTGTCGTTTGAGTCTCTCTTTTTCCCCCTTGGACATTGTCCAACTTCTGTATATATATCAAACAGCAAGTCTGTTATCACTCCCAAACGGAAAACATGAAAAATGCTATACGTGCAATATATAAACTCTCAAAAACAAAAGCTTAAGTACGAACAATGTTAATTTGTCAAACATTGTTAGGTGTTGGTGATCAATATTAATAGCATTAATATTATACATTTAATAGAAAATTAAGGCAACACACAACGAACTGATGTCACGTAAGGAAAAAATGTAGGTGAATTTGTGACAAAGTAGCTTTGATCCACATACATGAGGACATATATATGAAGAAGAAGAAATGCGTTAGACGAAAAGTTGGTGATCAGGCAAATATCAGTTTTAAGTTCTTACGTTGTTCTTTCTAACTCTAACTCCCCTTTGAAATTCATCCCCTTTTTCTTATTATAGCGTCTTCACCAAGCCATTGATGGTGGCTTGTTTTTTCTATGCTTTTTATTATGCCTTAATTATATCCCATGACGACGTGTTTCTTCTTGTACTTCATGAATTATTCAGACAGCTTCCTAGCTCGGGGAAGACGAAAAATGCAATATAAGGAAGTCTCCAAACAACAAAAATGTATGTAAGATGCTTATTTTTCAACCACGTTAGATTTTGGAGATCCATATGTATAGTATATACAAGCTATAAGACATGATGTCACGCGTACGTATATAGACATTAATCTTGATTTTAGGTGATTTTGAAGATCAATTAATGTAATCGGTCATTTTTATTTACTGATTAGCAAAACTTGAAGCAACTTAAAGCTGCACTTATTAATTAGGGTTAATCTCTCAAAAGCTTAATGAGTTAAGTAACATCCAACACACTGATGTAAATTTTTTATAGCATCTAGCTAGAACCCTAATCTTAATTATGGTGCATCTAATACTTTAATGTTATTTTTCTAGCGGATCTAGAATCATTCATATGATTTTTTAGTCGCATCCAACATCCTATTCGTGTTTATCATTTAGGAGGCTAGATACAATATAAATAAGATTAGGGGTGTTAGAAGTATCAGCAAAATAACATTAGGATGCTAGAAGCATCATTAATAAGATTGAAGTGCTAGATGTTATGGAGAAATAACATCATAATACTGAATGTTACTTTCTCAAGCTAAATTATAAACTCTTTCATATAAAAGGGATAGGTTGAATTTTGGCCTAAAATTTTTCGCATTACAGGTATGGGTATCCAAAAGTTTTTTTTTTTTTTTTAAACATCTCCCTAAAGTGTGAAAATCGGAGCAATATCTCCCTAGCCAAATAGACATCTGCCATGTCAGATTTTATATCATGTATGATTCCACATGGGCATGACTCTGTATTCTTTCTTTGATATTTTTCGGCAAACGTTTTTGTGAAGAGCAATGTTACCCGTAAGAGAGCCATTATAAATATATAAGGTTTATTTGAAACATAATAATTAGGTGATGAATTTTGATTCAATAGCTATTTTTCCTATTTAATCAAAAGGAACAACTTTTACTATGTAAAACATTATCCTTACAAGACCATCTTTCAACCCATTGACTACGTAAAATACACACAATACGTCTACATTAATTCGCTTCATATTTAATTATTATAAGAAACAAGAAAAACAGGACTGTTCAAAGAAATTAAAGGTGCTTTCTTATTTCTTAGAGGGTGCAAGTTCCTCACGAAAATGGTATTTAATATTAATACGGCCTTTAGTCAAAAAAGCTGAGATTATTTATTAGTAAGTAACAAAAACCTCTCTCTATTATAGTCCATGAAGTTTGGTCTAGTTAGCTAGTTGCATATATATTACTTCTTGTAATTCACAAAAGCTTGAGTACAAATGTTGAGTTCGCCAATTATAATGTGAGAACCATTATGAATAATTTGGAAGCATATATATAAAGTAATTTTTTTATGTACTAAAAATAATAACATCTAATATATTTTCTTCCGTGGTTTTCTTCTGATCATGATTATAAGTTGAAACGAAAGCACTCATCCTTAAACTAGGGTTAGTTAAGGGAAAAGACAAAGCAGTTAATTAATTATATTATAATTAAACTCTTATAGATAGTCTACACGTAATTAAATTAACATGGGTTTTAGATTTTTTGCCCCCTTTTAAAGAAAGGTTGATTGCTTGTTCAACTTGGTTTCGATGTCGAGTGGACCAGACCACCTTCTCGAAACAAAGAATAGAAGCATGTTTTTTTAATTAAGGTAAGAACGTTAATGATGTCAGTGTTTTAACAGTCAGATTCCTTTTTCATTTGGTAAAAAAATCAAAGCTGTATTATATTGATCCGCTAAACAACTGATTTGCTTGCTCGCTTAAGTTTCTAACCGCTACATCTAAACTCGGACTTTCTTTTGTTCCTTCTTATTTTCATCTCTCCTTTATAATAATGTTAAAGATTACAAACTTGTTTGAATTAACAATTATAAAAGTAACTTATATTTTAACTAACTTTTGTGAACGAAAGTTGAAATACAAGTTAATAAGTATAATATGATGGGTTGATGTCCAGCACCCTATTGTATTTTTCCAAGTGTATTAAAACCTTACAGTATTTTGTGCTGTATCTTGCATCATAAAGTATTTTTTGAACTTCGTCCAGTGCCCTAAAATATTTTTTGTGCCTTAGTGTTGGGTGCACCAAAAAATATTTAGGGTATTGGATGTGGAGGCAAAAGCTCCCTTATGCGCCTGAGATGGTTGGTCTATAAACAATGGCACTAATACAAAAAATGGTTTTAAGACCAAACGAAAAACGCATACTAAGATCGGATTTGCGACCAGTTTCGAGGCCGTTTTAAAAGTCTGAAACTTTTAAGACCATATGCAAGACCGATCTTAAACAATTGTTTTGAGATCAAACTTTCAAAATATGAGGTTTTAAAAGTCCTACTGTATAGACCTGATATATTTTTTATTAGGTCTTAAAACCCTACTTTTAAGACCGGATGAATAAATACACCAAGTCTAAAAAGACCGACCTTCAAGAACGAACATATTAATAAATAAACCGGTCTTATAAGTTTTACTCTTAAGACTAGATATTTAACACATCTAACAGGTATTGTATGTTTGAATTTTTAGACCGGCTGTGTCAAACATCTGGTCTTAAAAGTCAGACTTGTTAGACTATCAATGGTATTCATTTGATCTTAAAATTTGGACTTTTTAGACCTCGTGTGTAATACATCTAGTCTAAATATTCTTAGATTTTTTCATTGAGCTATTTCTTACTGATCATAAACATCCATCACCTAAAAAATCACTACTACAAAAAATGAATACTATTTCCCCAAAAGACGTTTTTATTTAAAAAAAAAGAAGTAAAAAATATAGGCGGAGACTTATGGCACCCTAAATATAAGTTTAGGGCGCATAAAATTAATTTTAGATGTCCTAAATAAGTTTAGGACGCCTAAAATATATTTTAGGTGCCCTAATTTTAGGGCGCCTAAAATTAATTTTTTGGCGCTAATTATTTGTTAGCGCCTAGAGAATTTTTTGAAAAAAAATTAGCGCTATATTTGAAATTTTTGGGCGTCCTATATTTAAAATAAGATGCCCAAAGTCCTTTTTTGAAACTTTTGGGTGTCCTATATTTAAAATAAGACGCCCAAAGTCTTTTTTTTGAAATTTTTGGGCGTCTTATATTTAAAATAGGACACCCAAAGTCCTTTTTTTGAAATTTTTGGGCGTCCTATATTTAAAAGTAGGATGCCCTATATTTATTTAGCTCTTCCTCACTCTATTTTAGGTGCCCTAAAATTATATTTAGGGTGCCTAAAATTATTTTTTTGGCACTAATTATTTGTTGGCGCCTAGAGATTTTTTTGAAAAAAATTTGGTGCTATATTTGAAATTTTTGGGCATCCTATATTTAAAATAGGACGCCCAAAGTCTTTTTTTTGAAAATTTTGGGCGTCCTATATTTAAAAGCAGGACGCCCTATATTTATTTAGCTCTACTGTTAAGCTTAAATTCTTATTTAAGGTGCTCATTCTCCTTGCTTCCGCGGAAAGGTTGGATCGAGAGAGTGAGAGTAGGAAGCTGAGAGTTTCAGTGAGAGAAGGAGAGAAACCAAGAGATTGGAAAGGAGGAAGAAGAAGATGCAGATCCAAACAAACCAAAAACCAATAGGCTCAGCGTTTTCCTTGTTTTGGCATCGAAACACAGAGAAGAAGATCAATCATTCCGTCATTCATCCTGGTTCAGCGAGGGTGAGTTTTCAAACTTTCTTTCCTTCTAGTTCTCTGTTTGTGACAGCTAAAACAGAAGGAGATTGAAGCTCAAAGTTTTTGTTTTTTTTTGTTGTTGTTGTGCATGAGTATAAGAATTTAGTAGTGAGTTTCTTTCTTTTCCTTGTTGTATAGCTATCGGGTTAGGAGAAGAGAAAGGTCAAAAACTGATAGGGATGCAAGACCATATGCATCCATGGTAGAGGACTGATGAACAAAATGTCTGCATGCCTTGCATCGAGGTTTTTTTTTTTTTTTTTTTAAAAAAGTCTTACATAAGGCGTCCTATAGTTAATATAGGATGCCTTTTTTAAGGCGTCCTATTTTAACTATAGGATGCCTTAATAAAGGCGTCCTGAATTAGTAGTAAGACGCCTTTTTTAAGATGTCCTCTATTACCTATAGGACGCCTTATATATTACTACCCTATTTAAATGTCCTTCTCAAAAAGGACGTTTATTGCCCTAATTTAGGACATTTTTGACGTTTTTTGTAGTAGTGAATAGTACTTTAAGCTACAAGCTATGATCAATTCATTACGAATTACAAATTGAATTATTGGAAATAAATACAAATATTATTCACCATGAGTTATGTCCTTCTAATGAATATACTATGACAATACAACACCTAAATGAATACATGCAATAAGATCAGTTACAAACACAAGGAGTTACAAATACAACACCTAAATGAACATGCATGCCCAATTTACCATGTCTTCATCAGATTCTCACCCAACAATGTAACATTCCTATTTTACATAACATGCCCCTTTCGAGTCTTGCCATAGAAATAAAAACAAAAACAAAAGTTTCACAGTCAATGACATTGTTTAAGAACATAGGAAGAAATATAGTTAAAAATTAAAGTTTTCAAAGAATTCTATATATGAATATTACCTGATGAACTGTTTCTTTTATAAAGGGATATCATCCCATATCCTTTCATGATGATTATTTCTTATGCCGGGTTCATTATTTGCTTCATCTTCTTCGTTCATTTCTGGGAGACCCCTTGAAAAATGAGTACTATCAGAAAGACAATAATTTGAATGAATTTCCTTATCAATATCAATGAACATTTTTCCTTGAGTGTTACAGACCACATTTTATTTTCCTAATTGGTGGTATAGAATACTTGTTTCACTTGGTCTGCCATAATAAAATGTTCATCTCTAAAACTGCTACAATTGATATCGACTAATGTAAATCCTAGCTGATCGGTATAAACACCATTATTGGACATTAACTTATTTGCATTTGAAAATGAGAAATTTAATTCTAACATAGTCCATCTCCTAAATACTTTCAATAACCCCATAATAAGGCATGACTACCAATATAGGCTTCTTGTCTTTTGAACTGGAGATGTGCATAAATTTAGCCTCTAATATAACACTATTGTTTTGGATGGTGCTCCTATCATCTAGAGATTTCGTGTAAAAGGTATAACCAATGATCACATACGAATTCCAAGTTATGACATCAACCTCAGGACCACATGCTATCCATTTTACTATATTAGAAACACATTCCTCTCCCTCGACTTTTAGTTTGAACTAGTTTGGAAAAGTTCTATAATGCTCCTTAATTAACCTTTATTTAGTCATTCGATTTTTTCCCCTTACAGCTTCTTTATGTAAATAGGAGGAAGACAAAGTAAATGGGTATACAAGAAATCAAAAGAGAGGAAATAGTAGCTAGAGAATGTTATCAAGAAACTTTAAAATCCACTAATAAACAACCCACTTAGCATTTATAAGACATGTCCTCTACAGAACTACTAGACCAACCACAGGTAAAGGAACTGGCAACGATATGTGTTAACCCCAACCATCCAGAAGGAAAGGTGTACATAGGGAAAAAGCTTATACCAAGCATAAAAGGTAAGTTAATATCATTCCTAACTAACAACATAGACTGTTTTGTTTGGCCCCATGCCGTCATACTAGGCATAAACCCTAAAGTAATCACTCATAAGCTTAATATGAACCCAACATATAAACCAATCAAGCAGAAAATGTTAGATATGATTAGTTTTGATTATGTCAAATATATGTGCCAAATATTAAGAGAAATTTTTTTACATAATATATTTATCTCCTACAATGATTAACGGTTATGTATAATGTAGTTTAATCTAAGTTGAATTATGGAGAATGATTAAGAGAAGAGATTAAAGAAAGAAGAACTTGCAAAATATAATGGAAATGAATATCAATATTCAAGTTTCTAGATTTAATATTGGAAGTCTTTATGATAAAATGAAAGTTGGAATGAATTCGAAGTTAAAATGAGTTATTTTAAGCTATAGTAATCATTCAGCTACAATACATCACTCTTAAGCTTTACTTGAGTGATTTCAATAGTGTTATATGGGTGATGCAATCTTAACTTGAGTAAAACATTGATAATTGAATATTATTACACTTATTTGTATCTCTTAGTAGATAAATTTAGGATTGCTTAGCTCATAAATAATGGGCTTTTGTGCTAAATTAGGCTTTGAGTTTTTAATTAGATTTAATTTGTTTTTGTGGTAAAATTCCATATTTACAAATGCTTCAGTATTTTCACAATAACTTTTCCTCTAGGTATCTGATTAGCATTATTCTTATCTTATTTTTTAGATGATTCAGAGAGCTACAATTACTATGAAGACTTTAAAGCCAAATTTGAACAAGAAGACGGTCAAAATGGGAGCCAAAGTCATACGGAAATTCTGAAATTTTATTGGGCCCAATTTTTTAATTAAAGACCATTCAATATTTGTTTTCTTTTTGGGCCGAAAGTGTTAGTCCAGGCTGATTCTGGATTCCCCGAGGTGCATCAAGGACGTATAGAAACTAATTGGCTAAGTAACAGCTCTAAGCAGATTCATCTCCAAGTCATTGAAGAAGTGCTACTTGTTCTTTGACACACTAAGAAAAAACAAAAGCTTTGAATGGAGCAATGATTGTGAAAATGCACTAGAACACATGAAGCAATATTTGACCCACGCACAATTGTTATCCAAGCCTAAAGAAGGTGAGATACTTTACATATACCTAGCAGTTTCCCATCAAGCAGTTACCACAATTTTAGTCATAGAAGATGAGGTAAGCAATAACCCATGTATTACACCAGTAAGGCACTCTTAGATATTGAAACCAACCGGTAGTATCTACTTGAAAAAATAGCTCTATCTCTTGTGTTCGCTTCTGAGAAGTTACGTCCCTACTTCGAAAGCCATCCCATCCAAGTAGTTACCTCTCATCCCTTGAAAATTATATAGCACAAAATAGACTTGTCTGGTAGGTTAGTTAAGTAGGTGATTGAATTATGCGAATTCGACATAACCTACATACCACAAACAACTATAAAATCACAAGTGTTAGCAGATTTTGTAGCTGACTTTAGTCTTGACATGCAATTGGACACCGAAAAGGAACAATTATGTGTAAACACCTAACCCTAAAACGCTAGTTGGGCATTGTTTGTGGATGGTTCGTGCAACTTTAAAGGAACAAACTACACATGTTGTTAAGTTCGTCTAATGGTGATACCATACAAAAGTTTGTATGTTGTCAATTTAAAGTTACTTACAACAAAGCAGAGTATGAAGCTTTGATTGTAGGTTTGTAGATAGCCAAAGAATTAGGGATCAAAAAATTCGAAGTCAAAAGTGACTCATAACTAGTTTCTAGGTAGCTAGATGGTTTGTATCAAGCTAAAGACCTACATATGCAAACGTACCATAACCTAGCCATGTCTTCAAATAACTTGACATGGGATTGGATATCCCTTATTTTGTGATATCTGCAGGACAATGTACTCCTAGCAAAGCTAGACGTGTCAAGGTTCATGTTGCACGATTTTGTGTCTTAGATTGGAAGTTGTACAACAATCTTACAAGGCACCACTCCCATGGTGTGTCAAACTACAAGAGGCAAACTATGTACTTAGGGAAATACATGAAAGGAAATCTGGTGACTATACCAGTAGTAGGAGAATGATATGAAAAGCTCTCTGAATTGGATGCTATTGGCCCACCATGTGCAAGGATGCTACCATACTAACTAAGAAGTGTGACAAATGCCAATGATTTGCGAACCTGATGGACCAACCAACACAAATATTACACATTATTACTCCTGCCTAGCCATTTATGAAATGGGGGATGGATATAGTGGAAAAGCTACATGTTGCATCTGGACAAGTAGTTTACATGCTGGTTATAGCTGAATACTTCACTGAATAGGTTGAGGTGGGAGCGTAATCATAATTGCAAGCGCATGATGTTGTAGACTTTGTATGAAAGGACGTAGTTTGTAGATTCAGACTACGTAAGGAAATAGTATGTCATTATGGATCCTAATTCATTACGTGAAAATTCTAAAAGTTTTGTGAAAAATGAAGGATACAACTCAACTTCTATACTCCTCAAACCCCTAATCCAACGGACAGGTTGAATTGAACAACAAAGCCATCATTAACTCATTGAAGAAATGACTGGACAAAGACAATGGTAAGTGGGTCGAGGAACTCCTATATGTCCTATGGACTTACAGGACCACTTCTCACACATCAATGGGTAAAACCCTTTTTTTCCCTAGTATATGGGTCAAAAGCCATCATCCCTATCAAAGTAGGGATGCCATCACTACAATATAGTTAGATGGACGAAGAGTCCAACAAACAAGCCATCACTAACCAACTAGACTTGCTTGGTAAGCATCGAGAACAAGCCTTGATCAAAGTAGCAATATACCAATTGAAGATTACCTAGTACTATAACAAAAACATACGCACCGGACAAGTCAAAGTGGGTAGCTGGGTCCTTCGAAGAGTCTTCTAAAACACTAATAAGGCAAGCTAGTTCTGACATATGAAGGTCCTTACAATGTGATACGATTGGTTAGACAAAACGTATATAGCAACTACTCTAACATTCCAGCCAGATGCAATAAAATAAGGGCCAACTAACCCTAACCTTGTAATTTTATAAATAGACATAGTCTATTCTAATCAACCTCATGACTACTTGGTCCCTCTCTTCTCTTAGCTCCCCCTTCTTGCTATCTTGTACTCTGCTCATATCAATCTAATATCTATTTTCTTGTCTTATTTGCTGATTATCTCATTTAACTCTTAATCTTTTTACATTGTTGGTACCTTCATTCAACTAACAATCTTTTTATAAATTACTGCACAAACATTGGACGCACCTTAAAAAAATATTTCAAGACGTTGGATGTACCAAAAAAATATTTTAACGTGCGAAGTGAACCTGAAAAATTACTTCAAGATGTTGGATATACCTCAACGTTTTAGAATGTTAGATACACCTTGAAAAATACTTTAGAGTGCTAGATGCATTTTAACCCTATTGAGAAATATTGAAATATAAAAAAAAAAAGTTAAAAATAAGAAATACCTAGTTCAATTTTAACTCTACTTTAGAAAATATCTCGCAAACTAACAACCAATATGATTGATATATATATATATATATATATATATATATATATATATATATATATATATATATATATATAAAGAGGAGGTAGAACTGTAGAAGGAATAAATATAAAGATTAAAAATGAGTATGTGCCTTATTTTCTTAAGCCCTAATTCTTAGAAGATTTTATTTATATTATTCATTAAAGCCAAATGTTTACAAGAATATAATAGCTTCTATATACATGCTTGTAAAAGAATCATATATAGACAAATTTGATTACAAGCTTGCCGATCTTGTTCACGCTTTTTGATAAACAACCAAACAAGAGTTAGGAGACCTAAATTTTGCTATATTATACAATAGAATTATTACATTTGCAGTGCTGATATTATAGTATATTATTTAATTTTTACTTAAATTTTAGAAAAAAATATTTAAATCTCCCTTATTTTTCAGAATCTATACTAAATTTTTTCTAAAATAAAAGAAAATAATCATGGACGTCCTTCCCTGAATTTTAATAAAATTACAAAAATTTTCTTAAACATTATTGATAATTACTTAGATATCCATTGAGTTTTCCCACCAAACATAGATACATAACACTTATTCTCCCGATATTTAAATATATTTTGAGAATTTCTGGGAAAAATCAAATAACTTTAACAAAGGAAGTGTGTATAATGATTAAGAAAAAAAAACATAGGTAAAATTACTTATATCTATTATCTATTAGTTCAAATTATCTAATCACACTTGTTATTTTACTATTGTTCGTTGTTAAAATATATATGTACACTCTTTTTTTTTTTCGGTACAATGTTAAAGGTTCTCCTTTTTAAGGCTTAGAGCATTAGGGTTTTCACCTCTCTCAACAAGTGCGATTTTCAGGATTAAAAGTTGTATTCTCCTCCTCAAGGGTGAGATCATTTACCATCTCAACCAACAAGTTTATTAGTTGTATATGTGCACTCTTGTAAATTCACATATGAACACTTGTAGGTTTCTATACGAGTTCTTATAATATAAATTATAATTTGGAAATTTTCATAATACTCACTTGTTATTTCGTTATTGTTAGTTGTTAAAATCAATATGTACAAATTTTCATATTGACCCTTGATATTTCGTTATTTTTAATTGTTAAAATGCGTATATACACTTATAAGTTTGCCTATGTATGAAATTGACCTAAGATATGAACAATTTGGCCTAATTGTCGTTCTATGATAGTTCTATATTTCAAGAAAAAATTGTATAAATTTCTGAAAATTTTTTTTAAAAAAACATCCATACTTTATGTTTAATATTATCGTGAAATCAAACACTTCATTGAGCAAATATTTAGACGCATATATCTTTAGGGTAAGGAGTAAGCTAAGCTAAGCAAGCAAGCAACTTCAACAAACTCTGGTCATTCATAATGCATTAGGTAAAGTTGGAATTAATTAAGCAATAAGAGGGTTTTTTTTTTTTTTTAATGGGCAAGATGTTGCATATAATTAAGAACGGTTCAATATAATATATTACTCTCTTGTGTCCTGGTATATGATTTAGTTGGATACTTGATCTTAATTATAGATATAAGACATGTTTTTTCATATTTCTCGACCTCTTCATTTATTAATGCTCCCTCGATAATAATGAGAGAATATTAAGAAAGATTACTAGAGTATTTAGAATATACATATTATACTAATTAACTAATTTATATAATATTTTTACTCTAATCAAACTAGTTAAATAAGTTTTACTTTAAGGATCGGTAAGAGTAAGATGCAACATGAGAGAGTCACCTAGCTTGAAGCATTGGAATTGTGGCTTAAGTTTCCATCAACCACGACAGTGACAGTGTTTAATCCAAGTGTTGTTTAGTTAATTGGTCCCTTAAACAAATGACACTAATAATAATAATAATCAACAAACCACGCAACGAATTAGGATTTATTAGTGAGCCACATCTATTGCGTCTATTACACGTGAATTGTGTCTGTGACCATAAAACAAACCCACAATATTATACTCAGACAGCTTTGTAAACGTTGAAAATTTTCCTATAAAGTCTCTAAAAATTCAATTCTACCCCGCTCACACGTTAAAAATTTTTATTTGTGTCCTATGAAATATTCTATTTGATCCTGGTGATATAAGAATTTAATTAACATACAATAGTTAATACTTATTGCATGACATAATTGTTTTTTTCGTTATTATATTTGTATAACTTTTGTATGGTTTCTTTAGCATTAATATTAGGTTTACTTCATATTAATTTAATAGATTATTATAATTACTTATCATATATACATCCCCCCAAAAAAAAATAATTTTTTTTAGGGCCGGCATTATTAATTGGCTAGGATCAAATTAAAATAGGAAGGAAAAGTGAGAGAAAAATAGGGGAAGGGGACTGGGAAGGAAAATTTCAAAAAATGGTCAGAAAATTTACAATTTTTTAGTTTTTCATCCTTGTATTCTTCCTCCCACCCTAATTTTCTCTCTATTTAAACATAGGGTCAGGAAAAAAAAAGGTTGATACTCTCTATGATCGTAAATATAACACATAGAACTAATTAAATTAATTTAAAATATTTATATTGATCTTTTTTCCCCAAACTATTTTATTTAACATATAAAATTATATATAATCTAATGATACACAATATATGATATGATTAAATAACTTGTTTAACTTCCTTAATCTCTTTAAAAAAAAAAAAGTCAACTATATCTTATATTTAGAATTAGAGGGGGTAATTCAGATTTTTTAAAATATAAAATTTATGTTAGGAGAGCTACCTTCAATTTTGTTTCACAATGCTTTGGTTTAATCTAGAACTAAATAATCCTTCCGATCCTTAATATAAAACATATTTGATGAGTTGATCTTGGTCATAAATATAAAAAATAATTTTTTTATTATCAATCTTTTCTTAATTTGCTTCTATTGATACTCCCTCAATAAAAATTAGAGAGACAAAGAAATGAGGAGAATTAAGAAATATGACTATAATTTTTTAAAAAAATATGTTATATTAATTAACTTAACTAAATTTCTTAATCCAATCAAATTAGGTAAATATATTTTATATTAAGGATGGGAGAAGTATTATGTAATTATATTTTATACACACATATAATTCGTGTTTGAACAATGCTCGCTGGAAGCATATCAAACAAAGGAAGCAATAGACAAAAAATTGATGATAAAACTCCAAAAGTCATAATGCTTATGACCATGATGTAACAGAGAATTATTTATATCCAAACTCAAATATCTAATTCATGACATAAAGGGTATATTTGGCCTTCTATGGAAACATTAATCTCCATAAGAAAGCAAAAATTATAAATGAAGAAGATTTATAAAAGTCTATGCAAACCAAATACTGGGTTAACAATGCAAATTAAACATGGCAAAGTCGAGATTGTTAACTTGATTGGGAAAAAAATTTCATAACCGCATAAAAGGAAGAAAAATTATAAGTACATCTCTTAATTTTGCATGATTATTCTTTTCTTTAATTATTATAAAGGAAAAATATCATAAAAGACCTCCAAAATCATAAAACCTCAAATCAAGTTTGTTTCTTATATATAATTGATAAAGGATTGACTACATTTGAAAAGAAAATTCACAATTTATTTTAGTGAGAAATCATGTATTTGAGATTTTAAAATTTTGGAGGCCTTTTTTTTCTAGAATTTTCCCTATTAAGCCTGACATTATTTTGGTTTTTTTCTCTTCAAAAATGTTTTCTTTTACTATTTTTGTATGTAGCAATATCAGGAGGAGTCTACTCTTTGCTATCAGTGCCATAAAAAAATATTAGATTATCAATGGAGTACCCTTATTGGGATTCAGCTTTCCTCCACTGACCTTCCTATCCGCTGCCCTCCAATACCCTTAAACTATGTCATTTTGGCACAAAAAATAGGTCAGTGGAGTGCAGCGGATGGGAAGGTCAGTGGAGGAAAGCTGGATCCCTCTTATTGTGCCTCATCATTAAAAAAAATTGTTTTTGGAATGAGAAAAAGGCATTCAAATAAAATTTTAACTTTCAAAATTCAGCAAAGAACATTAAAACTTACAAATAACAGAGAAGAGTTGAGTGGAATCTAAGTTTTTCATATTTTAACTTTAAGACTAAAATACATTTTTCATAAATTTTTTAGTACCTAACAATTTTGTCAAAACTATTACAATTTTTATTAAAATCATTACTGTTTTAATCAATTTTATTATTTAATTGGTTACAACCCACAAAAATTATAATGGTTTTAACAAAAATCGTGATGGTTATAACAAAATCATTAAGTACTATGAAAAAAATGTGTAAAATGAACATTTTGGTCTTTATTAAAACATGAAAAACTTATATTCCCACCTCATCCCTTCTGTGTTATTTGCAAATTTTAATGGTTTTTTTCTGTGATTTAGAAGTTGAAGTAGTATTTAAATGTATTTTTTCCTTTTTTATTTCCCAATTTATATTTGATCACAGTTGTTTACCCATCATTCTTAGGGAACTGGGATCTTGAAAATATATTGAATTTGAATTCTCAAACTATTTCGTGAAATGCTTTTAAAGTAATTAGTGAGGAATAAAGAAAAAAAGAGAATGATTTTAAAAGAAGGGGAAAACTTTTTTGCATCTCACTTTTTCTGAAAAAATAACATAGATTTGAGGTTATTCAATTTTAAATATTTAAACAACTTCTCTTGTCATTAATATAAAATATATTTGAATTGAAACAACTATCAATTTTTTTTTTTTTTAAAGTTTGTGGACAACATCAGATCACTTAGTTCGTAGTTTATAATACTTCCTGTTCATATGAGAATAACTTCAGATTAAAAATGCCTTTTAATCCAAAGTTTAAACCTAAGCATTCAAAAGGGGGCAAGGGGAAAAAAAAAACCTCAAGCTTTCAAAAGAAGCTAGCATTGAGCAAATTTATCATGACGGTTTTGCAATTTCAAACTAAATTTAACAACTTTATGGAAGCAATTTTTGAAGAAAAAAATTGTTTGGATAATTATTTTTTAAAAAATATATATTTTTAAAGTGACACCGGCCATCAGCAGTAGTGACTTAACATGATTGGCATTAATGGTGTAATGTCAATAATAAACAAGTGATGTTCTCGAAAAATAAGAAATAGAAAAGCAAAAGTAAGGAAACACCTAAACATTTGTTTGATGTTATTGTTTTAAAATCAACTTATATTTTTTGTTTATAAAAATAAATTATTGAAAACAATTTTTTAGACAAGTTTTATCATCTTTTTATTTTTTAAAAAAAAACTGTTTTAAAAAATAGAAACAAACAATCCCTTAGTTTTTTTTTTTTTTGGAACAATTAACAATCCCTTAGTGTATCAAACGAAATGGGGAAAAATCATCAGGATGAATGTATCTTGGTAAATCCAAATTGTCATGTTCACGAAATATTAATAAAGTTTTCAATGGGTTTGGTAAGAATCTTTCTCTACCTCGTGATTTTCTCTCTCCTTTTCTTTTTTCTTTTCTTCAGTCTCAATTGTATTATCTGTATTTATGCTGTCGGCTAAATGACGTTAAACAGATTAATTCAAAAGATAATGACATTTAAGTCTCAAAGTTTTCAAATTTAATGACAGTTAGGTTTCTAAGAAATTTTGGGCTCAATTATACAAAACCTTTAAATTTTGGATCAATTGCATATAACCCTAACATTTCAAATCTTAAATTTAACCACCCAACCTTTCATTTTTTTAACTATTATTCTCATGTCGTTAGGTTATCACTATCTTTTTAATGGAAATTACAAGATGATACTTGATATCCTGTATAAATTGCTAATTTCATAAAATCATCCTGAACTTTGACTAGTTGCAGGTAACCCTCTGAATTTTTATCAATTACAAATAACCCCTTGATATTTCAATTTTTTTCCTAATTTTTTTTCTATTTTTGTCCATATAAAAGAACTATTTTAATTGACAAATGATAGTAAAATCTTAATAAATTTATTAAAATAATAAAAGTAACAACATATAATATTATAAATTAAAATTTTAAGGGAATTAAATTTAAATTTTAAAATGTTAGGGAGTTATTTTGTAACTAATCAAAGTTCAAAGAGGGTTCTCCAAAACTATTCAAAGTTCAAGGGTTTATGAAATTAGTAATTTACATAAGATGTTATGTATCATCTCATAATCTGATCTGGTATTTTCTATAAAAAAAGATAATGGTCAGTTAATGATATAGGGCTAATAGCTAAAAAATGAAAAATCAATGGGTTAAATTTAAACTTTGAAATGTCAAGGAGTTTACAGAAGCGACCCAAAATTTAGGGGCGTTTTGCATAATTTAGCCAAAGTTTTGTTAAAAAATAAGTTGCAAGTAACAATTGATTTTCAATTACAAATTATGATATTTAACTGTCATTAATTTCTTGTTTGTAATTAAAATTTTTATATTTAAAATGATTTAATTAATAATTGCAATTTTAGTTTCAACAATTTCTTAGAAACCTAACCATCATTAAATTAAAGTTTTGGACAATTTGTTCTTAACACAAACTTCCAACAACATGCGTAGAATGACTGTCCGTATAATGATTATTAAATTTCGGTCCTCTTGGTATCTTCTTTTCTTGATTACTCTGAGACCCATATGGATCGAAGAAAAAGTAGGAATGGAAAAGAATATAAATGAAAAGGATGGAATGGAGGAGAAAATATTTTGTCTCAATGCTTTCACTGGAAAAGAAAATGAATTGATAGGAAAAAATTTTATTTGATTGAAAGAAAATAAAGTAAGAAAATGAAATAAAATATCATTTTATGCCTAAAATATAAAAAAAATTATTTAAAACTTGTATGCTCCCCCTCCTTCTCTCCCTCTAGGAGTGCATACTTAAATGAGTGTGCACTCCAATGCACACTCAATTTGAGTGCACAAGGAGTGCACACTTGCGCACACTCAAATTTTGAGGCGTTCTCTTCCTCAGTTGCCTGTGTGCTCGCTTTATCTTCCTTGGTCGCCTTTGCCCTCACTTAAATCAAACCTAAAAAAATTCATCTTCTCCTTTCATTTTCTCAACATTGGAAAAGTCTCATCCTCTTTGATATGGAAAAATTTCTGCCAAGCGCGTCTCTCCTGCTCGCATCCCTAGTCCATTTGCTTGTCTGCGTCTGAGTCTTTTTTTTTTTCTTTCACCGTCATCTTCTCTCTCCACCATCATCACTATTGCTTTCTTCGAGACTTTCCATGGACAAGCGGGATCTATGACCATGGCATTATCGACCCCATCGTCGTCAACGTCGTTCAAGGTGTTGCTCGCACAAACAAACTTGGCATTGAGAAGGGGTAGGTTGGTCTTCTCCATCCACTAGAAAATGGGTTCCCACCATTTTTTGTGGAAATTGATTTTTACATGTTTAAGGGAAAATTTACCTGTTGCCAGAAAACATTTTCACTAGAAAATGTGAACCAAACAAGCATATGTGACGAAAAACACCCATTTTCCTTTTCCTTCCTTCAATCTTCTTCGATCCAAATGGGGCCTTAGGCCATCAACTTTTTCTAGATTCTATTAGTAGGTATTATCTACTAAGTAATTGGGTATTTTGAATCAAGGTTTTACGATTAGAATGCCTCTTCCTTAGAAATCTTTTTTAAATAAGGCGGAATTTGAACTCAATTTACCCACCTTATGATTTAGCTTGCCCTCAACTAGACCAAGTAGCTTGGTCCTCAACAAATTTTTAGATTAAATTATAACCATTTAAAGTTTTTATTTTAGTTGAAGTATGAAAGTCTAATTAAATTTAGGGACTAAGGCAATTCAAATTTAAATTTGGGTTAAGGTGCAAAAATACACATGAGTTTTTCTCCCATGAGCGCCAAGCACCACATGTTTTTTTTTTAGCAAAAGTACACACATGGCTATGTTTTAGAAGCAAAAGTCACACGGGCCGTTAGTTGACTAGATGTTGACCGTTAACTTGGACGGATGAACAGTAACATGATGCTAAGCGCTCTTAGAAGAAAAACTCGTGTAAAATTGCACCTTAACCCTAAAAATAAAAATAAAAACGGTAAATATGCAAAAATGCACATATGCTTTGCCCTTAAGAGCACCCAGCACTATATGTTTTTTTTGTGCAAAATTACCCATGAACTCTCATAACTAGTGCAAAAATGTCATGTCCGTTAATATCCGTTAGTTTTGTGCTGAGGCCCACTATTTAAAAAAAAAAGTTAGAATTTTCTAATTTCCCTCCCTACCCCTCTAGCCCTACCCGCTCAACCTCAACCATTTCGTTCCAGCGAAATGGTTCACCTCCACCATTTCGTTCCAGCGAGGTCAATGTTTCACCTCCACCATTTCGTTCCAACGGCCGATTCCCTCTAGTCCACCATTTAATTCTAGCTAACTAAAAAATCAGAAGGTGATGATGGGTGCTTTGATGATTGGGAGGTTGTGGCAGATGCTTTAGCCGCCAATGAGAAGCGTCAAAACTCATGTTCGGAGGCACCCCACGAACGTGAAACCACTGTTCAAATGGATTCTCCTGTTGAAATAGCAAACGGGTCAAATTTCGGAGCGCAGAATGCCAGTTTAATTTCACAGGCCTCTGGTAATACCCGATGATGCTTTTTGCCCTCATTGTTTGCCCAATTTGTCAAAGCAGTTCAATTTACCAAATCCCGACAGGCGATATGGAGGAGGGATTGATCTGTAGGTGTTGAATTCGGAAGGGAAGAGGATGAACATTGAGGTTGATCTGGTAATACCCAATGATTTCTTTGTTTGTTTCTTTGCTTACCTTCAAATGGGTTTGTTTGTTTCTTTGCGATCTAGGTTTGCGATTTCTGGGATTATGGTTGATCTGACGCTGTTGAACATTGAGGTTTGCGATTTCTGGGTTTGCGATTTTTGGGATGAACATTGAGGTTGATCTGGGTTTGCGATTTCTTTGTTTGTTTAGTGATAAATCGTTACCTTCAAATGGGTTTGTTTGTTTCTTTGAGATTTGGGTTTGCGATTTCTGGGATTATGGTTGAACGATTTCTAGGTTTACGATCTGTCGATGATGAATTTGGGTGACGAATTCTGGGTTTGCGATCTGTCAGTGATGAATTTGGGTGAGGGTACTCTGGTACTTTCAAATGGTCATAAACATGGTCATAAACAGAAGTTAGCAATTTTTAAAGGACATGGTATTTTTGCACCAATTATGAGAGTTCATAGGTAATTATAGGTAATTTTGCATAAAAAAAAAAGCACATGGTGTTGGGTGCTCCTAAGGGCAAAACATATATACATTTTTGCACTTTTACCTTAAAAAAAATCCCCACCCCAACCCCCCACTACCGGTGGACCCGACTGCCAGCCGCCGCCACCCACCCACCCACTTCCAGTGACTTTTTTTTAACTAATTTTTTTTAAAAAAAAAAACTAAGGGGAGGTCGGCCTCCCCATCACCAGCCACCCCATGTCGGCGACCTTTTTTTAAAAAAAAAATAGTTTTTTTTTAAAAAAGTCACCGGAGGTGATCGCCGGCAGTGGGGCACCGACGGATGCCAACGTGGGGTGGTCGGCGAAGTGGGGTGGCCGACCTCCCCTTACTTTAAAAAAAAATTAGTTTTAAAAAAATCTTTAAAAAAAAAGTTGCCAGAGGTGGTAGTTGGCTGTGGGGCCCACTGGCGGTGAGGGGGTTAGGATGGGGAGTTTTTTTTGTTAATAAAAATTTTAGGGTTAAAATGCAATTTTACACGAGTTTTTCTCCCAGGAGCGCCCAGCACCATGTTACTGTTCATTTGTCCGAGTTAACGGTCAATATCTGGTCAACTAACGACTCGTGTGACTTTTGCTCCTAAAATGTAACCACGTGTACTTTTGCTACAAAAAAAAAAACATGATAGGCGCTCCTGAGAGAAAAACTCATGTGTATTTTTGTACCTTAACCTTTTATATTTTCAAGTTCTTATAAAAAGAACTAAAGTAATTCAATTTGGACTCTTGTTAAAAGAACCTGGAGGGAGTAAAATGTAACGCCAACCGCAATAGCCGAATAGCTCTGTAGGTAAGAAGTTGAAGTTTCAATTCCACCTCAGACCATTAGTGTAAACGCCCATTAAAAAAAAAAATGAAAAGCCCACAATAGCGGACAGGATTGCTATTTTAAATTTTTTTTGAAAAAAAAAATGCAGAATAATAATTTCACAACTCTTAACTTTTCCACCCCAAAAAAAAAAATGATTAACCACAGAAATAAAATAAAAACTGCAAAATCTGCAATCTGCATAATGGCGAATTAATATGAAACATAAAGAGCAGCATGAACTTGGTGCTGCAGCTCGAAAATTGAAGAGTTCACTTCACACGGGTTCATTCTCTCACACAGTAATCATAACACTTGCATTGCATTTTGTTAACTTCACCTCTCATTAACTTGAACTCCATTTTGTTTAAAAGTACAGCAACAACGCCCAAGAATCGAGGGCATCGACAGTGATGACCTACAGAATAACATGAAAAAATAGCTGAGTGTCAAAAACAAAATAATTTGGCAGAATTTGAAAGATTTAAAAATAAAACAGATAGAATCACAAAACAGAAAAGTACTGCAAGAACCATCAAAATCAACTGTGGAAAAGGAACGCAGTCCAACAAGCCCTAACAGCAGTGTATGAGTAACCAACTACGCTCTGTGCCTCCCCTCTCACAAGTTGAAGAAAAGAACAGAAACGCAATCAAGTTCTTTCTTTTCTCTTTAATCTTTATTCCTTTAGAGAATTAAAATAACATGCGATTCAAGTACCCTATATTCTTATTCAGTAAAATTCAGAACCATAGGCACACATACTACTTGCCGAAAATCATAAATTCAACAGCCACAGTGAAAATCATAGAGGATGTAATGAAATAAGGGCACCAACTAAATTGGCAGAACATGTCAATGCGACAATATTTATAAGCATTTCTGTAAAAGCATGGACTGTCCAAACACTAACTACTTTAATAAAAGAGAAAATTAGACCCTTAATCCAACAACCCTTGCCAAAATCAAAAGAGGAAAAAAAAGAGAGAAAATTGTGGAAAAGTCCCCCATTGGAATTCTATTGGCCAAGAAGGACCTAAGCCAGAGCAACATTGCTCTGTTTGTACAAATTTCACAAAGCAACGTTGCTGAGAAGAACCTTAGCCAAAGCAAAGTTATTCTGTGTATAAAAAATTCTCAAGTACTTCTCAGCAAAAACATTTCCAATGGAAGACTTTTGCCCAATTTTCCTAAAAAAATGGAGTACTGTGTTTGCACTAGTCCAATAATGCTGCTGATAAGTTGATTTCTTTTCTTCAAGCATCTTGATTTGAGGTACATAAACTAATCCTGTGGTTCAATCACATTTAACAGATATAAACAATGGACCATTATTGGAACTTGAAGGAGCATTTACCTGACCAAAAGAAGAAATTCTTATCCCTTTAACAGCAAAAACGAGATGCATATACACAAATATTGTTGGATATCACATTTAGCATCTTCATCATGACCCTAATATGTTTCCATAATATCTTTTTGGAGCTCAAGAAAACATAGCAGCACAGGTATGATTTAAGATGCCTATTCTATAAAAATATGTGGGAGAACTTCTAAATTGACATATCAGATTTGGACAGGAAAATGCAAAACCAAACAAAAGTCATTTCCTAAGGATATTAGCCTGTAGAAATATACAGGAATGGAGCAACGAAAAAAATATTTTGACCTTCTACTCTTTAGGACCAAGGTATCCAAAGAACAAAATAATAGGGGACCAGTGATTTCTATACCATGTGTTTGCAAACAACATTGAAATCTATGGAATAACGGATTAATGATGTATATAATGAAAGACTGCAAAAAAATATTAATAAAATTGATTCTTGACGTAAAACTAGTCTCATTAAAACTTCAATTCTGGCTGTCCCATTCGCAGACACCTCTTAAATTTAAATTTTAACACTCTACATAGTGTCCAACTCACTTTACTTTCTTTTACTGTGAGGTGGAGCAGTTGAAAATAAATAAATCAATCAAAGAAATCATGAAATAACTAAAGCTTTCATGATTAAGTCGTAACCGGAAGTCCAAAACTAAGATAACACATTAAACGACTACATCCATGAAAATGGTTGTCTGGAAGATTTTTGCCATGCCCACTTTCAATATAACAGTAAACAGCAAAAAAAAAAAATGAGGCATATTGAATCTGGTGATTATGACTATTACAAATTATATTAATGCATGATCAAGTACCAGAAATAACATACCTGATATAAGATTAACTGAACTGAATGAGCCTTTAACGAAAAAGACACAATCTTGAACACTTTTGACATGCTAAGAGACATTTATATAACTTAAGTATTATCATTTTTAATCTCCTGAGTTGATATATCAACAATCTTAATCCTCTGATTCTCTGGCAATAATGACCAATTAGGAGATTGTATTGCGCGCAACCACTTGAAGTCATCCACATTTGCCCAATTTCCAGTCTCATTATCAAGACTAGCATGCTGAAGATCTTCTTCAATCCCTTCATAAGTCAAACAATATGGTGAAAACCTCACACTATTAGAATCCTCAATTATGGGCCGGCTCCTAACTCTCAAGTAAAAATCACTTCTTTTGGCATTATGAATTCTAATTTGATGTGATGCCATCACAAAGATGCATCCCTCCACTTCCTCAATATGAATTGACCCCATTACAGGCCCTACATAAACCTGGCAATTCTTCAGCCTATGAACAAAAAGCACCCGTAAACAACCAATTAATCTAACTTCACAAGAATCAAGGTCTGAAATTGTGAATTCTCCAACTTCTGATCCCCTAAACTCCTTGAACAAAACCTGACCCACTATGCTTCTAAATCCCGGTGAATCCCGCACAGTAAGTCTTGTCTTCTCAGGTGAAGCATCAGTGTGCTTCGAAACAGGAGGCTCTTTCAATTCTGGTACACCAGATTCTTTCTTGCCTGCTTTATTCTTAAATGCAAATTTCTTTTTTGGAATAAGTTGAGAATTCAAACTCTCAAGGGTTTGTTTCAAATCCGAAATGGTTTTGAGTGAGGATCGAACATCATAGGATGGCAAGAAATATGAGCTTTCAGCAACGAGTTTCTCCAACTCAGAGATAGATGCAGATATTTTTTCAAAATAAAACTTGAGTTGAGCAGGATCAGATGGAGCGGTTTGGGAATTAGCTAGCTGAGACTCAATGGAGCGCTTCATTTCAGAAAAGTGAGAAAGAAAGGATGAAGTGGATTCAAACGAAGATGATTCAGATTCAGATCGACGGGAGTTATCCAAACGATTCTGGTGACGGTTTGAGAGGTGCTCAAGCATTAATGAGTGCTTCCTCTGAAGATCTGGGTCAGAATATTCTGATTGTGGGACATTTGAGGGATTTTCTTTCTCATCCATAACTAGCAACTTGTGAGTATAAAGGAAAGTAGAATAATATTTGGAGCAACAGGAGATTGGAAGTGCCCTTTGTTGTGGTGCTTGGTCCTTTCCTGATTGCTTCTGTCCAATTTTCGCCTGATACCTCTTGACTACAAGTTACAAAAATATAATAACAGATATTACTATCCTTGGTTGAATAAAGCATTAATAGTAAGCATAGATGTAAATAACATATTCATATGAGGAACGCAAACTAAATTACTCCACAACTTGGACATTCAACAAGAAATATTGAATTGAAATCATTTTATTAAACATTGTTATATAATCATGAAGAGTATAATAAAAAAGTAGGACTCATGTCTATATCAGTGTCTACAGTGTCAAATTTCATGTCAAGTAAATACTAAATCATAGCATTTACATCAACCTGAATAAAGAATGACCAAAACATACTATGCACTTTGGGTTTAGGCGGGCAAGCATGCAATTGGGACAAATTCATATACAAACTGGTTCTCACCAAGAACTAAAATTAAACCAAATTTACCGATCCCAAATCTTATGAACCAATCTAGCAAAAAACCAACCCCAAGTATTAGTATTTTGATCCCTCTAACCCGAATGAGTGGATTCAACCAATGAAGCTTTTGACTACAAGCAGATGACAGCAGGGAGGAGATGACACCAGCAAGGACATGACATAGAGCATTGAGGATGAGACCAAGAAGGACACGATCTGGAGCACTAAGGACACAAGATCGAAGCAGCCATTTGTTCTGGTTCAATGAAATAAGAAGACAAGACCTAAAAGAAAGAAAGGACACAGTGATATGAGGGGAAATAGATGGATTTGTTTAAATGGAATCAATGGCTGAGATTTGCGCAAGCATTAAGTCACTAAAGGCTAAAAAAGCATTTCAGGAGATGCACAGCCTGCATATCTTATTGGATGTGCAAAGGATTTGAATGCTTATATGGTCCTCCCCAGGCTACCACACCGATAGGACAAGACTCTGCTTCTGGCTACCCAAGGACAGTTCACTCCGGATGACAATTCAAGCTCAAGCTTCTAAGTTGCCGGGCACAACTCGAGCCAAGTCATTTACCAGATCATGCATCACAAATACCTTGAGAATTATCATGGACGATAATATAGACAATAATAAACAGAATTCCAATGTACAACAAATCCAACATTATACAATAAGTCGCTAGTAGTCAAAATGGAGAGGGAAAAGGTATAATAGCCGAGTACACACAATTGAAGGAAAAACTAAAAATCAAAGTTTTTTATTTTTTCTTAAAAAAAGAATACTCAATCTTTATTCAAAAGATTAATATTCAAACGATCTCAAGAATAGATTCAAAGCCAAATTAAAATGAAAATTTGAATAAAGCAATAAACGGTGCAGCAGCGTCCGACACAGGGTTTACAACCAGGCAGAGATCAGATGACACGAGGAACAAATTCAAATATAGATTCAAATCCAGATTGAACAAATCAATCACACCAAATTTTGGGAGTAGAAAAAGCCTTAGGGTTCGAACCTTCTTCACTACTTTCAGGAAAACAACCACGCAGGGCGGAAACGGTGGACGGCGTCCGACGGTGAGCTCGACCAAGTGTGGAATGCTTGTTTAGTTGTTTGTGGAGGGGTTGATTTATGTGCTTCTTACGTATTTGTCTCTTCTTCTTTAGTTAGGCTTTGTTTGGTTGAACGGGGAGGGGGGATTTCAGTGGAGGGAAGAGGAGGGAAGGGATACAAGGGATTTTAATATTATTGTTCGGATTGATTAAAAGGAAGGGGAGAGAAGATATTTTAATATTATTCTTTTTGGTTTAGGAGGGGAGGGAAGGGTAATTTTTTTGACATTGATAATTTTATCCTTATATTATATGAGGGATTTTAATGTTAGTTTGTTTGGTTCAAGAGGGGAGGGAAGGAAAATAATTTTCATAAGGACAATTTTACTTATGTTATAGTGGTTTTTCCAAAACTTTATTAAATGTATAATAACATTTAATTATAAATAATATTTTTATGCCTAAATTGAAAATTAAAATATTTATATATAATCAAAGCTAATCACCCACTATATATATTTGTAACATTTGTACATATTAGTTGCTGATTTAGAAATATAACCACAAAAATAATGTTAAAATCTAAAGGCCAAAATTTGTGAAGACTGAGAAAAAAATGAGAACTTGAAAAACAGAGGGGCATTTTAGTCCACTGACACATCAAATCTAATAATCCCTCCAAATCCGTCTGATTTGGGGGGTGACGTTTTTGAGGGGAGAGAGGGGAAAATTTAAAAAAATTTCCCCTCCCCTCCTTAAAAATATCATTAGCCAAATGAGGGGAGGGGGCTAAAATCCCTCCATCCTCCCCCTCCCCTCATATCCTATCAAAACAAACAGACCCAAGAGAGATGAGTCATTTTTTAAAAATTTTTAAAATTTTTTTATATAGTCTATTTATTTATATTTAAATTATATGTTGCTTTCTGAAATGTTTTTTGCACCCAGTATCTCAAATTAATTAGTTTTCAGAACTGCATTCAGAAATCTTTGTCCGGTAACATCAGTATCCTAGAAACTAATTATTTTAATATACTGGGTGCAAAAAATATTTTAGAAAGCAGCATATAATTTAAATCTAAATAAATAGAATATGGGAAAACATTTTCTCATGTTGTAGGAAAACCATTTTCTCATGTCACACACACATGAAATAGTGGGACCCACATATACATATATTAATTCATATGTGTATATGTGGGTCCCATCATTTCATGTATGCGTAGGAAACTTTTTTTTCCTCATGTAACATGAGAAAACCAAAGCCCATAGAATATATAAAAAAATTTAAAAAAATGTCTCATCTCTCTAATTAGAGAGACAAACATATAAGAAACACGTAATGGAGAAATACTTTATGTGCTTCCTTTGTGGAGACGTGGACGCAGTAAATGGAATTCGCTACTCCGTGCTAGCCGAGACTGTGTTGCACTGGTTACTGGTTTAGTAACTTCTGTTGGGCATTTTGGGGGAAAATTTGCCAGAATAAAATTAATTTAAAAAAAAATCAAATCAAGGTACTATGTAAAGTATTTGCTAAAATAGAGCAGTTGGTGGCGCCACGTCAGATGACACCACATGTGGCACCACTTTACATCAGATGGCACCACTAGTGACGCCATTAATTGGGGCCCACTTTCTAAAGTGACGCCCCATATATATATTATATATATTTAATATAATATATATACATACATACATATATATATACATATATATATATATATATAATTATATATTATATAAAATATAATATATATTATTATATTATGACTCATAACTGGTTATCAAAGAGAGAAGCTTTATCCAAGCTTTGGTAATCACTGGCAACATACAGTACCCAAGGAAGAAGCAACCCAGATTGAAGACGACGATGACGTACCGAGAATCAATGATGCAGATGAAATGATTTTGCTGGTTTTAATTGTCAGTGGTGCCACTTGATTCTACTGGTTTTACGCCTCTTTCGTGCTACAAGCCCTGCAGTACCATGCTGGCTTCCTATTCTTTCATTTTGCTCATCCCTGTCATTGCTGCCTTCAACATCATTTTCCTTGACAATCCTGTTGTTTTTATATTTTTTTGCTCTCAAACCAAATGTTGGTTAGCTAGCTCTCGATACGTCATCGTCGTCTTCAATCTTTTATATAATATATAATTATATAAAATATAATATATATTATTATTATTATTATATGTGTGTGTGTGAGTGTGTGTGTGTGTTGTAATATATAATATATATTAAATATATATGGGGTGCCACTTTAAAAAGTGGCACCCCAATTAATGGCGCCACGTTGTCAGTGGCGCCATCTGACGTGGTGCCACCAACTGTTTTATTTTAGCAAATACTTTATACAGTACCCCAATTTGACAAATTTTTTTAAAATTAATTTTATTTTGACAAATTTCCCACATTTTGGGTGTAACAAAACAAAACCAATAGATTTCAGAATTTTGTTAATTTACCCCAATCTCCGTCACTCCCCCCCCCCCGGCGAAGCCACCTCTTTACTATTGTATAAGGCATTATTGTCTTTTTTGCTTATATTTTAAAATTTTGTATATAACTATCTAGTCTCCGTATGTTAGATTTTATTATTATTATTGGAAAAAAATTCGAACATTATTATCCTATAAACTTAGTGAGATAGTTGAGGCATTTTTTTTTATACTCCCTACAATCCTAAATATAAGGCAGACTTGACTATTTTAAAAAGTTTAAAGAAATTAAAAAAACTACTGAATCATATTATAATATATATTATTTTATAAGCAAGGCTTTTATGGCCAAACCTGTTAGGAAAGTCACACAACCACAATAGCAGCTCATATTTACCTTTTAGGCCCTTTCAACATATAGTATTTGGAAACTTTCTAAAACCTAGGTTTCAGGATTTACGAGGTAAGTATGTAAGCAAAATTTTGTTTCGGCATGTGCAAAACCTAGGTTTTCAATGGTTTCCAAACACCCTTATACCACTTTGGGCCACTACTTACTCGTTATCAAGCCGGAAGCTACTATTGAGTTGAGACTCGGAAAGCTTTTATAAAAATTAGAGAGGCCAACATAAAAGGATTAAATTTTTTTTAAAAAAAACACACATACACATAAAAACATGTATAAAATATGTTAATTGTGTTTTTTAACTCAATTTCCACCCTTATAATTTTATTATAAATAAGTTGACCACATTTGAAATTTTTAGCAGTACTAATTTTTTATATTTTTTCCAACACTTATTTTTTATATTACATAAGTCATAATAAAATTTTATTTTTTTTTTAATTTCAATTGTGTAAACTAATATAATTCAAAGTGTATTTTTGGTATTTAAATTTTATTCATAATAAGAGATATGTAAAATTATATTTTTTATTTCATTTTGTTAGATATATGCCGTAATTTTGTTAATTTTTTATTAGATTGGATTAAGACCCCCTATCTCCTTAATGATGTGGTTAATTTTTCTTTTTCTTTTGCTATAACTAGTACTTTGTAATATTTCTATTTTATTATTAATATATTTTTTCCTTACAATAAAAAACTATTAAAATGGATTATAGATTAATTATATTTTAATATTATATAATATTATTATAATTGAATTATTATGTCACTGGCTCAACCGGGCAGCCCAATTGATTTGACTGTTTGAGCCATGACCCGTTGACCTTTATGGCTCGGCGTCTGGTCTGGCTTTTAAATTATTGTTTACAAGCTAAACAAAATAGTTTGAAAAAAAATGGTAAATATAAATACTTTAAAATAACTTAATTAATTTTCTTAACACGATTAAAAAAGTTAACTTTATCTGTATTATGATAGGAGTGAGGATTGTATATATACTCAGTTCTTTCATGTCCAACGGTACAAAAAATCTCTTATACTACAATTTTATTTAATTTTTTATCCAAGGGCATTCAAAACTTATTTTAGTATTTCTCATTCGTATTTCTCTCAATTCTTTAAAAAAGTTCAAAAAATCCAGTGTAGTATAGCTTGTTACTATGTTAAGGGCCAGTTTGGAGAGAAACAAAACATAGGTTTTGGAAACAAAATCTAGGTTTTGGAAACAAGTATGCTAAACGCTCCTCTTTTTTTCCAAAAGCTATTCTGCATCAAAACTTAGGTTTTGTTACAAGTCTGCCAAACATCCTTAGTTTTTTCAGAAACTATTTTACATCAAAATCTAGGTTTTAGAAAAAAAAAAACTATTTTTTTTCAAATTTTTCTCTCTCATTTGCCATCGTCAGTATTTTTTTAATAGTAATCAGTATCCTTAAGTATTCTTTTACTACCATTCAGTGCCCTGAAATTATTTTTCAATATCCTAAAATTTTTTTTAACATTATAAAATATTTTTTCAATATCAGTCAGTATCTATAAGGTATTTCTTAGTACCTTTTAGTACCCAAAATTTTTTTTTAAGATCAATCATTACCCGAAAATATTTTTTCAATATCATAAAATAAACTTTCAATATCATAAAGTATTTTTCTAGAATCCTTAAATATTCGTTTAGTACTCGTCAATACCTTAAAATATTTATTTATGATTAGTCATTAACCTGAAATATGTTTTTAATATCCTAAAATAAATTTTTAAGATCATAAAGTATATTTTTTCAGCACAAATCAGTACGTAAAATATTTCATGATCTTAAAAATTTATTTTAGAATATTAAAAAGATATTTCAATGTAATGACTGATCTTGAAAAAATATTTCAAGATACTAACGGGTACTAAAAAGATACTTAATACTAAGTTGTATACAAAAAAATACTTCTCATGGTTTTAAAAATTTATTTGAGGATCTTGAAAAAATATTTTAGGATACTGAAAATTTTAAAAAAATATTTTATGGTACTAACATATACTAGAAAGATACTGAAAAAAAATACTTCCTGGTCTTGGAAAAAAAATTTAGGATATTGAAAAAATATTTCAGGGTAATGATTAATCTTGAAAAAATATTTCAGGGTACTGAAATGTACTAAAAAATATCTTAAGGATACCGACTGATATTGAAAAATAATGATAATAGTAGAGGAGAGAGAAAAAACTGAAAAAAGTAGTTTTTCACAAAACCTAAGTTTTGAGATCCAAATCAAAAATTTTGATGTAGAATAGCTTCTAAGAAAAATAAAGATGTTTGACAAACTTTTGTCAAAACTTAGGTTTTGAAGTTATTCAAATACTATCATTTTTATCTAAAAATTATTCTCTAAAAATCATTTTTATCTTGTAAATCTCAAAAGTTATTCTACAAAAGTCATTTTTAGGTCGTAAGTCACAAAAGCTATTTTCTAAAAGTTATACCCAAACGAAGCCACCCTAAGTTATATTAGAGAAATAAAGCTAATTAGAAAAACAAAGTTTGTAGAATGAAATAAGATTATTCTTTCTATTACAGTATATCTCATCCCTGTTATACATGACATGCCTTTCTGTATATTGAAGCTTTATTTATTTATTCTTATTGGTGGTTGATTTTATTAGCTTGACAAATTTTTTAAGGCAACCTGTTGAACATAAGCTATGAGTTGCCTTGACAAATTTATTTATTTATAAATAAAAATGGCTGGAGTTTCTTACCCAAAATAAATAGACAAAAGAAAAAGTGGTTCTTATGGCTGCTTATGTGAGACTAGAAAGATATACGGAAGATCTTCCGGGATAATTGTCGGAGGTGATGTAATCTTAGAGGGCAATTTTATCCCTTTACATGACATTGGCCCAGATCCTATTACTTTGTGTGTGTGTGTGTGTGTATTTTGGTTCATAAAATGATCAATTTCATATAAACATAGGAGATTATGCAGCTAGGAGCCAAAAGAGAGGGTTCTAGGGAATGAGGATCAGTAGTACATCCGTTATATATAAAGAGTGACTGTAAAAATATAAAAGTAATGAGTCCTTTCTCATAGTGCCTCCAATATTAGAATCAACAAGATCATTGAGCATATTTTTCTTATATGTAACAAAAGTGACGTGATTCAAGGAGGCATCAAGTGTTGTGGCTACTTAGATAATCCAGCACAATATCAGTCTCAAGCAATAGATACAAAAAAGAGAAGGATCTATAGAATACAACTTTATTCATTTAAAAGTTTGAATCTCATCCTAACCTAGATAATTAAAGCAAAACAAGAGGTGTGTTGTCTAATTTTAATCTTTCTCACGAAAATTGTCCAACCCTTTGCAAATTTGAGAACATTTCGAATATCATAACTAAGTGGAGAAGTGATAAGCATTGATTAGAAAGTGAAGAATTGTATGAAAGATCTTGTTAGTTGCAAATATTCAAGAGGCATTGAAAAGAGCCTAAGAATTCTTGGATTACTTGTTCTGGATTGCGCATGTAATCTCTGTGGAGAGCTACATTTCTCCTAGTCTATATGAGGTTTAGCAAGATAATGATCCCTTTAGTATTGTCAAATCACCATCACAAAATAGTAGAGAGAGAGTTTCACGAAGATGAAAACCTTGATTAGAAATGTTGGTGGAGTGAAGAGAAAGTGCACCAAACCAAATAGCCTGAATATAAAGGCAAGAACCAATAGTCTAGTCAGCTTGACAACCAAAAACACAAGTGACTTTGTAATTTAAGTGATGTTTCCCCATAACTTCTCCAACAGGGACAACAGAATGAACTTACTTCCGGATGAATAGAAGTTGTTTAAGAGGCAAATGAATTTTCCAAATAAAATCCCAAATGAATACCAAAAATGGCTATAACATCATGTTTTAATTTTAGATACAGCTATATATGTTAAGGTGGTCTTCCTATTAAAGCTATCCGGTAGAACCCTTTTTATATTATATACCTTTTTTTTTTAGAGAAAAAAGACTTAAAAAAATGAATCTCTAAAAAAAAGAAATCTACAATCTAATAGATACACCCCACTTACATGCGATTTGTCTCCCAGATTATAATGAAGAAAGAAACGCACATCAGACCACCAACAAGATATTATATACTAATTAGAAGCATCCACCAAAAGAAATAAAGTCATTTGAGCAATAATTTTGATCCACGAAACTACAAAGCTGCAAGTATTGATGTGTTAAGCTCATGCAGATTTTTCAGCTTCTTCAGCTGCTTCTTCCTCCTGCAGCTTCTTCAAAGAGGGAGGTGGCCTGGGAACAATACTTTTCTTCCATTTCCGATCAAGCTTCCTAGATAACCGCTTACCGATTCCCTTCTCAATCTCCCTTTCCCGCTTCACAGTAAGCATGCGAGCAATCTGTAGATGCCAATATTTCACATCATTAGTTTAAAACTACCAACAAAGAGATAGCAAGGCATAACAATAATGCAGAAGCCAAAGAAACTTCTGATGAACCCATTTAGGTCCCTTAGGAATTTGCTTTGCGGCAGATCAGGCCTCTCATCATTGCATACAAAAAGGTATGCAATTGTTCACTTACTTCTAATTTCTAGATCAGTCAGAGAGAAGATGGATACATCAGTTATGATCTAATCAATTCCCGGGTTAAAAGTTCAGAGAATCATATTCCCTTAATCCCTTTGATCATGGGTATATGGAGGTCAGAATATCAGGATACTGGGATTGTATTGTGATTGTAAACTTGACATTGCCAACTTTCCCTCCACAGAAGAAAACCAGAAGTAAACAAGCCAGAGGTCTTTCCTTCAAGATAATCTAAAAAATGTGCTCACTTCTGGTGCATAGTGATTTTGATAGCATTAGGCACTAAGTTGGTCATAAATTTAAGAATAAAATCTAAAAATAAGATTTTATGATATTGATCTATAACAGCTCATTAGTGTCAAATCATAAGGGCAGAGACCACTCAATCAAACTAAATTCAAGAGAGTTGATACAGAATAAAGACATCGATCTTTTACATCACAAAACAGCCAAATGGATGATAGTGACATACATACATTAGATGTTGTGGTAAGTGGTAACCCATTACAGTTGGCAGTGAGAATACACACAAGAGTCCATTCATCAAGTGCTAGACACGGTTAAATAGTGAAGAGAGAAGTAATTTTAGTTACTATACTAATATGTTAATTCAGTGAGGTGAAATCCTGCAAATTCCTCCCTCCTGGGGGGATTGAGCATCTTACTAAAATAATCTTATATCTATATCGTACTATTAGTTTTCCTATCTTGTGCCATGTATGTGATAGAGACCAATACAAATCAGCAAATCTAGTTATCTCGGGGTGGCAGTGGTAACCCTTCTTGCACATAGCATCTCTGGTTGAGTTGTAGCACTAAGAAACATGTGAAAGTTCTCAGAGCAATGAGCATCGACTGATTAACCAATGACCCCAATCTTGATAATGGGCCACAGGTCACTCAGATAAATTGCAGAAATAAAATAAATGAAAAGAGAAGGGATGATGTGAGTGGTGAGGCATTCCAAAGGGTAGTAGTAACTATACATAAGCTGCAGAGAGAGAATGGAGTGGGAGTTGAGGGTATTTTGGGTGTGAGCGTGAGAGAAAAGGGGTAGGCCAGAGTTCTGGATTTGGCTGAGGAGAACCTCTGACCTCCAGAAAGTCAGAGAACCAATTTTCCTTCCTTGCCGTTTGTCTCTACCTCTAGCTACTGTAGTGGGCTCATTATCTCAGAATTGAGTTTGTTTGGCGTGATTGGATATAAATAAGATGGTAGAGTTTCATCATCATGGGAGTAAAACTCTATCTTTCCCTCCCTCTCTGAATCTAGTAGAAGGCTGAAAACCATGAGAAATGATGAAAGTAATAAGCCATGACAATGGATGCATGAATGTTAGATCTTTATTACAGAGAAGAAAAGGAAGGCATAATTAAGAAAGCATGAATATGAAGGTCCTTCTGCAATATATATCGCATGCCAACTTCACCCTTTGCCACTTAAAAATAGTGAGCATCTGAGTACCTGAGGTGTGTTTCTTAAATTACTATAGAAATAAACCCCTTTTCCTTCCCCAATAATGTGCATTTCAACCTTGCATGTGATAAAAATCCCAGTAGCTTCAACTTTAACAACATGAACAATCAAACTAACCAAATTTCCATTGACTGCCTACTTTAATCTTCAAAGCATGAAATCAAACTACGACCACTGACAAAACATTATAAAATTTGCATCATGATCTTGTGGTTAAATAGTCTCTTTAAATAAATAAATGAAACTCAACAGGGGATGTCCTTACGAGCATGAGACAGGTTCACTCACGTGCTAATGGCTATCATAGGCAGAGTACAGTTGCCTATTCTGGACCCATTCGTTACCCTTGATTGAATAAATTGGAATCTTTCTGAGCAGCTTCTATATGCTAGAAAGAGAACAAGATTTGAAGAAGTTAGGCGAAAATCGCCCAATTGATTCCTTTGTTTTTGGAGAAGAAAAGCCAGTAAAATTTCTAGTTCTAAGAAGGAGACAAGCGAATATTCACATTGCTTCCTAGTATCGAGTTTTCAACTCTACGAAGCTTCTAATGTTTAGTCGGCGTACTCAATTACCATCCTATCTTATCGTTCAAAAAACTACTTGTGTGCAACTAGGGAGGTCTTCAATTCACTGAGAGAATAAGAAAAACCAAGAAATTGTCCAGCATTTTCCCTGAACTAACAAAGTAAGAAACAGATAGGGAAAAAAAAAAAAAAAGTAGTACCCTCTTGCGCATTCGACGGAATTCGCTGGACTTGAACTCGTTCCGAGCAGATTTCTGGAGCCGAAGCATGAGAAGCTCGCCCTTAAGATCAATAACCTCTTCATTGATTTCTTCGTTGCTTTTAGCTCTAATTTCCTTCAAGTCCTCCTCTCTCTTTGCCATCATTACTACTGAAGAAGAAGGATGTCGATACGATTTCATCCGAGGACATGGTTGAATTGAGCGGACGCCACGAAGTTGAATGCCATTAAAGGAAGATTTCGAAATTCCATAAAATGCTTTTGGAAGGCAACATATAGTTGAGGGTGAAGCTAAAGAATTCAACATTTTCTCTCCCTCCTACCTCCCCCCAGTTATGGCTCTATGTTAGTTTTGGACAAAGCTCCGGGGATGCGGATAAGACCACCTTCGTCTTCTTTTGGTATATTACAATTTCGTCTCCAGAGTTATTCAAATTACAATTTTACCCCAAAATTAGGCAAAATCTGCACTCTGGCCCAATTTGACCTCACTAGATTTTGCTGCCGGCCCTTTAGACAGTCAATCAATTAATCAAGTGCTTAGAGTGCGTGACTTTATAAAGAAAGTATTTTGAGTTCTTGACTTGAATGTGAAATTGATTGAACCGGCCAATAAAAGAGATTATGTTGAAAGTAATTCCTAAGTTTGTTTTAAATAAGAGTTAAAGTGAAAAATACTCATGAGATTTTACTAAAAGTATGAAATTTTATTAAAAGTGTGTCCATCACTATATTTTTCTTTGAGGTGTAAAAGTACTCATATACTTTAAAAATGGAGGTAAAAATATCAGTGCTGTTATCTAAACCAAACGTTTGTGATGTGGATAATACCATCCCATTTATTGCGCAGCTAAATTTAAATGTGTATTTGGATACTTAAAATAAATTACTTTTCAAGACAAAGCCATGGATTTTAAAAAAAAAAAAATTACCAAGCACTCTCAAAAAATGTTTAAAGTGTTTTTTTAGCCAAAATTAAGGCTTGGTTTATGTCCGCTGTGACTATCATCCGCTGCTTTAAAACAACAGTGTTTACTCCAAGTAAAATGAGACATAAGTTATGCAACCCAAGTAAACCGGCCCCCGGGGGGAGCATTGGCGGACAAGCATAACAAAAATAAAACTGGGATTCATTGACTTCGGATCATTTTTGGCTAAAAAATATAAAACTGTATTTAGTAGATATATAATAAATATTTTTTTAGTAATTTAAAATATTTTTTCGGTACCAGTTAATATCATAAAATATTTTTTCAAGATCTTAAAATAATTTTTTAAAATCTTGAAGTATTTTTTTTTTAGTACCAGTCAGTACTTTATGATCTTGAAAAATAATTTTAGGGTACTGATTATTGAAAGAATATTTTAGGGTACTGACTGATCGTGAAAAAATACTTCATAATTTTGAAAAATAATTTTAGGATCTTGAAAGAATATCTTAGGGTGCTAATTGGTATTAAAAAAAATACTTTATGATCTTGAAAAATAATTTTAGAATATTGAAAAAATATTTTAGGGTGCTGAATTATACTGAAAAAAAGACTTCATGATTTTGAAAAATAATTTTAGGATCTTGAAAAATGTTTTAGGGTACTAACTTGTACTGAAAAGAAAATACTTCACTATCTTCAAAAATTATTTTAAAATCTTGAAAAAATATTTTAGGATATTGACTGATACCAAAAAAATATTTTAGATTATTGAAAAAATATTTATTATATATCTAATAAATACAGTTTTATATTTTTTAGCCAAAAATGATCCAAAGCCAATGAATCCCAATTTTATATTTGTTATGCATGTCTATCAATACTTCTTTTCACTTTTTTTTCCCCTTTCACTTCTGTTGTGTGACTTGCGTCTCATCCCACTCATTTGTTTTAGAGCAGTGAACAGACAGCCGATGATAGTCACAACGAACATAAGTCAAACCCCCAAAATTATAGTTTTGGGAAAAGCTATTTTTTTTCAACTTTGTATCCTTGTTCTGGTCACCATACATCGTTTTGGGTGTCAAGCGGGGAATACGAATCTTGGTTGTTGATCCATCTCCTAGTAAAATACATGAGCGGCACTTGTCGTTGACTCAAAATTCTGACAAAAATTTAGCAGAAATTATTTTACTACTCCCTCCGGTCTTTATTATAAGGCACTAACTATCTTTTCTCACAAAGCAAGAAAATGGAAGTTAAGTCATTAATGAGCCTAAAATTAATAAAAGTTTCCAACTTTATCCCTACTTTAATGAGATAGATTTAAAAAAGTTTGTTAAAGTAAAGGTGTAATAGGAAATAGTAATAAATAAGTTAGTTAAATGTAGTTGGTGCCTTATAAAAAAGAAAAAAAAATTTGGGTAGTTGGTGCCTTATAATAAGGACCAGATGAAGTATTTCATTGTTATAAATGCCTAGGGAGGACAAAAATTGGGCCTTATTGGCTTCTTCACATAAGGTCATTGTGTTTGGCAATTTTAAATTATATAGATATAGGTATTTGCTTTTATTGCGAAAAAATACTATGTTTATAAATACTTTAGTTCAATTTTGTCAGTTTTAAAACAAAACATCACTGTCGAGTGCATTTGAATTAACTTTTGGAGAATAACTTCTAAAGAAAAAGTGAAAAAAAGTGATTTCAAATAATAGATTTTGGAGAATAACTTCTGAAAAGATAAAACAAATTAGCTTATGTGAAAACTATGGTTTTGAACCCCCAAATGGTTTTCAACCATGAATAGGTCAAAACCAGACAAATAAAACCAAAGAACCTACAAATACTGATTAAAATCGAAATCATCGTTAAGTTTGACTTTTCTTGCTAACTGGATAATGACATGACTTTCAAATGTGCAAAAGGTCAACACCATGTGCTTTTTAAGGTGCAAAAATACAGTTTAACCATCAATTTGACTTTTTTTGCTAATTGAATATGACATGGCTTTCAAAGCAACTACGTGGGGAAAAAAAATGCTAACTGGTCTCAAGTCTAAGTTGAGAAGAATTAATATCACCATCCATATCCCTCTTTTTGCCCTTGTAACAACAATGTACTTGAAAATCATAACATGTCCAATGCAGATATATTTTTTATCATACGTCACCTTAGCTTTATAAGTTTCATGGGGCTATTCCTGAGGCAATAGAGAGCATGCATTGTCTGATGTGTACTCGCTCCAGCCGACACCACAACAGATCAATTTTAATGGATTAAAGGCGATAATGACATTGATAACGCTAGTCTGCCAAAGTCTCTAATTTCTAGCAGGAGGATATGTCGGTAGTCGTTAATGGCATTTTTAGCAGGGCAAAGGGTGATATATCTACATCGAACATGTTGTAATTTTTAGGTATAGTGTTGTTACAGAGGCCAACAGAGGGATAGAGATGGGAATATTAATTCTTCCTAACTTATACTTGCGATTAGCCAACATGTTTTTTTCCTATACAGTTGCTTTGAAAGCCACGTCATCGTCCAATAAGCCAAAAAAGGTCAAACGGTCTTTTTGCACCTAAAAAATCATTTGGTATTAGACGTTTTTTTTGGTTAAACCATATATGTATTTTTATACTTTTGAAAGCCATATCATCCTCATGTCAGCAAAAAAATTAAAATTATTGGTCAAACAGTATTTTTACAAATAATTTGTAACAGCATGGTCATTTTTTCACTTTAAAAAAACACTTTCGTTGGGCGCTCCTCTGATTAAAATACATATGTATTTTTGCACATTTACCCTACATACAAATGAAGACATATCTTTCTAAGTGTTTTGAAATTATCATGAAGTGTTGGAATTTCACATACATTGTTAGGCGTCAATTCACATATTAGGTCAAACAGAAACTTTAATCAAAGCATTTTTAAAGAAAAATGTAAACTAAAAGTTTTATGGGGACTGGAAAAAAATTGAAACGTGGTTTAACAAAAAAAAAACATTTTTTTCATATACGTATCTGACCTAGCAAATTCATGTATTTTCAAATGTATTTATTTAACTATTTACTACGCATGAAATTGTCCATGAGTATTTTAGCGCGGGGATATCAAAGTTTCATTTAGAAAAGTGTTGAAGCATAAAAAGAAATTCTTACGCATAAAAAGGTTTCCTTTCAAAATATCAAGAGATTTGCAAAATTGTATGCTTGCTTAAATATATAATTAAAAATATCTAATAATGTATATGTTGAGAGAACTGTAGTAAAGGTAAAGTAGAAGTAAACTTTTGGTTTTGTCTGAGGCTCTAGATTTGCAGTAGATCCCAAATTAAGTTTAGGTTATTGTCTCCTTAAAATAAGGAAGAGTGAAAGAAATGGTTCTTTAACATTTTTGGATATACCTAAAAACTTTATAATGACATGATTTGAGGGAATCATAAACTAATGACCATATTAAGGATTATTCATGACCCTAGTTGAGCAATTAGCATGAGAATAGGGTAACTGATATGCATTTGTGGAATACTAAGTATTAGGGGAAGATGGTGAAAAAGATGGTATTTGAGATACTCCCTCTGGTTCTAATTATATGAGTTATTTACCAGTTTCTGTAGAAATTAAGGATAGTAGTTAACTTAGTTAAGTATTCATTTTCTGAAAATATCCTTATTTAAAACTTAAAATGGCATCAGCAAAATATATAGTATAACAAAGGCTCTTAACTATTCATATTTTGCTTGTTGGACCCTGGACATATCACTCTCAACCCTATTACGTCTTAAAAATTCCTAACTATGCGCAAGGTTATTTTTTTTAGCCATGGAAAAAGATAATGAAATTAATATTAAATAGGTTATTTTAGGGAAAAAAATCAATCACTTGGGACGGATAATTACAGGAAAATATTTTTAAAGAAATATTAAAATTATTTATTTAAAAATAAGAAAAAAAATAGAATCTCTCACTTGATAGAATATAAGGTGTTGTTAAATTAATTATTGCGGAGGAAGTATTAATAAGGGTGATATAGGAAAAATATGATTAAAATTATTTTATTAAAAAAACAATAGAATTGTGGTGTATGTAGTATTAATGAGTTGCAAGCATTACTTACTATATATAATATATATGTATATTATTAAATTATTATTATGTTTAATTATTATTGAGAAAGTATTAATAGAGGTATTTTAAGAAAAAAATGACACAGATTAAAACTTAGTCCTATAATTAGACAGGAAGGAGTAATATTTATGATAACCAAAACAAAGATGAAGTACATGAAAGTATTTCGATGTACATTCATGTGATGACTTTTGAGGATAAAATTCTTTTTACGATGGGAGAATTGTAACATCCTTAAATTTTTTTAGACTTAGAGAGTCATTTATGGTTTGGGATGCATGTATATAAATTAAGGGAAAACATTTTTCTCATGTTGTAGGAAAACCATTTTCTCATGTCACACATACATGAAATGGTGGGACTCATATATACATATATTAATTTATATGTGTGTGTGTGTGTAGGTCCCATCATTTCGTGTGTGTGTAGGAAACTTTTTTTTCTCATGTAACATGAGAAAACCAAAACCTATAAATTAAATAGTAGGATGAAGTGATTTATGAGAAATGTTTTTTTTTTTAAAAGAAAAATTATCTTTTTAGGAAATCCTAGACAAAACTTCCTAAAATAGAGAAATTCTAAATTAGGTTGGTAAATTCAATAAACCCTTAATTGAGTTACTAACCAAATTTAAGATTTCAAAATCTAAGTAATTGAATTTAATGTCCCTCCTCTCTTTTTTCTTTCCTTTTTTGTTAGCCTCTCTTTTCTCTTCTCTTAAAAGAGTATTATTGCTTTATGACTTTATAGCTCTTAGGTCAAATCAAACTTTTTTTTTTTGTTTTCTAAAAGGATAAACAAGAATAATTCAAGAATGTCATGCCATGATAGTATCATTGATATCAATTACATAATTTTTATTTGAAAATCAATTAATTGATACCAGGTAATTAAACTTAAACTAAACTGACTGATTCAGATAGGAAACAAGCGAACCGGTCGGTAAACAAGTTTAATCTGGGAATCAACCTGGTTGACTTTTTTTAACACACACACACAAAATTTAAAAGTTCATATTAATTACTTTAAAATCTTCATTTTCTCATTGATTTGGCTCGGGGGTTAGCTCTGATTTAACTATGTTCTGATCCACTGGCCCTTTACTTAATATCCTGGCAGGTTTATTGGCTAGTCCGGATTTAATAACATTAAATAGATATTAATGATAATTTTTTTGAAAAAATAACATAGTTATTTTTGTCAAGTGAAACAAAACCAAGGAAAAAAAAGAAAGAAAGCATAACCCATACCAACTTCCCTTTGCAAAATTGAATTGAAATGAAAATCGTTTTTACCAACATTAACCTAAACATATGTCTATATGAGACAAATAACATCTTGGTATGTCTCACCCTCCCTGTACAACGTATGACAGAGATATAACTTATTACATCTAGTATAAAGTACTACCTCCAGTTCTACTTATAAGATTAAGTTTAACTTAATCCTATAATTAAAAACGGAGAAAAAAATTAGAGACATTGACTTAAAATTACGTTTAGTTGGTTAATACTTAATACTCTACTTCTCTTCTCTTATTGACATAAGAAAAAGTCAAATAAATAATCGTTTAAAATATAATTTTAGTCCTTTAAGTTTTACATAAGGTATAATTTTAGTCCTTTAACTTTATAGAGTATACTTTTGGTCCTAAAATTCTGACAATGTTAATGTTACTAATGGAAAATGTTGACACAACGAATTCAAGTGATGACTAATAATATTTAATTACACATATTTTATATATTCTTCAATTTACTCATATTCTTAATAGCATTTAATTACATAGTTATTATTTAAATTTATATCGTTATTTCTTGAGTTTGCATTTTCCGCTAGCAAAATTAATGGTGTTAGAATTATAAGACCAAAAATATGCTTTATAAAATTAAGAGACCAAAAATATACCTCATATAAACTTAAAGAACTAAAAGTATACTTTAGTTTAAAGAATCTATAGGTGTGGTTCGTAGGTTTAGCAAGATGTCGATAGGCTTTTGCCTCATGGTTAGATATTTGTTTCCTTTTGTTATTTCAGAAAAAAAAATGAAAAAAATCAAAGGGATTAATTATAAAAAGATTAAAGAATATTGGATATTAAAATAGGACCACAGCTTAATCCAACTGAATGGAAATTGGATTAGACTTCAGTTTTTTCCTTTGCCATGCATTAGTTACCCTAATTGAATTGATCTGTTTGAAATTTGACCTTTGAAGGCTATACAAGTTGGATTTTGGCACGCGTGCGTGATGTTGGGATCATGTACCAACGGAGTAGTAGCTCTTCCGTAATCCGTCCTTATTGCTTATCTCTCATATTTACTTGATTTTATGAAATCAATCTTCCGTTTGTGATTTCCTCACCTTTCTTCATCATTTTCTCCTTCAACGATCGAAAACCCTTGATGTCAACTCGAACGCCATAAAAAAAGAAATCGAGCAAGTTCACAGGCAATAACATCTTAACGATTCCAAGAAACACAGGCTGGAGAAACGTTCATTGAGCCTTTCGGTAGCGTGTGAATGATCGCTGTGTTGAACCAGATAAAGATCGGAGTTTCTGTGATCGGTGACGATCTTGATGGGTGCTACGGGCTCCAAGCTAGAGAAAGCTCTTGGAGACCAATTTCCTGAGGGCGAGCGTTACTTTGGTCTCGAGAACTTCGGCAATACTTGTTACTGCAACAGCGTTTTGCAGGTCATCAATAGTTGTTGTGTGTGTGGTCTGTATTCGAATTATGTTCTGTATGCTATCGTTTTTATTTGAAGCTTTGAATTCCTGCGGTAAGATATTGGATTTGCATATTTATTTTCCGTTGGAATATCGATAGTATCGATTGATTCTGTGACTTGTGGACTGTTGAGAAGAGAAAATCGCAGCCGCATATATTGGTGAAGTCACTGATATAAATTCTGCTTGGAGTTGAGCTGTGCAGCTAAATTGCTAAGCGCGTGGAGGGTTAAAAGTAAATAATATAACAATTGACCATCGAGATTTGAATTTTCGCTTGTTCATTTCTGAATTTCTGCTGTAGCAATGAAAATATTAAATTTTTTCCCACTTCATTTCCCCGGTTTGTATTTCGTCTGATTATGTTACATTTGGGTGTGCAAATTGAACTTTGTCAAAACAAAACGTTTGTTCGTTCCCTATCTTCTTTTGCTTACTGCATTTCATGTAACTTGTTTATTTCTGCTGTATTTATCCTGGCTCAATAAATAGCAACAATAATTATTTGGCTTGCATATCAGAGAAGGCACGAGAATATTGATGCTGCCAAGCATTATTATCAATTTATCAATATAAAACAGAATCAATCATCAATATTTCAATATCAGTATGTATAATGAAATCTAAAAGCCACAGTATTTACAAGCTACAACTCATTCATTATATTCTAACCAATTCACAGGAAACGTGTTTTATGCAACATCTATATAACCGTGTTTAACATGGTCTAAGACCTTTGAATGCTAGAAGTTGTCATGTTAGCTTACTAGTTTTTAGACATATAATATTGTCTCTGTCTAGTTATTAATTTTGGTTTTGTTTTAAAAAAATCATCAGGTGACATTTCAGGTTTTCTGTAATTTTTAATTGTTGATGTTCAACTCTAGTAATAAGAACAACTGATGCCTAAATCTTCCAGTGCATATTTCAATGTGATAATGTTAATGCATAAGAATAAATATTACTATGTCTAAGAATACATTTATAAAAATGTATTAAACATATTTACTGATCGTACTGGAAAATGTGTGTTTTATATGTTTCATAGTTTTGATTCTGGTCCTTCACCTTCAAGCTGATTTTTTCCCTTTCTCTTCAGGCACTGTACTTTTGTGTTCCATTCCGGGAACAATTGCTAGAGTATTATGAAAATATTAAAACCCCAGGGGACGCGGAAGAAAATCTTTTAACATGCTTAGCAGACTTATTTTCTCAGGTGATGAATCTAGATTTTGGAAACTTCCTGTGGTCATTTGCATGATGTTTCTTGATATAAAATTGACCAAGGCATGGTAAACTATTAGAGAGTTTGTATTGTTCCTGATAATTGTAGCTATCGTATATGACTTACTTTCCAAAGAACCTCTTGTTTCCCTAACTTGGCAAGATTTTGTTGCCTTAATGATCATATGAAAGAATTGTTATCTTGACATTTAATGCATTCTAGCCGTTGTCTTCATCTGTCTTAAATACCAGCTGGTAAGGATCCTTATGGTTTGAGATCACTTCTGGTCTTGCTATGATATGTTATTCTTCCGGTTAATACAAGTTGTGATGGGTCTTTTGGCTTAAGTGATATATTTTATAATGCTTGCATGCAGTTTCAAACTCTTGGATTGGGAAAATGTAACCATATTTACTGAACTCGACCAACATACATTCATACATTAGTCATAATTTGAAACTTATTGTGCATTGAATAGTTGCGCATTCAGAAACTAGAGGGCTAGGTGCTGATTTGTTCAGTGCTTTGAGTCTAGCTTGCAGTGATATCATGGGTCATGCTCATCAAGTGTGTATATCATTCTCTCATGGTTGTTTGCTTTACATATACTATTTCTTTGGGTGTAGATAACTTCCCAGAAGAAGAAAACAGGTGTCATTGCTCCCAAGCGATTTGTGCAGAGGTTAAAAAAACAGAATGAACTCTTTCGAAGCTATATGCACCAGGTATGTCTTTAATTTGACAAGATTAAGCTTTCTTTAGAGAAGACAGTGATTCTTGAAGTTTGAAATTCTGATGGTGGGAAGGATTGTATGCATTGTGTCATTGTGCATGCTTTTACATGCCCCATCCCTTTGTAAATGTTTGTGTTTGTCCATGCATAGGAAGGGATGAATGCATAGAGTTATGTCCTTCATATCATGTTGCTGCTGATTCAAATAATGGCCCTAACTATGGATGCTATTATCTGTGTTTAGGGTTCCATAAAGCCAAGTTTGGAAGTAATAAATGTTCTGTTTGCAGACCATTAGTTGAAATGTTATTGTTTTAATGCTTCCACTTCTTTTCTTTTAGAAAAAAAGGAAAATAAAGGAGTATGCGATGTGGGTGCGCGTGCCTCTCTATTGGATTGAAAAATTGCTTGTTTGATTACCATTTTTATTGACTCATATGTGTGTGTGCACGCACGGATTTTTCTCCCTTCAAATTGTTTTTCTGCCAAGTCATACATGTCAACTTAAACCATGTACAGACACCTACTGATGTTGGTTCTACATGCCAAATGATGATTATGGTTATGGTTCTGCTCTTTTTTTTTTTTTTTTGTCTTTTTCCTTTTGGAGACAGATGTTTGATGTTTATTTCACAGAAATGATTTATTGAGGTTGTTTTATGAGTTGCGACAAAATGTACTTCCCAATGAGGTTGTTTTTCTCTAGTTGATCAGTGGATATCTTTTTTCCCCTGATATCAGTTGATATATATTTATTCATAACTTTCAGTCTCACTCTTCTCGCATTATTTGTTTATTCAGTCTGTTTAACTGAATTTAATGGTGGTTATATTATGTTTCTGCATTTGGTCAATATGGATCTTCTCTTTCTCCTTTTTTGTCAGGATGCACACGAATTCTTGAACTTTTTGTTAAATGAACTTGTGGACATTTTGGAGAAAGAGGCACAGGCTGCAAAAAGTGATCAAGAGACCTCACCCCCTTCTGATCCTGCAAAAGTACCTGAGAATGGTTTAGCTAATGGTGGTAAAAAGGATCCTTTAGTTACGTGGGTGCACAAAAATTTTCAGGTTGGTCACCTATACCAATCTAATATTTTTAACTAAGCATGTTGCTTGTGGCAAACTTGGGAGCATAAATCGCAATTGATATGTTGGATCAAACTGCATTTTGAGTTCTCTTTTCCTAGTGGTAACGTCATACCATTTCCAGTTCAAGTTTTTGACATTTACGGATTATCCATCTGGCTTTGACCAGTAATGTTGTGGAAATAAGCATGCTATCCATTATACTGTTCTGGTCTCTATTATTCTGTGTGCGTGTGTGTAATGGTCTTCCTTGATCGGGAAATACCTTGCTTCTCTTCAGTGGCCACAAAATAAGATTACCTCCCATTTCTGACAAATAATATAAACTGATCTGATCAGGGTATACTCACCAATGAGACAAGGTGCTTACGTTGTGAAACAGTGACGGCTAGGGATGAAACATTTTTTGACTTGAGCCTTGATATTGAGCAGAACAGTTCAATCACAAGCTGTTTGAAAAACTTCAGTTCCACTGAGACTCTGAATGCTGAAGACAAATTTTTTTGTGACAAGTGCTGCAGGTGAATACCTTTTACTTATGTGCCCTCATATTGTTTTTTCATAGCTTAGATTCATAATGACATCAACTGCTAATTGGTTCCTTGAGTACTCTGAGGAGGTAAAGGATCAATCACAACCATTTTGCTGCTTGTTTGTAAGTGAAATGAAATTTCTGTGAAGATGGAGCATGAATGTTGAATCACTGCAATATTGATTTTTCCCCCTAGGCAAAAGTATCATCCTCCTGTTTAAGCCTTAAGGTATTGTTGGGAACCTCTCCCAGTAGGGATTCAAATCTTGGTTCGTTACATTGTGAGGGACTAGCCCCTACCATTAAACCCAATACCTGTTGGTTAATATTGACTTTAATTTATGGTTAATTTGATCTACTTTTAATACAGAATGGATACATTGCTATATTTTTTAATATTTGCAATAATGTTGTAGTTTTTACCTAAACATGCTTAAATACTTTTATCTCTGGTCCTTGATATAAGATCCAATTGACTAATTTGAAGAGATTAAGAAAACTAAATAAATTACTTAATTATGACATATGTTACGTAATCTCTCTGAAATATTTATATGTATAGTTAAATTATATATTGGTTTATAAAGTCAAGCAAAATCGTTTGGAGAAAAATGATAAATATAAATACTTTGAAGTAATTTATTTAGCTTCCTGAATCTTCCAAAATAAGTCAATTGGGTCTTATATTAAGGGCCAGAGGTAGTATTGTGTTTGTTGTAATCTGGTTTATGGCTGTGCCTTGATGCTGTGACAGAACGCAAACCAGGATAATCTTGTATTGATAACTGACATTTTTCCTCTGGCATCTTAAAGTTAATTGATTGCCCTTTGAATCAATGGTGTGTAGAAGTGTTTTCAATATTTCCATTCATATCTGATACAACTTTAATATGATATCAGTTTGCAAGAAGCTCAGAAGAGGATGAAAATAAAGAAACCACCTCACATCTTGGTCATCCATCTCAAGCGGTTCAAGTACGTCGAACAGTTGGGTCGAAACAAGAAGCTATCTTACAGGGTTGTCTTCCCTCTTGAGCTCAAGTTGGGTAACACCGTAGAAGATGCAGACATCGAGTATTCCCTATTTGCAGTGGTTGTTCATGTTGGCAGCGGGCCTAACCATGGACATTATGTTAGCCTCGTGAAAAGCCATAACCACTGGTTGTTTTTTGATGACGAAAATGTCGAGATGATTGATGAGTCTGCTGTGCAGACATTCTTTGGCTCAGCACAGGAGTATTCCAGCAACACAGACCATGGGTACATTTTGTTCTACGAGAGCCTCGGCCTGGCATACGGGAACTAGGCAGAGGAGCTCAACAACATTTAGGTACTTCGAATCATTTGGACCTTTTTCCTATCTGTTTTCTATGTTCATTATCTTTTTTGGGAAAAAGGAAAATTACCTCTTTACCCTTCAGCCTGCCTTGTCCTTCATGAGACCCGGGTTGTGGAAATGTGTACTGACAACTGAGGTGTTTGGCATGTACAGTTATCAGGGGAAATACAGCACCCTTCTTTTGGTTTTCACAATAAGAGCAGAAAGTGTAGTACATATGATGTGAACATCTCACATTCATTGTTGCCAATGTTGTTGCCAGTGCTGAACCAAACTATTAGAATCACGTTGTAATGGGGAATTGGTTATAACTTGTGATAAAAATCAGACCGGACTGTTTAGTTGAACGAAAAAAATTGATTAACTGGCTTATTTATTTGTCAAAGCTAGTGATCTGCAAAAGCTATTAATGGTAAGTTTGAATGATCAAAAGTTAGCATTTCGGAGAATGAACAAGGAGTAATAGTGTGTGTGTTTGGATTATCTTTTAGAGAATAACTTTTACATTTATGAGATAGGCATGTGAGGAGCTTTTTTTCGGTTTGTGGAAAATGGTTTCTAAAACACAGTTTCAAAGTTACCCAAAACATCACATAAAAGTATTTAACTCCAATCAGGGGCCATTTTCCGCAAGCCTATATATATATATATATATATATATATATATATATATATATATATATATGGGTTTAATGTTTCTGCCTTTAAGACATAAACATTTTATCTGCCTCACTTACATAAAAGTGAGTAGGCATCATTATCAAGAGAAGAGAGAGAAAATAATAATGGGACCCACACACTTTTATGTGAGTGTGGCAGATAAACATTAAACCCTATATATATATTTGGTGTCCACATGTTTTCCTTCTTTTAATAATGTTACAGTGTTCTATGATAAATACTAGACTCAATTATGAAAAACTATCCTGAACTATGGGGCAGTTACACATAACACCCCTGATATTTTAAAGTTTAAAGTTGAATTTAACCTTCATGATCTTCTATTTTTCCATTATGAGCCCCCTTGCTATTGCCATACCGTCATATTCTTGATGGAAACTGTCACATCATATTAACAGAAGACACCCAGCATCCTACATAAGATCCTAGGTAAGCTAATGTTGAATTCATAGGAATAAAACATACTTTGTTTATCTGTTAATCAAAGATAGTACGTATGAGTCTTTATATAGGCAAACCTAGAACTAACCTTAGAATTTAATCAAATCAATCAAAATAAATCAAACTAATTAAGATATGATATTCTAAGATATATAATATATTCATATCTAATCCTAAGACATAATAAATATCAAACTTAATAAGATAATGATTAAATCTAAATAATCCATAATATTCTAACCGCTAACAATTTTATAATATAATAATGATATCATTTTTAGTTTAGGGCTACAATGTCATTTAATCATCGAAAATGCCCTCATTGCTTCACCTTAAGGCCTGCGCAGGGTGCACCCTTTCCCCTTCTAAAGACTCCACCCAAGCTCAAAACCGTGGCTTAAAAGAGCTTCACCGGCATTTTTTTCAGTTATCTGCAACTTCACAACCAAATATAGGAAACTTTATTTTACCCATACATACATACATACATACATACTATATATATATATATATATATATGTAACTTTAAGTACACACCGATGATTTGCACGCCATCATATATAGAAGGATTATATTGGATTGAAAATGGATTGAAGCAACATGAGACTATCAAGGCTCAGTTTGATGTTTATTCCTAATTTAGAAGATTAGTATTTTTTTTTTAGGTTCTGAAAAGGCCACAGAATATGATAAAATGACATTTTAACCCTCATCCAAAAAATGACATAATTATTATAAAATTATTAGACTACGTAGGACGTTATGTAGCATGCGATGTGTTTTTCTATTAATGTGATGTAGCAATTTCCGTCAAGAAGATAACAATGAGTTAATGGCAAAGGGTTCATAATATAAAAAAAATAGAAGATTAGGGAGATAAAATTTAAACTTTAAAAGGTTAAGGGTGTTATATGCAATTGCTCCAAAGTTCAATGAGATGAGTTACATGATAGGTAGTGGAAGGAGTGAGAGGTCAACGAGGAAAATGATAGTCTTTAAAAACATTTGATCCCAACTAAGGATCATTAATGTAATATTTACTTTTGTTTGATTTCACTATTTCAGGCCAATATGACATGTGAATTTTACTTTGTTACCATTAAACCTTCCAAAATGTTGATGACCCAAAAAAGCATTAAACGGGAGCATAAGTGAGATGCTTTACTGATAAACATTTAAACATGCGCGAGCAAGTTCCACGATGAAGAAGACAATGCTCTTATTTGTGTGCCTCCTTCGCAGTTGGCGTTCTCATTAGATTTCCCATCAGCTCCTCTAAGGCTCCGACCATCAATAGAGCTGGGAAATTGGGTTAACTTTGTCGAACCGACCTGGTTAAGCCTTAGTCATTTTAAAGTTGAGTTTATAAAATGGAATCTCTAATTAAAGTCGTGTCTAAAAGGATAAGCCCGATAGAGCCGATGGATTAAAATGGTCAGCTTGTTAGGCCCATTTATATATATTTTTTATTATTAAATTTTTATTTTAAAAAGTTGTTGCTGTATAATTTGTTTTTTTTTTAAATTTATTTTTGTCATGGAAAGGTTAGGTGCTTTAAGTAACCTTCCTAAGAATATGTTGAAGATTATATTATTGTATATATGTTGTCATTTTGAGTATGATTCATATTAATTATTACTAATTAATACTCTCTCTCATGCTAAATATAATATAGAGTTGACTTTTTTTTTTGCCCGAATTTTTTGAGAGATTAAGAAAGTTAAATAAGTTACTTAATCATATTATATAGGGTTAAGGTGCAAATTTACCAATAAACTATTGGTCTAGGAGCGTCCTGAGCAATAAACTCTCTAGTGGATCAAAACTACCAACAAACTTTTAAAAACGTAAAATCTACACAATGAAGTTAGGTGGGAGCTAGCGTCAGTTTTCTGCATTGGCGCAAAAACTAGAGAATAGGACCCAGATGTTTATGAAACTATATTTAAACCCCAAAAAATTTCAAAACTTTTATTTTAGCCCCTCCATGTACTTCATATGGAGGGACTAAAGTGAAAATAAAAAAAAAAATTGGGGCTCATAGATAATTTTCTAAAATTTTGGATTCTTTTCTGTAATTTTTGCGGGGCCATCCCTACCGCACAAATCCGCCCCTGGTTACAACATTTTTTTTAACCTTAGCCTGACTTGGCCTGTGACTTATTAAGGAAGCCTGTAATTTTAAACATTTTGCAAACAGTCTAATAAACCATATGTCTCACTTCAAAACAAGCATACTTTAAACAAGACAAAAACATAATTACTTTAAACAGGCAAAAAACAGACCTATTTTAAATAGGTTGTTAGATGTATGTCTATTTTCAGTCTGTTTAAAGTAGGTCTGTTTTCACCCTATTTGAAGTAGGCTTGTTTTGAGGTGAGGCTTTTGGTTTGTTAGGCTGCTTACAAAAAGTACGTGGAGGGACTAAAATAAAAATTTTGAATTTTTTGGGCTTAAATATTGGTTCATAAACATCTGGGTACTATTATGTAATTTTTTCCAGACCCAAAAAACGGACGTTATGTAACATCCCAAATTTTTGATTTTGGAAAGTAAGGATTTTTAGGAAATAAACCTTAGCCCAAATATTTTCAAAAACAATATTTTGTGACCAAAAGAGATTTATTGGGATTAAATTAGAATGCAACTCTCATAATTTCCATATTCTTTATAAAAATATATATGTAATAATAATAATAATAATTGACCACGTAATAGGCTGGCATATACACATAAGATGCTTATTCATATGGCCCATACTCTAAATGAATCTTCAGCCCATTCCCTTATCTCAAATGCATCAGTAATATACAATTATATCTCTCAGGTTCGGTCCAACGCGTGAACAGCAAAGAAAGATATGTACCAGATGCAAACACCATCTATTCATTCCATTGTTTCTTTGGCCCAGCTCTTAATATCCACCCCACACTTTTAGTCAGCACGTGATGCAGCAGCAGGGAAATAGATATGTTAGTGCATCACTTATTTCGGACCATTTTGCTTCAGCCATGGACTTTAATCTCAGCTCGAATCCGACGAGAACAACAAAACAGAAGCCTAGTTTCCCCAGCCCATTCCTTCCAGCCAAGTTCGACATCCATCAGTTCGTCAAAGTGAAGAAGCAGATTACGTAACAGAAGTCAGACACGCAAGAAGACCCAGCGCCGAAAACACTGAAACAGATCCAAGAATCAGACGCAAGATCTCAGAACCCCTTGCGTCTCGAGCCCTTTTTGCACCATTAACTGGACAGTAGGGACTCTATATAAGTCAAGTAGTTGGCCATTTTTCAGCCTTCACCTTGAGAGAAAACATTGCAGCATTAGTTCTCTGATTTGAGCTTCAAAAACAGAGGAAGAAGAAAGGAAGAAAGAGAGTAAGAGAGTGTTCGAGAGTTAGAGGTAGGTGAGGGAGAGAACGAAGCTGATAATTCTCTGCTCATTATCGGTAAAAACAGAGAAAGAGGGTCAGTGTATTCTACATCTTGTGACAGAAGGTGACTCTCATTCCTTTCCTTTCTTTCGTTTACTGTCACTGATTTACTTAGTAGGAAGCTAGGTAGATCAAGAAATGAACTTGCTGAAACGAAAACCAGAAAACATTTTCAGCCATCATCGTTTGCTGTTAGATAAAAAGAAAAGGAAGAGAAAAACGCTGAACCAATGTATACAGCTTACTGTAAGAGAAAAACGCTGAACCAATGTATACAGTTTACTGTCTGTATTTTTCTCTGCGTTTGGGGTCTGTTTATGCCGAAAATCATAGGTTTTATATATGGATCTGTATGTGAGTGCGTGGAACTTGCTGTCATCGGCCTTCATTGTTTGTATGAGGGAAAAACTATGCATAATATACCAAGGGACAGTGAAAGAAAAAGAAAATGCTGCTGGAAAAATATGTGTACGTAGGTTGCAGTATGAGTGTTAATATGTGTGCTTATAGTTGCTACAAAACAAAAACAAAATGAGAACGTGTTCCTATTTGGATTAAAAGAAAGAATAGTACTTTTGTTTTCATACCTATATATATATATATAACATGTTGCATGTGAAAGAAAAAGAGAGAATAAGTGCTACCAAGACGTATGATTACTGAACCAAATGGGTAAGATTTATAAATAGATGGTCAATGGCTGTTAAGGGATCCTAAACTGTACGTTAAGCAAGTGAGTGATTAGAAGTATGAAAGTATATTCAGGAATGATTGATAATCAACAAGCATGTTAAGACCCTGTGCATTTCGTCCATTCCTCTTTCACTGAAATGTAAATATATACATACATAATGTTTACTGCATGCCATGTAAACACAAATAAATATATGTATAATGCATGTAGGTGTGACTTGTGAGTGTATTTACAGACGAAAGATTTAAAACAAATGCACGTTATTTCTTGACCTATAAACCTGTGTTCTATATTTATATATATATGCCACATGGGTTTGTTGTTTTGGGAAAAATAAAGGTGAATGATATTTTGCTAAATTAATTCTAGAGTGATAGTGCTCAAAAAATAATATGCGAAATAATAATAATACCAATAATAGGAGAAATAAATAATAAATTAAGTAAATGAAAATAATGAATAATATCATTATTTAGTAAAGGGGAATAAATAATATATTTAAGATGAATTATTTAATATAAATGTTAATTACTTCTTGTAAAGAGTATTTTGTGTGTTGGTAGTTATTGAATTCAGGGTTTTAAGGTCTATAAATGTTGGAGTATTATATTTTGAGAAAAACCATGATAAATACTATAATAATCATTAATTATTAAACTTTTAATTACAGAATTGTCCATTTGGGTGTTTGTTATTGGGAAATTCAGAGAGTTCAAATTAATAAGATAAAAGAATAATACTAATAATAATGATAAATGATTTTGTTATTATTAGTAGGAAATAGGAAATAAATAATAATAGGAATTATTATCAAAATTGGTTATATGCAAAGTTTTAAATAGTGATTGATGATTATCAAAAATTGATCTTGATAGATTAAATTGAGGAATGTGTTGAGCTCTCGGTTTAGGAGCTATGTGATAGTAATTAGCTTTGGCGAGAGGTAACCACTTTCCACTTATTATGATATCGATATGCTACTTTTTAGTATTTTTCTGACTAATTATAAATGTTTTAAATAAATTTTTGCCATGTGGATTTTTTTTTATAAACTTAAATTATATGCATCGAATCATCATGAAAATCATGGGAAAGGGAAGGATTTGGAGGAAATGTGATATTTATTTTCCACCACGTGGTAATGTCTCCATTGTGCACAATGGTTGGCTTTTTATTGTTCCACCAGTTTATTGGGACTAACCCATAGTTTATAGGGCTTACGACACCTCACTAGAGTAATGTGGGGAAAAGACTCATGGTCTGGGGCAGGTGCTTTGAGGATTTTGGCCGGTCCTCATCACTTGACCAGTGAGCTTTTAGAGTAACCAGTAACATGGGTATAACTTAGCCCATGAGTCTAGTCGAAGGGAAATAAGGTGGTTCGGCTGGCGTGAATGGAGGTATTTGGGTATTGCATATATTACATCCAATTATGATACTAAAGCATTATGGGATATTATATATTGAGGATGTTGATGAATTGTTTATTTGAGATGAACTGTTTTAATCCACTTGACACCTCACTAGCACATATTAATATTCGTAATAAGATGGACTGATGGTTACCCAATTTTTCCAGATGATAGCTTACGCCCGAGTCCATCAGGGAAGGCCTCAGAAGCTTATACTACTCTCTAAAAGTAGTGTTTCTGTCTCTTTTGGTTATGCTAGGTAATTGTATATTGCCACGTTAGAGCTCATTATGTATACTCTGATAAAATTTTAAATTTTTTGTATTTTTTGAGGCCCTTTTAAGTTAATAACTTAACTAAATATGATTATTTTATTAATGTCAACGGAGGTTGTTTCACGTTAGCTCCCATCTAACGACATTGTGCAGATTTTACGTTTTTAAAAATTTATTGGTCGTTTTGATTCACTAGAAAGTTTATTGGTTAGGACGCTCCTGGGCTAAGTTTGTTGGTAAATTTGCACTTTAATCCTATTATATATTATGTATCCTTAGTTATATATAAGTTTATTAGTCATACTAATTAGGTTGGAGAAAAAAAATATAAATACTCAAATAATTTAATTAGTTTCCTTAATCTCTTTAAAAAATTTAATTTTATCTTATATTTAGAACTGGAGCAGTAGGAGTAGTTAATACGGTTTGGTTGGTTAATGGCCAAAAAAAAAAATTCCACTTAATTTATTTCACATGACTCAAAATTATTTAATGTTGACAACATTTATTTGCTAAATTAAAATTTTAATTGTTGTAATTTATTAATTATATTTCTTTAAAAACACACAAAAATAATAATTAAAATTTAGAAAAATAGTTTTCAGTTCTGTAGGGCCGGCCTTGGCCAGCATGTTCTGGACATCGACACCTGATATTTGTTGCTGCTTCACCAAGAGAGATGTCATCCGTAACGCATCGCTCTAAACTTTGTTTACCAGAGGATAAGAATTTTACTAATTTTGCCTTTAGTATCACATCTAGTCATTAATATAAAATTTAGTTTATTATGCAATTTTTACACTAGGTTCTTAATCTAAAATATATTTAAGGAATTGATCTTAATTCTAAATATAAGACACAGTTTTTGTATTTATAAATATTTCCCTAATTTACCCCTATTGATGTTATATCAACCATAATAAAAAAAAGAGAGAAAATGTGGAAATTAAGAAAGTTGATTAGAATTCCTTAAAAAATACATATCATATTAACTAACTTGAAAAACTTCATTAATCTATATAAATTAGGTAAATATGTCTTCTAATAAAGATTAAAGGAGTAGATTTTTTATTAAGAATGACATTACAAATTAAATCTTATATTAAGAATCGAAGGTAGTGTCGTGGAACTCTTCAAAGCTTAAACCCTATCTTTTAAATATATATCACAGTTTGCTATCCTTAATATAATATTCCCTTTAATAAAGAAATTAAACTAATTGAATCTTATATTAAAAACTAGGGGTAATAGTACTACGAAAAGGCAAAAAGGTCATGCAACTGTCAATATGCAAGTGGTTGCATAAATTTCTGGATTACGCCCGGGGTTAACAGAACAGGAATATAAGTTAACAAAACATGAATATCATATGTATAAAAAAAAACATGAATATCATAGGTGGTTGGAACACTTTGTATCATCACCTATTACCATTACCAATATATTAATGACCCTAAAATTGGATCATAGGTATACAGAAACAGAAATATTAAACGTTATAACAATAATAAACTAAGAATTTCTGCATTTGCAATTGCATAACAGGATATAAGTTACTGGTTGAACAAGAAAGGAGGAAAAAATCTAAGGACTATCGAACTCTTTGAGGAGATCAACTGGAGTAGGTGTAAGTTACAAGTCAGAACTCACTGAATCAGCCATACACAAAGTCTATTTTCTTACTCCTCTGATCCTAAATGTATAAATGTAGAATCTATTTTGACGTGAAAATTACATTACAAACCGGAGGTAGTACTTTTCTTCAAACTGACAGAAAATGGATGTTTCTTCCTTTTTCTGTTTATTCAAAATATACCAAATGGAAGGTTTCAAGAGAAAATATCAATTCTTGCTTTTGCTTGTGCGAGCCATGCCCCATTCCTCCTCCAAACACCAGCAGTTCTACCTCCAAAAGCGAAAAAATGGCTAAAGGAGAAAGATATTCTCATCTTCTACTAATATCTGGCATAGAGTTGCTGTCAATATTGTCTATTCTACTTTGAGGACTATCTTCATGAATTCATAAACAAAATAACTAATGGCGGCTGATGGTAACACCTGAAGAGTCATCCAATTGAAGAAGCCATGTCAGAACTCGTATTAAAAGGAAATTTACAATCTTTGAGGACTACAAATGAATGAAGAAAATTATTCTCACTTAATTTTGGATGGTAAAGAGAAGAAAAGGATGGATACAATAAAAAGGTGCAGTTCACGTCATGGACAAGGACTTGGGAATGTTTTGGAGATAATCTTAATTTATACACAGTTTATGCATTAAAGTTTGGCAATATCTTAGACTTTAACAAATGGGGTTCTTTGCTTGGTTCGAACAGGCTTAAGAATTTGATTCTTGAATCTTGATATCTTCAGTGAACAAGAAAGCAAGGGGCCAATTCCTTGAGGGTCTAGATCATAAATTTACTCCAAATATTATTGTCTTCTAAGGGGAAATTGTAGTTAGCTACTCTAGTCTTATCTAAAGCTCAAATATTGAATAATATTCAACCAACGAATTCAGTCTAACCTAATCTCATTGAAATAATCCAGAAACCCGAAATAGATTATACTCACTAATCATGACTAACCCAACTAGACAATGGGGTCAAAAAAAGAAAAAGACACGTCAATTTCAAGATGTGTTGCAATCTTGCCCAATTTTATACCCTAACGACAAGCTGAGTCACAAAGAGGTCCAACTTGTTCACTTAACTCCTAATGACTTAAAAGTATATTTTGGTACAAATCTAACCAACACTTCTATCAGTCACTTTACTATAATAGTAAGGCAAATTAGCTTCAGAGGTTTGCAGAAGTTCAGGAGCAAAAGGTGTCAAAAATAGTTCAAGAGCCTTAAAATTCTTGAAAAGAAAAACACGTCTCTTCATCTCAGATGGAAAAGTCATTTTCAAACCAAACTCTGTTGTTGCCAATTGCCCGACCTTATTGTCTACCATGTGCAGATTCAAATGTGAGCTATATAGCTGGAGCAACTGCTCTTTTTTTTTTTAAAAAAAAAAAAGAAGAAAGAGAGCCCCAATGTGTCCTTCTCTTATTTCACCAATTGCCTGAAATTTGACATGTATTCTTCAGATATGAAAGATAAAATCATAAACACATATCATACCTGCAACAAACTAGGAATCAATCCTGCATAGAGAGCAGGAACACCACCATTTTCAACAATCTTGACACAAGTTGCCAGTGCATTCATCCTTGTCGCCCGAACTTGCATTTGAAGCTGTCTTCTGATAACCTCAAAGGGATATGTAGCAGCTTCAGCAGCACAACCAGCAATCGCACCATATAATAGAGTTCTAATGGGTCCCAATTCCATTTGTTCCATAGCATTCAGCTCTTGAGCTTGTTCTTTCATATGTTGGATCCTTTTTACTCCTTCAGGTGAATGCAGATACGCTGACTTTAATATGTCATAAACGCCATAAAATACAGCACCTGAAGGTGCCATGCTGACAATGGAGGGAACCAAACCCTTGTAAAGAGAAAAGAAGCCTTCAGTTTTTATCATGTGCCGGAAGGCACCAATAACGCCTCCCAAAGCTTCACCACCAGGTGCAACCATTACTGTCCTGATCTGAAAAAAGTCACTCTTAGAATACAATTGAAACATAATACAACAAAAAATGACACTTTATTGAGAAAACTGTTATGAGAAGGAATGACATGAAATGCTTGCGAATGCCATTTTATGATCCTAGGAGACGCATTAGATACATGTACCAAATAGAACAATTCCATTGATTATCAACTATGGTCTTCAGCCAGTGCCTTTTCTTTTCTTTAAAATGTATAGCTCGTGGCTATTATTATGTTCTGAATTGCCAGAAAAATTAAAACAAAATATAGCACATTTAAATTACAGAAGTACAATTAGAGAGCATCCTGAACCTGGAGGACATTACATCAAAGTAAAGAAGCAACAGTGATGGGTAAAGACATATTTACAACCTAGTTTCATTAGTTAAACGAAGATAAGGATTGAAAACTTCATATAGAATTTTGTAAATTAAATATTTAAAAGATAGATGCTTATAAATGCAGAAAACTTGTAATATAAACTCTACATGCACTACATAAGCTGCCTGCTTTACATCAAACTAGATATAAAAATATGTAACAACGGATGAACACAGAAAGGAAGTTATCAGAGAAGGATTAACAGTCTTAGATTGCAACTTACAGTGTCCATAGGCAGGCAGAGCAAAGTAGCAGTGATCCCCGCGGCAGCACCTGCGACAAATCTCTCAAAATTTGTGGTTTCTTCGTTTCCAGAAATCCTTACCAGATGATTTCTGTAAGTATCATAAGCATAAAAATTTATAGCTTTAAAGGGTGCTGTTCGAAGAATATTTACGAAATTCCCTTTCCAGAAGCCTTTCAACCCTTGAGAAGTTGCAATTTCCTTAATGAGCTCAAATAGGTCTTTTTGTTCACCACGGACTATGTATTCCAGCTTAAGTCTCTCTAAAGGTGCTACAAATGTCCTGAAACAGCAAACAGCATGTTGACCAATGAATTTGGGCTGCAAAAGAAATAAAGACGGGTAATTGAATTCAAATTGTGCAGCAAATTGACAGATATAGCTAAAGCAATCAGAAGTTCTCCGTCATATCAACCACTTGAAACTGCGAAGGGTTTACATAAAACTTAAAAGGGGAGTGGAGAACAGCATGTTGAATTAATGTGGTTTCCTAATTCACAATAACAGCCTCATCAATTACTGGGAGTTAACCCAATATGAAAGCAACTGAGGTTCTGAATTTGTCAAAAATCAATCCAAAATTTCAACCAAAATGAAAATATAGCCTTTTAATCCTTACAAAACCCAACAAAGAAGAAAACGTGGCAGTAGACAAATGATTACCAGGTAAAGACGACAAAAGCAAAGGTACATAACAATTCAAAAGATGAGATTAAACAGAGAAAAGTAGTCAGGAAAGAGGAAAAAGAAAAGAAGAGCACGTGATGTGAAATAATCGTTCATTATTCCAAATATTAGACATACTAAAAAATCCAAACCTTGAAACCATAGCAGCCACAGCTCCGGCCCACAGATGCTTAGTCATATTCATAGCACCCGATCCCTTCATCCGAACATCCTCCTTCTCTTTACATCCATCGGACTTGTCCGAAACTTTATCCTCATGCTGGCCCAGAATTTCTTGCGATTCTGGAACATAGCTCTGATCCCCTTCGCTTCCATTTATTGATAAGCTCAGAGACAAAAACCCACCACCGAATGTTCCCGAAGCTCTCCTATCCCGCCGGAAAATTTCGAAACCCACCGTTCTTCTGTGTCCCCATGATAAACACGAAACCCTTTCGGCTTCAGAACAAGTCTTGGACGATATCAACGAAATAACCGACGCAGGAGCTGAATCAATATCGAGGAACAAGCCCCCAGGAAGGAATAAATCAAACGGTTCTGTTTTGATCATATGATGGGACATTCTAATACCGGGATTAGATCCGAACTAAGAGATCGATCGGTTTGGTTGGTTTGGTCATAAGCGAGTGGAGCTTGAAGCGGCACAACATGGAGTTTTCACATTTTCTTTGAATTTAAAGGGAGGGGCCAAAAGACAGGATTTGGGTCAAGTGAGAATCACGAGGAATTTTAATTGGAGATTCTTGCATAGCTTAGCCCGCCGAACCCCGCATTGGTCTGCGTCATCGTCAATTTGAGCTGGGAAAGTTGGATGTATTTAGTGGAGCAATATTCAAATGCAAAAAACTACTTGATTATTCGATCTCTCTAATCCCTAACTTGATATTTAGGTTGTTGCGTGACGTTCATAAGGCCAGGCGGCTAGAAGCCCGAGTCTTCTGCAAAACAACCCGGCCTCCACCAAACACCGTAAGCCACCGACCCTGTTTTTTGTTTTTGTTTTTGTTTCATCATGCGAAGAACCGCGTCAGATTTAAACGAGTTTTGTATTTCGTGTAAATGCAATGGAATCTGACGTAAGACCGTGCTTATGATACCACTTTTTTAAAAGCTAAAACTATACATTTAGTTTCAAAATCTCCCAACTTTAAAAAGTACTCCGTTCAAAATTTGAATTGTCTCATTTTTTTTATAGGGTTTAAATAACTGATTTGTGGTTGTAAAAAAATAATTAAAATTAGTTAAGAATATCAAATATGTCCAATTATATCCTTATCTGCAAAGAAGATAAATAAGAGATACAATAAATGCAACAAACACAATTAAAGAATCAAGTTGGAAAAAACACAGTGAATATTTTGACAACCATGAAATGAAATGAAGCTTATATTCTGGGATGGACTTATTGTCAAATTCGAAACTTATACTCCCTCTAATCTTTTTTTATAAACAACTTATATTTTTATTATGCAAAATGAACTGATGGTTAAGATTAGTTAAAAAAAATAAACATATTAAAAATATCAAATTTCTTCCAAATATGTCCCTTGTTTATAAAACAAATTAAGGAAAGAGAAAAAGTAACAAATATGAGAGGGTATAAGTATAAAATATGTTATTGATTGTGTAAGTAACAAATATGAGAAAGTATGAGTATAAAATGTAAGAGAGATTGTGTTAGAAATGATTTAATGAAAGGAAATTAGTGGTGAGTGGGAAATAATTAATATAAAGATGTGTATTTAATAGGGGCAAAAAAAGAAAAAGTAATTTAAATTTTGAGATACAAAGAAAAAGTTATAAAAAGGACTAACTCCGAAAGAGAGAAAGTTACTTATAAATAGGATCGGACGGAGTATTTAGGAATAGAGGGAGTAAGAGCTTAACAAGAGTTGTCTAAATATTTAAAGATTTTTATTTTTTTTATTTTTACCCTTACTAATTATATCTATTGCATTAATTAAAAGGTTAATGATACTTATATTTAAACTTTATTTCTCTCTTTTACTTGCCATTTATAAATAAGAGCATACTTAAAAAGAAAAAGTTAATTTCAAATATGCTTATTATTTTTAACTAATTTTAACTACTTTATAAAATTATATAATTCTGTATTAAGTTTTTATAAATAGTATAGGAGTTAGTATTTTTTTTCTTTTACTCTTTAAACCTTATTGTCATTAAAAAAAATGTTGATATTAAAATTTTGATGTTAACAAAATATTGTTGAATGTTAATATATAAAGTTTAACGTTCAAAATAATAATGGTTGTTACAAAAAATTATCCATTAACAATGTTAGAGTTAAAGGGTGGGTAAAATATTTTTTAAACTTTGGCAACCAACTTAAAACCTCATGTGAAGTTAAAAGATAAAGGTCCATCCAACATCTTCAAATATTTTTTCCGGTGTATCTAATGTCTTAAAGTATTTTATGGTACATCTAACACCTTGAAGTATTTTTCTGGTGCATCTAACACCATGAAGTACTTTTTCATGTGCATTCAGTACCATAAGCTATTTTTTGCTGCATTTAATACCCAAATATACTTTGTAGGTGCATCCAATACCTTAAATTATCTAAATTTTTAAGCACAAAATTAAACAAAAAAATAATTTAGGGTGATGATAGCCCCTATAAAAAAATACTTGAAGGTATTGTGTGCCCACAAAATACTTTATAATACTAAGTGCGCTTAAAAAAATACTTTAGGGTGATTAATGTACCTTAACCAAAAGTTAAATGAACATATATATACTTTTGCCTTTTAAGAAATCACTTAGTATGGTATGTCAAATTCAAATATGTGACGAATGGAAGGGATTTTCAACCTCCACCAATATGACTTTCAAACACGGACAAAATTAGAAAAACGTCAATCAGCTTTGTTTTGATCTTAAATATACTTTTTTTTTTTCAAATTTATAAATATATTTTAGCATATATTAAAGAGGATTTTCATCAAGAAAAAAATGATGCAATGAATATCTTAAAAAACCAATACCCAATTATTATAAATAACTAATTTGTTACTCATAAATTAGTTATCTAATATCTACACCTAAAAAATAAAAAAATGGTCTAATGAATTGCGAATTGCGACGTTGCAGGACAATTCGTATTTCCATTAGATCATCCAGCAAGATCTACGGAATATGTTTATTTCACATAGCCAGATATAGTCTGTGTAATTTAAATATGGTCTAATGAATTATCTTCCCATATTATATACAGTAATTTAATAAAACAAATAAACATAACAAGAAAAATAGAAAACAAAAGAAGTCAATTATACGTGGGAATTCCTATGAAATCTTAAGGAAATGACTTAATTATAAGTCAGGATGAGAGCAAGTAATAACAAGTTTTTAATGTAAGAAATAACAACACTTCATTTATCATTGATACAATGGTAATTCTTGAATCTTGATATTTGAGACCTCATTGTAACTCTCTCTCTCTCTCTCTCTCTCTCTCTCTCTCTCTCTAATTTTTTGCAAATTTTAACACGTTTACTATTTTGTTTTGCTGAAATAGTGTCACCTACCATAATAGCCTGTTTAGATTAGTGGTGACAAAAATAATTTTTTTTTTAAACTTGATTATTGTAAACTTAAGATAAGATAAAAATTAGATTGTGAATGCAATTTATGATTGACTTGATGTTAGTGGTAGAAATAGTTTTTTGAAAAAAAACTGAAACTGGTTTAAATGATTATTTAAAAAATAAGTTTATATATAAAAAAAATTATTGAAAATGACATGAATTTGCAGAGTAGTGATATTCTTTATGTATAAAAAATTATCAAGTCATTCTTATCAAATAAATTTTTAATAAGAAAATTTTCCCTAAAAATTATTTAGCTTATTGGAATAATTTTATCTTTTCATATAGTTATCGTTTTCTCACTCCACGGTGCGACTTAAAGCACCAATTTCTAGCCTTTTGGTGCAAAAGCCCATTAGCCTTCATTGTAAACCCAAATGATAGATTGTTTGGAATACCGGGTAAAAAAATGATTTATGAAAAAAACCAGAGTGTGAAATATGATTTATATTTAAATTAGTGGTAGTATAAGTAACTTTCGATATTTAAATTTATAATTAATCTTGGCAAAAAAAAAACTTATAATCAATCTGAAATATTTTTGAGGGTATTGATTAATGTTAAAAATATACTTAGGATATTGACCTATGTTAAAAAAATATTTTACGATATTAAAAAATTATTTTAAGATCTTGAAAAAATTAATTTTAATATTAATCAGTACCTTAAAATATTTTTTGAGGTACTGAATGGTATTAAAAATATAGTTCAAGATAATGAATAGTACTAAAAAATACTTCATCATCTTGAAAAAGTATTTTAGGATCTTAAAAAAATTAATTTTAGTACCAACCAATACCATAAAATATTTTTAAGGTATTGAATGATACTAAAAAAAATACTTTATCATCTTGAAAAAGTATTTTTGCATCTTGAAAAAATTAATTTTAATATTAGTTAGCACCCTAAAATATTTTTTTAGAATACTGAATGGTACTAAAAATATGCTTCAGAATACTCAATGGTATTAAAAAAATATTTTATCATCTTGAAAAACTATTTTAGAATCTTGAAAAAATTAATTTTAGTACCAGTTAGTACTATGAAATATTTTTTTTAGAGTTTTGAATTTGTACTAAAAATATACTTCAAGATAGTAAACTATACTAAAAAAATACTTCATGATCTTAAATAAATTAATTTTAGTACCAATCAGTACCTTAAAATATTATTTTAAGGTACTGAGTGGTATTAAAAATATACTTCAGGATACTAAACGGTACTAAAAAAATATTTCATGATCTTGAGGAATTATTTTAGAATCTTGAAAAAAATAATTTTAGTACTAATCAATACCGTAAAGTAGTTTTTAGAGTATTAAATGATACTAAAAATATACTTCCAAATATTGAACAGTACTAAGAAAAAAGCCTCATGATTGTGGTTCATATGTCCAATTAGAATGAAAGCTCCCTAAAATAACTTTTTTAAAAAGTTACTTTGAGTCTATAAGTCTGATTGGAACAACTTCTCAACCAAACATGTAGTATCCCATTGGTCCAATTCAAATAGTGCATAAGTCCGATTGGCTTCTCCAAAAATCATATCAAATATCCACATTGTTTTTATTTTCCCATATTTCCTTCATAGTGGTTTTTCTCTTCCAATCACTAGTTTCAGCTTTGGTAGCTTTCTCAAACAGCTCTTAGTGCTCGTATTAGATTCTGCCTTTTGTCGTGGAGTCTTTAGTGTTATCGAACAAAAAGATATACAAAGTAATTAACAATGAAAAAGGCCGCACGTTATAAAATTAAACATATATTCGATGAAAAAGACCGCACCTTATTACAGTATTACGGTTACTCTTTTTATTCTTTCTTGGTTTAAGTATACTTTTAGTTCTCTAAGTTTTATATAAAGCATACTTTTGGTCTTTTAACTTTATAAAGTATGCATTTAGTCCTAAAACACTAACACCATTAATATTGCTAACGGAAAATGCTGACGTGGCGAACTCAAGTGATGACTAATATCATTTAATTAAACAAATTTTATATATTTTTTAATTTACCCATATTTTAAATTTAAATTTAATAACATTTAATTACACAATCATCACTTAAGTTTACACTGTCATCACTTGAGTTTGCATTTTCTGTTAGTAAAATTAACGGTGTTAAAATTATAGGACTAAAAGTATACTTTATAAAGTTAAGGGACAAAAAGTATATCTCTTGTAAATTTAAAGGACTAAAAATATACTTTAACCTTCTTTTCTTCCATTTTCCCCCACCCCATCCAATCCACACCCTTTCTCTCATCAGCATTATTAAATGCGTTCATCTATTTTAAACTCTCTTCGGTCATATATAATTTTAAGACCAAGTTGATTTTTTTTTTTTTTTATAGAGATAGAGGAAGTGAATTAAATTATTTTAGAATATATTTTTTATTCCTTCAAACTAATTATTTTAACAATAAACTAATATATAATCCAATTATATACAATGTATTATATAATTAAGTAATTTATTTAGTTTCTTTAATTTCTCCAAAACAAGTTAAACCAGTCTTATAATTAGGACTGGAGTGACTGGCAATATATAATTGTAAAGGGCTCAAGTCAAATTTTAACAATTCATGTTTTGTTTATTTTTTTTTGCATAATTGACAACAATTAATCATGGTTAATAACCAGACGTATATGTATATCCATAAGTGTTGCAAGGGCAGCTTAGTGTATTTTAATATCCCTCTTGCTTTAGGATTGGGTGATTTTGATCTGTTTTGAATTTCTTTAGATCTAGATTCTATAAAGTTGTGGTTCAAATTTACATTTGATCAAATTAGAAAAATAAACTATATTTTTTGTTTAATAAAAAATAAGATTTCATTTTATTTATATTGAACATCGTAATCTGATCATTTTCTCCATATCACAAAAATAACCTGGGCATTTAACGCGTAGCCCAATAAATATAAAATTAAACATTGTTCCATCTATTATTAAAGCTTATTAATTAGATAAAACATTATTACGGCTTTTTGACCTTTTTACCTTTAATTAATTAATTAATAACCAAAATACCTGTGTCTGAAACTATATTACCCTTTTGCCCTTGTTTAGTCGATTACATACGATATGTAGTCGACTAAACAGTAGCGTATTATTTTTTTATGTTTTCCCGTGATGTAATCGATTAAGCTAAAAAATTTAGTCGATTACATCGTGTTAGATAAGCTTTTTTATCTTTTCTTGTGATGTAATTGGCTAAGCTATAGGACCTAGTTGATTACATCACGCTAGATCAATTTTTTTATGTTTTCCCATGATGTAATCGACTAAACTACATGACTTAGTTGAATATATCACGCAAAATTAGTTTTTTTTTTAAATGTTTTCTTGTGGTTTAATCAACTAAGCTACAGAACTTAGTCGATTACATCGTGCCATATAAGTTTTTTTTATGTTTTCTAGTGATGTAATAGACTAAACTACAGAATTTAGTCGAGTACATCACACCAGATCAGTTTTTTTAATGTTTTCCCATGATGTAATTGAAGATGGAATATCACCTAGAGGGGGGTGAATAAGTGATTTAAAAATCTAACTGCTTAATCAAAATTTTCACAAATTAATGAACTAACTGAGCAAGAGTTTAAAGGAGAAGGAACACGAGAGAATTTATCCTGGTTTGGTCTATCCTGACCTGCGTCCAGTCCCCAAGAACACCTTGGGATTTTTCACTAACTTCATAATACAATTACACAACTCGGAATGATCCATCAGACTCACTCCCCCTTACTACTTGTAATTGTACACCCTTACTTAAGGTTCCACAACCTTAAGATTTTACAAACGAATGAAAATTGAATGTTTAAGTAACTCCTCACGAGTTGAATAATAAATGATCACTGAAGTATAAGTTGAGAGTAATGAAACTGATAAGATATTAACTCAGAGTAAATGTGCAGAGTTTCGGTAGTTGGCGATATTGAATGCTTGGGCTTTTATATCCTTCGCCATTAATGCCGTTGAGAGAAACTGGAAGGTGACCGTTGTCACTTGTTTAAATTTCCGTTAGGCTCAAGTTCCTCGTTAATCAGAATGGACCGTTGAATCTTCAGCTTCTTACATTTAATGTATTGTGCCGTTGGTTGTACTTGAAAGCTAGAATAAGAATGTCTCGAAGAATGTCTTTGTTCTGCTGCAGCGTTAATTCCATATGTTGCTCTGTTTTTCTGCTCTTTCTGCTGTGCAATAAATGTGATGACGTGAGCATTCGCTTTATGTTGCTTTTCATTTATTGCTTCGTTTTGAATCATGAAATCACTAGCAAACATGTTGAAAGTGTTTTATAAATGATTATTTATCAATCTAGTAAGTATCAGCTTAAGTTCAAAGCATTTGGAGAGTTTCAGAAATGATTCGCAGTTTTTTCCGTATAAGAACTCTAGTTCTGTGTAATGGCCCAAACCCAGTTTCAAAGGAACTCGAGTTCTTAAAGAAGAACTCTACTTTAGAACTCTAGTTCTATATGCAAGAACTCTAGTTCTTGTACTTTCCAAAAAGGTCCGAGCGTTTTTCCTTATGAAGAACTCTAGTTCTTTCTCAAGAACTCTAGTTCTTGAATGAGAACTCTAGTTCTTGAAAAAGAACTCTAGTTCTTGTGTTTGCAAAGGAACTTCGCTGTTTTACAAAATGAAGAACTCTAGTTCTTGTTCAAGAACTCTAGTTCTTATGTTCCTGAAGAATTCTGGACAGAACATAATTTTGCGAACTCGAGTTCTTATGCCAAGAACTCTAGTTCTTGAATGAAGAACTCTAGTTCTTGACCAAAGAACTCTAGTTCTTAAGTAAGAACTCTAGTTCTTCACTTAAGAACTCTAGTTCTCATGGATTGAAAAATTTTTATATGATGCAAAGGCCGCAAACTCGAGTTCTACTTCCAAGAACTCAAGTTCTCAATTTGACAGATTGAGAGCCTTCTTATCAGAAGGCGTGAACTCGAGTTCTACTCACAAGAACTCGAGTTCTCAACTTATCAGATTGAAAACTTCCTTATCAGAGGCCGCGAACTCGAGTTCTATGACCAGGAACTTGAGTTCTTACTGCTTAACTTTTCTAAAACCTGAGTTTTAATGCCCAGAACTCTAGTTTTAAGAACCAGAACTCTAGTTCTTGTTAAACCAACAACTAACAAGTGTTTTTATCATCAAAACTTAAGTTGAGAACTAACAGTAATCGACTAAGCTACAGGACTTAGTCGATTACATCACACTAGATCAATTTTTTAAGAACCCGATCTGGATCATAACGGAACCTTATTCTCGGTTAACTCATAGAATCCTCTCCCCCTCGAAATTTTCCCCAAAATCTCCTTGAATCCGGTGGTTAATTGAGAAGGGATGGAAAATCTAGTGTCCTTTGTGTTGATTTCAGTATGTATTTAGCTCCCATTTTGGTTCTCTTTTCTTTGTTTATATGAACCCTATTCTCGTTTTATGTGTTCATTGGGTGGTTTAGTTGTGTCTCTTTCATTGATTCGAGTATTTGATTCCTATTTGAGGATGAAAATGCTGAATGTATATGAAAATGATGAACCTTAGTGCCATTGGTTGATTTTTTTGGGGGTCAAATTGCAGGTATGATTTTTTATGTTTTTGGTTGTTGATTGTGTTTGTTTCTTGTTTATTGATGGTTTTAATGTCCCTTTGTAGGTCTTTATTGTTATCATGCGTCGTAGACAAGCTCCCATTAATATTGACAGTGAGGCTAAGAGATGGACGAAGCATCAGAAGAAGTTTGGGTCATCCTCCTCTAGGCCACAGCAGGATGAGCCCATTGTTGATCTCCATTTTAGTTATCTGGTTGATAACAATGCAGCACAACATGCACAATTCATGACTTCTTTTGCTAGCAGACCCATTTGCAAGCCGAAGTCATTAGATATAACCTTCTTTATGGAGGAGAGATTTGATATAGTGCCCTTGTTGGAGGCTTCCCATTTGAGAAGCTTGGCGGGGATGGTATGCCCCTACTTAAAGGTTATGGTGAGAGCTTTCTACCATAACCTCAGCTACATAAATGACGATCTGAAATCTCGCGTCTGCAGTGTTGACATATTGATTACGACTCCCATTTAGATGAAGTTACTAGGATATGATTTTGATGCAGAGGGTATAGTTGAGTATGATGGGGATAGTAATGCCTCCATTGATGGATTTGTCCAAGTTGAGGTTGTGAATGAGGTCAGGAGGCCAGTAGGTCATAAAACTATATTTTCTATGGGCTCGATGACTGTTGATGCCCGTGTCCTCTACTACGTCATCACCCATATAGTTCCCTTAGCCTTACAATCATTCAAGGGTGTTAGAGGGTGACATTCCTATTATGTGGGCTATCCGTCATGGCGTACAGGTGAATTGGAGACACTACATTTATTGGATGATGTATAAGGCCAAACAAAAGGATAACGTTGCACTCCCATATGCTTATTTGGTTTAGAGGATATTGGAGCATTTTAGTGTTCCTATGCATATTGAGCAAATGGTGAATCACACGATGTGGAATACTAGGTTTGGAAAGCATCTATTGGAGCAGTGCAAGATCTTTAAGGGGCCAAATGGTGTGTGGCAATTCACTACTGCTGGGGAGGAGGTACCTAATGTTGGCTTGGTTGCACCCATGGTTGTTGCTAAGGTCCATGATGATGACGATGATGATACTGATGTGAAGGAATAGTTGAGCTGGAAGGTGGATTCTTCCTGATGTCATGAAATGCATCAGTGTTACTCTGAAGAAGATAAGTAAGATGGAGTTGAAACAGAAAAAGAGGTGGAAGAGCCATATTGATAAAGAGAATGAAAGGTGGAGGTGAATGCAGGATCAGATGAAGGGATAAAGGATAGGCCTCATCATTTCAGCTTGGACGAGAGCAGGAGGCAGCTGGTGATGATGACCAGGGAGTTGATGTTTCTGAGGACGAGGAGGAGGGGAGGATACTGACACATCTAAAGAGGAAAATTAGATTCAGGGTTCTTGTATTTGTACTAACATTGACGTTTTAGTCGTTGTTGTTTCATTTGACTTTATGTTTTTTTTTGCTTGAAGTATTTTTTGTTTGTGGGGTTAAACTTTGTCAATTTGTACTAACATTGATGTTTTTTTTGTAATGAATGTTGTTGCTTTCGGTTTATGTGGTTTAAGTTTTTTGATTTTGGTAATGATGTGTTATACACCTAAAATACTAATTTTGGGATATTAACGGACTAAACCTATGCAAGACCATTAATTGATGCCAAAAATACCTTCCCCAAGTCACATATTTATGTAAAATCCAGTTGGAAATGGTTTAGACTAAGTAGCCATTCGCAATTAGCAAGTGAGTATCCTCCTATAGCTAGTTTAGTCGAGTACACCATAATGGTGTAATCGACTAAACAAATCAATGATTACAAATATGTGTAAGAAGTAAATAAAATGTGAAATTTCATACCTAGTTTCATAATTGTTTTCTTCAATTCCATTTCCCTAAACTTAGTATTAAAATTGCTCCCAATATGACATAGGCAATACTCATGATAGGCATATGAAGGTTGCCAAGTACGGTGATCTTTAACCACCTTTTTGATATTGGCGTGAAGATCAGATATCAAACAAATACCCTACCTCTGCGTCACATGATCAGGTAGGAGACTAAGAAATGACCACTAATCATCGTACTTCTCACCAAGAGGAACAATAGCAAAGGCAATGGGCAGGACCTTCTCATCCCCATCTCGTGAAGTCGCAATCAAAAGAGTACCTTTTATATTTTTCGTACAAGTGGGTGCCATCAATTTGAAGTATAAGCTAACAGTATTTGAAGGCTTCAATGGTCTGGTGAAATATCAAAAAAACCCTACGAAAGACGTGTTTGTCGGTATGAACACGTCATTCGTCTAAACATTATTTAGTATCAAGCCTAAAAACAGAACTTATATTACGTTGTGTCATGTATGTCAACCAATTAGGCAAGAATACATACGATTCCTCCCGATTACCAAATAACTTCATAATGGCCTTCATTTTTGCCTTCTAGTCCTTCCTGTATGTTACATTATATCCATACAAATTTTGTATCCTCTCTTGTATCAGCACTGGTTTTAAAGATGGATCTTTTTTTAACATACCTAGTGAAAACAAAGCAAATTCTAAATTTACTATCAATAAACAAACTGAATGTAACTGCAACAACATAGAAAACATACTGATAATGGCTACACATATAACATCTGAATCCAGCTGTCTATGATCTCGTGTGAGACTTTAGTTCAAGCAAGTGTGATCTTTACCCCACTTACAAATCACCCAACTATTTCCATTCTTGGGGACTATTGCCCTCATATACTAGGAACAACCTTCAGCATGGTTTCAACACCTCATCATAAACCTATGCTCATCGCTTTTGTGAACTATGGTTGTACGACAAGACTTAATGCAATATAATTTCAGGGCATATTGCATTTCAGACTTAGAAGGAAAGCGTTGATACAAATATAATGGATCACCTAAATGCCAGTCACCTTGCAAGTCATCATCACCATACAACATCTCCATCTTATCATCACAGTGCGCCCAATTAATGAAGGAATAGTGCGGGCTTTCGTTCCGAAATGGTTCAATCTCAGGCCCTACATCTATCAAAATGTTTTTTTTGTTAGAACCACTAAATAAAAATTACAAATACAAATACAAGTGTACTAACTTACCACTGCTAACTTGCTCAACATGAAGCTGTGGCATTGCTGCGGTACTCAGGTTTAATAGGTTCGTGTCAGCATTAAAATCACCCTCCACATTAGTATCTAAGGTGTCACCTAGTGGAATAACACTCTGAAGTTCGCCCTCCTCATCTCTATGCATATTCTTGTCTTCCTCATCCTCTTTATCCTCCGACAATGTTATTTGACTTAAGACTTGTAAAGGCGCAGATAAACCAACAGCTCTATCTTCTTGACCAAAATACTGTAGGGATCTTGTATGCATGGGTATAGATGATGATTCGCCAGATTCAAGCTCAACATATATCTCAATAAAATTTTGTGATTTCTGATTAGCAAATGCATCTATAATACACTCTACGTCTTCATCATCACATATATCGTTACTAATGTAGTATACACTATCCTTGCCAACTATAGTCTCATCTTTGGCGATTAATTGATGAATGCAATGGCTGCCATATAGCCCCAATTTTCATTAAATTATTTCTTTGAGCTCGTTGTATGTAGTGCCTCGTTTGATTTTCATCATTTTTGTTTTTCCTTCAAATTGAACACCATTAGGACCTTCAAAATGCCTGCCACTATGGTAGATTACAATAACATATATGTTTGAACTTGAACTCATCCTTCACACCAGAAATTGGGAGCTGCTAAAGGTAGGTTTCATATTTTACAAAAACAAAAAAGCTTAACAAAGTGAAACTACAATGATTACACAACAATAATACTTTCAACAAGGTGTGATGGTATTAAACTTTGATGAGTCGCACTAAAAATGAAAAAAGAGATAGCATTAGGGCGGAAAAGGGGTACATTGTGATAAGGGTTCTGATTTGCCCCAAATGGGGTTTTAAAAACCTAATCTGGCGTAATGTAATCGACTAAGTCTTGTAGCTTAGTCGATTACATCACGAGAAAACATAAAAAAAAATAATATGCCACTATTTAGTCGACTACATATCGTATGTACTCGACTAGACAGGGGCAGAAGGGTGATATAGTTTCAGACATGAGCATTTTGGTTATTAATTAATTAATTAAGGGCAAAAGGGTCAAAAAGCCACATCATTACCTTCATATCCAAATATTACTTAGTATCTAAATCCACTACTAGAAAAAAGTTTTAATACCGGTTGAAATTGGCTTCTTATACTAGGTTTAGGTCTAATTTTATATTGACTGGTTTAGAAAGTCTGTTCTTATTAAGACTAGATCTACAACTAGTCTTAAAATTTATTTTTTTCAAATTGGTTCTTTAAACGATCGGTGTTGAAAAATTTCAATTTAAAATAAAAATGCCCACTATTGAGACGAGGTAATTTCAAACATAGTCTAAAAGGTGGGCATGTTTTTTTAAGAGTAAATGTACGCAAATTTTCTTTCACAAAATCTTGGTTGGATATTATTATATTTAAAAGTTATATTTTGCAATATAAATTCTACAAACAGCCCAAAAATACAAATGCAATTGATATATAAAAAAATAATTATAACTAATAACTATGAATCCAAACCCTATATTATTAGATAATTATTTAATCTTAATTTTGGCATTTGTATTTTCAAGGTTTTTTCTTTCGTTTGCTTGCATTTTCCCCACCTCCAAATGAGTTAGATGATTTTTGAGTGTTGGATTTAGTGGATGCATTTTTAGACACGGTATCTATATGTTGTTAATGCATGATTCATATTGTGAGCATCCATATAGTTGAATGCAGCTACCTATGGATTGGGTGATAGGTTACCATACTTATACATTTTGACACTTCTGGACCTTAAATATAAAACATGGTTGCCCTATCCCAATCTCAAGTGATAAAAAAGAAGATTTTTATTTAATAAGTTAAGTATAGTGGAGTTAATATACACAAGTACGAGAATTAGGTGGTCTTGGTTGAGAAACAAATCAATAATAAAGAAGTAACTGACTAGGTGGAAATACTAGTGACGAGGTGAGGATTAATTACTCTAAATTGGATGATGAAAAACATTAGCCACATGATTATCACTTGAAAGGATAAAATTGTTGGATTGGGTGAAAATCGAATTCTACAAATTTTTCCTTACAAGCACTGATCACTAGTCCTACATTTTTCCATGTCGAATTTAGATGTCTTAATTATCAATCTGTTACTAGTAACTCCTCCTAGTCAGGTAGCTCCTTATTATTAGAGCATTCACTTTGATTTTGATCTCAACCAACACCTCATCACACGACCATATTCAACCATATAAAATATAATTATCAAGTTTGCATATCAACCAAGTTATACTCAGTTTCATAAAATAAGATACTTAACATTTCTCACCTAAAATTGGCGTAGGTTAAAGCCATATTCTATTTGAAATATCACAAGATTCAAAATGCCAAAGGTTAGTAAACTTAGCACTCAATCCAAGGATTGCAACAATCAACTATAAAGATGGCTTGCGATACAAACCAGGCATCATCAACTGCCACACATCGGGATTAAAATTACATTCGACACTCCCACCTAGTATTCAATAATGATCTAAGCCTTTTCAAAGAGGGGGCATCCAAACAAAAAACAAACTTGAAAAGAACAAACATGGCAAACAAGATTCAATTAACATACATTTACACAAGATACAATTTCATTCTACCATTGTTATTATCATGAGTTTCACAATCTCAACCATGATGAATTCCATGGACACAAATTGCATACAATAACTATATACCATAAAGAATATTGAGGAAGCAACAAAAAAAAAATCTAAACTTTCACACTCAAGTGAATATATAAGAAGGCAACAAGCACAAAAGGAATGTTATATTTATACATATGGAATAAAGGTTTTTATTGTTTTTCAAGTCCTACAGGAAAATGATACGATAAGCATCATGATGGTGGTGGTGGTGGGGTGGGGGTGATGATATCAAGTAGATGCTTCTACTAATGTAACATAACATGAGATAACATGTTAGTGGTGGTGGGGGTAGTGATATCAAGTAGATGCTTCTAATAATGTAACATAACATGAGATAACATGTTAATATGCTATCAATGTCATGTTATATCATCAGAGCTATGTTTATGTTAATAGAATTGTACGATTCTCATAATGACAAGTTCAGAGTTTTGAATATTTATACCCTAGCACTCTTCATTGTTGGATATGATTAATTTTGATGATGTCTTAAATAGATGTCATTAGTAAGAGCAAAAAGTTTGTATCATATACATTGACTAATTGCTATATTTGATGTAGATTAGTTTCAAGTTGAATGATGGGGAATAATCAAGAAGAAAAGAGATTAAAGAAAGAAGAACTTGCATGTTATAATGGGACTATCAACATTCAAGTTCTTATATGTGATATTGGAAGTTTCTACGATTAAATGGAAGCTGGAATGACTCAATTCAGAGTTAAAATGAGCAAAATCAAGCTTTCAAGAAAATATGCATGAAAACTCGAGTTCTCACTTAAGAACTCGAGTTCTGAGAATTCAGAGTTAAAATAAGCAAAATCGAGCTTTCAAGAAAATATGCATGAAAACTCGAATTCTCACTTAAAAACTTAAGTTCATTTTTCAAAACTCAAGTTCAGAACTCAAGTTGATGTTTCAACAACTCGAGTTCATGTTATTCCAGCCACTTTGTTCATCTCTGTTTCACGTTCAGCCTGGGCGAGGTCTGGTAATTCGATGATATCTCCCAAATCAAAGATCAGATTGAGGTGAAACCAATTTTTTATGAAACTAGACATGCAATGAGTCATCTGGACAAAATTTCAAGTCCAAAGAAGATCATATGAGAGGGATATGAATTTTGAAAGTTTTCCCACCTGTTTACGTCACACAGCAGAGCAGGGTTCGGTAATTTGAGCATATCTCACAAAATACACATTGGAATGAGCTGAAATCAGTGGCATATGAAACTAGACTCACATACCTTTCCAAAAACATCAAGATCACAGAAAAAAAAGATCAAATGGATGAGATATGAATTTTTGAAGTTGACAGTCAGTTTAGGATGTTGCAAAAACGTTGGTTGAAGAACAACTTTTATTAATCCGATCATAGTACTCAACATACAATGAGTTTGGAGCTGATTCTTGTTGCATTGAAAAGAAGACTTGAAGAGATTTATGAGCATGGGTGGTTTTCCAAAATTGAAGTTATATTGAAGATGTTACGCCTATTGGAATTTCCAATGTTCTTAAGTTCTTATGTTTTCTCAAAGAATTATGTTTTCAGCCAATTGTTGACAAACAACTCGAGTTCATAAGTGATCAACTCGAGTTCGCGAAGTCTGTCTTGTTCAAAAACTTTCAAACACCAAAAGAACTTTGAGAACTAGAGTTCATTAGTAACAAACTCGAGCTCAAAACTCGAGTTCCATGGTTAAAACTCGAGTTCTTCATCTCTGATATATCTGTGTTTCGATTGAAGTTTAAAGAACTAGAGTTCTTGATAAAGAACTCGAGTTCATAACTCAAGTTCTTTAAGGACTCAAACTCTGTGTAACTTGAGAACTAGAGTTCTTGGTAAAGAACTCGAGTTCTTACCTTAAGGAACTGAGTCATTCGAAAAGCAAACACAGGAACTCAAGTTCTGAAGAGAAAACTTGAGTTCAAAACTAGAGTTCTATGTTAAGAACTCGAGTTCTTGTAAACGAAGATCGCGAATCGTGATTTGTAACTTTCCAAATGACTTAATCCTTAGTTGTTGCTTTCCAGAATCATTTCTAAAGTGCTTTTAACCTGTTTGCTAATGATTTCAAATGATCAAATGTTTGATTACTCTAAAAGCATCATAAAGCAATATTTGTGTCAGAGACTTGAAATGTGATTGCAGAAACTAAGCACCATCACGACAATCGATCTCTGAGCAAACAAAAGTTATTCATGACTAACTTGGCAAATCAACGGATATTCAACAAAGTTGAGTAGGAGACGAAACTGATGAATCCAGCGAAGTACTTGACGGAACAAGTAACGACAAGTTTAATGGCTATATTTCAACGGATACTTCCAACGGACATTCAACAGTCATATTCTACTAGAAGAATGCTTAACAGTCAAATGCTCTTCATCAACTATAAAAGGAGAAGCATTCAAAATAGACGAAGAGACAAGAGATACAAGATTACAACTTCATTGCCAAAATGCCAATACTTTGACATTTATATCACTTACTCTCCGATTATCTCAATGATCATATAATTTACTTTAGAGAGTGAGATTATTTGTAATGCACTTCAGTATTTATCTTATTCACTTCTGAGAGAGAAAATTTATTGTAATCATTCTATTTGAGAGTTATTCAAGATTGGGTGATATTAAGTGGGAACCGATTATATCCTTACAGTGTGTAAGGGGGAGTGAGTGAGAGATTTGGCTTCACAAGTGCTTAGTAAACTTGTGGATTGTAAAGGCTTCTCTTGTGCCTGGATTAAACAAGAGGATAGTGGATTGAAAATTTCAAGTAGAGCTTGGGGACTGGACGTAGGTCAAGGATTGGACCGAACCAGGATAATTATAGTTTGCATACTCTCTTCCCTAAACTCTTATATTCCCAGTATATATGTTTGAATGATTGACAATTGCTTTATAAATTATTACTGTCATACAAATTGCTTTCAATAAGTTGCGAAAAGATTCTCAAAGTTATCCAAAGTTTTATTAGACACCAAATTCACCCCCTTCTTGGGTGATAATCAGGTTAACATTCATATATCTTTTTGGCACTTTTCATGTTATTGGAACTGATGTTAGTTGTTATTATTGGCCTCTTAATAATCTATTACACTCATGAATATATGGTCTGATTGGCACTTATCTAGCATTTGTGCTACATGTGGTGGTGTTGATTGGCTAGAATTATCAATACTTACTTCAAATTCATTGTATTACATACATATCATATATTCACAAGTCACATTGAACTTGTAGCAAGCATGAATATATATACTACGGAACCAAGAAGGAAATGGAGTATGAAGGCTTTGTGAAAGATAACAAAAGACAACAATTAAAACTTCTATGCAAACAAAGAAGATGAAGGAGAACACTAACAGAATGCGAGAGCAAAACATCTATTGAAGGTTTGTGAAAAGCAATGATTTTTACCAAACAAAATTGAGAGCGAAAAGACAAAGACAGTAAGGAGAGTCCACATGGAAAGGAATACCCAGCCATCCCAATGGCGAAGTGAAACAACCTCCATTTTATTTACTAAATAACCCTCTACTAATCAGAGTTAATCAGAGTAATCATATAGTAAGATCTTGAGCGGAAATTAAAATTTCCAAAACATACGAGAGTATGCATGATAAGCCCTAATGTGTGGCAATATACATTTAACCATTTATACACAAAAACGCCCTACTTGATCAAAGTAGACTAGGCTTCTATAGTCTTCCCGGAAGGACCTGGGCAAATAGGTAACCTGGAAAAATTTTGTAACCATCAGTCCAGCTCATTACGTATATCAATATGTGCTAGTGAGGTGCCAGGTGGAACATTTTATATAACCAAATATTAAAAATTTTATCTCATAATTATTGATATCACAAAATCTCATTTCATAACTACAATATCATAAAGTATGTTAGTTCTCTATGTGTTTTGATGATAACTAACAATTGTAAACTAAATTTGAAGTTTGTCTTTGGTAAGTTGTAAAACTTACTGTTCAAGGCAAACTCGAGTCTAGGTAACGAAACTCGAGTTTGGACTTGACAGACAGAAGCTCAGTTTTTACAAAGCTGGCCAAACTCCAGTTTGTGTAAGACAAACTCGAGTTTGCATTACACAGAGAGCAATCAAAATTCTTAAGAACTGTAAACTCGAGTCTATGTTTTGGAAACTCGAGTTTAGGATCAAATAGAAGCTTCAATGCTTTATCAAGATTTCAAAACTCTAGTTTCATATCCACAAACTCCAGTTTACCAAATACAAAAGTCTTTAAGTTTAAAGTTTTCAACTAAAACTCGAGTCTGGACGTAAAAGACTCGAGTCGGGTTATAACAGAGACACTCGAGCTCTTGTTTATTTTGTAAACTCCAGTTTTGATTTCAGAGACTCCAGTTTAAGCTTAACAGGAAGTTTTCAAAGCTTCAGCTACCACTGAAACTCGAGTCTAGTTTCTGGAGACTCGAGTTTAGGACAAACTGAAAATACTTGAGTTATTACATGATTTCTAAACTCCAGTTTTGAAAACGAAAACTCCAGTTTGAGCCTTCAAAGATGTTTCAAATGTTTCAGTTCACACTGAAACTCGAGTCAAGATTTTGTTGACTCAAGTTTAGCTCAAACAGAAAACACTCGAGTAAATGACTGATTTGAAAACTCTAGTTTGGAAAATGGAAACTCCAGTTTACACTTTGGAGATATTTCAAAAGTTTCAGTTTTCACTGAAACTCGAGTTTTGGATATCAAAACTCGAGTCTGGATCATACAAAGAGCTATACAATATTTCAGGTCTTGTAAACTCCAGTCTGCAGTTCTAAACTCCAGTTTTGAAGCTGTGAACTTAAAATTAAGATTTTCATAAAAGCTTCAAACTCAAGTCAGTCACTAAATGGCTCGAGTTTAGCCATGTGTTCAAAATCCCATTCAAGACCAAATCGCAACTTTCTTCTCTGTAAGAACCAAACTCGAGTTAGCTTTTGCAAACTACCAGTTTAGACCAATGCTCAATAGTCATGTCTTCTGGATGAACCCCAAACTCGAGTCTAGGATTATAAACTCGAGTTTGCATCAGAGATTTTGAAAAACCAGATTGAATCAATCTGCGAAATCATTATGGGTTAATATGAAATTATCATATCTTATTGTATTATTATTCCTAACATTATTGATCAAGTTTTTGATAAGTTTCAGACAGGTTCATCACAAGGTCAAGGTGAAATCAAGATCCAGCATAAGTGCATTTAATGAAGAACCAAGAACAGGGCTGATTCTTCTCCCTTATCCCAGATGTTCAGTTCAGACCGTTGTAACACATTAAGATCATCTCAAACGGTCGAATTAAGATCATGGAATGACTAAAAATCTGGAAGACGTTTTGCAACAACACATTCTAGGATTTCAGCAAAGAATTAAAAGAACAGACCAAAATATGCAATTGTCATTTCCCAAATTTGTAGCTGAACGTTGGAGAAGATATTGTAATGGCTAGCTCATCTAGCTAGGCTATAAAAGGCTATGAAGACACAGAGCAAGAGAGAACGAAGCTACACTTGAACACATTTGCATTTTTGAGTCTGTATTGTGATTCTTTTATCTGTTCTTCAGTGATTATCAATATTCACTCTTTTGAGAGATTGAAATTCTTTTAAAGTATTTGGTTATGTAAACTCAAGGTTGTGGAACCTGTGAGTTGGGTTGTTTAATTACAAGGTGTAAGGGGGAGCAAGTCCTTGGTGGTTAGGATTGTGTTTTGTCTTCATTGTTGTAGTTAAAAACCTGTTGAACTAGTGGAAACACCCAGAAGGTATCTAGGAATTGGACGTAGGTCAAGGTTAAGACCGAACCAGTATAAATCCTGTGTGTTTGAGCTTTTCTTTCTCTACTCTTTCATTATTCATTTCTTAAGCTTTATTTGTTAGAGTTGAAAAGAATTTTTAAAATCCCCAATTCATCCCCCTCTTGGTGATTTCTTCCACTTTCAAAGTAGGTGTTTCAATTTCTCAATTAACACAATTCATCAATATACTCTTCATAATATGTCACAAATCTTTTTGAACTCGATTCCCTCCCATTCAATCCAACCGAACCGCCTTATTTCCTCTGACTAGACCCATGTTCAAAAGCTCACTAGTCAAGTGATGAGGACCGACCAAAATCCTCAGAGCACTTGCCTCAGACCATGGGTCTTTTCCCCACTTTACCCCAGTGAGGTGTCGTAAGCCCATCACTCTGGTGGGCAAGTTCCCATCACTCTGGTGGGACAATAATAAGCCAACCATCGTGCACCAATGGAGACATCACCATGTGGCAGAAATAACAACTCCATCTCTTCCCAATTCATCCCTTTCCATAATTATCATCATAATTAACTCAATCAGAATTTTCTCAATAATTCTCATAGCCTTGTCGAAATATGACAATTCACAATATATTTCAATATTTCAAATCATAAAGTTCCACAGGGCAATAAAAATCATTCATAATAATTATTTTAACAAAATATTCACAAGCAACATATCAACATGCATAAAAAGTGGAAAGTGGTTACTTCTCGCCCAAGCTAATTAATTTACACGGCTATCAAATCAGGAGCTCAACTCACTCCACAATTCAATCTACTAAAATAAATTTACGAACAATTAATAACCTTTAAAAATAAATTCCACCTACATTATTCCTAAATTAGGGGTTTAATAATTACTAATTGTTATAGATTATTGTATTTATTATAACTTTTTCCAAAATATAATATTTCAGCATACACATAATTTAAGACCTTAAGTTCAACAAATACCAACATACAAAATACTCTTTATAAGTATCTATTAAGATCATTACTCAGTAAATAGCCTGGCTTTAATATATTATTATTTATTTCCCTCAAATAAACAATAATATTATTCATCATTATTACTTATTTGATTTACTATTTATTCCTGCTCTCATACCAATAAATGATGATGTTATTCATCATTATTTATTTACCTCATTTAATATTTATTTCTTCTTATTAATGGCCATTTGGTAAAAGTACCCCAATATTTGATTTACTATTTATTATTAATTGGAACTTTCCTAAATTATTTATTCCATTTCCACTAATAGAAATTATTATTCTTATTCACTACAAAAAAAAAAGCTTGATTTGTAGCGGTTATATAGTAGCGGTCAATAAGAACCGCTACAAATTCATGAATTTGTAGCGGTTATAGGCAAAACCGCTACAAATTTGTAGCAGAAAACTACCGCCAAAATGTGCACGTGGTTGAACGTTATTTTGTAGCGGTTTACCCATGGAAAACCGCTACAAAATTGGCGCCAAATGGTGGGGATCTTTGTTGCGGTATTATTGTCGCGGTTATAATTACAAACCGCTACCAATTTCGCGCCAATATGTTTGTCACGGTTATTTTGCTGCGGTTATAATGAAGAACCGCTACAAGTAAGCCAAAGGTCCTATTCTTGTTGCAGTTTGGGTATTAGCGCTACATAAACCGTGACAAATTGTTAAACTTTGTAGCAGTTCATGGACGAACCGCTACTAATATTTCACCTTTATATACTTGACCGTACATGGAAAAAAATATAAAACGAGAAAGAACCAAATCTGCATTATCACTGAAAGAGCTAAGTCTGATGCAGATATTTGCCTTTCTTATCCTAAAGCCGGAGGTAGCTCTTTAGCGACAATGCACGTTTGGTTATTTCTCAGACCTGAACACTTCTACTCTTCTTAATTGCGTCTAACAGTAATTGATGGTTGAGTTTTATTGTAGTCACCTTTCTTTCTGTAAAATATCCCTAATCAAAATGATTTAGTAAACCTATTCAAAAAGATCGGTGGCTACATGAAAGCCCAATCTTCACGGACTTGTTAGACTATTTTAAGCACACTTATTTAAATATATATATATATATATATATATATATATATATATATATATATATGTTTTTTAACCAAACTAATTGGTTTATTAGTAAAACTAATAAATCAATTAGTTTGGATTTTTTGTTTTTAAAAAAATCATTTTAGTAGCGGTTACTGGTAGAACCGCTACTAAATATCTTACATTTGTAGCGGTTTAAGTAGCTATTCAATAGCGGTTATGAGGAACTACTATATTATCCACTTACCGAGGTAACTTGATAGCAGTTTTTGCAGCGGTTTGAAATAACCGCTACAAAATGCTGAGATTTTGTAGCTGTTATTACTAATAACCGCTACAAAATGTCGCGGTTTAACCGATCACTCACTTCAGTTTCTCTCACAATTGTGCTTTCATTTTAACTTTTCTCTCACCCTTGTCATTCCATTTTCACTTTTACTTGTATACTTGTACGGTAAAAGTCGAACATTATGACTAACGGTGATAGAGGTAAGAGAGTGGATCCCCCGAGGAAAGTGATAAGAGGAAGTGGCAGCAGATCCCATACAAGAGGGCGAGGGCGAGGGCCTGCAAATATCCCTCCGCCCCCTCCCCTTCCTGAGACATTTGAGGATCTTTTCGTAGGTCAGCCAATCCCAGAGCTGGAGACTCTTGAGACAGTAGGAGGAGAACGAGGCGCTACTCTTTCGATTAGCGACCTTGATGAAGATGAAGAGATAGATCTTGGCATGCCCACGAGCGAGGCGCAGCAATTCCTGGACAGGGAAAATGAGCGGGACCAAGGGAACCCTCAATCGTCGTCTTCACGTTCCACCGGATTTGTGGTGGATGTCGAAGGTAAATATAATTAAGTTATTCACTAAAAAAGCAATAAAAAATAGTTTTTTCATTTGTGCAGATACAAATGGGAACATCAGCAGGATGTCGCTTGATGTTGCCGGAGTAACTTTGTTGGACGGGCCAAAAGTGGTGGTCCCCTGGAACACGGAGACAGACCAGCCAGTCGGCAATGGTGGTCACCTTTTCAACCGGTACCTATCGGAATTCGACGAGAATTTGGTTTTCTTCCTGCTCGACTTCATCAGTTGGAAGCGTGTTCCGGAAAATAATAAGGATAATGCATTTAGAGATATTGTGCAAGTACGTTATATATTTTTCTTTATAAAAATTTACATCTTAATAATAATAATAATAATTGTTATTTATTTGTTTATTTTTAGTTAATTAATTAATAATTTATGTACGAAACAGAAAAAGTTTAACGTGGGAGGGAACGCGAAAGGGTATGCTATGCTGAAGATCGAGGATGGGTGGAAGAACCGAAGGAACCGTCTTACAACAAAAAGAATGGAGATGGGACGGTTCCTATGCAGCAACTGATCGAGAATGTCCCCGACGGAGTCGACCAAAATGATTGGGCAGGTTTTGTCCAATATAGGAGGAGTCCAGCTGGACTGGTACATCTTTAAAGCAATTATATATAACTTACATTTTTTTGAAAATTATTTAATTAATTAGTAGTTTAACTTTATTTAATTGTTTAAATATTAGTTAATTATTTATAATAAATAATTTCACTTAACTTTTTCTTTGCTCCTCCTTGCAGGCTCTGTCTCAGAAGAACACCGCAAGTCGGGCACATCAGAGGGTTCATCACACGGCAGGATCCAAGACGTTTGTTGTGACCTACAATGAGCTGGTAATTGAAAGTAAACTTAATTTTATATTTAAATTATTGGTTAGTTTCATTTAATTTAATACTTGACAAACTTGTTATTTTTTTAATTCTTTTAGCAAGCGAAGGCTAGAGAGGATAACCGGCAGACGGACTATGGGGAGTTGTTCACACGCACCCATAGACACCGTGATGGGACGCCAACCTCTGAGGAGGCAAAGCAGATCATAGTAAGTTACACAAAATTATTGTATTGGTAATTTAATATATTTGAATAGAATTAAATTTTTTCATTATTATTTTATGAAATTTGTGCATCAGGCCCGGATTGAGCAGAGCCAGGTAGAGCTCCAATCGTCATTGCCCTTGGAGTCACAGGGGTCTGTGGCAGCTATGGCCCCGTTGAAGGCTGCTATGGGACCAGCCGAGCATCCTGGCCGCGTTAGGGGTATGGGCCTAGGCGCTAGGCCGAGTGTTGTGTACGGCAAGGCCTCCGCCTCTGAGGTCGAAACCTCCGGCACGAGAATGCCACCACCGGCTGACCTAGAGGAGATTATTGCCTGGCGGGTTGTGTGGGGGTTGCTGCGGAGGTGGTCGCGCAAGCGGCGAGGCAGGCTGCTAAGGAGAGGCGAATGCAGGAGAGATTCGATCGCTGGTACGATGGACATAGTCGCTACATGGATAGGTTTGCCGGTGTGCTGAACAGGTTGATACCTGACGATCACTTCACACCTCCCCCGCCTCCCCCGCCATTCATTGAGGACGATTCTCCCCCGCCTCCAGATCCGTTCATCTATGAGGGTGATGCTGCTGTTAGACCTGATGCTGCTGATCATCCTACTACCGATGAGGATGGCCTTGTTACCTCTGCTGCTGAAGACGCCCCCCGAGACAAGACCTCATCATGCTCCTAATAGCTAGTTTTTATTTTCACTGACATTATGTTTTCTTCTTTATGTTATTTGGATTGGATTTTTGGATTATCATTTCAATATTTAGATTTCGATGACATTAGTTTATAAATACTTATGGTTATTTACGTTAGTCTGTTAATATTACTTCTAACATATACCAAGTTTATTATATTTATCTAAAAAAAGTTAATTATATTTCTAACAATAAAGTTTATTATATTTACATAAAAAGAAAGACCAAAATACATTTTTGTCTAAAAAAAAATAAATATTGATCATCCTTAAAAATAAAAAACACTGAATAACGTTTGTAGCGGTTCCTATAACCGCTACTAAAATCAGGCGGGTTAATTCAAAATTTTAAATGCTGCACTTTGTAGCAGTTTCCATAACCGCTACTAATATTAGGTGGGATCATTCAAAATTTTAAATGCCTACACTTTGTAGCGGTTTTATTAACCGCTACTAACATCAGGCGGGATCATTCAAAATTTAAATGCCTACACATTGTAGCAGTTAAGGCAGCGGTCTTTAAAACCGCTACCAATTACGTAGTTAGTAGCGGTTAAAGAACCGCTACTAGATGTACTTTATTTATTTGTAGCGGTTGATCTAGCGGTTTCTGAATCGCTACAATATAACTAAAGTTTCATTTAACCAACTTGAAGTCATTTGAAGAGGATTACACCTTCTCTCTTCAATTATATTCTATCCTAGCTTTGTTCACTAAATATGGATAAGTCATGGATTAAGTTGCCGCGCAATTCTCTAGTATATCTAGTGGGATTGAAATTGTTCTTAGATTTCGCCTTCTCCCACGCTAGCATTAATGGCAAAATTGTGTGCCCGTGTTGTAAATGCAAGTTTAAGAAGTGGCAAACACGAGAAGGTGCTATGGAACATCTTCTTGTCAAGCCTTTCCCGTTTGAATATACATTTTGGGGAGTTCATGGTGAGAAACATGGTATGCGATATGGGGATTTACTTCCTCGAAGCTCACAGGTAGGAAATCAAGTAGCTCAAGATGATCCGGTTAATGAAGCTGTCCGTGATGCATTTGGTGTTCAAGACGACAACTTCACGGTAGAAGTTCAGGGTGCAGAACCTGTTTTCTTCAGGAATGAAGTAGCACGGGAATTCTTCAGCCTAATGGATGACAATGATCGTCCCTTGTATCAAGGTTGTCGGAAATACTCCAAACTATCTTTCCTGATCAAGTTGTACCATATCAAGTGCATGTGTGGGATCACTGATAAGGATATGTTGATGTTGCTGGAATTGATACGAGATGTGTTCCCTGACGCGGACATTCCCACAAACTTCTACTAGCCCAAGAAGATAATTAACAAGTTAAGCCTGAACTACGAAAAGATCAATGTTTGCCCGAACGACTGTATGCTTTATTGGGAAGAGGACACTCGTAGGGAGTCTTGTAAGAAGTGTCACACTTCGAGGTTCAGGACTGTTCGGAAAGGGAAAAGGCAGAAGAAGAAACCCGCAAAGATTCTCAGGTGCTTTCCTTTAAAATCTCGTTTACAAAGATTGTTTATGTCTTCTAGGACAGCCGAGCATATGAGGTGGCACGAACCTGACAAGAACGAAGATGGTAAAATGAGACATCCACGGGATGCTTAAGCATGGAAAGCGTTCGACTCACAGTTTCCAGATTTTGCGGTGGATCCCAGAAATGTTCGTCTCGCTCTAGCGACCAATGGTTTTAATCCGTTTGGGAATCTCAGCACAAGCTACAGTATTTGGTCGGTCGTCTTGATCCCGTACAACTTACCCCTTGGATGTGTATGAAACCAAGCTCCTACATTATGTCTATGATCATTCCAGGCAAAAAAGCACCAGGAAATGACATTGATGTGTATCTCCAACCGCTTATCTCGAAGTTGATCGAGTTGTGGAATGTAGGGGTCGAGACGTATAACTCGCATGACAAGACACTTTTCAAGTTGCGAGCGGCCTTGATGTGGACGATTAGTGACTTTTCTGGCTTGGGAACATTATCCGGGTGGAACGTGCACACCGGCCTTGCGTGTCCAACTTGTAATTTTGACTCTAACTCGGTGCGCCTTCCCTACAGTCGTAAATGGTGCTTCATGGGTCATCGCAGGTTCTTCAATGGTACGCACAGGTTTAGGTTGCAATGCAATTGATTCAACAAGCAACAGGAAAAAAGAGGAGCTCCTCAGATTTTATCAGGTGAAGATATCATAGAGCAGCTGCAGGATGTTGAGTTTGAGTTTGGAAAAAAAAGACGATCAAGCAAAGGCAGGTACAAAGACCGCTAGGGCTTCTAGTTCTGCGCCTTAGTAATGGCGGAAGATAAGCATCTTCTTTACTTTGCCCTATTGGAAAGATAATTTGCTCCGACACAATCTGGATGTCATGCACATTGAGAAAAATGTGTGCGACAATGTGTTGTACACGATTTTAAACGAACCAGGCAAGTCAAAAGATCATCTTCAGGCGAGGAAAGATTTACGGGAGATGGGAGTTCATGGAGACGCATGGCCGGATGAGCATGACAAATTTCACCCAACAAAATTTACCCTGACAAAACCGAATAAGGAAATCTTCCTCGCGACTTTAAAGAAAATTAAAGTTCCAGACGGGTATTCAAGCAACATTTCACGATGTGTTGATATGCAGGCTCGAAAGGTTACTGGGCTGAAGAGTCATGACTCACATGTGCTTATGCAACAGCTACTTCCGCTGGCCATCAAAGATACGCTCCCTCTTGATGTGTCGATCATTTTGGTTGAGCTGTGTTCTTTCTTCAGGAGGTTGTGTTCCAAGGTTTTGACTATGGACGAGCTCGACCAGCTACAGTAGAAAATCATTATTACAATGTGCCATTTGGAGATGATCTTTCCTCCATCATTTTTCACGGTCATGGTTCACTTGACAGTACACCTTGTCCACGAAACAAATCTTGCTGGCCCGGTTCACTACCGATGGATGTATCCTATTAAGAGGTACTCATTTAAAATTAATTGCTTTATGATTACTACCTTGTCACACATTTCCACATTAATGTTTCAACATTTTTCGTTAATTACTTTATAGGTTTCTTGGAAAACTGAAGTCATACGTGAGGAATAAGGCGTGGCCTAAAGGTTCAATTGCAGAAGGTTATATTAGGGATGAGGTTTTGTACTTTTGTTCCAGGTACTTTGATGACATTGAGACATAATTCAACCGACCGCCTCGTGTGGACGATTGTCCAGAGCCAGAGCCACAGTCATTAGCAGCAGAGTTGTTAATCCCTCGTGTTGGTAGACCAGTTAGTGGAACTGAGAACTTCAAACTGACGGCACTTGAGAAGCTTCAAGCACACAGACATATCTTGATAAATTGCACTAAAGTTGAACCGTACCTTCAGTAAGGAATGCGAGCAGATATAAAGTATCCTTTATATTTCCTTACATTTTACACTCACATCTCTTGGTCTTCTTCTCATGTTTAATTGTAGGGAATTCAGGAGTCATGTCAAGCGTCAACTGAGGATCTGGACACAGATAGCAGCCGAGATTGATAGAAAGGTCCATAGAGAATTCTCGGGTTGGTTTAGGAGGAGAATAATGAATGACCATAACCCATACTCACCAAACTTCAGAGCTCTCGCACTTGGCCTGCTTGACCATGCCCAAAGATTTATGGCATACAATGTCAACGGTTTCAAGTTTTGCACCGTTTCACGAGATAAGGGATTGCCCAACCAAAACTCGGGTGTATATGGAACGTTTGGGACGAGGAGTTATGAGAGCAGCACTGACGAGAACATGTAGTTCGATGACGTCCCCTATTATGGAAAGCTCCTTGATGTGGTCAAGATAAATTACCAAGGCCGTTTCACCGTGACGCTGTTCAAGTGTTTGTGGGCGAATACAACAACGTCCCGGGGGACTCAAGACTGACGACTTAGGCATCACATTAGTGAATTTCTCCCGGCCGATTCACACTGGTTAGTCTAAAGATGATGAGCCGTATATTCTAGCCTCAGAGGCCCATTAGGTTTATTATGTCGTTGATGAGAGGCACAAGGATTGGCACATGGTTGTTCACTTAAAGCCTCGGGACCTTTACGACATAGGCGATGGTGATAATGTCGCCTACGAGAGTGAGCCATTCCAGCCAGCTAGCTTCAAGAATTTCTTCCCTACCAGCGATGACAATTTACCTATAGTTCGGTACGTTTTTAAATTTACACTTTATGAAATAATAACATTTAATTAAAGTTTTATTTGTATTCCAACATAATCAACAAAAAACTAACATTTTATCCAAATTTCTTTTTTGTAGGGATCATGACGAAAATTGAGAGCTAGAGAAAAAATTATGTTTACACTGTAATTTGTAATCTTTTTTTTTTTGGTCAAAACATTTAATATGTAATCTTATATATATATGTTTTTTAAAAAACATTACCTTGTAATTTTGTATATTGTGGAAAATTTTAGAAAATTATTTGTAGCGGTTAAAAACCGCTACAAATTTAATAACAACCGCTACAAAAAAACAAACCACTACAACAACCGACGCATAAACCGCTACTAACAAAAACCGCTACAAAACCAAAGCATCAACCGCTACAAAGCAACTACGCAAATACCAATATAAAACCCCCTATCAAACCTCATTTAATACAGTTCACTTTCGTTTTCTATTACGCTTTACTCTTTTTCTCTCCAACTTCTGCATTTTCTCAAGGAGATTAAGTGTTTTGATAAGGTAAGTGTTGGTATCTTTGATCAAATTTGATTGTGATCGCAATATTTATTTTTTCTCTAAACATCTGTGTGCTTAATTATTTTTTTTCCTGATTATATTAATTCTCTGGTTATACTTGCTCACACATTTTTTTCATTTCCTTTTACACAAATTATTCCATATATCTTCAGAAATTTTATTCTTTTAATTTTCACACACATTATTTTATTTAAATAAAACTACAATAAATTAAAGTTAATTAAAAAAATTTATAATCAAGAATCAGAAATAATTCAAATCAGAATATAAATTATTCATAATCTAATACGTAATTAAATATAATGGTAAACGAATTTATATTGAGATTAAATATTTGACTATTTTTTTTAAAATGAATTCTTTTGTAGCGGTTTTAAACCCACTACTAATATAACTTAAAAAATTGTCTGTCTGGTAGCGGTTTTAAAATTCGCTACAAAGGGAAAAAAGTTTAAAAAATGGCAGGAATAAATTTCACGACTTAAATAATGGTAGGAAACATTTGTAGCGATTTCTGTAGGGGTTAGTGAACCGCTACAAATTAATTTCAAAATATTTCTCCCGCCATCTTTGCCGAAGAATATTTGTGTCTACTTGTTGCGGTTCTCCATAACCGCGAGAAGATATCATTTTGTAGCGGTTATGTGAACCGCTACTATCGTATCACGGCGTTGTCAACTCAGCCACCTGTGGTGGCAGTTGTCTGTAACTGCTACAGATACAGTAGCGATTTTGTTGTCTGTAGTAGCAGGTATTTTTAACCACTACAAATTTACTTGCCTCGGTATATTTTGTAGCGGTTTAGGAAACCGCTACTACTGTAATTTGTAACGGCTAAAACCGCTACAAATACGCAATTTTAACCGCTACAAAAGTACTTTTTTTTTTATAGTGATTATTTAATATTTGTCTCATTTATTATTAGTTGATTACATATTCATTTCCTGATAATTACCTTAATATATATACATGTGGCAAGTATTAAGTAAAATACAAGTATACATACATACATATATACATATACACACGCAGCCAACATTATATTTTCCTAGAAGATATAAATCTTTATATAGATATATAAACTCATGAGATTTTGAAATAGCCACCAGGTGCATTTTCCTCTTTTATCTCTGATAAACTCAACGTTTTCCCTCTTTCGTTATGCATGTAACCTCATATAATTACTTAAACACACACAGTTCCTATACATATATAATTTATGTTTATAGCCGTGTTTCATATCCTCTCTTCCTTTTTATGCTTTAACAGATGCAACCCCCTCCCTTTATTTACAACACGCACACACACATGCAACTCGACCCCCTTCTTCCCAGCGCCATAAATATGCATGAAAACACAGTACACTCCGTATAAATCATATATACACATATATACTCTCATGCAAAAAGAAAAATACCAACAGCCACGGCTTAGAGAAAATACATGACAGCAAGCTCACAGCCCTTATTTTGTTTCAGTTTCAGTTTTCAGCAAACAAGCATTTCATTTTCTTCAACTAATTACTCTTGGTTTACATTGGAAAATAACGGGAATAAGAAGGAAGAGGAGACCCGACTCTTACCTTCGAAGATCAGGATGGAACGATGAGCTCGGTGCTGATCTTTTTCTCTCTGTTCCGACGATGGAAAACAGAGCAAGCTGGGTTCTGTTTGCCTTTCTCTCTCCCTCTCTCTTGCCTCTCCCCCTCTCTCTCTCTCTTTCACTTCTGCAACCCTCTCTCTCTTGGTGTCTCTGCGTTTTCTGTTTCTTTCTGGTTTTGCCGAAAGAGAAATGCCAGAGAACAAGATGGCAACATGATATATATATATATATATATATATATATATATATATTGAAAGAGAAGAAGTTGATCGGTAGGCAAAGACCAGAGGGTCTTCGGCTCTGGGCTCAAAATGATGATGAAGTATGGTTTCTGACATTCTTTTCACTGAGATCTCTGCTTCTCTGTGATTACAGGATTATCGCCGATGATTTCTAAAGGTTGAGTGTAGAAGTATATATTAAGAGCCGAAGGTCCAGTCCCAAGCTTAAACCGTGAAGGAATATCCGAAGGTTAAATGGTACAGGGCTCGAGACTGGTAAAATGGCAGAGGAAGTATGGCTTCTGGATATTCTTGATTGACTCCTCGTGATTATCGCTGAAAACACTGGGTTCTCTTTCTGCCTTCAAGATTTGCGGAGATATTGATTTCGTTGATGATTTAGGGCTTCTGCGTTTGACTGGACTGGAAGAAGAAAAGCAGATATGGTGGAGTAATTGGGTTAGGTTGGAGAATGGGTTTGGGCCGAAAAGGGGTGGTGAGGTTTTGGGAAGAATTTGGCTGGACCAAATGTTTTCTGGATGTCTTCTGCGTGTTAAGGAGCTGGGAGAGAGAGAGAGAGAAAGAATCGTATAGATCAATGAATATATTGATGAATTGCATTGAGCTTGAAAGGAATTAAGTAATATGGTAGTTTGGGATATTAATGGGCTTAGTTCAGCTGCTAATCGTGCTGGGCCTTTGGGTTTTGGTTTGATAGGATTATTGGTAGAAGGTTGGACATTATTCATTTTGCTTAGATAATTGCTGGTAAAAAAAAAAAAGAAATATCCTAATTTCATATAAGGAATTTCCCTTTTTCCTAATTAATTTAATTATTTCAATAAATTTAATTTTGTAATTGAGAAGACCAATTTAAATAATTATTATTTAAATTCCTTATAATACTCAAACTTAAGCTTCCCAAATTTTTGGGATGTTACATGAAGATAGGGATATCACCGTTATTGGAGGTAATAGAGAGAGGGAGAGCACCTATGGGACTAAAAGAGGCTAGAAATCAAGGCTGAGTGTGAAAGTGAATATATATATTATGCCAACTTTTTATAGACTAGTTCTCATTAAAGAACAATCTCAATATGTAAAAAAAATAAAAATAAAAATAAAAAAATAAAATAAAATAAAATCACAACAACACCGGCTTTTAAATAAAACAGTATAAAAATTAATTTTAGAACAGAGAAATAAAATTTTAGAAACAAAAATTTTGATTAAAGGTTCAAACTTTTTCATCAACAAGGATTAATAACATGAGATACATGATCATCAACAATAACTATCTAATTAAAGACAAAAAAATTTTCATTAATCATCACCTAAAGGCGAGATATACATGCATGTGAAATCAAAATCACATTAAAATATTATATATGATGATGATTAACCACAAAATTAGAATTACATCAAAATATCATAATAATGGGGGTTCTTGAAACCTAGGACTTTAGAAGATCATCATCATTCTAAGAGACTTGTTGCGACTAGTCCAAACGGTCGACGATGTTGTGCAACACTGCACCCAACTCCTCTAGACATTCAGAGCAGCAATCTTGCCTCATCATGACCTCAAAATGTTTTCCTGGAGGTAAAAGATGGCTTCAACGATTTCCTCCAATGTTAAAGGTGGAGGGGCTACAAAGAGTAACCGTTAGTAGCTACCACTGGAGGAGGAGATTGGAACATTGTGTCTTTACAGTGGCCATTGGAAGTATGTTGCCGCTTAAGAAGAAAGAGAGAGCTAGAAATGAACTTTTGGATTTGAACTTCAAAACTAAAGGTGCCTTGGTATTTATAATCAGGACTAATGGGCGTAAACTTCAGATGACATTGACAAGACATGATGACATGCGTTGGAAGTTGAAACATTACATATTAAGATTGATAGTCTTTGAAAATGTGGTCTAAATAATAATTACTATACTGGATGCATATCTTATTCGGCATAAATAAAAAGTGAACGTTAGAAAAATAAATGACATTTAGACCGGTCAAGAGTTAAACAACAGTTCAAATTAACATATTTAGACTTTGTGCCACTATAACTAGTCTGAATATAATAAAAATTATATATTTAACATGTAAAATTATATGTCCAAGATAATATAATTTCCTAATAAAGTATATATATTCTATCATAAAATTAACTTATTAATCCAGAGACAGAAACAACAACGGAACAAAGATACAAGAGACGTGATCAAAATCAAGATTAAAAATATCAATATTTTTTCATTAATAATATATTTTTTGTACATTGATTAATAGAAGCAACCCTAACACATGATTTACCTTTGCATGGACGTGCTGAAGAAGTTGTCTTGCTGAAGGTGGCGGTGGAGGTTATGGAGAAGAATAGAAGCAACCCTAACACATACATATTAAGAGAGGAGAGGAGAAGAGTTGAATTTGAAGAAACAATAGCAATGAGAAGTTTAAATAGACAAGATGGATGAAAATTATATTTATTGAAGTGGCCTCAAATTTCGAAGAGATGAGACATTTACCTTGGAAGATAAATAAACTCTTAAACATTTTAGACCAAGTATAAAGAAATGATAATATCTAAAAAGATATTTAAACCAGATGTATAAGCGTCCGGTCTAAAAGAAATTTTAAATTTTAAATTTCCTTAATATTTAATACTTATCGACATCGCATTACATTACAACCAGTGTAGAAAATACTATCTAGACAGGGCAAAAGCGCAACTAGTGTTAAATTGTATCAATATTTATAAAAATATCATTAGTCATACTTTTTAAACTGACTCTACCTATAAAGGTCTGGATGTAGCAGTCTTATGGACTTTTTTTTAAAATAATGATCTCTATGTTTGATGGGATAAAAGATTTACATTAGTTATGTTCTTTAATAGTAAGAGCCGGTACTTGTTCCACAAAGAGTTGAGTTTTATATAACTTCATCTCTTTCTCTCTCATCACAGTGAACAATGACTTAACGTGAAATGTGACTTTTGCTCCAAAATGGTAACCACGTGTGTATTTTTGCTATAAAAAAAAGCACGTGGTGCTAGGCGCTCTTAAGGAAAAAGGTCATGTATATTTTTGTACCTTAACACATAGATTGATCAAGTAAGCATATTAAGTGAACCAATCAACATACAAAACCACTAGATTTAGTAGGATGCATCGATAATCAAATTATGATCCCATATATTATATGTAATTGTTGTCTTTGTCACTAAACCTTTAATTAAAATATAGTAAATATGGTTTTTCTTAATTAAAACATGTTCATTAAACTTTATAATATAATTATTTACCTATGGGGTTGGAAAAAAAATTTATTTATCTATAGGAGCACGTGATAAAATCACATGTTGTGATTTGAATACCATGCATGCATTAATCGTTTTTAAATTTAAAAATGATAATAAAGCTATAAAATCCCTGTAATTATTTTTTTATGAAATATTCCTTGAAGACAATTATTTAAGAAAACTATGCTATTCCTCTATTCCATATCAGTCTCTCCTACAAATAAAATATACTCTTACAGTCATCAATATAAGATAACTTTAGGGAGTTGATTTTAATCCTAAATATTAGACATCAATTTTATATTTGTTAATCTTTTTTTAATCTACCTCTATTGATCATTCCTTGACAATAATGATGATGATGTTTTAGAAAATATATGTTATATTAATGAACTCAACTAACTTCCATATAGTGTGTTTGGTTTGAGAAGGGGGGGGGGATGGGATGAGAGGGGAGGAGAGGGAGGACTTTTACCAAATTGCCATTAATGAGAATAATATTTCTTTTTGTTGAAAGTGTATTTTTGGAATGTTGAAAATTTTCCAAGGGCAATTTGGTTAATATGAGTTAAGAAATTTCCCTTTCCTCCCCTCAAACCAAACACACATTTAATCTAGTCCAATTATGTAAATATATCTTATATTAAAGACAAGAGGGAGTAGTATATTTAATTATTAACTTAGCAAGCCAACAATTCTATTTAATTATATATTTTTATTTAAGTTCATTGTTTGTATGATCATGACACAAAAGAAACCCAAAACAGTTAACATGAAATAGACAAGTTTGGAATTAACTGAGAGACATTTTGATATCGATTTTTCACATTATCATCATAGTCAAAAATCCAAAAAGATTGTGTCAATATAAGGGAGAGTCATGTCTTCGAAAAAAAAAAGCATGAGCGCTATGTTCAAATTTGACAAGAAGAAGTAGTGGATATGTTGGAATATATTAGTCCACTCTTGGTAGATTAGAGTGCAAACCCTATTTAAGAGAGGCTATCATAAAGAGGCACGGGTTCATAAATATAAATATCACTTTTATGGTTAATGGTTATGTTTATTCTCATGTACCCGTCCGTTTAAGAGTTACATCTATTCCTATATATGTGACTATATGTACACTATATATAGGACGTGAGATTGAAGGACGAGATAATCTGAACAAAACACAAAATATCGCTCTTCTCCTTTTGAAATATTCTCTCATAAGAATATTATATTCTCTTCCCCTCTTTGATCGATGTATTTACTGTGTAATGTGATTGGAGTTTGCATTGGTCTTTGGTTTTGTGTGGGTACTTCAGTGAGTCAATCAGATTCAAAATACGCCTAAAGTTCTTATAGGACCTAAAAGCACCCACCTGATACACACAACACAACAACCCACCACAAAGACATGTCATCTCTCACGACATATATGGATCAACATATTACAAAGACACAAGTTATTATAAGTTGTATCAACATGCATGCTGTGAGTGTACTGACAGGAATTGGTCATTTTATAAGGAATTTTGGTTCCTTAAGTATGAGACATCGAGTTTAAATAAGTGTAAGTACAGATGCAAATTGTTTAGAGTTATCAAAGAGTGGGTGTTTACATACGAGCAACCAACTACACAAATCTTTATTGGCAAAATACTTGTTTTTTTATATGATTATGTGATTAGGCTAGATTTAAATATTATTAGGCCTAATTGAGGTGACTCTACCAAAGACATATGTCTCCTACATTTACTGAAACTTAAACATGAGACCTCATATTTAAGTGTTCAAAGCTTATTCCACCAAGACAAGCATTGGCTAGTGAAATAGTTGAATTTAAGTTAACTAGTTGCGTTGAAAAGTAGACGCATGATTTATGATTTCGAAATTATCAAATGATAAAGTTAATGAGTAATTCCAATTTTAACTTGATATGGTTTAGAAATCAATTTTTTGTGAAATAATATAGAGAAAAAAGAAAAATAAAGACCAATATAAATAGTAAATGACAGAGGTGCTTCCAGTTTCAAGAATCATATAACATGCTAGTACTCTATTTGTCTTTTGTGAAATTTAAAAGAAATAACAGAAATGCCCTTCTCACAATTTTTATTTTAAAAGTAACCACTACACCTACTGGTGACATACTCTGTCAAGGTCAAAGCTCTAATGAGAATAATTGATCATTTTTAAATGCATAGCTGCCATTTCTATAGCCGAAGTTGTTATTTTCAAATCCTAACTTGGTAAACTCATATCGAGTTTGGAAATTAATCCATGCACGCCTTTTTATTTTCACAAGCGGTCATTTTTAAATGGATAGTTATCTTCCATACTTGAAATTGATATTTTCAAATCCAAACTTGGTAAACTCATATTGAGTTAGGAATTAATCCATGCATACCTTCTCATTTTCACAAATGGTCATTTTTAAATGGATAGTGTTAGTTCTTGGAGTTTTGATGACAACAAACTTGAAAATGATTAGGATTTTGAATCAATAAATATTGCCTAAAGTAAGAGCGTAATCAAATATGCCCTTAAGCTTACGCGAACATACTAAATCTGACAATGTGTTTAAGTGTCCTCAGGCTCTTACTCGAGTATGGAATCGGTGTTACTTGAGAATAATATCAAAAAAGGCTCTATGTACTGATAGCAGAAGATGATCTTGAGTATGGAAAATTATGTTACTTAAGTATGGGAAGAATCAGTAAAGTTCAGAGTAGTTTAGACAATGTACTTGAGAAAGCTCCCTTGAGTACTCGAGTAGAGTATTTATGGAGATTGGCCTACTCGAGTACAAGGTTCCTCAGTCAATGCAAATGAACTTATCAGTGTGATACTCAAGTATAAAGTAAGTGATACTTGAGTATGGTTAAGATGGTACTTGAGTATGAAAGCTTCAATACTATCTTTGCTCTCTGTATGAAACTTACTCAAGCATTGTTTCACTAGTACTTGAGTATTGTACTCGAGTATAAGGAAAACTATACTTGATTATAGTTAGCTAATGCTTTCATTTAGTGTATTTCTCCTAAGAACAGAGGATACTCGATCACATAAATCAGTTTACTTGACTATGATACTCAATCATGACATATGTGGTACTCAAGTATTATCGTTATAAAGCCTTTGACATGTCCTTGCTTAAATGTTACTTGAGCACATGAAATACATTACTCAAGTATGGTACTAGAGTAAGATAGTTTGTATACTCGAGTAATGTTCATCAGTTACCTTCAATACATTTGCTATAACAATAATCCTAAGTTTGAATATTCTGATTAATCATTCATTTATGCTTAAAGCTACTCAATCCTTCTTACATTATTACTAATCTTTTGCTTGAGTAAGCTTCAAGTCATTAACGTTTGGTTTACTTACTAATTGGCTGAAAAACATTAAAGTGTCAAAAGAATTTAATGCTTACATAGTCGCACACGGAGTGAAACTCAGAGCAAGTAAGATGATCTCTACGACAGGTACCCATTCTTGCAAAAAGACATTACCAACTCTTCAAGTCAACCATTGTCCAGAACAAAGGGATGTTTGCTGATGACGATGATATGAAAGAGATTTAAATCACAAAAAATTAATCAACAATCGATTGATTTGAGTCTAACGAAAATGTGAAGTACTCATAACTGTCATATTAAAAGCTTCTCAATTGGCATTAATGGAAGTTGGTATAAAAAGCTCCGAGCATTCAATTCGCCAACTACCAAAACTCTTAACATCCAATTTGAAGCTATTGAAAACTATTGTTTCATCTATTTCATTTAATATCTTCAGGTATATTGTATTGCAATGATTATTTTCTATATACTCTGTGAGAGAGTTCAAAAACTTATTTTATTATTAGTTTAATCTCAAGGTAGAGGGACCTTGAGTGTGAGTGTATGATTACAACTTGTAAGGGAGAGTGAATCCTAGTGTGAAAGGATTACTTCGAGTACAGAGTGTGTAATTGTAATTGTAATTATTGTGATTGTGATTGTGAGTTAGTGAAAAACTTAGAGTGTCTGGGAACAGATGTAGGTCAAAGAGTTGGACCAAACCAGTATAAATTCTCTATTTCATTCTTTAGATGTAGGTCAAAGAGTTGGACCAAACCAGTATAAATTCTCTATATTCATTCTCTTTGTCTTTGTCTTTGACCAAACCAGTATAAATTCTCTATGTTCATTCTCTTTGTCTTTGTCTTTCTTTTATCATTCTTTAGAAAAATCACAAAAAGAATTTGAAATTCTCTATTCATCCCCCTCTAGGTGATATTCCTCTTTCAGATAGTTGTTGTTTTCATATCCCCTTCTAGGTGATATTCCTTCACTATTGAGCCTCACCATCTTCGACCACCAACACCTTCAATTAGCTTCTTCTTTATCACCAATGTCTTCTCCACAACTAGAGAGAAAGCGAACTTTCAAAGCCAGCTTATACATAGAGATTTGAGGTGCGATTTTGGAACAAAAGGGGGAGGGGAAAAGGAAATTGGACTATCGTGCAGATTATCCACCATTGTCTTCTTCTTCATTCTCCCATGCCACCATTATAGGAGATCGCGCCCTCTCTCTCTACCACTTCCTCAAAAACTTAGATGACGTCGATGGTGTTTTTGTTGGGAATCTACTCAATGAGTGTTATATCCTGAATTTTTTGGATTTGAAAGTTGACATAATAAATGGAGGTTTATTATAAATTTTGGGTTAAGAACAGTTATAATTGGAAATTTGGGCTTATTTCTTTAATAATTCATTTTGGGACAAAGGAATTTACACAGTACCCAGATTATTTGAATTGCTCCAGCCCAATTAAATCAATTCAGCCCATAAGAAAACACCCAATCCATTAAATTATAATATGTAAGTTTAGTCAATCACGAAAGGGAGAGAGAGAGAGTTGACAATAAAATATGATTAGCCATACTTCACTTGCGTATTTTTCTCTTTCTCTAAACGCAAGATCAACAGAACCATGCTTTTTTAAATTAGTACCCTTTTTGCCTTTGATTTACTTTTAGCCGAAGGGACCCTTAAGCCTATATAAGGATTGTTCTTGGCATTTCATTCACTCTTCTGCAAAGAGTTGAGGCTGAAAAATAGAGAGAGGAAAAGAGAAAGAGAGGAAGGAGGAGAGTCCATTGTGATCAATTTATGGAGATTTGCTTCAAGGACGAGAGAGTGAGAATCCAGTGAAGCACTGGTCCTCTCTTCTTTTCGGTTTCTATCGGTTATTTTATGAAGCTTTTAGTTATAAACCTTAAGAACCAACATAGGAAGTTTATGCTGAAAAGGAAATGGTAGAAATCAAGTGTTAAGACTTTTCTTTTGCATAAAACTATAAGTCTGGGGCTGGGATGAAAGAGAGATAGATTTATAGTTCTAAAATGCATATATTAGTGTTATTCATGCATGATAAGAAAAAGAAAGCTTAGGTAGTATGTTTACTTAGATATTAGAAACCAATGGAAAGCGACTCTGACATCAACCACAACACACAACCCTATCCTGGATCCTAGACAACACACAACCACATCTCGGATCCCAGACAAACTCTATCCTAGCAACCACAACTCAACACATCAACCTGATCCTGGATCCTAGACAACACATAACCCCATCCCTGATTGCGAACAAACTCTATCCCAGCAACCACAACTCAACACATCAACCACAACATATAACCCCATCCAAGATCCCGAACAACACACAACTTCATCCCGGATCCCGAAAAAACTCTATCCCAGCAACCACAACCCAGCACCTCAGCACACATACACTTTAGTATGATTCCAACACCTTCTTAGCCCATAAAACATATCTCTAACTCGGCACCCTCTAAGGATTCGATAAACGCCTTTAAGTAGGGATAACTGACCTGATGAAAGGGGTATTATTAGCAAGTCGTGTAGCTATGTACCTTGTGATACAAAAAATGACTGATGATAATGATAAACATTTATAGGCATTTCGTGGCACCTCTGTTGATCCCAGTACTTTCGGACAAGATTAAGGATTCAAACTTGAGGTGAGTAACTATTATCTTATTAGCCTATATGATTTGTGTTATTGTATGATTAACCATGTCTGCTAGATAATTGCATGTATGTATCCTAGCAATGAATTGGGGTTGTATGTCCCATAGAGCTATGTGTTCTACAAACAGGGCTGCGTGTCCTGAAGGGCTGCGATCTTTAGCCGTTAACTACGGTTACGGTGCGGCTTATTTTATTGCTAATTAATCTGTGCTTAACATGTGCTATGTGGTCATTAATGCTTCATGCTTGCATATAAAATTAACTATTACCCTGGGGTTCATTTATTTGAACTCCATACCGTATGAAAGAGACAAGTAGTGGATCGGGATCAAGAGGCAAGTTGTAATTGTAAGGGGAAGGGACTTTTACGATAGCATATATTTAGCTGGACTATATTAATCTGTTTATCATTTTGGAATATTGTATTAAATTCCCTTACATGATAGATACTGCACTTGAAAGGATCTATCTTTGTGTTTTCAAACTAAGTGATTTATGAAAGTTTTATTCCACAATTTAAGTCGTCCAAATCATTACGATGCTTGTGTGCGATAACTCTGTTAAATAAGAGGCCCTAAAGGTTGGGCGTTACAATGAGGGGGGTAAGGAATCTATGGATGCTGTATAAGAGTACAATATGAATGAAGAGGATGATAACGAGGATCCATATGTGAGGGCTTTGAGGAGAGAGAAGGGCATTCAAATAGTTCGTGAGTTTTAGATCTTTGGTGAGGAATGTGTTGACAAGGGCAATTTTGTCATTTTCTTTTAATTTTAAAAAGGATAAATTGGGAACTCATGTTATAGGAAATATTGAGATTGGAAGTACCTCTCTATCCTTTACCATCTAAATTAGTTTTTGTGTCTTTTCCCAAAAATACATTACTATATATAGTATTATAAAAACAATAGAAAATAAGGTCAAGGTGAAAAAATATACATGTGGTTTTTTAAAAAGTGCATCTAACACCAAATGTTTTTTTAGGTGCAAAAGTGACTATGTGGTTATAAAAATTGAGCAAAAGTACCAATCAACTATTAAGTTTGACTAACTTATACAAATGGAACTCAATATGCAACACTTTATCATCCACGTAAGCAAAGTAGCCAACTCACTTTGGTCTCCCTACAACCCTTCCTTTCCCCTTCTTTCAATGAAAACCCATCTCTCTCTCTCTCACTCACTCACTCACACACACACACACACACACACACACACATCTTCTTCCTCCCCCTTTCAATCGTTCGCCTATCCAAGTGGGTGCAATTCATTGATCATGGCTCTTCGGTCATACGCATCTTGCTCACAAGCCACCCCTCTTGCTCCTACTTCTTCTTCAAACTGCCATCTTTTGGGAATTTAAGGGTGATATTTAATGTTTTCGTCTGAAAAATCATAGAGGAACATAGAATAATGAAAGCGATTAAGTAAGAGGGAGAGGAAGATAGGTTTCTTATCTATGAGTTTTTTCAAAAAAATTCTTTAGTAAAACTTTAATCTATTTATTTGATTCATAAACCCCAAATATTTTTTTTTAAAAAAAAAAATTATAGCAAAATCTGATGGTGTTCAAAGAGTACAAAATGGATTACAAGGAAGACGGCAGTTGGGATAATTAGAGAAGACAATCTATTAATTGGTAAATAATAGGTACATACTGATCATGAGTGCCCACAAAAGTGGAGCAAGTTTTCACTAGGGATTAAAGTGAAAATTTCAAAAGTTTATGGAGGGACTACATTGAAATTTGTTGAAATGTGTTTGGGGCTGAATTGTAATTCATAACAACCATGAACCCATCAACCACCATGTCATCGTCCACATCATCATTTTCAGTAAAGGAAAAGTAAAACTAATGGTCAATGAATATTTTTACTCTATTTTTGTAACTACTTAATTACTTTTGCACCCTAAAGAAATGTTAGGTGTACTTTTGGAAAAACTACATATATATTTTTGCACATTAACCCTAAAAATATCACGCTGGTCCTATTTATAAGTCACTTTTAACTAAATATCACATACCAAGCAGAGGTAGTTTGCTAAATGATTATGAGGTAAATTTTCAATTTTACCCACATTTATGAATGTGTATCTTTCAACTCTTTCTTCTCTCTATATTTTTATTCATACAATTAATATGAGCAAAATTGTCATAATTTCATTTATTACCTGAAAAATGACTTATAAATATGATCAATTTTGTTGATTAAAAGGGATTTATAGATAGGATCGGAGTGCTATATGTTTGTACGAAGAAAAAAACTTGGGAAAATTCTGTTTAGGTCCCAAGGGACCAAGAAAATCTCAAAAAAGTCTAAAGGAAAATTCATATGTTAGAAAAGTCCCTAAGAGTTATTAATCCGACGAATGGAATTGTTAATGAGACTTTTCTAACATCTGAATTTCCTTTAGAACTATTTTAAGATTTTCTTAGTCCCTTAAAATCTAAACAGAATTTTCCCAACAAACTTTACCCATAATCTAATCCTTTATGACAAGGTTGTCAAATTCACGAGTTTAAACAAATTCGTGACGGTAATGTAAACTCGAATTGTAAACTCTTAAGAGTTTATTTTTATTATTAAATAGGTATTACTAATGTATAATTAAATAATTAAAATATGAAAATGACAACAATTTGATTTAAATATATTTTAAATCCAAATAATTGAAATTAAATCCATCACCATCCATCATTTACCATATTTAACAAAGAAATTTATATAAAATTTATATATAAAGCTGTTGAGCATGATCAAATAAAAAAATTAATACAAGTTTAAGGGTAAGTTAAAACGATTTTATAAGTTAGAAACGTAAAAACGGGTAAATTCGGTGTATAAACTCGCGAGTTTAATCGAGATTACAACTGGTACGAGTTTACTAGTAACTCGACTCGTTTTTGTAAGCTAGAAATGTAAAAACGGTAAATTTAGAGAGTCAATTCGCGAGGTTGACAACAATGCTTTATGACACACCTACCGAGAAAAAGGGCTACGTTCCTCACACACTCATTTCTTCATCTACTTTCGGCGGGTTCTAAATATAAAACTTGTCCTTTTATAATTCAATCATATATAGGATAAGATGAATATTATAAATATGATTTAAAAAATATTTTTGATGACTATATATTATTTGAATGGTGGTGGTAGTGGGAGTGGCACCTAAGTTTTGATTCGATCATCAATAACATATCACTAATGAAATTTATGTATAATATAAAAAACGGAACAAATAAACATTGTTCATGAATCACAAACTATTGAACTCATTTTTAAGATTTTGTGTAATACGATGGATTCTACATCTTGAATTTTTTCTTATTTAATCAAATTTTTTTCCCTTGAAGCTTACACGGTAAAGGATTCTCACCTTTACTAATAAGTGTGATTTTAAAGATTTGAACTTGCATTAACTTTTTTAGGAAGATAAGACTTCTTACCACCTCAACCAACTGGTCTCAATCTTGATTTTAGAAGACTTCAATATTTCTTGAAACTGAATCGCCAACGAGATTTTCTCCTGCAACTGCTCAAGTATAAAGTAGTGGTAAAATTAATAATTTTACCTTTTATATTATTATTATTATTTTATTTATAACAAGTTGATCCTTCTCCAAAGTCCAATGCACAACATTTGAGCAAATTGATGGAGAAAGACACGGTAAAAGGTCCTAATCATATTCAAACAAACATCGTACTCGTATTTATTTTCCACATCAATAAAATTTATAGGACTCATGTTTAAATTACTCCCATGGATTTATTTTTAAAAGTTTGATAATCGAATTATATAGTTTAAAAACAATTAAATTTACATAAAAATAATACATGCATCTTAAAATATTTTTTTTGAAAAAATATGTCTTTATTTATTATGGGCTAGTAAAAGAGAGAAATATAGTAAACATAAATATTACTAACTCTTTAATTAATGTAATATACAAAATTAATGAGATGCATAAATGAAAAAAAAAACTCATTAAATGATGAAACTCTTATAAAGTTCTTATAAAAAAGACCGAGTGAGTATAAAAAAGATTTTTTTTCCTCAACAATTTTTCTAAGAAATTAGAGAGAGAATTTAATCCGTTATAGACAAGGGAATGGGTCTACTATTTGTTCTTAGATCTATTTTATGTAATAAGCCATCCTGGGCCAACAAGGTGGAGCGGTGCAGGTTCATTAAAATAACTGGAGCCTTTTATATGAAAGGAAATTATATCAAAAAAATAACTGGGGCCCAAATGGAGCCCAGTGGGGACCTTTCTCATGGGAACTATCCGTTTCCAGGGCCCACAAAAAGAGTAGAGAGAGAATAGCTAACAAACCCGTGATTCGTTTTCACGGACATTTGTCTCGTTGTCCGTGGAATCCAGCCAAGATGCTCAACGGCATTTTTATTTAAATTTAAAAAATCTCAAATTTTTTAAACATCACTATCACTGCCCCTAGGCATTAGCCCTCTTCTATATAAGACAAGAATGTAGCGATCAGAAGCTTGAAGCTTGTTTGATATCATCAAGGAAGGGATAGAGGTATGAGAAAGGTGCTAATTCATATAAATTAGAATAAAATCCTTCTCACATACTATCTCATATAATATAAAATATGATTAAAAAATTACTTTTAAAAACTCCGATCGTTATTAGGAATAAAGTCGTGTTATAATATAAAATATTAACATTATTTAACATAAAATATAAAAACTCTAGTAAGCCGTATCATTTATAAATTATTAACTATTTTATTTAGATTCCTTTTAGGGTAAAAGACTTAAAAAGAATTTTAAAATTGTAAAATCTAAAATCAGATTTGTTACTAAAAGTTGATAAGCAATTCACAACTCATTTTTTTGGGAAATACCTAATTTAGAATTTTTCAATTTTAAAGTTCTTTTTTTGTCTTTTTCATTTTTTTTAATAATTTTTACAATTAACATTAAAATTTAAATATTTTTATAAGCCTACTCACTCATGTCCACAATATAAATTACTTTTAGAAGAATGTTTTGATTCACAATACAAGTCACTGAAAGTAATTAATGCTTATTTATCAATTGTTGTTAATGTTTAAATGTAAGTTTTTGCATGTTCTCTCTCATTTGAAACATAATTTAATATGGGTAAAGTTAGGGAAAAAAAAAATCTAATTTAAGGTATATTTAATAAGTTAACTACTATTTATTGGTTCTGACTTTTGATAAATTAGTTAAAATGCTTTAGGTGCATTTGGTTTGAGAGGAAAAGAAGAAAATGGAGGGAGGAAAAAGGAGGTTTTAATATTACTTTATTTGTTTGGTTTGATCTAGAAGTGTTTTTTTAATGATTAATTGTTTAGTTTAAAAGGTGCGGGGAGGATGATAGTAATTAATCTATCATTATATCCTATAAAGTTATATAAATTAATTTATACCTTAATTTAAACTATATAATTTAATGAAAAAGTAGTCTTGTTAATAGGTATAAAAATTTGGGATGATGCTTTTTTTTTTTTTTTAAATTAATACAATAATATATTTTAAAAATTTAATTAAAAAAGTCTTCAATCTCTTCTAGGGATAGCTTCTCCTCAACCTTTCATATATATTTTAATTAATAAAATAATATAATGGAAAAACTCAAATCGCAAAGATCCATCTACCCAAAGAAATAGAGAGATGGAATAAACTAAACAATGAGGGTTTCAAGATGCCACCGGAAAATCGGCGACTGACTCCAAAGATCAGCCACGGCCACCATTCTCTCCACTACAAAACCATCACCTTCGCTCCTATGCCTCTCCTCTTCTTCCACCACAACTACCTTTCCCCGTAACCACCTCCAACTCAGTCGCCTCCTTATCTTTCTCACCAGTGAGTTATCAGAAAGACAAGACGAAAGAGAAAAGGCAAGGAGTTAAAAGGTCTTCTCACAATGCTTCTGAATTGATTCTGACAATGCTCACAGGTGAAAGATAGGGAGCTAGCAAATCGTTCTCACTGGTGGCGATGCTATTTGATTCTCACAACGATGTTCTTGGGTTTCTCATTGTTGAGTGTGAAACAAAAATCACACATAGGCCAAAGGATAGAAAAGTCTTTGTAAAAATGTATTAATCAAGAGAATATTTACAAGAACAAAAGATATTAGTCATCACAAATACATGACCAACTTATTTATATCAGTTTCTAATTACAATTATACAATTTACCAAAATACCCCTTAATTGCAAAGGGACTTTCTTTGTACGTCTCTAGCAACCACTTTTGTGAACAAATCAACGTGTTGATCTAGAGAGTGAATGTGCTTTAAATCAATCAATTTTTGCTGTTACTGTTACTTCTCTCTAATAAAGTCACAACATATTTCAATATGTTTTATATACTCATGAAATACATGTGAATATCGTGGTAGTGGTTGTTCATAGTCTCTTAGGATTCCATAATGGTTATAACCTCCCATGGTTTTGTGTACGTAGTTTTATGTTGTACATTAATTCTTATATTTATGATCTGATAACTCTATCATAATGTGGGTCAATTATGTTTATGATATTGTAACTCTTGGGCGAGTTAGAGGGCTATGTGTAAAGACTTAACACAGAATTGGAGATATATGAAAATAATATATGAATGAGAGTTCTCATCCATTCTTCACCTCAACAATTCTATTTTGTCTTTCTTCATCCATTCATCTCAATCTTTTATATTTTTTTTATTTCATAACACGTTATATGCATAACGCTCTAATGAAAGTTTACTTTTTTCACCGTTGGTATTTGATTTATTTAGGATAATCTAAGTTATTATATGGAATTAAAGAGATTCTTTTACCAATTATTTTATACATCAGATTTTATGGCTAAATGATTATTATTTAGGATTTATTTAAAATTTTAAAGTTTAAGTAACATAACCTTATCCAGACATTTTTTTTCATTTATTGAGTTCAACCGTTTGCATAAAGTTTCAGCCACTGCGGCCATTTATTGCTTCGAAGATTCCATAGGAGCTATAAAAGGCCAACCGTGGTAGTTGAGAATGAGGTCAAAAAATAAAAATAAAAAATAGCAGTGTTTTTATCTTGTATCCTAAAAATAACCACAGCACGAAAATGACTCTATTTCAACTACCACAACTTGAAATCCCTTTGTTTTAATTTTTTATTTTGAGAAAATTCCACTTATATACCATTTCAACCTTCAAAACTCAAAAAGTTTATTTTAAGACATAAAAATGATAGAAAGGTGATGGAGACTAATTTAAGATTTTAAAGTGTTGTGATTTTACCATAATGCCCGTAATTCTTTTTTTTTTTAAAAAAAAAAAGAAAATGGCATTTTTCACTGGAGCACCACCACTGGCTGACCTACACTTTCTAGCCACTGAAGCTATGGCCGCCGAAGCTTCGGTGTTGATGGCTTTTTTTTTGGGGCGAGGGGGTGTTTTACTATTCCTTTTTTTTTTTAAAAGAAAGAAGCCAAGTGGTGAGGGTGTGATCACCCCCTTGTTCTCCTAGAAGGCATGTGACTATTGAGTCACCAAGCCCTTTTGATATATATGTACACACGTACACACACGCGTGCATAATAATACATATGTATAATACAAATAAAATGTGTAATGGTATTTAACTAAATAAGTAAATCAAATGATTAAAGATATAATGATTGTAACTAGAAGCGTAATGATATTCACTAAAAGAATAATGTTATTAACTAAAGGCGTAATGATATCGACTAAATACATAATGATATTCACTAAACAAGTAATGATATTTATTAAAAGCGTGAAGATATTCACTATAGAAGTAGTGGTATTGACTAAAGGCATAGTGATATTAATTAAATGAGTAATGATATTGTCTAAATATGTAATGATATTAACTAAAGGGTAGTAATATTTATTAAAGGTATAATGGTATTCATTAAGGAGGAATGATATTAACTAAATAAGTGATGGAAGTGACGCATTTAATTAATAACATAGCTCATTTAGTGATACCATTATGCCTTTAATAATATCATTACTCGTTTAGTGAATATCATTACATTTTTAGTTAATAACATTACTCATGTAATGAATATCATTACGTCTTTAGTCAATACTATTATCCATTTAGTTAAATAACATCACGTGTTTATTTGTAATTTACACACATACTTTTGGATGAACACTGGTTTTTTTTGGTGTTCAAATCCTACCCTCACCACTTAAGTAATCCCCCTTCCAAAAAAAAAAGCGACTAGTGCTAAAGCTCTGGCGACCAGAGCTTTGGTGGTCGATAGGTGTCCAAGGTCACCATGTCTTTTGGATGGATAAGGGGATGAGTTCAAATCTCACTCTCACCTTATGACTCCGCATTTATTTCTTTAAAAAAATAAACTCCCAAAAAATGGCCACTAGCTGTTAGAGTTAAGGTGCTTGGAAGGTACCGGCCGGCAATGTTGCTATGGTGAGGGGTGTCCTTTTTTTAATTTAAAAAATTAAGGGATATAATGGTAAAAATATTAACACTTTAAAATCTCAAATTAACCCCTTATCACTTTTCCATTATTTTCAGGCCTTAACAGATTTTCTGGGCTTTGAAAGTAAAAATGGTATGTAGGTGGAATTTTCCCTTTTATCTTACTCCCTCCGGTCCTAATTATAAGACATATTTAACCGATTTTGAAGAGATTAAGGAGGAGAGTTAAATTAGTTAATTTTACTCATTTTCCTAAAATACCCTTATATAAATTTTCAATGACATTAACATACCTCTCAAACCTAGAATCTTCCTTTCCATGCTTTTTAATTGAAATGATAGTATTACTATATATACACATGTGTATGTGTGTGTATACACATATGTATGTATGTGTATGCACACACACATATATCTACAACCACTCCCAAAAAAAAAAAAACACACATGCACCAACCCATAGATACACACACATATCTACACACAAATACCAACCCCACATCCCTCCTCACACACACATGTATACACACATTCACACACACATATACACAAATACACACACACGCAGATATTTATATAATACGTGTGTATGTAGATATAAATATATATGTGTGTGTCTATGCTTAAATGTGTGTTTATATATATATATATACACACACACGTTAATTTACCAATATATATATATATATATATATATATATATATATATATATTGGTAAATTAACGTTAACTCATTGATAAACAAATTAAAATCCAACAATTTAAGAGTTTTATTGACTGAAAAATTTTATATACCTAAATGTATATATTTACCAAAAACTAAACACATCTGAGAGAATAAAATAAGAGTATTTTAGGAAGAATTTAACAAAATTTTAAATTTTATCCTATATTTAAAATAAAAAATAACTCCCAAATATTGTCCGACTGCATGGAGTATATCCCATCATTTTCTGAATTCTTGAAAATCTAAGAGCAGCCTTCAAAGCGAGGGTCATTATGGTCAGAACCGCATATCAAAGGAGGGTAAATAAAATAAATGTCGTTGTCGGAAACGAAGGCGTAGTAATCAGTATTCATTCTGGAAAACCGCGCCACCGTATTGGCAATGTAGGGTCCAAAAGAATTTCACTTGATGTAACGTGGCGTTCATAAGCTCTGTGTGATTAAATCATTGTTTCCTCTTAAAGCCTGTCCGTGAATGAACAGAGCCATTCCCTACTTCGCTCTCTGATTCACATCACGAATGGCTGTTGATTCGTCCTACGAGGTAACGTTCTTGTTCTACATTGCTTAATTGAAGCTGATCTCTGGCTAGATTTCCAACTGATGTAGATTTTAAGATTTTCTTCTTTATCTTTTAAGCTAAATTTCAAGTTTAGTTACTTGGCATGAATTTGCTCAGTATCCGAAGTCTTTCGCATTTGCCATTTGCTTCTCAGTTTTAGTTTTGCTTTGAAGTTATGAGAAGGAGTGAGGTTGTGAAGTACAGCCATAGTTTTTGTGGAAACTCAAAGATATACATCTCTAAGGTCGAGCGATTATGTTTAGATTTTCTTCTAAATTCACTTTCATTTAAAGCGTGGAAGTTGATTAACGGATTGAAATGAAGTTGATCTTCGGCTGGATGTCCAACTCATGTAGTTTGCTTCTCTTTTTCTCAACTAAATTTCAAGTTTAGTTGCTTGACATGAATTTTCTCAGCATCTGAAGTCAGTCGCATTTTCCATGTGATTTTCAGTTCTACTTTATTTCCTAAAAGCTGAGAGAGGAAAGACAAACTTATGCGAAGTGATGAGGTTGTGAAGTACTCCTCAGTTTGATGGAAATCGAAGATATAAATCTCAGCTATCAAACGATTTTGCTTATATTTTCTTCTAAACTCTCTTCCATTTGAAATGTCAAAGTTGATTCACGGATTGATATGCGAACAACAATGTTTCAGTACAGCTGCAGTAGAAACTTAAAATCAAATTAGGATAATACTTCGGGCACACAATAGCCACTCTCCTCGGGCTTTTAGTTTTGACAGACGACTTTATTCATTCTACTCCTTCTCAAGCTGTAGAAAATTCTGACGTGTAGAGTACTTGCAGGGAGAACCAGTAATTGAGGAATTCCTGAAAGGGAATCGCAGCGAACCTGCCAATTGTCTGTGTGCAAAATCACTTGTATCAAGTCATTCTGACGCTAACCAACATTTTTCCTCAGGTAATTATGCAGAAGAACTTGTATATAGTTTTTGTTTCCGGTTCATGAGAGGTTGCTGAAAGGACTTTAATACTTAAACTGATAATTAATTCTGTTCCAGAGATTCCGCCAATTCTTGTTGAAGATGCTCCGCCACTTCCAACAGGATCATACCAACCTTTAAGCGGCTCACTAGTGAGTTCCTCTTCTATTATGACACTTTTTTTTTTTTTTGGTTGAAGTCATTTCAGACCATAAATAGAAGTTTGTGATATTGGAACATATTGATTACCGAGGGGGATTTTATGATATTTTCTTATGTAGTAATGTTTCATGGACTTACATAATGATATAGGAGTTCCCCATGGTTATCTTTCTTCATAAAATAATTCTTTCTAATTGTCTTACTGATTACCCCTACCCCGTAAAAAAGGTACCTGATTATTATTTGTCAAATGTTTTCAAGAAGTATGAGTTGCTGAAGCTCCTTGTTCTCACAATCCATAAGGACCAGAAAGAGATTAGATAAACTCGTCAATGTTGTATTAATGTGTTGCTTGCCTTTCTTTCAACTGATTGATCAACTTCCATCTCATAAACGGCTATCTGGAAATACTATGGTCTTATGTTTTTGTTTTTTTTGAAGAATTGGTTCCTTTCTATTTTTGTAGGGTCAAGATATATACAGTATTTCAGTGTTGTCCAAGGACGTTGATGACGCACATTGTGCTTCACCACCAGCCTTCTTAAGCGTCTTGGAGGTTCCCAATCAATCTAAAGGTCCAATACGTGTAGATGCTCACTTGAATTGCCAGAACTGCTTTGATTTCGGAATGGAGAGTGAAGAGGGCTATTCCCCATGCATAATTGATCTGCCTAGTGGAAATGAAAATTCAATTTCACCTCAATCCTATGAAGAGGGAGTTGAAAGTTTTAAAACTAAAAATTTACTAGCTGTAAGTAACATACATCCATCTTATGGGCTTCTCCTCTTTAGGATAGCGTATGATAGTCTTAGTTAACTGCAAACAATTGATATGATCCGAGCAGCAATTATGTGATTTTCTGCAGCAATTTCTTTTTTGGGTTTTAAAAGAGAAACAGAGTTTGTGTCTCTAACACTGGATTTAGTCTCCCGCCAATTCTGATTTTGGACTATCATTGCACAAAATTGCAGAAGTTATTTTGGAGGCAAGCGAATTTTAAATTTAGCGGAAAAGGTATGCTTTTCTAAATTCTTCACTTTGCTATTCTGGATTGGATAAGTATTAAATGATTCTTGTAAGTGTAAGCAATTTACGTTTTACCAGACATAATAAAAATGGATGAGTTGCCTTAAGCATGCAGTATGGTCTAGAGCTGATGGAGAATTTTCCCTACTTGATGAAACAAAGAAAATTTCTATTTAACAACTGGCTAATTAGAACCTTCATCCAATGCAACTAGGAACTTCCCAGATACTGAGTTTTCACAGCTTGCATTTTAAAGACGACTGATAATTGATACTCCTTTTTAGCCTACCGAATAATTCTGATTCGAACATTAGATCATCAACTAGAAGATATTGCATTTGCATGCGATTCAAAAGCAAGGGGGTAAATCAAGCATATTATGTCCACGCGTTGCTTTGTATATTGAAAAACTTTACTGGAAAATAGGTTGACTTGAATATGAATTGAATGTCAAGGTTATCAAATTCATATTATCAATCATTATCCTTTTGTTTTTCATAGTAAATCAACTTGAGGAGTCTTTACAGATCATTATGATATTTCTTTGCCCCTTTTTTGTCACCGGTCATAGTTTTCAGCTTTTACCTTCTGATTATCTTCTCTTTAAATTCGTACACTTATGTTTTAACAGCTGAATTCTTCAGTGAGCTGGATACATTTATAACTGTTATATTTTGTAAATTAACAGATAAGTCAGTCGCTGAGAAAGTTCATGATATGCCAAATAACAAATGCAGAAGACTTAAGCGTTCTGCCTCATTTGATTCCAGAAAAGTCGCTTTTCTATTTTCAATATTGTAAGTTCAAGTTTCCACACTCAGAATTTGCATTACGTTTGCTGCTAGATATGTGCCAGTATCAAATATTCTGCCATGGTAAAAGTTACTGTCTATTTCACTGCTAAACAAACGACTTCAGAGTGTTTATGAGACTGTCCTTTGGATAGTAAACTAAATTTCCTTACTCGCCCCTTCTAAAGTTGAGGTGAAGGACTGTTGGAATGAGGTTGTCCTGTTTCTTGAACCATAGCACTATCCTAAGAAAAATTGCACCTAGGTTACTCACTTGTGTCACCAAACCTAAACATGATTGTAAGTATTATGAAGAAATAATTCTCATCCTCCTTTCCATGGAATATTCCTTAAAGGTAGTGGATGTGTCTTCATGCGATGCATAATCACTCTAATAAGTTAAACAAGAGTTGGATACTTAGTAAATTGAGTAGTTGCTCTGGCTAAGCTCATTCCCTTTTACGTTTTACCTAGAGTTTCCTTGAGAAGTCAATATTCTAGGTTCTTTACTCCTTAGCCTACCTTATCTGAACATGTCATATCTGACTGTTAACCCATGATCATCCCATATCTGCTGCAAATATAGAGCTTGCAGGTAATGTCCCTTTATTGTAGACATACCTATCATGGATGTTAACTGTCATGTTTTATCCCTTCACTATAATTAATTAGACACCACAGTCTCTGGAGACACATAAACTCTCACGTTTCTTCATTTCATTTGCACGTTTATAATGCTTGAATTAAGATTCCCAATCTAGGATGAGGGGTATATAAGAACATCGTTGGAGAAAGATAGAGTACAGGCGTCCTGAGTCTATGAAATGACTCTGGGATTAGAATATGTTCGGTTACTGTTACTAGTTCTGGGACGGTATCCATGGGACTTAAGAGGCAAAGACTCTGCATCAATTACGTTACAGATGTTGTGAACTTGTTTGGTTATGCTTGAGAGTCACTTGTCGATTTAATTGACGGTTCAGAGCTAAGACTGGTCATATATGTTTCAATTTCCAATTCATAGCACTACAGGTAGGCTCAAGTGTGTCTATGCTTTCTCTTTTGTTTGTTAAGGAGAGGGCAGTGCAATGGGAAAATCTTTCTTTCAGTTGAAATAATTAATCCGGGAGAGTAGTGACGATAACCCTCTCTTAAGTTATTCTAGTATATCTGTTTTTGGAGCTCTTCTTATGGTGTGTTTGGTACGAGGGATTTGGAGGGAAGGGGAGGAGGGGATGAAAAGTTTTTACTGAGTTGAATTTAAGAAAATTGGAAAAGTAAGGTTATAAAATTTTAATAAAGGTAAAATATAAAATTAAAGAGTAAAACGTGTAACCCCACTTCTCTTATCCAACTTCAAAAGCCCTTACTTACATTATGTTTAGTTTGAGGGAAGGGTGTGGGAGGGAGTGAGAGTAAAAGTTGAAAAAGAAATTTTCTCTCTCATCTTTATAAAATTGCCCATAGCAAATTTTCAATATTCCTAAAATATACTCTTAACAAAAAAGAATATTATTTTCATTAATGCCAATTTGGTTAATGTACTTTTAAGAAAAAATTTCCCTTTCACACCCTTCTCTCAAACCAAACAAACCAAACATAGCCTAAGTCTACTTTCTTACATCTTTCGCTAAAGTGTTAAAATATTTAATATTTATGCAGGTCAAGTTTGGGGTCACTGGTGTTGATATATCTGACGTTGAGGATATGGCAGAAGGGTGAGAATTTTGTTCTTATTTAGTAGCTCAACCTTTGCTGCCTTGAATAGTTGAATTAATTAAAAAAAAAAATTGCTGCTTTATCTTGACGTGTAAAATAGTTCCTTTTTTTTTTAATATTCTCTATTAAAATTAATTCATGGCTCCGTACAATGATGATAATACATGGGAAGTGTTTAGCACAATGCTTGGCTTGTAATCCATTCCAATAAATGACTCGACTAGTAGGTTTTATTTCACTATCCAAGGTTTTATAGACGTTAAGAACTTGTAGGCCAAAAAGGTAGATGTTATGAGCTTTTGTACAAAAATAATTTTCATCGAAGATAAATAACACTTTGCATATTCATTTTTTCAATATTTAAATTTAAATTCTTCATTCTAGTATTCTATTTTGTGTTGCAAAGGATTAGAACCTTTAAAAGGCATTGACATTATACCACATCAGCTGGCAACACTTGCCAGAGTAACCTACATCTTATGTTTTCATCGTCTAAGGTACTACCTCCGGTTCTAATTATAGGACATAGTTGACTCTTTTTTGGAGGGATTAAGGAAGCTAAACAAGTTACTTAATTATTTCATATGTTGTGTATTTTTAAATTATATATTAGTTTATTAGTCAAACTAATTAGTTTGAAGAAAAAAAAATAAAAATAAAAACACTTTAAATTAATTTAATTAGCTTCCTTAATCTCTCTAAAAAAAGTCAACTATGCCTTGTAATTAGAACCGGAGGGAGTAGACAGTACAAAGTACGTGGCATTTTTGGAGTTGGTCCCACGTCTCATTGTCAATAAACTCACTCCTTTTTTCATTTTCCAGATTTTTCAAATGTTGTCTCCTTAGCTACAGCTCCTTTCCCTTTTTTTATTATCGAACATTTCCAAACATTGAAACTAGTATGAGGCCGTCACTCGTCACCCTTGTCAAAATGGAATAAATTTTTAATTTTACTCATATCTAAATGGAAACTTTTCATATGTTTGTTACATTCTCTCTTGTAATTATTTTAAACACAAGCGATGTTTTAAAAACTAATTAATATCTGATTAAATGAGTCATAATATAGAATAAGGTTAATATCATCCCTCAAATTTGCCTTAATTTTGAATTTGGCCTAGTAAGTTTTAAATTATTAGTTTTAGTCCTTTTAAGGATAAAATGATTTAGGTTTTTATTAAGATACAAAACCAATGCTTTAAAGTAAGCAAAACTTGAAGATAAAAACCTATAATATAAAATTTGAAAGATTAAAACCAATGTGAGAGCAAATTAACCAAAGATTACAGAGAAAATTAACCAAAGATTATACAAACCCCAGTGGATTATTTAACTTTTTTTTCCCAAAACATTAATTTTATTTAAAAGGTTTCTATAGTCCTCCTATCTTATGTAAGACTTAATCTGTAGTGCAACAAATTACGTTATACATTTATGACCAAAGGTAGTCCTATGAACCAAATAGAAAGGTTAGCCTAATTAGTAGAGATGTTGGTTCATAATTATAAAATAGAGTTCAAATCCCATAAATATGAAGATCTTGTTGGTGGATGATTTGTAAATATCTCTGTAAAGTTAACCGCGTGACATGCCCTAACCCTAGTGCTAGCTAATCCCTAGAACTAACATAAAATTTGCATAACCAAAAAAAGAACCAAATGTGTGTACACACAAACTCATGTTCGATTACATTGGATTTCAGCAAAGCATATTAAACCCGGAATAATTAATAATTAAAAAGAAACGGGCATGATTTGAATATATTTTTAATACAAATTTGAAAGAAAATTATATTTATTTTTCTCAATTTAAACATTCTTTTAACGTCTAGATGAATTAAAGACTAAAAGAATTTTAACTTACAAATATTTTCTATGAGGTTTTAAAATGCATTCTTTGTATAAAAAAAAAAACATGTATTCCTATATAATTGTATAAAGATTGAGGAAAAAAATGGAATGACTACCGATCTCTGTATTTGAGATCAAACATATTCCAGCAACACGTTCCCCTCACCTGTGTAACCTAAAGAAGCTTGTAAGAAAGCAAGGTTTCCAGGAAGTCGCCTTACGAAAGGAACCAATTCCAGAGAGTGAAGAAACATATTTAGCTGCTGATAAATTAACCTTTTAATCTTAGCATGCACAACCTCCTCCTTGTTGCTCAGTATTGGATGAATTGACTGTGGGCTTCAGATTTACATCAACCATGTCTTCCTGTTTTGTAGAAGAAAGAGTTTCCATCCCTGGCAGGGCAGTCGCTATTTTACGAAACAAGGGCTGCAAATTTTCATGGCCGGAAGTCACTAACCCAAAAGTGTAAAATTGGAACAGAAACTGTGAATTCAAAGGTTACACACACTACCCATGTATTTAAAATATTTATATTTATATTTTTTATATAACTAATTTATTTGATTTATACACTTATACATAATCAAAGGGTGAATAGGTAAATTTGTCCAAGAAGTTTTCATTTAAGAGTAATGTTGCCCCAATTTTTTTTTTTTTAAATTCAAAGTCATCACGGAAGTTTTAAAAGTTAGTAATGTTACCCCATACCATTAAAAAACTAATGTTAATGATTTAAAAACTGACGTCTCCTCTTAACTTTTTAAGAGCAGGGGACAATATTCTCCATTTTAACATTTCTAGGACAACATTGAACATAAGAAAACTTCTTGGGTAACATTACTTCTCAGTGTAAACTAATAATATATGATATCATTAAATAACTTATTTAACATCTTTAATCTCTCTAAAAAAATCAATCATATCTTACAACAAGCAGCAAGATCAAGTTTTTGCGGATTAATATAACAACAACCGGCATCAAGTTCAGAAGCACGTTCTGATCTTTCTTTTATTTTTTTTTATTTTTAAATAACAAATTAAGGAAAGAAGTTGGAGAATTCACCTTAATATTGAAGCCCGCTTTGGCGCTAGTTTCTATAAAAATGATTCCATATTCACGAGACTTAGCGTCCCCTTCCTCTATTGAGACTTGCCTGTACAAATATCAAAATCACGTTAGAAATGAGAAATTAATCATCTATTTGACATAAAAGATTCATATATGCAACGGATATCGTTAAACAGAAACTAAAAACTGGTATCAATCTGTTTATCCTATAAACATGGTTTTTCGTTCGATAATAGTATCAAGTTTTGAACACCTATTAAAAAAATGTTCAACAGGTAACCAAAAAACCAAAAGGTTCAACAGGATCCCAATTAGGTCGTTAGATGATGAACAGTGGGTTCTTTTACCTAATTATCGGGAATGTAACATGTTTGAATTTTGAAATTATTTTTATGCCTGAAATTTGGCAAACCAGTGAAGGTTGTATATTTAAGATCTGCTACGGGACACAGCATAGAATACCCAGCAAACATATCCGGTTACCAAAGAATCTGATATTTAAGCATGACAAATACGAGATTTTAGTTGGGAGTTTTTTTTTTTCTTTCTTTTTTTAGTGGCACCAAACGGTTAGTTAGGAGTTAGTTGCGGGTAAGTAGGAGAGATTACCGTTGTTAGAGGTTATAAATAGGTGGCTTAACTAATTTCTACTATGTTCTTTCTCTCCCTTCTCTCTCTAACTCCCTCTTTCTCACCTTTTCTATACAACAGAATCAACAAACTCTAACCAATAAAAATCATTTGGGCCTCATTTCATAACTCATCACTCACCTTTTATCAACGAGATCGGTTTTATTGCCAACCAAGACGATAATAACATCACTGCCCCTTTCTGTACGTACCTCCTCAATCCACTTACTAGTATTGAGAAACGATTGCCTGTCTGCATGACAAAAGCTAGATGATAAATTCAGATAATCATATATGGGTGCATAACAGCTTGTGAAAAATAAAATTAAATGGAGATTAATGAGCATCAAGATGTACCAAAGATCAGGTAGAAAGTTTAAGAGAAATATTTTGACCCCTACTAATGCCACAATGACTTTGCCGAGCGTCATTAACAAGTGATTTAAAGAATCATGTAAAAACTAAGAAGAGTCTACGTGACCAAAGAGAACAAAAACTACAACTTACTAGCTACATCATATACAACAACTGCAACAGCAGAATCTCTGATGTAGCTTGGAATGAGACTTCGAAATCTTTCTTGTCCTGCAGTATCCCTGTTAAGTTAAAATACGCACTCAGCCAAATGATGCAACATATAGAAAAGCCTACAACAAGTACACCAGAAGATATTCACGACGCCAAAAAATATTTAAGTTCGACTCAGTGTCCTGAAAATCTATCTATTATTATTGTTAAAAAAGAAATTCTATCTATTATTTTTCCAAAAATACCCATAGAAAAGGGGTGAGATGTCTATGTAAAGGAATGATAAAGTGGAAAGAAAGCAACTCTAATCAAAATTTAGTAATGAAAAATATGAACAATGAGGTCAAAACTTGTATCAGTAGCACTTTTCATCACGTAAGAGCGAACTAAAAGCAGTTTTTAGATATCCTATGAATAGAAGGAAATGAGGAACAACGATGTTCACTAGATGTTTTCATCCAATATGACAGAGCACCACCTAAAAAACAGTTCACTGCTTCAAACTCATTCCTCTATACTTACTTTCTCACTTCTCATTTCCTTTGCTATCATCTCTCCCTCTTTTCTATTTACACCTATTTAAAAATTTATATATATGAATATATCATAGAACCAGAGTAATAAGCATAAAAAAAGAGTGGTTGAGTCCACAAGGCTACCACCAGGTAGGGTCTGGGGAGGGATAAATGTAGGTAATCTTACCCCCATAAGCAGAGAAACTGTTTATAAGATTTGAACTTGTGACTTTCAGATCACATGGCAGCAACCATACCGTTGCACCAAGGCTCAATAAAGTTTTTCTTTTCAGTAATGAGTACATACTCCCTCCGATCCTATTTATAGGCAACTTTCTCTCCCTTGGGGATGGTCCTAATATAAACAACTTTTTTTTTTGTCTTAAAATTTAAACAACATTTTCCTTTTCTACCCCTATTAAATACATATTTTTATATTAATGAATCAATAATTCTCTTTCATTCAATCGTTTATTACCTATTCTCTCTCATATTTTTTTACTCATTCTTTCTCCTATACTCTTTTCATAAATAGGGGCATATTTGGAAAAGACGTGATATTTTTGACACATTTATTATTTTGAACTAATCTTAACTGCAAGTTCATTTTGTGCAATTAAGAAAAATGTTGCTTATAAAAAGGATTGGATGGAGTAGCTTCATAAATTAAAATAATCATTGAGTAATATTGTTTGTAAGAGAATATAGCTTACCAAAGCTGCAAACGAAGTGTTCTGTCTTCAAGGTACATTGTTTTTGACAAGAAGTCAATTCCAATAGTAGCCTGCAACTCAAATTAGCAAAACATGCGTTAACCTAGCAGCAGGAATGAAGAAAAGAGGTATATAAACATGTTTCCATTTTCAGCCATCTACTAATAAAGGAACATTACAAGGTCAGGGGGATTTAATACATGTAATTCGCCTAAAATTTTCAATTATCAACAGTAAACCTTGAACATAATTCCTCAAATCAGCCTCTTTTTCTCACACTCTAGCATTTTACCAATTCAAACATCATGAAGTAGGGATTCATATTCATAAATATTGGATAACGAACCTATAAGCAATGGTTTGATTCTACGATCTTACCCTACATTATATCGACCTATTATTTAAATACAGTTCAGATAATAATGCCCCAAACGACACGCAAAAACTGAAAAAAAGCATCTACCAGACTAGAGTATGTCACAGGACATCTATTCTCGCTCCTGCTCTTAGCAAACACTTTCATAATCACAGCAACATTTTTGCCGGTATACATATATTAAGGACCTCATCAATTAGATGATCTTCACCCCTCAGAACCATTTAAGAAAAGTTACAAAACATAAACAACATATGAATAGCTCTCAGTATCAAACGAGAGAACGGTGCTCCCCGCTGCCAAAGGAAATAAGAGCGTAAAAATATGTCGAATTGCAGATTGATCTACCGAAAAACACATACAGATATCGTAGACAGGAAATGTGATATCTGATTGGAGATAAGAGATCGGCAGCGTAATCAAAATCCTTCAATTGCGATTCGAGAGAATTCGAAATGAACAGAAACAGAGGCTAATTGTGAAACAAAAGGAATCGAGAATGACCTGATATGTTGCATCGAATTTGTCGTACATAAAGCGCGTGATGATACTGGTTTTGCCAACCGATTGATCACCCAAAAAGACGAGCTTGAATTTAGAAAGAGCGGACACCGTCGCCATTTTAGAGGAGATGGATCGAAAGAAATGTCAATACTTGGCTGTGTGAAGCAAATAAGACTCAGATCTGAATCTCCCAAAATCTCACAATCGAAGAGCGAGGATTAAGGGAGAAGCAAGAAAAATATGACAACAGCCAATTTCGAGCGCAACCCGTTTTTATATCTGCGAGAGAAACCGCCAACCACAACGCGGACGTCAAAGTTCAAACGGCCAAACCTTCGAACTTTTAATAGACGGAGCGGATTTTGGGGTCATGGTTTAAAAGGCTAGATGGATCAAGCTGTTTAATTAGACTAATTAAATTAAAGAATAATATTATTTACATACATAATACTATAAATATAATCAATCCAATCTTAATTACTCTTATATAAAAGTAGAGCAGTAATTACACATCACTAAAATAACCAACTCAACATTAAATTAAAAAAAAAAAGTGGTCATGAAAGATACATAATGAAGAATATTGGCTATTAATAATAGGGGTGGTAGATTTAAAACATTTAGTAAATATTTAATTTATTATTTTAATTATTCACTTAAAGATCCAAGTGAGTTTTTATATAATAACATATTAATAAATATTTAACCTCTTGCCTGCACAGCGCACCTAGTTTGATGAAAAGTTAACTAGATCATAAGCTATATCGCAATCAAATAAAATGATTAAAAGTAGCACAATAATAAGTCAACTATTAAACTAAATTTATGGGTTATAAATTATAGACAGTATTATCTTAAAAAACACATCTTTAATTTTATATTAATCTTTTGAGATAAAATTAAAGATGAAATAAAACATTAGTAAATACATTTCAAAAATTTATAAAAATAAAATTATTAAAAAATAAGTAAAAAATTTAAACTGTATATATATATACAATACACACACTCTCTCTTCTAAGTATAAGATAAAGTTGACTCTTTTGGATATATTAAAAAAGCTAATTTGGGCTATTATGTTAGTACTTTATAAAAACAAGCATGCTTATAGCGGGAGAAGATACTCTCCCTATCCCTACTCATCTTATATCCTGACCTTCAAAATCTTGACCTAAGAGTCCAAAAATTTTTTTGAAAATTTTTTTTGCCACATGTAGTTTTTTGGAAAATAATTTTGGACCTTTGGATCAAGATTTTGACAGCCAAAATAGAGGATGAGGAGGGATGGGCAGAGAATGACGGACAGAGAAACCGCTGCTTATAGCACACCACATGCGTTGTCACTAATAACTTACGGTTTGCTTGACCCTCGAATTGACAGTATATTTAAATATAATGTAATCAAAAAGCGATCGATGAAATAGCCAACACGTCAGCGAAATCAACTTCACCTTCTTTCCAGAATGGTACCACCTCTGGTGTGGAACAAGTCCCCATTATAACCAGCTGCATGACCTTTTATTCATTCCCTTTTGCAGGAAACCCAAAAAGAGCGAGGCTGTTTCATGATAGGTCCCTTGCAGATGAGGACGCCTATGAACCTTTCTCAAGTTAAGTGATTAAAATACATTCAGCAGCTTAATTATTAACTTTTTTGTGGTTTTGAAACTGTTGGAAGCTCACTTCTTTGTTTCCATTGGCTCTTCCATCAAATTTTGTGTAAATTAGAGGATTAGAAGATTAACAAGTAAACTTTGTCCTCCTTTTGAATGTCAGCAAGACTCTCAGCTTCCTCTTTTTGAACTTTACCGAGATGTTTGTATTATTTGATTGACTTTTGATGCACCATGTTTGGTTACTATGTGTATAAGTACTAGTTTTATAACTACACCATATAATATATAAACCAATCTTATTAAGCCTTTGAGCTTTTTGTATCTTAAATTTGACGGGCAAATCTAGGATCAAGAACAAATGCTTCTTTGGGTACGGTAACTATCTTTATGCTATATTCATTTTCCCACTATTGACCGTAGACAGCTTTACGTGCTTCTCAGTTTGTCATCCCAATTCCCAATAGTTAGTTAATGTTATTGATAATCAAAGAGATTGAATAAAGACGTGAGGGAAATGTTTTGGTATGAGACTATAAATCGCAAGGAATATGCATAATAACTGTACTGATCTGTCTGATTGCAGCAAGGAACAACGTGAGGCAACGAATTTTGTTGAGCATGGAAGTTCAAGTATCCATGCACCTCAACCTAGTCCTAGAACCACTAGAGATAAAAGGCCTCCCATACAGTCAATGGATTATGTTTGTGCATTGTTGCAATCTGATTCTAATCAACCTCAATCTAACATATGCTTGTATCCCATTAAGGACTATGTGTGTTATTCAAATGTATCTACTAACTATATTTGATTCGTGTGTATCATTGATTCTGCTGCAGAGCCTTCTACCTCATAAGAAGCGATTAAGCACAAAGAGTGAGTGGAGATATAAAAGCTGAAATGGATTCACTTGAGCCTAACAATACATGGGATATAATGCTACTCCATAAACAGGGCAATTAGTTGTAAACGGGTATATAAAATCAATTATAAATACGAAAACACCATAGATAAACTCAAGGCTATGTTAGTGGTGAAGGAGTATAGACAAAAGGAGGGGATAGATTACCAGGAAACATTTTTCCTAGTTGCCAAAATGTTTATAGTTTGTGTTGTACTTCAATTGGCGGCAATTCATAAGTGGAATACTTATCAGATGGATGTACATAATGTGTTCTCTTGTAAGGTGATTTAAATGAAGAGGTATATATGAGAATACTTCAAGGGTTTGAAAGTAAGGGGGAGCACTTAGTGACAGGTGTAACATAGCAAATTAGTTTTGTATTTGTTCAATTTGTTGTGTATAGTTATTAAGTTGTGTAACTAACATTTAGTTATGTAACCACTTGGTGTAATTTTCCTTTCCTATGTAATTCATCAGTTGTATATATAAACACATACAGTCATCAATACTATTCAGGATATTATTTTCCCATTTTCTATCGGTCACATGGTATCAAATTTCTTTTTCTCTTCCCGTACCTTTTCCCCTTCTTTTTGACCGATTTCTCATTTCCTCCGCCCTCACCAAATTGACCTTCAGATCACCATCTTCATCACTGGTTTCCATGGCGTCAAACTCTACTTCAGCTCTGTCGTCTCTTCATACTTCTCCATCTATAGCCTTTGCTGTCCCTATTCCGATGACAGATCCATTATCACCTTTCTATATTCACCCCAATGAAAACCCAACACTTGTTATTGTCGCTCCTCCACTAGACGGTGCCAATTACCACAGTTGGTCCAGATCTATGCGTAGTGCTCTCCTTTTGAAGAAAAAGCTTCACTTCATCGACGGTTCCTTGGTTCCTCTGCCGGCAACTGATCCTCAATTTCTGGCATGGGAACGCTGCAATAATCTCGTTCAAGGATGGCTCACCCGTTCTCTTTCTCCAACAATCGCCAAAAGCATCCTCTGGTTCGACTCTACTTCTAAAACGTGGAATGATCTTCGGTCCAGATTCTCTCAATGTAATTTGTTTCGAATCTCTGACCTTTAAGAAGAGATATGTAATCTCAGGCAAGGTACTCTCAGTGTGAGTGAATATTTTACTCGTTTAAAAATTCTGTGGGACGAGATAAGGAATATCCGTCCATTGCAACCTTATTCTTATGGTTTAATCACCACTGCTTAGCGTCACAGAGATGAAGACTAGGTGATTCAATTTCTTAAAGGCCTTAATGAGCAATATAACTCCACTAAGTCACAAATTATGTTGCTCGACCCTCTACCTTTAATCACTCATGTTTTTTCTCTTGTTGCTCAACAAGAAAGAGAGCTTTATCCACTGGCTTCCGCTGATTCCAAAGTGCTTATGGCAAAAACTCCAAGGTATACTCCTCCTGGCCAGTCACAATCGCAAAAACTCTATACATATTGTGGTAAACCTCGCCACACTGAAGCTACTTTCTATCGCAAGCATGGCTTCCCTCCTGGATTTAAATTTCGATCTACTGGCTCTTCACCAGTTGTTAATGAGATTGGGACTCCAGGTTCTGATATTGTTCATTCAACTTCATCTATCAAAGCTTCACCTCCAGATTCCACATCTCCACAAGCCACTGTCCTACCTCAACTTTTGCCAGACCAATATAATCGTCTCCTCAATCTCCTAAACTTTGCGTCTTCATCCCCTTTAGTCAACCACCTTTCTGCTTCCATTTCTGCTCCGGCTAAAGGTAACTCAGTATCTCAACCCTCTGTCTCTTGGATTATTGATTCAGGAGCCACTGATCATGTTTGTTGTTCACTAGATTTATTTTCTGCTTATAAATCTATTTCTCCAATTCATGTTAGTCTTTCGACTGGTGCTAAGGCTATTGCTAGCTTCTCTGGAACAGTTAGAATTTCTGATTCTTTAATTCTGCATCATGTTCTTTTTCTTCCCAATTTTTCCTTCAATATCTTGTCTATTTCTCGGTTAACAACTGCACATAATTGCTTCTTAACCTTTGATTGTCATTTTTGTCAGATACACTCAATTAAACCTTCGCTGATGATTGGTTTAGCTAGACTATATGAGGGCTTATATTTTCTACTGCAAATAAGTCTCTTCCATCTCACCCTTCACACTTTCTTATCAATCATACTGCCTCTGTTTCAACAGCTACCCTCTTGCATATGCGTTTAGGCCATCCTTCTGCATCTACCATTTCCATTTCAAATAAACTACATTCAGACATTTTTGTAATCCCTGCTTTTACATGTAATGCTTGCCCTTTTGCTAAACACAAACATTTACCTTTTCCTGTAAGCACAAGTTCATGTAATAAAACATTTGATTTGATTCATGTTGATATATAGGGTCCTTTCTTTGTACCTTCCATTTATGGTCATCGTTATTTTCTTACTATTGTCGAAGATTACTCTCGTTATACTTGGTTTTGTTTTTTGATAACCAATAAATTGAGGCTCAAACTCACATTAAAAATTTCTTTGCTCTTGTTAAAACCTAAATTTCATCATCCATCAAAATTTTAGATCAGACAATGGGGATGAGTTTAATATGTCTCAATTTTTTGCCTCTAATGGAGTTATTCACCAAAAATCATGTGTTGCTACTCCTCAACAAAATGGCTTGGTTGAACGAAAACACCAACACATGTTAAACGTAGCTAGAGCCCTTCTTTTTCAATCTAATATTCCCATTTGCTACTGGTCCTTCTTGGTTCTGCATGCCACATATATCATAAATTGTTTACCTTCTCCAATCATTCAAAATCAAACACCTTTTGAATGTTTGTATGCTTCCACTCCCTCTTACTCTACCTTTAAAGTGTTTGGTTCCCTTTGTTTTGCCTCTACTTTATTTGCAAATCGCTCAAAATTTGATCCTAGAGCAAGAAAGTGTGTTTTCTTGGGCATTCCTCATGGTTCAAAAGCTTTCACATTATTAGATATATCTACTAATCAAATATTTCTTTCTAGAGATGTTTCCTTTCATGAACATGTATTTCCTTTTAAAAATGGCAGCATTACACCCACTTCTTCCCCTTGGCTTGAACTGCAACTTCCCTCCCCTTTATATGATGAAATATCTGTCTCTGATTGCTCACATTCCCTAAATTCATCACCCTCTTCTCTACCCAATAATTCCTCTTCTTCCCCTTCTCCATCTCCTACTCCTTATCACTCTACTAGACACCGTAATCCCCCTTTTTATCTGCAAGATTTTCATTGTGCTCTCAACTTGTCTACTAATCAATCATCATATAAAGGTATAACTCGTTATCCTCTGGCTTCCGTTCTTTCTTATTCATCACTTTCCTCTTCTTATCATTCATTTGTGCATGTTGTTACTGTCACACCTGATCCTCTTTCTTTTAAACAAGCTGTAAAACATTATGTTTGGAGAGAAGCTATGAATGCAGAAATTCATGTCCTTGAACAAAATCAGACCTGGATTCTCATTAAGTTACCACCAGGTAAGAAGACTATTGGTTGCAAATGGGTATTTCACACCAAGTTCAAAGCTAATGGTGACATAGAAAGGTATAAAGCCCGTCTTGTAGCTAAGGGTTATACTCAAACCAAAGGTATAGACTATTTTGACACTTTTTCTCCTGTTGCAAAAATGACAACTCTTCGTTTATTATTGTCTATTTCTGTTGCTAAAAATTGGCATCTTCACCAATTGGATGTCAATAATGCATTTTTTCATGGGGTTTATATGAGGAGGTTTATATGGCACTTCCTCCTGGTTTCACACCTTCTCAACCTAATCAAGTTTGTAAGTTGCGAAAATCCCTCTATGGATTGAAACAAGCTAGTAGGCAATGGTATTCCAAATTTTCATCTGTCTTGATTTCTTATGGTTATCTTCAATCAACATCGACCATTCCCTGTTTTATAAAGCTTCTTCAACTGCTTTTACTGTTCTACTTGTTTATGTTGATGATGTGGTGCTTGCTAGAAATAATTTGGCTGAAATTAACTGGGTGAAACAGCAATTACATTCAGCTTTTACCATTAAAGATCTAGGAGAACTTCGTTATTTTCTTGGTCTTGAACTTGCTAGATCTAAAGATGGTTTATTTTTGTCCCAACGCAAATTTGCTCTTGAATTGCTTGAAGATTCTGGTTCTTTAGCTTGTAAACCAGCAACTTGTCCCATGGATCCACATTTGAAGCTTTCCAAAGGCAATGGTACACTTTTGCTTGATCCTCTTTCTTATCAGAGGCTTATCGGTCGTCTACAGTACCTTACTACTACCAAGCCAGATTTAAGTTTTGTCAACCAGCAGTTAAGTTAGTTCATATCCAGCCCTCGTGATTCTCACATATCTATTGCTCATCGTGTTTTGAGCTACATTAAGTCTTCTCCAAGTGCTGGTATTTTCTTTTCAGCTCAATCTGATTTACAACTATGTAGTTTCAATGATTCCGATTAGGCTTGCTGTTTAGATACTAGACGATCTGTCACTAACTTTGCTGTATTTTTTGGTTCTTCTTTAATTTCTTGGAAAGCTAAGAAACAAGCCACTGTTTCTAAATCCTCCTCTGAAGCTTAATACCATGCCTTATCTTCCACCACATGTGAATTACAATGGTTGATATATCTCTTAAATGACTTTAATGTTTCCCATGTTGCTCCTGCTATTCTGTACTGTGACAATAATTTTGCCATTCAAATTGCCAACAATCCTACATTTCATGAAAGGACTAAACACATTGAACTTGATTATCACCCAGTCCAAGAAAAAGTCCAGGCCAAAGTTATCCGCCTTCTTCCAGTTCGATCATCCCATCAGCTTGCAAACATCTTTACTAAACCCTTGCATCCTACCAGATTTCATGAGCTTACATCCAAGTTGGGCATCAAGAATATCCATGCTCTAGCTTGCAGGGGGATGACAGGTGTAACATAGCAAATTAGTTTTGTATTTGTTCAATTTGTTGTGTATAGTTATTTAGTTGTGTAACTAACATTTAGTTATGTAACCACCTGGTGTAATTTTCCTTTCCTATGTAATTCATCAGTTGTATATATAAACACACACAATCATCAATAATATTCAGGATATTATTTTCCCATTTTCTATCAGTCACACTTAGTGTGCAAGCTAAAAAAGTCCCTTTATGGGTTTAAATAAGCCTCAAGATAGTGGAATAGAAAACCATCAAGAGCCTTAATGGAAGGCAGGTTAAAACAAAGTAAGATTGCCTACTCTCTCTTTGTTAACCATTGTGTTGTTAGAATTGTTTTGATTTTAATATATATGGATGATTTGTTGATAATAAGGAGCTCCAAAATTGGAATTACAGAAGAATGCGTGAGCATTTCAAAATAAAAGATCTTGAGATAATGAAATACTGTTTTTGGATTGATGTGGTTAAATCTGGTGTCTTAGATCTTCTTACTGAAACAGGTATGAGTGATTGTAAACCACTAAGCGTTCCCACGGCACAGAGTCTAAAATTAATGGGATACGTTGAAGCAAAGAACAAACTTGAAGAGCTATTGGAAAATCCAGAGAGATATCGTCACTTGGTAAGTTAACTAGTATATTTGACCATGGCTCGTCCTAACATTTTCTTTATAGTGTAGGCACTCAGTCAATTTATGCATTTACTTACTAAGAACCACATGGTGACAACAAGGAATGTGCTTCGTTATTTGAAGGGGAGCACTAGACTTGGTATAATTCTCATCAGCTCAGAGGGAGTTCCACAATTGGAATGCTACCGTGATGCTGATTGGGCTGCTTCTGGAATGACTAAATGGTCAATTACGGGAATTTCATTGGTCATGTGAAAGACCAAGAAGCAAGCAATGGTGTCAAAATCTTCAAAGGAAGCTTAATATAGAGCGCTAAGCATGGATGTTAGAAAATTTTGTGAGCATGTAGATTGTTGCATGATGTGGGATTAAACGTAAGAAGCCAGTCATTGTCTATTATGACAACAAGGTGAAACATGTTGCCTAAAGGAACCAACACAAAGCCGGTATATCATGAGCAAACGAAGCACATCAAAGTTGATTGCCACTTTGTGCGAGAGAAATGGGAGTCAAAGGAGATAGACTTTAAGCATATGGTCTCAAATAACCAGTAAGCAGACCTTCTGACAAAAGCAGTCAGAAGACATGTACAAAGGAGTTTGTTGTCCAAGTTGGGAACTCTTGATATTTTTAATCTCCAACTTAAGAGGGTGTGTAAGAAATAGCATTAGTGTCAATGTTGTTAATGTAGTGATGTTAATGTTTGGGCATGTAAGACTTATATTTTCTACATTATATTTAGGTAAATATTGAATGTTTTATTTACAGCTTACAAGGCTCATGTTAATTGCCCAATTTGTTAGGACAATATGTGTATAAATTTGTGGGTCCAGACCATGAGTATTCTGAGTTTCCAATTAATGAAATCTCCATTCATGCCATGTGTTAAGTGTTGAGGTGTGAGGTTCAGGGCTTTTACTGATGCATTTTCATGTCCATGAGGAATTATGGTTTCTTCACTATGGCCTCACTATGGCCTAATTAACCTCTGTTGTGCTACGTAAACCCAATTCAACCTCGGAGATTGGTTTGAAGAGATTATTCTTATTAGACAGTGAATTCTTTTCTTGTCACCATTTGATCCCCAGAAAAAGTTGATGCGTCTTGAGTCAACTTCATCACATATGTATGAAGGAAGACTAAGACATGAAAGGATATGCAGGTTGGCTCCATTAGGGATTTTGATTTGATAAGCATTAACCTTGATGCGTGGGACAACAATCTTGCTTTCCATGTGGCAGTTCGTCTTTCTATTGATTCAATAACTTGAAAATAAATATGCAATTTACTTCCCCTTGGATCACCCAAGTACTCAGATATTTACCCAATTGATCGGTGAATCTCACCCCCAAAAGAATTGAGAGTAGTGTAATTTTAAATAGTGAGAAATATTAAGGCTGAAAATAATGAGAGCAGATTTTCTCAGTATCATTCTCTCCTCATCCCTTAGTATCCCTTATTTACACCATTGATCTCAACTAAAAGTTAATCTGAGATGGAATAGGAGAGGAGAATGAACGGCTAGATGGAATGATACTGATGGAAGAGGAAGGAAGGATACTGAGGGAATTCAAATCCGAAAATAATGGAAGACTCTGAGAAATTAATTTTCTGACCAGACCAGATACTAAAGATATCCAGATAAGCTTTCACAGAGTTAATGCTTTGATCATAGTACTCCAAGAAGAAAATTGAATCATCAGCATAAAATAAAGAAGGTGGGATAAGGGTTGAGCATCTTTGCAAATTTTAATCCCTTTTAAGCTAATAAGAAGCTATAATACGTGTGAAGGTCGGTCGGTATATGCACTCTAAATTCAATGCTTTCATTTATCTTTGAATTGTCTTTTTTTCGCCAACTTTCTTTGAATTGTCTTTTACTGCAAGTTTTAATTAACTTTTTTATTTTTTTCCATTAAAAATATAAATTTGATGGAAATAATTCATATAGGCGATGACTATGGTAAATAAGAATGGCTAACATGAGGAGGAAAAAATCCTTACTTTCCCTTAAGAAGGATTGCGTTTTATTATGTTATTCTCAAAAAAAAAAAAAAAAAAAAAAAAGCAGAAGAAGAAAAATACAACAAAGTAGACTTATTTTTTGCGCATTGCAAAAAGTTTAAAGTGAATCACGATTATAAATAACATATCTTATAAATTTTATAATTTTATTACATGTTTTTTTTACCAAATATTTTTATTACATCGGTGCCCAAGTTATATGCAAGTTTCAGGATATCAAACAAAAGAAGGCAGATGGTTCCATTTCCACGAATAAAATGCCACGTGACAAATAGAAACAAGACATGTGATTTCAAGTAATTAAAGGACATCACTTTTTCGAAAATTAGGAGGAAGGAATAAGGAAAAGAAATATTTATTAATAAGAATCTTAAAAAATGTAATTATTTTTTAGGGCAAAATATTAAAACATAAACTTTTAATTACAAAATTAATCATGATCAAACTCCCTACATTTTCTCTAACCACATCTCAACTATTCAACAATTAGTATTATTAATTGATGTTCTCTCCTCTTCCATGTATTACTTATTACTATGTTTTTGCAATATCAACTCAGTGTCACTAGCGCACAATCGTGCTTTTTTTTTCCCCTTACCAACCGTGCAAATTTTACAATTCTTAGTTACATTTCTTAGTTAATTTGATATAGTCTGATTACTTATAAATTTATTGTTTAAGAATTTTTAGATTTTTAATATTTTTCATTTATAGAACATTTTTTAGGGTGCATCCATTTGTTTAAGCATTTTTCATGAAAAATCAAATATTTTTAAGAGAATATATTTTAAGAATTCTTTTGTGATTTTTTTTCCAAGTTTTTAAAGATAATTGAACCCTAAAAAGAAGCATATTTCTATTTATTTTAAATTTTAATTTAAAGATGATCTGAAGTGCACAAGAGAATATCATAAAAATAGAGTTACATATGCAAGTTTTTTCCCCCAAAATATACATGAAGATATCATTAAATTTGATAACTAAGGGTAAAATAGTTCAGATAAAGTCATAGAAAATGTAGGGTTGGTTAGGGTTCATTGCATAATTGAAATTTCACATTTTAATTTTGAATCCTTGAAAATAATTAGAATTTTTAAGATCCTTATTAATAAATATTTCTCTTCCTTGCTCCTGCTCCTTAATTCTCCCTTTTCTTAATCTTAACTACAATACTTTTATCGTAATTAAAACTTAGCATAAATCCATGCTATACTGATGTGATTGCAATAATAAATACTCCCTCCAGTCTTTATAAGACACATTCCAACACATCCCATTAAAAAAAAAAATAGATAGTTCTTATTATAAGTCAAAGTTGTTAGGCTACACTGGCACTAATCACCCCGAGAGTCTTGACTAGAGCAAGAGGTCGCAAGTTTAACTCTTTATAGTATGATGAGGGCATGAGCTCTTTTTACTGGGTAAAGGATGACAAAAAAAAAAGTCATTATTACAACAAGTCACCAAGTGAGGGTGCTATTTAAAATTTGTTAAGATTGTCCCTATTTAAAATCTCATCAATTAAAGCTTCTATAGCTTCTTAGATAAAATATATAACAAATAATATGAATAAATTTAACATTTTCTTTTTTTCAACAAAGTTAATGACTCAACCATCTCTCTTAGAGATTTTGATAAGGTGATCAAAGAAAGATATGAGTAAAGAATGAAAGTTAAACTACTAAATACTCATTATCGCCACCCGGACTCACAAAATAAATATATAAGAAAAGAATGGTGTAACTCATCTGTATGTAGTTTTCAGAGCATTTTATACCAAAAAAAAAAAAAAAAGGGTTTTCAGAGCATTTAAATATTTGGGGAAATTTGTGAAAGCTGATAGACATCGAAGGGAAAGGAACAATCCACCAACCATATTAACTACACTCCCACAAAAAACCACAGACTCACTTCTCAGCATTTAATTTAGAGCACAGCTCGGGTATGTCACATACCATTTATTCTTCAAAGTTTTAATGAAGGGAGACCATTCATGACTGCAACTAGAGAAAACCACCATGAGAAAATCTCTTCAGCTTCAGGCGACTCAACAAAAAGACGCAGAGGCAGAGAATTATTCTGATGGCACAGATCAACTTCCCTACAAAAGTATCGTAGTTCCCAACAAAGTCATCACAATAGCTGACAGCTTCAACGAACACTCATGGTAGTAATATAAATTAGACTCACAAAAGATTCTGTAGATTCTGTTTCATTTCATATTTTGACAGCTACAAAAACACTATTCAAAATTACCTTAAGATGTCTATATTGATGAGACTTTTGCACATCTAACTTAGAGTAAAATTTGATGTCTTTTAATTTTTTCCCTTGCTTGCTCTGATTTGGAATTATGCAGGTTTATCACACCTAAAATCCCTTCGGACTTGTCAATTCATGTCCAGGAGACCACCTATAATGTTCACAAGGTACTTTTCAATTTTGTTCTATTACAAACTGGAATTTTCCCTGAAGCTACACTCCTGAAGTCAATGAAAAGAGATTTTACTTTTTTCTTAGTAATTGAACTAGTTAAGTTAACTTTTCATGTTTTAATACTGCCTCAAGAGCAAGAGAAAGCAGAAACTTTGAAAAGGAAGATACCAATTCTAGAGATAGGTACCTTAATCATTTTATGTGTTTGCTTCTTTTGCTGAAACAGTATCCTTTGATAGCAAAATGCGCCTACATAAGACGATTGGAAATACAGCCTTCGGTCTCAAATGCAGGATATGAGCTCAAGCTTGAAAATTTTCCAGGTGGATCTGAAACATTTGAAACAATCATAAGATTCTGCTATGGCCTCCCAATAGACTTCAGCTCAAAGAACATAGCAACACTGAGATGTGCGTCAGAATTCCTAGAGATGACCGAAGAACTGGAAGATGGGAATCTCATTTCAAAGAGTGAAGCCTTCCTCACATTTGTTGTGCTTTCTTCATGGAAAGACACAATCACTTTACTGAAATCTTGTGAAACTCTATCCCCGTGGGCAGAGAATCTCCAAATTGTTAGAAGATGCTGTGACTCCATTGCTTGGAAGGCTTCTAAAGATAACTCCACAGGATCAAATACAGCAGCTAATCAAGAAGGCTGGTGGTTCAATGATGTGACAGCTCTTCGCATTGATCATTTCATGCGGATTATTGCAGCTATAAAAGCAAAAGGAACCAGACCAGAAATAATAGGTGAATGCATTATGCACTATGCAAAACTATGGTTACAAGGGATGGATGTGGAGTTAGAAGGGCTAAGAGGATATGGGTGTGGAAATAATGAACTACAGTTCAGTATTTATAGTGGGAAGGAGAAAGAAAAGTCTGGACACAGCAAGGAGCAAAGGACAATTATTGAAAGTATATTAAGCATAATTCCTCCTCAACAAGAAGCTGTGTCAAGTAAATTCTTGTTGCAGATGTTGAAAATGGCTATGATGTATTCTGCGTCACCTGCTCTCATTTCAGACACCGAAAAGAGAGTGGGGATGATGTTGGAAGATGCAGAGGTGAATGATCTTTTGATTCCAAGATATCAAAATGGAGATCAACGAAAACTTGTAAAGTGTGTTTAGTTTTCCCTTTTCACACTATGGACTCTGTAATTAAAATTTGAAGTTAAGAAAAAATATAACGAATTTTTCAAACTGGCCAATCACAAAAACCTTCATGCTTTTCTTTTCCTTGTAGTAACATGGTCAACTCATCAGAAGAATGTACGATGCTGGACACCGATATAGTGCAAAGGATTGTGGAATACTACTTGATGCATGAACAACAGGTGCAACACCAACACAAGTCTGGGATATTCAACATCAGTAGGCTCTTAGACAATTACCTAGCTGAAGTTGCAAGAGATCCAAATCTCTCAATTACTAAGTTTCAAGTTTTGGCTGAACTGCTACCAGAAAATGCTCGAACCTGTGATGATGGTCTATACAGAGCCATTGACACTTACCTCAAGGTTAACTGTTAATTTCTTCTTCTTGTGTTTCAATTTTCTGTTTAATATGCAAGTAGAAGGAATTTTAAGACAATATTCTGACATTATGACACTGAGATCTCTGCAGACTCATCCTACATTGCCTGAGCATGACCGGAGAAGGCTGTGCAAAATAATGAACTGTGGAAAACTTTCACTTGATGCATGCATGCATGCTGCACAAAATGATAGATTGCCTCTAAAAACTATTGTACAGGTGAAGTTTAGCAGAACCCAATAATTAGTTGCTCAATTCATATATTATGTATCTTAGAGAGCTTTTATTTTCCACAGGAGGTGATCGAATATAAATGAAGCCTACACTAATGGGTTATTATTGACAATAACTTTTGCAAAAGTTTTCTTCTATACAGAAGAGCTTATGCCTAGTGTGCTTTGGAAATAAAATCATCTAGATGTTGCAGCAGAGAAAAAAGAATTTGGAAGAAATTTTAAATAAAAGAGAATTTGAGATGTGAGATAGTCATCATAAATTAATTTGCCAGAGGATAATCAGAAGATGGAACAGGATATTTTCCAAGTCCATTATAAGAAACTTGTACACTGTAGAAAGATGAAATGTTTCAAATGATGTCTGAAAGAGTATGGAAGCAAAACACAAGATTAACAACTATGATTACTTGTCCTTCATATAATTCATCCCTAACCAAAATATGACATTTGCAGGTTCTATTCTCAGAGCAAGTAAAGATGAGAGAAGCAATGAAAGAAAAGGAGCCATCACCGAGTGGAAACGACTCTGAACAAGAGGTAAACCAATCATTTACAAATGCGGAGATCCAAGCACTCAAATCAGAACTCGATAATGTAAAGTCCAAGATGGAAGAACTGCGCAATGATTACTCTGAGCTACAGAGGGAATATGAAAAATTGAGCAACAAGAAGCCAAAGAATGCATCGGGCTGGATTCTTAATTGGAGAAAGATTAGGCAGTCCTTTCATGCAAAACTCGAAGGAGATGAAACCGGAGAAAGACAGGAGAAACCAAAGTCACCATATCCCAATAAACTAAGAGCCAACTCTAGAAGGCTTTCCATGTCCTAAGTTTTTCAGCTCAAAATCATGTAGCAAAAATATGTATAACCTTTTTTTATGTGGAGCAAATGGTCTAGAGTTTATATCTGAGTTATTCTCTTAGACTCCAAAAAAAAAAGAAAAGAAAAAAAGAACAATAAAAAAGAGAGCTCCTTGAAGCTTCCAGATTTCTGCAACTGTAACTCTGTCATCATCGTAATAACACAGCTGCTACCAACTGGGAGCCAGAATAACGAAATTGCTAGCAGACAATCCTCTTGGAGCAAGCCTTAGCAGAACATTTGCTTTCGATTGAGCATATTTTAATTTCTAACAGCTTTCTTGTGCTTTGTTAGCATTTCCGATCAAATCCAACTTGTCAAAATTTTATTCATTAATCTATGAATTCCAAAAATCACTGGACCATCATCCTAACAAAACCAATATCAACTAGGACAAAGATGTTTATAATCACTACCAAAAGTGAATCCTACTTCAAACATTCACAGCAACATGTCATTTAAGCTACCTATCAGTACCATACCTCACGCTGCTCCACGCGAATGTCGTAACAGCATCCACTATTCAACGCCCTGTCCGCCTCCTTTTCTTCCTTCACCGGAAGCCGCTTTCTCGATTTTAAATCGCTTACACTTGTTCTCATCAAGCCAATACTTGGGCTCGGTCTTCCTCAACAACGCGGGACTAGGATTGTTTGTTCGTCTGCTTATTGTCCCCGTCGATCATACGAATCCAATAAAGAGGTTCGGCGAACCGAAAGCGAGTCCTTCGCTTCGGCCTCCATGTTTATGGTTCGGACGTTCTCAGCTTCGAATGTAGAGGGATTTGTTAAGGACACGCTTGATTTGGATGTCCCAATTTGCAATGCCACTGCAAAACAAGGTCATCATCCTCCTTAGGTGTCTTCTTGGATGCAGCTGCCATGTTGACTGAAGCATGATCCTTACTCATTGGATAGAGCCCCTGCCTTGGTGTGCTTTTCAGTAGTATTTTCCCTGTTGCCTTTTCCTTCACAACACATCCATCATCAGTGAAAATAATGGTTACTGGATTATCATTGACAAGTTTATTTACACTGAGAAGATTTTTAGAAGTAGATGGAACCAATAGGTCTTCCTTAAGTCGAAGATTTGTGTTTGAGCAAGAAATAAAAGATGAACCAATACCATGGATTTTGGTTTTGTTCCCAGTGCATGTGTAGAGGAAAGTTGGAGGTATTTGGTGTGACATGATGGCTAGCTCTACTGTCAAGATACTAGTTAGGATCGGCTACAGTAGTTGGATCAACATAGTAAGCTTGGGGAGAAAAGTTTTGAGTCCTAAGTTTTTGAAATAAGCAGGATCCTGGTGTTGAAAGCAGGTGTCAAAGTGATGGCCATATCGTCCACAATAGTCACAGTACAGACGACCACCATTGCTTGTGTTATAACCTCCTCGATAGCTAGAATGGCCTCCTCGAGATCGTTGACCACGAGAGCCTCTCCATGGACCACGATTAGACGGAGGACGAAATGATTGAGATGGTCGGTCAGAGAATGAGGAAGCTCTGGTAGTAGTGTTAACAAATGGCTAGATGGTCATCGATGCAAAATGATTCAGTTGTTTAATACGACACTTGAATGCCAGTAGAGAGGCTTGAGTGTTAATCCAGGTGAGACCAACTTGGTCAATGAGCTTGACCGAAATGGCATTGTACTTTGAATCAAGACCATTCAAGGTATACAGGATCAATTCATGGTGTGTTGAGATTTTAGGATCCCACCGGACAGAACAGTGACAACAAATATAGGAAATTGAAAATAATAAATGGCACACAGATATTCTTTATGGAAATCTCACTATGGGAAATTCTAAATAATTACAACCTCTCTTTAATTATAAGGAGGAAACAATTTATCCCTCTATTATATTAAGAGAACTCCTCACTAAAAACACTCAAGAAATTATGAAAGGAGAGAAGTGATTCTTATGTTGAAGAGAAGGGGGGAGAGGCTCTATTTATAGCCTCTCCACCACCTCCTTACGCCTTCAAAATAATTCATACATGCTGTCCTTTTTGACTTGCTTTGCTCTAAATTTCATCACGTTCCTTCTTTCTTCATTTTGAGCCTCCAATTTTGACTTTGCATTAGCCTTCATTTTTGACTAGCCGACTTTATTGACAATCTCCCACTTGGAGATATGATTGAGAACCAATCAATCTCCACACCATTCTTGTTGTCTATGTCACTTCCAGGCCAAATGAAGATCTGCACCACACAAATTTATCAGTGTTGATTGCCTTTGTTAATGCATCTGCTAGGTTTCTTTTTGTGTGAATCTTTTGCATGTCCACACTTCCATCCTCTACCACTTCACGGACAAAATGATATTGAACTCCTATGTGCTTCGTTCTGGAATGAAATGCTAGATTCCTTGCAATGTGCAAGGCACTCTGACTATCACAATACAACACCATATGTTGTTGTTTGTATCCGAGTTCTTCCATGAATCTTCTCATCCAGATTGCTTCCTTACAAGCTTGTGTAGCTGCCATATACTCAGCCTCTGTTGTAGAAAGTGCCACAACTGACTGTAGTTTAGATACCCAGCTAACAACTTCTTTTCCAATTTGTAAACACATAGCCTGTGGTAGATTTTCTTTTTTCAAGATCACCTGCAAAATCAAAATCAACATATCCTCTGGCAACAAAATCAGATCCTCCATAACATAGAGCAACATTTGAGGTTCCTTTGATGTATCTCAAAATCCTCTTAACAGCTTTCCAATGCTCTCGACTATAATTTGCCATGTATCGACTAACCACTCCCACTGCATATGCAATGTCTGGTCTTGTACAAATCATAGCAAACATTAAACTTCCTACTGTTGATGCATACGGTACTCGAGACATCTCCTTCCTCTCTGCTTCACTGCTAGGACTCATACTTGAGGATAACTTGAAATTAACAGGAAGAGGGGTAGACATTGGCTTACAATCTTGCATGTTGAAGCGCCGCAAGATTTTCTGAAAATAATTCTTTTGAGATAGCCAAATCTTCCTACTATTTCTGTCTCGGTGAATTTGCATCCCTAGAATCTTGTTTGCTGGTCCCAAATCCTTCATGTCAAATTCCCTAGCCAACTGTGCCTTTAATTCTTGAATAAGATCTATGTTGGGGCCTGCTACCAACATATCATCAACATACAACAGTAGTATAATGAAATCATTACTACCAAACCTCTTGAAATATGCACAAGGGTCTGAATTGAGTCTGTTGTAATCAAGGCTTAATATGAAGGAATCAAATCTCTTATACCAACACCTCGGCGCCTGTTTTAGACCGTACAGAGATTTGTTTAACCTGCAAACCAAGTTCTCCTTATTTGGTTCTTCAAAACCTTCTGGTTGGAGCATATAGATTTCCTCTTCAAGATTCCCATGAAGAAACGCAGTTTTAACATCTAACTGCTTTAGATGTAAATCAAATTATGCACACATAGCTACTACTATACGAATAGTAGTCAGACGAACCACAGGTGAAAATATTTTTGTGAAGTCTATACCTTCCTTTTGAGCATAACCCTTAACCACCAATCTTGCACGATATCGCTCTACTTGATCATCACTGTTTCGTTTGATCTTGTAAACCCATTTGTTTCCAATGGGCTTTCTTCCTTGCGGTAATGGCACAAGCTCTCAAGTCTTGTTTTTATGAAGAGCTTTAATTTCTTCTTGCATTGCTGTCATCCACAGTGATCCATCCGAGCTAGTTGTTGCTTCTCGGAATGTTGATGGTTCTCCATCTTCCATTAAAAGACAGTATGCAACATTGCCCTCCACAAAATAATCAGACTGCCAGGCTGGTGATTTCTTTTCACGACTTGACCGTCGAACTTTTGAAATTTCAGTCTCAACTGGTTCTTGCTCCTCGTGTTCTGGTATTGTTTCAGAAGAAACTTGTTGCTCAGACTCTTGTTCCACCTGAATCGTCAAAGTATCTGGTTTGTTTGCTAAAGTGCTTTTTACATCTTCTTCTTGCAGCTTGTCTTCTGCAAATACTACATCTCTGCTGATGACAACACTGTGAGCAGTAGGATCCCACAGTCGATACCCCTTGACTCCATTAGCATAACCCAAAAATCTACATTTTCTGGATTTTGGATCCAGTTTTGTGATTTCTTGGGTGATGTACATTACAAACACAGGACTTCCAAATGTGTGTAGGTGAGAATAATCCACTGGCTTACCAGTCCATATTTCCATCGGTGTCTTCAGATTAATCGTTGTTGATGGTGAACGATTAATCACATAACAGGCAGTCTTGACTGCTTCAGCCCAAAATGACTTTGTCATACTTGCAGTCCTCAACATAGCTCTAGTTCTTTCGAGTAGAGTTCTGTTCATCCGTTCTGCCACTCCATTTTGTTGAGGAGTGTATGCCACCGTGAGTTGTCTTTTGATGCCTTCCTGATTACAAAAGGCTTTGAATTCATCACCTGTGTATTCTCCACCATTATCTGTCCTGAGACACTTAATCTTCTTATCTGTTTCCAACTCTACTTGAGCTTTGAATGTCTTGAAGACTGAAAATACATCTGTCTTCCTCTTGATTGGATACACCCAACATCTCCTGGAATAATCATCAATGAATGATACAAAATACTTTGCTCCTCCCAGGGACATAACCAGTGCTTGCCATACATCAGAGTGAATCAATTCTAGAATATTTTTACTTCTAGAATTAGATGTAGTAAACTTCAATCGATGTTGCTTGCTTGTAACACAATGCTCATAAAAGGGTAAAGATACATTCGTGAGACCAAGGAGAAGTTTCCGTTTGGCTAGAATCTTCAATCCTTGTTCTGACATGTGGCCTAATTTGTGATGCCACCTTAGTGTTGTAAATTCCTCAGAACTAGTTGATACAACAGATGCTTCTGCCTCTAGATGCGTCTCTCCCATAAGTATATACAAGTTTGCAGCATTTTTCTTAGCCTTCATTACTACAAGCGCTCCCTTGACAAGTTTCATCACACCTTTTTCTGTGCGTTCTTTACAACCATTGTCATCAAATTGCCCTAAAGACAATAGATTTTTCTTGAGTCCTTTCACATGCCGCACATTTTGAATTATGCGTATCACTCCATCGTGCATCTTTATCTTTATGGTGCCAATTCCATCAACATCCAAGATCCGATTCTCACATGTGTACACAGATCCCTTAGAGATAGGTTCATAAGTATGAAACCACTCCCTACGAGAAGTCATATGCCATGTTGCACCTGAATCCATGATCTATGCATTAGTGAGTTCCAATCTATCTTTAGACATTGCTCCTGTTATGCTACATATGACATCAGCAGCGGCTACACATCCTTGAGAATCTGATACTTCAGAGGTTTTGTCTCCACCCTTCCTGAATCGACATTCACTTTTAAAGTGTCCTCTCTTGCCGCAATTGTAGCACTTGAAATTCTTCTTACTCTTTGATTTCGATCTTCCTTGCTTGTGACTCCCATTGGAATCACGTTCTGTTGATATTCCTCTCGTCATCGATAAAGCCTCTGCTTGACGCGAACTTGCTATACTGTCTTCTTTGTTTGTGCGTCGACTTTCTTCTTCAAGAACAGACGCTGCAATATCATCGAAGACCAAAGTATCCGTGAGGATATTGTTGGTTATATTGATGATGAGTTGATCATATGAATCTGGAAGACTTTGGAGTAGAATCTCAGCACGTTCCTTTGGGTTAATACTATGTCCCAACGTTGACAGTTGAGAACATAAAGAGGTCAGAGTATTGATATGCTCCATTACTGGTGTAGATTCAGACATCCGAAGAGTATAAAGCTTCGTCTTCAAAAATATTTTGTTGTGGAGTGACTTTGCTTCATATAGCTTTGTGAGATGATCCTATATCTCCTTAGCTGATTTCTTTTCCTCTACACCTGATAGTATTTCATCTGAAAGGGACAGATGTAAATTAGAAATGGTCAATTCATCAATTCTTTTCCATTTCTCATCATCTGTGAATTCTTTAGGCCGAGTACTGATGGCCTCCAGACAATTATCTTTGATCAATAATGCCTTCATCTTCAATTTCCACAACGGAAATTTCGTTCCGTCAAATTTGTCGATATCTATCTTTGTCGTCATGGTTCTATCACGAACTGCTTGAATTGCTTCTGCTTCAGGGTAGCTCCCACTGTTTCACTCGGACTCCGACTCCAGAAAGATGCCCTCTGTATGAACAGTACCTCGATGAATAGTACCTTTGTGAATAGTACCTCGTGAATAGTACTTTCATGAATAGTACCTCGTACAACACCTCAGCAATTCCCAAAGGCTAATCCTTTTCTGATGTGACAGATCAGTCTAAGCTGCAGCCACAAAGCATACTTAGGAAACCTTGCCTCTGATACCACTTGTTGAGATTTTAGGATCCCACCGGACAGAACAGTGACAACAAATATAGGAAATTGAAAATAATAAATGGCACATAGATATTCTTTATAGAAATCCCACTATGGGAAATTCTAAATAATTATAACCTCTCTTTAATTATAAGGAGGAAACAATTTATCCCTCTCTTATATTAAGAGAACTCCTTACTAAAAACACTCAAGAAATTATGAAAGAAGAGAAGTGATTCTTGTGTTGAAGAGAAGGGGGGAGAGGCTCTATTTATAGCCTCTCCACCACCTCTTTACGCCTTCAAAATAATTCATACATGCTGTCCTTTTTGACTTGCTTTGCTCCAAATTTCATCACGTTCCTTCTTTCTTCATTTTGAGCCTCCAATTTTGACTTTGCATCAGCCTTCATTTTTGACTAGCCGACTTTATTGACATGGTGGATATCGGCGCACCAGCAAGAGCCAATTGATTTGATGTGGACTTCATCTTGGCCAAGTATTCGTCCACACCCATAGCGTTTTTCCGTGTTTGGTGAAGCTTCGACTGGTAGATCATTACTCAAGATCTTAAGAAAGCACTGGTAAGAGCTCGAGTATTGGACCAAAGATCAAAAGCAGTGCGACAGTGAAGGAGTTGTGCACCGACCTCTTGTGTCATGGTGTTACGAAGCCAACCGACCAACATCCTATCAACAACATACCAGTCATCAAATTCAGGATTTGGCTATGAGACACCAAAAACAAAGCGTGTCTCTGTCGAAGCATAGTTGTTACTGGCAATATGATTTTGCAACCTGTTGCCTTCAATCAGAGGAAGCACAACCGACTCCAAACCAAAAAATTGGTTCGATCCAACTTGATCGACATAGTTTGGCTAGAGGAATGAAAGAGGGAGTAGGTTTTCATGATGGAGGGAGCAAATTCATTGTCAGCAAAAGTTTGTGACAATGAAGACATGATTGAGCGTAAGAAGAATTCAACCTCACTTTGATACCAAGAAAGAATTCAGGGCATAGAGACAATACGCTAAGAATGAGAAATAATGCCAGGCTCAGTGAATTGCTACTGGCCTTTAGTATTCTATTTATAGAAAGAATCAGTAATAGAATCCGTATAGTTTGTTACAGGGGAATTGCTAAAGTGTACACGTATAGAGAGAGAGAGAGAGAGAGAGAGGCTATATACAAATATGTAGAATCTTGTACTAGCCTGTACAACGGACAAATATACAAAACGCTAATTACAATTAACAACAACTGATTATTGATTAGTTCTAACAGTAGGGAGCTGAAGAAATGGTTTGCAAAGTATACCACCCTGCTTCGCAAGATAATGCTCTTCATATATATGTTACTCTCAAGATAATTTGGCGGTATCGAACATTAATCCCTGAGTGTCCTCTAGTTTGAAGAAAATAAAGGAAAAATCCCCCTCAATGCCCAATTTATCAAAATATTATCAAAAAATGCTAAAAAAAACTCAGATGTCAAAAAAGGCTCTAGAGCTTTTCCTTGTATTATTTTTTAAAAAACATTGTACAAATATAGTTGTTAACAAGTACTGATATAGTCGTTGGCAGGTACTAATTTAGTTGTTAAAATGTAGTTGTTAATGTATACTACTTTAGTTGTTGATGTTGTACTGATATAATTGTTAATGTTTTTTGGAATAATACCAGAACCAGAAAAGGCCCTAAGGCCTTTTTTGACATGTGATTTTTCTTTAGATTTTTTTTATAATATTTTGATTACTTAAGCCCTAAGATAGGAATTTTCCCTAAAATAAAGCCTGTGTTATTACTGTTGTCAATATTTTTTTAACTAACCATCATATTTGAGACAATCTCATTTGAAAGTCTGTTGGATATCTTGATCATCTAGGGTGCGAGGGACAAACCATTTTCAGTAAACCCAACCCCATTGATATTATTGTTGTCAATATATTCACTACTCCTACCACGCTTATGATCCATTCAACTAGATTTAATTGGCTTAGACAATTTAAAAAATTAGTTAAAATTAATTAAAAATAATACATATGTGAGAAATAATTTTTTTCAAGTATATCTTTATTTATATGGACAAATAAGAGAGAAATAATTTTAAGAAAAATGATGAAAAAAATGTGTGAAAAAAGGAGGAGAAAATAGAATAAATATAAGAAGAGAAAATATGATTAATGAGGGAAAAGATTAGTAAACATGCATTTAACGATTAACTAACCAAAGTGGATCTCATAAAAAAGCCTAAACCAATTTAAAAATTGATTTTTATAGAAAGGATTAAAAGAAGAGGGGGGGGGGGGGGGGGGGCTACGGCAGGATTTGTCCTCAATCCTCATGAGTCATGTGCAGTTCTCACCTTTACATTTTGAATAATGACTTTTTTTCTTTTTTAAAAAAAAAAATTGACATAAAAAGGATTTAAAAATAACAAAAGAATAAAGAGTTGCACCAAAATTCACTAATGAGAGAGAAGTACAGAATCCCAAAATGGGATATTGAAATTGGTGGAAACAAACAAAATACGAGTAAGAGATCGAAATGCGCCTTGCTTAAGACTACACCAAATCACTAGCGAGTTAGCCCCCGACGAGAATAATTATTTTGGTAAGTGATGGATGTGGGATTCCACTGTTTAAAAAAGATTTTTAAACTGGTTAAAATTAGTTTGGGCAAAAACAAAAAAACTTGTTAAAATTAGTCATTTAGACCGGATTTAGGGTTAGTCTTATGTCCACCAATTAACTTTTAAAATCGGTTGTATGACTGGTCTAAGAAACTCATTTTCAAGACATTTTCTATTTTAAAAAGTCACTTTTTAGATTAGTTATAATTACAACGGATCAAAAGATTAGCACGCGCGCACACATATATATCTTAGCAAGGATTCATAAAAACTTGACAATGATTCATAAAAAATATCTTAGTATCTTTGTCACAATATCAAAGCAAACATAGAAGATTTAAATCTTCCATACAATTTCACAAAGCTTAAGTGGGGGTAGCAACATGATTAAATTATCTTACAATATATCAAAATTTATCTTATAATATGGTCTTATAAGGTTTCAGGTCGCACCTACCTTACATCTAGGGTGATATATTCATGAAATAAAACGATCATAAAATAAGTTATTCACACGCTAAAATATTGTTTTTCTTGTGGCTTATAAAATATATGAATATTCATGAAACTAAGTAATAATCATTTAAGCTGATACTTTTGAAAATACCCATAAAGAAGACAAGAAACTTTAGTTTTAAAAGTGCCAAGCAAACTTGAGGAATGAAAATTGTAGAGAACTCTAATTTATACACTATACATGCCCCACAATATAGATTTAGGAGACAAAGAACAAGATAACATATTTTCATCTTCTAACCTTGAAACAGGCGTACTTTGAGGCATATCAATATTCTAATTAATACACTAGATTAAATAAAACTTATAAGAGAGAACTCACCAATGAAAGCAATACATGCTAAGATATTGCATTACCAAAGACTTATAGATGAGTTTGTTGCAACTCTAATTTCATAAGGGATGGTATAGAGTGTCATGACTACGAAAGAAGGATTATAAAGTTAGAACAATCATAGAATTGATCTTTCTAAAGTGGCATTTTTGAAAGAAAGCTGGTTGTAAAAATAAACTTATAGATAATTTAGTCTCATATTCTAAAACATACCATATAGATAGAACTAAAGTTTTAAGCTATGAATTATAGCCCATACAAAAAAAATCAGCAGTACAAATGATTACCAATCTTGGCTAAACATATAAATCAATATGAAGATAGAACATATATATAAACTTACCGCATCATAATTATTGTAGAAGGGGCAACAAATCTCAAGACTTCCTCAATTCTTTGAAAAGCTCTATATAAATAATATCAACAAGCTATCAAGAAAAACAAATATATTAATAACCTAGAAGAAATTGATTAGTATTTGTAACTAAAAATTTGCAATCTAAGGTAAGGTTTAGTTGTATACTATATTTCAATGTAAAGGCAATTAGACAACAACACCAGTTTTCTAAGCATTTGGAGGAAAAAATTTGTTATGTTCATAAAGAATTTTAAAAAGAGGAAATTCTTGTTTAAAAAAAAAAAAAAAAAGATACCTCTTCAAGTTGTTTTTGCTTAGCTTCTACATCAGAAATGATCCCTACAAATGGAAATATAACAACATGATTTTTCAAATGGGGAAACAAAGATAAAATAAAGAGGAGAAACCAACCTTGCAATGAGAGAACAATTCATAATCAAGAATCTTTATTGAAGGTTGTGATGTCAATTGCATCAGAACATCCATTCTCTTATAGTACGTTTTCCCAAGCAAGTTTGGAATTTTTGGACTCCATCAGCTAAAGCTCCAAGCATACAATAAAAAACAAACAAGCTAAAAATACCAGAAAAATGTCCCTCACCATGAAGATGATTTCTCTCACACTAAGCATCCAAATATCGCTCCTACCATTGAAAATGATAAGCCACATGCGTCAAACTAGCTGAACAAATTTCAGCCTGATCCAACCGTTAACGAGTGCATGAACTTCAATTGATCAAGATTGCCTTGTGAAGCAATGCTTTTTGCTTTCTCTCTTCTTTTCTCTCATATGACTGTAAAATCTAACCCAGGATACAACACAAGGAAAAAAAAAAGTAGAACTAGATTTAACCAAATAACAAAATAAAAAGTGGAAAAGGAAAAAAAAAAAAAAGTTGCCTTATCTTTGTTGAAGTCCATGGTAACAAAGGGCATCAAAATTGTTAGGATTGCTTTGTCAAATTTTCTTGAAGAGATTGTGTGAGAGTGAAATCGACGACAATTCATGGTATAAGTCTTTGATTCCAACGGTGAGGGAGAACAGGAGTTAAGAGGAGAGCGAGTTGATGGTGTCACACTAAAAGCTAGAGTTGAGAGGCCGCAAGAGCGAAGATTATAGAGATTTTAAGTTTAGTAGCAAATTATTTTTATATGAAATAAAAAATATTAATTTTTTTTAGAGCTAGTTTGAAAAACATCTAATTTAAAATAAATCTTTTAGTGCTCATCTTTTGTTATTGGTCCAAAATATATTTTAAACGTTATTTTTAATACTTTTTAGATCTGTTAAAAACAACAGGTTTAGAAAGTATTTTTTAGATTAGTTGTAAACAGAACCGGTCTAAAGTTTTGCATATATTTACAAAAATATCATCAACCACATTTTCTAAACCTTCCCCGACCATAGAGCTATAGATGTGGCGGTCTTATAAATCTCTTTTATAGTAGTGTTTGATCACCCCCTACTTGCATGTCAAAAACATTAGTGTCCATGATGCCATCAATAATTTTCAATGCATAATATGCAACAAAAAATATAAGTTAACTCCTTAATTTTGACTACAACTCATTCACAAATTTTGTTAATGCATTCTCCATATTCATTAGGTGTTATCAACTTTTATCTACTAAGTAACAAATCCACATTTTTAAGTCATTCACAAGTGGCTCTTCCACTGCGTGTAAGGAATGCTTTGACAAAACTTGACAAAAACGAGGAATGCCAAATGAAATGCCTAATTAAATGTGGAGAATGCTTGAATAAAATTTGTGAATGGCATGAAATTTGGATTTGTTACTTAATAAACAAAAGTTGATAACACTTAATTCAATGTGGGTAATGCCTTAACAAAATTTGTGAATGAGCTTAAAGTGTGGATTTGTTATTTGACAAACGAAAGTTAGTAACACATAATAAAATGTAAAGAATGCCATAACAAAACATGTGAATTACCTAAAAGTGTGGAATGCTATAACAAATCATTGAGGTTAAGGAATGCTATAACAAAACTCGTGAAATGTGACGAATGCCTAATGAAATACCTAATGAAATATAGCAACCGCCTTAAGAAAATTTGTGAATGATATGAAATTATGAATTTGTTATTTTGTAAATAAAAGTTGATAACACTTTATTTTCTTTCCAAAATATTCCTATTGATCGAATACATTAAGAGTTTTTACTAAAGGATAATCATGGTAAAAGGTGTTATTTTAAGAAAACCAAAATATATTTGATACAATAATTAACATAATTGATTTCCTTAATCTACCTAAATTAGTCAATTAGCTTTTAATACCAAAGGTAGTATTTTACATATTTTTCAATTTGTTTTTCAAATTAGTCCTATAAATATTTTCTCAATAATAACGAAGTAGAAAAATATAGTGATTTAAAGATGATCAGGCTTTTTTTTTTTGGGGGGGGGGGGGAATCATATAACTAACTTAATAAACTTCTTGAATCTTATCAAATTAGTTAATTAAAGACTAGAAGAGTAATTAATGTTGCAATAACCATATATATTGCCGTACTATTAGAATAATAAAGGATGAATATTAATAAAATTGTATTGATATAAATTTGATTGAGATAGGCATATTTTTAAGATTACAAGCGCATAAAATTGCACTGAACAACAAAACAGCGAACCATAACGAATATAAGATCAAAATGTTCTTTCTCAATGAATTTCATTATCATGCCCCCCATGTGTTACAAAATGAAGAGGCCTAAATATACAATTCGTTCAGAAAAGTTTGAAGACAAATCTGAATAACATCCTAATTATATTGATCAGTCCAGGTCGATTTTGAGAAGAATTCCGGCTTTTTTACCATATATTTTGGATATAAAAGAAACAACCAATGTCGTGCAATTCCACATCCTATAGCGGTTAGGCTCTATGACACCTTTTTCTTAAGGTGGTAGGGGTATTTCTGGTATATAGAAATGCTACTGACCACGAGTGGAAGAGCCACAAGGCAACATATGGAAGGTGGTTTTCCTTCAAAAATGAACTGCAACAATGCGGTAACTAGAAGCGCTGAAACAATGACAAATCCCTGCAACCACATCAGAACCACCACCATTGTTAGTTATCTTCACACAATAACCCTGACAAAAATAAATACATTTTCCTCTGTTATTTAAATAAATACAAATTAGTTAATTAATTATAATAAATATGAAATGTTTCTCCTAAAACAACTTTATAAAATCTTCCTTCATTTTCTCCCCTCTCACCTATTTGAGCATCAATAGGGGTAATTTGGGATAAAACCGATAAATATGAGAAACATGTCTCATATTTAGAATCAAAATCACCTCCCCAATTAGGTCTTATATTAAGGACTAGATGAGTATAATTGTTGGCCAATTACTAAGTTCCTCATTTGTTTAATTGTTTTGAGCAGTTATGTAGTAACAATATCACCTGTTTAAACCAGCATTACATATGAAACAAGAGCTATGCAGTTTAATGATTCAAACTTTCTATAATTGCTTCACCAATGAAGTATAGTAAGCACATTGTCAAAAACGGTTATCACATATACTAAAAAACACTCACAATATGCTTCCTCCAAAATCACCATTTTATTACCTTTCTAACACCACCGGCATAGCTTGTAATTAAACCTACAAGAATTCCACCAAGAGCGTTGGAAATCACTGGGATCTGAAATAAATAAATAAATAAAGATATATAACTTATTAGAAGTGGAGCTAGAATTAACTGAAAAAAAGAAGTTGAACTACAAGACTAACATCTATTGAAGAGGCAAACTCATGCATGTAAATTGAATAAAATCTCCAAATTATGAAATTTGTATAATTATAATATAATTGCCTTCAAAAATACAATTCAACTCTTAACTTCTAAAAAACAACAGACCTGAGGCATAAATTTAAGGCATATCATTTCGCAGAAAAGATCAAGGTCAACATAAGGTAGGACAACATCAACAGAAACAAAAAACTACAGCAAGACATTACAACTGAATGAAAATGCTCAACCAAGAGACCGAGATTTGACCTTTTCAAGTCTTCTAGACCTATGTTATGATTGTATTGGCTTATATATGAACAAGCACGACTCAAATATGTAAATGCTAAGAAACAGAAACAAAAGGGCCAAATAACAGTAAGATTATTACCAAAGTTAAAGGAGTCCAACCATAAAAGAACCCCTTTTGTGCCATGGCTTTCCCGTCTGGAGATTTCAAAGTACTGAGGCACAAGCATAGACTCCCAACAATGGACATCTCTATAGTCATCAAGTATGACGAGTGCTTTTTAACCTGTGATCAAATGAATGAATACTAGTACAAGTGTAAACCAAAGAAAATGTGAATAAAAAATCTGAAACTACAAAGTTCTGGTCACCTGAGAGGCCCATTGACACAACGCAGAAGCCAACCCAGAGAGCACTGAAGCAACTAATACTGGAACAATTCCATAAAATAAAATCAGATCGGCATTACCACCTGTAGAACCTTTGCTAGAGCTTTCGCCAATGCTTAAAAGAACAGCAGCAACTATCAACAAGAACAAAGCCCCAAATTGTTGAATCGATTGTTTTTGCCTGTAGAAGGTATTATCAGATGTCTTGAACAGCATTAAGATCTTATTTAATACCAAGTGAAGCACTTTCTACATAGATTTAAGATTTTCATTCCTCTGGTAAAATTCACTAACAAGTATAACCCTCATTAACTATGTGTAAACACTTCAACGTCCTCTCACACTATAGAAAATTGCCTTTTCCTTTTTGGGTTTAGAAGAATTCATTCAGTGTTGAAGAAAAATTCAACACTCAGGCACATGACAACTAACATGCTAACAGTGCAGCTGAGCATAGATCAAGAAAAATATTGTCTCCAGATCAGCCTTGGCAAAGGATTTATGGTCATTTGAGAGGCTTCTAGAGAGAATCATTTTAACAAGCTAGGTGGAAAAATAAGATGTGTAGCTTGGCGAATGAAATGTATTGTCTATTATGATGTTCACCTGTTAATAAATATTATTTAAATGAAAAAAGAAATAAACTCATAACTCATAAGCCACTGGGTTTGCATATTCATTATCAAGAATGAATTCAATTAACATCCACTATTGGATTTTCCAATAAAACAAAATGCGAGATCAAATTACAAAAAAAGGTCACACTAAGTCATCAACTGGTCTAGGATCATAAGCGCAAATCACCTTTATAGAAGCCCAAACACAAAGATGGCTGGAAAAAAATTAGATGAAGCAATGGAACAAAAAGGCATCCTTGCTAAAATTACCGTAACTAACCCCAATCTAACCCAGCTCCCTCCACCCAAAAAATGGAAAAGAAAAGAAAACGAAGACAAATAACCCCAATCGGATACACAGAAGGAAGACAAGTAACCCCTATCGAATACACAGGAGCAGTGCTAACTGAGATAGTTTCATTCTGTTTGTAGAGCTTTCCTCCATTAGACCTACACTCTATGGGGGGTTTCACTATTGAATAATATTATATTTTGGAGTTGTTTCTATAACAACCAGACAACTGAAATACATGTCAGGACGCCAACCTGCTTGTAACTCAGAAAACATATGTTTTCTTGTTTAGTAAAAACCAGTTACCCATTTCAAAGAGAGGTTACCATTGTCTGCCTCACAAATCCTTACCTTATAGCAACTAATGAGAAAATATGCTGCTATGAAAGTATTAAACCATAGTTAAATGCATATGGCAACTTAATGTCAAGGTGAGTGATAAAAGATATATCACTTCTGATATTCAATCACTATTCAATCAAACCATATAACAGACTAACATAATGGCAATTAGAGTTTCTTCTGACGCAATAGGTCCAGCAAAGCATAAAAATCAAGGACGTTAATCAGTGACATACCTTAATATTAAGTAGGTAAAAAATGCAGTGAAAAGTATCTTTGTCTGGTTCAGCATTGTGAAAGTAAGTGAATCAAGATTCCTATAAGAAATTTGCAACAAGCTATTTTGAAGAGCATAGATGGCTGCAGGAAGTCCTGATGCAGTCAATGCACCAATCAAAGTCCATTCCTTGAATGGTTTCTTTAAAGTACCATCCCTTGCCATGAAAATTACTGCACATATAACCTAAAAAGCATATTAAAAGAATACTTGAGTTTTTCCCAATAAATAATTAGAGAAACAATGCACAGTACATGTGTACTTATCAAGACAAAATTTAATTAATGGTTACCTTTACAATCTCACATGCCAAAACAGATGACGTTACAATAACTTCTTTTCTGCAAGAAAAAGGGAAAATGAAGTTAAATAGACATGTTCAAATGAACATTTGCTATAAAATGTTAGTGCTTCATGCACAAGGATATGACTAGAAAATTAATTCCATAATAAACACATTAAATCCCCCCTCATGAATCATAGGAAAGAAGCATACGCTAACAAATAAATCCCAATCCGAATGATTTGATAGAAAAACAAACTAATCATTCTCATAGAAGCCAATAGCACTTAACATGCGTATCGCTAGCTATAAACTGTAAAGAAGGTAAGGCTAATAGCATGAACTGAAAACATCTTACACAAACATCTAAGATAGCATCATCTTAACATGCCAATCGGAAAAAAATACGAACGAATTATCATGTTCAGGATAAATCGGCGTTCATAATCAACAGAAATGGAAGATGTCCCCTAATCTCGTTCGGATGGGGGAATCCAGAACCAAATAGTAAATAACAGAAAAGTAACCAAGGAAAATTGGATGATTAGAAGCAAATTCTTAAAGACACCTGATGAACCATTTGGAAATCAAAGGTTGAGCTCCATATTGCAAGGTGAGAAGGATCGAATAGAACCAAACCCTTGTACTCATCCCGTTCCCGTGTGAGCCTTGAGTGTTACCTCTGGACTTAGGTGCCGCCATTGCTGGCGACTACAAAATACTAATATTGACTGGTTCTCTCTCAACTTCGAATTGCTTTTCTTCAATTTCCGGTTTTGATCTGATGTGAAGCGAATCTCAATTTCCCCTTATGAAACGCTTTCTTGCCAGTTGGGAAATCTAGCGATGCTGCAAGAACGGCGTCGTTGGTGATCCGCAGATCAGGTTTGACGAATAAATTAACAAAAGAAAACAGATTAACGCGTGACGCTGTTAATCTCTTGACTCGGGTTGGAGGTTTGACCAGAAATTGTTTTGTTTCTCAAGGATCCTCATGAGTCCTCTGAAGAACTCGCCATGGCTTTCTTGGAATTGGAAAATACCGTCCGGTGGTAAGTACAACGCAATCTATGCGCTATTCAACGGAACAACATTTCAAGTTGAAGAGCCTGTTTCAATTGTATGTATGATTAGGGAACAAGAAATGCTTTCGGCTATTTTTCTGTTTTACCTAAGTCGAGCTATATATTTATTTAGTGATTAAGGTTAAAAAATACACATGTCATTACATGTTTTTTTTTTAACAAAAATACACACGTTGTTATCATTTTTTACTAAAAGTCATATCTCACCGTTAAATTACTATTTATCATGATGAAAGAGAAAAAGATGAAGTAAACAATAACTTAACGACGGTGAATAGTGACTTAACGGTAAGATGTGATTTTTGCTTTAAAATGGTAACCACATGTGTATTTTTACCCCAAAAAAACCATGTGGTGTTGGGCGCTCCTGGAGAAAAAATTCAGGTGTATTTTTGCACCTTAACCCTTTATTTTAAAAATAGTAAAAATTATCTTTTAAAAACTAGTAATTCAAACATAAAAAAATTTCTTCTGTTTTTTTTCTAAGGGTATAGTTGAAAGAGGGAGAGGACGGTATAGAATGAAGAGCTCTTGTGAGGCCAGCCATAAAGTTAAATTCATTTTGGGTGATGGAGTAAAAATATGCAAAATCTTGCTGCTGGGATCCTAAATAATTTTTAGGTATAAAAATACCCATAATGATTTAAAAATAATCCTAGAATGCCACAAGTCACAACCGTTATATCGATATATTTGCCTGTGTTTGAAAATTTTGACCAAATGTGGTAATATGGACACTGAGTTGGCCAAATTCATGTCCTACGTGGCAGTGGAGTGTCAACATGTGATCTCTCCCTCTCTCACAGGAAGAAACCTGGAACCAGTTTTTTAAAAATGATCATTTTATTTAAAAATCATTGAATAAAAAAAGTAAATCTTAACCGTCTAAAACTTATCAATGCATGTGAAGAGGTTGAGATTCCCAACCTATCCAAAAATAGGCATTCGGAAGAAACCCCTATCTCTATCAATTACTAAGTTAGTTTTTCCCATAATCTTTTTTTCATTATTATTTTTTATAATTTTTAAATTATATTTGTTCAATTAATTATAATATTATTTTAATATTTCTTTTATCTTTTCAATTAATAGGATGATGAGAAATGATAAGAGAAAAGACGAGGATAGGCTTCAACTGTCAATCTATGGTCACCACTTCCTCGTCCTCTGCTTCTTTGGCCAAAGCCACCAGCTTCATCATGTGTGATTGAGTTCTTTATAGGATTGATTGCGTCACTTGTCACATCTCACTCCTCTTATTTCATCTTACCCATTACTTTCTCCTTTCTCTACCTCCCTCCTCCTTTCCTCATATGAAACTGTTATAGACTGGCGAAATGGGCTCCAGAAAGTAAGGCCCAACTGAAAGGATTTATAACAGAATCCCCCTAATCAAGTAAAATATCAATTCCCCTATAATCATGCCTATTATCATGCATGGTACAGGCAATGGAGCATGCATGATCTGAACATGGAGGCGCATTACCAGCAAACAAAGCAGTGGGCAGAAACACTAAGTAATCTCTATAAATAGCAGATTGCCTACAAGATACACAAATTCTTTTCATCTATTCTACATTCTGTTTCACTATGCACACACCCCACTCCTTTGGCTATCGCCATTCTTGTGTAGCATAGTGATCTCCAGAAATTCTATAATGTCTTCTCCATATACATCATCGAGTAATCTCTTTCTCCTTGGTGTTTCATCCCCCATAAACTCCTTGAAGATTACAGAAAATGATGTATGACTTCCAGATTACCCAACACTCCACTTCCGTCGACCATCCGCAATCTAACGGTCAGGCAAAAGCGGCGAATAAAGTCATCATTGATGGACTTAGGAGAAGGGTGGAAGAGGCTGAAATTAACTGGGTAGAGCAGCTATACTCAGTGCTTTGGGGATATCTAACCAATATCCAAACCACCAATGGGGAAACCCCATTTAGGCTGACTTACGGGTGTGAAGCCATGATCCCGATGGAGATTGGGGAACCCTCATGGAGGAGAATTAAGGCTCTACATGAGGAGAACGACAATAATCAAGCTATTGCCACCGAGTTAGACTTGATTGACGAAGTAAGAGTCATGATACACTGTCGAGATCTCATCGCCAAACAATTAGTTGCAGCCAAATATAATAGAAAAGTGAAACCTCAGTTGTTTGACAAAGGCGACTTAGTGTTGCGAAGAGACGATATAAACTGGGAAGGCCCTTACTGGGTTAAAGAAGCACTAGGTCACGGAGCTTATGTCCTCAAGACCTTGGAAAAGAAGGCCATTAAGAGGACGTGGAACACGAACAAACTAAAGGCTTATTGCAGCTAAAGCTGAGGTCCAGAGGCGACATAGTCACGAGTCTATTATACTACAACATAGTCGCGAGTCTATCATGGAGCGACATAGTTGCGAGTCTATTTGAGGCACTTAGTCACGAGCCTATTTTGTAGCGACATGGTCGCAAGTCTATTTTGTAGCGACATGATCGCGAGTCTATGTAAGCTCCTGTGAAGCCAATTGCGACGGCCCTGCCACCAAATCTATTTCAATAAAGAATATTGGATCATTGAACCCTTTTTTAGAAATTCTTTGCGATGGTTTTCACTACCAAGCCTATTTAAAATTCTTAATTGAATTATTTGCGACAGCAATGCCGCCAAGCCTAGTTAATGAATGAATGAAGGTTGTTTAACACCAAATTAAAAATTAATAGCCTTGTGGAAAGGCCCATGATGTCGATATATAATGATGATATCCGAGTTAATAAAATAGTTACACTGACCCTGATCAAGTCGGATGGTTTAAGGTTTGGTTAAAGAAAACTGAACTTAAACGTGTAACGAGCTTATTATTAAACAAGGATACATTATGTTTACACAAATATGCGTGAAGGTTTAATCTGAGCGCCTCTCAATGCAATGTAGCACGAAGAATCAATTCAGGCGTCTATCAGTTCACAAACAAAGGAATTGACGAATTAAGATTATCTACCGAATTGAAATCCATTCTACAACAGTTCTGGAAAAGTGTATTCCATTAATGTGCTAGGTTACAATGATAATCTGAGTTACTAAGACACACAAAAAAAAAACATGAGCGCTTCAAAGCTAGGCACAACTGGTGACCGTAGATCTATGCTCCCACCTTGTTAGCCGCCCTGCTGCTGCCCCGCAGGTCCTTCTGCTACAGTGGAGGCATCAGCAGTTGGCATAGCAAGAGCAGTGGTCGAGACAATCTCACCTTGCTCATTCACAACCGCATCAAAGTGGGCACCCTCAAGATTGAACGTTATGTTTGGGTTTAAGAGAGCTACTTGCTCTAAGGCATTGGCGAAGGCATCCTTGACACCACTCTCAAGGTCGGCTATGTTTGCGTTGGCTGTGGCAAGTTTCCCCTCAAGGTCTTGCACCAGTGCCGACATTCGAGCCAATTCATTAACGTCCTATTGACGTTTTACTTGTTCTGCTAGTAGCTCCAACTTGGCCACCTTAAGATTGTCATCCAAGATGGTGGCGACCTCATTGGCTTTTTCCTTTGTCGACTTCGTAGCTTGGGCATCCTTAAGGGCCTTATCCCTTGCTTCTTCCGCCGCCTCAACTGCTACTACTACAGCTGACTTAACCACCAGCTCTTTCTTGGCTGCAGCAGACTTCAACTTTGCCTTCGATTCCGCCCATTTGGTTTTGAAAAAGCCTACGGCTTGGGCCAACCTAGCTGCACGAATGACATTCTCCTCAATCTAAACTAGCATACGATCCTCTGTTATAGAAAGAGGCATGAGCTTCAACCAGCTGGGCGAGGGACAAATACTGGTCCGCATGATATTATCAACCCTGTGCTCTCACAAGTAGGACAGAGCTAAATATTTTATCGGAGCCGAGGTCAAAGGCGGCTGGTGAGTCATTTAGGCCTAGGTAGAAGGTGAGGTGTTATGCCCGGAAGTCGGCTCAGCGATGGATGGTGTAAGAATGTCTAATGTCTGGGGAGGCGAGTCTAGATTTCTTGGTAAGGGGAGCTTGTTTAAAACTTTTGCCAGTGTCAGGGGCTTTCCTTTTTTCCGCGAGGTTGGGCTCCTGGGCAGCGGCCTGACTTGCCAGCCTGTTCATGTATGGCGGCAATCTCCTCATGGCTGATCCTGCAGGACAAACATAAGGTCAGTAAAATTGAAAACAAAAAGACGAACATATAAGGCAAATACATGACGGCAATACTACGCATACTTATTGCGGACTTTTTCTTCCTAACTAAGGGGGTCACTATATAATTGGCAGCATCAAATGACCCTATAGTTTTGCCAAGATCAAGCAAAAGCTTGATCCCTTTCCTCTCGTTTGAGGTAAAGCTGTTCAGTTTAGGGTCGAAGGATTGGGGAGACAAATCATGATGCTCGTTGGTTTAATAAAGGGGAAATTTTCCCTCGAGCTCACCAAAATCGGTCTGCACAAGAAACCACGGTTGTTGCTTGAGGATCGCTTCCACTTTGAAAAAAGCCAGTTTAAAGAACTTGAAGGATTCAGTGAAGGGGATAAAGAATTTCCTACCTCGAATACTCCTAAGGGTGGTCCACAAAAATTCTATCGATTTTTCCTTAGAAGTGTATGACTCCATAGGTGAAAAGAAATAAAAGAAAAGGGGCACAGTGCACGTTATTTTTTGTTCTATGCAAAGTGCTTCAAAGGCTAGGGCATAAGCCTAGCCGTGGGGGTGGAGTTGCGTAAGAGCAAGGCGTAAATGACTGAGAAGGCGGATTATGAAGTCAGAAAAGGGAAGTGTTACACCAAGGAGAGTAAGTACATCTCGGTAAAGGACAAAGAAATGAGGGTCGGTATCCCTAACTATCCAAGAGGCTACGAACTCATTGTTTAAGGGTAGGTGCAACGTATACTCTTCCTCGTCAGCAAATTGGGGATGGGCAAAATCCCTTGTAGTCATATTGCTCTGGATTCCCATCACGACGTTACTTAATACATAGGACCCCAGGCTGTGGACAACGTCAGTATTCCCTGACTCCTCAGCTGTTGACTGTTCACTAAGACGCGACGAAGACGCCATCTATACCTATATAAAAGAAAATAGCTGGAGTCGGAAAAGGTTTACCTCGATGCAAAGATAAAGACACCACGTCAGGCTGACTAGAGTTAAAAGCATATAAGGTTGTCAGAAAGACATGATTATGTTGGCAGGTGGCCAATACCATGTCGGCCTCCAAATCTCGATCAAGTCTGGCGAGCTCAATGCTCTTACAATGACAAGCATCACAAGGCGTTGGACCTTGGATTGGGGAGGTCAGTCTAGGGGAATTGTGGGACAAGGGCTCATCTAGGACGTGTTTATAGTTTGCCAGCGCCATCTCGGCTTCTCTTTCACGACCGAGTTGAGCAAGGGTGATGTATTTTTAACAATAAGTGTTACAAGGACGCTGATAGGAAGAAGAGGTATGGGGAGTTTGTTCTAGGTCTGAGGATGAAGGAAAAGAGGGCTTGGGTATTGGAACGATAGCTTGTGAAATGGAAGGGGGAGGCATGGATCGATGGATGGTTCTCCTACTCCCACCCCCAGTGGACTTGAGCAAACCTACTTTCACAAACTTCTCAGAACAAGGAACAACCCACAACCAGTAGGCTGCCTTTTCAAAAACCCTTTTTACTATCTCCCTATCTTCTTCAGGAATTGGCCTACCGTACATATCTACGGGAATATCTGGGTATTGGTCCATTGGTTCTTAAAGCAAGGAGATCAATAAAGGTTTTCTAACCCAGAAAACTAAGAATGCTAAAGCCTACCCAAGAATAACCCTAACACAGAGCACAAAATTTGAAGGAAGAAAAGTAGAAGAAGAACAACAAAATGTATGGAAAAGATGCAAAGAAACTATGAATCAATACCTGAGTGTGGAAGGCGTGTGGAAGAAGGAAGATTTTGGTCATGACTGTTGACACTAGAGGATTGTTGCTTTAAAGAGAGGAAAGCTTTTGAGCGTAAAAAACTGAAGCAACACAACATTTAAGAATATATAGGCGTTATGAAGTTGAAGAGGCGCTGTTAATAGCGCCTGCAGTCGTGAATTTGAAGAGCTAGAATTGGTTATGCCAGCAGGCACAAAGAAGAAGGTTTCAAAAACCCTAAAAAGTGTAATGATGATTGGTGCAAAGAGACGGGCATTAAATGTGCACGGAAGCCAATGGTGGCTGGCGTGGTAAGCAAGGTAGAATGGTAGTTATACACTACGAGTAGACAGCTGTCAAGTATATTGAAGAGTTGTGACTATTCACATGCTTGCACATTCTCATGGTATCCCGGATTGGGGGGCAGCATATAGTACACGTGGCAAGATGTGGTAACTCGACAAGGCGAGTTAGAAATCCAAAAAGCAATCTTGGACACCATGAAAACCAAAGCATTGATACAAACACGACAGAGGCGTCAGGGGGCAAGTAGGAAATTATCTCGGATTTCGACTAACGGTGGCTGGGCATTAGGATAGAAACGCGGCGAAATAAAACCCGAGGTAAGAGATCAACTCGAAGGATGGAAATCCGAGGTTGTAAAATAACTCAGTTGAGTCAAAGCTGATATAAAGAAGCAGTTAATCTCGGCATCTCAGAGGCCTGAAATACCGAGTTTGGGGGCAACTATTATGGACTAGCAAAATGGGTTCTAGAAAGCAAGGCCCAACCGAGAGGTTTTATAACAGAATCCCCTTAATCAGGTACATATCAATTCCCCTATAATCATGCCTATTATCATGCATGGTACAGGCATGTGGAGCATGCATGATCTGAACGTGGAGGCGCATTCCAGCAAACAAAGCAGTGGACAGAAACCCTAGGTAATCTCTATAAATACGAGATTGCCTACAAGGTACACAAGTTCATTTCATCTATTCTACATTTTATTTCTCTGTGCACACACCCTACTCCTTTGTCTATAGTCATTCTTGTGTAACATAGTGATCTCCAGAAACTCTATGATTTCTTCTCCATAGATATCATCGAGTAATCTCTTTCTCCTTGGTGTTTCATCCCCTATACACTCCTTGGAGATTACATAGATTCATCTATTCACGGGATCAGATTTTCTCATTGTCTTTTATCTCAGCGTCTCTCAATATCGCGAAATCCAGTCCATCCAAATGATCCAGAGGAGAACAATGCACCACGTCACTATAAGGACATTAAAAATGAATCTTCGTTTCCTCAACGCACATCTTCTCTCTCATCTTCCAAGTCCCAAGTTCCAAGCGCGGTTTCACTTTTGAACAACAGAAATGTCTAAAGAGCTCCAAAGAAGAGTTAATGGAGTTGATCCTTGACCGAGTACATGAAAGTAGCTCAGGACGACGTGGTTGGTTGGTTTTGTGTGTGCGAATATAATAATTTTCAGCTTGCTCCAGTTGTCCAGACACACACAACGGAGAGGAAGAGAGGCCATGAAGATAAGAAAAACTGGAAGATGAGGATGAAGCAGAAGGAGAGGCACGATGAGATGATGCTGATTGGTGAATGCGGGGGGACGAGGCAAAATGTGAAATAAAAAGCTTTCCTCTTAGAATCTCTCCATATTTGGAGGAAACTTATGGAGACAAAATGATGTGGGGCCCACAGTATATTTGCATACTACCGAATGAACTGGTTTCCCCTCCTAAATGCTTTGCATTGCAGAGGGATATGTGAAAAGAGGATTCACGATATTGCCTTCCACTGCCCTCCTTTGATTCAAAATAATAATTGCATTAGAAATAATAACAGGAACAAAATAAAGGAAATAATAATATATTTGGTTTTAATGGCTTTTTGAGCTGCTTTAATATATGCACACTGTGAATTTTTTGTATTCTACTTGCAGAATTCCCAAAAGAACTAGTGCTGAGCCATGGAGTTCTCGACTTAAAGATAAGAGGATGGGTGATGGTGAAATTGTAATTAAAGAATCATTTATCCAGGAGGTGCTACAAAACAAGGATCTACTTTCAAGTGAAACCGCGCTTGGAACTTGGGACTCGGAAGATGAGAGAGAAGCTGTGCGTTGAGGAAAGGAAGATTCATTTTTAATGTCCTTATAGTGACGTGGTGTGTTGTTCTCCTCTGGATCATTTGGACGGACTGGATTTTATGATACTGAGAGACGCTGAGATAAAAGACAATGAGAAAATCCGATCCCATCTATTCACCAGTCCTTTGTGGCTGGACATTTGTGTTCTTACAACATAACATAACAGAAACAAAATCTTTATTGCAAAGTGATAATCGAAACTATGCAGCACACATGAAATTAGCACTAACTTTATCAGAAACAACTCAAGCAACCACAAAATGGGGAATTCGACAGTGAACGATCGCGGGTTTAGAGAGAAATTTAAAGCTTCGGCCTGAAGAACCATAACCACAACGACAACCACAACCTTTTGCTGATCCTTACCCCAATATTTATTCTAAAGAGAACTGTAATTCTTGAGCTTGAGTAGGTGGTATTGTTGGAATTTCAGAATATTATTGTTTTGATCCTGGTTTTTCGAGGTTGGTATTTTAAATGTTTGATTTTGTTGGTCTAGTTAGGGGATTCCATGGTTTGGGTCTCCAATCTCAGGTTCTGTCAAAAGCTTCGCTGAAAGCATTAGTTGTTTTTTGGGAAACAAAATTTATCTTTAAACTATGTAGTTTTTTTCGATCTGGAAATTGTGAACAAGGTGATTCAATTGGGGGTGGCTTTTGTCTCTACTATTCGGTTTTATTGTTTGCAAAACAGAGGAAGCAGAGCATCATTGATGGCAAAGGTACAATATAAAAATGGCAGAGCAATGAAGGAAGGGTTGAAGAAGAGCAATGACTAAAGTATGGAGGAGTGGAGAACGATGATGAGACGAAGCCCTGATTTACAACCCAAGCTTTTGCCATGTTGAACTCAAAAAGTAAAGTAACAGGCCCTTGCTTAATTTAACAAAGGTGGCATTTTAAGATTCTTTTTGAATATTATAGATATTTTTGTACCAACGGTGTCCACAGCACTTTTTGACAAAAATTATAGGTATTTTTGCTCATCCACCTATTATTTTTTTACAGAATATAATGGTCTTTCTTCAAATATTTCCATCTACCATTGTTTATCATAAGAAGGGACTACCCTCATATTCAATAGTGAATGAAATATCCCTATTATTATAATCTATTTCTCTAGTTATACAAGATGTAAAGTGCAAGTTTTGTTAAATTAAAATTAGGAAAAATTTCAGACAAATACTATTAAAATAGGTAAAAGACAAATAAAGGATGTCAATATTTGAAATTTCAAGTCAGACCTTTGGGAGGAATTTGAGATTTCCAAAAGACCAAAATACCCCTAAGTAAGTTTTGAAAACCATATATGTCAAGCTTCATTAACAATGTATGTATCGATAATAACAACTTTAGAATAAAAATTAACAACTGAAGTATAAAAATTGACCACTTGACATCTCTAAATACTATTAGGCACCATTAAAAATTTAGTTATCGATAATAACAACTTTAGAGTTGGAAATAACAACTTTAGTATACATATTGATTATTTGACTTTCCAAAATCCTAGCAAAAATAATATTTTAAAATCACACATGTGAAACATCATTAACAATTTAGGTATAGATAATAACATCGGTATAATCTCAAATAACAACTTTAATATACACATTGACTTCACTTTTTTTTCCCCAAAATTACGTACGGGTAGATTGGTCATTAGGGAGTATTTGGAAATACCAAATTCCTCCCTAAGGTCTGATTTGAGATTTCAAATATTGGTCTCCCTTATTTATCTTTTTTTCCTATTTTAACATTATTTTTCTAATTTGTTTCCTTAAAATTACACTTACTTGGCAAGAAAAATCAAAATTATGCTTACAACTAGGATTAAAATTAAGTGATGCATTATTTTCTAATTGATTAAAGTATAGATGATATGGCACACATGAACACCCGGTGGTGATGCATGTGGTGGAAAACTCATAATAAAAAATAATGTTATGTTTGATACATTGTTAAACACTAACAATGAAAACATCTCTGAATGAGAATTCAAACCGTATTTCGTTAGAGGACTGATATCTTCTATAAGACTAACCCTTGGTAGTAACAAGTACTTTCTCTAAAACAATCTAATTGGGCTTGTTATTTTTCAAGAAATCTTAAAATTCTCGTGAAAATTAGTTTTTTTAAATGGTTTATGAATGTTGCGCCATTAGTTTGTGTTTTAAATGATCCATAAAGTTTCTTCTCAACATTCTTTTAAAAAAGACCCAAAACTTTTTTTTCCCCCCAAAACTTGGGTCCAAGCAGTTTCAGACAAATAAAAAAGGCCTCAATCTTATAATTACTGCTTTTGGTTCACAACCCCACCTGTTGTTTATAAAAGAATCTTTTCTCTTCTTCTTGTGTTTTTTCCCCCGAGGAAGAAAACCGTTTTTCAATGTAAAACTGTAAAAGCAAGGTTTTAAACCACATGCCCATTTTAGGTTTTTATCAATTCAGCTACAACTTTTTTATCCCCTCATTTCAGGAAAAATAATTTTCTTTGTTTTGTTTTTGTTTTTGTTTTTCTCTCACCGAAATTGAAACTTACCCTAGAATGTATTAAAAAAATTGAATCTCTCTCTTTCTTCCCCTTTTACATCCAACAAAAAGAAAGATTCTTTGTAAAAGGAAAGAAGAAGAGAATCCGGAATGAAATTGGCTACCGACAAAAACCGAATATTCCATCACTAATCTTAATTTAATATTTAAATATCAGAAAGCTCCCACAATAAAATTAAGGGAAAATCCTCCCTAGGGCCTAATTAAGTAAAATAATATCAAAAAAAGACCCCAACAACTTTTACATGTTAGAAAAGGTTCTAGAGCCTTTTCTGACATGTGAATGTGTGCTGAAAAGACAAAAACGCCTTCTGACAAATGAGAGAAGGGTAGTGTGAGGGTTTTTTTTATCTTTTCAGCACATATTTTTTTGACATGTGAAAATTGTTGGGGTATTTTTTAATATTATTTTACTTAATTGGGCCATGGGAGGATTTTCCCAAAATTATTAAGATATAGAATCTTCTGACTGAAGTCAGAATCTAGGGCCTCTGTAATATTTTATAAAAATAAATAAAATAATTCTAAATTCCTAGTTACTCCAGCTTTTCTTGTAAGCCGTCATATAACCATCCTCCCCAGTCTCCTCCAAGCCTCCCCCTCCACGCCCACCCTCTCAGAGAAGCCGCCATGTGTGGAATACTTGCAGTCTTGGGTTGCATTGACAACTCTCAGGCCAAGCGTTCTCGTATAATCGAATTGTCTAGGAGGTGATTTTTCTTGCCGTACATTTCATTTCTTCAGGCCATTTCATTTCTCCAAACCTGTGCTCTGATTTTTGAGTTTAAGTAGTGATTTTCTCATGCTTGCAAAATATTTGTTGTTGATTTACAGCTGTGACTTACAAAAGGTATTTTCAGATGCGTTGTTCTAGTTTTGAAAGGATAGATGACTTAACTACATTTCCTTCTTGGTTAATATTTTGCGATGCAACATTCGGCTTCCTAAATTGTAGCTTGGAAATGCAGGTTGCAGCATCGGGGTCCTGATTGGAGTGGCTTGCATTGCCACGAAAACTGTTATCTCGCCCATCAACGACTGGCTATTGTCGATCCTACCTCAGGGGATCAACCTCTATATAATGAAGATAAGACTGTTGTTGTCACTGTAAGTTTGTTTACCCGATTATATACATTTACTTTCTTTAACTATAAAATTCATGGCTTTTCTCATTCAGTGCGTAATGGATATAATCCATTTCATTGACTTTAAAGAAAATCCTTATGTATACGCCCATGCTATTACTTCACTGAGTACAATGGTCTGCTCAAATACGAATCCTATTTACATGCTTATATCATCGGCCTGGTCTATTGTAAGATCTGTACTATGGCAAATGGGATTTGTTTCTTAATTTATACAATTAGAGTTGGTAGTCCCATTGCCGTTTATACTATGACATGAGAGTGTTTCACCAAAGGTCGGCCTTTTTCTGAATGTACAAGGTCTTCAAACACAATTAATTTTGCATGTATTTTGTTTTTGACACCTCAAATCTTCCATTGTTGTTCTTTTTTCTTTCTTCTAATATTTCTTAAATCTTAAACTAATTCCTGGATAAGCTTCATCCTTTTTTGTTTGAACCATGGCATTAGGTAAATGGAGAGATATACAACCATAAAGAATTGAAAAAGAAACTGTCTTCTCATCAATTTCGCACAGGAAGTGACTGTGAAGTGATTGCCCACCTTGTAAGTGTTCAGGAGATCAAGTGATCCTCATATTATTTCTATAAATAATGAAAGAAGATGCTTTATTCAATGCGACTTTTCTTACTACCTTCCTTCCTGTTTGCTTGCAACAACTTGAAATCATCTCAGTATGAAGAACATGGTGAAGACTTCATTGACATGTTGGATGGCATGTTCTCTTTTGTACTTCTAGACACTAGAGACAAAAGCTTCATTGCAGCTCGTGATGCTATTGGGATTACCTCTCTTTACATGGGCTGGGGTCTCGATGGTATGTGGCTTTACTTTGTTATAGAATGAACTGCTGCTTCAGTAACGTTGATCATCTGTACTGTATTGCTGCTTTTGCCTGTTTGGCAGACACCCACAATCACTTAAAAAAGCTCTTTTGACCTTGATCATTAGCATTGTAATGCCGTATTTTGGAAATTTTAGTAAAGCATTCATGTTAATCTTACTATGAAGATGTTAATATTGACAAGACAGCAGTAATATTATACAGTAGCATGAAAGTAGCCTTAATTTGAGGTGGATCAGTCTATTTGGCTGCATATTTTTACTCTGTTTCATACTTAAACAATTAAAGCAAAAGTTCAAGGAAATGAAAATATCATTTTGCATTTTCTCTTTTATTTGGTTGGTGTCTTTACTCTCTAGATCTTCGACTTCCCTATTGCTCAATATAAACTAATTCAATGGCTAACTAAGATATTGTTTGCAATCAGTGCAGATAATGTGCGTGATAGCTATATTTTCAGACAATAAAGTGTAATAAATTACAAATGTGTGCCATGACCATCTCAATCTCTCCATCATTTGAGATCTTCGCTCTATGTAGTAACTTGCATACGAATTTTACTGTTTAACTGATGCAGTTTTTTGCGTGCTGTGCACAAATATGTGTAGTACCAGTTGTGATTTCATTCTATATAAAAAAAACTGTGTTATTTGTCCTAGTCTTGTATGATAGGTGATTATGCTGTTTATGAAGGTAGTTAAATCGGCATGATTATCCTAAGTTCATAAAAGGTTCCCTTATTAGTATAACGTTAATATTGAGATGATATCAAAATATCCTCTAGAACTCCCTTAGTCCTCACATTTTGAAAGATTTGATATTTCTTCCAAGGAATGTAACTGAAGCCTCTCTCTCTCTCTCTATATATATATATATATATATATATATAGGCAAAAGTACAGAAAAAACCTTAATTAATTAATTAATTACCAAAATGCCACTGAGGCAAAAGTATTAACCCATCTGCCCCCTATAATCGATTACATGCCTTATGTAATCGATTATAGGGGGGTAGATCTCTCTCTCTCTCTCTCTCTTTTTCTTTTACTTTTTTTGCACGATGTAATCAATTACGTCACTGTTCAGTAATCGATTACATAAAATTTACATGGTGTAATTGATTACATCAGTATGGTGTAATCGATTACACCAGCTACAGAAGCACAATGAAGAAGAGATTTCGATTTGGTGCATGACGGAACTGATTTCCAACTTCTTTTTACCTACAAATGCGACTTGGGGAAGGTTTTTTTGCCAACAATTAGCCGTCTACACTATGTATAGTCAATCAATGTCCCTATATCCGTTTTTCGTCCTACGATATATCATTTGCAAAATTCATCACCTCAAATCATATGAACTGAAAGCATAAACATTCACAACTAAAGTAAATGCCAAAGTCAGTACAACTTCACCAAGTCTAAAAAAAAAAAACTTACAAGATCCAAATACAAACATCATGTCCGACAAAAAAAATACATAGCTATCTAATCTGCATCCTCCTCTGAATCCTTCTCCTCCTCCTCATCGGAGACATCAAACACTCGGTCCTCCTCTCCGGCTGCCTCCTGGTGCTGTTTGTCCTGTAACTGGCGTAGTCCGGCCTCCAGCCCGTGCATCCGGCTCTGCATCCACCGCCACCGCTTGTTCTCCTTCTCAACGTGGCTCCTCCACCGCTGCTCGTGGCTCTTCCATCGCTTTCTCTGTTGGAGGTCCATCTGCCTCATCTACAGTATGACGTCACGGAGCGAGAATCCACCATCCGGCTCAACCATGTCCTCATCCTCATCATCGTCATTGTCCGGCATAGGGACCTCAGGATGAACCACAGGGGGAGCAGCCGGTGCATTGTCCTCGTCAGCGGCAGTGCATACCCAGACACCCTGATCGTTCTGAATGATCTTGCACTGCTCCAGTAGGCGCCTCCCAAAGACAGCGTTCTAATGCATCTGGTCCACCATCTCAAACGATTGCATCGGCACACGGAAGTGGAGCAATATACGGTGGATTAGGTAGGCGAATGGGAGGGCGGCATTCTCCTTCTGCTTCACCTTGGACATCATCTAGCAAACATAGTGTCTCCAGTTCACCTACCTGGCGTGAAGGATGGCCCACATGATCGGGATATCAACCTCTAACACCCTGGAGTGATTGTAGGCCCGGGGGAACAAAATATGGGTCATCATGTAGAAAAGGATCCGTGCATCCACAGTCAGCTGAAAAGGGCTCTCTGACCTAAAGGCCTCCTGATATCGTTGACGGCGGCGGCTCGGTCATATCCAGGCAGGTTGACATTGGTATCCCATCGTATAGAATGGTCCCCGCCCCATCAAAATCATATCCTAGCATCTGGGCCCATATCGGAGCAGTCATCTCTATATCAATGCTGCAGACGCGCGACTTCAGCACTCCATTGATGTAACTGAGGTTATGGTAGAAGGCTCTAACCATATCCTCTAACTAGGGACTGACAAACTCCGCCAAGCCACGTAGATGCGAAGCTTCCACCAGTGGGACTATATCAAATCCCTCCTCTACAAAAAACTGCATGTTTAGTGACTTGGGCTTGATCATGGGTTTGCCTGCAAAGTGCTGAACGAAGGATCTGTGGGATGCTGCATTATTGTCCAGGAGAATTCCATATTGGAGATTTGCCGGCTGTGCCTAAGAGCCGGATGTCTCACCCTCCATCCGTGCCTTCGAATGTCTCTTGGTTTGAGGGTCAACTCGTCTGTGTGGAGGTATCATGACAACGAATACCTACAAATATACAATATCGGTCAACAATAAAAAACAACAATGCAATCAACAATCCCACTGTTTACATCAATTTCACAATCAACAATACAATCAATAATCAACAATACAATCAATATCGATCAACGGAGACGATGTAATTGAAAGAACAATGCACAATCAACAATCAAATTCCACGTAATCAATAATCTTCAACATCCATACACACAATAACATGTAATTTGTGCTTCAATCCCACTGTTTACATCAATTTCACATGCAAACATACACACATTGTTTCCGAAACGCACAAAAACATCAATTTAATCTATTACTTGTTCAAAAACAACAACAAACAATTTAAATCAATGATCAAAACACTACATACCCAAAGAAAACAAACCCTAATCGATTACATGAACCATATCTTTAGAAAAACGGAGAAAATAGAGACAAATTCGCAATGGGTACCGAAAACCTACCGAAATCAATGCAAATGAGAGCAAATCTTTGATTTTTCCTCAACCCACGGCTTGAATCCGCAACTTTGTGGCCGAAAATCACAATGGAGGAGAGTGGGGGAGCCTTAATTGTTGGATATAATTAGTTTTGATGATGACTTATACAAATGCCATTATTCAGAGCAAAAAGATTAGAGCAAAAAGATTGAGTAATATATTTATCTTCCTCAATTGATGAATTCTTGAATTTAATGTAGATGAGGATAAAGAAAATGAAGAGAAGAAAAAGAAGAAGAGGAGAAATTATTGAAGAAAGAGTCTATTGAATGGATCATCATTATCCAAAATCAGCTCAAGCTCTCTTATGAAGGATAATCAAGAAGTTGATGGATAGAATAAAGAATTATCAAAAGATGAGAAAACAGAGAGAAGATACAAGAGATTTTGGAAGAGGTTTAGTATAGCTTTGGCTCTATGGATATTGAAGAATGAAGAAGATGTAGAATTTGATCAAGATGGAAGATGGAACATGGAAGAAATTGATGAAAATATCATTACACAAGTTCCAAGATTTGTTATAGAAGTGACCATGATTAAATGGATGTTGGAGTGGGGCAATTCAGAGCTAAAGACAATAAAAATCGGGTTCTGGAAGACAATACTCAAGTTTTCAGGTCAAAACTCGAGTATGCAAGTTTACTGGAAAAATTTGCTTTTGGATAGAGAAAACTGAGGATTTGAAAACCACAGTTTTGGAAACCACCGTTTGGGCTATGAAGGTCAAAACTCGAGTATGAGAGTCAATACTCGAGTATGGAACTTAAATATTCAAGTATCGGGAGTTTTCAACTTCTCTAGCGCTTCTGAACTCGACAAAACTCGAGTTTCCAAATGAAAACTCAAGTTTCCAATGTTCTTCAGCAACTCTGTTCACCTCTGTTTTAGTTCAGCTTTGGGCAAGCTTTGGTAATTCGATGATATCTCCTAAACCAGAGATCGGATTGAGGTGAAATCCAATTTGGCTGAAACTAGACATCCAATGCGTCATCTTGACAAAGTTTCAAGTCCAAAAAAGATCAGATCAAAGAGCTATGAATTTTTAAAGTTGGATAAAGTATTCACGCCACACTTCAGAGGGAGCTTCAGTGTTTTGAGTATAACTAATAATCTACAAATCGGAATGAGCTGAAATTGGTGGCATTAGAAAGAAGACTCGTAAGGCTTTGCATCAAGTCTTGATTCAACAAGGATGAAGATCAGACCAGAGAGATACAGCCTTCGAAAGTTGACTGATGGTTCAGAACTTTGCAAAAACGCTGGTCAAGAACAAGACTACATTCAGTAGATCATAACAGATATCCAACGAATTAAGATCTAATTTTTGTTGTTGTGGAAAGAAGAATCTAAGAGCTATATGGAAGATAAGTAGCTTGCCAAAATTGGAGCTATATCAATCAGAGAGCAATCGAGGACTGAAAAAGCTCAAAAACTCGAGTTTATGAGTGAAAACTCGAGAATAGCTCAGACAAAGAGCAATGAACGGTTGTGGATCCTCAATATTCGAGTATGGGAAGCAAAACTCGAGTAAAGGACATACAGAGACGAATATGAAGAAATGAGATAAGCTCAATATCGCAGTATTGAAGTCAAAACTCAAGTTTACAGCGGAACTTCAGAAACTTAAAAGTTGCGAAAATCCTGAATCTGATCCAGATCAACCAGAAGTTATCCCAAATGATTCATAACATTTATTATCATCATTTACATCATTTGTGGACACATTTCAGATGATCAAACGAGGGATTCCATGAAATTCAAGATGCTGACCTGTCATGTCCCAAAAAGCAAATAACGGCTATATTTTTCCATCTGCTGAACTCTCAACGTACATATTCTCAACGGCTCTATTCTTAACGGTTAGAAGACCTTCATCTATAAATAGAGCTGGATTCAAAACGCAAGAAGGAGGAGGAGTGAGCTTACACAGATATAATGTCGAAATTTTGAATCCTCTTCTCACTTTGTTTTTCAAGCTTTCTTGGCTTATCATTTAGAGAGTGAATTCAATTGTAATGAGCTTAAGAGTATATCATAATCACTTTTATGAGAGAAGAATTATTGTAAACCATATTTTCTGAGAGATACTCAAGGTTGGGTGACCTTTGAGTGGGAAATTGGTTGTAACCTTACGGGTAGTAAGGGGGAGTCTCCGAGGGAGATTGTGAAGGTTGCACAAGTACCTGGATAAACTTGTGGGTGTAAGGGCTTGTCTCTTGTGTCTGGTTAAACAAGGAGAATAGTGAAAAGCTCAGGGTGCCTGAGGACTGGATGTAGGTCAAGGTTGGACCGAACCAGTATAAATCTGAGTTTGCAATTCTCTTCCCTTAACTCTTTACGACCAGCATACATGTTTGATTGATTGCTTATAGATTTATAACTTTTTAATATCATTCAAACTGATTTCAACGAGTTGTGAAAAGATATTTAAAGATTGCAAGAATTTTTATTTTCTCCCAATTCACCCCCCCTCTTGGGTTCAGCCACGTTTTATACTAATCGGTTAGAGAAATGAGAAATGAGGGAAAATGAGGCGTTTGGCCTTTTTAAAAACTGATTCTGCGATATGTAATCGATTGCGACCTGTGCCATAATTGATTACATCGCGTGGTAACTGCCACATTTGCCTTTTGATTTTATGTAATCGATTACGCCACTCATCGTAATCGATTATACCATGTAAATTTTATATAATCGATTACTGAGCAGTGACGTAATTGATTACATAGTGCAAAAAATGAAAAAAAAAAGAGATCCGCTCCCCTATTATCGATTATATAAGGCATGTAATTGATTACAGGGGGTAGATGGGTTAATACTTTTGCCTCAGTGGCATTTTGGTAATTAATTAATTAATTAAGGTTTTTTCCGTACTTTTGCCCTATATATATATATATATATATATATATATATATATTTTCGAATACCACTTTTGGAATAATATCATTCACCTAGCCCAAACGCTAATTCTGGATGAAAAATAATGATTTGCCTAGCACACCCAGTTTGACTAAGCTTCTTGTCAGTTTTGGTTTATATTTATTATAATTTGACCAAAGCAGTTGTCTTATATGAAGGCTTGATTTATTTTCAGGATCTCTATGGTTTGCATCTGAAATGAAAGCTTTGAGTGATGATTGTGAGAGATTCATATCGTTTCCTCCCGGACATTTATATTCCAGCAAACAGGGTATTGGAAACCTCATTCTTCTATTCACTAAATCATTATTATTTTTTAATGCAACTAAATCATTATTTTATGTATATTGAAAACCGCTACCTCTTTAGCTATACTGATGAGTCTTGTCATTATCACCCTTTTACTGGTTTCACTTCAATTTTGGAGATACTATTTCATTTATATATCCTTTGAACCTTGTTGTCTTTTCAGGAGGCCTAAGGAGGTGGTATAACCCCCCTTGGTTCTTGGAGAACATCCCATCAACTCCATACAATCCTCTGGTTTTACGTGAGGCATTTGAGAAGGTAAGCTACTGTGCTGAATTTGCCTAACAAAATACTTTTGGATGCCTTTTTTATTTCACTGAAATGTTGACATATACCTACATGTCTTGACGGTAGCCTGACATTTTTGCAAGAAACCGAATCCAATAAATTTCCCTGTGTAACCTCTCAAGTGAAACAAACAATGTCATGCAGAATCACTGTTTAAGAAACAATAAGTGCATTCTCAATCAAACTCAAAGCCCCAGTATTATTACACCTTTAAGGGCTCCCCACTGAGACCAAATATGCTGGCTTATCTATTATTGGCATCTGTTGCATATGATTATTCCAGCACCGAATAGGGTGATTATAAGGTCTTAATGGGAGGAATTGTTGGCTTACATGCAACCAAATTGTTTGTTACGATGATGATGAACAGGGTGATGGGCAATAATAGTTCTGAAAGTGGGGTTAGTGTTTACAAATTATATGTGCTGGTTTGCGAAGGAGAATGGCCCTTTTCAATTCTTTCTGTTAGTGCGTGTTTAATGACTTTTTCTCTTGGCTTTTCTTTTATACCTTGCAGGCTGTAGTTAAGAGACTTATGGCTGATGTCCCATTTGGAGTTCTGTTGTCTGGAGGGCTAGATTCATCTCTGGTTGCCGCTGTTGCCAACCGTTATTTGGCTGAACACGACACTGCTCGTCAGTGGGGATCACTACTACATACCTTTTCTGTTGGTTTAGAGGTTTGAATGCTTTTCTCATGTTTGGTGAAAATGAGTGGCATGTTGATAATATTTTCTGCCAACTTGTATGCTTTAAATTTTAACTTATCTAATATTCAGGGTTCGCCAGATTTGAAAGCTGCCAGAGAGGTAGCAGATTATATTGGTACTCGTCACCATGAATTTCATTTCACTGTTCAGGTGGTGACTGTCTTCATTGCACTCCCCCCCCCCCCCCCCCCCCCGGGGTGTGTGTGTGTGTGTTCATTTCTTTTACTTGGAGTAAAATATTCTCATCTTATGCCAGGAAGGTATAGATGCACTTGAAGAGGTCATTTACCATATAGAAACATATGATGTAACGACTATCAGAGCAAGCACTCCTATGTTCCTTATGTCTCGAAAAATTAAATCCTTGGGAGTGAAAATGGTTCTTTCTGGGGAAGGTTCAGATGAAATATTTGGAGGTTACCTGTACTTCCACAAGGCACCTAACAAGGAAGAATTACACCAGGAAACATGTCGAAAAGTACAGGCATTATCTCCTCTTTTTGTTTAAGAACCAAAATTAGTGCTCACCCAATTAGATTCTTCATATTTCTCCCTTTATGACTTTGATGATTTCATAGATTAAAGCACTACATCTTTATGACTGCCTGAGAGCCAATAAATCCACTTCAGCTTGGGGTGTAGAGGCACGTGTGCCATTCTTAGATAAAGAATTCATCAACGTAGCGATGAGCATAGATCCAGAGTGGAAAATGGTATTTAAACTCAAGTTTTAATTATGTTCCTTTGTCCAACTAAAAAAGACCATGTCTATGTAGTACTGCTTCATTGACATATGAAATTAAACTCACTGACAATCTTTTTTAATCATATTATGAAATTTATATCTCATTACTCAGATTAGGACAGATATTGGAAGGATAGAGAAGTGGGTTCTACGCAATGCATTTGAGGATGATCAGAAGCCATATTTGCCTAAGGTATGCTAATTTATTTTTCTTGTCCACTTGAACTCGTTGTGTTGAAATGTCTCAATTTATCTGGAAGTCTTTGCCTCTGTTATATTAATGTGTTTTTTCGTACTTAATTTCTGATTTTTATCCTGTTTTCTTTTGGGATCATTTCAGCACATATTGTATAGGCAGAAGGAACAGTTTAGCGACGGTGTTGGGTATAGCTGGATTGATGGCTTGAAAGAGCATGCCAACAAACAAGTATGTATTTATCTTAGGACATTGAGGTTCATCTTTTGATTTGCTGCTCTTTACTCGTCTAATCTTATTTATAAGTCACTTATGACATATTTCACTGGAATTGAATAATCTTTAAATGTCATTAGTTCAGCCTTAAAATTCAACTTCCCAACTTCACCCCTATTTAATACACATTATACCCCCATGAGAACAAAGCTGACACAATAATAAATAAATTACAAAGTTGTACATTGAAAAATTTATTGATATGACTTATAAATAGAACCAGAGGAGTAGTAAATTTTCTTGGCTATTTAACTTCTAATAAACCTTTGTTCTCTTTTGATGATTGATCAGGTGACAGATGCAATGTTGATGAATGCAAGTTTTATTTATCCAGAAAACACTCCTGCCACGAAGGAAGCATACTTCTACAGAACAATTTTTGAAAAGTCCTTCCCCAAGGTTGGATATGATGATAATTTCTTGTAGATTTTCTCAAAAGCGAACATCAATTGCTTACAAAATTAATACTCTGTTCAACCATTGAAACAGAATGCTGCTAGGTCAACAGTTCCTGGAGGCCCCAGTGTAGCATGCAGTACTGCAAAAGCTGTGGAATGGGACGCATCTTGGTCGAAAAATCTTGACCCTTCTGGTCGGGCTGCACTTGGCGTTCATGAAGCAGCATACGAGGAAGCAAAAGTTGCCAAACCTATCAACGGTGCCCACTAAATTCCATATATTTAGTGGTTAATGAAAGTAGAGAGGACGTGTTGTTTCTAAGTTATATTTCAAAACTCTACTGTGTAATAGGCATAATGAGTTTTGTTTTATTTCTTTGGAGCATTCCCGTAGTGTTGTCTCACTTGTAGGGTTGGTGGTTGTTTCAACTTCATCTGATGAAATAAGCAATCACTACTAGTATAATGTGGATCTATTGACGTTACTCTACATAAAAATGGAAATTTAGTACTACGAATTAATTGTATATTTACAGCCTGAGTACATATTTACAGATAATACAATTGCGATGTTGATAACGTAGTTGAATGATAAAATCCGTCATATCATTTGTCAGCATAATATAGATTTGTCAGGATTCTAACCCTGCATGACTTATATATACAGAAACAAGCTGCAAGGCATTAAATATTATCCCAGAAGTATGTTGACGTTAACTACCATCGGCAGATTCCAGGTGCCTCTGTTCGGCTCAATGCCAAAACTTCTTCATACTTTGAACCATATACAAAGCCCCACAACTGCATGCATGGATAAACAAGTACTTAATAATATTCTATTTGAGTAAATGTTGAATTGAAGTATGCCTCTGACCTTTTAAAGTAGCTCAGGTAATAAAGATAGAACAATGAGTGAATAGTGGTCAATGATTTAGAGCTTATTGGTGTAACCCCCAAAAAACAAAGTACTACTCTGTGTGTCTGTGTGTGTGTGAGAGAGAGAGATTTTTAGTGCATCTACCTCTACTTCCTTAACTTCAAAGTCCTGAGAATGCGCAAGGCAAGGATTTCCATAAGTTTCTGAGACAGAACTAGACCCGTTCAATCTGAAGTTGAAGTTTTAGGGGGAAAAAAAATATAAAAATGATATTATTAAAAGGCATCGTCAGAAGTAAAAGATTTCATAATGTAAGGCCAGAATTATTACAGATCACTGTCCAAATAAAGCGCAAAATGACCTCCCCCACCAATGGCTAGAAAGTCAGTGGAGCATAGTGTGAAATAGCGGTTTACGCCTGCAAAAATTGAGGTTACTTTGAGCAGAGCTAGTTTCTGGCTATGTAAAAAACATAGGTAGAATCCCAATCCAGGTCATAACCCCTTACAGGTGGATCAAATGCTAAAAGAAAGTATACAAGTGTCTGTAGTTGTTTATAATGCAGTAGTTAAAACAAAAATCAAGCATTCCTTCAAGGAAATTGGTTCCATTTGTCCAAATTCAATGTTTCAAAAAAAAAAAAAAAAAAAGAAAGAAAGAAAGAAAGAAAAAAGAAAAGAAAAAGCAAAGAGAGCTGATCTATAAGTAGATACCTGTTGGGCGATACACAGTAGGATGGCCAGAGGTGTTTGTGAAGACAAAAGTACTATTTGTTCCCTGTTACAAAATCTGATGTTAGCAATATAAAAACAAATAGCAATAACGCAAATAAAATGAAGAACAGCATTAGATAGTCATTAGTCAGTAGGGTAAAAGGTCAAATAGTGACCTGATATCTTTTGCCTGATGGCTTTAGTGGTGCTTCAACCAAGCCACCAAAAACTGCACCTTTACGATCTCCAACAACCTGGAAATAATCAGATAATTTTGACATAAGTGCAGAACTCATCCATACAATTTAAAAGTCTATACAACAGTGCAATATATTCACTGACTTCCAAAATACTAAATAGTGTATTGATCTGTACCAAACACTGCATTTCACAGGTCAAATTTAAAATGATGGATGGCTTTAAATTGAACAGTTTGGACATTTATACCATAAAAATTACAAGCACAGGACGTTAAATATAATAAACTACTGCATGCTATCGTAACCATATTCAACCACAACTACTTCCCAAAAATATTCAGTGACCAGAGAAAAACAATGAAACATCACTGTTAGTGCAGGTGTTAACAATATAAGGTTTAACTCAGATAAACATCCACACCAAGTGATCAAGATCAAGAATACTAAATGACATATACATTGGTGTATGATAAAATCAACATAAAACATGATATATTATCATAAGAATAAAAACCAACTATTCTAACAATAATCACAATGTCAACTCAGGATTTATATTTCTCAAGGGTAAAAAAACTGTACCAGTAAACTCAAGCCAGGCCAAAGCATGCTTCTCCTGTACAGTGTCAAAAGTGATACCCCATGCCTCTGTGTACTGCAAGAAGGTGACAAAAAGGCTTCATAATCATTATGTTTTGATATAAAGGTTGCTGAACTTAAAAATAGAGAGTTTATCATCCACACCAAATAAATTTTCATCCCTATATACCTGTATAGCAGCATCCATTTCCTCCCATGAATGAGAGCAGGAAGAGAAGCATAAAGAATATTTCTCATTTTCTCTGAAAGGAGTGCTGAAGGTTCAGAAGGTTCTGGCGGATCAATCAAAGATGTATGCTCCTCCTCCTCAGGCTTAACATGCCTCATCTCAACATCAGATAATCTAGAACCATGTCCATTATCCAATTTCATTTCAGTCTCATCCTTCGGTTCTTGAGATCGGAATCTTGTGATTCTTGCAGCTTGGTTGATATATCTACCAAGTGTTTGCCTACCCTTAGAAAACAAACTTTTCTTTCCAATATTTTCCTTCATGGTTGAGCCCGATGGAGGAACATCAGCAATACTTCTAGTGTCATTTTGCCCATCTGAGTTTACATTATCTCTAGAATCTGAAGAAGACAAGAACGAGTAGAGGAATGAAGTGAAGGATGAAGTATCAGGCCCATCAGTTAAATTCTGGCTGCCATCTCGTTTAGCAGACTCCGAATCAGGCACATCTGATATGTCCACTCCTTCCTAAGTAAACAACAGCCAGACGAATTTTACCAGGAGAAAACTCTTAATTCCAGTTTAGAACCGAACTTCTCAAATACAATGAAACAAAAAGTCACGCACATAGAGAAAGAGAGAAGTAAGGACACGGCTTATACACAGAAAAATTGTATTGCAAGATGCGCAAAGCTTATCGTGCAATCAAAGGGCTGATTCACAAACGAAAACAATATGCCTTATCTATAACTCAATAAAGGGTAAGAAAGAAAGCACAATAGCCAAGGAAAAGCAACTCCCCCTACCAATATATGTCGGATAAGCTATCTAAATTTCCATAATTATATACATCTAACAAAAAAATCCAATGAAAAGGAAAGGAATAAGGAAATTACACTATACAAAAGGGTATAAACTATGACTAATTTAGATAAAAGACTGATGAATTGATCAGAGGAAGGAAGGTCAATGAGCTAAAGAATTAGCGAGAAAATGGAACGCGAGAACTTACAGAAGGAGGAGGAGGGGATTTAGAGGGTTTGTCAGAGATTGGATTGAGTAGAACAGTGGTGAGATCCGAAACAAAGTGAGCTGCTTTGCTCCGTAGAGATTGCCTTCGTCCCATTTCTATATACTAATGAAGGTGCTATGAGCTTCCACTCAGAATCTTCTATCGCGAGCACGCCACCGTCTTTGGACAAAGATTCGTATGATTTATCCCTTCCGTTTCTGCTTCATTGATAAATTTGATCACAAATTAGAAATATCTCCTCCTTCTATCATTACTTTTTGTTGAAGTGATAGAATTGTTGGTGGTGTCGCAGCTCTTTTCAGATAGTTGTGACCCAGTCTCCACCCTCGTCAAGACTTGCAGCTCTGGAAAGGCGGTTCGGTACTTCGGTTTGTCAGCCGGATAAAGCTGGTTGTCTCATTCGCCCAGGGACCTAAGAATTTCCTTGTTCACTGTGCTTCTTAAATTATTACTCCTCCATTTGCCCTGTACTGCTGTACATCTCTGTTCATAGAATTAGAATTAGAAGTAAAAATAGATATGTGCTTTACTTACGGGAGCATCGAGCATCATATATTTTTTTTGGGAGTAAAAATACATACGTGGTTACTATTTTGAAACAAAAGTCACATCCTACTGTTATGTTACTGTTCACCTTAATGAAAGAGAAAGAGATGCGGTAAACAGTAACATAATGATGATATGTAACTTTTACTCTAAAATGATAGTCACGTATGTATTTTTGCTCCAAAAAAAAAAACATATGGTACTGGACGCTTATGGGTAAAGCACATGTATATTTTTGCTCAATTACCTTTTATAATAATTAAATTAAAAAAAATTAAGTTAGCTGATACGTGTTTCTATAACACTATTTTCTTAATTATTTACGTAGTAAATTAAGAAAATATAAAAATATATAAAAATATATTTTTCTAATTAAGTTTTACATTGAGGATTAGAAGAGTATTATTTTATTTTTTTTATTTTTAAGGGATTTTCTTAATATTGGAAATTAACAGGAGACCATCATCATTTCATATGTTTTCTCAAATTCATGGAAGCTAGAGAGAGAAAAAAAGGACTTAGTATTTATTTTCATACCTTAATAATTTATTTACTTGAAACTTTATATTTTGAAGTGATTCAATATTTAGAAATATTTTTTAAATAGAATTCATAAAGTATCAAATCAAATTATTTGCTTCAAATTAAATTGGAAAAAATAGATTGAATATAAAAGGTATTATAAAAGAGAGAAAAATATTATTTATAGTATTGCGTTGAGAGCTAAGGTCCAGCCATGATCCTTCAGCCATCATCTCATGTATTTTTTTTAAAAAAAATTAATTTTGAAAAACACATGATAAAAACAAGAGAGAAATCGCTGAAGAAACATGGCGTTTTCTTTTTTATTTCTTTTACTTTAGGTGAACAAAAGTATGTCTTTTTATAAGGAACGTCAGCTTTCGCTTTAAAAGGTACCATGAAATAACGTAATTCCATATCTATATGACAATAGTCTATATATAATTAAGGATGAATGTATAATTTTAACAATAAAATTTTATATCAGGGCATATGGTACGATTATTGGTGTTAAAATAAATATTAAAGTTATCATATGTTAAAGTAATTTTACCAAAGCTCTTAATTTCCAGGAAACTCAGACTGGTTATTGAATCAGTGAGAATACTGAGACAAGTCAAGGGTTAATGAATCAGACCAATATTAATTAAAATAGATAAAAATATTTATATTTTAATAAATAAAAATATTTTATGGTTAAAATATAAGAGGATGTGATGTGATAAAGAATATGGGAGTATGTGTAATATTATATATATATATTTAAAAAAAGAGATCATTGAAGATCTCTCTCATAGAACATGCTATACGGCTATAGCCTTGGATGTGTCACAGTTAATTTAATAACAACATGGGAGTATGTGCTTCACAAAATCTGTCTCTCACTTTCCATCTGTCTCTCTCTCTCTCACATTGGTGTCGATCATTGAGTATTTCACTCTCTCAGTCTTTCTCCCTTCTTCAGTTCTTTGTCTTATCTCCTCAAGTCTTTCCTCAAACTGTCAGCAATGGATTCTTGGACCCTCCTTCATCCCTTATCCCTCGTTGAGGTGATCTCCATCTTCCGTCTTTCGACTAAAGAAGCTCCGACAATCTAACCTTCGACGAATCCATATCGCGATCTTCGTCTTCTGTCTTTCAACCAAAGAAGCTCTGACCTCCAACCTCCAACCTTCAACAAACCCAAATCGTGATCTCTGTCTTCCATCTTTCAAACAAAGAAGCTCTGACCTTAGATCTTTGACGAACCCAGATCACGATCTTCGCCAGCCATCACCGATACTCTCCCCTCCTTCTCATTCTCCTTCTCATTTAGTCGATTTTTTAAAAAAACAATATTTTTGACTCTAACTCAGCCAACTTGACCGGTTCAGACTGAGTTGACTTCGGGTCAACTCGAAATCCTAGTTTGGCCCCTAACTCAAAATCATTTTTTGGTCAATTCGCCAGTTTTTGGTTTGAACCGCTTCTAAGTTTGAGAACTTTCCTTAATTTTGGTAACGTTGACTAAAACCGAAATGGAGTGAGAAAAATATTTGAGTTTGGTGATATGATAAGATATAAATGCTTCTGTGGAAGAAAAAGAGGAAAAAACACTCTTTAATAATATAGAAGCCATTCTTGGATATGCGACGAGACTGCGTTTGATGAAGAGAGGGAAGAATAGGAAGTAGGAGTGAGTAAATGAAATGGGAAATTATGGAAACGAAGGCTGTTTCCTGGAAAGAAATTATATGAGACAACGAAGGCAATTAATTAAGGGCCTCTTTTGTATGTGGAAGATTTGAGGAGAGAAATGAACTTAAATGGGGAAAAAATGGAATGTAAGATTGTGATGAAACTTAAAAAGTTGAGTTGTTAGACAAATATAAAAATAGAATTTCGGTTAAGGGAAAAAAAAATGTTTGGTAAGAAGAAAATAAAGTTGGTTTAGTGGAAAGGAGAGGTGAAATACCCATAATATCCATTAGAAGATGAATCAGCTGTTCCACTGCTTTGCAACCTTGGATTTGAGTACGTAATAGATGCTTGCAACCTTTTCAGCTCTTCAGAAAGGTGGTTGAAGGAAATCAAGCCAGAATGACTTTTAAGAACCTGAAGATGAACTCACTCATTTTCCATGGTTAATAATAGAATTGAATAAGGTAGGAAAACCAACTCAAAATAAAAGTAAAACGAACCAGATGCAGAACCTTGAAGAAAGTCGGTGTCATCTCTGCATACAAATGTAGAACAGTAGATCGACTAGAAGATTTGGTAGGCTAGTTATGTCATCCCTCAAACTGGGTATCTTTTAAGAACTTGAGGCACTCTTGAAAAATAAACCTGCCAACATGAATAATTTCCATATAAAATAATCCCATGCACTAACAAGTTATAACAAATGTGAATAGAAGAAGCACAAAATAGTACAGGTACTCCCATAGAATAGAAATTTAACTCAAAATAGCACAAAATAGCAAGGACACGAATGTGTGAGGGGGCAAAATTTAACTCAAAAAAGACATCTTTGTGGATAGTCAAATTATTAATCAAATAATTCTCAAGATCAACAAATTCTTTTCTTGAGGCAAGAGCAACCGAACCTTATACCAGAAAAGGCAAGGATGATTTTCAATATTGAATTTAGAATGTATAAAACAAATTATAATTAGCAAAAAAACTAGAAAAGCTGCAGATTAGGAATCAAAATTAAAAAACCTCAAAGGAAACAAAATTTGGCATTAGATGAGATGATCAAACAGAAGTTATACACAAGTCACAAATCCATATATCCTTCCACCCATGATAACAATCAATATGAAAAATTCATACTAGACATTGATTAAATAGCAAGTATTATAGTTGTCGCTAGGGGGGTTCGAGTTTAACTCCCCTATTTGAATTCATATAGACACAATATGGGTTACACAAATTCATACCGAACTTAACATGACAAATTATCTGTGTGTGTATCCCTAGTTGGAAGTAACAGAGCATCAGCCAACTTTACACACAAACCACTAAATCATAAAAAAAATGCATACACATTGCCACTTAACTTGGTTCCAGCGCTAGCTACTCAGTTGGCATGCCTTCAACTTGTTCTTTGCCTTGAACTTCCACTGTCGTCACAAGCTCCTTCACCTCATCTTTTATCCAACTTGTCCCCTACTCATGTTTTTAAATAGGTCAACTTTTTTCAAGGATTTTTTGTCCCATAATTTCACTATCCTAGGAAGACTTTCACGCTCCCGCCACTTTCGGTGGTATTTAAGGTTCCCACGTTTAAGGGGAATTTGGAGTCAGGCGGGAAATCATGTTGATGGAAGGTTTGCATGCCAAACGTGTTTTTTTAGAGAACCCTATCAAGTTCCTTTTCCATCCTGTCAATTCTGTGTAACAAATAGGCCCTAACTTCCTTCCCATAATGGCTTTGTTTAATAAACATGAAAGGAATCAAAGGCTTAGAGGCTTCAAGGTCTTTAATGGAAGACTGACGATGGTACACTAGGCCTTTCATAAGGTCAAATGGAGAGAAGACATGCTTAAACATGTGGGACCCATATACACTAAAGCAATAATAGTTTGCCTTAGGTTAATGCCTTCGGTAAAATTGCCACAATTTGTAATGTTTATGTGTATTCATAACATCTTAATGTGTCAGATACCTCTAATGTAAAACTTTTTGCTGTTGTTAAAATTACACCTTTACCTTATAATTAATGAAGCAGTGGTAAAAGAACCATTGGACAAAATGACAAAATATCCTTTTCATCATGGATAAATTTGATCACAAATCAGAAATATCTCCTCTTCCTATTATCCTCTTGATTATTTATCTTATGAAAGAAAATAAAATATATCAAATATTAAATCTGTAAAAAGCAATAAATATTAAAAAATTGCATCTCATTCTTTATTACATAATGAATTAATATACAATATATAAAAATTTCAACAATTTAAATTATTTATAAATCATAAACACCCAAATTATTACGTGCATAAAATTTTAATTATTATCTAATTTAAAAATAAAAATGTTGGTTTTCTTACAATAAACTACTCTTTTGGTCCTTAATGTAAGAAGAATTTACCTAATTTAATTAGTTTTAAAAAATTGGTTAGATTAGTTAATCTGACATGTAATGTCTTCTGCCCTTAATAATAATAATAAAAAATTAGTTAAGTTAGTTAATATGACATGTAATATCTTCCGTCCTTAATAAAATATTAGTTGACTCTTTTTTGTGTGTGTGTGGAGAAATTAAGGAAACTACATAAATTACTCTAAAGTATTTATGATTATCTATTTTATGCCAAATTGATATGCCTAATGTAACACCATCTCTAATTAACCCTAAGCTTAATATGATTTTCAAAAATTTCTTTAAAAATGACTTCAAAATGAGTTGCTCAAATCAATAATCCAAATTCAATAAATAATTATCCTAGGTTCTTAGCCTCTATCTAGAGAGTGCAATTATATATTTGAAGTAAATTCACAAGCATCATGATGTAATAGGAAAAATTCCTTAAATGTGGCAATAAAAATGAAATAAGCAGTAACTACTAGCTACTTGATAGAATAGCCACATCATCATATGCCTTTCCAGTTGCTCCTACCATCGAGCTCTCATGAAAAAAATGTAAGAAGTAGTAGGATGAGATCATTGTCTCAATAAGGCAATCACTATACATTACTCACCGGCACCACCCATGAAAGGCCAAGTAGAACTAACATATAAACATGTCAAGCATATATATATTAAATAGAAAGGTAAGCAGATATAATAAGAGGGAGGTAGATATACTAATTAACAGCATGATCATATCTATTCATATTCTCAAAGAACATCCACTCACAACATAATATATTGTTTCACAAAATGTCTTTATGCATAATTACTCCTTATCTTTTATTAACCCCTAACCACTCTTATATTCTCCTTATTTCCTATGACTGAACCATGGGCTAAGCACTTTCCATGTTATGGGGTTACTTTCACAAGCTCTTCGCAAGTGTAATGTAGACTAGCCAAAGTACTATAGAGCACACAAGACAACATGGGTTCCTCTAATAGTGTTATTGCCCTAAAAAATACTGCTAAGGCCTTAGAAATACTGCCTAAAAGTCCCTAGAGTGTCGTATCACAAAATAGTGCCCTGTAAAATAGATTAAGCTACTTCACAATAATCAACTAGCGGGCAGCTACATGGTATTCCATTTTTATCAATCACATTCCATTCACTAAATTCATCATATATATCACATTATTCTCAAAGGTTCTTCATATTTTCAAGCTTAGTAGTCAAGTTCATAACATAGAATCACTATCACTATGTTACAACACATGCATATATTCTTTATTCAGTTAATCAACAATATATGAGCAATATAGAATCTCAGTGCATCACATACATAACACATATATTTGCAAGCCTATACTCACAAACACATTGAACCAATAGTTTTATTTCCCATACAAGGCCACTCACAAGGCATGAATCACAAAGATATAAAAAACAGTTCAGTTTACGCATCCAACCCTATAGTTGTCTCTAATGATTCCATAAATCAATCTATTCAATCCTATAATTCATACAAAGGTCCCACAAGGCGTTATTGGTCATAAAATAGCAAGGTTCATACTAGTTCTACTCATTCTATATTTGTGGAATTTTTTAGAAAAACCCATGAGCAGCATCAATAGATAAGATATATAAGACCACGTTACCTGGCATCCTTTGAGTTCCAACTATTGGTTCTCAGAATTTTGATGATAACAAGACTTAATTGATTAAAGCCTTCTTGAAGAAAAGAAATTGTGCTTTTGAAAAGCAAACATATAACTACTCGAGTAAGTTGTTTAAGTTACTCGAGTAATCCCCTCTAATAATATTGTTGAGTGTTCATAGAATGCAAAAATATTGTTTGGGCAATCTAAAGAAAATTACTCAAGTAATTACTTGTGTTACTTGAGTAATGTCGTTTTAAAACAGGGTTCAGGAAGCATTGCTCATGTTACTCGAGTAAATATAATTTGTTACTCAAGTAATATCATTGCTGGAAGTATTAATTTGAACTTACACAAAATTACTCAAGTAACAAAATGTTACTCAAGTAATATTTTTATATTACTCAAGTAATGGAATTGTTACTCAAGTAATTTTGGTTCCAGACGCTATTATTCTGAGAAGCCATTCGATATTACTCAAGTAAGAAATTTATTACTCAAGTAATATTTCCATATTACTTAAGAACAAAAGATGTTACTTGAGTAACCATGGTTCATAGTATATACTTTCAGAAAGCATTTATTATTACTCAATTAACATTTTGTATTACTCAAGTGATATCATTCCAGAGGATATTACTTTCAAACCTTACTTAAGTAATATATATATCCTATGCAAGGAATGTCGTTCTAGAGGTAAACTATTTCAAAACTGATGTGGTTACTCGAGTAAGAGGTTGTTATTACTCAAGCAATGTTTGCCGAAGAATTAGAATGTTACACTGGATCATTAATCTCTATCTTAAACACATTAGTTATTTCATATTTATTTTTAATCCCACTTAAACTTATTTTTATTATATCTAATCAACTTTTTGAGTGATTTACATATGTTTAATCATGTTTAAATTAACATTAACAAAAATTTCGTTCGTTGTGTTAGAAGTATTTAATGCAACAGAGGATACAAATGGAATAAAATTTCTTAGTAAACGAATACATTCCTATGAGGCATACCTGTTCCAGCTATTATTCTAAACCAACTTCCACACAAGTATATCGACAGCGAACACATTTAATGAAGCAACGTTCGATTGTACTCAATAGAAGTCATCTGTGCCCAACAAAAATTTGAAGAAACTCAATGGCTATATTCAAAGTCTCATAGCGACATTAATGATAGATTGGAATAAAAGCTCAACCATTCAATTCCGCTAACAACCAAAAACTCTACACATTCAATTCTGTATTATTGCTTCAATTGTTTCATTAGTTTCATTTAATATCTTCGAATATGACTTTACTTCAGCTATTATAATTTATTTACTTAGTGAGGAGTTAAACACTATTTGATTATTTGTAAAATCTTAAGGTTGTGGAACCTTAAGTGTGGGTGTACAATTACCGCTTGTAAGGAGGAGTGAGTCCTAGTGTGAGAGAATCATCCTAAGCATGAAGTGCATAATTGTATCAGTGATTAAGAGATAGTGAAAATCTCAAGGTGATTGGGGATTAGATGTAGGTCGAGGAGTTAAATGAAACTCGTATAATTTCTTTGTGTTCATTCCCTTCTTTGTCTCAGTTTTAGTATTCTTGAGCACTTAACGAAAAGATTTTTATAATCACCTATTCACTCTTCCTCTAGGTGATATTCCACCTTCACTAACCAAGGAAAATCCTTATCCCAAAGCTCAAAGTAACGATAAACTTACTTAATGCAAAGTTTTCTAACAACAGTAGATTTTTATAATTTCTCCTCCACTGAGTTGATCAAAATTTCCTACAAGTAGGAAAAGTTATGTAAAACTATATTAGATTTGAGAATTGGGACCATGCATTAGACTAGCCTTATCTAACATTTCTATGATATCAATTTAGGATTTTAACCTTTAGAATCTCTAGAAAACTCCTATATGTAGAGTAGATTCAATGCATGACACATTACTCTTACCGAATGCATCAAATAGAAGATCCCACTGTTGGTTTTTCCAATCAGTATGTCTCAAAAAACTCCACAAAATTTCACGACAATCCAACGTAGAACTAGTCATAAAAGTTGATTCATTCCTTTAGGGTTTATTCTCCATCTTCCAGAAATTCATTCACTTGTAACCCACAACAATAATTTCTAATCTAACCATTGTAATTAATGGATTGGATGTTTTGAATGGGCTGACCAAATTTCAACTCGAGTTAATGGTTCACAAAAATAGAAATGACATTTTATTGAGGTTGCCCTGCTTGCATGTGAAAATAGAAAAGTTGCACCTTGAGTCCACCTCGCTACTCCTTATTCAGTCGATTGTGATTCTTAGTTATTTTGTTTTATTTATTTATTTACTCATACACACATAATTAAAATTAAAATTAAATACTCTCATTTAACCTCTACTAACTTTATTGTTTTATATTTTCTTAAAGAATTGAATAATAATAATAATAATTTAATCATATTTTTTATTAGACTTCTTTTAACTTTAATGTTTTAATTTATTTTTGATTTATATTCTTATTATTCAATAACTTATATTTATTGCTAAATTTTTTCTTCATAAGATTACCAAGTCTTATAAATAAAAATTTGGGATGTTGCAATTCTTCCCGCCTTTTAGAAATTTTGCCCCGAAAATTCTAGTCCCTAATCCATATGCCTACTCAACAAGTTTCTCCAATTCACTTGTCATGTTTACGTTTCACTACTGATAAAAATTAATGTCCAGCTTGTCCATACCTAACTTGATTTCAATCACTATGATCATTTTGGACAAATTACTTTTGTGATATTACCACTTCTATTACTATCTCTACTCTTGTGTAACATATATCTATCAAACTTGATTCTCTCTCTCTCTCTCTGTTTTTTTTAACTCCTTTTGCTTTGTTTTTTCTGTTATATATGTTGGTGCACTTAAAAATTCTAAATGTGCACCTATTCCAATATCATCTAGGCTTATATATGCACCCTTTCCTAAAGGTTTATTACCATTAATTATTTATAAATGTCCCGGTTTAAGAATCCTTGGTCAACACCGTTTCCATATGGTCAAATTATCATACAATTTCTATTATGTTGCTAATCCACATACGCATATGGTTAGGTTACATTCAATCACAAACTAATCTCTCAAACAAAATCATAAAAATTCCTTGAGGGCATTTTAATCTAGACCCACATCAAAACCATACAATCATAACATCTGAGCGTTTACTCCAAAAAGAACTCTAGAATTTCTTCCTTATAGAGATGTCCACCTAAAGCTAATGATATGATATGGTATTAACTACAATTCAATATCCTCAAACAAATTCCCAAGACATCAATCTCTATCATATACTTTAACACTATATCCAGTATCTATTTTCCTTTCATTAATTACATATTTAAGTAAGTACAAAAATTTGTTAATTTTCTTGATATTTGAAAAGAATTCTCTTTATGGCTATGAATTTCATGCTTCTAGCCTTACAAAAAAACTAAAAATAAATAAAAACTATTTGCATTTTTCACATTTTAATATCCTTGGATAAGTAACAATTTAAAATATTCTCTCTCAATTCGACAAAGAAACATTGAGTTCAAATATAAAATTTTGGGAAAATCTCAAGAAAATATCACTTGAATTTCAAAATTTCAAATAGGTAATTTCATAACAAAACAACTTGGCAATTACTTTATTGTTCTTGTTAATTCTATTATTGGTGTTATAAAAAAAAAAATTTAAGTTCAAGTGGTATTTTTCTATAATTTTTTCCAAACTTTTTTAAACATATCATAATAAATTTTTGCTTAGCTTCTAACTACATTAAGTTTCAAAACTACATGATAATTTCACGATATATGAACAGAAAATATGCTTACAGAGTATAAAAATTATTAAAAGGTAATTGAGAAGAAGAAATTCTATCCATAACAAAATATTTGAAATTCCAAAAAGTTAATTAAGAATTATGAGTCACATTTCAAAATTTAATGGAGACAACTAAATATTTATCCTTAATACATTATTAATCTCTTTATCTTATTTTAAGAAAAAATCATCTGAAGAGTATGTTTTTTTTTTCGGTCTCATATTTCATGCTCAACATGTAATTTGACTCCTTAACATCAATCTTCCTAAAGGGTTTCTCTTCCTTACTAATACATTTAATAGCTAATTGATTTGCTACCTCGATTAATCTCACCCTACTTATCAAGTTCTATAATTAGTCTATCCGGTTTGTCTCATGCTAAATTAACTAAATATTTAAGTACATGATCACATACAATTTGCCTCTAATTGATATTTTATTCTAATATCAATGCTATTAATTTCCTACTCACTTTGATATCTACTTGTCTCAATGCCGCTACTAATTTAAACATGGTTTCACAAATGGGTTTCTTTGGCCAAACTTATTTTGAACAGTCAACAAGTCTTAACTTTCTTCCAATCAAGGAACATATAAACCCTTTTGTTTTAAAAGAAATATATTCTAAAATACATTTAAATTAATAGACTAATGTTGCTTGACATATCACAAATGATACGTGCCACATATATGTACTTATTTACATATTACTCTTAAAGTCATTGATGCACTTCACTCAAGCCACATAAACGTTTTATATGTTTATTCATGCAAATTACCTACACGCATTTTGTATGATTCTTACACACATTAAGAATCCTTACGACACATTTACGCACAACCTTGCATAGCACAAATTATGACTTCACATTAATTTCTATTATCTTTCATAACACACATACCGCCTGCAACCACACCATCACAAATTTACCACTTCTCATTATATTATCTATCTATTTATCTTGTTGTACTTTTGACTTTATTCACACTAATAATGTTTTTCACTTTGGACTCACTCAAAGTTTATGCATTACCAAACTACCTTATATTTTTTTTTCTCTCCTTTCTCATTCCTAACTTACTCAATTAATTCTTTGTTCAATGTTCTACACTTAATTCCTCTCTTTTGTTAACTCTTTAACCTTCTATGCTATCCCTATACTAAAATAAAAATTACTTTTTATAAATAGTGATTCCGAGTTAACATCAAATAAGAAAAAAAGGGATTTTGGTTATAGTTTTCTTTACGATAGTCCAAAACAAGGTGGTACTTGTGATATTTTGGTTTGGGACACATTTTATTTGACAGTGTTGTGTTGTAGATGTTAAATAGCATTGAATGGGTTGCCGTTTATTGACATTGGAAACACATTACATTGTAATAGGGTCACGTTTCACTGTTTAATGAATCTTCTACCTAATTGATGAGATGGTTGGGAGATTATCTATGATTAAACTCTTCACAACTTATCAATAGATATAACTTTTCTTTTTTCTTTTTTAATGAATAGTTTATCAACCTAGGCGTGGATGTTCTTATTTAGACTTCTTGTTTGGGCGGTTGGATTTATTTTCAGGCCTACTACCTTACTCTTCTACTGAAATTCTTGTAATATTTTTATCAAAATTTGAACCCCATTCCCATTCATGTAACTTGACAATTACTTCCATATCATGACCTAGTAGTCTAAATCTCTCTTTTTACTCCTAATGATTATAGGAGGACTATCTTCTACCCCTTTGTTTTCTTTTTAAGACCAAGATCTAAGGACTATCCTTTGTTCGTATTCTATGAACGAGATCTACCCTACAACTAGCCTTATTCACAAATCCTTAGCTTTACTTCATTACTGAAGCCACCTATATTATATTGAGCTAATAATTATCTAGATTGTTATCCATTTGGCCTCACATCCTAGGCTATTTCTTTTTTTAAACTTTATATTCTCTCATCTGTATTCTTTCATTAAGATACACATTTCCAAATTCCTCATTTACGTAGCATTGCTCAAGACTAATTCTCTCAATTCCCTTAATGTAGAATCCTTATATTAAGGTAGAGGGTGGGTTGCTGGAGTATTGTGTCATATAAACAATATGCATAAAATATATAATATAATTACTTTGAAAAAACTTAAAATCTTTCAACAATATGTTATCTAGTCATGTTGAATTATATTTAAATCATTCCATTGAGATTTAGAACGATATTTCTTAATTGCTCTAAAGTTGTAACATCTTGGTAAAACAAGTGATACTAATAGATTGAATCTTGTGAGTTAAAACCTCTTGTGTAGATTACCACAAGAATATAGGAAATTAAATGTGAAGCTGTTGAATATAATTAGTTTTGATGATGTCAAATATGGATGTCAAACATTAAGAGCAAAAATTTTATATAATATATTTATCTCCTACGTTTACTAATTCCTATATTTAATGTAGATTCAAAAATTATAAGATATAAAATTCAACTATGCAGAATGATGAAGAAGAAGATCAATACATAAATTATTGAATTAAATTGATTAAGAGGAGGAAGAAGAAAGAAATTGGTTGCGGCTCAAATCTCAGAATTTACAGTTTGGTACCATGAATTTCAGAAATAAAGTTTGGTACCTGAATTTCCAAAATGTCAATCAGTTTGTGCTATAGAGCATACTTGAGCACAAAATTGCAATACTAAAGTGTCATGCTCGAGCATCCACTAATTCGCTTGAGCACACGAGTGTTTCCAGTGACCTCTATTCTACTCTATTTCACGTTTTACATAGGGGACGTTTGGTTATTTGATGATATCTCACCCGGAGATCCGATTGAGGTGAAACTAATTTCATATGAAACTAGACTCCCATTGCATCATTTTGTCACCAAAACCAAGTTGAAAAGAGTTCATATTAAGGAGATATGCTATTTCAAAGTTGCCACTTTAATTCACGCCACATAGCAGACACAACCTCGGTATTTTGGGTGTATCTCACAAAACTACTCATCCAAATGAGCTGAAATTGGTGGCATTTAAAACTAGACTCAAATATATTTCCCAAAAACAAAAAAATAAAGATGCTGCAAAAAATGTTGGTCTAAGAACAACCTTTATTAATCTGATCATAACGGTCAGAATAAAATGATTTTGAAGCTAATTATTTTTTCATTGGAAATAAGACTTAAATGGCTTTCTAGGCATAGGTCATTTGCTAGATTTGAAGCTATATTGAAGATGTTATGCTTACTGGAAGTTGACCCTCTTATTGCCAAAGCTATTATGTTTTGAAAGTCACTGGAGATTAATATTTGCACAAGATCATGGTAGCCAGTAGCTTGACACTCGAAGTATACTTCTTTGGCCTCAATAAAAGATAAGTATTCAAGCAATATAGCTTATTTGAGTATAAGCTTTCTCGAGCAAGTAAGTGATTGCTTGAGCATACTTGTTACTCGAGCATATACATATGCTTCCTTGAGCACATTGATAAGAAACCTGAACTAAATTGTTTCTTTCAAAATCACTCGAGTAAGCCAAGAAGTCTTACTCAAGCATGTTGCTCAAGAACACGTTATGCTTACTCAAGCAATAACATCTTCTTCATATTCTATTCACTCCTTCAGGATAATTACTTGAGCATGCCAAGAGACTTACTCGAGCATGCTGTTGGAGCAAAGGTCTTTTGTACTCAAGCAAGTTCATATTGATTTCATTCCTTCAATTCTGTCAACAATTACTCGAATAGCCTGAAAGGTGTACTCAAGCAAGCTACTCGAGCACAAGCACTTGAGCATATATATGTTGATATCTAATCATTTGATTTACAAGATGTTGCTCGAGCACTCAGGACTCTTACTCGAGTATGGTACTCGAGCAAGGCTAAATGTTTACTTGAGTATGGTTATTTTTTATACTCTCTTTGTGATAATAATTGAAAGTTGCTTGAGCAAACAAAGGTTATACTTGAGCAAGGTTCTTACAAAAGCTTCACATACTTCATCTTCTTCGCCTTCGTAAATTGAAAATCTCTAGTTATTATTTCATAACATCTGATTATTACTTATTATTGTTTTGAATGATTCTAAATATGTTTTTTACTCAGTTTCAAATGATTTGAATCATGGGTCACATGCTAAATCATAAAAGTAAATCTCTATGCCAGATTATTAATGACATTGACAGAAAAACAGAGCAGACGTAAGTAATCTTCAGAGCAGGTCGATGAATATTGTCTAAAGCTCATATTGCGGTAATGATGATAGCAACCTAACCTTAGCAATCCCAGAGCAAGCCAAAGGGATGTTGTGTTGAGATACATTGCAGTGAAGCGAAAACAACCGAACATCAATTGCTGCCAATAACTCCAATTTGTCTCTGACAGAAAGCTTGAACCTTCACAACGATCATTTATAAATGGGAAGAATTGCTCAACGACCGAATGCTCTTTATCAACTATAAAAGGAGAAGTGTAACGCCCGACCTTTAGGGTCTCTTATTTAACAGAGTTATCGCACACATGCATCGTAATGATTTGGACGACTTAAATTACGGAATAAAACTTTCATAAATAACCTAGTTTGAAAACACCAAGATAAATTCTGATGAGTGAAGTATCAATCCCGTAAGGGAAATTAATACAATATTCCAAAATTATAAACAGATTAATATAGTCTAACTAAAATATGCTATCGTAAAAGTCCCTTTTCCTTACAGCTACAACTTGCCTCTTAATCCCGATCGACTACTTATCTCTTTCATACGGTCTAGTGTTCAAATAAATGAACCCTAAGGTAACAATTAATCTTATATGCAAGCAAGCATTAATGACCATATAGCCCATGTTAAGCACAAATTAATTAGCAATAAAATAAGTCGCACTATAACCGCAGTTAACGACCAAGGACCGTAGCCCTTCAGGACACGTAGCCTTGTTTGTAGAACACGCAGACCTACAGGACACGCAGGCACAATCCATAGCTAGGATACATACATGCAATTATCTAGTAGACATGGTTAATCATACACGAATACAAGCTAATAAGATAACAGTTACCCACCTCAAGGTTGAATCCTTCACTTTGGTCCGAAGGTGCTAGGATCAAAAGAGGTGTTATGGAATGCCTATAAACATTTATCATTGTCATTAGTCACTTTGGGCATCGCAAAGGATCTAACTACGTGACTTGATAATAAAGCCATTTTTATAAGTCCAAGATAGAGTTTGTCCAAAGTAAGGTTTATCTGAGGTAGAGTTTGTGTGTTGTGGTTGATGTTGAGTTGTCATTGCTGGGATAGAGTTTTTCCGAGGTAGGGATTGTCCGAGATAGGGTTTGTGTATTGTGGTTGATGTTCTGAGTTGTCATTGCTGGGATAGAGTTTGTCCGAGGTAGGGCTTGTGTGTTGTGGTTGATGTTGAGTTGTCGTTGCTGGGATAGAGTTTGTCCGAGGTAGGGATTCTTTGAGATAGGGTTTGTGTATTGTGGTTGATGTGTTGAGTTGTCATTGCTGGGATAAAGTTTGTCCGAGGTAAGGTTTGTTCGAGATAGAGTTTGTGTGTTGCGGTTGATGTGTTGAGTTGTCGTTGTTGAGATAAAGTTTGTCCAAGGTAGAGATTGTGTGCTATGGTTGATGTGTTGACTTGTCGTTGCTAGGATAAAGTTTGTCTGAGGTAGGGTTTGTGTGAGGTAGAGTTTTGTGTGTTGTGGTTGATGTTGAGTTGTCATTGCTAGGATAGAGTTTGTTCGAGGTAGGGATTGTCCGAGATAGGGTTTGTGTGTTGTAATTGATGTGTTGAGTTGTCGTTGTTGGGATAAAGTTTGTCCGAGGTAGGGCTTGTCCGAGATAGAGTTTGTGTGTTGTGGTTGATGTGTTGAGTTGTCATTGTTGAGATAGAGTTTGTCCAAGGTAGGGTTTGTGTGTTGTGGTTGATGTGTTGAGTTGTCATTGTTGGGATAAAGTTTGTCCGAGGTAGGGTTTGTGTGTTCTAGTTGATGTGTTGAGTTGTTGTTGCCGGGATAGAGTTTGTCCAAGGTAGAGTTTGTGTGTTGTGGTTGATGTGTTGAGTTGTCATTGTTGGGATAGGGTTTGTTCGAGGTAGTGTTTGTCCGAGATAGAGTTTGTGTGTTGTGGTTGATGTGTTAAGTTGTCGTTGCTAGGATAAAGTTTGTCTGAGGTGGTGTTTGTGTGTTATGGTTGTTGTGCTGAGTTGTCATTGCTAGGATAAAGTTTGTCCAAAGTAGTGTTTGTTCGAGATAGGGTTTGTGTGTTGTGGTTGATGTGTTTAGTTGTCATTACTGGGATAAAGTTTGTTTGAGGTAGTGTTTGTCCGAGATAGAGTTTGTGTGTTGTGGTTGATGTGTTGAGTTGTCATTGCTAGGATAAAGTTTGTCCGAGATAGGGTTTGTCCAAGGTAGTAACAGGTGATGAGATGATGTCGAGTTGTTTCCCATTGGTTTCCAATGTACAAGTAAACATAGTACCCAAACTTTCTTTCCCTTATCATGTAGAAATATAATTGATAAATGCATTTCAGAAACACAATCTATCTCTCTTCAACTCAGCCCCAGATTTATGGTTTATGCGACAGAGGAAACTTATGGCTTAGTTTCTACAATTATATTTTAGTGTAAACTTCTTGAGTTTACTTCTACAATTTACTACTCAAAGCTTCGTCGATAAACAACTGGAAAAAGGAGAGGATTGATTATTATTTTTAATTTGCTAGTCTGCACTTTGTGATCTTTCCTGGAATCACACACCCTTGCCTTTGGCGTAAATCTCCGAGGAAAGTGAATGAGTATTGACCACAACAAACTCTCTCTCTCTCTCTCTCTATCTTAGCCTTAGTATTTGGTTACAATAAGATGAATGAATTTCCAAGAACCACTCTTATATAGGACTTAAGGGTCCTGTTCGACTGGAAAGAAAATCAGGGGCAGGTGGTGCTAAATTCAAAAAGCATGGTGCCACTGATCTTGCATGTTCAGAGAAAGAGGAAAATACGTTGGTGAAATATGGCTAATCAGATTTTCTTGTCAACTCTCTCTACTGTGTTTCTGACTACCTTATTGAGTATTGGAGTATATTAAAATATACATTTAGTGAAGTGTTCCTTGGGCTGGGTTGGCTCAATTGGACTTGGAGCAAATTGGATAATTTGAATAATTATATAAATTCCTTTGTCCAAAAATGTATTAAGAATAATAAGTCTTAACTTCCAATATAATTATGCTTGGCCAAAATTCATAACATATTTTCATATGTTGTTTCAAATTTTAAAATCCCAAAAATTCAGGATATTATAAGAAGCATTCAAGATAGACAAAAAGTTATGAGCATATATGAGCATACACCTTTACTCTCAAAATGCCAATACTCTTACGTCTATTTCACTTACTCTTTGTTATGTCAATGGTCATATAGTTTACCATAGAGAGTGAGATTATTTGTAATGTACTTCAATGTTTATCTTATTCACTTTTGAGAGAGAAAATTGATTGCAATCCTTCATCATAAAGATTGAATCCTTACGATCGGGGAGTAACTTGGTGAGATATTTATGAAAAGCTTCACAAGTGCCCGGGAAACTTGTGGGATTATAGAAGCTTCTTTTGTGCACAGATTAAACAAAAAGATAGTGGATTGAAAATTTCAAGTGGAGCTTGAGGACTAGACATAAGTCATCAAGGATTAGATTGAACCTATATAAATCTCAGCTTGCATATTCCCTTCCCTTATCTCTTATGTTTCCAATATATACGTTTTGAATAACTAACTATGAGTTTATAGTTAATTTCTTTCATACGTATTGTTTTGAAAAAGATTCAAACAGATTTTCATAGTTCCTAAGTTTTTATCTAAAACCCAATTCACCCCCTCTTAGGTGTCAGCTGGTTTTAATAGAAGCTACATTTACTTTTTTCTTTAAGCACTTAAAAACTAAACCTAAAAAGAGAAGGGCATGCATTATGTTTAAATTACCATGACCTCTAATAAGATCAAAACAATCAAACTAGCCATGAAAACTTCCTAGTTGTTTTATTGTCCGTGTCTACGCTGTTGTACGATTTTCCCCACCTAAGGATATAGACAATGTTAGGTGTGTCAAGCTAAAAGGAAACAAAAGTAGCAAAATCAGGTCAATACTAATAAGCGGGTAACTGGGAAAGTTATGCTTATCCACACTTATTCCTACAATTGATATGTAATGCAACATGCAGCGTCTTTGAAAGGGTTGAATTAGGCTCTGATATCAAAATGTAACACCATCTCTAATTAACCTTAAGCTTAAGATGACTTTAAAAAATATCTTCAAAGATGACCTCGAATTGAGTTCCTCATATCAATAATCCAAATTAAGTAAATAAACATCTTTGGTCCTCAGCTATCTATCAAAAGAGTGTAATTATATATTCTAAGTAAATTCACATACAGTACGATGTAATAGACAAAATGTCCTAAATGTGGCAATAAAAATGAAATAAGCAGTAACCGCTAGTTACTTGTCAGAGTAGTCACATCATCAGATAACTTCCCAGTTAATCTTGCCCTTGAACTCTCAATTGAAAAAAATGTGAACAGCAATAAGATGAGACCACTGTCTTAATAACATTCATTACCTACCTTATCTACCGCTACCACCTGGGGGCAGGTGGAACTAACATACAAACATGTAAAGCAGATATATTAGGTAGAGAGGTAAGCATATTTATAGTAAATTAGATAAATTAAATAATAATAATAAATATAAAAACTATATTTTATATTAAAAATCATGATTAACTTTATAAATATCTTATATTAAAAAGCAAAAGAAATGTTATATTAAGCATGGGAAGGAACAAGAGAGAAGTGAATTTGGACAAATGTAATAAAATCCTGAAATAATACCAAAGGATAGGATAACAAAGCACGTGGTGATAACAAAAATAGATAAATGAGAGAATCTGGATTAAATTGGTTAATCCTTAATTAAAAGTTTAAAGAGCTCTAGGAAGGTTCACCTAGCTGTATGCGATCCTGGAAACCGCGGTGAAAATTATATTTCTCTCTTCTTAAATATAAAACATATTTATCTAATTTAATTAGATTGAGAAAAATGATTTAATTAATTAATATGACATATATTTTCTAAGACAATATAATCACCTTCATTAACTCTTATGTTCCCTCTCCTCATTTATTATTAATGAGGGAGTATCAATAGGGGTAAATTAAAAAAAAATATATAAAAAAATTATTATATTTAAGACCAAAATTAACTCAATAATATATATTATACTAAGAACAAGAGGAATATTTAATTATTTATGATCTTAGTAAATAAATAATAATAACATGCCGTTTTTCTTCTTTTTATTTTTTATTTTTTGTTCAATTCTAGGTAGACTTTATTGCTTGGAAATAATTTGGCTTACATGAGTGCTCAGATTTAGCTTGGGAGCATACTGAGAGGACAAACCAACAGAAACGGAAATGAAATGAAAAATGACTCAAAAGCAAAGAAAACACGAACAGACTAGTGCAAAAAAACAGATAAACAGCAAACTATATAACTGAGGCAGGGCCATGCATCCCTGAAAACTGAAGTGATCATCCAGGATCATTGAGCCATGGTTGAGCCGAGGGCACATTCAAAGAGATCTTGGAGTTCCTTGCACCATCAGCCAGAATTGGAGATAAAGAGGGTAAGGGTATTTCTACCCTCCCGGTTGACAAGTAGATGCAGCAAGCCAATCTGCTGCTTTTTTCCCTATCCTAAGGATGAAGTGGACTGAGTAACTGGCCTCTGAGTTAAGGATACCAAGGATATCATCTATGATGCAATGAGTCTGCCATTTGCCAAGATCAGGGTTCCCACTCTTCACACATCGGACAAGAGTTGGACAGTCGGACTCAAAGAGGATGTTTTTATTACCAAGATCCTGAGCAATCATTAGGGCTCGCTTAAGTGCCAGGGCTTCCGTCATGAATGCCGAAATTGATTTCACTTTATCTGTAAAGGCCCATGTCATAATTCCCCATTGGTCGCGACATATGATTCCTACCGCAGCTGACTGTGGTGATTTATTAAAGGCTCCATCAAGATTTATTTTCAGGCTCTGGGCAAGAGGAGGGTGCTAGGTGGGAGTGTCATTATCGGTTACCATGAGCTCATGATCATTGGTCGTTGAATGACATGCCTTCCAGTAGCCAGCCAGGGATCTCGAAGAACGTTCTATGACAGCTGTGGGGTCTGGTTCAATACCAGAGAAGATCTTATCATTTCAGCTAAGCCAGATGAACCATAATAGCCAGCATATCTGCACAATATCATAGTCGTCAAAGCATCCTTTAGGGTCCATGATTTCCAGCCACCACTTTTTGAAGCTTTGTATGCTTCTTGGGTCCTTCTTCAAGGTCAGTTGACATCCGAACCACACACACCTAACCCATGGGCATTGGAAGAACATGTGTTCTATGGTTTATGTAGCTTCTTGGCAGATTGGGCACGTGGCGGTGTTTCCACATTTTCTGTGAACAAGAGTTGCATTGGTTGCGACAGCTTCTGATAAGATTTGCCACATAAAATTAACTATCTTCAGGAGTGTTTTGATTTTCCATGTACGTTTCCATGCAACGATAGAGATATAATCAGAGGGCCCTGCGTTTTGATGTTGATCGTCAGGTGATATTCCAGTGAGGTAATATCCTTTTTTTACTGAGTACATGCCATCTGCCGCTAGGGTCTAGCGAACCCGATCTGCACTTGCATTTCTTGGGATTGGGATAGCCATAATGGCCTCATATGCACTTTCATCTATTTTTGCTCTGATGGGGTTTAGATTCCAGTTCCTGCTTTCAATGGAAATAAGAGAGGACACCTTTTCATTGGACTCCTTTAGATGCTCCTTATCTGTAGTTAGGCCGCAGGAAGGCAATAAGGGGATCCATCGGTCACGCCATATACACACTGAGTCTCTATTCCCTATTTGCCAGCAAAGATCCTCTTTTATAAAGTTTCACCCTTCTAAAATGCTTGCTCAACACCAAGAGGCTCTATGACCTCTTTTTGTTTCTAGGAAGGAACCATGAGGGAAGTAGAGGCCTTTGAGGACTTGAGCCCATAAGTCATTTGGGTTTTGTAAGAGACGCCAGGCTGTTTTGGCTATTAAGGCATTATTGAATTTGATAAAATCTCGAAAACCAATACCTCCATCTGACTTGAATCTCGTCAATTTGTTCCATGCAACCCAGTGTGTTTTATTATGGCCCTCCCACCAGAAATCGAACACCAGGCTATTAAGCTCTTTACAAGTCTTGATGGGAAATTTGAAGCAGGTCATGGGGAAGATTGGTATTGCATTGATAACGGCTTTAATCATGACCTTTCTCCCTGCAAAAGATAAGTGTTTTGAGCTCCAACCTAGAACCTTTTTGCTGATCTTTTCACGAACATAGGCAAGGGCTTGGTGCTTCGTTTTGCCCCATACACTTGGAATGCCCAAGTATTTGCCTTGATCCAGGCTTTCTCTAATACCTAGGATAGTGTAGATGTCTTGTTGAACCGATGATGGGGTATTTTTGGAGAACACAATGCTAGATTTGTCCAGATTTGCTTGTTGTCCAGATGCTCCACAATAAGTTTGAATAATTCCAGCTAATCTGTGACAATTTTGGATATCTGCATTCATAAAGAAAAGTGCATCATCCGCAAAAAAACTGTGCGTTAATGTTGGGCAGGAGTGGTTGAGTTTGATCCCTGTTAATTGCCCCTGTGCAAGAGATTTATGAATCATACAGGATAAAGCCTCCAGAGATGTAATACCCGGATAGTCATTATTTGAAAAATTGTATTATAGTAATAAAAATGTCTATTTATGGAGATTTATGTCTCAACATGTTACAGTATTAATTTTGTTCAAAGAAATGAATTATGAAAAATTAAAGGAAATTTATTGTCAAAAATAACATTTAAAGCCATAAAATATTCCAAGAAAATTATGGAAAATTCAAAAAGAGATAGAATAATTATGAAAATTTAGAAAAAACATATTATCCATAATTTAGAAAATTTAACAAAATATTTCCTATGAAAACAAAAGAAGGAAAATTTTAAAAGTGTTCTAGAAATCATAATAGGCTCTGAAATTGATAATAAATTGCATAAAACTTAGATTATTGATGTCAATAAAATATTTATGAGAAAATGATAAGTTTTAATTAAGAAAATTATTAGAAAATATTAAGGGATTTATTAAGTATTTTTTGGGAATTTTATAAGCCTAAATTCATTTTGGACCAATAAGGGAATTTTGTGAAAAGATAAATATAAGATAAATATAATATATGTTGGAAAATAAAAAATAAAAAAGAGAAAAGAGGGCTGGCCGAAAAAAAAAATTGGAGGGATAAGGATGAGAAGATTTTTAGATATAATAATAATATAAGATTTAACATGTGTTAAAAAGAAAATCATATAATAATCAGGAGAAGAAATGGACAGGAAAACGAAAACGGATAGAAATAAAATCCTACATAAAAAAACAGTGAACTAGGTTATTGGAGTCAGAGCATATTACGGACGAGTGAAATTTTATCCCGAGATAGCCGGTCTCCGAATTCATTTCTGTAACCGATAGAGCAATTTGGAGATCCGGATAGGAGGATATTTTGAAGAAATTAAACAGATAATCAAAATAGGAGCTCTTAGAAAGTCAAACCGTTGTGGCAATACGGGCATAAGTAGGGAAAAACCAGAGCATATTATTGGTCAGTGGATTGTTATCCAGAAGCTAATACCGGCCAAAATTGTTTCTGGAATCGGACACGAAAACCGAGGATTTTCAGCTGATAACGGAATGTCCCTAACAGGATCAGAAATCCAGTTAAAATATGACATTTGAAAGAGGAAGTAAAAAGCTTCAGCATGTCATTCTCGGAATTTTGAGATTTTACGGAATTACGCGAACCGGACACCGAACCGGGAATTTATCAGATAAAGCAAGAGGATGATGCAGCTAGGATGAGATCATCAAATTAGTCTTCTAGCAAGAGGGAGAGGACGGTTTTGAGGTGTAGGGCCAAGATTAATCCACCTAGCAAAAGTGCGATCCAACGGTCAGAATTCGACCAGACAAAGTTCAGCGAAATTACGAAAATGCCACTCCCTTTTTCTATAAATAGCTCTCATTTCTCTCCACACCAAATCCTCTTGCCATTTTCGAAAATTTGGAGAGAAAGGAAGAAGGAGGAGTCCGGAGAAAAATCCCAGCGAAGCTTTGAGTAAGTCTTCGGTCCCTAGTCTTTAGTTCAGTAGTTCTTTCAATAATTATAGTAAAAGTGTTGGATAGTCTTAATTTTTCAAGATGATTTAGATATCATGTTTTTAGAATAAATATGATAATTATCTTAGAAAAATATTATAGAAAAGATTATAGCAAAAATTTTGGAAGTAAAAAGTCGGAACAGCGAAGCTCTGGCGAAATACCGCTAAAAAGGCTAACTAAGGGCAAAATGGTAATTTGTACCTAAAAATGCCTGTTATGGTCTTAGATATTCATACTGGTGATGTTATCCTTATAGGATACCCAGAATCACGAACCGCTGTTTCCGTTGTCACCCCTGTCGAGCCGCTGTCAAACGTACCGTGAATTTGACGGAAGTGTTAAAAGTCGTCAACGGAGGTACGGACGCGTATTGTAACCTTAACACTTATGCTGCTTATATACATATATGTGATAGACATGCTAGATACTGAAACTCTGTTTAGGGTTGTCAGTTATCTTACAGCTTACTACGGATTATAGTCATGATAATGCCGTTTGGGTTTGCCTAGCGCTGAGGACACGATAGGCCTTCGTGGCACTGGATATGTGCAACCATTATGTGGGGCTTTACATATTGCTTTGTGCTTATGTTCTGCCATTATTTGATCATACATCTGCTGTGTGCTTATGTAGTGATATTCTGCTGTATGTGATTATGTTAATGCTGTTATCAATATACTGTTTTATTTGAGCATAAGGTTAACCGTTACCTGAGATCCAATTGGTAATTGGATCTCAGCTGTAGCTTCAGGGTCGGGAGTACCGAGAGAGTGACGGTAGAGGCTGGTGGACGGTATGGAAGGGCTGAAGAAGTTTATCAGTTTATATTTGTATATACTGTTAGAAACTATCTTCTTTTAGGATGACTGTATAATGAGATTACACTATGGTTATGTATTTTGAATTCAGTTACTCTGCTTATGAAAAATGCTTTACTCTGATCACCGTGTTTTTTTTTTAAAAAAAAAAATTTCCCATCATTTTTACTGTTTTTAAAGTGGGATGTTACAAGAGAAAAAATAAAGAGATAAGGTGATAGAGGATCTCCCTGACGTAGTCCTCTACCGGGATTAATTGAAGCAATCTTTTCCCCTGAAATACATATGTTAAGATGCACAGATTCCACACAATTCATGACAAGACAAACCCATTTTGTAGAAAAGCCAAATTTAATCAAGACATTTCTTAGGAAGTCCCATTCCACCCGGTCATAAGCTTTACTCATATCCATTTTTAAAGCAAATTCAAACTTCTTACCGAACTTTTTTCGTTTTAAGTAATGGAAAACTTCATGGGCTATAATAATATTGTCTTGGATTAATCTTCCAGCAACAAAGGCTCCCTGATTTGGAGAAATACATTTATCTAAGCACCATTTCATTCTATTGGCCATTGCTTTAGAAATGATTTTATATGAGAAATTGCATAGACGAAAAGGATGGAAATGTGATACTGCTTCTGGCTTATCAATCTTAGGAATAAGGGTGATATTAGTACCATTAATATCATGAAGGGGGGATTCATTCTCAAAAAAATCCTTTACCATTTCAAACATTTTATCGCCTACCTTTGCCCAAGAGAATTGGTAGAATTTACCTGAGAATCCATCTGGGCCAGGAGCTTTGGAACCTCCTAACTCAAAGGCTGCTTGTCTTACCTCCTCCTTTGTAATGGGGCGAAGGAGGAAATTATTTGTGGCTTCATCAATTTTTTTATCCACTAAGTTCATGACTTCTGTTTGTACTCTGGGACCTGAGGTGGAAAAGAGGTCATTAAAAAAAATTAATGAACATATTATTAATTATGCCTCTATCTCTGGTCCATATGCCATGTTCATCTTTGATACTTAGTATTGAATTTCTTCTTCTTCGAATAATGGTTGACAGGTGAAAGAATTTTGAATTTCTATCTCCTGCCTGAAGCCAAGAAATTCTTGATCGTTGCCACCAATAATTCTCTTCCTCATCCATTAAGTATTCAATGCAATGCAATAGGTTTACTTCTTCACGCTTGCTTTCTTCACTTTGGTATCCTTGGTGAATGGAGGCTAGACATGATTGCAAACCTTCAATCACTTTCCTTCGGTTAGGGAACCTTTTTTTGCTCCAGTTTATCAATGCTTTCCTACAATTATTCAAGGTTAAAGCAACACAATTTATGGTACTACTATTATAGGGAGCCCTCACTTCCCAACTCTTATTAACAACCTGCAAGAATTCATTATGGGTTGTCCAATAATCCTCAAACTTGAATGGTCTTATTTTATTAGAAGAAATTTGGTGGAAATTAACAAAAAAACAGATGATGATCAAACCCTTAAGGTTCCATATGAAAAATTTGAGCAAAAGGAAAATAGTGAAAGAAAATATCATTCCCCATAGCCCTGTCTATCCTCTCTCTGATGGTAGCCTCGCCTTCCCTGCAGTTGCACCAAGTGAACCATGATCCATTGAAGCCCAAATCAATAAGAGAACAATCCGAAATAAATTTTTGGAAATTCAAGATCTTCCGGATAGCTCTTGGGTTTCCACCTTGTTTTTCCTTGTGAGATGTTATGTCATTGAAGTCCCCTACACACAGGCAACTTTAGGATCTTGCCTGGGCAAAGGTAGTAATCTGGTCATATATCATAAGTCTCTCACTTTCTGCCGGAGGGCCATAAACAAAGGAGATGTAGACAGTGGAATCCGTGGATAGGTCTATGTTTGAGGTGTGGATAAAATTGCTAGATGAGGCAAGGATATTAACAATAATTTCTTTCACCCAGAACAAAGCTAATCCACCACTTATTCCTATAGGATCAATTATCCACTCTTCATCAAATCCACATTTCTTCTTTATTTTTCTGACATAAGGGTGCTTTTTTTTGGTCTCCATTAAGAAGACAATTTTGGGTTTTTGATTATTGTAGACCTCTCTGAGGTGTTTAACTGTCAAGGGAACCCCTAACCCCTGACAGTTCCAAGATATGAGACTCATGGTGAACCGATGGTTGCTTGGTGGCAACCATCGGCTTTGGAGGGTATTTCTAAGATCTGAGGAGAGTAGTGGGGATCATCCAGGTATGTAGATACGGACGCGGGTTGGGCAGAAGTCTTGCTGGGTGATGTTCTTACCACACTCTTTATTATTCGTTTATTCTTATTGCATCGGATAGCTCTTTTGGTTTTGCGGACATTCATTTTTTGGCTAGATGCTTTTGTAGACTCAGAAGAGAGGCTTGGAGAGGTATTGTCATAATGATCATGGAAGGTTAGCCTTTTTTTAATCAAGTGCAAGTTCTGGTCTGTATCTTGGAGGTTGAGGTGGCGTTTCAGCTGGATTTTATTTAATCCCAGGGTTACAGTTGATATTGGTGAGAGTCCCATGAGTGGCACTAGTGTGGTCGGGGCGTCTGTATCAGTGGAGGGGAACTCGACTCTGTAGCTAGGGTTTGGTAGGTCGGGTATGGGGCTTGTGGTAGCAGGTGGGGATGTGGTAGGGTTTGGTGGGTGGGCTAGGTGGCAGGCTTGTGGATTGACCGTTAGGGGCTGATTTTCAAGAACTGATTGTTGTTTTAAATCCGAGGCTTCAGAAGACACCACCGTGAATGATGGGATCTCAATAATTGTAATCTCCTGCATATTAGTTCTAATCATATCATTATTAAGGCGATTACCGTTACTTAGGTCCATGTGGCTCACTAAAGGAAGATCGGTGTTGTCTCCGCAATCATGGGCATTTCCTTTTCTGGAAGGAACATCGGAGAGGCTGCTGTGCACAGCGTTGACCGCCGCTGACGACGATTTTGGTTTCGGGTCCACCTTCTCCTCCCAGTCAGGATTGTGAACCACCACCACATCCTCCATAGTTTTGACATGCGGCGTTCCAAGGCCACTACTAGGATGCTCTTCTGTTCCATCTTCATCTCCACTGCCCACTAGAAACTTGCAGTTCCTAGCTTCATGCCCTATTCTCCCGCAGTCGTAGCAATAGTTCTGCAATCTTTCATATTTGAGAGACACCGAGATCAGATCCCTCTGGGGGCGAGGCACCCAAAATCACGATGTGAGAGGCTCTCTGATATTGATGACCATTCTGGCTCGTATGAATGTCCGTGATAGTTTGTCATGCAGTATAGGTGACTCATACATCATTAGCTTTCCCACAGCCATTCCTAACGTTATCACATTGTCCTGGTCGAAAGCAACATGTGGAAGGCCGTGAAATTGTATCCAAAAGGGGCACCAATCAAAGTTTACCTCGTGAAACACTGTGAGGTCATCCCAATGCTGAAGGTTCAGTAGTGCTCCCTGGATCGACCAAGGACGGCCCTTCAGAATTCTGTCATAATCAGCTTGTTTCAAAAATCTGAATAAGAAAGCGTTGTTGGCTAGCAATTCATGGATCTCCATGCCTCTGTCCAGACCCCATCCTTTTTTGATCATGGAGATAACAATTCCTTTGTTCAAGTTTTTATCGGTTTCCAGGCAACCTACTAGAGATCGGCCTGTGTGGACCTTTGCTGATGGATCCAAGTTTAGTTGCACCGCCTTGGAGTTTCTTTTACTACCGTTAGTATAGCCTTTGTCCATTTGCTTTGATGGGATACAAGCGGATTTAAGTGTAATGATGGCAAACAGCACACCATCCTATCGAGGCTATAGAAGCAGAGCACCAGGAGTGTAGAGACTCCAGGGGGCCGTTGTAATGAGACGATTTGAATAATTGAAGGCAGGCTCTCACAGAGGAGAGAGATGAGAACTCTCACAGAGGAGAGGGACAACTCTCATAGAGGAGAGAAATACAGGATTGATTTGGTTCGTTTTTCTTCTTTTTATAATGAAAGAATCATAGTAACATACAGTCTTTTCTTTTCTTTTTTCTTTTCTTTTTTTGACCTGTATAACATGTTGTCTAAGGGTGTGTTTGGTTTGAGGGAGGGGGAGGGGAGAGAGAAAACTTTTACCTTCTTTTTTACAAAAAAGCCTATGGAAACTTTTTAATATTCCTAAAATATACTCTCAACAAAAAAGAATATTCCCTTTATTAATGACAATTTGGTCAATTCCCTTATTTCCTCATCCTCCCCAACCACACCCTCTTCTCAAACCAAACACACTATTAATTCAATTGATTAGGAAAGGGCTCAATTGGATCATTACGTTACATGATACTCCCTCCCCTCTTATCCATATTATAGATACCGACGACCATTATTTTGGGTACGAGGCGGTTGTGCGTGTAGAATGTAGATCCGCAAGTGATTCACGATTTCTCATATTCACAGTCACACTAATAATAATAATTCTTGCCTGAACAAGATCACCATCTCCTCATTTATATCGGTTTTACGCGTCACATTGTTTTTCCTTTCCTCCATCAAATTGTAGGTTCAGATCGATTGATTGGCGAAGAGCTACAATGGCGACCTTGAAGGTGCCTGCCCAAGTTCCTTCTCCGTCCGAGGATGCCGCGCAATTGCGGAAAGCTTTTGTAGGTACTGAGCTCGTCACTGGACTGAAATGATTAACTTTTTTATTTAGCATTTCCCTGCGCTAGTTATCTGGATTTGATTTATGTTATCGGATCTTTGATTGATGATTGATCTGTTGAGTGTTCGCATTGTTTTCGACTGGTCTGAAATTTTTCGTTAATGTGATCTGATCGTGTGGATTTTACTTTACGATATTGTACTGATGATTCTGAAGTTTTACCTAATTCGTAATTTTGGTTGTGTATCTGATCATGGTAACTGGTTGTTATGTTTGATGATATGTGATCTTGCTGCTTGTGCTCGTGTTATGTCTATTCTGTTTGTGCATTACGTGGAATTTACTAATGATTCTGAAGTCTTGCTTGGATCCAAATTTTTATTGTATATTCATCCATTCATTGAATCACTGTTACTGATGCTCGGATTTGATGATATATGATCTTGCTGCCACGCTCGTGGTAAGTCTGTTCGGGTTATGCATTACGAGGAATTTGCTTTTGAAAAGGTTTTAAAGCATGGAATCGGTGTGGATACATTTCAGACACCGAGGCTAAATTCCAACGTTCACTTTTTCCCAGCACAATATTCCTTTTGGGAGCCTTGCTTTTAAGCATTATTCTAGTCTTTAAAGTTTTGTACCCTTATTCCTAGTATTTTTGCAGTTTTGTTGAATCTACTGGCGGTCAGAAATGTGGTTTCGGTTTATTGCTTTATATACTTCTTTTATTAGAGATTTATGTTTATTATATTAATTCTTCCTCGTTAATTTTTATTTCCTTTTTACTGTACCCTTCATGAGCGGTGTGCTAGTTTCCATGCAATAAAACAAAGAGAAGGCATATTTCTCCATTTCTAGTGTTACATGGCTCTGTTGTTTGTGATAACTTGAATAATGTGTTTTCCTATTCTAGGACCTGATTAAATAGTCTCATTCATCTAGTGTTACTTACCTGTCAATTATTGCAGGTTGGGGAACAAATGAAGATTTGATAATATCGATCCTGGCTCATAGAAATGCATCTCAGCGTAAGTTGATTTCTGAAATATATGCAGCTACTTATGGAGAAGATCTTCTTTCATCCTTAGACAAGGAACTTTCTAGTGACTTTGAGGTTAGTTTGAAACTTTATATGTATTCTTTATTTTATTCTCAATTTCATGGCTACATTAATTTATTTGTCAGGAATTTCAATGTTACAATTAGTGCTTAAAATTCCATAGTTCAAGTGTGCAGTTTCAGTCTAATGTTTGATGTTTTGAATTCAAAAGCGAATTGTAATGGTGTGGGCTCTAGGTCCTCCAGCTGAGCGTGATGCATTTTTGGCCAATGAAGCTACTAAGAGGATGACTTCAAACAATTGGGTTCTTATGGAAATTGCCAGCACCAGAGCTTCACTTGATCTGTTTAAGGCAAAACAAGCATATCAAGCCCGTTTTAAGAGATCCCTTGAAGAGGACATTGCCTATCATACATCTGGGGACTTCCGCAAGGTAGAAACTCGTAACTTTTGAAATGCAGTTTTCTTGCTTTGAAAATGTTACTCATTCATGTTGTAATTTTAAAGGGGCCATTCCTTTGATTGATGTGATTTATTCAATCAAAATCTTCCAAAATTTACATCCCTTCTTTTGCTTTGAGGAGAAATTACATTACGGTCAGTAGTGCCGTATAAAACGTATGTTATACTGTTAAAGAAAATGGAGCATATTACCCTCAAGCAAATTATTTACTATGGATCTTCTGCACGCATGCCGTTTTGTTAGAAAAAGAGTGATACAGAAAGAAAAACAAATGTATATGGTTAACTCCATTATTTCGTCCACTTTCTTATCTGGATTGTGAATTGCTAGGATCGGCAACACTTTTAACATCCTTGTGTTTTTTGTCATTGTGCTTATGTATTTTGCTGAAAAAGCTTATCCGGGTGCTCTGGTAACAGCTGTTGGTTCCTCTTGTGAGTACATTCCGTTATGAGGGAGAAGAGGTGAACATGACATTGGCAAAATCAGAGGCAAAATTGCTTCATGAGAAGATTGCAGAGAAGGCCTACAATGATGAGGAAGTGATCAGGATCATAACTACAAGAAGTAAAGCACAGTTAAATGCAACACTCAATCACTACAACAATGAATTTGGGAATGCTATAAACAAGGTATAACTATTCAAGTGAAACTAATTAACTCTTGCTGCAAACACCGTCAATGAATTCTATTGATGAAATTTGGCCTATGGATATGATCTTGTGGATTAATCTTTTACAATCTAATCAAAAGGTTTAGAAATTTTAACTTCGAAGTTGAACTGAAAAAAATGTCCTGGCTACAGGATCTGAAATCCAATCCAGAAGATGAATATCTGAAACTGTTGAGATCTACAATTAAGTGTTTAACCTTCCCTGAGAAGTATTTTGAGAAAAATTTGAGGATGGCTATAAACAAGCTGGGAACTGATGAATGGGCGCTTACAAGAGTGGTAGCTACTAGAGCTGAGGTCGACATGGAGAGAATCAAGGAGGAATACCAAAGAAGAAATAGTGTTCCACTGGACCAAGCGATATCTAATGACACCTCTGGAGACTACGAGAAAATGCTTCTTGCATTGATTGGTCATGGTGATGACTGAAAATACTCTTCTTGTTCTGTTGAGTAGTCATAGTACTGCTGATCAGGTTCTCGTCCTTCGTTCTCATCGTCTGTTATTGAATTATTCTATGTATAAGCAGAATGTATGTCTTCATAAGCAGTTCCTAGTTTTGTTACGTGAATTTGAATAAGCTGAAGATGAGGATACTCGTCCAATATTTAAAATGTACGTCTTCATAATATCTATCAATTATATTTTATGCAGTCCATGAATAACATCATCCTAAGAATCAAGATTTTTCATTAAAACATAAGTAAATTACAACTTCAAATCATTAAAATGATTAGATCACTTCAGCGGGGACGTTTTCTTCCGGCACGTCAAAAGTGTTAAAAATCCATAGCCGATGTGCATTGTTTCATATTTCCATTCCCAAGCTGATGTGTGCCAGTATGATATGCCCTTGTTAGGAAATTCTTTTCCACAACTGTTATTTCACCAGGGCAGGAGGAACAGAAACATTGAAACAACATTAAAGGCCACCAACTATATCATGCTTTATCTTCCAAGTCTCAGAACATAGTTCTTATTTATGAAATGGTCATGATCACGTGGTTCTGTCAAGTCAAGTCAAAACACGAAGTCCTTACGAATTAGTAAAATGCCTACACATATATGAATGTGACTAAAACATTATCATTGTTATAACTTAGACCAAGGTGAGGCTGCTTTCTCCGCCAGGGGGTCTGCGAGCGCCAAGTATGCAGTCTCTGTTTTCAGCCTTTCCATCAGCAAATATGTTGCTGCCAGTCATTTCTCTCAGTTTAGCCCTACTCAGAGGCTTTTCCGTGGGTCCTGTTGAAGCTTCTCCATGGAAAATATTATTGCCTGTTAACTCTGCAAACTTGTTGTCAAGTATCTTCTTTGATGTCTTAGGTGGTTCTTCGCCAATAAAGATCTTACTCTGGCCACCTGCAGGCTACACAGAAGGAAGGAAAAAACACGAAAACACACTGGTCAAGATGCTGTAGTAACCATATAAATCCAAACAGGAAAACATATGAACGAAACATAACACTAATTTGTCAAGCTCAATGTATAGTAGGCCAATTGCTTGAGACGAGTACACGGAAAAGGCAAGCAACAGCATAATTTGAAACAATCCGATTTTCCATAAAGAGATATAAGAAAAACTTACATTGGAAACTTTAACTGAGGTGCGCACATTACGAGGAGCTGGTTCTCCCATTTCTTTGCTTTCCTTTGATTCCAGAGTGCGTGCAGCAGCCAGTGAACGAGGCACGATTTCAGGAGGAGGGCCAAATATGTCATTTCCACTGAGTTCCTTGGACTTAGCATTGGATATTTGCTTCGCCTTTGGGTCTGATTCGCTTTTCAATGTCCCACTCAGCTCGCGCTGCTTAGCTACCTCAGTTATTGAGGTAGGCTTCTTAGGTAAAATACTTTCTTCTGTACTGAAGGATATCTGACTAATTCCATTCATTGCTTGCTGAGATGAAATTGCATGCAAGGAGGGAAAAATTAGAACATACTCGAGAAGTGCATACACAAAGTTTGATATTTGAGAAATATCCACATGGTTAAATAATACAACCCACGAAGGAATTCATCCTATAATACCTGATACATACGCAGGCCGGTGGTTTTGTTATTTGAAGCAGATTTGGATTCTGATGCACTGTCTTCAGCACTAGCTGAAAATATGCCATTTCCAGTCATCTCTTTCATTTTATACCCGGAGCAAGGTTTTCTGAGAAGAGGAGATATGTAAAAGATTAGCATGAAGAATGGATTGAAATGATGTTTCTAAGTTGACCATAGAATGTATTCTAGTTTACATAATGATAACGCTGTACTTTGCATGCACATGTAAGACACTTGATGATTCAGGTCAGTGATTTTTAACAATGCAATATAAAATAAAAATAACAGTAATCCCAAATTAAGAAATAAAAAAGGGAATTCATCACCATCTTGTGCAATCATATAACTTTTTTATTTTTATCATTTATTTCTGGGAGGTTTGGGATTGGGGAGAGAGGTGAAAAGCATAATAGGAATCAAATCCTTGGGCATCAGGATCTCTAGAATCCAGGACTCGAAAGTGCTAAACTGCATTTGGGCGAATCATCAGTGAACTTTGTCTAACATTCCGTTTGATGGGATTTACGAACTTCTATTTGTAGCAGGTTCCACTCGCCTATGGAGTATTCTATCCATCCATCTTCAAAACTTAGTTAAAGGCATGAATTTCGAACCTACAATGTCAACTTAAATATAAATTCTGCATGTGAATTGAGACAAAAATCCCAGAATTTACAGTGTTCTACATTATTATTATACTCGGTAATTGGGAACTTCAATTTGTGAGCGTAACAGAGGATAGCCGCTTACGAAGATCGCAAAACAGATCGGCACAGCTAAAGAAGTTATATGCAGTGACCGTAAAAAACGAAGCCCAAAAACAAGGAACAACAAAAACAAAAATAAGATCGGATCAGGGAGCAAACAAACTAAAAAATGAACTAAAACAATACCAGATCTGACTGTCCATGCATTTTTAAAAAGAACGCAGAACCAAATTTTAAGGAAAAAGCCAAAAATGCGAAGCACGAGAGAATTAGCAATGAATCTTACGTCTTCTCGAGACTCCGTGCTTCTTCCTCAGTGACCTGGCCTCCATGAAGCACCTTGCTGATTTTATCAGCCGGCTGTGAATTCGACGAGGGAAGTTCAAAAACAAAGTTAACATATGCGTGAGACTGAACCCAAATCAAAGAACCATAAGTAAGGAGATAAGAGTAACCTGACGAGAGCGGCTGCCGGAGTAAGTGACGGTGGTAGGGGAATCGGCCGGAGGAGTTTCCGACCATGTGAGAAGATCTGAAGTGGAGCTATTTGGCTTCCTCACCGGTGTGGTTTTCCGCATTTTCTTCTTCGGTTGGAGTGAATCTCAAGGCCGTGAGATATTTCTGGGGACTGTGAAGTGACGGAGGGGGCGTCGGGTAGGCGAGATTTAATATATACTGAGGAATGAGAAGATTTGAAAATGTTTAAAAGTTTAAACTGTTATGAATATACTTATTATGTGGATGTCCATTGACTCCCGGTTTCCAAATATTAAAAGATGATATGGGACCCACGCATAGTGATTTACTATTTGCATAGTACCACGCATAGTAGTTTACTATTTGGTGGGACCCGCACACAATTATACAATCACTCACGGGAAGGAAATCCGTGAGTGAATAGTTTAGGTTTTTGGGGAAAACTACACCAAATGACCCAGAGGTAGAAATTACACTAAAGTCCCATTTTTCTTCTATAAATAGAGGTTTTCTGTAACTGTTCATTGATTGAATGAAATGAGAATCTATCTCTCTACTTTATCTCTCTAGAACCTCTGCTCTTCTTCTTATTATTTTTATCAGTTTTATAACACGTTATCAGCACGAAGACTCTACCAAGGTAAGATTTTCTCACCATCTATTTCATATTTCCATTTTATTTATCTGGGATGATCTTAACCATTATATGGAATTAAATATCTATTTTTACCGATTATTTTAACATCGGGTTCCATGGTTAAGATTTGAGATTATTTACTATTTTACTACGGTAAATAGTAATTTACTATTCACAGTAAATTTACCCCTTTTTCAGTAATTTTTACATTTTATTCATTTGACTCCTACATGGAAGTCTAGATTAATCTTTCTGTAATTTTACTTTATTCACTATTTATAGTGAATAGTAATTTTACTATTCACGGTAAATTTATATTTTATTATTTACAGTAATTTATTTATGTTTATATATTCTTCCCACTTCCTATTCATTTATTTTATGGTGGCGTCATTAAGCTCCATTTGTAATTCTTTACTTACTGCTTTATTTATTTATCTCATGGTGGCTATACTAAGCTCCATACTGACTTTACTAATATTTAGTTTTATGTCACTAACATTTATTTTATTGTTACTAACATTTATTTATCTTTTATGATAGCACATTAGTATATTTACTAGTGGGTTCTATTTATTTATTTTAACATTTATTTATTTTTTATGGCGGCAACATTATTTATTAGTGGGCTCCATTTATTTATTTTATTTTACATTTATTTATTCTTCATGGAGGCACACTAGTCTCTATTAGTGGGCTCTATTTATTTATTTTATGGTGGCGTTTATTTATCTTTTATGGTGGTGACATTTTGTGGGCCCCATTTATTTTATTTTAATTCTTTACTGCTTTATTTATCTTTCATGGTAGCAACACTAGTATAGTGGGCACCATTTATTATTTACTGCTTTATTTTTCATGGTGGTAACACTTGTATAGTGGACTCCATTTATTTATTATTTATTTACTGCTTTAAATCCCCTTCCCTTTATATTTTACCGTTTTCTATATATTATATATATATATATATTTACATTTGCATATGCATCTTCTTTCTTATCTTTGGATGAGATAGGTCTCGCTGTGAGTTTACTACCATTCCTATCTCATCTTCTTTTTATTAATCTAGCATGTTTATTTCCAGTCATTTATTTTATTTTATTTATTTATTGCTATATATATATATATATATCCCTCTCCCTTCTTATTATTTATGGCAACCACACTATTAGTGGGTTCCATCTATTTATTTTATTATGCTTATATTTTATTTATCTTGAAGATAAACTGTTAAAAGATCATATATATTATTATGAGATCAAAATGCCATAGAGATATGAGGCATAGATTGGCTTGAGAGATGAGGCATAAATTGGCTTGAGCCTAAGAGGCAAGATAGCCTTAATTTCATAGGCAAGATTGCCTGAAGCCAAGAGGCAAGTTAGCCTGATAACAAGAGACAAATTATGAAACAATATTTGATCCATAAATTTTGTATGTTATCAGTTGTATAAAGGCCTCAAAATTGTATATTTGGCATTAAATATTCCCTTAAATTATGAGACAAGGGATTGTATGATCATGATTGATATTATAAATAAATATATTCAATTTGCTATTGTAGTAGCAATATTGTGGATTAATTTCTTGCCATGATCAAACAAATCAGTGAGTTATGGATCATGAATTTTTATCCAACTTCATTCCCAGAAGTGAATGAAGCAAATATATTATTATAGTTGTTATGTGATTTCTATGATTATAACAATTTTATAAATACGAGAAAAGAATATTCATAAACAAAATAATTAAGCAAAAGGAAATATTATTTCAACAAAGTTTAATTGCGAGTGGCTCAACATCATTACAAACTTTAATCATCTCATTCTGAAGATATTTAATGTCTTCTTCTTTTGCTTCTCTTGAGATGGGATCCAGATGAGGCAAAGCTCTTCGTAATATCGAGATTTGCGTCATAAGTTTCTTGAGCTTCTTGTGTGGCCACTCAGTTAACCCTCCTTTTTGATAGATTTTTTGTATGGTGTGAGTAGACATATTTAATTGTTTACTCGCTTCATCAAGGGTTAAGTGAAAATAATTTCTTAAATCATGGAGCGTTGTTTTCTTTATTCTTTCTCTTTGCTCCATAGATAACCTATATAATTCACCCTGGTTAAGGGATGAAGTATCATAGGGTATACTTACTGCAGGTTGTTTTCCTTTGCCTAATGAGTGTTCAATATTGGTTTGAAATGAACTTCCATGGAGGTCATTTGGATTTATAGCCCATTCCGAACCAACACAGAGAACCTCATGATAGGCTAATACAGGATCACGCATCAAGATATATCCTGATGCTTGTAAATCTATACAATACTGTGTCAGAAATTGTTTGATTTCTTCAAAATTTTTCTTTGTGAAATCAAACATTGGAAGCCTGTCAGTATTATAAGATTTATCCTGTACTTTTTCAAATAAAACAGCATGGGTAATCATACCTGTTCTTCTTCCGTGAACTTCAAGTTTATGGTACTGAAGTCCGTTGGTATGAATAATTTCCCGTAAAACATGACAGCAACTACATTCCAATAAGCTAGTAGTTGCTAATTGGCTTGTAGCTGTTGGCTGGCTAATTGTTGCTGGCTGGCTAGTGGTTGTTGGTTGGCTGATTGTTGTTGTCGGGCTGGTTGTTGCTGGCAAACTGATGATAGTTTGCTGGCTAGTGAATGCTGGTTGATTAACTGCCGACACTATTGGCTGAACTGGATTGGTAGACTCCATTAGTTCTGCCATAGTTCTACACCTCTTAACAGGCCTCCTTGATGAACCTGCTTCAGTTGTACCTTCAATCCTTGTAGATTGAGGAAGAACACTTGTTCTAGGGGGAGAAGTAGGTACATTTGAAGCAGAAGGAGGAATAGTAGAAGGAGGAATAGTAGAAGGAGGAATAAACATTTCAAAGGGATTAGGAGATAACAAAGAAGTAAATGACATGTTATGCTGATCATCATACAACAAAGCATCAAGTAATGCTGTTTCGGATGTATCAGAAACTGGGATAAAACTGCTTGGTCCTGCCATGACAATAGAATTTAGAGAAATATGTGTGAGTATCTGGTAGTTGATATTATCAGATGCTTGAGTGTTTGTGAGGCATGTTCGTTTGCCTTCCTCTATTTATAGTTGAATTAAATCCTATTGAATCTCTGCAGATTTGTGTAGTCCTGTTAAATCTCTACAGATTTGCTCCCTATAAAGCACGAGCCTGGAATCTTTTTGACTTTATATGTATACGACAATCTGAGTTGTCGCGCCTGTGATTCCACAGTGATGCGCCTGTGATTACACAGTATTGCGCTCGTGAATCTGCAATTATACACCTGATGATTTTGTATTTAATATATATTTGTTTGTTGATTCTGGAAAATGGAAATTTTGTTACCAGAAGTAACAAAATTATGCATTGATAATGCATTTAGAAATCTGTGGAATTTTAATGAAATAGATATCATATATGCTATTATCATGGAATATTGTATGGAAATTCCATAAATTAATTTTTAAGGTCTCACACTTGAGGGGGAGAATGATAATGATATATATCAAGTGTGAATATTTATGTGATAATTCTTTGTGAATGTTTCTATGTTGATTCCCCCAAAATGAATATTAGATTTGATGATAAATCATATGAAATGTTGGCATGACTTGTTTGATCATCCGAGTCATATATTATGTGCTGCATGTTCTCAGATGGAATTAATTATTGAAAATGGATCTCTGGAAATATATCAAATTGAAAGTTTACATATGAGATTATAAATTTGCAAAGTTAGCAGTGATGTTTGCAACCAGAAGTTTGCAATATATTATGCGCGCAATTTCCAGATTGAATGATCCAGAAATAATGTATTAAAGTATCCATGAATGGATAGATCAATGATTATGAGAACAAAATTTATATGTTGTGTATATTTGCAGCAATTATATAAGCCAACAGAATTCTCCCCGTATAATTGGCTTTTGGTCAGGAGCCAGATTAATTCCATCTTGAAATGTTTTAAATGTGTAATGATTATTAATCTATTACAATGCACATAGATGGATATACAAAGAAAATTGATGATTTGATGAGGGGGAGAAAAATAAGCAGATTGGGTAAAGATTTACTAGAATGAATTATCATTGGCTCATATTGATCATCGTACAAGGAATTGTGCACTAAAAGTTCAAAATGATAATTCAATTTCAGAGTTTAGTTAATCGAATGCCAGAAGCATTTACTGACCTAAAGAAAGTGACAAAGTCACATATCCCAACTGCAAATGCTCCTATATGAATTGTTATAAAGCACTCCTGAAGCGTTGCAGGTCCATCGGTTTTAAAAGATAAAAATCCTCAAAAGAGAAAAGGAGCTATAAAATATAGATGATTAAGTCGAGGATAATTAAGTAAAGCTCCAGAAGAGTTATCTTTTGATGAGATGTTATCTCCAGAAGAGATATTACAAGAAAAGTGTATTGTGGTCCAAGAGAGACCTAGGTACCTAATATATGTGAATATAATGAGATCTCAATAAATTATGAATGAAATCCGATGGGACTGAAAATGAAGTCGACGTTAATAATATCTATGATAGCATATGCTGCAATGAATGATAATGAGGATCATGAGCCACAATATATTTGTATGTGCTAGAAGCACATAAGACGCCAGAAACACATATGTCCCAAAAGGACTCAAGATGATAGTGCATATAGCATCATTATCTGAATAAACATTTATTGAATTTCTATATGCACATATATATTTATGAAAAGATTATTATGACTTTACTTGACAGATTTAGATCTTGCAGGTATATAATGAACAATCAAATTGGGCATTTCTAACAGAATATTTGATGACAGAAAGTATAATATGCTCAGAAAGACATTGAAGCAATATAGTCATCAGGGGGAGCAACACTGATGTAATCAAGAGGTGGAGACGATACACGCTGTACTCTTTTTCCCTTATCTGGGTTTTATCCCACTGGGTTTTTCCTAGAAAGGTTTTTAATGAGGCAGCACTAGAAAGTGTATCAATGGATGATGTACTCTTTTCTTTGGCTAGGTTTTTATCCCACTGGGTTTTTCCTAGTTAAAGTTTTTAACGAGGCACATTCATAAATGGACATCCAAGGGGGAGTGTTATGAATATACTTATTATGTGGATGTCCATTGACTCCCGGTTTCCAAATATTAAAAGATGATATGGGACCCACGCATAGTGATTTACTATTTGCATAGTACCACGCATAGTAGTTTACTATTTGGTGGGACCCGCACACAATTATACAATCACTCACGGGAAGGAAATCCGTGAGTGAATAGTTTAGGTTTTTGGGGAAAACTACACCAAATGACCCAGAGGTAGAAATTACACTAAAGTCCCATTTTTCTTCTATAAATAGAGGTTTTCTGTAACTGTTCATTGATTGAATGAAATGAGAATCTATCTCTCTACTTTATCTCTCTAGAACCTCTGCTCTTCTTCTTATTATTTTTATCAGTTTTATAACATAAACGATAAAGATTTCTTTTTTTTTTTTTTTTTTTTGGCAAGAGAGAGAGGAAACCAAAACCGATAAAGAGCTTTGAATTTGGGAGGGCAGTTTGGATGGAGGGTAGACACTTGGAAAACAAGTGCACATGGCGGACACGTGTCATCTTTTTGGTGGAACAGACTCGTGTCATTTGACTACGCACGCTAAGGAGTAAGGACTAATGATAACAACCACTCCCAAAAATATTACTCCGATCCTAATTATAAGACATATTTAATCGATTTTGGGGAGATTAAAGAGAGGAGTTAAATTAGTTAATTTCACTCATTTTCCTAAAGTACCTTTATATAAATTTTCAATGACATTAACATACCTCTCCAACATAGAATCTTCCTTTCCATACTTTCTAATTGAAATGATAGTCTTACTATATATACATATATCTGTGTGTACACATACATATGTATGTATATATGTATGTATGTATATGCACACACATGTATATCTACAACCCCCCTCCAAAAAAAAAACACACATACACTCCCCACAGATACACACACATATATACACACATCCACACACACATACATAAAGACACACACATGCACACACATATAGGTGTATGAGTACACACACACGTACACACACATATATAAAATGCGTGTGTATGTCTATACGTGTGTGTATATATATATATATATATATATATATATATAGACACACATATAATGCGTGTGTATGTCTTCATGTGTGTGTGCATACATATATAAATATATGTGTGTGTTTATATATATATTGGTAAATTAACGTTAACTCATCGATAAACAAATTAAAATCCAACAATTTAAGAGTTTTATTGACTGGAAAATTCTGTGCACCTAAATGCATATACTTACCAAAAGTAAACACACTTGAGAGAATAAAATAGAGGTGTTTTAGAAAAAAATTGAAAAAAAATTAAATTTTGTCCTATAATTAGGACCAAAACCAACTCCCAAATATTATCCTATAATTAGGACCGGAGGGAGTAATAAATACTACTCCCTCCGGTCCTAATTGTAAGACATATTTAACCGATTTTGGAGAGATTAAGGAGGTGAGTTAAATTAGTTAATTTTACTCATTTTCCTAAAATGTCCTTATATAAATTTTAAATGATTTTAGTAAAAGTGAATCAACACCCTTGCAACATACCTCCCCAGCCTAGAATTTTCTTTTCTATATTTTCTAGTTGTAATGATGGTCTTGCTATATATACATATATATGTGTGTGTATGCATGCACACAAACATATGTATGTATGTATGTATGTATGTATGTATGTACACATTACACCCCCAAGAGACACCCCCCACCTGACTACACACACCTGTACAAACACATATACATTAAATTTCTATGTATGTGTCTGCATACACCCCACAGACACACACAAATATATATGTGTGTACATACATATATGTGTGTGTATGTACACACACATATTTATAGACACACAAATATATACATAAATACACACATAGATGTATATATTTATATATATGTGTGTGTGTGTATACATATATAAATACATATGTCTGTGTGTATGCATATATGTGTTGGTAAATTAATATCAACTCTTCGATAAACAAATTAAAATCCAATAATATAAAAGTTTCATTGATTGAAAAAGTTTACACACCTACATCCATATACTTACAAAAAACCAAACACACTTAAGAGAATAAAATAGGGGTATTTTAGGAAGAAATTGACAAAAAATTAAATTTTGTCTTATAATTAGGATCAGAACTAACTCCCAAATGTTGTCTTATAATTAGGACTAGAGGGAGTACATCCGATGTTAAGTATAAGAAAAAATTCTTTTAAAAGATGTTGAATTATCTAAATTATAAAATGGGTCATTGAATACAAAAAATTATAAATAAGGTTAAGTATTCTAAAATAGGATTTTAGAATTTGATACTTTTACCTCAATACCCTTGTTTGTTTTCTCGATGCTCTATCTCAAACTGTAGCCACCATCCCATCTCCTTCATGACTGTTGATTTGCCTATATCTCGTTTCAGACTATTGACAACGATGAAATTATTTACTTTTCACAGCTATTTGTAGAGGTATCTGGTGAACGACAACGATTGGGATGAGAGCAAGAGTTGCTAAATGGATAGGTTGGTGTGTTGGAATCTCGTGATTGATGGCCACTCTCATCTACAAACAATTGAAAATGATTAAATTATTTACTTTTTACCATTAGTGACTTGTGAATATATCTAAATATGAATGAATTGAGATGTATTAGACAAAATAAAAAGGTTCACGTCGATCACCACTTTCACGGAGAGTTTCTAATTCTGACAAAAAGCAATGGGCAGATCTGAAGTTACATATGAGATGAGCTGGGATCTTGATAAGGCGAGATTATTAGGAATAGGGGCTATAGTTTAAGAGAGTGGAGAGAATCAAATAAGGGGTATTAAGGTAAAATTATCAAATTTTAAAATCCTATTTTAAAATACTTGACCTTATTTATAATTTGTTGTATTTAATAACCCATTTAAAATTTAGATAATTTAACCGTCTTTTAAAGGAATTTTGTCTAAGTTTTAGTTAATTTTTTTTATAGAGGATTAAAATAATTAATTAAAATAATTTTAAAAAAATTTGGAAAATCATATATAAAGATCGGTGAATTACTCAAATTCTAATTTGGGTTACTAAATTTAACAAATTATATGTCATGTTGTATGTCATAATTAGGGGTTTAAAGAATTGGTCAAATTATCCCCATATTCCTTAGTTATTAAAATAACAAAATTGAAAACATAACTCTATTATTTGCTTTATCAATTATTTCCTTAGAAAGTACTATAAGACGAAGCATCATTGTTCTCTTACTTCTTTCCAAACATAAATTATGGAGGCAATGATAAATAAAATATATACCATCAATATATTTTTTTTTTATACAATATTAAGTTTTATATAATAATGTATTTGTTATAAATATAAACATATATCCGAGATGAGAGATAGAGAGCACGAGAAAGAGAACAAAGAACAGAGAATAGAGAAATTCAAAAGAGAAAGAGAAGAGTAATTCTGATTCAAATATGTGTCTACAATGGTTGCATAAGAGTATAAGACCTTTATTTATAGGCCTTGATAAGTCTTATCACTCTGGTCCTATTTATAAGTTCACTTTCACTCTCTGTAAAATTGGACTTATAAATAGGACTAGAGTGGTATATTACAAGTCACCGTCAATGTGTAGGAAAACTTGGAAAGCAAGTAATTTGTTGGCTTTGAGAAGAAGCTTCTTGTTGGCTTGGAGACGAAGCATCTTCTTGGCTTGTAGAGGAAGCCTCTTGAGTTAATAAACATCCATATAATTAATATTCATAAACTCCCTACTGGATGTCTATTACAAATGTATCTCATTAAAAACTTTAACTAGAAAAAGTCAGAGGATGAAAACCTAACCAAAGAAAAGAGTATGTCATTCATTGATACACTGTTCAATGCTACCTCATTAAAAACCTTTATAAAAAAACCCAATTAGACAAAACCGAGATAAGGCAAAAGAGTACAATGTGTATTGACTCCCCCTCTTTATGACATCAATATTACCCCTGATAACAACATTACTTCCAATGTCTATGTATTGGTGAAGAACTATATTTTGCTAATAAGCAAGATACATTAGTGCTCCTATAGTACTAAATTATGGTATTTCAAGACCAAGTAGTTCTTCTTCAACTTCTTTGCTAATTACTCAAGGTCGGAATTGTTCTTTATCCGCTTGCAAATACCTTATACTCATTGAGGTATGGATGTAACTTATCCATATAAAAATCACTCTAGGACCCTCTTTTTATAAGTTTCTTGATATACAAAGATCCCATTATTTAGGTGCTCAATCTGTAATCCAAGACAAAATTTCGTTCTGCCCATGTCTTTCATTTCAAACTATTTCTTTAATCAATTAATTGCTTTTTAAAGCTCTTCAGGAGTTCTAATAATGTTGATATAATCAACAACAATTATAGAAAATTCATTTCTAGATCTTTTTCATAAAATGCATGACCATATTAGATCATTTTTGTACCCTTCTTTCAACAAACATTCATTGAGACAATTATGCCATATGTACCCTGATTGCTTTAAGCCATACAGAGATGTATTTAACTTAATCGAGTATAGTTCTCAAGAATTTGAATCAGATGCTTCTAGCATCTTGAGTCCTTTAGGGAATTTCATATAAATATCATGTCAAGTAAGCCATACAAATAGGCAGTCACGACATCCATTAGATGTAGATCAAGTTGTTCATTAACTGCTAGGCTAATCAAATTGCGAAGAGTAGTTGCATCCATTACTAGTGAATACGTTTCTGCAAAATCAATGTCAGGTCTTTATGTAAGGCTTTGGGTTACAAGACATATCTTATATCTCGTAATTTCACCCTTTTCATTTATCTTTCATACAAAAACAAATTTGTATCCAACTGACTTTACATCTTCAAGTGTGAGGACTATAGGTCTTATAGGTCCAAATACTCTTCGTTTTTGCTAATGATTTTAATTCTGCATCAATTGCATCTTTCCATAGGGGCCAATCCTTTTGCTATTGGCACTTGCTAATGGATTTTGGCTCATAATCCTCATTATTATTAATTAAATCATATGCTATATGATAAGCAAAGATGTTGTCAATGTTGACTTTATTTTGGTCTCATCGAATACCATTCATAACATAATTTATTGAGATTCCATTATTTTTTCACATTTGAAGCATCTGTGTCTCTTTTAGGACTACAACATTCTCTTCTAGAGATATTTACTGGAGATAATAACTCTTCAAGAAATGGCTCTTTTGGAGCTACTAACTTTTCTTGATTATCCTTGTCTTGACCATATATATTCTTAGCTCCTTTTTTCTTTCAATGATTTTTATCTTTGGAACCAATAGGCCTACCACGCTTCAAGTGTGCTTTAAATTTATAATAGGTCGTCCATCAAAGACATCAATTTGAACAGGAACATTAACAATTGAGACATGTGACTTTGTCACTTTCTTTGGTCAGTAAATGCTTATGGCATTTTATTAGCTAAATTCTGTAAATAAATTATATTTTGAATTTTTAGTTTACATTGTTTTGTACAAGGATCAAAATGAACCAACGATAATTCATTCTAGCTAATCTCTTTACCCAACTTCTTATTTTCTCCCCTAATCATGCAATATAATGTCAAATAACAATTGACTAATCATGCAATATAAGTCTCCTACATCTATTTGTTTTCTTTAGAAACATCATTTTATTTAATTTATAGACAAAGAAGAAAGAGGAAATCCTTACACAACATTTATCCCAACTTTCCTTCTATATCCATCTATGTGCATTGTGATGGATTTATAAGCATTACACATTCAAACCTTTTAAGATGGAATTTGTATGGCTCCTAACCAAAAGCCAATTTTATCGGGAGAGTTTTGTTGGCTTGTAACCAACATAAAAAATTTGTTCTCATAAAAATTGATCTAACTATTTATGGAGGCTTTAATTCATGATTTCTGGATCGTATAATCTAGAAATTGTGCACTCAATTTATTCAAACATTCTTGCAAGCTTTAGGTTGCAAGCTTTATTGCAAACTTCATGTTGCAAACATTATGAAGATGGAATATCACCTAGAGGGGGGGTGAATAGGTGATTTAAAAATCTAACTGCTTAATCAAAATTTTCACAAATTAATGAACTAACTGATCAAGAGTTTAAAGAAAAAGGAACACGAGAGAATTTATCCTGGTTCGGTCTATCCTGACCTACGTCCAGTCCCCAAGAACACCTTAGGATTTTTCACTATCTTCATAATACAATTACACAACTCGGAATGATCCCTCAGACTCACTCCCCCTTACTACTTGTAATTGTACACCCTTACTTAAGGTTCCATAACCTTAAAATTTTACAAACGAATGAAAATTGAATGTTTAAGTAACTCCTCACGAGTTGAATAATAAATGATCACTGAAGTACAAGTTAAGAGTAATGAAACTGATAAGATAATAACTCAGAGTAAATGCGCAGAGTTTCCGGTTGGTGGCCGAATTGAATGCTTAGGTATTTATACTCTTTCGCCATTAATGCCGTTGGGAGGAACTTGAGAGTTACCGTTGTGACTTATTTAATTTTTCGTTAGACACGGCTTGCTCTGTTCCTTGTGCAGCCAAATGGACCGTTGAGGCCTCATTAAATGAAATCCGTTCTTTCATTAAATGCGTTGATCGTTGAGAGTGTTTTTGCAGAAGAATGTCTTGATTAAGTAATCCTTGGAAGAATGTTTCTTCCTGCTACTCTGGGCTTCTTTCTATTTACTGCTCTGTTTCCTGCTTCAGCATTAAATGCTGCGACGTGAGCATCAGCTTTATGTTGATTTTGAATAATAACCCGTTGTAATCCCTGAAACCACTAGCAAATGTGATAAAAACATTTCATATATTATATTAAATGATTCAGAAAGTTATCAACCAAAGATCAGCTCTTTCGCAGAATCAAAAATCACAGACAGCGCCAAGAACTCGAGTTGTCAAAGTAGAACTCGAGTTCTTATCAAGAACTCAAGTTCTTTTGACTTTTCTTCACACACCTCTGATCTGCAAAATGAGAAATCGAGTTGATCATAAAGAACTCGAGTTCTTCATTTTTCTTCAATTTCATTTCTCAAAGAACTTGAGTTCTCAGACAGGAACTCAAGTTCATGAACTCGAGTTCTAGTCTAAGAACTCGAGTTCTTAAACTTGATCAGTGCTTACAAAGGAACTCGAGTTCTTTACTGAGAACTCAAGTTCATGAACTCGAGTTCTTTGCCAAGAACTTGAGTTCTGTCTTGTCCAAGTTTGCAACAAAGAGAACTCGAGTTCTTAATTGTGAACTCAAGTTGATCAACTCTAGTTTGCTACTAATGAACTCGAGTTCTTTCAGACTCAGAGCATTTTCCACAGACCAAGCTCGCGAACTCGAGTTCTTAAACCATGAACTCGAGTTCTTAGCCCATGAACTCGAGTTCTTTACCCATAAACTCGAGTTCTTCATTTTGCTGTGATGAGAACTGGAGTTTTAAAGCTTGAAATCAAGTTCTTATTAAAACATTTAAACCACTGATTTACAAGTGTTTAGTTATCATCAAAAACTTGGTTGAGAACTAACACATTATTGTAAACTTCAAGTTGCTAGCAAATAATATCACATGTAACCATCTTATCATGCATCTTTCAAATATATTTAGTTTACATGCTATTTTAATAGGCCTATATAGTTCTATTTGATATATTTTCAAAGATCCATTACCAATTACAACCAATGATATTCCCATAGGCAATTTGTTTTTTGTTTTTTTGAAAACAAGTAGCACATAATTCATTCATAAAGAATCTTATGATTCTTGCATGGATGTCAAACGTAATCTTATTTGCATTTTACACACACACGTGTATGTGTGTGTGTGTGAGAGAGAGAGAGAGAGAGATTGAATGATCAAACACGTTATGCCAACAAAAAAATATTTTTGGATTAGTAAACTTCTGGTTTACTGTAACATATGTCTCAATTAATCATAAACTTTTGAATCATAATCTGACATCCATTTTGGGAGATCTTTTAGGCTTTGTGTGAGAAGTATATAAATTTTCAAAAATTAGCTCACACTTGTATTCTAACTCACTTGTTTTTTGATAATCTCCCCCTCCAGTTTGAGTCATATAAGCATACTTTCTTTATATATATATATATATATATATATATATATATATATTTCAAAATCACTTCCAAACCCTTTAAAGCTCAAAAGGAGAATCTATGTTAGTTCTTTAGGAACTACCATATAATATTACATCACTAGATAATCTCATTACTCATTAATAATATACTTCAATTTACTTATATATGCAAAATATATACAGTCGACCACATATAAAGATATTCATGATCAAAAGAACTTAGAATCATACATATGAAAATTCTTATGGCAACAGATTTATGAGGTGTGATCACAGTAAATGTAAATAATAATAATTTTAATAAAAAATTAAACATCATATTACCTTTTGGGCTTATTTTTATTTCTCTTGGCTTCAAAATAAATCTAAACATATTTCTCTACGGCTCTTTGCCATTACAATATCTCATTAACAGTGTTGGCAAACATTTGGGTTGCATTAGCAAACTTGTAGTTTGTATTATTATTTGTGAACTTCTGGTTTACAATGGCATATATTTCAATATTGTTTTAGATATCTATTTTTGCATAATTTTGTTCCTTTAGGTAACAAAATATTAGCTCTTCCAGAGCCTTCAATCAAATTTATATTACCAAATATAGTCTAAACATTGGCCTATAGTATTATTAAGTTGAGTAAAATATTCTAATTAGTGTAACATCCCAAATTTTAGGCTTTGGGAATCAAAAACTAATTATGGAAAATGTGGCCTTAAAGAATTTTAAAGATTGAGAATTTGAGATTTAAGCCATATTTTCCATAAATTAAGGAATATTATTGAAGGATAAATTAGGCCAAAGAATTATAGAATTTAAAAATTGGCCTTAATTATTTCTAGAAGTAATTTTGAAAATAAGGCCTATATTTTCCCTTAATTTATTTCGGAAAAAGAATAAAATTCAAAGAATAATTGAAAGTGTTAATTGAGGCTCAAATATTATAAGATTAATATTTTATGGCCTAGAAATAAATTGGAGGTTTGGGTTAATTTTTCTTAAGTTATTTGGAAATTAAGAATTTAATTTATTGAGATTATTGCAATTAAATGTAATTGCAAGTGAGGAAAAATGGGCTTCATATTTAACTTAATTCAATTGGCCACATGAAAGATATATATATAAAAATATATATGTATCAATTGCTATTCCTCAAGCCCATTACGTACAGCAGCAAGGAAGCCCACTACATTTTTTTGTATATATTGTTTCTTTGGCCCAAAGTCATAAATAAGAACCAATGGAGCATGCCTTCACGCAAGAACATTAGCAATTAGATAACCTTTGCCACGTGAGAAGCATAAAACTTGATTAAATACACTTGTTTTCTCCTCAGCCCAACACGCAGCCAAACTTATTAATCCAGCTGTCTGTATGTCTTTAAGTAAGAGAGTTTTTCGGTGAATTACCAAAAGCCAGAAGAATTAAGCAAAACAGAAGAAATGGACAGAAAACAGAGAGAGGAGTCCGAGAATAAGGCTGAGAGAGAAGGAGAGCGAAGGAGTGTTACTGAAGCTCAGCATTCTCTGTTTTCCATTGGTGAAACAGACAGAGAAACCGAGACTGAGAGTGAGCAGAGAAAGAGAGAATCTGAACCGAAGCATTTCCCTGTTGGTGAAACTGAAGAGCAGTTTTGATGTTTACCCAATTTCAATTCCTAATTATTTCTTTCGGTCCAGACCCATACATCACCAAGCCCAAACCGATCCAAAGTTTAATAAAAAGGAAACCGTTCATTAACCATAATAAAACACCATCAGAAACAGCAAAACAACACGTAAGGAACAGGTGTCCGAAATTTAACATGCAAGAGAAGACCATTGATGGATAAATACTGTCTTAACTTCTTCATTCTTTTTACTCTTCCTGAGACACAAGCCGAGAGAAATAGAAAGAGAAGGGTGTTTTGGAGAGTTTTTCTTTTCTCCGGTTGTAGTCCGAGAAGCAGAGCAAGGGAAGCAATTGACCATTACCTTCAAAGTTTGAAGCCGAAGGTGATCACTCTTTCTCTTGCTGCTTTAATATTTCTGTAATAACTCAGGATAGTTTAAAGGCTGGAAGTAATATGAAATATAGGCAACTGAAACCAAGCCAAAAATGGAAACATAAAATAGAGATCGATATATATATATATATATATATATATATATATATATATATATATATATATATATGGTTACTGTACTATGCCGTGACCGTCAGTGTTACTCTTCTCTGCGTTTGGGTTCTGTTTTGATGAAGAAAAGGAGAAAGAAAGAAATAGATTTTTATCATGTATGTTCTGCATGATTGTATACCGAGAGTCTTGTGAGTTTATTAAACATATATATATGTGTTACTGTATGTGTCGGGTTTTGCTTCTGTTTGTTGTATTTGATTTGCTGAACTCTTAGAGTGGGTCTCGGAATGTTATTAGAAGAGGAAGAAAGTATTTTGTTTATGTATCTGTTATTGTGTGTTGCATCCTATAAGATTGTTGAGGTCACTGCATGTGTTTAGATGATAAAGTATGTTATTATTTGTGTGTAAAATTTCTTTACTGTCGGGTTTCTATCTCAGTAAGTTGTGTAGATGAAAAACAAGATTAAAATTATACATGGGTATGTAGCATGTTTATGCATGTTGGATCCCTACTTCTGTTTTGTGTGTGCCGAGTGAAGGAAGAATAAAGAAGGGAATGAATATTCATATATATATACTACTTTGTGCATGCCGAAAGGAAAGAAAGAAAAAGATGAAATAAGATATATACAGCCAAGAATGAAAATGCATAGGTCTGTATATATATATATATATATATATATATATATATATATATATATATAGAAGTCTATGTGCATGGCGTATAAAAGGAAGAGAAGATATATATATGTAAGTGTGTGTGTAATGTGTTGTTGCATGAAGAAAAGAAAGTTGAATATATATGTATGTGAAGTGTGTGTTTGCTGTCGTATAAAAGGAAGAAGGGAGAAGGTTTTGTTTTTACACCCATGTGTATATATGTATGCTGTGTATATAAACATGTATATGTGTGTACGTGTTGGCCACCTAATATAAGAGGGAAAGAAATTCTTTTTGTGATTGAAATTTATTGCATGTAAATTGGGTGATCTAAACTAAATGTAAATAATCGTTAATAACAAATGAAGGAAAATAAATAAATAAGCAAATTGTTTATGAGTAATAATAATTAGTAAACTAATCATACTTATGTGTGGTCAGGAATGTGCCAACTTAGGTATATTTGAGCTTATAAATACATAAACATTAAGTTAAGGGAAACCATGAAAAATGTTAAAAAATTAATTAAATTATCTTCTTAATTGAAGATAGATATTTATTTGATTAGTGTTACTTGTTGGATGATATTAATAACAAACCATGTTATTATTTAGTGATAAAGACCAATAGTTGATGGGGAGTTTATTATTATTTAATAATAATAATAATAATAATAATGGCAATAATAATAAAATTATTATTGTTAGAGAAGAATTAAGGGATTAATTATTATTAACCCTTTTAAACTAATTTACATAATTAGTTTAATTGCGATTCGAATAAGAGATTGATAGTGATGATAAACATTATTTTTAGGCAGACATTGATAATTTATCTAATCCCAACAACTTCAGTACAAAGGAAAGATATACAAGGTTGAGGTAGGTAACTTTAATCTTATAATCATGTATGTTAATGTTATGCAAATATTAGCTGATCATGTATGCTGGCTGAACTACTTGTTTATATTATCCTGATTGGCCATGGATATTGAGGCTGAGGTCTCATGGGGCTGCGGTCCTAGACAAGAGCTGCGGTTCTTAGCCGTTAACTACGGTTACGGTTATTTCTTCCATGCTTTAAAACATGTGCTATTATGTCATATTTATTTTCATACATGTGCATGAGATTAACTGTTACCCTGGGGTCCATTCACTTGGACTCCAGACCATGTGAAAGAATACAGGAACTAGTTCGGGATCAGAAGGCAAGGAGCAGCTGTAAGGGTTACAACAGTTGAAGCTCTATGGAAAATTAGGATTAATTAGTCTGTAAATAGTGTTTATCATTCAACTATGTTGGAATTATGTAATAACATCCCTCCATGGGATAGATAACGAATCGTGAAAAACTAGTCCGTATTTTCATATTATTGTAATTTCAAAAACTTCGATTTACAAAATCAAGTCGTCCAAATTACCTCGATTCTTGTATTCCACACTAACTCTGATTAAACAAAGGCCCCAGAGGCCGGGCATCACATTAGTCCCTTGGACTATTAGCCTTTTGAATTATTACTCTTAAGTGGAATAATTCTCTGCATGTTATTTTGTCTTCAGGACAATAACCAAAAACTCTTTATATCATTCAATATTTGATAGATTAAACCTTCAAGTCCTTAATATTAATAACAATCCAATGCCACTTTCTTGTTCACCCTTCATCTCTGGGTGTGAACAAGCTTCTATACCTCTTTTGTGGGTATAGAAGTCTGAAAGACCAAATATCTCATAAATTGTAATACTATGTAAATAGTTATGTATCACTGTGTAATCACATATTACCATTACTATGCAAATAGTAAAAAATTGTGCAAATAATAAATTATTGTACAATCACACATTACCGTTACTATGCAAATAGTAAATTACTGTGCAAATAGTAACATTGTATGAAATGCACACTACAAAAAACTTTCAATTGGAGACGGGATTGCCAACGGAAAAAATTCCAACGGAAATTACCGACAAAATTCCGTCAGTTCACATCACCAACGAAAATTACCCACGGAATTATGTTGGTAATTTAAATTACTGATGGAATTCTGTGGGTAATTCCATGGGTAATGTCTTCTTCTATGATTCTTTCTGTGAAAGATGTTTTCCGTCAGAAATCCAGTTACCGACGGAATTTCATCGGTAATTCCATCAGTAATTTTGGTCAGTGATCCAGAATTTTTTTTTGTAATGGCATTTCTAATAGATTTGAAGATTCTATATCATATCTCAAAACCTTATAAACCATAAAAAAGGTTTCATAATCATATAAAATGATATCATAATATATTAAAATGAATACGTACAAAGTGAGCAGTGAGATATCATAGTGATATGATGAATTTTCAACATATTTATTATGCTCAATTGTTTCTCTTTTGTGGCTCTTATCAATAATATTTCTCCACTTCATGTGGAAATTTGAACCATCATAATCATAATCTTGATTATGCCCAAGACTGTAGAAATGTTTGCACTCATATCCACAGCCATAATTAGATTCATTTGTTACTTCATTCACTTTCGGGAATGGAGTCAAGCCTGCTTGACGAGAATCATGATATGTGCAACAAAAACGCATTGTTTTGTTTGGCCATATAAGGTCAAGAAATTAATTCAACATATTTCTTAAAACCTTTTTCACAATTTTGCTACAGCATGAGCAAATAGGATATGTTCATTTATAACGAGCTTTTGAAAGAACAACCATCTTTAGTTGGTTATACAATTCCTTTAATTTGTTCTAAAAGACAAAAGGGTCTTATAAGGCCAAATATGTAAATAGAGCAAATCACCAAGAGGGGGTGAATTGGAGATTTTAAAAACTTTTTGAATTACTCTGTTTTATAAAAGTAAAACAAAGGTGAACAGAGGAGAGTTAAGAGAAGCTTGACACAGAGGAATTTATACTGGTTCGGTCTAAACCCTTGACCTACGTCCAGTTCCCAGACACTCTAGGATTTTCACTAGGGAATATCATTTCTGCCTTAAGTCAAAACTACGTCGTTTTGGCTCTTTTTTTGTTTTTGTTTTTTTTTCTTTGCTCTTTTTTTGTTTTTGTTTTTGTTTTTTTTTCTTTCCCTTTTTTTCCTTTCATCTCTTTATTTAAAAAAGAGCCAAAACGACGTAGTTTTGACTTAAGGCAGAAATGATATTCCCTTTTCACTAACTCACAATATCAATTATATACTCTGCACTCGAAAGTTATCCTCTCACTAGGATACACTCCCCCTTACAAGTTGTAATATGATATTCCCAATCTCCAAGTCCCACGACTTGAGATTCTTACAATAAATGATTTCAATAAATGAAACTCTCTCTAAGAGTAAATAATGATAAACGCTGAAGTACAAATGTATCAAAAGATACTTAACAGTAGAAAACTGAAAGAGTAATTGGAAACTTGAATGATTTTCGTTTTCTATTTATTAGTTGTGTTAGTTCTCTATGGGTTTTGTTGATAACAATCAATTGTAAAACCAAGGTTGAAGAATTGTCTCAAGAAAGCAAAAACTTGCTAAAGGAGGCAATACTCGAGTTTCAGTAGCAAAACTCGAGTTTGGAGTTTCAAAGAAAAGCTCAATGCACATAACTAAGGGCAATACCACAGTATTCAAATGAATACTTGAGTATTGGAGCTTACAGAGAGCATCGCAAGTTTTTCCATCAAGGAAAACTCGAGTATTGATATGTATACTCGAGTTTAGGCCTATGTGACTCTTCAAACAATTTTAACAGAAATAGAAAACCTCATTTTTTGGAAAACTCCAGTTTCAAAAACTCAGGTTTGGAATTTGAAAAGACAGTTTTCCAATTTGGCTCCAGAATTCAAATGTTTTCATTTTCAAATGAAAACTCGAGTATCACATTAGAATACTCGAGTATTAGGTCAAGCAAAGTTGTTTTAAAATTTTATCAGTTATAAACTCCAGTTTTGAAAACTTCAGTTTTGGAAACTCCAGTTTAGCACATTCAAAAATAATTTCTAAGTTTCAAAACTAAAGAGAAAACTCGAGTATAGAGATTGAAACTCGAGTATTGAGTCATATAGAGAGCTACCAAGGTTTCTAAGCTTTCAATACTCCGGTATAGTATGAATACTCCGGTTTTGATGTTTTGGACAATTATTCATCAAGAGTCCAAAACTCGAGTATTGGTTGAATACTCGAGTATTGGCTTAAGTTCATCTAGAACTCCAAAGCTCAAATCGCGATCTCGTTTCTGGAAGGAGAATACTCGAGTATAGACACAGATACTCGAGTATAGGCTTAATTGCATAGTGACAAACTCGAGTATTGTTGCACAAACTCGAGTATTGGTCGCGCCTTCTGATAATTCAAATTTGTAAAATCTATGTAATGTTTATAGAATGATCCAAATGATTTATATTATTAATTATCTTCATTACCAGATATGTTTGATGTGTTTGCTAGTGTATTTCAGCCAAATTACAGATGATTTAAAGAGATTAAAAGAGTTGTTATCACACAAAGCTAAGTCTTGTCAGAAGCATTAAATGTAAGGCCACCTAACCAGCTATACTTTGATCTACCAAGGTTTGCACGGAGCAAAAGGGTTAAAGAGCCATACACCTAATTCAGGACTGACAATCCCAACGGATACAAACGGCTAGAAGTCACCCTCTATCCAAAAGGTCAAAGAACAAGCTATAGAGTAGAGAGAGAAGAGACCAAAGTGCTTCTAGCTGATAATCATCTTCACCAACGGTCAAATGAATGCCTGCAATGGTCATTAATTATACTCCAAGTATAAATAGAGTTGGATTCAATTCTCTCAACAGAACAACTGAGCAGAAAATCGATTAAGCATTAATTTTGTTCATCTACTCTTAGAGCTTTCTGTATAGAGTATCAGTTGATACTACTTGAGCTTCAGTGATTATCTTATCTGCTCTTTAAGAGAGTAATTAATTTGTATTATCATTTGATTGTAAGAAATCTCAAGTCAGGGGACTTGAAGATTTGGGGATCATTAATTACAACTTGTAAAGGGGAGCAAGTTCTAGTGAGAGAATTGCTTCAGAGTTACAGAGTGTGTAATCAAGTGATTTAGTGGAAAACTCAGAGTACCTGAGGACTGGACGTAGGCCAAGGAGTTGGGTCGAACTAGTATAAACTTTCTTGTATTGCTATTCTTCCCTGCTCACTGATTTTCCCTGATTGATCACCATTAGAGCCAAACTTGCGAAATTTTTTTGAGAATCCCCAATTCACCCCCTCTTGGTGATTCAACTCCTCTTTCAAGTTGTTGAGAAGACTTGAATGCAGTTCTATATATATCAAGAGAGCATTAAATGACCATTGGATTCTTCAATGTAATCATTGGAGACATTGCTGAGTTGATTAGGAACACTTTGGTCTCTTCTCTCTCTACTCTTCAGATAATATAGGTGTACAGAGATTTAGGGTTGACTTCCCTTGAAATTAATCTGTTGGAAGAGCAGCTTCTAGTTAAGGAAAGGAAGCATTAATCCCTTTGCAACGTGTAGAGAATGATTGCCCAAAAGAGTGTAAGCTTTTTGAACTTTGCAATAAATGTTCTAACATTGCTTTTTGCTTTTGACCAAATCTTCATTTAAAACTCTTTAAATCATTTGAAACTCACTAACAAATTGATTAAACGTAGTTAAGAATAGTAGTATGTGATGATAAGAATTATTTAGATCAAACACAAAGATTTCCCAATTTCGTGCAATTTGATTTTCATACTCCGCGACACAAACTCAAGTTGGTTCATCCAAACTGGAGTTTGTAATTTACTTCAGAAGCCTAAACTTGAGTCTCCAGAACCTAACTCGAGTTTTCTTCATCAGGAGAAGAATGTCGCAATTTGATTTTTGAGGAAAGTTTTTGAGCAAGGGCAAAATTCGAGTCATTAAGTGACTAATTCGAGTTTTGGACATTTATAGTGAAAACATAGTTTAAGTCCAAAAGCTCAAAAACTAGAGTTTTCATTTCAAACTAGAGTTTTCAAAAAGTTCAAATAGAGCAAAGCTCTCTGCTCGGCACAAACTCGAGTTTGCTAAGTCAAACTCGAGTTTCCACAACACTTGGGAAAAACTGGAAAACACTCTGTATGGTCTAAACTAGAGTTTTCAAATCTTTAGAAATATTGAGTTGTTCTCTATAAGTTTTAAACTCGAGTTTGTAAAACTAAACTCGAGTTTCCTCATAAGAGAGAAAACTTTGTAAAATACTTTGGCAAATACAAATTGGAGTTCTAAAAGTAGAACTTGAGTTTTCTCAAGCTCATAATGGAGCATAGCTCTGTGTATGTTACAAACTCGAGTTTACTCACACAAACTCAAGTTTCCAACAAAGCTTGGAAAACTTAGATCTCGCCGTCTTGTTAAAACTGGAGTTCATTAAAACTAAACTTAAGTTTGCTTTGTCTTGAAAAACTTGGGAGCTCTCTGTCTAAACTTGAGTTTCCAAAACTAGACTTAAGTTTGTCTAAGTCTATAAAAACTTGAGCTGCTCTCTGTCAAGTCCAAACTCGAGTTTTCAATCAAAACTTGAGTTTGTCTTTGACAATAAGTTTTTCAGCTTAACAAAGATAAACTTCTACTTGGGTTTACAATCGTCAGTTATCCCTCAAAACACATAGAGAACTAACAAAATATACAATTTTGATGCTTCATGAACCACAAATTTAAATTTCATAATGCAATGAAAAGAAATTTATGAAACATGAAACACAATATAATAACATAAATAATAATAAATTCATATAGACAATAATAACCCATAAAGTATGATATTATAACAAAAATTAAAGTTCCATGGCTTTAGGCCATTTAATTATCATAATGATAAATGAAATTTATATGGCTTATGGCTATATTATATCAAAATAAGAAATTAAAATGATATGACTTAATTGGTCATATAATTTCAAAATAAGAAATCAGAGGTGTATGGCTTTCGGTCATACAAAATAACAATATTAATAATATAAAAGAACTCATACAAGATACAAATTATCCTATTTTATTTATCGAAAATTAAACGTGTTGAAGAAAAACAAAAGAAATGAACAAAGAATAGAGATAGTCCTCACTAAGACTTAGTTCATCAGTAGGAGAAGAATATGATAATTCAAGACATAAATAAAACATTGCAACTAGTATAAATTGTAAATAAAAACATAAAGAAATAAATAACAATAATCTCCAATTTTAACCATGGAACCCAATATATAAAACAATCGGTAAAAGCATTTCTTTAATTACATATAGTGGGTAAGATTACCTCAGATAGATAAAACGAATATATAATGAAATCATTAAAAATACAATAAGAAAATCATATATTTGTTAAATCTTTTGTGTTGATAATGTGTTATAAATATAAAGATATATCTAAGATAAGAGATAGAGAGCAAGAACAAGAGCAAGCGAAGAGAGAAGAGAGAAATTCAAGAGAGAAAGAGGAGAGTAATTTTCATTTAAGTGCGTGTATACAATGCTTGTACAAGACCTTTATTTATAGGCCTTGGTAAGTCTTACATTCCAAGTCACCATCAATGTGTAGGAAAACTTGGAGAGCAAGTAATCTGTTGGTTTCGAGAGGAAGCTTCTTATTGGCTTGGAGAGGAAGCCTCTTGTTGGCTTGTAGAGGAAGCCTCTTGAGTTAATGGACACTATATAATTAATATTCATAATAGTATTAGAATGAAGTGAAACCTATTGTGATGGTAGATCTACGCATCCACTTGGAGATTTATTATCTTCTTTCGATATTTAGATTTTTATTTAAAATTGTATGATGTGATTTTAAATTTTAAATATGTATTTATATCCTAAATATATGATCCATGATTACACACACACAGAGAGTGAAGATCACATATAGAGATATTCATGAAACATTGTATACCATACAAGAATTCACCTCTTTTAATTATATATACTCATATTTTCTTATAAACCAAATATTATATAAAATAATATTGTACATAATTAATGTTTGGAAATAAGTCAGAGCACAAAGTTGCATGTTACTTCCAAAAGAATTAATTGATACAGCAAATAATATGATTATGTTTTTAATTTTGCTCGTTTAGTAAATAAGAGATGTTGAGATAATTTGACCTAAATTTTAAATCATTAATTATGATGCATAACCTAATATATAATTTGTTATGTTTAGTAACCTAAATTATAATTGGGGTAATTCAACCATCTTTATATAGGATTGTATCTAACTCTTTCTTTAAACTAATTTTCTTTGACACCAAATTGCACAATTTTAAGAAAGTGATTGAAATTAGTTAAGAATAATAAATGTGTTTGAAATAAATTTTTTTTCAAGTATGCTCTTATTTATGAGGGGACAAGTAAGAAAGAGAAATCAAGTAAATTTAGGTCACCAACCTTTATTAATGCAATTTATAGAATTAATGAGAGGGGAAAATTGAAAAAAAAAACTATTAAATGTTGAGACAACTTTTATCGAACTCTTATAAAAAGAACTAAGGCAATTTGAATTTTAAGTTCTTATAAAAAGACCGAAGGGAGTATATAACCTAATAATACCCAACATATGATACTTTGATTAGGTATTTTATTTACCTCTTTCAATCTCTAAAAAAGTCAAATAGACCTTATACTTAGAATTGGAGAGAGTATCTCTTCTAATTCTATCTTTAATATAAGACATATTTATCTAAATTTAATTTGATCAAGAAAGTTAATTAAATTAGTTAACACTCCTTGATTATTATTAATGAAGCATTAATAAGATAAATTAGAAAAATATTGACATGTATAAAAAATATGTATTGTATCAAAGATCGGAAGGACTAGATGACATACGAAAAGAAGATGGAGAAATTACTAGAAGGTCAAATAGCATATAATGACAAGTTCCATAAAGAAAATAATATGTTTATACCACTCACTTGTCATTAAGATTTTTTGGTTATTAATTTCTTTACTAAGACCTAATAGGGCCCGTTCGGTTCAAGAAAAATTGGATTTTCTAGTTGGCGGCGCCCGTTTGGTTTGCCATTTCCGTGGGAAAATATTTCCTATGATCACCAATTTTCAGCTATATGATCGAAGTTGGGTTTCTAGCAAAATTGGTGGAAACCAATTTTCAAGTGGAAAGGGAAAATGCCTAAAGACACAAAAGCCTTTGATGCGAACTTGAATGTGATTTAAAAAGGTGAATGAGTCTCATGAACATCTAAATAATATTTTTACTCCAGGGAAAAATAGTCTTTTGGCTCTTTTCCTACCTCATTTTCTTAAAATCAAACAAAAATTTCCTATCAATCCTTTTTTTTTTTGGGTTAAGGAGCAATTTGGCCAATAAATTATTACTTCAGGAGTGCCCAGCACAAATACCTTTCAAGTAGACTAAAAATACCAAAAAATTATTAAAAACGTGCAGTCAACACAACACCGTTAGAAAAAGATAATGTTTGTTATCTAAGGTGCAGATTGGCTAACGAACTTTTATTCTTGGAACTCCCAACACAAAAAAGTTTTACTTAAGGATCGCTTAGCACAAAAAAGTCCATATGCAATCCACCCAAAATCTGACTGCTGTAAATCCTTGCTTGGACCCCTAACCACGTGCATTGGGGTTAGAAAGAGTGAATGCAACAAAGAAGTCATAAATTATATTAATTATCTTATATTAATTATTGTTATCAGTTATCTCATACAATTATTGACTATATATTTACTCCTTAAATTTAATTTTTGTTGTTATGATTCTTGTCAATCTTTTAGAAATATCACATATTTATGTGCATACAATATGCGTAAAAATTGATATTTACATGCGTAAAAAATCACATAATTTATACGCCACCTTTATTTATTTGGGTATGTCTTTCTCTCTTGTCTTTGTTGATAAAGGGATTGAATTCATTTATATTTATGTGTATGAATATAATATTTTTGCCGATGGAAATTGGTATACGGCTGATGAGATTAACATACTATGGATTCAAATCTTATTGTCGGTTAAGTAGGTATTCTAGGAGCAATACTTTTAAAAATGGGACGAAGGCTTCTGAATTTTTTTGGGCAATCGAAAGATCCTATCACATTAACTATTCTAAATTGATAATAAATAAAACTAAAACATTACTCATATTAAACGCACTTATATCAATAACTAAAAAATCTCATCAGCCGTATATCGATTTTTATGCATATTTATACGCATGTAAACATGTGATATTTTTAAAAGATTGAATAGAATTACAATAACAAAAATTAATTATGAAGAATAAATAATACAATATTATAATCAATAATTGCATAAGATAACTGATAATAATAATTAATATAATTTGTGATTTTTTTTGTTGCATTCACTCTTTCTAACCCTAATGCACATGGTTGGGGGTCTAGATAGGGATTTACAATAGTCAGATTTTGAGTGGATTGCACATGGACTTTTTTGTACTAAGCGCTCCTAGAGTAAAACTTTTTTGTGCTGGACGCTCTTGGAGTAAAAGTTCGTTGACCAATCTACACCTTATATAACAAACGTTATCTTTTTCTAATAGACGTTATTTGTTTCTAACGGTATTGTGCTAACTGCATGTTTTTAAAAGTTTTTTTGGTATTTTTGGTCCACTTGAAAGTTATTTGTGCTAGGTGCTCCTGAGGTAATAGTTTATTGGCCAAATTGCTCTTTAACCCTTTTTTTTCTAGTGCAAACTAAACGTCTATGTGACAAAATATTTCCATTATTTCTATTATTTTCCTTTCAAACATTTTCTTTGAACCCAACAACTCATAGAGTCTAGTAATTCTCCCCAAAAAAAAAAAGTAACTTGAGATAATGACATTTAAATGAAAAAAATAGTTATTGATTAGCATAATTACCAAGAAAAACTGAGAGTTGCACTTAAAAATTAGATGACTTATTTATAATTAAGGTTTTGGATTTGTAATTATCGGAATCAAGCAACTCGTTTTGTAAAAGATTATGAAAAATTTAATTGTTATAAATGTAAGGGTAAAGTAACATAAACATCTAGCACCTCAAGTTATTTTTTAGTTGCATCCACTACCCTCATAAACTAAAAAAAAAAATGTTTAGTTTAATAATAATAATACTACAACAACAACAACAAAATTTTTATCTTATTAGGTGGAGTCACACAAAAAACTCATTGAGTATTCTTGTTTGTCTTCATCTACCCCTTTTTAGACGACTCTATACGACTTATACTCATGTGACATTTTAAATTAATTGGATGTATATGATTTATAGATTATGAGAGATGATGAGAAAATGATGATGAGAGAAACCTGATCTCTTATACTCATGTTATCTCTTTAAATTTCAATATAAAATTACTTCCTCTGGTTCTTTCTATAAGAGTTCAAACTTTGAATTGCCCTAATCCTTTTAATAAGAGTTTGACAAAAGTTATCTAAATATTTAATGAATTTTCCCTTTTTTCCCTTATTAATTATATAAATTGCATTAATTAAAAGGTCATTGGTACCTATATTTACTCTATTTCTCTCTCTTACTTGCCCCATAATGAATAAGGATATAATTAGAAAAAATGTTTATTTCAAATACAATTATTATTTTTAACTAATTTATCGCTTTCTTAAACCACATAATTTGATTATCGTGCTCTTATAAATATGGCTGAAGGGAGTATAAAAATATATAGAATATACTCCCTCCAATCATTTTGTAAGTAACAACTACCACTTTTCACGGTAATCAAAATATTAGTTAAATTCAGTTAAAGGTAATAAGTATGTAATATATGAAAAAAAAATCTAATTATACCCTTATTCATAAAGATGTCTAGGAGAAATAATAAGTGAAAATAAGAGTAATTTTTTTTAAAAAAAGAAATAAGTATAATTTATTGTAAACATATGCTAAATGGAGGAATTTCCTCATTCTGTTCTCAGTGCATGTGTGATATTAATTATTATAAAGGCATATATTCAATGAGAGTAAAAGTGGAAAGACAAAATTTCATTTTTAGAAAAAAGGGACTTGTTACTTATAAAAAAAGATCATAAAAAAATGTTACTTACAAAAAAAGACAGGGGAGTAGCATGACAAATGATTGTATAACTTACAATTGTGCGTCTTTTCCAAACTGTAACATCCCAACTTTTCAAAAGCAGTATAATTTTTTTTCATAATTTCGTTTATATATATATATATATATATATATATATATATATATATATATATATATTTATTTATTTATTTATTTTAAGTAATTTCCACCTTTTTCTCTTTATCTTATGTCTAAACAATTAGTCATTAATTATCTAATTAATCACTTACTAATTGTTGACAATTTTTTTAATTAGTAATAATTATTATCTCACAACTATTTCATTGACATTGGTAATTTATGCACCATGCAAATATTAAAAATCATGGGGTCCAATATGGTCCCCCAATACTTTTAGATTTTTCTCTTGTAATTTTTCCAAGGTAATAATTTAATAAATTACCTAAATTAGAGACAACATACTTTCCAATTTTTAATAAATATTTAGTTGCCTCTTAGGATTTTATCATAATTTTCTCAGGGTATTTTATAACCCATAAATATTTTAGGGACCTATTTGCAAAGTATCTAATGTTTTAGGGACCTTTTCGCACATTATTCAATCTTAGGAGAAATTGTCCCAATAACAAGATAAATTCAATACAAGGTGTTTGAGACCTCATATTCACCTATTTTCAATAGGTATATTCTACAAATTTATGATATTTACCCTATGTCAAATTTTAGGGTATTACATTTCTCCCCCCGTTAAACAAAATTTCGCCCTCGAAATTTGCTCCATACCCACATAGGCCTTGTACTAACTAGACTCCGTCCTACTCAGATTATACGCGTTGGATCTTTACCTTATCTTTCTGCCGCTCCTCTTGGTGATCGAGAATTCGTTCTGGTTTGACTACAACAATCTTGTCATATCGCACTTTGATATATAATGTGACCGTGGCGCCCATACACCGTGGCAACATTAGATATCACAAACTTTATCGCACTTAGTACTTATACTGCACATAGACTCTATCGCACTTAGTTTCTACACTACAAACGAGGACACCTGCCATATTTCCTTCGTCAGAATCTCATTGGATCTTTACACCCAAAAACGGGTACGGAAGTACATAACAGAAGTTCCTCGGATAGAATTTCTCAACATGGGTCAAATACCGCATGTATTTATCTTTATCGGTCTCATAATTTCGTCCAGTGTGACGCAGCTCCACACATAGGCTTTGTGCTAGGATAGAATTATCGTCCAGTACAAACTGGAGATTATTAGAGTTATCAGAGGCTGATAGCGGGGTTATCAAGATTAGCAGAGACTGATATCGGTACCAATACGGATGGTGGATATGACAACTTTGGATTAGAGTGATGCACCAACAGAGGGTGGTACACTGGTTCAAGATAGTATACCAGTTTAGACTGGTATACTGATGTAAGGTGATACACCGACCTAGGCTATATCAGTACTCATTTTCAAAACATGCTCTTTAAAAAAAACGTAGAGTCTAACTCCGTTACTTAAACCAATTGGCCAGCTAGGTGTCTATCATGGGGGCCTCACCGAGTTCACGGCGACTGATTGGCTTACCCACATAGACTAGCCCTGCCTTCGGCACCAAAAGGTTTGCAATAACTTAGTCAGATCTATGTCAGGACAACTGCTCTAATACCAAAATGTCTTCGTAGCGCACACAGGCCGTGGCAACATAGGATACCTCAGACGCTAGTTTTACGCACCGCCTCACAGCTCAGGGTACGCTTCACACGCCCCTAGTGCAACCAGGTCCCTCATTCGGAGAACGCCTGGCCATGTCAGGGTAAGAGTCAATCCTTCGTCACAGATCAGACTGTGAGAACCCTCGATCATGGTTAACTTAACTAGCTCTGATACCAAAATGTAACATCCCAACTTTTCAAAAGCAGTATAATTTTTTTTCATAATTTCGTTTATATATATATATATATATATATATATATATATATTAAGTAATTTTCACCTTTTTCTCTTTATCTTATATGTAAACAATTAGTCATTAATTATCTAATTAATCACTTACTAATTGTTGACAATTTTCTTAATTAGTAATAATTATTATCTCACAACTATTTCACTGACATTGGTAATTTATGCACCATGCATAATATTAAAAATCATGGGGTCCAATATGGTCCCCCAATACTTTTTAGATTTTTCTCCTGTAATTTTTCCAAGGTAATAATTTAATAAATTACCTAAATTAGAGACAACATACTTTCCAATTTTTAATAAATATTTAGTTGCCTCTTAGGATTTTATCATAATTTTCTCAGGGTATTTTATAACCCATAAATATTTTAGGGACCTATTTGCAAAGTATCTAATGTTTTAGGGACCTTTTCGCGCATTATTCAATCTTAGGAGAAATTGTCCCAATAACAAGATAAATTCAATACAAGGTGTTTGAGACCTCATATTCACCTATTTTCAATAGGTATATTCTACAAATTTATGATATTTACCCTACGTCAAATTTTAGGGTATTACACAAACAAAAAAAGAAAAAGAAAAACACTTGCAGTTTTGATAACAAATAAATAAATAATTATTTTTATTCAATTAATATTCAATATAAATATAGTAAATATGAAAGTATGGTACGTATTTCCTGGCCCATATCGATATCTTTTTTTAAATAACCAAACAAAGGTGTCTAATTATTATAAATTATTTTATTAAAGATAAGAAATAGTCTTTTTTTTTAAAAAAATATTATCACTGGTATCTGATTTAGAATTCATGGTTGCCTCTCTCAATACAAGTGACTCTTTTAGGACTTGAGGTCAAGGTTAGTGGCAAAGCCATGAATTTTAATGAAGGGTGTAATACCCTCATTTTCATGATACATGAAAATATATATTTTGATAAATAACACTTATTAAAATAGATGAATATGTGGCCTCAAAATTTGTGTAAATTATTAATTTAATTTTAGGCAATTTTCCTTTGGGATTAATTAACAAAGGGTTAATTATGAGACATGCTTTGAGAGAGTATGTTGTCTCTAAATTTTAATTGATTTCTTATCATTTTTAGGGAAATATTTAGTTTAATTGTTATTTATTATTCTTAACAAAATAAGTTTGCACTAATTGAGATTAGTTACATAATTCTTCAAGATGATTAGAGACAAATTAAAAGTATCAAATGAGGGATAATTATATTTGAAAATAATTAAGCCAAAGAGAATGAAATAGTATCTCAAGTAATTAAGTCTAAATCTTCATGTAATTGAGTTAGTTAATGGCAAAATATAATTAAGGAGCATGTAAATATTTGATTAACATGATAATTAAGAATTGCTAATTGGTGTTGAAAAGTCAACAATGACACCTAAGCCTTGATTATGTCATCAAGATGACATCACAAGAGCACATGTTTTATAGTGAAGGGTGAGGATTAAAACTTCTTGATTAAGTTTAGATCCAATGATCTTAATAAATCGCACAATTAACCTTAATCCTCTTGTAATTGAATTAGCCAATGAAAAATCAAATTAGTTTATAAAGATGATAATTGGTTGGATAATCAATTATATTATTACAATTAAGCCTAATAACATCTAAGACACCATAATAGGGATGATAACTTGGATTAAATTAATAACCCCTAAGGTTATTATATTTGGGCGAAAATCTTGATGAAGGAAGAAGCAGAAGATTAAACAAATATCTTCAATAGTGGAATAGGATTTTTTTTTATATAAATGGAAGGCCAAGATTTAATTTCATAAAGCTAAATCCTAAGGCTTAAAATTAATTTCATTACGTAAAAGCCTTAATCCAAGTCAAAACTTATGAACCAATAAGGATTAAGTGGTAGAATATGTGAGACAATGAAAACACAATTGGGAGAGTAAAAAGATGATGGAGAGCCACGTTTTTCTTGGCTTGGGGAGGAAGAAAAAATTGCTGAAAAATCTAGAAAGATATTATGCATATAGGATAATATTGTGGAAGAGGATAAGGGTATTAAGTCAAGCTTCTTAATGACTTTGGAAGAGGATTAAGGGGAGAGAGAGAGAGAGAGAGAGAGGGACGAATTGGGGGAGGTGGAAGGAGATTATAAACTACTTCTTGTACAAGTTTTGATCTAAGGGATTGAGAAGCAAGAAGAGAAGTTTGAACTCCTTCATAATTACCACTTGTGCCATTGAGCATTTGCCTATAAATAGAGAGCTCTCCTCTCTTCATTCTTCACATCAAACTCATACCAAAGATTGGAGAGTTTAAGAGGAGAGTGAAGCAAGAAGGAGGAAGAAGTTCAAGAGTCTTCAAGAGGTAAGTTCTAGCATTTAAATTTCTAGTTTTTATAAGTTCTTAGTATGAATGTTAGTTTAATCTAGAAAATTAGAGAATAAATTCCTATACTTGTTTTTAGGCCTCATTACATTGAAAAATGCCTGAAGAGGTAAAAACATGTTAGGAAATAGTTTTTAGAATTAATAGATCATTGTGATTAAAGTTTAGAAAGACTGAAGGTGCAAAACCTTTGTTGGCAACGAAAATAGATGTTAATATTTTGTGTAGCAAATGAAGTTATAAAATCATGAAATTTTACAGGAAGAAAGTAGACATGTAGGGCTTTCCAAATATATAAAATATGTGATGTTTTGATCTCTGGTCAAGGAGATATGAATTTTTGAAGTTAAGCTATTTTTACTGGAATAAAATCTGGGCAACGTTGAGAAAATTCAAAACTGGGAATGATATGGTTGGAACTAGTTAAAGCCGTTATTTTTTCTTAAAAATAGACTTGTTAAGGGAAATTTTGGCTTTGGTTTCACATCATTTCGATTTTTCTGGAATTAGTTATGATTTTTCAAAGTTAGACAAAATTCTGCCCAAAATATACTGCACTACGTTTTTAAATAAATGTAAGGGCAAAATTGTAAATAACAAATCCACCAAGGGTAGATGGATAAATAGAGGTGGAAATATCTCTTAGGATATTATTCTAAGTGAGATGATGATATGTTAGGATATCCGGAAAGTCCAGGGCCGGACTCAAAGGTCGAACAATTGACGATTACCCGGTGAAAGGTACGTTCGCGTACTGTAACACTAACTCTAATGTTTACTGTATGCATATATGTGCTATGTGTAAGTTATGCTTATATATATATGGTAATTGATAGCTCTGCTATATTGTTAAAATGGTAATTGATAGCTCTGCTGTGTATTATGTATTATTGATATGTTCACGTTGCTAAGTGCCACACATCTGCCAGGGGGCTTATATGCTATTGGGATATATAGTGGCTAAGTGCCAAATGCTTACTAAGTGCCATGTATTAACTAAGTGCCATATACCTGCTAAGTGCCACACATTCGCCAGGGGGCTATGTAATAATAGGGTTACGCTTGTTGTAAATTTGTTTGTTCGTATATTGCATAGGTGAACATGAGGTTAACCGTTACCTGAGGCCCGGTGGGTATTAGACCTCAGCTCTTAACATAGCATCAGAGTCAGGACAACCAAGGACGGAGGACAAGGGAAAGCAACACGCTTAGAGATCCGACAGAAGATTTCTTTTTGGATGTATTTCCTTTTTGACAACACTCGGTATAATGTACCGTTATTGTAATTATCCAGACTTACGGCAGTTTGAAATATAAGTATCAGTTACTCTTCTGCTCAAATGCTCTACTCTGATGATTTGAAATGAAATAAAAAATTTATACTGCTTTTGAAAAGTTGGGATGTTACAAAGGGGGCGAAAATAAAAAATATTATATCATAAATAAATGTACTTAAAATACAATACATACCTAAAATATAAAACATTGAAAGAAATCTCCTACATAATAACCCTACTTGCATTGGGCTTTGGGAGGCCCTAATGCACCAAGAATGTACTATGTGTATTCCAACAAATTATTTCATTTGATACATAATATAAGACATGTTTAGGGAGTTTATTTTTGTTCCAAATATAATACATAATTTTTATATTCGTTAACAATAATCAAAGAAGATAGTTAATGAAAAAATTAGAGAAAATAATGACAAGGGTATTTTAGAAAATACATGTTAAATTAACTTAACCAACTTCCTTAATCTATCTAAATTAGGTAAGTATGCCTTATATTTAAAACTGGAGGAGTATTAACTAGATTTTTAAAATATAAATGATGAAATATAATAAAATCAAATAAGCTTAGCTTATTAAACTTGTATATACATGTAGATATCTCCTAATATTTTGTTAACGTAACAATTTCAAACTCAAAAGTTAATGGCCAAATGCAAGCCAAGATTATGTGAAACTACTATATATATTGAGATCAAAAGATAAGCAAGTTATACATAATAAATTTCTCTTGCGCTTGTGTTTGTTTGTGTGTAGCCGAAATATTAAAATAAGCCATAGACAAAAAAAAAATTCCTTATATATATATATATATATTAGAGGGGGCGGGGGCCACCCCTAGCCCCTCAAATTCACCCTTAGTCGAGACCTAAAAGGATCTAGTATGACCTTATTCCACTAGATCAACTCTATGTTGACGTAATCTCTTTTATTCTCAACGTAGAAACTAATTGAGAAATTTGTTTCAGTGTAAAAACAAGGCATTAGTATTTTTAATGTCTTGAATTTTATAATTTTCCAATGTATAGGGAGTTTCCAACTCAAATTATTAGAGAAAATATTTTAAAAATGTTATAAATATGTTAATTATGTGGTTGTCCATTGATTCTAAAACTCCCACATTCTATCACTTCTATATTATATTGTAAAATATATTAAGGGTGTAGGCCCCCCATCTTTAATTCTCGTCAGTCAGTCACCGCCTTGGCTTGGGAAAGAAGCATGGAAGATGTATTTTGGGGAAAATTACAGCTAATGGCCTAGGAGGAAAAATTACACCGAAAAGCCCCTTTTTGATCACTATAAATAGGTGTACCCATTATAAGCATATCGTACAGATGAAAGGAATTTTCCTGTGATTGCTCTCATTCTAATTTATTTCCCTCTTCTCTTTCGGATAAGTTTCCTTTAGCTATAATCTCCTGTTACTTTTATAACACGTTATCAGCACGAGAGCTCTATCGAAGGTATTATTTTATCATCATCCTTTTAATGATTCTATTTTATTTATCTGGGATGATCTTAACCACTATATGGAATCAAAGATATATTTTTACCGAATGTTTTAAACATCAGGTTCCATGGTTAAGATTAGAGATTATTATTATTATTATTATTATTTCTTTTATATCTTGCATTATCATATTCTTCTTCTATTGATGAACTAAGTCCTGATGAGGATTACCCCTGGCCTTAATTCATTTTCTTTTACTAAGTCTTGGAGAGGATTACCCCCATTATTTTATTTCTTTTACTAAATATTGGTGAGGATTACCCCCATTATTTTATTTCTTTTACTAAATCTTGGTGAGGATTACCCCCATTATTAGTTTATTTCTTTTACTAAATCTTGGTGAGGATTACCCCCAATTATTAATTCATTTCTTTTACTAAGATCTGGTGAGGATTACCCCCGTTCTTAGTCTGCATTTGATTTCTTATTCTGGTTCCTTTTATTTATATTATTATTTTGTATAGACAGAAGCTATACACTATTAATTTCTTATTTTGAAATTATATGACTAGAAGTTATATCACTTTAATTTTATGGCCAGAAGCCATATAAATTTAATTTATCATTATGAGAGCTAAATGGCCTGAAACCATAAAATTTTTAATTTCTATTATAAAACTTACTTATTGTCTCTATGAATTTACTGCTACTATCATTGATATTTCTATATTAATAATTCTTGTTTATTTCTTTAATTAGTTTGAACCATGTCAAACCTTGCAAAAATTGAATTTGTGGCTCTTGACATCACTGGAAAAAACTATTTATCTTGGATGTTGGATGCGGAAATCCATCTGAATGCCCATGGTCTAGAAGACACAATAAAAGAAGGGAATCATGCATCCAACCAAGATAAAGCCAAATCCATGATTTTTCTTCGCTGCCATTTGCATAAAGATCTAAAAGTAGAATATTTGACAGTAAAAGACCTACTTGTTCTTTGGAGGAATTTGAAAGAAAGATATGACCACCAGAAGACGGTCATCCTCTCAAAAGCTCGTTATAACTGGATACATCTACGCTTGCGAATACAACTCAGCTATGTTCAGGATTACTTCTCAGTTAAAATTATGTGGAGAGAATGTTACTGATGAAGATATGCTAAAAAAACATTTTCTACCTTTCATGCATCCAACTTGCTCTTGCAGCAGCAATATTAGGAGAAAGGTTTCAAGAAATATGTAGAATTAATTTCTTTTCTTCTCGTAGCTGAACAAAATAATGAGCTATTATTAAAAAATCATGAATCCCGTCCAACAGGCTCAACGCCATTCCCAGACGTGAATGCAGTGACTAATGAATCTTTTAGTGGCCGAGGATGTAGACGTAAAGGTGACTACAGCCGTGGGCGTGGCTGTGGTCTAAATCGTGGTGGATCAAATACTCGCCAAGGTGGGGAAAAATTGAAAAGAACCCTAGAAGGGAAACTAATGGGAATAAAAAAACATGTTGAAAATATATGCTATCGTTGTAGTGGCAAAGGCCATTGGTCTCGTACCTGTCGTACGCCAAGACACTTGGTCGACCTTTACCAAGAATCATTGAAAAATAATGGTAAAGGACCAAAAATTGAAGTAAATCATGTTGACAAGGTTGAGAATTATGGGCATAAAGATGTTGAGATTTCTCATTTAGATGTCGCTGATTTCTTAGTTTAATTTATCTTTTCATGTTTAGAACTATCATGTTTTTGTATGTTGAAACTTTCTTCTATCATATGTATTTCTTTTAATCATGTTTTTATTTTATTTTTCATGTATCTCTTAATGAAGAATGAATCTTGTTAGCATCAAATCCTGAAGATTTGTGCCTCATTGATAGCGCAACAACGCACACTATACTAAAAAATGATAAATATTTTTCTTCCTTGGTAATACAAGAAGCAAATGTTCAGACTATATCTGGTAGTATAAATTTGATTGAAGGCTCCGGAAGAGCTAATATTTTGTTACCTAAAGGAACAAAATTATGCATTGAAAATGCATTTCATTCTACCAAGTCAAAAAGGAACTTATTGAGTTTCAAAGATATCCGCAGAAATGGATATCATAGAAAAACAATAACTAAAAATAATCGAGAATGTCTTGCTATCACAAATGTAATTTCTGGTAGGAAATGCATATTAGAAAATTTTCCTGCTTTTTCTTCTAGTTTGTATTATACATTTATAAGCACAATTGAAACACATGTTATTGTAAACCAGAAGTTTACTAATACAGACCATAAGCTTGCCAATCCCAACCAGCAGTTTGTCAATGTAAACTAGAAGTTTACTCATGAATTTAATGTTTGGCATGACTGGTTAGGCCATCCAGGGTCAACTATGATGCGACAAATAATTAAGAATTCATGTGGACATACCCTGAAGTATAAGCAAATATCATAATCCCATGATTTCTCATGTGGTGCATGTTCCAAGGGAAAGTTAATTATCCGGCCCTCACCAAGCAAAGTAGAAAGTGAGTCTCTTACATTTCTAGAACGGATACAGGGAGATATTTGTGGACCAATACATCCACCATGCGGACCATTTAGGTACTATATGGTTTTAATTGACGCATCAACCAAATGGTCGCATGTCTGCTTATTATCTTCTCGTAACCTGGCGTTTGCGAGATTACTTGCTCAATTGATTAGATTAAGAGCACATTACCCTGATTATCCTATCAAGAAAATACGTCTTGATAATGCTGGTGAATTTACTTCACAAGCTTTTAATGAATATTGTATGTCCCTTGGAATTGATGTTGAACATCCTGTGGCTCATGTTCATACGCAAAATGGACTTGCAGAATCTTTGAATTGATGTTGAACATCCTGTGGCTCATGTTCATACGCAAAATGGACTTGCAGAATCTTTGATCAAACGATTGCAACTTATTGCAAGACCTTTGCTTATGAGATCTAATCTCCCAATTTCTGCTTGGGGCCATGCCATTTTGCATGCAGTGATGTTAATTCGCATCAGGCCAACTAGTTACTTAAAGGTTTCCCCCTTACAAATGGTTTCTAGCCAAGAACCTAATATTTCCCATATAAGAGTTTTTGAATGTGCAGTATATGTGCCAATAGCACCACCTCAATGCACTAAAATGTATCCACAAAGAATAATGGGAATATATGTTAGGTATGAATCTCCTTCAATCATAAAATATTTAGAACCATCTACAGAAGATTTATTTACGGCTCGATTTGCTAATTGTCATTTTGATGAATCAGTTTTCCCAACATTAGGGGGAGAAAATAAGTAGTTGGGTAAGGAGATTACCTGGAATGAATTATCATTGGTTTATTTTGATCCTCGTACAAAATTATGTGAACTGGAAGTTCAAAAGATAATTCATTTGCAGAATTTAGCTGATCGAATGCCAGAAGCATTCACTGACCCAAAGAAGGTGACAAAGTCACATGTACCAGCTGCTAATGCTTTTATTCGAATTGATGTCCCTGAAGGACAACCTATTATGAATGAATCCAAAGCACGCCTGAAGCGTGGCAGACCCATCGGTTTTAAAGATAAAATCCTCGAAAGAGAAAAGGAGCTAAGAATGTCGATGGTCAAGTCGAGGATAATCAAGAAAAGTCAATAGCTCTAGAAGAGCCATCTCTTGAAGAGTTATTATCTCCAAAAGAGAATATTGTAGTCCCAGAAGAGACCCAGGTACCTGAAATGTGTGAAAATAATGAGATCTCAATAAATTATGTTATGAATGGTATCCGATGGGACCGAAATGAAGTCAACATTGACGACATCTTTGCTCATCATATAGCATATGATGTAATGAATGATAATGAGGATCATAAGCTAAAATCCATTAGCGAGTGCCAACAACGAAAGGATTGACCCCTATGGAAAGATGCTATTAATGCATAATTAAAATCACTGGAAAAACGAAAAGTATTTGGACATGTAGTCCATACACCTAAAAATGTAAAGCTAGTTGGATACAAATGGGTCTTTGTAAGAAAAAGAAATGAAAATGGTGAAATTACAAGATATAAAGCATGTCTTATAGCCCAAGGCTTTACACAAAGACGTGGCATCGATTTTGAAGAAACATATTCACCAGTAGTGGTTACTTTTCGTTATTTGATTAGCCTAGCAGTAAATGAAGGACTTGATTTGCGTTTAATGGATGTCGTGATTGCCTATTTATATGACCTACTTGACAATGACATCTATATGAACGTCCCTGAAGGACTTAAGGTGTCAGAAGCACCTAATTCAAATTCTCAAGAAAAATACTCGATTAAGTTAAATAAGTCTTTGTATGGCTTGAAGCAATCAGGGCGCATGTGGTATAATTGTCTCAAATAATATTTGTTGAAAGAGGGTTATAAAAATGACCCAATATGCCCATGTATTTTTATGAAAAGATCTAACAATGAATTTGCTATAATTGCTGTCTATGTTGATGATATCAACATCATTGGAACTCCTGAAGAGCTCTAAAATGCAATTAATTGTTTAAAGAAAGAGTTTGAAATGAAAAATTTGGGCAGGAAGAAATTCTGCCTTGGACTACAGATTGAGTACCTAAAAGATGGGATCTTTATATATCAAGAAACTAATACAAAGAAGATTCTGGAACGATTTTATATGGATAAGTCACATCCATTATGTACTCCGATGGTTGTAAGGTCTTTAAAGGAGGATAAAGATCCATTCCGACCTCGAGTAATTAGTGACGAAGGTAAAGAAAAACTACTTGGTCCAGAAGTACCATACCTCAATGCTATTGGAGCATTAATGTATCTTGCTAATCATATACGACCTGATATATCATTTGCTGTTAATTTATTAGCAAGATATAGTTCTTCACCACACAAAGGCACTGGAGTGGAATAAAACACATTCTTCGTTACCTTAGAGGCACTATGGACATAGGGTTATACTACTCAAATGTATCCAAGCACGAACTGATTGGTTATGCAAATGCTGGATTTTTGTTTGATCCTCATGATGGTAAATCTCAAATAGGCTATTTGTTTACATGTGGAGGTGCGGCTATTTCATGGCGATCTATGAAGGAAACTATATCAGCCACATCATCTAACCATACAGAAATTCTAGCAATGCATGAAGCAAGTCGAGAATGTATATGGTTGAAATCAGTAATACATCACATACGAACAACTTGTCATTTATCTTCAGCTAAAATGGATCCAATAGTTATATATGAGGATAATGCTGCATGTATTGCTCAACTTAAAGAAGGTTATATCAAGGGAGATAGAACGAAGCATATTTCACCAAAATTCTTCTTCACTCGTGACCTTCTAAAGAATGGTGAAATAAATATCCAGAAAATCAGTTCAAGTGAAAATTTAGCAGATTTATTCACTAAGTCACTTCCAGGTACAATCTTTGAAAAGCTTGTCCATGGTATCGGTCTTTGAAGACTTAGAGATCTCAACTGATGTTGCTAAGAAGGGGAATCGATACACGCTGTACTCTTTTTCCCTTATCTAGGTTTTATCCCACTAGGTTTTCCTAGAAAGGTTTTTAATGAGGCAGCTCTAGAAAGTATATCAATGAATAGTGTACTCTTTTCTTTGGCTAGGTTTTATCCCACTGGGTTTTTCCTAATTAAAGTTTTTAATGAGGCATATTCATAATGGACATCCAAGGGGGAGTGTTATAAATATGTTAATTATGTGGATGTCCATTGATTCTAAAACTCCCACATTCTATCACTTCTATATTATATTGTGAAATATATTAAAAGTGTGGGCCCCCCATCTTTAATTCTCGTCAGTCAGTCACCACCTTGGCTTGGGAAAGAAGTATGGAAGATGTATTTTGGGGAAAATTACAGCTAATGGCCCAGGAGGAAAAATTACACCGAAAGCCCCTTTTTGATGACTATGAATAGGTGTACCCATTGTAAGCATATTGTACAAATGAAAGGAATTTTCATGTGATTGCTCTCATTCTAATTTCTTTCCCTCTTCTCTTTCGGATAAGTTTCCTTTAGCTATAATCTCCTGTTACTTTTATAACAAAAAAAACCAATGCACATTTTTTTTTATAAATAACTATCTCAACTAATTTTTTTAATATTTATAAATTAATTATTTAACTTCTACCTGGTAAACCCGATGGATTAGTATTTTAAATATTGCATGAACCCTCCTAAAAAAATATTTTATTGATATTTTAATTCTGATTTCCTGCTTAATTAAATACGCATCTCAATAAAAAAATTCAAAAAGAATTGAATTTGAATCTAAATTTTGTAGTACGTGATCATAAAGGTACGAACGACTCATTCGTCTTCGTCCACATCCCAGAAAAAGTTATCATAATAAAATAATTTTGGTTATAACTTAAGTTAATGTTAATTAGCGTGTCTTTTAAGGATACACAAGGTGTTCTTGGAATCACCAATAACTTTCATGAATTTGTTGGAGTTGATTTATTTTTGATGAAGTTAAATATAGGTGTTAAATATTAAGAGCAAAAAGTTTTCATAATATATTTATCATATACATTGATTAACTCCTATGTTTAATGTGAAATATAGCTTATAGATTAGTCAAGTAAAGAAAACAAGATATCAAGTTGAATTATGGAAAATGATGAAGAATATTAAGAAGCTATTGAACAAAGAAGCTATCATATATGGGGAGAAGAAGTCAAGAAAAGAAAGAACTTAGTGAGTTGGATTGATGAGAATGATCAAAACAAAGAAGAAAGAGATTGAAGACATGAGCTAAGAAAGCAATGAGTCATTATAAGGATTTTGTAGAATAATCAATATGAAGAAGAGAATAAATAAAAGAAATAAGAACTTGCAAAATATATAGGAATATTAATATTCAAGTTCTTAGATTTGATATTTGAAGTCTCTATGATCAAATAAAAGTTATAATAACTTCATTGGAAGTTAAAGTGCCTTATACGGATTTTCAGGTTGAGTTTTGATGATAACTAAACTCTTGTCAATTATTGGTTTAACACAAACTCAAGTTCTTGGTTTAAAACTCAAGTTTTGGAAAGTTTTATCAGATCGTTTCTCAATCAGCAAGGTTGAGAACTCGAGTTCTTGGTAAGTGAAGTTGAGTTTGCGAGTTCTGTCTCGTTCAAACCTTTTGAACATCAAAAGGACTTTAAGAACTTGAGTTCATTAGTAACAAACTTGAGTTCGAAACTCGACTTCTATATATAAAACTCGAGCTCTTCATCTCTGATATATTTGTGTTTCATTCGAAGTCTAAAGAACTAGAGTTCTTAGTAAAGAACTCGAGTTCATAACTCAAGTTCTTCATTTAAAACTCAAGTTCTTTAAAGGACTCAACTTGTGCTTAAACTCAAAACTCAAGTTCTTGTGATATCAACTCAAGTTCTTATCTTAAAGAACTGAGACACTTGAAAAGTAAACACAGGAACTCAAGTTCTTGAGAGAAAACTTGAGTTCAAAACTCGAGTTCTATAGTTAGAAACTCGAGTTCATGTGAACGAGAATCGCGAGTCGTAATCTGTGACTTTCCAAATAACTTAATCTTTAGCGGTTGCTTTCCAGAACCGTCAAGAATCACTTATAAGATGCTTTTAACCTATTTGCTAGTGATTTCAGGCATTAAGATGAAGTTTTAATGAAAAAGCATGATAAAGCAAAAGTCTGTCAAAAGCATTTAATACAATGCAGTAAAACAAAGCAACAATCAGAATGAAATGATGCAGCAAAACAAAACATTCTTCCAAGGCATACTTATTTCGGCTATCACGTACTATCAACGGCTAACACATTTAATGAAGCAAGAGAACTCATTTAATGAGGCAAAGGCCGTTTGGGTTCAACGAGGAACAATTGAGTCTAACGGAATTTTGAATAAGTCACAACAGTAACATTCAAGTTCGTCTGAACGAAATTAATGGCGAAGAGTATAAAAGCCGAAGCATTCAATACAGCCAACTACCGAAACTCTACACATTCAACTCTATGTTATTCATATTAATTGTTTCATTTATTACACTTATTATCTTCGGATATTTGTCAAGCATCAATGTTCATATTATTTACTCAGTGAGGAGTTTATCTTATTCAATTCTCTTTCTGTACATCTTGAGACTGTGGAATCTCAAGAACGGTTGTACAACTACAGCTTGTAAGGGGAAGTGAGTCTTGGGAAAGGATCATTTTGAGTACAAGTGTGTGAGATTGTATCAGATTTAAGATAGTGAAATACCCAAGTATGGGGACTGGACGTAGGTCGATGAGTTAGACCGAACCAGTATAAACTCTCTATGTCTAATCTTATTGGCTATGTCACTTTCGATTAACTTTATTTTCCAAAAGAAACAATATTTTTTTTAATCACCTATTCACCCCCCTCTAGGTGATATTCCTACTCTTCAATATCAACTTTACTCGAGATATAATTTATTATCACTCAAGTTGCACCTTCAAAAGTGCTTTCTACATGTTTCACTCGAGTTAAGAAAGTTTCACTCAAGTAATGGTCATATTTTAGCATATTCTGTTCATTTCTATTTTCGTTCAACATGATAGAGGTTCAGTAGTTTGGTCATATCTCTCAAACCATAAATCTAATTGAGGTAAAAGTTATTTAATATGAAACTAGAATCTAAATTTAGTTTATAAACATCTATGTTGTGCTCAAAGAGTTTCAGATGAAAGAAAGAACTTCAAAAGTTGGTGCTTGAAATCAACGTTGTGTTCCAGACTAGTAGCTACTGATTTGATCATTAAGCTTGGAAGGAAATGAATTTGAAACTGATTCTTGTTGCATTGGAATGACAACTCAAAGAGCATTATGAGGGAAGGTCATTTTCTAAATTTGGAGTTACAATCGAAGAGTTATGCCTATTAGAAGTTTATTTATGTGCCAAATTATCAACATGAAAGTATTTAACGAAAATCCTTCTTCATCACTCGAGTGATAAAGGATCACTCCAGTGATATGCCTTCTCACTAGCAAGTTCCAGCTAGTGATCTCTTTGAAAATCTAAAGGATTACTTGAGTGATGTCATATTTTTTACATGATCATTGGCAAAGTACCATAAAGTGATTGAGTAATTATGTGAAATTTTGACAGATCACTCGAGGAAGAGATATATCACTCGAGTGATACGCAAGAATTCTGAGTCACTATCTAGTAACCAGACAGTGATGAATGAATCACCCGAGTGCAATAAGGTCACTTGAGTGATGTTTGCAAAGCTGAGCCATCCCTTTCTAGTTACTCGATAGTGACATAATTATTTCATTACATTACTCCAGTGAAGCCTAATCACTCTAGTGGTCTTATACTATTTTTAGAATCACTAGCCAATAACCATTTGGCAAAAAAAGTATGAACAAAAATATATCACTTAAGTCATGACGAATAACTTTAGTGATGAGATATCACTAGCAAGATCACTCGAATGATATTGGTCATAGATTTTTAATCATCGTCTCGGATTTTTTGATATTTTTTCAAACTCATTTAAACATTGATTATATTGCTTATGATCATTCATAATCATTCATAATCAAGTTTAAATAAAGATTACATATGATTAAACTTGAATTAGAGCTCAAAGACCAAAAAACAACTTATTGTCAGAAACTTCAATGGCTACTTCCAACAAACTTCTAATGGTCATATTCTTAATGAGAAGAAGAAAAATCTCAAGGACTAAATACTCTTCATAAACTATAAATAGAAGATCATTCAAAACAAAAAGAGCTTATGCCTACAATATATATATGCTGATACTCTGAATCTTACCCGATCGATATGCTTGAGATTGTTAAGATTCTCAATTACACGTCAAACTTGAGGGATTGTAAATGCTTTTCTTATGCTCATATTATACAAGAATATAGTGGATTGAAAATTTCTAGTGGAGCTTAGGGATTGGACGTAGGTTATCGAGGATTAGACCAAACCAGAATAAATCATAGTTTTCATTTTCTATTCCCTAAACTCTTATATTTACATCATATATGATTTGAATAACTATCTATGGATTTATGATTCATTACTTTCATACCTACTGATTTCACAAAGACGTGAAAAGATTTTCAAAGTTCATAAATTTCTATCTTACACCTAATTCACCCCCTTCTTGGGTATTGGTCGTTTCTAACAATTGGTATTAGAGTAAACCTCTTGTTTAAAGGACTTAATCGTCTAACGAGTTTACAATGGCTTATTTTTGGTATTATATGCTTTCAAAACATTTTGATTATACAATTCCACCTTTTTTAAAAAAAATATCAATTTTTTGTTTTGGTTAGTTAAAATGATATCATTTATTAAAACCTTTAATTTTGACATGTGGAATGTCTTTACAAATGATTTTGATTTCAAACCAAGAAAGGATTGGAGTGAGTGAAAGGGAAAATAAAATGTTTACATTGAACATTAGAGCAATGAACATTCTATATAGTTATTTGACCGAAATTGATTTTTTAGAAAATTATATTTTACTCTAATGCTAAAGATATATGGGACACTCTTGATTTTGTAGTAAAAATGTTGATAGTTCATTAGAAACTATAAGCTGCATATCTACAATTGATGAACAATTGGAAGTTAAGAATGAAGAAGGAGAAATTATAGAACACTTCCATAATCTTGTCAACATAGAATAACAAGAGGAAGACAATCCTCAAGAAGAGCTCATCATGGACGAATATTCATTTTTTGAAGCTTAAGATACACAAAAGGTAATAATTTCTAATTCTTCTTGTACATTTAGAAAAAATGATTTTGAAAATTTGCATAAAATTGTTTTTCAACCAAACATTAATTATATTTTGAAAAGCAAAAATATTTTAAAGCATGCTAGAAATTAACATGGAAAGGAAGAATTGTCAAAGATATATTATATAAAACTTCTTCTACTTGACCAACATAATAATTATAGAAAGATTCATAAAGGTCATCACCCTATCATATCCAATTATTGTGGAAAATCAAATCATATTTTTCTTACATGCTATATTAGACGAAATTCTAATATGGGAAAGAAATTCGTTTGGTTTCCTAAAGAACAAAAAGGGTTTGATGCTAACAACCAAGGACCTAAAGCAAAATGGGTACCAAAATTTCCTTTTAGTGTTTTAATCTTGCAGGATACAATTAAGAATGAACAAATTAACCTAAGGCAGAAGGAAGTTCCAAAGAGAGATAGCCACTTATTCAGAAGAAGACTCTTGGACTCTAAATCAATCAAGAAATCTCTTAGTGCAACCATTACTCGAACTACAAAGTCTCATCACAAGGAGAAGCAATAGAGAAAAGGAGTACGTTCTATTGGATATAATAAAGTTTTGATGATGTCTTATATGTATGTCATTAGTAAGAGCAAAAAGATTGAGTAATATGTTTATCTTCTTTATTGACTAATTCTTGTATTTAATGTAGATCAATCCAAGTTAAGGTCAATCAAGAAGGAGATAAGAGATTTCAGATTGAAAGAGCTGAATCAAGAAAAAAAAATGATCAAGAAGAATTGAATGATAAAAAGAAGAAGATCAAGGAAAAGGAAGAGAAGAAAAAGAGGAGAGATTGAAGAAGAAAGTCCTTTGAATGGAATATCTTTATTCAAGATCAGTTCAAGTTTATCTATGAAGGATAATTGAAAGAAAGAAAGAAAGAGTTGAAGTATGAAGAATGATCAAGAGATTTCATCAAGAAGAAAATGAAGAAGAGGAAATGTTAAATAAGATGATGAACTAAAGACAAATGATGAAAATTGATCAAAATGGAAGATGGAAGAAGTTGATGAGAATATAAACATCAACTCAAATATAAGTGTGGAGAAGATTCAAGAGAAAAGAAGAAAGAAAAGAATAGAGCTATGAATAATGATCAAGTGAAGAGAAGGAAGAAATAGAAGATCTTGTCAAAAAGAATAAGAAAAATCAATTTACAAGGTCTTAAATTGATATTACAAGTCTTCACAATCAAATGGATGTTGAAGTGGAGCAAATCAGAATGAAAGATAGCAAAAATCGAGTTCTGGAAGAGAATACTCGAGTTTCTAGGTCAAAACTCGAGTATACAAGCTTATTGCAGAAATTGGCTTCTGGATGAGAAAAGTGTGGTTTGGAAAATTGAAGTTTGGGAAACCCTGGTTTGGGAGTCAACTCAAGTTTCCAAGTCAAAATTTGGGCTATGGAGGTCAATACTCGAGTATGAGAATCAATACTCGAGTATGGAACTTAAATATTTGAATATCAGGTGTTTTTAGCTTCTCTTGTGCATCTGGGCCCGACAAAACTCGAGTTTCCTCCTCAATACTCGAGTTTTTAGTAACTCTGTTCAGCTCTACTTCACGATCAGCTTTGGGCGACCTCTGGTAAATCAATGATATCTCCTAAACCAAAGATCGGATTGAGGTGAAACCAAATTTGGCTGAAACTAGACATCTAATGCGTCATCTTGACAAAGTTTCAAGTCCAAAGAAGATCATATGAGAGAGCTTTGAATTTCTAAAGTTGGATCAAATATCCACACCACACATCAGACCAAGCTTCAATGTTTTGAGTGGAACTCATAATCTACAAATCGGAATGAGCTGAAATCGGTGGCATTGGAAAGAAGACACATAAGGCTTTGCAACAAGACTTGATTCAACAAAAATAAAGTTCAGACCAGAGAAATATGATCTTCGAAAGTTGAATGATGATTCAGAACGATGCAAAATGCTGGTCAAAGAACAACTTACATTCATCAGATCATAAAGGGCAAAATCCAACGAGTTTGGATCTAATTATTAATGCATTGGAAAGAGGAATCAAAGAGCTATATGAGGATAATTGGTTTGCCAATATTGAAGCCATATCAAGTCAGAGAGCAACCAAAGTGCTGAACAGCTTGAATACTTAAGTTTACGCATGAATACTTGAGTATAGCTCAGAAAGAGAGCAATGAACGTTAATAGAGCTTCAATACTCGAGTATGTAAGTCAATACTCCAGTATTGGACAGACAGAGACGAATCTAAAGTAATGAAATAAGCTCAATACTCGAGTATGCAAAACAATACTGCAGTATTCTCCTTCAGATCAGAAAAATCACCGTTGCGAAAATTCTGAATCTAACCTAGATCATCTAGATCCTTACCCAAATGATTTGTAACACTTATTAACATCATTTACATCATTTGTGGACATGTTTCAGATGATCAAACGAAGGATTACATGAAGATCTAAAATGTTAAGCTGTCAAGTCCCAAAAAGCAAAATAACGGCTATATTTCCAACTGCCACATCCTTAAACGGTTCTGATTACAACGGCTATATTCTCCAACGGTTAGAATATCTTCATCTATAAATAAAGCCAGATTCAAAACGCAAGAGGATGATGGAGTGAGCTTACACTGTCATAATGCCAAATTACTGAATCTCTTACTCTTTGTTTTTACAATGTCTTCTTAGATTATCATATTGAGAGTGAAATGAATTCCTATGTACTTCAGTGATCATTTATCCACTTCTTATAGAGAAGTTTTACTGTGAATCATTCTATTTGAGAGTTACTCAAGATTGGGTAATCTTGAGTGGGTATTGATTGTAACCTTATAAGTTGTAAGGAGGAGAGTCTCTTGGTGAGATTGTAAAGGTTGTACAAGTGTCTGGACAAACTTATAGGTTGTAAAGGCTTGTCTCTTGTGCCTGGTTAAACAAGGAGATAGTGGAAATCTCAAGTGGAGCTTGAGGACTGAACGTAGGTCAAGGATTGGACCGAACCAGTATAAACCTGAGTTTGCAATTCTCTTCCCTAACCTCTTTTAATTCTAGCACATATGGTCGAATGATTGTAAACGTTTTTATAACTCTTTCTAGTCTTACAAATTGATCTCACCGAATTGCAAAAAGATTTCAAAAGGTTGCAAGTTTTTATCTTCACCCAATCCACCCCCCTCTTGGGTTCAGCCGGATCCTAACACGTTCTACTTCAAGGATGGACTACAATAAAGTACTATTCAACTACTTTGAAGATAACAAGAAAAGGATGACCTCTCGTGCGCAAAGGAAAAGACTCTCACAATCTACATCATATGAGAAATCATTGCTTGACGTAAGGCTAAATATGAAAATACAAAGTGTCAAAGAAAGATGAATTGTGTCAGCAAATGCAATCCTCTAAGTGTCTAAAGTAAAGGTATACAATAGTAAAACCTCCAACATTACTATCTTTAATATTAATTGAGGTTTATATCTTGTGACCTTAAGAATGAACATTGTATCTTGTTTTTGAAATCTATCCCAAAAGAATTACAATGTTCAGTAGTTTAGTTCTTTATGCATACATGAATACTTTAAAAATATCTCTTTTATGAATAAAGTCATCGATTGATTTATTACACTCAATTATTCTGATTTGATTATAGTCTTAGAGGATGTGAATTTTGTTTTGATTCCTACAAGATAACGTTGAATGGATCCAAGCAAGTTTGAATGCCATGGAAGAAAAATATTATACGATTTTGTAGGATGAGAAAAATCTTCTCAAGACTATATAGCTACATGGAAACAAATTCATATCTTGATGAAGCTGATAGAGTTTGGATTTTGGTGTTGAATTTGCAAATAAGAAAACTTAACACTCATCCACCAAAATCAAGCAAGATATCATAAGGACAAGAGGAATAATGGTGATATCTACATTAACCTTATATTATGCTTATTTGAAATTCATATTTGGGTAATGAATGCTTGTCTATTATTGCATTCCTTTAGCAATAAATCATGTATGATCATCAAATTATTTTCAGATTGTTAGATGAATCAAAAATGAAATTGTGCTTAACTCTTCTATGAATATGTTTTGAAATACACAATTCTAAAATTTGTGTCAATTTCTATCCATCTTGTTTTATAAAGTTTATATAAATTATTTGAAAATTATCCATATTTTACGTCCATTCAAATCAATTTTAAAAATTCGAAGTTTGATGTCAGAAGTGCTTCTAATTCATTCACTAAAATTTTCTGTATCATTCATGTGTTGACTCTTGGCCTTAAATGTGCTACCTGGTACTTCAACTACTCAAACTTCTTTCTCTACTGACTTAGATCTTATGTCTAATAGGTTAATTATCTATGTAAGTTTCAAGTCTATTTCCAAGAAACGATTTCGATGCGTGAAAGCCTTATGCCTAATGTATAAATTCTTAGATGGCCAAGTTATTCCAAGCATTACAAATGTTCATTAATGCACTAAATGTTAATGCATTAACTATTATAGTGGAATAACTTACTAGGATAATAATATAGAATTATAGTCATTTGGACTAATGAATATGTGCTCCATTATTCAAAAATCCTTGTACTATTTTCTCTGAGTAACATTCATCTTGTACTTGAATTCTTGACTTGAATGTTCCTATTCTTCAAGACACACAACTATAAGCATTAAGATTATCTCTTGGTCAATAGCAAAGTCATTGTGCTCATATATTTCTATTGTGCTAAGGCTATTTCACTAATTCTTTACCCTTATGACTTTTGTTCTTGGGAAAATTCTTCAACATGTTAACTTTAATGTTCAGCATGTTCTCCAAAATTGAAGCATTCTGATATATTTTTTAACCTGTTGACTTTTACTGTATTTAGCGTGAGCATCAATTTTAAACATGTTTCAAAAATGAGTTTTTCATACAATCATAGCTCTTTTTCTCATTTTCATAATGCATTATCATGTTTTGAATGAACATTTGAAATTTGAAGCAATTTTCATATTTCATTATCATTGTTGGCAAACTTGATTTCATTTAAATTGTTCATGCCAATTACTTCTTTTCAATATAAAGTGTGTTTACAAATTGTCATTAATCATTGAAAAATAAAATGTTTTCATGATTCTTGTTATCATTTGTTTGTTAGCCTTCATGTTCAATGACTTGAATTTAATTAATCAGGTAAATTTATATTTGGTCTTTATTGATTTAATATGATCTTTACTCAAATACAATATGGTTTAATTATGTAAGAGTAAGCTAAAGATTTATTATGTCTAATGTTGTGTGGACCTAAGAGAAGTTGGGTACTAAAGAGTGTGTATCTTTGTTTTGCAAGAGTTGGTTTAATCCCCTTGTTCTCTAATATAAAAATAGAGAAGGGATCACTTGTAAGAAGCACTTGAGTGACTAATGAGTCATATTTTTGTCATATATTTCCGATGTGTTATCATTGTTTTGTATGGAAAATCTGGGCTTCAATGCATGCTATTTGATGAATTATATAGGAATTTATACATTTTTGGGAAATAAGAGATATATGCAGTAAGATGTGGTATTTTGAATACCATCTCACGTTAGGTAGAAGAAAAGGACGTGTTCTAGGATGCTTTTGAAGTCATAGAACAAAACTGATATAATGCTATAGCATTGTGGATCTTTATTTTGAACTAAGCTCTATAAGGTCACCATAATGCTATAGCATCACAAGTGATGATCTATTATGTGATATGTTATGATGCATATTCACCCAAAATCCCAGACACATACCACTACTAAGACATATTTCATTGTCAACCCTATTGAGCCTTTGCATGACGCTATGACAAGATTGGACAGACACATATTGTTGCGAAAATTGATATAGCATACTGAATCGAAGAAAGTTGCTTTAACAAAACAATGCTCTATGTTCAAAATAATAATAATAATAATAATAATAATAATAATAATTTGGTCACCTTCCTGAATGCACAAAGGAATTGAGAGCATAGGCAACACAATTGAGAAAAAGCTACAAAAGGAAGTATGCTAAATTTGTTGTCCTCCTGCTATAGCAAATTCGATCCATAAAAAGGCCCACTTAACCATTCATCTGGCCATTCCCTACATTACAACCCTAGAAGTCCTTTTGATATAGATAAAACTTAGATGCACACATAAACTATAGAACTTTGACAAGCCTATGGATAGCCTAGACTATCAAGGGCAAATAGATAAAGTCCCTAGTATGAGAAAGAGACAAACACCTCATATGAGAGCTTTGAGCACTCCCTTGCTTGAGTGACACCCTGTATGTTAGTCAAACAAGTGTCGAGGAGTGGGATTGTTTGTACAGAAAAAGTAAAATTAAGATAGCAAAAAGGACACATGGTTCTTAGAATAGGAGTAAAAACTACAAGGTCATTTCTGCTAGATCTTTTTATCTCTATTTTTTTCCTAGGAGCGCAAAAAGCTAAGTATGAAGAAATTTGATGAGTCATATTTCTGCTATATATTTCCCATATGTTATAATTGTTTTGTATGGAAAATTTGGGCTTCAATGCGTACTATTTGATGAATTATATTGGTATTCATACATTTGTGGAAAAGGTTAAATATTATTTTTACCATGGAAGTTTACCCTAAGGAGCATTAATCACTTGAAAGTTTTTTTGGCCTCATTTTTGCCCCAAAAATCTAAAAATGGAGCAAATATGCCCTAGAAGTCTTTTTTTAGGAGCAAATTTGCCCATGAAAGTTTATAAAGAAGGGCAATAATTCAAAAATTAAGATTAACAGATGATCAAGATTGTTACGTTTTTAAACTTCTAGGGCAAAAATGATACCAAAAAAAATTTCGGGTGATCAGTGCTTATCAAGGTAAACTTCCATGGCAAAAATGGTATTTAACCCTTGTGGAAATAAGGATAGATGTAGTAAGGTGTGGTATTTTGAATACTATCTTGTATTAGACCAAAGAAAAGGATGTGTTCTAACACACTTTTGAAGTCACATAATAAAACTGATGTAATGCTACAACATTGAGGATCTTTATTTTGGACTAAGCTCCACAAGGTCACCATAATGTTATAGGATTGCAAGTGATGATCTATTATGCGATATGTTATGCTAATCTCTTCTCAAGTTATTTCAGGAAATAAGTACAGGTAATCGAGTTAAACTTAAGACAACGGTTGATTGGAAAGAGACGGAATTAGAAATGCGGTGAATCAAATAAAAGATCTGCAGAATCTCCACAATTAAGAGAATCAATCAATTGAATCTTGAGAGTCAGGCATCCAACTCATTGAACATATGGTGCGTAAGACCTAATTATAAAAGAAGAGATGGCTAGACTTAAAGGAGAGTTAAAAAAAGGGTTAAAGGCCAAAGATTAGAAAGCACAAATTAGATATGACTTGAAGATATGGGAATTCATCGAGACATAGAGAGAGAGAGAGAGAGAGAGAGAACCCAATCCATTCCTGAAGTTAGATGAGGTCGAAGAAGACGTAAAGACGTCGCGTGACAGGATGCTCCTTACGCTGTCGACTACTCCGATGAGCTTTTCTATTTTAATTTCTTTCTTTAACCTTTCCATGGGTTGTTCCGCTATAATATTTATCTTGTTTCCCTCATCAGTCATAAACTAATTTCCATTCGCAGAGTGAGAATGAATTTCTATGTTGTAGAATGAACCCAGTTTGATAATTTTCTAATTCAATAAATTTAGCTTGTTCAATTGTGATTAAACATCTTGTCTTTTAGTTCATCACTAAGAGATAAGAATAGTGGTCTCGGCTTACTGGAAAGGAGTCAAGGTTAGACCTCTATTGAACAGTGTGTGTTAAACAAGCTTGTACACGGCTTGATCTAAACTATAGGCTACAATAATGGGTTTATTCCACATAGCCAATACACCTAGGTTAAACTGACACTCTAAACTGGAAAACCGCCATAGGAATATGGGAGAAGTAGAGTGAGAAGTGTATTTATAGGATGCAGACGCTTCTGTATAGATTAGTGGTGGGTTAATTGAATAACGTTACGATAAACATTTTGTTGTAACATTGCGGAAGATGTGCAGCAAAATGCTATAGCAATGTGTCACAAGCAAACTAAGGGATTGATGCGACTTACGATGAAATCAGAGCTCTGCCTATTTTTAATCTGATATCTCTCAACCGAACTTTTGATCACTTGTTTACTTTTATTTTCCAGTAGTAATAGATAAACAAACAACGATTTTATATAGTGATCAGCTGAAAGAGTGTTGTATCACTCGAGTGACCACATCACTATCGAGTACCTATACAATGATGCCATTTGAAGAGAAGCATGAAAGGCAGCATCACAGGAGTGACATCAAAAGCACTCAAGTGACGATCACTACTAGACAATGACTAGAGTTATATAGCAAGAATGATGAAGAATATCACTCAAGCAATCAAATAAGCACTCAAGTGATGTAGTCACTAGATGGTGATGTAGAAAATGGCCTTATGAGGGGTATGCCTTAAGTGATCACGAGATTACTTGAGTAAGGTGTTGTATTCTAAGTTATTTAAAGTAATATGATTATGCTAGACTAACTTGATTTCATTCATTACTATTTCATAAAATTTAGCCTACGAAAACTCATTTATCAAATGTTCCTTACACATTTTTGTCTGCTAAAGTATTTCTCTGGAGAAGATTTCAATATCCCACCACTTTCGGAGGGATTTCACTTTCCCGCATTTAAGGGAACTTGACGTTAGGTAGGAACTTAGATTGAATAAAGAGTTGTGTGCCAAACGGGGGGTTTTTTTTTTGCATGGGAATACTATTACTATCGTGTTCCCTTTTTTTCGTGTGAGTCACCTGTACCAAACGTGCCCTTATTTGATTTATTAGTGAAAGTGGAAGAAATCACCAAGAGGGGGTGAATTGGGGATTTTAAAAATTCTTTCAACTCTTAAAAATGAAGCTTCAGAAATGGATAATAAAAGAGTAGAAAAAGAAAAGCTTAGACACACAGAATTTATACTGGTTCGGTCTCAACCTTGACCTACGTCCAGTCCCCAGATACCTTCTGGGTGTTTCCACTAATTCAATAGATTTTCAATTACAACAATGAAGACCAGACACAATCCTAATCACCTAAGACTTGCTCCCCCTTACACTTTGTGACTGAACAACCCAACTCACAGGTTCCACAACCTTGAGTTCTCACTAACAAATGCTTTCAAAAATTTACAAAATCTCGAAAGAGTAGATAAGGATAAACACTGAAGAACAGGTTGAAAATAACAATACAGACTCAAATTTCAAAGTATAATCAAGATAGCTTCGTTGTGTGTGTGTTGCTTTGAGTTTTCACAGCCTCTTATAGACTGAATGGATAAGCTAGCCGTTGCAATTCTTTCTCTAATGTTCAGCTGCAATTATGGAAAAATGGCAGTAGCATATTTTGCTCTGTTCTTTGAATTCTTGGCTGGAATCTTGGAATTTAGTTGTTGCAGAACGTCTTCCAGATTTTTAGCCATTCCATGATCTTAATTCGACCGTTTGAAGTGATCTTAATGTGTTGCAACGGTCTGAACTGAACATCTGAGATAAGGGAGAAGAATCAGCCCTGTTCTTGATTCTTCCTTTAATGCACTTATTCTAGATCTTGATCTCACCTTGATCTTGGCTAAACCTTATCTGAAAAACACTCAAAACTTCATCAAGGACATTAGAAACAATAATATCATATCATGAAATAATTTCAGGAAGACCCATTAAGATTTCGCAGATCAACATCATTTGATTTTTCAAAATCCCCGATGAAAACTCGAGTTTGTTCTTCCAGACTTGAGTTTGGGGTTCATCCAAAAAGCATGTCCGTTGATTAGAGGTCTAAACTTGCAGTCTGTAAAAGCTAACTCGAGTTTGGCTTTTACAGAGAGAACTATCGGGCTTTGGACTTGACATGGAATTTTGGTCCTGCTCCTAGACTCGAGTCAATTAGTGATTGACTCGAGTTGGGGTCTATGTTTGAAGAACAAGCCTAAGTTCGTGATTTTTTAGACTGGAGTTTAGGAGACAGACTGGAGTTTTGGAAAGATGGTAGAAATTCGAGTGTTTCTCTATTTGTCATAAACTCGAGTTTACAATGACAGACTCGAGTTTATGTTTGAGTTGAAACTATTCAAATCTTTCTGTTTGGTCTAGACTGGAGTTTGTAACTCTAGACTGGAGTTTATAGCTTGGCCTGGAACTCGAGTGTCTTTCTGTTTGGTCTAGACTGGAGTTTAGGAATCCATACTCGAGTTTGGCTTGCTTGGAATTCTGAGTGCTCTCTGTATCTTCCAGACTTCAGGTTTGGTTTTGCAAACTGGAGTTTGGCTTGTTGTGAAAATTTCTGATTGCTTTCTGTAACTCCTCAGACTCGAGTTAGTCCAAGCAGACTCGAGTTTGGCTTTCTTCGCAGAAGTAAACAGCTTTCTGTCAACCCTCAAACTCGAGTTTACATACCCAAACTCGAGTTTGCCTTTGACAGTGAGATTTTCATATTGCCAAAAACAAACTTCATATCAAGTTTACAGTTGCTAGTTATCATCAAAACACATTGAGAACTAACATTTTCCCCCTTTTGGATGATGACAACACTTGTAAACTGAGTTTTGCAAAGGATTTGATTAAGTTTGTTATTTTGAAATGAATTTTGCAGAGTTTGCTCTATCAGATTTAAACACAAGCAGAAGCAAGGTGAACTATATTGAACTTATCATATTAAACCTTAATCAAGTATGGAAGAACTCAAAATACAAAGCAATACCAAGTACTTGATAATTACAAACAAGCTCAAACAAACGCAAAGTAATAAAAACAGACAAACTCAGACACAAGACTCAAGACTGTCCTTTCTCTTCCCCTTTGTCTTCAGTTTCCTCTCCCCCTTTGGCATCATCAAATGAGGGTGAAAGGTCTACAGGAGGGGTAGGAGGTTGAGTGGTCTATGAGTGCCTGATTTGATTTGGTTAACTCAGACACAATCTTCCCAATCTCTGATTCCATCTTTTCAGCAAAGGATTCCAGTGCAGCATCAACAATTTCCTTGACCTTTGCAGTAAAGTCAGAAGGAATGGAAGTTTGAGGAAATAGAGGAGCTGACTGGGCTTCTTGAGCTCGTGAGTAGGAGGCTCTTGTTCTAGAGGGAGTTCTAGACTGTCCAGAACTTTCAGTATTGAAGCTAATCTTTATGAGGTGTAATTGGGGCTTCCTAAATGCTGGAGGTCTTACTATGGTGTCTATGGCTCCTACATGCCAAATTTTGAAATGGAACAAGATAACAGATGTGAGAGAAGGGAAAGGGATGTGAGAAGTTATCCTAGAGCCAAATTTGAATCTGGTCATTTCCTCAAATACCCATTGCCCTATGTTAATTGGCATCTTATCCACAACTGCAGCAAAGGGTGCATAGTCTCTTTTGGTGAAGTGTGTGAAGTTGCCACCCTTTTGCACAAAGTTCCTGGAATAGATGTACCAAAGAACACGGAAGGTAGGAGTCATGGAAGCAGGGGTAAAGTGAAGAGAAATTTGCTAATCATCAGATAAGGCTCATTAGGTTTAAGGATTTCAAAAATTTGCCTATTGGTATAGTTTATAGAGTGGTGAGGAGGGGGATTGTCAATGTCCAGAATCTTATTCAGAATGTCAGCAGATAAAGAAAACTTGACTCCCCTAACTGTGGTTGAGACTCTGTGTTTTTCATTGTCCTCTTCATTGTCCCAAACCATATTGAAATAAAATAGTCTAACAATGTTGGGAGTATAGAGAGTTTTAATGGATAGGAGAGTCTTGAATTGACTTAACCAGGGGGATAGGTCAAGGTTACACTCCTTTTTTAGGCTCTCTAAATCTACTAAGACCACAGGGCAAAATGGTTTCTTACCAAACTCTTCCTTGAATTTGACAGCTTCTTGATTGGAGAGGATGGTGGTCTCAGAGAAGAAATCAGAGGAAGGTGAAGAATGATTATAAATGTCAGTAATTGCCTTCTATACCGTTTGTGGCCTTTTTGGAGATTGTTCTTGTTGTTGTTCAAAGGATGGAACAGCAGATTGTTGAACTTTAGAGGATCCTTGACTCTTTTCAGCTCGTTTCCTCTTGGAGCCTTTTGAGGGTTCTGCAACTTTCTCCTTTCCCTTGCCAGAAACAGGTTTTGGCTTCTTTTTGGCTTGCTCTTCGATAGGTTCTTGAATCACCACCCCTTTTGATCTGGGAGAAGTAGTGTGAGGGATTCCAGGGATTTGTTTATCGATTCCTGAAGCAAATTTCTTGGGAATCAATTTTTCCCTTCTAGGTCTGTGAGTAGGAATGGATTTCATCCTAGGTTTTCGTTGAAGGGGAGAGGGTGAAGAAGATTTCGTGGTTTCATCATCATTAGAGGGTCTGGATGTTTGATTTGAAGCCATTGGTGAGAAATAAGGTGGATTCGAAGATGAAGAAAGAAGAGAGTACGGAGAACTCTAGGGCAAACTCAAGTCTGAGGGTTGTAAAATGAACAATCACAACAATCACATATATATAGAGTTCCGATAGACTCGAGTTTACAAGTCAGACTCGAGTTTAGAAGAGTGGGATACTTACCTGGACTTCAAGGATGTAGCTGTGAATCCTTGAAACCCCGATAAACTCGAGTTTGTATAAGCTGACTCGAGTTTGAGGTCACCTCTGATTTCCATATTTCTCTCTGTGAAATGCAGACTCGAGTCACTCACTTAATGACTCGAGTTTGGAGACTCTTCATAAACTTCAGGATTTCTTAGGATGGTGTAGACTCGAGTCAGTCACTTAATGACTCGAGTTTGGCCTAACTCTAAAAACTCATTTGTTGTTTATCCCGATAAACTCGAGTTTGCCTGTTTACAGGGGCTCTGAGTATCCTGCAAAAACATTAGCAACAGAATATCCTGCAAAAACATATCTAAACACTCCGATGCTTAAGTTAGTAACAATTAACCATCAAAACACATAATTAACATTGAGGTAGGGATATCTTACAGTTCATTGGGATTTACCATTCCCAATTCTCTTCTAATAAAGGTAAATTGCTCTTTTGCAAGTGGTTTTGTGAAGATATCCGCAAGCTGTTGATGAGTTGGGATGAATAATACTTTGACATCCTTCTTTTGAACATAATCTCGAATGAAGTGATGTCTGACATCAATATACTTAATTCTGGTATGATAGACAAGATTCTTGGCTAAGCTGATGGTACTTGTGTTATCACAAAGAATTGGAATTTCTTTCATATGAGTTCCAAGGTCTTGGATCTGTTGCTTAAGCCATAGGACCTGTGAGCAGCAACTTGATGCGGCAACATATTCAGCTTCAGTTGAGGATGTCACTACTGTGTTTTGCTTCTTACTAAACCATGAGACAAGTGAATTTCCAAAGAATTCACATTGTCCACTTATGCTTTTCTGATCAGTTTTGTATCCAGCATGATTTGAGTCAGAGTAAGCCACCAAGTGTGCAGGTTGACCTTTAGGAAACCATAACCCCAATTCTTCTGTATCGCACAGGTATCTGAAGATTCTTTTCACTTGTTCGGCATGAGATTCCTTAGGTGCAGATTGGAATCTAGCACACATTCCCACACTGAATTGTATGTCTGGTCTGCTTTCTGTCAAGTAAAGTAATGATCCAATCATGCCTCTGTACTTTGTGATATTGAAGTCTTTTCCCTTCTCATCGGCATCTAAGGCAGCAGTTGAGCTCATTGGTGTGTCTGCTCCATTACAATCTTGGAGGCCATATTTCTTGAGTAGGTCTCTTAGGTACTTAGTCTAAGATATGAATATCCCGTTCTTACGTTGCTTGATTTGAAGACCAAGAAAATAGTTGAGCTCTCCCATCATTGACATTTCAAACTCTCCCCTGCATGGTCTCAGAAAATTCCTTGCACAAAGCATCGTTAGTAGCACCGAAAATTATATCATCTACATAGATTTGTATAAGTAAGATTTCATTCATTTTGTTACTTTTCATGAATAGAGTGGTATCTGCTTTACCTCTTACAAATCCGTGGTTTAGAAGGAATTTACTTAACCTTTCATACCAAGCTCTAGGAGCTTGTTTTAAGCCATATAAAGCTTTCTTTAGTTTGAAAACATGATCTAGATGAAATTCATCTTCAAAACCAAGAGGTTGTTCAACATAAACTTCTTCTTGAATGAACCCATTTAGAAATGCTGATTTTACATCCATTTGATATAGTTTAAAACCTTTGATGCAGACAAAGGCTAGAAGGACCCTTATGGCTTTCAATCTTGCAACTGGAGCATAAGTTTCTTCATAGTCAATTCCTTCTTCTTGGTTATATCCTTTAGCTACTAATCTTGCCTTATTACGGACAATGATTGCAGACTCATCACGTTTGTTCTTGAATACCCATTTAGTGCCAATGACTGGATGGTCTTTGGGCCTGGGTACCAAGTCCCAAACTTGATTTCTTTCAAATTGATGTAATTCCTCTTGCATTGCTATCACCCAATCATTGTCTGAAAGGGCTTCTTCAATCTTAGAGGGTTTTATCTCAGAAATAAAAGCTAAAAAGGTAACTTCATTCAAGATGCTTTGCCTGGTTCTAACTCCTTGACTTGCATCACCTATGACTTGGTCCAGTGGATGACTCCTACTGTATTTCCAAGCTTTAGGCTGGGTTAGACCAGGATTTTCACAAGTATGTTCAAATTTAGCTTCTGGTTCTCTTTGTAAGTTATTTTCAGAATTTTCCAAGACAGAAGAAGTTTTTGAAGAATGAGGATTCAGAATTTCATCGTCTTCATCAATCATGGATTTGTTAGAGTTGGTTTCGCATAAAACAACATGGATAGATTCTTCTATAGTTTTGGTAGAGAGATTGTATATTCTATAAGCCCTACTCCTAGAAGAATAGCCAAGGAATGTACCTTCATCAACCTTGGAATCAAATTTACCTACATTTTCCTTACCGTTCTTGTGGATAAAACATTTGCTTCCAAAGATATGCAGGTGAGATATGTTGGGCTTTCTTCCCTTGAAGAGTTCATATGGAGTCTTGTTCAGCTTTTTCCTGAGATAAGCTCGGTTAGCGATGTAGCAAGCTGTGTTCATTGCATCTGCCCAAAACACTTGAGAGGTCTGATTCTCATTCAGCATTGCTCTTGCCATTTCTGTGAGGACCCTATTCTTTCTTTCAACTACTCCATTTTGTTGAGGAGTTCTTGGAGCAGAGAAGTTGTAATGTATCCCCATTTTATCACAAAGTTCCTCAAAGGAGTGATTTTCAAATTCTCCTCCATGGTCGATTCGGATTCCTGCAATAGATAGACCTTTCTCATTCTGGACCTTCCCTTGGAGCCCTGAATAGAGCTTTTGATCTTACTTTGTCTAGGGAGAGATCATCCTTATTCACAATCAAAGATTCTTCAGAATTAAAGATGACTAGATTGCCTTTGTTGGCACTTTAGCTTACACTGAGAAGATTATGGCATAGTCCTTCCACAAGGTAGACATCTTTTATTTGTGGTCCATCATTGTTACCAATCTTTCCAGTACTAGCTATCTTTCCAGACTGGTTTCCACCAAATGTGACCTTGCCACCATCCTTGTGTTTGATTGTTGTAAACTTGGATTGATCTCCTATCATGTGTCTAGAGCATCCACTATCAATGTATCACTTACTAGATTTTGATGCTCTTAGACATACCTGCAATTTATGAAAGATCAAGTCTTAGGTACCCACCTTTTCTTGGGTCCTTTTGGGTTAGTTTGCACCTTAGGAGACACATATGTTCCTTTAGGTACCCATTGATAATTCCCTATAGGTTTATCTTTCCTCTCTTTTCTATGAAAGCATGCTGAAGTAGTATGACCTTTTCTATTGCAATAATTACAGTGGGCAAATAGATTAGAGGAATGAACAGATTTACGAAAATGACTTAAGTAGTTCTTTTCTCCATTTTTCTTCTTGCCTTTCTTTTTATCCAGATCAGGTTTGTAACCTATTCCAGACTTGTCATTTGTGAATCTTTGTTGTTTTAAAATAACGTTAAGCATCTCATTACCTTGAGTGAATTTTTCTAGGGTTTTTGAAAGATAGTCATTTCTTTTCTGTAAAGCACAACAGTTTTCGCAAATCTTTTTAGTAAGCTTTTCACAAGCCTTTTCAGGAGTAGAAGATGAAGTTTTCTGAACTTGTTGTTCTAAATCCTTTATTTTTCTTTTTGAAAGCCTAAGTTCTTTTGCAATCTTTTTAAATTCAGAACGAAGACTATCATATTCAGAAAGTAGTTCATCAAAGGTAGGTTCAAGATCATTTACCTCTTCATTGGCGCATTCTACTTGAGCAACTAGGCAGAGATTAGTTGTTTCTTCTTCATCTTCTTCTTCTTCATTTGATGAACTATCTCCCCAAATAGCAGAGACAAAGCCCTTCTTCTTGAAAGAACTGAATCTGGGTTTTTCCTTTTCTTTGTGCTTCAGCTGAGGACATTCAGATTTGATATGACCGGGTTTGTCACATTCATAGCATACAATTGGTTTCTTTGTTTCCTTGTTGTTGTTCTTGTATGTCTTACGGAAGGCTTGATCCTTTTTGTAGAATTTCTTGAATCTTCGGACCATCATTCCGATCTCTTCATCATCAATCTCTTCATCATCTGAGTTCCTATCTTCCTTGTGAGTCTTGAGGGCAATTCCTTTCTGTTTCCCTTCTATTTCATCAAGTCCTTTTCTGAACTTGATTTTCCCTTCATATTCTGATAAGCTACCGAAGAGAGCAGCTACAGATTGCATAGATTCTCCTCTTGCTTCCTCTATGGCTGTCACTTTGGCTTCCCAATCTTTGGTTAGTATATTCAAAATTTTTCTTACCTGAGTTCTTTGATCATATACCTTTCCCAGGGCTGACAACTGATTGATCAAGTGAGTGAACCGGAGCTGAAATTCAGTAATTGATTCTCCAGTCTTCATGCGTAGTAGGTCATATTTGGTGGTGAGTGTGTTGATCCGGTTTTCCTTGATCCCTGAGGTACCTTCGTAGGCCACTTCCAATGCATTCCACATCTCCTTGGCACTGGGCAGATTGCAAACGCGAAAATACTCCTTTTGACTTAGTGCACTCTGCAACATTAAAATAGCTTTGCTGTTAAGGACAATTTTCTTTTGATCATTTTCATCAAATTCTGCCTTTGCCTTTGGTACAACATTTTCTCCTACTTTCTTTGTAGGGACATAATTGTCATCCTCAATAATTTCCCACAGACCATACTCACTGGCCATCACAAATACTTTGAATTTGGATTTCCAGAATGAGTAGTGTTCACCATTAAATCCCGGTGGTCTGTTTATTGAGGCACCATCTGGTAGGATTCCTTCCATTGGATCTTTATGTCTGGGATGTTAATCCTTTGAGTAGACAACCAGCGCTCTGATACCAAATGAAAGTGGAAGAAATCACCAAGAGGGGGGTGAATTGGGGATTTTAAAAATTCTTTTCAACTCTTAAAAATGAAGCTTAAGAAATGGATAATAAAAGAGTAGAAAAAGAAAAGCTTAGACACACAAAATTTATACTAGTTCGGTCTCAACCTTGACCTACGTCCAGTCCCCAGATACCTTCTGGGTGTTTCCACTAATTCAACAGATTTTCAATTACAACAATGAAGACCAGACACAATCCTAATCACCTAGGACTTGCTCCCCCTTACACTTTGTGAGTGAACAACCCAACTCACAGGTTCCACAACCTTGAGTTCTCACTAACAAATGCTTTCAAAAATTTACAAACTCTCAAAAGAGTAGATAAGGATAAACACTGAAGAACAGGTTGAAAATAATAATACAGACTCAAATTTCAAAGTATAATCAAGATAGCTTCGTTGTGTGTGTGTTGCTTTGAGTTTTCACAGCCTCTTATAGACTAAATGGATAAGCTAGCCGTTGCAATTCTTTCTCTAATATTCAGCTGCAATTATGGAAAAATGGCAGTAGCATATTTTGCTCTGTTCTTTGAATTCTTAGCTAGAATTTTGGAATTTAGTTGTTGCAGAACGTCTTCCAGATTTTTAGCCATTCCATGATCTTAATTCGACCGTTTGAAGTGATCTTAATGTGTTGCAACGGTCTGAACTGAACATCTGAGATAAGGGAGAAGAATCAGCCCTGTTCTTGGTTCTTCATTTAATGCACTTATTCTGGATCTTGATCTCACCTTGATCTTGGCTAAACCTTATCTGAAAAACACTCAAAACTTCATCAAGGACATTAGAAACAATAATATCATATCATGAAATAATTTCAGGAAGACCCATTAAGATTTCGCAGATCAACATCATTTGATTTTTCAAAATCCCCGATGCAAACTCGAGTTTGTTCTTCCAGACTCGAGTTTGGGGTTCATCCAAAAAGCATGCCTGTTGATTAGAGGTCTAAACTTGCAGTCTGTAAAAGCTAACTCGAGTTTGGCTTTTACAGAGAGAACTATCGGGCTTTGGACTTGACATGAAATTTTGGTCCTGCTCCTAGACTCGAGTCAATTAGTGACTGACTCGAGTTTGGGTCTATGTTTGAAGAACAAGCCTAAGTTCGTGATTTTTTAGACTGGAGTTTAGGAGACAGACTGGAGTTTTGGAAAAATGGTAGAAATTCGAGTGTTTCTCTATTTGTCCTAAACTCGAGTTTACAATGACAGACTCGAGTTTATGTTTGAGCTGAAACTATTCAAATCTTTCTGTTTGGTCTTGACTGGAGTTTGTAACTCTAGACTGGAGTTTATAACTTGGCCTGGAACTCAAGTGTCTTTCTGTTTGGTCTAGACTGGAGTTTAGGAATCCAGACTCGAGTTTGGCTTGCTTGGAATTCTAAGTGCTCTCTGTATCTTCCAGACTTCAGGTTTGGTTTTGCAAACTGGAGTTTGGCTTGTTGTGAAAATTTCTGATTGCTTTCTGTAACTCCTCAGACTTGAGTTAGTCCAAGCAGACTCGAGTTTGGCTTTCTTTGCAAAAGTAAACAGCTTTCTGTCAACCCTCAAACTCGAGTTTACATACCCAAACTCGAGTTTGCCTTTGACAGTGAGATTTTCATATTGTTAAAAACAAACTTCATATCAAGTTTACAATTGCTAATTATCATCAAAACACATTGAGAAGTAACAGTTAGAAGGAGTGAGAAAGAGAAAATATTATTTGTTTAGTTTAAAAGAGAAGAGGGTGGGTGATTTAAGATCTTAACTCCCTTTCCCTCCCACGTTTTAAACTAAATTAGGGGAGGAGATTTTTTCCCCCCATCCCCTCCCCTCCCCCTCCCCTCAACGACATAGTACTTGCCTCTACTAATTAACACTAGATTTTGATTTGATCTTACATGCTACTACTGTTATTATATTTTAAAAAATATTTCAAGTTAATAGTTCGGTCAAATTTAGGTGAGGCGTTTTGGGAAAAAAGATTAGGTCGGTTTCCTTTTAAGGATCAATGGATCATGAATCCACGATAGTCAAGAGTCAAAAGTCAAAACTCAACTCAAAACGCCTCCATTTATTAGACGCCGAAATATTTGATCTTCCTGGTTGAGGATGTAAAATTTCCGCTTTTTTCCAATTTACTGGGGGCATAAATTAAAAAATTAAAGCAAAGAAAAAAATTATTTTAAAAATGTATTTATTTATACATATACTTGAGTGATAAGGAGCAAGAGGAGTGATCTCAAGGCCTTTTCGCCGAATAAAGAAGAAAATAAAACGGTTACTATCGTCATTCTATGGTTCATGCCAATTTCCTTGTTGCGGCATTACTACGTGAAGAACCATAATAATTTCTCTCATAAATGTAAATTTTAATTTAATGTAAAATTCAATTTATAATTTAATTCTTCTTGCCTTCTTCTCCACCTTCCTCCATGTAAGCCTTCTTCCTTTTATCAGCCCTAGCTATCACACAGCTCATCAGAAAACACGTGGCGTATATCCCGTGAATCTTCCAATTCGTCTTCGGCGCTTGCTTCAGCACTACCCTGTGAAACACCGTCACGTAATAGTGCAACCCGACGGAGAACCCGACAAATATCTGGGTCAGGCCCACCAATTTCGAGCCCGGCCCACAATCCGTTGAGAAGACCAGGATCAGGTACATCACGAGCAGGAGAAGGTACAGTACGTAACCCAGTGTTTGCAGCACCTGGAGGCAGACGTATGTGGATTGCGAAGTAGCGTATAGAAACTTGAGGGGCTCAAGCGCTGTGATCAGCGAGACGAAGCAGAGAATGGAGAAGTAGATGGAGAGATAGACTTGGATGAAGATTAGGAGTCTCTGGAGAGAGAAGTAAGCTTTGATTCGATTGAAAATGAGAGAGACCAATACCAGAGGGATCAGTAGGAAAACGCAAGAGAGTACGGTGGCGATGGTGGGTGCGTATTTGTTGCCGACGTAAGGTTTGAAACCTATAGTGATTTGTTTGTTGGCTTTGCTCATGTAAATTCTCGAGGTGCTTGAGATTTTCGTGAGGTCTGGAATTATCGACTGTTGAAATCTGGTTGGCAGATCTCTCAAGTCTGAAACGAAATCGTCGTCGTTGTCTTGCTCGATCCAATTCGGCGGCGATTGTTTCTTGTTTTTCTGCTGTTCGGACTTCTTCTCTGCGTTCTTATTCTTGGTCGTCTTCTCAGATTTGAGCTCCACTTTTTGATCTGCTTCAACCTTGGTTTCCTTGGCGGCGGTGGATTTTGTCGTTTTGTTCTTGGCACCGCCTTCTTTCAGAGTAATACTCGAGGATCTTTCGGTGGAAATTGATGTTGATTTGGTGGAGCCTTTTGATGTGGAATTCAGCTTCTTGTTCTTGGTGGTCGAATTCAGCTTCTTCACCACTGTGTCGGTGAGGACGGTGGGTATGGTTTTGGATGGTGAATCGGAACTGGGTTTGGCAAGCTTGGTTTGATTTTTGGATGATAGGTTGGATTTGATGATCTTGGTCTGATTTTTAAGGGTAAGATTAGCCTTCATTGGCTTGGTCTTTTTCAGGACCGGTTCTTCATTCTGTGATGCCTCCAACATTCTTCTTGCACCTGCAGACTCTTTGCTCTGAAATTGCGTCTCTGAGCAGTCACTGGAACAAGCAGAAACAAAGAGAAAAGAAAAAACGCAGAACAAAACCACTCTTCTGCAACCCAAGTACATTGGTGGAGCCATTTGCAACAAAACCGAGGTAATAATACTGAATTGAAGATCTATATATAAAGCCTATGCTGCAATAGGGAGATGACTATGCTGCTTAATAGTGAAGGAATTGGTGAGTTGGAGTGAAGAGAGAGATTATAAGAAAAGTGAAGCAATTAAGAGGGGAAGAGAGTGTTAAATGCGACAGGACGAACCTATCACATGGCTCACATAGACAGTGCAGAATTCTCTTAAAAGCGCGGTTTCTCTCTTTCTCACGGAGCCATAATACTTGAGCCGGGGAGCGAGAGTGTGAATGCAGTGGGCATCTCACTTTATACTAATTACTCCTTAGTGTATTTAATTTTAAATTACAGATTAATTGTTTTTAACTAACTCATTTATTATTATTTTCTAATTATATCTTTATTTTTAGGTAATTCTTTAAATTCATGTAGGAATAAAATTGAAATTATTGATTAATTTTAAATCAATTTAATAATTTAACTTCTATTTTTTTATCTATGAGAAATAGTAATGAGTGTTTTATTAGGATCAGGAGTGATAATAATAATATTATGAGAATTCTCTCATTTCTATGTAACAGTTTTTAACTGGATCTTTCTACAGTAACTGTGACTTCATTACAAGTCAATAATTTCTGTCAGTTTGGTATTGCTACTAGAAAATTGACAATGGTATCTTACTGATATTTCTGCGTAATCCTGGGTTTGTTGACAAATAATTAAAGGACATGACTGCCAACCGAGTACCGACACTGAAATTAGTGGGGTAGATCTACTTCTTGAATGGGAATGGTGTATAATTAATGATGGCAAATTAGCCTTCAAACATTAGTAATCCCTCATCTTTGACTTTTGCTTATCTCAATGATCACAGGGCTCGGATTTCGACATGTGGTTATGAGACCATGGATTGGGGATGGTTGGATCATGGCTGCAACTCTGAGCTTCCCATGGTTTACTCTTCTTCGGCGGCACAAATTTAAAAAGTCTATTTTTGAGTAGGTCCAAATCCAGTACACGGAAAACCAAGAACAAGAGTAAGTGATTGCCTTCATTGTTTTTTTATTTTATGGTATTGGTTGTAGTCCACTTATTTTAGAAGTTGATATTTTCTTGAGCGACTTTAGGGAAGCTCTGAGACTTGTGAATGGTTGAATATTCCTAGAATTACTCACTTAATAATGGACCCGGCTAGTGTTTGCTGCCGCCTTCTTCATCAAACTGTGTGGTTTTGATGTAAAATAGTGAAATTGATGCCTTTTTTTTTATAAATATTATAGGGTACTGATTGTTATTAAAAAGATATTGACCAATGTTGAAAGAATACTTTATAATCTTGAAAAATTATTTTAGGATCTTAAAAAATTACTTCAGGATATTGATTGATACTAAAAGGATAATTCAGGATAGTAATTGGTATTTGAAAAATACTTCATGACTTTGAAGAATTATATTAGGATTTTGAAAAAATATTTTAAGGTATTGAATAATATTAAGAATATACTCCATGATGGATCTTAAAGAAATATTTGAGATACTGACTAGTACTCAAAAGATACTTTAAGGTACTGATTAGTATTGAAAAAAATACTTCATGATCTTAAAAAATTATATTAGGATCTTAAAAAATTATTTTAAAGTACTGATTGGTATTAAAAATATACTTCATGATATTTTTTTAAGATCATAAAGTATTTTTTAAGCATTGGTTAGTATCTTAAAAGTATCTTTTATAGTACTTAGCAATCCCTAAACTATTAAAAACAAAACATCAACTTCACTGTTTTGCGCTAAAACGCTAAAACGATGCAGTTTTGGCGAAGAGAACGGCAGTGTACGCAACCGGGTCCCTTAATAATTGGATCAAATGCATATGGCTTTGAGATCTTTAAATGAGTTCCTAAATCGTTATTTTTTATACTCTCTCCGGTCAATATTATATGACACTTGCACTAAATTGGTTTGACCTTTTTTATACATTTTCTTCCATCCTTTTTCTTTTCACTAATTTTCTCTATTACCCACCCCTTATAAATAGAATATTGGGGGAAGTTCATTTTACATATATTTATTACTTTTAACTTATTTTGACCGATTTTTTAAAATGTGTAATTTGGTTGGTTAAAAAGATCTTATAAAAACCACGCAACAGATAAGCTGGTTGGTCACTGACAAACATTTTAAAGCCCTTTTTGGGATAACATAGAAACTTTCTTTTGGATGATTTTTGTTACAAGGTACATATAATTAGCGAGTCTATTCCTTTGCATATTTTTCTTTTGACAGAAGAAGATTAAAAAACAGGAGAAAGGTGGGACGAAAAATAATGAAATGAGTGGAGTGGATAAGGTTGATGGGAAGTGTCGGTCCATTACTGAGAAAGAAGAGCACAATTTGGTGAGACCCACTATAACATGGAATGGAATTGACACATCTAAATCAGATCTGGTTGATCTTCCTTTGTTGATTTTAATGAAACACAGTAAAGAGCTATGTCTCAAGAGGTAGCTTCATAACTTTAAGATCTAGTTTTGTTCATTTCTGACTCACTTTCCATATCCATACAGATTGAAATCGTAAATAATTAAGGCAAATTTTGTAATTTTAATGCATTATTGTGGGTTTTAAATATCAGCAAGTGGTTTTTATCTATTGTGATTCCAAAACCAACAAAATATAAAAGGAAGTTGGAAAGTCAAGCATTTCATACTGACCCTCTGTTTTTCCCCATTTTTCTTCGGTCTGAGAGGGCACATCAACATTTCCTCTCCGACTTAAAAGAGTTGGTAAGGCATTTTTTTAAAGGATTTTTTTTTTTTAAAAAAAAATAACTTGCATTCTTTTTAAATATAGCCAATGAGAGTTCCAACCTTTCAAGTTGGGAACTTGGAGAGCTATACATGATCCACCGACTCTTTTTGAACTTGGATAAACAAAAAGCAGGTCTCGCATATTAATTAAATAATGAATACATGAATACAGCAACACAATAAGCTAAAGCAGGAATGATAAAATGATTACTTGAATTTCATGACTTGAAAGAATATTTAGGGGAAAAATTCCTCCTTTACTTTCAAAAGAGTTTGTCTTGTAATGTGTATATATATGCGTATTTGGTTCTGAGATTTTTCTTGCTTTAAGATTCTTAGAACAAGTTTCTGCATTCTATGAACCTCTTCTTATTCCTTGTTCTGATTTGACACCAAAAAATGCTGCATTTAAAAATATCAGAAGAGACAGTGCCTTAGCTAGGGGGAAAAAGAATTGAATCTACAACGTGAAACTTTTTTTGGTGCATTTTTTCCTATTGCAGAGTGTTAGAATATTAGGAAATAAATTAAGAGATTTGTTAGAATATTAATTATCCCTTTATTATAGGATCAGCAGTGCTCCCTTGATTATATGATCTGTAATCCTGGATTTTCTCAACTAATCTCTATCTCTTGGTCTATATATTGTAGTGAGTCATTTATGAGTTGCTCTCTCGGTTAATTTGGTTTGGAATAATCAACTCGCTTGCTATTTTATTTTTAATGATGGTATGCTATTGTATTTTTATTCTTTTTAAATAATTAATTAGTTAAGAATCAAATGAACGGAGAAATATGCATGTATAGAAACCCCAAGAGCTCTCAAGAAGTCAGAGGATGCGAGGTCCAGTTCATAGCTTCGACTTTGGGATTCTTTAGTACTGAGAATGATCTGACAATCATTTTTTTAAAACTCGAGAGAGTAAACTTAAAGGACATTCTGGGGTCAAGAGGTTCACCAAGAATTGATCCTCTATTGTGTGTCTGTGACAAGAGAGTTGACATTTACTACTTGCAAAATTCAATCCGATTGCAGAAACACGTTTTATTTGGGATTAAGAAATGAAATGCAAGGAGCAATTAATAAAATAAAATTGGCCTCTCATATAGATTTCGGCTGCCATTATCACCAAAATTTGTAAATATTAGTAAAAAGTATAATGATGTAGAAAGAACAAGTAAGACAGGGCAATTTTAAGGGAAAATTATTTAAATTTTTAAAAAGTGATTTTATTTAGTTAAATATAAATAGGTTGTTGGGGCCTAAGTGTAAAGATGGGAGCGCGTTAAAATTAATTTGCTTCTAATTTATGAAAATAGTAAGCTAATAACGGAACTTGTTTCAATACTTGTCATAATATTGAACACTAAGAGCTCATTGCTATGGTCATATCTACCGCGTTCAAATAGAATTCCATGGGTTTAAATTTAAGATTTGATTGAGTTTTAAATCAGAAAATCATTTTTTAAAATCCTAATAGTTTATAGATTATTTTTATTTTAAATTTTTCATACATCAAAATATTTTTTGTTTGATAAATAAGTTAATTTTTTTTTTTTGTCTTTTTTATTAGACATTTTGATAGTTTCAATTAACATTAAATATTTTTAAATATATATGCTCATATTTCATTTGGGTAATAAGAGAATAGAAATAAGGGAAAATTACATTGTAGTCCCAAGGATCAGAAAAAATTATAAAAAAAGTCTCAAACCAAAATCCCATATAAAAAAAGTCCTTGGGACTTTTTTGTAATTAATTGTTATATTAATTACAACTGGAAATGTCACATTAATAACTAGAAATGCTATGTTAACAACAAAAATTCTCAGTTGTTGATATATATTTCAAGTTGTTAATACGACTTTTCAAGTTGTGAGAATTTTTGTTGTTAACGTAGCATTTCCAGTTGTTAATATGGTATTTCATGTTGTTAAATATCTATATCATCTTGGACAATTAATTACAAAAAAGTCTCAGGGACTTTTATGATATGAGTTTTTGGTTTGAACCTTTTTTGTAATTTTTTTTCTGGTTCTTGGGACAATAGTGTAATTTTCCCTAGAAATAAATATGATGATTGAGTTTAATGTAATTAATAAGGGTAATATTAGAAATCACTTAAATTTTGTGATAAATTTAAATTTTTTTACAATTTTTATTGGTATGTGTGAATTTGATAAAAAAAATTATTAAATAGATTAGTGGGACTTTGGAGACCCCCTTATCTACAATAAAAGCAATACTATAGAAATCTTCATATATGACTGTTATTAACGGTCATATATCATGTTCAAAACCGCCATATATATGTTGTTTATAAAAGCTCAGCGCAAATATATTATGTTTCCGAACTATTATTTATTCTAAACTTATTTCAAGAGTAGTATTTTTCCTTTTCAAATCAAAATATTTATCCGCAAGTTTTTCAAACTCAGATTGCATTTTCATTATACTCATCAAACAGTTCATCGTAAGTGGGTAATGAATCGTTTACCTCATTATTTTCTGGTTGTTCTTCTTCTGCAACTAGGCAGACGTTCACTGTTTCTCCTTCTTCGTCACTTTCTTCTTCTGAAGAGTCATCTCCCCATATAGTTGAAACATACGCCTTCTTCTTGAAATTGTTGAGCTTCTTCTTTTTGTCTTTCTCATTGCCCTTCAGTTAAGGACATTCCGATTTGTAGTGACCAGGCTTCTCGCACTCATAGCAGATGATTTGACCTTTCTCTTTGGAGTCACGTCTGCTACTGGAACCTCCTTTTTGGAATCGATTTCTGAAGCCTTGATCCCTTTTGTAAAATCTCTTAAATTTTCTCACCAACATGCCCATCTCATCATCCTCATCATCTTCATCATTTTCTTCCTTTTCTTTAACAGAATTGAGAGCAATTCCTTTGTTCTTGTTGTTGTTGTTGATCTCATCTAAATCTTTCTTGAACTTCAATTTGCTTTCGTTCTCAGACAAGCTTTCGAACAAAGTTGCAATTGAAGCCATTGATTCACCTCGAGCTTCTTCTATTGTTGTAACCTTGGCTTCCCAGTCTTTGGTTAATACGTTGAGGATCTTCCTGACTTGGGCATGTTGTTCATATGTTTTGCCCAATGCAGCTAGCTGGTTGATCAAATGAGTATATCGGAGTTGAAATTCAGCAATTGATTCTCTGTTCTTCATTCTTAGTAGATCATACTCTGTTGTAAGCGTGTTGACTCTATTTTCTTTTATAGCTATTGTTCCTTCATATGCAACCTCCAAGGCCATCCATATTTCTCTTGCTGTCTCCAGATTGCAAATACGAAAATATTCTTGTTGACTAAGTGTGCTCTGAAGCAAGAGTATGGCCTTGCTGTTTAAAGTAACATTTTGTCTATCATTCTCATCATAGTCTTCTTCCAGCTTTGGAAGTCTAAGGCCATTCTCCAAGTATGTTGGTTCGTAGTTTCCTCGTTCAAAGACTCTCCATAGCTCGAACTCTATGGCCATAACGAACACCTTGAACTTGTTTTTCTAAAATGAATAATGCTGTCCGTTGAATCCTGGAGGTCGATTACTTGAGGCACCATCAGGCAATATTTCATCTATGATCGAACTCTGGATGTTAATCCAAATTGAGCAACGAGGTTCTGATACCAAATGAAGATGGAATATCACCTAAAGGGGGGTGAATCGGTGATTAAAAAAAATTATTAGCTTAATCAAGATTATCTCGAATTATGACTAAGCGACAGAAACTTAAAAGATAATAGACATGAAGCAATTTATTCTGGTTCGGTCTAATCCTAACCTATATCCAATCCCTAAGAACTCCTTGGGATTTCGACTAACTATACAAAGATTACAAATACAACTTAGGGATGATCCTCACTCTCACGGACTCACTTCCCCTTACTACTTGTAATCGTACACCCACACTTAAGGTTCCACAACCTTAAGATTTAACAACTGAATAAAATAAGTGTTTTAACAACTCCTCACAAGTAGATAATAATTGAAACACTGAAGTACAGGAAATATCCGAAGATATTGAGAGTAATGAATGAAACACTTAAGAGAAATAAATTCGAATTTAATGCGCAGAGTTTTCGGTAGTTGGCTGAATTGAATGCTTCGCCTTTTATAGTCTTCGTCAATAATGTCGTTGGGTGAAGCTGGAACGTGACCATTAAGACTTAATTAAATTTCCGTTAGACACAGCTCTGTTCCTTGTTCAACCAAATGGACCGTTAAAGCTTCATTAAATGATATCGGGTCTTTCATTAAATGCCTTGTCCGTTGAGTATGCTTTTGCAGAAGAATAACTTGATTAAGTAATCCTTGAAAGAATGTTTCTCTCTGCTGCACAACTGCATTCCATTCGTTGCTCTGTTTTCTGCTTTAGCATTAAATGTTGTGACGTGAGCATCTGTTTTATGTTGTTTTTGAATAATATGGCGTTGAAATCCCTGAAACCACTAGCAAACGTGATAAAAACATTTTATATATCATATTAAGTAATTCAGGAAACCATGAGCCAAAGATCAGTTCCTTCGCAGAATCAGAGATCATTGTCAGCGACAAGAACTCGAGTTCTAGAACTTGAGTTCTTAAACAAGAACTTGAGTTCTTTTGGTTTTCTTTCTAAACGTCTCAAGTTTGCAGTGAAGAACTCAAGTTGATTTCCAAGAACTCAAGTTTTCACTTTAGGCACAAATTAATTTTCAAAGAACTTGAGTTCTTAATGATGAACTCAAGTTCATGAACTTGAGTTTTTTTCCAAGAACTCTAGTTCTTAGTTAACATAAGAGGAGCTCGAGTTCTTTAATAAAAACTCTAGTTTATGAACTAGAGTTCTAATCTAAGAACTCTAGTTATTAGTCTTCGATCAATTCAACAAAAGAGGAACTCGAGTTCTTTACCAAGAGCTCAAGTTCAAGAACTCGAGTTTGGTACTAAAGAACTCTAGTTCTTAAGATTCTTTTTGAAGTTTGAAATATTGGTTACTGGTAAAGTCGCGAACTTGAGTTCATTAACCAATAACTTGAGTTCTCTATTTTACTGATATAAGAATTGGAATTTTAAGACATGAAATCGAGTTCTTATTTAAACCATTGGTTTACAAGTGTTTAGTTATCATGAAAACTTGGTTGAGAACTAACATATGGTTCACTTAAACTTTTTTGAGTTGGGTACTCAAACATAAGACTTTATTGGTCAATCTGCACCTTAGCCCTAGATATTTCTTTGTATAATATGTCTTGAAAGCAATTAGTGGCCCAATGGCCACCAATCTTTTGAGCAAAACAAGTGGTAAGGGTTTAAACCTCACCCACACCACTTTATGAATATTCATTCTGGCTGGTAAGGGGTGGTCACCAGCCACCGAAGCTTTGGTAGAGGCGGTCTGGGAAATATTTTTTTAAAAAAATATATAGATGAGAGTATTTATGTTATTTCTTTTAAATTTCAAAAGAACAAATCAAGTGCTTGTATCTCTCTGATATTATAAATATTTGAAACAATATTTGATCTTTTCCAATATTTAAAGTTTTTTTAGTGGGATTTTCCCTTTAATATAAGTGAAGTTGGATTTTTGTTTTTAAAATTTAAAGCAAATTTAATGAGTTTCTTTCTTACATTAAGAAAATTTAATTAGTTAATTACCATTTTTTATTCTAATAAGTTAATTGAAATTATTTATATTGTGGATGAGAGTGGAAAAAAATACTCAATTTTTCTTAACTACTCAGTTTTTAGTTTACATAACATTAAAGTCTTATTTGATAGAACTAGGGCCAACATTCCCAATCATGGGACAGTAAAACAGATCCATGAAATAGTGGGAAAAATGAATGAGAGCGGGACCAAACCATAAATGATAATAATGGAACAAAGGGAATGATGACCATATCACAATTTGCCTGATGTTGTTCTTGCCCTTTTCAGAATGTAAATGATCCAATTCCAGCAGCCTCTCCTCTCCCTCTTCACGGGATCTGATTTTATTTTCCGCATACGACACCAGACTTTGGATAAGTTATCTTTTTCATTTCTCAATTTCACTGTTTCATGTTTTTGAAGTAATTTCTATTCCTCTACCTCCCACGGGATCTGATTTTATTTTCTGCATGCGACAACAGACTTTAGATAAGTTATTTGTTTTAATTTCTCAAATTCTCTGTTCATGATTATGAAGTGATTTCTATTTTTCAATATTTTTGTTTAAAAAAATAATGGGGTAAGAGAGGCTGAAAATTCTCGACCGCAGAGAGCTCAAATGAGAATTATGCGCAAGCCAACTGGGCCACCACCCAGCCACCCCATGTTATTTTTCTCTTCTACGTATATATTGCTTAGTTACAGTTAGTCTGTGATTTACAGCAGAATTAAAAAATGTTATAATTACTGGAGTGAAAATATGAAATAAAATAGGGAAAATTAAAGTAAAGGATTAAAATAAAATAATATTTAATTAGAAGGACCATAAAAATTGTAATTATCAAGAAAGACCGGATAAGTTTAAAAGTACTAAATTACTCTTTTACTTCCCTAACGCAAAAAACAAAGAACAAACAAAGTATCTTTTTCCGTTTTCTCTTAAATATTAAGGTGGGGTCATTTGGAAATCTAATATTAGAAGTTAAAAATAACAATTTTTGGTAGTCCCGTGAAAACAAGAAGTTAATTGGAACAAAGTTGTTCTTGAACTTTATTATTTTGCATGCACTTTAAACAAATATCGTCATTTTTAATTTCCAATACTAGATTCCCAAATGACCTCACCTTGATATTTATGGGAGAACAGAAGAAGACGCTTTACTCTTTATTTTCTACATTGGGGAAGCTAAATGGTAATTTAATACTTTTAAGTTTATTCGGTCCTATTTAATAATTATAATTTTTGTAGTCCTTCTAATTAAGTATTATTTTATTTAGATCCTTTATTTTAATTTTCCCAAAAAAAATCGCCCTCGAGCTTCTTTTAAGACTTTTAGCAACAATATATGATGACCAATTTGTCCGATATTAAGAACCGACATGAACATTGATGAACCCATCTCTGGTCAATTGTGAAACAGTGGAAATATCCACTTTTTAAGACTGACCCTGCCTGTCAATGGAGAAAAAAGTTGTTCAATAATGAAGCTCTAAAGCACACTATTCGGCTAGATTAGCAAATATTAACTGTCTAGACAACAAATATTTCTCATCATTATCATCCATTTCAGGACTTTCTTCAGTTTCATCATTCACCCCCATTTGATTCAAAAACATGAACTTCACGCTATTCCTCTGTTTCACCCTTTTCTTCATCTTCTTCCTCAAGCCTCTGCATTTTCTGATTCAACCAAAGGAACCATCAAGGCTTGTTCTCTGTCTCTAGGGTACGAACAGTAAAGGAAGGAGTAGATGAAGCAGCAGATCGCCGTGGGAATGCCAATGGCAGTATAGAGAGATTTGGCTAGCGCGGTTGCATTTTCTCGGTCTGTTTCAATTTGGGCAGAGTCCGAGGTTCCTTTGGGGATTGGTTTGAAACCATACACATGCTGAGCCAAAATCCCAACAATAAAAGGAGCAAATGACGCCAATACAGATTCAAATGATCGATCCAAAGCATAAACACTCGTCCGAGATCTCTCTGGCACTATTTCTGCAAATATTGGACTGTTCTCACACTGTTATCAACATATCAAACCAATACCCATTTATATGATATTATATTTTTTATTATGGATATCTAACTGGGTTCAAACATTGTCAGAGATACTCTGCTTAACCGTCTGCTACCTCTTGTCCTTTCTTTAATATAACAGTTGGTTGATATATATATATATTTTTTTAAAAAAAATGATTAAGGTGGCTGGATATGTTAAATATTTATTTTTATTATTTTTCTTTATGTTAATTTTTTCGATTTATAAATTGATAGATATTTTAATAATACAAATCATGATTAAATAACTGTAATTAATCTAAAAAAGCAAACTAGCTCTTTTGTCATGATTGTGCTATTGTTTGCATATGGTTAAACCTCCACAATATACTTACTTGTTAGTGGCAGAACCACACCAAGATATGGACAGTCCCATGATGAACAAGACGAGGCCATGCAAGAAGGCGGTGGAAGGATCATCAGGCAAACCCAACAACAAAATATAAGCTAAAGGAATGGCAGAAGCAGAGCTTATTTGAGAAAGCATTATTCTTCCAGTGTTTGGTAACCGTTGTGACAAGACATCCCCCATACAGCCACCAAACAAGGCCCCAAAAGAACGAGCAAGAACAAAGAGAGTCCAGAGGAAAGCAGTTTCCACATGAGAAAAGCCAATAAGTTCCAACCATAGAGTCGCAAATGACAAAGCCGACCACGGGAAGGAACCTGAAATCCCCTGAGCGACAATTATCTGAAACGACGGAATCCTAATCACCCACTTGGCTTCATTGATCATATCTCTCATCTCATTACAAAATGATTTATCAGAAGGACCTTCATGTTTGGTATCAGACCTAGGAAAGCGAGGATCATTGGCAAAGAGGTAGACAAGGATGCCGACGAGGACACTGAGGAGTGCAACTAAATGGAAAGAGATTCTCCAACCAGGAATGCCTAAGAATGAGGTTGAAGCCATTAGAACGGAACAGAGGCCACCAATTATGCTTCCAAAGTTTGATGTTAGTGCAAGCCACCCAAAGGCCGCTCCACGGTTGCTATCTTCTGTTGAGTCTGCAACTAGAGACTGAATTGCTGGAATAACAATGGCTAGTCCTATGCCGTTTAAACCTCTTGAAATTGCCACCTTTATCCGTTCATATTTATGCAACAAGTGTTAGTCTAAGAATTGTGTATAAGAAAATATAAATGAAATTGTAATTTGAGTGCATTTATATTAATTTCAGATCCTACAGAACATCCCATGTTTTTTTAGACCAAAAAAAACATCCCGCGTTAAGTGAAAAGAAAGCCAACAATTTTCCTTTTTCTATAGCCATTATTGATTTATATTCTATTTTTTATATAAATTTTAAAATTGATTTATGTAAATAGCTATGTCAATCTATGTATAGTACGTATGTTTCTATTTTGTATAATTGTTTTGGGGAGTTATTATAACGTCTTGATCAGAAAAGATTTAATCACCCGAAAGTATGAGAATAACCGATGAGCCTTCGATGCTACTCCCTTATCATTGGGACTTTTTTCTCATTAAATTCTCCTTTCTTTTAGACCTCATAGCTATTCATACTCAATTTTGTTAGGTTGGACAAGGGATCAAATGAAAAGTGACACCGAAAAAAGTAAAAAAATAAAATAATAATAAACACATTCATGGAGGGGTGACAAACCTCTCACACTTGTCTCTTCCCTTATGTTTATGTTTGGATAGAGAGAAAAATAAGAGAAAGAAAATTAGGGGAGAGAACTCTAAAAAATAGTAATTTTTTTTTAAGTGTTTATGGAAGTTTTCAAAACTAATATTCCCTTCTCTTATTTTCCCCTTACTTTTCTCTCTATCCAAACATATAATGGTAAAATTACAATTCAAACATATAATGGTAAAATTACAATTGATCTTAAAAAGGCCAATCCAAACACACTTTTAATTCAATGAAAATAAATAATAATAGCACATTTAACAGAACAAAACTCTAAACGTTCTGTAACTGTTTTGGGGAATTATTATAACGTCGTAAAGAAATGATTTAATTACCTGAAAGTATGATAATTACCGTTAAGTCATTCAATGACAAATTTTAGGATAGGAAATGACAACAAATTTATACTGCTCGTTTCTCATTGAGATTTTTTTCCTCATTAAATTCTCCTTTCCTTTAGACCATAGCCATTCATACTTAATCTTATTAGGTTGGTCGAGTGATCAGATGAAAAGTGACATGGAAAAAAGTAAAAAAAAAAAAAAAAAGTATGGATACATTAAAGGCTTGTTTGGATTAACTTATGATAAACACAATCGTGGAGGCCGAGATAAACCTCTTACACTTCTCTTTTACTCTATGTTTGTATGTAGAGAAAATTAATTAGGGGAGAAAACTAAATTTTTTTTTACCATTTATGGATGTTTTTAAACCTAGTATTCTCTCTCTCTATTTTCCTCTCACTTTTCTCTGCATCCAAACATAATTTTAAAATTACAATTCATCTTAAAAATCCAATCTAAATACACCATCAATTGATTGAAAGTAAAAATAATGGCGATTTAAAGGAATAAAACAACATTCTAGACGGTGTGATGGATTAAGTTTGATCAACTTGACCTTAAAATAATATTTATTTCATGTAAGGTTAATTAGTAGTATCATGATTAAATTATTCAATTGCAAGTTTCACTGAGATCCTTGCATCCTACTACGATAAGGAAACTTTGACTTATTGGAGATACCTCGATCTGATTTTCAGTAACGCGTTAGACTTGCATTCCTTATTGAACCAAACTTACTATTTTGATTATTTTTTATAAACTTTGACTATATTAGAAAAAAAGTATAATTGTTTTCATCCACTCCAAAAATCTGTCGACCGGCCAAACTCAGGCAGGTTTCACCGGAGACGAGATGTTATCGGAGAAAATATCAGATAGGATATCTGAGATTCACTAAGAAAAAGATCACAAAGCAGCATTATCAAACACGCTTGTAAAACAAAGATTCAGCAGAAACAAACGAATGATCAAAAGCGAAAAGATCGAAGAGAGTGTAAAGGCAGGAACCTGTAAGAAGGTGGAGGAGACTGCGACGAGGAAAGTGGCGGCGGCCCAGAGAAAAGCGCCGAGAGCGATGACGTGGGCACGATTGAATTGCATAGAGAGGTAAGCGGTGAGAGGATAACAGAGAGATTGAACAATGGATCGGAAGAGAGTGAGGGACCCTAAACCTGTGGGGTCGGTGTGTAGGGCAGCCCCAACTTCCTTGTAAACGCCAGGTAATATGGACTCATCGGCCTTCTCCATAATACCTGCCAGATTCACTAACACTAAGGTCACTGTCTCTGATTTCATCCTCCAATCTTTCATCAATGGCGCTTCCTTCTGCTCTCTTTGTCTTCAATTCCGCGACAGAGGAAGCGGTGAGTGAAGGCAACCGAGAAAGTCTTAAGGTTGACTTGGATGGGAGTGCTTTGTTTCAAGTTTGAAACTTTGAAGGAATCTGTTGGGGTTGTACACGTGTACGTGAGGATTGATTAATGAAATACTACTACTACTTCACGCTCTCTACAAGAAAGAAGTGCTAATAGTCCCATGATTCTATCCAGGGTGGAGCGAAAATTTTGTCCCAGAAATTTCAAAACAAGAGTAATTTTATTTTTACTGTTATCTCAATTAAATTTAATAGCTAATTAATTAAGTATGCTAAGTTGACCGTCTATATATCATTTACATTTTTTTCATTATGATGTAAATTTGCTTCAGAAGTTTATGTATTATTTACTTTATTTTTTAAAAGTTATATTTGAAACTTTTAAGGCAAATTTGCACCTTAAAGAAAATAACATGGATGACATGTGGACTGTGGACAGTATGCTTAGCATATTTGGTATTAAAATTAATTGAGATAATGGTCAGGAAAAATTATTCTCTTTTTTAAACTTTCAAGACAAAATTGACAATACTCATACAATGATTCTATTATGTTGAATAGGCAATTTTGTTTCGGAAGTTTTAAAACAGAAGTAATTTTATCTTAACCGTTAGTTGACAAAATATATTGAGCTAACAATCCACATATTATTTATGTCATCATCTTTAAGATGTAAATTTACACCGGAAATCCATGTATCATCTACTTCAATTTTTTAAAATTATATTTAAAACTTTTGGAGCAAATTTGTACCTTGAAGAAAATAATTTGGATGACATGTAAAAGGCCAATTTATCATATTTGGTCAATTAAAGGTTAAAATTAACCGAGATAATGGTCAGAACAAAATTGCTCTCATAACCCTTCTATTTCTAAAGCAGAAAGGGGGTTGTTTTTTAATCCAATTTATAAGGAATATCATTAGAGCTGTGTTATAGTTTTTTTTTTCTTGTAGCATGTGTAGTTAAATAGCATTGATGTTGAAAAGTTGTTAAATTTAAGGTAGGGTTAATGATATACTCGAAGTGCAGTAGGGTTTAGGGTTACTTGGTGGGAAGTGATTTTTTTTCAAATTTGTGGTGGTTTGGTTTTTTTGAATAGGGATTTATGCTATCAGGAAATATATCATGAAATTAGAATAATATTTTGGAACTTCCCTTATCTTCCGCTTGCGTATCCTGTTTACGTTGTATATAGATTTTACTCGTATTTGTCTCTTGTCTATCTTCCTAGCAAATAAAAATGGGAAAATGCATATGGAGGCCTAAATAACAAAGAAAATCCTAAAAAAAGCCCAAACTAAAGTCTTTGATCAGAAAAGGCCCTAGGGCCCTAATGGGTATTAAGTTGTAAAGTCAAATATCAATAATACCCCTGTATTAAAAAAATAAAAAAGAAGTTTGATAAAGCCAAAATCACTGTCTGTTTTTGGAGTGTCTGAAACTTATTACACAAGGAACAGAGCAGAAATCAGAAGCGAATGTAGACGTGAGGGAGAGAACGCAAGTCAGCGAGGAACACACGGATTTGCTCAAGTCAGTGAGGCAAAGAACATATATATTCCCAATTATTCACTGTGTTGATGTATTTGCTGCTCCTGAAGGTTTTTTTCAGTTAGAATGTTGGTGGGCTGAAATGTTGAAGCTTGGACAAAATTATGTTATTATCAAGTAGGTAATAGGTAAGAAACACTAAGAATTTGATCAAGATATCATTATCACCATTCTAGTTAATTTTTAATCACTGGAGGGTAGTGTGGAAAAAAGGATGCTCTGTTTTTTGGCATGAAACAGAGGGAAATGTGTGTTTTTTAGTGGGATGAAGCTACATTTGGTTAAAAAACGCTGAAAATGGGATAGTTGTTAACACCTATTGTTTTTGTTGTTAACGCCTACTGTTTTAGTTGTTAATTTGACTGATATTGTTGTTAATACGACCTGAATGTTAAAACGTGATAGGTTGCTATATTTTTTGGCATGGAAACAAAGGGAAGTTTGTTTGTTAGAGGGGATGACTAAATGTGAAAATAGTGAAATTAGATTGTTGTTAATACCTACAATTTAAGTTGTTAATGTGATTGTTAAAGTTGTTAGTGGGTACTAATATTGTTGTCACTAGGTACTGTTATTGTTGTTAGTATCTACTGATATTGTTGTCACTTGGTACTAATATTGTTGTCATTGGGTACTGTTATTTTTGTTAATGGCTACTGATATTGTTGTTAGTGTCTACTAATATTGTTGTCAGTGGGTACTGATATTGTTATGATTGTCTAATGATATTATTGTCACTGGGTACTGATATTGTTGTTAGTGTCTACTGATATTGTTGTCAGTGTCTACTGATATTGTTGTCAATGGGTACTGATATTGTTGTTAGTGGCTACTGATATTGTTGTTAGTAGGTACTGATATTAGTGTTAGTGTCTACTGATATTGTTGTCACTAGGTACTATTATTGTTGTTAGTATCTACTGATATTGTTGTTAGTGTCTACTGATATTGTTATCACTGGGTATTGTTATTGTTGTCAGTGTCTACTGATATTTTTGTTAGTATCTATTAATATTGTTGTCAGTGGGTAATTATATTGTTGGTAGTGTCTACTGATATTGTTATCACTGGGTACTGTTATTGTTGTTAGTATCTACTGATATTGTTGTCACTAGGTACTGATATTGTTGTCACTGAGTACTGTTATTGTTGTTAGTGGCTACTGATATTGTTGTTAGTGTCTACTAATATTGTTGTCAGTGGGTACTGATATTGTTGTTAGTGGGTACTGATATTGTTTTCACTGGGTACTGTTATTGTTGTTAGTGGCTACTGATATTGTTGTTAGTGTCTACTGATATTGTTGTCAGTGGTTACTTATATTGTTGTAAGTGTCTACTGATATTGTTGTCACTGGGTACTGATATTGTTGTCACTGGGTACTATTATTGTTGTTAGTGGCTACTGATATTGTTGTTAGTGTCTACTAATATGTCAGTGGGTACTGATATTGTTGTTAGTGGCTACTGATATTGTTGTTAGTGGCTACTGATATTGTTGTTAGTGGATGCTGATATTTTTGTTAGTGTCTACTGATATTATTGTTAGTCCCCACTAATATTGTTATCAATGACCCGTTAGTTGTTGTTAAGGGGTACTGTTATGGTTGTCAGTGGGTATTAATATTGTAGTTAATGGCCCATGTTATTGTTGTTTGTGGGGATTGATATTCCTGCTACAAAGGACTGATATGACTTATACCAATGACTGAACAAATACCTTGAATAAATGGCCCATGTTATTGTTGTTATTGGCCCCTGTTATTATTGTTATTGGCCCCTGTTTTTTAGTTGGCATTCCGTGAAGAAATATCAAAACATAAGCAACAACATTGCAAAACATAAGAAAAAATTTGCTCTTGTCATTGAACAAAAATTGTGAAGTAGTTGACAATTTACATAAGAACAAATGTTGAAGGTCATTGTTATGAATACAAAGTTGTCATAAATATATATTTGTCATCAACTATATATTTGTCATCAGCTACAATGTTTCCTAACAAGTATTCCCCCTAATGTGTCTTCTTCTGCTTGTGGTAGTCATCAATAAAAAAACAACACTTTTTATTGATGGTTGTTACGAGGATGGGTGACCAGCCACCACAAGACGCCCACCTTCAATTCCCGAATTTCATCGTCAGTAAAAAATGGCATTGTGTACCCCTTTTCACCATGCACTGAACCATCCCACGTCTGTAACCATGAAAGCACGTAAACCCCACAAGAGTCCCTGAAATAAAATAGACAGGTTCTAGTCAAATCAACCATCAAATAAAATAGACAGGTTCTAGTCAATCCTCAAATCAAAATTCATCAGATCAAGCCTCAGCCTTGCATGCTTAAATTCAAAATCAAAATTACAGAACCGTTACATTGCAATTTTCAGTTCAAAGACTACCAAAATAATCAGGAAGGAAGTGCTACACTAATCTTCATATTAAATTGTCGCTTTGGTATTGCGTTTGAAATTAAAGTGGCATCCTAATAACTGGAATTTGCAATTATGTATGATACTCACATGACTGGATCCCAATCCATTTATAAACACCACTAGAGCAGACTGATTATGCCATCCTTTACTCTTTGTTTAGTCATATAATTGAGAAAGCTCAATATTTAAAATAAGAAATGGAAGGAACCTTGAAAGTAACAGATACATATCTCGCTGAGCCTGAGTATTTTAAGTAGCGAATATCAAAATGCCATTGCTAGCAGGAATCATAAACCAACTAGAAGATTCAATATTAAGAAATGTAAAATTTCATCTTATTCAAAAACTAAAGCTGAACAAATCAGGAGATTTTGAGGTTATCTAAACTGTACAGGAATTTTATTCAATCGAGTCTGGTTTAGCACAACATCATCCAGAAGATACTGAATTCAAAGGGAAAAGAGAAGAAGTACAGAGTTAGAAAGGATGATTTCAACATTTCCAGAAAATAAATATAACTAAAAACAAACATATATTATCCAGTATAAGTGTTATGACGCTTACAAGAAAGAAGGACTGGAAAAGCCTTGTGTTTGTTTGAATGTCAATCCTGTGCATGATCAGAAAAATTATAGCCTATCACCACAGGATTGAAGTTATGGACATGGTGCTACTGTTACTTCAACGACAGAGGTTTATAACACTAGACATTGCTTTTTCCATTTTTGGGATTTTTTTGAAAGGGGGCGTGGTTTGGGCTTGGATAGATTGATCTAAGTTGGCATGGGAAGGATGATATTAAATTAGAATCAAATTTAAAAATAGGTAACAAACCATAAAAATCAATAAAGTTAATATAAATGCAAACTATAGATAGAAGAGTCCCGGCAAATATATTTTTCCACCCACTTCTAAGTCAAATCCTGATTGAATCTTATTTGAACCATACAACATAACTCCCCATGCATGAGAACAAGTGGCTCATCATAACCAATGTCTAAACTGAAGTAGGTGCCTCCACAAGACACGATATTAGTTACCAATATCATCGTCTGATTTTGGTCTCTAGCTATATAAGGACGCTCATGATGATGAAAACATCCATTGAACAGACTTCAAATGCTTGGCTTCATTTGGGTTAAGAATATGATCTATAATTTATCCTTCAATGCATCATAAACTATAAAATAATTTAATATAAATAAGGAATTATATTAAAACCGGCATAAAAGGCTGCTAAATAGTGATGTAGATGCGTGCTCACTTACCCATTTGTGGAATAGGAGAGCAAATATATGTGAAGCAAATGATTGGCTCCATAGTTGGACAACCAATTCAAGGATAGGCTTTCCATGTTCAGGCACTTAAACAAAATAAACAGCAAACACATCATAGAAACATAATAAACCATTGATACCATCATTTGCAGGAGAGACTATATCTTCTTCCCTGCTGAAAATTATATCTGTTATTGTAAAAAAAAATGAAATTGGTAACTCTGGAAAATAAGGAAGAAAGCTCAAATGCACCGCACACAAAAAAATACTGTGACACCTAGCTGGATATTGAAAGTTAAACTTAGAACATCACTTGTGTTGCCATCAAAAGCTACTAGATCATCTGAGCAAAAAAAAAAAAGCTACTAGATCATTCCCCAGAATTGGGGATAGTCAACAATGTTTGCACTAAATCCAGCATACAAATGATGAAAAGCGATTCTTGCCTCTAGTGCAAGATTTCCAACATACAATTGTTTTTAAACACGCAGAGAGAAGGTGAATGATACTTGATTAAGAACCCAGTTTTATTTACTTCCTGATTCAGATTTGAGAAAGAGTCTTCAGAAACGGTAGATGCGGACTTGTGGCTGAGCGTTTTGAATAAGGGGGTAGAAATGGTACCAACTATAATTGGATTTCAAAAGAATGATTTCCTAGAAAGAAGAATGCCAGTTACATTTCAGATCCCAACTATTCCTCATTTGAATGAAAGGGTCGGGGAAGAAGCTGGATACTTGAATCGATGAAAAATGAAGAAACTTTTTGCTGTAGGTTGTTGGCGGTTGACTATGGTTTAGCTAGGGTTTAGATACAAGATGGCAGTGGAGACAGGGTTGAGGCTGATGGCGCCCGTGGCTGAAAAATCCTCCGATCTTTGTTCTCGTTCTGGTCCTTTTGATGAAGAATGAGCTTCCACGGTGTTCAGTGGCTCCTTACTCTTGCTCTTCCTCTATTTCAGACAAACACCGACCGGCAGTGTATCTCTATCTCTCTCGGTGATGACGATGGTTAGTTAGCAAATTTCCCTTCCTCTCTCGCTTCCCTTCTGCTGCAGGAAGACATGTTGTGTTATCAGGTTAATTAAAGAGGGTAAAATGGTCTTTTGCTATTTGAACTTAATACCCATTAGGGCCCTAGAGCCTTTTCTGATACTCTAGGCCTTTTTTGGGATTTTCTTGGTTATTTGGGCCCCCATATGCATTTTCTCAATAACAATCATAGATTTTCGTGATTGAATATTTCAAAAGGTTGTTTTACTAGTTACGTTCTAAATAATTTTATAAACTCCAAGCCTATGATCATAGGGAATGAGTTTTGGAGCAACGGTCAAAAGTACCACTTTAAATTTTGAAAATAGCCCTTTTCGCTGTTTCTATCTCGGGAAATTTCATTTTGATTGTTCAAGTATCGTATGTATTAATTAATAAGGAATGAGCTAAAAGAGACAGTTTTCAGCCAACCAGGAAAATCCAATTCATTCAAGAAATTTGTCAGTTACTAGAGCAGTCGCCATCCATTACAATAGCTTATAATAGATGGAAAAAACTGTTCATAAAGAAATGCAAAAAATCTTAATGCCGAATTAAAAAATTATTACTCATCAGCATGTTCTCAGATAAGTGAATTCAAACGCCAGCTAATTAAACTCTTAATGGGAATTCAATATGATAAATTCTCCAATGAAATTGCAAAATTCCCCTGCGATCCAATATTTGTAATGAGCGTTCAAACTGCTATGTAATCCAGGACGTCATTTTACATGCTATTTGAATTTTAAAGATAACCTGCACATAAACAAGTTTACATCAAATTGTTATAACTTTAGGGATTTGCGGGGTCCTCCTGATTCATAAAAATGGAATCCGTTTTGAAAATCACAATGGAGTTAGAAATAAAACAGTAGTTTCAAATTTTTCTATTGGCCTTAAAGAATATATAACTCATCAGTCATCAATTTAAAATGTCAATTAATAGCTTCATTCACATTTTAAAAGAATATCGGACTATCCTTATATAATTATTCATTCATATGCATATGTACCCCCCCTCTCTCTCTCTATATATAAAGGTTTTCCTGGAAAAAAAAAAGTGTATATATTAAGGTTTAAAATCCTAAAAAACAAATGTAAAAAAGAAAATATAAGGCCTATAAATAAGCTGATCTAAAGAACCAATCCAAACTAGAGCTCTTCATTTATTATTATGTTGATTTTGTTTTCATTTGGTGTTATGTATATTAAGTGATAGTAGAGTTGGAAAGTTGTTAGATTCTATGACAAAGTTGATGAGGTTTAAAGTTTTCCTTAGTCTATGTAAAAAACGTTGGAAGTGCCTATAAATACCTAATTTAATTGGATTAAAAAGATTAGTTAAGTTAGTTAATATGACATGTATTTTCTAAAACGCCATAGTTTTTAATTCACACCTACTTGATTATTCACGACTAGAAAAATGACATTTAAGGTTGTCATTTCAAACCTCTTATAGGTAGAGATAGTTTAAAAATATGACCGATGACATTTTTCAAAATATTGATGCAACTTAAAACCCTAAAGTGGTAGGGGTTGAAACGTCCTCCGTTTAATTAACCAAAATACCACATATTAATCAGAGTAGTCATGATATAGGATTTAAGTGGAAATTAAAATATTCAAAATATGCCAAAGTATGCATAATGAGCTCTAATGTGTGGCAATATACATTCATCCATTCATACAAAAAGACAAAAGCCGTACTTGTAGCAATGTACACTACGCTTCTGTTGACTTCCCGGAAGGACCTAGACAGTAATGGTCACCTGGAAAAATATTGTAACAACCAGTCCAACTAATTACGAATACTAATATGTGCTAGTGAGGTGCCAAGTGGATTATAACAATGCAATCCAAAATAGAACAATTCATCAACATCCTCTTCATATAATATCCCATTATTATTATGTATCATAATTAGGTGTCACAAATCATTTTGAACTCAATTCCCAAAATTTACCTCCCATCAATCCAACTGAACCGCCTCATTTCCTTTGAATAGACCCATAGGCTAAGTCACACCTATGTTACTAGTTCCTCAAAAACTCACTGGTCAAGTGATGAGGACCGACCAAAATCCTCAGAGCACCTGTCTTAGACCATGAGTCTTTTCTCCACTTTAATCTAGTGAGGTGTTGTAAGCCCATCACTCTGGTGGGTAAGTTCATCATTAAACCATGAGACAATAGTAAGCCAACCATTGTGCACCAATAGAGGCCTCACCACGTGGTGGACATAACTTTTCCATTTCCTCTCAATTCTACCCTTTCCATAATTTTCATAATAACTCAATAAGAGTTTTTCCAAAATAATCACAATAACCATGCATGTCATAATATCTCAGTTCCCAATTCGTATAAATGCATGTATTTCAACTCATAAAATTCTCCAAGGCAATTTCTATTTAAAATATTCATAATTAGTTCAAAAAATACTCAGAGGCAACATATCAATAAGATAATAAGTGAAAAATGGTTACCTCTCGCCAAAGCTAATTACTATCACACTGCTCCTAAACCGAGAGCTCAACACACTCCACAAATCAATCTATCAAAATCAATTTATGAACTATTATCAATTCATCAAAAGCTTTACATATATAAATGACTAATAATAACTTAGGATATTTTCAACGGCAAGTTGCTGAAAATTAATTTAATCTTAACTCCCTGAAACTATCCCAATTAACTAGCATAAAATTGACACTTTAAATAAATACTAATTACCATATTACTTTAATGTTTCTTATGGTTTCCTTAAATATATATATTTGTCACAAATCTTCCTTTTTCTCTTTAATAAAAATTAATAATTCCTTTGCTATTTATTTCCTTTTTTTTCCCTAATAACAAAATTATTTATTATTCATTTATCCTATTATTGTTATTATTATTTTACATATCATTATTTATTATTAATTTAGCAAATATCATTGTTGAAATCATCACTTAAAATTCTTCTAAACTCATTTATTTGATTAAGATAATTAGTTAGCACAAAGAAGCATCAAACAACCACTGATTCCATTTATTTTATGCTTTTAGCAACATCATCAAACTAAATCAAATACAATCATTGCCAAGTAAACTCTATAACCTTGATATTCAAAATTTCTCAATTTAGAACAATTATCTCCTACTTTAGAAGCTTGAAGAAAACACTAAAGCCTCTTCAATTTCTCCGTCAAAACTGCAAGATTTATAACTAACATTTCAACCATTCTTGTCCCACTTTTAACATAACTTTTAACCTCTTGAATCAGTTACTAAACATGTAAAGGAAACAACAATAATTTCTATCGAAATTTCCAGTTTCCATAACTTATAAAAAAATAAGTACACAGACCTTACAGCCAGCGAGTATTTTCCTTCACTATATTATACTCTTTCTTTTTATGCTTACGAACTCCAAAACAGCAACTAGCTTTTAAGCTTCTAAAAGTTCTGCCATAGCCACCTATATGTGTGTATTTATATACTTCCATGATCACAAATTTCTCATCTAAAAGTTCAGATGTTAAATATGTGTTTTTGTCACTTTTGACTCACTAACTTGAGCCCTACAAATTGCAAACACCTTTAGATATAACTAAAACACATGAAGTGCTCTAAACATATAGAAACACCAAATAGTCATCCCCTATATACTTTCAGCTTCATAAAATTCTTAACCAATCCAAATAGTTTATGTTTTTAATCTAGAATTTTCCAGCTCTTTCTATTAGTGTTTAGATCATCATTCTAATGACCCTAAACATAATCTCAGCTATCTATAGCAGTACCACTAGTAATCCAGAATAACAGACAGCATAGATGAATAATTTTAGAACCTCAAAATCCATGCACGCAACGATAGGCTTGTAAATTCTCTGTTTCGGAACCCAAAACACAGAGCACTCATGAAAGAACTGGACCTTGACCTCTTAAGGTTTTAAACACCACGGACCATCATACATAACTAATAGAATGAATTTCTAAAACTCACCTTAATTTTCTAAGTTTGTATGCACGTTCGAATCCTCTTCTTTTTAGTTTCTCACGCTCTCCCTCCGTCTCTTGCTCTTACTCTCAGTCTCACTTCTACCTTTGCTGCATGCACACGTGCTGGCCGTGATCACTGACCCTATGTCTCCCTCGAACTCACTCTCTCTTTTCTCAGTCCACTCTCCATCCCACTCTCCCTCAACCTCTGTTTTTCTGCATCTCTCTTTCTGTTTCAGTCCAGGCCGAAAGAAAATGGTTGGATGATATATATATATATATATATATATATATTAGGAGGAGGGAGCGTATGGCGTTAACAGGCTCAGACTCCAGCGTTCTCACTCTCGATCACAGCTTCAGTTTTTCTGTCTCTCTTCGTTTGTTTTCTTCTTCCTTCCACTCACCCTCTAAGTCTCACGGCCTCAGCCCTCTACTTCCTCGTCTCTTTTACTGTCTCTCTTACCCTCGGTTTTCTGCGTGCAGCAACGAACTGAATGAGGATGATGAGATATGGGGCTGGCCGAAGCTTCTTCAGCCCTTTCTTCCTCTGTTTTAGCGACATAAGAACAGAGGTACTTGGTTTCAGTTCTCTCTCTCTCTCTCTGTCTGACTCTCACCCTCTCCTTCTTCCTTCTCTCTTTCTCTCTCGGCTCCTCACAAGTTTCTCGGTGAAGCATGAATGAAAACTGAACGAGATATACATATATATAAAGATGGAGGAGTTTGTCCAAGAGGGAAGGATCGAAGGAAAGTTCAGTGGGCAAGCAACGTAAGGCTTGAGAAGGATAATGATCTCTGAAGAAGCATGGTGCTCTCAGCTGGTCTATCGTTGCCTCTGGATATGCTTCCGAGAATTTTGCGTGAATGCCGTTGATCCCTGCTGTGATATCTCTCTCTGTTTTTTTTTCTACATAATAATAAGTTTTTGAGGTTCGACATCTGTGCCCCACCAAGGAGAGGGCACAGCTCCGAGCTCTTTGAGCACTTAATGGGGATTTACGAGATCGCTTACCAAATGAGTCCCAGCAGCAGGGATTGAACACACATCCCTTTAGGATTTGACCAAATCCCTTATTTTCTATGCCAACTTCTGCGATATCTCATTGTTGCGTGATATGTTTCTTTGTTTACGGTGGGCTTGGAAGAATGAAAAATGAAGAATGGGTTGGATAATCTGCTATGTATATGGGCCACGGGGAAAGCATATTGGGCTGATTGAGGATTTGGTTTTGCCGCTGATATATGTATCCTGATGCTTTTGCGTGAGAGTTTTTGTTTCTTTGGTTAGGATATCTTGCTGGACAAAATGCATCTTTGAAATGGTTCTATATTTATACACACACACACGAGCACGTGACGTGACTATAGGAAATGTGGCTAGGTTGATTCAAATATATGAGGTATAATTTATCCCTTATTATATTCCTTGAACTTATTCATTCTTCAATTTATATTTTGGCCATAAAATATTATTTCCAATATATTTGGCCCAAAATTTATTTCCTAACTAATTATCCTTAATTTTTGGAAAATATTCCTTTTAAATTCAAATTCTAAATTTTAAAATTTCCTTAAAGCCAAATTTCTCATAATTAATCTTTAATTCCAAAAATCCAAAATTTTAGGATGTTACAGGGGTGGAATTTGAACCCTTACCACATGGTTTGCCAAAAACACCACCAATGCTTTTCAATGTATATTGCACAAACAAATCTATATGTGTGCGCGCGCACGCGAGTTTGTGTGTGTATGTGTGGGCTCGCATGTGAGCGTGCGTGTGTGAGTGTGTGTGCGCGCGTGCATGTGCGTGTGTGCACATATGTGCATTGGTGCATGCGTGCTGAATCTTTAATTTTACCTCAAACTCATTTAACAAGTTTTGTTAATGAATTCCCAAGATTTCATTGGATTTTAAAAGCTTCCGTTCACATAGTAAAAAATTTGCACAATGACCATTCACAAGTTTTATTAAAAAAAATTATTAGGTTTTAATAACTTTTGTTTACCAAGTAAAAAGTTCACACTATTAGGTTATTTACGAGTTTTATTAATAAATTAATGATATTTCATTAGGTTTTAACAACTTCTGTTTACCAAGTGAAAAATTCACATTATCACATCATTCACAATTTTTATTAAGGAATTCATGACATTTGATTTGGTTCTAACAACTTTTGTTAGAAAAGTCACATTATTAGGTTTTAACAACTTGTGAATTTCTTTATGGGTAAATGAAAATTGTTAAAACTTAATTAGATATGATGAATTCCTTAATAAAACTTGTGAATGACTTGATAGTATGAATTTTTACTTAGTAGATAAAAGTTGTTAAAACCTAATCAAATGCCATGAGTTCCTTAACGACAATTGTGAAAGACCTAATAATGTGAATTTTTCACTTGATAAATAAAAGTTGTTGAAAGCTAATGAAATGTTGTGAATTTCTTAACAAAACTTGTGAATGACTTGATAGTTACTAAGTAAACGAAAGTTATTAGAACATAATAAAATGTCCTAAATTCCCAAACAAAACTAGTCAATGAGCTTGGGTTAAAGATAAAAAGTTATCAATATATGTTTCTTTGCATAATATGTCTTGAAAGCAATTAGTGGTCCAATGGCCACCAATATTTTTGGCAAACCAAGTAGTAGGGGTTTAAACCCCACCCATACCACTTATGAATATTTATTCCTGCCAAAGCTCTGGTTGTCGGCGCAGTTGATCGGCATGAGGTAGTCACCGATTAATGGAGCTTTAACAGAGGTGGTTGGGATAGTATTTTTTTTTAAAAAAATATTTATATAGATAAGGGAATTTATGTCATTTCTTTTAAATTTCAAAAGAACAAATTAGGTACTAACATCTCTTTGGTATCATGAATATACGAAACACCATTTGGTCATTTCCTATTTTTAAAGTTATTTTTGTGGGATTTTCCCTTTAATTTAAGTAAAGTTGAAAAAAAATTAATTTTAAAAAAATTTAATTAGTTAATTACCATTTTTTATTCCAATAAGTTAATTGAAATTACTTATATTGTGGATGGGAGTGAAAAAGGAAATCAATTTTTCTTTAGTACTCAATTTTTAGTTTATATAACATTAAAGTCTTAGGGCCAATTTGATTCAATGCAAATCAGAGAAGGGAAGTGGAAAATGGGATTTTCCATTCAACGAAGGCCATTTAGTTCAACATTTTCCCAAGAAAATAATTTTTGGCAAAGGGGAATTTTCACTTATATATGGGAAAATCGGTTCCCACCTATTTGGGTGGGAACCTATTTTCTAGAATGCTAAGAAAATGGAAGACTAACTTGCCCCTTCTTCAATGCCACCCATTTACCTCTTTATAGCACTAAAAATATGTCGAAAAGTTTTGAACAAGAAACAGAGCAACAGAAGTAGAACAAAATTTGACAATAGACATGGATTTGTAGTGTCATTGATGAGGTTGAAGATGAGGGTGTGGGAGCAAAATGGGGTCCGATTTGCCCCAACATGGGTTCCGTCAGCGGCGGTCTGATCTCCAATTCCTCCTTTTTTACTTCATGATGCTCAGCAGTGAGAGTGAGACAATGGTCTCTTCCCTCGTCTTCCTTGTTCTCAACTTTTTCTCTATTCCAAGTTGGCCAAATTGACAATGAAGTTGGAGGAATGTGTTAGAACCAGCCAACACAAGAAAGGTGAATTAGGTGTAAGGTAAAAACTTAAAAACTTCAAGAAACTTTTCACACAATAAGTATGAAAGTAAAGAGTCATAAATCAACAATAAGTTATTCAAATAATAAATGTTGGAAGAGTTTGAGGAAGAGATTATGCAAACTATGATTTATCATAAATTATGATTTATCCACTCCGAGCCTGCGAGGGAATCTGATTCCCTCACAGGCCCCACCTGGGGTCTGTGAGAGTGTGAGGGAATGACACTCTGTCGCAGGCCCAATTGGGTCTTGCAACGGAGACCATATTCCGTCGCAAGCCCCCCGTTGGGGACTTGCGAAGGACAGAGCTTTCTGTCGCAGGCCCCAATTGGGGATCGATTGCGACTACCCAATTCATATGGGGATCGATGATACGACACAACCTATCATATAACCATGTCACGTCCCTTTTGTCACACGATAATTTGGTCAAAGATGAAGCATGAATAATGTCAACCTCCTATTTTTAACCATTACTTTCTTGATTCTTGAGTAGTTTAACAATTGAAATGGAAACTCTTTTTCCATCATAGTATGACCATACATTTCTTAGACTCTCACTCATCGAGGGGCCCAATATTATCTCTCTACAAATGTGAGGGACAAATTTCATCTTGACCATTCACATTCCTCTACATAAAAACCATTAATCTCGATCGAAACCTTTATCATCACCCAGCCAAAGGTGACTTTTGATTAGGTCAAAGATCAACAACTCTCATATAGGAATCCATGATGATCTCAGGTCAAAGGGCATTGTGACGTGGTTATACATGAGAAAAGCTTATGATTTAATCTATGCAGCTTTCTCATAATGGGTCAGTCCAGCACCTTGTACTCTTACAAGTGCTTATGACTTTGATTCGTATCTCCATACCTCATCAAAGTCATACTAGTCTTATTTCATCCTCGCTCCTGCGTAGATGACCGAACAGGGACGTTTAGGGTAATCTTTATGATATATCCAATGATACAATTATCATAATAAGCATGTAAATGATATAATAACTGAATGGAGAAATACTTTAAACAATGTTAATGTTTAAAGTACAATGATTTGCCTCTAGGGTATAATTTCCAACAGAACAATCCGATCCTTATCGTTTTCCCACTGAGTGGATAATGACACGCACTATAAATTAAGTGACATAAGATAAGTGACGCAACACATATACCATCGTAAAACCACAAAAATCAATTTTCATTACCAATTTTATCATTGCTTGTGTCAATGTCATTTTTGTTTACTTTTGTTCTTTTTCATAGATTAAGTGAACTTGAAGTTAATTAAAATTTAATTAGTTAATTACCATTTCTTATTCTAATAAGTTAATTAAAATTACTTACATTGTGGATGGGAGTAAAAAAAGAAATCAATTTTTCTTGAGTACTCAAGTTTTACTTTATATAACATTAAAGTCATATGGCCAGTTTTGTTCAACAAGAATAAGAGGAGGTAAGCGGAAAATGGGTTTTTTCATCCGACATCAGCCATTTGGTTCACTATTTTCCTAGGAAAATGATTTTCGACAGCGGGGTATTTTCCCTTACACATAGAAAAATTGGTTCCCACCTATTTGGCTTGGAACCTATTTTCTAGCATGCTAAGAAAATGGGATAAAACCAACTTACCCCTCTTTAGCGTCGGCCATTTACCCCTCTGTAGTGTTAGAAATACGCCAAAAAGTTTTGAACAAGAAACATAGCAACGAAGATGGAAGATAACTTAAGATGGACATGGGTTTATAATGTCGTCGATGAGGTTGAAGGTTGGAGATAAGGGCATGGGAGGAAAATGAGTCTGATTTGTTCAAACATGGGTTTCATCGGTGATGGTCTAATCTATGGTTGCTCCTTTGGTTTATTATTCTCAATGGTGAGAGTGAGACGATGGTTTCTTCCCTCATCTCCCTCGTTCTTGACTTTTTCTCTGTTTCTAAGTCGGCCAAATCGACAGTGAAGTTGGAGGAATGTGTTAGAACCAACTGACACAAGAGGTGGGTGAATTAGCTGTAATATAAAAGTTTAAAAACTTCGAGAAACTTTTCGTAGCTTAGTAAAAGTAATAAGTATGAAAGTAAAGAGTCATAAATCAACAATTAGTTATTCAAATAATATATGTCAAAGATATAAGAGTTTAGGGAATAGATTATGCAAATTGTGATTTATCTTAGTTTGATCGAATCACGATGTCCTACATCCATTCCCTAGGCTCCTCATAAGAATTCAATCTACTATCTCCCGCAAGTTTAATTAGGTACTTGCGAACTACTATAATCCCACAAGTTTAATCTGGGTACTTGTGAAACCTTTACAATTCTCCCATTGAGATAAGGACTCCCCTTTACACATTGTAATGATACAATCTATTTGCCACACGAGATTCCCTAATCCTAAGTAATTCTCACAAAGATAGAATGATTACAATCCAAGCTTACTTCTCTCTATATGAATTATATGATTATTAACACAGAAGTAAATGATGTGAGTATAATTATATAGCTTTGGTCAGGTAAATTTTAGAGTATCAACATATTAACATTGTAGGCATAAGCTCTCGTCCTCATTTATTTTGAATGCCTCTCCTTTTAAGCATACTTGTTTACTGTTGAGCTCTAATCCAAGTTTAGTTATATGTAATCTTCATATAAACTTGATCAGTAATTATTATGAATTATTAGAAGCGTCATAATCAAGGTTTAAATGAGTTTGCAAGAATAAAAAAAAAATCTCAGACTATGATTAAAAAAAATCTATGAATAATATCACTCAAATGATCTAGCAAGTGATTCATATAACTTGAGTGTAAGAGTGATCACTTGAGTGATCTTTACTTATGATATGTAATCACTTCCATATAACTTGCAAGTGCCCTGCAAGTGATCATGGATCACTCGAGTGATCTCCCAAATCACTGCGAGTGATCATGCATCACTCGAGTGATTTTCCAAATCGCTCAAGTGATTCTCACATCACTTTCAGATTAGTTGCAAATAGTCATGGATCACTGGAATGATTTCTTAAATCACTGCAAGTGATCATGTATCACTCAGGTGCCCTTTTTCTTTTTAGAAAATGGATAGTTTGACATAGAGATCAACTTCTAGTGGACATAACTCTTCAATTATAATTCCAAATTTGGTAACTGACCTATCTTTAGCATGCTCTTTAAGTCTTATTTCCAATGTAACTAGAACAAGTTCCAAATTCGTTGGCTTCCACATTTTATCATCAAATTAGTAGCTACTAGTGTGGAACACATCATTTATTCCGGCCACCAAATTTTGAAGTTCATATATCTTTCATATGAAACTACTTGAGCACGAAATAAATGTCATAAACTACATTTTGAGTCTAGTTTCATATGAAATAAGGTTTACTTCAATCAAACTTTCGGTATAGGAGATATGTTCAAATTACTAAACACGTTCTGGAATAACGTGAGAAATTCCACTGTCAACTTTCAAAATTCATATCTCTTTTGTCTGAAAGCAATTGAACTTAATCTTAGTTTTTGTTTGTTGAATTTGACGTCTTGTTTTATATGAGAAAGGTTTGATTTCAATTAAATTTATGGTTTGAGAGATATGAACGAATTATTGAACTTCTATCAAGCTAAACGAAAATTGAGCAAAATAGAGTATGTTGAAATTTCCTAATCACTCAAGTGGTGCTTCTATAACTCAAGTGAAACATGTACAAATCACTTCTAGAGTTGCAACTCGAGTGATAATGAAGTGTTACTAATAAAGAGTGACTCGAATGAAGATGAAAAATCTTCGAACTGAGTATTTTAACTTCGACAGTGAAGTTGTTGATGAGTGTTGTTGGCTTCGATTTTGGAATGGGGATGAGCAATCTGCGGCGTTTGTGCAAGATTTGGGGGTAGCAGATACTAATGAAAAAGATGAATAATAATAATAATAAGGGCAAAATGATCTTTTTTCCCCATTTTCCTACATCATTTTCTTCAAATGAAACTAAAATTTTCCTATCAATTTATTTTCTTTTACCATGCAAAACTAAACGCGCATTGGAGGCAAAATATTTTCGGTTGCTTTTCAACCTTTTCTTTAATCCAAGCAGGCCCTTATTTGATAGAACTTGGGCCTCCATTCCCTTTCATGAGACAGTAAAACAGATCCATGAAATAGTGGGGAAAACGAAAGAGAGGGGGACCAAACCATAAATGATAATAATGGAAGAAGAAAAGAGAGAATGATAACCAGATCACACTTTGCCGATGTTGCTGAAGTGGTTTTTTTTTTTTTTTTTTTTTAAATTTAGATAATAATCTATCTAAACGACAAATTTAGATAGATTTTTTAAATTCTCAATTTCACTGTTCATGTTTTTAAAGTGATATTTATTTTTCCATATTTGGGGAAAAAATAATGAAATAAAAACGCCCTCGAGCTTCTTTTAAGATTTCTAGCAACAATATATAATGACCAATTTTTCCGATAAACAACCGAAGAATGAACATGAACATTGATTAACCCATCTTGGTGAATCGTGGAACAGAGGAAATACTGGCCCTGCCTGTCGATGAAGAAAAAACAGACCCAGGTTGTTCAATAATGAAGCTCCAAATCACACTATTCGGCTAGATTAGAAAATGTCAACTGTCTAGACAACAAATACTTCTCATCATTATCTTCCATCTCAGGACTCTCATCAGTTTCACCAGTCACCCCTTTTGATTCAAAAACATGAACTTCACGCCATTCCTCTGTTTCACCCTTTTCTTCATCTTCTTCCTCAAGCCTCTGCATTTCTGATTCAACCAAAGCAGCCATTCTGGCTCGTTCTCTGTCTCTAGGGTACGTACAGTAAAGGAAGGAGTAGATAAAGCAGCAGATCGCCATGGGAATGCCAATGGCAGTGTAGAGAGCTTTGGCCAGTGAGGTTGCATTTTCTCTATCTGTTTCAATTTGGACAGAGTCGGAGGTTCCTTTCGGGATTGGTTTGAAACCATACACATGCTGAGCCAAAATCCCAACAATAAAAGGAGCAAATGACGCCAATACAGATTCAAATGATCGATCCAAAGCATAAATACACGTCCGAGATCTCTCTGGCACTATTTCTGCAAATATTGGACTGTTCTCACACTGTTATCAACATATCAAACCAACACCCATTTGTATCCAATACAGAGCAATATGTTTGATATTTTAATTGCTATTTTAAATGATACTATATTTTTTAGCATGGATGTCTGGCATATTTTAAATAACTAATTTAGCTTCATTAATTACTCTGAAAAAATCAAATTCACTCTTATATAAACGAGCAAGGTAGGAATGTATTGGATATTTAATGGAAATATCATGAGTGTGACTTGATGATTGATTTAGGCCCAATTCATGTCAGGATTTATACTCAGTATGACCTTGATGGAAGGCCATTAGAAAGACAAGGTAAGAGAACAACACATGAAGAAACCTAATTCACCGCTCTTGAGGTTTAACTACTGGTGAGGGCTTTTCTCAGTTGTCAACACCGTGCCCATATCCAGTCAAGAGTTCCTGACATTTTTTTAAGAGTGTTCTTTGTTTAGATATATAAGATTGGGAACTAGTATGAATCACAAGGTTATGGCGAGAGGGACTTAGATTTAAGTCTTTGGATGCTACTTTGTATTCGTATGGGATTCCATAAGCTGATTTGTATATGGCTAAACTTGCACGATATACTTACTTGTTAGTGGCAGAACCATTCCAAGATATCGACAGTCCCATGATGAACAAGACGAGGCCATGCAAGAAGGCTGTGGAAGGATCATCAGGCAAACTCAACAACAAAATGGAAGCTAAAGGAATGGCAGAAGCAGAGCTTATTTGAGAAAGCATTATTCTTCCAGTGTTTGGTAACCGTTGTGACAATACATCCCCCATATAGCCACCAAACAGGGCCCCAAAAGAACCGGCAAGAACAAACAGAGTCCAAAGGAAAGCAGTTTCCACATGAGAAAAGCCAATGAGTTCCAACCATAGAGTCGCAAATGACAAAGCCGACCAAGGAAAGGAACCTGAAATCCCCTGAGCGACAAATATCTGAAACGACGGAATCCTAATCACCCTCTTCGCTTCATTGATCATATCTCTCATCTCATTACAAAATGATTTATCAGAAGGACCTTCATGTTTGGTATCAGACCTGGGAAAGCGAGGATCGTTGGCGAAGAGGTAGACGAGGATACCGACGAGGACACTGATGAGTGCAACTAAATGGAAAGAGATTCTCCAACCAGGAATGCCTAAGAATGAGGTTGAAGCCATTAGAACGGAACAGAGGCCACCAATTATGCTTCCAAAGTTTGATGTTAGTGCAAGCCACCCAAAGGCCGCTCCACGGTTGCTATCTTCTGTTGAGTCTGCAACTAGAGACTGAATTGCTGGAATAACAATGGCTAGTCCTAAGCCGTTTAAACCTCTTGAAATTGCCACCTTTATCCGTTCATATTTACGTAGCAAGTGTTAGTCTAAGAATTGTGTATAAGAAAATATAAATGAAATTGTAATTTGAGTGCATCTATATTTCAAATCCAACAGAATTCATGCCATGTTTTTTTTTGGGACAAAATAAAACATCCCGCGTTAAGTGAAAAGAAAGCCAACAATTTTCCTTTTTCTCAAGCCGTTATTGATTTATATTCTATTTTTTTATTCAGATTTTAAAATTGATTTATGTAAATAGTAATGTCAATCAATGTATTGTACATATTTTTTATTTTGTATAATTGTTTTGGGGAACTATTATAATGTCTTCAAGAAAGGATTTAATCACCTGATAATAACCGATAAGCCTTCGATTCTACTCTCTTATCATTGAAACTTTTTCCTCATTAAATTCTCCTTTCCTTTATACCTCATAGCTATCCATACTTGATCTTGTTAGGTTGGGCCAGTGACTATGGAAAAAAGTAAAATTATTTTTATGATTAACACATTCATGGAGGAGGGCGAGACAAACCTCTGACACTTGTCTTTTACCTTATATGGAAAGAAAATTAGGGGGAAAAAAACTAGGGGTGAAAACTCTAAAAAATTGTAAATTTTTTATTATTTATGGAAGTTTTCAAAACTAATATTCTCTCCTCCTATTATTCCTTCACTTTTCTTTCCATCCAAACATAATTTTAAAGTTAGAATTGATGTTAAAAATGCCAATCCAAACACCCCTTTAATTCATTGAAAGGAAAATATAAACAGAATAAAACTCCGAACGTTTCTAGACCGTGGATGGATTAAGGTCGATCAACTTGACCTTAAAAAAATATTTATTCTGGCTCCACAATTCACGAAAAGATAGTAGTATGTTGATTAAACTATTCAATTGCAAGTTTCACTGTGATCCATGCATCCTACGACAATCACTAAAACTCAAGGCGAAAATGAGAGGAAAACGGCTTATTGGAGTAACCCCTCGGTCTGATTTTCAGTAACGCGCGCGTTAGAGTTGCATTCCTTATTGAACCAAACTTACTATTTTGACTAGTCTTTAGAAACTTTGACTATAAAAAAAAAATAAAAAATAAAAACCTTCAATAGTTTTCATCCACACGAAAAATCTGTCCGCCGGTCGGTTTCACCGGAGACGAGATGTGCTCGGAGAGAATATCAGATAGGATATCTGAGATTCACTAAGAAGCAGATCACAAAGCAGCATTATCAAACATGCTTGTAAAACAAAGATTCAGCAGAAAGAAACGAATGATCAAAAGCGAAAAGATCGCCGAGAGTGTAGAGGCAGGAACCTGTAAGAAGGTGGAGGAGACTGCCACGAGGAAGGTGGCCGCGGCCCAGAGAAAAGCGCCGAGAGCGATGACGTGGGCACGATTGAATCGCATAGAGAGGTAAGCGGCGAGAGGATAACAGAGAGATTGAACGATGGATCGGAAGAGAGTGAGGGACCCTAAACCTGTGGGGTCGGTGTGTAGGGCAGCCCCAACTTCCTTGTAAACGCCAGGTAATATGGACTCATCTGCCCTCTCCATAATACCTGCCAGATTCACTAAAACTAAGGTCACTGTCTCTGATTTCATCTTCCAATGTTTCATTAATGGCGCTTCCTTCTGGTCTCTGTGTCTTCGATCGATGGCGCTACAGAGGAAGCGGCGAGTGAAGGCAACCGAACGGAAGGGGGAGAGAGGGAGAGTGTTTGTGTGTGTTTAAGTTGACTTGGATTGGAGTGGGTTGTCTCAAGTTTGATTCTTTGAAGCAATCGGTTGTGGGTTGTACACGTGTACGGTGAGGATTTTTTAGGAGCGGAATAAACTTGTTTGACGGGAAATAATGAAATACTACTACCACTACTTCATGCTCTGTGGGAGAAAAAAGTGGTAATCCTCTGGCGGCGGCTAATTTTGGTTTTGCCTGGGAAGCTTTAAAAAGGAGAGTAATTTTATTTTTATAACTAAATATACCATATGTCATTTACGTTATCTTTATTAAGATGTAAATTATCCCGAAAATCTATGGATCATCTTCTTTATTTTTTTAAAGTTATATTTAAAATTTTTGAAGTAAATTTACACCTTAATTAAAGAAGAAAATGTGGAAGATCAACTTGACATATTTGGTCAATTAACTCTTCAAATTAATCAAGATAACATGCAAGGGAAAAATTATCCCCCTTCTGAAACTTCTAAGGAAAAATTGTTTTCTCAAAAACTTTTGAGATAAAATTGCTCATTGATTAAAACTTCTCAGGGTAAAATTAAACCTTAATTCTTCTATTTATAAAGCAGAAAGGGAGTTATGTTTTAATTCAATTTGTAAGGAATATCATTAAAGTTGTGTTATAGTTATGTTCTTGTGGCATGTGTAGTTAAATAGAGTTGAAGTTTTAAAGTTGTTCAATTTTAAGGTAGAGTTAGGTTGTTATTAATGTGTGAAACATATTACTAGAAATACCTCATAAATAGAATTGTATGAGCATGTTGTAAAGATGGTTCTTATTTAAAGTTTTTTGTTTTTTCTTAGTTGTTTCCCATATTTTCTTAATTTTAAATATGAGTACATCTTTTTTAAAAATTTTAAAATAAATTTAATGCTTTTTTTTTTATAGTTTTTTATGAAATATTTATTTTTAGATCAAGTAGGAAAGAATGGGGAAAATTTTCTCAGCCAATTACACTATTAAAGGGTGCTGCTAGAACTTTGGGGATTTGCAGGGTCCTCCTGATTCATAAAAGTGGAATCCGTTTTGAAAATCACAATGGAGTTAGAAATATAGTAGTAGTTTCAAATTTTTCAATAGGTATTAAAGTGTATGTTCTGTTGTAGAACAAAATATTTAGGACTTGACCTAGGATTAAATCCCAGGGCCTACGTACCAATGAGAGGGATCAAAGTCCACGTAGTTTGATATACAGATAGGCGTTTAGCCAGAGGGAGTGGGGGGATGTGCTCTGTGTATGCCAAATAGTAAAAAGGCAAAGTTTAGAATCTGTGTACCTGGTTAGGTTAATCTCTTATTTATAGGGATTGCCTTAGGGTTAGGGTTTGGACTGTTAGGCTTCTTGTGCCTCTACGCCCAGATGATGTGATGTCATGCTTGTGTCATATTAGTTGCCTCTTGTTGGGCCATCCTCATAATGGGCCCGTAATTTGGATCCGTAACAGTTGCCCCCCAGCTTGGTAGTTCAAGTCTCTGGGCTGCCGGGATGTATTGATTGTCTTGCTTGCTTTTGTAGCAATTTTCCTAGGATAATTACCCAGTCTATGTTCCTGCATTTAACAATATGTAAGTAAATCATAATCAATGGAAAATACTTACTATTTTGCGCAAATCATTCAGTTTGCTTCTTTCTTGTCGAACTCAAATGATTGTCCGAGCTAAATTTCTTTTCTGGTTTGCATTAATTCCAATTATTGATAATCATGTTTTTTCGTTAAGAACTTGTTGTCCACTCTGTTACCCCAGCCTAATAGATTAGGCCTCTGAGTTGCCAGTATGTGGTGATTTTTCAACTCGAACTAGGTGTTCTTGATTGTTAGAATTTATTTCATGTTTACCCGAGATTCCGGGTTCACATACTCAAATGTCGAGATTCCGGCTTTATATACTTTAATTTCGAGATTCCGGGTTTATATACTTTAAGCCCGAGATTCCGGGTCCTTCAAGCCGAAGATTCCGTGCTAATATTCTTCAATCCCGAGATTTTGGGTTTATATTCTTCGAACCCGCAATTCCGGGTTTATATTTTTCAAGCCCGAGATTCTGGATTACGCTAACTATTTAATCTGAATCTCATGTTTGAGTTGTTCAGCTTCGGTCTGAGTTTTGATGGACTTCATATTTGAGTTTTAATTGAATTGCCCCCAAATGTGAAGTCCAGGTCAATTCTGCATCAAATATCTGGGTTTCCAATTTTCCTTGTCTTTTATTTTGTTCTCGTTCTTATTTGCCTTGATTTCGGCTATTGATAACGTGTTTTTTCAATAACAACATCGAAAAAAACCAAGATAGCATTATTTGCCTTGGTCTTGGTTATTGATAACATGTTTTTTGACTAACACTATTCAAAAACCAAGATAGCATTTGAAAATTCATGTACACCACAAGATCTTTCATTTCCTCTTCTCATATCATTATGGCAACTTTATAGTTGTCCACCTTTTATTGCCCCCCAACTCGGTAGTTTAGGTTTCTGGGCTGTCGAGGTGTACTGATTTTTTAACCTGGATCTCATGTCCAAGTTGTATCTTTATTTCAATAATAAGTTGATTATATGAACTCAAACATTTGTTCAGAGTTATATTTAATGACTGGGCCAGAGTCAAGATATATTGCGCAAAATCTGCTAGATATTCCACCAACCTTAATAACCTGGCATGCTTATTACTAGTCGGCATTTTCAATAGACAGATGACTTCAAATAATCATTTAAATACTTTAACTTGTAAATTAATAATATGAGATGGTAGCCAATCATCACACGTTTGGGACTTATTATTTAAAATAAGAGCCTAAACATTTCGACCTGATCAGGATCATCATGACAATGACAATACCATCTCGGAATGTCGTTTCGATGTATCGTAACGTTCATAAGACTTGTTGCAAATCTTATGGAGGTTTTACTAGTTTATTTGAGGTCCATCTATGGAGCACAGATTTAACTGTATAATTTTCAGTTTATCCAGGGTCTATTTAAGGAACACGGATTTAACTGTATAACTTTCAGTTTATTTGAGATCCAATTAAGGAGGACGGTTTTAACTATATAACTTTCAGTTTATCCGGGGTCCAATTAAGGAGCAAATTAAGGAGCAAGGATTTAACTGTATAATTTTTAGTTTATCCGAGATCCAATTAAGGAGCACGGATTTAACTGTATAATTTTCAGTTTATTCAGGGTCCATTTAAGGAGCATGGATTTAACTGTATAACACCGATATTTTGGAATTATGATTTTTGAAAACGGGTTTGTCTTCCCTGAATTCAATCATATAAGTAAACTTTGACATGATTCATGAAAATGGGTTTTTGCACTTCGGATTCATGCATGTAAATAGACTTGGCGGTATTACCGTCGCAATATGATTTATAAAAGTGGGTTTGTTTACCTGAATTCAATCATCTAAATAGACTTGGCGGCATTTGCCGTCGAAATACGGAGCCCAGATTAACTAGATTCAGTTAATCCGAGGTCTACCTTAAAAAATTTACACGGAGCCTGGATTTTAACCAAATTCGGTTTAATCGGGGTCCAATTTCAAACATTTACGTGGAGCCTAGATTTTAACCATTCGGTTTAACCAGGGCTCGCCTTCAAAAATTTACACAGAGCTCGGATTTTAACCATATTTGGTTAATCCGAGGTTCGCCTTCTTTTCTTCTTTCTTTCCCGCAACATTAGACAGGATGCTTTGACGGGTTGGACGCACCATGACAAGCAAAAGGCATTTATGATAACTGCCCAAAAACATTTCTCTCCTTTTTGGAGAAAATTTTCAAACTCTTCAGGCATATGTGCCATGTAAGAGATAGTTGGATAGAAGAAGTAGTCTGTTCCTTCAAATTCAGAGATTGCTTCAAAAAATATAGCTGTAACCTTTATGATAGAGGTCAACTTCATTTCCTCCATTGTCATAAGCTTTTGGTAATGAATGAATCTCGTCTTCAGTGACATATACTCCTCATCATATTCCTGGGGAACCACATAACACTCATTATTATTATTGCTAAGATAATAAGTGAATGTATTTACACTTGCAACTGTCCAAGTAACTGACTTGGTTTTTGCTGCATAAAATACATTGTCACAAATAACCTGTTGAGGCATTGTGAGCTCATCTTGAGACTTGAAATTGAACTCAATCTTGAATAATTCCACTCTCGTTTTTCTAAGCTTGATCACAATAGTTGGATTAACGGTCAAATGCTATTTGACTTCTTTTCAACTTGTGGGATCAGTTTTAGAAAACTCGTCAGTGGGAGGAGAGTGTTTTTCTTGGGCCTTCACATCTTGCCTGGGCTTGCTTTTCTGTTGCCTAAAAGAGGCTTAGGTTGCCTTGAGAAGTGCCAGGACTAGGACTTCCTTTTCAGATTTCCTCTCTTTAGGGGCCTTCTTCGCCATTTGGGTTTTCCTTAAGACTTTGAAGATGTCTGCTTGAACAACCTCGTTAAGGATATCTAACCTGCATTTTAAATGAGAACTAGAAGAAGAAGCTTTTCTTCTTTCTTTAATCAGCAGGAATTTTGAAGCATAACATTCTTGTTACACTTATTGATTGTTACAACCAACTTAAGATGACTGCTCTTGAAGAACAATAATCTACAGCAAAAGTATTTGATTCTCAAGAGTAGCAGCTGGCTTATCCTCTTCAAGCATTTTAGCCTGATCGATTGACTATGCAAGGTTCCAATTTAAATTGGAATTTTCTACCTGCAAACCTGCTGACAAGTCTTCTACTTTCAAGCAACTCCATTGATAGTCTGTCAATTTTATGGGAGAAATGCAGAATTTCGGCTTCAATCTTATTCTTCTTTTTGGTCACCACAGACAATTCTTTTACACAGATGATGCTCATTTTCCTTTGTGAGTTTCTTTTTCTCTTCAATCATTGATGCGATTGATTCATTTGGTTCCTTGTTTTCACTCTGCTGTTACTGTTACGAGTGAAATCATCCACAAAGATTCCATGTGTTTCTCTATGCTTTGCACCCTTGATCTTCATGAGACGCCCTTTATCACTTTTAAGAGACTCCTCAATAATGACATTGTTGCCATTAAATTCATCAATCCCCCTTAAGGGTTTCTCCAGCAACAATATACATAATGTGCTATTAATGATGCACATGGCAATGACATATTCTGATTGCCTGGAGAATCTCGCGGTGACTTATGCAGATGCATGTGTCCACATGCAAACATTTATTAAGTAGGAGTCATAGGTGAAACTCACATCACATCATGCAGTAACATCGATGTATTAAGGACTTAAAGGAAAATGATCTTTAAATATTTCCTTAACTTAGACAAGCCTATTAAACAGTTGAATCATCATAAACGAGTTCACTTGATTCCTCCTCATGCTGAAACATCATCATTCACTTTTATAATAAAAATTTGATATAGCAAAAGCTTGAGGCTTGGTTCCTAGTAGACATCCTGTGCCAATACAAAAGCATAACAGTAAAGACTATTCAAAGGAAATTGATGATGGCAAATACCTGAGATTGTTTCAAATTTTCTTCTTCTTGGTTCCGTACAGTTCCATACACTGCTTGTGCATTGAGTAGAATTTGCGTAACCTCTATGGTCATTTCTTGTAAAGCACAGGCAACAGGTCTTTTGAGATTTGGATGCCAAGAATATAAAGCAAATCAATGCTTTATTTTGGGAGTTGGGGTTGTTAAAATGAACCCGTCGAAGCCAAGATCCCGACGGTTCTTGATTATATTGGAACCGTTATTGCCGTTCTTGAGGCAGTTGCAAGTTTTTGATATTTGCACATCATCAGCTAATGGTCAATTCAATACATGATAAGAGGTAAGCAGTGAGAAGATTTCCACGGGATTGAGTGTAGAAGAAGCAGATGATCGATACTGTTTATCTGTCTTCTTTGATCTTCTTTGTCGAGAATTGGAGAGAGGAGCCGTTGACTTCCCATGTTCCTTCATCTTCATCGGCGATCGGAACCAAAGTAAGAAGATCGTGCAGAGCTATTCACCTTTTTCTTCGATTATCTTCATCGAGAGTGTTGCAGCGAGAACATGAGGAAACAAGGGAGCAGTTTCCAGTTTTGGAATTTTCTTTGACAGAGTGCGTAAATATTCTTGGATATTAATATAATTGATATTATCTCAGACGCGTGTAATTCCTCTTCTTTGTCGAGAATGGGTTTGCTTTCAAAGAAAACACGTGTAATGCAACGAAAATTGTTTTCATGCGACTAGAATTGCGAACTCAGTGAATGAACTCGGCAATCTATCTGTGGCTATACATGCTTTAATGAGCAGGTATGCTGAGTTGCAAAGGCATCTGGAATTCATCGACAAAGCCATTGACACGAGATCCAAAGAACTTTCTCTAGCCTCCCATGCAACTCTAAATACAGCGACAATGTCTTTATGGCAAGGAACCCTAAGTGAATTATGCATGTCCTTCCTTTTCATGGTCTTTTTTCATAGGTGGTCATAGGAATCGAAATTTATCGATCCCCACGGTCGGCGTCAATGTTCTATTGTAGAACAAAATATTTGGGACTTGACCTAGGATTAAATCCCAAGGGCCTACATACCCTTGAAAGGGATCAAAATCCACGTAGTTCGCTTGTTAAGAATAGGCTTATAGCCAAAGGGGAGTGGGGGTGTGTGCTCTGTGTATGCCGAATAGTAAAAAGGTAGAGTCTAGAATCTGTGTACCTTAATCTCCTATTTATAGGGATTACCTTAGGGTCAGGGTTTGGACTGTTGGGCCTCTTGTGCCTCTAAGCCCAGATGATGTGATATCATGCTTGTGTCATATTGGTTGCCTCTTGTTGGGCCATCCTCATAATGGGTCCGTAATTTGGATCCGTAATAGGGTATATAATTCATCAGTCATCACTTTAAAATGTCAATTAATAGCTCAATTCACATTTTAAAAGAATCAGACTACACTTATAATTACTCATTCATGTACATACCTGTATATATATATATATATATATATATATATATATATATATTCAGGTTTTCCTGGCAAAAAAAAAGTGTATATATTAAGGTTTAAAATCCTCAAAAGCACATGTAAAAAATAAAATATAAGGCGTAGAAATAAGCTAACCCAAAGAACCAACTCAAACTAGGGCCTAGAAATCCACGGTATGGCGAAGAATCGATGCTTCACACTAGCTAGCCTTGAGATATAGAAGAAATCCGGTAAATAACAAACCAGAGACAAAAATCAATAGGAGTAGGATAGAACAAGACAAAAACAAGGGTGGAGTAGGAGGCGATGGGGAAAGAAAGTTGAAATAGACGAAGAAAATCGTGATTTTTAACTTAGATTCCAAAGTTTCCAACTTAATTGTTGTCACTTTCCTATCTTTTCTGATATTTTTGATAACATGCTCGCTCTAAACTCTCAAGGCCACTAATGCTATATTGCAATATAGTACTACAATTTAAATGTAATATTTGGGGTTTTGAATTTAAATTTAAAATTCACAAGTTGACAAATTAAATGTTAAAATTGTCTTGTAGGGAGGAAAAAAAATGCTACTTAGCCTTGGAGTGCTTCAAATTTTTTCACTATTCCAATGCCAAGTTGCCATTCAAACCATTTAATAATGTTGCAAGTTGGCGGTCCCAATATTAATTTCTAGTCTCTCACATACATCCTATAATACGATTTGCATTTATATAATATAAGGATAAATTACTCCAAGGTGGGATGTGAAAAATCAAATACTAAAAGTGTCTTAAAAAAATATTTATTCTGGCACTATATTTAAAGTAAAGTTAATTAAATTTTGGATTGTTATTAATATGTCTGATGTAAGACCCGACTGAATCCAAGAAGGGGGTGAATTGGGTGAAGATAAAAATTTAGGATCTTTGAAAATCTTTTTGCAATTGGGTAAAATCAATTTGTATGACTATAAAGAGTTATAAAGTTATAGACAATCATTCAAACATATATACTGGAAATAAAGGAGATTAAGGAAGAGAGTTGCAAACTGAGATTTATATTGGTTCGGCCTTATCCTTGACCTACGTCCAGTCCTCAAGCTCCACTTGAGATTTTCAATCCACTATTCTCTTGTTTATCTAGGCACAAGAGAAGCCTTTTACAAATCCACAAGTTTACCCAGGCACTTGTGAAGCCAAATCTCTCACTAAGATACTCCCCCTTACAACCCATAAGGATACAATCAATTTCCCACTCAAGATTACCCAACCTTGAGCATCTCTTAGAAAATATGATTTACAATGAATCTTCTCTTAAATAAGTGAATGAATAATCACTGAAGTACAATAGAAATTATTTCACTCTTTCTTTGATAAACTATGAAACATTTGAAAAACAGAGTGTGTATGAGATTCAGAATATTGGCATTATGATAGTGTAAGCTCTCTCCATCATCTTTGTGCGTTTTGAATGTGGCTTTACTTATAGATGAAGATGATATGAACGTTGAGAATTTGACCGTTATGAATAGAGCCGTTAGAGATCAGTTGGAAATTAGCCGTTAGAACTTCATTTTCTGAACCAACTATGACACCAGCATTTACTTCACCTTTGATCTTCAGTTTAACTCCCTTTTGAGCATCTAAAACATGTACACAAATGATATAAATGATGTTAAGAAGTATTATAAATTATTTTGGGTAATTATCTGGATGTTCTTAATAAAAAACGAGATTTTTGACACGGTGATTTTCTGAAGTAGAGATGTAAACTCGAGTTTTGAATTGGAAACTTGAGTTTTGAGGCTGCCGTGTTACTTCAGATTCCTCTCTGTCTGATCAAAACTCAAATTTTGTTTTACAAACTCGAGTTTGGAAGATGCTCTCACGTTCTTTGCTCTCTGTTTGAGCTAAACTCGAGTTTTCACTTGTAAACTCGAGTTTTATGTCATTGGTTGCTCTCTAACTTGATATAGCTCAAAACTTGGGAAGATACTTATCCCCATATGGTTCTTTGAGTCTTATTTCCAATGCAAAAATAATCAGCTCCAAACTCATTGTATTTTGTTCGTTATGATTCGATGAATGAAAGTTGTTCTTAACCAACGTTCTTGCAACGTTTTAAACTATCTGTCAACTTTTGAAGGTCATATCTCCTTGGTCTGAACTTCATTTTAGTTCGTTCAACTCTTTATGGAAAGCCTTATGAGTCTTCTATCATATGCCACCAATTTCAACTCATTCTGATGTGTAGATTGTGAGTTACACTCAAAACATTGAAGCTTGGTCTGATGTGTGGCGTGAATTCCTGATCTAAATTTTGAAATTTATAGCTCTCTCATCTGAACTTCTTTAGGCTTGAAACTTTGTCAAAATGACGCATTGGATGTCTAGTTTCATACAAAATTGGTTTCACTTAAATCCAATGTCTGGTTTAGGAGATATCATCGAATTATCGAACCTCGCCCAAGCTAAATGTGAAACAGAGGTGAACAAAGTTGCTGATTAGCGCTGGAAACTCGAGTTTTGATTTGGAAACTCGAGTTTTCTTAGTCTAGAAACGCCAGAGATGCTGAAGACACTCAAAACTCAAGTCATTAAGAGCTAGTTTGGTTTAAGGGAGGGGGAGGGGAGAGAGAAAACTTTTACCCCCTTCTTTACAAAAAAGCCCATGGAAACTTTTTAATATTCCTAAAATACTCTCAACAAAAAAGAATATCCCCTTCATTAATGGCAATTTGGTCAATTCCCTTCTTTCCACACCCTCCCCTCAAACCAAACACACCCTAAGTCCCAAACTCGAGTTTTCTCACATTCTAGAGGCAAATTACTATAGTAAGGTAGTAAACTTGAGTTTTGACCATTAAACTCGAGTTTGCCTATCCAGAACATGATATTTGCTTGTTTTAACTCTGAATTGAGCTATTATAACTTCTATTTGATTGTGAATACTTCTAGAATCAATCTTGGAACTTGTATAATGATATTCTCATTCCATTCATCAAGTTCTTCCATCTTCCATCTCCCATCTTGATCAATTTTCATCATTTAACTTAGACTCATCATTCTTTGCAGCTTCTACCTTCTTCAATACCTAGAAAGCCGAGCCTATACTGAACTAGTTCCAGAATCTCATGTGTCTTCTTTTTGTTTTCTCATCTTTTGACCATTCTCCATAATTATATTTGAATTGATCTTGAATATTTATATTCTTATTCTATTTTGCAAGATCTTCTCTTTCTTTCTTCAATCTCTCCTCTTCTTCTTTTTGACCTTAACATTTTCTTCTTTCTGAAATCTCTTATCTCCTTCTTGTTCAACTTTTTCCTTTCTTCTCTTCTCTTGATCATTCTTCATAGATGAACTTCATATCTTTGATTCTACATTAAATTTAAGAATTAATCAATGAAGAAGACAAATATAGTATACAAACTTTTTGCTCTTACTAATAACATCTATATAAGACATCATCAAAACTAATTATATCCAACATGTGAAACATACTAAAAGTGTCTTATAAATTGGGCTGGAAGAGTATTTTGCAAAGATGGTTCTTATTTAAAGTTTATTGTTGTTTTCCTTAGTTGTTTCCCATTTTTTTAATTTTAAATATTAGTAAATATATTTCTTTAAATTTTAAAATAAATTTAATGATTTAACCATGTCTTCTATTTTTTTTTCTTAGTTTTTTTATGAGGGTAGAGTAAGGAAAAGAAAGAATGGAGAAAAATTTGCAATCTGTAATATGATTTGCATTTATATAATATGAAAATAAATTAGTTCAAGGTGGTATTTGAAAAAAGTAAATACAAATAAGTCTTACACTACTACAAAAAGTAGATTTAACGATAGTAAACAAATCAAACAAAGCAAACAAAACCATATGACTCTGTTTGACGATAGTGTTCATAGATACGACTCAGATAATGTTCTTCTTCGTTCTTCTAGATTGATCATGAATTACAACAATCAATAGAGTTAATTCTCATTGATGTTTGGAGCGTATCAAGTGTGTTATGTGTTAGTTCTTGGATTATAAGTTTTGATGATAACAAACACTTGTAAAGAATGTAGACTTGATGATTTAAGTTACTTGGGTGTATATTAAATAACATTTGTGTGTACAATAGTTATTAAAATTAAAACTTGAATTAGAAAGCCAATTTTAAAGTGTCTCTTATGGACACACTCAAGTGTTGGATTCAAAATCATAGGAAAAGTGCCTAACATTCCCTTCTATATATTATGGAAGTATTGTGTTGGACTCTTGAATGTTTAAGTGGACTCTCGAGCGTTGCACCAACACTTGCAATATCAATGCCTAACACTTGTATTCATTCTGGAATCAGCAAGGCTAATACTCGAATGTGCTCATCAACAATCGAGTGTCAAGGTAATTTCTCTCAAGATCAATGCATGATGCCTGATAATAACTTAAGGGTTTGTGGCATACTTGAAGTGTCATTTAGTGACACTCGAGTGTGATTCAATGATACTTGAGTGTTTGGTAATGATCAATGTATCTTCTGTAAACTTTATCTTTTTAACAGTATCCTACGAGACACACAAAGTATCAACACTCAAGTGTTGAAAAAGAACACTTGAGTGTGACACTCACCGCTAAAAGGTCTGGTGAGTCCTTAAAAAGTTTGAATTTCAAATTTTATACATTAGTAACAGTTTTTGTAAAAAAGAACGCTACAAAAGGTAACAATTTATATTTTATATATCTATCTAAATATGTTCCATTATTATGCTTATCATAAATATTATATATATATATATATATATATATATATATATATATATATATATATATATATAACCTTTTCAATTGTCAATAACAATTGCTATGTAATATAATTAACATTAATAATAATAAATTCATACAAGTATTAAAATATTATTCCATTATTATGATAATGATAAATATTGTGTTGGTATTTAAATTAACCGATATATTATGTAATGTCCACAACTAAAAGATAACAAACATTTAAAATACATAAACTTGTCCAAAAATATAAATAAAAGCTAACTATCCAGAGCCTAATGATTAGGGGTACTCTCAAGGCGAGCAGGATTAGTGTTCGTAGGAGCAAACATAATAACACCCTCCTCATTAGCAGGAGGAGGTGGAAGAGCCTTATCAAAGATGAACGTAAGAGAAGGCAGGGGAGGTGGAAACTGCCTATTAGGAAACACTTGGGCTAAGGCACCAGTCAAAAAATCTTAGCTCACCTTAGATGAGCGTGTTAAGTGTCAGCCTAATCTTGTAACTGCCTAGCAAGCTCTTGAGTCTTGGCATCAACCTTCGTGACAACCTGTGCATAAATCATCACCTAAACTGATTGACCTGTCCGCCTATTCACACTAAAGGTTCTGGCCTTAAAGGCGGAACTCCTACCATAGACCATGCTAGGCCTACTCCTACCATACCCTTAACGAATCTAGGATGCTCAATTGTGCTTAGGGCAGCTTTCAAAGGGGCAGTAGGATCCACATACCCTATGACTCTGGGTTTCGGGACTGTCGCAAATATGCCTGAGTTTCTGCGATCCACTCCTAGCACATACATTTTATAAAACATTAATGAAACAATTACATTTAAATTAAATTAATTAAATAAACTATATAAATCACTTGAATGTAACTTAAAATAACTTCCTCTGCTTGCTGAGAGGTCACCGTCCCGTTACAGTGTCTATGGGTGTATGTGAACAATTCCTCGAAATCCGTTTAACAGTTCTGCTCTTAAGCCTTCCTCTCCATAAAGAATTAAAAGAATGTGAACTTTCTAATATAATGCTGAAATTAATTTAACTTTCAAATTACTAGCTCACTGTAAGTCATAGCAAATGTCTTAGATCCTGTGATGTGATAGATCCTTTGCTGCAACCGACTTATGGTGTTTCTCTGGGATATAGCCTGGAGAAGGTACGAATTAAACATTACAAGAATTACAAAAAAGAATATTTATGAAGGAATTATAATTTTTTAAAAATATACCTATCCCTATGGGCTCCTTCATATTAAACAAAACTTGCCATTTGCAAGGACGCCATTTGGGACACTCTCGATTAGCTACTGTAGATCTGTTTCATCCTTATTCAACCACGAAATGCAGTAGAGAGAGAGAATTGTTAGTAAATCCCCTTAGCCATGACTCATAGCGGGATTTACTCACTTTTTGAGCACGCAAGACCAACAACACCATACTTCTTCATATTTCCCCACCAAACATCTCGAAATTAGCACCCTTAAGCCTATATAAGGATTGTTCCTGGCATTTCATTAACTTTTCTGCAACCAAGAATTGAGACTAGAAAAATAGAGAGGAAGGATAAGAGTCTATTGTGATCAATTTCTAGAGATTTGCATCAAGGATGAGAGAGTGAGAATCCAAAAAAAAAATAACACAACGTGTAGACTAGCAAGTTAAAGGTAATCATTAGTCCTCTCTTCTTTTTAGTTTCTATCAGTTATGTTTATGGAACTTTGAGTTATAACCATAAGAACCAACCCAGGAAGTTTACATTGAAAAGGAAATGGTAGAAACCAAGTGTTCAGACTTCTCTTTTGCATAAAACCATAAATCAAGGCCTGGGACGAAAGAGAGACAGATTTGTGTTTTTGAAATGTATTGATTGATGTTATTTATGCATGATAAGGGGAAAGAAATCTTGGGTAGTATGTTTACTTGTACATTGGAAACCAATAGGAAATGACTCCGACATCACCTTATAACCTGTTATCACCTCAACCTATACAACTCCATCTCGGATCCTGATCAAACTCTATTGCATCAACCACACCTCAACACATCATCCACAACACACAACTCCATCCCGGATCCCAGATAAACTCTATCCCAGTAACCACACCCCAGCACCTCAGTGCACACACACACTTCAGCACGATTCCGACACCCTCTAAGGATTCAATAAACGCCTTTAAGTAGGAATATCTGAGCTGATGAAAGGGGTGTTATTAGCAAGTCACGTAGCTATGTGCCTTATGACACAACAAGTGACTAATGATAATGATAAACGTGTATAGGCATTTCATGGCACCACTATTGATCCCGACACTTGCAAGTGAGACTTAAGGACTCAAGACCGATGTGGGTAACTGTTATCTTATTAGCCTGTATGATTGTGTTCTTGTATGGTTAGCCATGTTTGCTAGATAATTGCATGTATGTATCCTAGCTATGGATTGGGGTTGTGTGTCCTGTAGAGTTGCATGTTCTACAAACAGGGTTGTGTGTCTTGAAGGGTTGCGATCCTTGACCGTTAACTGCGGTTACGGTGTGACTTATTTTATTGCTAAATAATATGTGCTTAACATGTGCTATGTGGTCATTAATGCTTCATGCTTGCATATAAGATTAACTGTTAGCCTGAGGTTCATTTATTTGAACTCTATACCATATGAAAGAGACAGGTAGTGGATCGAGATCAAGAAGCAAGTTGCAGCTTTAAGGAGAAGGGACTCTTATGATAGCATATTTTAGTTGGACTATATTAACTCATCTATCATTTTGGAATATTGTATTAAATTCCCTTACAGGATATATACCGCACTCGGAAGAATTTATCCTCATGTTTTCAAACTAGTTATTTGTGAAAGTTTTATTCTACAATTTAAGTCGTCCAAATCATTACGATGTCTGTGCGTGATAACTCTATTAAATAAGAGGCCCTAAAATTCGGGCGTTACACCTACCTTGTGCCACATGATATATTGTAATGTTGTCCTTTAACTGCTATAAATGTCTTGACTTATTGCATTCTGTAACGGTTCTTGAGGTCAAACCACTACAAGTTTTAGTCATTACTGAAGATAGTGTAGCATGCCATGTGAAGATGGGATTTACAAAATAGATACCAATTTTCGATGAAAAGGTTAGTAACTTATTTTCATAAAAACAGGTAGCTATATTGCAACCCAATCTTCTGTTGCATGCTACACTATATTTTGAAAATGATTTGAAGGTTTAGGGTATATATAGGTTGAAATTTCATAACGGTTCTATATATAACCACTACAAATTAGGAAACTTCATTGTGTGTCTTGCCTTTGTTTTTCCAAACCACTACAAATGTTGTGTGTTTTTTTATTTCTGAAGCGGTTAGTAACCTAGAACCGTTATGAAGTTGCTGCCACAAACCTTCATGCCATGACGCACCAGGTTGGTGCCAACTTTATAGTGATGTTTTCCTTTTAACCGCTACAAGTCACCACAAACAAGCCTACATTCCGGCATGACTGTTACTACTACAAAGTTATGGTGTATTTTGTTTAAACTGCTACAAAATCTGATATTTGTAGAGGTTAAGTTTCATCACTACATATTAACTGCTACAAAGCATCATTTTTTTTGTAGTGTTTGATGGGAAATAATGAAATACTACTACTACATCATGCTCTCTAGAAGAAAGAAGTGGTAATAGTCTTATGATTCTATCTAGGGTGCAGTGAAAATTTTGTCCCAGGAGTTTTAGAACAAAACAAGAGTAATTTTATTTTTATCGTTATCTCAATGAATTTTAACCATTTAGTTAAGATGCAAATTTTTTTTCCCTAGAAACTCATATATCATCTACTTCATCTTTTAAAAGTTATATTTAAGACTTTTAAGGCAAATTTACACCTTAAAGAAAATGACATGGTTGGCATGTGGATGGTTAGCTTAGCATATTTGGTCAATTAACAGTAAAAAAAAATAACGGTCAGGGCAAAATTATATCCTTTTTAAAACTTTCACAGCAAAATTGGCAATACTCATATGATTCTATTTAGGGTGAATAGGTAATTCTGTCTTAGAAGTTTTAAATGGAAATAATTTTATCTTGACCATTTTTTTAGTTAGTTTCGACTGTTAGTTGATAAAATATATTGAATGATAGTTCACATGTCATCTACTTCATTATCATTAAGATGCAAATTTGTTGTGGAAGTCCATGTATCATATACTTCAATTGTTTTTCAAAGTTATATTTAAAACTTTTAGAGTAAATCTACACATTGAAGAAAATAATGTGGATGACATGTAAAAGGCCAACTTAGTATATTTGGTCAACTGACAATTAAAATTAACCAAGATAATGATCAAAACAAAACTACTCCCTTAACCCTTCCATTGATAAAGCAGAAAAGGAGTTGTTTTAAATCCAATTTATAAGGAATATCATTAAAGTTGTATTATAGTTATTCTCTTGTAGCATGTGTAGTTAAATAGAGTTGAAGTTGTAAAGTTGTTAAATTTTAAGGTAAGGTCAATGAAATTTTAGGTTGTTATTAATATGTGTGAAACATACTCAAAGTGTCTTATAAATAGATTTGTATGAGTATTTTGTAAAGATAGTTCTTATTTAAAGTTTCTTATTGTTTCCTATATTTTTTAATTGTAAAAGAAATTTAATGATTTAACCATATCTTCTAATGTTCCTTAGTTTTTTAATGAAATATTTGTTTGTAGGTCAAGTAAGGAAAATAAAGAATGGGGGAAAATTTCTTAGCCATTCAAGGGTGCTGCCATAACTTTGGGGATTTTTGGGGTCCTCATGATTCTTAAAAATGGAATTCGTTTTGAAAATCACAATGGATTTGGAAATAAAGTAGTAGTTTCAAATTTTTTCAATAGGTCTTGAATAGTATTTGAGTCATCAGTCTTGACTTTAAAATGTCAATTAATAGATTGATTCACATTTTAAAAGAATAGGACTACACTTATGATTATTCATCCATATACCTACGTGTATAAACTATATATATTTGGGTTTTATTGGGAAAAAAGTGTATATATTAAGGTTCAAAATGCTCAAAAACCTCAAAAAGAAAATGTAAGAAAGAAAATATAAGGCCTAGAAATAAGCTGACCCAAAGAACCAACTCAAACTAGAGCCTAGAAATCCAACGTGCGGTCAAGATGTTGCCCTCATGCCTAGTGGCGCAGAGGAATAAGATGATCACCAACATCCATTGTATTAGAAGTAATGCGGAACAAAAGCCATCGATAAACGCTGCTATTGACTGTTGAGAGTCAGGACATGAATTCCCCTTGATATATAGATGAAGGGACAAGGCAGTTGAATAAGATAGATAAGTTCAAATTATATGTTAAAATTGTCTTGTAGGGCAAAAAAACGCTACTAAGCCTTGGGAATTCTTCAAATTTCGTCACAATTCCAATGCCAAGTTCAAATTCTTCAAATTTGGCATGACCAAATTTTCCGATATTAACAACCGAACAATGAACATGAACATTGATTAACCCATCTCTGGTGAATCGTAGAATAGAGGAAATATCCACTTTTTACGACTGGCCCTGCCTGTTGATGGAGAAAAAACAGACCCAGGTTGTTCAATAATGAAGCTCCAAATCACACCATTCGGCTAGATTAGAAAATCTCAACTGTCTAGACAAGAAATACTTCTCATCATTATCATCCATTACAGGACTCTCTTCAGCTTCACCAGTCACCCCATTTGATTCAAAAAATGAACTTCACGCCATTCCTCTGTTTCACCCTTTTCTTCATCTTCTTCCTCAAGCCTCTGCATTTCTGATTCAACCAAAGCAGCCATTCTGGCTCGTTCTCTGTCTTTAGGGTACGTACAGTAAAGGAAGGAGTAGTTAAAGCAGCAGATCGCCGAGGGAATGCCAATGGCAGTATAGAGAGCTTTGGCCAGAGAGGTTGCATTGGTTTGAAACCATACACATGCTGGGCCAAAATCCCAACAATAAAAGGAGCAAATGACGACAGTACAGATTCAAATGTTCGATCCAAAGCATAAATACACGTCCGAGATCTCTCTGGCACTATTTCTGCAAGTATTGGACTGTTCTCACACAGTTATCAACATATCAAACCAATACCCAGTTGTATCTGATACAGAGCAATATGTTTGATAATTTAATTGCTATTATATATGATACTGTATTGTTTAGCATGGATGTCTAACTGGATTTGAACATTGTGAGAGATACTATATCGTTTTTCTCCAAACAAGTCTGACTTATAAATTATAAACCGATAGATAATCTAATGATATACAACAATGATTTATTTAACTTCCTTAATTACTCTGAAAAAAGCAAACTCACTCTTTTTATTAACGAGCAAGGTAGTAATGTATTGGATATTTAATGGAAATATCTTGAGTGTGACTTGATGATTGATTTAGGCTCAATTCATGTCAGGATTTATACTCAGTATGACCTTGATGGAAGGCCGTTAAAAAGACAAGGTATGAGAACAACACAAGGTTATGGCGAGAGGTATTTATTTTGTTTGCTAGAAGCGAGAGGTATTTAGATTCAAGTCTTTGGATGCACAATATACTTACCTGTTAGTGGCAGAAACACACCAAGATGTGGACAGTCCCATGATGAACAAGACGAGGCCGTGCAAGAAGGCCGTGAAAGGATCATCAGGCAAACCCAACAACAAAATGGAAGCTAAAGGAATGGCAGAAGCAAGGCTTATTTGAGAAAGCATTATTCTTCCAGTGTTTGGTAATCGTTGTGACAAGACATCCCCCATATAGCCACCAAACAAAGCCCCAAAAGAACGAGCAAGAACAAAGATAGTGTAGAGGAAAACAGTTTCCACATGAGAAAAGCCAATGAGTTCCAACCATAGAGTGGCAAATGACGACAAAGCCGACCCCGGGAAGGAACCTGAAATCCCCTGAGCGACAAATATCTGAAACGACGGAATCCTAATCACCAACTTCGCTTCATTGATCATTTCTCTCATCTCATTACAAAATGATTTATTAGAAGGACCTTCATGTTTGGTGTCAGACCTGGGAAAGCGAGGATCGTCGGCAAAGAGGTAGACGAGGATGCCGACGAGGACACTGAGGAGTGCAACTATATGGAAAGAGATTCTCCAACCAGGAATGCCTAAGAATGAGGTTGAAGCCATTAGAACGGAACATAGGCCACCAATTATGCTTCCAAAGTTTGATGTTAGTGCAAGCCACCCAAAGGCCGCTCCACGGTTGCTATCTTCTGTTGAGTCTTCAACTAGAGACTGAATTGCTGGAATAACAATGGCTAGTCCTAAGCCGTTTAAACCTCTTGAAATTGCCACCTTTATCCGTTCATATTTACGTAACAAGTGTCAGTCTAAAGAATTGTGTATAAGAAAATATAAATGAAATTATAATTTGAGTGCATCTATATTTCAAATCCAGAACATTCCATGTTTTCTTTTTTTGGACAAAATAAAACATCCCGCGTTAAGTGAAAAGAAAACCAACAATTTTCCTTTTTCTCAAGCCGTTATTGATTTATATTCAGATTTTAAAATTGATTTATGTAAATAGTTATGTCAATCAATGTATCGTACATATTTTTTATTTTGTATAATTGTTTCGTGGAACTATTATAATGTCTTAAAAAAAGGGTTTAATCACCTGAAAGTATGATAATAACCGATAACCCTTCGATTCTACTCTCTTATCATTGAAACGTTTTCCTCATTAAATTCTTCTTTCCTTTATACCTCTCAGCTGCTATTCATACTTAATTTTGTTAGGTTGGGCCAGTGATCAAATGAAAAGTGATATGGAAAAAAAGTAAAATTATTTTTATGATAAACACATTGATGGAGGAGGGAGAGACAAACCTTTGACACTTGTCTTTTACCTAATATTTAGATAGAGAGAAAAAGTAGGAGTGAAAATTCTAAAAAATAGTAAATTTTTTATTATTTATGAAAGTTTTCAAACCTAATATTCCCTTATCCTATTTTTCCCTCACTTTTTTTTTTTCCATTCAAACATAATTTTAAAATTACAGTTGACGTTAAAAATGCCAATCCAAACACCCCTTTAATTCATTGAAAGGAAAATATAAACAGAATAAAACTCCGAACGTTTCTAGACGATTGAGGTCGATCAAGTTGACCTTAAAAAAATATTTATTCTGGCTCTACATTTCACGAAAAGTTAGTAGTAATTGCAAGTTTCACTGTGATCCATGCATCCTCAAGGCGAAAATGAGAGGAAAATGGCTAATTGGAGTTGATCCGGTGTAGATCACAAGTTGGGTTGGACTTGGCCCTGGGTGAAATCCCGGGGTCCTACGTACCACAGTGTGGATCAAAGTCCACGTAGTTCGAGGGTATACGACAGGCTAATGATAGCCAGAGGGGGTGGTGTGTGTGCTCTGTGTGAATAGAAAAGCTAGGGTTTTCGAAGTGTGTACCTTGTAAGGGGTTTACCCTATTTATAGGCGTACCTGTGCCTTATCTTAATCAGTTGGATTCATCCTTTATTTTAGGGATATCAAGATATGCGTTTTTGATAGATATTCTTGATACATAGGCGGTTATCATAACAATAGATATTTTGATAAAATCACTCCTATTTTCAAGGAAGCGGCTATGAGCATAACTGAAGTCATTTTGACTAGGCTCTTTAGTTATTGGGCTGGGCCCATTTATGAGATATCCGTAACAGTTGCCCCCCCAGCCCGGTTGTTCAAGGCTCCGAGCAGCCGGGATGTACTTGTCAGGTTACGTCCTTTGCTCTAGTTCATTTCGCTGTCCTGAGGTTTTTGATTTCTAGTTCTTTTTTCGAGGTCGGACCTTTTTGGTCCCTGGGTTACCCCCTCTATCATCAATTTGCATTCCGGTTTATTTGAGTGGGACACGGGTGCCCCCCCATCCCGGTTAATGCGGGTTGCATTCGTTTGCTATCCCGAGAGAACATTAATGTTTGGTCTTAATGTTCTATAATTTTGATTCTAGGCCGAACTCCTCCCATGCTTTCTCGAACTTCCCCTCTTTATTCTTGTCGGGTAGTGTTGATATTTCTATATCGTCTTACTCCCCGTTTACAGGTACCTTGTCCAGTTTTTCGTGGATCGGGACTTGTTGCCCCCAAGTTTGAGATTGCACGGGGAGTTAGGTCGGGCAACCGGGGTGTATTCATGTGGTCGGCCACGTGAGCATTTCGATCCGGGATCATTGTCCGCCTCATCTGTTGATCCAACACTCGTCTTATCTCGAGGCCACGAGTGTCATCATTGCCTTCTGCTGATTTGATGTTTACTAGCCGGCCTCTGAGTAGAGCAACTGCCCCATTATCTTGGTTTTCGTGTTTGCCTACCATCAGCATTAAATGTGCACGCCTTTTAACGTCCACGTCATTATTTGTGTATGGGCCCTTTGGGCTTTTGACGGTTGAGTTTCTTGACTCTCACCCGTCTGCTTGTTTTGCTTATAAAAGCCTTCGACTTTCTGCTTCTTGCATTTTGAAAACTGCCAAACCTTGAATTTTCCTTCTTGAGAGAAACTTGCAACCAGTTACCTGTTCATCTTCCTCAGATTCCCATTTCTGCTCTTCGTGGCTCGCGCATTTCCTCTTCCCTTAACTTATTTCAAACCAGGTACTTTCCTTGTTTCCTTCTCTGGTTATTTGGCTGTGTTTTCTTCTTTCTTTCTCTATCTCTTGGTCTTTCTTTATTCTGGGTAGGTTATTGTGAGTTCTTTCAAGTTTCTTCCCCTTTGGGTTCTGGCTTTTGCTTTGTTCTTGAACTTCTCTGAACTTCTGGTCTATTCAATCCTTTTTCTCTGTCTTTGGTTTTCGGTTTCCTGTTTAAATTCTATCTTCTCGGGATGAGCCATCAAGGTTCTCCTCCGTCTTTTAATCCAAATGCTTTTTCCCCGGAAGAGGCCGAGCTTATTCAGCGTATGCCTCCCCGGATAGCTTGGTGGCTGTACGGGAAACCTTTGACCGAAGAACAAAAGAGGGAAAACGTTCTTCGTGGTTATGGCGGAGAAGGTGGTAGTCAACCAGGTCGGTCTGGTCGGGTTAGGGGAAGGGCTTGAGGTCGGTCTAAGTCTGTAGAGCCCGAAAGTCTAGGGATTGCTGCCACTAGGGTTTTTTCTTCAGAGCTGCCCTTAGGAAAGGGTAGGGGGGAAAGTCCTCCTCTACCCGCCTCTTCCTTTCCTTCACGCGCGGAGCCCCTCATCTCCCTTACCCGGCCTATCGGCCCGTGTGAGGAGTGTTCTTGGCTGATATCTGAGGCCACGATGGTTGGCCGGTCATGGGAAGCTGACGAAATAGCTTCACGATGCCGACATATCCAACCGCGGGTTGTTGGAGCCGTTTCTACCCGTCCCGCTTTACTATCCTCAGGTATCATTTTCGTTTCTAATTTATTTTTGTTTTGCCTTTTCTAGGTAGTATGTCAACTTCTCCGCGTCCTATCGAGGATTCCGGATCCGTGGAGTCAGCGGCCGTTAGTATTCCACGTCATATTGCTGAGAAGTATGACTGGGTCGCGACTGGGGTACTGTCCAGGCTATCAAAAGCCACGACCAGTCAGATCGCCGAGCTCCCATTAGGGGACCGGGATCATTGTTCTTTATCTCTTCCCGGCCCTTCTGAACCGGTGTGCGTTGCCCGGGAAGGGAACGAGCGCTCCTTTTTCTTCTTCTATCTAGACTTCGTCAAAAAGCTCGGCCTTCGTTTTCCATTTTCTAGGTTTCAAGTAGATCTCTTAAACATTCTTCAGCTGGCCCCCACTCAGATTCATCCCGACTCTTGGGCTTTATTATTGCATTCAAGCGGCTTTGCCGATTTTAAAATCGTACTCCCACCACCGGGACATTCTTTTATTTTTTTAACATCCAACGGGCTCGTCAACCCGGGGAGCCCGAAGAAAAGAGGGGTTGGGTTTCTTTTCGGGGGAAACCGGACAAGAAGCTTTTCCATGTGGCAACTGACACCTGGAAAGGCTTCAAGGCTTCTTTTTTCAAAATCAACGCTGAACCCGGTCATAAACCGTGGTTTCTTAAGGACGTCGATTCCAGCTCGGTGGAGCTGCTGTTTCCTCTGTATTGGTCGAAAGCTCACTATGACCAAGACCAAAGCATATTTGCATCCTCCGATGATAGCCTAGAGCCATCCGAGGTTGAAACCGTGATAGCTCTGGTTGACCATGTGGCCGAGAAGGATGTTATTGATTCCCGGATTTTTATCCGACAGTCGGTGGAGGAATTGTATTCACCGAGTATGATTTCTGTTGGATGTTTTTTTTTGGTATGCCCCTTGTCATTTCTGATGTTTGTTATGTTTTTTGTAGTGCCCGACATGGGGAAGGCTTCTTTCCAAGAACTGGCCGAGAAGCTCCGGGCTAAGGCCAAAAAGAAAGGGGAGTCCTCTTCCCAGAAGAAAGCTGTGGCTGCTCCTTCGCCTGCCAGGACTACTGCTGAAAAGAGGGCTGCGCCCTCTTCGGCCTCTACGGATCTCATTCCGCGCAAGCGATCGAAGTCCGTGGCGTCATCGATCTCGGTCGCAGAAGAGAATCTGACCTCTGTCCCGGACGCCGGTGCTGCCACAAGCCTCTCTCCTCCCCCACTTCCTGGTAAGTCTCGCCTTCACTCGCGGGGTGAGGTATGGACTGATGGGGTCTCGGAGGAGCTCAAATACGCGATGAAGCCTCCCAGCAAATATTTTAGTGGTGAGGCCTTTGCCGACTCCGACCTCGATCACCTGCAGGTCCTGCAGGACCACTTAATGGAGACAGCCGGCGTGCTGGACGCTTATGCTTCTGTTAAGCATAAGTACGCCAGGGCTGCAGCCGAGATTGCCAAAGCTCGGGTTGAAAAGAAAGAGGCCGAGATCAGGCAGCGGGAGGCTGAGAAAGCGCGCCTGAAAGCGGAAGAGGCGCAGATAAAGGCGGTGGAGGAGCTATCAAAGGCCCTTGCTGAGAGGGATCATTTCTCCACCGAGCTTGACGCCAGTCATGCCCGGGAAGACACCCTCAATGCCTCACTGCACGCCCTGCAGGGTCAGTATGCGGGGCTGGTGAGGGACCTCCATCTCACCCAATCCGACCTCCACGCTTCCAAGGCCGAGCTCGTGGCGTCTGCTGCCAAGGTGGATAAGCTGGAAGTCCTGGTCGTGGAGACGGCTGCTGAAGCTTTCAACGTATGCCTGGACCAAGTCCGAGCTCTGAATCCGGACATTACGATGAACTTAGACGCTATGGATTTCAGAGCTTCGGTAGAGGACGGGCAATTTGTACCAGCGCTGCTTTCTCCGGTCGAAGAGTCCGAGCATCTCGCGGAGGATGACCGTGTTCAATTAGCTGAGGAAGATGCTCCGACGACCGACGCCCCTGGCCCTCCTGTGCCCGGCCAAGCCCAATCTTGATGCCGTCCTTCTAGGATCTTTTTTATTTTTTCCCATATGTAGTATTTTCATTTTCATTTTTGTTTCTTCTGTAATCTGGGGCCTTTGCCCTCAAAATTAATAATATGACAAGCCGGTGTTCCCGGATTTTTCTAGCATCCTCAGCTCGTCCATCTTACATGTATTTATTTTCATCCTTTAAACCAAACTGGTGTTTTAATTAACCAGTTGATGAGTAAAGGGGAACGTAATCCGTGCACGAAGCTCGGTTCTTTATTTTATGACTTGGCCAAAGTCAAGATATATTGCGCAGAATCTGCTGGTTATTCAACCGACGTTTTAACAAACGGGCCACGTTTATTAATGGTCGGGCATTCTAAACAACAGACGATTTTCAAAAATCATCTAAGTACTTTATCTTGTAAAGTACCGTACCGAGATGGTAGTCAACTGCCACATGTTCGGGCCTTAATATCCTTTTTGAATAGGAGCCTAAACATTTCGACCTGATCAGGATCTTTTATGGCAATCTCACACCACCCCAGGGGACAGTTCCGATGCATCGTAAGGTTTACAAGACTTGTTGACAAATCTTATCATGACCGGGATCGCGAAACCCAAGTCTTTATTTAATTATTTTGCTTTTGTCGCAGCCTATCTTTGCATTGATTTCACAAGTAATAACTAGGTTGGCCCATGAATTGAACCACCTTTTTTATTGATTGAAATAATTGGAATTACACAATTTAAAATCAATGGAAAATACTGCTAAAAGCAAAACAATGCGTAATAAAAAACAGTTCTCGGTCACCATCGACATCCGTTGAAGCTAAAAAGCGGTTCTCAGTCACCACTGTCATCCGCTGTGCGTTTATTCCGAGTGCATCCCGGTCTTTAGCTGTAGTAAGTCCTTAGTTTGTCCGCGTTCCATGTTCGTTTAATGGGCGTGCCATCTAACGTCTCAAGGGCATAAGTCCCGGGCCCCATTTTGTCCAAAACACGGTAAGGACCCTCCCAGTTTGCTGCAAGTTTTCCATCCCGGGCATTCTTATTTCCGATATCCGCTCTACGTAATACCAAGTCACCTTTATCGAACGCTCGCGGTCTAACTTTGTGGTTATACTTAGCCGCCACCAGCTGCTTCGTTGCCAGATCTCGGCAGTATGCCGTTGTTCTCACTTCATCGATGAGATCTAGCTCGGCTGCTAACTGCTTGTTGTTAGCGTATTCTCCCTCTTCCATGACTTTGGCTTTCCTCCATGATGTTTGCCCAATTTCAACCGGGATCATGGCCTCGCATCCATATGTCATTCGGAAGGGTGTTTCCTGGGTCGAGGTTTGGACACTAGTTCGGTATCCCCAGAATACCGGGTATAGTTCCTCGACCCAGTTACTTTTTGCATTACTCATCCTTTTCTTGAGCCCGTCAACAATGATTTTGTTGGCTGCCTCGGCTTGCCCATTAGATTGCGGATGCTCTACCGAGGCGAAATGGTGCTTGATTTCGAGCTCGAACATCAACCTCTGGAAACCTTGGTCCACGAATTGAGTACCATTGTCAGTTACGATCTCGGCAGGAATCCCGAACCTTGCAACAATATTTCTTTCGAAGAATTTTTGTATTCGAGCAGCCGAGATGGTCGACAGTGGTTCGGCCTCGATCCACTTAGTGAAATAATCCATAGCCACCACAAGCCATTTCAGTTGCCCTGCGGCCGGTTTGAACGGTCCAAGGAGGTCCATACCCCACTTAAAGAATGGCTAAGGAGCCGTGATGGTTTTCAACTCGGTCGGAGGTGGCCAGAGGATCCGAGCATGTTTTTGGCAGCTTTCGCACGTCCGTACGTGCTCTCTGGAGTCCGCGACCATTGTCGGCCAGTAGTATCCAGCCCTTAGGGCCTTCCGAGCTAACGCCTTTGCCCCCATGTGTTGTCCATTTATCCCTTCGTGTATCTCTGATAGTACGTACTCGGCCTCTGCCTGGTTTAAACATCTCATCATTGGGGATTGGAGGCCTTTTCAGTAGAGCTGGTCATCGACCACCGTGTACATTAACGCGGTCCGTGCTATCTGCCTTGCTTCCCCGGGATCTTCTGGGCTAACTCCCTTTTCCAGGTAATTTAAGATTGGCTTTCGCCAGTCTTCTGCTGCCGCGATGACCATGATACACGTGAGATCCTTGAGACTTTGTTGTATTACAGTCCGATTATTTCCCGGGTTCCTGGTGCTTGCTAATTTAGAGAGGATATCTGCCCTCGCATTTTCTCCCCTGGGGATGTGGGTGACTAGGACCTCATCGAAGTTGGCCATTGCCTCTCTGACTTTCCCCAGATACTTAATTAGCAAGGGTCCCTTAGCCGTGTATGAACCGTTGATTTGGGCCGCGACTAGTTGAGAGTCGGTAGAGAGATGAACCCTCCTGGCCCCATTGTCTTTTGCCTGTGATAGCCCGGCTAATACAGCCTCATACTCGGCCTGATTATTAGACGTTCTGAAGTGTAATTGCAGGGAGTGTTCCATGGCGACTCCTTCCGGGCTTTCGACTATGATCCCGGCTCCACTTCCTTTGGCGTTTGAAGAGCCGTCTACAAATACTTTCCAAACGTCAAGGGCTGCTTTCGGGACTACCTCTGTTGGCACCAGTTCTGCAATGAAGTCGGCTAAAGCCTGGGACTTAATAGCACGCCGAGCTTCATATACTATGTCGAATTCGGATAGTTCGATTGCCCAACTCATCATTCTTCCTGCTAAGTCAGGTTTGTGGAGTATTTGACGTATTGGCTGACTGGTTCGGACAATTATTTTATGCCCCTGGAAGTAAGGGCGTAATCTTCTCGCGGCAGTTAGGAGCGCAAAGGCCACCTTTTCCAACCTTTGATATCTTAGCTCCGAACTTTGCAAAGCCCGGCTTGTAAAGTAAATCGGTTTCTGTTCCTTCGAATCTTCTCTCACCAGGGCGGCACTTACTGCTTCTGGGGCCACGGATAGATATAATATCAAATCTTCCCCGGGCTCGGGTTTTGTCAGCACGGGTGGTGATGACAGGCATTTTTTGATCTTGTCAAACGCGGCTTCACACTCTGAGTTCCATTCTCCATGCCGTGCTTCCTTCTTCAATAACTTGAATAAAGGAATAGCATTTTCTGCCGATTTCGGTAAGAACCTTGTTAGCGCGGCCAGTCTGCCAGTCAACTGCTGTACCTCTTTTTTGTTTTTTGGGGCAGCCATATTGAGGACGGCCTGACATTTGTCCGGATTGGCCTCAATCCCCCGGTTTGTCAACAGGAATCCGAGAAATTTACCCGCTGGTACCCCGAATGCACATTTAGCTGGGTTAAGTCGGATTCTGTGAGCCCGGAGCTTATCAAATGTTTCTTGCAAATCTTGGATGTGGTTGGATCGCTTAACTGACTTTACAATCATATCGTCGATGTAAACTTCGACGTTCCTGCCGAGTTGTGCCTCAAACACTTGATTCATCATCCTCTGGTAAGTAGCTCCTGCGTTCTTCAGCCCGAAAGGCATGACGTTATAGCAATAATTAGCTTTTTCCGTGATAAAAGCTGTTTTCTCCTGGTCTTTAGGATGCATAGCTATTTGGTTATAGCCGGAATACGCATCCATGAATGAGAGCAGCTGGAAACCCGAAGAATTGTCCACCAGTTGGTCAATATTTGGCATAGGGTAAGCATCCTTGGGGCATGCTTTGTTGAGATCGGTGTAGTCGGTGCACACCCTCCATTTGCCATTTGGTTTCTTGACCATTACTACATTTGACAACCACGTGGTATACTGGATTTCCCTGATGAATCCCGCATCCAGCAGTTCTCTTACATGCTCGGTTAGGGCTTCCTGACGGTCCGGTGCAATCTTTCTTTTCTTCTGCGAGACCGGCGTATATCGTGGATTTATGGTCAATTTGTGACAGCAGAACGCCGGGTCAACTCCTGGTAACTCCGAAGGTTTCCAAGCGAATACGTCCTTGTTTCTCCATAACAGCTTTTTGAGCTCGCTTTTTTCTTGCTCGGCAAGTGAACTCCCGATCTGGGTTATTTGTCCGGGATCCTCTCCTAGTTGGTAGCCTGTGAGCTCTCCATCAGGCTCTGTTTTCATCAACTTTGCTTCTTCTCTTACATCCAGCTCTACCACGTTGACCGAGCTCGGCGCAATTGGCGCTGAATTTTGAGTTCCTTTCTGCTGCGAGCTAGATGTTCCAGGTTCATTGTTTTTAACTGTCGAGAAATAGCATTGCCGGGATTCCTTCTGATCACCTTTGACGGTGACGACTTCATTGTTCCGACTTACCATTTTCAGCTTCTGATGCTTAGTTGATATGAGCATGTCCCAACTATGAATGGTTGGTCTGCCTAAGATTATATTGTAGGACGAAGGGAAATCCACTACAATAAACTTGACTCGCTCAGTCTTAAAGGCTTCTTTAGAGCCCAAGGTCATTTTAAGTTCTATACACCCTTTGGGATTTGTATCCTGTCCATTGAACCCGATTAAGGTTGTCCTGCACGGCTTTAGATTCTCTGGGTCGAGGTCCATGCGCTTAAAGGCGTCCCACAGGATGATATCCACCGCGCTGCCAGGATCGATGAATATCTTCTTTACACGGCATTTTCCCAGGAGGCCGGTTATGACCAGTCCGTCTTGATGACCCGGGATTACGTCCCTCAGATCTTCCTGAGTAAAGAACAGCTTAGGAGGCTCTTCTGTTTGCGATGGCTCCGGCTTGAAGGTCGGTCGTCCCCTGATGGTTAAGACTTCCCGAAGGTATTTCTTCCGCTGATTGGCGGTATCGCCGCCACCTCCATAACCTCCACTAATGACATTGCAGTCAAACTCTGCTTCCGGGAACTCGTCCTCATTGTCGTGCTTTCTCCGGTTTTCTCCTCTGGGAGACCGGGCTTGTACTCCGATCCGTCTGCTTGCGCTTGGCTTTCTGCCCTTGTGTTTTAATAACGTACTGACGTAATTTTCCATCTCGGATAAACTTTTCCACCGCATCTCTAAGGTCCCAGCACTCATCCGTTGTGTGCCCGGGTCCATTGTGGAATTCACAAAACCGTGTGCGGTCCAACTTTCCCTTATTATAAAGTGGTCGGGGTCACTCCACCTTCCTCATCTCGGTCAGGGCTACCTCTCTCCATAACTGTGAACGAGGGACATTTATTGGAGTATATCTCTCATACTTCCCCTCATGCCTTTGTCCTCGTGTTTTTTGATCCAAGTTACGGGGTCGGTCTCTTGCTGCCCGGTCCTTCCCTTTCGGAGGTGGGCTTTTCTGTCTCTCTTTTCCCGACGCGTTGGCTATCTGCATCTGCTCTATGTCCAGATACTTTTTGGCTCGTTTATGGAATTCTTCCAGCGTCTTGATCTCGCCAAATATGACCGATCTCCCCATTCTGGATTCGCTATCTAAGCCCGAGATGAGCAAGTGTACGTGGACGCTTTTCGTTAATCCCTGGATTTGTAATGCGGCAGCCTTGAAACGATCCAAATACTTCTGAAGGGTTTCACCGGGTTGCTGCTTGATTCTGTCCAGCGTGTAGACCGACCTGGGTTGCTTTTTGCTTGTCGCGAAATTCAGCAGGAACTTCTCGCTCAGGTTGTTGAAGTCGGTAATGGACTTGGGAGATAGAGTCCGGAACCAAATTTGGGCGGCTCCTCGTAACGTTGAGGTGAACAGCCTGGAAATGATTGGCCCCTTGAATCCTCGGACCAGCATCTCAGTGTCGAAAGTGTTCAAGTGTGTCTAGGGATCCTGACTTCCGTCGTACTTAGGGAGGTCGGATGTATTAAATTTCCTTGGGTACTCAGCTTCCGTAATTTCATCTGAGAACGGGCTGTTGTTTTGTCCTCCATCCCCATACCACGTCTTGTACCTGCCGGAGTCTTGCGGAATTCCCTGATTGTCCGAGGTACGACTGTCCTTCCTATGTGCTCGGGCTTGATCCTCCTGACTCGCGTCCCGGTGATTATTTTGCTGAGAATTTTTTGTTGAAGCTATTCGGCCTTGCCCGGGATGATCCTCCTGTAGGGGATCAATAGTTTGGTGATTGGTTTCTTCGTCCTCATTCTGCTGATAATCCCGGCGTTCCTCCTGAAGAGGGTCTTGTAAGTGTTTAAGAATTTGATTCATCACCTCGGTCATATGGTCAATCTTCTGGTTCTGAAGATTGTCGCGTTCTTCCACATTCTCGATCCGTTTCATCATTGACTCAGCAATGTTATGTAGGAGCCGTATGTCCGGGCTTCTAATCTGAAACTTTGAGGGACCAGCGTGGTTAGTATTTTCCAGCGTTTGGCCTGCTCGTCCATCCAGGTTCGAGTCCGGGGACTCCTCCATTTGTTCCTGATTAACGCCTTGAACGTCCTGCTGTTGGGTCTCGCTAAAATTTTGTTCCTGACCTTGCTTGTGTGCATGCGGGTGGCTTTTGCTTCTGGTATTAGCCATCACGGGTCACGGGAATAGGACTTTACAGTCCCCACGGACGGCGCCAATGATCCGGTGTAGATCACAAGTTGGGTTGGACTTGGCCCGGGGTGAAATCCCGGGGTCCTACGTACCACAGTGTGGATCAAAGTCCACGTAGTTCGAGGGTATACGACAGGCTAATGATAGCCAGAGGGGGTGGTGTGTGTGCTCTGTGTGAATAGAAAAGCTAGGGTTTTTGAAGTGTGTACCTTGTAAGGGGTTTACCCTATTTATAGGCGTACCTGTGCCTTATCTTAATCAGTTGGATTCATCCTTTATTTTAGGAATATCAAGATATGCGTTTTTGATAGATATTCTTGATACATAGGCGGTTATCATAACAATAGATATTTTGATAAAACCACTCCTATTTTCAAGGAAGCGGCTATGAGCATAACTGAAGTCATTTTGACTAGGCTCTTTAGTTATTGGGCTGGGCCCATTTATGAGATATCCGTAACAAGAGTAACCCCTCGGTCCGATTTTCAGTAACACGCGCGCGTTAGAGTTGCACTCCTTATTGAACCAAACTTACTATATTGACTAGTCTTTCGAAACTTTGACTATAAAAAAAAAACTTGCATAGTTTTCATCCACACCCAAAAATCTGTCCGCCGGTCGGCTTTACCGGAGATGAAATGTGCTCGGAGAAAATATCAGATAGAATATCTGAGATTCACTAAGAAGCAGATCACAAAGCAGCATTATCAAACATGATTGTAAAACAAAGATTCGGCAGAAAGAAACGAATGATCAAAAGCGAAAAGATCGCAGAGAGTGTAAAGGCAAGAACCTGTAAGAAGGTGGAGGAGACTGCCACGAGGAAGGTGGCGGCAGCCCAGAGAAAAGCGCCGAGAGCGATGACGTGGGCACGATTGAATCGCATAGAGAGGTAAGTGGCGAGAGGATAGCAGAGAGATTGAACGATGGATCGGAAGAGAGTGAGGGACCCTAAACCTGTGGGGTCGGTGTGTAGGGCAGCCCCAACTTCCTTGTAAACGCCAGGTAATATGGACTCATCTGCCCTCTCCATAATACCTGCCAGATTCACTAACACTAAGGTCACTGTCTCTGATTTCATCTTCCAATGTTTCATTCATGGCGCTTCCTTCTGGTGTCTGTGTCTTCGGTCGATGGCGGTACAGAAGAAGCGGCGAGTGAAGGTAACCGAACGGAAGGGAGGGGGAGAGAGAGAGAGAGAATGTGTGTGTGTTTAGGTTGACTTGGATTGGAGTGGGTTGTCTCAAGTTTGATTCTTTGAAGCAATCGGTTGTCGGTTGTACACGTGTACGGTAAGGATATTTTCGGAGCGGGATAAACTTGTTTGACGGGAAATAATGAAATAGTACTAATACTACTTCATGCTCTATGGAAGAAAAAAGTGGTAATCCTCCTGTGCTTTTATTTAGGGTGACGGGCTAATTTTGGTTTTGCCTTGGAAGCTTTAAAAAAGAGAGTAATTTTATTTTTATGACTAAATATACCGACTCACACTTTATATGTCATTTACGTCATTTTTATTAAGATATAAATTTATCCTGGAAATCTATGTGTATCATCTTCTTCATTTTTTAAAAGTTATATTTAAAATTTTAAAATAAATTTAATGCTTCTAATTTTTTTTTTGTTTTTTATGAAATATTTATTTTTAGGTCAAGTAGGAAAGAATGGGGAAAATTTTCTCAGCCAATTAAACTATTAAAGGGTGGTGCTAGAACTTTGGGGATTTGCGGGGTCCTCCTGATTCATAAAAGTAGAATCCGTTTTGAAAATCACAATGGACTTAGAAATAAAGCAGTAGTTTCAAATTTTTCTATAGGTATTAAAGGGTATATAACTCATCAGTCATCACTTTAAAATGTCAATTAATAGCTTGATTCACATTTTAAAAGAATCAGACTACACTTATAATTATTCATTAATGTACATACGTGTACATGTATATATTCAGGTTTTCCTTGCAAACAAAAGTGTATATATTAAGGTTTAAAATCCTCAAAAACACATGTAAAAAAGAAAAAACAAGGCGTGGATTTAAGCTAACCCAAAGAACCATAGGGCCTAGAAATCCACCGTGTGGCGAAGAATCGATGCTTCACACTAGCTAGGCTTGAGATATAGAAGAAATGCGGTAAATAACAAACCAGAGACAAAAATCAATAGGAGGAAAGAACAAGACAAAAACTCTAACTTAGATTCCAAAGTTTCCAACTTAATTGTTGTCACTTTCCTATCTTTTCTGATATTTTTGATAACATGCTCGCTCTAAACTCTCAAGGCCACGAATATAGTACTACAATTTAAATGTAATATTTGTGGTTTTGAATTTTAATTTAAAATTCACAAGTTGACAAATTAAATGTTAAAATTGTCTTGTAGGGAGGAAAAAAAAAAAATGCTACTTAGCCTTGGAGATGCTTCAAATTTTTTCATTATTCCAATGCCAAGTTGCCATTCAAACCATTAAATAATGTTGCAAGTTGGTGGTCCCAATATTAATTTCCAGTCTCTCACATACATCCTGTAATACGATTTGCATTTATATAATATAAGGACAAATTACTCCAAGGTGGGATGTGAAAAATCATGTACTAAAATTGTCTTAAAAAATTATTTATTCTGGCTCTACATTTAAAGTAAAGTTAATGAAATTTTGGATTGTTATTAATATGTGTGAGACATACTAAAAGTGTCTTATAAATAGGGCTGGATGAATATTTTGCAAAGATGGTTCTTATTTAAAATTTATTGTTGTTTTTCTTAGTAGTTTCCCATTTTCTTATTTTAAATATTAGTAAATATATTTCTTTAAATTTTAAAATAAATTTAATGATTTAACCATGTCTTATATTTTGTTTTTTTTAGTGTTTTATGAGATATTTATTCTTAGGTAAAGTAAGGAAAAGAAAGAATGGAGAAAAAATTGCAATCTCACTAGTGTAAAAAAGTGTTTTAAGACCGCCTCATTTACAGCGGAGTATCGACGCCCTGATCTTAAAAATATGACCGGTGGCAATTTTGTAAATATAAATAACTTCTTGGACTGTATCATTTTTCGATAGGTCTTAAATATATTATTCAGACTGCTTAGAAAAACAACTGCTCTTAAAATTGTCATGAAAAAAAATTGAAATATGAATTACATTATAAAGAAATTTTGTACAACCCGACTTATATTTTATTCGGTCCAAAATAATAAGGAAATATTTAAATATAATGGTATAAAATTTTTAAGACCGAATATATATAATGTCGGTCTTGAAGTTAATATTTTTTAAGACCGGACATAACTTCTACTAGGTACTAAATAATGAAAAAAATTTAAACAAATAGTTTATTACTTTTGAGACCGGATATAAATAAAGGATGGTCTTAAATGTTAACCTTTAAAACCGTCGTTTAAGTTACTCCGGTCTTAAAAATGTAAACATATACTTCTTCGCGTGAAACCTTACCTTACGACTTACGTCGTTCTCTCTGAACTCTGAAACCCCTGTTCTTGTTGCGAAAACCTCTTCCTATTGCATTACGTCTCTTCTTCACCCACCACCACCATCCTTTGTTATTCTCTCATCTTCTCAGGCGTTCCTCTTTTGCACCAACATCCACTCTCAACCTCTCTTCCTTTCTTGAAAATGAACAAAGAAAACCATTTTCTTCCTGTTCCTTCAACGCCAGTTATTGATGTTACTAGTGTGAGTGCGAATGAATTCTCTTCATCTCACAATGAGCCTTGTAATCACCCTACACGTTGTGGTAGAAGTGACACATAAATGAAAGACATATCCATAAGTTGGAACACAAGGTCAAAACTCGAGATTCAGTTTAATGAAAGGTTGGAACCTTTCGATCCTAATAAAAACAAATATAATAGTTTTGTTAGTTATCTTGCACGTAGCAAGGTTAGCATCTTGATAGATGAGTGGAAAAATGTGGACCTTCGCATAGTAAGGAATCCTATTTGGGACACTACCCGGCTTACATACACTGTCCCTGACTGTGAGAAGTTGAAAGACAAGACATTATCTTATTGTGCTGATCAGTGGAGAAGTTTAAGACCTTTCTAGCCAACAACTATATTTTTGTCGAGGATCAGCCTCCGCATAATCCTTGGGACAAGCACACATTTATTGATGAACAAACTTGGCAACAATTTGTTCAGCTGTGGACCACTCTTGAAACTTTGGTGAGTTCATATTTAGTTTTGTTTGCTTATTAACCTATACAAATATGTGAATGTTATTATGTTTATCTAATCCTGTTAGTTAGATGATTTAATGTGTGAATAGAAGTATATATTTCCATCATTTGTCCTACATTATAGGAGCAAGAAAGGCTGAAAAAGAATGATTTCTCACATTGGGCTTCTCGCAGCAGATATGAAAAGGCTGAAAAAGAATTGATGGCGGCCAAGCGGAAGAGATTGGAAGATGAAGCTGAATCCAATCTTTCTACGATAGTTGATCAGCCGCCATCTTCAATATGTCGTGAGGAGTTGTGGTTGTATATTAGGCAACAACCAAATGTCGCCTACATGTGTAAATAAACTCATCTAATTGCTTAAAGAATTGTAAGTATCGTTATTGTTATTTTTTTAGCTACTTAACATGTTTCATTACAAAGCTTCTCATTATTTGTATGTTACAGAAAGATCTTAAAAATAAAGAAGCAGAGGGATCTTTTGTGTCGGACGGGAGGAATGATGTTCTGATCGTTGTGACCGAAAAATTGGGTCACTTGGGGTGTGTAAGGGGATCGGAGGATGAGTTGGCTAAAAGGAGTACTTTGATAAATCCAAACGCCATAAACAAAGTATGGTTACTTGGGAGGAGATGGAACAAATGGTGGCCAAATTAAATGAGGAAGCAATGGCCAAAGAAAGCTTCATTGAAAGCAATGTTTGAATCCTAACTGAGCCAAATGAAGGAGGAAATGAATCAAATGAAGATTCTTTTTAGCTCTTGTCCAAAGACCAGTGTTCCCTTGACACATACACCTGCACCTATGCAGCAGAGCACTAGAGGGAGCTGCATTGTTGGATAGTCAGAGCAACCTTGTGACCTGTATGTGGCAGAACCTCATAGACAATTAGTTGCTAAAGGGATTGTCCACAACTTGGGATCAACTATACACCACAAACAAATGGTTGATGTTATAGAGGTTTGCCTATGTTGATCCCTTTTCTGATGATAAAGTTGAGCACATAAGCAGAGTGTTTTATCAATATCTTACTAACCTCTTAAAGTAAATACAAAAATTACAATACTAAATTATTTGTAAATATATGCTTGTAGCAACAATAATCTTTTGTAAATGAACAATTGCACAATTTGTATAATTCAATATTAATAATTTTGTTTATTTTTACGAACAATTTTCTTGTATCCATTTTGGGTTTCTGAATGTATTGGATGGTGGATAAAGCTATTTAGTGCTTGAAATTTGAGGTTTAGGATGTGTAAATGAGCAGTAAGAGAATCTGAAAAGTATTTGCGACTTTTAGGACCACATATTTTTTAAAGATCCGGTCCTAAAGGTCTTCATTTATTTTTAAAAAATAAGCCTAAATTTTAGGACCGTATGTTTGTTAAATGTCCGTTCTTAAAAGTCTTCGTGTATTTTAAAAAAATGGCTACACTTTTAGGACCGCATATTTATACAACGTCCAGTCCTAAAAGTCTTCGTTAGTTATAAAAATTATGGCTAGACCTTTAGGACCATGTATTTGTTAAATGTTCAGTCTTAATAGTCTTCCTTTAAATAGAAATGGTGACTCGCTTTTAAGACAAATCATTAGGATTCAAGAAAACCGAGGTTCTGGCATTCTGCTCAAGCTAGGTCCCTCGTTCTCGTTGTTTTTACCTCTCCTAAAGTTGAACAGCGTTATCGGTTTCCGTTTTCTTTTTCTCTTGTCTTTTTGTTGGAAAAAGAAGTAAGATAATGAAAAGAACACTGAAAATATTCAACTTAAGGTGTGGTAAAACCAACAACACAATGGTCCAACCTTGAGATGAATTGTCAGTGTGTTTGATTTTATTCGTAAAAGGTAAATGATGTTTTTTTTCTTGTTTTGTTTTCTATGGTCTTAACTGTATTCTATGAATTTTTAACGTTGATCACATGAGGACAATGTTTTGTTTGTTTCCTTTTTGTCGGAAACATAATGAAGATAATGAAAAGGCGATTGAAGATGGGAGAAAAAATTTTATTTATCATATTTTTTTATGTTGCTCGTTGAGGGGTAGTAGTAGTACATAAAAAAAGGAAAAAAACATAAAAATATCTAATCCTCCCTATCGTTGTTGAAGGGGAGGGAGGGTTCGAAGAGGTCGGAGATGTCGTCATCAGAAGGATGGTACTCAACGTCATTGGTGTTGAGTACCATGTTTAGCTTGTTGTTAATGGCGTGACAGACCTGAAATAGTTGGCTCAAGCGTCAGTCTATATGATCAACGTAGGCCAAAAGGTGCTGTATCATCTGGTAGAATGACGGGTTCAGAGGCAACAGAGGAGGGTACGAAGGTGGAAAAGGAGGACGATGATTAGGAGGACCTGGTGGTGGTGGAGCAGCCATTATGGTGGATGTTGTAGAAGTGATTGGGAAGAATGTAAAGAAAGTAGTAACAACGGGACTAAATAGAGAACCCATCCTGAACAATGTGAAACACGGGAAACGTTAACGAAGAGACGCATAGTTTATTAGAATACGAGGAGATGCCTAGTTGGGAAGTTTAACTGGAAGCCGAAGAGACTCTGAATCATTTAATTGAACAGAGTGTAAGGATACGACTTTTCTATCTCTGATTTGAGAATAATGAACTTTTAATACCGGATATTGTAAGAGATTCATTCTTAAAAGTAATATTTTTAATAAAAAATTCTTACTTTAAAAAAATTGAATTGAAAAAAATAAATGAATTTTAGGACTGGATATAAGATAAAAGGTCGGTCTTAAAAGTAATTGAATATTATAAATAATAGACTTTTAGAACTGGACATATGTTATAGGAAGATCCTAAAAGTAATTGAATTGAAAAAATAAATAATAGAATTTTTGTACCGCATATTTATAAAAGCCACTCTTAAAGTAGAAACATTTATACCAATTGAATCCCATATCATTCTCATATATCAATTGCGTATCTCTCCCGCTCTCTACCTTTATTAACTCCTCACACTTCCTCTCTGTCCTTATTAACTCCTCACTACCTTGTAACTCCACACTATGTAGCTCTCTGCCCCAACTGCTCAAACAATGGTTAGATATAAGATAACCCCTCATAAGGGTACTCCTCATGCTTATGCCTACCTTAGATCTCTCGTGGGTTCTTCTCGAGTGCGTTCTATTCTGACGAAGAATCTCAGGTCGATGGACCCATTGTTATTTTGGATGATGAAGAGATTGACGACCCTTTCCAACCTTCAGACCACGAAGAGGTTCCTACTCCCCTTCTCCAACCTTCTGACAATATTCGCCAACCTCCTAGTCCTAGCGCGCCTACTACTGACACCTCCTCTCTTTCCTCTGATGATGAAGTGATACTGATATGCCTAAGACAGGAAATTGTTGATCTTCGATGGGAAATTTCTACTACTGACGCTGATATCTCCAAGACATTAGCTGATATTAACCATTAGGATTTTTAATCACATTATATATAATTTTTGTTAATTTTTAGTTTGTTGTTCTTATTTTCCTTTTGTACTTGCATATTGTCCTAGTAATGTAAAAATAAAAAAGAACTAAGCTTATATCTTCTGTTTTCCATATTATCCATTAATGGAAAAAGATTATTCTCCAGTGTTCCTTTATTTTCATTTAGTTGCTGCTGTAATGTTTCAGTTTAATTTTATAAAGTATTTGACTTTGAGGACCAGAGTTTTATAAAACATCCGGTTCAAAATTAAATGAATGTTAGGACCAGAGTCTTCTAAACCTCCGGTCTTAAAAATTTAATTATATCTTTAGGACCTGATACTTTATAAGTTACCGGTCTTAATAAAATCCAAAATACTAAAACATGTCTCAATCGCACGGAAAATTAAATGTCCCTCTTTGAACTTCTCTCGTCGAGCCGAAAGTGATTACTTAGATTTTGTCTACAGTGTTTGTGTGTTGCTTTGTTGCTGCTTTGTGTTGCTCTCTTGACAACCACTTTCTGGTTCATTAGCTAAACGTCTATACATCAAGCTGTAAGAGGTGTTTCAGTTATATAACTTTATGATTTTCCTGCTTATCATTTTGGGTTGTTCATGGGTTGAACAAAATCGATGAAATGTTCTTATGGGATCTACCCAACTGATCAACAAGTGTTTTTAGGTTACTCTTGCTGTCTGCAACATTAACGTGCGTGGCCGGAGAAGAAAGACTCAACAAATACATTTGAATTTATATGCTACACGTGAGTCCACAAGATCTTCATGTGATGCATTTAATTTCCTCGTCATGTATTTATTTTGCTTCTTGATTCACTGTGATACATTTATGACCAAAATGATTCTTTGTTATGCATTTAATGGGTAAGTTTCACCGAAAAAAGGACAAAACCAATGATTGCAATTGGATAAATGCTTTACAAATGAGTGTTGAATATTAGAATGTGGTTAGGGAATTTATAGAATTCGCTAAACTAAATGCCAATGATGATAGTAGGAAGTTTTGCTGCCCTTGTGTACAATGTTTTAATGAGAGGCGACTAAGTCCTGAAGTTATACACACACATTTAATTTGTGAAGGATTTTGTAAGACTTATACAGTATGGGTATGGTATGGTGAAAAATGCCAAGTGGGTCTCAACATGGGGAAGTGGCCTTTGATGTTAATGACACGGATGTGGATGATCGCATAGAGGACATTATTCGTGATGTATGAGAAGAGGCTTTTCATCAATCACATGCATATGGTAATATGTGCAGTGATGCAGAGACCCCACTATACCCTGGGTGTAAAAAATACCAATTGTTGAAAGTTGTATTGAAATTGGTCAGCTTGAAGGCACGTCATGGGTGGAGCGACGAAAGTTTTTCTGAAATGCTTGAGGCTTTTAAGGACATGCTTCCGGATGATAATGTGTTGCCTCATCGATGCTATGATGCTAAGAAAATACTTTGTCTATTGGGGATGGAGTACAAAAAGATCCATGCATGCCCGAATGATTGCGTATTGTATAGAAACAAGTTGAAAGAAAAGTATAATTGTCTGATATGTGAAACCCCAAGGTACAAGTAAAATAAGGGGCTGCAAAAGTGTTGTGATATCTTCCAATCATACCAAGGTTTAAGAGGTTGTTTTCAAATGAAAATGTTGAAAAAATTTGAGGTGACATATAGACGAGAAGATTTCTGATGAAAAGCTTCGACATCTGGTCGATTCTTCTCAATGGAAGAAAATCGATCAATTATTTCCGACCATTGGCAAAGAACCTATGAACCTTAGGCTTGCCCTGAGCACAGATGACATGAATCCCTATGGAAGCCTTAGCAGCATACATAGTTCATAGCTTGTACTCTTGATTATTTACAATTTATCTCCTATGTTATGCATCAAATGAAAGTATATCATGCTGTCTATATTGATTTCAGGACCAAAACAACTCAGAAATGACATTGATGTTTACTTTCAACGCTTGATTGAAGACTTGAAGGAGTTGGGGGAAGAAGGTGTCAATGTTTTTTACTCTTTGAAGAAGGTCTTTAAAACGAGTGACATGATATTTTGTACTATAAACGATTTCCTAACATATGGGAACTTGTTAGGGTATAGTATAAAAGGCCTTAAAACATGTCCTGTTTGTAAAGAAAGCACACGCTACCATCAACTTCAACATGGAAGAAAGACGGTTTATCTTGAACATAGAAGATTTCTTATTGTCACTCGGCTTCTCATACTTTTTCTAAGGATGAGAAACGAAGCTTTTGTGAGTGTTTACATAGCACAAAAGTTCCATCGGGGTATTCTTCAAATTTTAAGAGGCTTGTATCGATGATGGACTTGAAATTAGTTGGCCAAAAGTCTCATGATTGTCATGTCTTGATGCAACGCTACTCCCAGTAGCTATTGAGGCACCGCTGAATATGATCTTCAACACATTTTGACTAGACTTTGTTTCTTCTTCAATAGGGTTTGTAGTAAATTGGAGAATGAAGGATATCTTATATTGTGTCACCTTTAGAAGCTTTTTGTTCCTACATTTTTTGACATCATGGTTCATCTAATTGTTCATCTAGTGAAGGAGATAAAGTTGTGTGGCCTTGTCTATTTATAGTGGATGTACCCAATTGAAAAATCTATGAAATTCCTAAAAGGGTACGTGAAGAACACATACTAGCCAGAAGCATCAATTGTTCAGAAATATGTTTCTGAAGAAGCCATAGAATTTTGTCAAAATTATTTGGCCAAAGTAAGACATATTGGGCTTCCGAAACGTCAGCATGCTGAAGGGGGTAGACGAGGGGCTTCAGTAAAGAGTGTGGATCCTGATGAATTGTCACAAATCCACTTATACATCTTGAATAATGTTGATGAAGTTCAAGCCAGCATAGTTGCACATCAAGAAGCTGTAAGGAAAGAAAATCCCCGAATGACTGAACAAAGGTTGATTAGGGAGCATAACAGAACTTTTGCAAACTGGTTAGAACAGAAGGTCGAGGGAGAAGAATCTGTTTCTAATACAATCAAATGGTTAGCATGTGATCCTGAGGTTGATGTCATAAGTTGGAATTCTTAATGTGATAAATAGTTTTACATTTTGCACGAAGTCCCTAGATGATAGGAGCACAATCTAGAACAGTGGTGTTATGTTAGAGGCTGAATCTATGCACTTCTCCAGTTCAAAAGACAAGAGGCCTAAATTGGCAGTCATGTCATATTATGGGGTTATTGAAGAGATTCGAGAGGTAGACTATGTCATAATTAGATTTCCCATTTTCAAATGCAAGTGGGTTAATGTCAATAATGGTGTTCAGATTGATCGGATAGGATTTACATTAGTGAATATCAATAGTAGAAGTTTTGGAGATGAACCTTTTATTATGGCAGACCAGGAAAAACAAGTTTTCTATATCACTTATCAAGAAAATAAAATGTGGTCCGTAGCTCTCCAAGGAAAAAGGGTCATTCATATTGATGAGGAAAGTCATGCAAATTATGGTTTTCCTAAGAGTACTCCTTTTTCAAAAGGTCTACTAGACATGAACGAAGAAGATGAAGTAGATAATGACCCAGCATAAGAAATGATCATCAAGAAAGGATATGGGAGGATATCCCTTTATAAAAGAGTCAATTCATAAGGTAATATTAATCTGCACAATTCTTTGAAATCTTTAAGGTTTTAACTATATTATATTCCTTCTATGTTCTTAAACAATGTCACTGACTCTATGAAGTTTGTTCTTGTTTTATTTTTGTGACAGGATCTGATCCAAAGGGGCATGTTATAAAAGAGGATGTTACGTTGTTGGGTGTGAATCGGATGAAGGCATGGTGATTATTAGGCATGTATGTTGATTTAAGTGTTGTATTTGTAAGTAAGTTATCTTATTGTATAAATTAATTTTGGTGTTGTAGTCATAGTTATAAGCATTAATTAAGAGGCCACATAACTCATGGTGAATAATATTTGTATTCTGTTTTTTCTCAATTCAATTTATTCATAATTGTTCATAGTTTGTAGCTTAAAGTATTGACTTTTATGTGCTAGATTGGGTGGTGGATTTGTGTATATATAATCAGGAAGAACAAAACAAGGAAAAAATTTGGACCGCAAATAAAAATGCCAGTCTTAAAAGTTCAACTTTTAAGACCGGATGTATTCGGATGTACTTATTGTCCGGTCTTAAAAGTCATGTGAACATATTTGATGAGTTCGGTCTAAAAATTCAATTTTTAATACCGAATGTATTTATCATCCAGTCTTGAAAGTCAGTCTTTTATGACCGTGTATAATTAGTCATCTAGTCTTTCAAGTCGCTATTTTTTAGAGCAGATTTATTTTTGTCCGGTCTTAAAATTCTGACCTTTTAAGTGCAGCCTATTTTTTGTGCGGTCTTAAAAATTGAGTTTTAAGACTGAGAAAAAAATATTTCAGGTCTATTTAGTACCACTTTTAAGACCTGATGTTTTGAATGTCCAGTCTAAAAGAGTTTATTTAAGACCGGTTCGAGCCGGTCTTAAAAGATATACTTTTAATACCGTCTGGAACAAGACTAGTCGCGAGTCCGGTCTTACAATGCCTCTTTTGTCTAATCTTAAAAGCATTTTTTGTATCTGTGTTTCCAATGCAACAAGAAAAAGTTCCAAATTCGTTGTCTTTCACATTTTGTCATCAAATTAGTAGCTACAAGTGTGGAACACATCATTTATTTCAAGCACCAAATTTTGAAGTTCATATATCTTTCATATGAAACTACTTGACCATGAAATAAATGTCCATATACTGCATTTAGAATCTTATTTTATATGAAACAAAGTTTACCTCAATCAGAGTTTTTTAGTATAGGAGATATGTCAAAATTACTAAACATATTATGGAATAACGTAATAAATTCCATTATCAACTTTCGATATTCATATCTCTTTTGTTTGAAATCATTTGAGCTTGATCTTAGTCTCTGTTTGTCGAATATGACATCTTGTTTATATGAAAGAAGTTTGATTTCAATCAGATTTATGGTTTGCGAAATATGACCAAATTTTGCCCTTATCATGCTGAACAAAAACAGAGACAAATAGAGTATGTTGAAATTTGATAATCATACGAGTGGAGCTTCTATAACTCAAGTGAAACATGTACAAATCATTTCTGGAGTTGCAACTCGAGTGATAATGAAGTGTTACTCGAGTGATGATAAAGAGTGACTTGAGCAAAGAGGAAATATCTTCTAGGTGATGTATATTAACTTCGACATTGAAGTTGCTGATGAGTGTTGTTGGCTTCGATTTTGAAATGGGGATGAGCGATTTGCAATGTTTATGCAAGATTTGGGGGTGGCAGATATTAATGAAAAAGATTAATAATAATAATAATAATAATAATAATAATAATAATAATAATAAGGGCAAAATGGTCTTTTTCCCCCCATTTTCCTATATCATTTTCTTCAAGTCAAACTAAAATTTTTTTAGCAACTCATTTTCTGTTTCCATGCAAATCAAACGCGTGGGAGGCAAAATATTTTCCATTAGTTTTCAACTTTTTCTTTAATTTAAATAGGCCCTTATTTGATAGAACTTGGGCCTCCATGGCTTTCATGGGACTGTAAAACAGATCCATGAAATACTAGGGATAATGAATGAGAGGGGCATTGATAGGGCCTTTTAGGCAAAAAGGGCCGAAGCTTAGATTCCCTTTAGGCAGATAGGATAAGCTTACAAATTTAACAAGAATTAAACAGGTAAATATTTTTCGCTGCCTTCATTAAGTAAGCAAATCTCCTTAAATAGGAGCTAAACAATTCAACTGGAAATAATAACTGACGCCACTAATCCTAAACTATGACCACTAACAATACGTGACTGGGAAATGCGCTAATGGATAAATCAACTAACTTATATTTAAATAACAGTAAATAATAATAAGCTACCACTAACAATACGTGGATAGGAATTGAAGTGTGCCATGGTTTAACTAATTGATAATTAAATAATAACAATAAACTGAAAGAAAGATAGGGGAAATCATCCTAATATCCACCAAATCAGATCCACCGAATTAGCCTCAAGGTGAGCACGCAGGTGGTCGTATCAGGGATCAAACCATAAATGATAATAATGGAACAATAAAAGAGGGAATGATAACCATATCACACTTTGCCTGATGTTGTTCTTGCCCTTTTTCAAATTGTAAATGGTCCAATTCCAGCAGCCTCTCCCTCTTCACGGGATCTGATTTTATTTTCCGTATACGACAACAGAATTTAGATAGATTTTTCTAATTTCTCAATTTCACTGTTCATGTTTTTGAAGTGATATTTATCTTTTCATATTTGGCAAAAAAATAATGAAATAAAAACGCCCTCGAGCTTCTTTTAAGACTTCTAGCAGCAATATATAATGACCAAATTTTCCGATATTAACAACCGAACAATGAACATGAACATTGATTAACCGTATAACAGAGGAAATATCCACTTTTTAAGACCGGCCCTGCCTGTTGATGGAGAAAAAACAGACCCAGGTTGTTCAATAATGAAGCTCCAAATCACACTATTCGGCTAGATTAGAAAATCTCAACTGTCTAGACAACAAATACTTCTCATCATTATCATCCATTTCAGGACTCTCTTCAGCTTCACCCGTCACCCCATTTGATTCAAAAACATGAACTTCACGCCATTCCTCTGTTTCACCCTTTTCTTCATCTTCTTCCTCAAGCCTCTGCATTTCTGATTCAACCAAAGCAGCCATTCTGGCTCGTTCTCTGTCTCTAGGGTACGTACAGTAAAGGAAGGAGTAGATAAAGCAGCTGATCGCCGAGGGAATGCCAATGGCAGTATAGAGAGCTTTGGCCAGTGAGGTTGCATTTTCTCTGTCTGTTCCAAGATGGACACAGTCCCAGGTTCCTTCGGGGATTTGTTTGAAACCATACACATGCTTAGCCAAAATCCCAACAATAAAAGGAGCAAATGACGCCAATACAGATTCAAATGATCGATCCAAAGCATAAATACATGTCCGAGATCTCTCTGGCACTATTTCTGCAAATATTGGACTGTTCTCACACAGTTACCAACATATCAAACCAATACCCAGTTGTATCTGATACATAGCAATATGTTTGATAATTTAATTGCTATTTTATATGGTACTATATTGTTTAGCATGGATGTCTAACTGGATTTGAACATTGTGAGAGATACTATATCGTTTTTCTTCAAACTAATTTGTTTGTCTTTGTTTGTCTGACATATTAATTACAAACTGATAGATAATCTAATGATATAAAACAACAACTTATTTAACTTCTTCAATTACTCTGAAAAAAAGCAAACTCACTCTTGTATTAACGAGCAAGGTAGTCACTTGATGATTGATTTTAGGCCCAATTCATGTCAGGATTTATACTCAGTATGACCTTGATGGAAGGCCGTTAAAAAGACTAGGTATGAGAACAACACAAGGTTATGGAAAGAAGTATTTAGATTCAAGTCTCTGGATGCTACTTTTGTATTAGTATTCATATGGTTAAACCTGCACAATATACTTACTTGTTAGTGGCAGAAGCATTCCAAGAGGTGGACAGTCCCATGATGAACAAGACGAGGCCGTGCAAGAAGGCCGTGGAATGCTCATTAGGCAAACCCAACAACAAAATGGAAGCTAAAGGAATGGCAGAAGCAGAGCTTATTTGAGAAAGCATTATTCTTCCAGTGTTTGGTAATCGTTGTGACAAGACATCCCCCATATAGCCACCAAACAAAGCCCCAAAAGAACGAGCAAGAACAAAGAGAGTCCAGAGGAAAGCAGTTTCCACATGAGAAAAGCAAATGAGTTCCAACCATAGAATCGCAAATGATGACAAAGCCGACCCTGGGAAGGAACCTGGAATCCCCTGAGCGACAAATATCTGAAACGACGGAATCCCAATCACCAACTTCGCTTCATTGATCATATCTCTCATCTCATTACAAAATGATTTATTAGAAAGGCCTTCATATTCGGTATCAGACCTGGGAAAACGAGGATCGTTGGCGAAGAGGTAGACGAGGATGCCGACGAGGACACTGATGAGTGCAACTAAATGGAAAGAGATTCTCCAACCAGGAATGCCTAAGAATGAGGTTGAAGCCATTAGAACAGAAAATGAGGTTCCAATTATGCTTCCAAAGTTTGATGTTAGTGCAAGCCACCCAAAGGCCTCTCCACGGTTGCTATCTTCTGTTGAGTCTGCAACTAGAGACTGAATTGCTGGAATAACAATGGCTAGTCCTATGCCGTTTAAACCTCTTGAAATTGCCAGCTTTATCCGTTCATATTTATGCAACAAGTGTTAGTCTAAGAATTGTGTACAAGAAAATATAAATGAAATTGTCATTTGAGTGCATTTATATTTCAAATCCAACAGAACATCCCATGTTTTTTTTTTTTTTTGGATCAAATAAAACATCCCGCGTTAAGTGAAAAGAACGACGACAATTTTCCTTTTTCTATAGCCGTTAATGATTTATATTCTATTTTTTACTCAAATTTTAAATTGATTTTTGTAAATAGTTATGTCAATCTATGTATTTGTATAATTGTTTGGAGGAATCATTATAACTTCTTAAAGAAAAGATTCAATCATCTGAAATTTGAAAGAAAAGTATGATAATAACCGATAAGCCTTCGATTCTACTCCCTTATCATTAGAACTTCTTTCTCATTAAATTCTCCTACATAGCTATTCATACTTAATTTTGTTAGGTTGGGCCAACGATGAAATGAAAAGTGACATGGAAAAAGGTAGAATTATTTTTATGATAAACACATTCATAGAAGGTGAGACAAACCTCTCACGTCTTTTACCTTATGTTTAATTGGAGAGAAAATCGGGGGAAAAAACCTCAAAAATAGTAATTTTTTATTATTTATGGAAGTTTTTAAACCTAATATTCATTTATCACATTTTCCCCTCACTTTTCTTTCCATCTAAACATAATTATAAAATTACAATTCATCTTAATAATGCCAACCCAAACACACGTTTAATTCATTGAAAGGAAAATATAATAGCGCATTTAACATAATAAAACTCCGAACGTTCTAGACGGTGTGATGGATTAAGGTGGATCAACTTGACCTTAAAAAAATATTTATTCTCGCTCTACATTTCACGAAAAGTTAGTAGTATGTTGATTAAACTATTCAATTGCAAATTTCATTGTGATCCATGCATCCGAGTACAGTCAGGAAAACTCAAGGCGAAAATATCAGATAGAATATCTGAGATTCACTAAGAAGCAGATCACAAAGCATTATTATCAAACATGCTTGTAAAACAAAAATTCAGAAGAAACAAACGAATGATCAAAAGCAAAAAGTTCGAAGAGAGTGTAAAGGCAGGAACCTGTAAGAAGGTGGAGGAGACTGCGACGAGGAAGGTGGCGGCGGCCCAGAGAAAAGCGCCGAGAGCGATGACGTGGGCTCGATTGAATTGCATAGAGAGGTAAGCGGCTAGAGGATAACAGGAGATTGAACGATGGAACGGGAGAGGGTGAGGGACCCTAAACCTGTGAGATTGGTGTGTAGGGCAGGCCCAACTTCCTTGTAAACGGCAGGTAATATGGATTCATCTGCCCTCTCCATAATACCTGCCAGATTCACCAACACTAAGGTCACTGTCTCTGATTTCATCTTCCTATATATCTTTGATTACTGGCGCTTCCTTCTGCTCTCTATGTCTTCGATCGATCCCGCTACAGAGGAAGCGGCGACTGAAGGCAAACAAACAGAAGGAAGAGAGAGAGAGAGACCGCGAAATTAAAGTCTTTAGGTTGACTTGGATTGGAGTGTTTTGTTTCAAGTCTGTGGTGAGGATTGATTGGGAGCGCGATAAACTTTTTGACGGGAAATAATGAAATACTACTACTAATTCATGCAGGCGCGGACCCACACTGGGGCAACTGTCTCTGTCTGCACTTGCAGACATAAACTTCCGTAAGCTTATTTATGTGCAGGAAAATATGGTTGGAAACGGCTGTATAGCGAAGGCAAGACCGAGGTTGCACCCAAGAGAGGCGTACCGATAGGATATTAGATCCCGCCATATACATGAGCTCCTCCCTCCCTGTCATCCCTTATCCGGCCCCACCTTCACTATCACCCATTAAGATTCCCCTGCACTGTGGTCCCTGCTCCGCTACGTCGTTTGAATAAGGAGATGATAGAACCAGAAAGCTCAAATTTGGTGGATACGTGGGTGTTGTTTTATAATTTTATTTTGTCCTTGACCTTGTTGCTGCTCTCTTTTATACTCTATTATGCTCACCTTGATAGAAAAATTTAACTATAAAATGGTCTTACATTAAGAATACAAGTTAATCACATATATATATATATATATATATATATATATATATATATATGCAACAAATTTTCTAACAAATATTCAAGTTAATGAAAACACAAGTTTTCTAGCGCAAAAAGGGAGAGGGACAAACAGACGCATTGTACATGTTCTACATATGCATAATGAGTTTTCTAGTGAAAATCACTACTTCTGAGTATTATTTATGGGTTATTTAATAATAAGAAATTTTGTTCCATTTGCACATGGGATGGGTCTTATCTCTGATGAATTGTTTGAGGTGAAATTAAAATCATAAGAAATTCAGTCAGTGGCTTATCATAATTATCATCTTATCAGATTTAATTTTATATCACAATTTTATGGAATATTAATAATATCTGTTAGTCTATTACATTTTCAGGCAATCTAAATGCTTTTTTTTTTTTTTAAACCTTGTTTGAAGATGATTGAGAAGAGAAATGACATTGTTTATCCATTGGTCTACTTATTGATAAAGTTGGACCTCACTCTATGTTAAGTTGAAGTTTTCTTTTCTTCTATTATTTATATTTTTTTATTTTTTTTAATGTGTTTAAAACTTTCCTTTTAAAAAAATTTCAGAGGCAGCGAATTCCACTACTATTTGTGCACTCATAAATTCATCAACTTCAATTTTTTCAAAGTTAAACTTAAAACTTTTAGGGTAAATTTAAACCTTAAAGAAATCATTTGGATGATATATAGATGGTTAACTTAACATATTTGGTCAGCTAACTGAAAGACATAATATCACCTAAAAGGGGGGGTGAATTGGATGATTTAAAATTTTCTTAAAAATACCTTTGTAAAACACAAGTTAAAACATAATAATGAAAGAGAAGATAGACACAAGAGATTTATACCGTTTCGGTTTAAACTCTTGACCTACGTCTAGTCTCCAAACTCTCTAGATATTTCACTATCTCTATCAAATGATTACACACTACATAACTTTGAGTAATCCTCTCTCTAGGATTCACTCCCTATTACAAGTTGTAATCAATACACTCAATCACAAAGTTCCACTACCTTGAGTTTATTTACAGAATAGATGAATATAGTATAACTCTATTATAGAGTAGATTGATAAACACTGAAGATTAAATATTAGTAGATATTCTACTGTAAAGAATGAAATAATATTAGCAATAAATTTGTTTTGTGCGTAAATTGTTTTGGTAGGTGAATTGTATTGAATGTTTCTGCTTATATTTGGTGAAGGAAATTAATGGTCATTGAGAAGCTTCAATGAACCGTTGTGAGTAATAAAAGTAGCTATTAGACTTGAAGTTCTTCTGTTACTCACACGTCTCTATTCTGCATATGTTTGTTGTTATTTTGTCACTTGAAGTTCTTCTGTTACTCACACGTCTCGATTCATTGAGTGTTGTAACATTTAATAAAGAAAAGGGAACAATAATGCCTTCGAAATGTTCAGAGAATGGTTGCCCAGATAACGCTTGATTTTTTCAACTGCATTAATTGCTTATGATGTAATTAATGCTTTTTGATTAATCTGTAGTTAAATCTTTATTTAATCATCTGAAACTCATTAACAAACTGATTAAACATAATTAGGAACAATAATGAGTGATGATAAGAAGTATTTAAATCATAAGCAAAGATTCAAGATTTATGGACATGGTCAGAAAAGCTAACTCGACTTGATGTTAACTAAACTTTAGTTGTTGACTTGAGGACTTATCATTTCATCTTTTTTGAAAATATATTTGAAAGCAATAGAGAAGATGTCTCTATGACCTTAACTCGAGTCAAATATATGCAAACTCAAGTTACAGTTTCATTATCACAAATGTCTTTGAGTTAAGTTTGATTTTGATTTGAACATGGAGTATGCTCGAGTTATTAAATGATGACTCTAATGGATGACTTGAGTCACTCAATCCTTAACTCAAGTTTTCAAAATGTTTTGAAAATATGTTTCACAGAAACACTTGAGTCATTTAATCTTAACTCGAGGCAACATTTTGACCATTAAAAATATTTGAATACAAGACTTAAATTTTGAAAATATATGTTTAAGATTACATTCACAAAGATTAACTTGAGTCTAATACCATAAACTTGAGTTGATATTTTTTATTAAAACATCTCGCGAAGACTTTAACTCGAGTTAAACATTTTTTGACTAAAGTTTTAAAGCACTTGACTCGAGTCTAGAAACCTTAGCTCGAGTCATATTTTAATGGAAACTTCAAACACTTGCTAATTCAAGATTTGATCAAGATAAAACATTTTTACTTGAATCATTAACTTCTTTTTGTTTATAATTGTCTGTTATTATCAAAACAAACACAGAGAACTAACACTAATAATCAAAATTAACTAAGATAATGATCAAGGAAAAATTTCTCTCTTTTTTAAACTTATGAGGAAAAATTGCCCATCGAAAAACTTTCGAGGTAAAATTGCTCATTGGTGAAAACTTTCAAGATAAAATTGACATTTAACTCTTCTATTTATAAAGCGGAAAGGGAGTTATATTGTAATACCCGGATAATTATCTATCCTAAATATCATATTTTCATAAATAATACCTATTTTAAATAGGTGAGTATGTGGTCTCAAATTTTGGTGTTGAATTTATTTTTATTCCTAGGCAATTTTCCCTGGAATTAGGAAGCCTAGAGACTAATTTTTCTAAATCTTATTTAGGATCATAAAATATCCTAAGATTATCATAATTTAGTATAATCATGATTCTACCATTTCAACAATTAAAATCATTAGAGGATGATAAAATCAATTAGAGGAAATTAGTAACAATTTGGGTAATTGGAATTGCAATAATTGAGATACTTTAATAATTTTTGAAATTAGTTAATAATTAATTTGTAAAGGTCATAATTAAGGAAATATCAATTCAATCAAAGACCAAATGATATTTAGAAGCTAAAATTAGTATACAAGGAGTTGTTAATCATCAAAATTAAATTAGAACCCTTGTCAAATTTTGGTAATTAAGCCTAGTAACCCCTAAAGCACTATATTAGCAATAGTAACCAAGGATTAATTAATTCTCCCTTTTAAATAAAAATGGCGAAAATTACTAATTTAAGAGGGAAGAAATTATATTAACCCCTAATCCTAAATTCTTGTGAAATTAATTGGACCAATGAGAGATTTTTCTTCTAAAGTGTGTGAGAACATTAAAACATAAATTGATAATAAAAATGAAGGGGAGAAGGGCGGTTTGAGGTGTGGTGTAGGGGGGAGATTAAAGCTTCTTTGCCAAGGTAAAATCAAGGGCTAAGATCAATTGAAAGTTGCTTGGAAGTTAACCCAAGTTTTGCTATAAATAGAGGCCATAAGCTTCACAAATTCTTCACCAATTCTCCAAGGCATAGGCCGAAATATTAGAGAAGAAGGGAGTGAGTGGAGGAGCTCCAAGAGCAAGGAGAAATGTTCTACAAGAGGTAAGGAAGCTTTTAGTCTTTTAGTTTTAGTTCTTAGTTTTTGTAGTAGAAATGTTAGGAAATGTTATTTTTGATCTTTAATCTTCCAATTATAGTTTTAATCTCATGTTTTTATGTTTTCCATTGCCTTTCTTTCGAAAAACTAGTGAAGAAGAAGTATGGCAAAAAATTTTGGAAGATTATGATCAAAATAGCGAAGCTCTGGCGAAATTTCATCGGTTAGTGATTTTAGGAGTCAGTAGCAAAAACATTAATATTTTATGAAGGAGATGATGTTCTAAAATTCTGAGCAAATTCATGGTGAAAGTAGACATATAGGGCTTTCCAAATATGTATAAAGTGTGTCATTTGAAGTTTTGTGCAAAGAGATAAAAATTCCAAAAGTTAAGCTACGTTTTCTGGGGAAAATTTTGGGCAGAGGTTTGAAATGTTGAAACTGGGAATTTTTCGTGAATTCTGGGTGAATTCCAGTATTTTTCCTCGAAAGTAGAGATCTCAAGGATTCCGGGAAATTTTACGGATCCTCGTTTCGATTTTTCTGGAATTAGTTATGATTTTTCAAAATTAGACAAAATTCTGCTCAGAAATGTTGAACCAGCGTTTTTTTCGAAATTTTGAGGAAATAATTGAAAAATAAAACCACCAAGGGTAAAATTGTCATTTGTGGCCAAGGTATCTCTTGGAATAATGTTTGGGAATTAATTGGGACGATATTACCCTTATAGGATATCAAAGATCGTTTTTCTGACTAACGGAATGTACCAAAACTCAGGTACGGACGCGTATTGTAACATTAACTCTTATGCTTATGGTTTGCTTATATATCATAGTTGTACTCACATACTGAAACTCTATTTTGAAATTGCTCTTTAATTATTGAATTGAATACGGGTTATGGTCTTGATAACACTGTTGAGTTTTCCTAGCGCTGAGGACACGATAGGCCATCGTGGCACTGGTGAATAGTGCAGACTGGGGTAACATACATATTGCAGTGGCTGTGTTATGTTAGTGCCTTACATATGGTTATGAATTTGAAATTGTGAATGTGTACTTATTATGTAATACCTGTCATATACTGTTTACATAAGTATGAGGTTAACCGTTACCTGAGGTCCGATGGGTATTGGACCTCAGTTCTTACCTTAGCTTCAAGGTCCCAGGGAACCAGAACCAAGGTCAAGGGTAAGGAGCTGACATAAGAACCAGACGGGAAAGCTATTATATTGTTTTGTACTTAGGTGTATTAAGAACTCGGATGAATGTATTGTTAAATGTTCAACTCGATACACTACAGGCAATGTTATTTAATTACTCTTTATTTTGAAAAAAAATTTCAATGCTCAACTCTGATCAGAAACACTATGGAAACGTTTATAAAAATGGGATGTTACATATATTTTAATCCAATTTATAAAGAATAGTGTTAAAGTTGTGTTATAGTTATTTTCTTGTAGCATGTGTAGTTAAATACTATTGAAGTTTTAAAGTTGTTAAATTTTAGGGTAAAGGAACAAAAATACACATGAGTTTTACCTCCGGGAGTGCCCATCACCATATGCATTTTCTGGGAGCAAAAATACACACGTGGTTACTATTTTGAAGTAAAAGTCACATCTCACCGTTATGTCACTGTTCACTTCATCTATTTCTCTCTCATCACGGTGAATAGTAATATAACGGTGAGATGTGACTTTTGCTGTAAAATAATAACCACATGTGTATTTTTCTCCTAAAAAAAGCATATGGTGATGAGCGCTCCCAAGGATAAAACACATGTGTATTTTTGCTTCTTTACCCTAAATTTTTAAAGTAGAATTAATAAAATTTTAGGTTGTTATTGATATATGTGAAACACACAGGAAATATCTTATAAATAGTATTGAATGAGCATTTTGTAAAGATGGTTCTTATTCAAAGTTTATTTTTGTTTTTTTTGAGCCGTTTCCCATATTTTCTTAGTTTTAAATATGAGTAAATCTGGTTTTTAAAATTTTTAAATAAATTTAATGCTTCTACTTTTTTTTGGTTTTTTATGAAATATTTATTTTTAGGTGAAGTGAGGAAAGAATGGTGAAAATTTTCTTAGCCAATTAGAGGGTGCTACCATAACTTTGGGGATTTACGAGGTCCTCCTAATTCATAAAAATGGAATCCGTTTTGAAAATCACAATGGAGCTAGAAATAAAGTACGTAGTAGTTTCAAAATTTTTCAATAGGTATTAAATAAGTATTAAAGGGTATATAACACACCAGCACTACTACAAAATAGTGATTTAACGTCCCCCAATTAAAGTCCGTTTTTTAAAAAATAGACGTTAAAAAGTAGGTTGTGGCACTATTGTAATTTTCTACTTACTTTTAACGTCTGTTTTTACAAAACGGATGTTAAAAGTCAATTTTTTTGAGTTTCTACGACTGGTTTTGAAAATTCAGTCATTGAAACTTAAATTTTATAAATTTTTTTGGCTAAAGTATACTTTTAGTCCTCTAAGTTTTATATAAAGTATACTTTTGGTCCCTTAACTTTATAAAATATACATTTGGTCCTAAAACGCTAACACCGTTAATATTGCTAACGGAAAATGCTGACGTGGCGAACTCAAGTGATGACTAATATCATTTAATTAAACAAATTTTATATATTATTCAATTTACTCATATTTTAAATTTAAATTTAATAGTATTTAATTACACAATCATCACTTAGGTTTACATCGTCATCACTTGAGTTTGCATTTTCTGTTAGTAAAATTAACGGTGTTAAAATCATAAGAAAAGTATATCTCATGTAAACTTAAAGGACTAAAAGTATACTTTCAATAACTGATTTTAGAAATCAGTCATTGAAACTCAAATTTTTTGAGTTTCCACAACTGGTTTTGGATAAACAGTCGTGGAAACTTAAATTTTATATTTTTTTTTTTTTGAGTTTCAACGACTGATTTTTAAAAATCCTTCATTGAAACTAAAATTTTCTAAATTTTTCTTGATGCGGTTAGTTTCTAATTATATATATATATATATATATATATATATATATATATATATATATATAAATATATAATCTCATATTTATAGCTATTCCTAATATGTAGCCGAGAATTATGATAGTTAAAATAATAAATCTATCCTTTTTTTTTAAAGGAATAGCTATTTTTTTTAAAATCAGTCGTTGAAACTCAAATTTTCTAATTTTTTTTAGATGCGGTTAGTTTCTAATTAAATTTTTTAAATTATATATATATATATATATATATATATATATATATATATATATATATTATCATATTCATAGCTATTCCTAATTTGTAGCAGAGAATTAGGATAGTTAAAATAATAAATCTATTCTTTTTCTTTTTTTTAAGTTTCCACGACTGGTTTTGAAAAAACAGTCGTGGAAACTCAAACTTTATAAAAAAAAATTTTGACTTTCAACAACTGATTTTTAAAAATCAGTCGTTGAAACTCAAATTTTCTAAATTTTTTTAGATGCGGTAAGTTTCTAATTAAATTTATTAAATTATATATAATCTCAAATTTATAGCTATTCCTAATATGTAGCTGAGAATTATGATAGTTAAAATAATAAATTTATCCTTTTTTTTTTGAGTTTCCACGACTGGTTTTTCAAAAATAGTCGTAGAAACTCAAACTTTATAAAAAAAAAATTTGAGTATCATAATTCTCAAAAACAATCGTTGAAACTCAAATTTTCTAAATTTTTAGTTTCTAATTAAATTTATTAAATTATATATATATATATATATATATATATATATATATATATATATAGTTATTCCTAATTTATAGCGGAGAATTAGGATAGTTAAAATAATAAATCTATTCCTTTTTTTTCTTTTGAGTTTCCACGACTGGTTTTGAAAAAACGGTCGTGGAAACTCAAACTTTATAAATTTTTTTAGATGCATTTAGTTTCTAATTAAATTTAATAAATTATATATATATATATATATATATATATATATATATATATATATATATCATATTTATAGCTATTTCTAATATGTAGCCAAGAATTATGATAGTTAAAATAATAAATCCAACTTTTTTTTGGAGTTTCAACGACTAGTTTTAAGAAACCAGTCATTGAATGTCAATTTTTTTTTAGTTTCCAAAACTGGTTTTGAAAAAGTGGTCGTGGAAACTCAAATTTTATAAATTTTTTTAGATTCAGTTAGTTTCTAATTAAATTTAATAAATTATATATATATATATATATATATATATATATATATATATATATATATATATATATAATCTCATATTTATTGCTATTCCTAATTTGTAGCCAAGAATTATAATAATAATAAATCTAACCTTTTTTTTATGGAGTTTCAACGACTGGCTTTGAAAAAACAGTCGTAGAAACTTAGATTTTGTAAATTTTGTTAGATGCTGTTAGTTTGTAATTAAATTTAATAAATTTTACATACATACATACATACATACATACATACATATATATATATATATATATATATATATATATATATATATATATTATCCCATATTTATAGCTATTCCTAATATGTAGCCTAAAATTTTGATAGTTAAAATAAAAAATCTAACATATTTTCATTTAGTTAGTTCCTAAGTAAATCTAATAAATTAATTTTTTTTTTTTTTGTGTTTCAACGATTGTTTTGTCAAAACCAATCGTTGAATCTTAGACACACACACCCACTATAAAGTTTTCTCTTAAAACCTAAAAGTGCAGAACGTCTTCCTCAATTCCATCCTAAACATAGCGTTTCAATAATAGTCTCAAAACCCATCCATCTTCGTCGCTACACCCAACGGCACCCAACGGCCTCACCCTTGCCGCCAAGGAGATTTGCTATCACATGTCAGCAATTTTGACTCTGACTCATCCTTTATCGTGAACTGCAAGCGTGCTCCACAACCTGAAAATCTGTCGTTCGTTGTTAGTTGCAGATCTAGGTTGCATATCTATGCCTCTCTTTCTCTCTTAACTAAGCAATATGTCGAGCAACGATCCCAAGCACCTTGAAGAGGAGGAAGCCCCTCTCAGGTCATGATGAGGATAACGAAGCTCTACTTCCTGGTACTTTCTTTTCTTTCTGAATGGATAATTCCATTGTAGTGCTTTTCTTCTCTATTTCCTGGTTCTTTCTTTCGTTTGTAAAATGAATGCATTTTGATAGGCTAGTTTTTTATTTTTTTTCTTGATTTTATTAAGTTGGCCTCTGGGTAATGTCTTCTATTTCATTCAGTTAAAACTGTTGCTTATTGTTCATTTTCAATCCATTCTTTTTCTCATGAGGCTTTAACCTGTTCAAATTGTCTTATATTATGTTTTAGATGGTTCTATGGATAGCCTAGCATGTGTGCATACAATAGATATATTGTGTTTTAGATGGTTTTATGAATAGCCTAGCATGCGTGCATACAGTAGATTTATGGACATACAACGACTGTTATATAGGAAATAATTTTTAACGACTGTTTTTAAAAAAACAGTCGTTGTAAGTATTTTCAACGACTGTTATTCAATAACAGTCATTGTAAGTTATATCTTTTCAATGACACTTTTATACACGACCTTGAAAGTAGTCGTCTAAGGGGTCTGGAAAAAAGCGTAGGACCTGTTTTTTGTAGTTATAAACTTTCAATGACACTTTTATACACGACCCCTAAAACTAGTCATCTAAGGGTATTAAAAACAGACGTTAAAAGTGTTTTTGGTTTCGACGACTGTTTTTTAAAAAACAGTCGTTGTAAGTTATAAACTTTCAACGACACTTTTATACACGACCCCTAAAAATAGTCGTCTAAGGGTCTTAAAAATAGTCGTTAAAAGTGTTTTTTTTTTGTAGTAGTGCAGTCATCACTTTAAAATGTCAATTAATAGCTTGATTCACATTTTAAAAGAATCTGACTACACTTATAATTATTCATTCATGTACATACTTGTGTGTGTATTAAGGTTTTCCTGGCCAAAAAAAGTGTATATATTAAGGTTTAAAAACCTCAAAAACAAATGTAAAAAAGAAAATATAAGGTCTAGAAATAAGCTGACCCAAAGAACCAACTCAAACTAGAGCCTAGAAATCCACCACGTGGCGAAGAATCGATGCTTCACACTAGTCTTGAGATATAGAAGAAATCCGGCAAATAACAAACCAGAGACAAAAAACAATAGACTAGGAAATAACAAGACAAAAACATGGGTGGAGCAGGAGGCGATGGGGAAAGAAAGTTGAACTAGATGAACAAAATCATGATTTCCAACTTAGATTTCAAAATTTCCAACTTAATTGGTGTCACTTTCCTATCTTTTCTGATATTTGATAACTTGCTCGCTCTCAACTCTCAAGGGCCACTAATGCTATATTGCTATATGGTACTTCAATTTAAATGTAATATTTGGGGTTTTCAATTTTAATTTAAAATTCACAAGTTGACAAATTATAGTTAAAATTGTATTGTAGGGGAAAAAAAAACGCTACTTAGCCTTGGGGATGCTTCAAATTTTGTCACGATTCCAATGCCAAGTTGCCATTCAAACCATTAAATAATGTTGCAAGTTGTTGGTCCCAATATTAATTTCCAGTCTCTCACATACATCCTGTAATACGATTTGCATTTATATAATATAAGGATAAATTACTCCAAGGTGGGATGTGAAAAATCATATACAAATATGCCTTATAAAAAAGTTGTGGCATAGTGAACAAGTTAAAATTACAAATTAATTTTTACTCATTCAATCCTTTAATCTAAGACATACTCCTCACGTCCTATTCATAGGGAATATAGAGAAGATTTTCTTAATCCTATTTATAAGACATCTTATTAAACTTTTAAGATGAATGTACAATTCAGCTCTTCATTTTATTGAATTGACTTTGTTTTCATTTGGTGTTACATATATTAAGTGGAGGTAGAGTTGGAAAGTTGTAAAATTCTATGGTAGAGTTAATGGGGTTTAATGTTTTCCTTAGTTTGTGTAATGAGGTAGAGTTACTAATTGTTGGAATTTTGGTTCTAATCCGTCCCATGTGTTATGAATAAGAAGTAGGTTGGAGAAGAAGAGAAAAAAGGAAGAAGAAATGAGTGTGTGGATAGAAGTCCCACATTATATAAGCCTTAACTTTGCTCCTCAAAATTGGATCCTTGGGCCAACCCACTTTTGTAGATGGGTGAAAACGTAGGTACCTCTTAGTCCACCACACACGTGCGCGCGCCGCCGATCTAGTTCACGGGTGTGTGAAGTTAAAAATATTTTTTTGAATTTTGTTCAAATAGTCTCTAAACTTTTATTAATTCCTTTTTTGCCCCTCTGAGATTCTCCCAACTAGCGACATACAAGTAGACCGTAATATCGACTGGGGAGGGGAATGAAAGACACCTTATAAGGGTCTAGATACCTCCCCCACTTGACATGTTTTAAAGCCGTAAGGGATGATGGGCCCAAAAGTGAATAATATCAAGAGCAATGTGTTGGGATGTTACAATTGCTATCAAAGCCAAGCTCAGGTCGATATAGGTTAATGTGCCAGTGAGGACGCTGAGCCCAAAAGTGGGTTGAGTTTTTTGTCCCACATCGGCCAGGGAGGGGAACGAAAGACGCCTTATAATGGTTTAGATACCTCTCCCTCTTGACATGGTTTAAAGTTATAAGGGTCGATGGGCTCCAAAGCAGACAATATCAAAAGTGAGATGCTAGGATATTACAATTGGTATCAAACCAAGGTTCAGGTCGTGTGGGTTAATATGCTGGCGAAGACGCTAGGCCTAATGGTAGGTTGAGTGTTATGTCCCACATTAGTTGGGGAGGGGAATGAAAGACACGTTATAAGGATCTAGATACCTTTACCGTGGACGCATTTTAAAGCTATGAGGGGTGATGGGCCCAAAAGCGAATAATATCAAGAGCGAGGTGTTGGGATGTTACACAACGTACATTGGGCTTGGATTTTTTCAAAAGTCATTATCATATTTCGGCAATTTTGTGAGTTTATTTCTGGTTTTCATATTATATAGAGTTATTGTATGTTTATTGTAATACCCTAAAATTTATATTTCTCCTAAAGAACCATATTTTGGCAAATAATACCTATTAAAATAGGAGAGTATGTTGTCTCTAAATTTTTAATCGATTTATTCTCATTTTTAAGGGAATTTTCTTTGGATTCTAATAAATCCAAATTCAATTTCCTAAATCATATTAAGGATCATAAAATATCCGAAGATTATCATAATCTAGCATAATCTTAATTATACCATTTCAGATCAATTAGCGGAAGTTAGTAACAATTATTGGGCAAATGAAATTTCAATAATTAAGATACTTTAATAAGTTTTAGACTTAGTTCATAATTAATTTATAAAGGTCATAATTAAGGATCAAATGTTATTTAGAAGCTGAGATTAAATTAGAAATTTGTCAAATTTTGGTAAGTCAGCCTAATAACCCCTAAAACACTATATTGGAGATTAACATGGGATTTAACCAATTATTTCTAATTAATCTCTATGAAACGAAAGTTATTGTTTAATGGTGAATAAAAGGAAGAAATAAATTATATTAACCATAAATCCTGAATTTAAGTGGACCAATGAGAGAATTTCCCTCTTCAAATTGTGAGAACATTAAAAATGTAATTGAATAATCAAAAATTAAATTAGAAACCTTGTTAAATGTTGGTAATTAAGCCTAGTGGTTTAGGATATTGTGTGTTTATTAAAATACACATTGAATGAATTTTAGGGGGGGGATTTCGGGCAAGGAAAGGAAGAAGAAGTTGCTTATTAAAATACACATGTGTCATCTATTGCTTATGGAAGAAGATTAATAAAAACTTGGAGAGCAAGTTGTGAGTCTTGGTGAGCAAGGTTTTCTTTAAATTAAGTAAAAATAGATAAGGACCTATGGAAATTACATCATAACTTGAAATATTGAAACTAAGTATTTAAGATAAATACATATTTGAGATCAGTGAATTATGAGCTTCAACTTGACTATTCTCAAAGTTATTTTCGGTTACTTTTAAGATTCATACCTAAGTGTTTTGGGAATTAAAAATCTCCATAAATCTAGTCATAAAATTAGGATTCCAAAAGTGAAATTGGATTTTGAATTTAAACACCAACTTACACCTAATTAAATTAGATTTTGGAATTAATTGAGACAACTTGGGCAAGAAGTATGAAGTCTTGGAGAGAAAGCAAAACATTAGGGAGAGAGAAGAGAGAGGGGCGAAATTGAGTGAGGTGGAGGGAGAGGATTGAAGCTTCTTGACCAAGTAATAACCAAAGGGTGAGATCAATTGTCTTTGCTTGGAGGCTACTCTTGTTTTTGGCTATAAATAGAGACCATTAGCAACACAAATTCTCCACCAATCCACTAAGCCACAACCGAAATTTAGAGTGTGTGGGAGAGAGTGAAAGAGCTTCAAGAAGTAGGAAGCAAGGTTCTTTAAGAGGTAAGAGAGTTTTTAGTTCATAAGTTCAAGTTCTTAGTTAAAAAGTAGAAATGCTAGAAATGTTGTTTTGATCTTCAATCTTCCAAATACAGTTTTATTTTCATGTTTTTATGGTTTCCATTGCATTTATTTCGAAAAATTGATGAAGAAGAAGTTATATCAAAAATTTTGGAAGATTAGGATCAAAATAGCGAAGCTCTGGCGAAATCTCCTCAAACAGTGATTTCTGGAGTCAGGGGTAAAAACGTCAGTATTTTATGATGAAGATGATGTTCTAAAATTCTGAGAAAATTCATGGTGAAAGTAGACATCTAGGGCTTTCTAAAACTATAGAGAGTGTGTAATTTGAAGCTCTGTGCAAAAAGATAAAAATCTCAGAAGTTAAGTTATATTTTCTGGGCGAAATTCTGGGCAGCAGTTTGTAATGATTAAACTGGGCATTTTCCATGGGTTCTGGGTAAGTTCCAGTATTTTTCCTTGAAATTAGACATCTCAAGGATTCCGGGAAATTTTACGGATCCTCTTTTCGATTTTTCTGGAATTAGTTATGATTTTTCAAAGTTAGGCGAAATTCTGCCCAGAAATGCTGGATCAGCGTTTTTTCCGAAAATTAGGGAATAAATTGGAAAATAAATCCACCAGGGGTAAAATGGTCTTATATAGCCAAAGTATCTCTTTGAAATAATATTTGTGAGTTAATAGAGGCGATATTATCCTTATAGGATATCCCTGAATACGTTCCGACCAACTGTCACACCGTATTCCGCCAGAAATACCGTCAAACGTCAACGAAGGTACGTTCGCGTACTGTAACACTAACTTTGATATTTACAGTATGTGTATATGTGGTATGTGTGTTGTATGCATGTTGTGATGTGATGTTTGAATACATGTTGTTGTTAAAGGATAACTGTACATCTGCATGCACTGGGAGTGATATATCTGTTTTCACTGGGAGTGGTATATTTTCGCTGGGAGCGGTACATTTGCATTCACTGGGAGTGACATAGTTGGTGACATGTTTGGAAGTGTTTCATTTGCTATGATTTTGTACCGTATATGTAAATATGAGGTTAACCGTTACCTGAGGTTCAATGGGCATTGAACCTCAGCTCTTAACATAGCGTCAGGGTCAGAAGAACCAAGGACGGAGGACAAAGGAAAGCGCAAGCAGGACGCATAGTAGACCCGGCTGAAGACTTCCTTTGACATTCTGGCGGAAGCTTTCCTTTTGTTGTTGTACATCCCTTTTGAACCACGCGGTTACTACACCACTATTATATTCAGCTAGACTTACGGCATTTTGAAATACAAGTATCAGTTACTCTTCCGCTCAAAGGCACTACTCTGATGATTTTAAATGAAAAATAAATTATTTCGCTTTTGAAAATTGGGATGTTACATTTATAGTATATGAAATCTTAGTTGTATAGATTCTTGTTATTGTTCAATTTCTAATTGTTTAGAATTTTTTACAATAATCTTAAGACAATTTAATATATTAGTTTATTTTATTGGAATCAGTTAAGATTTATTTATATCATTGGTGTCTAGGAAAGTAATTTAAAGGCCAAGCCTTGATCTTGTTGGTTACTTAATTAATCACCATTGCAATATCACATAGAGACTCCCACTCTGTTTCCATTTTCGTGGCCAACTGATATAATAAATAAAGTTGCTTTCATGTGTTGGTAGATTAAGTTCAATATGTGTTTAATATCTTTGATTTCTTATCATTATATTGTTTGTAGATTAATCTGTGTGGTTAATCAGAGTTTTTGTTTTAGAAATAGAAATGGCAAGTGCAAGTACAAATTTGATGAACCCTAGTGGTTATGTTCCAATGTATGGTGAAAAACTAGAGAAGTTTAATGGGAATTATTTTAAAAGATGGCAACAAAAAGTGCTTTTCTACTTAACTACATTGAACTTGGCACGGTTTCTCACTGAAGATGCTTTAAAATTGGAATAAGGACAACTATTAAACGAGGAAAAGGTAGCTGCAATAGATGTTTGGAAGCATCCTAATTTCCTATTTATGAATTATATTCTTAATGGTCTGGATAATACATTGTATACTGTATACAGTACTTTGGATATAACCAAGGCATTATGGGAAAGTCTAGACAATAAGTGAAAAATTGAGGATGTCGGCTTAAAGAAATTTACAGTTGGCAGATTTTTTGACTTTAGAATGCTGGACTCTAAATTTGTGGTAAGTCAAAGTTGAAGAACTTGAATTGATTGTGTATGAAATTTATGCCGAAGGGATGTCTCTTAGTGAGTCTTTCCAAGTTACTGCATTTTTATAACAAGATTTTTGAAAAGAAGTTTGGCGGCAATCCTATAGTTTCTAAGGCGAAGATGGTTCGAAGTTCAAGAAACAAAAACATTTTGCTGAGAGATCATTTAAGCAAGGCCATAGCAAAGACTGGAAATTCAAATGCAATTGTTACAATTGCAAAAAGCTTGGCCACCATGCTAAGGATTGTAAGAAGGCAAAGAATCTCAAAAAAAAAGAGGAACATTGAAGCCAATATGGTTGAAACTACTATTGAAATGATAGAAAACATGAACCTTTCAACAATTGTAATGGAATGTTGCTTGGTTGGAAATATCAAGGAGTGGCGGGTGGACATTAGTGCTACTAGGTATGTGTTTGCCAACAAAAGGATGTTCTCTTCTTACACCCTTGTGAAGTAAGATGAACAACTTTATATGGGTAATTCTTCTACTTTAAAGGTTGAAGGTTTTGGGAAGGTGACCTTAAAGTTGACTTCTGGAAAAGTCATGACACTTAATGATGTGCTTCATGTACCTGACGTTTGCAAGAATTTAGTGTCTAGATCCCTCTTAAGCAAGAATGTCTTTAAGCTTGGATTTTTTTTTTTTTTTGTAAGTTTATACTTTCTAAAAATGATATATATGTCAGAAAATGTTGCTTTAGTGATGGCCTTTTCAAACTTAATGTAATAACTGTCACCAATGATGGTGTTATCAATAATAATATTGCTTCTATTTATATGCTTAAATCATCTAATTTATGGCATCAAAGATTAAAACATGTTAATTTTAAATCAATTAAAAATTTAATTCATTTAGATTTATTGTCTCAAGTTGATTTTTCAAATAATGATAAATGTCAAGTATGCATTGAATCAAAATTTTCTAAGTTATCGTTTTGATAGGGCAGAACTTTATAGCCCAAGACTCCACAAGTGCACAGGCCTTATCAAGTAATAAAGAGTGAGTAAAGTATCGTTCCCACGAGGACTTAGTATCCACAACTTTGGTTAAGCATTGATTTTACATTTTTGTTTAAGTTGAGCAACTCAAATTGAAATTAATTAAATAACAAGAAATTAAAATCAACTAACTACCACAAATATTAAATGAGCAACCTAGAGTCACTAATCTCTTATTAGCTTCATAAACCTTGATTTCACTAATTTAATTAGCCTTAATATCAATTTTGTTAATCTCGAGTATAAGTAGCTATAAGTGTCTGTCAGTCCACTTACAGCCCTCTCTTAAGTAGAAACTGTTATGTCTAACAAATTTACTCAAGAGGCAATTTAATTCGGACACATTCTTCAACAATTATATAGGGCCATTAGGTATATGTCTATCTTAATCGTGAATTAGATCATAATCTAATCCCATATTACTTAATCTCAAAGCCTAATTAAAATCTCCTTTGTCAAGGTAAATCCTAATGCTCAAAATCATATTCAATGATGACCAATCACTAAATAGATAAAGCCAAGTAAGATTAAATAACCAAAATCAATATTAATTACAACTAAAAAATTAAAACAAAATTTAATCCATTAATAAGATCATAGGTACTCTGGGTTGCAAAACAAACTAGCTACACATGGCTTTAACAAAATCCAAATCCAACAGCAAATTCAGAGTTTGGGGTCACAGCACAAAAATTCAAGAGCAAGACAGTAATGGAAGTCAAAGGGAAATGGGAACAAAAAAATAGAGCAGTGAATTTAAGAAATGAGCTCCCTTCTGGGCTTCTCCTGCGTCTCCTCTCTCTGGCCGACAAAGCTCGCTGGTGGCCTTGGTGGTGAATGGTGCCGCCGACGAGAGGAAGAAGAAGGTGGATGTGGAGTCACGGCGCTCTCTTTTTTTAATGGCCGAGTCTCTGCCTCCCTCCGTTCTGCATCTCTGTTCCTGTCACCTCTGCCTTTCTTCTTCTTTTTTTTTTTCCATGTGAGCCCTCTGGTCCTCGTCTCCAGCTGCTTCCATTCATTCGTTTAGGTCTTTGTTTTTTTTTTTTTTATACGAAAAAGTTTTGGAAGGGTTCGACACCAGTCCCCTACCAAGGCCAGGGCACGGCCCCGGGCTCTATGAGCACTTACTAGGGATTTACGAGATCGCCTACCAAATGAGTCTCAGCGATGGCAGAGGGGATCGAACTCACAACCCAAGGGCCTAGTCCTGGATCCCTTATCATCTGTGCCAACTCTCATTGGCTTTAGGTCTTTGTTTTCAATCCATTAATTCCTTCAGTTTTGTGGGCCCAATCCAATAATTAATGGTGCTCCCTCCTGATCCTTCAATTCTCCACGGTGGGCCCTTATCCAATTGCCCCTGTCCAGTCCATTTCATTCATTTGCTTCTTTTCTTCTTTCTTTTTTTTTTTCCGTCTTCATTCAATCAATTCTCATCGTGGGCCCCATGTTTAATTCAATCCAACCAAGCCATTTCCAAAGTCCAACGTGCTCCTATTCTGATTGTGTGAAAACCAATAGTAATTATATAATAATAGTAATAATAATAATAATTAATAATTATAGAAATAAAAATAATAATAAAACTAAATTTTTATTTCTTTTTTTAATTTTTTTTAAAAAAACTTCTCATTACTATTATTTATTTCCAAAAAACTCAAAAACATTTATTTTAAATTGAAATCCTACAAATGATGTGTCCAATTTGATTTCTCTTAAAATCTTAAGAAAATCTCTTTAATTTAGTATTATTGACTTCCTAAATATATCAAAATATACCTCAAATCTATTAAAATTAGAAAGTCATCACGTTTCCTCCCGTTGGAAGATCGAGTTATTAGATTTACTACATATTGATATATGTGATATGAAATCTATACCATCTAGGGGTAACAAGAAATATTTTATTACGTTTATTGATGATTGCAGTAGATATTGTTATGTGTATTTGCTTAATAGTGAAGATGAGGCTATTATTGCTTCTAGACAATATAAAAATGATGTGGAAAATCAACTTAATAAGAAAATTAAAGTAGTAAGGAGCAATCATGTGGGAGAATATGATAGCCCCTTCGAGGAATTCTGTATAAAATTTGGTATTATACACTAAATGATTGATAAAATGAGATTGCATAAAGGAAAAATTAGACATTGAAAGAAACAATGAATGAAATGTTAATTGCATTTCGTTCACCACAAAATTTGTAGGGGGGAGCCATTTTGATGGCTAACTTTCTAATTAATAGAGTGCCTCACAAAACGATACAAAGTACACCATACAAAATATGGAAAGGAAAAAAAACCTTCCTTGGAATAGTTGAAAGTGTGGGAGTATTTGGCAAAGGTTGAGATTCCTAAATCTAAAAGGTTGAGAATTGGGACTAAGACATTAAATTGTGTATTTATTGGCTATGCACTTAATAGTGGTGCATATCATTTTCTAGTTTATAAGTCCGATATATTATATATCCATGTGAATACAGTTATTGAGTTAAGGAACGCTACTTTTTTTGAGTATGTATTTCCATACAATAAGGGTAATAATGAAAATAAAACTATGATATCTCATGATACTATGATTAATGATGATCTTATAGAGGAGGAAACTAGACGTAGTACAAGGCAAAGGACTGCAACATCCTTTGGGCTTGATTTTCTGACTTATCTATTGAAAAATGAGCCTCGAACATATGAAGAGGCTATGGGTTCTTTTAAAGCATCATTCTAGGAAGAAGCTATCAATAGTGAAGTTGAATCCATTTTGTCAAATTACACCTGAGAATTAGTTGACCTTCCTCCTAAGAATAAGCCTTTAGGAACTAATTGGGTCTTCAAAAAGAAGATGAAAGCAGATGGCACTATTAATAAATACAAAGCTAGGTTGATAGTAAAAGGCTATAGACAATATGAAGTCCTAGACTACTTTGATACCTATTCACCTATCATAAGAATTACATCCATTTGAATGTTAATCATGTTAATAATAGTGAATGGGTTGGGGTTACATCAAATGGATGTAAAGATAGGTTTCTTGAATAGTGAATTAGAAGAGGATATTTATCTAGAACAACTTGAGGAATTTGTTGTCTCAGGATAAAAATGGAAAGTTTATCATTTGATAAAGTCCCTATATGGACTAAAGCAAGCCCCAAAACAATGGAATCAAAATTTAATGAAGTTATATGATGACTTTAGTATTAATGAATGTGACAAGTGTGTGTATATTCAGAATACTGAAAAATGGGTTTGACATAGTATATTTGTAGATGACATGTAGTAAAAATCAAATGATTAAAGCTACTGAGCGATTGCTTACCAATAAGTTTGACATGAAAGATATGGGTCTAGCATATGCTATTTTACAAATGAAAATTCATAGAACATCCAATGGGTTAGCTTTATCACAAGCACACTATATTGCTAAAATTCTTGAGAAACTGAAGAGTTTGAACATAGCTCATATGACAAACCCTATAGATTCTAGTCTTCGACTGTTGAGAAATACTGACAAAGTTGAAAAACAAAAGGAGTATGCTTAAGTGGTAGGTAGTCTTATGTATGTTATGAATTGTACTAGACTTGATGTTGCCTACGCAATAAACACGTTAAGTTACTTTACAAGTAATCCAAATGAACTTCATTGGAAAGCTATGGTAAGATTTTCAGGTTACTTGAAGCACATTCAACTTTGCTTTGGATTATAAGAAGTACCCTATAGTGCTAGAAGGGTATTGTAATGCAAATTGGATCACTAGCTATAACAATAACAAATCCATAAGTGGATATGTGTTCACCCTTAGTGGGAGTATTGTGTCTTGAAAGTCATCCGAGTAGACTTACATTGCAAGATCAACTATGGAAGCAGAATTTATTGCTTTAAATAAAGCTGGTGAGGAAGCCGAGTGGCTTTGTAATTTTCTTGAGGACATTCCTTGTTGGCCAAAGCTAGTACTAGTAGTGTGTATACACTATAATAATCAAGTAGCTATTAGTAGGGCCAAGAATGTCATGTACAATGACAAGTCTAGACATATACGTCGTAGACATAATACCGTTAGACAGCTACTCTCGAATGGAATCATCTCAATTGATTTTGTGAAATCAAAAGAGAATATATCGAATCTATTGGCTAAAGGGATTCCTAGGGAGTTGGTTAGAAAGTTGTCAAAAGAAATGAATTTATGGTGTGTTTGGTTTGAGGGGAGGGTGTGGTAGGGGAGGGTGAGGAAAGAAAGGAATTGACAAAATTGTCATTAATGAAGGGAATATTCTTTTTTGTTGAGAGTATATTTTAGGAATATTAAAAAGTTTCCATGGTTTTTTTTTTTTTTTTGTAAAGAAGAGGGTAAAAGTTTTCTCTCTCCCCTCCCCCTCCCTCAAACCAAACACACCCTTAAGGCCGATCTATTGTTGATTATTATGGTAAATCTTTCTAGAAGAGTGAAGATTCCACAAACTAGGTTCAAATAGTCAACTAAGTGATGATCAACTATAAATACTGTGGAGTTTTAAAACTCATACTCATTCATATGACAAGACAATGCATATATATAAGGGTAAGCTTTTAAGCTTTTAATGGTTTCTTAATCAAATGTGTTTAAATTATGTGTGTTGACTTACATCACAAGGAATCATCTATGTGAGTGTGAAGTGTGGGCTGCTTCTATGAAAATTTAGAATAGTTGATTTTCTAGAACACTTGTAGAACCACGCAAGTGTCCAAGGCCAACATGGACACAACATAATAACTAATGATGTTAGAGGAGCAATTATGTGACTCCAATTGTTTTGGTATACATTAAAAGGTTGATGGTTCAAGACAATGCACCATTAATTGACCAAGTATATCCGATGGGTTTTTACAAAAGAAGGTTCAAAAATAACTCCTGCCTATCTAGATGCAATTGCTTTTCGTAGAGGAATTACACATTTGCATATATGAACATTTGCATTTGGTTATGATGGACTATCCATATAGGGAATTGTTGGAATTTTAGTTCTAATCCCATGGGTTATGAATAAGAAATAGATTGGAGAAGAAGAGAAAAAAATGAAGAAGAAATGAGTGTGTGGATAGGAGTTCCATATTGAATAAATGAAGAGGAGTGAAAGGGTATATAAAAAGAGAAATTTGCGATGGAATTAAAATTCTGTTGCAAAAAGAGAAATTTTGCGACAGAATTTTTCCATCGCAAATTCTGTAGTAAATTCCGTGTTTTTCAGTAGTGCAATTTGTGATGGAATTATAATTTTTTCGCAGCATGTTTGATTTTGTGACGGAATTACTTTCCATTGCAAATTTCGTAGTAAATTCCATATTTTCTAGTAGTGCAATTTGTGACAGAATTAAAATTCCATCACAAAATGTTTGATTTTTGCGATAGAATTTTAATTTTGTCGCAAGAATGTTTGATATTTGCAACGAGATTATTTTTCATTGCAAAATTCCTCATTTTGTGACAGAAATTTATTTCCATTGCAAAAAGAGGAAAAATTCCATCCCAAATTCCGTAGTAAATTATGTGTTTTCTAGTAGTGCAATTTGCAAATTTCATCGCAAAAATGTTTGATTTTTACGATAGAATTATTTTCCGTCACAAAATTCCTCTTTTTGCGATGGAAATAAATTTATTTCCATCGCAAAAAGAGGAATTTTGTGATGGAATTTTTTCCATCGCAAATTTTATAGTAAATTCCATCTTTTCTAGTAGTGCGATTTGTGATGGAATTTTAATTCCGTGGCAAAGATAAAATATTTTGCGATGGAATTTGAATTTCGTTGCAAAAATCCCATTTTTTGTGATGGTTTGTCAATTCCATCAGAGACAGGCTAAAATTTGCGATGGAAATAATTCTGTCAATTTCGCTCATTTCTAGTAGTGTTGTTGCTTCACATTACATAATTAAGCAATGAGTTTGATGTTTAATAATTAAGCTTCTTAACTTGTATTGCTTCTGGTAATAATGAAATATTTGTTGAGAGCAACAAGTGTAGTATTAAAATATTAATTAATTAATTAATATTATTAGGTTTGATGTTTATTATTTAGTAATTATTGTATTTTAGGATTATATATGAATATTATATTTATATTTAATAATTTTTTATAACTTATGATTAGATAACGATATTATATTATATATTAATATTTTCTCATATTGTATCTTTCTTAGAAGTATAGAAATAATATATTATGATTTTATAGAGTGATTAGACTTGTACTCACTTTTCCAGTTTTTACAACAACTATTGAAAGATCTTCCTCTAATATAAAGATAATTAAGAACATGCTTCAAAATAAAATGAAAGATCAATTTCTTGATGATTGTTTGATTACATATATTGAAAAATAAATTATTTTGAGTTTTAACAATGATTCAACTATATATGAGTTTAATAATATGAAAACACATAGAGTAAGAGTCAACTAAAGTTATCTCAATTATATTTTTTGTATATTAGACATGTATTATTTTTCAAATACTTTAATTTATAATATATTATTTTCTATTTTCTTTCTCATCATTAAAATTCTTGAGTCCAGTTAAATTATAAAATTGGTAAGATTCATGTATTAGTTATAATTATTTTTCTTATGTAGATCTATCTTAAATTTATATTGCATAATTTTAAAGTGGCTATTTTTTTATTACAAATTGATATTTTTTAAGATTGGTCAATGAAACGACAGGTTTTGAAAAGTAACTTTTTAGATCGGATATATGACTAGTCTTAATAAGGACATACTTTTAAAATCACTCAATATAAGACTAAAACTAGAACTAGTCTAAAAAATCAATTTTAAATGGTTTAAAAGACTTTTTTTTTTTCTAGTAATGATTGTTGGAAAAGTATCAATAAGGGTATGTTAATAAAATGTTAACAAATATGAAAACTATATCTTATGTGAAGGAGTAAAACCAACTTTTCAAATATATCCTATATGAAAGATCAAACGGAGTATTAAATATGTGACACATTTAGTACGAGGATTCAAATTTCAATTTACCACTCCATTGGTGTACATTCTTAAATTTTGATTTAGAAAATGACAAACCGACTAACAAGCTATTAGTTAAAGTGATAAATATCCTATCTCATAAAGTGGATAACACAAATTTGAATCAAAGAAATACACTTGTGGAAAGAGACAAAAACCCTACTAAGATTTTTGTTGTTGTTGGAAGCAATTGCTAAGATTTACTACTCCCATGTTTCATTTAAAAGATATATTGTAAAATGTTAAGATTTAAGAGTAACTAGTGTGATTTTACATAAGTGCCCCTGAGAAGAAAATAATGGAAGGTCATTGTGAGAGGGCGCTTCATTAATTCAAGGGTATCTTTGGAAAATTAATAAAATTTATTGATGCATTTCCTTATTCAAACTGTTTTTTAAAAAAAAAAAATTATTATTTTATGTGCAGCGGTTAAAAACATCTCAAAATATTAGCCTCCAATGGCATAAAACTGAGGAAGTAATATATAATCAGCTGCATTTCCTATACAACACTCTATTTTTGCCTATTAAGATTAAGTTACCCTGTTCTAGAGAAATTGGCTTAATTAGTAAAGGCTACACTCATATCTAATATGGGTTCAAGTTTTGTTTCTAAAATCAGGAGTATTTTTATTTATGAAAAAATTTCAAATTATGAGGCTCCTCATGAGTCATGACTATAACAAGTCTTTAAATGCTTCACTTATATAAACATTAAAAAAAATTATGAAAGAATTTTACTCAACCCAATTTGCTGGCATGAAACTCATTACTGCTATGCCGAAATATTTTTCAAAACTCTTGTAATTATCCTACATAAAATTATTAATCTTGATCCAAAATTTGATTATGACTTTTTTTTTAAAAAAAAAAAACATTCATGATGATTTACCCACATCGTAAAATTGATATATTTTTTTTGCCCGGACATATCGTAAAATTGATTTATGAGGGGAGGGGAGTGAAGACTTTTATCAAATTATTATTAATGAAAAGAAAAATGTTTTTTGATTGAGTGTATAGTTATAGAATATTGAAAAATATTTATAGGCAATTTAGTCAAAACAAGGTAAAAAATTTCTCTTCCCTCCTTTCTCTTAAGCCAAACAAACCCTAATTAGATCAACTACTTGAGTAGAGAAGAGTAACAATTCGTTAGATTTTAAAACTGCCAGTTCGGATCATTTCGAAGTTCATATCCACCATAAATAGAGTCTGTTTGCCAAGAGGGTGTAGGTTACAAACAGTTTGCATGCATTTTCCTCTTTTCTTGAGGCACTTTCAATTAAAAATTGTTGAGAACAACTTTTGAACGCATTGAAACATTTAAACAAACATTATTGCATATTGTAGCTGACACGTGTTGTTTATGCTTATAATTGGCTTGGTGTAGTTGCTACAGTGAATTCAATTCCGTACGACGCGTTTTCATGCGTCACACTCTCGTAAAGAGGCATCCATTTAAAAGCTCAAGAGAATATTCCTCTGATCTAATAAAGCATTAACTAACAATTCATACTAAAGTCACTAAATTTTTTCTAAAATTTAAGTAATTTTCAATATCCACCTACTAACTGCCGTAAACTTTAACATTATATTAATTATTACTCTTATCTACTACTCTTATCAATTATGAGCATATATAAAAATAAATATTTAATACTCTTTAAAAATAAGTAATTGCTTTATATAAAAAGATTAAGAGCCTGTTTGGGAGTTTCCAAGCTCTAAGTTTTGGAAACAAAACTTAGATTTTGTCACAAGTCTACCAAACACCCCTCTTTCATTCAGAAGCTATTTTACATCAAAACCTAGGTTTTATCATAAATTTACCAAATACCGTTTTTTTCTCTAAAAACTATTTTTTCAGCTTTTTCTATCTCCTCTACCATTATTAATATTTTTTCATTACTATCCTTAAGATATTTTTTAGTACCTTTCAATACCCTAAATATTTTTTCAAGATAAGTTATTACCCTGAAATATTTTTTGAATATCATAAAATAAATTTTCAAGATCATGAAATATTTTTTTAGTATCCTTAAATATCTTTCTAGTATCCGTCAATACTTTAAAATAATTTTTCAAAATCATTCAATATCCTAAAACATATTTTTAATATCCAAAAATAAATTTTTAAGATCAAGAAGTATTTTGTAAATACAAGTCAGTACCCTGAAATATTTCATGATCTTAAAAATTCATTTTAGGATATTAAAAAAATGTTTCAGGCTAATTAATGATCTTGAAAAAATATTTGAGGGTACTGACAGATACTAAAAAGATACTTAATACTAACTGGTATTGAAAAAATATTTCTCCTGGTCTTAAAATTTTATTTTAGGATCTTAAATAAATATTTCAGGGTACTAACAATCTTAAAAAAATATTTTATTGTACTAACGGGTACTAAAAAGATACTGAAAAAATATTTCTTGATATTGAAAAAAAACTTTAGAATATTGAAAAAATATTTCAGGGTAATGACTAATATTAAAAAATATTTCAAGATACTAAAAGGTACTAAAAATACCTTAAGAATACTGACTGATACTGAAAAAGTGTTGTTGATGATAGAGGAGAGAAAAAAACCTGAAAAAAATAGCTTTTGATAAAACCTAGGTTTTGGGATCAAAAACCTAGATTTTGATGCACTCCCTCTGGTCCTTATTATAAGGCACCAACTATCCAAAATTTTTTGTCCTTTTTATAAGGCATCAACTACATTTAACTAACTCATTTATTACTATTTCCTATTATGCCCTTACTTTAACAAACTTTTTTAAATTTATTTCATTAAAGTAGGGATAAAGTTGGAAACTTTTATTAATTTTAGGTTCATTAATGACTTAACTTCCATTTTCTTGGTTTGTGAGAAAAGATAGTTGGTGCCTTATAATAAGGACCAGAGGGAGTAGAATAGTTTCTAGAAAAAATAATGGTGTTTGGATGTCAAAAGAATAGCTTCCGAAAAAAATAGGGGTTTTCACAAATTTTTGTCAAAATTTAAGTTTTGATGCATAATTGTTTCTGAATAATTTTGGGTGTTTGACAAACTTTTTTTCAAAACCTAGATTTTGAAATTATCCAAAAACTAACATTTTTTTTTCAAAAACTATTTTTCAAAAACCACCTTTATCTCGTAAATCTTAAAAGTTATTTTTAAAAAACTATTCTCCAAAATTCATTTTTATCTCATAAATCCCCAAAACTATTCTCTAAAATTCATTTTTATCTCATAAATCACTAAAACAATTCTCCAAAAGCTATATCCAAATGATCCTAAATTTACTTATTAATTGATACTTTATGATAAATAGCACAGGGAGTACATTGTAGTTGTAGTTGTAGTTGCACGTGTTGCTTATACGCTTAATTCGCTTCACTTCACGGGCAGCTGGCTTGCTTGCTATATCATCAGTTTCATCAACTCTTGGTAGCCAATATTTGTAAGTGGAATCCAAACTTTTTAAATTTAGAGGGTGCTCGGATTTGTTTTTCTTTTAAGTGATTTGACGATATTTAATATTAAAATGTGAGAGGTATTTTGTCTCAACCTATATAAAAATACTTTTTAAATACTTATAAGGTTTCTTAAACAAGCCTGAAAAAGACTAACTTTGTAAGAATAAAAAATTAGAAGAAGTGACTTATAGGCCTTTTCATATGTACTTGCTTAAAAACTAAAGAAAATTATGAGCACCTGAAAATATTTTTTCCAACTCTTTAAGAGATGTTTGAATATTTATTTTAAAAGAAAATCATGGTTTTGACTCTTTGATTATGCCAAAATCAATTCTAGACACCAATTTCATAAATATATTACAACTGCAGCTATTTTCAAAATCATAATTATAAATTAATTGTATTCAAAATTTATTCTCCTATCCCTATCCAAACCAAAGGTGCCTCAACATAATTATCTTCATTTAAATATTTTTGTAATTTATTAAATAAATTAAAGTAAGAAATTTGATACAGATTCCAAATGTGGTAGAGTGGATTAGGTTGTCCAACAGAATTGGAGGTTCACATTACGAGTATATAAGGTATGTGCTATTCCCTCTAATTTTGGGGTGAGTGCATTTTTTAATTTTTTTTATTTATTTAGACAAAATTATAAGTAGCATCTTTTTTTTTTTTTTCCAATCCAGCATCTCAAATTAATCAATTCTCAGGATACATGATTAAAAATTAATTAATTTAAAATATTCGGTACAAACAAAATTTCAGAATACAATATATAATTTAATATAAATAAATAAAAAATATATTTACCCCAAAATTAGAAAGATGAGCACATAAAATGTACAAGGAAGTGCCCTTCATGCGAACTTTTTTTTTTTTTTTGGTAAATACCTGAATGCGAACTTAAATTTGGGGTGCTTAGAGTTTGGTCAAGAGCTCAAGATTTGGTTTTTTTTTTTTAAATAAAGAGCCCAATATTAGCTAGGCCCAAATTTCCGCTCAATTACCCGCCAATTTTTTAGTGTCTCGCGCCCTGTCTCTCCTTGTCCCCAACCCCAACAACGCCACCGTCTCTCACTTTTAGAACTCTGATCTTAAATTTTCAATCGAATCATTCACTTTTCCCTTCCCAATCCTGGTTCCGCAGTGCGTTTACAAACCATAGAAATGACGAAAGAAGTGCTTCAGAACGAAAATGATTACATTGGATATGAACCTGAAGCAAATCATGTTCCCAGCGAGTTCAATCCGGATCACCTTAAAGTTTTTTACGGTAAGTCTTGATTATTATCTGGTTGCAATTGCTATTTTACCTTTTAGTTGAACTAACTGTAATTTTGGCTCGATTGCTCGACTACAGTGGAATTTCCCTTGTGACAATCTGTTCAAAATTTGCCTGTTTCCCGTCAAATTACTAGAGATTTTACTAATCTATCTTATTTGTTTGTGATTCACATCTTGTTTTCATCAGGAAAGCTACTTGCTTATGCTGATTTGTTTAGATGCATGTCTTACGGCAATGGTAAGCTATTTTCTATTTCTCTTTCGATGCATATAATCGGGTTAGGCTTTTTTTTTTTTTAGGAAAGCTACTTGCTTATGCTGATTTGTTTAGATGCATGTCTTACGGCAATGGTAAGCTATTTTCTATTTCTCTTTCGATGCATATAATCGGGTTAGGCTTTTTTTTTTTGAAAAAAAAAAAAAAAGCCTAACCCGATTATATGCATCGAAAGAGAAATAGAATCCACTCAATGAGGGGAAGCATCCGGGTTGTGATCCCTCTTATATCAGCCGGAGGGAATTTTCATTCTCGCTAGACAGCGATATATTTCTACGGTTGTAATCTTTCTACAGTGCTGCGGAGCTTGAAAACTCCATCAAAGAAAAATGCCCATTGAAGATTGATATCGGACCTGCGTATAGCGTGGAGGTAAAAACAATTAAAAATTAAAATGTTTTAATGACACAAATAAGCTCCAAATTGCTATAACTTTTTATTAAATTCAATGTTATTCTTCTTGATAACATTGATGCCTGCATTGAGTTCTGTAGTCATTGCACAACCTTGCGATGAATTTTCACTTTTGAGACATGATTTCTTTAGGCAAATGCGAACCGTTTTTTATCTAGTCCTCGTATATTTCATCGAAATGCTTTTGCTAATATGTATGCTGCAAGCTGCGTTTCTCCTGAGAAAATGAACATAGCCCCCAAATGGAAATGCTCCAAATGACAGAAGATAGCTTTATAATAAGGCAGTGAAAAAAAATTTGCCAGATGATTTCATTCTTCAGAAAGGTGTGTGTATCTTGCTAGACGTTAGTCAAAATCTTCTTGTGGCAAGTAAACTAGTAATAAAAGAGTAAATAGAGTATTATCTGACAAAGACTGTGACAATGATTATACAGCCAGTAATTGATTGAAAGTTGCGTGATGGAAATAATTGAGATGGTTGGTTTGACTATTACTACTAATAACAAAATAAGGTAAATGGTTGAGGTCATATTTTTAAGAAAATCAAAGTCAAAATAGGTAAAGCGCAAATTTCATCCTAAGTCATATTAATCCCTCATATTACTTATAACGCATTGCTACGACATTTTACTGCACATTTTTTGTAATGCTATATCAAAATGTCTATTGCAATGGTATTTAGTTAACCCACTACTAAATTGTACAAAAGCTTCCGCAATCTTTACATACATCCCTTACTTTACTTCTCTTATATTCCTATAACAATTTTCAGGCTTAGAATGACAATTCAACCTAAGTGTATTGGCTATGTGAGGTAAATTCATTTCTATAGTTCACAATTTATATCGAGCCATGCACAAACTCACCTAGTTTACACTGTTTGACAAAGGTCTAACCTTAACTCATTTTCTATGAGCTAAGGCCACTATTCTCTCCTATTAGTGGCCAATTAACAAACAATACATTCGAATCACAATTAAGAAACTAAATTTATTAAATTAAAAACTAACAATCTATGTTCATACTACAACTTAAGAATCCATTTTCACTCAGCCAATGGAATTTAGTTCATGATTGATGAGAGAAACACAATCAAAATTACAAAAAAAACAATTCATGGAAAAAACTAAAGAAAAATTGAAACAAATAGGATCGTCGCAAAATATGACAGAAATATGACTTATCAAACTTCCACACACATATCTTCTTGTATTCCTAGGAAAAACAAAGAGAAAGATAGAGCATAATTAACTATACAGCTTCCACCCTAGGAATCATGTATCATGTTATCTCAAGTTCAACCTTCTGTGTAAATCATCTCATTGCCCAGTATTGACCTAATGTTATAGCAAAGGAGCATCCATAACCTCTCAAGTAACTTGTTAATCGCTCTCTCACCTTAAGGAATTGTTACTCTTGCCTCTACTAGTCTAGACTATCTATAGCCTTGTCAAAGTACTAAAGTTTCTATCATACATTTGAGTTTACTTGCATCAAAAGGACTTTCATGGGTTGTAATGATGGGGTGGCAAGATGAATGGATGATAAATTCCGTTGCAAAAAAGGCATTTTCCATTGCAAAATTTTTTTGCGATGGAATTGGTCCGTCGCAAAAATAGCCTCGCAATTACGACAGAAAACGCCAATTCTATCGCAAAATTCTGTATTATTTCGAGGCTATTTTTGCGACGGACCAATTCCGTCTCTAACTACAGAATTTTTTGACGGAATTGGGGGTTTTTTTTGTCCCAAACAGAATTCAATTCCATCACAAGATTCAGAATTTTGCGACGGAATTGTAATTCTTTCGCGAATTTCATTTTATTTGAAAAAATAATTTCAGAAAATTATATAAAAATATAAAATTGCGTAAAAAATATAAAAATAAAAAGTAAAAAAAATTGTATATTATAAAAATATATAGTAACAATCATAAAAAGTTTACAAGGAGAAAACAAAATATAAATAAATTCATATTGAATGATTTTATTTGAAGGATACTAAATTCATATTAATGTGATTTACTATAAATTAATGTTAATTATGATTTAAAAATGTTACAAATATATTACAAATGGTACAAATATTATAAATTTCATGAGTTAATAGTCTATAATGTTAAATATTATGTTGGCCAAACAATATAATTCGATATTATTCTCAATGTAAAATGAACTTAGAATAAGTTAAAGCAATCACTTATATGTGAATTTATTAATTTTTTGGTATAATATATATTTACATGATATTAAGATTGCAAAATCATAGCAATTTTTTTTTCCCGTTTAATTTGAACAAATCCTATCTTATTATTTAAAAAATTATAACCCCACGCAACAAATGGACAAATGATGGAACTTTTTTTCAAAGTGAGCCATTGTTCACATGATTCCTAATTTTGAAAAGTCCAGGTCTCCACATATCTGCAAATGATGTTATTCTTCGGGCATTAACAATTCATTGCCCCCCCCCCCCCCCAAAAAAAAAAAAAAAGGAAAACGTTTTCAAAATGCACTCGGGCACAAGTATGAAAATCAGTGGTTCATATATCATGGCTTTCCGTGCTTGATTTTTCTTTTTTTCCTTTTTACCATCTTCTTGTTGATTTTTCAACAGTTCGAAATTATAGGTCGTACAAAAATAAAAATCGGTGTTTCTCAATCCCGAGAGTTTTCATTATTACATGCTTCAAACCACAAAGATAGTTCTCATGTATAGTAGGAGAACCCCCATACCTAAATAATATCAATATTATACAATAATATTGATATACATTATCTTATCAAATGAATCAGATTGATTTGTAAAAGCATGCGATATCAGATTAAGATGGGTTTATTTATTCTTGTAATAATAATTAATCCCACAGAAAATTTTTACAAGACATATATCTAAAAAATAGAAGTGTAAAAAAAAATGATAGGAGAGGGAGGGAGGTTACCAATTGGAGGAGAGTAGAGGCATAGATCGAAGAGATGAGGTGGTGACCGAAGAGTCAAATGCCTTGCAAAGCAAAGGCTAGGTGGAGGCAGAGATGTGAAAGGCAGAGGTGAGGCACAGAGGCTTGCAGGTGGGGGTGACCACGGAGGCTTGTAAGGTGGAGGAAAAGATTGGACACTTCAAGGCGGAGGTGAGACGCAGGCGACCATGGGCTCAAAAGTGACGAGCGAAGAATGAAATGTCAAAGGAAAATAGGAAGATATTTTCCGTTTTGCGATGGAATCTAGTTCCTTCGCAAAATTGAGACCGAACTCCTCATTCCGTTGCAAAAGGGCGGCCAAAATGGCCGTCATTTTGCTACATAATTATTTTCTGTCGCAAAAATCCCACTTTTTGCGACAGAAATTTAATTTCGTCGCAAAAAGTGGGATTTTTGAGATAGAACTATTTTCTGTCGCAAATTCCATTACAAATTTCATGTTTTCTAGTCGTGCAATTTGCGACGGAATTCGAATTCCGTCGCAAAATTTTGCAATAGAATTTCATTTCCATCGCAAAAATCCTACCTTTTGCGACGGATTTTATATTCCGTCACAAACAAGCTAAAATTTGCGACGAAAAAAATTTCGTCACAAATTCTATCGCAAATTCGCTCTTTTCTTGTAGTGGAAATTGCTAAGCAAGGTATTAGATGGACTCGTAGTGAAACATAAAATTTGTGCTCGATATCTCTTCTATATTGCTGCTCATGCTCTTAGTTTCTTTTAAGCCATATTTGCAAGGAGCATCACCTTGTCACAGCATTTGCATTCACAGCTAGAATGCTATAGCATTATCAAGGCAATTTTAAACTGCATTATATGTTGGGTATTGCCATAGTAATATATAAAGGCTCAAGGGGGTTGACAATGGGAATGTGATATAAATGGTTTGTGTTTGAGATTCAAAGTTGAAAAACAAGTGCTTTAATGATGTGCAATTTCTTGACCATCGAATGACTTGTTGAATTTTAAAGGTGAAGCTTTATCATTCGAGTGTATTTACTATCACTCTAGTGATCCTCTTTGATAATCTTGGTTTTTACTTGGTTATCACTCAAGTGATTTTCACAATGCCGGGAAAATCACCACAGAGCTTCACTTGAAGTGAGAAATCATTACTTGAATGACTTGTTGATTCAATTTTTTTTTCCAAAATCACTCTAATCACTAAGTAATTACAATTTCACTTGAGTGACTTAAATCATCAAGTTAACTTTGTGTCATCCTTTGTGTTTATTAAAAATATACTTAGATATCAAGGTTAATTATCATCAAAACATTATGAGAGCTAATAGATTAAACCTACATAATTATACAATATGCATATTAATCATGGAAAATTTCCAATGAGCCATTTATATGTTAGGTTACTTAGGTTGATGTTTAGAACTCCAAAAGACACCTTTTAGACATCCTCAAATAATATTGCAGCATTTATGACAATAACTTGTTTATAATTCGAATTTCAATTTAGGGAAAATTTCATACAAATAGTTCAAAATTTGAAAATCCCAAATAAGTGATTTTCTATTAAAATGAATTATGAATTACAAAACTGATTTAAAATTTTGAAAATTTGACTTCCAGAATATTCCCAATTTATGACTCAAACTTTATGTTTGTAGATTGAAAGTTATTATTTTATATTAATTTTTACAGCGTTATTTCTTAGGGAAAATCCCAGAAAAATACAATTACAATTGGGAATATGAGATTTCTAATTCTGACCAAATGACAAACTACCATAAGTTAAATTGTGAAACATGAAAGTGAATTCGTTAATATAAAATATGATGTTTTTATAGACACAGATGTTGTTATTAACCTTTGAAACTTGTGCTTCCAAAATTATCCCTCGGCATGTGTTGCTTTTTAGGATATGAAGTTGTGAAATATGAAAGTGAAGTTGTTAATGTAAAATTTGATGTTGTTACTATAGATATAAATGTTTTTATTGATCCCTGAAACTTTTGCCCTCAAGTTAGGGCAATTTGATCATTTGGTTAGAATTAAAAATCTTAGATTCATACTTCAATTTGGTTAGAATTAAAAATCTTAGATTCATACTTCAATTTTGACATAAGATTTAATAAAGTGATAGCACCAATTTGTCTTCTTTTTTTCTTTTTTCAATTTTAATTGTATTTGTCTGATATTTTCCTTATTTATTATCATTTTACTATATAAAACACGGTTTTTTCTTTCTTTTTTTTTTTGGAATCACTGTAAAATTAACAAGTACAGTATTTTGGGTTGGTTTAGGAAAGATATTACAACGCATTTTTAGTTATGAATTGGATTATAAATATGTAATATGTATATTTAAATATAATTTCTATTCATAATTTTTAACGATATAATATTAATGTCTACTAACTACATACAAGGTTTTAGTTTGGCTTTTTTAATTATATATATAAATTATTTTTAGTGCTCTGATCCTAATACAATTAGTCTCAACTCTCATCCTGACATTAAAATAGGGGCATAGATGTTTTGCTCAATTTGTTTGATTTTGGGAAAATATGTAGAGTAAGGGATCTTATAATGTTTTCAACTCTTTGCAGTCATGCTCTTCTAGGATTGCAGTTTAACATCTCATTTTTCAAAAGCGAAATGAGGTACTTTCATTAGAGTAGAGCATCAGAGCAATTTAAAAGAGAGAGTATCTGATAAACATCCTGTTGATGTACCTAGTTGCTTATACAACAATACAAAGGTCTGAATATTTACTGATATGGGAATACAAGTCCAAAAAGAAATTCTTCGGCTAGGACTCTAAGCATACTGCTTGCCCTTATCTTTGGTGCTTAGTCCTTCTGATCCTGAAGCTATATTAAGAGCTGAGGTCCATGCATCGAACCTCAGGTAACGGTTAACCTCATACTTATGTAAACAATATATGTATGACATCACAGCATTAATCAACACATAAGTATATAGTAGATGCAAGATTAATATATCCACCGTACACATCACATGTAAGGTTATCTATGCTAACAATACACATCGCATGTATAGTTATCTATACAATTCACATGTATAGTTATCTATGTTAACAATACACATCACATGTAAAGTTATCTATACAATTCACTTGTATAGTTGTCTATCACATATAAGCATACAATAAGTATTAGAGTTAGTGTTACAGTACGCGAACGTACCTTCGTTTACGAGCGTTTAGTACGTTGACGATAAAATGTACTTTTGACGAAAAACAGCGGAACGACAGCGAAATGACAGCGAGACAAGATTACTGATATCCTATAATGATAATATCACATTTATCAATATTTGATATCATAACAGGCATTTTAGGTACAAATTACCATTTTGCCCCTGATCCCCTAATCGGCGGAATTTCGCCAGAACTTCGTTACTTTGATTCTAATCTTCCAGAATTTTAACATATCTCTTACTCCAACATATTTTCCAAAATAAATATCACATCTATCCTAAAACATGATATCTAAAATATACTGGGAGATTAAAGATCAAAACAACATTTATCCTAAAACTCTAAGAACTACCGAACTAAAGACTAAGGACTGAAGAACTTACTCAGAGCTTCGCTATGAACTCTTTACTCCTCCTCCAGAGCTCCTCTCTCTAACTTCTCTCTAGATTTTGTGTGAATTGGTGAGGAATGAAGAGAAAATGAAGGGCTATTTATAGAAAAATCCAAGTTACTATTCATGCTTTGTCAGATGAATTCTGGACCGTCGGATCGCACTTCTTGGAGGTGGCAAGATCTTGGCCTTACACCTCTCAAGGATGATGTCATCCCTGTTGCATCATCAAGCCTTATGTCATCTTGCTTTATCAGGTAAAATTCCTGGTTCGGTATCCTGATCGCGAAATTTCGTAAAATCTTTAAATTTCGGGAACAACACTCCGAAGGTCTTTTCTTCCTCTTTCAAATTATCTAATTTAACTCAGTTTCTGATCCTGCTGAGGACATTCTGTTATCAGCTGAAAACCCTCGGTATTCGTGCCCGGCTACAGAAATAACGTTGTCCGGTACTAACTCCGAGACAAAAATCCACTGATTAACATTATACTCTGGTTTTTCCCTACTTATCCCCAGATTCCCACAACGGGATTATTTTCTATCGGTTCTCCTTTTGGCTATCTGCTTTAATTATACAAAATATCTTCCTATTCGGATCTCCAAATCACTCCGTCGGTTACAGAAATGACTTCGGAGGCAGTCCACTCCGAGATAGAAATTCACTTGTTCCTAATATACTCTGACTCAAGAAACCTAGTTCACGGTTTTCTAGGTAGGATTTTATTTCTATCCGTGGTCATTTATCCTGTTCACATTTTTACTATTATAATATTATTTAATTACCACATGTCTTAACTTATAATGTTATTTTAATGCAAATATCTAGATATTAATTTCTTAATTTTCATTTCATTTTTCTTTTTTCTTCTAATTTTCGTTTATATATATATATATATATATATATATATATATATATATATATGTTTATTTTAAGTAATTTTCACCTTTTTCTCTTTATCTTATGTCTAAACAATTAGCCATTAATTATCTAATTAATCACTTACTAATTGTTGACAATTTTCTTAATTAGTAATAATTATTATCTCACAACTATTTTACTGAAATTGATAATTTATGCATTATGCAAAATATTAAAAACCATGGGGCAATTTATGTTCCCCAAAATGATATTTAATTTTGCCTCATTATTTTCCAAGGAAAATAATCTCATAAATTACCTAAATTAGAGACAACATACTCCCTAATTTTTAATAAATATTTAGTTACCTTTTAGGATTTATCATAATTTTCTCAGGGTATTTTATAACCCATAAATATTTCAGGGACCTATTTGCAAAGTATCTAATGTCTTAGGGACCTTTTCGCACATTATTTAATCTCAGGAGAAATTGTCCTAATAATAAGATAAATTCAATACAAGGTGTTTGAGACCTCATATTCACCTATTTTCAATAGGTATATTCTACAAATTTATGATATTTACCCTACGTCAAATTTTAGGGTATTACATGCAGACTTATCATTTTATTTTCTAATGGGAATTGTCGTCTATGAAAAAATAAGACATTAAAATAGGGGCACATTACTCTGTGTGTGTGTGTGTTTATGAATTGACATTGAATCTAAGAAAAATTATGGATACTCACAAGTGTTGAGGGAAAAACTTTCATGATACAATTTCAAAGTAACCCTTACTAAAAGACAAATTACTTAGTATTTTTAATAAAAAAAATCCTTAATTCCCTTGTTGGCTGCCAGAGCTCCAGTGTCGGTTATCGACAGTAACAGTGGGTCACTGGACCTCTGGCATTCTCATATACTTCTTTTTTTAATTTCTCAAATAAACGTCATCTATATGGATATTTGAGTTGTTAATATAGGTACTAAAATCGTAAATAGGGTCAATTAGAGCTCCAACGGTCTCTCTTTCTCTCTCTCTCTTTGAATTTCTCAATGAAATGTTATCAATATGAATATTTGAGTTGTTAATATATGTACTAAAGTTGTAAATAGGGTCAATCAGAGCTCCAATGGTCTCTTTTTTTTTTTTTTTTTTAAATTTCTCAATGAAAAGTTGTCAATATGAATATTTGAGTTGTTAATATGGAAACTAAAGTCATAAATAAGGTCAAACAAAGCTTCGGCAGTCTTATATTTTTTTTTTTGAATTTCTCAAACAAAGGTAGTCAATATGGATACTTAAGTTATTAATATGCATATTAAAATCAGAAAATGTATGAGACCACTAGAGCTTTGGTTGACTCTATTTACGACTTTAGTATCTATATTAACAACTCATATGTCTATATTGACAAGTTTTAGTTGAGAAATTAGAAAAAGATATATGAGACCGCTAGAGCTCGGGCGGTCGGTCTCTAATGTTGCTGCAGGAGGCCTAGTGGCCGACAAGGGGTTAATGATTTCTTTAAAAAAAAATTTAAAAAGGGTTAAGGTGCATCTAGTACCATAAAGTATTTTTTTTAAAGTGTATCCAGTGCTCTAAAGTATTTTATGGTACACCCATCATCCATTTTGAAGTACTTTTTCTAGCGTGCCTAGCACCCTGAAATATTTTTCAATCACATCCAATGCCACAAACTATGTTTTTAGTGCATCCAACACCTTAAAGAAATTTTTAGGTGCATCTAATACCCTAAGTTATCTAAATTGTTAAGTGAAAAATTGCATAAAAAATGTACTTTGGGGTTATGCACACCCCTAAAAAATACTCCAGTATACTGAGTGTACCACAAAATACTTTAGAGCAATGAATGCACATTGAAAAATAATTCAAGGTGTTGGCTACACTTTAGCCCTAAAAGAACTAAGGGTAATTAGGTAACTTCCCAAATTTTGCAACATTTCAAAATTATAAATCTATCCCTCTGAAATTATTGAATTCAATGTATTTATTGATCTCTTATTAATTTTGATAGTACTTTTCTATTTTTTTTCTTATAAAAATACAATCTCTTCAATTTAAGAAAATAAGAAAATTAATTCAATCTCTTTCTCTTGCATCACGTAAGGGTGAGGATAGCATGACCACACCACCCTGGGGCCACCTATGGGATTTTCTTTCGCGGATGGCTTTGGATTAACTATATTCATAAAAGTTATATTCATTAAATTAAATTTAAAAAATGTGGGTAACTTCTTGTACAATTTAGATAAATAAAATAAAATAAATAATTAGAGTATAGATGACATATGAATTTTATATTTGATCACAACGTCTTGTATTGGACGCTGTGGTTGAATGAATATATTAATGTGTGTAAAATATCAAATTATAGCAAATATATAACTCCCTTGTACCTAAATATACAAGCCAAATTTCTTATTTATAGATATTAATAAAATATATTTCTTTAGTCTTATTTATAAGTTACTTTAAACAAGTTTCATAAATTAAAAACCAAGAAAAATTATCTTAAAATCCAACAACTTTACTAAAGGCCTAACAACCTAGTGGTATGAATGCTCTCCTGTAAGTGGAAAGTCACATGTTCAACCCATTTGTAACTCAAGCTGTTAATATTTGATCTTATATTCAAAAAAAAAAAAAAATTACAACATTTTCTTTATTTTATATACACTATACCTCATGAGAATAAATCTTACATAATAAATTAGGAGTAAAATTATGTATTCATATAAAAAATTTAATGATGTGAAGTATAAATAATTAAGGACTAAAAATTCCTTCTTTCTATATCTTCCTTATGAATAGAACTAGATGAGTATTGAGCTAGTTAATGGCTAAAATATTTTTGCTTCTTTTTAATTTTACCTTCAATTAAATGTCAACATTTTACAACTTCAAATACCCTTCGTAAAAATTGAAAGAAGAGGGTCTATAGTAATTTATTAAGAGCATGTATAACAATATGTTTTAATTATTCAGAAAACTTTATAAATAGTCTTATAGTTATGGGTATCGACCCCTTGATCAAAATTATCTCCCAATTAAATAAAACATAATCAAATCTAAAATTTTATGTGCTAGCTATGTGAAATTTGAGATTAAAACCTATACTCACCCCCACATTCATCTCATTCTCAATACTATCTAATAAATAAAAAATACTATCGGAGATATGAATACATATAATAACATTGTACTCCCTCCGGTTCTAATTATAATATATATTTAACCGATTTTAGAAAAATTAAGGAGATGAGTTAAATTAGTTAATTTTACTTATTTTCCTAAAATGTTCTTATATATATTTAAAATGACATAAGTAAAAGTTAATCAACAACTCTGCCACATATCTCTCTGAACAATTTTCTTTTCCACATGTTTTCTAATTGAAATAATGGTCTTGCTAGATATACATATATGTGTATATATATACACACACACATATAGATTTATCTACATGCATACACATACATATAAAACCATGTATCTACACACAGAGATGTATATATTGACACACACACACACATGTACACACACACATACATACATATATACGTTTATAGACACACACATATACTTATTTTCCTAAAATGTTCTTATAAATATTTAAAATGACATAAGTAAAAGTTAATCAACAACTCTGCCACATATCTCTCTGAACAATTTTCTTTTCCACATGTTTTCTAATTGAAATAATGGTCTTGCTAGATATACATATATGTGTGTATATATATATACACATATAGATTTATCTACATGCATACACATACATATAAAACCATGTATCTACACACAGAGATATATATATTGACACACACACACACACATGTACACACACACATACATACATATATACGTTTATAGACACACACATGTGTGTGTTGCAACCCATATACATATATAGTTACCAAAAACCAAACACATTTGAGATGATAAAATAAGGGTATTTTAGGAAGAAATTTACAAAAACTAAAAAGTTATCCTAATTAGGATCAAAATCAACTCTTAAATATTGTCTTATAATTAAGACCGAAGGGAGTAATATATATAGTGATACGTAAGTTATCTTTAATATTACAAGTTTGATCCCACTTATAATTTGATCAGACTAGGCCTTCCTTGCCTCTCCCTTTAATTTTTTTCCCCCAAAAAAACAAAGGTGGCCTTGAGGAAGAAGCGGGCCAAAGGGAAGTGAGGTAAGATCGTGAGCCACGCCAGCATGGATGGAGAGATAACAATGATGAGAAAAAGGATGTTAATGCCCTTATAGGGTCCCAGACACAAGGGCCCCACCATCTTCCCCTTTGTATCCGAATATGAAACTTGAAAGCCTTACGGCCCCTCAGTCTGCTCCTTCCTTACCGTACACTTTCATCATATCCTTCATGCCCTTTATCTTCAATTCTTATCTATTTCCCAATTTTCTCTGTACCTGCATGTGCTTCAAATGCTTCAACACTATAAATTGTCATAAATTCATGATGAAACATTAAAATAATTAAAAATTTTCAAATGGATCAATGTAGTTTTATTTAGTCTACTAAGGAATGAGTTTTATTATTTGTTAAAAGAAAGAATAGTTTCTTGTGAAATAAGATGGCCTAAATCTAACAAAATGGGAACCTCCAAAGGTTTATAAGTGGAAATCGGTGGAAAAGCTTATGTTTGAAAATTTTATTATCCAAAATGATTTGATACATTTTCATAAACAGAAGGTATCAGTAAGCTGAAGGATTTTATGTATAGAACATATCAGTGTTGGCATTAAAGTCCTTTTTGTTATTAAAATTTTCGAACAACGGTTTTTACCAATTTTTCTTTAAAAAGAAAGGGAAAAAAGTAAAATAGAGAGAGGTATAACCTAATTAAAGAGGGTGAGATTTAGAGAGCAGTAAGGTTCTTTTATTATGAACTTGAGGTCATAAGTTCAAATTTTAGAAGCAATTTATGCACTTGTGGGGATAAAACTGAGTACATTTATCCCACCTCAAAACCCAGCTTACCTAGTGGAAGTCCTGTACACTGGCCCATTCTTTTTTATACATCTAGTTGCAAGAATGTGTGGATCTCTGTTTAATTAAGTTACAAATTATTCAGTATATATAAAAAAAAAAGTTACAAATTATTTCTCCCCTCATGTCTTCAATATAAGACATATATTCTAATTTGATAGATTAAAAAAGTTAGATAAATTAGTTTATCGATGTGACTTGTATTAATATTTTCTAAAACACTCTAATAATCTTCTTTAGTTTCTCACATCTGTTGTCTTCCTTGATTATTGTTTAGGAAAGCATCAATTGAGGTAAATTAGTAAAATATTGATAAATATGAAAAATATGTCTTATATTTCAAAACCAATTCTCTAAATATGTGATATAATAAGGAATATAGGAAGTATAAAAAAGACACAAAAAAATCCTTGTTATTTGACCTCAAAACTTTGTAAATAAGTGCCTCTGCTTGGGAAAGGAGGGTAACCAAACGAAAAGAAAGCCAAGGAAAAGTTGAGTGGGAATGTTGGAATATCATTACAAGATACAAAACATGGTGGATTGCCTGTATTATTAGGTTGGGGGTATCCCCATCATCTGTACTCTAACCACGTGCAACATTTATAAAAAAGTAGCAATTAATTCTAAGGCCATAGGGGGACTTTAATCAGCTTATGAATTGGTTACCTTTTAACTTGAATGGTGATTTTTTATTAAACTAATTTAATTAAACCATAGGGAATTAAATTAATGAATGGTTGCAAATGGCGTGGAACACAGTAATTTGGAGGGACGTGATCACAGAAAATAAGCAATAGTGGCAGACAGACGTAGGATTCGTGAAAGTCACACCTGACCTATTCTAGGAAGCCGGCCAAATAATCTCTCATAGAATCCCGTTTTTTCAATTTCAATTTTTACTGTGCTTGTTTATTTATCTTTTGTTTACTATCAAGTTAAATTTTCTTACAGTCAAATAATAAAAAACTATTAAAACTATTAATTGAATATATTTATATTCTAAATAATACCTAATTAACGTCCTTTTCCAAAGGGACGTTTGAATGGGGGTGGAGAAAAATCAAAATTTTGGCGTCCTCAAGAAAGTTTAGGACGCCGTATGTAAGGTGTCCGAAATGAAATGAAGGATGCCTTATGTAAGGCGTCTTGAATTCTATTCAGGATGCCATACATAAGGCGTTCTAAATTAATCAGAATGTTGTGTCTTGAATTAATTATATATATATATATATACATATATATATATATGTATATATGTGTGTGTGTGTGTGTGTGTGTATAAATACATATACACATACACATATATATATATGTATGTATGTATGTATGTATGTATGTATGCTACATATTTATAAACTTTCCTAGGCATGATACACTTATGGTACTAATAACAACTTGACACTAACACATATTGCTTCTAGTATAAACAGATAATGCTAGAGAAATGATATTGTCCATAAAAAAATTAAACAATTAGAAGGAGGAATATATTAATAGCACAAGTACTACTTGACAAACCACTGAAGGAACCAAAACATTGTAAATGACAAACAAATCTATTTGCATGTTTCAACCATTTCAGCAGCATCAATCTGTTTGCATGTTTGTAGTGCATACATATCTCAAAGGTTTTCATGTTTGTAAATGACAAACAAATCAGCAACATCAATCATTTCAGTGCGCACTGAAAGAATATATTCAGCTTCTTCAATCATTTCAGCAGCATCAATCTGCATTTTATAAATGACAAACAAATTAGTTTGCATGTTTGTAGCGCATACATATCTCAAAGGTCAATGAATAATAATTAGAAATAGAGCAATGAGGATATAATAGTCATCACTTCCTCCTCTTCAAACCGGCCATCCACCTCCTGCAAGTCGTCTTGAATCAACTTTTCAAATTCCTTGTATTCCTGTTCATCAAAGACAAATCAATGTTAGATAGGTTATTAAATAATAAACAAATTATTAAAATGAACTAACATGTTAAGTCACCACAAAAATAACATAGTACTATTTCATACCTTAAAATGTTAACTATTTCATATAAGATCTTACTTATATGGTTTCCCATATTCCTTTACAATGATCATTTCTTACAGCATATTCTTCATCATCTACCAATTCCACTTCACGTGTTGTAGGTGGATTTGTTGTAAAAGGGAGTGTATCGTCAATGTTCAAGGATTCTTCACCATACTTCTGTTTTTTTTACTTTGAAGTACAATGTACACTTTTTTATTTGCATGCTCTGTAACATAAAACACTTGTTTCACCTGGCTTGCTAGAATGAATGACTCAATCTATGACCAAGTCTTTGAAGATCAACTGAGATAAATCCAAATTTAGGATCTATTGCAACAACATTATTGCTAACCCACTTACATTTCAATAAAGCAACTTTGATAGTGTTATAACTCATCTCCTATATTTCTTCAATAATTCCATAATAGGCCATTGATGCTAATACCAAGTTTTTGTCTTTCAAACCTGAAAAGTGCATGGATTCAGCTTCAACCATCACCCTATTATTTTGCACAGAACTTTTGTCATCTTGGTCTTTTGTGTAGAAAGAATACCCGTTTATATCGTAACTGCTCCAAGTTATGACCATGAAAGAAGGCCCCTAGGCAAGCCACTCAATTGTATCTAACACACCGGTCTCGTGCAGTACCTTCTCCTTGAATCACTTTATGAATGACTTCTTTTGCTTATTAGCTATTTGGATGTCATTCTTCCTTAGATTCATATTCTTTAAACTCTTTCTGTGTTTATCAATGTATGGTTGAACTTCTACCATATTATTCAAGATGTACAAGTGTGCTTGCAACTCCTCTTCATGAGGCATATTCTTCAATTTGATTCATTGAGTTCCCTCACTTATCCCCTCGTCATGTTGAGATTATATCGTTGTCTCGGATAGATAATCTTTGCAAAAGTCCATAGCCTCTTCAACTACATATCTCTCAACTATTGAGGCTTCTGGTCAATAAGGATTTTTATAATACCGTTTTAAGATCTTCATGTGTTGCTCGAAAGGGTACATTCACTTTAGGTAAACTGAACCGTGGAGCCTTACCTCCCTTACCAAGTGCACCATTATATCAAAAAATGCAGGAGGAAAATGCATCTTTAGTTGGGACAAAATAATATAACCCTCATTTTTCAATTCATCCAACTTTTCAATGTTAATGATTTTGTTACAGATAACATTAAAGAAAATACTCAATTTTGTTATAGTGGTTCGCACTTCATCTTTCATAATGCCTCTAATAGCTACTGGTAATAGTTGTTGCACCAACACATGATAATCATGGGATTTCATTCCCACTAACTTCAAATCGTCCATTGAAACACACCTTCTCAAATTAGAAGAATATCCTTGTGGAACCTTAATGTCATATAAACACCCACAAAAGCTTTTTTTCTTCGCTTTTGATAGTATATGAGCTGCTGGCTCCATGTATGTCTTCTTACCATCTTCTATTACTTGTGGATGTAACCGTTCTCTTATTCCCATATCAACTAGGTCTAGTCTCGCACTAATTTCATCCTTAGTCTTCCTTGGTATGTGTAAAAGAGTATTGACTAGGCTATCACAAACGTTTTTTCCACATGCACCACATCAAGACCGCATCTCACATCAAGACTACGCCAATATGGAAGATCGAATAAAATTGATCTCTTCATCCATATATTCTTCTCACCAATCCTTTGCTGCTTACCCAATATGACATTGATATGTTCCACCCGACTATAAACTTCCTCTCCGATTAATGCCTTTGGAGCCATTCTATGCTCCGGTAAGCCGTTGTAACGCTTTCTTAACTTACGATATGGGTGGAACCGGTGAAGAAACCTCCCGTGACTAAGGTAGATCGTTTTCTTTCTGTGCTTTAGTTGATGGAAGTTTGTGTTTGCTTTACATATTGGACATGCTTTATGCCCTTTCACATTGTACCTTGACAAATTTTCGTATGCAGTAAAGTTGTTCATCGCTGTAAAAATCATTGCATGCAACTTGAAGGACTTCTTCTTATATGCATCAAACACATCTATGCCTTCCTCCCACAACTTCTTCAAATCCTCAACCAAAGGCACCAAGTAAAATTGATATTGTTCTTGGGCTAATTTGGTCTAGAAATCATTATAGAAAGCATCACATACTTGCGTTTCATATATAGTCAGGGAGGTAAGTTGTCTATTACAAGGAGAACCAGCCATACACTATTGGTGCTACTAAGAGTTCGATATGGATTGAAGCCATCTGTACAAAGGCCTAGTCGAATTAAGGGAACATTTCATCTATTTTCTTCCATTACAAAGAGTCAGCTGGGCCTCGAAGATATTTTCCATCAAATATTCTCTCATAAGAATGTCATCTCAACTTCTTTGACATTGCTTCACTAGTAAACATATGCTTAAACCACTGTATTATTAGAAGATACCACAAAGCCATCAAATGATGCCTTTTGTTGTCTTATCTCTAGAAACGCTACCTTTCTTCACTTTGTATTGTGAAGTTTTATACTTTAGACAATTATTAAGGCCTTCATACTCCATGCCCATCGTAGACAATTACTAAGGCCTTTCTGTACAATATGCAGTCATTAAGGCAACTGTGTATCTTTTCATACTCCGTGCCCATCGTAGACAAAATTTTTTTCGCCTCATACATACAATTTGGAAGTACATTATCATCTGGCAACATATCACACAACAATTCAAGCACCGACGTGAAACTACTATCGGTCCACCCACAAGTTGCCTTTAAGTTGACCAAATGTAAGGTCCCAATCAACCGTGTATACTTAGTACACCCAGGGAACAAAGATGTCTCTGCATCACTCCGCATGCTATCATATTCACATGATTGTACAACAAATTCTACCTCAACATCATGAATCATTCTCTCTATTCCATCTTCATCTACCTTAACTGCATTTTCGTGGGAGGCCATGGAACTTACTTCCTCACCATGTCATATCCACGTAGTGTATCGAAAGTTTATTCCATCACAAAGTAGGTGATACCTTATATCAGCAGTATCCCTTTGAATCTCATTTAAACAATTAACATATGGACAATAATACATCCCATTTTTTGTAGCCACATTCCTTCTAGAAAATTCAATAAACTCTTTCATCCCATTTTCATCTTCTTCACTAGTTCTTAAAGCATTCATCCAACTATGACCCATTTTATCACCACCTAAGACATTTTCAACAATAGTCAAGTTCAAAACAATTTCAAGAACGACATGCTTTTTTTCTTAATCTTGTAAAAAAATTTTGGCAGCATTTCCCAAAGAATTAATTGTAATAATAAGTAGGGAATGGTAGTAATGGCATAACACTAATCCTATAAGCTCATATAGCTAGCTGATAGGCGTACGGTGTTGGATATGATTAGTTTTAATGATGTCTTATATAGATTTCATTCTTAAAAGCAAAAAGATTGAGTAATATAGTTATCTCATACATTGACTAACTGTTGTATTTAATGTAGATTAATCCAAGTTGAATTGTAAAGGTTAATCAAGAAGGAGATAAGAGATTTCAGAAAGAAAGAGTTGAATCATGAAGAATAATCAAGAAGAAGATCAATAAAGAAGTATTGAATGACAGAAAGAAGAATCTGCAAAGAAGCAAGAAGTTATCAATAGATTTTGGGGATAATCAGGAAGAAGAGGAGAGATTGAAGAAGAAAGAATTTATTGAATGGTTCATCCTCATTCAAAATCAGTTCAAATATATTTATGGAGAATGATCAAGAGATGAGATTTCAAAAAGAAGAAATTGAAGAAAATGAAGAAGAGGAAATATTGAAGAAGGTAGAAGCTGCAGAGAATAATGATCCCAAGTTAAATGATGAAAATTGATCAAGATAGAAAATGGAAAAAGGAAGAACTTGCTGAATATATCATTTTTCAAGTTCTAAGATTGATCCTAGAAGTCTCCATGATGAAATGGAAGTTGGAGTGGTTCAATTTAGAGTTAGAACAAGCAAATATCAAGTTATGGATGAGAAAACTCGAGTTTTCATGTCAAAACTCAAGTTTACTACCTTACTGCAGTAATTTGTCTTTGGAATGCGAAAAAACTAGAGTTTGGGTGTCAAAACTCGAGTTTCCAAGTCAAAACTCAAGTTTGGAACTTAATGACTCGAGTTTGGAGTGTCTTCAGCATCTCTGACGTCTCTGAACCTGACAAACTCGAGTTTCCAAATGAAAAATCAAGTTTCTAGCACTGATCAGCAACTTTGTTCACTTCTGTTTCACGTTCAGCTTAGGCGAGCTTTGGTAATTCGACGATATCTCCAAAACCAGAGATCGGATTGAGGTGAAACCAAATTTGTATGAAACTAGACATCCAATACGTCATTTTGACAAAGTTTCAAGCCCAAAGAAGTTCATTTAAGAGAGATATGGATTTCGAAATTTGGATCAAGAATTCACGCCACACATCAGACCAAGCTTCAATGTTTTGAGTATAACTCACAATCTACACATCGGAATGAGCTGAAATCGGTGGCATATGAAAGAAAAATCATAAGGATTATCATCAAGACTTAATCCAACTAAAATAAAGTTCAGACCAGAGAGATATGGTCTTCGAAATTTGACTATCAATTCAGGACATTGCAAAAACACTAGTCAAGGACAATCTTCATTCATCGGATCATAACAGACAAATCATAATGAGTTTGGAGCTGATTCTTTTTGCATTAAAAAGAAGACTTAAATATCTATATGGGGATAATTAGTTTTCCAAATTTGGATCTATATCAAGTTAGAGAGCAACCAAATGACAAAACAACTTGAAAACTTGAGTTTACAAGTGAAAACTCGAGTATAGCTCAGACAGAGAGCAACGGACATTAGAGTATCTTCCAAACTCGAGTTTGTAAATCAAAACTCAAGTTTTGATCAGACAGAGAGGAATCTGATGTATCACGATAGCCTCAATACTCGAGTTTCCAAGTTAAAACTCGATTTTACACCTTCCCTTCAGAAAAATCAACGTGTCGAAAATCTCGTTTCTGATCAAAGAACATCCAGATGATTACCCAAATGATCTATAACACTTCTTAACATTATTTATATCATTTATGTACATGTTTCAGATGATCAAATGAAGGATTACATGAAGATTCATATGCTGAGCTAGAAAGTCAAAAAGTACATCTTTCTAATGGCTAGTTTCCAACAGCTACATTATTAAATGACTCTATTTAGAAAAGTCATTTTCTCCAACGTTCAGATCATCCTCATCTATAAATAAAGCCATATTCAAAATGCATAGAGGAGATAACAAGAGATTATACTGTCGAAATGTCAAAATTCTGAAGCTTCTTCACACTTTGTTTTTCAATGCTTACATAGTTTATCATTTAGAGAGTGAAATGATTTGTATTGCACTTCAGTGATTATCTATTCACTTCTTAGAGAGAAGATTCTTTGTAAATAAGATTATATGAGAGATACTCAAGATTGAGTGATCTTGAGAGGGAAATTGAGTGTAACCTTATATTGAGTAAGAGGAGGATCTCGGTGAGAGATTTTGCTTCACAAGTATCTGGGTAAACTTGTGGGTTTGTAAGAGGCTTCTCTTATGCTCGGATAAACAAGAGGATAGTGGATTGAAAATCTCAAGTGGAGCTTGAGGACTGGACGTAGGCCAAGGATTAGATTGAACTAGGATAAATCTCAGTTTGCAATTCTCTTCCTTAATCTCATTTATTTCGAGCATATATGTTTGAATGATTGTCTACAGTTTTATAACTCTTTACTGTCATACAAACTGATTTTATCGAATTCCGAAAAAGATTTTCAAAGGTCCTAAGTTTTTTATCTTCACCTAATTCACCCCCTCTTGGGTTCAACTGGGTCTTTCATGCGTTACCATTGGTATCTATTATATTGAGAATTCTCGCTATAACAACCCTATCACAGAACCTATGAGCAAATTGATGACAAGGTGCAAAACAAAAACCATAAGATCAAACTCAATAAAAAAAAAAGAAAGGGTAAAGGAGCAAAAATACATATGTGCTTTACCCCCGGGAGCGCCCAGTATCATATGCTTTTTTTGGGAGCAAAAATACGCATGTGGTTACCATTTTGTAGTAAAAGTCACATCCCACCGTTACGTTACTGTTCACTTCATCTCTTTCTCTCTCATCATGGTGAACAGTACATAATGGTGGGATGTGACTTTTGCTCCAAAATGGTAACCACATATGTATTTTTGCTCCCAAAAAAGCATATGGCGCTGGGCGCTCCTAGGGCTAAAACACATGTGTATTTTTTGCTCCTTTTCCCAAAAAGAAATAAGAAACTTGGTAGAATTCAACGCAGACAATCACATTGTAAATTCGATGCTTAACAATCATATTGTTAACCACGGATGCTAGCAATTACAAAGAAACTTAGGTCAAAGCAAATTATAAATTTTGCAAAATCCTAAACCTAGATTCACTGCTTTTTCGATTATAGTTGACTAGTTTTTGCAAGATTGGAATAAATGACATCTTTTGAGTAAAGTTTGAAAGCGGAGCTAAATCACCAAGAGGAGGGTGAATTGGGGATTTTAAAATTCTTTTCAAAAGTTCTGTTTTATACACGATGGAACAGGGTAAAACAAAATGAAGAGAAGAAGAGTAAAACACAAAGGCTTATACTGGTTCAGTCCAACTCTATGACCTACGTCCAGTCCTCAGGCTCCTTAAGTATTTCACTATATCAATTGATTACACATTCTGTAACTCGAGCAATTCTCTCACCAAAACTTACTCCCCCTTACAAGTTGTAATCAATGAACCCCAATCTCCAAGTCTCCTGACTTGAGATTGTTTACAATAAATGAAATACAATTAATGAATTCTCTTAAAAAGTGGATAAGAATAAACACTGAAGCTCAATAGTATCAAAAGATACTCTGTACAAGAGAACTTAATAGTAGATGAACAAATTGAATGCTTTTTCGTTTTCTGGCTCAATTGTTGTTGAGAAGATTGAATGCAGCTCTATTTATACAAAGAGAATGATTAATAACTATTGCAATCTTCAATATGACTGTTGGTGCATTTATTTAGCTGTTGGAGGCACTTTGGTCTATTCTCTGTCTACCCTTTTGTTCATTCCTTGTGTTGTAGGATAAAAGTTGACTTCCTTATGTTTCTATCTGTTAGAGTGTCAATGTCTTGTTTAGGTAAGGTGCAATTATTCTTTTTGCATCGTGCAGAGTTTGGTAGGTCAGAATATGGCAAGTTAGGTGTCCTTACATTTAATGCTTTGACATGCTTTTTGCTTTGTGTTGGAACAACTCTTATAATCTTCTTAAATCATCTCTAAAATAGCTTAAATCTACTAGCAAATACGTTAAACATATCTAATGAAGTTGATAAAAAATGTTAGGAAGCATTAAGATCAAACAAGACAGTTTTCATAGATTCGACAGATTTGAATTTTTAACTACCGCGACGCAAACTTGAGTTTATGCATCAATACTCAAGTTTGTCACTATGCACTTAGTGTAAACTCGAGTTTCTATAACGATACTTGAGTTTCCTCCTTCCAAAGAGGAAAGTCGCAATTTGAGTTTTGGAGCGCCATCTTAGTTTGGGACCAATACTCGAGTTTTCAAGCAAAACTCGAGTTTTTGACCCTTAATGAATACTTGTCTAAAACCTCAAAACTTGAGTTTTCATTCAAAATTGGAGTATTGAAATTAGTAAAAAACATTGATGTTCTATGTATGACCAAAACTCAAGTTTCTAAACTCAAACTCGAGTTTCCATTTTTAACTTAAAACTCCGAGAGATCTTCTGTCATTTCAAAGCTAGAGTTTATGAAACTGGAGTTTTCCAAACCAGAGTTTACAAATGTATATTGAAATATTGATCATCTGTGCTTGGCCCAAAACTCGAGTTTCCAAACCTATACTCGTGTTTCCATTTAAAATATGAAAACATTTGAATTTGGAGCCAAGTAGGAAACTGGAGTTTTCATTTTAAAAACTTAAGTTTTCAAATGTTTAAAGCATGAAAACATTTTAACCTCCAAAACTCGAGTTTCCAAACCGAAACTCGAGTTTTCCCAAAACTTGGAAAAACTTAAAGAATCTAAAAACTGGAGTTTCCTATTTCCTCTAGAAAATATTGAAGAGTCTCTTTGGCCTAAACTCAAGTTTCCAATTCGATACTCGAGTTTGTCCTGATGAACAACTTGCAATGCTTTCTATAAGGCCAATACTTGAGTTTCCAAATGGAAACTGCAATTTTGCCTTTGTCCATTAAAATTGAGCTTTTCTCTGTAAGGCCAAAACTCAAGTTTTGATCTGAAACTCGAGTTTGCCTCAGACAGCAAATTTTTTCTTACTTAAGACAAACTTCAATCTTGATTTTATAATTGTTTGTTATCATCAAAACACATAGAGAACTAACAAAGTCTATATAAGAAATATCTCATTAGATTTTCTTATCATACACATCAAAGAGAGACAAAAGAAAGATAAGAAACAAGAGCCTACTTGAGCAGTGAATAAGGCTACAGACCGTCCCATTATCTTTTAAAGCACAATCATAAACAGAATCTCTCACAGAACAATTCGTAAGAATGCCTTCTTATAAGTGGACAATAATAAGAGATGCTAGCAATTACAAAGATGAATGGTAAAGTGACTCAACATTCCTGCAACTACGATTTATGCCTCTTATTCTCTCAATAGAAAACAAAACTAGCATAAAATATCTTTAGAGGAGTAAAAGCGATACTTGAAGTGAAGAATGAAGTAAGGGCATAAATCACGGGCTTGTTAGAGAAAGGAGAAGGAGGGGGAGGCACTGGAAACAGAGAATGCAAGTCGACAGACGTCGCAAAGAGGGAAGACGGAGGAGACAGAGCTGTCATACGTCCATAATGTGAGGAAAAATGAAAGCAGGGTGAGAGTGAGGGTGAGCGATTGATTAGGGCATTGACTAGGGTTTTGTTTAGCCTGAATGAGGGAGTAGGAGGAGGGGACTGAGTGTGCGAGGAGACGATGAGTGAATAGCCTGAGTGTGTGAGAGCTTATCGAGGAGACGAGTGAATAGAAATGATAGTAATTGATCAATTTTGGCATCTTGAAATATTACACAGGACGCTAAAAAATTCAATTAAGGCGTCCTCATATATTTAAGGATTCCACAAAACCAAAAAAATCCAACAAATATAAAGTCTTAGGCATCTTGTACCCCCATAAGGACATCAAATATTAAAAAATTATTTCCCACATAATAGCTAGTGTCAAAAAAATTCCTAAAAAATGACACCATGGCACGAAATAATTAATTTTTACGCATTTTAGGTGTCCTAAAATTATTTTAGGACGCTAAAAATTTCCATTAAGGCGTCCCTATATGTATGAAGGACGCCATAAACCAAAAAATTATTTCCCATATACTAGCTGGTGCCAAAAAAATTCCCCAGAATGGCACCATGGCACCAAACAATTAATTTTTGGTGCTAAAGCAATACATTTTAGACGTCCTGAAATTATTTTAGGACGCCTTAATTTAATTTAGGCTTCCTAAATTATAGTTTAAGATGATAAATACATAGAATTCAATAACATAATTACAAGAATGCCACTGCTTTCACTTTTAACTTCCCTTTGAAAAATAAGGATGTCTTTAAGGTAGCAGTAACCCTTTTTTGTAGTAGTGAGTGACTCTTTATCACTTACAACTTTCAGCAAGTCACTCATGTGTTTTTTGGAAGTTACGAAGATCACTTAAGTGATAGTTCTCATTACTCAAGTGATATGCTAAAAGATCACTCAAGTAGATAAGTGACTATTCGAGTGATAATGGTCACTCATAGGTCTTTGCAAGTCATTTGCGATATTTTCTGAAAGTTAGAAAAGATCACTTGAGTGGGTAAGTGATCACTCAAGTGATAAATGTCAACTTGCAAGCTTTCAACAAGTCACTCATAGATGGACCGAGAGTGATATAATCTTTTACTGGTATAATCTTTTACTAAAGATCACTTAAGTGACCCTGAGAATCACTCAAGTAATCAAAAATCACTCTCAAAGGAGTGTAAGTGATCTAAATATTCACTTGAGTCACTAGTATTGTTGAAACATTTTCCAACCAAACAGAAGATCACTTGAGTTACATTTTGAAACACTCAAGTGATTTGCCTTTCAACAATACTTCACTACCATAACTCAAAGTTCATCTGACACTTGAGTTATTCTACAAGCACCCTTGTGATATGTGCTCACTAGAGTGATCTTGATTTACACTCGAGTGTAAGTTCATCATCTCTTGAAAATCAACTTCTCAATAAATTTGAAACTTGTAATGAACATCTATTTAAGTTTGATTATTACTTATACAACTTACCAATGTTACTAATCTTGTTTATGTAGAAGTTTCATAAGATTAAACCATGGATTAACTCTAAAAGCAAATTTCCTATTAGAACATGATATGCAAAGCAAAAGCAGAGCATACTAGAAAGATAACATCTGAAGCATTTGTTAAAGCTAAGACGAAAATGAATGAACATTGAAATCCTTTAATGGCTCCAATATATCTCTAATGGAAAAATTTGAATTCTTACAATGGTCGTTAATGACAAATTACTATATAAAGGTGGAACTAAATCACCAAGAGGGGGTGAATTGGGGATTTTTAAATTTTTTGCAAGTTTTGCTCAAATGGAAACCGAACAGGACAAAACAGAGAGTAAGGAAAGAAGATTGAGACACAGAAGTTTATACTGGTTCAACCTAACTCGTTGGCCTACGTCCAGTCCTCAGGCACCCTAAGTATTTCACTAAGTCACTTGATTACACACTCTGTAACTCTGAAGCAATTCTCTCACTAGAACATGCTCCCTCTTACAAGTTGTAATCAAAGACCTCAAATCTCGAAGTCCCCCGACTTGAGATTCTTTACAATAAATGAATACAAGTGATAAACTCTCTTAAAAGAGCAGATAAGATGATCACTGAAGCTCAGATAGTATCAACTGATACTTTGTACAGAAAGCACAAAGATAAATGAACAAATTAAATGCACTTTTGATTTTTTTGCTCAATAGTTGTTGAAGAGAATTGAATGCTGCTCTATTTATACTTAGAGTATGTTTAATGACCGTTGCAGACATTCATATGACCGTTGGAGAAGATTATGGTCTGTTACAAGCATGTTGGTCTCTTCTCTCTCTTCATTTTGTTCATTCTTTGTGTTGGAAGGATAAATGTTAAGCCCCTTGAATTTATAGCCTTTGGAATGATAGAGTTATGAGTAGGTAGATGTCTCTTTATCCTTTTTCCATCGTGTAAAGCTCATTAGACAAAAATATAGCAAGTTAGGTGGCTCCTCATTTAATGCTCTGACAGTTCCTTTGCTTTAGTGAAGTCAGCATTGAAAGATCTCCTTAATCCATCTGTAACTAGGTTGAAAAACACTAGCAAACACATTAAACATATCTGGTAATGTTGATGGTTAATATCTGGAAGCATTTAGATCAAATAACAAACGTTACACAAATTTCGTAAATTCAAATTTTCAATTGTCACGGCCTATACTCGAGTTTGTGCATCAATACTCGAGTATGTCACTATGCACTTAAGGCTATACTTGAGTATTCAAACTAATACTCAAGTATTCTCCTTCCAAAGATGAAACTCGCATTTCGGCTTTGGAGCTTCAGTTTCACTTAAGCCAATACTCGAGTATTCAACCAATACTCGAGTTTTGGACTCTTTAAGAGTTTTTACCCAAAGCATCAAAACCGGAGTATTCAAGCAATACTGCAGTATTGGAAGCTCAAAAACTTCAGTTGCTCTCTGTATGACTCGATACTCGAGTATTCAACACCATACTCGAGTATGGGGTCCTTCTTTGGAATTCAGAGAAAGCATTAGCCAGTATGAAACTAGAGTTTCCGAAACTAGAGTTTCCGAAACTAGAGTTTTCCAAACTAAAGTTTATGTGTTTAATAAAATTTTTAATCCATCTTTTCTTGGCTCAATACTCAAATATGTTAACATCATACTCGAGTTTTCACTTAATTATGAAAACATTTGAATTTGGAGCCAAGTTGAAAACTGAACTTTTCATATTCCAAAACTTGAATTTTCGAAACTGAAGTTTTCTAAACTGAAGTTTTCTAAACTGAAGTTTGCATTTCTTTTGTACAATCACTGAAGAGTTTCTTTAGCCTATACTCGAGTATGCATCCTAATACTCGAGTATGCTCTGATGGAAAATTTGCGTTGCTTTCTGTATGGTCCAATACGCGAGTATCCTCTTAGATACCGCGGTATTGTCCTTAGTCATTTGCATTGAGCTTTTCTTTGAAATACCAATACTTGAGTATTGCTACTGATACTTGAGTATTATCTCAGTCAGCAAGTTTTTAGTTTCTTGAAACAACTCTTCAATCTTGGTTTCACAATTAATTGTTATCATCAAAACCCATAGAGAACTAACACTATAAATAGCCAAGCATTCAATACAGAGCAACTAACTAAGTGAATAGAAAATATTCTATTCATTTATTTCTTAGTTAATTCTCTTTAATATCTTATGATATTCATTTTACTCTTTAGTGATTATCTATTTACTTTATGAGAGAGTATTTACCAACTGTTTTTCAACTCTATAAATTCTCAAGGTAGAGGGACCTTGAGTGTGGTTGTAGCATTACAAAGTGTAAGGGGAAGTGAGTCATATTGATGATCTATATTTTTTTTGTGGTGCCAAGAACCCGTAGAATCTTGGGAAAATATTGAAAATCTCATAGCCACTCTAAGGACTAGACATAAGTCAAAAGGTTGAGTCTGAACTAGTATAATCCCTTGTATACACTTTAGTGATATTTTTCTAACTCTAATCCTTTGATTTAACTATTGATTACTTTCATTTTAAATTTATTAATATCAACTAATTCACCCCTTCATGAGTAAAATGTTGACAATAACAACTACATCCAGGAATTTATAAATGGATGCCAAAATATTTGGAGTTGTTTACATAACTACTACAAATATTGGATGAAATTTCAAAAATTGTGCCAAATATTTAATTTGAATTTGAATTTGAATTTAAATTTGTGGCAAGTTTTAGAATCACTACAAAATATTTCAAAAAAGAAAAAGCAAGATCATCATTTGATTCAATTATTATAATATTATGTTGAATGTTTTACTATTTAAGTAACAATTTAAATGATAGTTGTTAATATTTGAGAAAATGATTAAATTAAGTTAGATAAGATAAATATTTTGTAGGTTTAATATTGAGAATGTGTAAGTAATACAAACTTTTAATGTTGCCCACTAGATGATATTTGGTTCACTAGTGTAAAAAAGAGTTTTAAGACCACCTTATTTACAGCAGATTATCAACGCCCCGGTCTTAAAGAAATGACCGGTGACAATTTTGTAAATATAAAGAACTTTTTCGACCGCATCAATTTTTAAAATCGCCTCATTTACAGCAGAGTTTCGACACATCGGTCTTAGAGATATGACCGGTGCCAATTTTGTGAATATAAAGAACTTCTTTTAACGTATCAATTCTTAAATATAATATTCAGGCCGCTTAAAAAAACCAACCGCTCTTAAAAATGTTTAAAAAACAAATTAAAATATGGATTTCATTATAGAGAAAACTAGTACATTCCCGACTTATATTTTCTACGGTAAACAATAATAAGGAAATATTTAAATATAATTGTATAAAAATTTTAAGACCAGACATATATAAATGACAATCTTAAAGGTAATACTTTTAAGAGCGGACGTAACTTATACCCGGTACTAAATAATGAAAAAATTTAAAATAATAGTTTTACTTTTAAGAGCGGACATAAATAACAGACGGTCTTAAATGTTAACCTTTAAGACCGTCAGTTTAGTTACCCCGGTCTTAAAAATGGAAACATCTACTTCTTCCCACGAAACCTTACTTACTACATACATCTATTTGTCTGAGCTCTGAAACCCCTGTTCTCTTTGTGAAACCCCACTTCCTGTTGCATTACGTCTATTCCTTGCCAACCACCACCATCCTCTATTACTCTCTCACTTTCTCAGGCGTTACTCCTTCACACTACCACTCTCAACCTCTCTTCCTTTATTGAAAATGAACAGAGAAAACTATTCTCTTTCTGTTCAGTCAACGCTAGTTATTGATGTTACTAGTGTGAGCCAGAACGAACCCTTTTCTTCTCAAAATGAGCCTCGTGATCGCCTTGCAGCCGTGGTAGAAGTGGCACATGAATGAGCAACGTAGCTGTAAAATGGAACGCTGGGTCAAAGATCGAGATTCAGTTTAATGACAGGTTGGAACCTTTTGGTCCAAACAAAAACGAATATAATAGTTTTGTTGGTTATATGACACACAACAAGGTCAGCATCTTGATAGATGAGTGGAAAAATGTTGACCAATGCACAATGAAGGATCCTCTTTGGGACACTATCCGACTTTCATACACTGTCTGTGACTCTGAGAAGTTGAAAGCCAAGACATTGTCTTATTGTGCTGATCGATGGAGGAAATTTAAGACCTTTCTAGCCAATACCTATATTTTTGTCGAGGTTCAACTTGATCATAATCCTTGGGACAAGTACACAGTTATTGATCAACAAATTTGGGATCAATTTGTTCAGCTTCGGACCACTTCTGATGCTTTGGTGAGTTCATATTTAGTTTTGTTTGCCCTTTTTGTTTGCTTATTAACCTGTGCGGATATGTGAATCTTATTGTGTTCGTCTAATCCTGTTATTTAGATGGTTTAATGTGTGAGTAGAAGTATATATTTCCATCCTTTGTCCTGGATCAAAGGAACATATCTTAGTTATATGCATGTTTGATATGTTAACCGTTATTATAGTCTTAGCTACTTCTATTATAGTAGGAAGTGGTTAGACATTGCTATTAGTAAGTTAGTATGTTAGTTCTATACAATTCTACATCTTCCTTAATAAAATGTTGAAACTTGATGAAGTGAATTTAACTTGTGTTTGAGGTTCATATGAAGCAGAAGTTCTATAATTTCTGTTAGTGATATGGCTCGAATTCATAATTAATAGTTGTTTTTAATTTTGATTCATCGAGAAGAAGGGAACAAGCATAGGAGATGGGGAGAAAGAATGATTGCCCACATAGGGCTTCTTGCGACGGATATGCATAGGCCAAAAAAGAAATGATGGAGGCCAAGCGGAAGAGATTGGAAGAAGAAGCTGAATACAATCCTTCTGCTATAGTTGATCAGCAGGCATCCCCAATACGTCATGAGGATTTGTGGTTGTATATTCGGCAACCAAAAAAAGGCGCCTACATGAGTGAACAAACTCGTATAGTTGCTGAAAGAATTACAAGTATCGTTATTGTTATTTTTTAGTTACTAAACATGTTTCATTACTAAGCTTCTCGTTATCTGTATCTTACAGGAAAATCTTAAAAAGAAAGAAGCATAGGGATCTTTTGTGTCAGGCGGGAGGAATGATGTTCTGACTGTTGCGACCGAAAAACTAGATCACTCGGGGCGGGTAAAGGGGATCGGAGGACGGGTAGGCCTAAAAGAATACTTTGGTTAATCCAAATGCCTTAAGCAAAGTATGGTTACTTGGGAGGAGATGGACCAAACGATAACCAAATTAAATCAAGAGGCAGCCGCCAAAGAGACTGCATTGAAAGAATTGTTTGAATCCTATATGAGGCAAATGAAGGAGGAAATGAATCAAATGAAGATGCTTATTAGCTCTCGGCCAGAGACCAGTGTTCTCTTCACACATACACCTGCACCCATGCAACAGAGCACCATAGGGAGCTGCATTGTTGGACAGTCAGAGCAACTTTGTGACCTATATGTTATAGAACCAACTAGATAATTAGTTGCTAAAGGGACTGTCCACAACTTGTGATCAACTGTACAGCACAAACAAATGGCTGATGATGAAGTCAGAGTGTCAGTTGAAGAAGTGATCATTGATGCACCTCTCCCTCTCCCAACCGATCAGCTAAAGTGTGTGAGTGATGTCAAGGGAACCTTCATCTCTTGGCCAGTGAAGCTTGTAAATGTCTCTACTACTCCTGATGCTTCATCCCCTCCTCCAATTCCATCCTTTCCTCAATCTCCATCCCCTCGTAAAGTTACATCCCCTCCTAAAGCTGCATCCCCTACTGCTGAGTTGGGGGCCAAGGATAAAATATCTCAAATGGTATCCAAAGGAGATTTTACATTACAATCATGGGATATCAATAAAGTAGTAGGGGTTCCTCATCCTCAACCGGTTTTCTTTGACACTGTTGATATACAGTCCATGCTACTTCCTGGATAGGAGGTTACATCAACAATTGTTCAAATGTTTTTGAAGTAAGTATCTTCTTTTATGAGTACATAATTTAAATGCATCGTTTAGACACACATACATATATACTAATTCCCTAATCGATGTCATTATTGTAGGTTCATGTATCAAGATTTGGACCAACAGGGCAGAATCAATGATTTTGGATTCTTATGCCTAGTATATGCAAGCACAACCTCCAAGGAAGAAAGACAGGAGTACATATCAAAGAGGTTGTGTGAAGTGAGAAAGAAGGTATACTTGTTTCCATATCACCATAGGTATATATCACAATCGACCTCTTGTTGCAATTCACTTAATTCTGCATAATATATCATTGAGTACTTTACTGCTGTGAATTTTCAGCAACCATTGGCAGTTGGCCATCATGTACATGGACATGCATACTGTATTATTCTTATGCTCCACTCACGGCCAACCAAGGACTTTGTTGCAGCAGATCATCAACGAGTAAGCATGTCATTTTGATTCTCTTGTCTGAAATCTCTGATGTGAATTTTCAGCGAACATTATTGTTAAACTTGTAATTTTGATCATAGTGCCATGAGGACCTTACAAATCTAAGTCAAAAAAAAGCGAGGGAATAATCTCAAAGATCTAAATGGCTTACACCAAAGGTTAGTACATATTTGGATACTGGCACACTACCTTGTGAAGTTGGTTAGTAAGCTATATATGCTCGATCTTATATATATTTCTTGTTCTTTTCAGACCCGTCGGCAATCAATCGGATCCAACTTATGTGGCCTCTACATAATGAAACACATGTATGATATTATCACTCAACCAAGTAATAAACTCACTGCAAAGGTAAATGTATTTAATGTTACATATTATGGTTGAATTCAATTTCTAGCTTAATTAATGTTACATATGAAATATGCATGTGAATTAATTCAGTTTCTTTCTTTGATGTTACAGAGGTTTGCCTCTGATACTTCCTTTTCTGATGATGAGGTGGACCGCATACGCAGTGTGTTTTGTCAACATGTTACTGACCTCTTAAAGTAAATACAACAATCACAGCACTAATTCATTTGAAAATATATGCTTGTCGAGCAACAATTGTAATTATAGTACTACATTAATTTGTAAATTCATTCTGTAAATGAAAAATTTTACAATTTGTATAATTCAATATATAATAAATTTGTTTATTTTTTCGAACAATTTTCTTAGCTTGTGTAATTTTGGTTTTCTAAACGTATTGGATGGTGGATATTGCTTGAGATTTGAGTTTTGGAGAGTTGTAAATAGCAGTAAGAGATTCTGAAAAGTATTCGCAACTTTAAGGACCGCATATTTATTAAAGAAAGCTCCTAAAGGTCTTTGTTGTTTTTTTTAAAAAGAATAAGCCTTGATTTTAGGACCGTATGTTTGATACATCTCCAGTCTTAAAAGTCTTAACAAAAGTGACAACACTTTTATGAACGCATATTTATTAAAGAGAAGGTCCTAAAGGTCTTTGTTTTTTTTTTTAAAAAAATTAAGCCTAGATTTTAGGACCGTATGTTTGATACATTTCTGGTCTTAAAAGTCTTATAAATATGACGACACTTTTAGGAACGCATATTTAATAAAGAGACGCTCTTAAAAGTCTTTGTTTTTTTTAAAGAAAAAATAAGACTAGATTTTAGGACTATATATTTGTTATATCGCTGGTCTTAAAAGTCTCATAAAAAATGGCAACACTTTTAGGATCGCTTATTTATATAACGCCCGATCCTAAAAGTCTTCGATAATTCTAAATTAAATATGACTAGATATTTAGGACTGTCTATTTGTTAAATTTCCAGTCTTAATAGTCTTCCTTTAAATAGAAATGATAACTTATTTTTAAGACAAATCATTAGGGTTCAAGAACACTTGAGTTTTTGGCGTTCTGCTTAAGCTCAGGACCCTCGTTGTCATCAATTTTACCTCTCTAGAAGTTGAAGAGCATTGTCAGAAAAGATGTAAGATAATGGAAATTTTCAACTCTGGGTGTGGTAAAACTGATGGCAACGGTGGTCCAACCTTGAGAAGAGTTGTCACTGTGTTTGTTTTTATTCATAAAAGGTAAAAGTTGTCTTTTTTTTTTTTGTTTCGTTTTGTATGTTGTTAATTATATATTCTGTGAACTTTTATCGTTAATCACATTTCGATTATGGTTTTGTTTGTTTCCTTTTTGTCTGAAACAAAATCGAGATAATGAAAGGATACAAACAAACAATCGAATATGGAAAACAATTATTTATCATATTTTTTTTCCTGCCCGCTGTGGGGTAGGAATAGTACAAACAAAAAAACATAAAAAAACATCAAAATATGTAATCCCCCCATCGTGGTCGGAGGGGAGAGAGGGATTGGAGGAGAGGTCGGATACATCATCGTCAGAAAGATTGTACTCGACGTCATTGGCGTCGAGTAACATGTTCAGCTTGTTGTTGATGACGTGGTAGACCTGAAACATTTGGCACATGTGTCGGTCTATATGTGCAACACGGGCCATGAGGTGCTGCATCATTTGTCAGGCAGAGGGGTTTGGAGGCAGCGGAGGAGGGTATGGAAGTGGATGTAGAAGGGGAGGACCATGGTTAGGCACACTTGGTGGTGGTGGAGGGGGAGTACGATGATTAGGCACACTTGGTGGTGGTGGAGCGGCCATTACGGTGGAGGTTGTAGAAGTGATTGAGAAGAATGTGAATAAAGTAAAGTAAAAACGAGTTTAAATAGAGAAGTAATCCTGAAGAATGTGAAACTTGGGAAATGTTTACGAGGAGGCGCATGGTTCATTAGAATACGAGGAGACGCCTAGTTGGGAAGTTTATCTGGAAGCCGAAGAGACTCTGAATCATTCATTTGAACAGAGTGTAAGGATATTGGTGTCTCTTGTTTGAAAAGAATGAACTTTTAATACCGGATATTGTAAGAGATCTGTTCTTAAATGTATTATTTTTTTAAAAGAAAATTAACAGACTTTTAGGACCGGTTATTAGATAAAAGATCGGTCTTAAAGGTAATTGAATGGAAAAATAAATTAATATACTTTTAGGACCGGGCACATGTTACTGGTCGGTCCTAAAGTTAATTTAATGAAATAATAAATAATAGACTTTTAAAACCGTAGATATGTTATATGACAGTGTTAATACACTTTTGCATATTAACTCTTGTTGTCTTGCTTTTATTATCCTTCGCACGCTTCCTCTCTGTCCTTCTTAAGTCCTCATTACCTCGTAACTTCGCACTACGTAGCTCTCTGACCCTCCTGCCCTAACTGCTCAAACAATGGTTAGATACAAGATAACCCCTTGCAGGGGTACTCCTGAATCTTGTGCCTTCTTTAGATCTCTCGTTAGTTTAGGTCCAGTGCGTTATATTCCGACGGAGGAGTCACGGGTCGTTGGATCCATAGTTATTTCAGATGATGAAGAGGTTGACGGCCGCCTCCAGCCTTCAGACCATGAAGAGGTTCAAGCTCCCCCTCTCCAACCTCCTGGTCCCAACATTCTCACGAATGATGATGATGAAGTGAAACTGATGCGCATAATACAGGAAATTGCTGTTATCCGGCGCGAAATTGTTGCTGCTGAAGCTGTTATCTCCAAGACATTAGCTGATAATAAGTATTAGAATTTTTAGTCATATTATAAGCTTGTTTTTGTTAATTTTCAGTTTGTTGTTCTTATTTTCCTTTTGTACTTGCATATTGTCATAGTAATCTAAAAATTAATAAGAACTAAGCTTATATTTTATTTTTTCCATATTATCCATTAAAGAAAAAGTTTATTCTTCAATCTCCAGTGTTCTTTATTTTCATACAGTTATTGCTACAATCTTTCGTTTTAATATTAAAAAGTATTTGACTTTTAAGACCACAGTTTTATAAAACATGCGGTCTAAAATTAAATGAATTTTATGACCGCAGTATTATTAACCTCTGGTCTTAAAATTTTCAATATAAATTTAAATTAAATTTATTTTAGGACCGCAGTTTTATAAAACTTCGGCCTTAAAAAGTTCAATATAATTTAAATATATCTTGTAACATCCCAAATTTTCAAAAGTGGAATAACAATTCTTTTTTTTTTTTAAAGAATTATTTCAAATCATCAGAGTAGATCATTTGAGCGGAAGAGTAACTGATACTTGTATTTCAAAATGCCGTAAGTTTGGCTAGATATAATAGTGGTACATCATACCAAGTATTTCAAAAGTAATGTTCAACAATAAAAGGAATGCTTCTGCCGGAACATCAAAAGGAAGTCTTCAACCGGGTCTTCTATGCGTCCTGTTTGCACTTCCCCTCGTCCTCCGTTCTTGGTTCTCCTGAGCCTGACGCTATGTTAAGAGCTGAGGTCCCATGCATACGGACCCCAAGTAACGGTTAACCTCATATTTACATATACGGTACAAAATCACAGCAAATGAAACACTTCCAAATATGTCACTCCCAATGAATGCAAATGTACCACTCCCAGTGAAAAGTACCACTCCCAGTGAAAACAGATATATCACTCCCAGTGTATGCAGGTGTACAGTTATTTCTTACCAAACAAGTATTCAAACAACACACCACAACATGCACACATACCACATATACACATACTGTAAATATCATAGTTAGTGTTACAGTACGCGAACGTACCTTCGTTGATGAGCGTTTAGTACGTTGACGATAAACTGTACTTTTGACGGAAAACGGCAGAACGACAGCGAAATAACAGCGGAACAAGATTACTGATATCCTATAATGATAATATCACATTTATCAATATTTGATATCATAACAGGCATTTTAGGTAAAAATTACCATTTTGCCCCTGATCCCCTAATCGGCAGAATTTCGCTAGCACTTCGCTACCTTGACCCTAATCTTCCAGAATTTCAACATATCTCCAACTCCATAATGATTTTCGAAATTAATACCTTAATTACCCCTAGAACATGATTTCTAAACATACCTGGAAGATTAAAGATCAACCTAGCATTTCTACAACAATTACCGAAAGAAACACTAAAACTAAAGACTAGGGACCGAAGAACTTACCCGGCACTTTGCTATTTTCACAGAGTCCTCATTCTCTCTAAAATCTCTCTCTAGAAAGCTCTAGGATTTGTGAAGAATGAAGAGAAGGTGGAGGCTATTTATAGAAAAAAACGATGGCATTTCGGTAATTTCATTGAACTTTGTCTGGTTGAATTCTGATCGTCGGATCGCACTTCTTGGAGGTGGCAAGATCTTGGCCATACACCTCTCAAGGATGATGTCATCTTTAGTCACCAAGGTGATGTCACCAACTTTCTCAAGAAGTTTTCTATCGATAAAGTCCCTGTTCGGTGTTCCGATCGCGAAATTTTGTAAAATCTTAAAATTCCGGAAATAACACTCTGAAGGTCTTTTCTTCCTCTTCGAGAATACCGGGTTTTCCTAACCTTATACTCTCATTAAGGACATTATGTTACCTACCGAAAATCCTCGATAATCGCTACCGGTTACGGAAATATCGTCTGTCGGCGCCAACCTCTGGATAAAAATCCACTGATCAATAATATACTCTAGTTTTTCTCAACTTATCACCGGATTTCAATCTATGAATTATTTTCCATCGGTTCTCATTTCTACTATCTGCTTTAATCCCACAAAATATCTTTCTGGCCGGATCTCCAAATCACTCCATTGGTTACAGAAATGACTTCGGAGACAGTCCACTCCGAGATAGAAATTCACTTGTTCCTAATATACTCTGACTCAAGAAACCTAGTTCACGGTTTTCTAAGTAGGATTTTATTTCTATCCGTGGTCATTTATCCTGTTCACATTTTTACTATTATAATATTACTTAATTACCACATGTCTTAACTTATAATGTTATTTTAATGCAAATATCTAGATATTAATTTCTTAATTTTCATTTCATTTTTCTTTATTTTTCTTCTAATTTTCGTTTTTACTTATATATGTATATTTATTTTAAGTAATTTCCACCTTTTTCTCTTTATCTTATGTCTAAACAATTAGCCATTAATTATCTAATTAATCACTTACTAATTGTTGACAATTTTCTTAATTAGTAATAATTATTATCTCATAATTTTTTTATTGACATTAATAATTTATGCTCCATGCATAATATTAAAAATCATAAGGTCCAATTTGGTCCCCAGAATACTTTTTAATTTTCTATTCTTCTATTTTCAAAAGAGATAATTTAATAAATTGTCTAAATTAGGGACAATATTCCTTCTAATTTTTAATAATTATTTCATAGCCCTTTAGGATTTATCATCACATTTTTAGGATGTTTTATGGCCTTAAAATGCATTTTTCACATTTTTGGCAATAAATTCCATTTAATTTTCTTAGTATTTCCCTTTGAAAATAGACCAATTATACAACATTTTGAGACCATATCTATCATAAATGGACATAATATTCCAGATAAATATTATCCGGGTATTACATATCTTTAGGACCTTATTCCTTTCAAATGACCGGTCTTAATAATATCCCAAATAATAAATGTCTCTGTCGCGCTACTCGTGCGGAAAAATTAAATTTCCCTGTATGAACTTCTCTCATCGAGCTGAAAGTGATTACTCAGGTTCTATCTCCAGTGTTTGTGTATTACTTTGTCGCTGCTTCACGTTGCTCTCTCGACAACAACTTTTTGGTTCCTTAGCTCAACGTCTAAAGACCAAGCTATATCAGTTGTTTCGGCTATATAACTGTATGATTTTCTTGCTTATCGTTCTAGGTTTTTCATGGGTTGAACAAAATCAATGAAATGTTCTTTTGGGACCTACCCAACTGACCAACAACTGAAATGGATCCTTATTTCTTTTTGGCCCTCAAATGTACTGGGTTGTGAGCTTGGGCTTAAATTCTTTCCATTGGTTATAAACTTTCTTCATCCAATACTTGTATGACTACCTGGTGTTGGGAACATTGTAGGTTTACTACAAAGTACAACATAACATAGCTATATATGAACCAATAGAAATATAGATAGAAATGAAGACAAAGTTATATACCAAAAGTTCTTCCAAAATCAAAGCATTCATGTCTTTTGGAACTGCCTTCCAATTACGCCATAGAATGACAACTTTGCTTTGACTCAAATAGCCAATATCACTAATGAACTTGTCTTGCTCTTCACCAATTGGATTCAAATTTGCATCAAATTCCACATGCAACTTCTCCCTTTGTTCCTCATTATGTGCAACCAACTGTTGTAGCTTTATGCTTCCTCTAGCCATTTTCTTAATAGGTAAGCCACCTGAGTTCCCCTATCTGAACTTACCATGTTCCTAGTAAGAAATCAAGGTGAGATAATATAAGTAAATTGCAATGAAATGAACAAAATAAACAAACTAAAATGTAAGAAAATATTAGTGCCCTATTTTATTTCTTAAAATCTTACTTTATGTGTTTTCCCATATATCTTCACGATGATTATTTCTAGCTGCATATTCTTTATCATATACTAATTCTACTTTACTTGGTATAGGTGGATATGTAGTGAAAAGCAGTGTGTCGTCAAGATTCAAAATTGGATCATCATCCTTTTGTTTTTCTCCTTTTGAGGACAATGGACAATTTTTTATTTACAGGATTAGTGACATAAAACACTTGTTTCGCCTAACTTGCTAGAATAAAGGGCTCATCTTTTGAACCAACTTTATAAAGATCAACTTACGTAAATCAAAATTGATATAGTTGAACAACATTGTTGTTAACCCACTTACATTTGAATATAAGAATTCTCAACTTGGTGTAATTTATCTCCTATATGTCTTCTATAACTCCATAATAGGCCATAGATACCAATATGTAGTTTTCATCTTTCGAATTATAAAAGTGCATTGCTTTGCTACCACCATCGCCCCACTACTTTGCATTGTACTTCTATCATCCTACGCTTTTGTGTAAAAAGAATACCTACTTATATCTTAAACACTCAAAGTGACTACCTCAAAACAAAGCCCCCAAGCTAACAATTTGGTTATCTCAGACACATTGGTCTCGTGCGAAACCTTTTCCTTGAACCACTTTATGAATGTCTTATTTTTCTCATTAATTGCTATTTGCATGTCATTTTTTCTTTAATAGATTTGCTTTAAACTCTTTCGATATTTTTCTAAGTATGGTTGCACTTCTTCCATATTATTCAAGACATAAAAGTGTGCTTGCAACACCTTTTCATTGTGCATACTTTTTTTACTTTGAGGCCTCTATTCCTTGACTTCTACTGTTGTCATGACGAGATTGCACTTTCAACCTTGATAGATATTCTTTGCAAAAAGTCCATAGCTTTTTCAACCACATATCTCTCAACAATTGAGGCTTCAGATTAATTAATAAGGATTTTTAGAATACCCTTTTAATTTCTTTATGTATCGCTCGAAAAGGTACCTCCATCTTAGATAAATTGTGCTACATGGTCTTATCTCCTTTACCAAATGAACTATTAAATGCACCATTATATAAAAAAATGGAAGAGCAAAATGCATCTCTAGTTAGGATAGTATCATATAACCCTTACTTTTCAATTCGTTCAATCTTTCATTGTCAACAACTTTTCTACAAATAGAATTAAAGAAATACACAACCTTGTTATCATGCTTCGCACATAATCTTTCATAATGCCTCTAATAGCTACCAATAATAGTTGTTCATTCCTACTAACTTCAAATCTTCTATTGAGACAAGTCTTCTTCTCACATTAGAAGAATACCCTTTTGGAACCTTAATGCCATGCAAACACCCACACAATTTTTTTCCCCTCGTCTTTTAACAATGTATGCATTGCTATCTCTATATATGCTCTATTGCCATCATCTCTTAGTTGTGGATGTAGCCATTCTCTTATTCCTATTTCAACCAAGTCTAGTCTCACACTAATTCTATCTTTAGTTTTCCCTTGTATGTTTAAAAGCGTACTGACAAGGCTAACACATACATTCTTCTCCACATACATCACATTAATACTATGTCTCATATCAAGACCATGTCAACATAAAAGATCAAAGAAAATTGATCTCTTCTTCCATATGTTCTTCTCACCCACAGTACTATGATTTTTACCAAAAGTGATTTTGATTCTTTCCACTTGACTATAAACTTCCTCTCCAGTTAATGCCTTTAAAGTCATTCCATTCTCTAGCAAACCATTAAAAGTCTTTTTTAGCTTATGGTATGGGTGGAACCAAGGAAGAAATTGCCTATGACCAAGGTAGACCGTATTTATTTTGTACATAAGTTTATGGAAGTGGGTGCTTGCTTCACGTATTGAACATGCATTATGTCCCTTCACATTATACCCTAACAAGTTTTCATAAGTAAGAAAGTTGTTTATCTTGGTGAAAATCATTTAACCTAGGTTAAAGAACTCTTGCTTATATGCATCAAACACATCTACACCATCCTTCCATAAATTCTTTAAGTCCTCCATCAAAGGTGCCAAGTAGAAATCAATATCATTTCCTACCTGTTTCGATCCTAAAATTAACAGAGAAATAATCATATACTTGTGTTTCGTACACAACTAAGGAGGTAAGTTCTAAATCACTAAGAGAATCAGCTATGTACTTTGTGTACTACCAAGAGTAGCGTAAGGATTGATTCCATATAAGCAAAGCCTCAGCAAAGGCTTCTTGGCTCGCTACCTAAGTTGTGAAACATTTCATCTATTTTCATCCAGTATGGAGAGTCAGGTGGATGCCAAAGATATTTTTCATCACACATTCTCTTATCAGAATGTCACCTTAATTTCTTTGCTTCTTTCGCATTAGGAAACATTCGCTTAAACCACAGTATAATTGGAAGATACCACAAAACCTTCAAAGGTTTCCTTTTAGTTGTATCATCACCATAGCCAATATCTTTCTTCACTTTGTATCATGAAGTGTTTACATTTTAGACACTTACTTAGTCCTTTAACTCCTTTTTGTACAAACATAGTCATTAGGACAAGCATATATTTTTTCTATACTCCATACCCATCGAAGACAAGATTCTTTTGGTCTCATATAAACAATTTGGAAGTATATCATCCTCTAGAAACATATCATATAACAATTCAACTAACAATGTGAAACTACTATTGGTTTACCCACAAGCTGCCTTGAAGTTGATCAAATGCAAAATACTTGACAAGCATGCATACTCAATACACCCAAGGTATAAAGGAGTCTCTACATCACTTCACATACTATCATATACACGAGATTGTGCAAAAGATTCTACCTCAACATTATGAATCATTTTGTCCATTCTAGCATCTTCTACGACATCGAAAACTTCTTTATCGTAGAACGCACTAGTAGTTACTTCCTTACTTGCCATATCCACCTTGTGTACCGAAGATTTATTCCATTGCCAAGTAAGTGATCTCTTATATCATCAATATCCAATTGACTCTCATTTGAACAATTGACACAAGGACAAAAATACTTCTTTTTTTTCCTTACTAGGTGAATTTATTTTAGCAAATTCAATAAACTTTTCCACCCCATTCTCATATTATTTACTAGTTCTCAATGCATTTGTCCAACTATAATATATTTTATTACTACCTAATCCATTTTCAACAACACTTGAGTTTAGAACAATTGTCATTATGACATGTGAACCTGGGTGAAAGAAGGGGTTGCCTTACTAATTTTCTTAAAATGTAAGCAACATTTCTCCTTAAAAGTAAGATGATCCAAAAATTTGAAAAACAACTCAACTCAACTTAATTTTAGCAGAACTAACTGAAGCAATTCAAGAAAATATCAACAATTTAATCCAACAATTTTATCAATACAAGTTCATAATGCTTCTAATAGCTCAACCCTTGCCAACTATGTATGTGTAACCATAAATTTAGAGTTTGGCATATTCTATCAAGTTCATACCAATAAAGACAGAGGATAGAGCACACCCCTGAAACATGTCGTTATAGTTAAACTCATAAGCCAAAATGAAAACAAACCAAAGAGCAATCAGGAAAAAATACTAAAAGTGGAGAAGACAAAGCACACTTACTGGATTTAAGAACTATGAGGAGAAGATGAGACTGAAGAGTAAATCACGAGATTAGAAGGGTGTCAACTTTGAGGGGCAAAACACGATGACTTGGTGACTATGTGAGGCCGAGGACGCGACTGAAGGGATAGTGGGCAAAGGGTGTCGGCTACACGATGTGTGTCTATGTAAGGCTGAGGAAGAGAGGGATCAGATGGAGGGCAAAGGATGGAGAAGGGATCGAAGGTTGTGTTTGGGGTCAGAGAGGAGGCCTGACAATGGGAATATAGAGGTAATCTCCTATTTTTGTCACATCCACACACTAAAATCTTGGTGATTGAGGGCGTCACAACATTAATGTACCACTCCCTTCCCTTCCTTTTTAATAAATCTAATTGAAAAATATAAAGTGGAGGACTCCAATTTAATTAGAGTGATTTGACTCTCACTAATACAAAAAGTGGACACTACTTTCCCAAAAGACATCCTTATTTTAAAAAAGGAAGTAAAAAGTATAGGCGGAGACTTAAGGCACCCTAAATATAAGTTTAGGGCGCATAAAATATAAGTTTATATTTTAAAATGGTATCGCCCTACATGTAAATCCACTTCCGAAAAGTCAACATTGTTTGGAACAATTTATTGTCACTAAGAGTAATTTTTTTTTTTTAAAAAAAAGGAATTAACGGTTTAGGAAGAACAAATAAAAGAACTAGGAAACCGTGAAAATCAACCACTTTCAGGGACAAAAAACAAAACATAAGAAATATAGAAACATGTAATGGTATTTTTTGTATCATTCCAAAACTAAATTTATTTAAAATTCCATTTTAAAAAAAGTGTAGCAATTTAGTGATTTAACCTATCATGTTATCAAAGCAATCAGCAATCTAAAAAAAGGTAAAATCCTCCCCAAGGCCCAATTAAGCAAAAACATTTCAAAAAAGGCCTCAACAACTTTCAAGTGTCAGGGCCTTTTCAGGTATTATTTCAGAAAAACGTAGTTGTTAATAGATACTGATGTAGTTATTAACGGATACTGATGTTGTTGTTAATGGAATTGTTGTCAAAGGATATTGATTTTGTTATTAATGGGGTACTGATATTGTTGTTGACGCTTTCTGAAATAATAACAAAAAAGACCCTAGGGCCTTTTCTGACATGTGAAAATTGTTGGGGTATTTTTTTTAATTTTTTTGTTTAATTGGGCCCTGGGAGGATTTTTCCATAAAAAAATTAAAGCAATGTATTGCCTAAGCCAAGTTGCGTGTGCGAGTGTGTGTTTGTTTTGTTTTAGTATAACCATCTAACAAATTTAGATTTGACTATTGTTAAAAGGTCAGTCCTGATGGCTTTTGCGATTGGCAAATAAATGATCTTTAACAAATTAGTAGTCACTTGTCAGTGGACGCATCTCTTATTTAGTGGCAATTTTACGGTTTTACCTGACTTGATCATCAAGATATCATGACGAACCTTTAATAACAATTAAGTGCCTAAATGACAAGATTCAAGTGCCTAATTACTTTCCTTATTGTCTCACACCAAAAGTTGGTGAGAAGTTTACCTGTATGAACTTTTTGATTGCATTTGATGAAAGCAATATAATTATAGGGCATACAATGACAGAACTTAAAAACTAAAAGGAGAACCATCGATTTAGAGGTAAAAATATAATTATCATTATTGTAAAAAAGGAAAATCGGAGAAAAATTCTTGTTTAAAAATTTTAATACTAAAAAAGACATCATATATGATATGTTTATTTACACTCTGCCAAATTTCATACTAAGAAAGTATTGGTACTAGAATTGAAGTTCTTACTGCCAATTTGATCTAAAAAGTTCTTACAGCCAATTAAATTTTCAAACACAAATTTATCATAAAAAATTATTAAGATGGTTTTTAAAAATAGTCGTTAAAAATTCCCATTACCTGAGTAAATTGCACTCAACTTTTTCTTTTTCCTCTTTCTTTTTCTCTGTATCATAGATAATTGGACTCCATTCTTTTTTGATCGGAAGCTAAATATATATTAATACTTGAGACTGATATAATAAATAAAAATAAATACAAACAAAATGGAATTTACAGCTGCGCATAACGGCAGCGACGAGAACAAGAGCCACACCTAAGTCATAAAGTCAGAGATTTATCGCAGATCTAGACCTCCTTGGATTTATCGCAGATCTGGAGCTCCTTGAGAGATCTGGAACAGCTAGTGAGGGTCTCGTTGGATGGAGGAGGCATACGTTGTGGTGCTACAATAGGATTTGACACGGTACAGTAAAAAAAAACACGGCATGGTGATTCTGTTGGAGGAGGAGGAAGAATATCTGAAGGGTGAGGAAACAGAGAGAAAAATGAGGAAGACTCTAGAACAAATATTTGTGGTGAAATTTGCCAAAGGCATTGAGGATATAAATTCAGGGCGCCTTTTAGGCGCCCTAAATGACAGTTTATGGTGCCTAAAATATATTTTAGGCGCCCTAAACTTATATTTAGGGTGCCTAAAATTAATTTTAAGACTTAGGTCAAGAAAATACTCTAGCGCCAAATTTTTTTCAAAAAATTCTCTAAGCACCAAAAAATTAGCGTTAAAAAATTAATTTTAGGCGCCCTAAATAAGTTTAGGGCACCTAAAATATATTTTAGGCGCCCTACATATAAGTTTAGGGCGCCTGAAATGAGCACAGGTGTTATTGAGAAAGCAGAATTGGGAAATAGCCTCTAGGGTTACCATGATATAAGTTTAGTCCTTTAACCTAATCAGAAGTCGCTCATATAAGTTTAGGGTGTCTAAAATGATATCGCTCTACATGATAGGGTAAATCACTAAATTGCTACACTTTTTTTAAAATGGAATTTTAAATAAATTTAGTTTTGGAATGATAAAAAAAAATACCATTACATGTTTCTATATTTCTTATGTTTTGTTTTTTGTCCCTGAAAGTGGTTGATTTTCACGGTTTCCTAGTTCTTTTACTTGTTCTTGCTAAACCGTTAATTCCTTTTTTAAAAAAAAAAATTACTCTTAGTGACAATAAATTGTTCCAAACAATGTTGACTTTTCGGAAGTGGATTTAACGTTGTTAAACTCAGCAGTTAACTTATTGGAAAAAAAAAAATATTGACCAAAAAAAAAACTTATAAAAGTATTAGAGCATTATTGGACCTCAGCAAAATCAATACTGTTTGGACTAGCTCATGATTCTTCTGAAAATTATTCAAAATAAATAGACTAATTAACATTTTAAACAGAGCAAAGAAAAGGGATAAAAACTACGAGATAAATATAAGGGCTAAAAGTAAAATATGATTAAAATATAGGGATATGGTGTACTATTTCCCAAAATATTTTTTACAGTTTAAGAAAATAGATATTTCAAGATTATATCCAGTTTAATAATAAGTTTGATATCTTGTAACTTGGAAGTCACCTTTTGAGAATCGATGTACAAGTGACGATATATATAGCAGAAATACCTATAAATACCAATTTAACGCAGATAAATTACTTTGTTGTTGAGCTTTTTTTTTTAAAAAAAAAATCTTGATAAATTATTTGAAAAAACTAACTGAATGTGAAATAATGAAAACCAAAAATTTGTGAATCAATTACCAATTTAACACAAATGAATTACTTTCTTTTTGAGTTATTTCATTTTTCGTTTCGTTTTCTTGGTAAATTATTTGAAAACACTAACTGGATTTGGACTAATGAAATCCAAAACATTGTAAATCAATTAAAAAAATTATGCCAAAATTAACAATATCTATATATGTGTAGATGTATGTGTGTGCACGCGCCCAAAGATTGAATTAAGAAATACAAAATATACATTCCTATTATAATTCGATAATGACAAAATATTTTTGTTATTTAACGACAGAGACTTTTTTGGTCAAACAAACAACAGAGACTAGAAATATATTGTTTTTATTTTTATTTTATTACGCTCAATTTTTTCGTAATAATCAATTATCATAGTCGTTTTCATGAAATTATTCAATGAACTAAAAGGTGATGAAGTTGTTGAAACAATCGAACCAGACGAGATAATTAATTTTCGTGGTCCTTCTTTATTTTATATAGATGCCGAAAATCAAAAATAAAAATAAAAGACTTTTGACTTGTAAATATTGATGACTTCATTGTTTGTCCCGGGGACATCCTCGTTTTACTTTGAATATACTCTCATGTGCTTAATATATGAGATATTTAGAGAGTAGATCTTAGTTTAAATATAAGATATATTTTTTATATTTATCAATATTTTTCTAATTTGTCTCTATTAGTGCTCCTTTAACAATAATCAAGAAGGAAATGAAAATAAGTGAATTTAGAAACATGACAATGGTGCTTTAAAAAATACATGTCATTTTAACTAACTTATTTAATCTAATTAAATTAGGTAAATATGTCTTATATTAAGGATATAAGCTAGTGTATATATATGTATATATCGACGTGCAACAGCCGACTAAGCAAGCATTAAACCGTAAAAGTGAACTCTTAACTCCACGCATCAATTTTAATATAACAAATTAACTAGAGGCTGCACACATTCTATGTATTTTTATGTTCATCCAATCAAGAAAGAAATCAGGAAATAAATTAAAAAAAAAATACATAAAAATTATATACAGATTGATGGGGAAGGAGCATAGTTGGAAGGATCAAATAGGGAAAATAATTGTAGTTAGTTAATTAGTATTCTTTTGTCTCATTATTATTAGGGAATTCTTCATGTTTTTTTTTAATAATATATCCTTTTTTATTTAAAGTACTACCTATAATCCTAATTATAAGCTGCAGTTGACTTTTTTGAAAAATTAAGGAAGTTAGTTAAATCACTTTAAGACATTTATATTCATCATTTTTTTCTCCAAACTAATTTTTCTTATTTATAAATTGATATATAATTTAATCATATATAATTTATGATATTCACTACTGGAAAACATAAAATTTGCAACGGACTTTGCGGCGGAATAAAATTTCGTCGCAAAATTGCTCAAAATTGCGACGGACAGGAAAAACCGTCGCAATTTAGGAGAATTTGCGACGGAAATGCAATTTCCACCGCAAATTGGGGCGGAAATGCAAATTTCGTCGCAATTTGCAGCGGAAATCAAATTTCCGTCGCAATTTGCGGCGGAAATCAAATTTCTGCCTCAAATTGCGGCGGAACTATGTATTCCGTCTCAAGTTTTTGTGGCGGAACACTTAGGTTCCGTCGCAAAACTGTCGGTGGGAAGGCTCCACCGACAGTTTGCGGTGGAATTCACATTTCCGTCGCAATTTGCGGCGGAATTCGAATTTCCCTCGCAATTTGCGGTGGAATTCAAATTTCCCTCGCAAATTGCGGCGGAAATATTTATTCCGCCGCAAAGTGTTTTTAAAATCCTCACCCCCCTTCTCATTTTCATTTCTCTGTCATTTCTCTCTTGTCCTTGCGTCTTCGTTCTTCCTCCACGGCCACGATTTTATTCTTTCGTCGTGTTGCTCCTTGCATTTGCCTTCTTCCTCCACGACCAATCTCCAGTCCAAGCACACCTGTGAGCCGTCCCTTCTCTTCTTTCTCCACCTCAAGATATCCTTCAAGAGGTATGTGTTCCTTCAAGACAAACACCGTTTATTTTTATTTTTAAATTTTTGGAAGCCAACAGTACATATGTGTGAAGAAAATGATTTATTTAGATATGGTTCCTGTTGGTTCTTTCTCTATGTGGATGATTAGATGATATAGGTCTGTTAATATTAAAGGATATAGTAATATAGGGAATATTTAAAGTAGTTGTTGATTTAAGAGGACTTTGTTAGTGGGTTATTATTATTATTTTTTTTTTGCTTAGGAAAATATTTGTAGTTATAGTAGTGGGTTTGAATGCATATGTTATTTCATATTTAATTATCTTGAGACATGTTTTGTTGAAAAATAAAGTTCTTTTAAAACTTTGAGACATGTGAATATTATTGTTGTAGGTTACATGCAAATATTTGAATTCAGAATAAATATTTTATTGAAGGGCAAGGGTACGGGGCTGCCTTCTGGTGGTGACGACGACACTAGTGGTGACGATAACCAGACTGTTGCTATTTGGAGTGTTTTTAGTTTATTTTGGAACATTATATTTGTAATATTTTGTTTTTGCAATGTAAACTCATAATATTTTGGAACATTATATTTTATTTTTTTGATATACAATTTAATTTATTTTTTACATTTTTTTTATTTTTTCGGATTTTTTTAATTTTTTTTAAATAATTGGAAATTTTGCGAGGGAAAATTTTTCCCTCGCAAAATCTGCCAATTTGCGAGGGAAAATTGTTTTCCCTCGCAAATTCAAATTTTGCGAGGGACAATATTTCCCTCGCAAATTGCGAGGGAAATTTGATTTCCCTCGCAAAATTCGAGATTTTGTGAGGGAAAATTTTTCCGCCGCAAAATTTGAATTTGCGAGGGAAAATATATTTTTTCCGTCGCAAAACTGATTTGCGAGGACTTTTTTTGCGACGAACACTTTTCCGCCACAAATTCCGCCGCAAAATTATTTTGCGACGGAAAAATTCCGCCGCAAAAAATGAATTTTCTAGTAGTGATTATTAAGTAATTTATTTAGCTTTTTTAATCTCTCCCAAAAAAATTAACTAGGTCTTATATTTAGGACAAAAAATAGTAGTAATTTTTCTACCTAATTCTCTAACTGGGTATAAAACTTGCTCATTAATTAACCAACTCTTCTTACTAGTGATGCTTATTGAAGATACTTTTAATACTTCTAAAAAAATGACTTATTCTTAACTTGATTTAGATAAAGTATCTTTGGACCTTATAAAAAATTATTGGAGGAATATATTATAATAATAATAAGGGTTAAGTATCATTTTTGCCATAGAAGTTTTTACTGAGGAGTAGTGGGTATCCAAAAGTTTTTTTTTTTTTTTTTATAAGTAATTTTGCCCTTGAAGTTTACAAAACGTAGCAATTTTGTCCCTCTATTAATTTTGACCGTTAAGTTTAATTGATATGCATATGTAGCACCCAATGCTTGCCAACTCATCAATCAAAATAGGGTTGAGTATCATTTATTCCTTGGAAATTTTTGCTTAGAAGCAGTGGGTATTTGAAAGTTTTTTCAAGAAAAATTTTGCCCCAAAAGCTTACAAAACGTAGTAATTTTACCTTATCATCACCTAGTGTTAAATTTGACTGTTAAATCAGTCAAAAAATACACATACATGTCATGCCACCTTATCATCCACATCACTGAAAGGCAAAAAGAAATAAATACGAAGAGATCAAATCCTTATTGAAGGAATTCAGTAGATTTTGTAAGTGGCAACGTTTCACTAAAGAAGGGATGAATTAGGTGATATTAAAAAAATTTAAAACTGAAGATGATAAACAATTAATTCAAAGAGCAAGAGTTAGAAAAATATCACAGAAGTGTGCACAACGGATTATACTGGTTTGGTCTTAAATTTCTAACCTACATTCAGTCCCCAGAGCGTCTCTAAGATTTTCACTATTGCTCTAAGATTCTACGGGTTCATGGCACCACAATACATAAGTAATCCTCAACAAGAGAACTCATTCACCTTTACAAGTTGTAATCCAATAACCATACTCAAGGTCCCACCACCTTGAGGTTTTACAAAGATTGAAATTGTTTGTATATGGCTCTCTCACATAGTAGATATGTAATCATTGAAGAATAATGATGAATATCAAAAGATATTACAAAGAAAGTATATGAGTAAAAGATTGATCGTAGACTTCGTTGGTAGCTCCATAATGAATACTTTGTTACTTATAGTTGAACTTCATTAATGATCAGTGTGAGCATTCAAACTATCCATTATAGATAGATTAGAGTCATTGGAAGAATTCAATATTCAATCACTTTGACTTCGCCACAATAAATCTTCATACAATATCCCATTCGTCTATTATGAGATTTCTTAAGGTTTAGTTGCCTTCATCTTTGATGCAATAAGAGCTTTAAGGTCTAGTCACTTTGAACTTAATAAGCACTTTACAAGAAATATGCTTTGCATTGCTTTCATCTGCTTTGTTTCTGTTATGCATTTAATGCTTTGACCCATAAAATTGCTTTCAAACTTTTGAAGTTAATTGATGACCTTTTAGCATATGAAACTTATACATAAATAAAAATGGCCAATCTAGGATGATTCCATAATCACTCGAGTGTGAGTCTATCACTTGAGTGCTTTTGTAATTTAACTCAAGTGTAAATGAACTTTGTCTATAGTAGTGAAGTGTTGAAAGAGAAGATCACTTGAGTAGACAAAAACTTGACTTGAGTGTCTTTTGAGAATAATTTCAACTCTGCCAATGACTTGAGTGCTTCTACAAGTTGCCTTGTGTCACTCAAGTGATTCTGAGGTTCACTTGAGTGGACTCAAGATGAGAAGCCAACATTCTTGGTTCATCAACAAGTGACTTGCATTAAACTTGCAAGTTGGATGTCAGCACTCAAGTGACATTATAAGCACTTGTCTAAGACTGGTTATGACTTGCATAACCATTGCAAGTGACTTGTAGTTTACTCGCAAGTTCTCACAATTACTTAAGTGACAACATGTTTACTCGAGTGGCCATCTTAACATTTGTAGTAAATAAGCAAGTGACTTGCAAAATCTTAGTGAGTGATCACTATCACTCAAGTGGTCACTTATCCACTCAAGTGTTCTATGTTTATCACTCGAGTGATGAAACCCATCACTCAAGTGATCTGCTATAATTTCCAAAAATCATCAAGTAACTTGTTGATTTTCATGTAAGTGATAAGGGATCACTTGACTGCTAATTTAGCTACTTGAGTGATATTGCATCGCTCTCATTTTTCAATAAGTGAATTGCAAAATCACTAGAAGTTAAGGATCATCACTCAAGTGTTTTATCTGTCACTCAAGTGATCATCTTAGATCACTTGAAGTGAGTAGTCTTGTTGATTCAAGTTTCAATTCAAATACAGTTCTATCACTTCAATGTCTTTAAACATAGAACTTAAGTGACTTGAATTATGAAGTCCTTATTATTTTCAAAGTTTTATTATCATCAAAACATAAATCGAGAACTAACAGATACAAATCCTTCAGGACTACCACGATGAGTATAAAGAAATGAATACAAAAAGAGATCAATCTCATCTTGTTGAAGAAATCATTTGTGTTGAGGGAATTAAAGGTATAAACAGACTCAACAAGATCGGACTAAATAATGTAGGAAATCTCATTTTCTTTGAGTTGTTGAAGGACGTAGAGCTAAGAATCGAGGGTGCAGAGGAAGAAACCAACGTTGGAAGGGTTGAGCTTAAAGTCAAAGAGGGAGATCTTCAAGACGTTGAGCTCAAAGCGACCGAAATTTGTGAAGCCAAATTGGTCAAAGGGTCTGAAAGGTCTATTGCAAAACTTAGAGGAAGCATCACTTAAGATCTAAACAAATGAAACGCAAAACAAGATATGAATTGTATAAAAAATTGGTTCAATGAGGCAAAGTAATAGTGATAGTATTTAGCTTTGTTTAGATTGATCTAGGCCATTTCTCCCCTATTGCGAACCACAACGATAGTGTATGATTTCTTGAAGAAATGGTTGTAGAGATTGGTGTTTCAATTGGGACAAATCTTTTATACCTATTCATGGTTCCCAATTGAAACACCATGTCATATGGGGCTAGTGATGTGGATGATGAGATGGCATAGCGGCAAGGAAAAATTGCTATGTTTTGCAAACTTCTCGAGTAAAATTGCTTTTATAAAACCTTCTGGATATCCACTACCCCTCAGCGAAAACTTCCAACGCAAAAATGATACTTAACTTTATTTTGATTGATGAGGTGGCGAGCATTGGGTGCCACATATGCATATCAATTAAACCTAATGGTCAAAATTTATGGAAGGACAAAATTGCTCCTAAAAAAACTTTCAGATATTCACCGTTCCTCAATGAAAATTTTTGAGACAAAAATGATACTTAACCTTAGTAATAAACCAACTAGTGAATAGAAAATCTCAAACACAAGATTTGTCAAGCGTAGTAAGTCTAATTTTAAATGATATCCCGTGTTTCATGTGTGTACATATATTCATATCTTTTGTCTGTGTAGCTTTTTGTATTGTTCTCGCGGCATAAATGCAATTAAAAAATAGATGCTTTATTCGAGTGTGAAAATACTATTTGTGCAGCCTTTTCACATGAAGCTGCCACTTGCATCGTATCCCTTTTTGTGTCACTTATCAGGCTCAAAATTTGGAGGGCACTGTGTTATGTGTGTGTCTATATATATATATATATATATATATATATATATATATATATATATATATATAGTCCTATCATTCGCAAGAATATGGCTTGGCTAGTAGTTAGGTTTATATTACTGTTTAATACTTTTTCCCCTTAAAAGAACCTGGTATAAAGTTGGTTGATATATTTATTTTAGAGTTAAGGAGCAAAGATGCCCATGAGTTTTTATAAAAAAATACTTCTAGTACCATATACATTTCAGAGATGTAAAAATACTCATAAATAGTTAAAATAAGAGTGAAAATATCAACATCGTTAAATTTGGTCTAACAACATTATATATGCAATGGGTCCCACTAAAAAAACAACGTTAGACCAAATTTAACGGTGTTAGCATTTTTGCTCCTATTTTGAATGTTCATTTCTATTTTTGCAACTCCAAAATGTATATAATGGTAGATGCACTTTTGGTAAAAGTTCATAAGTATTTTTATACCTTCATCATTTAATTTTATAGGTTAAGGTGTATCTAGCACCTTCAAATACTTTTCCCAGTAAAGTTTTTTTTAAGGTGCTTCCATTATCCAAAAATAATTTTTGTACAACTTTAAACTTAATACTTTAGGTAATTTAAGGTGTTGAGTGTTAGTTATGCTTAGTTTTGATGATGTCAAATATACTTATGGATATCAAGAGCAAAAAGTTTGCATACTATATTGACTAATTCTTAAATTTAATGTAGAATCAAAGATATGAAGTTCATTTATGAAGAATAATCAAGAAGAAGATAAATAAAGAAGTATTGAATGAAAGAAAGAAATGGAATCAAAGAAGATATGGAGCCAAATGATGAAGAACAAAAGAAGAGAAGAAAGAAAGAGTTAAATTATGGAGAATCATCAAGAAAAGAGAAGAAAGATAGAAAAATATTGTTGAATGGAATGAGAAAGTCACTATACAAGCCCACAGATTGATTCTAGAAGTCTCCACGATCAAATGAGAGTTGGAATGACTCAAATCAAAGTTAAAATAAGCTTTGGGATGAGTTAAAATCAACAAAAACGTGTTTTTTGATGGATTACCTAGAGGTAGAGTCATTTACCTCGAGTTTGGGCCAAAACTCGAGGTAGACCAACCAACCTGGAGGTAAATATGGCTTCCAGCAACTTTGTTCTACTCTGTTTCAGGCCACGTTCAGTAAATCGATGATATCTCCCAAACCAGAGATTGAATTGAGGTGAAATCAATTGTGAATGAAACTAGACATTCAATGCGTCATCTTGACAAAAATTCAAGTCCAAAGAAGATCAGATGAGAGAGATATGAATTTTTGAAGTTTAGTCATCCGTCACCATCATGCAGCAGACCAAGGTTCGCTAAATTGAGAATATCTCACAAACTACAAATCGGAATGAGCTAAAATAGGTGGCATATGAAACTAGACTCACACACCTTTCCAAAAACATAAATATCACAGAAAACAAAGATAAAATGAGTGAGATATGATTTTTGGAAGTTGAGAGTCTGTTCAAGATGGTGGAAAAACTTTGGTTCAAGAACATATTTTACTAATCTAATCATAGTGCTCAACATACAATGAGTTTAGAGCTGATTCTTCTTGCATTGGAAAGAATACTTAAAGAGTATTCTAGGGATATATGTGATTTGCCAAGATGCTTAACGAATGGAGATGCTATGGTTACTGGAACTTAGCCAACAAAGTGAAAAATCTTGAGTGCTGAGGATTGTTGTCAAATTAACTTGAGGCTTGGATTTGCAACTCGAGGTTGTAAGCAAACTCAAAGTTATAAAGTGAACTCGAGGTTTCAAGCTTTAGCTCTTCTGGATGATCCTCTTCACAACCTCGAGTCTCAACACATAACCTCGAGGTTAAGCCAAAACTCGAGGCTAGATTCTTAAATCGAGGTTGAGTTTCTCTTGTCCAAGTCTTTCGCTATCTGTTATTTTTGAATTGGACATAAAAAACCTCGAGGTAGTTCACTTAACTCGAGTTTTATGAGAAACTCAAGGTTGCATCCTTGACTCGAGGTTAAAGGGCTCTGAATTGATATATGATCATTTAAAATGTTTAAGCCTCGATCTGTTCCTACTAAACTATCTGTTTCTGTTGTTCCATTTTGTACTTTAATTATCATCACTAATTATACTTTAAAGTTTTAGTTATGATGAATTCCAGCAAGAGATTGATGCTCTGAGATAAAAAGCAGATTGTGATGTCAGCAACATTCAATGCTAAACTAAATACTGCACGAAAGTATCTGTAAAGCATCTGGATTGATAAAGACTTCTACATTCCTTCTACTTCTACTACAACGGTCGATTAAGGAAGAATGAGCCAAAGACATTCCAAAGACATTCCTCTATGAAACAAACGTTTGTGCAATAAAGCAGATGATGATGTCAGAAGCTTCAATGGCTATTTCTTTAACGGCTACTTCTAACTAATGTCCAATGTTTGAATGCTCGCAATAGTCGAAACACAATAACCTATAAATTGCGAAGTCTTCAAACTGGAAGAAGTGATGACAATAGATGAATGATTTCGATGAAGCCAATGAAATGATGTTACTATGAAATGATGTTACTGCTTCGCCGTTGATACTCATATACTATGTTTCTCAATGTTCATAATTTACAGTAGAGAGTAGAGAGTAAGATGAATGTTATGTATTTCAGTGATTATTATTCATCTACTCTGTGAGAGAGTCCAAACACTTATTTCATTATTTATTTAGTGAATCTCAAGGTTGTGGAACCCTTGAGAGTGGGTGTACAGTTACAACTTATAAGGGGGAGTGAATCCTAGTGTGAAAGGATTATCCTGATACAGAGTGTGTAATTGTACCCGTGGAGATTGTAAAGGCTGCACAAGTGTCCAAATAAACTTGTGAGGTTGTAAAGGCTTCTCTTGTTTCTGGTTAAACAAGGAGAAGATAGTGGAAATCTCAAGTGCAGCTTGGGGACTGGATGTAGGTTAAGGATTGAGTCGAACCAGTATAAATCTCTGTTTGCATATTCTCTTCCCTAAACTCTTACATTCCAGCATATATGTTTAAATGAATGGCTGTTGGTTTGCAACTCGTTATTGTCATACGAATTGCTTTCTGTAAGTTGCGAAAGAAAAGATTTTTAAAATTCTTAAAGTTTCATCAGACACCCAATTCACCCCCCCTTTTGGGTGACAGCCAGGTCTAACATTGAGCACACCTGAAAAAATAGTTTAAGGTGTTAGATGCATCAAAAAATAATCTAGGATGCTAAACACTTTTAAATAAAAACCTCAAAGTGCTAGATGTACCTGAAAAGATACGTCATGATATTGGGTGTACTACAAAATATTTTAGAATATTAGATACATTTTTTTAAAAAATATTTCATCAATGCTTGATACAACTTAACCCTTTATTTATTTTTATATAACTGTTGGAGTCATTAATCGACTATACATTGCATGTTGTGCAGGATATAGAAAAGAACCATCATTGCCGGAGAGTGAAGGGATTGGTTTATTATATATGTGATTTGAAAGCTGAGGTATATATCCTATCTGTGACAAGCTCTGGCCCCTCGAAAATCTTCCAAAATCCCATATCTAATCATTTGAGCTTTTATATTTTTTTAATATCTCAGTTTTAACTGGTTCAACAAAAGCTAATGTGAAAAGATCAAAAGCTAGTTTTCTTTCCTTTTTGTGAAAGTAACCCTAAATTTTTCATCTGCATTCACTCTCTCTTGCTCTTGCTTCTTTTTACTCTCTCTTGGCCCAACCACACCCACTAAAAATTACTTTGAAAGCCATTTATATCATCACATGCCACTTTCATCATTCTGAATATTTATTTAAACCAAAGGTGAGAGATCATGATCTATCAATCAATGAAAAATGAAAATGAAAAAGATCTCAACCTTTTGGATTCATCATATATACTTATGCGTGTGTCCCAGTTTCATGCAAATACAAGCCTCTCCTACAATAATAAATTAATAATATATAGTTTCAAAATAAGGCAGAATAGATCTTCTTTTCCTTCATTGTTGTGTGGAGCATATTATTATTATTAGTCTCAAGCATGAATACTTAAAATCATCTTTTAAATTTCTGGTCTGAATTAATGATGACGACAAAAAGATAATTAAAACTCGTGAAGATGGATCACAGAAACAGTTATTACGTATCTGGTAATCAGGTAATGCAATGATATGCAATATATTGAAAGCCCGCGTGTGAATATATACGTAGTACTATTTGAAGAGAATTATAGGGAAAAAATTAAATATAATTATGAGACGTGAAACTATATACACAAGTATATATTGTCTTGTATTACTTTATCTTCCTAATACACCAATTGGAAAATCCAATTTTAGATAATGTAATGTCCCCTTGACTTCAACCACATGCAAATTATCAAGAATGTCCGTGGAGGTAACAAATTAATGATCCATTTATTATTATGATTATTTTTTATAAGATGATCCATTTGATATTATCTGACTTTGTAAAAGTAAATATGAGTTGAGCCACGTGGTGCGGACATGCCTGTATGAGTAGGATATATTTAGATCATAGCCAGATTCAGATCAGAAGAAATATTATGTGGTTCTGGTTTTTATTTCTGACTCATGTCTAGATCCTAGCTAGGTTTCACAAATTATATAGATCTTGTATATCTTTAAATTTGAGCAATAATTATATTATTATTTCCACAATTTAGACACCATGTGCCTTAAAGAAAGAAATTTGGAAAACGTCGCTGTCAATAACGATATTACCTTTTAATTTAGGGACAAGGTGTAAAAATACACATAAATTTTTCGTTCAGAAGCGCTCAATACCATATGTTTTTTTTTTGAAGTAAGAATATACATGTGATTATTATTTTGGAGCAAAAGTCACATCCCACCCTTAAGTCACTGTTCACCGTAATGAGAGATAAAGTGAACAGTAATTTAATAGCGGTGTACAGAGACTTAATTAACGAAGGGATGCGACTTTTACTCCAAAATGGTAATCACATGTGCATTTTTGTTCCCAAAAATAGTACATGGTGTTAGACACTCCTGGAAAAAAAACTCATATGTATTTTTATACGTTAACCCTTTAATTTGTTTTATTGTTTTGAACTTGCCAATAATTATATATGCTCTATACTCTAAGGCTGTGTTTGGTGTGTAAGAATCCTAACAAGGAAATGCAATTAGAAAACGATTCTTAGTGCAAGCATGTTTGGCCAGGAACAAGCATATTTTTAAAGTCCAGTTCTATTCTTATTTTAATTTCGATTCTGCTTTCAAGTTCTTTAAAGACTTTTCCATCATAATAAATTAAATGAGGCCAAAATATTTTTGTTTCTTCTCTTTATTTATATATTTTTTGTCTGTCCTTGGCCAAGCGCAAGCCTAACCTACATGCACGCCAAGACTTTATATTTTCTCTTTTCTTTAAATGTTTCTTTATTTTGGAATTGAGATATCTTAATTTCTTATATCACTATAGGCTAGCTGAATGTAGGTACGTCGAAGACCAAGAACCGTTAATACCCCACTTGAAGACGACGAAATAATCCAAAATATTGAGGAGGGGCTTTGAATTTTCTTGAGGGTGGACAAGCAATTTTGTATTCTTTTGCTCTCTTGACTCTTGAGAGTCATATTCAAATGGACCATCAGACATCCAACCCATGCATTGATCAACATGTTCTTGTGGTTCACATATCACCCTTTTTTTATTTGTTTTGGAAATTATATATACAATGACTTATTATGACTATATTATCTGAAAAAATGGAGAATTACTGTGCAATTCAAAAAATAAAAATTAATTACTAAAGAGTCTCCCAGCAACTGAATACTATATAATAACAAGATTTGACATTGGGAATGACAAGTTATATGATTGATCGTGTGACTCTTTAGTTTTTTTTTTTTTTGGGGGGGGGGGGTGTTAACTATATGGTCTCAAGTATTTAGTCACCAAAAAGATTAATTATAATTGAGCAGCATTTAATGACAAATTTTAATGTAGGAGATTATAATAAATTTATATTTCTCACTGGCCGGTTATTAAGATTTTTATTATATTATTAAATCTCCTACTTAGACCTTACAGTAACTCCCCCTTTGCTTACGCTGGACCATGTAAAATAATGAGTAAAATACTCCAACCAACATTCTATTTTGTGTTAACTATATAGACTTTCTATCTATTTTGAAAACCCATATAAACCTCCCAAAAATTTAAAATCTATGTTATATAAACCTCCTTTATATTTTAATATTTTATTTTCATTTACTCAAACCATTAGTTGACTATTAATTTTGATTTTTAGAGTTTTGTTATACCAAAATGCCCCTTTTTGACATTAGAATTTTTTAAACACACACACAAGCGCGCACAAACACACATGCTCACACACACGCACACCCCGACACACACACGCACGAACGCACACATGAGCGTGCGTACTCGCACACGCGCTCCCCCGCGCGCACACAAAATTCATACCACCATCTTTGAATTCTAATTTAATTTTTCACCATATTTATTGAAATTTATTTATATTTAGTTTCTTAAATGACTAAAAATATATATTAAACTCATTCTTTTCCTATCAAATATGATAAGCTATATAGGTTTGAGAGATTGTATAAGTCATTTAAATTTATAACTTTATATTTTTCTACAAACATTTAAAAAACTTTAGACAAATTTTTAAAAGTTTGTGATATTTGCAAAATGTCAATTAAAATATGAGATTTAGAATTAAGGGTAAATTAGTAAATAAAATTTTATTTCTTATATAAATTTTAATTAAAAATATATTTTTAGAATATTCTCAACTGAGTTAAAAGTTTGGATTTAAATAAATATTTTTAAAATAAAGGGGTCTGTATAATTAAGACTCAAAGTATTTTACTCTAAAATAATTCTCCATTTGGAAAAGTAAATGAACGCAAAAGGAGATATATAAGGATTAAGAGTCAGGAAAGAGGGAAAAAAAACACATAACCAACAAGAAATTTTTGATTCCAATAAAACAAGATTACGGCGGCTATAAGGGTTCCCCTAATCTCGCCACTTATTACTCATACAGCCCACAAATTTACCGTTGATAGCCAAAAAAACAAAATAACAAAAGAAAAGTTGGGAGGAGAAGGCAGACACATAACGATAAAAGTCTAGAAGGAATCAGACAAAACGCCTGACCGACCATAAAATTAGAGCAATTAAAAGGCGTACCACGAAAGAGTAAAGAGATACACACATGTGTCTGTGTGTGTGGGTTTGTGTAGTCAAATGCTTCACATTGTAATTCTTATGCTTATCACACGTACAAAATTAAAGTCAAAGCCAATAACCCATACTGATACTGCTATTATATAAAAGCAAGAGAGATGACAGTTAATGCTTAGCCAGCTAGATAGCAGAGATACACAGAAAGAAAATTAAAGCATATATATTCAGAATAAATGAAACCACCTTGATCATTTTTGCTTAAGGATCCGGGGGGGAAAAGAAAGCAGAATTTAAAATTGAGGGGTGTTGATTAAAAGGCCAAGAGAGAATTAGCTGGTGCTATTATTTACACATAAATTGAAGGGACCCAAAGGGTTACGTATTAAAGTTTGGAGGAAAAAAATTATAATAAGAAAGACATGAAATTGTTTAGATTAAATTGATGGTCATGGTTAAAAAGTACCACTATTCATAGGTCTTCATGCATTGGTGTTGCACTACCATCCGTTCTTCCTTTTTCATATTCCTTTCCCATTTGGATTTTGTTTTTTTTTTTCTTAATCAGTAGAACAATTAATCCACGATTCCACCATACCTTCATTTCTTCCAGCGGCAGCAGCAGCCACACTCTCCGTGGTTGTTGTCGCTGGCTTCTCTCCATGAAAATCCGATGAAGAAGCAGCCAATGAATCTCCCAAGTTGTCACTCCCAGACCTCATAACTCCATGATCCCCGCCGTTATCGTTGTTCGTACCCATTCTCTCCGCCCACTCCGATGATGAAGAAACCATATTCTGATGATGAAGGCTTCTTGTATTGTCAGCATTATTAACATCCACATGGTTCAATCCGAATTCCTCAAACCCGCCCATTTTGAGATGCGAATTGGCCGGAGGAATTCCCAGAGGAGCTTGAGTTTTAGAGGCGAGAATATCGGAGCTGGAACTTCCGAGCTGGATTGATGATGGGAAGTTGAGTAATGAATGGTGTAGGTTGCCGTTGAGACTTGGCTGCTGCTTGAGAAGGCATAAATCAGAAGAAAGTGATGGGTATGTAATGGAGTTAAAATTAGCTGTTGAGGAAGAAGAAGCCAATAATTGATCCACCGCCGTTGATGGAAATCCCGGCGGAAGCGACGACGACAGGAATGGCTGGTGATGATAAGACTGAGGCTTTTGGGCAAAAGGTCGAAGAAGATTATAGGTAGGTGGAGGAGGAGATCTGACGGCGGCGTGAGAACAGAGAAGATCCAGTCGACTTCTTTGGAAAGGCGAGGAAGCGAATGGTGGTGCCGGTATACCGGTGAATTCCTGAACCATGGCTCTGAAATTGGTGGTGTCCGTCGTCAGCACTGTCGTGGGTGCTCGTCGGGACGCTCTCGACCTCTTCTTCGGATTCCGACCAACGTTGTTGCTGTTGCCGCCGGCGGACAGATCAATATTCCCGCCACCGCCTCCGGACACAGAAACTAATCCTCGTGAAGAACTTTCTGGAACGAGAGATTGCTGATGATGAGAGGTCTGACCACCCAATTGACCTGAGAAAAAAAGTTGGTTGGAGGAAGAAGAAGGATTGAAGCCACCGAGATCGGAGCGATTTGGGTCGGATCTAGCAGTTCTGGACCAAACCATATCGAAGTTGGATGCTTGAATTGGATCCAAGTAATTAGACGAAGGATCGAAACCGAAAGGCGGTGGCGGGCTGGAGTGTGTTGAAGAAGCTATATGGTGGGGGATTGGTGGGTTTGGGTGGTGGTTGAAGAAGGCGGACATGGAGTCGGCACGTGAGTCGTAATCGTCGTCACCGCCGCTGGAGGATTGCAAACTACCGGTACTGTGACCGGAATCCATGATGAGAGAGAATAATAAAGAGAGAGAACAGAGGAGCCGAAAAGAGTAGAGGGATTTGTTTTTCTTAAAGGACATAAGCATTTAAGAGGAAGACACAGAATGAGGTATGGGCGATAGGAGTGAAAAGGGTACACATAATCGCCTCTGAGAAAGTACAAAGACACGTCTTTAATAAACCCTCTGATCTGAGCAAAAGAGAAGATAGAAAAACATGAAGGGTCACCAAGTCAATACTTACATCAGTTCAGTTCCAGAGAGAGAGGGGGACAGAGAAGAGGCTCTGTAAATTAGGGTTTTCAAGTGAAAAGGAGAGGGACGAAGGAGGAAGAAAGAGATGGTTCTCTAGTCTATTTCTTCTTTAAAAAGTGAGATGGAGCTTCTGCTAATGGTATCATCAAGAAAGAAAATATCAGAGTGGGGTAGCCATGGGGGATAGAGAGAGAGAGAGAGAGAGAAAGAGGTGGTGATAGTAGGCTAAGGCTAAGCTCTTAGTGGTCAAAGTATGTGAGTTGTGGTTTTGATTTGCAGTGTGAAATGGAGGAAAAAGGATATAGTGCGGTTAAGGTAGAAGAATATGGAATTTATTTATTATTTGTGTAATAGTTTAATATTTCTTTCAGGAAAAAATCGTTCTTAGATTTTTCGGAACTATAGTGAGGTGGGGGAAGCAACCTAATCAGAGCGATGGTTGGTCGAACTACACGAAGGATGGAGGTAAAGACAAAATATATAGCTGCTTCAGGAGATGACTAGAAAAATATACACTAAACAAGCCAACTCCTCGCCCCCCCCCCCCCCCCCCCCCCCAAAATTAAGAAAATACTTCAAAAAATAACAGAATGAGTTCTTAAATATAAGAACTATCTCTTATATTTATCAATGTTTACTTAATTTATCTTTATTAATACTTTTTTCTTAGTGAAAAAGAGAGGGAGGAAATTAATAAAAATTATTAGAGTATTTTATAAAATATATGTTATATTAACTAACATAATCAATGTTACTAATCTAATTAATTTAACTAAATATGTCTTATATTATATTAAATATGGGAAGGACTAATGTATTGGGACAAATTAAGTCAATTTGACCAAGTCAAAATCATATAACGTGTCATGTAAGATTATCATTTCCGTCTATGGATTTCTTGTGTCTGTGTCTCTGTGACGCATTTCTCAGGAACGAGTTCTATTGTTCAACTACTAGAACTGTAAAACCTAAGAAGACGGATCGAGGAGAAGAATGAAGCATAAAATTGAACCTAAAAAGTTCAATATATATATTGGTGATATATTTTTAATTAGGATCTTCTTGGCTTAGTTCTAAGGTCACTCTGGTGGTTTGACTAGGTCAATTGAAAGTTAATTTTATTTTTTCATTGTAAATTAATACATTAAATTAAATACTTACTAATTTGACATTCATTTCCTTCATCCACTTGACTCTCCTTTAAACATCAGTTTTGTAATGTTTAGTATTTTAAAATTTTCCGAAGGGGGGAAAATTCCTTTTTGTAATTCAAAGGCATTTAAAAATTATGCAACATTTTTTATAATGCAAGCTCTGGGCCGATATTTGGATTTTGTTTTGGTATATCTTGAGTTTGATGGTAAATGGATATCTATTTACAATTTTACGGTGTTGTTTAAATTAAATATACTAAAAGTTGCTGGAACCAACTACGTATATCTGTATATAGGACTCCGTTTTGTTTTATTATGCGATATATACTGATGATAGGATCGCTTACTATTTTAGATTTCTGTATGGACAACTAAGTTTCAACATAGCTGGCCTTGTATTTTTGGATTAATTTATTTTAATTAGTTTTTTGTGGTATCGGATAGAATTATATATGTAGGTTAAAAAAGGTTTGTTTCATAAACTGTAAAAGCATTTTTATAGAGATCCCAAACACCCCGCAATAGGAATAATGCCAAAGTATTAAACATGCATATATTTTGGAATATTCAAATGGAAAAATATTTCTGTCCAAACCATAAAATTGTATAACCTAACCGAGTTAGTAGTAGATCAATCTGTACTAGAAACTACCACTACAAAAAAGATGACGTATTATAGTGGTTAAAATGCCGTATTTACAACGGTTTTACTAGTTACAAACGATATTAGTAGTGGTTGGCCAAATTACTACAAAGTTCACTGTTGCAAACAAATTTATAGTGGTTATCACTACTACAAAAAAGCATTTTTGCGTCCTATTTTTCCCGTTTTTTACGTTCTATTTTATGTGGACGCCTATTTGGGAGGCGTAAAAAGTGAAAGCTTAAGGCGTCTAATTTTTTTTAGATGCCATATGCTTTCTTTCTTTTTTTAAAAAAAAAAAACAAGCCCAAACCACATTGGGAGCTATCAAATAATAATTTCAGATCTACATCCAGATTCAATAGGATCCAAAATTAAAAATCAAATAGCGTTTAAGGCGTCTAATTTTTTTAAGATGCCATATGCTTTCTTTTTTTTTAAAAAAAAAAAAACCCCCCAAACCACATTGGGAGCTATCAAATAATAATTCCAGATCTACATCCAGATTCAATAGGATCCAAAATTAAAAATCAAATAGTGTTTCCTTAATAACGAAATCAACTCAAATCAAAAAATTTCTACAAGTGTAGATCTACATTACAACAACAAATCAGATCCAACAAGATAAACTAAAAATAATAAAAAAAAATCTAGAGGTGAGAAGGAGAAGTCGAACAGATCTGGAGCAAGTCGAACACATACGAATCACAGCTCGAACAGTTCTGGAAAAATCAAACAGATCTGGAAAAATCAAGCAAATCTGAAAAAGTCGAAGCTTACCTACAGTAGGAAGTTGTAGATATGGAAAATCGAAAACAAAAATGAGGTTGAAAAGGAAGAGACGACGTCGATTGTGCTGTCGATCTTGTGGAGAAGGTTGAAAATGAAAGGATGACGTCGATTTTGTCGTCGATCTTGTGGAGAAAATGAAGGTCAGCCATGAAGGTTGAGGGAAAGAGGAAGAAGGTAGAGGTGAGACTGTGAGAGAGAAAAGGGAACGTCACATATCAGGGATGAAGAAAGGAATGAAGTCACGGGTTTGGGTTTAGAGGGCGTAAAAAAACAAAAAAAATACAGGAAATTTGAAATGCTTTTGGTGTCTTAGAATGAAAATTAGAGCGAAAAGCAAGACTTTTGGTGTCTAAGTTTCATTCTTAGAAGCCAAAAGTCTTGACTTTTGGCGTCTAAGTTTCAAACTTAGACACCAAAAGTCTTGCTTTTGGCACCAGGCCAATTTTCAGCGATAACTTTTGGCGAGAGGGTCCATTTTTTGCATCTAAATATTTAACTTAGATGCCAAAAGTGATGTTTTTGGCGTCTAAGGTCATAAGTTAGACGACAAAAGTCAACTTTTCTCATATATAATTACAAAAATACCATCGCCTTTATTTTTTACTTCCTTTTTTTTAATAATAGGATGCCAATTGGGGAAGTAAAAGCTATATATATGAAAAGACGCTATTACATGCAACCTAACTGCTACTGCAAGTGTAGTGGTTTAAGACCAACGCTACGAAATGAGATTGGAATGACGTTGTGTGTGAAGACTTTATAGTAGTTAAGAAATAGCCACAATTTGAAATAAATCACCTTTATTGTAGTTAGATAACCACTACTAAATAGGCAAAGAAAAAATTTACAATTGGCGGCAACATTTAGTAGCGATTTATAAACCGCCACAAAATAGGACAAAGTTTCAAAAAAAGCATCAAATGTTTGAAATTATTTTGTAGTGGTTTTATAACTGCTACAAAGATTGTTGTCGTTCATAAAATTTTATTTGATTTGTAGTAGTTGTAAAACCATTACAAACTTTTGGTGAATTGTAAAATCTATAGCAGTTGAGGAACAACTAGAAATGAATAACATTTTTTAAAAAAATGAAATAGTCATTTTAGATTAATGTAATAGTTAGTTAATAATTTAAATATAAATTATAGAAATTAATTTTTAAAATAGTTTATATGAGTATTTGATATTTGATTACATATGGCTATCATAATGGTGTAACAAAAATGAGAATGTGTAGACAATAAGAACTTATTATTCTATCCTTGAAATAATTAAATTAAATAGAACATTAATGTATGTGAAAGGAGGCAGAATGTTGAAGAATGTCCTTAAAATTAGGGATAAAAAACAAAAATTAGTACGGCAGAGTTATAAAAGAAATAACAATTTAGAAAAGAAAATAAAAATTTAGAAGAGATGATCATCATAAATCGGTACTTAACCTCTTGAAACAATGTTGACAAATGAGAGAAAACATGTCTGGGAAAATCTATGTAACAATTCTAACAGTTTAGAGGACTTCTTTCGTAGCAGTTCTTTTTGGACATGGCTTACCTCCTTTGCTCCCCAGATCTGCTGCCATCCGTTGCTTAAAGCGTTGGCGTTTTTGGTAAAAGCCACACCCACCTGGTCCCTTCAAAAAAAATAAGAAATTCAGAGCACTGTCACATAGTGAAATGATAGTTCAAGAAACTGAATGATACTAAAAAATTCTCCATGATCTTGAAAAATTATTTCACGATCTTGAAAACATATTTTAGGATCTTGAAAAAATATTTCAGGGTACTGATTAGTACTAAAAGGATATTGACTGATACTAAGAAAATAATTCATGATCTTAAAAAAATATTTTAGGGTCTTAAAAAAAAATTTAGGTTCTTATTGCTACTAAAAAACTTAGGTTCTTATTGCTACTAAAAAAATCAGTACCCTAAAATATTTTTTCAAGATCCTGAAATAATTTTTCAAGATCATGGAGAATTTTTTAGTATCATTTAGTTCCCTGAACTATCATTTTACTACCTGACAATGCTCTGATTTTTTTTTTTACGGACCAGGTGGGTGTAGTTTTTGCCAAAAATGCCAATGTTTTAAGCAGTGAATGACAGCGGATTTGGGGAGTAAAGGAGGTAAGCCACATCCATTCTTTTTGGCAGTGGTTTTATGCAACTGTGGTCATAGTGTCTTTTGTTTTAGTAGCGGTTTGTGTTATTTTGTAACGGTTACATAACCACTACAAATTATATAATGGTCTTTTTTTAAGAAAAAGTAGAGGATTACAGATTAAAAATGTTATCGTAAGCATAATTGTTTTATATCAATCCTCATCATCATCCCTATAAAAAAAAGTGCAAAGAAAATATTATGTGTGAGTTGAATATGTTTGAACACAAATTAAACTTAAATTAAATGTTATTTCATAAGGCATATCTTAAAAAATGCACCAAACTATAGGTAAATTGTCATCGTCATATGGAAAGAATTTTTTGAAACTGGCGGGCTAAACCGGCTTACTCTTGCAGGCAATGTTATCACCATTGCCCATATTATAAAGGTCTCGAGGCTTTAAGTGAACCACCGTATTCCAATCCATGTGTCTCTCATCCACGACATAATAAATCTGATGTGCCTTAGAGGTAAGAATATAGTGCTCATCATTTTGAGATTGACTAGTGTGAATAGGACAAGAGAAATTGATTGATGTGATGTTTAAGTTGTCAATTGTGAGTCCCCAGGAAGTAATCATATTTCCTCACAAATAGTTGAACAGCGTCATGGTGAAATGCCCTTAGTAATTTATTTTTACCACATCAAGTAGCTTTCCATAATACGGGGCATCACTGAGTTGCATGGTCTCATCATTGCTACTTGCATAACTCATTGTCCCAAAAGTACCATAAACAACTGAGTTTTGGGTTATAAATCCTTGATCTCACAAAACCGTGCAAAACTTGAAACCGTTGACATTGTATGTTGTAAATCTTTGGGTGTGGTTAAGTGAGCTAAGTGCTAGAGCTCTGAATTCTAGTTAATGCGAGTTGCTAGTTGTGGTCATTTAGTATTATCCACATAAACCAACTTGAAAATCCTCTGTAGACCTTCCTGTCAATTTCAGAGGATGTTTGTGAATGGACCCGCAGTTGATGCTTCTCATGACTTTTGAATTCCCTACAATTAAGCATGCGATAACAATCATGAAATGTAAGTACAAAAGGTATGGAAATATATAGGATGACATATATATGTGGACAATACTTATTAAATGTATGGTTCAACTTTAGTGCAATTAATCAAGACATATCTATATGCTTAAAACTTCTCAGTTGCTGTTAGTTTGAAGTTCTTACTTCTGCCAACTGGTTTACCAATAGGAGAGATTAACAACTCTAATACAGATGGCTCTGGCTCAAGGAAATTGTCTACCCCAGGTGGTTGGTTGAAAGATGTCTCAATGTCATAAAAGTACCTTGTATAAAAATACAACACCTCATCCACTATATAACCTTCTGCTATTGAACCTGAATGCCTCGCCTCATTCCATACGTAAGATTTCAATTTCCCAAGAAACCTATAAAGTAAATAAGGGAAAAGGTTGATATATTAATGTAGAAATGTGCGACTATCAAGTAATGCTGATGTAATTTATTTTAAATGAGTACCTCTCAATAGGATACATCTATCGGTAGTGAACTGGGCCAACAAGCTTTGTTTCGTGAATAAGGTGTATTGTCAGGTGAATCATCATTGTAAAAAGAGATGGAGGAAAGATCATCTCCATTTGACACAATGTAACAGTGCTTTTTTGTTACAGCTACTCGAGCTCCTCCATGTTCAAAACCTTGGAACACAACTTTTGGAAGAAAGAACACAGTTCCACTGAAATGATAGAGAAATCAAGAGGCTGGGTATTCTTGATGGCCAACGGAAGTAATTGTTGCATAAGTACATGTGAGTCATGACTCTTCAGCCCAGCAACATTTCGATCTTACGTGTCTACACATCATCAAATATTACTTGAATACCCACCAAGAAATTTTATTTTCTTCATCTTTGTGAGGAAAATTTCCTTATTCATTTTTGTAAGGGTGGATTTTGCTGGCTAGAATATGTCTTGCCCATCTGGCCATGCGTATCCATGAACTCCTATGTCCCATAAATCTTTCCTCACTTGTAAATGATCTTTTGACTTGTCTGGTTCGTTAAGAATCGTGTATAGCACATTGTCGCACACATTTTTCTCAATGTGAATGATATTAAGATTGTGTTAAAGTAAATTATCTTTTCAATGGGGAAGAGTGAAGAAAATGCTTATCTTCCGCTATTGCTAAAGCACAGAAGTAGAAGTTCTAACAGTCTTTCTTTCAGCTTTTGCTACATCGTTGTGTTTTCTAAACTCAATATTAACATCTTGAAGTTGCTCCAAGATTTATGCACTAGATAAATTTGGAGGAGGTCTTCTTTTTTTCCTGTTGCCCATAAAAACAATTATGTTGCAATCTAAACTTGTGCCTACCATTAAGAAACCTTCGATAACCCATGAAACACCACTTTCGACTGTAGGGAAGACACACTGAGTTAGAGTCAAAATTACAAGCGGGTAATGCAAGGTTACTATGCACATTCCACCTAGATAATGTTCCTAGGCCAGGAAAGTAACTTATCATCTACATCAAGGTTACACGCAAGTTGAACAATGTCTTATTGTGCACACCATATGTCTTGATGCCTACATCCAACAAGGCAAACACTCCATAGTAAGCAGTAGGAGATACACATTGATTTCATTTCCCAATGCCTTTTTTCCTGGAATGAAAGAGCTTTGTTTCATACACATCTACGAGCAAGTTCTAGGGTACTAAGACAACTGGCCAAATATTATAGCTTATGCTAAGATTCGTAAACAGATTAAAAGCGTCATCGCCAAAGCAAGCCGAACATTTTTAGGGTCTACCATGAAAGCTGGAAAGTTTGAGTCAAACGCTGCATATACTTCAGCATCTTGTGGATGTCTAGCTTACTATCTTCGTTTTTGTCAACTTCATGCCACCTCATATGCTCAACTATCTCAGACAACATAAACAATCTTTATAATACTTCTTGCAAGTCTCCTTGCAAGCGTCATCTCCCCAATAAAGCATACAGCCATTGGGGCATACATCAATTTTTTCGTAGTTCAAGCCTAATCTTTTAATTATTTTCTTAGCCTAGTAGAAGGCTATGGGAATGTCTACGGCTTGAAAAGCATCTCATAGTAATTCTAGCAACGTCAACATTGTCTTATCAATGATCCTACACAAGCACTTGATATGATACAATTTTATGAAGAAAAATAATTTGGAGTACTTTTGACACCATGTATATAAGGGACGATCACCCTCATCAATAAGGTTGGAAAATTCCCAAGCTGCGTCATTACTAAAGAAAATAGGTTCTTCACCCTAAACTTCTGTGGTAAAGTTGTCATCTTGAAAACCAAAAACATCACAAACAGCTTCATTAACATGATCATCTTGTTCTAATTGATTTCCTAGTTGTGAACTTCATGGAAGATGATCCCTATATATTATATCATATACCTCACCATGAACTATCCGGAAGGTATATTCTTCTAGGAAAGGCTTCAAAAGTACATGTTCCTTAGCAACTTCTTGTGTACACCACTTTAAAGTTGCATCAAACACACGGACACATGATCTTACCATTACAACTAGCATGCCAGAAAGTGAAATCTAAGAAATTGTTCAATCCTGTCAAATATATGGAAGAATTGCACGGCAGCATGATCCATAACTTTTCTATATGTAGTGAACAAAGATGGAAAGAATAGAGTTGAAGAGACAATGTTAAATTACCTTCAACACATCCTCTGGTCTTATATGGAACATTGGACAATTTTTAGCAATTAAAACATTGCAACTAACTTTTAGAAACATTGTAGCGGTTAACAACTGCTAGTGTAACCACAACTTATTTATACATTTGTAACAGTTGTAGACTAAACTACTACAAAAGTGTGATAGTCTTTTAAACTTTGAAATTCAAATGTGTAGCAGTTTTTGACTTTTAAACCACTACAATTTCAAGACCGTTTAAATTTGTGGAGGTTATAGATTATAACCACTACAAATGTCTATCGAGAAATTAAAAAATTTGAATTTTGAATTGAATAATATATTAGTAGCGGTTTGGGTAAAAAAAAACCGCTACAAAATGTAATAATTTATATTTTATATATCTATATAAATATTTATGCTTAACATGAACATTTTTGAATAATTATATTTAACCATTTATATTTTCAGTAACAAATAGTTATGTAGTATAATTACATTAATAATAATAAATTAATATAAGTATTAAAATATTATTCTAATATTACTCTAATGACAAATATAATTATTTAACCTAGTAGACATATTATGTAATGTTTACCAATAGAAGATAACAAACATTTAAAATACTTGCAATTTTCATAAAGCAAAAAATAAAAGTTAACCAATATTTAAAATTATTTAAATGAGTTAAGTAACAAATTTTCCCGGAAGTACACGCCCAAAAGCAATGTTGCCCTCAAAGTGTTTTTGGTCTCAATGTCACCCCAGAAGTTCTTAAATGTAGCAATGTTGCCCTCAACTAATGGCGAGATTAATAGATGTCTAACACGTAAGATAAGTTGACACGTCAGAACGCCATGCCGGAGAGCCGAGTTCATACATGGACCCCACACAACAACCTCGTCATCTTCTTCCTTCCCTTTCCTTCTTCCTCCTTCCTCATCGTTGGATCCCATCGGCACCATCGACACACCTCTTCCTCCTTCTTCTAAGCTTGCCAGGGCACTGCACCACAACTACCGGCACACCAATTCATAATCCTCTTCTAGGTTTATTACCTCCAATACCTTATCAGCGAAAAAGTCTTGTTGCCATAAACATAAGCCTTCCACTATGAGTGTTCGAAGTGGGCCCCAAGTGTACATAGCGGAAAAATCTAGTTTATTATGATTATCATTATTGGGTGGGTTATTTTTGTTCCACACGTATATTTATAATTTTATTCCTCCTTCTTCCCTCTTAAATTATCTTGAAACAAAGTTAAACAGAGAGTATGCATATTATGTGTCACACTCGAGTGAAATCATGCATAGTCGAATGTCATATCATAAATGTATGAGAAAGTGTTTGAAACAATGTCACGCCGTCTACACTCGAGTGTGATAACATCACATTCGAGTGTAAACTCCAATGTGAAGTTATCATACTCGAGTGTACACGGCATATTATGACACATCCTACCCTTATAATGTTAGCACACTGGAGTGTGATAACATCATACTCGAGTGTGATGTTACCACACTCCAGTGTGATAACGTACAGGTTCTACATATCAGACTGGAGTGTGATAGCATCATTCATCGTCACTATAAGTTTTTTATACTATTTAAAATTTAAAAATGGATTTCTAATTTGTACATATTAATTTCATTTTTCTATTTAATTTCTAAATTTGAAATAGGAATATTTATTATTTATTATTATTATAATATTTCAATATTTTATTATTAATTTCAACAATGATTATAAATTTCAATAAATAATCATCATCAAGAATTGAAATGAAATATAATGGAAAACAATTACCACACTGGAGTGTGATACATCACAGTCGAGTGTAACCCTGAGTGTGATTATCACACTCCAATACTATCCATTTTATAAAGTGCACCTATTGCATATACAACACCTTCCGTCTCCAAACGCCAAAACCCCAAGACACCTAAGACACAGCACCGTCAACCTTAGTTTCACGATCTCAAGTGCATCACCTCCTCCAACGAACTTGGTTTCACTAATCCTGCCTAGTTGTATGTCCTCTTTCATGATCTTAGGCACAATCGACCTCGGTTTGTTTCTGGTATCACTAGTGCAAAAAAGTCTTTTAAGACCACCTCATTTACAGCCGAGTATCGACGCCCCGGTCTTAAAGAAATGACCAGTGGCAATTTTGTAAATATAAAGAATTTCTTCGACCGCATCAATTTTTAACACCGCCTCATTTAGAGCGGATGATCGACACTCCGGTCTTAAAGATAAGACTGCTGGAAATTTTGTAAATATAAAGAACTTCTTGGACCATATCATTTTTCGATAGGTCTTAAATATATTATTCAGATCGCTGAAAAAAACCACTCTTAAAACATTTATTAAAAAAATTGAAATATGAATTACTTCAAAGAGAAATCTCGTACAACCCGACTTATATTTTATGCGGTGCAAAAATAACATGGAAATATTTAAAAATAATTGTATAAAACTTTTAAGACCGGACATATATAAATAACGCTCTTAAGGTTAATATTTTTAAGAGAGGACATAAATTTGGCCCAGTACTAAATAATGAAAAAATTTTAAACTAATAGTTTATTACTTTTGAGACCGGACATAATAAAAGGACGTTTTGAAATGTTAACATTTAAGGCCGTCATTTTTTGTTACTAAAAAAGCAACTGCTCTTAAAACGTTTATTAAAAAAATTGAAATATGAATTACATTAATGAGAAATCTCGTACAGCCCAACTTATATTTTTTTGCGGTGCAAAATAATAAGGAAATATATAAATAAAATGGTATAAAACTTTTAAGACCGGACATATATAAATGACACTATTAAAGTTAATATTTTTAAGAGAGGATGTGACTTCTGCCTAGTACTAAATAATGAAAAATTTTAAACTAATAGTTAATTACTTTTGAGATCGGACATAATAAAAGGACGTTGTGAAATGTTAACCTTTAAGATCGTCTTTTTTGTTTCTCCGGTCTTAAAAATGCCAAATATATTCCTACGCGAAACCTTACCTTGCGTCTTATGTCTTTATGTCTGAACTCTTAAACCCTTGTTCTTGTTGTGAAACACTCAAACACCTCTTCCTGTTGCATTACATCTCTTCCTTGCAAACTGCCAACATCCTCTGTTACTCTCTCATTTACTCAGGCATTCCTCTCTTACGCCACATCTCTCAACCTCTTTTCTTGTTTCGAAAATGAACAGAGGAAACGAGTCTAGTCTTGTTCGTGAAATGCCAGTTGATGATGTGACTGGTGTTAGTCAAAATGAACCATCTCGTTCTCAAAGTGAGCCTCCTCGTAACCGCTCTGCATGCCGTGGTGGTAGAAGAGGCCTCACCCGATTGAAAGAGCTTGCCCTAGCGCGAATTGCTGATGAAAAGCTTGATATACAGTTTGATGAACATTTGGCTCCTTGCGGCCCTAATAAAAGCATATATACTAGTTATGTCGGCTTACTAGCACGTAGCAAGCCAAGCATTTTGGCCGACGAGTGGAAAAATGTCGACAAAGAGAAGGTGAAGAATCTTATTTAGGCCTCTATCTGGCTTACGTACAATGTACTTGACGATGAGAAGTTGAAAGACAAGACATTGTCGTATTGTACTGATCACTGGAGGAAGTTTAAGACCCAGTTAGCAAACAACTATAGTTTTGCCGAGGTTTCGGTTGGTGAGCCTCGCCTTGATCCTTGCACCAAGTATGCCTTTCTTGATGAAGCAACATGGCAACAATTTGTTCAGATGCAGACTACTGAAGAAGTTTTGGTGAGTCTATATTTATTTTTTTGTCCCTTCTTGTATACTTATTAACCTGTGTGAATATGTGAATGTTATTGTGTTCATCTATGAGGCCGTTAGTCAGGTTGCTTGCTTAGGAAGGTATTTTGTTATAGTAGGTCACGTAGACATTGCTGTTAGTTAGTTAGTATGTTAACTGTGTAATGATATATGTGCAAGTTGTTATTGAAACTTGACTGAGTTGGAACCAGTTATGATGAATGAATGAATTGACTGAGTTGACAGTAGTTCTGCAACTCCCTTTCCTTTGTTTCTCCCAATTTATTATACAATTCTACATCTTCCTTAACAAAGTCTTGAAACTTGATGAAGTGAATTTGACTAGTGTTTGAATTGAGGTCTGGAATTCATAATCAATAGTTGTTTTCAATTTTGATTCACGGAGCAGAAGGCACCAGGCACAAGAGATTGGGAGAAAGAATGATTGCCTATATACAGCTTCTCGCGATGGCTATGAAAGAGCTGAAAAAGAGTTGATGGCCGCTAAGCGAAAGAGATTAGAAGCTAAAGTTGCATCCAATCCTTTTGAGATATGTGATCCGCGGCCGCCATTTCCAATACGCTGTGAGGAGTTATGGTTGTATATTCCCAAAAAGAAAGGCGGGGCATACTCTAGTGAACAAACTCATGCAGTTGTTGAAAGAATTGTAAGTATCGTTATTTTTTAATTTTTAGTTACTAAACTTGTTTTGTTATTAATTATGCTCTCGTTATCTGTATCTTACAGGAAAAACTCAAAATGCAAGAACAAGAGGGATCATTTGTGTCGAGCAGGCGAAAAGATATTCTTACTGTTGCGACTGGAAATCAGATCATGCGGGGCGTGTAAGGGGAATTGGAGGACGGGTAGGCCTCAAGGAATACTTTGGTAAATCCAAACGCCAAAAACAAAGTATGGTTACCCGGGAGGAGATGGAACGTACATTGGCCAAAGCAACTAAGGAAGCAGAGGCAAAAGCAGCTACGCGAGAAGCTTCATTAACTGTAATGTTTCAAGAGCAGATGAAAAAGATGAAGGAGGAGATGATGATGATGATGGTCAGCTCTTGTGGAGAAAGCAGTGTTCCCTTGCCACACTCACCACCACCTGTCCAGCAGAGCACTAAAGGGAGCTGCATTATTGGACAGTCAGCGGAACCTTGTGACCTCTATGTGGAGGATCTTGATAGACGATTGGTTGCTTGAAGGAATGTCTACAAATTGGGATCAACTGTACACCACCGACAAATGGCTGATGATGAAGTCAGGGTGTCAGTTGAAGAGGTGATCATTGATGCAATTATCCCTCTTCAAACCGATCAAATGAAACTTGTGAGTGATTGCATTGGAAGCTTCATCTCGTGGCCAGTGAAGCTTGTACATGTTTCTACTCCTCCTCAAGCTCCAGCTTCTGCAGCCCCACGTGATATTTTGCAAACTCCTAAGTTCAATGCCAACGATGAAATTAGACTTCTGGTACTTAATCAAACTTTTGGAGTTAGATCGTGGCTTGTAAATGTTGAAGTAGGCCTAAAAGAGAAGCCAGAGGTCTTTGTTGACCAAGAAGATTTAATCTCCCTGCTCTTTCCTAAGAAGGAGATAACTAATGTAGTTGTGTTCTTATTGATAAAGTAGTATTTTCTTCTGAGTACGTACATAATTTTAAGAGGGGTCGTTTAGACACACATACATATATACCAGCTAAGTCACTGATTTTGGATTACAGGGCAGAGAACATGATTTTGGATTCTTGTGCCTAGACTACATAAGTGTGGCAACTGTAACTCAAAGAACATCATACATATCTAGGAGGTTGTCTAACAATATGAGAAGGTGTTACCTTGCACCATTCAACCAAGGTAACCATTGGCAGTTGGTCCTCCTTTTCGCTGAGGAAAATAAAGTGGTCTTTTTCTGCTCCCTTCACAACAAACCAGTGCCTACATTAAAGCAGATTGTTGATAAGTAAGTGCATGTCATTTTGTAACTAATTTTTGTCTGAAATCTCTTCTGTGAATTTTCAGTTACCATAATTGATAAATGAAATTTTTGATTTCAATAATAGAGCCATGTTGGATTACCAAAAGAAGGTCAAGAGAAAGGCTATGTATCAGGTCAAAGATCTTATATGGATCAAGGTTAGTACATGGACACTGGCACACTGCATTGTGAACTTGGTCATCTAACAAATTATATGCGCTCTTATATATATATATATATATATATATATATATATATATATATATATATATATTTATATTTCTTGTTTGGTTTTAGACACGCCAGCAATCAGTTGCTTCTAACTTATGTGGGTTTTACATCACGAGACACATGTATGATATTATCACACAAAGAATTTTGACTATCACTTAAGAGGTAAATGTATTTGATTTTAAATACGTAGTTTGGCATGCTAACCCCTTTGATGTAAGGAATTAAGGACTAATATATTTCTGTCTTTGATATGTTACAGACTTTTGCTCGCGTTGACCCCTTTCCTGATGGTGATATTGATCGCATACGCCAAGTCATTTGTGAATATCTCAGTCAGGAACTTGCAAATGCCCCCCAGAATTAATTTGTAAATATGTGCTGTAGACCTATTACAAGATCTGTAAATAATAACGGACAACTGCATAGTTTAATGATAAATAATTAATAAATTTGTTTATTCATTTCCAACAAATTATATTGATGCTTTCTATTTTTTTGTTGTTGAATGTATTGCATTGAATTAGTTCTTAAACCTTTAGGACAAGATGCTGTAAATGAGCTGATAATAAAGTTGAAAATGTCCAGTGAGACTTTTAGGACTGACTATTTTATTAAAGTCTGGTCCTAAAAGTCCTCGTATAATTTTTTTTTTAAATATTGAAGACTTTTAGGACCATCTATTTCATATCTGTCCAATCCTGAAGGTATTTTTAAAAATACAAATTTTTAATTATTTAAAAATTTTAAAATATACGAGCCTTTTAGGAGCGACTATTTAATTACAAATTAGTCTTAAAAGTCCTCATATAATTTTTTAAAATATTTGAGACTTTTAGGATTATCTATTTCATAACAGTCCGGTTCTGAAGGTCTATGTTTTCTTTTTAAAAATATGGGAGACTTTTAGGACCAACTATTTCATTAATGTCCATTGCTAAAAGTTTTTGTGGAGATCTTTAGGACCGGCTATTTAATAAATCTTCATTCCTAAAGGTCTGAGAGATCCAAAATATAATTTTTTAAAATACTGGAGACTTTTAGGACCGTCTATTTAAAAAAAATCTAGTCCTGAAGTTCTTTTTAAAATTACGTTTTTTACTTTTAAAAATATGCGAGACTTTTACGACCGACTATTTAATTAATGTCCGGTCCTAAAGGTCTTTTTTTTTAATAATTTGAAGAAGACCTTTAGGACTGGCTATTTTATGTTCAAATCAAATCAACTAAGTAAATATATCATGGTTAATTTTAAAGTCAATTAACGACGACTCACGAGGATTTTAATTTACATGTTTTGTATGTTATTAATTAATGTTGTTATTATAACTATAATTTTAATATTAAATTCATTTATGTAAGGTTCTGAAACACGTGGTAATCCAAGCAGTTTGTCCAAAATATATAAACAGATATGAATTCAATTATCGAAGAGAAGAAGACTGAAACAAAATGTTAATTTGCATGTTTTAATTTGTATGTTCTTAATTACTGTTGTTATTATAACTATAATTTTAATTTCAAAGTCATTTTTGTAAGGTTCTCAAACGCAGGGTAATCCAAGTAGGTTTGTCCAAAATATATAAACAGATATGAATGATAGAAGAGAGAAAGATTGAAACAAAATGGCGGTCGCGACCGCAATTATATATAAACCAGTACATTTAAAAAAAGATAAGAAAATAAAAAAATCTAATTAATCTTCTATATTGTCGCCAGAGGAGGAGGATGATAGTGTCTACTTCAGAAGTAGGGACCTCGACGTCATTGGCATCGAGGACCATGTTGATCTTGTTGTTGATAGTATAAAGGAGGCCTTAGAGTTTGCCCAGTCATCGGTTGATGTGATTGACGTGGGCCAGCAGATGCTCCACTATCTGCTTGACAATTGGATTAAGCGGCAGAGGAGGAGGTCTTACAAGTTGGAAAGGAGGAGGAAAAGGAGGACCCAATGGTGGAGGTGGTGGGGCAGCCATTATAGGATCTGGAGTCGGAGATTGTAGAAGTAAATGAGGATGTGGAGAAGAATGTAAAGAAACTAAAGTAACGAGGGGATTAAATAGATTGAGTACCATCGTTGGATTGTCCTCAGAAGCCGAAGAGACTCTGAATGATCATTACAGAGTGTAAGGATATGACTGCACCTCTTGGAATATGGAACGACGGCAATTTTAAGACTGCATATTCTAAAACAACCGGTCTTTATGTACTTTAGGACACAACTCTAGGATACTAGGAGACTCATCTGAACTAAAGCATTAAATTTTAGGATGCGACTGCACCAATATTGGAATTTGGAACGACGCACTTTTAAGACCGCATATTTTAATACAACCATTATTGTAAATATAATGTAAAAAAAAAATATATGGTACTTTTTAAAAAAATTAAGGCACAATTTTAGGTTACGAGGAGACTCACCTGAACTGATGCATTAAATTTTAGGTTACGACTGCACCAATATTTATATAATTTTGAAAACGTCAGAACTTTTAAGACCCGATAGAATATGACCCGTCAGAACTTGGGACTTGGTACCTAGGCCTAAGGACCATCCGGTCATTGGGACCAAATGGGTATTCAAGAACAAAAGTTATGAAGCAGTACTCATTGTCCGTAACAAGGCAAGATTGATAGCAAAAGGCTATAATCAAGAGGAAGGAATTGATTATGAAGAAACTTATGCTCCAGTTGCAAGATTGGAAGCAATAAGAGTTCTTCTAGCCTTTGCTCGCGTTAAAGGTTTTAAACTTTTTCAAATGGATGTAAAAAGTGCTTTCTTAAATGGTTTTATTCAAGAAGAGGTGTATGTAGAACAACCTCCTGGTTTTGAAAGTGAACATCATCCTGATTATGTTTATCGTCTCAAGAAAGCTCTTTATGGACTAAAGCAAGCTCCTAGAGCTTGGTATGAGCGATTAAGAAAATTCCTTCTTAATCAAGGATTTGTTAGAGGGAAAGCTGATACAACACTCTTCATAAAGAGTAATAAGCTAAATGAAATTTTAGTAGTACAAATTTATGTTGATGATATAATTTTTGGAGCTTCTAATAATGCTTTGTGTGAAGAATTTGCCAAGAAAGTGCAGGAAGAATTTGAGATGTCCATGATGGGAGAACTCAATTACTTTCTTGGTCTACAAATTAAACAGAAGAAAGATGGAATCTTCATTTCTCAGACCAAGTATCTCAATGATCTGCTAAAGAAGTTTGGGATGGACAATTGCAATGGTGCTGACATACCTATAAGTGCTACTGCTTTTCTGGATGCTGATGAAAAGGGCAAGGACTTCAATATCACAAGATATAGAGGAATGATAGGATCATTGCTCTATTTGACTGCTAGCCACCCAAACATCTAGTTCAGCGTAAGAACGTGCGCAAGATTCCAATATGCTCCAATAGAATCTCATGATGAAAGTGTGAAAAGAATATTCAGATATCTTGCTGACACAGAGACTCTTAGCTTATGGTTTCCTAAGGGGCAACCAGAAGATCTAGTGGCATACTCAGATTCCGACCATGCTAGATATAAGACAAATAGGAAGAGCACAAGTGGTCAATGTCAATTCTTTGGAGGCTCACTTGTATCATGGTTCAACAAGAAGCAAACAAGTGTTGCGGTCTCTTCAACCGAAGCTGAGTATGTGGCTGCCTCAAGCTGTTGTGCATAAGTTTTGTGCCTCAAACAGCAGTTGTCAGATCTGGGAGTCCATTTGAAGGAGATCCCTATATTATGTGACAACAACAGCACAATAAGCTTGGCCAAGAATCCAGTGCAACACACTTGTACCAAGCATATTGATGTTTGGCATCATTTCATAAGGTTCATGTGCAGCAAAGGAATGTAAAAGTCATGTTCATCCCCACTCATCTTCAGCTGGCTGATATTTTCACAAAGCCATTAGCTAAGGAGCAATTTAATTTTATTTGAAGAGAATTGGGAATGGTAAATCCCATTGAGTTGTAAGTTTTAATTTACATAAAACCTTACATTTCAATGTTGGTCATGGTTTTGATGATTCTCTGATTACTAACTTAAGCATTGAAGTTTGTAGTTTGACTTTTGCAGGATGCTCAGAAAAACTTGAGTTTTGCTGACAAGAGTTGAATACTCGAGTATTACAAGCAAAACTCAAGTATTATCGGGGCCATCGAAGATTGGAGAACTTAGAGAAATTAAATACTCGAGTACATAAGTGATATACTCGAGTATCCAAGCAGATAGAAAGGAATTCATTTCGAAAAAAGGGCAAATACTCAAGTATTGATCGTGGAAGTTCAAAAGTGTAAGTCCCGGTTGAACCCAAGAGGGGGGTGAATTGGGTGAAGATAAAAATTTCCAATCTTTAAAAAATCTTTTCGCAATTCAGTAAAATCAATTTGAGAAACAGGAATGAGTTATAAAAACATTTACAATCAATCAACCATATATGCTGGAAGTAAAGAGTTAAGGGAAGAGATTTGCAAACAGTGATTTATCCTGGTTTGGTCCAACCGTGACCTACATCCAGTCCTCAGGCACCCTGAGCTTTTCACTATTCTCCTTGTTTAATCAAGCACAAAAGACAAGCCTTTACACCCACAAGTTTATCCAGGTACTTGTGCAACCTTTACAATCTCCCTCGGAGACTCCCCCTTACTACCCGTAAGGTTACAATCAAATTCCCAACTCAAGGTCACCCAACCTTGAGTACCTCCCATGAAAATATGATTTACAATATATCTTCTCTCTAAGAAGTGATTATGATAAACACATAAGCTCATTACAATCGAATTCACTTACTAAAAGATAAGCCAAGGCAGGAAAAACAAATTGAAAGGATGTTCTGAATTTTGACATTTTGACTGTGTAAGCTCACTCCTCCACCTTCTTGCGTTTTGAATCCAGTTCTATTTATAGATAATGGTGTTCTGGATGTTGGAGAATTGGACCGTTGTAAATAGAACCATTAAGAGCTCAACAGATGGAAAACTAGCCGTTATTTCACTTTTTGGGACATGACAGGTCAACATCTTGAATTCCATGAAATCCATCATTTGATCATATGAAATGTGTCCAAAAATGATGATAATAGATGTTATGAATCATTTGGGAAAACTTCTGGTTGATCTGGATCAAATTCGTGATTTTCGTCATTTTGATTTTTCTGATGCTTCGCTATTAACTCGAGTTTTGACTTCAATACTGCAGTATTGAGCTTATCTCATTACTTCAGATTTGTCTCTGTAAGCCCGATACTCGAGTTTTGCTTCCCATACTCGAGTATTGAAGATCCATTAACATTTATTGCTCTCTGTCTGAGCTATACTTGAGTATTCAATTGTAAACTCGAGTTTTTGACTTGTTCAGCACTTTGGTTGCTCTCTGACTTGATAAAGCTTCTAAATTAGCAAACCAATCATCCCCATATAGCTCCTTGTATCTTCATTCCAATGCAACAAGATTCAGCTCAAGAATCGTTCGATTTCATCTGTTATGATTGAATGAATGAAGATATTTCTTTATCCAGCGTTTTTGCAACTTTCTGATCAGTCAGTCAACTTTCAAAGACTGTATCTCTCTGGTCTAATCTTCATTTTCATTGAATCAATTCGTTATGGAAAGCCTCATGAGTCTTTTTTCCAATGCCACCAAGTTCAGCTCAATCCAATTTGTGGATTGTGAGTTACACTCAAAACACTGAAGCTCGCTCTTAAATGTAGCGTTAACATTTGATCCAACTTTATAAATCTATAGCTCTCTCATCTGATCTTCATTGGGCATGAAACTTTTTCAAGATGACGCATTGGATGTCTAGTTTCAGCCAAATTTGATTTAACCTCAATCCGATGTCTGGTTTAAGAGATATCGTCAAATTACCAGACCTCGCCCAAAGCTGTATGTGTAACAGAGGTGAACAGAGTTGTTGTTGAGCTCTGATACTCGAGTATTGTCGGGATCAGACACACCAGAGAAGCTGAAAACACCTGATACTTGAATATTTAAGTCTAATACTCGAGTATTGATTCCCATACTCGAGTTTTGACCTCCATAGCTCAAATTTGTCTTGAAAATTCGAGTTGACCCAAACCTTAGTTTTTGAAACTGTGGTTTTCAAAACCAAGGTTTTCTTGTCCAGAAGCAAATTTTTCCAGTAAGCTTGTATACTCGAGTTTTGACCTGGAAACTCGAGTATTGACTTCCAGAACTCGATTTTCACTGTTTTTAGCTTAGAAACGACCCATCCAACCTCCAATTGACTGTGGACACTTCTATAATCAATTTTGGAACTTTTGTAATGATATTTTCATCAATTTCTTCCTTGTTCCATCTTCCAACTTGATCAAACTTCATCATTTAGCTTGGGTTCATCATTCTTTGCCACTTCTACCTTCTTCAATATTTACTCTCCTTCATTTTCTTCAATTTCTGAAAACTCATCTCTGGATCATTCATCATAATTAAATTTAAACTGATCTTGAGTAAGGATGATCCATTCAATAGAGTCTTTCTTCTTCAGTCTTTCCTCTTCTTCTTTTTGTTCCCTTCTTTTTCCTTATCCTTATCTACATTAAATTTAAGAACTCATCAATAGAGGAGATAAACATACTACTCAATTTTTTTGCTTGGAACAATGGCATATGTAAAAGTCATTATCAAAACTAATTATATCCGACAAAAATTTCATGGTACACTTTTGAAGTCCAGGTTAGTTATAATTTCTCTATACTTGAGTATAGAATAGAAACTCAAGTATGTGGTGATTCAACTATTTATAAGAATTTATGTTCTTAAAAACCATTACAAATACTCAAGTTTGCCCTTACGGTCAGTTTCTCATTTGTCTTCTTCATTCGATCTCTCTTGCCAAAACCCCAAGAATGGCCTCAAAATCCTCTTCTCAAGTCGCTCCCAACTCTAATTTAGTCTCTGGAACTTCAGGTTCGTGGTCCCCTCTTCCTTCTTCTCCTCAACATCAATCGATTGGGACCAAATTTGTTCCTGTCCATAGACCTCGACGAGAGAAAGCGATGCCCAGAAGATTCGAAACTAGCATTGACCGTCGAATTCCTGGTATTCCGGCTTCTTCATCTTCTGTTAGAGCCAAAGGGATTTCCATTCAAGAACCTTCATCTGAAAGCCGATCCAAAAGGAAGCACAAGGCAGAAAATATTAAAGGCAAAGGAAAAGAAAAGTAAGATGAAAATCCTCAACGTCCAAAGAAGAAGAAATCCAAGAAGGCTGTTTCAGAAAACAAAGTTTCCGAACAAGAGTAAGTTCCTTCACAATCTTAGGAGACTCAATTGGAAGTTAACACACTTAAAGAAATCTATAATCATGAATCTCCTCCTCAAGGTTTTGTCAATTCTACCTTTGTTATTCCCGCCTTAACTGAAAAATTTAAGGAAACCTTTATGAAAAAGGAATTTTGCCAAGTGGTATCTGTAGATCTGGCAAAATTAAAGGACTAGTGTCATCTGGATTTATCTCCTTGGTTGAGTAACTACTCTTCCTTTATTTCTATCTCTGCCTCGTATACTCCTAACATTGTTAGAATCTTCTATTTTAACATGATTTACAATAATCATTTGGATTCTAATGGAGTGTTGATCGAGGAAAGAATTTCTACATCTGTCAAGGGAGTAACATTTAATCTTTCTCCCACCATTATCAACTCAATTCTCAAAATTGATAATCCCCTTATTCCTTCCTCTCCAAATTATACAAATAGGGAAATCTTTGAAATTCTTGTGCCTAATGTAGCTTTTCCAGACACAATGATACATCGCCTCTCATTTACACCAAGCGCTATGCCTCCCACTCATAGGGCCCTGTGGTACATTTACTCCAGAAATTTTATTCAGAAAGGGGGAAGCTATACTCATTTTACACAAAAAGACTATCCCCTTTTTGTTGCCTTTGTTAACAAAGTTCCTATCAATCTTGGCCATTGGGTTTTCCAGGAGATGGTCGAATTCAAATACTCCTCTCGTCATCTCTCACATATTCCATTTGCTCCTCTCATTTCTGTCATCCTGTTTTGCCACAAAATATGGTATCGTGGTCCTCCTGATTCATTGAAAATCACTCATCCCTTTGGCAAATCCCAACTTCACTATATGAAGATTTCTTTGGGGATGAAGAGTCAGGTCACTCAAGAGCTCCCTCTCAGTCTCGTGCCTCTTATGCCTGAACTTCCCATGCTCAAGAAGTTCAATCCCCTCTTCCATCCACTATGCCATCAGATCTCGATTCTAGAATCAAGGCTATAGTCGATGCTGCTATGGATGGATTAGCGGCAAAAATGGAACTTCAGGTAGGCAAGCTAGTAACTGAGATGACAAATTACATCAATGATGTGTTAAAAGATCAGGATGCTCTGAAAGCACAGCTAAAAACTTTACAAGAAAGTGTGCATACTCAACAGAAAAGTACGTATGACCAACCTGTGCAGCTCTCAACCATTATGGTCACCACTGGTGCACTCAGTGAGAAATTAGACAAGTTTATCTCCTCTCATCAACCTGGACCCAGTCATTCCAGCCCTAATGGTGAACCTTCTACTTCTTCACTATTTGCTTTCACCACTCATCATATTTCCACATCTTCTCCTGTTTCTCCCACCATAGAGAGACTTCCAACTACATTTACCACTCCACCCTCAGAACTTCCTCACCGCTCCCCTCCTGCTACTCCTCTCATTCATCCTCCCTTTGATTCTCCTATCTCAGCTCCACCCACTTTTGAAGATGACAAAGGGGGAGAGAAGCTAGCTGGCAAACCAGAATCTGAAAAATGATTTATGATTTATGAAGCTTTTAATTACTTTTACTTTATGTACATCCTAACTAAGTTTTCTTGCTGTGTTTATTTCTTAGTTTTTTTTTTTGCAATTATGAACTTTTGTATTCAATGTTGTACTGAATTTATGATATGAATGAAATGCTTATGTTATAAACTATGTTGGATGTAATCATATTGAATTTATGCTTTGCATCAAATTGAAAGATATGATTTTTAAAGTATGAATATTGGAGTATTAAGACTCTTAAAGGTTTTTGTCAAAAACATACTGAGTGTATATCTTGCAAAACCTTTTCACAGAAAACTTTTTCAAAGTTTAAAAGTTTCAAAGTGTTTTTTGAAATCTGGAGCAATTCTGGTTTACAAGTGTTGTCATCATCAAAAAGGGGGAAAATGTTAGTTCGCTATAGGTTTTGATGATAACAATCAATTGTGAAACCAAGATTGAAGATTTGTCTCAAGAAAGTATAAACTTGCTAATTGAGACAATACTCGAGTATCAGTAGCAATACTTGAGTATTGAGATTTCAAAGAAAAGCTCAATGCAATTGATTAAGGACAATACCGCAGTATCCAAGAGCATACTCGAGTATTGGTATGCATACTCGAGTATAGGCCTAAGACTCTTCAGTGATTTTACAAAAGAAATGCAAACCTCAGTTTTGAAAACTCAAGTTTTGGAATGTGAAAAGTCCAGTTTCCAACTTGGCTCCAAATTCAAATATTTTCAAGTTTAAATGAAAACTCGAGTATGGTGTTGACATACTCGAGTATTGAGCCAAGAAAAGATGGATTAAAATTTTTTTACAAAGATAAACTCTAGTTTGAAAAACTCCGGTTTCAGAAACTCCAGTTTCATACTGGCTAATGCTTTCTCTGAGTTTCAAAAAAGAACCCCATACTCGAGTATGGTGTTGAATACTCGAGTATCGAGTTATACAGAAAGAACCCGAAATTTTCTGAGCTTTCAAAACTGGAGTATTGATTGAATACTCCAGTTTTGATGTTTTGGGTAAATATTCTTTAAGAGTCCAAAACTCGAGTATTGGTTGTATACTCGAGTATTGGCTTAAGTGAAACTAAAGCTCCAAAGCTGAAACCACGAGTTTCATCTCTGGAAGGAGAATACTCGAGTATTAGTTTGAATACTCAAGTATAGCCTTAAGTGCATAGTGACATACTCGAGTTTTGATGCACAAACTTGAGTATGGGCCGTGACAGTTGAAAATTTGAATTTACGAAATCTGTGTAATGGTTGTTATTTGATCTAAATGCTTCCAATTATTAACCATCAACATTACCAGATATGTTTCATGTGTTTGCTAGTGTTTTTCAGCTAAGTTATAGATGGATTAATCAGATTTTCAGGGTTAACTTCACTAAAGCAATGGAACTGTCCGAGCATTAAATGAGGAGCCACCTAACTTGCTATATTTCTATCTAATGAGCTTTACACGATGGAAAAAGGATAGAGAGACATCCACCTACTCAGAACTCTGTCATTCCAATGGCTATAAACTCAAGGGGCTTAGCATTTATCCTACCAACATAAAGAATGAACAAAGTGAAGAGAGAGAAAAGGCCAAGGTGCTTGTAACAGACAGAAATTTTCACCAACGGTTAAATGAATGTGTGCAATGGTCATTAAACATACTCTAAGTATAAATAGAACATCATTCAATTCTCTCCAACAACTACTGAGCTCAAAATTGAAAAGCATTCAATTTGTTCATTTATTCATTAGTTTTTTTTGTACAGAGTATCAGTTGATACTATCTGAGCTTCAATGATCATCCTATCTGCTCTTTAAGAGAGTTTATTATCTGTATTCATTTATTGTAAAGAATCTCAAGTTGGGGGACTTGGAGATTTGGGAGTCTTTGATTACTACTTGTAAGGGGGAGTAAGTTCTAGTGAGAGAATTGCTTCAGAGTTACAGAGTGTGTAATCAAGTGACTTAGTGAAATACTCAGGGTTCCTGAGGACTGGACGTAGGCCAAAGAGTTAGGCCAAACCAGTATAAACTCTTGTGTCTTAATTTTCTTTCCTTACTCTCTGTTCTGCCCTGTTCAGTTACCATTTGAGCAGAATTTGCGAAAATTTTGAAAATCCCCAATTCATCCCCTCTTGGTGATTTAGCTTCACTTTCATCGATACTATCATGGTAAGAAAATACTCTATCTAGTGGGGATGGAGTAAAAAAAGATCCATGTATGCCCGAATGATTGCATATTGTATAGAAATGAGTTTGAAGAAAAGAGGAATTGTCCGATATGTGAAACCCCAAGTGTAACACCCCAATTTTCAAAAGCGGAATAATTTTTTTTTTCATTTAAAATCATTTCAAATCATCAGAGTAGAGCATTTGAGCGGAAGAGTAACTAATATATATTCAAAGTGCCAACCGTAGTGTGTCTGGCTAGTTACAACAGTAGTACAGTAACCGAATATTTCAAAAGTAATGTATAATAACAAAAGGAAGGCTTCCGCTGGAAAGTCAAAAGGAAGTCTTCAACCGGGTCTTCTATGCGGGCTACTTGCCGCTATCCACGGTCCTTGGTCGTCCCGACCCTGAAGCTATATGGAGAGCTGAGATCCATCACACCGGACCTCAGATAACGGTTAACCTCATGTTTACATACATAATATACGGACGACATATGTCACAACATCAACAACATATACAAATGATCTATCACAACCAATGCATATGTATCACTCCCAGCATGCAACCATATCGCTCCCAGCATACAGACATATTGCTCCCAGCATATAGACATATTGCTCCTAGCATTATAGATATCCTCTAACCATTATATGCACTCCACAATATAAACACTCTATACATACAACACGCATACCACAGACATACATATCATAAACATCAGAGTTAGTGTTACAGTACACGAACGTACCTTCGTTGACGAGCGTTTAGTATGTTGACGGAAAACTGTACTTTTGACAGAAAACAGCGGAATAACAGCGAAATGACAGAGGAACAAGATTACTGATATCCTATAATGATAATATCGCATTTATCAATATTTGATATCATAACAGGCATTTTAGGTAGAAATTACCATTTTGCCCCTACCCTTACCAATCGGTGGAATTTCGCCAAAGCTTCGCTACTTTAACTCTATTTCTCCAAGATTTTAACATATCTCTTCTTCCAACATATTTATGAAATAAATATCATATTTGTCCCTAAAACATGATATCTAGATCATACTTGAAAAACCAAAGATCTATCTAACATTCCTACTATAACTAACGAAAGAACTTAAGACTAAAGATTAGGGACCAAAGAACTTACCCGACACTTTGCTGTTTCCACAGACTCCTCCTTCTCTCTAAAATCTCTCTCTAGAAAGCTCTAGGATTTGTGAAGAATGAAGAGAAAGGTGAAGGCTATTTATAGAAAAAGTGGATGGCATTTTGGTAGTTTCTTTGATTGTCTGGTTAGTTTCTGACCGTTGGATCGCACTTCTTTGAGGTGGCACGATCCTGGATTTACACCTCCCTATGATGACCTCATCCTGAGTCATCAAAGTGATGTCATGCTTGCATCATCTCTTGCTTTCTATGCCTTTATCTGATAAAGTTCCCTATTCGGTGTCCTAATCGCGTAATCTTAGGAAATCTCAAAATTCCGGGAGCAAGGTCCTGAAGATCTTTTCTTTCTCTTTCAAGATGCTTGGGTTATCTAAATTTTTGATCTCATTAAGGACATTCCGTTGCCTGCCGAACATTTTCGGACAACCGCTATCAGTTACGGAAATAACGTTGGACAACGTTATCTTCTAGATAAAAATCCACTGATTCATAATATACTCTAGTTTTTACCAACTTATCCTTGGATTTCAGTTTATGAATTATTTTCTATAGGTTTTCATTTCTACTATCTGTTCTAATTCCACAAAATATCTTCTTGGCCTTATCTCATGATCACTCTGTCGGTTACGGAAATGACTTTGGAGATAGCCTACTTCGAGATAAAAATTCACTTGTCTATAATATACTCTGACTTTAGAAACCTAGTTCATGGTTTTCTAGGTAGGATTTTATTTCTATCCGTTCTCGTTTATCCTATATAAAATGTCACAATTATAATATTATTTAATTACTAAATATCTTAGATATTTTTTTCTTCACTACACACACACACATGCACAACACTTAGGCGCACACACACTCAACTCACAAACACACATATTCACAACCTTTTTACACATCTTTTCCCCTTTTATTCATGTTTAAATAATCAACAATTAATTACTTATTTAACCACTTACTAATTATTGACAATTTTCTTAATTAGTAATGATTATTATCTCACAACTATTTTACTGACATTGATAATTTATGCACCATGCATAATATTAAAAATCATGGGGTCCAATATGGTCCCTTAATACTTTTTGATTTTTCTCCTTTAATTTTTCCAAGGTAATAATTTAATAAATTACCTAAATTAGGGACAATATTCTTCCCTATTTCAAATAAATATTTATTTGCCTCTTTATAATATTTTCAGGGTATTTTATAACCCATAAATATTTCAGGGACCTATTTGCAAATTATCTAATGTTTTAGAGACATTTTCGCACATTATCTAATCTTAGGAGAAATTGTCCTAATAATAAGATAAACTCAATACAAGGTGTTTGAGACCTCATATTCACCTATTTTCAATAGGTATATTTATCAATATAATATTCCAGATAAATAATTATCCGGGTATTACACCGAGGTATAAATCAAATAAGAGGCGTGCAAAAGTGTTGTGGTATCTTCCAATCATACCAAGGTTCAAGCACTTGTTCATCTGCATACCAATCATCCGTGCTAAGTGCTTGTTTGACTCTTTCAAGAAGGAGGTTTTTAAAATGAGAGCCATGATATTTTGTACTATAAATGACTTCCCAGCATATGGGAACTTGTTAGGGTATAGTATAAAAGGCCATAAAGCATGTCTGGTTTATGAAGAAGGCACACGCTACCATCAACTTCAACACGGAAGAAAGACGGTTTATCTTGGACATAGAAGATTTCTTAGACGAGGCCACCCATATTGTCGATTAAAAAAAGCCTTTTTTGGTGGCCAAGAGTATGAAGATACTCCAGTGGCATTGACTGGAGAGCAAGTGTATGAAAAGGTGAAAACTATAAGTGTCATTTTCGGTAAGACTGCAAAGGGAAAAAAAGAAACAAATTTATAGAAAAAGAGATCTGTCTTATTTGATCTTCCATATTGGCGCAACCTTGATGTGAGAGACTGTGTTGATGTCATGCATGTTGAGAAAAACATATGTGATAGCATTATTGGCACACTTCTCAACATACAAGGTTGTTCCAAGGGTAGTGTGAAGGCAAGATTGGATTTGCAGGCAATGGGGATACGCGAAGACTTACATCCAAAGCCATATGGTAAGAGAACTTATTGTCCCCGGCTTCTTATACTTTATCTAAGGATGAGAAAAGAAGTTTTTGTGAGTGTTTACATTGCACAAAAGTTCCCTCTGAAAACGGAAGAAATCACCAAGAGGGGGGTGAATTGGAGATTTCAAAAATTCTTTTGAATTCTTTTTAAAAAAACTTTGAAAAATAAATAACGAGAGTAAGAGAAGAAAAGCTGGACACACAGAATTTATACTGGTTTGGTCTTAACCTTGACCTACGTCCAGTTCCCAGATATCTTCTGGGTATTTGCACTAGTTCAACAAGCCTTAACTACAACAATGTAAAATAAAAGCAATCCTATTCACCTAGGACTTGCTCCCCCTTACACTTTGTAATTAAGTTACCCCACTCACAGATTTCCACAACCTTGAGTTTACACCAACAACTTTTGATTTCAAAGAATCAAGACTCTCAAAAAGAGTAGATAATGATAAACACTGAAGATCAAGTTAAAATTACAATACAGACTCAAATTGCAAAATATAATCAAAGTAGCTTGGTTGTGTGTGTCTTGCTCTGAGTCTTCATAGCCTTTTATAGGCTAACTAAATGTACTAGCCGTTGCACTTTCTTCTCTAACGTTCAGCTGCAAATCTGGGAAATGACAGTTGCATATTTTGCTCTGTTCTTTCAATTTTTAGCTGGAATCTTGGAATATGTTGATGGAGAAGGTCTTCTAGGTATTTAGTTATTCCATAACCTTCATTTGACCGTTGGAGAGAGATTTAATTGAACCATAACAGTCTGTGCTGAACCATTGGGATAGAGGAGAAGGATCAGCTCTGTTCTTGGTTCTTCATTTAATGCACTTATTCCAGATCTGATTCCATCTTGATCTTAGCTGAACTTATCTGAAAATTACTCAACATATCATCAAAAACATTAGAAGTAACAGTATCATATGATAAAATATTTTCAGATTGACCCATAAAGATTTCACAGATTAACATCATCTGGTTTTTCAAAATCTCCTATGCAAACTTGAGTTTGTAATTCTAGACTCGAGTTTGGGGTTCAACCAGAGAACATGAATGTTGATCATCAGTCTAAACTAGCAGTTTACAAATATTAACTCGAGTTTGGTTCTTTCAGAGAAGACTGTCGGGCTCTGGACTTGGAATGGAACTTTGTGTTGGATCTGGCTATCACCCAAGAGGGGGGTGAATTGGGTGTCCGATTAAAACTTATGAACTTTGAAAAACTTTTCGCAACTTACAGAAAGCAATTCGTATGATAGTAGTAAGTTGTAAATCAATAATCATTCACTCAAACATATATGCTGGAAATAAAAGAGTTTAGGGAAGAGAGTATGCAAACTATGATTTATCCTGGTTCGGCCGAATCCTGACCTACGTCTAGTCCCCAAGCTCCCCTGAGATTTCAATCCACTATCTCCTTATTTAACCGGGCACAAGAGAAAAGCCTTTACAATCTCACAAGTTTATTCGGGCACTTGTGTAGCCTTCACAATCTCTTACCGAGATACTCCCCCTTACACACTGTAAGGTTACAACCTTCTACGCAAGATTACCCAATCTTGAGTAACTCTCAGATAAACTAATTTACTGATAAATCTTCTCTTTCAGAAGTAAATGAATAATCACTGAAGTACAATAATCAAGCTTCTCACTCTCTCTACGGTAAAATGTATAACATGGAGAAAACAGAGAGTATGTGAATCAAGCGTGTATTGACATATCGACAGTGAAGTAGTCAATTCATTTTGTTTCATTCATAATTGTCACGCGTCGTTGGTCATCCCTTCTTTCGGTTTGAATCCTTCTTCTTTTTATATTTGATGCAGAGCATTTGTCCATTTGAAACTTCTTCTAAGATATGACCGTTGAATCCCACTGAGAAATAGCCGTTGAGAATATGACCGTTAGACAAATTTATTTTGAATTCTCTGCTTTTGGGCTAATCAATGGTTAACCGCTTGTTAATCCTCTGAAACTCATTAGCAAACTGATTAGAAGCATTTAAGAATTGTAATGAGTAATAATTAGAAGAAAAAGAACATTTATCAGTTGATCTGAATTTTCTAAGACGGTGATTTGAAAACAGAGATGATCTTGCTCGGGCATGATTGATTGTGTGCTCGGGCAACCAAGGAACTATGCTCGAGCACTCCAAAGCTTGCTTGGGCATGGTTGTTCAGGAAATTGATCTATCAGCTCGTTTCGCTGTTGCTCGGGCATAAAACTCTTCTTGCTCAAGTATGTTATATGTTCTTGCTCGAGCACGCTGATTATCTGCTCGGGCACGAGTCACTTAGGCTAAGAATTGGATGTTCAATGATGTTGCTCAAGCATACATTTGTCTCTGCTCGGGCATGATATATTTTCGTGCTTGGGCACGCTGATTATCTGCTCGAGCACGACTTCACACATTCTCTTATTTCTGACTCGGCCTCTCTGATGCTTGAGCATGATGATTGTTTGCTCGGGCATGATTCCTTTATCACAGTTATCCAATTCGCACTTCTTCACTTTGAGCTCGGATGATGCTCGGCATTCCAAATTTCATGCTTGGGTAGCAATTTTCTCTTCAAATTAAACTTCCAGAATCCTATGACTTCAAAATGCAAGAACATTGGCATTACGATTCAGTAATCATTACTTCTTTGTTCAAATTATGGAAAATCACATATATCCCCATAAGGCTCTTTAAATCTTCTTTTCAATGAAAGAAGAATCAGCTCCAAACTCATTGTAATTCGTTCGTTATCATTAGATGAATGGAGGTTGTTCTTGATCAGCACTTTATGCATCATCCTGAATTAACTGTCAACTTCAAAACATCATATCTCCGTCAATTGATCTTTGTTTTTCATGATCTTGATGTTTTTGGAAAGGTATTTGAATCTATTTTCATATGCCACTGATTTCAGCCCATTCCGATTTGTTGTTTGAGTTATGCTCGAATTACTGAACCTTGTCCAGGTATATGACGGTAACAGATGGGATAGATTGCAAAATTCATATCTCAATCTTCTTTAGACTTGAAATTTGGTGAGGAATACGCATTGGATGTCTATTTTCATCCAAAATTGGTTTCACCTCAAACTGATTCCTGGTTTGGGAGATATCATCAAATTACCAGAGGTCGCCAGCTGAAAACGCAAAACAGAGGTGAACAGAGTGCTGAAAACACTTGCTTGCTCGAGCATAAAACATGTCTTGCTCGAGCAGACCAGTTTTGCATGCTCGAGCAGACCCATTTTCATGCTCGAGCAAGGTCGGGGAACGCTTGGTACTGTAGCAACTTCACTGTATCAACTCGAGTACTGTAGCAACTCAGTTACTATTCATTGTGAGGCTTCAACTTGCTTATTTTAACTTCAAATTGTGTCATTCTAACGTCCATTTGATCATAGAGAATTTCATATTAATATTCTCCTTTCTTCAATCTCCTCTCTTGATCATTCTTCATTGTTTAAATTTCATATCTACATTAATATATAAGAATTAATCAAAGTAGTAGATAAATGTAGTATGGAAGCTTTTTGCTCTGGATAATGGCATTAATATAAGACATCATCAAAACTAATCATAACCAACACTTTGGACATGTATCTAAACTCGAGTCAATTAATGACTAACTCGAGTTTGGGGCTATGTCAAGAGGATGAGCCTAAGTTCAAGAATTTCCAGACTGGAGTTTAGCAGCGTAAACTGGAGTTTGCAAAGTAAGCACATAGGTGGTCTTTCTGTGTGACTCAGACTCGAGTTTAGAGAAGCAAACTCGAGTTTCAGTAAGAGCTGAAACTTTGAAAAAAAATTTCGTTAAGTGTAAACTGGAGTTTGGGAACATAGACTGGAGTTTGCAAGACTTATGAAAATACTGAGTTTTCTGGATTCTTTATGTTTAGTCTAAACTCGAGTTTCATGGTCTAGACTCGAGTTTGTCTTGTGCAAAATTCTAATTGCTCTCTGTATCTCCCAGACTTCAAGTTTGTTTTCGCAAACTGGAGTTTGGCTTGTTGTGAAAAACTTTGATTGCTTTCTGTGACTCCTCAGACTCGAGTTTGTCTAAACAAACTCGAGTTTGGCTTTCTTGTATAATTGAGCAGCTTTCTGTCAAGTCTCAAACTCGAGTTTACATACCTAAACTTGTAAACTCGAGTTTGTCTTTGACAGTAAGTTTTTCATCTTGCCAAAAAACAAAATTCATACCAAGTTTACAATTGTCAGTTATCATCAAAACACATAGAGAACTAACACCCTCAGGGTATTCTTCAAATCTTAAGAGGCTTGTATCGATGAAGGACTTGAAATTAGTAGGCCAAAAGTCTCATGATTGTCATGTATTAATGCAACAGTTGCTCCCAGTAGCTATTTGAGGCATTGCCGAGTATGATCTTTGACACATTTTGATTAGGCTTTGTTTCTTCTTCAATGCTGTTTGCAGTAAAGTTTTTGAGATTGAACAATTGGATGAATTGGAAAATGAAGGATATCTGATATTGTGCCAGCTTGAGAAACTTTTTGTTCCTGTATTTTTTGACATCATGGTTCATCTAATTGTTCATCTTGTGAGAGAGACAAAGTTCTGCGGCCCTGTCCATTTATGGTGGATGTACCTAATTGAAAGATCTATGAAATTCCTAAAAGGGTAAGTGAAGAACGCATACCGGCCGGAAGTATCAATTGTTCATAAGTATGTATTTGAAGAGGTCATGGAATTTTGTCAAAATTATTCGGTGAAAGTAAGACATATTGGGCTTCCAAAACGTCAGCATGCTGAAGGGGGTAGATGAGGGGGTTCAGTAAAGAGTGTGGATCCTGATGAATTGTCACAAGTCCACTTATACATCTTGAATAATGTTGATGAAGTCCAAGCTAGCATAGTTGCACATAAAGAAGCTGTAAGGAAAGAAAATCCCCGAATGATTGAACAAAGGTTGATTAGGGAGCATAACAAAACTTTTGCAAACTGGTTCAAACAAAAGGTCGATGGAGAGGAATCTGTTTCTTAGACAATCAAATGGTTAGCACATGGCCCTGAGGTTGATGTCATAAGTTGGAATTCGTATGTGATCAACGGTTATACATTTTACAGGAAGTCCCTAGATGACAAGAGCACCGTCCAGAACAGTGGTGTAATATTAGAGGCTGAATATATGCACTTCTCCAGTTCGAAAGACAAGTAGCCTAAATTGGCAGTCATGCCATATTATGGGGTTATTGAAGAGATTTGATAGGTGGACTATGTCTTAATTAGATTTCTCATTTTCAAATGCAAGTTTTCTATATCATCGATGAAGAAAATTAAATGTGGTCTGTAGCTCTCCAAGGAAAAAGGGTAATTGATATTGATGAGGAAAATGATGCAAATTATGGTCTTCCTGAGAGTACTCCTTTTTCAAGGGGTCTGCTGGACATTAACGAAGAAGATGAAGTAGATAATGAACCCGGCATAAGAAAGGATCGTGAAGAAGGGATATGGGAGGATATCCCTTTATAAAAGAGTCATCAATTCATAAGGTAATATTCATCTGCACAATTCTTTGAAAACTTTAAGGTTTTAATTTACGTTTTTAACTATATTTGATTCCTTCTTAATTATGTTCTTAAACAATGTCACTGACTATCTTTTGTTCTTGTTTTTATATTTCCGGTAGGATCCGATAGAAATGGGCTTGTTACAAAAGAAGAGGAATGTTAGTTACACTGTTATTAGCCGGATGGGAATCCGATGATGAAGACAAGGTGAATTGGTATATATATGTTCATTTAGGTATTGTACATTGTAATTGTAAATCATTGTATGTATTTGTAACTTATCTAGCTTATTGTATTATTACATTCATTTATTATTAAGTGTGTATTGTAATTGCTAGTAACAAGCTACATACATTCATTACGATGCCACAATATAATTCATGGTTTGGTGAATAATATTTGTATCCATTTCCAATTCAACTATAGTAATTTATGAAGGATTGTTCATATATATATATATATATATATATATATATATATATATATAGCTCGAGTACTATGTTTTAGATGCTGGATTGTATGGCGAATTTGTTTTGAACAAGGGAAAATTCCACTTTTAAGACTAGTGTGTTAAATGTCCGGTCTTAAAATTTAGACTTTCTAGAGCAAACGCTATTCCTTACGGTCTTAAAAGTACTAATAGGTATAAAAAAGAAAAACCTTTAAGAATGGTGCATTTATAATGTCCGGTCTTAAAAGTAGGACTTTTTAGAGTGGACACTATTCCTTACGGTCTTAAAAGTACTAATATATTATAAAAAAAAAGACCAACCTTTAAGACCGCATTTAATAATTTAGTCTGGTCTTAAAAAGTAATATTTTTAAGACCGGATATATGTTATAGTAAGGTCTTATTTTATTTTTCTTTAAGACCGGTGCATATATTTATCCAGTCTTGAAAGTTACATACTTTTAAGACCGATGTTATTTGGTCCGGTCTTGAAAGTGGTATATTTAAGACTGGACCTTTTATTGACCGGTCCAATAAATTCTTGTTTTAAGACCGAACAAAATATATGTAAGGTCTATATAGTGCGATTTTTAAGACCTATTTTTTATAATGTCCGGTCTTGTACTATTTCTTTAAGACTGGTTCGGGTCCGGTCTTAAAAGTTACATACTTTAAGACCGCCTGGAACAAGACCGGTCACTGGTCTAGTCTTACAGGGCCTTTTTCATCCGGTCTTAAAATACTTTTTTTGTACCCGTGTATGTCTTCTTCTTTTGGGTAAGTTCATGGCAATGTTCCTAATTTCTAGTGTGTCATCTTAATTTCTAGTATTCCTCAATAATTTTTGGTGTTCCTTGGTGGCATCACTTTGATTTAATTCTAGTGCTCCTCCATCAAATTTAACGTTCCATCGACATTGCTTCGCAGAATTCTAGTGTTATCATTAATCGCCTTTATCCTATAATGCAAACAAAAAAACTTGGTACTTATCCTGTAAAGCAGATTGGTGGTTTCTCATTCTTTTACATGAGGATCAGCATATTGGTTTTCTCATTGGGTTTGCTCGTTAGTATCCAATATTTGTCAAGCTTAGCGAAGATGTTTTATTTTGGCACCTAAAGGATGTGAATGATTATGACTCACTATTAATTTTTATATGTTTATTGCCATAGTAGATTGATCATCCTGTCCTGATCACATAATGTGTGTGTAATCTAGTTCAGTTTTTGAGACTTATGGTGTTCCATCAATACCATATTTAGTTCCCTTTCATGACTTGTACTGGTTTGGACCCAGTGAAGGTACCTGCTTGTCTCTATTCCACCTGAGTTGTTGTTCCTTTCTATTCCACTAACAAAGCAATCAATCTTTTTCTGTCATGGCAGCCTTTGGGATTGATGCAGCTTTAAGCTACAAGTATAATCAACACATGAAGTTTGCAATAAAGATGGTCTTGCTATATGTCTTGGATTTACCACAACCCATGTGATTCCAGTATGCTTTTTGCATTATATCCTGAACTTAAGCATTTGATATGTCAATGTGAAGCCCTAGTTATTTCTTTCAAAATAGTAATTATTTACAGCTCTGCATTCATCTTACAGATTAATTATTTGTGCATGTGTTATCTCAATTGTTCCTAGTTGGTTTATTTCTCTGCATTTTTGTTTCAGTTTTGAATCTTTTTATCGATTGTTCCTTGTTGGTTAATTTTAGGAATTGCAGTTCTTTCTTTAAGGCTCAACAAAGTTATTTACTTGGAATGGAGTTTTGGTACTTATGCTAAAACAAAGTTTGAATTGAACCAACTTCAATTTGGAATATTTTGATAAATTGCTTTGCTTGGTTTGGCATGAATTGAATTTCTATAAATGATGATCAATTTAGTTTGCCCATTGCTTTTCTTAGCTTGACACCAATTGACTATACCCTTATCAAGGGCTTTTTCTATTACATGTAGAGAAGTTGTATTTGATTGTCACTATTATAATGTACCCGATTATTAATATTGACTCCTTGTCCATCTGGTTCAGCCTGGAGTCACATTCATTTTCTGCTTTAGTAGAATTGAGCACACAGTGCGCTTACTTTCACATCTTCGTAGCCTTCTAATTCAAGAGTCTATACATAAGGAGCTTGAAAAACTTTTCTTGGATAAGGTTTGATGGGCCGTCATTTTGATTTTTATTTATGAACTACTTCTTTGTAGGTTAATTTATGAAATTTGCAATGCAATATGGTTGTATGATGATGAAGGTTATTGCAAATTTAGGGCCATGCATCTTTGTCTATGACATTAGATCCATTAACGGTGGATTTGTCTTCCCTAGTGATGGTGCTGCAACCTATATAGTTGATAATTGAATATTATTCCACTTATTTTTATCTCTTTCTTAATAATTTAGGTATGTTTAATTTAGAAATAATGGGTTTTATTACTTAATTGGGCTTTAAGCTTTTAATTAGATTAAATTCGTTTTTGGTAATAAAATTCCAGATTTACAATGCTTCACCATTTTTGCCATAACTTTTGATCTAGATATCGGATTAGCCTCATTCTTCTTTCGTTTTTCAGACGATTCAGAGAGCTACAATTGTTATGAATACCTCAAAGGCTGATTCGGACAAGAAGATGGATGAAATTGGAGCTAAAGACAAACCCATTTTGCTGGATTTCTAGTTTAGACAAATTTTGTAATAAAGGACCAATTATTAGAAGTTTCCAAATTTATTAGAAATTTCATATTGATTAGAGTTTTCCTATGATTAGGGGATTGATTCCTAATTATCAGTCATCTTGATAAATCCTTCCTGTATAAGGAAAATTGGATGGTGGCTGAAAACATTACATTATTACGTTTTACATTGTTTTTGGATTAAGAAACGTTTTAATTAAATTCTCTTCGTGTTCTTCGTTGTTCTACCCAGTCATGGTCGGCTAAGCCTCTCTAATTAACCCATGGATTAAGGATTCCATATTCCAGAGGACTCACGCTTAATCGGTAACATCTAAACTCATTTCTGCCTTCTTTTATCAGATCCGATTTCTGAATTCGGATTGGGTTTTTGATTAAAAACCCAAATTGATTTATCCCAACGACACAATTCGAATTGGGTTTAAGTGATTACTGGGCGATCGCTTGGTGACACGCCGCTGTTCTGAACATATTCTGAACGATCGTTCGGTCAAGGGAATTTCTGGACAAACGCAGAGATTTCAGTTTGTCCAGAATCAATCACAAGTTTGGTATATTATTTTACTTTGATGAAGGTTTTAGAATCCTTGATTCTAGGTTAGTCATTTTTAGTCTAATTAATTTCGTTTTCCTTGTTTGTTTCGTTTTGCTTTCATTCTTAATTGCATTAAAAAAACTCTTCCCCCTCAATCTGTTACTATTTTCTTGTTTCTATTGAACCTACTGCGAATTCTATGGGAAACAATCCATGTTCCTTATATTGCAAAACTTTTTACTGAACTTGGTTATTTTATAAGAGGTCGGCATCTCTTGTCAAAATTTGGCACCGTTGCCGGGGAATTCGCATCGGTTTAATGAGTAAAGTAGAGTAGTTTAAGAGAAATTTAATCGGTCTGGGTAACTGGGCAGAAAATTTTCTCACCCAGATCACTTGAACCAGGGCTTTTTCACAAGGAATTTGGCATTCTAAATAATAATCACCCCTTTTAAGGAAGTAAGGTCATACTCAAAATTGCCAAATTCCATCGTTTAGCCCACTTTTTCACTGTTTTTTTGTTCTCAGTGGGACGTAGCCAGTATTTTTGAAATTGTTCCTGGATTTCTACTAGAACTTGCGATCATCTCTAATTGGGCTGAAATTTTTCCAGTTGATAGATTTCGGCCTAAATATCAAGACACATGCTTTATCATGTGGTCTTCATTTTTAAGCCAAATTCCATCGTTTAGACCACTTTTTCATTTTTTGAAGTTTTTTATTGCATTTATGGGTCCCCCAATGGTCTAGGAGTGTTTCTATGGTGATCCCATAAATTTTAAAAATCATTTGATAGTGTTTCTACATTTTTTTGGTTAGTTTTTAGTGTGGTTTTCCGTTTTTGTATTTTGAGTCTTTTAGTGTCATATTAGTATTTCTGTTGTCTTACAGGGCTTTTTTGCTATTTTGTAGGTGTTTTTGTTGTTGTGTGAATCCATCGATTGTACCATATGTTGTTGTATGAGTACTTAGAATACTACCAATCCAGATGATTTGTTAGAAAGAGATCCTGAAATTGAGAGGACTATCTTAGCTACTAGAAGGGCTGTCAAGTTAAGTCAAGTAGTCGCTACAGAGGTTGTTTCAGATTCTAAGTTTGAATCTATTTATCTTCCTGAATCTGCTAATTTTACTAATTCTAGTAGTACTTTTGCTAATTCTGAGAATATAGCTGAACAAGGAATTCGTCCCACTTTAAAAGAATTGGTTGCACCTATTGTAGTCAATCAAGCTTTATGTATTCAATACCCTGAACTTGGAGCTAACTTTGAATTGAAATCTGGTCTTATCTATTTGTTGCCAAAGTTTCATGGTCTTGCAAGTGAATGTCCTCACAAGCACTTAAAGGAGTTCTATGTGGTATGTAGTACAATGAAGCCACAAGCCATTAATGAGGAGCATACCAAATTGAGAGCTTTTCCTTTCCCACTTGAAGGGGGGAGCTAAGGACTGGCTATTTTACCTTCAACCTCAATCCATTGGTAGCTGGAATGACATGGCCAAACTATTTTTAGAGAAATTCTTCCCCTCCTCAAAAGTCACTTCCATCCAAAAAGAAATCAGTGGTATTAAACAGGCGAATAGAGAGAACATGCATGAGTATTGGGAGAGGTTCAAGAGATTGTGTGCAAGCTGTCCACACCATCAGATCACTAAGCAACTCCTAATTACTTACTTCTATGAGGGTCTACTGCCTAATGACATAAATTTGGTTGATGCTTCTAGTAGTGGGGCTCTGCAAAATAAAACACCAGAGGATGCTCAAGACTTGTATCCACTGTGGCAGCCAACTCACAGCAGTTTGGTACCAGAGCAAATAGTACCCCTGTATATCAGATTCAAACATCTCAAATTGCAGATGAACAAAGACTTGAGAACAGGCTTGATAACTTGACTTCTCTGGTGAGACAGTTGGCAGTTACACATACAGTATAGACTTCACCTCCTCAGATTGGGTCTTCATGTAGGTTTTGTGTTGATCCCTACCATCCTATTGATTCCTGTCCTATCTTGCAAGATCCCAATTATCAGGACCATTCAGTAGCTGCAGTTGGTGTGTTTCCAAGAAAGCCACAATACCAGCAACCCAACAATGCCTTCTCCAATACCTATAACCCTAATTGGAGAAACCACACTAACTTTCGTTGGAACCAGAATCAGGGCAACTAGAACTACCAGAATCAGAATTTTGGAAATTACCAGCAGAGGCAGTTCAAACCACAGAATTTCCCACATTTTGTCCCACCTCCACTTCCAACTCCTCACCCATTGCCAGCCATATGTGCACCTCTACGGGCAGCACAACAGTAGCCTAGTAGTAGTGGTTCCTCTAGGTCTTCACTGAAGGTCATGATGAAGCAATTTGCCAAAAATACCATGCACTTCTAACAGCAAACTGAAACTTCTATTCAGAGTTTGCAAACTTAGATTGGCCAATTGGCAACTTCATTGAACCAGCTCCAACCTTAAGGTTCTAACACCCTTCCTTTATAGACTATTCCCAATCCTAAGGGGAACATGAGTGCTATCTCTTTACGGTCTGGTAAGCAATTGGAAGAACCTAAGTAAGCTGCAGAAAATGCGAAGAATGACGCTAGAGATAAAGAGGCGGTAAACCAAAGTGAAGAGGACATTCCTATTCCTCTTCCTTTCCCTCAGTGATCCATTCAATCTAAGAAAGTGGCAGAAAAAACACAAGCATAAGAAAAGGACATTCTAGAGACCTTCAGGAAGGTTGAGATCAACATTCCTCTCTTAGATGCAATCAAGAAAATGCCTAAATATGCCAAGTTTCTGAAGGAGTTGTGTACCAACAAGAGGCGATAGAAGGGAAATGAAAGAGTAAGCTTAAACCAGAATGTATCAGCACTTATCCAACCTACCATGCCTCGTAAGAGCAAGGACCCAGGTACGTTTTCTATTCCTTATATTATTGGTAATTATAGATTTGATGATTGCATGATAGATCTAGGTGCTTCTATTAATGTCATGCCTGCATTTGTCTATACATCTCATGGTCTTGGTCCCTTACGTCCTACTGGTGTTATTGTTTAACTAGCTAATAGGAGTAATGCCCATCCATTTGGTTTACTTGAAGATGTACTGGTCAAAGTTAATGAATTGATATTCCCTGCTGATTTTTACATCTTAGATATAGGGGATGAGTCTCCTAATAGTAGGTCTTTAATCATTCTAGGTAGACCTTTTATGAAAACAACTAGGACTAAAATAGATGTGCATTCTGGTACTCTCTCTATGAAGTTTGGTGATATTTCTGTGAATTTCAATATCTTTGATGCCATGAAAAATTCTAGGGAGGAGCACTCTATTTTCTGCATTGATGTGATGTCTGATGTTGTAGATGATGTTGTTGCTAATTGGTGTACTGATTTTCCAGATATAGCTAGCATCCATGAGTGATTATGTTGTATGTGACTGCTCTAATAATGCATGGTGCCCTATATGCACTGAGATTGATGATGCATTGTGTGTTGATTTTGACTTGAGTAGTGATTCTATTTCACTTATGAACTCTGAGTATGATTATCATACTGATTTTATTAGGCATTCTAATATTGGCTGTGATGTTCATCATGATTTAGACTATGAGAGTGCTTTTCATGTTCATCATAGTGTGCTGCATTCTGATTTTGACAATGAGTTGCCCAGACATGGTTCTGCTTCTTTGTATTGTGTTTCAAAGATTTCAAGTGTGCACGCTACAGAGCTTGTGGAACAACCACCCAAGCTACTTCCTTGCACTGAACAACCACCCAAGTTGGAGTTGAAATTGTTAGTTCTCTATGGGTTTTGATGATAACAATCAATTGTGAAACCAAGATTGAAGAATTGTCTCAAGAAAGTAAAAACTTGCTGATTGAGACAATACTCGAGTATCAGTAGCAATACTCAAGTATTGGGATTTCAAAGAAAAGCTCAATGCAAATGACTAAGGGCAATACCGCAGTATCCCAGTGGATACTTGAGTATTGGACCTTACAGAGAGCATTGCACATTAGAGCATACTCGAGTATTGGTATGCATACTTGAGTATAGGCCTAAAAGACTCTTCAATATTTTACAAAGAAATGCAAACTTCAATTTAGAAAACTCCAGTTTCAAAAACTCAAGTTTTAGAATATGAAAAGTCTAGTTTTCAACTTGGCTCCAAAATTCAAGAGTTTTCATTTTTAAATGAAAACTCTAGTATGACATTTACATACTCGAGTATTAAGCCAAACAAAAATTAACTTAAACATTTATTACACATACAAACTACAGTTTGGAAAACTCCAGTTTTGGAAACTCCAGTTTCATACTGGCTAATGTACTCTCTGAGTTTCAAAACAGAAACCCATACTCGAGTATGGTGTTGAATACTCAAGTATCGAGTCATATAGAGAGCAACTAAAGTTTTTGAGCTTTCAATACTGCGGTATTTCATGAATACTCCGGTTTTGATGTTTTGGGCAAAAACTCTTCAAGAGTCCAAAACTCGAGTGTTGGTCGAATACTCGAGTATTGGCTTAAGTTCAACTGAAGCTCGAAAGCACAGACCGTGAGTTTTATTTCTGGAAGGAGTGTACTCGAGTATTGGTCTGGATACTCAAGTATGACCTTAAGTGCATAGTCACATACTCGAGTATTGATGCACAAACTTGAGTATGGGCCATGTCAGTTGAAAATTTGAATTTACGAAATCTATGTAATGTTTGTTATTTGATCTAAATGCTTTCAAATATTAACCATCAACATTACCAAATATGTTTAATGAGTTTACTAATGTATTTCAACAAGATTACAGATGGTTTAAGTAGATTTTCAATGCTGACTTCACTAAAGCAAAAGAACTGTCAAAGCATTAAATGAGGAGCCACCTAACCTGCTATATTTTCGTCTAATAAGCTCTGCACGATAGAGAAAGGATAAAGAGACATTCACCTACTTAAAACCCTGACATTCCAACGACTATAATCTCAAGGGACTCAACACTTATCCTTCAAACACAAAGAATGGACAAAGTGAAGGGAGAGAAGAGACCAGGATGCTTGTAACAGACAGAAATCTTCTCCAACGGTCATATAAATGCTTGCAACAGTCTTTAAACATACTCTAAGTATAAATAGAGTAGCATTCAATTCTCTTTAACAACTATTGAGCTATAAAATGAAAGAGCATTAAATTTGTTCATTTATTCTTGTGCTTTCTGTACAGAATATTAGTTGATACTATCTGACCTTCAATGTTCATCTTATCTGTTCTTTTAAGAGAGTTTATTACTTGTATTCATTTATTGTAAAGAATCTCAAGTTGGGGGACTTGGAGATTTGGGAGTCTTTGATTACAACTTGTAAGGGGGAGCAAGTTCTAGGGAGAGAATTGCTTCAGAGTTACAAAGTGTGTAATCAAGAGACATAGTGAAATACTCAAGATGCTTGAGGACTGGACGTAGGCCAAAGAGTTGGGCTGAACCAGTATAATTCTCTGTGTTCATTTTCTCTTCCCTACATTCTGGTTTGTTCTGCATTTTCACCATAAGACAGAACCAGCAAAAGAATTTTGAAAATCTCCAATTCACCTTCCCTCTTGGTGATTTAGCTCCACTTTTAGAAATCCCTCCTAGATCATTTGAAATATGCCTTTTTAGAGGTGAATGAGCAGTTGTTAGTCATTGTGGCCAACAACCTTCTGCCGGATCAAGAAGAGAAGCTGCTAAGCTTATTGAAAGCAAACAAGGCGATTGGATGGACATTAACTAATCTAGTTGGTATTAGCCCTTCTATGTGCATGCATCGAATTTTGTTATAAGAAGAGCTGAAACTAATGAGACAACCCCATAGACACCTAAATCCCCTTATCCTTGATGTGGTGAAGAAAGAGGTCACCAAGTTTCTACAAGCTGGTATCATCTATCTTATTTCTGATAGCCAGTGGGTTAGCCCGATTCAGGTGGTTCCCAAGAAGTCTAGAGTAACTGTGGTGGCCAATCAGAAAAATGAGCTCATTCCCACACGAGTTCAGAACAGTTGGAGAGTTTGCATTGATTACAGGAGGCTCAACCAAGACACTCGTAAAGATCATTATCCTCTGCCTTTCATTGATCAGATACTGGAGCGTTTGGCTGGTAAGTCTCATTATTTCTTCCTTGATGGATACTTTGATTACTTTCAGATCCATATTGCTCTTGAGGATCAGGAGAAGACGACCTTCACATGCTCTTTTGGAGCATATGCCTACCGATGGATGCCTTTTAGCCTATGCAATGCACCTGGCACTTTCAGCGTTGCATGGTAAGTATTTTCTCTGAGTTTCTGGAGGGTTGCATGGAGGTTTTCATGGATGATTTCACTATATATGGGTCTGATTTTGATGCATGCTTAGCTAATTTGTCTAGAGTTTTGCATAGACGCATAGAGTCCAATCTTGTGCTGAATTTTGAGAAGTGTCACTTTATGGTTGAGTTAGGGTTAGTTTTGGGACATATAGTGTCTAGTAAGTGTATTGAGGTAGATCCTGCTAAGATTGATGTTATTACTGCTTTACCCTACCCCATATCTGTGCGGGAAGTTCATTCTTTTCTTGGTCATACAGGTTTCTATCAAAGATTCATTCAAGATTTTAGCAAGACTGCCCGACCCCTATCCAATCTTCTCCATAAGGACATTGACTTTGTATTTGATGATGAGTGCAAGATGGCATTCAATCACTTAAAGCGATGCCTAGCTACAACCCCTCTGATCCAACCATCGGATTGGCATCTTCCATTTGAGCTTATGTGTGATGCCTCCAAATATACTGTTGATGCTATCTTGGGTCAACGAGTTGACAAAGCCTCTCATGTCATTGCATATGCATCCAAGACCTTGGATTCTACCCAGTCTAATTACACCACCACTAAGAAAGAGTTTTGGCTATAGTGTTTGCCTTTGATAAGTGTAGATCATATCTGTTAGCAAGTAGAATAATTGTTTTCTCTGACCATGTTGCATTGAAGTTTCTTTTGAAAAAGGCAGATGCTAAGCCCCGACTCATAAGTGGATGTTATTGCTCCAAGAGTTTGATGTTGAGATTAGAGACAGAAGTGGAGCACAAAACTGGGTAGCTAATCACTTGAGTCAAATTCCTCATTCGACATATCACCCCTCTCCTATTCAGGATGATTTCCCTGATGAGCAGCTCCTTTAACTACAAGGTAAGCTTCCATGGTATGGTGATCTGGTTAATTATTTGGTTGCTAGAGTTTTACCTATTGATTCTACTAAGGCCTAAAACTATGAAATTGCAAAGTGAGTCTAAATATTATGTTTGGGATGACCCTTATTTATGGAGATTTTGTAGTGACCAAGTAATTAGGAGATGTGTGCCTGATCATGAGTTTGATTCTATATTGCACTTTTCTCATGCTTCTGCTTGTGGTGGTCACTTTGGACCACAAAGAACTGCTCGAAAAGTGTTAGACTGTGGTTTATTTTGGCCTTCCTTATTTCATGATGCTCATATGTTTTGTAAGTCTTGTGATAACTGTAAGAGGGCAAGGAGTATTTCCCGTAGGCATGAGATGCCCCAGAATCCTATACTGTTTTGTGATGTCTTCAATGTCTGGGGTATTGATTTCATAGGTCCATTTCCTGTTTCTTATAGTTATACTTACATACTGTTGGCTATTGATTATGTTTCGAAATGTGTTGAGGCGAAAGCCACCCAGACTAATAATTCTTCTGTGGTGGTGGATTTTGTTAGGTCTAACATTTTCTACAGGTTTGGTATTCCTAGAGCCATTATCAGTGACCAGGGTTCCCATTTTTGCAATCAAAGCATGGGTGCCTTGTTATGCAAGTATGGAGTACTTCACAAAGTCTTCACGACATACCACCCTCAGAGCATTGGCCAAGCTAAAGCTTCAAATAGAGAGATTAAGCAAATCCTTCAAAAGACTATTAACTCTACCCGAAAAGATTGGAGTAAGCGATTAGATGATGCTTTGTAGGCATATCGCACAGTCTATAAGACTCCGATTGGTATGTCTCCCTATCGTCTTGTCTTTGGTAAGGCATGTCATCTTCCAGTTGAGTTGGAGCATCAAGCCTATTGGGCTATTAAGCAGTGTAACATGGATTTGGCCAAGTCTGGTATGGAACGAAAGCTGCAGCTGCAAAAGTTAGATGAGCTTAGATTGAATTCCTATGAGAGTTCACGGTTGTACAAGGAGAAGACAAAGGCATTCCATGATAAGCATATCTTGAGGAAAGAATTTTCTATGGGCCAAAAAGTTCTTTTATTCAATTCTCGTCTGAAGTTTATGCCCGGTAAGCTTTGATCTAGATGGGATGGCCCTTTTGTTATTACTAATGTCTTTCCTTTTGGTGTTGTCAAGTTGTGTGATCCATCTACAGGACGGACTGATAATTGAATATTATTCCACTTATTTTTATCTCTTTTTTAATAATTTAGGGATGTTTAATTGAGAAATAATGGGTTTTATTACTGAATTGGGCATTAAGCTTTTAATTAGATAAAATTCGTTTTTGGTAATAAAATTCCAAATTTACAATGCTTCACCATTTTTGCCATAACTTTTGATCTAGATATCGGATTATCCTCATTCTTCTGTCGTTTTTCAGATCATTCAGAGAGCTACAATTGTTATGAAGACCTCGAAGGCTGATTTGGACAAGAAGATGGACGAAATTGGAGCTAAAGACAGACCCATTTTGCTGGATTTCTATTTTGGACGAATTTTGTAATAAAGGACCAATTATTCGAAGTTTCCTAATTTATTAGAGATTTCAGATTGATTAGAGTTTTCCTATGACTAGGGGATTGATTCCTAATTTTCAGTCATCTCGACTCATCCTTCCTGTATAAGGAAAATTGTATGGTGGCTGAAGACAACACATTATTACGTTTTACATTGTTATTGGATTAAAAACGTTTTAATTAAATTCTCTAAGATGTTCTTCATGTTCTTCGTCTGTTCTTCATTATTTTGCCCAGCCATGCTCGGCTAAGCCTCTCTGATTAACCCATGGATTAAGGATTCCGTATTCCAGAGGAGTCACGCTTAACTGGTAACATCTAAACTCGTTTCTGTCTTCTTTTATCGAATCCGATTTCTGATTTATGATTGGGTTTTTTATTAAAAACCCAGATTGATTTATCCCAAGGACACAATTCGAACTAGGTTTAAGTGATTACTGGGCGATTGCTCCGTGACACGCCACTGTCCTGAATATATTCTGGACGATCATTCAGTGGAGGGAATTTCTGGGCAAACGCAGAATTTCAGTTTGTCCAGAATCAATCATGAGTTTGGTGTATTATTTTAGTCTGATGAACGTTTTGGAATTCCTAATTCTGGGTTAGTCGTTTTTAGTCTAATTAATCTCGTTTTCCTTAACTGTTTCATTCATTCTTAATTGCATTAAAAAACTCTTCCCCCCATTCTGTTACTATTTTCCTGTTTCTATTGAACCTACTGTGAATTCCGTGGGAAACGATCCAGGTTCCTTATACTGCAAATCTTTTTATTGAATTTGGTTATTTTGTAAGAAGTCGACATCTCTTGTCACAAACCTTTAAGGTAAATGGACACCGCCTCAAGCAATTTCATGAGGGATCCCAGCAGCAGCCTGAGGAAGCAGAGATTCTCCTCATTGATGCCACTTATTCTCCATAAACCCCCTGGGGAGTATTCTTCTTTCTCTCTCTATTTCCCTTTTTCTTTTATTTCTTTCATTTTTTTCACACTTTGTTTTCTTTTTCTTTTTTTAAAAACGAAGAAGAAGAAGAAGAAGAAGAAGTCTCTTTCTATGATTGCCACATTTTATAAACTTGGACATTTGGGTTTTGATAGATTGTGCTATTGGATTGCAATTGTGAACTCTTGGATTATATGTCTTGGTAGTTGATTTTGTGGTGCTGATTGTATGATTTGATATTTACCTATGTGAGATTTTGGGCCTATACGAATGGAACTCATCTTTTACCATTCTTTTTTTCCTATGTGCATCTACTCATGATTTATGTTTTCTAGAACTTGCTCCCTTTCTTTTTGAAACTTTATTTTTCACTTACATGCATAAATATGATGGAGGCTTATTTTCTTTCTTTCATTTTCCTACTCTATCCAAATAGCCGTTCCCTTGCATTCTACTCCCTTTACTAGCCCCTTTATGCCTATTTGATTCATTCTTCTATAAACTACATTACTAGCCTAAGTGTAAAACCAATTTTTACCGCACCTTGGACTTATATTGAGCATTGGTTTCACTTTTGTTTTGTGTTTAAGTGTGGGGGTTTCTCAGGAGTGCAACAGTTTAAGTGTGGGGGAGAGATAATTGATTTTGTGTCATTCATCAATTGGCATTGATTTGGTCATACATGAAAAAAAAAAGAGAGAAAGAAAGAAATGAAAGAAAGAAAGAAACATAAAAAGAAAAAGAAAAAGAAAAGTAAAAACAAAGAAGAAAGAATAAGGATATACATATATCATTTTACTCATTTCATTTTCTTTAACTAGCACTAGTGCAAAAAAGTGTTTTAAGACCGCCTCATTTACAGTGGATTATCAACGCTTCGATCTTAAAGAAATAACCGGTGGCAATTTTGTAAATATAAAGAACTTCTATCACCGCATCAATTTTTAAGATCGCCTCATTTACAGCAGAGTTTCAACTCACCAGTCTTAAAGATATGACCAGTGGCAATTTTGTAAATATAAAGAACTTCTTTTAACGTATCAATTCATAAATATAATATTCAGGCTACTTAAAAAAACCAACCGCTCTTAAAAATGTTAAAAAAAATAAAATATGGATTACATTATAGAGAAAACTCGTACATCCCCGACTTATATTTTCTGCGGTAAAGAATAATAAGGAAATATTTAAATATAATCATATAAAACTTTTAAGACCGGACATATATAAATGACGGTCTTAAAGGTAATACTTTTAAGAGCGGACGTAACTTATAGCTGGTACTAAATAAGGAAAAAATTTAAAATAATAGTTTATTACTTTTAAGAGTGGACATAAATAACGGACGGTCTTAAATTTTAACCTTTAAGACCGTCGTTTTAGTTACTCCGGTCTTAAAAATGGAAACATCTACTTCTTCCCGCGAAACCTTACTTACGACTTATGTCTATCTGTCTGAGCTCTAAAACCCCTGTTCTCTTTGCGAAACCACACTTCTTGTTGTATTATGTCTATTCCTCGCCAACCACCACCATCCTCTGTTACTCTCTCACTTTCTCAGGCGTTACTCCTTCGCACCACCACTCTCAACCTCTCTTCCTTTATCAAAAATGAATAAGGAAAACCATTCTCTCCCTATTCACTCAATGCTAGTTACAGAGAAAACCACTCTCAACCTCTCTTCCTTGGCCTTGCATTAGCTATATGCTAAACAAAAGAAAAGTAATGTTCGAAAGATACTCAAATTTATGATCAGGAGACATATGAATAATGCTTTACTTATTAATTTATTTGTCAGAGTAAGAATGATTCTGAATTTAATAGTGAATTCTAGTTTGATTGAAAATCTAGAAGAGTGTCAAAGGCAATAATTAAAATAACCCTTCATGTGCTGATGGTTGTGGTGCAGTGTCCGACAAGCTCAGATCTGTAGAGAAGGAGGAGGAAGAGGTGTACCGGTGGTAACAGTGTGAGGTCCAATGATAAGGAAGGAGAAAGAAGGGAAGGGAAGGAAGAAGGTGATGAGGTTGTGGTATGGGGTCCACGTGTGAACTCGGCTCTCCCGCATGGCATTCTGACATGTTAACTTATCCTACGTGGCAAACGTCTATTAGTCTCATCATTAGCTGAGGGCAACATTGCTACATTTAAGAGCTTCCAAGGGGACATTGAGACCAAAAGAAAACTTTCAAGGCAACATTGCTCCTGTGCGTGTACTTCCAGGGCAAAATTGCTACTTAACCCTTCTTTAAATTGTCCAAAAACTTAAATAAAAGGTAACAAATATTTCAAATTGTCCAAAAACAAGACTAAAATGTAACAAACCTTTGAAATACATAAAATTATCTAAAGACAAAAGTAAAATCCAACTATCTAGAGCCTAATCATTAAGGGCACTCTTAGGGCCCGCAGGATTAGCATGTGTAAGAGCAAAGTTAACAACACCATCCTCATCAGTGAGAGGAAGTGGAAGGTCCTCATCAAAGATAAACGTATGAAGAGGCGAGGCAGGTGGAAAATTTTTGTTAATAAACATATGTGCTAAAACATTGGTCAGAAAGTCCAAGCTCTCCTTATGATGAGTACACAAAGTGTCGGCCTCGTCCTACATCTGCTTAGCAAGCTACTGAGTCTAAGTCTACTTTCACGTCTACCTATGGATCAATCATCACCTGAACCACCTCAAATGTCAACTTTCTTGAGTCGGAGGAATCAACCTCAGAGACAACGCTCCTACGATAGATCATGTTAGGCCTGGCGCCTAACCCCATACCTAAGATGCCCAACTAGGCCCATGGAAGCTTTCAAAGAGCTACAAGGATCTATAAACCCCTATGACTCTAGAGTTTGGGATTGTCATAGCTCCGCCTGAGTCTGCACAATCCACTCCTAACACACTTATTTTATAAAAAATTAATGAAACAACAACATTTAATTTAAATAAATTAGATAAACTATATAAACACTTGCATGTAACTTACAATAACTTCCTCTGCTTGCTGAGAAGTCATCGTCTAGTGATAGTTTCTATGGGTGTATATGAACAACTCCCTATATTTCGTTTGACAACTCTCCTCCTGAACCATCCTCTCCTGAAAGAATACAATGAATATGAACTTTGTTATTTCATAAATTTCATAGTTAATAATTTTCTAATATAATGGTAAAATTAATTTAACTTTCAAATTACTAGCTCATTATAGGTCACACAAATGTCTTGGATCCTACCATGTGATGGATTCTCTACCGCAACCAACTTTTGGTGTTTCTCTGAGATATAGCCTACAGAACGTACGAATTAAACATTACAAGAATTGCAAAAAAAAATATTTATTATGAAATTACTAATTTTTTAAGAATATACATGTCCCTGTGGGCTCCTCCTAGACTGGACCAAACTCACCTAATCATTTGCAGGGACACTATCTAGGACACTCTCAATCAGCTGTTACAAAGGAATCATCCCATATTTATTCATCCTATTGTAGAGACGACACCTTTGATTCTTCCAACCATCCCCCATCTTCATTTGTGAGTATGTCTTTTAGTTGGCTTGAAATTTAAACTTATATTATATAATAATTAATTAATTATTAATTATGAAATTAATAAACCAAAACTTATAACTATTGATATCTAAAATATAAATAAACAAAATTAATTACCCACACAACTTCCTTAAACGCTGTGTCTTTTCTCAATATGGGAGCATGCTTCCAACTCTGGAAGTGGATGGGGAACCACACCTAATTCCCACCTTAGTCCATCAGCCATCAATTGAAAAGGTGACAATTGTTCCTGATCAAGGGTGAAACCAACGATTTGATTAATTGTATGAAATTTTAATTTAAATTTTGTGATAAAATACTTAAATTTACCTTCAACATCCACCACAAATCCGATCAAGGGTGAAACCAACATCGGGGGTTCCCTTAGTCCTGCTCCTCCTCCCGATCAATAAACCACTCAGCCTCCTTATAGAAAAGGTGATATCTATCTCATCATTTTCCTCATAATCGCTTACACACAGTTGTGCGTCCTCTTATGGAATATTTGCCTATATGATCTCTAGTTGTGAGATTAGCTCCTAGAGAAGAGCTAATCTATATGGATCCCCACCTGTGGTAGCACAAGGATATTTCTACCACAAATCCATCTACTATTACCCCCTCTTAGAAGCACTCTACCATGTTCCACCCCTTTCGCTTTATCTATATGTCTCTTAGGATCCATAACTACTAATGCCTAAATGTCGTAAGAGAGGGCGGGAGAATGAAAGTTTAGAGGCAATAATTCCAACCCTAATGGTTTGCATAGTAGTGGTGACATGGGTTATAAAAGCACAACATTTGTAGTAGTTTTATAATCAAACTGCTACAAAACCTAAACAATTGTAATGGTTAAAAGCAAACCATTATATAAATTGCTACAAAATGAAAGCTCTATCTCATCCAACGTGACCTATTATAGCAGTTTAATTTAATTACTGCAAAATTCTTGACTATTTGCATTTTGTAGTGGTTTCAAGGCACAACCTCTACCAACGTCTTGACACTCTAACTTTTGTAGCGATTTCAAGGCAAAACCACTACAAATTTTTGATATTATTGAAGATAGTACAGCATGCCATGGGATGATTGGATTTACAAAATAGATATCAATCTCCAATGAAAAAGTTACTGACTTATTATCATCAAAGACATACAGCTATATTGTAACCCAATCTTTTGTTGCATGCTACACTATTTTCTGAAAATGATTTCAGCATTAGGAGTATTTATAGGTTGAAGTTTTGTAGCGGCATTAGCATTAACAGCTACAAATGAGTAAATTTTGTTGTGGTTTTTGCCTTTGTTTTTTCAAACCACAAAAGAATATTGTGTCCTTTTGAATTATGTAGTGGTAAATCTATAAAACCGCTACAAAATTCTGACACAAACATTCACACCACGACAAGCCAAGCTGGCGCAAACTTTACAGGGTTTATTTTTTTTTGTAATCGTGACTAAATGCCTGCCACAAACCCATCCCACCATAAGGTGCCTAGTTAGCGCTTGCTTGTAGTGGTTATTGTCTTAGAACCACTACAAAATTTGTTATTAACAAACCTGTGTTTTGGCATTACTGATGCCATTGCAAATTGATCACAGTTTTTGTTTAAACTGCTACAAAATCTTATGTTTGTGGTGGTTAATGTTCACCACTACAAGTAAACCGTTACAAAGGGTCTTTTTTTATGTAGTATATATATATATATATATATATATATATATATATATATATATATATTAAAATCAAATTAAACCAAACATTCGAATGTTTGGCAAAATAAACCAAATATTTAAGCCAACTTTCACTACAAAAAATTTGTCAATTTGTAGTGGTGACAAAAAACCACTACAAATATAAGATTTTGTAATGGTTTATGCCAAAACCACTATGAATTTTAGCAACAACACTTGCGCCAAAATGTGTGCTTGTTTGTAACAAACTTTGTAGCAAATCTTAAAAATAAACTGCCACAAAATTCATACTAGCTTGGCACGTAATAACACGAAGGTTGTGCCGGTTCAACTTTTTGCGGTTCAAGAATAAGAACCACTACAAGATTCGAAGACTCACAACATTTGTCGCAATTGGAAATAAAAAACCACTTCAGAATGTAATTTGGTTCCGGTGTTAGGCAAAACTCATAACAAAATTATCAACATTTGTAGCGGTTAACTTCAAAACTGCTATAGACTTTAAAGCTATATATACACTAGCCTTCAAATCATTGTATGAAAATTTTGTACCATACAACTAAATATTGGTTGCAATGTAGCTGCCTCTCTCTAAAGAAAATAAGTTAGTGACCTTTTCATCAGAGATTGACATCTACTTTGCAAAACTAATATTTCACTGCATGATGCACTATCTTCATTAATGATGAAAACTTATAGTGGTTTTTCCTTAAAATAGCTATAGAGTGCAAAGAGTCAAGACATACCACTATACATTTTGGTGTTTTTGTCGTAGTTGTCCTTGAAAAGCCACTACAGAATACAAAGAGTCAAGACATTTGCAGCGGTTGTATAGAACAACTAAAAAATGTCACACTAGACGAGGTAGGGGTTTATATTGTGTAACAGTTTCCTTCAAACCATTATAAATGTTTAAACTTTGTAGCAGTTTGGACATGAAACCACTACAAAAGTCATGCCTTTATAGCCACGTCTCCGCGATAAAGTAAACCACGTAAAGTTTGAGTTATCGCTACTCAAGTTTCATTCTCTTACTCTTTCTTAAAACATTTAGCTACAATATCAGTTATGGATTCTATGAGACATATAGGGAAATGGAAAGAGGTGGTATGTGGTAGAGTACCTCTAAGAGGGGGCAATAGAGGGGTTGTGAAGAGGGGCATGTGGGTACAAATGTCCCTATGCCACCACAAGTAGGGATCTAGGTTAATTAACTATTCTCAAAAGAGCTAATCTCATAGCAGGCAACCCCATAGTAGGAGACCCTACAGGGAAATATTCTAGAAGAGGATGTGCAGAAAACCATTAGCTAATATGGTGAAGATGATGAGATAGACATCCAATTTCCTATAGGTGAGGTGCAACGATTTAGGATCAGGAGGATGAGTAGGACTAAGGAAACACCCAATCGTCGTCTTCTTGCTCAACTAGATTTAAGGTAGATGTCGAAGGTAAATTTAATGATTTTTTTGATAAAATTAAAATTAAAATTCTATACGATTTATTAAAGTGTATTTAAATTTAATACAAAAATATGCTTATAATTATGCAGATTTGTAGGGGAAGGTCAACAGGAAGAACCTAGATGTTCCCATTGTGAATCTATTACAGGGCCACACATGATAGTTGACTAGAATGATATGACGAACCAGCCAATCGGGAATAGTGATCACCTCTTCAACCGTTGGTTGATGCACCTAGGTGGGAATTGGGTGTAGTTCCCTATCCACTTCTAGAGTTTGAAGCATGTTCTGCTTGAGTCAAAGACCAGAGCACTTGAGGATGTTGTACAAGTAAGTAATTTTGCTTAATTGTATTTTAGATGTAACTAGTTGTAATTTTTGGTTTATTAATTATTAATTAAATTATGATACAACATAAGTTTAAAGTCCACAACAATAGGAAGATAAGCATCTTCTTCACTCTTTCATATTGGAAAGATAATTTTCTCTGACACAATCTTGATGTCACGCATATTGAAAATAATGTGTGCGACAATGTAGTGTACATGATTCTCAACGAACCAGACAAGTCAAAACACCATCTATAGGCGAGGAAAGATTTACAGGCCATAGGAGTTCGCGGAGACACATGGCAAATATTTCAACCGGTAAAATTCATTATAACAAAACCAAATAAGGAAATCTTCCTCATAACATTGAAGAAAATAAAAGTTCGTAAGGAGAATACAAGAAACATTTTACGATGTATTGACATGTAAGCTTTAAAGGTTACTTGGCTAAAGAGTTATGAATCACATCTGCTTAGGCAACAGTTACTTTAAGTTCTTAAGGAGAATACAAGAAACATTTTATGATGTATTGACATGTAAGCTTTAAAGGTTACTTGGCTAAAGAGTTATGAATCACATCTGCTTAGGCAACAGTTACTTTCGCTAGACACCAAAAATATGTCGCCTCTAGATGTGTCAATTGTTTTGGTGTAGCTGTGTTCTTTCTTTTGGAAGTTGTGTTCCAAGCTTTTGATCGTGGAGGAGCTTGAGCAGCTACAACAGAAAATCATTCTTATGTTGTGTCATTTTGAGATGATCTTTCATTCGTCCTTTTTCACAATGATGGTACACCTTGTTAACGAAATAAAGCTTACTGGCCCAGTACACTACCGATGGATGCATCCTATTGAGAGGTACTCATTTAAAAAAAAATACATAACCATTACTTCTTAGTCGACATTTCCACATTGATATAATGATTTTTTCCTTCTTTAATTTATAGGTTTCTTAGGCAATTAAAATCTTATGTAAGGAATAAGGCTTGGCTTGAAGGTTCAATTACAGAAGGTTATATAGAGGATGGGGTCCTGTATTGTTTAAGGTACTTTGATGACATTGAGACGTCTTTTAACCAACCTGCCTCATGTAGATGATTGTCCTGAGTTTGAGCAATCATCAACTAAGTTGTTAGTCCCTCATGCTGGTAACCTAGTTGGCAAAAGTGAGAACATCATATTGACGATGATTGAGAAGTTTTAAGCACATAGGCATGTCTTCATAATTGCACTAAAGTTTAACCCTTTTATTCAATAATGATTGTACACAGGTATATGTTATCCTATATATTTCTTTACATTTTATACTTACATTTCATGATCATCATCACATGGTTAATTGTAGGGAATTCAAAAATCATGTGAAGCGTCAACTGAGAATTTGTACACAGACATCCTCTTAAATTGATAGAAAGGTCCACAGAGAATTCCCAGGTTGGTGTATGCAAAGAATACTAAATGACCACAACCTGCACTCACCGGAAGTCAGAGCTCTCCCATTCGGCCTACTTGACCGCACCTAAAGATTTATGTCATACAATGTCAATGGTTTCAAATTTTGCACAGTTTCACAAGAATAAGTATTGCTAACCCAAAACTCGAGTGTCTATGAAACTTTTGGGGCAAGGAGTTATGCGAACAGGAGTGACGGGAACATGCAGTTCGATGACATCCCATATTTATAGAAAGTTGCTTGATATGATCAAAATAAATTACTAAAGTCATTTCACGTGACGTTGTTCAAGTGTTTGTGAACAAATACAACAACTTCTTAGGGCTCTTAACTGACGAATTAGGCATCATATCAGTAAATTTCTCCCAGCCTATTGATACTGGTCACTCTCAAGATGATGAGCCATATATTCTTGTACAAAAGGCACATCAAGTTGATTATTTCATAGATGAGAAACATAGGGATTGGAATATGGTTGTTCACTTAAAGCCTTAGAACCTTTATGACATAGGTAATAGTGATAACATCACCCACGAGAGTGAGCCATTTCAGCCTAGCAATTTTGAAAACTTCTTCCCATACGATAGTGACAATTTACTTATAGTTCAGTGCATTTTTTAAGATACACTTTCTGTAATAATATTTAATTTAAGTTTAATTCATGTTCAAAATTATTCAACTCAAAAGCAACATTTTCTCCACACATTTTTTGTTGGGATGGCGACGAAGATTGACTTAAGAAATTATGCTTACAATAACATATTTAATTTATAATTCTTTTAAAAAAAGAAAGAAAAACCAACATTTGTAGTAGTTATATAAGCACTACAAAGTAAACCCATTTGCTACAAACAATATAACTGCTACAAACACAGATGCATAAACCGCTATAAAAAAATGTCATATAAACCGCTATAAGTATTTCGCAGATATCCCTATAAATTCCCCCACCACACCTCATTTAATACGCTTCACTATCTCTTCCCACCCACATCTTCCCTCGTTTTCTCTCATCCGTCAACCTTTTCTGAAGAGGTTACATGTTTGAAGAGGTTAAGTGTTGATCAAGCGGATCAAATATGATGCACATTTTGTTTAAATTTTTTCTTATTCTAATGTTGTGATACTCTTTTTTTTTTTAATTGAGAATTTTAAGGATCTTGTTTAGCATTCCTTCTACTTTCATATACATTAATTTTATAATCAAATAGTATTTAAAAGACAAAATAATTAGTTCTTATTATCTACACATTCTCATTATTATACATCTATATAATAACCATATACAATCAAATACTAATATCAATCATTTTTTAATTAATATTTATCATTCTTAGTTAATTAATAAAATAATCTAAAATGAGTATTAACGGCTCATTCAGTTTTTTTTTAAGAAAATGTTATTCATTTGTAGCGGTTTTCTAACTGCTTTAGATTTTCACACATAAATTTCATCGTAAGTTTATAAAGGTTTTACAACACACTAATTTGAAACATTTGGTGCCTTTACTAAAATTTTATCCAATTTTTAGCTGTCAAGAAACCGCTATAAAATTTTGCCGCCATTTTAAAAAAATTTCTTGACGTATTTTGTAACAGGTATATAACCACTAAAAATGTGGGTAATTTCAAATTATAGTGGTTCCTAAACCGCTACAAAATCTTCACACACGACGTCGTCTCAGCCTCATCTTGTAGCGATGATGACAAAACACTACAGTTATAATAGCGGTTGAGTTACATGTAGTAGAGGGGTTTAAGAACCGCCATAAAGTTTCCTGCAATAGTGTGTTTTGTAGTTGTTTGACCAACCACTATTAATGTTTTCTGTAGTGATTAAAACCTCTACAAAAGCTCTATTTTAACTGTTACAAAAGGTCTTTTTTTTCTATAGTGTTGCATGTATAAAAATAATTAAATCGATGTGATTTCTATTTTTAATGTTGGATTTTTTCGCCACATTTATTTTTAGTGGTTTAATTTAGTTCAAATTTAACAAAGGGTTAATGTTAATATTTAATTTTCAACTTTGACAAATACATGCAAAGTTATCTTGTTTATAGCTATTCAAAATTAGTCACTTTAAGAGCTGGAAAACAAGGTGGCCCTTTTAGGCTCAGGGTAAGAAAACAATTGTTTTTCAAGGGCTAGCCCTTGAGCATACAAGCTAGGACCATCTCTGTAGGGCCAGAACCCTTTTTACAAACTTTAATTATTTTTTCTGCGTTTTTTCAAAGAAATATAATTAGTAAATTAAAATAATTAAAGTTCCAATTTAACACATAATTGTTGTCAACAATAAGGTCTAAACAACACACATCATGCAACAATTAAACACATTCACTAATCCATAATCAAAGGTAAGATATTGTTCATAAATAATTCACACAAATTACAAAAAGAAAACATTTTGTAGTGGTCAAGATTGTGTATTTGTAGCATTTTTAATCGCTGCAAATGATAGTAGTAGCGGTTCTAATTGTGAATGAAATATCACCTAGAGGGGGGTGAATAGACGATTTAAAATTCTTTTTCGGATTTACTAAATAAACATAATATGAGACATAGAGAGTTCATATTGGTTAAGTTTAACTCTTCGACCTACATCTAGTCCTCAGATCCACTAGGTTTTTCACTATCTCACTAACATAAATATAATTACACACTCGTACTTGAGATGGTCCTGTTTGACTGGGACTCAAGTTGTAACCGTACACCCACACTCAAGGTTCCTCAACCTTGAGATTAAACAGATAATCAAAAAATAATCAAGTGTTTAAACTCCTTACTGAGTAGATAAATAATAAACACTGAAATACAATGATATCCTAAGATATTAACTAATTCAAGTGAAACACATAATTGCAATAATGTCGAATTAATTATGTAGAGTTTCAGTAGGTGGCAAATTAAATGCTTCGTGCATATATACCAGCTTCTGTAGATGATTATTGAGGTTCAAGAAGATAACCGTTGAGAAACATTCATATTTCCGTTGGACTAAGAATGTTTTCCGTTAGACTGAGTTTTTTGGCTTTCGTTACTTTCTGCTCATCGTTATCAGCAAATCCTCTTTGGTTTGAATGGAGGTTGACTTATGAAGATGGTAAAGTTTTTTCACCAAAATGGGTACCTGCAAAAAAGTTTATTTTGACTGCTCTGGTGTTTATTTCACCCAACTCTTTTTTCTACTTTGCATTAAATGCTTATGATATTGGAGATACTTTATGATGCTTTTGGTTTAAATCTTCATTTTACCAATTGAAATCACTAGTAAATGGATTAAAAACATCTTAAGAATAATTCTTAATAGTAGTGGAAAGCAGTAGAAGAAGATTTGTTCATTTGAAATCACACAAACAACAGCTCGTCATTTTCTTTCATAAGAACTTGAGTTTCAAAATAATGAACTCAAGTTACCAACTTGAGTTAATAGAAAAGAACTCGAGCTCCTTTTCTTTAACTCGAAACATTTCAAAACTCTAGTTGATGTTAAAAGATTTCAAAACAAGCATTTAGATTCTTAAAGAACTCGAGTTATAAAACTTAAACTGGAGTTATCAACTTGAATTCTTAAACAAGAACTCTAGTTGTTAGCATCTCGTTTAGTTCACACGCTTTTCAGGTTTGAAAAACTTGAGTTGTCATTCTAAGAACTTGAGTTTGGAACTCGAGTCTTTTATGATGAAACTCTAGTTCACGAGTCTTTTTATGATTTGGAATTGGGAACAAGTCATAATCCACGAACTTGAGTTCATTACTTATGAATTCGAGTCTTAGAACATGAACTCGAGTTGATGAGATATGAACTCTAGTTGATCAAACTCAAGTTTATAGCTTTGCTGACTTAAGATCTAGTTTATTAATTGACAACTCGAGTTTATAGCCGTTGAAGATATTTTCAAAAGGAAAACTCGAGTTTATTAATTGACAACTCGAGTTTATAGCTTTGCTGACTTAAGATCGAGTTGAAAAGAGACTGAGAACTCGAGTTGGTAAAACATGAACTTGAGTTGTCTTAAGTTAGTATGTTTACAAGTGTTATGTTATCATCAAAACTCAAACTGAGAACTAACACTAATATATTGTTGCAAGCTGTTTTGTAGCAATTTCTAGCAACTGTTACTCATGAGATCAAGATGACGGATTGTGTGAACATTTTATAATGGTTATAGAACCGCTACAAATGACAGGGCATAAAGTTTCAGCAGCATGAAAGGAAACTAAGAAATTGGCACAAACTTTGTAGCATTATTAAATTGCTACTAACTACATCCACGAATTTTAAAAAATTGGAGGCAAAGTTTTGCCGCAGTTGTGAAACTGCTACAAAATTGGATGGAATTTAAAAATTGGAGCCAAAAATTTGAATTAAAGTTTGTAGTAGTTATAGGACTATTACAAAACCAAAAAAAAAAAGTTTGTAGAAGTTGTGAACCACTACAAATTTTTGTTGAAATTTAAAAAAGTGTTCCAAAAATTTTGAACAAAATTTGTAGTGGTCCTAAAGCACCTACAAAATATTAATTTTTTAAAAAAAAAAAACCTTAATTTGAGTCATTTCATTTATTATGCATTCCTAGGACTCTTGCTAAACTAGACTTAGTATTCTACTTCATTCAAGATTATTCTTTAGCCTCTAGTCCCAAAATTTTGGATATTACAATGATAGTTAATGTTTTTTTAAAAAAAATATGATGGTAGATGTTGTTTGATTATGGATATTATATAGGTATAATACAAAGAATGTGTAGATAATATGAACTTATTTTGTTGTCTACTAGATGATATTTGATTATAAAATGAATGTTGATGATGATAGAAGGATGTTGAGGAAATGTCCTTTAAGGTTTTGAATAAAAAAGATAGTAATAATTAGTGTAAGCATTATAAAAAGGGAAAAAATGAAATCAAAGATTTTTTTAAAAATATTTATCATATTTGATTAGTTTGCTCAGCACTTAACCTCTTAAGAAAACATTGACGAATAAGAGAAAATGAGAGATAAGGTGAGTGGGAAGAAATGAATGAGTGTGTGAAATGAGATGTGGTGGAATATTTATAGGAATATCTCCTCCATAATACTTGTAGCACCTAATGTGTGATGTTTGTAATGGTTTTTATTTGTAGCAGTTTATATGATGGTATTTGTAGTAATTTGGGTTTGCTTTGTTTGTTCTAAAACATCTACAAAAATCTTTTGGTATTTTTTTAGAAAAACATATAAATAAAGGTTTACAATAATAGAAGCATAATTTTTTCAATCTTTGTCATCATACTTAAAAAATGTATGGAGAAAATGTTAGTTGTAAGTTTAATATATTTATATAAAAATTAAACCTAAATTAAGTGATAATAAAGCATAACTTATAAAAATGCATCAAACTATAGATAAATTGTCATCGTCTTCATAGAAGAAGTTCTTGAAATTGGAAAGCCGGTGTTAGTTTGCAGTTTGAGTTTTGATGATAACATAACACTTGTCAACTTACTGATTTAAAACAACTCGAGTTCATATTTTTTCAACTCAAGTTCTCAGACTCTTCCCAACTCGATCTTAAGTAAGTAAAGTTATAAACTCAAGTTATCCTTTTAACATGTTTTTCAACAGCTATCATTTTCTGATCAACTAGAGTTCATAGCCTATCAACTCGAGTTCATAAGCAATAAACTCAAGTTCACGGAATCATGTCTCACTCTATATTTCAAATCATAAAAAGTCTAAGGAACTAGAGTTTCACTATAAAAGACTCAAGTTCTAAACTCAAGTTCCTGGCATATGAACGTGAGTTCTTTGAATCAGTAGAACTTGAGATCTCAACAAAGTGTTAAGAACTAGAGTTCTTGTTTAAGACCTCTAGTTGATAACTGTAGTTGAGCTCTTAAACAATGTTGAATGAAAGGGTGGCAGTAAATTTGGAGTTTGTTCAAATGAAAGGAGGTTTTAGAAAGTTTGAGGCTACTGGAAATCGATATACAACGAATCTCAATGATTGGTGGAGAGTTCATGGTTGCAGTACACCTTTACTTAAAAAGCTAGCTTTGAAACTCATTGCACAACCCTCTTCTTCATCACGTGCTGAATGCAATTGGAATACTTCCTCTTTTGCGCATTCCATGAAGAGGAATAGAATGGATTTCAAATGAGCTAAAGACTTAGTTTACATACATAGCAACATTCAACTCTTATCAAGAAACAATCCAAAATATAATGATGGAGAAAGTCATTATTAGGACATTAGTGGAGATGCAATTGATACCTTGAATGATGTTGGAGCTTTAGATATTGCCGCCTTTTCCCTATATGGGTCAAAGTTGGAGGTAAATGTTATTAGTGGAGATGCACTTCAATTATACTAATAATTTTTTATTTTATTTATGTGAAATACACTGTTTACAATAAAAATATTATTTAATACTAAGACGTATCGGAACGTATCGAAATATTAGTATTTTTAAAGTAACGTATCGATGTCACGTATCGGAAATGCCGTGTCGGTATCGGCGCATCATAATCTTCGTGTTTTTCTTTTTTAACCAAGCATAATAATGTAATGCCATAAGTAAAGTAATATGCATCATAACGACCGTAACAATTGTTTCCAGAACACTTTACAAATTGAATATATAACAGGTTCATTTAACTGTGTATTAAGAGTATTGGCTCGAAAGGAAAATACTATGGCGCCATTAACAGAGCTCGAAAATGCAGTCTGCATTCATTTTGATTTTTGACAGTTGAATAGCTAGAACAAATAAATTACAACATAATAGGTCGTAGTTTAGTCTAAAAATTCCATAACCTTTCTCATTGACCAATATTAGAAATCTTCAAAAAATTCAAGGTACAAGCAATTTAGATAGCCAATAAGAGCATATTCAAGTAAATGCTGAAGAAATGCATAGAAAAAGGTGTCAAGGTGAGAACATTTATCATGCATGGATGGTCATACACAATAACAGAAAGCCATAAAACGAAAAAACCTCAACAGAAAGCCATAAAACGAAAAAACCTCTTTCTTGTGTTGTATAAACCTTGCATGTGAGCTTGGCCAAGCCTAGAGACTACACTTAGGTGTTTTGGTTCTATAATTGGGAACTCTAGCAGAACTAACAAGACTCACTCCTGGAAGGTTCTTTCAGTTCAAATACGACTCTATAAAACCTAATTTTTTTGGGTTTTTGTTACTTTAATAGTGTAAAATTTTCAGCTCCATTGACCATTATTAAAGCCATGTGTGGCTACATGGCTTTAATAATGGTCAATGGAGCTGAAAATTTTACACTATTAAAGTAACAAAAACTCTAAAAAATTAGGTTTTATAGGGTTGTATTTGAGCTGAAAGAACCTTCCAAGAGTGGGTCTTGTTAGTTCTGGCTCTAACAAAAGAAGATGACAAACAAAATAAATTTACACTAAAAAGCTCATATTTTAGTCAAATTATTTGAAATATCAGGTCTTAAAAATAATAAATATATTATTTTTTAATTTCACATCTTATAGATTGGTAGTAAGAAACATCAAGTCTAAAAGTTTTCATCTTTTAGACCAATTATAAGATACGGTCGGTCTAAAAAGTATTCGAATTTTTTTAATTTTATTTTATCTTTTAAGAACGGGTGTTCGGAAATCCAGTCTAAATAATATCTTTTAAACCATATGTAAGGAATCGATCTAAAAAGTTATTTACATTTACAAATTAAAACCTGCCATTGAACATAATTTTTAGACTTAATCCTCTATGATAAATTCACCACTTGCATCTGATCGACACCTCGCACTCTTTCTAAATACTTCTACATATTTAGCCAGATGCACCTAACGGGTACATCATAGTAAAGCCATATTCGGAAAACTTTTGTTCTAGCCAATACGCTCCAAAGACCTTCGTCTGCATAGATCCAGTGACACTTAGGAATAAGCACTTCGCTTTCGCCAACAACAATTCCAGAAACCATGGGCACATAACATTCTCAAAAATCTAAGAAATCCACCTGTTAGCTGTTGAAAGACGTCAAAATTGTTGGCGGAGTAAGGGATCCTTCCTCTCTTATTTCTCTCCATCAGTAATGGCAAGCTTAAGCTGCTTGATTTTGGTGGGTGGCACCCAGTTTTTATTACGTTTTAAGGGGCAATTGTGTCTTTTGGTCAATTCCAATGTTGAATGAAATTTGGTTCCCACAATGAAATTTGGTTCCCACCAAAATTAGAAGGAAGCCAAATTCATTTACATAAAGCAAATTGATTTCACCCCTCAAAATAATTTCCTACCAAATTGTCCCACCAAATAACTGCAGCCATTAAAAAAATTTTCATTTTCTACTTCCTTCGCCTAATTTTCGTGGATCCAAACGGATCGTTAGTTTCTGAAAGAAAACATATACTGGACGGGAGAGATTCCTTAACGAAGATGCAGATGAAGTCACATGTCTTGTGATGATTTGATGTTGAGATGATGAAAGGATTTGATAGGAAGATAATGATATGATAATGACCAGCATCATATTCAAGTTTGAAATCTAATCGCACTCAAATTTTAATTTTGTCCTTCCCAATACACCTTTTCACTCTTTCCAACAACTCTAACAATTTTGCAACCATCACCATTAAAACAAAATTCCTCATTTTTAGCAAAGTTAACCGTTTTTAAGTTGCGAAAATAAATATCAAAGTGTATATTTTGATGCGTTTAACCTACGGGGATTGAGATTTAGACCATCCATTGTGAGGCTTTGTGATGGAAATTCAATATATGTCGTGGGGAAAGGGGTTTGTGGAGCTAACACCGCACGTGCAAGGACACTATTAGGCTGACTTTTTGGCTCATGAAGGTCATAATAATAAGTGCTTCGGCATGTTTTGGGAAGATACCCATAGTTATATACCACTCTGGTTTTATTTATAAGTCCATTTTAACTAAATCACACATACCAAAGAAAGGTAGTTAGCTCAATGATTATAAAGTAAATTTTTAATTTTACCCTCATTTATCAATGGATATCCTTTAATTTTTTCTTCTCTCTCTATTTTCATTAATACAATTAATGCGAGCAAAATTGTTATAATCTTATTTATTATTTGAAAAAGGACTTATAAATAGGACCAAATTTTTTGGTCAATGGGAACTTATAAATAAGACCAAAGTGATATGTGTGTGTGTTGGTATCAAAGGCAGAGGAGGAAGTAGAGATGTATTAATTAGATCTAAACTAAGGATTTACCTCCCCAAAATATTTCGTTGCTTTCTTTAGTATAATGGTTTAGATCTGTGCTTCGGACTTTAAAAAAAAAAAAAAAAAGAGTCTGGAATTTTGAGAAAATTATATATGATCTTTACTTACGATATCTGTTTTTTAGTAGATGGATGCCTAAGGCTATAAGTCCATAAGACCCATGAGAGGCAGGCAGACGATTTACCCCACTGTAGAATATCATATGTCTAGACTCATATATCATTTTGAAAGAAAACCAAACATAGTACCTCCTCCATGGATGGTTTAGGATATTTTAATTTTCTGTCTGAATTTACTCATGGAGCCTCAGATATAAAATCCATACTAAATGATCAACCAAACATTTTGACTGGTAAATTCTAGTAAATTTTTAATTAATATATCTCTATGGAATCTGAAGCTGAAGATACTAATTGAAGGGAGATTTATATTATTGTTTATCTCACTTTTTATATTCTGTTTGCACTTTAATTTTCTGATCTGATTTTCTATATTATATTTTCTGTTTTAAATATGTCTTTTATTTTCCACTCTTTTTCTTGTCGTTCTTCTGCTTCTTCTTCTACTTTTGCTCCAAACTCTATCATAAACTTTGAGACCATTTGGTCTTCAACAAACAATATCTTTGATGAAGAAATTCAGTTCAAAGATCTAAACCAAACCATTGATGATTGGACTCTTCCTGTCATCGATCAAAACACCATTTTTAAAGATAAAAAGTAATGGTTGGGAAAGTCTAATTATGTAATCAAGACTGTTGAGGAATCCATATCCATCCAACCAGAAAAGGAAGAGTTCTCTCTTCTATCCTCAAACTCTCATTAAACATCGAGAAACATACAACTTTTTATACATTGGTTGTGTACAAGTTTCTCTTAAACCACTGGTCCGACGAGGCCTAAATGCTTCAGGTCTAGTCTGTCTCAAAGATGCAAGGCATTATGTCTTTACTGACTCTTTGTTAGCTGCTATTGGGTTTGGACTTCATAATGGTCCAGTTTATTTTAACTATTTTCCAAGTCAAACTATCAATTTAAAAGATAAGAATGTCTTTGACGTTCTTAAACTCAATCTTTGTAATACCCCAATTTTCATAATACATGTAAATATTAAATTTTGATAAATGACACCTATTACAATAGGTGAATTTGTGGTCTCAAAACTAGTAAAATAATTACCTTATCTTTTAAGGTGATTTCTCATGAAATTAGAGTAAATAAAGAGCTAAAAATCCCTAAGTGAATTTATGGGTCATAAAATACCCTGAGAATGTTATGATAAATCCTAAGAGACAACAAAATATTTATTAAAATTGGAGAATATGTTGTCTCCAACTTTTTAGTTGATTTATTATCATTTTTAGGAATTATACCATTTTCTAAGCAATTAAAAACATCGGAGGATGATAAAATCAATTAGAGAAAATTAGTAACAATTATTGGGCAATTGAAATTGCAATAATTGAGATGCTCTAGTAATTTTTGAAATTAGCTAGTAACTAATTTATAAAGATCATAATACCAAGACCAAATGATAAATAGAAGCTAAAATTGGCACACAAGGAGTTGTTAATTATCAAAATTAAATTAGAAACCTTGTCAAATTTTGGTAATTAAGCCTAATAACCCTTAAAACACTATATTGGAGATTAACATGGGATTTAACCAATTATTCCTAATTAATCTCTATGGGACGAAAATTCTTGTTTAATGGTAAATAAAAGGAAGAATTAAATTATATTAACCATAAATCCTGAATTTAAGTGGACCAATGAGAGAATTTCCCTCTTAAAATTGTGAGAACATTAAAAATGTAATTGAATAAGTAAAACAAGAGGGAGGGGACGGTTTTCAAGAAGGAAGAAGGGAAAATAATAAGTCAAAGAGTATGGAAGAAGATTGGACAAACTTAGGGACCAAGTTTTTAAAACTTGGGGAGCAAGAAGTGATGTAATTAAATACAATTAGATGAGAATCCCTAAGAAATAAATCATAACTTGAAATATTGGAACTAAGTATTTAAGATAAATACATAATTGAGATCAGTGAATTATGAGCATCAACTTGGCTATTCCCAAAGTTAATTTCGGTTACATATAAAAGTCATACCTAAGTGTTTTGGGAATTAAAAATCACCATAAATCTAATCACAAAATTAGGATTTCAAAAGTGAAATTAGATTTTGAAGAAAAGCATTAGTTGATGCTTAACTAAATTAGCATTTGGGATTAAATAGAAGATAAAGCAAAAATCTAAGGAAAAGGGAGAGAGAGGGACGAATTGGGGAGGTGTAAGGGGGAGATCTTTGCTTCCTCACCAAGCAAACCTCAAGGGCCAAGATCAAATTGAATTACTTGGTGCCTACTCATTTGATTTCCTATAAATAGAGCTCTTCCCTTCACAAGTTTCTCACAAATTTCTCAAGCCTCAACCGAAAAACATAGAGAGGAGGGAGAGAGTAAGGAGCTGCTGGAAGTACGTAGTAAGTGTTCTTCAAGAGGTAAGAGAGTTTTTAGCTTTTGAGTTTAAGTTCTTAGGTTATGAGATAGAAATGCTAGAAATGTTGTTTTGATCATCAATCTTCCAAATCCAGTTTTATTTTCATGTTTTTATGGTTTCCATTTATTTCGAAAAATTGATGAAGAAGAGGTTATATCAAAATTTTTGGAAGATTAGGATCAAAATAGCAAAGCTTTGGCGGAATTTCATCAATTGGTGTTTTCTGGAGTCAGGAGTAAAAACGTCAGTATCTTATGAAGAAGTTGATGTTCAAAAATTCTGAGAACATTCATGGTGAAAGTAGACATCTAGGGCTTTCCAAATCTATAAAGAGTGTGTCATTTGAAGCTCTGTGCAAAAAGATAAAAATCTCAGAAGTTAGGCTATGTTTTCTGTGCGAAATTCTGAACAGTATTTTGAAACGTGAAATATGAGAATTATCCATGAGTTCTGGGTAAGTCCCAGTATTTTTCCTCGAAAATAGACTTCTCAAGGATTCCAGAACATTTTACGAATCCTCATTTTGATTTTTCTAGAATTAGTTATGATTTTTTCAAAGTTACCGAAAAATCTGCCCAGAAAATGCTGCATCACGTTTTTGAAGAAATGTAAGGGTAAAATTGTAATAATAAAGCCATCAAGGGTAGAATGGTAAATAGAGGTGGAAATATCTCTTAGAATGTTATTCTAAGTGATATGGTGATATGTTAGGATATCCGAGAAGTCCAAAGCCGGAATCAAAGGTCGGATGTTTGAGGACTATGCGGTAAAAGGTACGGACGCGTATTGTAACATTAACGCTTATGCTTATGGTATGGTTATATATGATAATTGTTTTCACATATTGATACTCTGTTTTGAAATTGCTCATGGATTTGAGTTGTATACGGGTTATAGTCTTGATAACACCGTTGAGTTTTCCTAGCGCTGAGGACACGATAGGCCATCATGGCACTAGTTATGTGCAGACTTGGGTAACATACATATTGCAGTGGCTGTGTTATGTTACTTGCTGATATGTTTTTGAAAGTTATAATTGTGAATATATTATTGTGATACCTGTCATATACTGATTACATAAGCATGAGGTTAACCGTTACCTGAGGTCCAATGGACATTGGACCTCAGTCTTAATAAATAGTACAGGAAAGAAACCGGGATGGAGAAGGCGTCAGTAGATAGAGCCATGAAGAGGCAGCGGTTAAAGGCAAAGGTCGGTAGAAGTTATTAGGACTTAGCTTTTGGCACGAATTTAACAAAGTTACTTTGAACAGTTTGGTGTCTAAGGCTGGGTTAATCTATGTGGGAGGCCAATCAGTCGCCGTATAAGTCGGTGAGGCCCCATAATAGACCCCTACCTGGCCAATCTGTTTGATTAAGTGATGTTAGGTTCCAAGCCATAGGTCTAGTTTAAGACTTTCTTTATGAGAGAAATGTATTCAAACCTCTGTAAATTGTATCACATGAATATTCCTTCGAGATATTTAATATATCAGCTTATGTTGGGCATCATCATATGTCTGGGCATTTTTATATCAGATACTCGTTGTCTGGATCTTAGCACACGCTATCAATTTCCGCAGTACTCTAAGCTGTAGCATCTCAAACTCTGTTGTTTTTCTTAAAACTAAGTGTCGACCGACACGAATTTCGAACCTGGAATTTGGGATGTTACAATCTCAAACCTCATGGTCTCAACATGAAATCAGGATCTATACCTGTTACTCTAATGATAGAGTACAATATAAGGTATCAAATTCCTCTGCTCCAAATGTTCATCGTCTACCTGACAATGGACAAACTAGTGTTTTTTTAACTGATCATTCAAACACGAATATCAGTATCCCTCAAACCATCATGTGGAGAGATGTGTCTCTTCCGTACGAATTGGTAATGGAAAAGGTTGAACAGGCTATTCCAAAACCTGTATCACAAATCAATAGAATTTCCTAAACTCAATCAAGATCTGTTAGAATGACATTTGACAGGCCAAGAAATTCCACTTCATCTAGGTCCTCAAGATATGACGATTTCAGATTTGTAAACTTTGAATTACCAAGGAGTTCTAGTTATTCTAAACATTCCTTACCTTCTATGGTTATTCATCTTCCACCACCACAACAACCTCCTATTCTTCAACAAACTATTTCACAAACTTCTAATCCTCATTCACAACGAGTTGAGAATCAGCCCACTAAAGTTTCAATTCAAGGAATTGATAATTTTGGTATAATTTCTCATGCAAACTATCAAAGAGAGGGTGATCAAAATTCGGTTGACTCTCTGAGTTATACAGATTTAGGTGAACCCGAGACTATTGATGCCTTGAACACCATTTTCAAATTAATAAACAAAGTTTGCAAAAGGAATTTTATTCAGAACCAAATACTTTACAAAGAAAATGGTTCTTGAAGAATTTTAAAGGATTAGTTAGACAACAAATCCAAGAAAAATTCTACAATTTCCTTGAAAAGTATGAGATGAATATTCCATTTTTTGATTAGTTTGAACATATATTGTACAACAAAAAATGGAATATCCATTTACAAAAATGACCAATATGACTAAAAGAGATTGGAAAACTCTCGAAAGACAAATTATTTCTTTAGAAGTTCCTCCAAAAATGTCATATTAGATCCCTGGAGTTGTAGACAATAGATCACAAACTCCTCTTATTATTTCTCCATTCAAAACTCGAATCTCCAACGAACCAATTGGTCCAAAAGACATTAAAAGTCTTATGGAACAAAATAATTATACAAACCAGTATCTTTAAATTATTGGAGATCAAGTTATCAAGACCTCTTTGTCCTCTTCCTCTTCTAATCAAACTTCTTCTAAACCATCTCCACTAACCCAACCTTTGCTCAAACCATTCCAACTTGATCCAAAAATCAAAGCTGAAATTCAAGATAAAAACAAGGAAAAACTTATAGCAGAAATTGACCAAAGATTGAGACATCTTAATCAAGTTTCTAAACCTCAAACTCCTGATATTGCATTAAAACAACAGGTTGTTCCTGAAACACCTTCTCCTGAAACCTCTTCTTCTAAACAAGTTATGAATTTTGAAAAAATTTCTAATGTTGAATCTTCAAAATCTACTTTTGAAATTAACCATCAACATTAGAAAAAATCTCCAAATTGGAAAAAATCTTCAAAGTTATATTATTCTAGGGCCAGTCCTTTGGATATTTTAACTGAAAAGCACCAAAATCAAACTTTTAAGTCTTTTAATTCCAATGATATTTATGAATGGAATATCCATCGGCAAAGTGAAAGAAATATTATTTTACAAATTTCATAACAAATGACTATGGTAAGTACTGCTTATCAAACAACAAATGATTATTCAAATGCACAGATAACTAATCTTTTAGTATCTGGTTTTACTGGACAACTTAAAGGTTGGTGGGATTATTATTTTTCTTCTGATGAAAATCAAACATTATCTTTTCTGTAAAAACCGAATGTGAGGGAACTTCAATTCTTCACACTGGTGAACCTGTTATGGATTCTATCAATACCCTTCTTTTTACAATTGTTAAACATTTTGTTGGTGATCCAAACATTTGGAAAGATCGCTCTTTCGACTTCTTTCTAACAACCGATGTCGAACTTTGTCCTATTTAGGTGGTATAAAGATACATTTCTAACTAGAGTTCTTATAAGAGATTATGCCAACCAGGGTTTTTGGAAAGAAAAGTTTTTAGCCAGGTTACCAAAATCATTTGGTGATAAGGTTAGAGACAAAATTCGAACCTTATATGATGGCAACATCCCTTATGGAAACTTAACGTATGGAGAGCTAATTTCAATTCCTTTGTTCAGAAAAAACTTTAAAAATTTGTCAAGATGAGAGTATCAAATGTCAACTTGCCAAAGAAAAGGGTATTAACACGAAAGAATTAGGATCATTTTGTGAAATAGTAAAACTGATACTATTTGGCCCAGTTTGTGGGTTTTATTAAATTACTTTACCAAGTAGAACCAATGATATTTGGATCTAGTAGAAGGTTTACTTATTTACAATGTGGTAAAACAAAATTCAAACCTTACTAAGAGAGGTACATATATTTAGTGCCTCAAACCAACGGTGCTCTCATTTAGTGCCTAATAGTGCAATTATCTAAAACATTTGCTTATTATAAATAAAAAGAGATGAGGGGATAAAAACATTCCACAATTAAATTACAGAAACTACATTGTTTCCAGTAAGAGAATACATGTGTTTAGTTAAAAATAATAATAAGGGATAAAAAACCACAATTAATCACAAAAGCTAAAATTAAAAGGGAAATTTTCATTACACCCCCTCTATAGCCATTTAATATCAAATAACCCAAATTTTTTTTTTGAAATTTCACTACACCCCTTGGGATTAAAGTGAAATTAAAATTTGTGAGTGAAATGATAATTATGTCATTAATTTACAAGTCAAATATAATTATTTACAAGAAATATGAAAATTTATGAGTCAAATATATTTATTTATAAGATAAAGAAGTAAAATTACAAGACTATTTAGCCATGTATAAGAAGAGGAGCATATTCACAAAAATACATACTATTTACAAAACACATTAGAATTTACAAGTCAAATATACATATTTTGCAAGACATGTCTAGAAATGTACAAGGGCATAAATGTTTTCAGTAAAAAAAAATTACAATTTAATCCTATAGGTGGTGCTGTAAAATCTTAAAATGCTTTGGGTCTCTTTAATATTAAATGTGAGATCAAATACCATTTTTACTATGGATATTTATCCTAAAGAATATTGGCCACTTAGAATCTTTTTTTATTTTATTTTTGTCCTAAAAGTTTAAAAATAGAGCAAATACACCCTAGAAGTTTTTTTCATGAGCAAATTTGCTGAGGAAGTTTTTTCAAGGAGTAATTTTGCCTTTGGAAGTTTATAAAGAAGAGTAATAATTTAACGGTTAAGATCAATTGATCGTAAGATTGCTACGTTTTTAAATTTTCGGGCTGAAAATAAGGAAAAAAAAAACTATTAAAACACTATTAAAGACTTAAAGTACAGAGATTTATTGCTGAGCAATTTTTTAAATAAAAAAACAAGAATCAGATGAAAGAAGTGATGCAGTAGAGGAGGGCAACACAGTAGAAGAGTTAGAGTAGGAGGAGTTCGTAGGAGCTATGAATGTGGGCGCCAAAGCGTACGAAATGGTCCCACATTAAAAATATCTGTATACGATGGGTCGTTCGTACTACGTAGGTTAGGTCGGATATTGTACCCCCAAAACTCTGCTTTTTCAAATTTGGCAATGCTACTTTACGATATCAGTAGTATAAATTTTAAAGTACGCATAAATATGTACAGATTTAAGATTTAAGGGGGTAAATTATGATTAGAGTTAGGAATCAAGGTCGACTCGTTTTTATAAGGTTGGCCTTTGAACAACTAGGGTTTAATAGGGCTGGGCCTAAAGGTTTTTGAGTAAAAAGATAACATGTTTTTTAAAATCAGGCCTAATAACATTAGGGTTAGGACCGGCTCTATAGGGCTCGAAAGTTACTATTCTAAATGTTAACTATTTTTTCTTCATTTTTTTAAAATAATTAGTAAATTGCATCAATTAAAGTTTTAATTTATCAAATAAATGTTGTTAATAATAATATCCAAATAACGTAACATGGAACATCTAACAAATAATTATATTTATTAATTTGTAATTAAAAGCAAACTATTATTCATAAATAACTCACATAAAACATAAAAAGCATACCACTAAGCAACATTACTACAATTACTATCATTGTCATCTTCTTCACCACTATCATCAATTTCAAAGACGTTTAATTGTGTTTCAGTTTTAGTAGTAGGCTATGTTTTATGAGTTAGAATATCATAAATTTCTTCTCTCACATAATGAACACATCCATTGAAAAGGCCTGTAGTGCCGGTCTAAAGCTCTGTAGGGCTGGTCCTTTTAAGCCCAAGGCCCTATAGGGTCGGCCCTGCATGACTTATTTCATTTAACTCCTCTAATTTTCAAGCCCGACCCTAGAAGGGCCAGCGTCTAAAAGGCTGGTCCAACAGGCTCGGCCCGATTTCCTGACTCTAACTATGACATGACAAAGGCAAGTTGTAATTTTGCAAGATATGTGAATTGGTTTAGTGTTTAGTTAAATTAGCGGTAAAAACTGTTTTTTCAACAACAATATTCATAGAGAGCAAATGGTAAGAGACTTATTCTCCCTTAACCATGTCTTTGGTTCGAGGCGTGAGAATGGAGAAAATGATATTGTAAACTCTTGCCCCATGATTGTGGGTCCGACTTGAGACGAATTTGGATTAATCAAAACCGAAAATTTTAGTGAACTAGGTGGGCAAATAGGGAAAGAAAAAACTATTTTCTAACATAATTTAAATTATACAAAGTAAATTTTGTGAAATGGGCTTTGTCTCAACTTACGTAAACATATTTTTCCAACACCGATTTAAACAAGTGATTAATGGTTTTAGTTCGAGCATGGGGTTTTGAATGCGTTACGAACTAGTAATTGTTTCAGCCGTCCCTTTGGGGGAGTAGGGGCAGATCTGAAACTGAAATCCATTGTTCCGCTCCAGAGTTGTTAATGGGCCTAACTAGCCCATAATCTTAGCCCATTTGTGAATCCAAGAGATTGTAAGTATTTTTTTCTTATAAAGAATGCAGGCCCATGACTGAATAAAGAGCGTCCAATCTCCACTACCCGAGAGGGAAGACAAATCACACTAATAGTTCACCAAAAAAAAAAAAATCACATTAAGAGAATCCCCATCACGGATTGGTCTAATAAAATGAGCTAATCCCTTTGGTATAAAAAATGAGATAATCCCTCCCAACCCGATGACTCAATATTCTAATCCTATAGGAAAAGGTGGATACATTTAATCATGATCGCTTCCAATAAGAGAATACATGTATTTATTAAAAAGATTAATACAATCAATTTAAGAAAAATCACAATAAATTCCTAAGAAATAAATGTAATCGTCAAAAAAGACTTACATTAGGGAGTACTATAGGACTTGTTATTACATGTTACTTAATTGTTGGTGATTACATTCTTTTCATTGGGATGTCATGGTGATTTTCTCATCACTTTATGCCTTTATGATATTCTCTCTCCCTTCAATTTTCAATTTTTAACTTGTAGAGATTAGAAAGATAATTTAAGTTAATTATTGAAAAAAAAATATTGTGTTGATTTTTTTAAAATACAATCTTTAATCATTTGTGTTGAAGTCACTTTGACTAAACCTTCTTAATATTTTTAATCAATATGAATATTTGTGAGATAAAGTGGATTAATATATTATATTTAAAATCAAAATAAATTTTCTATCTAACTCCTAACCAGAGATAATATTAGATTGATCAATTTCATATTGGTTTAGTTGGGATTTATGAGAGACCCATTAATGTTAAGTTTATTAATGCCATATCTCTCTGCCTTCTCCCTAACCTAATTTGTCTGTGTTGGTTTACAACAATTTCATGGATTTATAGTATGTCCCGTTATAAGAATCTGATTACATTAGGTTTTTTTTTTTTTTTTTTGTTGTCTAAAATCTGATTCTATTAGTTAAAACAAACAAAAAAATCTAACCAAGAATTTGCTGAAAAACAGCTGGCGTACTTAAAGGTGCGATGATTAAATATGGTGTGTCTCCTAAAATTCTAGAGAACCTTATACCACACAAGACCGCGTCTCTCGGTTTCCACACTATCTATCAAAACAATAATTAATTTTTTAATAAAAAATAAAATATTTGAATAAAAAAGCATAGTAGCGCCCATGATTAAAGATTTTTGCAGGAAACGCTTCTCCCAAACTACGCCATTGAGTTTAAAGCTTTTCTTGATTCTCATAAATACAAGAACACACAAATTTTGTTACCTGGAAGGCACTCCAGGAGACTTCTCATATGTTTTCTCCTGGGGTAGCCCTCTTCCAAATCCCTTTTTATCTTGTCTTTTAATGATCTTTGGATTTATTTTAGGTTTTGATCTTAGAGGTATTCATTGTCACCTCCATAAACATCATCATTAATGGCCGACACTTCGCCGGACCGGAGATCGGGTAGTTGTGGCTTAATCAGTGCCGTGTTTGGACGACGCCAACGAAAATCGCATTCTTCTCCTCCTTCTCCTACCTCCAGAAATGTCAATAATAATAATTTTAGCCCAAATGTCAAACCATCCTCAGACATGTTGAATCCAAAGCGCCGGCAAGCCCCATCCGACGACGACGCCGATTTACTCGCCGTCAACACACAGACGCGTAATAATGTCATAATTCAAAACCAGCAGAGAAAACAACATCTCAACAACGAAACATCTAAACAGACACAACAAGATCGTCAACTTCATCATCATCATCATGCATATAATAATCAATGCCGATCAAAGGTACCCAAAGAAGCCCTCGGAATCTCCGGAGAGCTAGACAGTTATATCACCGATCACCAGAAGTCCAAGGGAAGTTGTACCCTTGTTCGTGCTTCCTCCAGCAACGTCATGCTCTTTGGTCATTTAGGAAACTTACGACAAGGTGGAGGGAATAATACTAATAATAATTCAAATTCTTCTTACGGCGTAATAGATCACATCCTTCCTAATAAACCTAATGATGAAATCATCAAGGCAAATAGTGAAGGAAGATACTCAACAACAACATCAACAAAGCTTGCGGCAGAGAGAAACAACAACAAAGGGAACCAGAAACAAGAAGGGGTTTCTTCTCTCTGCAGAGCGATATCAACAAGAATGGACCCAGAGCAGTTAAAGATAATGGGAAATGAGGATTACAAGAATGGTAGATTTGCAGAGGCATTGTCTCTGTATGGTGCAGCCATAGCCATTGATCCAAACAAGGCTTCATATAGAAGTAACAGAAGTGCGGCTTTAACAGCTCTCGGTCGGCTCATCGAAGCCTTGTTCGAGTGTAGAGAAGCCATTAGAATTGATCCTCATTACCATAGAGCGCATCAACGGTTGGGAAGTTTGTATGTTAGGTTAGGGGAAACAGAGAAGGCACAGTATCATTTTAAACATGCGGGACCAGATGCAGATCCTGATGAGATTGCTAAGGTTAGGAATCTTCAAGTTCATCTTAACAAGTGTACTGAAGCTCGTAGGTTAAGGGATTGGAACACTGTAAGAAAGGAGGCCCATTGTGCTATTTTATGTGGTTCAGATTCTGCTCCTCAGGTGAGTGAAAGGAATCTTCAAATTCTGTCCCACTTGTCGGTGTTAATATGTTTCAATCATATATATATATATATATATATATATATATATATATGCTGATGTGACGCTGTTTTTGTTGGCTTTAATGGAAGATATTTGCTTTGCAAGCTGAAGCACTTCTAAAGCTTCGAAAGCATCATGATGCCGTTGAAGTGATGTCAAGTGGTCCTGATTTTACAGACGAAGAGCTGAGCAAGTTTTTTGGACCTATTGGTTTCGCTAATTTGTTGGTCACTCGGGCTCAGGTTGATATAGCTGCAGGAAGGTACTGTATTATTTTAATCCTTGAAAAGAAAAACCTGGTTCATATAAAACATAGGAAATTAGGCTATGTTTGGAATCACGTCCAGAAGCAAAAAGCTCATTGAAGCCTCAAAACGATGTTCGGGTTAGCTTTTAGGCAAAATGATTGAGTCAAGAACAACATTATAGAGTTGAAGCAAATTTTTTTTTCCCCCAAGTTTTATCCATTTCTTTAAATTTGGACATTTTGAAACAGACTTTCAAATGTATTATCTAAAAATATTTATGTTAAACTGACTTTTGATAAAAGCATTTCCAAATATAAATCATATTATACTAATTGGCTTTCATCTCAACTTGAGTTTGTAAAATATAGTTAGAGATAAAAGTCACTTTTACAAACATGAATGGTTGGTTGATTTTAAACATGTTAAAAGAGAGTAGAACTTTGGCACTCGCATTATGCTAGCCAAACGTGTTGTAGTAGTGATGCCCCGTGGATTTTACTTTACTTCCTATAGATGACTTTTGTTTGTTTATTTCTAGTGATGTAGACTAGCTAGTCTTTTACTACTTCACAATCACACATCTCGCAATCCATTTAACGGATCCAGTCTAATAGGATAAAACTTTGTTGTTTTTATTTATTTATGAAAAAAATGTCACTTCTACATGTGTCAATTCATACATTTCAGAAACAGAAATAGCTTTTGCTGATAAAGGTTCGCAATTATATGAACAGATTTGATGATGCTTTGGAGGAGGCTCAACGAGCAGTGAAGTTGGACTCAAATAACAAGGAAGCCGGCGTCGTAATGAAAAAAGCTCGAGCAGTAGCAGCAGCAAGATCACATGGAAACGAGCTTTTTGGGGCATGTAGATTCTCAGAGGCATTAACAGCCTATGGAGAAGGGCTTGAGCATGATCCAAGTAACTCGGTTTTGTTGTGCAACCGAGCCGCTTGCCGGTCCAAATTGGGTCAATTTGAGAGAGCTGTGGAGGATTGTACTGCTGCTCTCAATCTTAGGCCTTCATACAGCAAGGCCAGATTGAGAAGAGCAGACTGTAATGCTAAGGTAAACATATATATTCCCTCATGAGCTTCTTAATGCTAACCTTAATATAAGACCAAGTTGACTAATTTGAGGAGATTAAGGAAGTTATATAAAATTACTTTATAGATCTTTATGAAATACTTTTATATATATATATATATATAGGCCAGTCAAATAGTTTAAAGAAAAATAATAAATATAAATACTTTAAATTTATTTATTTACTTTTCTTAATCTTTCTACAATAGCTAACTATATCTTATATTATATTAAGGATCGAAGTTAGTATATATCTTTCTCATAAGCTGTTATCTGGTGTTTGATCTGTGTTATATATGTCTGTGGTGAAATGGTGTAGTTGGAAATATGGGAAGCTTCAATTCAAGACTATGAGATAGTGCTAAGAGAAACACAAGAAGACGAGGAAGTAAGAAAAGCGTTAATGGAGGTTCAAAAGAAGCTCAAGAAACAACGAGGTGAGGAGTTATAGCACATGCAAGTATATATGGTGAAGTTGGCTGATATATACATTTATATATATAGTTAGAGATTAGACAAACTCAAGTGTATATGTCATTGAGGGCATGTTGGCATTTGAGCTCGTATTAAGGGTTTGAAGAGGAAGACACATAAGTTGACGATTATTAGAGAGGTCAATATGTTAATGTTGTCCACTTGAGCATGTTTTATGTGATAGAAAACAAAACATAACTAGGCTCTTTTTTATATTTGCTGGCGAATTAATGTGTATATAGCTGCTGACATTGTTCCAGCTTTTGTTTTCTTTTCGCATTTGGAATGCTTTTTCAACGAAATCCCTACACAAGAGATTTATTCCCAAGTAGTTCATTTTGATTTGTTAATAATTACTCCATCGGATCACTAAGATCCACTATAATTGAAAAAATAATGAACTACAAGGTCAATCTTATATTAAGGATGAACATTGTAATAAGGATTAGAGATATCATATCTATTAGGATTAAAAGGCAATTTTGCTCTGTAAATTTTCATCGAGAGATAATTTTTCCCTTGAAGTGTCAAAAAGGGCCTAAATTTATTTACTTCATTTTGTAAAGTTAGATATAAAGTTCATATGGGGCAATTTAAGGTATCTAGAAGTTCATATGTTATTTACTTCATCTTGTAAAGTTAGATATAAAGCTTTCAGTGTAAAAATATAATTATGGACGATATATGGACTGTCAGTCCAATATATTTGGTTAACTAACAATCAAAATTAACTAAGATAATTACCCAAACAAAATTACTCCATTTTTTGACACTCTTAGGGCAAAATTATATTTCCCTTGAAAAACTTCTAAAGCAAAATTGTCCATCTGTAATATAACTAGTGGGACAAAATAGACCCTTAATCCTATCTATAATCCACCCATCAAACTTAAAGGGGGTCAAGAATCACTTCAATGGTGCAAGATTTTTTTTTCTTTTTTTTTTTGGGGTTAAAGAAAAGCTGAAATCCATTAACTCAAAGGAGTATCACATCAAAATGCTAAACCCACAGCCCATCGTTCACTACCATCATATCCCCGAGTAGAAGGGACCAGGCTTCTGTCCTATTCTCTTAACATATGCTCCCATCCTTTTCTTTGGAACAACGGCTTTTGGCTTAAAGAGGGGGTAGTTGGTCTTTTTTTTTAAAAAAAATAATAATATTTCAGGGTACTGACAGTTACTAAAAAGTATTTTAAGATATTGATTAGTATTGAAAAAATACTTCATGATCGTAAAAATTTGTTTTAAAATGTTAAAAAAATATTCAAGGTATTGATGGGTACTAAAAGGATACTGGATGGTATTGAAATAAAAAAAAACACTTCAAGATATCAACTCATACTAAAAAGATACTTTACGATACCGAATAATACAGAAAAAATAATTTATGATCTTGAAAAGTTAGTTTAGGGTCTTAAAAAAATATTTCAGAGTACTGATTGATATTAAAAAGATACTTCAAGATGCTTACTGTTACTAAAAAAATAATTCAAATAATGTTTTTAAGATCCTAAAATAATTTTTCAAGATCATGAAGTATTTTTTAGTATTTTAAAATATTTTTTTAATACCCGTCAGTATCCTAAAATTTTATTATTTTTTTTTTAAAGGACCAACTGCTCCTTCTTTTAGCCAAAACGCCATCGTTCCAAAGAAAAGGATGGGAGCGGATGTTGAGAGAATGGGGCAGAAGAAGCCTGGTAGGGGGTGGGTGCAAGAATTTATTTTTCAATCATTCATTGGGAAATATGGTACAATCTCCAATATTAAATATATGATATAGTTTGTAGTGTAATTTACACTACAATTTATGTTTTTTATTTAGGACCGGAGAGTATAATTTTCTTAAGGCCACAGTTGTCTAGTGGCAACATAAATTTCAAACAATTTACCAAAAATAAAGAAATTCAATTAATAAAATTAAAATAAAATAAATGTTAAAGTATACTTATAGTCCTTTAAGTCTCACATGAGATCTATTTTTGGTCACTTAACTTCATAAAATATATTTTTAGTTCTATATTTTTAACATTGTTAATGTTGTTAACAGAAAATGTTAGTGCCATAAACTTAATTGATGTTTGTGCAGTTGATAAAACATATTTAAGTCTCATTTATTTTTTAATATAATATGTTTTTATTATTAATCTAAAATAAATTGACAAATCGTTGCAAATAAAATCGAGATTTTGATACTTAGATTATTAAATTAATATATTTATATTATTAAACTAAAATTTTTATATTTAGATTGTTAAACTAACTTTTTTTAATATAATAGGGGTTTTTGATAATGATAGCTTCATTAGGGATTTAAATATTTTTCAATTTGTACATATTTTAAATTTAAAATTAATATATTTTAATTACACAGTCAACACTTAAACTTATATAGTCATCAGTTGAGTTTGCTGCGTTATTATTTTCCGTTAATAATATTAATGATATTAGAATTATTGGACTAAAAGTATCTTTTATAAAGTTAAATAACTTAAAGCATATCTCATGGAAACTTTAGCCTAAAATAAAAAAAGTAATCCTCCTATATATAAGCTTATATCCAAACGTCTATTAATACAATAGGTAAAATAATTTAATTACAAAACGAGTTTACTAAAGAAAAGGGCAGTCACTATTAATTATTACATGACTTAATGATATGCTTTAAAGATGTTTGAGTTGTGATACTCAAAGAACTTCATGAATAATCCATGCATGGGACAAAAATTTTGATAATTAGAATAGACGGATTGACGATCCTCCCTTCGTTCCTTTTTATAAGTAACAAACGTCACTCAGATGTATCCGTTCATCCTTGTACGAAATTTAGAGAATGTCTAAATTTTTCTTTGTTACATTCCCATTTTGCCTCTATTTAATTATCTATATTCTTCATTCTCTCTCTCCACCACACATTCTCTCTCTTCTACAAATATTTATTACTCAAACAATATTGATTTTCTTATTTTCTCCATCAATCCTCTTTATTGTAATAATTTTCTTATTCTCTCTCTATCTTATTCCCCATCTCCTTATAAATAATGGTATATTTTATCAAAATGGTTACAATTTTTATATTCTTAACTACCACTTTTGATCTACGTTTATTCGGTTAAATGTTCCTTATACTCCCTCCGTCCCTATCTATATAAGAAATTTTCAACCGAATCGTAGAATTTTAAAAAATAGTTAAAAGTAGTTAAATGTAATAATTATGAAGGAAATTTAATTTTTTTTTCCAAGAAATGCCCCTATTTATGAATAAGTGAGAGAGAGAGAGAGAGAGAGAGAGAGAGAGAGAGTAATAATGAGAAAATGGTAAAAGAGAATGTATGTAGTATAATAGTTAATTGAGGGAAAAATAGGAAATAATGTATTTATTATTAAAACAAAGGCAAAATATAGATCTTACATTAAGGGAGAATTCCATTAAGAAAATTCTTATATAGAGACAGATGGAGTAAAAAGTAACGAGGGAGTACTAAAACATGGTTTGTTGTTTAGTTTTTCTTGTTTGGATTAAGTTGATTTTAAGTAAGATAAATATGTAATAGAGGAGTTTTATCTTGTAAATGACAAAACTACTTACGCTAAATCAATGGATCAAAGCTGGTCAAGAACTAACCAAATATTTCTTGTATGGAACTCATAAAAATTGAGTTAACCATACAATAATATGTAGTGTGTTATTAATAAGTTACTAGGTTTCTTGGCTATATAGTATATATACTTTAAACATATTAATTAATCATTGACTCTAACTCAATTAAACGCAAATTAATTAGTGCCTTCTTAACATAGATTTTCTGAAGAAGAATATACCAAATTGAATATAAGAGAGAGATTAAAGAAAAGTGGTTATGAAAAATAAGCAAGTTAAATACACAGGGAAGGAAAAGACGAATAAAACTAAAAATAGATTAATTAGGTGTTAAGGAAGTCGGAAGAAACAGAAAAAATATTGTGGCCATTTATAGGGTTTTCCATGTTGTAATCACTCTCTCTCTCTCTCTCTTTCTGTTTCTCTCTCCCTCTCAGTGTCTCTCTCCCCCAACCTCTCGGAACCTCTCATATACAAAACTCATTCATGTCGAAGAAGAAGCCGCTGCTTTAGCCTCCCCTCCACCATTAATCCCTCCCTATAGATTCTCCGTTTGCCGATGGAAGGGCGGCTAGAGTCACCCGCCGCCATAGACGAACACAACGCTGTTACACCCTTACCCCTCCCTCCCGGCCGCGAGCACCACACTTACATCGTCCAAGTCCCCAAGGACCAAGTCTATCGCGTTCCTCCACCGGAAAACGCCATGTTTGTTGAACAACACCGTAACCCTATCAAAAGAAAGAAAAACAAAACCTGCTATTGTTCCTCCTGGTTCTTGATCTCTCTATTGGCCATTCTTATCGTCATTATTGCACTCACCATAACCTCCTTGTATTTCATCTTCATGCCCAAGCATCCCGAGTTTTCCATCACCAAATTCGAGGTTAAGAAGCCTCCGACGACCTCGAACAAGAAGAATGCCCATTGGATTCCACATTATTTAGTCTCCATGAGGGCCAAGAACCCTAATGGAAGAACTGGTCTTAGTTATGCCAAGGACGGCGATGTTTCCATGAATTATGATAGCCACGTGGTGGCCACCGGAAAGTTTCCGGGATCGGATCAGGACCCAAATGCTTCCTCTGCGGTGAAGATGGAGCTATCGGGATCGAAAGATCGGCCGTTAAACGCGGCCATGCAACGGAGCATGAATTCGACGAGCAAGAGCCAGGTGGCGATTTCTTTTGAGTTGGAGATGAAACTTGAGGTGAAGGGAAAGATTGGGGGGTTGAAGATTTATGGGATGAATCCGACTGTGAACTGTAAGATCAAGTTGAGTTCATTGAGGGACGATGCACGTGTGCTTTCACAACAATGCAAGTAAATTAAATGTGAATTAAACTGGGCATTCATGAATTGAACAATGAAGATGATTAATTAAGGAGGGTGATTTATGATATGATTAGCCAATTATATTTGTTGCTTAATTATAGTTTTCTTTTTCGATTTTCTCTGATGGCATTCTTTTGGATTGGCAAATTCTTTACTGTTCTATGCTTTATAATTTATTTGTGACTTAGATTTTGACGTTAGTAATTCTATATTGGAGCAGATCAGATCACATTCAATCCTCTCAAATGTGTGATTTATACAAACTATGCTTTTGTTTTAAGGATTAATTGCGATAACCAATTAAAAACCCAATTTGATTAACAACTTTTTAAAAAATGATTGGTTTGGTCTAGAGTTTGACAATCCAAATAATTAAGCCTGAAGTTTTGTTTGGGACCCCATTTTTCTCAGCTCCCTTGTTTTGACGGGTAAAAACCTTTCCTGAACACCCATATGTATAATGGGAAAAATCAGAGAGGAAATTAATTAAACTACTTCTAATAAGAAAAACCTTACCAGCTTTTTTCCCCCCGCAAAACGAAATTGGGGAAAAAAAATTACACGCGGTGAAATGATCTCTACCTTCATTATTGTCATTCATGTATACAAATAAAACCACAACGATACCATAATTATTTGAGATATTTATTTTTTAATATTTTAATTTGTTAGTATTGATATTTGATAAAGAAATAAAAATTTAATTGAAAAAAGAGAATTGGTCTTAATATTTTATGCCTTTTTTATTCAATATATATATATATATATATATATATATATATATATATATATATAGAATAAAAAAAAGGTGTGTGTATGTATATAGATAAGGAAGAATGACACTTAAACTTCTATAACCTAAAAGTGTCTACTGAAAAAGGAAAAGGACATAGAGGTATGCATATGTAGAGATTTAGGTTTTGAATATTTGGGCAAAAGATAAAATTATCATTTCCTTCACATCTTCTCTCTCCACTCCATTCTCTCTTCACCATCTTCCGTTCACTCCACTAGATCAAAAAAGAAGAAACTCACTCTAATCAATGGCGCCTAACTCTCTCTGAACTAGTCTTCTATCTCTAAATGTACCTTTTTCAGCTCGTGTTCTCTCTCAACTCCAACAGAGAAAGAGAAATAGAGGACAAAGATGACACATCAGAGTTCCTTTTTGTAATATCCTCCATTTTTTTTATTTGATCTAGCCATTTATCAAGAAATTCCATGCACAGTTGAGTTTTGGACATTACTAGGCCCAAACTCTTTAACTGAATAATGCTTCATAAAATATCCAAAATATACTAGAGTATGCAAAATGAGTCTTAATGTAGCAATATACAATAATTCAACATATACCATAACGATGGAACCTCTATTATTAGCAGAAGTAGGTTAAGCTTCCAAAGCCTTCCCATATAGACTAACATGAGAACTATCACCTAAAAAATGTTGGTAATCATCCACTACTACAAAAAATAAATATTATTTATCTAAAAGACGTCATTTTTAAAAAATGAGAGGTAAAATGTGGACGCGGTGACAATTTTGTAATTATTTGGAGAATATTTGATATATTAGGCGTCTTAAAAATTTTTAGGATGCATAAAGTATAAAACAACGTCCTAAACCAATATTAGGACGTAAAAAATGGCCCCAAAAGAAGAGGAAAAGCGGTGGCAAATGAAAAGTTTGGTGCAAAAATGAGAAGTGCTACAATTTTGGCATCAAAGAGTAATAACTAGACGCCAAAAAGTAACATTTTTGGCGTCTAATAAACTCACTTATACACCAAAATTCTAGCACCAAATAACATTTCATTTGTTTTGGGAAAAAAAATCATTTGATTTTTGGCGTTAATGGATATTCTTAGACGCCTTTGTGCATAAAAGATAACATCATCAAAATTTTTGGCGTTAATATCTATTCTTAGACGCCAAAATATTTTCCGCACCAAACAAAATGATATTTCCATCGGGCCATCGGGTTTCATTAGGCTAAGGGAGAAGAGTCATTAAGCTAAGGTTTTCATCCTCCGCTTTCACAGCAGAGTGAGCAGGTTTAGTTTAGCCTAGCGCCCTCCTCTTCTTTTGTTCGCTTCACTCTCCTCCCTTGCCTAACGCTTGAAAAGAAAAAGATTTCAGTCTGAACCTAAGCTCGCTTGAAAGAGTTCACTAGATTGATCGCAAGCAAAAGAAACCTTAAAACTCCTACACCCTTACACTTCTGTAGATGGTTTCTCTTCTAATTCACTTCCCCAGACATTTATAAAAGTCATCGTCCTTAGCCTTCCATTTTCATTTTACTCCTTGTTTTTCTCCTCTTCCTTCTCCTCCCTCACAAATCCGATCCCAAATCCAAACGCGTGAGGAGGATCTCTCGGTTTTCTTTTCGGTAAGATAATACATCCCTCACTCTCCTGGTTCCTGGTGCTCTGTGCATATTATGCGCTTATGTATTTGTAGGCCTAGGTTTTGATCTTAAATGATTTTATATTTTTGTGTAGGTTTCGTGCCTCCAAGCGGATCTTGAAGGAACTCAAGCATCTGCAGAAGGATCCTCCCACATCCTGCAGCGCCGGTATTGCCCTTCTCAATGTTTCTGGCCTAGTACTCTCATTTTGATTTTTCATTCTCGTAATTGCTTGGATTATTTGACTCATGCCTGGGTTTCGCATTTTTGTTCATATATCACTAATTTGTTATTCTAGGCATTTTGATTGAGGAACTCAAGCCACACCAAGGGACAAGAGAGCAACGGCCACAGCTTAAGCCTTTGGTGGATTATTGTTTTTCCAAGTCAATGAATTATAGGTTTTTGAAGTTTTTATGGTAGGGGCAGGTATTTGGACACGCTTCTGTCATTTTTGTCTTAAGTAATATGTAGCTGCTTTAATTTAAATGAGAAGACTACTAGACTTTTTGGTTGTCCACTGAGAGTTTATGTTATCTATCATTTCGGTTTTACTTTGATGGGTTCAAAGGAAATCCCATGATGATTGAAAGTATTCACTAGGGTGTTTGTTTCGTATTAATCTGTGATTAGTTAAATTATGGCACCCTATTAAACTAATTGTTTTGCATGTGATGTACTACCTTTTACTCGCGCATAGTGTAGTTTGATAATGAGTATCAGAAGGATAATTTTGAATTATACTTGCATGATTTGTAAGGCTATACCATGATTTGTAAGGCCGCAGAACCATGTCTGTCAATTGATGGGTACTTTAACACCATTAGAAGTAGCTGTTAGATATGCTTGGCTAGATTCTTTGGTGGAATACAACTTTGGGGCTAACTTATACTCAACTTGGATATTTATTCAAATGATCCCTGTTGTTAGCTCATTAACTACCAGTACAATATCCTCACATGTTGTTTAAGGTTGAGGGAGTACGAGTCAATATGTTTTGACAATGAACTGATAGAAGATGGTTTCCTCCAATTGTTGCGAACACAGGAGGGGATTGAGGATTGTTGCAAACTTGGCCCTTTTTACCCCTTCTTGGAAGTGTTTTTAAGGTTTCAAAGGCAATAAGGATTACTGGGTTGGGAAGTAGCTACAGTTTAAGTTGTGGCCCTAATATTGTAGTCAAAGTGAGATCTGCAGCTGCATCAGCTAAAGTACAGTCTGTAATGGATCAATGGCCACTTTTCTTTTGTGTTTCCTACAATAATTCAAATCACAAGAGAATGACAATCATAATTTAATTAAACTTAATTTATATTACAAATGAATAAATGTTAAAATAAAAAGCTTAGGGCATTTTTATGATTAATGCACTATGGGCATGCATGTCATATTGATCTATTTTAAAATTTGAATTCAATCGTGAAACAATTTACTCTAATGGCTTGCTTGTAATAAGTAAAGCTTGCTTTTGAATGTATGCTTAATGCATGTGAACTTTTGATTCTATGTGCTTTGACATTGCTTGACATTTTGTAGGCAGTTTTGGAAATATTCTAAATATGAAATTTAAGGTTTAGTTTACTAGCCTCTTGAAGATTCCAAAAAAACTTTCGATGTATATTAGATGTATTAGAGGATACAGGACAATGAGGTATTATTGATCAAGGTTGGGGAAATCTAGGGAATTGTAAGTGTTTATCTCCATCTTTATATTATACCGGCCTCCTTAATTCCAAAATATAGATTCTTATTGATGTTAGAGATCATATAGTTATTTCAAATTCTTGTTTCATCTGAAGTCATTTTTTGGTATCAAGTTAAATAATGTTCAAAGTACATAATGTGTGCTATTAAGAGTTAGGTTTTATATTCTCTACTATTTTAGTATTTCTAATTCCTGGTATACATCATAATGTCACTAGTTTCGGCTTCTTCTGCTTCTTCGTTTTGCTGGCCATTTCATCCTTCGAATAGTCTCGAGTATAAACATCTTGCTGTACATGGATATGCTTTCAGGTTCTTTTACTTGACTGAGATTCTGCATTGGCAAGCTTTTGATCCCTCTATATGGAATTAACAGCAACTCTACAAGTGTTTTGTACAGGGATACATATGCTCTTTTAAAATTGTTATATGTATTAAGCAGGTACCTACTTTAATTTTCCTGTTGTGAAACTTTAATACTGTCACATCGAAACAAAAAAAATATTTCCGCTAGATGCATGATACTCCGTAATACTGTTGGGTTGGGTTGGTTGTTTGGTGGTGTGTCACTTTTTCTTTTTCGGCCAACGGAGTGTCACTTTTTCATTGGTCTAATGGGGAAGATACACAGAACTCATCCCTCCATCTACGCAAAACACCATGAGCTAGCTCTGCCAAAGTCCAACCCAACTCCCTTGAAACATATTATATATATATATATATATATATATATATATATATATATATATTAGATAGACTAGTGCCTCTGTTTAAAGTTAAAAAATTAAATATTTTTTGTATTTTTTATTTTAATTTATGGATAATACTTAAATCAGGTTTCTTATATCTATTAAGTGAAATTCTCTAATAATATTTAATCATATGTCTTGTTACACTTACCTTTTATTAGTATTAAACCATGTTTGGTTCTTAAACCAGGTTTGGTTCTTAATTAGCATCAAATTCTAAACCCAACCGACCTAACCATAAATCAAATGCTATTGTTTTCCTTTTATTAGTCCTATCTTCCTCTTTTCAAAATTTGGAGTTTTTTCAATTTCTTTGTAAAAAGTTCCTTAGTAGGAAATATTGTCATTTATTTATACACGTGGAATGTATATAGATTACATTTTTTCTTAGTTGAAATAAATTGAAAGATTCATGCTTTTAAGTGATGATAGGTTTGAGATTAATTCTTTTGTTATTTCCATTCATACATGTACTGTTGATGACGACTTTGATCATTTTTCAGTTTTTAAATCTGCATTGTTGCTTTCATTTCATAGTTGGATGAATGCTTTGAAAACTAGTGAAGAACATGAGAATGGGGTGGAAGAATTTATTGAATTTGCTAGAAGGAATGTGACAACAAAAAATAGGATGTATTTTTGCCCCTGTGTGAATTATTTAAATGAGAGTCGACGGGATGTTGCTGATATAAGAGATTACCTACTTTGTGATGGAATAAACCTTTGATACACAACATGGATATGGCATGGTGAGGAAGTAACAACTCCTGTGTCCCACGAAAATGAAGTTGAAGTAGATGATGATGGAATGAAGAGAATGATTTATGATGTTGAGGTAAAAGCTTTTACACAATCGTGTGAATATGATAGTGTGCGGAGTAATGGAGAGACACCTTTGTTCCCTGGGTGTACTAAGTATATATGGTTGACTAGGACCTTACATTTGGTCAACTTAAAGGTAACTTATGAGTGGACTAATAATAGTTTCATGTTGCTGCTTTAATTGTTGCGTGATATGTTGCCATATGATATTGTACTTCCAAATCATATGTATAAGGCCAAGAAAATCTTATCTACAATGGGTATGGAGTATAAAAAGATACACAGTTGCCCTAATGACTGCATATTGTATAGAAATGAGTATAAAGGCCTTAGTAATTTGATGAGCCATAAATTTGCCATGTTTTAAGGCACAAGATTAGCATGAAATTGCTCTAATATGATTAAAACAGTTAAGAATAATAAATTAAAAACATGGATTTGATGTCAAACATACCCTCACGAGTATTCTCGGTTGTTTTGCAGGTTTTTATCCACAAAGAGAAGCTAATTGGAAGAGCTCAAAGTCAAGAAGAAAAACCAACTTTCTGGTTGACTAGGAGGAGTTGGCGCCCAGGTCGCCAACTTTCTGCCTTTCTTTAGAAAGTGGCGCCCAGGGCGCCAAAAGTGCGAGAATTCTTATTTTTAATTTTTGGAAAGTTTTTAGGGCCTGAAAAAGGAAGGAAAATTAAGGATTTTTTAGATTTAGAAACCCAATTGGACCTAATAGATAAAAAGAGGCAACCCTAGCAAGAAAAGAGAGGAACTTTTGGGACAAGAAACTACTCTACGGCATTGGAGAGCAGAGATCAAAACAATTGTGGAGATCAACCTTCCCCAATCTCTGAAGAACCATTCTATCTTCATCTTTTCTTATTTATTTTGTTAATCTAGCCATGCTTGGCTAATTTCTTTTTTTGTAATTAGGGCTAGGATGAACCCTATGCAACTTTGAGTATTTGGTTGAATTCTTGTATGAATCTTGATTTCTTTGATTGAATGAATTTCCTTTGCTTAATGATTTCTTGAAGATTGATCACCTTTAAGATTGACCTTAGGTTGATGTATGACAATAAAGATGTTGGTGCATCTAACTAGAACTTGTTAATTCATCATAAAATTGCATGACCTAGACATAGGCTTACGAATTTATGCGATCATAGGATTCTGGTTCAAGATCTGATCTTTCTAGACAATACTAAGACATTAAGTTGTTTTTAAAGATAAAATAGATTAAGGTAGCATCAAGACATTGGGACTTAGTCTAACCTTAGAGAATCGATCGTCAATTTGGGAATCATAATCAATTAAATCTTTAATTCAAATACTTTAAGGAGCATAGGGGGATTCTAGTCCCTAGCTACGTTTTTCTTGACTGATTATCTTTTCTAAACATTCACTTGCGAATCTTGATCTTGAATTCCTTTCTTTCTTTAATTCTTGAAATTCTTGTTTAGTTACAACTCATCTTTTACTACTCATTTATCCAACTAAAGCGAAAATAGCGAATTAGTGGTTGAAATACTATTCCTCGTGAGACAATACTTTTTCACTACTTTATTACTTGTAACGACCGGTGCACTTGCCAAAGTCGCCCTATCATAATTGTCCGAAGTGTAAAACTTCATGATATAAAGTGAAGAAAGGTGGTGTTTTTGGAGATTAGACAACAAAGAGGCACCCTTTGAAGGCGTTATGCAATAATATCATGGTTTAAGCTTTTGTTTACTAACGCATCAATGGTGAAGAAGTTGAGATGACATTCTAATGAGAGAATATTTGATGGAAAATATCTTAGTCACCCGGCTGACTCTCCGCAATGGAAGAAAATAGACAAAATGTTACCTTAATTTGGCAGCAAGCCAAGAAATCTTCAGCTGGGGTTTTGTACAGATAGCTTTAATCTGTATGGAACTCTTAGTAGCACCCATATTACATGGCCAGTCTTCCTTGTAATATACAACTTACCTCCTTGGCTATGTGAAACGCAAGTATGTGATGCTTTCTATGATGATTTCTGGACCAAAATAGCTAGAGAACAATATCGATATGTACTTGGCGCCTTTAGTTGATGATTTGAAGAAGTTGTAGTAGGAAGGTGTAGATGTGGTTGATGTATATAAGAAGGAGTCCTTCAAGCTGCATCAATGATTTTTACCACAATAAACGACTTTCTTGCATATGAAAATTTGTCAAGGTACAGTGTCAAGGGGCATAAGGCATGTCTGATATGTGAAGCAGAGACACACTTCTGTCAACTAAAGCATGGGAAAAAATGGCCTACCTCGGTCACATGAGGTTTCTTCATCGGTTTCACCCGTATCGTAGGTTGAGAAAGCATTTTAACGGCTTACCAAAGCATAAACAGCTACAAAGGCATTAACTAGAGTAGAAGTTTATAGTTGGGTGGAACATATCAATGTCATCATGGGTAAGCAGCAAAGGATTGGGTGAGAAGAACATATGAAAGAAGATATCAATTTTCTTTGATCTTCTATATTGACGTAGTCTTGATGTAAGGCATGGTCTTTATGTGATACATGTGGAGAAAAATGTTTTTGATAGCTTTGTCAGTACGCTTTTGCACATACCAGCGAAGACTAAGGATGGAATTAGTGCAAGATTAGACCTGATTGATATGAGGATAAGAGAATGATTACATCCACAATTAAGAGAAGATGGTAAGAGGGCATTCATAGGGCCGGTAGTACATACACTATCAAAAGTGGAGAAAAAAAGTTTGTGTAGGTATTTATATGACATTAAGGTTCCACAAGGGTATTCTTCTAATATGAGCAAGTGTGTGTCAATAGAGGATTTGAAGTTAGTGGAAATAAAGTCCTATGATTATCATGTGTTGATGCAACAACTATTATTAGTAGGTATTAGAGGCATTATGAAAGATGAAGTGTGAACCATTATAACAAAACTGTGTATTTTCTTTAATACTATCTATAACAAAGTCATTGACATTGAAAAGTTGGATGAATTGGAAAATGATAGTTATATTATTTTGTCCCACTAGAGATGCATTTCCCTTCCACATTTTTAGATATAATGGTGCATTTGATAGTGTATTTGGTAAGGGAAGTAAGGCTTTGCGATCTAGTTTACCTTAGGTGAATGTGCCTTTTTGAACGATATATGAAGATCCTAAAAGGGCATTCTAAGAATCTTTATCGACCGTAAGCCTCAATAGTTGAAAGATATGTAATTGAAGAGGCTATAGACTTTTACAAAGATTATCCAATTGGTGGATGTACCCTTTTGAGCGATTTGGCATGTCATAAAGAACAATGGGAGAGGCTACATGTGGACTTTGATGTATATAAGAATCCAATTGGTCCTAAGGAAGACAAGTTCATTAGCTATGTTGGCTATTTAGCAAGAAGAAAAATTCGAATTGTGTACGCTAATTGGAGGTCGGTTCCACCCAAAACCAAGGAGATGATTTGGCAACAGCTTTTGATATATAACTTTTGATATATTTGCATTTGTATCTTTAGTCATATTGCTTGAAATGTAATTATCTTATCATTTACTTTGCAGCAAACGTATGATGTCCCAGACACCTAGGCGATCTACAAGCTCTCCCAAAAGTATGTTCGCGGGGCAAGAAGGAATGAGGATCCATGTGTTAAGTATACATACATTTCTCAAAAGGACTGGAGATTGTTTGTCACATCACGGCAAGAGCCTAAATTTATTGTAATATTTCTTTCAACTCTTATCTTTTATTTCAATATACTTGACATCATTGACTTAGTTTTCTTTGTTTTCGTTTCAGAGGAAGTAAGTGAAGCAAATAAAGCCAAGCAAGCAGCAAATTAGTACCAACATTACATGTCTCGAGCTGGTTATAAAAAGCTTGAACAGAAGATGATGACAGACAAGTTGGGGAAGAGGAAGAAAGCTGCCAAATCTGATCCTAGCATGATTGTTGAGGCCCCACATCCTCTTCTACATTACAAAAACTGGAAAGCTGCAAGGATTAAGAGTGATAAATACATCAATCCAGTTGTTACTAAGGTTGCTCCAATGATTGTAAGTAGTTAAAATTGAAGTATGCAATTTTGAAAATTGATTCATAATAAATAAGTATTTAATTTTCATTACATTGAAATTGTATGATACAGAATGAACTTGAAGAAAAGAGCAACCAAGGTTTATTTACACCGAGTCACAAGATGGACATCCTATTAATAGTAATTAAGAAACTAGATAACTTGGTTGTCTTCTAGGAGAGCCAAGAGGAGTTAGTGTCGAAAAATATTTTGGACGTGCTCCACATTTTTGTTCAAATCATGATCCTAGTCCATAGTTGATTGCCAAAATTTGAGCTGAACTCCTTGGAGATATCATGAAACCAGTATATGGTGAAGTGGCATCTATGATACAATCGTCAAAGGAACACACAACCTAGAAGTCCCTGGCCATCCCCAACATGAAGGACAGTTATAACCCTATGGAGGTCCTATAATGCACACCTTCTATCTCTCCTCAAAGTGGACGGCCTTACAAGCTATATATGGATGTCCCACAACTTTGTCATGTTGTCAATGATCTCATTCACTCATAATCAACCACCCACCATAATAAAAAAATTCCAAAAGTTCAATGTAAGGTGAGTGTGATGAGTGTTCGAGAGGAGGAAGAAGTAATAGACATCCCAGTCCCTGATGATGAGGTTCCCACAATAGGCAAGGCAATAGGATTGTCCATCCTTTAGCCAAAGAAACTTATTAACTGCACGTCAGCACCTCTAATGGTGAGAAATACTAACTATTACTTGACTTTTAGACTTGCTTTCATTATTGTTGTGCTTATGTGTTTGAGAGCAATTCTTGTTCGTATGACATCCTTTTGCTATGATTCAAGGATTTTTGTTGCCAAATTTGAAATTTTTTAAATGAATACATGTTGCATTAATTGATAGCTACATTTTCTTGTCAACCTACTCATAATGTGTATTTTATGTTTTATTAGGATGAACACCACGAGACACAATTTCCCTTATTGCCATGACTACAGCAGGTGTACGATGACATTAACAAAATGCCCATGCAAATGCTTGAGGGAATTCTTGGCTCAAGAGTGCCATCTTATACTTTTATGATTGACAACAAAGATCTTAAGGAGTTTATACATTTAGAGGAGCTAGATATAAGTTGGCTTAAACTTGCAATCATGTAAGTAAATTTTTTGCCCTTCAATTAATCATGTGATTTTTTTTTTTTGGTTTTATATATCAACGATTCATTTATCTTTTTAAATCTATCATAGTTTCTTCCACAACATGATTGTTCAAATCAGAAGTAATGAGTCATATGGATTGTTATGCCCATTGAACACAACAAGGACTAACAATACCTTAGAAATGAGGACATCTTATGTGGGTTATATAATGGGAGAGACGAAATTTCCTTGTTATCTAGCACCAATTCATGAAGGGTACGTATTTTAGTTTTATCTATTTTAAAAGTTTAAGAATAAATTGCCTTCTTATCTTAACTTAATCTTATTATATAGGTATTGTTGTAGTTATCATTGGACTTTGTGTGTTGTCTGTCCAGACAAGAACACCCTTTATTAGTTTGATTCCTTGGGTAACATGCTACACAAAGAAATAAAATCCATGTTAAACAGGTAATTAAACTTTTTTCTAAATCATTGACATTCTTGAATTAAATGAATTGTTATAATGTCTGTTCATTTTCATTTTAATGATAGTGCACTGAAGGCATATAGATTGATTCATGGGCTTAAAGGGGATCCAAGTAGAGAATTGATGTGAGTTTATCCGAAAGTAAGTAGTTTGTTTCAAGTTAAGTTATTTCATTGATAGTGGAATTCGATATGCCTTTATTCATTAAAGAGGAATTTAAGTAATCATTTGCTTTTGAATTATAGTGCCCTCAACAACTAAGGAGGACTGAGTGTGGATACTATGTTATACTCTACATGTATTACATCATTCAGAGCAGACTTACTTCAAATTTTGACAGGGTAATCGCTCATTCATCCTCAAATGATAATATTTTTTGAAGCTGTACTGTAGTTTTTTAATTAATTCATTCACTTCATTGATTAATCATATACCTTGTGAAAATTTTCCAGATTTTTAGTACTAAGGGTACCTACTTAGAGGAAGATATCAATTTGGTTCGAAACTTGCTAGCTGGACATCTTCTTCAACACATAGATGAATGAAGTTAGTCTTGGGGATTTGAAGGTTGCTAGTGAGCGTATGCCTTCTTAAAAATTATTTTTTGTTTTGATAGAATTTAAGCAAGATGCGAGAAAGTTGCTTCATTCAAGTTCTAGAATTTAGCAATATCATTGATTTGAATCAAGTTTTAGAATTTAGCAATATCATGTATTTCAAGCTTGCTGCCATTTTGCATCAAATTTCTTTTCTCTATGAATTAGTTGCTGGGCATTCATTCTTGGTTCTGTAATCTGTATTTCAAACTTGTTCTAAAATCTATATTCCATTAAGATTTCACTGCTTAGTTTGTGTAATGAATCTAGAATTAAAGTTTAGTGCTAGACTAATTGTTCTAAATCATTTTGTATATTGGAGTCTGAATCTCGATTTGAAGTTTAGTGTTGGAATAATTGTTTCATACTTTCATGTATTTTAAATCCCGACTTCTTCATCTTTACATGTTTGTTTTACTGATTGAGGGTGTTTGGTTAAAGTTGTCACGCCCCATGAGGAAGACTGACATTGCCCACCATTTTGACAATCACCTCAATGATTTTGTTTCATCTTTATCATCAGGTTGTTTCTTACTTGAGTTTCCGTAATTTCTTGTTAAGCATATTCATTATGTCTATCTTTTGTCGTGTGTGTGTGTGTGTGTTGGCTTATTGAAGTTGCTATTATCATGTTTATCTATGAATCCCTTAACCTAGTTGAATTACTTCAAATATCTCAATGAGTACAACTTAGAATTTATGGGTAGCTAATATTTCACTTTCGTCTTCCACTATGTGTATCGACAGTTAGAAGAGGATAAGATATTACCCACAATTCTGTGAAAAACAGTCATTTGAGGTTGTCGCTACTGGTGTTGGGGTTCTCCGTGACATACAATCATTGATGAAGCGACAACCTTTCTCTCCCATTGCTTCAACCTTATCATCTAAAGCTAACATGAAGAACCCCACAGATGAACCTAACAACAAATTCAGTAAGCAGTTGTAGAAAACTAGTGCACCAAGTGCCATGCCATTCTCTACTCCTTGCTGGTGACTTTGCTCTAGATATTGAATATTGTTTTGAGGAAAGAAGGCCCGCTTTCATTCTCTCTTCTTGATTGATTCATTTTATTTGTTGAGGTTTGGGTTATTAGATATTATTACTGGACAATTGTCTACTACTAAGTCCTCTCTTACTCGTTCTTGTTATTTGCTGGTGATGGATGATATGATAATCTCAAGTCAATAATTGTAATTGGATTTTGATTGTTGTGTGTTGTTGTGTACATAGTCCACAACAATAGGACGTGGGCTAGGAGGTTAAACTCATTACTAAGATATTAATGTGAGATTCTGGATTCCAACATTGAATTGAATATTCTTCTTTCTTTCTGTTTTGATTCCATTATTGTACCTACAAGTGTTAGATTTGAAGTTCAGTGTTGGATTTAAAGTTGAATTAGGTAAAGATGTCCATACTATTGTGGTGATTGTTGCTTGCTGATATGTAAGAAGTTTTGTAAGGGATTGTGGGCAATGAATATATGAAGCATCAATTTTTTTTTTAAAAAAAATAATACCTATGGCGTCTAAATCACATTTTTAAACGCCTTAAGTGTGACTTAAGGTGTCTAAGTAAATTTCTTAGACGCCATAAGCCAAACTTATGGCATCTAAAAACGTGATTTAAACGCCTTAACATGGTACTTAAGGGGTCTAAATTAGATATTTAGACATCATAACCTAAGACTTATGGCATCCAAAACAAAATTTAGACGCCTTAACTCATACACTTAAGGCTTCTAAATTAAATAATGTATTTAGACACCTTAACTTAAGACTTATGGCCCTAAAAAAGTTTAGACGCCTTAAGTCATAACTTACAGCATCCTAAATATATTTAAATGCCATAAGTGACACGTACTACACCCCTTAGATAGGCGTCTCACAGAAAAAAAGACGTTAAAAGTACAAAAAATAGGACACCGTAGACCTATTTTGTAGTAGTGATCAATCCAACTTATTATGAATGCTAATATGTGCTCATGAGGTTCAAAGTAGAACAATTTATATAACAAAGTTTCAAAATACAGTATATAATTTCCAAGCACAAATTGTGTATCACAAATTTGATATTAAAATTCCCATATCAAATTCTATATCATAAATCACATATATAACTTGTTAAGTAAAAGATTGATACACCAACCACCATTACTACCCTAGACCACCTTTATAACTACTGACTGGAGTCATAACTAACAAATGATTTATCCATTTGACTGGATTACACATGACTCCAAATAATGAGGCGTCACCAAGATATAGTTCCTAGCTTGTCATGATTGGACTATGTCTCTCCTCCTTTTGATGAAATCAAGGAGGTGTCAGTGTTTCTTAAGCTGACCCTTAATTCGGCCAAAGAAAAAGGATGATATCAAGGAACCTGAAAATGTCAAAGTCATCCATTATACACCAAGTGGTGGTATACCACATGGTGTTTGTACAATAACTCATATCACCACTCCACATCCATAACCGCTCTACATCCATCCATATACAACAATGACAAACAATGATAATATTGGCATGTATGTATGAGTTCCAAACAAGATTTATAAAAATATTACATAATCTCAATAATCATTAAGATAACAACACTATTTTAGCTCAAGAAACCATAAAAAAAATGCATTATCCAAAATATATAATATCATAGCTTTTCTGTCCTAATAACCATTTCAAAGTACTCATTGGTATATTAATTTAATATCCACATATATTTTCATTCTCATAATTATCATTTCAAAATACTCACAAACAACATACTAATAAACATAACAAGTGGAAAGTGGTCACCCCTAGTTTTAGACACAAGAACTAAGATTGAGAGAAATCAAATCCACTATAAAAATAAATATGTAATTATATGTTAACAAAATTAACCAAAAATCCCAACTAATTCAATAACTAATAATTAATTATATTATGACTGGCTCGCTTTAATTAGTTTTCTTAGAAAAACAACAATTTATCTATTCCTCAAATCCTCATTATAATCACATTTCTTTCTTTCATAATTTATTTCTCACCCATTGTGACTATCAAAATATCATCATATCCTCAATTTAACAAAAATACCCAACTTCCTACCATAAAAGGTTCATCCAAGAATTTAAATATTCACATTCCTTTATAAACATCAAATTTATTCCATTTAATTCTCAGTGCAACCTCCATTAAATAAAAAATGAATTATAAATTTGAATATAAGAGACCTATTATCAATAACCTCAATTTTCCAATCTAATACTAACTTATATAAGTATAACCCAATTTATTAAACAAATCTTCAAACTTCTAATAATTAGAATCATATATCAAACTCTAATTTAAATTCTAAATCTGAAGGTGAAATATCACCCACCGGGGGGGGTGAATAGGTGATTTATAAAAATCTTTTCACTAAATACTCAAGAACACTAAAATAGGTACAAAGAAGAGAAGGAAGATGAACACGAAGAGATTATATTGGTTCGGTCTAACTCTTCGACCTACATCCAGTCCCCAATCACCTTGGGATTTTCACTATCTCTTAATTACTAATATAGTTACCCACTTTGTACTCAGGATGATCCTCTCACACTAGGACTCACTCCCTTTTACAAGCGGTAATTGTACACCCACGCTTAAGGTTCTACAACTTTAAGATATTACAGATGATCAAATAGTGTTTAACTGCTCACTAAGTGAATAAATGATAATCACTAAAGTGCAAATTATATCTGAAGATATTAAATAAAACTAATGAAACAATTGATTGCAATAATACAGAATTGAATGTACAGAGCTTAGGTGGTTGACGAAATCAATGCTTCTAATATTTATAGTTGATGGCATTTATGACCATTGTGGGAGCTTGAAAATCATTGAGACTCTTCAACTATCCGTTAGAGTGCTGAAGCATTGTGCCATTAATGCTCTGGAATAATTGATGTTTTCAACATTCTTTAATTCCTTTATTGCACTTTTTACCATTGAGGTACAGCAATAGGAATGTAGTTTATGTTCCTAGAAATGCCTAGAGGAGTGGTTGCTAGATTGGTGTCTCGAATAGGCAAGTGCATTTAGGGTTTAGGGTCAAACTCGAGGCATAGGAATGTTGGCTCGAGTCAGTGTCTAATGATCACTTAGCTTTTGAGGTAACTTCAACTCGAGGCAGCATGGGGTGGCTCGAGTTTAAGCACAAACTTGAGGCAGCAAAAGCCAAGCTTGAGTCAGACGCAATAAAAACTTCTCCAACAATATTTGAAAAAGATTTTTCTGGCTAAAGGTGATAAGTGAAGGCTCGAGCTTACACATATTTGAATATAACGATCACAATTATGATTCGAGTCATTAGCCTCTGGCTCGAGTCAAGTGAAATATAATTCTGAAAAATATTTTAAGTTTGTAGATAATTGGCTCAAGTTACATACTGTTGGCTCAAGTTGATCTCCAAACTTAAGACTGATAAAGGTGGCTTGAGTCAAAATAGCAGGACAAAGCTCAATTTGGCTTGAGTTTAATAACTCAAGCTCGAGCCAATTTGATAGTAAAAAGGACAGACAAGTAGAATCCATTTTTGAGAAAGATAAGATTATTTTAGCATGAACCATGTGACTTAATCTATTTACAATGATTTGTTATCATCAAACCATACTTAGAGAACTAACAAAATCACAACTCGTAATTTCATATAGTTCAGGATTTAGCAAATCTAAACTGGTTAAACCTATAATAATACTTCTAGTGAGCCAAATAAATGCATTAAACCTCATTTAATTGATAGAAATATCCTATGAGACATAAATCTTAAATTCTTTTAAATAGAAAATTAAATTTAAATTCTTACAATAACCAACTAATAAATCTAAACCAATTAAAATTATCTATTAATCATGCTCTACAAATATATAGTCATCTATTAATCAGTACTATATTATCTTCATTAGAAAGAGGAAAATATTTAGAATAACTTTCATGGAGAAAGTTTGTTGAAAAGAAACCAATTTAGTAACCTGATTGATCTTATAAGATAAATAACTTATATTATACAACCCAAAATAATCTCCAGACTGTGCCTCTCCTTCATTCCTCGTTCTCGCCTTGCTCTCACTCTCTCCACACACAATTTTGTTTTGGGCAAATCTCTCTCCACACACACCCTGATCCCCACACACACACCCACACATAATGAAGGGAAGGGCGGTGGATGACTCAATGATTCCCTCCATCCCCTAGTTAATATTTGCTTGCCACCAAAGTCATATTGGTGGCAGCTTGTGGCAGCGTTGTGCCACCTTTTTTTATTTGTTTTTTAAATACCCTTTCATTCGTTTCTTTTTTTCAAGTACATAATAAATGCTTTCATCCTACATTTTTTAAAAAAACTATATAATTAAAACATAAAATAACAATTATGATGCCACACTTTCATCCTCACTCCGGTGAAGTTTTGTAGTTTCTGACAAGTTCTTGAGTTTTTCGGCAAGCTTATGAATTTTCTAGCAGTTTTTTTTTCGAGGGAAGAGTAATGAGATTGACAAAATCCGTAAGTATTGACAATATGAGTAAAAGAATTGACAAAAAGTTTTGGGTTGAGACCAATTGAATAATGATATTGACTAAAATAGTAATGGCTTTGAAAAACTCCGTAATGGTAGTGAAAAAATTGAATAATCTTTTTACGCAGATTATCCTTACTTACCGATTTTGTCAAAATTATTATGGATTTTGTCAAAACCATTATTATTTTAGTTAATCTCATTACTCAATTGGTCCTAACATAAAACTCTTTGTCAATCATTTTGCACATACTGTCAATACTTATAGATTTTGTCAATCTCGTTACTCTATTGGTCACAAGCCAAAATTCTTTGTTAATCCTTCTACACATATTGTCAATACTTACAAATTTTGTCAAAGCTCATTATTCATTTTAACAATCTCATTACTCTTCGCCAGAAACTGGAAAAGCTCATTGGAAAATTCATGAATTCGCCGGAAACTGGTTTATCCAACCTTCAATGGCAACCAGAGTGAAAATGAAAGGAACTCCGGTGTGTCGTCTCTATTTCTCTGTTGAATTGTGAGAGAAAACGCAAACTAAAAAGGTACATTTAGAGAGAGAGAGAGAGAGGAATGGTTCAGAGAGTGTTGGACGCCATTGATTAGAGTGAGCTTTCTTCTTCTTCGATTGTAACGTCCCAATTTTTAACAGCGGAATAAATTTTATTTTCATTAAAAATCATTTCAAATCATCAGAGTAAAGTATTTGAGCGGAAGAGTAACTGATATATATTTAAAATGCCGTAAGTCTGGCTGGAAACAATAGCGGTATAAGAACCGAGTCTTTCAAAAGTAATGTACAAAACAAAAGGAAGGCCTTTGCCGGATCAACGACGGGTATTCTTCCACCGAGTCTTTAAGCATGCTGCTTCCCCTTTTCCTCCGACATCGGTTCTCCCGACCCTGATGCTATGTAAAGAGCTGAGGTCCCATGCATACGGACCCCAGATAACGGTTAACCTCATATTTACATATATGGTATAAAATCACAGCAATTGGTTCACTTCCAAACATGTCACTCCCAGTGAATGCAAATGTACTGCTCCCAGCGAAAAGTATCACTCCCAGTGAAAACAGATATATCACTCCCAGTGTATGCAGATGTACAGCTATCCTTTAATAACAACATGTACTCAAACAGCACACCACAACATGCACACAACACACATAGCACATATACACATACTGTAAATATCAGAGTTAGTGTTACAGTATGCGAACGTACCTTCGTTGACGAGCGTTTAGTACGTTGACGAGAAACTGTACTTTTGACGGAAAACAGCGGAATGACAGCGAAATGACCGTGGAACAAGATTACTGATATCCTATAATGATAATATCACATTTATCAATATTTGATATCATAACAGGCATTTTAGGTACAAATTACCATGTTGCCCCTGATCCCCTAACCAGTGGAATTTCGCCAGCGCTTCGCTATTTTGACTTTAAACTCTCAAAATTTTTGCTATAACCTTTCCTCTAACATATTTCTAAAATAAATATCATATTTATTCCTAAAACATGATATTTAAACTAACTTGAAAAATTAAAGACTATTCTAGCATTTCTACTAGAACTACCGAACTAAAGACTAGGGACCGAAGACTTACTCAGAGCTTCGCTAGGATTTTCTCCGGACTCCTCCTTCTTCCTTTCTCTCCAAATTTTCGAAAATTGCAAGAGAACTTGGTGTGAGGTTTGCAAATGAGAGGATTGGCTATTTATAGAAAATCTCAATGGCATTTTCGTAATTTCCTTGAACTTTATCTGGTTGAATTCTGACCGTCAGATCGCACTTTCTTGAGGTGGCTTGATCTTGGCCTTACACCTCTCTTTGCTGACATCATCTTGAGTCATCAAAGTGATGTCATGCTTGCATCATCTCTTGCTTTATGTGCCTTTATCTGATAAAGTTCCCTGTTCGGTGTCCAAATCGCTAAATTTGGTAAAATCTTAAAATTCCGGAAGCAGTACCCTAAAGGTCTTTGCTTCCTCTTCAAGAATACTGGGTTTTCCTAACCTTATTCTCTCATTAAGGACATTCCGTTATCTGCCGAAAATCCTCAGTATTCGTGTCCGATTACAGAAATAACTTCGGCCGGTACCAACTTCTAGATAAAAATCCACTGACTAATAATATGCTCTGGTTTTGCTTAACTCATCCCCAGATTCTCACAACGGAATTATTTTCTATCCGTTCTCATTTATCTTGTTCACTATTAAAATACTATCGTTTATAAATCACATGTCTAATTATATTATTATTATATTCCAAGATCTTATCTCTTATTTTATTTTATTTTTCATTTTGGCCTAAAAAATTTTGGCCACTATATATATATATATATATATATATTATTTCCTTTTTTTTCCTACCCATATAAATTACATTTATCATATATTTATTTCCCAATGAATTCCCTTATTGGTCCAAAATCAATTTCATGGATTTAGACCTTATCAAATTTCCTAAAAATTTCCTAATTAATACTTTAATAATTTCTCAAAATTTTCTTAATTAAAACTAATTATTTTCTCACAACAATTTTACTGACATTGGTAATTTATGCATTATGCAAAATATTAAAAACCATGGGGCAATTTATGTCCCCCAAAATGACATTTAATTTTTTGCCTTATTATTTCTCAAGGAAAATAATCCCATAAATTATCTAAATTAGAGATAACATACTCTCTAATTTTTAATTCAGGATTTATCATAATATTCTCAGGGTATCTTATAACCCACAAATCTACTTAGGGGTTGTCAGCTCTCTTTTTTCTCCTAATTCCATGAGAAATTACCTTTAAGAAATAAGGTAATTATTTCACTTGTTTTTGAGACCACAAATTCACCTATTTTCAATAGGTATTTATTTGTCAACGTAATATTCCAGATATATAATTATCCAGGCATTATATCGATCCAATGAAGTAAACAAAAGATGATGAAAAAAAGTTATGGAGTGGTGAGAGAAGAGGTGAAGGAAAGGGTAGTTTTGTATTTTGCCTAAATATTCAAAACTCAAATTGCTACCTCTCTTTGTCCCTTTCTTTTTTTCAATAGACATTTATGGGTTTTGGAAGTTCACACTACAAAAAAATGCCAGATCACAGACAGAATTACTGACAGAAAAATATCCATTGGAAATTACAGACGGAATCTTTTGCCATTGTTTTTTTTCCTGCAATAGATGTTTTTTTGTCAAAACCCAATTACTGATGGAATTCTATCGATAATTTCTGTCACAAATCAAATTACCTATGGAATTACATCGGTAATTTGCATTTTTTTTTTGTAGTGTCATGTGGTATTTAAATGCCATTCTCCATAAAGATAAAATAATTTTTCATTAGTCCTTAATTACTTAAGTTGGTCCTATATATAAAAAAGAAATACTTAAGTTGGGCCCAATTACAAAAAGTGAAAGTTAGTGTGATACGTGTGAAGGAGTGTTGGGCCCAAATTAGTTTAAGATGAAACAAGCAAATGAATTAGTAAGCAAATCCTTACACCTTGAGAGAGAGGATTAATCTCTAGTTTTTGGCTGGGGATATCTCGTGGATTTTACCCCAAAAAATGACGGCAAATTATGTGCAGGGCCATGCAAGGAGGGAAATTCAAAAAAGAGCACATAGTTCATTCCATGGTTGCAGGAAACTTGCAGCCAAAAAATGTATAAGCAAACGGATCGATGCTAGAAAACCAGATGCTTTGTCTCCACCTAAAGAGCTCAGGAACAGGAAGATGACAAGTCACGCCATAACGAAGAGCTAGCCAAAATCAGTTCCCCACGACGTATATACATTTAGTGTTTTTGGTGATGTGACCAGCAACAGTAGATGATGCCAAAAACCTATATAAAACACAGAAAACTAGGAAAAACATAGTAAATATCAGTAGATATAACATGAGCAACGAAAGATGCCAAGCGACCTACTCGAACTAGAAATTGGCCTCACAGTGGAGCTCATAGTGAATTGTGGCGAGCTCTGGTAGTTGCGGCTCGCCATACCCTAAGGTCAATTCAGTAGACACTTCATTGTTCTCTTTTGCCTCAAACTCAAACTCGGCACGAGTCCTTCTACGTCCAACAAAACCATTATGGAATTGCCAATTGACTGCACAAGTATCAGAAGCAAAGGCATCAAGGGAAGGAGAGTGAGTGCAATAAACAAAATACTTAGGAGGGGTTAAGGCCAGCATTCTTATGTAGGACTGTGAAGGACGGTGATGCAGCAGAAAAGAATTGTGTGTTTGAGGAGGATAAGAGATGAGGAGTTCCTCATAAAATGGATACAATTGAGGACGAGTCGAAGGGACCCACGTCACGATCGTATAACCCGATCGATAGAGATCTTCCCAACGAAGATCATAAAGGCCATGTATTCCAAGAACAAACCAGAGATTGGTCTTGGAACCATCTTGGGTTAAGAGTCTAAAAGTTGTCATGTTCAACAACTATCGAATGCGTGCTATGAGTGGCAAGGTCATACTCCATAGAGAACTCAACTTGACAAGTGGTGATGCGAAGGAGATGCTGACCACAAGAAACCAATGATGTATCTAACGATAAACAACATGAAAGCGCCCAAGGTATGATCTTCGTCCATGCTTATAAACTCTGAAGGTAATTGTTGAGTGGGAAAATAAAGATGAACGTTGAGTATATATAGACGTCTGATTCCAGGCATGTCAACATTCAGAAGAACCACTTAAGCACCCCACATGGCCGCGCCATGAAAAACGAGAAGTGTTGATAATAATGATGGAGAGATCAAGGAAGTGACACCTCAAGAAAGCCATGTTAGGAGCCTCAAAATATCCTAGGTGCAAACAGTGATTAGACGTGAGGACAAAGATAATCAAGGTCAATGGATGCTTATCAGAGGCAGATATATCAGACAACTCACAAGACAAGAGGGTCATTGTGGCACATGAAGGTGAAGAGACGTCACTGCAAGACTGCTGTAACAGTAACCGGAGTTTAGGTGGGGTTGAAAAATGTGGAGTTATAACCTCAGTTAAGGATCGTTTTTTGGCCAGTAATTTCTCACAAGTGGGTGTTGTAGGAGGAGGAGTGTGGGTTGACATGGAATTTGGAAAAAGGGACGTGAAGTTGTCTGGCTTATGACATTTGAGAGCTGGGTTGTTGAGGCGATAGAATGATCTGCATTTTGGACGGAACATAGGGGAGAGGAGAGAGTATGAGGCCCATGATCGAGTGGTTTGGTGTTGTAACAGCCTAATTTTACTTTTAGGAAGTAATTATGATTATGAAAGAATTATGTATGATGAATGCATTTATTATGTAATTGTTAAAAAAACCACACACACAAAAAAAAAAAACGGCAGCAGCGAAAAACAAAATTGAAGAGGGCTGCTGTGGGGCAAGTCACCAGATCTCATCCTCTTGATTTTTATGGGGGAGTGGTTGAATCACTCTCCACTACAAAAAAATTGGTTTTTTGCGACGGAAAATTTCCGTCGCAAAAAACCAAATTTCCGTCGCAAAATAGTTTTATGGCAGAATTTGCGACGGAATTCATCCGTCACAAAAAAAAGTGTCGTAATTGCGACGGAAAATTGAAATTTTGTCGCAATTTGCGACGGAATTTAAATTCCGTCGCAAATCCTGAGATTTACAACGGAATTTGATTCCGTCACAATTACGACGGAATTCATTTCCGTCGCAATTGCGACAAAATCAATTTCCGTCACAAAATTTAATTTAATTAAAAAAATTTTAAAAATAAATTTTAAATTTTTTAAAAAATCAGAAAAAATGTATTGAGCATTGATTTCACCTTAGTTTTGAGTTTAAGTGTGGGGTTGACCAGGAGGGCAACATTTTAAGTGTGAGAGGGAGGTTTTTAATTTTGTACCATTCATCATTTGACATTATTTGGTCATTGTGATTGTGTTAATAGCTACTGGAAACCAAAAAAAAAAAAAGAAATAGAAATAGAAGGAAAGAAAGAAAGAAAAAAGAAAAAATATATAGATAGGAAAAATGAATAAGAAGGAGAAAAGTCAAGTGATTTCATATTCTTTACTAGTGCTCTTTTAGATTTTGTTGGTGTATAACTTTTCATTTCCATACTTATACATACCTTCACCCCAGCTCCATTACAATCTTGAACAATAAGTCCTCTTAATTTTTGCATGCATTTGTTATGAGTGGTGGAGAATTAGAACTTGAGCAAGATTATGGTAGGACAATTTCCTTGAGTAGAATTTTAGTGATAAACTTGAGAGAATGGGCATCCTTTGAGAGGCCATCTTGTATGATTAGTATCATTGGTTGAGATTGCCATGTTTTGTAATTTGAAATGAAAGGATTTCAGTCTTCATTGGTTGGTCTTTTGAAGCTTTGTGATGCTTGTTCAATTTTTGAAATTTTGGTAATTGTAAGAAATGAGAAGTTTTTCTTTTAGTCTTTATCTTTTAATTTTGCTCAAGAGTGCAAAAAGATAAGTGTGAGGGATTTGATAATTAAATATTTTGACACATTTTTTTATCTCTTGGTTAATAAATTTAAGATTATTTAGTTCATAAATAATGAGGTTTTGAGCTTAATTCGGCTTTGGGCTTTTGAATGGATTCAATTCATTTTTATAATAAAAATTCTAAATCTATAATGCTTTAGTATTTGTTAGTTCTCTATGGGTTTTGATGATAACAATCAATTGTAAAAACCAAGATTGAAGTGTTGTCTCAAGAAAGTAAAAACTTACTGGTTGAGGCAATACTCGAGTATCAGTTGCAATACTCGAGTATTGGTCTTTCAAAGAAAAGCTCAATGTTAATGACTAAAGGTAATACTACAGTATCCCAAAGGATACTCAAGTATTGACCCTTACAGAGAGCATCACAAAGTTTTCCATCAGAGAATACTCAAGTATTGATTTGAATACTCGAGTATAGGCCAAAGAGACTCTTTAGTAATTTTCAAGTGAAATAAAAACTCCAGTTCTGAAAACTCTAGTTTTGGAATATGAAAAATCCAGTTTTCCCTCTTGGCTCCAAAATTCAAATGTTTTCACTTTTCAAATAAAAAATCGAGTATGACATTAAGATACTCGAGTATTGGGCCAAGTAAAGATGATTAAAAATTTATTACACTTACAAACTCCAGTTTGGAAAACTCCAGTTTCAGAAACTCTGATTTCGCACTGGCTAATGTTCTCTCTAAGTTTCAAAATGGAAACCCATACTCGAGTATGGTGTTGAATACTCGAGTATCGAGTCATACAGAGAGCAACTGTGGTTTCTAAAGATTTCAATACTCCGATTTTAAATGAATACTCTAGTTTTGATGTTTTGGACAAAATCTCATCAAGAGTCCAAAACTCGAGTATTGTTTGAATACTCGAGTATTGGGTTAAGTAAGACTAAAGCTCCAAAGCTTGAATCAAGACTTTCCTCTCTGGAAGGAGAATACTCGGGAATAGAGTTAGAAACTCAAGTATGGACTTAAGTGCACAGTGACATACTCGAGTATTGACGCACAAACTCGAGTATTGGTCGCGCCTACTGATAATTCAAATCTGCGAAATCTGTGTAATGTTTGTTGAATGATCTGAATGATTTCTAATATTAATTATCAACATTACCAGATATGTTTAATGTGTTTGCTAGTGTATTTCAACCAAATTATAGATGATTCAAGCAGATTAAAAAGGGCTATCTTCACAAAAGGATAAGTTATGTCAGAGCACTAAATGCAAGGCTACCCAACTTGCCATAACCTAAACTACCAATCTCTGCACAATGCAAAAAAGGATAAAGGGACATTCACCTACTCAAGACACTAACATTACAACGGCTAGAAACACAAAGAAGTCAGCATTTATCCTTCCAACACAAAAATGAACAAAGAGTAGAGAGAGAGAAGAGACCAAAGAGCATCCAACAGATAGGAAACTTCTCCAACGGTCATATGAATGCTTGCAACGGTTATTAATCAAACTCTAAGTATAAATAGAGCAGCATTCAATTCTCTTTAACAACTATTAAGCTAGAAATCGAAAAGGCATTAAATTTGTTCACTTATTCTTGAGCTTTCTATACAGAGTATCTTTTGATGCTATTGAGCTTCAGTGTTCATCATTATCTGCTCTTCAAGAGAGTTAATTATTTGTATCTTCATTTATTGTAAGAAATCTCAAGTCAAGGGACTTGGAGATTTGGGGTCATTGATTACAACTTGTAAGAGGGAGCAAGTTCTAGTGAGAGAATTGCTTCAAAGTTACAGAGTGTGTAATCAAGTGACATAATGAAATACTCAGGGTGCCTGAGGAATGGATGTAGGCCAGAGAGTTGGGGCCGAACCAGTATAATCCTGTGTGTTCCTCTTCTCTTCTTTGAACTCTGTCTTATTCTGTTTGTTCGCCATTAAAACAGAACTTGCAAAAAGAATTTGCAAAATCCCCAATTTACCCCCTCTTGGTGATTTAGTTCCACTTTCAGTATTTTCTTCATAACTTTTGTTCTAGTTATCTAATTTGCCCCATTCTTGTCTTATTTGTTAGATGATTAAGAGATCTACAATTGATATGAAAACTTGAAAGGTAAATTAGGACAAAAATATGGTCAAAGTTGGAGCCAAAGTCAGACGCGATTTTCTTGATTTTTATTGTGTCCAAATCTTGTAATTAAAGACCATTTATTAGTTTTTTCCATTTTGGGCCGGATTTGGCGCCCTAGTCCATTTTCTATTTTAAGTTAAGTCAGTAAGGTAGCAAAAACACATTGTCATTACATTTTGAATTGGTTTTCAAATTTAAATAGAGGTTTACCATTTTCTCAGCATTGTTCATCACGTTCATTGTTCATAATGATTTTCATCTGTCCATCTCCATTTTCGTTCTACTGAGCCATACTTGGCTAAACTTCTATGATTGACCCACGGATTGAGGATTCCACGATTCAAGAGGACTCATACTTAAATCAATAATGAACTCATTTCTGTTTATTTTGATCAAATTTGATTTTAAATATGGATTGGATAGTAGATTTAATATTTGGACCGATATATCTCAAGGACATAGTTTGAATAGGGTTAGAGTAATTACTATGTGATCACACAATGATACGCCACGCATTCGAATAAATTCTAAACGATCGTCTAATCGAGGGATTTTCGTGACATATGCAATGATTTCGGTTTGTCCAGAATCAATCACAAGTTTAGTCATTCTATTTTTGTCCAATGAAGGTTTTGGAATCCTATTTTGTTATTGATCAATTTTAGTTTGATTAATCTCATTTTTATATTTTGTTTTTAGTTATTGTCTTATTTTGATTGCACTGAAACCCCCTCCCCCATATTGTTTATTGTTTTACTGTTCTATTTAGACCCACTGTGAATTTTTTGAGAAACGATCCAGGTTCTTTATACTACGAATTTATATTGAAACTAGTTATTTTGTATGAACTCAACAATTTTTTGTCCACTCCACAAACCCTAGTGGAGACAACAATTGCCACTTGGCTGGACATATCAAGGAGCTATTGTTCATCCACATCCAAGTGAAGATTATCGACATATGATGACATATTTGGGAACGGTCTCACTAACAATGCCGTTGCCGCAGGCAACACTGGCGTCAAAGGGCCATTGGGCTAAACCATAAGTGGTGCAAAAATCAATGCCACCATGTCCATCCATAAGCACACAAAAATTTAAGTCAAAAAGTGTAGAATTCCGACGAGGATGTCGAGCAATGACGGAGGAGGAAGGAGATGAAGAACGATTCGAATAAGACGACAAAGTAATCACTAGGGCTATCTCTTCACTAAAAAAACAAAAAAATTTGTGTTTTTTTCCAGTTTCAGGGAAGAAAATTTCCCCTATTTTTAGTCTCTCAATAGCAAAGAAAAGTGGAGGACAAGGTGAGAAAATTACATGAGAGAGAGAAGTGGGTTATATAGATGGGTATGATTCATCATCATAACATTTGACGATTGTTTAAAAAACAGTCGTCTTACTTTTTTTAAGGGAGAAATAGTTTTAGAGAACTACTTTTAAAAAACAATTGTCTTAACTTTTTTCTATAGATACAAGGTATTTACGGACTATTTTTTCGACTGCTTTTTTAAAACAGTGCCTTAAAACCTTTTTTTTTTTTTTTTACTTTTAACGACTATTTTTTATAACAGTTGTTGAAAGTAACTTTTAACGACCGTTTACCTAGAAACAATTGTTAAAAGTTAAGCCACAATTTTAAAAATGCCAGAGTCTCCTTTTTAACTTCTACTTTTTACAAACGAATGTTAATTAGTGCTGCTAAATTTACTTTTTATGGTAGTGATTTAAGGAATTGGTATAAGTTAGAGCATATTCTTTTTTGTTTGGTATCACTGAATTAAAAATTTAACAATACTTTTGTCAATACACACTTGTAATATAATGCACGTTGAAAGCAACTGATTCATTAACTTTATTGCATCCGATTAATTAATTAATTAACAATATAGTAACCAAAAGTCATATGGACGTGAACAAAATCAAAGGGGCCGGTAACTTGTCAAGTAATAAAGAATTAATTATTAAATAATGTTAGCTCTTCAAAGCTTCCATAAGGCATAATAGACCCTTGAAAGCTTCTTGAAAATGATTTGGATTTTATGCGGGAAAAAAAAGATCCTAGAATTGTTCTTTGACCGACATTCGACCAATTTGGATAATGTAATAGACCTTGTTGAAATATAGTATTATGATTATTAGTCATCACTAATTAAATATATGTCTGTTTGAAACTGTGGTACTTTGTCCTAATCTAACTTAATTAGGCTGTTAAACTGTCAAATTAAGGGACTGAAGTTGATTGACTCACTATTATCTGACCCGGGAAGCTTTGTCCATTTTCTTCGAACGATATGTATACTCCGAATCTCGAGTTATATAATCTTAAAGGGTTAGATCTGCCTCCATAATTAAGTTAGTTTGATCATAATTATCCTAAACAAATCACAAGCTGCATTTGTTTTATGTATTCCCATGTAACATGTTTAAGACTTGACAAGTGTGGACCTATATATATTAATTAGATTATGTTGGGAAAGATGACAAAATGCAAATCAGATGTTTTCTTAAAATAAGAATCACACTTATTCTTAATTTCTAAAATGTATGTACTTGTCATTTGTCAAACAGGAAATCAAAGTCTTTTTTCATGTAATACCTCAAACATCCTATTTAGCATAACCATTATATATTTTGATAGAAAACACCTATTAAAATAGGTGAATATGTGGTCTCAAAACTAGTAAAATAATTACTTTATTTTTAAGGTGATTTCTCATGAAATTAGGAGGAATAAAGAGCTACAAATTCCTAAGTGAGGTTAGGGGTTATAAAATACTCTGATAATGTTATGATAGATCCTAAGAGGCAACTAAATATTTGTTAAAAATTAGAAAGTATGTTGTCTCTAATTAGTGAATATTAAAAATAATTATTGGGCAAGTGAATTTTTATTAAGTTAAATTCATGATTAGTCATAATTAGTCTTGGGACTATCTAAGATTAACAAATTAGAATATTTTAACTTGATGAAGTATTAAAAGGGGTCAATATAAGTATCAAATGAATTTCTAAATATTGTAATTGGTTTGATAATCAATTATAATTTTGGCAATTAAGTCTAGTAACCCCTAAAATACTATATTAGTAATAGTAACCAAGAATTAATTAATTCTCCCTTTAACTAATATAAAAGTGGCGAAAATTACCAATTTAAGAATGAAGAAATTGTATTAACCTTTAATCCTAAATCCTTGATAAATTAATTGGACCAATGAAAGGTTTTTCTTCTTAAATTGTGAGAACAGTTAAAAGGTAAATATAGGGAGAGGGGGACGAATTTGCTAGGAAAATAAGAAGGGAAAATTGTTGTAATAATAAAAACACATAAGTCAATTGCTTGAGGGAGAAGGTTAGAAGACTTGAGGAGCAAGTTATTTGACTTGGGGAGCAAGTTGTTTCCTAATGAGATAAAGTTAAATAAGAATCTATAGGAAATAAATCATATATTGAAATATTGGAACTATAAGTACATATTTGATATCAGTGAATTATAAGTTTCAACTTGGCTATTCCCAAAGTCATTTTCGGGTACTTTTAGGATTCATACCTAAGTGTTTCGGAAGTTAAAAATCACCATAAATCTAGTTATAAAATTAGGATTTCAAAAGTGGAATTAGATCTTGAAGAAGAACATTAGTTGATACTTAACTAAATTAGTATTTGGGAATAATTAGGAGATAAAGCAAAAACTTAAGATGGAAGGGGGAGGAAGGACGGTTTAGAGGGAATGGAGGGACAAGATTTTTGCCTCTTCTCCAAGCAAATATCAATGGTTAAGATCAATTGGGATTGCTTGGAGGCTACTCATTATTTGGCTATAAATAGAGACCATAGGCAACACAAATTCCTCACCAATTCACAAGCCTAGGCCGAAATTGAGAGTGTAAGGGAGTGAGTGGAAGAGCTTCAAGAGCTAAGAGCAAGGTTCTTCAAGAGGTAAGTCTAGTCTTTAGTTTGGTAGTTCTTGAAGTTCTAGTTTAAGTTCATAGTAATTTATGCTTTGATCTTAAATATTCAAGAATAGTTTTGATTTCATGTTTTTATGGTTAAAAATAGCTTTATTTCGAAAATTAGATGGGAAATATGATATAGCAAAATTTTTGGAAGATTATGATCAAAATAGCGAAGCTCTGGCAAAATTTCATCGATTAGCGATTCCTGGAGTCAGGGGTAAAAACGCCAGTATTTTATGAAAAAGATGATGTTCTAAAATCCTAAGAAAAATTCATGGTAAAAGTAGACATATAGGGCTTTCTAAATATATAAAGAGTGTGTTAATTGAAGTTCTGTGCAAAAAGATATAAATTCCAGAAGTTAGGCTACGTTTTCAGGGAAATGTCTGGACAGCGTTAATAGAATTAGAAACTAGGAATTTTTCGTAAAATCTGAGTGAAAGTGAATATTTGTCCTTAAAAATAGACATCTCAAGGATTCCAGGAAATTTTACGGATCCTCATTTCGATTTTTCTAGAATTAGTTATGATTTTTCAAAGTTAGGCGAAATTCTGCCCAGAAATGTTAGACCATGTTTTTCCGAAAATTAGAGAATAAATTGGAAAATAAATCCACCAGGGGTAAAAATGGTCTTATATAGCCAAAATATCTCTTGAAATAATATTTGTGAATTAATAGAGATGATATTACCCTTATAGGATATTTGTGACCACATTCTGACCGACAGAACAAAACTCGTCAACAAAGGTACGTTCGCGTCCTGTAACACTAACTCTGATATTTACAGTATGTGTATATGTGATATGTGTGTTGTATGCATGTTGTGATGTGTTGTTTGAATACATGTTGTTGTTAAAGGATAATTGTACATATGCATGCACTGGGAGTGATATATCTGTTTTCACTGGGAGTGGTATATTTCGCTGGGAGCGGTACATTTGCATTCACTGGGAGTGACATAGTCGGTGACATGTTTGGAAGTGAATCAATTGTTGTGTTTATATACCGTATATGTAAATATGAGGTTAACCGTTACTTGGGGTCCGTATGCATGGGACCTCAGCTCTTAACATAGCATCAGGGTCAGGAGAACCAAGGACGGAGGAGAGGGGAAAGCAGCATGCTTAAAGACCCAGTTGAAGACTTCCTTTTGTTCCGGCAGAAGCCTTTGGCCAAGTTTATTTCACTTTCAAACCACGCGGTTACTATACCGCTATTGTATCCAGCCAGACTCATGGCATTTTGAAATACAAGTATCAATTACTTTTCCGCTCAAATGCTCTACTATGATGATTTGAAATGATTTCTAAAAAGAAAAATTTATTTCACTTTTAAAAATTGGAATGTTACATTTCAAACTGAGTTGTTCAATGAACTTGGTCGGATAAATGGATTAAGCTAGGGTCCAACAATGATTATTAAATTATCTGATCAATTATAGAAGTCTTTTGCATCGATCCTACGTACCCATCAATATAAAAATAAGTTATACTAAGATATAATCAATTTTAACCTTATAATTAAATAATCTTTTTCATACTAGTTATAACAACTTGTAATATAATGACAGAGATTTTTTCCCCCCCTAAAATCATCTAATATTTTAAATAATTTCAAGCCCATGCATTGTTGTTACATTTACAACGTGCAATAGGCGCAAAAGTAGTCAATGTAACAGATAGATAATAATGTAAAATTTTTATATGATGGTTGATTCATGCTTCAATATACGTAAAGGCCTTAAGAAGTTGTTCAAAATTAAACTCTTTTGAACTTATCTAAGTGTACGAAGAGAATATCAATTGGGATTTGAAGAACCTCAAATCAAACAAAATATTATTGCTTTTCTTTCTTTTCCTCAAAGTTACGTCCCACCATTTCATGTGTATAAGCACTTAACCTACTCACATGCTTCTTTTCTTTAACTATCAATAGTTTCTGAAAGATCGATATCATTATTATATCATGACAGCCACTAGGAAAAGAACAAAAACTACTATTTATTATAATGCTTTTTAGCTTTTTATTGACAACTTTGGTGTCTCTCTTTACGGGGTATATTTTCATATTTATCTCACCATTACATTCGATATATCCAAGCATGTTGTTTTTGCATTAACAATGCCCTATTGCCTATTATTCTATATATATATATATATATATATATATATATATATATATATATATATATATATATATATATCTATGTGTGTGTGTGTGTGTGTAGGCTAAAGTAGCTAGATTAAATTTCATACTTTACAAAAATAGTAAGAAAAATTTTAAAAATCTCAATTGAATGTGATTCGATCTTCTACATACGTTCCTTCATTGCCTATCTTCGCTAAAGTAGCTAGATATTAAATTTCATACTTTACAAAATAGTACCCTCCCCGGGGGGATCTCTCAATTGAATGTGATTCGATCCACCGCGTTCCTTCATTGCACAAGTGTAAATCTCGTCAATCACCCAAAAGGCAGATAAGGTAACCTAATTATTTATAATTTTACAGGTTTTCCAGAAATATGAACAAATTATTTGCGCTTTATAGCTAATAATGAAATAGGTAGTATAATTTTTTTTACTCCCTCCAATCCAATTTATAATATTCTCTCAGATAGGGTTGGTCCAAACTTCTAAATGTGTTTGTCTAAAAAATTAATATAGATTTTCATTTTTTTTATCCCTAATTAAGTACATGTCTATTTTATCTCTTTTTCCTACTCATATATCTCATCCCACTCATTCTCTCTTCCACTCTGCATCTTCATGAATAAGTGCACAATAAAAAAAATAAATCTCATACAGACTTATTTTTTTTAATAAATAGTTTTAACCAAAATTTGATCTACGTTATTTGGGTAGTTATTACTTATAAATTTTATTTTATTTTCAAATTTTCCATTATTTAGTATCCACTATGGAACAAATTCTACACAATAATAAATGAAGTGTAAAATTGAACATGCATGAAAGATTTAATGATATGACTTTATAAATAGGATAAAAATATATTCACTTTATAATAGGATAATTGGAGAGGATTATATATTGATATATATTGATCATTATTGGCTGACACCTCCAATGTCTGGAAGTCCCACTCATTCCACTCTATGTTCTTATACATACGTAAATATCTTAAATGTATGAGTGTCGGTACTTGTGAAATCATGAAAGAGTTTGGCGTACTTAACTAACATTATCAAAATCGAGTTTCTAGGCAAAAACAAAATGGATGGTAAAAACATAAACAGTAGAAATAATAGAAAACATAAGGTTTTTTATATTTAAGGTCAGAATACAAAATTATATATGTGTGAGTGTGTGTGGGGGGAAAGAAAACATAAATCACTACTCAAAATTCAATAAACAACTCTATATTTAAAACATATAAATCACATAATTATATAAAATATAAGTCTAAAAACACAAAAAGAGTTTAGCAGTTCCTACAACGAAATTCCAAAATATCAAAAGAATAAAGTTTAACAATTTTTAAATTATATCAATAGATCCAAATCAAATACATTATCTTGCATCGATCAGCTATATGTCCTCAATGTTCTCTTGTTCTTATAATAATTAGTTCATTTATAAAATTTAAAATGTTCAAATCATGACCATCCATAGGTTCTCTCATTTTAATTTCAATAAAGATTTTTTCATTATGAACATCAACATATAAATTGTCTACATCTTTCCAATCTTCTTTATTAAAAAGGGTACATTTTTATTTGTGTTTTAACAAATAGTAAAAACGTAAATACATAAATTTATACTAGTTTTTGACAACAATGTGCTTAACAAATATTAGATCCACCAAACCAAGGAAAATAATTAGGTGAATCTAATGAGCAACCTGATCGTATAAATAAACTAATAATACTAAGAACTCATCAACCAATTAAAAATACATATTTTAATGACTTTATTTACTTAATATACGGCCATATATTCGCATAGTAACAAAACATATTTTTCTTTTCCTTGATTTAAATATTCTTCATCTCTCTCTCTCTCCCTTCCCAACAACCCAACACGTGTATTCGAGCACCCAACCTAACACAGCTTTGTTTGCCAATGTCCTTTGTCAACCAGATTCCTTGTACGACTCATATAATTAAGAAAAAGAGTTTAATTAAGATGCAAGGATTTTTAATTATGTGTAAGTTTAATGATTATTATTGAATGTCACATGCTGGTTTCATAATAAACCATAAATGTTAAATTAATCCTTCTCTGGATCTCGCTTTGTACCATAAAGTAACCAAAAAAAAAAATGTGTTGTTCCCGTAGTAGGGTCATTGTAAAATTTTTCCAACATGGTTTTAGTTGGGTTTGGTGGGTGCAAGAGCAGTTTAGATATGCACGATCTAAAGTGATCAGAGACTTGCATAGTTGCATATACATATTTTTTTTTTTTCAAAAGCAATGTTACTTGTTAGTAAATGGATATAAACTCTTCAACCTTTTTTGATTTTGTTCTTTCTAAAGTAAAGACTAGAGAGGGAAAAAGTAGGAAATACATATATTATGGAATTTTTTAAAAAGAAAAAGAAGTTGAAAGGTGATTGTTTAACTTTGATGTATCATTATATTCTCACCAATAATTGAAACATGTCAAGTGTTAGTTTAATTCAACTAATGAATGAACGAAATAAAGAATATTAATAATATGAATGAATGAGTATAAAGTAGTGGAGTGCATCTTTCCACGCCCGACACAAACATCGACATATGAAACAGAGAGAGGTTTTGTCAAAGGTTATTGGATTGGAGCCATGTTGATGTCTTTTACTCCAAATATCTATTCATTCTTCACATCAAACATGTCTTTAAGTGGATTCCAACTCCTCTTTCAACCATCCCACCTTATGATTCCTCCCAAGTTTCACTTTCACTAACCCAGCAACCCCAACATTTTAACCTTCAATTATTTTATATATATCACTCCTCAACTTGTAAGCAATTTATCTCTATGTGTGAGAGCATATACACACACATGACAGAGGATATTATTAGGACAAATCTAACAATGTAAGAAATTTGTATATAAAGCCTTTTATCATCATCAATAATAAAAAATCTGTTCATTTTATTTTACCATCCCAGCTACCTAAAGTAACATGGTATAATAGTTATCATATCCTTTAAAAAACAAAGACCAACTTTCTCATCTCGTTCCACATCGATCTAAATCATTTTCCTTTTTTCCTCTCTCCTTCCTTCTATATTTCGTAATGTTTCCTCCTCTCTCCTTCAGGCCTCTTCTTTAGAACCTTCTTTGATGCTTTCCTTGGCCTCAGTATCGCAAGGTCTCACTTCACTTATTCATATGATTTATCTTAATTCTTCTTTTCTTTTGACATTATTGTGTCTTTGACGTATCTCTCTTCTATTCTTTCCTCATTATGATTCACTTGATTCTTCTCTTTCTTTGACCCTCATGCCTTTCACTTATCTCTCTTGTATTCTTTCCCTAATTAATATGGTTTCACCTAATTCTTCTCTTTCTTTGGCCGTCACGCCTTTCACTTGTCTCTATTCTTTTCTTTCCCAATATAATTTCACTTCATTCTTCTATTTTGCAATTCTTTTCAAATAATGCATGGATTCTACACTGCCCTATTCTGTCAAAGTCATCTGGTGTATTACGATGCTCAACTATCACAGTGTGGAACCTTGCTTCTCAGCCCTCGCCAACCTGCTGGATACCCATTCTCCAACTTGCAGGGTGACACAGGATATTATTAAGATATTAGATATTATTTTGTATTTAAGTAGTGGCACGGTTAGGGTTATGTTAGTTGCATGTTAGAATATTTTCAAATATTATTTTGTTATTCGATCAGTTAGTTTCACGGTTGGTATGCGTTGATTTTACTATCTCACTACTTAAAGTAACAATATATATATACATATAGACACACATATGTAAGTGAAACAAAAATGGCATTGTAGATTTTGAGTCTATGGGTTTTTTTTTTTTTTTTTTGTGTTTGGAGCTAGCACAAAACTTTGTTTTTTCCATATGTGTGTGTGTGAATTGTTGTGGTCAATTTTCACATGATTTGTGAAGCCAAATATTTATATCAGTGTGGGTGTGTTGTATTATGGTGCCAACTCACAATTCTACTTGGATAAAGCGTGCCTTTGATTTTATATGAAAGTGGGACACCAAAAGTGTGTCTATAATGGAAGCGTCCCAAACCCTTCCTTTCTCTCTATTCATTTAAACAAGCGTGCCAATAGCTCTGTCTCTGTTTATAAAAAAGTTAAATACCACTTTCTTCTTTGTCACCCCCACGAAATTTCCTTCCCTAATTTCTCGCAACTCACTGCTTCCTTTTGATTAATTATTATCAAACTCAGTTTCTCTCTATATGATTTGCTCATGACCATCCAAATTCTCAATGCATTCACAACTAAATTCACCGAAACTGCCTAATAAACTAACCAACTTAATTAACTAATCTCGAGTTTCCAGAAGAAAGAATTTAAATAATGTTGTGTTCTTCGTTGCAGTAATAATTATTGATCTGTGTGTGTGTGTGTGTGAAACAGGTAATAAACACAGTGCACAGATATTGCGTTTAGATTTTATAACATATAAAAGAGGGAATATAAAATAACAACTAAAACAATGGGAATATTGCATCTAGACACTTTATATATGTACACAAAGTGATAATTAAAATAATGATGAATTTGAGCACTAAAAGAGGAAGATCAAAACTGCCACTTTTGAGTCAGCTTTGATATGATTAATTTCTACATATACATAAGTCCCTTCTCTGTGAGAGAGATATAGTTGATAAGGGTCCCTCTTGTTACCTGAATCTCATTATACCCAATCATAGATCCCTTCGATTATCTTATCTACTTCACAACATCACACACACACACACACACACACTTTGGCTTACACTTGTGGTTAATTATTGTTGCATGTAACGATATGGAGCAAAAGAAGGAGTTCGCGTGTTCATTATATAAAGCAGCAACTTGAATTAATGCATTAAGCTATAAATAGATAAGACATTTAATATTTATAATATAGGATATTTATGCTGTACTTGGGCTAGCTGGCTACATCTAAACTAGGAAAGCCATTTGTGTCTTTCTATGGCTTCTGCTTTATCCTTACATATTTGTCTTGTTCCTCTTAGCTTAACAAAAATTCCAAACTGTCCTATAATAATTTCCCACCACCACATCAGCTTATGCTTTTGCAGGGTAGACATGTACATTTAGGTCATTTTGGACCCTGAAACGAGCCCTCACTGAAACTCTCTTCCACTCCACCAATCGCTGCAGAAAATCCATCACCTGCATTTGTATATAAACAAAAATTAAAACCACTATATATATGTGGGTAAGAATAATCAGAATATATGTGTGCACACACAAATACATACATACATATATATATATATATATATATATATATATATATATATATATATTCCTGGGATGCTATATTTGTGGAGAAAATATCAGGTCTAAAATGTGTACTTGCCTCGTCGGGTTCTTGTAAAGAGTAAGAGGCACTCGTGTCTTTCGGGAATTTTGAGACAAGAATGCCATAGCCTTTTCCTCTCTCTTTTAGTTTCTGTTTTATTTGCAGCACCATTATTGTTAGCGCATTAATATATAACCTTTTTAAAGTTTAGTCTGAATAATGATCCCAATAATATATATAAATAACTAAAGTGGTCGACTATGAGATTTTTTTTTTTTTTTTTGAATCAAAGTAATATCATTGGATACCTTGAACGCATCTTCATCGGATCGATCGTCGCCAATATAAACCGGGAAGACGTCGGTACAGTTGGCAAAACCTGTGGAAATATTTGGATTTATTATTCAGATTTGGATTTGGCAACACATCCCAATAAGAAAAAAACAAAACAAACAAAGTTGATACCCATTATGAACCTCATGGCCATTATATTCATTTTATAAAATTTCAATTTTCATTAAATAAATAAAATAAGCCCCACCAGGGTTAAGCTGTCCTCCTTTATGTCTTTTTCCGATCCTCTCTCTTTTTTTTACCTGGCTTTTTTTTTCTACTTGACAAATATATTTTATCAACCCATCAATCGGTCTTGGTCATTTGGTGGTGGGTTGAGTATTATTAATAATTTAATAATATATAATATAATGGTGATCCAAAACTGACACACTTAGGACTCACCAAGTGACTGTAACAAAAATTCCAGGGCCTCCCCTTTGTCCCATTTAATAGGGGGACGAATCTCAAGTACCTGTATCAAAGCACATCGCATTTAAAGTGATGAGACATAACCAACTTTGAAAGTTGAAACGCATCATAATTTGGTTTTCTTAATTAATACTATCACTTATCATAAATATAATAAATATAAATATAAGATCTAGTTTATTTTTTAAAATTAAAAAATTTATTAAATTACTCTAAAATATTTAAAATTGTTATTTTTTAAAAAAATTATTTTATATAAATTAATATATGATCTAAAAATATATAATATATGATATAATTAATAAATTTATTAAATTTTTTCTACTTTAAAAAAAATTAACTATATTTCATATTTAGAACAAGAGTAGATGAGAAATAACCTCGAATTGATGGAATATAATTAAATAATAATAATAGACAACAAACTGGGGCCCCACCTTTCTTCCTTGAGTAAGACGAAGCTTGGGGTACTCCTTTAAAACTGATCTAACCTGGTTTCCCAGTTCGCTCCATTTCTGGGCACAAAAAGAAACCATTTTGGTTCATCAGAGACCTTTTTTTTGTTAAGAGTATGTAAAAATAGTTAATTGCATGAGATTAAATGGGTAATATATTTTACCTTTTCATCAACGCAGCGAAAATGAACCGATACACAGAACTTATTGTTCTCCACTTTAGCTCCTGGAGTTGAACTTGTTTTCTCAACTAACAGTTTATACACCTGAGAGAAAAAAAATTTAACCTTAGCTTTTTCATACATATTTATTGTAAACTTAGAAGTTAGATCCATCGTAAAACGAAAAAGTAGAAATCTTGAACCAAAATAAAAACCAGACACCAACCTTGGCCATCATGGGTAAAAATTCACAGGCAGGCTGAAACAGAATCGCTTTACTGTCCTGCATCAGTGCATAGTTAATCAATCAATCAACTCTAATAATGAATGACTTCTTATAAACAGAAAGAGGAAAATGTGATTAATATAACTATAGTGTTTAGTGTACACTCACTTTATTGTATTTAGAGATTTTAGTTGGTCCTTTAATGTCCATCCCATGGCTCCCTGCATAATATAGCTCTGCCAACCGAACAAAGCTGTACACCTATATGTTTGCAAAACAATGGCAATTTAACCAAACATGAGCCTATCATATATATATAATATATATATAGAGACACACACATATACATGTGTGTGTGTGATTGCTTGAGAAAATTAAGGAAACTAAAAGAAGACTTTGGAATGCACCTTGTCTCTGCATCTGCCGCTTACTATGGCGGTCGGAAAACACCTGGCGAGGTTTCTCACCGTCTTCCTCATCTGTGTGAACACGTATGTAACGTAAGTAAGAATTGAGGATTTTACTGTGAGAACAAAGAATCAGATGATCAAGAGTCGGGGCGGTATAGAGAGAGAAAGAGAACTAACGGCGTCGGACATGAAAGCACGATCAGGGTCGTCGACGATGGGGGAGAGCGTACCGTCGTAGTCAAGAAACACGACTATCTGCTTTCCTCTGGAAGCTTCGATTATTTGCTCAAACATAACTAATGCGGATGGGTGATGAAGCTGCTTCATCAAATACACACATATATACAGTTAGATTCATGAGTGATGATGAAGAAGATTACGACCAGAGAGAGGAGAGAGAGGGGTGCTTACGATCCAAGAGTTGTGTTGTGAGTCAACAGGGGAGGTGGTGAGAGCGGTGGTGGAGGAGTGGTGGCGGGTGGGGGAGGAGGCGCGCATGGAGTCCACCAAGGAATTGATTTTGGCGGTTCCATTGATGTCCAGGGTCTTCAGGAACTTGTTCCTGGAAATGGAGACGAAGCCGGCGACGGCACCACCGGTTGGGGCGGCGAGGGGCTTATGAGGTGCGGTGATGAAATTGAAGGAGTTAGAGACGGCGGCGGTGAAAGCCTGAAGGTTGATTCTGGAATTGGCGTCAGAAACCACCACATTCTGCTGCGTCATGTCTCTCTGCAAAAACAAGTTTGTGATCAGAGAGTTGAAAACGGAGGAGGATGATAATGATGATGAACTAAAATGAAATGGAATGAGGGGAATACCTGGGGATTGGAGGAGAATGGAAAGGAATGAGGCAGTTATATATGAATGAAGAGAGAAAATCACAGAGAGAGAGAGAGAGAGAGATGGAGAGGTTGAAGAAGGAGGAGGAGGAGGAGAGATTGGAGGAAGGAGTGAGTGAGTGGGGGGATGAAGCAGGGGGAGGAAGGCATGGATTTATAGTTGCAACCAGAAGCTCCTCTCAGGGATGGGTCCCACTCCTCCCAAAGAACCCAGGCCCCAGAATCTCCACGAGTTGCATCCCTTGTGGGCCCCACCACTTCATGAACTGTTTTTGGTCTTTCACTGGCTTTTCTTCCCCATTCACCTCATTTCTTCTCTATTTTTTTAAATTTTCATTCATCATAAATTAATACTACCCTCCACACACACACACACACACACATATATATATATATATATATAAAAGGTGAACACATGTATTTCAACGAATTTGAAAGAATGATACTATTCAAGAGTTTTGTTTTAGGGAAAAACACTTTGTTGGAGAAGTGTTTTCTCATGTCTCACACATATAAAATAGTGGGACTCATATATATATATATATATAAATTATATGGGTCCTATTATTTCATATATGTGTAGGAATCTTCTTCTTCTCATGCAACCATGAGCCCTTTGTTTTATTTGATCAAATATTTTCTTTTTTAAGGTCCTCAACGCATAAAGTTTAGATTCTCTGAATAAGTGAACTTCCGGTATTTAAATTTTATGTACTCTTTTATTATGAGTTAGAAGCCGTTTACTACTTTAAAACAGCTTTGATAATATAATTTTTCACATGGGAGAAATGACTAAAAGAGCCCTTATTAGTAAGAAAGAGGAAGAGGGGTTGAGCTTCCTTCTGAGCAGCGGAGTGGTGAAGCCATGGGTGAGATGGTTGGTCCACGTGGGCTCCTTCCTATGGACTTGTGCCACGCACACAATTCCCCTCACTCACTCACTCACCGTCCATTCCCACTCTTTTAAAAAAAATAATAATAAAAAAAAATCTCTCAAAAAAATAATATTATATAATAAAAAAAAAGTAATATCCAGATGATAATATCTGGCCGTGGCCGTGGCAGTGCAGTATTCCATAACTGGGCTGTTTAGGGCCGTCCACTCTAAGTTTCTCCTCTTCAGGAATGTCGGCCTTCATTTTGTCTCTTTTTTTATTAGGAAAATCTGTATAAGAGCTCAAATAACAGAAAAAAATTAAAAAAAAAAATCCTAAGATTATGAAAATATCAGAAAAGACCCCAGGACCTTTTTTGGTATAAATTCATTAAAATGTTGACAACTATATCAGTCTCGTTAACAACTATATCAGTCCCGTTAACATCTAAAGATTTTAATGAATTTATATCATAAAAAGCCCTGGGGCTTTTTCTGGTATTTTCAGAATCTTGGGGCTTTTTTAAAAAAAATTTCTGTTGCTTGGACCCTATATATTCCCTTTTTTATTTCATATACCTCTACACTCTACCGTCTACACATCTCAATAACAAATCATATTATATTATATTATATACTATTATTCAAATAATTATTTTTTTTATTCTAAACTTTTTGCTTTTGAATACTTTTAAATGTTGAATCTATTCTATTTAAACTTATAAGATTTTGAATAATCGAACTGTTCACTAATAACGTCTTGCAAGCATGTGTACGTAGATTCATTTGGTTCATATCCATCCGTTGTATCCAATTTTCTAATCAAATTTTAGCATACGGAATTTTTTGCATGCAATGAAAGTTCTCAAGTATAAGATCTCTAGATTGTATTATACAATTACTAAATATAAGAATTTTATATGTGCAATATTTGACTGAAAAATTATATGTAATGGATATAAATAAATGAATCTAAAATTTTCCTATTTTTAATTATATTATAAGATGATGAAGTTATATAATTATATGCATATTTTAATTTTTTGTAACTCCAATAGTTAAACGGCTCTTACACTATATAAACTATATATAATATCGAAAATAAATAAAAATATTATTGTAAAAGACAAGTAATTTCACATAATCTTACTTTCCATTCAAATACGACCAAAATAATTTATCTAAATGTTGCCAATAAATAAAAATATTGAAAAAGACAAATAATTTTACACAATCTTGCTTTTCATTCAGATAAGGCCGAAATAATATATCTGAAAACGAATTGATAACGTTCGATTTTTTCTTTTAATGATGCGACATTTATTTTGATTAAGAAAAGATCAGAAATATTTTTAATTATGGGCCCCATTTAGCATGTCGACCATTGAAAAAGATTCAGTACCGCAAAACAAGCAGCTAATTCTACAGGAAGGCTTGCCAATGTAACAACTATACAACTTTTTGCCCTTTTCTCTTCTGGCTACGTATTGCGAATCAAAATATTCCTAAATATCTACGTTACATGAGACATTTATATTTGATCTCGGATCAAAAGAAACTAATCATTGTGCTGAGTCCCGGGCTTGTTTGGTGGACACCACATGAAATGAATATTTTTTTTCCTTCGAGGAATATAAAGCTATCCTCTCAAGAAAATTTCAGATATAAGCTTCTTTTACTAATTAGTCTTTGCGCTTGAATCTTCATGCGGCTTTTTATTCAAAACAAAATTCATACTCCCTTCCGTCTTTAATATAAAACATACTTAGTAGTTGATTTTAATCCTAAATATAACACGTAATTTTCATATCTTTCCATTTCTTCTTAATTAACCCCATTAATACTCCATCAATATTAATCAGAGGAAAGAGAATTAGGGTATTAAAGAAAATTATTATAGTGTTTTAGAAAATACATTTAACTAACTTAACTAACTTACTTAATAATAAATACATGTAATAATAAAACCCTGTCGTTTCTCAAAGAAACTTGATATCATACTCGTGTGTGTGTGTGTTAGTTATTATAAAGACATGCACGTTAACACCAAATTTAAATAACATTATAATTATATTAAGCTTCCTACCCCCAGCACTATATTTCACAAATAATTAGTACGGAAATTTTTTAGAAATGAAGTCGTAAATGAGGCGAATTATTGAAAGTTTGCAACAGATATAGAGAATATATACTAATAATAAATAAAATTCGTAGGTTTCTCGTGTGATCTTTCGTGAAAAGTAATATATATGAGAATAAAATAATAAAGCAAGACGATTTTGTGGTTGTGTTTTAGGCTCCCTTCTTTGTACCTAGACACGAAACTTTGGTCATCTCTCTTATGCAACGCAATGGCATACATAACTACTGCAACCTGCGAATTTATTATTATGGTTTTGGTCAATACTAAACCCAATATAATATATCTCTGACTCGTGTGTTTTAATTATTTTAATTTGTGCCAAAAAAACAGAGAAAAAGAATTCATCAATAAGAGACAAAGAAAGACAGCGAGGATGTCGATATTTGTGCAGGTTTCATTTGCATGCACTAAAGTGAAACCTAACTAGTACGACCCAGACACCCCAGAGAGTCCATTGAGGCTTGATCCATAATTTAATTTACTTGCGTGACAAGTCTTTGTTTGAAACGTAAACCCTACGACACTGTGTGTGTGTGTGTGTGTGTGTTCCTTATATTATTTAAGAGAAATGGTATCTAGCTAGCTTCTACCTATCTAGTTAATTAACTGAATTTATTAATTGGGTTTAAGTAGAGACAGTTTATTAATTTAATTTTTTATATACTTGGATCACCTAACAAAGTGCATAAGACTACTCTATTATTAGTTGGTCGTCTCTTTCAGTGCTTTTTCACATGCCTAGGTTCTTCTTTCTCTTGGGCTTTGATATATCAAACTGTGTCTTCGTATATACTATAAGCTTTGAGTATCTATAAGGTTTTTTAAACAGATTTTGTTCAATTAATAAATTAATCTTATGCATACCATTAATTTTATTAATTTCCATGACATATCCATCTGATGGAGGTTTTTTGCAGGCCCAAAATGTGTGTGTGTGTGTGTAAGTTAAAACATCAAGCCTCAGAGTTTTATATGTATAATATGTAATACATCCAGTTTTGAATATAAGTTTTATTATTCCTTATCGCCCCCATTAAACAATTTTTCCACGATACCCCTATTTATTGGAACATTTTTTCTGCGCTTTAAATTTTTAAATATTAAATGATAGGAATATTTTGGAAAAGTGTCACCAATTTTCTATATATTGATTATAAATAACAAATAAGCTATCTTTTTTTTTTTTTGGATTTTCCAATAAGTAAAGAGGATTTCATATGCAGAACTGGATGGAGTTGTAGAAAATTTATTATTTTTATTATGAGAGGGGAAAATATAATAAGAACAAACCCTAAAAAAGATTGTAAAAGAAAACATGTTATTTCTAGTTCTCTACAGGTATCTTGCGCTCCGCTCAATTGACTAGTGCGGTTCATGTGATGTATTGAAAATATACTCTCACGAAGTTCTTGTATAATTTTAAAAAGGAAAAAAATAGGGAAAATCATATAAAATTTTAATGTTTGTATCATTTTTTTAACTCCAAAGTTTTTGCTATGTAATGATAGATTCCAAGGATCTCTGCACTTTCTATAATATTTTAAAGTGTTCGCGCATTCTTGGCCTAAATATCCGCAACAAAACATCTTTTTCTTTTTCACATTTATTGGGATAAACGCTTCTTCACTATACAGGCATTGATCTTGATATGAGGAAATGGTTTTGAGCTTTGTTCTCAAATTCACGAATTAACTCTCCGAAGTTTTTTTATTTTTAGTATTTTAACTTACAATATCAAGTCGAATAATTAGTAAACTCATAATCATTTTAAAATCAATTAAACTCACGAGTTAAAATAGTAAGGTTACCGATTTTATGTTTTTAACTTACAAAATTGTATTGAATTTAAACTTGTGTTAACTTCCTCGATTTAATCATATTCAGCGGCTTTAAATATAAATTCTATAGAAATGCTTTTGTTAAACATGATAAATTATGGATGCTTATGGATTTAATTTCAATTATTTGAATTTAAAAAATATTTAAACCAAATTGTTGTTATTTTTTATATTATAATTATTTAATTATACACTATTAATATATATTTAATGGTAAAAACAAACTCTTGAGAGTATAAAATTCCAATTCACAATACAAATTTACCTCATTATTATAAGTTTATTTAAACTCACGAGTTTAAAAACTTGATTTTGAGTATTTAAACACAATTAATATGTCTTGGGTTTGACTCCATGTGAATATAGAAATTGCTCTTGGGATCTATCTCTAATTGAGCCCGAAACTGACTCTATGAGATAGCCATATAAAAAGCAAGTTTTTATTACAAAATTTCAACAACTAAGCTAGTGTCAAATATTGGGACAAACAATTGGTTCAATTATATAGTACTACATCTAGTCTTTAATATAATATTTAGTATGTAGTGTAATTTACACTACAAACTATATCTTATATTAAAGATCAAAGATAGTATTAATGTTCCTAAACTAAGCTTCTTTCAAAAGAATGAAAAATGGCCCCTTTCTCCAGTTTTGCCCCTCTTAATGAACTTATCAAGGGATCTTCAATATTGATCAGCAGCTTCTACAAATTTCTTTGCAATACAATTGTAAGACGAAAAAACTCATATATAGTATTGTCAAAAAAATTGAGGAAACGAAGGTCGAGGCCGACCACTATTGGAGGTCGTCGTTGAACTAAATTAAAGGTAGTAGATTCCACTTTCTCATCCAACGAATATAATTATACTAACCCTAAAAATTAATCAATGTCTTAAACTAAGTAATTAATAATTAATTAACACAACAGAGAGCTATAGCTTAGGCATATAGCTGATGAGGTGTGTGCGTGTAATGTAGAGAGCACTGTTAGCCGCCTACCCAACAAGAAACACTGAAGGATTCCCAAGTGCATGGAAACCAACGTGTCAAGCAAGCAATCACAAAGAAAAATTAAAAAAAGATTATCGATACCTATAAAAAAAAAAAAAAAAATTGAAACCCCATGCACCTTGTTCTGCTTCATCCCAGACACAACATGTGTATTAGGGCATCTCCCTCAGCTTTTTTATTTCTTTACATAATTATGTGTAAACACATTACACCCATGTACAAAGATACCACCACACACACACACACACACACACACACACACACAATAATGAATGAAGTTAGAGCTACGTGTTCAATCGTCAAACTACACAAACTCTGATAACATTAGTTGTCGGCAGATTTGGAATCTGTGACCTGAAATATATATACACACTCTATAAGTTAATATAAATCAGCCCCTCCATATATCACCAGACCATGCACGTTCTTTCATGCACTAGGATCAAGGCCAATAATCGTTGTAACTCTCTCTCTCTCTCTCTCTCTCTCTCTCTCTCTCTCTGTTCATTTGATTTATTTGTGATTATTATAAAAAGAGTGGTGGGAGTTAGAAAGAGCAGATTTTATGCTTGCACATATATAGATATTCTCTTATGAGCACATGTGGGGTATGGCTGGATGGCAATTATATGCGTCTATATTATGTGGATGGTGTGTCATTTTGTGGACACCAGAAGAGAAGAGAAGAGAAGAGAGAGAGAGAGAGATAAAAAGCAATACTGAGTGTGTCCAGGAACTTCTTCTCATGGTCTTAAATTGGATCGATTCTTTGCTTTTATGAAAGACAAGAGGTTGCCTGATCTTTTGCTTACATTTTTACTGTGTAGTCAAATGAGTTAACGCCAAACTAGAAACATTGTCTGACAAACTAATTACGCGTTTGTTGGGACGACGACTCGAGCTTGCCTTCTCATCGATCATCAACTAGATACAGCCTCTGGGCACAAATTTTGTGAAAAAGAGTGTGCTTCGTTACCCTATAATACCTATACTATCAACCTCTGACCTCTCAACATGGACCCAATTATATGTGATCTCTTCCTAATGCATAATTGTTTTAATAAATACTGAATATTGTCATTTACATATCAGAAAGTGAAGAAATAATAATGCAATCCTAGTTTCCTTCATCAACCTCAACTTCTCTAAAGATGAGGTGGTGGGTGATAAGGATTACAAAAAGTAGCTAGAAGCCTGGTTATGAGACATCCTAGCTTAGTGATCAGCTAATACAATATTTTCTCCAAAGACCTTAACCTTCTAGAATTCCCATGTAACAACAGCCTAGCATCATCAACTATGTCCCTAAAAGAGTGAGCCAAATTGCACCCCCTAGCTAGTAAGCAGATTTATATCCTCCTAGGAGTCAGTATAGAGGGCAATGTCCCTGTAGCTTTTATCTCAACATAGGTGTAGACCATGGATATTACCAATAAGTTCCGCTATTGGGGACGAAACATTGGTAAGTTTTCAACTGAAGCTACAGACCCATCTATTCTCCTTGTCCTATGTGACGCTGCCACATCCACTCCTACTATCTTTTAGGATGGAAATTTAAGCACCTATACAGATCGAAAGCACAATCCTCCAACAAATCCTAATCTAAACAAGCCCTAAACAAACTATCATTTGCACAAAAATGTAAGGAAAAACGAGTAATACTTTATATAGATTTATTTGAATATATGGATTGATGCTTATCAAATTATTCAATTATAGTTTTTCATGATTACTCATTTGGTCTTATTTATAAAATACTTTCAGCATATTTCACTAGAAGCCAAAAAAAAAAAAAAACACTCTTAGACCTTATTAGTTATACCTTTAAATTCAATAACTTGTCAACTTTATCATTATTTAATATACAATATGTCGCATGAAAACAAATTTTACATAGTAATAAATTAAAGGAAAAATTGTACAGTCATATAAAAAATTTAATAAAATGCCTTATAAATAAACATCAATATAGAGATGATCTAACAGTGTAACATTTATAATTATAACATAAAGCCGTATTCTTTTCAAGTAAATAAATGAGTGTGATAATCGGGCATGCATGTGCTTCCATTTCCTAGCTTAATTAAGACATACTCCTACTTGGTTAAGCAATTACTTTTTAAATTTATTAATTTTATATATACTTTTTTTGGGATTTCCATCCTTTAATTTAGTCTGTTGCACCTCCAACTGAAACTGTTACGTGCGTATTACTACTGCTACTACAAATATTTTGAATGGAACCAATGAGTTCTAAATTATTTATATTTTTTTTAATTTTAGCCCTTTTTTTGTAATATGAATATAAAAGAATGAAGAATAAATGCAATCCTTTAATTAATAATATGTTCATTTTAAAGATATAATGAAAGTTATGATCTAAATGATCTATTGAAGCAATATAATAAATTTACAGGGACTCTTTTTGTCGGTGCGAAAGAATATTCTTTTATTAGGAGGAATAATATGTGTATAATATATAGAATGAGATTCTAAAGTCTGCTTCTGGTCATCAACTGATCATTCATGCGAAGAGGCAAAATGACATTCTTAGCTTGAATACGATTATATGCGAGAATATCAAAGGAAAATTAGAATGAAGGGCATAGAGGAAAATATATTTATGGATAAGAACTATAAAAATTGTAATTATTTAGAAGGATCAAATACAAAAATATAAAATTAAAAAGGGTGAAGGTGCAAATTTAGTAATGGACAATTTCACTATGAGTACTTATAAAACTTAACTATTCATGGGTGCAAAATAAGACATAAAAAATTTACTAAGAGTATATATAACAACACCGTTAATTAGACTTAAACTTCTGCGCTGCTACTTATTGCATGGTGGGTTTCATCAATCTTCTTTTTATTATTTTATGAGAAAATATCACTTAGAACTCATGGAAAAAAATTATTTTAGTTAACCTCAAAAGATTTTAAAATTTCATTGCACCCCTTGGATCAAAATGATATTAAATTTTTCAATAGAAAGAAAATAATGCCCATACTTTATTTTATTTTTTTTCATAGGACACTCACAAGACAAATTTGGGCATTTTAAAGATAAATAAAGGGGTTAAAAAAAAATCAATGAGTTGACAAGAACATTTTGACTATTCATAAGTGAAATAAAATAATTTACAAGACAAATAATAAAAATAACATTATTCACAAGACAAATAAATGCATTTACAATAAAAATAAAGGGATTTAAAAGAATCCATGAAGTTAAAAAAATTTTACAAGTCAAATATAATCATTTACAAGACAAATATATAAATGAACAAAAAATTTTAACTCCCTAGTCATTCACATGTTTATCTTAAGAATGTCTTTATTTGTCTTGAATGTTCCCATATTCATCTAATAAATATTCTTATGAAAAAAAATAAAATAAGGGTATTATTGTCTTTATACTGACAAAACTTAATTTCATTTTGACCCCAAGGGGATGTAGTGAAATTTCAAAATCTTTTGAGGTTAATGGAAATGAAATTGTTTCCATGGGGTCTTAATAATATTTTTCTATTCAAAAAATATTAAAATAATAAATAGAAAGAAGACTAGTGGGACCTACCGTGTAAAAAATAATAGAAGTTAAATCTCCATAACGATATTGTTCTTTCTGCTCTTAAATAAATTATTTATGTTTACTTTTACACTCAAAAATAGTCAAGTCTTATGGTTGCTCATAGCAAAATTGTTCATGGCTAAATTTTCACCCAATTAAAAATATTAAAAAGCCTCTAACAAAATCTTCTGAATTTTCTTCTATATTCTCTCCCACATTCTATTTTAAAATTAATAAAAATTCTAATTTTCACTAAATTAAAAATTTTCTCAATTTTCATTTTTCACAACTTGCACTTCCTTGAAAAAATTATACATTCTTCAATTTTATAAAATTTATAATTTTGAAAAATTTTAAAAATAATTAAAAATAGAAATATTTATTTTTAATGAAACTCAAGGTATTTTATAATTTATTATATAATTTAAACAAAAAAAAATTATATGATTTATTTTTGTTTTAGAAAAAATTGTTAAAAAATCATTTAATGTTAATGAAATTAATAATATCTAAGTAATCTATTATGTCCTAAAATTTTTGAAATGAGTTCATTTTTTATTTTTTATAAAAAAAAGATATCAACCTTGATAATATAAATCTGCAGCTTGATAATATAAATTGGTAAAAAAATTAAAATTTAAAAATATGAATTTAAACATTATTAATTAAATAATATATTGAAAATCAAAAAAAGATATAGAACATATCATGATGAGCGGTTTTAGTTTGAATTTTAGTTATTTTCTTAATTATGAATACAAAAGATAATGTAGGAGGTTTAATTATGGGAAATTTAGTGATTTTAAAATTTATATTATAATCTTTGGTCCTTATAATTGATTACAATTTTTAAGGTCATTTATAATAACAATTATTTTTCCTAAATCATTTATTTTAATTAAGTGATTGAGTTCATTAATTTTTTGAGGAAAAGAAAATAATTTTTAGTAGAAAAAATGAGTTAGAATCAAATTAATTGGCTTTGATTTTTCTTTCATACATTATTTTTCTTATCTCAAAAAAAAAAAAAAAAAAAAAAAACTCTGGTTGCTTAGTCTCATGTAAAGTCAATTAATTAGTCATAGACGTTGATATGACGTGAAAACATATTCTGGGACGCAATGAATTGAAATTTAAAGTGAGAATAATAGAGAGGAATATATTTTGTTTTTTGGCCAAAAGAGAGGAATATATTTGAAAACGATAATAATCATATATGTCTTTGTAAGTCTTCTCAACCACCACGTACAGCAATGACAAGTTCCCCTTTCGGTTGTTTTGGCTCGATTAGTTGCACTTTCGGTTTCTCTTTTTTAAATTTTTAATGGATGAAGTTTTTCAAGATTTTATATAATTGTATAAAAAAATAATTTATTCTTGTTATACATACATACATACATACATACATACATACATATATATATATATATATATATATATATATATATATATATATATATATATATATTCAGTTCATTTTTCATTTTATTTGGATTTTTTTACAATTCATTTTGCAATTACTATATTTAACGGAAAAAATATTCTGTATATATGAGTTATATAAATTAGATCGATGCCAACAGTTCTCTAATTATTTATATTTTATATTTTGATATGTTGAAGTAAAACTTTTTGAGAATTGTCTGTTGAAGTAAAAGTTGTCTACAATTAATACAATTTAAAAATATTGTTCTCTTTCTTTAAATTTAAATAGTCTTCGCATCAATAAGTAATTAGTTGAGATGTTTTTAAAGTCGAGAAATCGGGTCGAGCCCATCGAGTCAGCTTGTTTAGGCCCTGACCCTTTAAGGATCGGACCTAAAAATTTAAAGAGATAAACGAAATTGGCCTTTGAGGGCTGGTCCTATAGGGCCTTAGGCCTTAGAGGGCTATGGGCCAGCCCGTTAATTTTTTTTTTTAATTGAAGTTGAAGCTAAGTTAGGCTTGGGCGCTTTAAATACATAATATTTTTACTCATAATTCATGAAGCAAAGTCTGCTACGATTAGTAAAACACAATCAAATATCTTTAACATTGATGATAGTAATGAATAAGATGTGTAGTCATCTGTTGTTAGTGATACAATTCTTATATTTTATGTGTTTTATTTGTGGACAGTAGTGGATTGCGGAAAATAGTTTGTTTTTTATTACGAATTGGTGAATGTATTCATTTGTTGGATAATTTATGTTGCTTGGATATTAATGTTGATAATATTTATTTGATAAATTAGAACTTTAATTGTTGTATTTTACTAATCATATTTCCTTAAAAAAACGGATGAAAAATAGTTAAAATTTATAATAGTAATTTCCAGGCTCTGGAAGGCCGGCCCTAACCCTGGTGTTCTTGGGTCGAGCTTCAAGAAACAGGTGTTTTTTTTTCTTCCGGGCCCTAGAGGGCCGACCCTGTTAGATCCTAACCCTTCAAGAACCGACCCTGATTCCCAACTCTAGGTGTTTTATGGCCTCATCCTATAACGAGAAAAAACAATTATATTTCGGAAACTATATTTATTGTGAAGTGATTTTTTATTTATTTTGCGAAAAAAAGGTTAATCTTTAATGACTTGTCAAAAATAAAAAGAATCGGATCGGCATTTTCGTGGGGCCAGATCCGGAAAATCTAGCTAACTGAATAACCGGGACAAAAAATAGAAAAGGCGTTGATTGTAACACGTGTATATTCTTACCATTAAGTGGGGCCCGTTCTTAGATAAAGATAGGCACCCCCTTACAATAAGCGTGTACTTTTAATTTATTTGTAAGGAAATTGATCGCCGATGTGTATAGAAATTATATACGACTTTGATCCATGTTAGTATTATATTCAAAGATTGAAATTCTCCTGAACATATTTTTACACATCTTCAATATAATTGTTAATTTCAAAGGGAAATAAAACAAGAAATGTTCAGATCATCCATAAATTTTCCATTACAATTTACTCTAATAAGTGCAACCATTAGTTAATTCTGATCTGAATAACGTACGAGTTTGATTGTAAAACCATCGAGGCTCGCCAGCTTGGTCTTCTTCTGATTGATTCAAGTAATCATGCATAAAAAAGAAACAAGAACAAGTCCTGTTCTTAATAATTAATTTCATTTTGAAGAGAGGGCACATTGATATCAATTATATATTTTTTTGGGTAAAGATGTAAAAATGCCCTTGAGCTTTGCCTTCAGAAACGTCCTGTACCATGTGCTTTTTGTTGGAGCAAAAGTACCTACATGGGTACATTTTAGGAGCAAAAATACCCTTCTCCGTTTTTTGACTATTAGTTGACCATTAACTATGGTAAAATGATCTTTTTGCCCTTAATTTAAAATAATTAAAAAAAGAAAAAGAAAAATACCCCACCCCCACCTCCTCTTGCCAGTGGGCCCCACCGCCGGCACCCCACGCTAGCAACCGCCCTCTGCCGGCGACCACCTCCGATGACCGGCCGCCGACAATTTTTTTTTAATTTTTTTAACAATTTTTTTTAAAAAAACAAATATACCTCACCAACCTCCCTTGCTGGTGGGCCCCACCGTCGGCCCCCCACACCGATGGCCGCCCGCTACCGACGATCGGCCGCCGGCAATTTTGTTATTCTTAAAAAAAAAAAAAAATTTTCGACGGCCAGTTGCTAGCAGCGGGAGGCTGCCGGTGGTGGGGCCCATCGGCAAGGGGAGGTGGGGTGGGGTATTTTTTTTACAAAAAAAAATTGCCGGCGGCCGGTCGCCAGCAGCGGGCAGCCACTGGCGTAGGGTGTTGGCGGTGGGGCCCACCGGCAAGGGAAGGTTGGGGTGGTGTAATATTTTTTTTAATCATTTTAAACTAAAGGCAAAAGAGTAATTTTACTATGGTTAATGGTCAATTAACGGAGAAGGGTAATTTTGCTCCTAAAATGTAACCACGTAGGTACTTTTGCTCCAAAAAAAAGCACATGGTGCTAGACGCTCTTAAGAGCAAAGCTCAAAGCATTTTTACACCTTTACCCTATTTTTTTTTAACTATATCATTTAAATGAGACAATCATTTCGTGAGAACCCCCTTTTGGCCTTTTCTCAAGATAAAACGGAAGATTCTTAAATGAAAATGAAAAATCATTTTCAAAGTTAAACATATTTAATACCCAAATTAATGATTTGATTAAGCATACGTCTATCACTCTTATCTAATCACATGCTCCATCTCTCCCTTTCTGAGTCATTCTCTAACAGAATGATGCTCCAAATTAAACTTGTCAAATCTAGCTCTAGTGATTAATTATATACTTCTTTAATATAAGACATAATTGAAGAGTTTGTTTTAGTCTTAAATATAAGACATTTTTTATATTTGTCAATCATTTCCTAATTTAACTCTATTGATGATCCTAAGCAATAATCAAGGAGGGGAGGGAATTAAGGAATTAAGAAAGATTACTTGGGTGTTTTAAAAAATACATATTATATTAATTAACTTCCTTAATCTAATCAAATTAAGTAAACATGTCTTAAGTATCTTTTAACATACATAATTAAGCATACAAACAATACTCCTTTTGGTTCAAAATATAAGAGCCAAGCACCTACTTTACATTTATCAAGAAATTAATTAGTAGTTAAATACAATAAATATACAAGATGTTCACTTTCTTTTCCAAATATACCCTTGTTTTTTTTAAAAGAATAAGCAACAGAGATAACAAATGGGAAAAATGAAGAAGAGAATGTAGGGGAGAAGAATTATGTGAGAGAGTGGCATTTTTTAAAAATAAAAAAAAAATCATTAAATGCAAGAACAAAAGCAACGCAGGTCTTGTAGGAAAAAAAACACAGCCCATCACAAATTTAGGTCTTATAAAAACTCGAATAGCTAAGTTCGAAGTCTAAACCAGGGTTCTTAATATATTGAACACATATCCATTCACATTATTACGTATAACGAATCAATAATTAGCTTTTTCATGGCATATCTTCTTCTTCTTGTTTTTTTCCCCGCCGCCCAGCTTATATATATACATGCACTATGTGCATATCGATCTCTCGTTAGTTTAATAATGAGAACATTCTTCTTTATACATATATAGTTTTGTTTGCTTTTCCTATTATGTCACGTCCAGTCATTTCAACATGCATATCCTCTCTTTTATCTGATCTTCACACTCTTTACGTTCCCCTTAAATCTTTCAAACTCTCTTTTCTCTAGTGATATCACGATATGATAACGAATAATGAATAATGAATAATTTATTCACACAAAATGTTTCATCATTTTGAGGAAAAAGCATAAACAATATTTTTATCATGATGATAATCAAAGTAGGTTATGGTTGAGAGGCAATTATTTTAACTGTGAAATAATCAATCCTAATTTTTTTACCCCGGATTGAATAAAAAGCGCATAGCCAGCTATCAATAGTAATGGTATTATCTATAATCTAACGATGACATATTTAAATAATGATTTAGGGAAAAATACAACTTATATTATTCGACGTAGTGATGTTCATAAAGCATCGGATTTTAATGAACTGGGACCCTAATATAATGTTCTCTTTTTTTAATTATAGTTAACCCTAATATATTGTTCTTGGAAAGGAAGGGCATCCAGAGAGTTTGAAAGCCACTGGATATTACTAGAAAAAGAGTGGTTTTGTTATCATATGCCCATCTTTTTAACTTCTGATGACTCAGATGGGGACAATCCCAAAAGAAATGCTGAAACCAACACTGTTTGAATTAACAACTGATATGTACCCACTATGAAATTTAATGGTTTATTATTTCTCACTTTACAAAAAGGCACACACATGTATATATATAGACACACATTGAGGTTACATCATTTTAATTCATATATGACACATGATTTATCTTCTTTGCCTTTGATATAGCTAGCCACCACAAAAAGTTGGGTTCTTATCCTCTTCCCATGCATGCGTATCTGATTTCCCTAACTCTTATATTATTAGAACCCACATTGCCAAATCAATAAGCACAATGATTGATAAGACAAAATGGGCACATATATATCGAATTCCTGAACCAAACCCATTAAAAAAAAGTGTTACATATATATATAACAGAACTTAATTGGTATGTTAGATCAGGATATTGTGAGAATAAGGCAAGTATTTTTTCATGTGGCTATTTGATATGAAGGTTAGTATCCAGAGTTTAACGTTTTATTTGTTTCTGGTGGGTATTAATTATAACTAACTATATTGTTTTCTTTTTGCCACCTTCTTTCTCTTTTATCCTCAACTTTTGGTATTGGATATAAAACTAAAGGTAGTCCCCGTGGATGATGGTGGATATATAAGAGATAAAAATTTTCCCACTTTATCTTTTTTTTTCTTGCTTTATCTTTATTACTTTGGTTTTATTATTGCTATCTATATCTATATCTATATGTCAACTATTCTTCAACTGAAACAGTTGGAGATGGGACATTCCTACTGAGTTCCACGTCGGCTTGATGGCTTAAAGTTACTTTCTGGGTTTTGAAAAATACAAGTTAGGGGTCATCTGACTTGTCTTAATGTGATTGAATAAGAAAAAGTCTGGGTTTTGAAACTTGTCTCAATGTGACTGCACACACGAAATTAATTGTATCCCCTTCGATCTGTTTATTATTATCAGTGCAAATATTTGTGGCCATTGCTCTATGAACAGCTGTTGACGATGAAGGGTTTGTTTTTTTTTTTTTTTTTTGTGGCCCGATACACTATTACATCACACTCATAAAAATATTAACATATACTAGTAGACCCAAATATCTTCCTTATGGCTTGAGTTTTTAAGGTTGGAACTTGGTTTAGAAGATCCAAGTTCGATTGCTGGTATATCTCGAAAGAGAGGATTTCTAACTTAAGAAAAATTTTAGAAAATAAAAAATTATTTAGAAAAATAAGAAATAAAAAGTATATTAAAACATTATTACTTACTGTAGAAGACGTCAACTTAATAACCCTTAAGTTGCAAAAAAATCAGCAATAGATTTTTTTTCTCCTTATAGTGTTACATCTGAATAATGAAAGAGTATATATAAAAGTGGGTGGGGCTATTTTAGTCTTTTTGATAATCACTCCGGGTAAAACAAGGAGTGGCTATTCCTTTGACTCCTACGTATAGAATAAGGATTAATACTGATTGGAATGGATTAGGGAAGCAAAGAATGCACCAAACAAGTTAATGAATCAAGGAATTCTATTTACAAACAATTAATTTGTCCTATCTTGTGCCGTTGCTATTCCAAGTTCATTCAGATGAAGCCACAGTGATCCAATGCAAGACAGTTCCGGCCCTCTTGTCTTAAACGCAACATTAACTAGTATGGATATGGCTTTTCTCCTATGTTAGTTTACTTGAACGCCCCTCTTTTGCACAAAACCTCAGAAGTTTGAAATATATTTTCAGTAATACTCAGTGTTCCAAAGTTTTTTTTTTTTCCCCGCTCAACGCTCTAAAATATTTTTTTCAATAACACCCAATATCTGGCATCTAGTGCCCTAAAATACTTTTACACTAGCACTAAGTACCATAAACTAATTTTTAATGTGTTGAGCACCCTAAAGTATTTTTTGAGTAGCACCTCATTGCTCCTAAATCCTAATAAAAATACTTTAAGAGTAAAATTGCAATACGAAGTTTTTAAAATGTTGAGTGCAACTGGAACAATATTTTAGGGTGCTTGATGCATTAAGAAAATATTTTAAAATACATGGTGCTACAGCAAAAATAATCTAAGGTGTTGGATGATGGATACCAATTGCTACTAAAAAAAATATTGCAGGCATTGAGTGTATTTTTTTTAAAAAAAATAATAGGTTCTTCTAAAAAAAAACTTTAGAGCGTTTGAATGCTAATTTTTTCTTTTTTTGTAAAAAAAAAGGGTTAAGGTGTAAAAATACATATGAGCTTTTTCCCTAAGAGCACCTAGCACCATGTGTTTTTTTTTAGCAAAAATACACACGTGGTTACCATTTTGCAGCAAAAGTCATATCTCACCTTATGTTATTCATCGCCGTTATATTACTATTCACCTCATCTGTTTCTCTCTCGTCAAGGTGAACAGTAACATAACGGTGTGATGTGACTTTTGCTCCAAAATGGTAATCACGTGTGTATTTTTGCTCCAAAAAAAAAACACGTGGTGCTGGGCGCTCTTGGGGAAAAAGCTCATGTGTATTTTTGCATCTTAACCAAAAAAAAAAATAATAATACAGCATCAATTTTTTACACCCAAATGTTGTAGTTTTGGGAAAATTATAGAAGGGCATAGAATGTAACTGGCAAAGGAGAGAAGTTAGAAATACAAGCTAGCTAGTGGATTGAGTTTCTCTTATTGTCATCTTCCCCCGCGCCCCCCCCGGCCCCCCTCATAATCTCATATCTACCATTAGATTAAAAAAATGAATGGTTCAAATTCAATCTTTTATAAAATTATTTCTATAAACATAAATAAGTAAATTTAAACTATTAAAATTTGATATATACCATTCATATATGAAATTCATAATACATAAATAAATTTTCATTTATATAATATAATAATAATAATTTTATAAAATATTAAATCTAAACTATCTATTTCATAATCTAAGGAGATAATGAGAAAGATAACAATGAGAGTATCCTATTCCCTAGTTAGGGAGTTTACTTTTGTACAAAATGTAAAACTTCAATCCACTTTGTCTTATAAATTTATAATAATTTTTTTTCAAATTATCTTTATTGATTGCACTAAAAGGGACTTTCCATAAAGGAATATTCCAATGCAAATGATTAAATGAGATACCTTAGTGTTTGTTTGTTATGAGATTAACCTTTGTTTAGTTCAATGAAAGGGTGAGAAAGGGAGAGGATAGGAGGGATTCTAATATTATCTTATTTGGATTGATTAGAAGGAAGGGGAAGGGAGGGATTTTAATGTTGCATTGTTTGGTTTAAGAGGGGAGTGAAATTATTTTCACAAAGAGAACTTTACCCTTATGTTATAATTATTACCCTAAATTATTTTTTCTAAACTCTATTAAATGTATAATCAAGTTTAATTATAGGGTTAAGGAGCAATTTGGCCCACGAACTTTTACTTCAAGAGCGCCCAACACAAATAACTTTTAAGTGGACCAAAAATACAAAAAAAAAAAACCTTTTAAAAATGTGTAGTCAACACAACGTTGTTAGAAAAAGATAACGTCCGTTATCTAAGATGCAGATTAGCTAACAAACTTTTACTCCAAGAATGCCCAGCACAAAAAATTTTTACTCTAGGAGAACTCAGCACAAAAAAAGTCCATGTGCAATTCACCCAAAATCCAACTGTTGTAAATCTTTGCTCGGACCCCCAAACATATGTATTGGGGTTAGAAAGAGTGAACACAACAACAAAAAATCACAAATTATATTGATTATCTTATACTAATTATTATTATTAGTTATCTTATGAATTATTGATTATAATATTATATTATTTCCCCTTTAAATTTAATTTTTGTTGTTGTAATTCTAATCAATATTTTAAAAATATCACATATTTATATGCGTAAAAATTGATATATAGATTATGAGATTTTTTTAGTTATTGATATAAGTGTATATAATATAAGTAATTTTTTAGTTTTATTTATCATTAATTTAGAATAGTTAATGTGATGGGATCTTTCAGTTGCCCAAAAAAAAAATTTCAGAAGACTTCATCCCATTTTTAAAAGTAATACTCCTAGAATACCTACTTAACCGACAATAAGATTTGAATCCATAGTATATTAGTCTCATAAACCGTATATCAATTTTCATTAGCAAAATATTATATTTATACTCATAAATATAAATGAATTCGATCTCTTTATTAGCAGAGACAAGAGAGAAGGATATACTCAAATAAATAAATGTGGGCTACAAATTATGTGATATTTTTACGCACGTAAATATGTGATATTTGTAAAAGATTGAAAAGAATTACAAGAACAAAAATTTAATTTAAAGAGTAAATAATATAATATTATAGTTAATAATTGCATAAGATAACTAATAATAATAATTAATATAATTTGTGATTTTTGTGTTGCATTCACTCTTTCTAACCCCAATGCACATAGTTGGGGGTCCAGGTAAAGATTTACAATAGTCGGATTTTGAGTTGATTGCAATGGACTTTTTTGTGCTCGATCTTGAAGTAAAACTTCATTGGCCAATTTTCACCTTAGATAACAGACATTATCTTTTTCTAACGACGTTGTGTTGACAGCGCAGTTTTAAAAGTTTTTTGTGTTGACTACACATTTCTTAAAATTTTTTGGTATTTTTAGTCCACTTATAAGTTATTTGTGCTAAGCACTTCTAAGGTAAAAGTTTGTTGGTCAACTGCTCCTTAACCCTTCATTATATTCAAAATTGATGCAAGACAATATATATGTATCCTTTGATTATAATTTTATATCCACTCTCCAATGAAGTCCATTTTATAATGATAATGTGATTTTATCATGTAATTCGAGTTATAAACCTAAGTACTCAATTGCAATGGCAAAGGCAAAAACATAGGAGGAGTAAGAAGAAGAAAAAATAGAGGAGAAAAACATAACAGGTCTCTATAAATTTTAAAATGGATTGAGAAGTATAATTTGAGTTCTCTAAAACCTTCATGTCACTCAACTTTAAGGTCCACGTCTTCAAAGAAGACACCATCCTCAACCTCATCTCGTCGTCGATTCATGAAGCCTTAGAGAATCCCCTAAATTATGTGAGAAACTATCTCGGCGATATCTTAGACTCCTGCATTGACTGGGTCATCTACATCGACTCTAATGTGATCATTTTTTTGAAACTTTGGAACATAAATATCACCGGAAATCGAGTCAAAAATTACAATTGTCCGCTGAAAATCAAATCACAAAGGTCTGTCAAAAATTAAGGAAGAGACAAACAAGAAGATGAAGGAAGAGACAGCAAATCCACCAAAAATCAAATCACAGTGGTCCATCGAAAATGAAGGAAGAGACGAACAAGAACATGAAGGAAGAGACTACAAGCAATCGAAAAGGTATTACCTGACAATGATCCCATTCGATCATGCTCTCCGTCTTTGATCGCTCTCTCCTGAGCAGTCAACAAATAGGGTTTCATTATTTCTAAATCAAAAATGGCAAAGGGTACTTTTGGGTCATTACAAAATTTCATGGGCATTTTAGTCTATTTAGTCAAATACTTTCAACCTCCCCTCCACATCCCCTCGATTTGGAGGGGAATGGTTTTGAGGGGGGAGGGGGGAATTTTGAAAAAGTTCCCCCTCCCCTCCTAAATTTCTAATCATGCCAATCAAAGGGAAGGGAACAAAATCCCTTCCCTCCCTTGTATTCTTCCCCTCTCCCTTCGAACCAAACAGAAGGAAAAAGGAGGGTAGGGGAGGTTTAATGAGTTTAATTTAATATAAGAAAATGGGACAAGTGGGGCTAATAATTTTTTATTTATTTTTCTTACCATTTTATGCAAACATATTATTTTTATTAAAATTTTTAACCTTACATACCTATTTCTTTTTAATCAAACTCATTAAAAAGTTTCCTCTCATTCCCTCCACTTCTCTTATGCCAAATAAGCCCAGCCTTTAAGGCTTTGTTTTGAAGTTTGGAGGGGAAGAAAATGAAAGAGATACAAGGAGTTTGGAGGGGAGAAGAAGGAAAGGAATGGGAGGATATTTCCTCTCCTTGTTTGAGTTAAAAAAAATAGTAAGGGAGAAAGATGGAGGATTAATGAATTATTTTTACCATTTAGTCCTTTTCTTCAGAAATTAATATAATTATTATAATTTACAAATAAATTTAAATTCAAATTTTCTAAGAAAATTATTTATGTAATTTTTATATTCAAAAAATATTTTTTCCTAAAAAAACATTTTATCTCACTAAAAAGTGTTTTCCCTAAAAAAGTATTTTCTCTCTCTAAAAAGTCTTTTCACCTAAAAAATATTTTCTCTCTCTATAAAATATTTTCCCCTGAAAAAGTATTTTCTCTCTCTAAAAAGTAATTTCCCTCTCTAAAAAGTATTTTCTTTCTCTAAAAAATATTTTCCCTCTCTAAAAAGTATTTTCTCTCTCTAAAAATATTTTCTCCCAAAAAAGTATTTTCTCTCACTAAAAATTATTTTCCCCCAAAAATTATTTTCTCTCTCTAAAAAATAATTTCCCCTGAAAAAGTATTTTCCCTCTCTAAAAAGCATTTTATCTCTCTAAAAACTATTTTCCCCCAAAAAAATATTTTCTCCCTCTAAAAAGTATTTTCCCCTAAAAAATATTTTCTCTCTCAAAAGGATTTTCTCTCTAACAAATATTTTTGTGTGCATTCCAATAGAAAAGAAAAAAGAAATCAGAAATAACGAGAGTATTTTATTTAAATGAAGATAAAAAAGTAATTAGTTTATTTTCCTTCTTAAAACCCCCTATATTGGGGGAACTTTATTTTTTAGAAGAATAATGGTTCTGAGGGATTTGTAAAAATCTTTGATTTCCTCCTCTCTTATTTTTAAAACTTGCAAATAAGGGAAGGGACTACCAAAACCTTCATTTTCCTTTCTTTTCCCTCCAAAATGAAACTCCCAAACAAACCCTAAGGAAACCAACAAATATTTTTTTTTAAGTAATTGACTTAACTATTTTCTTTAACATCGGTAAAATTAATCATATAACTTATAGAACTTAATAGAGTATTTTTCAATTAGAAATCATGCAATAATAAAAGTTAAGGCCGTAAGTTTGTTACATTAAGATGTTAAGTAAAATTTTCCTTTCAAAATAACTGGTCGATCGTAATTAAAAAAGGACCACGATTGGGTGAGATATATGATCATATTGAAATCAAACAATTCATAATTTTGGCTTCAATTAGTGATCCCCATATATATTCCTCATCAATTGAAGTGGGTAAGCAATAATGATCTGTATTCTCGACCTATCACACCCAACCACAATAGCAATATATTGCCAGATGAGTCCACGAAAGGTCAATTATTATTATTAAGAATTAATAATGCTCACTAATGGTCCCAAATTACGCCAACCTTAATGTACTTATTACTACACCCAGTTAGGCATTTCATGAGTGATTGTTCCATCCATTTCAAAAAGTGCTTCACTTTATTACTCTTTTAATTTAATTTAATTCTACAAATTTCTTAAACTCTCATGCATGATGGTTTTTAATCCTGTTCTCTCTTGCTGTTCAAACGTCACAGTCTAAACGCATGTGTTGGCGTGGAATAAAGTTAAAAAAGCAGCCATATATAATAGATGCATGGTTAGGAAAACCAAATCTTCTTTAAATATGTGACGATAGATTCTTTTGATTGGTGTTCTTTTCACCAAGATCACAAATTTAGTGTATCTCTTTCGATTCCAACTTTCAAACCAGACTCGATTGGTATTGACTATATCGATCAACAACATTATTATATATCGATGCAATATATATGGTTTAAATTAAGTTTGATCAGTAAAAGTCTACACCTGAAACTTTAGTTTTATTGATGAAGAAAATTATGCGCATAGGTAGATGCATTAGCTTTTGAATTTATTTAAATATTTTAAGGTTTCAAATCATCAAGATATATATAATGTCGTCAATTTATATTATTTTAACGTTGGGTTAAGGTGCAAAAATACACACATGATCTTTTTCCTCGGCAGCGCCTAACACCAATAACTTTTTTTGGGAGCAAAAATACACACATAGTTATCATTTTAAAGCAAAAATCACATCTCACCATTAAAGTCACTGTTTACCGCCGTTATGTTACTGTTCACTTTATCTCTTTTTTTCTCATTATGGTAAACAGTGACTTAACAGTAGGATGTGACTTTTGCTCTAAAATGGTAACCATGTGTGTATTTTTGCTCCAAAAAAAGTTCTTGATGCTGAGCGCTCCTAGGGAAAAAGCTTATGTATATTTTTACACCTTAACCCTTTAATGTTTTACAACTCTCCAAATCTTAAAAATTACATCTTGGACTACCCCTCAAGACACTGTGATGAAAAGAAAGAGGCGGCATGATATATCTAAGATTTTTATTCCTCCACTACATTCCAGAATCTCCTGCTAAAAGAATCATTAAACAAATAAATCTAAGTTCTACGAAATTAATATTTTTTATATGCAAATATTTTCAGGAATGGAACATAGAATTCACTTTACAGTGTACACACAAATACGCAATGCTGATTCTGATTTTATATGTGTGTGTGTGTTGCCCATTCCATGTGGATTATCATAATTACAGAACCTGTACTCCTAGCTATTCTAAATCTTATGAGGATTTTTTTGTTATTGTTTAATCAAGACATGACATAACCGCTAATTAATAATAGAGACGTCTTTTTCAAATATCAATTAATTTGTAGTACATATTTGTTGCGACACTTGCCCTAATACCAGCTAGCCATGCTTTACACATGTGACATGCCAAAAAATGAATTACAATTGAGATACATTTTTTAGTCAAAATAAATGTTGAATTTCAGGTTGAAAAGAGCATCATATTATTGAATTAATGATTAATCATATTAATTAAGGGCATCGAATTAAAGTTATGAAGACTAATGCGAGTTGCAACAAAATAAGAAAGGGACTGATCGAGACGAGTGCCCCATGAATCATTTTGATCACTCAGTTCTCTCACCTAATTGTTGGGTCAAAAACCATTTAGATGTTAGAGAATTGAAATGACAACAACTTTATATTATATACATGAGAATGACCCTTTGTTTTATTGCATTTTTGTATATATATTCTGTATATATTGTCAATTTAACTTACCAATAAGAGCCACAAAACAAAACATTTTGATTTGCTGAGTTGTGAAGCAAATTAAAGCATGCAGCATGTATTTGATCAGACCTCCATCTCCAAGCTATATTCAATTTCTTTTTATTAAATCATTGACGACATTATATGCATTTTATGTATATTTATTCTTAAGTACGTAACTTTCCTTCCTTGAAATATATTATAGATTATATATGTCTACATCTTTTTATATGATTTAAGATCTTCAAAATTATGAAAAATAAAACAAAAGTGCGTATTTGATTTTCTAACTTTATATAAAATTTTAGTTTGACCAATTAATTTTATAAAATATAGTTTTAGTATTCTAACCATTATAATATTAGCCTCAAATGATGTTTTCGTCAATAATTATTATTTGAAAAATTTTAAAATTAATATGTTAGTATTTCAACCTATTTTTCTAAAATTTAAATTTAATATAATGTTGACATTTTTTTAATTAATGAAGTAATAGTAATATAGAATGAAACAATTGGAAAGATACTTTATACTACTAAGTTGCCAAAATCTCACACACACACACATCTGATTATTTTTAATGCAAAACTTCTTTATTTTATTTGAGTAGATTAAAGAAACTAAATAAAGTACCCCTTCTGATCATTCATATAAGACCCACTTTAATTAAAAAAGAAAACTACAAAATGAGTTTTAAATTAAATATCATAGAGAGTACTTAATTATAACATATGTAATGTGACATTTTCTGAAATACTTATGTGTGACAATAAATTACACACACATATGTATAAATCATACAAATTAATTTAAAATAATAATAAATATAAGAGATAAAAAGGAAAAAGGAAAAAAACCTCCGCCATTTAGGAGGGGGAGTGTGTTAGTTGATTGACTTCAACATCAGGTTAGGGTTTTTTATTTTTTTCTTATTTTTTGTATATGGTGTTAGTGATATATTTATATTTCTTTTTGGGTAAAATAGTGATATTTACCAACAAAGAGCCTATGAAGTTTAAAGGCCATCAAGAATGTAAAAGGCCAGCCCAGCAGGTGAAGTCACAAATGAGAGCCCAAACCAAGTAGTATCATGAGATCAATTAAGTCCTATCACGTAAATACGCCTAAATGTAATCATCCAGCTTTGTACGTAATCTCCATTTCTTATTGCTTTAACTTTAAATAGTAGTTTTAAATTTTAATCTTACAAAAAATAAAAAATCTGACAATTTTCATAAGTAGTCATTCTAACTGCCAAATGGAAAACGAGTTTTTCCTGTTATTTTATTTGTACAAAAAATGTATACTAGTTTAGAAAAACATCCTCTTTAATTATTTGCATTAGAATTATCTCTTAATACTTGAAATCAATAGGGATGCTTTGAAAAAATTATAAATTTTAAAAATAAAATGGATTAAAATCTTACATTACAAAAAAAAAAAGAAGAAGAAGAAGAAGAAGGGAGAACTAGAGTCCTACATTTATGACCAAATTAAAATAAATTGACAAACTAGTCTATACATACATTTAAGGCTAGTGGAGTATATTATAACAACCTCAACAAAAATTCAATATCAATTTGTATCCCATGATATAAGAAAGCTTACGAATGAACTTATTGATTTTTATTTTTTATAAAAAATGAAATTAGAAAAAAAAAAAGAATAAGTGAAATTAACCCCCCCCAAAAAAAAAAACTTAAATCCCCTTATTCCTTTGCAACTCTCTCCCTATAGTTTCAGAAATAAAAATAATTAAATTGATGAGAGCTAGTGTAATCACAAGTCCCAGTCATAGAACAAAATCAGATTAATGTTAAGTGGATGATAGGAACTAGAAATATACTCCTCCCGTACAAAATAAAAGATATATTTTATATGCAAATTACATTAAAAATTATATCATATATTTAGAACCAGAGGTAGTAATATAAATCCGAATTAAAACATGGCAAAACAACTTGTTTCTAATGCGTTTTGATAAATTTTTTAGGAATAATTACACTATGGTCTCAAAGACTAGAAAAATTTACAAAAAAGTCTCAAATAAAATCCCATATCAAAAAAGTCTTTGAGACTTTTTTATAATTTTTTTTTTGGTCATTGAGACCACAATGTAATTTTTACAAATTTTTAAAGTGATTTTCAGGCCGCACCATCCATCATTAATGTATAAACTACAGATATTTTGAGATGTGAAGCTTTCCACATTGGAAAAATTATACTCCCTCATGTTCTAAATATAAGAGCTAAGTGATTTTTTTTAAAAAAATTAAAAAAATTAAATAAATGACATAATCATATCATATGTTATGCATCATTAGGTTATATATCAGTTTATAAGTTGGATAAATTAATAATCTAATGATAAACAATATATATTATAGTTAAGTAATTTATTATCATCCTTAATCTCTCAAAAAAATGTCAACTGGATCTAACATTAAGAACCGGAAAATAGTAATATTATTGGACTAGACCTCAAACCACTTTGTTATTATGAAGCATTAAATTTTTTTGCCACATGCCTATATACTTTTGTCAAACTAAATGTAGAGTTGAAGGTTGAAAAGAGCCATATATATAATTGAAATGAAAATACTAATCTGAGCATCAAAGTAATGATGATGACTCCTCTATTTATTTATACACGTGTGCGGGTTCATGAGTAGGGTTGCAACTAAAAAAAGCGATCGATGCTAGATGAGTGCCTCTTGAATCATGAGCTAGTCCTCTCACCTTATTATTGGCTTCTAAACCATTTACACCATTAATGTTCACCACAACTTTATACATCTAAGAGAATGATAATTAATCACCCTTTCATTTTGTTTTATTTTTATATTGTCCAATTTTTGTATGCATATATATATCATCATACCTTTATCACTGTTCATTGATATCTACATAAAAAACATTCATATCTATTCATTTATAAGACTTAGCGAATCAGTTATGACTTGGAAGGGACTTAAGTCTGTGAACCCAATTAATATAGAGTAGGAAATAGGGTAAAAAAAATAATACAAAAATTAGATTAAGCTGGATACAAGTACATGATGTATATACTTGAAGATATGGCACAAAACAGTTGGATTTGCTTAGTGATCTTGCATATCAAGAAGAGGAAAGGGAGAAGTGAGAGAGAGAGAATTTCAAGGAGAAGAATATGAATAGAGAGGGAAGAAAATGCAATTCTTAGTATGATTGAAAGGTGTATAAATTAAATGTGTTGTGGCATTGTTTATAGGCATCAACCTATCTTGTGAATTAACGGTAGAAATTTTAATTAGAAATTTTAGAATTAAATATAAGAATCTAACAATCAAATCAAAATTATAAATAAAGCTAAATACCTCCTTTTGTCCTTAACATAAAATATATTTAAAGAGTTAATATTGATTATAAATATAAGATATATTTTTTATATTTATTAATTTTTGTCCCAATTTATCTTTATTGATACTTTCTCAACAATCAAGAATGAGAGAAAATGAGGGAATTAAATAGGATAATTAAAGTGTTTTAAAAAAGACATATTATATTAACTTACTTCTTTAATCTAATTAAATTAAGTAAATATATCTTATATGAAGAAGTGGAGGAAGTATATGAAATATCTAATTCTAATTAACTGTTTACCCATATCTCATCACTTAGTTGGGAAGCAATACAAGTATTTGAGATCTTCGCATGCTGTTTGGCATTAAATTGATTTTGGTTAACCGGACCATTTTAACCAAAGCAATATGAGAATAACATGGTTGATCAAAACGTGATTCTTTTGACTGAAATAAATGAATAACCAAACACTCCTAAAGGTTGTTTGATACGAGGGAGGGATTGGATGAGGGGGAGGGGGGATTTATGAGTTAGATTTATAATAAAATAGAGAAGTATAATTATAAAATGTTAATAAAGAAAATATATAAGATATAAAGAGAAAAAATGTTAATGAAAAAATTTTAGCTCCACTTCTTTAGTTTTTTTTAGTATCCAACTCAATAAAATTTTCCTCTCCCTTCCTTCCCCTCATACCATATTGCCCCTAATAGAGTAATACATAAGATTCAAACTTTGAAAGTTTTAGACAACTATGCTTATACTTCTCATATTGCAATACTGATAAGTATCAATTGATGGAAACTATTAGGGGAAAAACAGAAAAATTATTTAAAAAATGAATGTTGTATTTCCAAAAAATTGAATAATCAAAGGAAAATTAAATTAAACACTTGGTTCCTTATGTGTTATATTTTTGGGACAAACTATGAGCCCGTGAAACTTAAAGGGGATGAAGCCCAACTCACAGATGAGAGCCTAATCACATTCCCACAAACTGCTTACCTTTTTTATTTTATTATACTAACGGGCCTCAGGCCCGTTCTACTCCTTAAGATGAATAGCCGAAAAGAAAAAAGATTTGAAAAAGGAATTTTTTTTTTTTTTTTTAAACACAAGAGAGGCAGAGTTCCCAAAAAATCTAAATTGATTTAAATCCGATACACTTGTCAACTACTAAGATCCGAAGATGAGTCAGACACAGATTAAAGAAAACTGATCTAATCTGGATGGAAATAGGCCAGGCCCCTAACAGGGGCTTACGGCCTAGCCTATTTTAAGCCTAGTCTGACCTATTTAGTAAATAGGTCAGGCTTAGACTTAGGCTTATCTTTAGGCCTATTTAAGTAAACAGGCCAGACCTATTCTCATAAGGCCTAGCCTTTAAGCCTACAGGCCTGACATATTTAGTTTTTTTTTTTTAAAAATGTTTTATTATGTATAGTCATATATAATTTAATCTAAATTAATTTTGTAGATTATTTATAAAATTAATAACTTATTCTTAACCTTAAATTTTACATTTCTCAATAAGCTTAATATTTTCATTCATCAATTGATCACATTTACTTCTCTTCTTTTTGATCGCTCGAGGTGTCAATATTAGCTCACTACTCCTCCCTTGATTTATGTCATTTGATGTGACATAAAAATTGTAGTAAGTTAATTTTAGTGATGCCCAAATGAAAATGATCCAAACAAGAGAAGTTTGTCTCATTTTCTATAAGAAAAATAAGAGGTAAAATCTAGTTTTACAGGTCACATGTCATGCTTGGTTGCTTTTAAGAAATATATCTCCTTAGTGAATAAATAATTGATTTTTCTTATTCCTACTTGCTCAAATAATTGCTGGTACTAGATGTTATTTTCTTTCACTTACTAACTATTTTATTTTTTATGAGAATGAATTCTTAAACTTTTTAGACATAACGTAAGCATTTAAATAAACTTGATGAATTATATATGGACTTAGATGCATATCCTTTAAGACTATATATATAAAGACCTAGATTTTAAGTAGACCTTTAAACAGGCTTCAGGCCTTGTCAGGCCTTCAAAAGGCCTAGGCTCAGGCCTAAAAAAAAGCCTACTCACAGGCTCAGGCCTAGGCTCAAACTTTAGATCCCCGTTGCAGGCCCAGGCCTACTTAATTAAAACCTAGCCTAACCTAGTCTATTTCCACCCCTAACATAGATAACACTATATGAGGATTGAGGACGGGATTTAAAATGGAAGAGCATGCGAAGATCTCTCTCTTTTTTCTTTTGGGTCTCGGCCGGGTTTTCAACTTTCAAGTACAAAGAAACCAATTAAGGAATGCAATAATAAAATAAACTAGATGGATTATCCCGTGGGATGCATGGACCCTATAATTATAAAGTGAAATAGAAATTTCCAATAGCAGCGGGTAATATTATTAAAATCGAGTTTTTACATATAATTAGAATAGGAGATAGAAACGTAAATCTTAAAAACGATATAAAACATAAAGTTTCTATTATTTAAGGTCATGATATAAACTTATATATTATGTGTGTGTAAAACATAAATCACTACTCAAAATTTAATGAACAACTTCATATTTAAAAGATATAAATCACATAACTACATAAAATATAAGTCCAAAAACACAAAAATTTGACAATTCTTACAACCAAGTTCCAAAACATTAAAAGAATAAAGTTTGAAAATTTCTAAATTATATCAATTGATTCAAATCAAACAATTCATATCGCATCAATTGCACGTTCTCAATGTCCTACTCTCTTACTCTTATAACAAGTTTATTTGCAAAACTTATAATGCCTTAATCATGACCATTCATAGGTTTCCTCACTTCAACTTCAACCAAGCTTTCCTTATCATGGACATCAATATCTAATTTATCTTCAGCTTCTCAATCTTCTTCATCAAAAACAGTAAAATTTTACATTCTTATTGCTTTTACACGGCATTTTTACCTGATTTTATTGAGGACCATTTTTACTTGAGTGATTTTTACTTGCGGTTTTACACATGTCATTCTAGTAAAAACTACAATAATGGTAGTAGGCAGTGTTAACAAGACCAGACCAAACCGATCGTTTTGGGCTGGAAACCGGCCTACCGATTGGTCCAATAAGTTAGACCGGTTCAACTTTTTTTAAAGTAAAAAATTTAAATTAATTCTTTTAAAAAAAATTATTAATTTCATATCAATAATCTTAAAATCTTCACTTCCCCACCGGTCTAGTCTTGAGTTAGCTCTAGTTTAACTCTGACATGACCCATTGACTTTAACCCAGTATCTCAACCGATTCAATCGCTAATCTGGATTTAATAACCTTAGCTGTGTTGTGGGATTTGTAAAGTAAATATTGTTAGTCAAGGTTAATGATATGTATCACAAGCTAACAAAACATAGATTCTTGATTTATGACATTACTTAATTTCTAGTTGGAATGAAACTCAACCAGCTAAATTTTACAAGTATGGTTTAATTTGAATATTTAGTTATTCGTTGAGAGATATGGAGAAAGATGTGTTTGAATAATTATAAAATGACAGATGTAGTGTAAGCGCGCGGTTGTAATTAAAACATATCAATTAGGGTTGATTTAGCAAATAATTTTATTGAAGAATTCTTTTTTGTTTTTTGCCAGCCTTTGAATAATTCAATTCCATTCCATTTTAAATTATTGTGTAAAGTATCAAACAGAATGTGGTCAGAATAAAAATATGTTGTGAAATTATACCGAGATTTGAATTCAATTTTATATATTATACAAATTATTAGCAAAATGAGCTAATCTCTCGCAACATAGCAAACCAAGGTTCGAATTCTTGTTAAATGAGGTGCCCACATCTAATTTCTGGCAATGCCTCAAATATAATTGCTTCTGATAGGAGGATATAAATGTTTAAAAAAAATTATTAAAATTGAATTTTAAATGTGAAAAAAAATAAATGTCATTTAAAAATCCCCTGGCGCTATATACAGGAGGGATTCTTTCACTACCATATAACTTATTTACCTTCATCACCTCATTATCCAAAAAAAAAAAAAAAACTCTACTTAGTCATTTGATTGAAACACCACCACTTTATCATGTATTGGAACTCATGAAACAAACTTGAAAATAAAATATAGTTTAGCATAAAATACATTTTGAGAAGTAAATCACACAATTTCAAAGAAAACTATTTTAATGAAATTTTAATACTAAAACCTCTAATCATACCAAAAAGCAAAACCATATATAGTTTAATTTGACCCATTAAAAATTTATATTATTATTGTTAAATCCTTGTTGAATCTATATTTAATTATATACTTTTTTTATAACGGATTATCAAAATTAGTGTAAAAAAGTTATTAAATACAATAAAATATATTTTATTATAGCAATAAGAAACAGAATAATATATATTATCTTCCAATTTCTTATTCTTACTTTTTTTTTCCAAATAACTTCATTCAAATTCTTTCTGTCACTTTGTAAAAGCATTTTATTATAATTTCACCATAACAATGTTACCGTACAATATTTTAGTCAACTTTTTCCTTGTATTACTGATAATTTTTCTACCTATTGAAATATTTGGTTATACATGTCACTACAGGTCAAATAAAAACGTGCTATCCCCCGTTTTTTGTTTTTTCACGTGTGAGCTATCCCCTCACACCTAACATATTTGTCATTTTACTCTTAATAATTTTATATATCTTTAAAAAAAGTTGAGTTAACTTAAATTTTAAAAATTGTAACATGATTGTTTACTTTTTCAAGAATGAAAAGGATTTATAAGAAATGAAATAAAATCAATATAAAGTATTAAGACTAATTAGATTGATTTGAAGTAAAACAGAAAAATTGAATTTGATATGCTATCAAAAAAATATTATTCAAATTGCAATTTAATCCTGCAAAAACAATTGTTATTCAAACATTTAAAAATAGATTTTAGAAGGACTAAATCTTCTAATCCTATCCTTAAGAAAAGTCACCCCGCACCTTTCATGATATTTCATTTGATCAATTATAATATGTTATTTTTTGGTTCTTGATAAAAATTGCATTGACTTAAATTTATTCACATTTGATTTTTTTTTAAATTCTTTTTCAGAATTTGGATGACATGGTATATCATTGTTTAATAAAAAGTTCCGTGTCCAAGTGCAATGCAAGGAATAAATAAAATATATTGGAAGAAAAATAAAAATATTCATGTAATTTAATTCATATATATTTTTCTTTTATTCCTGTCTTTTTGCCAGCTATAATGAGATATCTTCCTTGAGGAGATTTTTTTCCCCCTCGTCAATATAGATTCCTAGGTCTAGATTAGTAAAATTTGATGAAAAAGAGAGAAATTGAATTTGAGATAAGGTCAAAAAAAATTATTTAAATGAATTTCAAATTTGAAAAAAAAATATTTGAATTACTACATAACAAACACTGTAAAAGGTGATTTTGTGGAGGATGAAAGGGAATTCAAACTGCATGTAAATAAATCAAAGAGACAGTCTATTCAGTTGACCTAGACACTTTGTCATGTCTCTCCAATGGTAAGGGGTCCATACTCACATGCTCAGACTTATAATCAAGTAGTTAGAGAATCAAATATTGAAGTCAAAATACCAAATGATCATATGAATTTTATAATAAGAAATCTGGAAGGGTAAGAAACACAAACTCTATTGGCAAAAGACAACATATGAACACGTTTAGAATGTTCACACAATGATGAAAATTGAATTACTTTGGAACCATTGAAGACTCAGGACAAAACCAAATCGACCCAAGAAAGAGAAAAAGGCTCATAATTGGAATATAATTTGTATAAGTAGCAAGAAGAACAAAAGAAGCCTTGGCATGCCCCCATTGAGATGAATAAAGAATATGAATAAGCAAGGACTGAATCGGCAAAAGTTATTCCACCAAGACATGTTAATTAGTTTGGACTTTCCTTGGGGCACTACAAAATTTATAACTAGATTATAGTGACCAGATTGGCACCTTGAAATTTAAAATAGTACTATTAGATAATATCATGAAATATTTTCTGCATGTCAATTCTTTAAGACTGGAGAACAGCAAAGGCACTCAGCCATTCCACAATGGAGGATGGTCCAGCAAATTTGGTATCAAATAATATCATAACATAATTTAATTTAAGAACTTGTTGCAATATATTAGAACTTAAATATATTTATGTACAAGTCGAGGGATGAAAAGACAACGTCATCAAAACTAATTATCTTTCTTTCTTTCTTTTGATAAAATGTCAAAGATATTATTAAGTATGTATCAAAGCGTTCCAAATGAGACAGGACAGCAGTTATTATCAATTACTGACCTGAAGAAAGAAGGAGCTACTGATAGAAAGATTGATGGGAAGAATTAATAAAAAAGAAACCTAATATGACTTAATATGTCTTTTATTATCTGATGTGGGGATCTCAAACCATATTGATGGCTCACTCTATTTCTGTTGAACCAGAGGATATTTTTAAGCACAATAATTCCTTTCAGCATTGATATTTCCTCAGAGGATTTCAAGACCATTAAAATGTTTTTAAGCCTAGATAAGAATGAGGAAATAAGTCTTTTTAAGAGCATTACTTGTATATGTAAACGTGCAAAACATTAAAATATTTCTTATAATAATCAATATGAATGCATAACTAATGAAATAACTGTTTTCCAATATGCCGGTCAGTGATGTAGAAATCGCCAAAAGCCAGCAAAGATGTTTTCAAGCATAATGGTGAACAACCAGCAAAGATGTTAATTACCCAAAAATTAATCAAAACAAAAAATGATAGGGGGAAAAAACCAAAAGCGTTCTAAACCTTCAGGTATTAAACCATGCGATCTCCTCCTTTCCAGGAGGGATACTAACGCAAAGAGTATTATAATACTCCGTTTGCTTCAATATTGTAGACAACCGAGAGGTGAAAAGCATGGAACACCGGAGGAGAGGGAATTTGGAGAGAGAACGCGATGACAAGAGAGAGAGAATAAGTTATCACTGAGAAAGGTATAAGAAGAAGAATGGAGAGAAATGTACCTCGAGATGGGAAAGTAAAAATGTTGAATGAGAGAAATATTGACGGGAGGATTTGAATTTGAAATTGTTATTCTAGAAAAAAAAAAAAAAGAATTGAATTTGTTATATTATGATATATTTTGGAAGTTGTGATTTGAAAAATAAAAAAAAATAATTAGTAAATCAAAATGTATTTGATTCCAATCAATTTTTTTTATTTAATTAAAATTTGAAAGAGTAAAATAAAGAAGCATTTAACAAAGATATTTTTTTAAAAAAAGGGAAAGTTAAAGGGAAAATCTATATAGGGGCCCAAATAACAGAAAAAATTTTAAAAAATGCCCCAAGATTATGAAAATACCAGAAAAGGCCCCAGGGCCTTTTTTGGTATAAATTCATTAAAACCTTTAGTTGTTAATAGGGCTGATATAGTTGTTAACGTTTTTTAATGAATTTATACCAGAAAAGGCCCTTTGGCATTTTCTGCTTTTTTTTAGAATCTTGGGGTCTTTTTTGAAATTTTTTCTGTTACTTGGGCTCCTATGCAAATTTTCCCATTAAAGGGAAAATAAGTTGGTAATGTACTAATGTGGACAATGAAGATGTAATATCACTTAGAGAGAGGGTGAATAGGTGATTTAAAAATTTATTCGCTTAATCAAGATTTTCGCGAATTATGACTAAAAAGCAGAAATTTAAAAGAAGATAGACACGAAGCAATTTATCCTGGTTCGGTCTAATCTTGACCTACATTCAATCCCCAAGAACTCTTTGGGATTTCCACTAACTCTTCAAAGATTACAAATACAACTTAGGGATGATTCTCACTCTCATGGACTCACTCCCCTTTACTACTTATAATCGTACACACACAACTTAAGGTTCCACAACCTTAAGTTTCAACAAAGAATAATGAAAGTGTTTACAACTCCATATGAGCGTATAATTAATGAGCACTGAAGTACAGAAAATATCCGAAGATATTTGATAATGAATGAAACTGATAAGAGTAATTAATCAGAGTTAAATGCGCAGAGTTTCTAGTGGTTGGCGATATTGAATGCTTCGTCTTTTATACTCTTCGCCATTAATGTTATTGGGAGGAACTGGTAGGTGACCATTGAGACTAAATTAAATTTCCGTTAGGCATAGGTTCCTCGTCAATCAATTCGACCCATTGAGACTTCATTAATTGCAATCACTTCTTTCATTAAATGTTTTGTTTGTTGAATATGCTTTTTTAGAGGTATAACTGAAACAAGTAAGCCTCGAATGAATGTTTCTTTCTGCTGCAAGATTTCATTCTATATGTTGCTTTGTTTCTGCTGCTTCGTAATAAATGCTTGTGATGTGAGCATTTGCTTTATTCTACTTTTTGCTTAACAAACATCTTAACACCCGAAAAAACACTAGCAAATGCGTTAAAAGTATTTTATAATTCATACTTATTGATTCTGGAAAGTATCAACTAAAAATCAATTCATTTGCGAAGTTACAGATCACAATGTGCGACAAGAACTCTAGTTCTTAAACAAGAACTCGAGTTTTAGAACTTTAGTTCTTAAACAAGAACTCGAGTTTTAGAACTTTAGTTCTTAAACAAGAACTCGAGTTCCTTTGTTTTTCTTCCTTAACGTCACAAGTCTCTAAGTCAAGAACTCGAGTTTTCAAATCAAGCACAAATTGGATCTTTAAAGAACTTGAGTTCTAAATGATGAACTCTAGTTTAAGAACTAGAGTTCTTTACTAAGAACTCTAGTTCTTAGATTTTGAATGAAGAACCTGTTTTACACATATGAAGAACTCGAGTTTTATAAATGGAACTCTAGTTCACAAACTCGAGTTTGGTACTAAAGAACTCTAATTCTTAAAATTTTGAAAAATGATCACGACCAAAGGTCGCGAACTCGAGGTCACTACCCAAGAACTCGAGTTCTCTATTTTGCTGATACAGGAACTTGAGTTTTAAAGCATGAAATCGAGTTCTCACTTAAACCATCGATTTACAAGTGTTTAGTTATCATCAAAACTGAATTGAGAACCAACAGACAATACATTTGAACCAATGAGAAAGAAGCCAGCAATATTGAAGATATATATTAATATGGCTAAATACAAATACTTCATCAAACTTCCAGCCTCTGAAATGTATATTAGTTTTATCTTTAAAATAAGTTATAAATCTCGCAAAACTTTGATCTTGAAATATATAGAATCTAATATTACTTATCCATATAAACTGAGTAAGCCTACCTCAAGAAAATTTATGTTTCACTAAGTATTCTATTAACTTCCTCACTCTGGTTTGAGTAATATATCAGTTGTTACTTATTGAAAGCGGAGCTAAATCACCAAGAAAGGGGTGAATTGGGGATTTTAAAATTCTTTTCGCAAGTTCTGTTTTATCGACAATGAAATAGAGCGAAACAAAGAGTAGTGAGGAAGAGTAGAGACAACAAGATTTATACTGGTTCGATCCAACTCTATGACCTATGTCTAGTCCTCAGGCACCCTGAGTATTTCACTATTTCACTTGATTACACCTTCTACAACTCAAGAGCAATTCTCTCACTAGAACTTGCTCCCTCTTACAAGTTGTAATCAATGATCTCCAATCTCCAAGTCCCCTAACTTGAGATTGTTGACAATTAATGAAATACAAACAGTAAACTCTTTTAAAGAGTGGATAAGATTAAACACTAAAGCTCTTATAGTATCAAAAGATACTTTGTACATAAAAACTTAAGAGTAGATGAACAAATTGAATGCTTTTCATTTTTTTGCTCAATAGTTGTTGAGAAGAATTGAATGCTGCTCTATTTATACTTAGAGTGTGATTAATAACCGTTGCAAGCATCAATATGACCGTTGGTGAAGTTGTCTCTCAGTTGGAAGCATTCTGGTCTCTACTCTTTTGTTCATTCTTTGTGTTGGGAGGATAAATGCTGACTTCTTTATATTTCTATCCATTGGAATGTCGGAATCTTGAATAGGTAAATGCCCCTTTATCCTTTCTGCATCGTGCAGAGCTTGGTAGACCAAAATAAGCAAGTTAGGTGGCCTTGCATTTAATGCTCTGACATAACTTTTTGCTTTAGTAAAAATAGCTCTCATAATCTGCTTAAATCATCTGTAAATCAGCTGAAATACACTAGCAAACACATTAAACATATCTGGTAATATTGATAATTAATATTAGAAAGAATTCAGATCAATCAACAAGCTTTACACAGATTTCACAATTTGAATTATTAGTAGTCGTGACACAAACTCGAGTTTGTGCATCAATACTCGTGTTTGTCACTATGCACTTAAGTCCATACTCGAGTTTCTAAGTCGATACTCGAGTTTCCTCCTTTCAGAGAGGAAAGTCGCGATTTGAGCTTTGGAGCTTCAGTTTAGCTTAGGATCAATACTCGAGTTTTCAAGCAAAACTCGAGTTTTGGACTCTTAATGAATATGTGTCTAAAACATCAATACTTGAGTTTTCATTCAAAACTAGAGTATTGAAATCAGTGAAAACTATCGTTGCTCTCTGTATGACCAAAACTCAAGTTTTCAAACCTAAACTCGAGTTTCCATTTTTAACTTGGAAATGTAGAGAGAACTTCAGTCTATTCAAAACTAGAGTTTCTGAAACTGGAGTTTTCCAAACTAGAGTTTATAAATACATTGAAATATTGAGTTCATGTGCTTGGTGTAATACCCAAAAAAAATTTTTATCTTAAAATAAATAGTATACCTTAAATATTCTATGTGCATAAATAATACATGTTGAAAATAGGTGAATTTGTGGTCTCAAAACTAGTGTCATAATTACCTTATTTCCAAAGGTGATTTCTCATGTAATTAGGAGAAATAAAGAGCTAAAAATCCCTAAGTGAATTTGTGAATTATAAAATACCCTGAGAATATTATAATAAATCCTGAGAGGCAACTAAATATTTATTAAAAATTAGAGAGCATGTTGTCTCTAATTTAGATAATTTATGGGATTATTTTCCTTGGGAAATAATAAGGCAAAATTAAATATCATTTTGGGGAACATAAATTGCCCCATGATTTTTAATATTTTGCATTTGGCATAAATTATCAATATCAGTAAAATAGTTGTGAGATAATAATTAATCTCAATTAAGAAAATTGTCAACAATTGGTAAGTGATTAATTAAATAATTAATGGCTAATTGTTTAGACATAGATAAAGGAGATAACCAAAGTTAGTTATATGAAACCCCTAATTTGATATTAATGACCAATGGAGGGTCAAGATTAGTATAAAGGGTGTTGCTAATTAATTTAGCATAATTAAGTGGTATATAAAGTGAAATTACAATTAATCCCTAAAGCTTACAAGATTACTAATCTTGTGATTAAAGCTCTAATTAAACAAATAATCTAAATCCATGTGAATGTGAATGTTCAATGGGAGGCTTTAATTCTAGCTATTAAGAGACAATAGAAACACACTTCCATTGGGCCAAAGGATGATGGTAGGCACGGTTTTGCTTGTGGAAAAAGAGGAGAAAATTGTTAATATAAACTTCCACACACATGGGATAATTACAAGAGACAATTAATGAGTTTACATGGGTGCATTAATGGAAAATGGAAGAGGATAAGAGAGAGATAGAGGGTGACGTTTTTGGTGTCTTAAGGAAGAAGGAAAAGTTTATATTATTTTAATAAAGATATTAATTAAAACAACCAATAGGAAAAATTAAGAAAATTGGGCTAAATCCTATGTAATTAAAATTAGCCAATAAGAACCTTTGAGACTTGAATTTGTGTCTTAATAAAAGACCAACACCCATGAGCCATTGATTAGAAAAGATCATCCAATGGGTAGGATTAAGGATGAGAGTTTGAAAATTACCAAAGTGCCATAGCATTTTTCTATAAATAGGGAGCCTTCTTCTTCATTTTTCTTCACACCAAATCACACTTCAAGAAGGTGATTTCTAAGTAGGAGAGTGAGGAGGAATCTTGAAGCAAGAAGGAGAGTCTTCAAGAGGTAAGTTCTAGCATTTAAATTTCTAGTCTTTAGTTTTTATAAGTTTTTAGTATAAATGTTAGTTTAATCTAGAAAATTAGAAAATAAATTCCTACTCTTGTTTTTAGGCCTCATTGCATTGAAAAATGCCTGAAGAGGTAAAAACATGATAGGAAATGATGTTTGGAAGTCCTTAGATTAAATTTGTAAGAGTTGCAAAATTTTCGGTTCTTAAGTCCTTGTCAGGCAGCAGAAAAAATGCTATGATTTTATGAAGCAAATGAAGTTTTAAAATCATGAAATTCTCCAGAAATAAAGTAGACATGTAGGGCTTTCCAAATATATAAAATATGCAACATTTTGATCTCTGGTCAAGGAGATATGAATTTTTGAAGTTAAGCCATTTTTACTGGAATAACATCTGGGCAACGTTGAGGAAATTCAAAACTGGGAATGATATGGTTTGAACAAGTTAAAGCCGTTATTTTTCCTTAAAAATAGACTTATTAAGGGAAATTTTGGCTTTGGTTTCACCTCAAAATGATTTTTTTAGAATTAGTTATGATTTTTCAAAGTTAGACGAAAATCTGCCCAAAATGCTGAAATCAGTGTTTTCCGAAAATTTAGGGAATAAATTGGAAAATAAGTCCACCAGGGGTAAAATGGTCTTATATAGCCAAAATATCTCTTGAAATAATATTTGTGAATTAATAGAGATGATATGACCCTTATAGGATATCTGTGATCGCAATCTGTCGAAACGTACCAAAAGTCATCAACGAAGGTACGTTCGCGTACTGTAACATTAACTCTGATACTTATTGTATGCTTATATATGATAGACAACTATACAAGTGATTTGTATAGATAATTTTACATGTGATGTGTGTTGTTAACATGGATAACTATACATGAGAATTGTATAGATAACTGTACATGCGATGTGTATTGTTAGCATAGATAACCTTACATGTGATGTGTACGGTGGATATATTAATCTTGCATTTGCTATATACTTATGTGTTGATTAATGATGTGATGTTATACATATATTGTTTACATAAGTATGAGGTTAATTGTTAGCTGAGGTTCGATGCATGGACCTCAGCTCTTAATATAGCTTCAGGATCAAAAGGACTAAGCACCAAAGATAAGGGCAAGCAGCACGCTTAGAGTCCCGGCCGAAGAATTTCTTTTTGGACTTATATTACCATATCAGTAAATATTCAGACCTTTGTACTGCTGTATAAGCAACTAGGTACCTCAACAGTGGATGTATATCAGATACTCGCTCTTTTAAATTACCCCGATGCTCTACTCTAATGAAAGTACCTTATTCCGCTTTTGAAAAATGAGATGTTACACTTGGCTTGAAACTCAAGTTTTCAATGCTATACTCGAATTTCCATTTGAAATATAAAAACATTTGAATTTTAGAGCCAAGGAGGAAACTAGAGTTTTCATTTCATAAACTTGAGTTAATACATGAAAACATTTTTGACTCCCAATACTCGAGTTTGCAAAGTGAAACTCAAGTTTTCCAAAAATTTGGAAAACTTATAAAATCTGGAAACTGGAACGTTGAAGGGTCTTTTTGGTCTAAACTCGAGTTTTCAAATTGATACTCAAGTTTGCTATGATGGAAAACTTGTAATGCTTTCTGTAAGGCCTAATACTCGAGTTTCCAAAAGGAAACTGTGGTTTTGCCCTTGGAAATTAAAATTGAGCTTTTCTCTATGAGGTCGAAACTCAAGTTTTAATCCTGAAACTTGAGTTTGCCTCAGATAGCAAGTTTTTACTTTCTTGAGACAAAACTTCAATCTTGATTTTAGAATTGTATATTATCATCAAAACCCATAGAGAACTAACACTTATTACTCAAAGTGAGGAAATCTATAGTTTGTTAATTTGGTTTTATTCAACTAAAATGGAAAAAGTGGCATAGTGATTGTGGAGAAATAAAGTTAGTGTCAGTTATATTCCATAGAATTAAAAATCCATTTGAAATGGTAGTTCATTACCAAAGTTTGGAACTAAGAAAGTAAATTGGTAAATTTAAAATAATTGTTGTATTCTGAAATGAAGGTAAATGAACAATTGAAAGTCATAACAAAATGACATGACAATTAGGGTAGTTAAAATTCAGTTTCTAGAATTGCTTGTTCCATACTAACATTGTTTAAGAAAAATTTAAGGATGTACTTAGAACATATAATTAGAATATTTGATACTAAAATAAAAGTACAAATCTTATTATCAAGTGATGTTTAATTAAAGATGAAAGTGGATGGGAATCATGAACATGCGAGGAATAATTAAAAAAACCAGCATACAATGGAACCCATTTTCATCAGAAGTCAATAAGCACTATGACCCATTGAAATTGTGATATTGGCTCCACCAAAATCTCTGCATATGTCAAAAATATTCCATTGCAGAAACTACCCCAACACTCCTAAACTGAACCTAAAATAACAGAACAGAATAAACCTCATACACACATACAAGTCTAAGTAAACAGGTACAAGACATGTCTCAGATAGCAGACCAATCGATCTCAATGGAAGGATACTTCTCCAAACCAACAACCTCTGTTTCATCTACTTTAGAATCCGAGAAATCCCAGTAAGTAATCTCTAATTCATCCGACGACAATGAACACGAGGCTAAGTTGGACAGAGTAGTGTTTTCTGCATTCCCCTGTTTCTGTGAATTGTCAGCTAAGCTTTCACATAAAGCTTGGAGCTTGGCATGCACAGATGAGTGAAGTGGCATGTAGTCGCCGAATTCACCGATCACATGAGCTCCACGGTGGCGCAAGTGAGGGAAATTGAGGCGAGCAAAGTCTCCTCTGAGTTTATAGGCGGCGTAGTCGTAGGCCAAAGCGGCCTGCTCTGCCGTGTGGAAAGTGCCGAGCCAGAGTCTGGTTCGGTTCTTGGGCAGTCGGATCTCGGCGACCCATTTTCCCCAATGTCTCTGTCTGACTCCTCTGTAGGTTTTTGTTGGCTTACAACGTTGTAGTGAAGGTGAAGAAGAAGAAGAAGAAACAACATGGCGATGAACATGATGCGTGGTGTTTTTGTGCTTGTGGATTATTTGGGATTGGATTTCTTGAATCTGAGATGGTTTGAGCTGGTTCAGCCTCATGGGACTTGTGTGGATGAATGAAGAAGATGAAGCAGAGTTCAAAGTTTGGAGTGCTTTTATCAACTCTTCACAGTAAGGATCCATCAAATCTGAAGCTTGAGTGTAGGAAAAGCTTGAGGGGCTGGTTGAAGAATTGGGAAGCTGCAAGCTTCTCTGTGCTTTACGTGTTGACAAGCTTTTGTCAATTTATAGTATCATCGAATGCTTCGCTATTGTAATCACGAAGCACCCTATAATCATTTTTCTCTTTAATTAATTAATTAATCAATCAGGCATTGAGTCAATTATATTTTAAACATGAATATTAGACATCAAGCACTTCGTCAACTTCAATAATTATAATATTCGATGAAGGCTATACAATGGTTGAGTGACGTGGGGCTTCTAATGCAGGATCCGGCATCCAATTAAACCATGTTCTCCACGTGTCATGGTCGTAGTGGTGGAAAAATGAAACAGAGGACATATATATATTTTTGGCCGAAACAGAGGACATACATGGGGGTCAATGTTAGGTATTGGCTGAGGGGATCAATTTCCTCGCCATACGTCACATGTTGGAACAGGGTAAAGGAAGATAACATATACGGGTGAGTGTGCAGTGCACTGTGCAACGCACTCAAAATGTCAACTTTGGGTGTTCATGTTTTAATTGTTTTATGTTTGTCCACGTCAACGTTATCCTATATTCCGTGGCACAATCGTCAAGGACTCCTGGGGCCTTGTTTGTTTGTTTGTTTGTTTTGATGCTACAACTCTAAGCTCATTAAACCGGACTGAACTCTGAACCGGTTGAGAAAATGATTAAAGGTTAATGGATTAACTTAGAATCAATCTAGGGGTCGATCGGTGGAGAATAAACAAATTTTTTTAAAAAATTAAATTCTTATTATAGTATCATACTATCCTAAATAAATTCAATACCTTGTATCTTTAACAAAATAATCTTATATTTATCCAACATTCTATACAATTTCTTTGACATATTGTTATCATAGTATCAATATAATGGACCATCCAATGACACTATAGGGCCTCGGGTTAATAGTAGAAACGGTAGCTTAAAAGCTATTTGACTTTAAAAAAAGCCCGATAGGAAAAAAGTCAGGTTATTAATAATAATGTGTGTTTGGATTGATAGTAGTAGAAGTGGTATGACCCATATCAAAAAGTTGAAAGCATTTTGGAAAAAGCTAAAAAGTGAAGCTTTTTCCTTAACGGGCTTTTTGAACTTTAAGTTAAGTAAATTTAAGTTCAACCCAAATGAACCCAAAATCAACTGGCAACGTTGATTGACTATTTTTCAAAATTATCACAAAAAAAGCTCAAAAAGCTTGTAATTCAAACAGGCCCATAATCAATGATCACTAATATTCTTCCCATCAAATTATCAAAATAGTTATATGGTAACAAAATATCCTTACCTACAATCCTTTAATCATTAAACTAATATTCATTAATTCAAATTATTATTAACTTTGATTAAAATTGTTGTCTTCGCCATAAAAAAAAATAATATATAGAGAGAAAATTTTCATATGAACTTATAATTTTATCATATATTTGTTATTATATTGACTTTGTTTACAATAATGTATACTCCCTTTGATTCTTTTTATAACAATCCAAAATTTGAATTGGTTTTGTCCTTTTTATAAGTGCTCGGTAAAAGTTGTATCAACATTTAATAATTTTTTTTTTCATTTGTGTCTCTTATTAATTATATATATTATATTAATTAAAGGGTTGATGATATATATGTTGACTTTATTTCTCTCACTTACTTGTCCTTTAAATATAAGGTCATGGAGTACTTGAAAAAATTATTACTTATTATTTTAAACTAATTTTAATTGCTTTCTTAAATTACGTAATTTGGTTATTGAACTTAAAAAAAAACCAAATGAACTATTAAATAGAGGTAAAATTCGAAAATTGTTAAATTTTATAGAATGGTTAATATAATTTAAAGCTTTTGTTCGTCTACGTCAATTAAATATGCTAGCAGTGATTTATGATTAAAATGAGAGTAGTATCAGCCATCTACAAGAGGGCACCCACCCACCACCTCAATTCTAGGTGTCGTACAAAATATAAAGGGAAAATCTTTCAATTCTCAAAGGCCAAGAAAATATCAAAAAAGTCTTAGAAAATTTTCATATCATAAAAGTTTCATCGACAACTCCATTAATAGGGTGTTAACAACTCTGTATATTTTAACAACTTTTTAGGAGTTTAGTGATATAAGAATTTTTTTTTGGATATTTTCTTGGTCTCTTGTAACCTTAAAAGAATTTTCCTAATTATTAACTCTTAGTTGAGTCAACTGTGAGATTTGAATATAATAAAAAAAATTAATTTAATTTTTTTTCCCAATAAGTTAATGTTATGGGAAAACATTTTTTTCATGTTGTAGGAAAATCATTTTCTCATGTTACACACACATGAAATGGTAGGACCCACATATACATATATTAATTCATATATGTATATGTGGGTCCCACTATTTCATGTATGTGTAGAAAACTTTTTTTTCTCATGTAACATGAGAAAACCAAAGCCCTAATTTTATACTACTATACTTAACGCATCAAATCTTATATTTAACGTATCAACAAAATTCTTAAAACTTGAATTTTTTTTTTAAAGATTTTTTCTATAATGCGAAATACTCCTAGTCTCCTACATTAACTACCTAATATGTTAATGAACTTTTTACGAAAATGTGAGTTTTGCTTTCGTGAAGCAATTAACACGTCAATTCCCCTACCAACAAGTGAACGAGTTATTTTTGCAAAAAGAACTTTTTGTGCTTCATAATTTAATGCGTTAACCACGACATTAAAAAAGTTTCCAACATTACTGGCTAGTTTTGGTCTCCAATGGCTATATTTTACTTAATGAGATATAATATAAGTATATAACACTAAACTTGTTTTATGGAGATTGAATAATCAGAAAAAACTAATGCTATGTTTTTGTGTTTAAAATTGTGTTTGAAGTCTTTATTGATCCATTCATAAAACCTTCTTTTTGATTGTGAAAATTGGTATAAGCATAATTGTAAATAAGTTTATGTTCTAGAATTTGATTAAGCGCTCATACGCTTACACTATGTTTTACTGTAAACTATTTTTAAAGATACTAAAATTAGCAAATTAAACACGAATTTAATTATTCCCTCTCTCTCCTTTTGCGTATTGTCATTCTTAGCAATAACACTCGCAAAAGGAGTGAAGTTCCTCTGGGAAGGAGAGACTCCTATAGGAGAGCTCTCACCCATCATCATAGGAAAACACTACAAAAAAGTTTTGATTTTCATCAACCACTCTCAGCAGTGACAATGGCAGTCGCCACTACCACAAAAAAGCAAAATAACGTCCTAAATAAGACATAATTAACGCCCTAAATGTTAAGGACGTCTGTCAACAAGTAGTAGAAAAGCTGAATTTTGACGCCTTGAAATAATCAGGACGTCTTATACTTCAAGGACCTTATATATTACACCCTAAACAAATTCAGGGCGTCATATATAGACTTTTTACACCCTGAACTCTTTCAGGGCGCCATATATAGACTTTTTACACCCTATAAATGTTTTAGGGCGCCTTATATATACCTTTTTACACTTTAAGAAGACTTTTTACACCCTAAAAACAATTAGGGTGCCATATATAGACTTTTTACACCCTAAAAACCATTTAGGGCACCTTATATATAGTTGAGAAGACTTTTTACACCCTAAAAACCATTTAGAAAAACCATTTAGGGCGCCTTATATAGAGTTGAGAAGACTTTTTACACCCTAAAAACCATTTAGGGCGTCTTATATACAGCTGAGAAGACTTTTTACACCCTAAAAACCATTTAGGGCGCCTTATATAGAGTTGAGAAGACTTTTTACACCCTAAAAACATTTAGGGTGCCTTATATACAGTTGAGAAGACTTTTTACATCCTAAAATAAATTCAGGGCACCATATATACACTTTTTACATCCTAAATAAATTTAGGGCGCCTATATACAAGACTTTTTACACGCTAAAACCTCTTAGACTTTTTACGCCCTAAGCAAAATTAGGGCGCCTTATATAACACTTTTTACACCCTAAATATTATTCAGGGCGCCATATATACACTTTTTACACTCTAAACATAATTCAAGGCGCCATATATACACTTTTTACACCCTTAAAAATTTTCAGGACGCCTTATAGTAATTTTTTTTCCATATTCCTTACGTTCATATTAAAATTTTCCATGCGTATCTATGGCCTTTCAAAGCAAAGCAGTCATATATCTCTTGAGTGTTTACAAACAGCTCCCAGCAAAGAAAACTCAGATTGTATAAACAATTCTAAATTAAAAGAGCTTCAACAACAAAGTGCTCACATACAATTCAAATGATCATTATAAAGGAGCTCCAATTCTACAACAAAGTTGCTCACATACAACAAAGTCTACAACAACAAAGTGCTCACATATAATTCAAATGATCATTATAAAGGAGCTCCAATTCTACAACAAAGTTGCTCACATACAACAAAGTCTACAACAACAAAGTCTACAACAACAAAGTCCACAACAAAGTGCTCACATACAATAAATTAGAATTCACATGACAACATCATATAAATCATACCCTCTCAACCTATGTGTTGAAGAAGATGTCTAGCCAAAACGTCTCGAACCGTATCGATGTCTTCCTCCGAGTACGGATCCAGAGTATCAAAAAACTGTAAATTGGAAATCAAGAAATATAAGATAAACCAATGAAGTGAATGCAATAATTAACTAACAACTCAAGTACAACAACAAAAATATCATCATTTGAGAATCTTGGAGCGATAACTTACGCGTTGAAAACTAGAAACACGTCCGCTGGAAACAATGGAGTGCATAAAATTGATAACATAATATCCGCACTTCGAGCTCCCTAGTTGTCGTGGGCACTATAAATAAAAAGCAAATTGTTAAAACGAATAAAGGCATATCGAAAGCTACTATGTCAATGAAATAACTTGAATTGACATTACTTACCTTAGGATGATACCACTTTGGTCCACCCTGCTCTTGAAGTCCTGCAATCTCTTTGTACGTCCTGAGACCACTATCATTGAAATGGAAAGTAACAGAGACATGAAAACAATTCAGTAAAATAAGAATCAATGATATAGACAAAAATTATAACTTACTTGGCAAACATGGTTTTGATGCTTTCGTTTGGCTTGCCACCTAAGGAATCGAACCAATAACATACGTTGCTTTTGGGGCAAACTACACACAGCGTCCAATGGTTGCTACAACATATACATATTAATATTAAATTAAGACAAGAAAGCTCTTTATTTTTCAAAATTTTATATAGACAAAACTAAAATACGTACTTTTCATGTATTGGGGCTAGATAACAAGTCTTATCTCCGCCCAACTCTCCCATTGTACAACCAACATAAATCGCCCTTCTGACTATGTTATTCTCCGGGGAATTCCTCGTGTTTGCAGGACATAAAAATCCATATGAACCCGTACGCCCTTTGTGGATGCATATATTGTGGCAGACACTATGATCGAAATAATATTATAACTACAGTTAATATATATAAAAAAAAAAGATCAATGTCATAGTTAAAGGGGAAATTAAAAGACTTACAGAATTGCGACTTGAATAAATCCTATATCTACATCATCCATATCCATAAATTATTGCAGATCTGTCTTGTCAATTGATATGGGATATATTTTTTCCGCGCCCACAATCCCCGTACGCATCTCCAAGGGTATAAACTCGATGTCCCTATACAGCTCTCGCAGCTGTGCTAAGTAGGGAAAACTGCTCGGAGCTTGTTCAGTCTATAAAAACATAAAAAAACATATTATTAGTGGGTTAGCAATGAAAATCAATCCAGAAGAACTTCCTCATCATCAATCAGTAATTTATTCCCTACCAATGGATGTGTCATCGCTATCTGAATTAAATGATTTGGCCAAAGGATAAAAGATGTTATGGCCTTCCCTAGCGTGGGAACCTCCTCATCATAAATCGGGATGGGTGTCTCCTTCTCGCCCTCTTGCACACTAGTCACAGTCACCCGACGTTGGTCTTGTGGAATTTCCTTATTATGGTGGGTGGCTTGTTCTGAGTAAACAATGGCATCGGCAACAACACGCCAGTGTGGGACATCCAAATATAGAGTGCAAGGATGTCCTCCCTGTGGAGTGTGAGAAGGTTCGCCAACATCAACATGGTGAGTGTGAGAAGGTTCACTAACATCAATATGTAGATTGTGAGAAGGTTCGCCAACATCATCAACATCTGAAGGGTGAAAACTTTCTTTGCTGCTGGGAAAGAAGGTCGGGGATTCGTTGGCTGTACGTTCTGTCTTCTCCCTCTCTTGTATCATAGATCGCACCTCCCCCCGTACTTGTTCCATGATCTCATCAAAGAGGGACGCTCGAATTTTTGCTACGAGTCGAGGATTAGGGTTGTCATCGTCATGCGAACAACATGAACGCTGTCCAAAATATTTCTTGACAGTAACTCCCCTTGTCTCCCCTCGAACCTGATCAAGGTAATCAGGCTTCCCAATTGCTGTTGACAAAATGTCCATCCGTGGAACCGGCGCAAATGAACCTTGGCTGCTCTGCTCCTCAAGTGCATCTTGTATCATAATATTTTTTAGTTAATAAAAACACTAAGTTCTTATAATATAAAACAAATGAAGCTATTTAATACTTCTAATTGAACTACTTACAATCTTTGATGCAACCTCAGCAACATCTGCATTTATGTATTTACCCCCCTTCATTCTCGCTGCTTTCCATTTTGCGTGACGAGTAGGAGGTTCAGGGTCCTGAATAACAATGGACGGATCAGATTGGGCGGCTTCCTTCATTCTCTCTAATGCTTCCTTCATCATCCTCCGTTGCAGCTTTCTATATACACCTCTAGACATGGTATGCGGATACTTATTTGCCTCTTGCTTCTCTTTGTTTTTTTTAGATTGTTCCTGTGACACGAAAACAAATAAAACTGAGTCACGATGTCAAGTAGATTCAAACAAATTAAATAAAAGATAAGATATGAAAGAGATTGTACAAGAAATTCAGGACTTGTCCGGTACGCCACAAACTCCCTCCAATCCTCTGGAGAAATGTAATCATACGTCATACATGGATCCTTGTCCCTCAGTGGCCCTCGAATATACTTCTTAGTGAGCTTGTTCTTAAAATCCTTCCAACGTATTCGAACTAAGCTCATCCAATGCCTGTTCATCTCCTTAGTGTTAGGGACATCATATGTTTGCTGCAAGGTAAAAGAGAAGTTAATTACATTTCAAGTAATAAGACTAAAGATACAAATGCAGATATAACGAAAGTGATATACCAAAACTTGTGCCCAAATCAACTCTTTTGTTTTCTTAGGCACCAACTTCCAATGACGGATTGTAATGCTAATTTTGCTTCGAGCCAGGAAGCCTAGATAGCTAATGAAATTATCTTCCTCTGGACCCACTGGATTCATATTAGCATCAAACTCAACGTGCAGCCTCTTCTTTTGATATCCACGACGTGCGAGTAGCGGACCCATCTTGGTGCTACCTCTACCCCGTCTGACAATGGGTTCATCAACTCCATCATCCGCTGACACGGATGAGCTAGACGAGCTAGACATATTCCTCTTCAACAAAGATAAATCAATGTTAGATAGGTTATTAAATAATAAACAAATTAATAAAGAAAATATTAACATGTTAAACCACTACAAAAATAACATGATACTTTAGGCACCAAATTCATAGAAGATCTTACTTTATATGGTTTCTCATATTCCTTCACAATGATCATTTCTTGCAGCATATTCTTCATCATCTACCACTTCCACTTCACGTGTTATAGGTGGATTTGTTGTGAAAGGGAGTGTATCGTCAAGGTTTAAGGATTCCTCACCATACTGCTGTTTTTTACTTTGAAATACAATGGACATTTTCTTATTTGCAAGGTCTGTAACATAAAACACTTGTTTCGCCTGGCTTGCTAGAATGAATGGCTCATCTCTATGACCAAGTCTTTGAAGATCAACGGAGACAAATCCAAATTTAGGATCTATTACAACAGCATTATTGCTAACCCACTTGCATTTGAATAAAGCAACTTTGATGGTGTTATAGCTCATCTCCCATATTTCTTCAATAACTCCATAATAGGCCATTGATGCTAATACCGGGTTTTTGTCTTTCGAACTCGAAAAGTGCATGGATTCAGCTTCAACCATCACCCCACTATTTTGCATAGAACTTTTGTCATCTTGGTCTTTTGTGTAGAAAGAATACCCGTTGATCTCATAACCACTCCAAGTAATGACCGTGAAAGAAGGCCCCCAGGCAAGCCACTCAATTGTATCCGATACACCAGTCTCATGTAATACCTTCTTTTCAAACCACCGTATGAATGTCTTCTTTTGCTCATTAGCTATCTGCATGTCATTCTTCCTTGGATTCATATTCTTCAAACACTTTCTGTGTTCATCAATATATGGCTGAACTTCTTCCATATTATTCAAGACGTAGAAATGTGCTTGCAACACCTCTTCACGAGGCATATTCTTCAGTTTGATTCCTTGAGTTCCCTCGCTTATCCCCTCATCATGTTGAGATCATATCGTCGCCCCTAATAGATAATCCTTACAAAAGTCCATAGCCTCTTCAACTACATATCTCTCAACTATTGATGCTTCAGGTCGATATGGATTTTTGGAATATCCTTTTAAGATCTTCATGTATCGCTCGAAAGGGTACATCCACCTTAGGTAAACTGGACCGCAGATCCTTACCTCTCTAACCAAGTGCACTATCAGGTGCACCATTATATCAAAAAATGCGGGAGGAAAGTGCATCTCTAGTTGGGACAAAATAATATAACCCTCATTTTCCAATTCATCCAACTTTTCAATGTCAATGACTTTGTTACAGATAGCATTAAAAAAAATGCTCAATTTTGTTATAGTGGTTCGTACTTCATCTTTCATTATGCCTCTAATAGCAACTGGTAATAGCTACTGCATCAAGACATGATAATCATGGGACTTCATTCCCACTAATTTCAAATCATCCATTGACACACACCTTCTCAAATTAGAAGAATATCCTTGTGGAACCTTAATGTCATATAAACACCCACAAAAGCTTTTTTTCTCTACTTTAGACAGTGTATGAGCTGCTGGCTCCATGTATGCCTTTTTACCATCTTTCATCACTTGTGGATGTAATTGTTCTCTTATTCCCATATCAACTAGGTCTAGTCTCGCACTAATTCCATCCTTACTCTTCCCTGGTATGTGCAAAAGAGTACTGACCAAGCTATCGCAGATGTTTTTCTCCACATGCATCACATCAAGACTGTGTCTCACATCAAGAGAACGCCAATATGGAAGATCAAAGAAATTGATCTCTTCTTCCATATATTCTTCTCACCCGAAATCTTTTGATGCTTACCCAATATTACATTGATATGTTCCACCCGACTGTAAACTTCCTCTCCGGTTAATGCCTTTGGAGCCGTTCTATGCTCCGGTAAGCCATTGAAACGTTTTCTTAACTTACGATATGGGTGGAACCGGTGGAGAAACCTCCTGTGACCGAGGTAGACCGTTTTCTTTTCGTGCTTTAGTTGATGGAAGTTTGTGTCTGCTTCACATATTGGACATGCTTTATGGCCCTTCACACTGTACCCTGACAAGTTTCCGTATGCAGGAAAGTCGTTTATTGTGGTAAAAATCATTGCACGCAGCTTGAAGAACTCCTTCTTATATGCATCAAACACATCTACGCCTTCCTCCCACAACTTCTTCAGATCCTCAACCAAAGGCGCCAAGTACACATCGATATTGTTCCCGGGCTGTTTTGGTCCTGAAATCATCATGGATAGCATCACATACTTGCGCTTCATACATAGCCAGGGAGGTAAGTTGTATATTACAAGGAGAACGGGCCACGCACTGTGGGTGCTACTAAGAGTTCGATACGAATTGAAACCATCTGTACAAAGCCCCAGCCGAAGGTTTCTTGGCTCACTCCCAAATTGAGGGAACAATTCATCTATTTTCTTCCATTGCAGAGAGTCAGCCGGGTGCCGAAGATATTTTCCATCATATATTCTCTCATCAGAATGTCATCTCAACATCTTCGCTGTTGCTTCACTAGTAAACAGACGCTTAAACCGCGGTATTATTGGAAGATATCACAATGCCTTCAGAGGTTGCTTTTTTGTTGTCTTATCTCCTGAACCACCACCTTTCTTCACTTTGTATCGTGAAGTTTTACACTTTGGACAATTACTAAGGCCTTCATACTCATTTCTGTACAATATGCAGTCATTAGGGCAATTGTGTATCTTTTCATACTCCATGCCCATCGTAGACAAAATTTTCTTCACCTCATACATACGATTTGGAAGTACATTATCATCTGGCAACATGTCACGCAACAATTCAAGTAGCAACGTGAAACTACTATCGGTCCACCCAAAAGTTGCCTTTAAGTTGACTAGATGTAAGGTCCCAGTCAACCGTGTATACTTAGTACACCCAGGGAACAAAGGTGTTTTTGCATTACTCTGCACGCTATCATATTCACGCAATTGTGCAGATGATTGTACCTCAACATCATGAATCATTCTCTCCATTCCATCTTCATCTACATCAACTTCATTTTCGTGGCCCGCACTGGTACTTACTTCCTCACCATGCCATATCCACGTTGTGTATCGAAGGTTTATTCCATCACAAAGTAGGTGATCCCTTATATCAGGAATATTCCTTCAAACCCCATTTAAACAATTAACACATGGACAATAATACATGTCATTTTTTGTTGCCACATTCCTTCTAGCAAATTGAATAAACTCTTCCACCCCATTCTCATATTCTTCACTAGTTCTCAACGCATTCATCCAACTATGACCCATTTTATTACCACCTAATACATTTCCAACAATAGTCAAGTTCATAACAATCCTCAAGAACAATATGTTTTTTTTTTCTCAATCTTGTAACAAAACCATATTTCTTTGACAAGCTTTAGGGCGCCCTGAAGCTCGTTTAGGGTGCAAAAAATAAGATTTAAGGCGTCTTGGTAGTTAACCAAGACGCCTTAAATAAATAAAAATAAAAAAAAATAAAAGAAAACCTTAGAATTATTTAAACTAACATAAGGGAGAGGGAATAATTGTATAGCAAAAAAGAACATGATTACAAAGAGTATTTCCCAAAGAAAATACAATTTCACTATAAAGCCAACAAGAAACCCCTAATACACTTTATTACTTGAACTAATGAAGTGTATGGCTCAAAAAACCTAAGTGTTAATAAATTTCAAAACCAAGTCTACTAATCTTTTTTTAATGAAGACCGGAAAAATTCAATCAATTAGTGAAGCAAGTGTTAGGGGAGAAAGGAAAGAACAAGGAAAATTACAACACGGTAAAATTGGAGTAGGGAGTAACAACAAAATTCTTTGCTTTTTGACACAAATATTTCATGATAAAGTATCACAACTTGATCAAGCAAACATCAAAAGACTAACTACTCTCCCAAAAAACAAGTAAACAAGCTTCACAAAAAGTATGATCCTAAACAGTTTACCATAAGTCTGAAGCATTGCTTAAAGCACCGAAAGTTCAGCAACACATCAATCATTGGTAGTAGTAACCTTTAATAATTCCAACAACAAGAACAACTTTGGATAAAACCAAAAGCATGACGCTCATTGTTTCGCACCAGAATAATATTCATGCACCAAAAATTGATTTTAGAGCAGAAAAATTATTTAATGCAGAAAAAAACCTCAAGCGCTCATTTTTTAAGGTTAAAGTTCTGTTATAAGCTTGTTTTATTTAGGTAGCATAGCATACATAACTAAAACCAAACGACAGATTCAACTGAAGTTTATAAAGTGGTCCGAAGAACCACTCAAGTAAAATCAGATAATGAGGAGCAACTTTATAAGCTAATAGAAAAATAAACAGATTTAATTAAGATCGAAGTGAAAGATTAAAACTGGACCAATGACCCCAAATATGCTAATTAGTCTCTATTATACACCATTTTCACAAGTGTCTCTAGTGATACCTCACACTTACAATTTGATTTTCCTAATCTAGTAATTATACCATCAACATCACTATAAATGATTGAAAAAGCTCCTGTACATATCAAGCAAGATCAGGTTGCAGCAAACAAATCCGTTAAGTGGGAGGAAAGTAAATTTTCAGGCAGATCAGAGAAAATAAAAAGAATTTGCGGCCAGGCAACCTTCTTTGATGCAAAGTTGAAAAAACAGAAGGCAGATCTCATTTACTGATGTACAAATCATGGGATCAACCCATCAACTTGTATAAGCTAAAAGGCAAACGCATTTTCCAGATTCTCTAAAATCTATAATCTTTAAACAATGATTTCCCCCGTCTAAAATTAAACCTTTGCTTAACATGATCGATGACTAGATGCAAAAAGATGACCTGAAGAAATTGAGACAAAAGAGGGAGAGAGATACAGAACAAACCTAGACTCTTGAGTGAAGAGACTGTGGTGACTTTGGTGATCTATAATCAAGCATGGTTATGGAACATGATTGCAGATGCTTCTTTATTTATGCCTCTGTTATAAATTTTTGAAAGTTCTGCAAAAAAATAATCATTTTTGAAATCAAGTCTTTCTATATTTAGTTGATACAGCTCTTCCATTTCTGATCCTACAAAACTAGCCTCCTATCTATTTTTTGTTTTAGGCAACCTGTTTCAATAGTTCTGAATTTATATGTTTATGAATGAGATAATAAATTAGCCATGAGCCAGCAACTTATCGATTCCAATGTAAAGACTCAACCTAATCATTTCAATCTAGCTAAATAGGTACGCGTATCCTTTTCATCTAAAAGCAACTTGACAAGGTTTATTTTTTGTTAGAGATGCTCTAAAGACAAATGCAAAGCTAACTCAGTTACAATGTATGTTCTTAGTCCTATAGAAAACTAAAAACTATGATACAGCTAAATGGAGATGAGAATGAAGAAAAGCTTTGAAATTGTAAGACACAGCAGCAGCAGACTCTCTTTGTCATAGAAGAAATGAATCAAATAGCTACTACAGTTGCATCCCGATAGCCAAGTTAAGCAGAGCTTCTACCTGGTGTATTGTCCGTTGCTTTTCTTGTTGCTTCAATCCAATAGCAACAGATTCAGGATCAAACCCTGAACAAAAAAAAAAAAAAGAACTCAGAAAAAGAACCATTATTTCAGATATGCACGAACAAACCCCTACCCCAAAAAAATTATTTCCTCGTTTCCCTAAATGGGAGAAGAGATCGAGCAAAACTAATCCCATTGGTAATTCCTCTTTCAATTCCAGAAAAATAAAATGCAAATCTAGTTGAATATATGAACGATGCGTTCAAAAAATAAAAAAGAAATTCAAAGTTATATACTTTAACTGAAGCGCTACCTTCGTCACTAATCTCGTCGAATATCAAGCCCAGTGAAGATGAGACTTCAATTTTAGCTTCAGGCACGACTTGTATTTTAAGTATGAATTCTAATGAGCATATAAGACTCAACAAAAACAAGAAGTAAATCGAGGAAAAAAATAACAAGATACCCACCTAATATTCAAGCTACTGTTAGTGGAGTCGTTGCCGGAAACGAAGAAGTCTGGACCCGTGCGCGAAGAGCTACGGAGGAGACGGCGGTGCATAATATAGGTAGGGGAGAGAGAGGGTGGTTGTCGGAGATGATGCCACAGGGAAGCAGAGAGTGTTTAAGTGAGGGAAGAAGCAGAGGGAAGCAGAGAGGCGCTGAATGAACCTATTAATTTGCTTTTTTCTATTTTTAAATCAGTTTAAGAAGAATTAATGGCGCCCTGACCAAAACCAGGACGCCTTAAATTTTTCTTAAGGCGTCCTGTTCTCAATTCTGGGCGCCTTTATGCATTAACGGCAACCTGAATTCTTTAAGGGCGCCAAAAATTAATTTAAGGCTTCCTTCAAAATATTCAAGTCGCCCTAAACCAAAAAAAAAAAAAATTATTTCCCACATACATTGAAGCTAGCGCAAAAAAGAAAGAAATTTTTCTCATTTTACGCGACCTGAATTAAATATAGGGTGCCATAAATTAATTTAAGGCGCCCTTTTACTTTTCAGGTCGCCTAAAATTAAAAAAAAAAAAGTATTTCCCACATATACTATGTTGCTAGCGCCAAAAGAATTCCACAAATAGTAGCATGGCGCCAAAAAAAATTTAAAACATAATTTTTCACAAGTTTTTTGGCGCCTTGAAATAAGTTTAGGGCGCCTAAAGTAGCTTTTTGGTGCCCTGAAAAATGTTTAGGGCGCTTTAAATAAAAAAAATAAATAAATATGTCTTGGCGCGTAAAAAATTACCCAAATTACACCTATCGTGCTAAAAATTAAGTTTTAGCACTAAATTGTAGGCAACTTTAGGCGCCCTAAAAAAATTTAGGGCGCCTAAAATATTTAGGGCGCCTAAAGTCTTGGCTTATATTTTTTACTCCCTTTTTTAAAATAAGGACGTCTTTTGGAGAAGTAGTATTCACTTTTTGTAGTAGTGCGCTGCTGAAAGTCAAATTTCATAAGCGACTTTTCTTACTTTTGACTGACTATTTTGTCATCGGCAAAACTTTAAGCTACGGTCGCTGTGGCAGTGACTTGACGAAGATTTTTTGTGGCCACGAAAAGTCACTTTTTTTATTTTAGTGAGAGATGGAGTCCAAATTTTCCTTGGCCACTTCTAAAATTGACTTTTAATACACGATCAAAATTTGTAATGACAACATCGTTACCAACAAAATTAATGCCATCCCACCAAAAAAAAAAAAGACAAAAGTATTGCCGTTTATCTGAAGGGAATCAAGGATGTTTTTTTTCAAGATTCTAGAATGGTGTTCGAGTAAGATGATTTAATTTGATATCAATAGTCGGTCACATACCGAATTTTAGATAATTGTTAAGAGCAAGCTAGCAAAAACAAAAGTTTTAAAGGAAGTGAAAGATGAGAGACGAGTTGTGGTGGGTTGCGGCGTGAGGATGAGAAGGAATCAATTAGTTGTTGTTACAGAAAAAGGCGAAAATGGTGATAGAGAGGAGGAAGATGAGTGAGAAATACAAGCTAAGGGACGAGGAATATAAATGGAATACAAAGATTGCCTTGTTGTTGCATATATCCTATTTATTCCTATCCCTCCTTCTCCACCAAATGTTTGGTCAACCTAACCCCCTCCCACACATACACACTATGATTGAGAGATTAAAAACTATCCTCTTTAATATAATATGCTACATCCGTCATTAATATAAGATCTTATCTAAAGAGTGATCTCATTATAACTCTGGCAAAAGAACATAAGTCGAATTGAGTAAGCTAGTGACCACTAAACCTTCGTTTGTTAAAACAAGCAATGGAGATATATCTTTCTTTCTTTATTTTTTTCCCAAAGCGAGAGATATAGTTAGTAAATCTTTCGTATTGGTTTAAAAAAGAAATATCTAAATTTACCTTTATTGAATACATCTTTCTCGTTCATATGTAACCTCTGCTGGCCGTACTTGGAGAAAATTGCAAATTAAAAGGTAATTGGAAGAAAGTTATTAATGGTTTATCTTTATTATGTAAAGTTACTTGTAACAATGACCTATTGATTTCTTCTAAAATGGACTCCCTCTCACCCTCCATATAGAAGTCAATTCAAATGTACCAATAACAACATTTAAAAAGTACTACCTCTAATGCTACACATAAGACCTAATTGACTTTTTTTTAGAGAGATTAAGAAAACTAAATATGTTACTTAATTATATTATATGTTATATTTGATCAAATATATATTAGTTTATAAATCAAACATATTAGTTTGGAGAAAACAAGCTAGATATAAAACTTTAAAGTAATTTAATTAGCTTCTTTAATTTCTCCAAAAAAAAATCAACTATATCTTATATTTAGAACATGAGGTAGTATTACATTTATCATAAAATTTCAATGGTTTTCAATATTATGCTTATTAGTTGCACTAAGCTTTAACAACAACAAGCATTAACCCATTAGGTGGAGTTGGTTACATGGATTGCATGCAGCTATTGTGCTCTATCAACAACCAAATCTTTTAATAGTTATTAATTAACCAAAAGGTCACTCTCTTGATTGTTTTATTTGATCTTCCTATACCCATTTTAAAGAACTCTATACTTATTGATCTACCCCACTCATTGATATATCCAATTATCTTCTTCATATGTGTCTAAACTATTTCAAACACTACAAAAAATTTGGTTTTTTGCGACGGAAAAATTCAGTCGCAAAAAACCAAATTTCCATCGCAAAACAGTTTTGCAGCGAAATTCGTCTGTTGCCAAAAAAGCGTCGTAATTGCGACGGAAAATAGAAAATCCGTCACAATTTGCAACAGAATTATGATTCCGTTGCAAATTTCAAAATTTGCGATAGAAATTATTTATGTCGCAAGTCTTGATAATTTCTGTCGCAAATCCTCTTAGGATTTCAAGACTTGCGACATAAATAATTTCCATCGCAAATATTGACAGAAATAATTTCTATCGCAAATTGCGATGGAATTTCTATTTTCCGTTGCAGTTACGACGCTTATTTTGCAACGGACGAATTCTTTTGCAAAACTGTTTTGCAACGAAAATTTGGTATTTTGCGAAATAATTTTTCCGTCGCAAAAAACCAATTTTTTTGTAATGTCTCAAATACTGAGGATCCTAACCACGTCGCCCCTTCACCATAGATGGTGCCTCCACCCCCTCCGCCAATCTATCTATTATGCCGAATGATGAGATGTCACAAGAGAAAAGAGTATTGAGCAAGAGTCTTGTTGTTGTGAAGGAGGTCTAAAGCAAATTACGAGAGAAGGGAAGAAACTTACAATGAGGTGGAACAATAAATGACAAATTGCGAAATCTAACAACTTATGAACTTGTTAGATTTCAAAATTTGACCTTTCTTGTTCCATCTACAGTAAGTTTTCTCCCCTCCCTCTTAATTTTCTTTTTGAATCTCCTTCATTACAACAAGACCCTTCCTCAGTATTATTTTCTTTTGTGTCATCTCGTCATTCAAAGCAGTAGATAGATTGGTGGAAGGGCAAAGTCACTAGCTACAATGAAGGGGATGACATGGTCAGGATCCTTAGTACTTGTACCATTTGTTGCCAACAACAAGCTAACCTTGAGAAGGAGGAGGTGGTGGTGGCGAAGGTGGTGGAGGGGGAAGAGGAGTTTCCTGGGATCTTAACATGATGAAAGAGAGAAGGAGGACATTGATAAAGAAAAGTAGTAAGAATTACAAAGAATAGTTGAGTTTAAATAGAGTTGTAACATATTGCAAAGAGTTATGATGAGTTATGACTTATGAAGGTCTAACAGGATTTCGAAGGGTTATGATAAGTTATAATATTGAAGGTCTAAATGTTACAACGGGTTATGAAAGAATTAGATGATGATTTTTTTTTTTAAAACCATTATGTTTTGTCTTCGCTGATAAAAGTGTTTGGAAGACGAATTATTTGTAAGCATTACATGACAATTGTTTCTTAAGAACTGTCATTTTCTTGTCGTTAAATAAATGACGATTATTAGCTACAACTATTACTTTAGTGTTTTCACAAATTCCACCTCACAATACATGATGATGCATATAATTAACCATTACACTTAAGTGTCATATATCCTAGCATGACCCCGCCTCGACACACATGATATTTATTAGATGTAATCATTATGTGTTAGTCATTATAAATGCCCAAATATGTAGCAGTTTCTTTTCTTTTATGACCAAACATCTATCATAACATTCTCATATTAGTTACCCCACTTTATCCTTATTTTTCTCTCTAAAACCCAACATTCAATACCATAAATCATTGCAATAAAACTCCATTTATGTTGTACATATGGCCTAAAGCCTAGATAAAGGACGATGATTATGTAAGGCCCTTAACACTACTACAAAAAAGGGTTACTACTACCCTAAAAGATGTCCTTTTTTTTTTAAAAAAAAAAAAGGAAGTTACAAGTCATTGTTTATGTATTTGTTGTCCTAAACTATAGTTTAGGAAGCCTAAACTAATTTAAGGCGTCCTATAATAATTTCAAGACGCCAAGTATTTGTTTGACACCATATGGTGCCATGGAGAATATTTTTTAATTATTTTATTTATTTTTTTGTTTTTAGGCATCCTTTTTTTTAGTAAAGGACTTCTTAAATTAATTTTAGACTTCCTTAGATAATTCTAGGATACCTTAAGTAAAGGTTTTTTTTATCTTTTTTTCCTTTTTTGGCGTCCTTTTTTTAGTAAAGGACTTCTTAAGTTAATTTTAGACTTTCTTAGGTAATTGTAGGGCACCTTAAGTAAAGGATTTTTTTTCTTTTTTTCCTTTTTAGGTGTCCTTTTTTTAGTAAAGAACTTCTTAAATTAATTTTAGGCTTCCTTAAGTAATTCTAGGACACCTTAAATGAAGGATTTTTTTTCTTTTTTTCCTTTTTAGGCATCTTTGCTTAATAAAGGACTTCTTAATTTTTATTTTAGACCTGCTAATGTATCTAGAGGACGCCTTAACTGAAGGTTTTTTTTTTTTTAATTTTTCTTTCTTTTTAGGCGTCCTTTAATATTTATAGGGCTTCTTAAGGATTTTTTTAAGCGTCCTTTAGCTTTATCAAGACGCCTTATTATCTAAATATTACAGCTTATATATATTAATACCCTCTTTCCCTCTCACTCTCACACACCGCGAGACCAGAGCGACCTTTCTCCCTCTCTCACAAACACAAATCGGAATTCTCTTCTCTCTATCCCTTTTCTTTTGGCGGGAAAAGATGTCGGGGAAGGGCGCGAAGGGTTTGATCACCGGCTAGACCTCGGCCGCCGCTGCCAACAAAAGACAAAGACAAGAAGAAGCCCACTTCTCGCTCTTCTCGTGCCGAACTTCAGGTCTTTCTCTTTCTTCCTCTAGATCTCCGCATCTTTGCGATTCCTTTCTTTATTTTAACTTCCTTGAGTCGATGTCTACTTTTACGTGTCTGGAATCTGCACATTATTCATCACTGGAAAGTATGAGATTTATTTGTTCGGGAAATTTATGGGTCTTAGCTCCTTTTTTTGCTTTATTCTGTTGAAGTTTCGCTAAATTCTTGTGCGGATGAAAAAGTAGAGCTAGCAATTTTTCTGTCAATCCGCTTATTCCGTACAATTTGAACCGTACACAAATTCGACAAGTGAACGATTGAATTTGAATGTTGATTTGTTTCATAGATAGTTGCTATTAGCTACAGGGTGCATTTGAAATGTTATATTTGTTTGGATCTTTACGCGAATCCTTCAACTTTCATATAGATGCTTACCAACAGCTTCACCGTCCTCATCTTCTTCTTCTGCTCTCTCAGGTGATGATTTTTGTGCCTTTTCCTTCTCGATTTGGTCTGGCTCCTCTGTTTTGGTGATTTTAGCGGTGCTTTTTAGGGTTCCATTGTCCATTTTGCTTCATTATTGGTCTTTCTTCGGGATTTTTTTTTTTTTTAATTAGGCATTTACATACGGCGTCCTCCTATGGAAACAAAGGAAACAAAGGACGCTATATTCATATTTTAAGGCGTCCTATATTTATTTATATATTACTACCCCAATTCGACATCCTTTTCAAAAAGAATATTTATTGTCTCTAATTTAGAATGTTTTTGACTTTCTTTTTTGTATAGTAGTGTAACAATCAACATAAAACTTTGTCAAATCTTTATAACTATGAAACTATATTAAACTCTAATATCATATTAATTTATACTCTCCCTCAATACACTAATTAAATGAGTGTTAATAAACACTTTTTAGGACACACCCTGTAATTTATTTATATTTTTTTGGTGGGGTGGCGGGGGGCGGGGGCGACGCTGTTCGTTGAATGGGTGAAGCTATTTGTTTACATCTCAATGACTTTATTGTAATCAAGCTGCATATGATTAAATTAATTAATATATTTTTCATCTTATAAAATTATTTTAAATAAAAAAAAGTACATCTTGCTCATTTTCTCATCAATCTTCTTTTCTATTGTTTACATGGTATATTTTTACATAAATCATAGTTCATAAAAAAATTAATAATAAGAAGTGGGGGAAGAAAAAAAGATCAATTGAATTATCAATTTTTCAGGTTTTGATATTGTTTTGTTTACTAATTCTAACTTTTAGACTGCTTCAAGATATTTTCCAGGTCAATGATCAATTTACCAATTCACTGTTTCAAGACACAATTAATTTGATTGCGTTAATGTACATGTGAAATGAGAAGGATGTAAAATTGAGACTTAAAGATTAAGTCAAAGGGTTGACAAATACTAAATGACGAGGGAACACGTCAGATCCTACGTGGACATCACTTATCGTGTTAAAGCAACGTAGGGAAGGCATCATTAGATTCTGTGAGTCATCAAACTCTCCACTTTACCTGGTATCACCATTGTCTACATTCACCAACTATGAAGCACTGATTTCGAGATGACGTTTCCGTTTTCGATACACGTATTCAATATGTTACTTTAAAAATATTGATATTTGGATACGTTCCGATACGTCTTAATATTAAATAATATTTTTAATGTAAAGAGTACATTTATATTAACAAAATATAATAAAAAGAAAATCATTAGCACATATCAGTTAATAGCAAAAATCATAACATTTCAATCAAAAAATAGTTGCAAATTGCAGTCACTGTAGTGAGCACAGCAAAAAAAAATGCCCTTCATTTTAAAATAAATCACTAAACTGCATTTGACTGTATCCTAAAATTTTGACTTTTTCTGATACTCGTGATTAAGTATATAGAGAGTATCCGTTTGATACATGTATCGAATACGTAAATTGTAAAAAAATCCAACTATCCGCGCTTCATAATTCACCAATATGAGTTGCTGCCTTTTGCTTTAACCTAATTCCTAATCTTTTGACGTCCTCACTCTTTTCTCTTAAACCCTACCTGTTTCCTATTCTCACTTTACTCATATTTCCTTTCAAATTTCACACAAACCATAGTGAAATTTCAGGACGTACCTGGACTCTGACGAAGCATCTCGATAGCCCACGCTAATTATTGGATAACAGGTTTGGACTTCGATTATTATACTGAGAAAATTTCATTAAAAAGATTACTAATCAACAACTGACGACATTAAGCCCTCTAAAACTAAAACTTTTGGAAATTTATACTTATGTTAGCCTCCCTATATTACTTAATTATATTAAAAGACTCTTAATAATATATAGACTTTAGGGCATCAATTAACAAGGTGATTAACACTTGTAACCAACTAATCACTGACCACTAATATTCAACTTTCTAATATATTCATTTGTTAACACTCTGTGGTGGGGCTTAATTAAATACATTTAGCCTCGTTCTTTTTAATTTGATGTATTTTGTTACGCATGCAAACCTCAAATCAAATTGATCGAGGTCATTATTCATTAAATAATGAATTATGTAAGTAGTGGTATACTTGTTGAATTCCAAATAACTGCATTTTTGGAGCAAGCATATATATTAAATTCATTATTCTTTTCCACTTATAACAACAAGAGCGCGCGCACACATATCAATATATTATATATCCTTCCTTACCTTGAATACTTCACTCCTCCCACCAAACGTTCGGTCAACACATATACATATAATTGTGTCCACTCATGAAAATGCATAACACATAAAAAATAGGACAATTTATGATACTGATAGCAAAACTGCATGCTTTTTTTTTTTTTTTTTGAATAATTGATTGATGATTGGCCAAGGAAATTAAATATTCACATCAGATCCGACGTGTACATCACTTTCCAGTTTCAAAGTATCATCACATCATTATCTCAAATTTTACTTTCCATAGTATTCGCACTTGTCTTTATCTACCCCTCCCAACACATTTCTTAATCCTTAATAGCAGTAAATGATTTTATGTGTTCTAGTTTTTCTTCATCGATATTTAATGTACTTGGCATTAACAACAATCAAAGAAATTGAGGATAATATATGGAATTGGCAAAAAAATTAAATAATTAGTCCTCCTTTTGGAAAAGAAGTAACTAGTCCAGGCCCATATAGTGTGATTCCTTTTTGTTTTTTTTTTTATTCGTTTTTGTTGGCCATTGAAAACATGTCTGTCTAAAAAAAAACATGTTTGTCTTGAAATCATACGGGCTCGTTTATTAGTACAATGTTAATGAAAATGTAAAATATATAATAATTATTATCTCTCTATTATCATTATTCATTCGTTACTTACTTTTCGCTGACACTTTTCATGGTCAAAAGTGTGTGCAACCCATTTCTGAAAACCGTAACTATTGATATATTTGTGTGTATCCTTTTATGGTTAATATCAACCAATAAAAGCATATAATAATTTCATAAAATTTTAAAATATTTAATATAACATACCCATTAAGGGTTTACCGGAAAAGAATATATCAAAGGTTGTGAGAAAATAAAAGGGGAACGTCCAACATCATATTATTTTTCAATTCCATCCAATATCAGATATTGTTAATTTCTTGTGTGCTTGACTGCTTTCAGTCTCTTGAACATCCTAAACTCTAAATAAGATTAAGGTACAAGAGGCAACGAGAAAATACCAGTGAGTACTGAATGCAAACAAAAAATAATATAAAGATGCTATGTGCTCTTTTTTTGGATCGAAGAGAGATCTTCATTAAATGAAAAACAATTACAGACACTAGAATCAGAACAAGAAACACAAACAATGGACCCAGAGCCAACAAAGTCGAAGAGCTAACCAAGTCGAGAAGAACCAAAACCAAAAGGACATAAGCCTAAACCTTGCAAATTGAAGGTGAGGAGGCTAACCTACAATCCACCGTGATCAAAGGAAAAGGCAACAGAGGGGGGTTATACAAAGGCGGGCTCTCCCGAGCCCACCACCTTTGAAGCCAATGCTGCAGAATAAGAGCAACTTTAAACACATCTCCTCTAAGAGAAGGGCGAAGGACCATCTAGAGTTTGAGAACAAATACCAAAACCAAAGCAAGTATCCATAAAAAACAAAGATAACCCACAAAAGAAGACCATAACGTGCAACACCCCGCTTTGTAGCATTTAGATTAAAGTATAGACAGAGTAGAAAATAAATTAATAATTTAAGAGAAGCATCAAGTAAAAAAAATCTATTAATAAAACATACAAATGAAAGACCTTATTAAGATAATTATTTTTAACATGTGAGCATGTATAAGTAAACTTATCTTATTATTGGAAAGCAATTTTTTTTAAAAAAATGTTGGCTGAAAAATAAGAAATAAATATTACTTTAATTAAAAAAAAAAAACCCTAACCCTAACCCTAACTCTCCCCTTTAAATATAATAATAACTCTCCGGCCCTTCTTTTTGTTGCGTCTTGTGCATATCTGCTTTCAAAAGTTTTTTTTTTTTTTTTTTTAAATGTGTGTGTATGTAAAACTGAGCCCTAACTCGTCTTTTGCTACCAATCACCCATTGCTCTCTATACCCACATAAAATATAGTGTATTTATATGTAATATGGTTCTTACATTTACATCTTTTGTGGTATGTATAAATAATTTCTACCTTCAACTAATGTAAAATTCTAATAGGAAGGGCTTCATTCTGTATGGCTAATATGGATAATATTGATTTTTAGAAGTTAGTTTTAAGACTTTAGAATAGTTTTAATTAGTATATTAATAGATATTTATATGTCTAATTTTGTAGACTTTCATTGAGAGTTTTGAAGTAGTTTTTAGTGTGATTACCTATGAGTTAGAGAGCAACATGTAACTTTAAATATTCTTTTATATACTTGTAAATTACGAATGACTATATTTTATTTTTAAAAAAAAGGATCCAAATAAGTAATGTTACAAGTAAATTAGTTTACAACTCACTTTATTCACGTAGTTGATAATTTAATTATAATTAATGTATTGTTGGATTCTTGTTTTCTTTTAAGTATATTTGAATACGTGATGATATTTGATATAAATAGAAGCATGTTTTATTTTACGTTGTCTTTCAATAATATTATATTTACTGGTGATTGAATATAATTGTCATAGCAGTTGCATTTATGATGGTTTGGAGTAAGGTGGAATTTGTATGATAAGATCTTTTATCATGTGGTATGTCATCACTTGATGTACTGTGGATAACACTTGTCAATGCCTCTTCTTCCATATTTTTCTATAGTCTAGATTGCGTTGGAGCCGTGAGATATATGACACCTCCTTAATTTAATTCTTTTAATGAGGATAGTCATAGTTCAGATTTAAACTCTACACTTTTTGCTAGGTGTATCTAAAGAACTGGAGTTTAGAACAATTCAGTTAGATGGATGAGTTTATATTGGACTATGTGTTAGCCTATAACTTCAGTCAGCAGGATAAGGATGGATGGTGATATAAAGGAAGTTGCCTATTGAATAATTTCATATTACATATTGTGATGAAAATAGATATTGGCATATTAAGGATAACTAAGTTTGAACTTTGTTTCATATAAGGTTCATTATACATGCAAACATATATGTAATCGGTTCCTTCTTTTTATCACACGTGGTTTACTTGTGTGTGATAGAAACTTTCAGTAGTTATTAAGATATAAAATATCATCCCTTTATATTATCATTTTTAGGTGATTGTTCTAGTAGAGAACAAAGGAAAGCACCTATAGAATGAGCCTTGAAGGCTCTTTAGTCTTTAGTGCTCCTTTAACACATGTTATGTTGATCTTATTTACCATGATCCTAAAACTTCCATATTTTATTTTTACTTACTAAAATGTTTAGAGGATTTCAATTGATACTATGGTGTGGGTTTTATTTAAACTAATTAATTATTTTGATGATTTGTATGTTAGACTTCCTTAGTCGCTATATGTGAATGTGAGACACTTTGGGAAAAAATTATCTATTTAATTTGAGGTGTTGCATAACAAACCAACATGACACTCGCATATAGAAAACTAAATGAAAATTACAAAGCAAAATCCTGACAACAGGGGAGACCAAGACTCCAAAAGCACTGCCAAAGAGTCCCCCACTTCTGGTAGTACCAAGAAACAAGGCATGGTGTGTGGAGGGCTGTAGGCTAGCCACCGGGCACCAGATTGGAAGCCAACAGAGCATTAGCTTGCTTCAATCCTAAACTCAGTCCTTCCATAGCTTTAGCGCACAAAACTTTGGGTTCTTCAGAGTCTTGAGCTCCACCATCTTCAAAGCTTCATCAACTAACTGTGACTCCTCGGCCTCCTTCAAAATCTCAGTCCCTGCCATCATGTGCCAGAGTTCATTGGCTAGTAGAAATGATGCTATGTGCTATTTTACCTAAAAATAACAGGTCCTATAGTTTGAGCATTATGTGAAAAAAGAGACTTAACACATTCAACTATAGAACCAGCGAAAACATATATTCAACACAGATCAAACAGAATTGATATGAAAATACTTTCTACCATGGAAACAGAGTGCCCAACTTCTTTGTAGTCATCAAAATAGACTGATTTCATATACAAAAGATTCACACGATGGTCCCCCCCCAAAAAAAAAATTTCCTCTAAAAAAAATAATAGCCTACATGTATTAATCTCAAGCAAGGTCAGAGAGAAGCAACCATGTATGAGAGGATCAAATAATTTTCAGCAATAACAAGATTAAATATTATGATAAGCTGTCCGAGCTGCTTCATTCTTCTGTCTTATATCTTCATACATCTTCAACGACGCCTCTGAAAATTTGGTCAGTCGCTCCAGAACCTTGCTCAAGCTTGTATGCACGCAGCACAAATTTGCAGAGTCCTTATCATCATCCACCACCTCGTCCTTCATCTTGCTCTCTGTTTCTTCATAGCTTCCTTGACCAGAAGAAGCAATACCAAGCTGGTCATCTTGCTGCTCTATCAGCTGCTGCAGATTGGACAAGAAGCTTTTAATCGAATCGCTTAGTTCCTGAGACGGCAAAGACTTGATCCCGGCACACCAGTCTTGGCAAAGTACAAATATTGGAGGAGCAAGTGCCCGGCGTGGCGAGAAAGGTCTTCGGCTCTTAGACCTAGGTTGTAGTATGCAGTTTTGAAGCCAGGCATTGAGAGATTCAATGTAGGACGTGTGGCTGTTGATCCAGTTGGCAAAGCTCAATCCAAAGCACTCGATTTCTTCAAGCAATTGAGTCAAGATCTCTCTACGCGCATCTCCTCGCAAGGATCCACTTGAGCTTCTTGAATGGTACGCCAGAGAGATGGTTATGTACTGTGCATGATGACACTCGAGCATGGCCTTCCACATCCTAATCAATCTGCATTACACATTGTAGCCAATTACTTGTAAAGCTTCAAGGAGTAGAGGCCATTGGCCAATGCTATTGTAATTGAAAGCCTCGCTTACCCATGAGTTAGCTCTACGAGTTGAGGGTGCAACTCTTCATCCCTCATTTGCTCAATTCGCTTGGATATTGAATCTACTGATCGGATGGCCACTCTTATTCGCGAATGCAAATCCTTCACAACAGACCGTGTTTTATCTATGACATGAGTTCCTTGATCTTTGGCATATTGATGCCTTAGCTGCTCACATTTACGATCATACACTCTCTGGAGCAACTCACTTGCCTGTGGAGGTGAAAAGCAAGTCAGAGTGTGAAGCATAAAAGGGAAAAGGCAAAACTCCAATGTCATGGCTTTAAACAAGCACTATGTTGTCAGAATCAGAAGCACAAAAATGTGTAATTATTCAAAGCAGCTACAGGGACCAGAGTTGTTGTATAAGTAAGATCAAGCACCTACCAAAAGATTTAGGGCTAGTTTAGATTATCGTTAGCATAACTAGCTTCTATCACAACTGACTTCTGCAAACTGAAATTGGGGTAAAAGAATATTAATTTAATGTGGCTTACGTTTATATAGGCTTTTATAAAAAAGACAATTTGATAGAAAATTGTTGGGATGATATATTACAAAGCCAGTTTTAGAATGTTCAAATATAAAGAAAAGTCATAAGCCAGAAAAAATTGCCTCAGCTCTATCACAGCTTCCAAAGAAAAGATCATTTGCTTATGTCACTATCCCAAACATCATTTTGATCTCGTGATAGCAGTAAGCAACGTCTCAAATTCAAATACGTTAAGTGTCTTCAACACAATACCTTAACTTCATCATACAATTTTCTCTCCCAAGCATACAGTCTGTCGAGGGTGGAGGAATGACTTCCGGCAATCATACAGAATTCTTCAATGAAGTCACTTCCACTATCGTCTACATCTTCCTTTGATGCTCCAGCCAATGGATTTCTGGATGATGTCGACCGAGTAGAAGCAGTCCTTTTCCAGCTAATTATTTTCTGCGTAGGCTCTGCACAAAGATTTGCATATTAGCCCTTCCTCTATATATTTATCTTTTGAGAATCAGATGTGCATCAAAAGTAATAATTATTCAAAATATTTGAGAGAAAAATTTGTTACCAGGTAAAATCTTTCCACCAATATCACTCAACATTACCACATAACCATAATCCATCAACTTCTTGGTTTTCAGAGATTCAAAATAACATATCAAACAGACAAGACCTTCAAGTATAACAAATCAAGCATGCCTTAAATTTAGTTCACTTCACATAAATTTATTATACATAGCTAACAAATTTAACTCAGCAGGCCTAGGAAAATCGCAAACCCAAACCATGAATGACATAAAGTTTCAAAACTCAAACCTAATTATTTTTATACAGATTTACAGTTACAAATGCAACTTACCCTGAGAATGAAGTGATGACCCTCTACTCCAGCAAAGGTGAAGTGCCGACATCAAAGCCAATGAAGATGACTTTCCTATCAGGAGAAGCTTAAATAGATTAGTGATTTAAAATCCTGAAACCTCTAATTAGCTGTACATAGTTCAATTTAACATGCACAATACATACAAAGTTCTGTACCTTGGGGGTTAAAAAAAACAAAGAAAGAAACAGAGGTAACTAAATATATAGAAGCCATTACCTTTCGGCTCACAATATTGAACCCTGATTTTGTTTGCCTCTAACATTCTTGAGACCTCCCTACCAGATTCAGAAGCTCGATTAAACTTGTGCTCTATATCCTTTATGCTAGAAAGGAAATCTCTAGCTCTGTGTGTAATGAACTCTGAAGGGTCTTCTCTCTCTTCACACACTTTTTTCCCATCCATGCCCTTCTCCTTCTTCAAAGCACCATCCTTGTCTTTCTCCGTCACTGTCTCAGCAAAACCATTACCATTATCCACTAATAACTGTCCCTCCTTTCCTTCTTTCTGAACCTTTTGTGTACACCCTTCATCACATTGTCCAGAATCAGCAGCCTTTCCAAACTCGTACTCTCCAAAACCAGTTGCATGAGCTGCTACAAACCTAAATCTCTCAGAATCTTCAGCAGGGTCGAAGAAATCCCAGGATGGTTCTGAATCAGGAGGAGGCGGCGGCGGGGGCATTGAAAATGCCGATGATTGGTCGTCTAAGTAAGAGTCTAGAGAAGGATTGATTCTAACAGTCACGGCGGTGGGACCCCCTGATCTCATATAACTCAAACGAGCCATGGATGGTGGAGTAAGAGGGCTTTCGTTGTGCAAAGGTGAGTCTAATACATCAACAGTTTGAGAAGGTGAAGGAGAAGGATATGTGGATTGAGATGGAGTTTTGTCGGAAATCGAGAGAGACGACTCTATCAAGACCTCGGCCTCAGCGTAACGGCGAAGAGCGATTCCGACATTTCGGAGAGATTGTGTGTAGGAAACATGGGCAGCAACAATATCAAATCTTGAATCCATTGCCATTTTGATGAATCGCTTTCGTTCCCTACAGAGACGCAAGGCTTCATTTTTCTCTGTCTTCGAGCTTGCAACTCCCATTTTTCATGTCTCAATCACTTGAAGAACACTTTTTAATAATCCGACATTATATTGGGAAAAATCAAACCTTGTCCGACATTTTCAACCTAAGAGTTCTCGAAGCTAAAGTTTCCAACTTTAAAACACCCATTTCCTTACTTCACAAGGCTAGCTAAGGCGAAGATTAACCAAATGCGGTAAATCACGGGAGGTACAAGAAATCAATCCTCAATGTTGAAAATCGTACCTTGATGTTTCAGACAAAATAAAACCAAGAAATGATCAGGCCCCAGAGGTAAAAGGACAGGACATAGGTGGAAGTTACTGGTTGAAATATGACCTCGCTATGATTTTTGCTTCACAGTAATTTCACACTGAAGAGCCAAAAAAACGACACGAGTTTAGTTGTTTTCAAGGACAAACAAATGGCCAATGAAGTTGGAGGAAACCTGAATCACTACTGAATCTTGAAGCGTCTCAGGCTACTTCTAGCTGAAGGAAACTGCATGGAGGAAGAGAACGCAGGATGATAAAGGCCAAACAAAATAACAAAGCCAGATAACAGAGAAGCAAAAGAAACAAATATATGAATGGGGAAGAGAGGTGAGAGAGAGGGAGGGACGGAGGGACGGGAATCTGAAACAGTAGTTGGTGATAGTGAGTGTTCAGAGAGCGCCTCGGGCGATGTGAGAAGCAGTCTCCTTAATTCATTCCAGTTCACACCTACGAGCAAGGCTAAGTTTTTAAAGTTTTAAATGAAATTAGTATTAAAAATCATTAATTGGGTCGCAAGAGAAGAGGAAAGTGGGCAATCAATTTTGCATTTCAGAGAGCACACAAAATGACAAATCCCACCGGTGAGAAACAAGAGATTGATGAATTGATTCCAAAATGAGAGGGAGAAAAAACTTTAATTAATGGTGGCATCAGAGCGAGTAAATGAATATGAAAATGAGAACAATTGTTGGTGTTATTGTTGGGAAAGGTGTGGAGATTACAGAATTACCCTCAGGATTCCTCGAAAGTCGAGACAAAAAAGCAAACATGACTAACGCCTCCTTCAAATCCGGTTCCGTTTTCTGGGAATTCGGCTCTCATGGCCATCTTTCATTGCTTTATTTTTTTGCCAAGCAATCTACTCTTCGGACTTGTGGTTAGAGTCGGGGAATGGAGTGGCCCGTGGACTTATGATTTACATGTCGTTTGGTACAAAGAAAATTTGAGGATGGAAAGGAACTTTTAAAAAAGGGAAAGGAAGATTTTGAAATATGAGAAAAAATGATTTAAGATAAGATGAGTTGTTTGGTTGGAAGAAAATGAAGAGTGGTTAGTTAGTGAAAAATTCAGAAATGTCTATTTTACCCTTAAAAGTAATTAATTAAAAATAAAAAAGAATTTTTTTTTTGCTAAAATATATTTTTTAAAAATTATGATCTTATGAAGTTCGAATTTGTGAAAAAAAAAAATTCCTGCAAAGTTCGAACATCCTGCAAAATTTAAATTTGAGAGGTAAATTTGTCTAAAAATGTGAACAATGATGTGGGAACCTGAAATCCCACCAATTTTGGTGGGATCTGATCTTCCCATATATGAGGGAAGATTGGTGGGCTCGGGGTGGGTCTAGGAACTCAAATTCCTGGGCAGATTTGTGGAAATTTCGTATCAAACGAATGAACTTATTTATATTCCTTTCCCTTCCTATCAATTCTTTATACCAAACGGGACCTTACAATCTCTGAAATGAGCACATCTAAAAAAGGCCGGCTCATTTAAGCATGGAAAAATTTTATAATTTTATTAAATGGTTATAAATTGAGTTTTATTTCCAAAAAAAAGTAAAAATTTTATTTAAATACTAGTTAAATTTACAGAACTATCAAAAGTCAACTAAATTTATTAAAGGATTGAAAAGACAAAAGGGGCAATAAGGGATATGCAAATTCAGGTGAATTTACTCTTTTACCATTAGTTTTTAAATAAATTAAAAAAAAAAAAGAAATATGCCCCCTCATGGAAGAGCCACCGCGGCAGGCCTGCAACCGTCGGTAGCGGGAGATACAGTGACTTTTTTTTTGTTGATTTAAATATTCATATAAAATAAAGTCATAGTTGATGCATTTAAACTACTTTTAATCAAACAAAAAATCAAATTAATGTTTATTTTTTTCATAAAATAATATATTACATAACAGCAAACAATTTCTTAATTTAATATATATCATAAAAATTGAAATTTTCCATGCTCTGCGTAAATAACAACCATATATTTGTTAATACATATATATATTAAAGGAACCAAGTGGCCTAGTAGTAGGGTTCGAATTCCACTTTCTTATTTTTATTGAATATTTTTTTAAAAAAATATTCAACCCCACCCAAAAAAAAAACCTTGCCAGAGCCAAGCTACCGGTTGTAGACCGTCTGGCGACTGACCACAATAACCCTCCAGCAAGGGTCATATTTCTTCTTTTTTTTAATTTATTTAAAAATTAAGGGTAAATTTACTCTAATTTGCATATCCATCATTACCCCTCTTGTCTTCTCAGTCCTTTAACAAATTTAGTTGATTTTCTGGGGGTTTTGAAAATTAAACCGGTATTTAAATGGAGTTTTCCCTCGAAAAAAATGATTTTTTAAAAAAATTGAAAATATTTTCAAATCAAATAGGGTTGCTATTTGAACATTTTAAAGAAAAAATTGATTATATTCTTATCGAAAAGCTAAAAGAATCTTATTAATGACATTATAATTAGTTAAAATTCTTCTCATTGATTTTTTTTTAAAAAAAATATTACTCGATTTTTAATAATCTTTCATTTGGTTATTTATATTTCCCCAAAGAAATTTATCCTTATGAAATATTGAAAGTGTAATACCCGCATAACTATTATCTGGAATATTATGCTACAATAATAAAAATGACCATTTATGAAGATTTTAGTCTCAACATATTATACGATTAATCTATGCTCAAAGGGAAACACTAAGGAAAATTAGAGGAAATCTATTGTCAAAAATGTAAAGAATGCATTTTTAAGGCCATAAAACATCCTAAGGAAAATCATGAAAATTCTAGAAGGCATGGAATAATTATTAAAAATTTAGAAAACATATTATCCTTAATTTAGACAATTTAATAAATTATTTCCTATGAAAATAAAAAGAAGGGAAATTAAAAAGTATTCTAAGACTAAGATTGACTCTATGATTTTTGATAATTTGCATGGAACTTGAATTATTAATGTGAATAAAATTGTTGTGAGAAAATGATTAGTTTTAATTAAGAAAATTATTAGGAATTATTAAAGGATTAATTAAGTAATTTTTGGGAATTTTATAAGCTTATAGAAATTTAGGAAACATGAAAAATAAAATAAATATGAATGAGTATTATTAAGGATCGAAATTTTTGGGCCAAAATTAAATAAATAATAATGGTCAAGAAGTAATCTTGGAAAACCAAAATCAAAAGCTTAGGATTGTTCAAGAAATTATAAAAGCCTAAATCCATGAAATTGCTTATGGACCAATAGGGAAATTTTAGAGGAAATAAATATAGGATAAATGGGATATTATGGTAATTGGAAATATATGTGTGTGTGTGTGTGTGTGTGTGTGTGTGTGTGTGTGTGTGTGTGTGTGTGTGTGTGTGTGTGTGTGTGTGTGTGTGTGTGTTGGCCAAATTCAGAGGGGAATAAGGATGAAGTTTGATTTTTATCATATAATAATAATATAAATTTAAGCATGTGTTAAATAGATAATGTTATAATAATAAGGAGTAAACAGATAATGGAAATAAGAACCGATAGAAAATAATTCATAAACTAGAATCTAGGGATGAGTTAAGAAAAACCAGAGTATATTATTGATCAGTGGATTTTTATTCAGAAGTTGGCGCCGACAGAAGTTATTTCTGTAACCGGTCCCGAATACCGAAGATTTTCGGCAGATAGCAGAATGTCCTTAATAAGGGTATAAGGTGAGGAGAACCCAGTAATCTCGAAGAGGATGACAAGACCTTCAAGGTATTGCTTTTGGAATTTTAAGTTTTTACGGAATTTCGCGATCAGGACACCGAACCAGGAACTTTATCTGATAAAGCAAGATGACATAAGGCTAGATGATGTCATCAATTTTGTCTCTTTGTGGGGGGGGGAGGTCGGCCAAGCAAGGGAGGGCCAAGATCAAACCACCTAGCAAAAGTGCAATCCTACGGTCAGAATTCAACCAGACAAAGTTCAAGGAAATTACGAAAATGCCATTGGATTTTTCTATAAATAGCCACCCTCTCATTTGGAATTCTCACACCAAATCCTCTTGAGGATTTCGAAAATTTGGGAGAGAAGGAAGAAGGAGGAGTCCGGAGAAATTCGTAGCAAAGCTCTGAGTAAGTTCTTCAGTCCTTAGTCTTTAGCTTAAGTGGTTCTTTCAGTAGTTATAATAGAATAGCTAGAGTAGTCTCTAATTTTTCAAGTTAGCTTAGATATCATGTTTAAGGGATAAATATGATATTTATCTCAGAAACATATTAGGGGAAAATTATAGCAAAATTTTGAGAGGTTAGAGTTAAAATAGCGAAGCTCTGACAAAATTCCACAAAGTAATCAAACTAGGGGCAAAATGGTAATTTGTACCTAAAATGCCTGTCATGATCTTGAATATTCATATCGGTGATATTATCCCTATAGGATACCCGAAATCACGAACCGCTGTTTCCGCTGTAACCGCTGTCGTGCCGCAGTCAAACGTGCCGTAATTTGACGAAAGTGCCAGAAACCGTCAACGGAGGTACGGACGCGTATTGTAACCTTAACACTTATGCTGCTCATATACATATATGTGATAGACATGCTTATATACCGAAGCTCTGTCTAGGGTTGTCAGTTTTACATACAGTTTTATACGGGTTATAATCTTGATAACGCCGTTGGGTTTTCCTAGCGCTGAGGACACGATGGGCCGTCGCGGCACTGGTTATGTGCAGACATGTTGTGGGACTTTACATACTGCTTTATGCTTATGTTCTGTCATTGTTGTGATCATACATCTGCTGTGTGCTTATGTAGTGATTTACTGCTGTTATGTGTTGTTAAATAGTTGTTATCCATATACGGTTTTATTTTAGCATAAGGTTAACCGTTACCTAAGATCCAAATGGTAATTGGATCTCAGCTGTAGCTTCAGGTTCAAGCGAGCCAAGGGTTGATGATAGGGGCAGGCAGCTGGAGTAGGATGGCAGAAGGAGTTTTATGGCTTTAGTTTTATAAGCCTAGTTAGGGGCTGTTTCCTTTTGAATAGTAGATGACTGTATAAGTGCACTTACACTGTGGTTATGTAATATTAAGGTTCAGTTACTCGTTTTGCGAAATTGCTCAACTCTGATCACGGTTTGCTTTAAAAAAAATTTCCGCTGTTTTTAAGGTGGGATGTTACAGAAAAAATCATTTTTTTTTTATTGATGTAAGGTAGACAAGGAGAACAATTTTTTTATTGTATTTGAAGAGGTCCAAATATTATGTAAACTATATCAAAAAGAGATACTAATAACACACATTGAAAAATGAGAAAGAGGAATCTCTATCTTATGAAGAATTTTGTTTTAAAGCAAATGGTCACATATTCTATTTATCAAAAATAGATAAAACATGTAATACTTCATAAATATTTGTCTTAAAATAAAAATTTTAGTGTTTTAATTTAATTTCTTTAAGAAAATAAAAAACAACAAAAATTGTTAAATTGGCTTGAAGCTTATGGCCAATGCTCAAGCATGTGAGTAAACAAGCCAAGTTTCAAAAAATGAACCTTTTATAGGAGTTGGGCCTAAACGAGTTGGTTCGTCAAGGCCCGAGCTTGTGAAGGGCTGCTCGGCCTTTTCCCACCCTTACTTATGGTTGGATTGAAGATATTGAAAAAAAAGGTTTATAATCTTTTCATTGATTCATATATAAACATAATTAAGGGTAGTATTTAAATAACTAGAAATCTTTTATTGCTCTTTTTTTTTTTATTTGGTTAAGGATATAGTTGTTTCAAAATTTAAAGTGTAAAGAGTTTTTTACTTTTTTCAATAAATTCACTTCTTGGAATTCAAGATTATATTCTCCACCTAATGGATGTGAATCCACTAACCAGTTAACCACTACTTTGTTAGTAAATCTTTTGTTACTCTTTGAACAAAGAAATTTGGTACTCCGATAACCCTTATATATAAAGTCATTTCAACTGAATGATAGGATTCTAGGAAACAATTAAAATTAGTTAAAAATAATAAATATGTAAGAAATATAAGTTTTTTTAAAAAAAAATGGCACTATTTATGAATGAGTAAGAGGGAGAGTAATAATGAAAAAAATGATGGAAGAGAATGTATAAAGAATAAATGATGAGAGAGTAATTGAGGGCAAAAAAGTAAAAGTGCATATATTATGAAAACAAACTCAAAAAGAAATCTTATAAAAAGGGACAATCTCATTTAAAAGTAAAAGATCTTGTATATATGGACGGAAAAAAGGCCAAAGAAATAGACTTGAGCTAGTTAAATTCTTTTTAGGGTTCCGTTAAGTTTTCACCGAGGGGTAATTTTTGCCTTAGAAATTTTTTGGGGGAGGCAATTTTGTCTTAACTGTTATCTCAGTTAATTTTGGTTATTAGTTGACAAAAAATATTAAGTTAACTATCCACATATCATCTACGTCATTTTTCTTCAGCTGTAAATTTACGTAGGAAGTCCATTTGTCATCTACTTCATATTTTTAAAAAGTTAGATTTAAAATTTTCAATGCAAATTTGTGCCTTAACAAAAATGATGTCAATGACATATGAACTATCAGCTCGACATATTGGATCAACTAACGGTTAAAATTAACAAGAATAACAGTTAAGAAAAAATTACTCCAATTTTGAAACTTTTAAAGTAAAATTGCCCCTAAAAAACTCCTGGAGTAAAATTGCCTATTGATGAAAACTTCCGAGGCTAACATGCCCTTAAACCATTCTTTAAAAAAAAATAATAATAATAATAAACCTTCTCAAGTGTCAAATATTTTATTTTGGGATGACGATGGAGACTTCAAAAAGTGTATTTGCATTATTTAGTTTGGACTTTAAAACTTAATTTGGTCCTTTACACATTTATTTGGGATAACTTAACCGGATGGTTTTGTCAGCTCTAATCACCGGTCAATAAAGGAAAAGTGAAGATCGGCGCAAACATAACCGAAAAATACTTGTACATGCTTCTCTTTTTAAGATTTCCTTTTCTTTTAACTATATTTCTTTTAGATCTCTTGAATATATGTGTTTCTCCTTCATTATACATCTTTTCCTGAGTGAGAAAAGGAGTGATCTAATGTTTTTTTTTTTTTTCCGGAGAATGACATTCAGGTCCCAACCAAAAGAAATAATCTATTAATAAGTCCCATAAATTATTAATAGTAATGATTATACTTGTTAATTCCCTATATTCATTTATTAATTGAGACTTTTCTAATATTATGTTTTTTTTTTTAATTGGGACCTAAATAACATTCTCCATTTTTTTTGTGGGGCTCGTTGGGTCTTCAAGCTTTTTATCACTTGTCACCCCAACACTAATCTAATGTTCTCAATGAATATGCAAAAGCTTCTCAATCTTATGATCTCTTTTCCATGTTTAAAGCATATAGGATTTTCGTTTTGTTCAGTAAATGTGTTTTCATTTATGTTCTCCTTTTTATTGAGCTGATATCACTTATAACCCCAATCAAGAACTTAATAATACCTACACTAAATGGGTCGTTCATGTGCATCCACTTGGGTCGGTTTAATAATTTCCTCAATTAATCGTAACATTTTCTAAATGGTCTGACAAAAATAAAGTAAAAAGAGTGTAGTAGTACAAATCATACTCTAAAAAAATCGGTCTTTTATTTGGGATTCTATATAAAAAGATCCCCCACACCCATCCTATATTCCTATTTTTCATAGGTCTATGTCAACTTGAAGTTCACGTAACTTTAATAAAACAAAATGTGGATTAGCTTTGATAGTTGAGAAAGTTGCTTTGGTTTCAAGCATGAGGTCAATATGATTTGAGGATGGTGAAAGTGGTTTGAAAAAATTATATTTATTTTCCCGGCAATAAATCTTGTTGAAATGCGTAAAAAGAATAAAAATGTAAGTGGCACCTGGAGATTTCATTTATGCACTGTCTTGATGGTAACTTAGATTATTTAAGCCTGCTTTATAAAAAGAACAAACCTCTTCATCTATGTAAAATCAAGATTTCGCTCTCATCCTATTCCCCTTCTATTTTCTTTTTATCATCTTATTTATTCCAATCATTGGATTAAAAATTGAACAGTTCAGATTTCATATTTTATAAAAGGGTAAAGGTGCAAAAATGCACATATACTTTACTCTCATGAGCGCCCAGCGTCATATACTTTTTTAGGGAGTAAAAATACACATGTGGTTACCAAATAGGTGCAAAAATCACACTGACGTTAGTTGACCAAACGGTCAACGTGAAATTGAAGCCACATGGATATTAATTCACCTTCAGTTAATGTTAATATTAATTCATTATTTTTTTAAAAAAAAAAATCCCAAGCCTAATCCATCCAAATTCACACATCATCTCCTCCAGTACCTTTCTCAACTGCAAGCTCATCTTCACCTCCACTCCTCCTTCTCTCTAACTTCCTTCTTGGCTGTTGTCCACCGGACTTGTTTCACTACTTGATTGATGACAAATTGAGTCTACAAATTTTCATGCACACCTTCTTATAACAGCCTCCACTCTCCTTGTTCCAACTCCAACGCCCCTATTACCTGAATTCTTATACAGTTAAAACGCTATGTCTGGGCATTGAAAAAAATTGGGGAAAGAAACAAGCCTTAAAAACAAAAAATCATCAGGCTAAAATCTAGGGTTCAAGCGTTCAACTCGCGATTTCTCCAATTTGGAAACTGCATTAGTTTGGAAACAAGAAGCAAGGAACTAATGAGGAACAAAACAGAGCCTTCTTCTAACCAAAAAACATAAAGCATAAAATCCATTCCCACCATCACGATCGATGCACTCTGGTTTCATTTAGATTAATGAGGAACTAATAATGATCACCAACTTATCTCAGTTTTTGTAAACCTAAAGGGAAATGAAAATAGAAACCCCAATTAGATCTTTAAAGAATGTGAGAGTTCATACCTGGGTAATAGGCAGCCTACAGGTAGTTCAAAGAAGAAGACGACGACGGCAATCCTAAGACACAATTGAAGGCTTGTTGGCGAAGAAGAAGAAAAAAGATATGAAGAGGTGTGAGATCTGAGATTAAAAAGAAGACGACAATGTGGATCCAACCCACTGAGAGAGCTAGGAATCTAAGGAAAGAAATTCAAATTGACTTTACATCATCTGGAACTAAATAAAGTTTTTAAGGCCAGGTCGCTTCAACCCATCCGAGATTAAAGAAATTCAAAGAGGGTCGCTTCAACACATAGAAATTCATCATCACACCATTGATCCTAGGTCGCATGACAAAATCGAACCACTTCGGCGGAGGGTCCGTTTGGGAGTGGATCAAGGTCTTATCACCATTTTCTTGCTTTACACTGGACGAAAGAGAGACAAAGCATGGACGGAAGAGAGACAGACAGAAGAGAGATAGAGCGTGGATGGAAGAGGAGACAGAGCGTGCGTGGATGGAAAAGGAGATAGAGCGCGTGTGACAGAGGTAGGAGAGTGCCACATAATCCAAGAGGTGACCATTTTTCTGACCATTGCAGTAATGCCATGTGGAGATACTTTATGAGTCAGCAATTTTAGATCAAATTAACAGTCAAATGTTTTGTTTTTAACAACTAGTGTGACTTTTGCACCCATTTGGTAACCACATGTGTATTTTTGCTCCCCAAAAAAGTATATGGTGCTGGACGCTCTTAAGGGTAAAGTACATGTGCATTTTTATACTTTTACCCTTTATAAAAATATTAATTTTTTAAAAAATATTTAAAAATAGTATTTTATAAAAGATTAAATAACCGTTCAGATTTCAATCTAACGGCTGAGATGAAGAAGAGGATGGGAAGCAATTCCGTTCAATTATCAATATATTTTTTTTCTTAATTGTGTGCTTCTTCAAAACATATTTGTCTTCAAAAAGTAAATCCTCTCATGATCTTTTTTTCTTATTCTTTTTCGCAAATACATCTGATGAACTGTTGAACTGTTGATTGAGAAGAGGAGAAAAAAGTTATAGAATTGACATAATTTATAAATTATAAAAAGTAAATTGATTGGATTCACATAATTTATAAATTATAAAAACTGATAATACAACCTGTTACGGATATCTCATAAATGGGCCTAGCCCAATAACTAAAGAGCCTAGTCAAAATGACTTCAGTTATGCTCATAACCGCTTCCTTGAAAATAGAAGTGGTTTTATCAAAATATCTATCGTTATGATAACCGCCTATGTATCAAGAATATCTATCAAGAACGCATATCTTGATATCCCTAAAATAAAGGATGAATCCAACTGATTAAGATAAGGCACAGGTACGCCTATAAATAGGGTAAACCCCTTACAAGGTACACACTTCTGAAATCCTAGCTTTTCTATTCACACAGAGCACACACACCACCCCCTCTGGCTATCATTAGCCTGTCGTATACCCTCGAACTACGTGGACTTTGATCCATACTATGGTACGTAAGACCCCGGGATTTCACCCCGGGCCAAGTCCAACCCAACTTGTGATCTACACTGGATCATTGGCGCCGTCTGTGGGGACTGTAAAGTCCTATTCCCGTGACCCGTGATGGCTAATACCAGAAGCAAAAGCCACCCGCATGCACACGAGCAAGGTCAGGAACAAAATTTTAGCGAGACCCAACAGCAGGACGTTCAAGGCGTTAATCAGGAACAAATGGAGGAGTCCCCGGACTCGAACCTGGATGGACGAGCAGGCCAAACGCTGGAAAATACTAACCACGCTGGTCCCTCGAAGTTTCAGATTGGAAGCCCGGACATACGGCTCCTACATAACATTGCTGAGTCAATGATGAAACGGATCGAGAATGTGGAAGAACGCGACAATCTTCAGAACCAGAAGATTTACCACATGACCGAGGTGATGAACCAAATTCTTAAACACTTACAAGACCCTCTTCAGGAGGAACGCCGGGATGATCAGCAGAATGAGGACGAAGAAACCAATCACCAAACTATTGATCCCCTACAGGAGGACCATCCTGGGCAAGGCCGAATAGTTTCAACAAAAAATTCTCAGCAAAATAATCACCGGGACGCGAGTCAGGAGGATCAAGCCCGGGCACATAGGAAGGACAGCCGTACCTCGGACAATCAGGGAAATACGCAAGACTCCGGCAAGTACAAGATGTGGTATGGGGATGGAGGACAAAACAACAGCCCGTTCTCAGATGAAATTACGGAAGCTGAGTACCCAAGGAAATTTAATACATCCGACCTCCCTAAGTACGACGGAAGTCAGGATCCCCAGACACACTTGAACACTTTCGACACTGAGATGCTGGTCCGAGGATTCAAGGGGCCAATCATTTCCAGGCTGTTCACCTCAACGTTACGAGGAGCCGCCCAAATTTGGTTTCGGACTCTATCTCCCAAGTCCATTACTGACTTCAATGACCTGAGCGAGAAGTTCCTGCTGAATTTCGCGACAAGCAAAAAGCAACCCAGGTCGGTCTACACGCTGGACAGAATCAAGCAACAACCCGGTGAAACCCTTCAGAAGTATTTGGATCGTTTTAAGGCCGCCGCATTACAAATCCAGGGATTAACGGAAAGCGTCCACGTACACTTGTTCATCTCGGGCTTAGATAGCGAATCCAGAATGGGGAGATCGGTCATATCTGGCGAGATCAAGACGCTGGAAGAATTCCATAAACGAGCCAAAAAGTATCTGGACATAGAGCAGATGCAGATAGCCAACGCGTCGAGAAAAGAGAGACAGAAAAGCCCACCTCCGAAAGGGAAGGACCGGGCAGCAAGAGACCGACCCCGTAACTCGGACCAGAAAACACGAGGACAGAGGCATGAGGGGAAATATGAGAGATATACTCCAATAAATGTCCCTCGTTCACAGTTATGGAGAGAGGTAGCCCTGACCGAGATGAGGAAGGTGGAGCGACCTCGACCCCTTTATAATAAGGGAAAGTTGGACCGCACGCGATTTTGTGAATTCCACAATGGACCTGGGCACACAACGGATGAGTGCTGGGACCTTAGAGATGCGGTGGAAAAGTTTATCCGAGATGGAAAATTACGTCAGTACGTTATCAAAACACAAGGGCAGAAAGCCAAGCGCAAGCAGACGGATCGGAGTACAAGCCCGGTCTCCCAGAGGAAAAAACCGGAGGAAGCCCGGAGAAAGCACGACAATGAGGACGAGTTCCCGGAAGCAGAGTTTGACTGCAATGTCATTAGTGGAGGTTACGGAGGTGGCGGCGATACCGCCAATCAGCGGAAGAAATACCTTCGGGAAATCTTAACCATCAGGGGACGACCGACCTTCAAGCTGGAGCCATCGCAAACAGAAGAACCTCCTAAGCTGTTCTTTACTCAGGAAGATCTGAGGGACGTAATCCCGGGTCATCAAGACGGACTGGTGATAACCGGCCTCCTGGGAAAATGCCGTGTAAAGAAGATATTCATCGATCCTGGCAGCGCGGTGGATATCATCTTGTAGGACACCTTTAAGCGCATGGACCTCGACCCAGAGAATCTAAAGTCGTGCAGGACAACCTTAATCGGGTTCAACGGACAGGATACAAATCCCAAAGGATGTATAGAACTAAAAATGACCTTTGGCTCTAAAGAAGCCTTTAAGACTGAGCGAGTCAAGTTTATTGTAGCGGATTTCCCTTCGTCCTACAATATAATCTTAGGCAGACCAACCATTCATAGTTGGGACATGCTCATATCAACTAAGCATCAGAAGCTGAAAATGGTAAGTCGGAACAATGAAGTCGTCACCGTCAAAGGTGATCAGAAGGAATCCCGGCAATGCTATTTCTCGACAGTTAAAAACAATGCACCCGGAACATCCAGCTCGCAGCAGAAAGGAGCTCGAAATTCAGCGCCAATTGCGCCGAGCTCGGTCAACGTGGTAGAGCTGGATGTAAGAGAAGAAGCAAAGTTAATGAAAACAGAGCCTGATGGAGAGCTCGTAGGCTACCAACTAGGAGAGGATCCCGGACAAATAACCCAGATCGGGAGTTCACTTGCCGAGCAAGAAAAAATCGAGCTCAAAAAGCTGTTATGGAGAAACAAGGACGTATTCGCATGGAAACCTTCGGAGTTACCAGGAGTCGACCCGGCGTTCTGTTGTCACAAATTGACCATAAATCCACGATATACGCCGGTCTCGCAGAAGAAAAGAAAGATTGCACCGGACCGTCAGGAAGCCCTAACCGAGCATGTAAGAGAACTGCTGGATGCGGGATTCATCAGGGAAATCCAGAATACCACATGGTTTTCAAATGTGGTAATGGTCAAGAAACCAAATGGTAAATGGAGGGTGTGCACCGACTACACCAATCTCAACAAAGCATGCCCCAAGGATGCTTACCCTATGCCAAATATTGACCAACTGGTGGACAATTCTTCGGGTTTCCAGCTGCTCTCATTCATGGATGCGTATTCCGGCTATAACCAAATAGCTATGCATCCTGAAGACCATGAGAAAACAGCTTTTATCACGGAAAAAGCTAATTACTGCTATAATGTCATGCCTTTCGGGCTGAAGAACGCAGGAGCTACTTACCAGAGGATGATGAATCAAGTGTTTGAGGCACAACTCGGCAGGAACGTCGAAGTTTACATCGATGATATGATCGTAAAGTCAGTTAAGCGATCCGACCACATCCAAGATTTGCAAGAAACATTTGATAAGCTCCGAGATCACAGAATCCGACTTAACCTAGCTAAATGTGCATTCGGGGTACCAGCGGGTAAATTTCTCGGATTCCTGTTGACAAACCGGGGAATTGAGGCCAATCCGGACAAATGTCAGGCCGTCCTTAATATGGCTGCCCCAAAAAACAAAAAAGAGGTACAACAGTTGACTGGCAGACTGGCCGCGTTGACAAGGTTCTTATCGAAATCGGCAGAAAATGCTCTTCCTTTGTTCAAGTTATTGAAGAAGGAAGCACGGCGTGGAGAATGGAACTCAGAGTGTGAAGCCGCTTTTGACAAGATCAAAAAATGCCTGTCATCACCACCCGCGTTGACCAAATCCGAGCCCGGGGAAGATTTGATATTATATCTATCCGTGGCCCCAGAAGCAGTAAGTGCCGCCCCGGTGAGAGAAGATTCAACGGAACAGAAACCGATTTACTTTACAAGCCGGGCTTTGCAGAGTTCGGAGCTAAGATATCAAAGGTTGGAAAAGGTGGCCTTTGCGCTCCTAACTGCCGCGAGGAGATTACGCCCTTACTTCCAGGGGCATAAAATAATTGTCCGAACCAATCAGCCAATACGGCAAATACTCCACAAACCTGACTTAGCAGGAAGAATGACGAGTTGGGCAATCGAACTGTCCGAATTCGACATAGTATATGAAGCTCGGCATGCTATTAAGTCCCAGACTTTAGCCGACTTCATTGCATAACTGGTGCCAACAGAGGTAGTCCCGAAAGCAACCCTTGACGTTTGGAAAGTATTTGTAGACGGCTCTTCAAACGCCAAAGGAAGTGGAGCCGGGATCATAGTCGAAAGCCCGGAAGGAGTCGCCATGGAACACTCCCTGCAATTACACTTCAGAACCTCCAATAATCAGGCTGAGTATAAGGTTGTATTAGCCGGGCTATCGCAGGCAAAGATAATGGGGCCAGGAGGGTTCATCTCTCTACCGATTCTCAACTAGTCGCGGCCCAAATCAACGGTTCATACACGGCTAAGGGACCCTTGCTAATTAAGTATCTGGGGAAAGTCAGAGAGGCAATGGCCGACTTCGATGAGGTCCTAGTCACCCATATCCCCAGGGGAGAAAATGCGAGGGCAGATATCCTCTCCAAATTAGCAAGGACCAGGAACCCGGGAAATAATCGGACTGTAATACAACAAAGTCTCAAGGAGCCCACGTGTATCATGGTCATCGCGGTAGCAGAAGACTGGCGAAAGCCAATCTTAAATTACCTGGAAAAGGGAGTTAGCCCAGACGATCCCGGGGAAGCAAGGCAGATAGCACGGACCGCGTTAATGTACACGGTGGTCGATGACCAACTCTACCGAAAAGGCCTCCAATCCCCAATGATGAGATGTTTAAACCAGGCAGAGGCCGAGTACGTGCTATCAGAGATACACGAAGGGATAAACGGACAACACATGGAGGCAAAGGCGTTAGCCCAAAAGGCCCTAAGGGCTGGATACTACTGGCCGACAATGGTCGCGGACTCCAGAGAGCACGTACGGATGTGCGAAAACTGCCAAAAACATGCTCGGATCCTTTGGCCACCTCCGACTGAGTTGAAAACCATCACGGCTCCTTGGCCATTCTTTAAGTGGGGTATGGACCTCCTTGGACTGTTCAAACCGGCCGCAGGGCAACTGAAATGGCTTGTGGTGGTGGTGGATTATTTCACTAAGTAGATCGAGGCCGAACCACTATCGACCATCTCGGCTGCTCGAATACAAAAATTCTTCGAAAGAAATATTGTTGCAAGGTTTGGGATTCCTGCTGAGATCGTAACTGACAACGGTACTCAATTCGTTGATCAAGGTTTCAGAGGTTGATGTCCGAGCTCGAAATCAAGCACCATTTCGCCTCGGTAGAGCATCTGCAATCTAATGGGCAAGCCGAGGCAGCCAACAAAATCATTGTTGACGGGCTCAAGAAATGGATGAGCAGTGCAGAAAGTAACTGGGTCGAGGAACTATACCCGGTACTCTGGGGATACTGAACTAGTGTCCAAACCTCGACCCAGGAAACACCCTTCCGAATGACATATGGATGCGAGGCCATGATCCCGGTTGAAATTGGGCAAACATCATGGAGGAAAGCCAAAGTCATGGAAGAGGGAGAACACGCTAACAACAAGCAGTTAGCAGCTGAGCTAGACCTCATCGATGAAGTGAGAACGACGGCACACTGCCGAGATCTAGCAACGAAGCAGCTGGTGGCGGCTAAGTATAACCACAAAGTTAGACCACGAGCATTCGATAAAGGTGACTTGGTATTACGCAGAGCGGATATCAGAAATAAGAATGCCCGGGACGGAAAACTTGCAGCTAACTGGGAGGGTCCTTACCGTGTTTCAGACAAAATGGGGCCCGGGACCTATGTCCTTGAGACGTTAGATGGCACGCCCATTAAACGAACATGGAACGCGGACAAGCTAAGGACTTACTACAGCTAAAGACCGGGATGCACTCGGAATAAACGCACAGCGGATGTCAGTGGTGACCGAGAACCGCTTTTTACTTTCAACGGATGTCGGTGGTAACCGAGAACCGTTTTTTATTACGCATTGTTTTGCTTTTGGCAGTATTTTCCATTGATTTTAAATTGTGTAATCCCAATTATTTCAATCAATAAAAAAGGTGGTTCAATTTATGGGCCAACCAAGTTATTACTTGTGAAATCAATGCAAAGATAAGCCGTGACAAAGGCAAGATAATTAAACAAAGACTTGGGTTTCGCGATCCCGGTCATGATAAGATTTGTCAATAAGTCTTGTAAAACGTTACGATGCATTGGAACTGTCCCCTGGGGTGGTGTGAGATTGCCATAAAAGATCCTGATCAGGTCGAAATGTTTAGGCTCTTATTCAAAAAGGATATTAGGGCCCGAACATGTGGCAGTTGGCTACTATCTCAGTAAGGTATTTTACAAGATAAAGTGCTTAGATGATTTTTGAAAATCGTCTGTTGTTTAGAATGCCCGACCATTAATAAACGTGGCCCGTTTGTTAAAATGTCGGTTGAATAACCAGCAGATTCTGCGCAATATATTTTGACTTTGGCCAAGTCAAAAAATAAAGAACCGAGCTTCGTGCACAGATTACGTTCCCCTTTACTCATCAACTAGTGAATTAAAACACGAGTTTGGTTTAAAGGATGAAAATAAATACATGTAAGATGGACGAGCTGAGGATGCTAGAAAAATCCAGGAACACCGGCTTGTCATAGTATTAATTTTGAGGGCAAAGGCCCCAGATTACAGAAAAACAAAAATACTACATAAGGGAAAAAATAAAAAAGATCCTAGAAGGACGGCATCAAGATTGGGCTTGGCCGGGCATAGGAGAGCCAGGGGCGTTGGTCGTCGGTGCATCTTCCTCAGCTAATTGAACACGGTCATCCTCCGCGAGATGCTTGGACTCTTCGACCGAAGAAAGTGGCGCTGGTACAAATTGCCCGTCCTCTACCGAAGCTCTGAAATCCACAGCGTCTAAATTCATCGTAATGTCCGGATTCAGAGCTCGGACTTGGGCCAGGCAGACGTTGAAAGCTTCAGCAGCCGTCTCCACGACCAGGACTTCCAGCTTATCCACCTCGGCAGCAGACGCCATGAGCTCGGCCTTGGAAGCGTCGAGGTCGGATTGGGCGAGATGGAGGTCCTTCACCAGCCCCGCATAATGACCCTGCAGGGCGTGCAGTGAGGCATTGAGGGTGTCTTCCCGGGCATGACTGGCGTCAAGCTCGGTGGAGAAATGATCCCTCTCAGCAAGGGCCTTTGATAGCTCCTCCACCGCCTTTATCTGCGCCTCTTCCGCTTTCAGGCGCGCCTCCTCAGCCTCCCTCTACCTGATCTCGGCCTCTTTCTTTTCAACCCGAGCTTTAGCAATCTCGGCTGCAGCCCTGGCGTACTTATGCTTAACAGAAGCATAAGCGTCCAACACGCCGGCCGTCTCCATTAGGTGGTCCTGCAGGTGATCGAGGTCGGAGTCGGCAAAGGCCTCACCACTGAAATATTTGCTGGGAGGCTTCACCGCGTATTTGAGCTCCTCCAAGACCCCATCAGTCCATACCTCACCCCGCGAGTGAAGGCGAGACTTACCAGGAAGTGGGGGAGGAAGGACGCTTGTGGCAGCACCAGCGTCCGGGACAGAGGTTGGATTCTCTTCTGCGACCGAGATCGACGACGCTGCCACGGACTTCGATCGCTTGCGCGGAATGAGATCCGTAGAGGCCGGAGAGGGCGCAGCCCTCTTTTCAGCAGTAGTCCTAGCAGGCGAAGGAGCAGCCACAGCCTTCTTCTGGGAAGAGGACTCCCCTTTCTTTTTAGCCTTAGCCCGGAGCTTCTCGGCCAGTTCTTGGAAAGAAGCCTTCCCCATGTCGGGCACTACAAAAAACATAACAAACATCAGAAAGGACAAGGGGCATACGTAAAAAAAAATATATATGTATATATCCAAAGAACATCCAACAGAAACCATACTCGGTGAATACAATTCCTCCACCGACTGTCGGATAAAAATCCGGGAATCAATAACATCCTTCTCGGCCACATGGTCAACCAGAGCTATCACCGTTTCAACCTCGGCTGGCTCTAGGCTATCATTGGAGGATGCAAATATTTTTTGGTCTTGGTCATAGTGAGCTTTCGACCAATATAGAGGAAACAGCAGCTCCACCGAGCTGGAATCGACGTCCTTAAGAAACCACGGTTTATGACCGGGTTCAGCGTTGATTTTGAAAAAAGAAGCCTTGAAGCTTTTGCAGGTGTCAGTCGCCACATGGAAAAGCTTCTTGTCCGGTTTCCCCCGGAAAGAAACCCAACCCCTCTTTTCTTCGGGCTCCCCGGGTTGACGAGCCCGTTGGATGTTAAAAAAATAAAAGAATGTCCCGGTGGTGGTAGTACGATTTAAAAATCGGCAAAGCCGCTCGAATGCAATAATAAAGCCCCAGGAGTTAGGATGAAGCTGAGTAGGGGCCAGCTAAAGAATGTTTAAGAGATCTACTTGAAACCTAGAAAATGGAAAACGAAGGCCGAGTTTTTTGACGAAGTCTAGGTAGAAGAAGAAAAAGGAGCGCTCATTCCCTTCCCGGGCAACGCACACCGGTTCAGAAGGGCCGGGAAGAGATAAAGAACAATGATCCCGGTCCCCTAATGGGAGCTCGGCGATCTGACTGGTCGTGGCTTTTGATAGCCTGGACAGCACCCCGGTCGCGACCCAGTCATACTTCTCAGCAATATGACGTGGAATACTGACGGCCGCTGACTCCACGGATCCGGAATCCTCGATAGGACACGGAGAAGTTAACATACTACCTAGAAAAGGCAAAACAAAAATAAATTAGAAATGAAGATGATACCTGAAGATAGTAAAGCGGGACGGGTAGAAACGGCTCCAACAACCCGCGGTTGGATATGCCGGCATCGCGAAGCTATTTCGTCAGCTTCCCATGACCAGCCAACCATCGTGGCCTTAGATATCAGCCAGGAACACTCCTCGCACGGGCCGATAGGCCGGGTAAGGGAGATGAGGGGCTCCGCGCGTGAAGGAAAGGAAGAGGCGGGTAGAGGGGGACTTTCCCCCTACCCTTTCCTAAGGGCGGCTCTGAAGAAAAAACCCTAGTGACAGCAATCCCCCGGCCTAGACTTTCGGGCTCTACAGACTCAGACCGACCTCGAGCCCTTCCCCTAACCCGACCAAACCGTCTTGGTTGACTACCACCTTCTCCGCCATAACCACGGAGAACGTTTTCCCTCTTTTGTTCTTCGGTCAGAGGTTTCCCGTACAGCCACCAAGCTGTCCGGGGAGGCATACGCTGAATAAGCTCGGCCTCTTCCGGGGAAAAAGCATTTGGATTAAAAGGCGGAGGAGAACCTTGATGGCTCATCCCGAGAAGATAGAATTTAAACAGGAAACCGTAAACCAAAGACGGAGAAAAAGGATTGGATAGACCAGAAGTTCAGAGAAGTTCAAGAACAAAGCAGAAGCCAGAACCCAAAGGGGAAGAAACTGGAAAGAACTCACAATAACCTACCCGAAAAAAGGGGGGGGGAAAGACCAAGAGACAGAGAAAGAAAGGAGAAAACACAGCCAAATAACCAGAGAAGGAAACAAGGAAAGTACCTGGTTTGAAATAAGTTAAGGGAAGAGGAAATGCGCGAGCCACGAAGACCAGAAATGGGAATCTGAGGAAGATGAACGGGTGACTGGTTGCAAGTTTCTCTCAAGAAGGAAAATTCAAGGTTTGGCAGTTTTCAAAATGCAAGAAGCAGAAAGTCGAAGGCTTTTATAAGCAAAACAAGCAGGCGGGTGAGAGTCAAGAAACTCAACCGTCAAAGGCCCAAAGGGCCCATACACAAATAATGACGTGGACGTTAAAAGGCGTGCACATTTAATGCTGATGGTAGGCAAACACGAAAACCAAGATAATGGGGCAGTTGCTCTACTCAGAGGCCGGCTAGTAAACATCAAATCAGCAGAAGGCAATGATGACACTCGTGGCCTCGAGATAAGACGAGTGTTGGATCAACAGATGAGGCGGACAATGATCCCGGATCGAAATGTTCACGTGGCCGACCACATGAATACACCCCAGTTGCCTGACCTAACTCCCCGTGCAATCTCAAACTTGGGGGCAACAAGTCCCGATCCACGAAAAACTGGACAAGGTACCTGTAAACGGGGAGTAAGACGATATAGAAATATCAATACTACCCAACACGAATAAAGAGGGAAAGTTCGAGAAGGCATGGGAGGAGTTCGGCCTAGAATCAAAATTATAGAACATTAAGACCGAACATTAATGTTCTCTCGGGATAGCAAACGAATGCAACCCGCGTTAACCGGGATGGGGGGGGCACCCGTGTCCCACTCAAATAAAACGGAATGCAAATTGATGACAGAGGGGGTAACCCGGGGACCAAAAATGTCCGACCTCGGAAAAAGAACTAGAAATCAAAAACCTCATGACAGCGAAATGAACTAGAACAAAGAACGTAACCTGACAAGTACATCCCGGCTGCTCGGAGCCCTGAACAACCGGGCTGGGGGGCAACTGTTACGGATATCTCATAAATGGGCCCAGCCCAATAACTAAAGAGCCTAGTCAAAATGACTTCAGTTATGCTCATAACCGCTTCCTTGAAAATAGGAGTGGTTTTATCAAAATATCTATCGTTATGATAACCGCCTATGTATCAAGAATATCTATCAAGAACGCATATCTTGATATCCCTAAAATAAAGGATGAATCCAACTGATTAAGATAAGGCACAGGTACGCCTATAAATAGGGTAAACCCCTTACAAGGTACACACTTCTGAAATCCTAGCTTTTCTATTCACACAGAGCACACACACCACCCCCTCTGGCTATCATTAGCCTGTCGTATACCCTCGAACTACGTGGACTTTGATCCACACTGTGGTACGTAGGACCCCGGGATTTCACCCCGGGCCAAGTGCAACCCAACTTGTGATCTACACTAGATCACAACCCTTATTATCAACTAAAGCCATCTCACATATGAATGTCTGAGAACTTTCGTTTTTATTGGAGTGAGAAAAATGTAAGAGCTTTGAGCTTGGTTACTGGCCTGACAGACTGGAGAAGCCTAGGAGGTAGATAGGCTTGAAGGCTGAATTTCATTTCAAGGCCACACGCTTATTTTATTTACTCATTTCAACAAAAGACAGACAAACAGGAACCCAACAAAACGTTACCATAACCCATAATTTGACTCTTAACTTGGAATATAACCCATTGTAGGTTTCTCTAGTAGAGAAGAGTTTGGCAGTTTAAATACATTGTCGACAGTTCAAATCATGTAAATATATATAAGGGTTAAATTTATCTCAGAAATATTATCAAAATCTCAATGTTGCTCTAAAAGTCATTTTTAGTTTCAATGTCATCCAAAAATTTCAAAATTTCGTAATGTCACCATCAAATTAACAACCCAAACGATCAAATGTTAAGTTGTTAACAGATCTTTTTTTTTTTTTTTAATTACAAGGCGGCAGGCACTAATGGCCTGAGTTATATTCAGCAGGATCAAACCCGCAACCTCCCACTAGATGGGGAGTACCAATACCACCAGGCTACAAGGCCTTATAGATCCATTATTTTAATATGGCAACCATGTCACTTTTTTTCTAAATCAAATTTCTAGTTTATCCTTTTGAAGTAGACTAATGTTTAACCATTTGGACTATTAACTTGAAGATAACATTACTATATTTTAAAACTTTCAGAGTAATATTAAGACTAAAAAAACTTTACATTGAGATTTTGTGAATACTTTCATAACAAATTTATATATTAACCCCACATAAAACATCTTTTAAAGAGCTACCTTTATGAATGAAATATGAAGTTTAATGTCTCAATACATGAGCAATACAAAAAGAGCAACCAAACCTAGGATCCTTCATTAATGACAGTCTCTTGATTAGAACGAAGTTGTTCATCAAAGATGCAAAAATTTCCTACTAGTTCATGAGAAAGACTGCAAAATAATCAGCAAAACTATTATTTTCCCTATAGAGATGCATTCTTTGTAATCTAACTTCATCTACAATGTCTTTAAAAAGGTAATTGTTGTAACACCCCTAAAGAGCTACTTTTAATTGGGTTTGAATGAAACTCACTGAATCGGATATCAATATGAAAATAAAAATCGAACAAGGAATGTACCCCTACGTGGGTCCTGCATGAGCATGAATAAGCTTAGATCTCCCAAAATACATTCTATTTAAAGACGTAACCCCTTGTTTAAAAGTTCAACCCACAAAGAGGTCGGATATTTTCACAAAAAAGAGGGAGGTTTAATTTTGAAGTTAGTCAAAACGTTGGGGAGACATCCTAATTTTTAGGTACTTAAATAAACATTTGAGACTATAGACGGTTCGCTTTACCCAACATTATATTGATATGACTTAGAATGAAAAGAGATTTCATCTTACCAATTGTAGGTGAGTTCAACTACTTTGCTAAAATTTTTATATGAAAAAAAAAAAATGGCATAAAGAGAGCTAAACTATTAAAGATGGGCCGAGAGATTTCTAATACGAAATGAGAGCCACATTTCTCTCTTCACTTCCCTAGGTAGGAAATTTTGGTCTCAGCGTCCATAGCAAAACGCATAAACCTATACTGACAATAATCCAAACAAACATCACACTTCCCTAAAAAATTCAATGCTTACTTTTTAGACTATATACTAGAAAGAATGAAATATATTATCGTATTATGTAGCTGGAAATGAGCATATCTTTGTACAAACATAAAATTTTTGTGAGCTTCAATGAGCAGTATTGTTTGTATTTACATGATGTCTAACATGTACACGAAGTCAACAACACCTCAGGACATCAAAATTGAACGCACTCCTCTATATACTTACAACATTACTCAAGCCTTCAACATTTTGATTACCTTGTGAGGGAAAAAAAACTCTTGGGGAGAGGAGGGAAATTAACAAAAACGACCACAGATACATATAGTATAGCCCAGCGACATGAAAGAACTAATCATAGAAACTATGCCTCTGAGGAATACAATAGGTATCGTCATATTCAAATCTTGGGAAGGCATAAGAATATCCCTTCCTGAACCTGTTCATGACCACATTGTTTCTGGTCCTTGCTTCCACCTCCACGGCAAATACCGCACACACAGGCCTGTGATCAGAGAATCTGGATTCCCCTCTTATGTATGACAGTTGCTCTATCCCCTTCCCACGCCATAGAATCCTATCACACCTGATCACCATAACCATATTTAACATAATGCTTTTAATTTTTGGGGCAATGAATATCAGTAAGAGATTGAATAGAATGATCATAATAATACCAAGCAGGTGTTCTTCGTTTTTTCTTAGACTTCACAGTTTCTCCTGCGTATGAGTCTGAATTATGTGAATACTTGTAAGTGGGAGCAAACATGATCCGTCCCTCGTCGAATCCCTTGAACACTCTTCCTGCGTCTCTCTCCGTATTCAACTGTTTTCATAACACGTATGTTTATGAACTAATACTACTAGTTTTCGATTATAACTATGAATATGAATATAGATGGATGGATGGATCGATGGACGGATCACCTGATCTTTCTCTAACAAAGCGTCCCAGTCATTATCTTCAAGCAGGAATCTGGTTTCATCGTAACTCAAAGAGATTCGATAGTTCAAATCTCCTAGCCATATTATTCGACTGCAAGAAGAAGCAGCTATGATGATTAATATGGAAGAAGATGAAGCAGACGTAGAATTCAAGAGGACAGAATAATGGGAGGCCCATATATATAACTCACTCATGGTCAACTATCTTCTCTGGTGCTCGACGACAGGGATTCTTACCAATCCTAGAGAACTGTGTGCTTTTGAGGATCTCTGCTACGTCAGAGTTCCTCCTCAGCTCGTCACCTTCTTTCTCGCCGGAAGCCAAATGACTACAAACGAAACAAAATGTTGTTTGATGCAATGACATGCTAACTGATAAACAACCCTGCAAAAAGTAACCTGCATTAATTAGTTCCATAATGATCAGTCCCCAAATGATAATTACTATGTGTCTTACCTTATTGCCGAGACAACCCATGATTCCTCTTCCTACTGAGTCTACTCTGAGATGAGCTATGTGAGGAACCAAGTCTTTTCTGGTCCATATGGAAAGAAATATCCCAACCATCTGTTTACTTGATATAAGGCAATATTTGGTTTCTTTTGGAGGTGGTGGTATTTCTGCAATTGAATGGAACTGATCCATGGAAGGATCACGATACAATGGAGGATCTAGTTTATTCAATAGGTCATTACGCTTTCTTAATCTCCGTCCTTGCTCTCTGGAAGGTGAATCCAAAGCACAATTACAACTCTTGAGCAGGCTGCTATCTGCTCTGTAGTTTCTGCTCAGTTCTTTAAGGGAAGACTTCTGAAAAAAATGCAGACTTTTTGTGTCCTTTGAGTTGCTCTGTGTTGAGGTTCTGGAATCAGCGAAACTGTCCGAGGAGCAGACGTTATTTTTGGGTTTGTTTAGTGATTGATTTATCAGACTCAGCCACTTCGCAGCTGGTTCATTATCTTCAATCACCAAAACATTGCCCGCACTTAGAGGAACAATTTCCTGAAACCTATATGTACAAGAACTTCAGCCAACATTGCACTTCTAATTCAATCACAAAATGCACCACATTGTGCCTCAACTACTATATAGTACTCATAATCCAGCGCAACCTATGAAATATTTCAATTCATATCCAAGCATAGCTGAAAAATTTTCATTGGTAGATATATACCCCAAGACATATATATCTGCAGAGCCCTCCACCAGTAAGAAATCTTCAAGATTGAGGCCTTGATTTGGTGTCTTTCCTCCCACGTTCCATGTAGCAACAAAGACCCTGCAACTTTCATACTTTAAAAATTTGTTCAAAACATGAAAAATGGCGTGAGGACCCATTTTTTAGTACCTTAAACTCTGAATTTCAGTAGTGGGAGCCATACGATGCTCGAAGTTGGACAGGTTTAGGCCTTCAATCGCCGGGCTCGTCTCCCCTTTGAACATGAAATAAGAAATTAGTTAACATCGTGCTTTCGTTTTTCTTCCTGTTGTTATCTCCTATAAAATGTCAATAATTGATATGAATGTCATCCACTTGATGAAAGGGATTAAAGGTCAATATCAATTATGGGACGATACAGCTTCATTTTCCCCACTTTGTGTTCTTGCCTTCTGTTTAGTGATATGTAGATCATTGTGAAAGTCACTGTTGTTAGGTAAGCTACCCTAATAATGCATCAAGACATAAGAGAGATTTCATCTTGTTTGATAGCTACGTGGCTCTGTAGTGTACCAGACCGGTTGGATCCTGAATCTAGTGTTGACCCACCCTTTATTATATAACCTAAACCCCCCGGAATCTGATTTAACTAGTTTAAAATCATGAACAGGAATATTCTTATAATAATCGCAAATCAATAAATTATTGTAGTTTGGCGAGAAATCAAAGTCAAAAGCCGCACCTGAGTAACTCTTTCTCATAACAGGGGACGGCGCATAAGAGAAAGCTTTTCTCTTCGAATCAACCATCTTCTCTAAATCTTTCAAATGAAGGGGAAATTTTATTAAAATGAAACCTAGAAATTGAAATCGAGAAACCAAAAGAGATAAAAGTGTAATACCAGGAAATTGAGTGATTCTATCTATATCTGCTTTGAACTCGTCTTCATCGGAGCCTCTTCCACTTCGCTTTGATCCGAAAATCTTAGGAAGAATAGACTAGTTCATAAATAAAACAAAAAATAACAGAACGATCAGAAATCACAGAGCGGTTATCGTCTGAGGGAAAAACGAAAACGAAGGACCTCACCTTCTTCTTTCGGTCATTCTTCACAGAATTATCAAGCGAGGGATCTGAGGAGGGCGGGGGGCTGAGCGCCGCGGCGGCGGCGGCGGCGGCGGCAGTATTCGCCTTCGTCATTCCAGAATTAGCATTTGGGATTACGGAACGTCTTGATGTAAACGACGACATTCATTCATGTTTTCTGGGATTTCAATGATCGGAAAACGCGAATTGACATTGGCGTTGAACGTCACGTTGGTTGATTGGATGGATTAAATTGGTTGAATTAAATTGAGTTGGGGAAGAATGAAGAGGTTTTCTTCTGGTTGATTTAGATCTGTTTGAAAGAGTGAGATTTTGGCGCCAGAGCTTTCGGAACACTTCAGGACGACAGCGAACCAAGGAGATTCAGACCGTTGAGTACCACTTTACAGTTTACACAATAACCCCTTCCATCTTTTATATGTTTCCTCCTCCTTTTACAAATTATTATTGTTTTTTTTTATAACAAAATTTTAAGAAAGGGATTGGGCTAACTTACAATCTAAGATAGGGCGTTTGGAGTCTACAGGGGATACTGGCCAAAGAGTACACATGTCTCCATCTCTACTAATATTATCACTGCTTTCTAGTTCCTAGGATGTCTCCCCCAGCGCCTTAATCAATGTCGAGATCGAACCCCTTCCCTAAAAGTGAGGAAGATCTATGCTCACGCCAGTTGAACCCAGATATAAGGGGTTACAAATTATTATTGTCGTTGTTGTTTTGGGGTTTGAATTTTTTTTTTTCAAAATAATAATAAATCTGAAAATTTTAATATATAATTTTGGGCCGTGACATTACGAAACTCAGAAGGATCAAAACGGCAATAGAGAGCCCTATAAAGTGTTATTGTTTTGATTTCTTTTAATTAATATAAATAGGGAGCTTTTGGATATCTCCAGTAGACAAAGTTAAATATAAAATTAGATATTAAACTAATCAAACTAGCCTTCTAGCTTCTTTTAGTAGTTTTTTTTTTTAAAATAAACATATTTTAATTAGAAAAAATCTCAAAAAAATAATTTTAAAATATAGAAAAGACAAATCAAGGATTCTAATATCACAAATCACAAATTAGACTTATAGGAGGAATTCGGAGTTATGAAACTTGCCAAAAGACACCCTTAGTTTCACTATTCACTTATACACCATTGACAACTTACGGAAATGACTACTTAAGAATCACAATTGATAATTGAAGTATCTATATTAACTACTTGGACGATTCAAATTTTAATGATTTTATATATGAATTTTTGAAGTCATTCCTATAACACATCAATGGCGACTTATGCATAGGAATGATCACTTAAGAATGACAGCTGACAATTTGAGTATCTATGTTGACTATTTGAGTGCCTTAAATGTCACCAACCTTATAAGAACTTTTGAAGCCACCCTTATAATGTCTTATTCAATACTCACATATAGAAAATGACTACTTAAGAATCACAATTGACGACTTTAGCATCCATATTAACCACTTTGCACATTTTCTTTATTGCCTTATTTGCCACATAACTCATGGGTATAACAGTCCTTTGGAAACATTCGTTAATACTAGATTTCTTCTACATGTTAGATTTGAGATTTGTGATATTAAAATTCTTGATTTGTCTTTTCTATATATATATATTTTAAAAAAATAATTCTAGAATTTTCCCTTTTAATTATATGCCCAAGAGTGCGGTAGGTTCCTAAAAAAGAAAAAGGTCCAAATTTTGATTTTCTGAGGTGTAAGTTATATAATATAAGACACACAAACACACACATCATATTTCTTAATTTTATTATTTGTTGAAGTCAAATTTAATCTCCTAATTTTATTTTATTTTAATTTATAACTTTATTTTTTTTTTCATTCTCTAATTTTTATTCCTTTAAGTTTTACTTAAGCTACACTTTTAGTCTTTTAATTTCATAAAGTCTACTTTTAGCTATATATTTATAATATCATTAATGTTATTAACACAGAAAATGTTAACTCATAAAACAGTATATAGCTAATAAAACATATTTGAGTTTTTATTTTTTAATATAATATTTTTGATTATTAAACTAAAAAAAAGACAAATTGATGCAAATGAAATTGGGGCTTTGATATTTAAATTATTAAACTGATATATTTAGATTATTAAAATAAATTTTTAATATAATCGAGGTTTTTATATTAACTATTTCATAATTTTTTATATATTTTTTAAATTTAATATTAATAACATTTAATCACACAATCATCATTTAAGTTTACACCTTCATCACTTAATTTTGTTGTATCATCATTATTAGTTAGCAACATTAACAGTGTAAGAATTATAGAATAAAAACTATATTGTATAAAATGAAGAGATTAAAAGTATACCTCAAATAAGTTTAAAGGACTAAAAGTATACTTTAATATATTTTTGTTGTACTTTGCTCTTTAGCTTATTATGGCCTGCTCTTTGATTTTTAAAATATAATCAAATGCCTTTTTTCCCAAATGTTAGAAAATCAGATTCATTCATTGAAGTTGATTGACCCATTGATGCATCGGCCTATAGTATGAATTGTGATCAAATCTGCAATGAATAAATTAACATATTGTCTTAAAAGTCAATATCCATCGATATTTCGTTGTCTTCATCCAATATATGTACTTATTTCATAATTTTATACTAATTTATCAATTTTATCAAAATAATAATGCATTATTACATCTTGCTTATTTGGTCATATATAATTGGTAGTTTACAAATTTGAATTATTCACCTTGCTTCTTTTTACAAGGAACACTCTCTCTTATATAAAGGGTCTTAATATAAGGAACAAATCCTTTATCTAAAATTTTAAATTAGTTTTTCTATTTTCACCTTTATTCAACATATTTCACTAATTATCTCTCTGTAGTAAATTTCTATCAATTATCTCTCACATGCACTCTTTTTAAACAATGGTATGATTAAAAAAAAGTATAAAAGTTATATATTTATTACTTTTAAGTATATGTTTGGATTAGAGAAATAAGCTGATTTTCTCGTGTGATTTACAGTATACAAGGTAAATTTGTGATATGAGTTTTGTCTCGATTTACGTGAACGTATTCCTCTCATGCTAACTTATCAATTTTAAACCAGTCTTTTTCTTTCCTGAAACTATTATTTTGAACCGTATGTTTTTTGTAATTGTTTTTTTTTATAAAAAAAATGTTTTTTAATTGTTTCTTATAAAAAACAATTTTTTTTATTATAAAAAAAACATGTTCAGCAACCGATTCTCCTAATTTTGATGGGCTGAAGGTCAGTTATCTTGCTGATTGGTTTCCTCCCATGATGAGACCATACTACTCTTATCCTGTTCAAGATGAATAACTACCCAAACTAAGTAAGTAGTTTAAAATATTAGTTAAAAGTAATAAATATGTAACCTATATATACTCTCTTTTTTTTTTTCAATTACACATTTATTTATAGAGAGGGTATAAGATAAATAGTGGGTATAAATTTATTGTAGAGAGATAATAAGTGACATATATCTAATGGAGGTAAAAATGAAAGGATTGTTTAAAGGGTAAAGGAGCAAAAATATACATGTGCTTTACCCACAGAAGCGTTTAGCACCATATACTTTTTTTAGTAGCAAAAATATACATGTGGTTAACATTTTGGAGCAAAAGGCACATCTCAACGTTATGTTACTGTTCACTATGATAAGAAAGAAAGAGATGAAATGAATGACATCTATGAAAGAGAATGTTCCTTATAAAAAGTATCTAAGTGAGTATTATTTAGGACTAATTCTCAATTCAATTGGGACAATTCTTTTCAATATCCACATCCATATAGATTACTTTAATAATGCTTGACGGACAAATATGAGCTTGTTGAACTATAAAATACAATTAGCAGATAAAAATTTAAAAATAAAACTTGAATTTAAATGAAGTTAAAACCTAAACTATTTAATAGAATCAAGCAACCCAAGGTTAATTTTGCCTAATATAGCACCCACTTGATTTTTTTAAAAAAAAAAAAATTGATTCTGTCATTTTGTTTATTATCGATACATCAACATAATGTGTTTGTGTCTGTAATATTATATAAAAGTCATACTATTTATGAATCACAAATTAATACAACTCAACTTAGAAGCGATGTAAATTATGAGGCCAATAGTCCAGTGGACAGTTCAACAGTTGGAACATAGTTTTCTTTCACTTAAGAAATAAAGGGTTAAAATACACTTTTAGTCTTTTAAATTTCATATGAAGTATATTTTTGGTCCCTTAATTTTATAAAATATACTTTTGATCATATATTTCTAACACCGTTAATGTTGTTAACAAAAAATATTACTGGAACAAACTCAACTGATGAATGTACAACTGATAGAGCATATTTAAGTTTTAATTTTTTTATAATATAATATATTTAGATTATTAAACTAAAATAAAATGACAAATTGTTGTAAATAAAATTGAGATTTTGATATTTAGATTATTAAGTCAATATAATTATATTATTAAAATAAATATTTATATTTAGATAATTAAACTAATTTTTTTAGTATAATCGGGGTTTTGATAATGATTGATTCATTAGAGATTTAGATATTTTTCAATTTATGAATATTTTATATTTTAAATTAATATATTTTAATTACACAGTCAACACTTAAATTTATATAGTCGTAAGTTGAGTTTGCTGCGTCAACATTTTTTGTTACTGTAATACCCAGATAATTATTTATCTGGAATATTTTATTGATAAATATACCTATTGAAAATAGGTAAATATGAGGTGTAATACCCTAAAAATCCTACTTAAGATAAGTATCATAATTTAGTAAATAATACCTATTGAAAATAGGTGAATATGAGGTCTCAAACACCTTGTATTGAATTTATCTTATTATTAGGACAATTTGTCCTAAGATTAAATAATATGCAAATAGGTCCCTAAAATATTTATGGGTTATTAAATACTCTGAGAAAATTATGATAAAATCCTAAGAGGCAACTAAATATTTATTAAAAATTAGAAAGTATATTGTCTCTAATTTAGGTAATTTATGGGATTATTTTCCTTGAAAGATAATGAATTAAAATTTGATATTATTTTGGGGAACATAAGTTGCCTCATGATTTTTAATATTATACATGGTGCATAAATTACCAATGTCAGTAAAATTGTTGTGAGAAAATAATTAGTTTTAATTAAGAAAATTATTAGAAATTATTAAGGGATTAATTAAGAAATTTTTAGAAATTTTATAAGATTAGAGAAATTTGGGAAACATGAAAAATAAAATAAATATAAATAATAATTATTAAGGACCGAAATTTTTGGCTAATTAAATAAATAATAATGGTTAAGATATAGTCTTAAAAAGTAAAGATCAATGGTTTAGGATTTTTCAAGAATTTATGAAAGCCTAAATCCAAGTAATTAGTTATGGACTAATAGGAAAATTATGTGGAAAATAAATATAGGATAAATATAATATATGTGGTTAAGGAAAATATATATATATATATATATATATATATATATATATATATATATATATGGTGTGTTGGCCGAAATTTTGGGGGAGATAAGGATGAAGAAGATATTTGAATATAATAGTAATATAGGTTTAAGCATGTGATAAATAAGTAACAATATAATAATAGTTAAAAGTGGATAGGATAAACGAGAACGAATGGAAATAAAATCCTACATAAAAAATCGTGACCTAGGTTTCTAAAGTCAGGGTATATTGTGAACGAGGGAATTTTTATCTCGAGATGGCCGGTCTCTGAAGTCATTTCTGTAACCGACGGAGTGATTTGGAGATCCGAATAGGAAGATATTTTGTATAATTAAAGCAGATAGCCAAAAGGAGAACCGATAGAAAATAATCCCGTTGTGGGAATCTGGGGATAAGTGGGAAAAAACCAGAGTATAATGTTAATTAGTGGATTTTTGTCTCGGAGTTAGTACTGGACAACGTTATTTTTGTAGCCGGGCACGAATACCGAGGATTTTTAGCTGATAACAGAATGTCCTCAGCAGGATCAGAAACTGAGTTAAATTAGATAATTTGAAAGAGGAAGAAAAGACCTTCAGAGTGTTGTTCCCGAAATTTTAAGATTTTACAAAATTTTGCGACCAGGATACCGAACCAGGAATTTTACCTGATAAAGCAAGATGACATAAGGCTTGATGATGCAGCAGGGATGACATCATCCTTGAGAGGTGTAAGGCCAAGATCTTGCCACCTCCAAGAAGTGCGATCTAACGGCCAGAAACTGATCAGACAAAGTTCAATGAAATTACGAAAATGCCATTGCCTTTTTCTATAAATAGCCTTCACCTTCTCTTCATTCTTCACAAATCCTAGAGCTTTCTAGAGAGAGATTTTAGAGAGAAGGAGGAGTCTGTGGAAATAGCAAAGTGCCGGGTAAGTTCTTCGGTCCCTAGTCTTTAGTTTTAGTGTTTCTTTCGGTAGTTGTTGTAGAAATGCTAGCTTGATCTTTAATCTTCTAGGTATGTTTAGAAATCATGTTCTAGGGGTAATTAAGGTATTAATTTCGAAAATCATTATGGAGTTGGAGATATGTTGAAATTCTGGAAGATTAGGGTCAAGGTAGCAAAGTGCTAGCGAAATTCTGCCGATTAGGGGATTAGGGGCAAAGTGGTAATTTGTACCTAAAATGCCTGTTATGATATCAAATACTGATAAATTTGATATTATCATTATAGGATATTAGTAATCTTGTTCCGCTGTCATTTCGCTGTCGTTCCGCTGTTTTCCGTCAAAAGTACAGTTTATCGTCAACGTACTAAACGCTCGTCAACGAAGGTACGTTCGCGTATTGTAACACTAACTCTGATGTTTATGTTATGCATATATGTGGTATGTGTGCATATAAAGGTTAGAGAGTATCTGTAATGCTGGGAGCGATATGTCTGTATGCTGGGAGCGATATGTCTGTATGCTGGGAGCGATATGGTCGCATGCTGGGAGCGATACATATGCATTGGTTATGATAGTTTGCTTGAGTATGCGGTTTGGTGTTGTGGTATGTGTTGTCTATATATTGTGCATGTAAACATGAGGTTAACCGTTACCTGGGGTCCGTATGCATGGGACCTCAGCTCTTAACATAGTGCAAGCATGTCGTTTAGAAGACCCGGCTGAAGATTTCCTTTGATGTTCCGGCAGAAGCCTTCCTATCATTGCCTTTCTTCACTTTAAACCACGCGGTTTCTATACCGCTATTGTATCCAACCAGACTTATGGCATTTTGAATATGTATATCTGATACTCTTCCGCTCAAATGGTCTACTCTGATGATTTGAAATGACTTTGAATGAAAAAAAAATTATTCCGCTTTTGAAAATTGGGATGTTACATGAGGTCTCAAACACCTTGTATTGAGTTTATCTTATTATTAGAACAATTTCTCCTGAGATTAGATAATGTGCGAAAAGGTCTCTAAAACATTAGATAATTTGCAAATAGGTCCCTGAAATATTTGAGTTATAAAATACCCTAAAAATATTATAAAGAGACAAATAAATATTTATTTGAAATAGGGAAGAATATTGTCCCTAATTTAGGTAATTTATTAAATTATTACCTTGGAGAAATTAAAGGAGAAAAATCAAAAAGTATTGGGGGACTATACTGGACTCCATGATTTTTAATATTATGCATGGTGCATAAATTACCAATGTCAGTAAAATAGTTGTGAGATAATAATTATTACTAATTAAGAAAATTGTCAACAATAAATAAGTGGTTAAATAAGTAATTAATTGCTGATTATTTAAACATGAATAAAGGGGGAAAAGATGTGTAAAAAGGTTGTGAATATGTGTGTGTGTGAGTTGTGAGTGTGTGTGTGCCTAAGTGTTGTACATGTGTGTGTGTGTAGTAAAGAAAAAATATCTAAGATGTTTAGTAATTAAATAATATTATAATTGTGACATTTTATATAGAATAAACGAGAACAGATAGAAATAAAATCCTACCTAGAAAACCATGAACTAGGTTTCTAAAGTCATAGTATATTATAGACAAGTGAATTTTTATCTCGAAGTAGGCTATCTCCAAAGTCATTTCCGTAACCGACAGAGTGATCATGAGATAAGGCCAAGAAGATATTTTGTGGAATTAGAACAGATAGTAGAAATGAAAACCTATAGAAAATAATTCATAAACTGAAATTCGAGGATAAGTTGGTAAAAACCAGAGTATATTATGAATCAGTGGATTTTTATCCAGAAGATAACGTTGTCCAACGTTATTTCCGTAACTGACAGCGGTTGTCCGAAAATGTTCGGCAGGCAACGGAATGTCCTTAATAAGATCAAAAATTTAGATAACCCAAGCATCTTGAAAGAGAAGATCTTCAAGACCTTGCTCCCGGAATTTTGAGATTTCCTAAGATTACGCGATTAGGACACCGAACAGGGAACTTTATCAGATAAAGGCACAGAAAGCAAGAGATGATGCAAGTATGACATCACTTTGATGACTCAGGATGAGGTCATCATAGGGAGGTGTAAAGCCAGGATCGTTCCACCTCAAAGAAGTGCGATCCAACGATCAGAAACTAACCAGACAAAGTTCAAAGAAACTACCAAAATGCGATCCACTTTTTCTATAAATAGCCTTCACCTTTCTCTTCATTCTTCACAAATCCTAGAGCTTCCTAGAGAGAGATTTTAGAGAGAAGGAGGAGTTTGTGGAAATAGCAAAGTGCCGGGTAAGTTCTTCGGTCCCTAGTCTTTAGTCTTAAGTTCTTTCAGTAGTTATAGTAGGAATGTTAGATAAATCTTTAGTTTTTCTAGTATGATCTAGATATCATGTTTTAGGGACAAATATGATATTTATTTCATAAATATGTTGGAAGAAGAGATATGTTAAAATTTTGAGAAATAGAAATAGAGTTAAAGTAGCGAAGCTCTAGCGAAATTCCATCGATTGGTAAGGGTAGGGGCAAAATGGTAATTTGTACCTAAAATGTCTGTTATGATATCAAATATTGATAAATGTGATATCATCATTATAGGATATCAGTAATCTTGTTCCGCTGTCGTTTCGCTGTTTTCCGTCAAAAGTACAGTTTTCCGTCACCGTACTAAACTAACTCTAATGTTTATGATATGTATGTCTATGGTATGCGTGTTGTATGTATAGAGTGTTTATACTGTGGAGTGCATATAAAGGTTAGAGGGTATCTGTAATGCTGGGAGCGATATGTCCATATGCTGGGAGCAATATGTCTGTATGCTGTGAGCGATATGGTTGCATGCTGGGAGTGATACATATGCATTGGTTGTGATAGATCGTTTGTATATGCTGTTGATGTTGTGATATATGTCGTTCGTATATTGTGTATGTAAACATGAGGTTAACCATTACCTGAGGTCCAGTGTGCTGGATCTCAGCTCTCCATATAGCTTTAGGGTCGGGAGGACCAAGGACCGTGGATAGCGGCAAGTAGCAGAAGACCCGGTTGAAGACTTTCTTTTGACGTTCCGGCAGAAGCCTTCCTTTTGTTGTTGTACATCACTTTTGAAATACTCGGTTACTGTACCGCTGTTGTAACCACCCAGACACACTACGGTTGGCACTTTGAATATATATCAGTTACTCTTCTGCTCAAATGCTCTACTCTGATGATTTGAAATGATTTTAAATGAAAAAAATTTATTTCGCTTTTGAAAATTGGGGTGTTACAGTTACTAACACTAACAATAGTGTTAGAATTATAGGGTCAAAAATATATTTTATAAATTTAAGGAATTAAAAGTATACCTCATATTTTAAAGGACTAAAAATGTACTTTAGCCTAAATAAATGGGTTAATATAATTTTTGGTTTCTTAAGTAAACCTTCATTTTAGTTTTGGTCTCTCAAATTCTAAACTACATGTTTTAGTCTCAAATTTTATTTTGCTTAAAATATTATTCCTTATAATTCAATAAAAACTTGGATCATTTTACCTTATAGGACTCAGAATCTATGACTTGAAACAAAAGGGACCAAAACTAAAATAACGGCAAACTTGAGGGATAAAAGATGATATTAACTCATAAATAAATAATATAAGAGATCCTGTTAAGTGGAAAAGATTACAAGTCATAAATAATTAACAAGTATCTTTCATTGCCGAAAAAAAGAATTAAATAATTAACAAGCATCTTTTGTTGTCCCAGAGAAAATAAAAAACTCACATGTATATTTCCAAACCCAGTTTCTCTTAAATTGGCGATTTTAGGCCATTACAATTACAATTGTACTACCATACGGTAGTTGTTAAAAACGCAGACATATTAATAAGCATAATTAAAGCATTAGCGGCAACAAATGAACAACCACTATTATTGAAAAATCTCAAATGATGTAAAGTATAAATTGGACTAAGCATTTTGATTAAAAAAAAAAAAAAAAACTCAAATGCTCCCAATAAGTGAACATATTCCTGCTATAAACGAGTCATAGCTCGTGAGTTTTCCTTCCACTACTACCAAAATCACATTCTATTGCTGCTCTATCAAACAAAACAAGTCACAATCTATTCTCAATCTTCCCATCCCAATGCGCTTTAGGAATTTGCTGCACTATTACAGTTTCATGGCTCCCATGTTCAACATCATAGTCACAAAAGCTTCATCAATTTTTCTCTGAGAATATTCAATGGGCTGCGTGCTATCCAATTTTACAATTGGAAAACTCATTCCATGAAAAATGTCAACAACGGGCAAACTATAGAGATATCCATCAGATATAACAAAAGGTTATACCTGCAAATATATGAAAGAAAGATGGTCATACTCTACTTATCTATTGAGGTCAATATGGTGTATCAGCTCTGTCGAATATCCTTTGGTCAAGTATACGACAAACTACTCTATCCTGTTTCTAATATAAGATCCACTTTGCAGTTCAATTCCTTCATTGAAACGGGTCTTGCATTAAGGACTGGAGGGGGTATTATGGTAATAAAATGAATGTTTTAGGTGTATTGGGCACACCTTTTTACCAGTAAAAGAGAGAGGAATCAATAACTTCAATGTGCCATTTCATCCAAGTGTTGTCTGTAATCAGCTAAGCTCTGCAAGCACCATTGGAAACATATAAAGTATTGGATTGTCAAATAGGCCCAGAGAGATGAACAAAGCCAAAGTCTGAAAGGGAATATTACTATGAAAATTCAATAAGGGTGCGCAAAGAAGGAATCTCCCATCTTAAAATGGAATTACAGAACAATTCATGCATGATAAACCATACTCCTGCCATTCAGCCTGGCTGAATCAAAGTTATACTATTTATTGAAACTTAGGAGGAGAACAAAAAACAATAACTTTCTTGTCGAGACCTGAAGGGATAATATACTTTTCAATAAGCCTTCTTGAAAACTTGATTTACAACTTGGGATTGACAACTGCCCAATTTAAATAAGCGATAGTCCCCGTTTCTGCCAAAATAACACTAGTATGAACTATTCAAGGCCTTGTGAATAAGCCTAGTACGGTTCCATTTGTTTTTTCAATTTGTTATAGCTTCAACTTCAGTTCCTATAACCGAAAAACTACAAAAAAGGTAATAAGAAGAGTACTCATAACAGGCTACAAAAATCTGAGCAAGCTATAGACTACATTTCTGGCTTTTCTTTGTTTGCAGGTTATAATGAAGGCCATATATGGCCAACATAAACGTGCTGAACGAAGGCTATGACAAATTGATATTCATAATTTCATAAGACCAATTGCAAACATGAGGCTTGCAACCCTAACAGTAACAAATCATCACTTCTTCACAAACTTAATGTCAGTTAATGAATTCACCTAAAAATCAAGTTAACACCAGGCTAATGGATCGTACCTTAGTATATGCATAAACACTCGCCTCTGTAGTCCCCACAGGACTTCCCCTACAGATAAAGTTTCCCCCTTTATATATGTAAAGCAATGGTATCCCAGTTGACAATTCTAAGTTAGTGACCTGTTTCTCCACAGACGTTAAATTAATATTAGCCCAATTTTTATTAACAAGATATAACGAGTGATGCAAGAAATTTAGCTTAATACCTCCTGTGATGTTAATCTCTCAAGATACATTATAATGGATCTTAGAGAATTCCCATGTGCAGCGACCATCACATGCTTTCCAGCTTTAAGCTGGGGTTCGATCTACAATGCATGCTTCTCAGCATCGACTTCCATGGGAAGATAATTACAAGAGACCAAGTATAAAAAATATCCACAGAAAAAGGTGGAAGCTTAATGTTAGGGGGAAAATGATGTACGCACATGTTCCATAAAGTACGCAACGGCTCTCTGGGAACACATTTTTAGGCTCTCACCACAGGGAGGGGGAATATCATAACTACGACGCCACCCATGCACTTTCTCCTGGCCATATCTTTCAGCAGTCTCCTGCTTATTTAGACCCTGTAGCTCCCCATACCTGTAGAAGAAAGAAGGGTTGTTCAATCAAATTCATTTGACATTTACATTGAACAATCAATAGGTGCAAAGATTTTAATACTCCTTACATTCTTTCATTCAATTGCCAAGCTGTTATCACTGGAATAGACTGTTTCTTGGTTTTTTCACTGCAAACCTGTGTCCAGGTTTTTGCTTGTTCACTCTCATTATGGATAATAATGGGCACCTGAAGAGTACACATTTGTCTTTCAAAATTGGAAAAAACGTCTAGCTTTTTCAAAGAAACAATAACAAGAGAGAAGAGAGAGTTCAGTATTAATTTTACTTCAATTCAGAAGGATATAAAGTAAAGTTTGACGACTCTAATCTGTAGTGCAGATGAAAGTTTTGTTTAGAAGTAAGCCACAAGCCAAGGCACTAGAAAACTCTGATCCTAGTTGAACGACATAAATTTATGTCAAATAATGTTCCACAAACACGCCAGTTCTTCTTTTACTTCAAGAAAAGACAACCCGTATGAAGGACAGAGAATCATCTAGCGCTGAGCTGCCATTAAGCTGGAATTTAACTAATACCCAGTTTCATTAAGCATATTCTTGAAATGTGTAAGTGGTAAATTTCAATAATATCTGTCAGAAGCGCCAGCCACATACCTTCTTCTGGTGGTGCTGAGTCATGGCAAGCATAGCAGTCATTTGAGCTCGAATCAGAGCAGATGTAAAAATTACATCTACTGGTATATAACTTATCCTCTTACCAGCTTCAATTGCTTCTTCTATACCTCTCTTGGTCAAAGGCACGTCAACACACCCAGTAAACAAGTTCTTCTCATTCCACAGAGATTCACCATGGCGAATCAATATCAAAGCAGACTCAGCTAAAAACAAGTTTACAATACCCGCCAATTAGAAGATAAAGAAAAAGTATCGAAGCCCTCTTTCCCAATCAGAATGAGTAATTAAAAACCATGACAGAATTGGGTTATTGACACCAAATGTACCACTGAAGCATATACAAAAGTTATCAGATACTGGGCAAAGAGAACAACATTTATACGACAACACACAAATACCACGAATCATCTGGAAAACTATCACTCACTTGATGAGTCCTGACAAATGTTAAGAGCATCATTAATTGATGGAGAATCCGCAGAAGAATAGGATATTGATCCACGAATAAGGTGCAACTTATGCTGGATAGATGTATGAACCTCTTTTCGGAAAAGTGCACTTTTGCCTCCCAAATGCCTTGAGAGGAATCTCATAGAGAGATTCCGTAATCTTATGGTAAATCTAGAAGCATCGGAGTCCCAACTATGAAGCCCCACGGAATGGTAAGAAAATGTCGCAGCCATACTGATAATCCACTAGACCACGAACAAAAACACATTAGTATTTTCATTAGAAGCATGAAGCAGAATCTATCCCACTATAAAGTTTGACAAAATTTTTTTGTATTCTCTGAACTGTTTATATTTCACTAAAAATAACACCCACTAGGGTGTGGCCCCATAAGTCTGGTTATACATTTTAGTTTGGGGTGGGGAAGCAAAATTAATGACCATCAATCCTAGAATCCAACAATAGATTATGATATCCAGTGAGAAGTATCGAATAATGTACAGAGCAACTGAAATCTGAATATTACCCAAAGAACAAATTAGGGGACTGACCAAACAGTATTAAAAAAGAGGATTGTAAACTCACATGAATTGTTGACGTTGATGAAGAAAAACTTAAACTGAGAATGCTCGAGACGATCTTAACAGAGAGAACGATGGTGCCCCGTCTCTTTTCTATTTTACCCTCTTCTCTTAAAAAACGATGGCGTGATTTGAAGCACAAGACATAAAAAGTAAAACTGAAAAAGGAAAAGAAACCGGGACGCATTAAAAAGTCTGGCGGATTATTTTCAAAGATCACCTGCGCCGGCTCCGACAGCGATATCCGTTTTGAAATAAAATTCTGATGTGGCACAACGGCGCCGTTTAGTATTTTAAATACTCTCCCAAAACCTGCAGATAATACACACTTGCTTCTTTTAAGATTAAAGAAATTACTTAATCATATTATATATTATATATTATTAAATTATATAATGTATTATTAAATTATATATCAATTAGGTAAAATGATTTGAAGAAAAAAATGAAAAATATAAATATTTTAAAGTAATTAAATTAGATTTTTTAATATCTTAAAAAAATATAATGAATCTTAGGATTGTGTGTAGCATATTACTTGTTTGTTAAATTACATGAATTACCCCTGAATTTATAACCCTGTACAAATAACTTCTTAATTTTTAAAACTTAACAATGTACCCCTAAGACTTTTAACTTTACGCAGATAGCCGGAATATCAATTTTATATCCATCCATTAAACTTTATTTTTATTCATACAACTTGATGTCATTTACATATAAATAACGATAAAAGTTAATTGTGAGAGTTATATGCATAAATATAGTTTAGAGAAATTTATTATAAAACATCTAAGAGTCAGGAAAATGATTTATATATAATATAAAATTTAAGAAAACTTTGTATAATTTTGTCCTATTTTCCCCTTTTGTAAGTTGTAACTCAAGGAAATGGTTTCATTTAGCTTCCCAAAATACGTAAACTCATATTACCAATGCATGACATAATAATATTTTTTTAAAAAAATGTATGGAGGCCAATTTATGTATTAAATTCAAGGGTTAAGGGGCAATTTGGCCGGGAAGCTTTTTGGGGGAAATTTTAATATTTTACCTTGAAAGTATCAAAAAAAGGAGCACTTTTGCCCTTACCATTATCCAAGTTTATTTTAACCGTTAATTGACCAAATATGTTGAGATGGTCATTAATATGTTGTCCACATCATTTTTGTTAAGGTGTAAATTGTTAGAACTTAGAACTGACTAACACTCAATGGGGGTGAATTGGGTGTAAGATAAAAATTTAGAAATCTTAAAAATCTTTTCACATCTTATAAAAGTATAAAAATAATTATTTATAAATCAACAGTCAGTTATTCAAATAACATATATTAGAAATATAAAAGTTAGGAGAGTGAATATGTAAACTATGATTTTTCTTGGTTCGATCCAATTTACAATGACTTACGTTCGGTCCCTAGGCTCCTCCTGAAATTTCAATCCAGAATCTTCCTCAAGTTTCAATGGGTACTTGAGAACTACTACAATCTCAGAAGTTAGACTGGAGCACTTGTAAAGCATTTACAATTATTGTATTGAGATAAAAACTCCCCTTCATACTCTGTAATGATATAATCTGTTTCCCACTCAAAATCACATAATCTTGAGTAACTCTTAAATAGAATGATTGCAATAAAAGAATATTTCTCTCTATATGAAGTAAATTGATTAACACTGAAGTACAAGGTGGAAGTAGGATTACAAATCGTCAATCAAGTAAGATTCAGAGTATCACATTATAGGCATATGCTCTCTGTTTTTGTCTTTTGTTTTGTTAATTTCTCCGACTTGAATGCTTCACTAATTATAATCGATGAAGATCACATGACTGTTGAGCACATTCTTCCTATTATGTATCTTGGAATATGACTATTGGAAGTAGTTGCCGGAGCATATGTGCTTTTCCTCTATTTTGTTTGCCATTTATCTTGGTTAAATGACCATTGGGGCATTCTAATTTGTTCGTTAGACATGGATTGAGTTGTTGAAGGATTTAAATGATAATTCACTTCTGTCTTTGCAGCAATAAACACTTCACACAAAATCTACTATGCGATTGCTTCTGAGTGCTCTTTTCTGCTATGCATTTAACGTTTGACACAGAAACTTGCTTTTGTGTTTATTGAGATAATCCATGAATATAAATATCTGAAACTTACACATAAACAAGATTAGTATCATTGAGAAGTAGTATAAGTAGTAATCAAGTATAAACATATGTTAATCATAATATTTAAATTCTCAGAGACGTTTTGATCTAAAGCAAGAACATGCACTAGAGTGTGAATCTAGAATCACTCGAGTGTTTTTCAATTCAACTCGAGTGTTTAATGAACATTGAGTTCTGGAAGTGAACTCAATGTATCACTTAAGTGCTTGAACCTTAACTCGAGTGATCTCTTGCTTCTTTGGAAAAGGTTTCAACACTTTTAGTAACTTGAGTACATACTGCAGGTGCCTTTGAATCACTCAAATGACTCTTAGGATCACTCGAGTGATTTGTATATGAGAATCACTAAACTCTAGGTCCATTAAGGAGTGACTTGCTGAATCCTTACAAGTTATTCACTATCACTTGAATGGTCGCTTACTCACTTGAGTGAGACTAGTTATAACTTCTAGAGTCAACACAAGTGAATTTATGATATCTCGCAAGTTGCTTATGTAACATCCCAAATTCCAGGTTCGAAAATTGTGTCGGTCGACACTTAGTTTTAGAAAAATCAATAGAGTTTGAGATGCTACAGCTTAAAGTATTGCGGAAATGGATAGTGTGCGCTAAGATTTGGACAGTGAGTATCTGATATAGAATGCCCAAACATATGATGATGTCCCGACATAAGCTGATATATTAAATATCCCGAAGGAATATTCATGTGATACAACTTACAGAGATTAAATACAATTCTCTGATAAAGAAAGTCTTAAACAAGACCTATGGCTTGAAACCTAACATCAGTTAATCAGACAATTTGGCCAGGTCGGTGTTCAATTTAATGGGAGTCTCACCAACTCTATGACGACTTGTGACAACCCACCGATGAACTCTTCCTTAGTTTAAGCACCAAATGGTTTGAAATAACTTTATTAGATTCTTGCCAGAAACTAAATCCTAATAACTTCTACCGACCTTTGTCTTCGACCGCTGCCTCTTCACGGCTCTATCCACCGGCATCTTCTCTATCCTGGTTTTTTCCCTGTATTAGTCATTAAGACTGAGGTCCAATGCTCATTGGACCTCAGGTAACAATTAACCTTATGCTCAAGTATAACAGTATGCATGATAGATATTCATTTACAATTCAGTATATAACTATACATAGCACACAACACATGTCATAGTTCATATCACAACAATACCTCTACATAGCACACAGCCCATGTAAGGTCCACATAGTTTGCATATAAACCAGTGCCACGCCCCGGAGCGTGTCCTGAGCACTAGGAAAACATCCATACGGCATTACCAAGACTATAACCCGTTTTCACATAATAGCTGAATCACGGTGCATGACCCAAGACCCAGTCTTGTCCACGACTATATGAATCATCACATCACATATAGAGCATACAAGCAGCATTAGAGTTAGAGTTACAGTACGCGTCTGTACCTTTATTGACGATATCAGGTACTTTCGTCGAAATATGGTACGTTTGACAGCGGTACGACGGCGGTACGACAGCGGAAACAACGATTTGTGTTTTCAGATATCCTATAAGGATTATATCACAGATATGAATATTTAATATCATAACAGGCATTTTAGGTACAAATTACCATTTTGCCCCTAGTTCAATTAGTCGGTGGAATTTTGCCAGAGCTTCGCTACTTTGACTCTAATCTTCCAAAATTTTGTCGTATCTCTTTCTCCATCATATTTTCGAAATAAATACCATATTTAAATTTAAGCATGATATCAACAACATATTGGAAGACTAAAAGATCAAACTAACATTTCTACCAAAACTACCGAACGAAGCTAGAATCTTAAGACTAGGGATCGAAGAACTTACCCAGAACCTTGCTACTCCTTCCTCCGAGCTCCTCCCTCTCTCTAACATCTCTCTAGATTTCGAACTAGGCAAGTGAATTGGTGAGAAAATGAAGGAGAATGGAAGGGCTATTTATAGAAAAAGGCAATGACATTTTGGTAATTCCTTTGAACTTTGTTTGATCAGTTTCTGACCGTCGGATCGCACTTCTTTGGTGGCAAGATCTTGGCCATACACCTTACTATGCTTACCTCATCCTATGTCACCAAGGTGATGTCACCAACTTGCTCAAGAAGCTTTCTACCGATAAAGTCCTTGTTCGGTGTTCTAATCCCGTAATCTTGAGAAATCTCAAAATTCCAGGAACATAGCCCCGAAGATCTTTTCTTTCTCTTTTAAGATACCTGGGTTATCTAAATTTTTGATCTCATTAAGGACATTCCGTTGTCTGCCAAACATTTTCGGACAACCGCTGTCGGTTACGGAAAATGACTTTGGGATAGCCTACTTTGAGATAAAAATTCACTTGTATATAATAAGTCCTTATGTTAGATACTTAGTTCATATATTTTGAGATAGGATTTATTTTCTATCAGTTCTCCTCTATCCTATTTGCTTTTTCTCAAAATATCTCACTTTATATTATTATTATAATCATAAATATGTAGATATTATTATTTTGCTACTTACACAGACACACACTCACAACTCTCCACATCTCTTAACACTCACACACCACACATCTCACACACACACAAATTTTGGTTTTTATTCTTTATTCATGTTTAAACAATTAGCCATTAATTATTTAACTAATCACTTACTAATTGTTGACAATTTTCTTAATTAGTAATAATTATTATTTCACAACTATTTTATTGGTATTTTATGTCCCATGTAATATATCAAAAATCATGGAGTCAATTTTGGTTTCAGAATGCTTTTTAATTTTTCTTCTTTTTATTTTCAAAGGAAATAATTTATTAAATTGTCTAAATTAAGGACAATATTCTTTCTAATTTTTAATAATTATTTTACTGCCCTTTAGAATTTATCGCAATTCTTTTTAGGATGTTTTATGACCCTAAAATGCATTTTTAAGCCTTTTTGACACTTAATTTTCTTTATCCCTCCTAATTTCATGAGAAATCACCTTAGGAAATAAGGTAATTATTATACTAATTTTGAGACCACAAATTCACCTATTTCAAATAGGTATTATTTGTCAATATAATTATCCGGGTATTACAGCTTATCTTTACTCGAGTGATAGCTTACTCACTTAAGTGAGCTTTTCTCACTTTTAGAAAACATCGTGAGTGACTTTCAAATTCCTTCTAGTGAAACTTCATCATTTGAGTGCATCCAACATCACTGAAGTGTCCTTGCACAGAAGTCAACTTCCAGTAAGCATAATTTTTTGAATATAATTCCAAATTTGGTAAATTACATATCCCCAGAAATATCTTTAAGTCTTCTTTCCAATGAAAAAAAAAGTAAGCTTGAAATACATTGTGTTTTGAAAGTTTCAATCACATTAATAATGTGTAATACCCTAAAATTTGACGTAGGGTAAATATCATAAATTTGTAGAATATACCTATTGAAAATAGGTGAATATGAGGTCTCAAACACCTTGTATTGAATTCATCTTGTTATTGGGACAATTTCTCCTAAGATTGAATAATGCGCGAAAAGGTCCCTAAAACATTAGATAATTTGCAAATAGGTCCCTAAAATATTTATGGGTTATAAAATACCCTGAGAAAATTATGATAAAATCCTAAGAGGCAACTAAATATTTATTAAAAATTGGAAAGTATGTTGTCTCTAATTTAGGTAATTTATTAAATTATTACCTTGGAAAAATTACAGGAGAAAAATCTAAAAGTATTGGGGGACCATATTGGACCCTATGATTTTTAATATTATGCATGGTACATAAATTTCCAATGTCAGTAAAATAGTTGTGAGATAATAATTATTACTAATTAAGAAAAATGTGAAAAATTAGTAAATGATTAATTAGATAATTAATGGCTAATTGTTTAGACATAAATAAAGAGAGAGAGAAGGTGGAGATATTTGTGAGTTGTGAGTATGTGTGAGTTGTGAGTGTGTGTGTGTGCCTAAGTGTTGTGCATGTGTGTGTGTAGTAAAAAAAAAGAAAAAAATATAATAAAATAAAATAAGAGATAAGATCTTAGAATATAATAATAATATAATTAAAACATGTGTTAATTAGATAATAATATAATAATCAGAGGAAAAATGAACAGGATAAATGACCACAGATAGAAAGTAATTCCGTTGTGAGATTCTGGGAATGAGTTAGGAAAAACCAGAATATATTATTGGTCAGTGGATTTTTATTCAGAAGTTAGTACCGACCGAAGTTATTTCTGTAACCGGTCGCGAATACCGAGGATTTTCGGAAGATAACAGAATGTCCTTACTGAGAGTATAAGGGTAGAAGAACCCAGTATTCTTGAAGAGGAAGAAAAGACCTTCAGAGTGTTGTTCCCGGAATTTTAAGATTTTACAAAATTTCGCGATCGGAACACCGAACAGGGACTTTATCGGTAGAAAACTTCTTGAGAAAGGTGGTGACATCACCTTGGTGACTAAGGATGACATCATCCTTGAGAGGTGTATGGCCAAGATCTTGCCACCTCCAAGAAGTGCGATCTAACGGCCAGAAACTGATCAGACAAAGTTCAAAGGAATTACGAAAATGCCATTGGGCTTTTCTATAAATAGGCCATCATTCCTCTTCATTCTTCACCAATTCACTTACAATCCTAGAGAGAAGTTAGAGAGAGAAGCTCTAGAAGAGGAGTAAGAAGTTCATAGCAAAACTCTGAGTAAGTTCTTCGGTCCCTAGTCTTTAGTTTTAGTGTCTCTTTCGGTAGTTGTAGTAGAACTGTTAGATTGATCTTTAATCTTCCAAGTATGTTTAGAAATCATGTTCTAGGGGTAATTAAGGTATTAATTTCGAAAACCATCATAGAGTTAGAGATATGTGGAAATTCTGGAAGATTAGGGTTAAGATAGCGAAGTACTGGCGAAATTCCGCCGGTTAGGGGATCAAGGGCAAAATGGTAATTTGTACCTAAAATGCCTGTTATGATATCAAATATTGATAAATGTGATATTATCATTATAGGATATCAGTAATCTTGTTCCGCTGTCATTTCGCTGTCGTTCCGCTGTTTTCCGTCAAAAGTACAGTATATCGTCAACATATTAAACGCTCGTCAACGAAGGTACGTTCGCGTACTGTAACACTAACTCTGATATTTACAGTATGTGTATATGTGATATGTGTGCATGTTGTGGTGTGTTGTTTGAATACTTGTTTGGTAAGAAATAATTGTACACCTGCATACACTGGGAGTGATATATCTGTTTTCACTGGGAGTGGTACTTTTCGCTGGGAGCGGTACATTTGCATTCACTGGGAGTGACATGTTTGGAAGTGAACCAATTGCTGTGATTTTATACCATATATGTAAATATGAGGTTAACCGTTACCTGGGGTCCGTATGCATGGGACCTCAGCTCTTAACTTAGCCTCAAGGTCAGGAGAACCAGTGACTAAGGAGAGGGGAAAGCAGCATGCTTAGAGACCCGGCGGAAGACTTTCCGCTGTTGTTCTGGCAGAAGCCATCCTTTTGTTGTTGTACAGTCCTTTTGAGATACTCGGTTTTCTTATCGCTATTGTACCCCGCCAGACTTATGGCATTTTGAAATACAAATAACAGATACTCTTCCGCTCAAATGGTCTACTCTGATGGTTTGAAATGATTTTAAATGAAAAGTTAATTTATTCCGCTTTTAAAAATTGGGATGTTACATAATGTCTGGTTTGGAGCAGCGTTTTGCATCATATTTGAACTTCAAAAATTCATATTTCTTCCAATTGTTCCTTTTTAATCTTGACCTTGATGTTTTTGAAACAATTTTTTTATTGTAGTTTCATATGCAATAAGTTTTAGTTCAATTGGATGTGTATTTTGTGAGATACATCCAAATTATTGAACCTGGTCTGAACTTGCACAAGAATTTTTAGTTTCAACTTTCAAATCATATATCTCTTTCATTTGAACTCCTTTGAGCTTGCTCTTGGTGTCTATGTTGGGAGTTTAGTTTTATATGAAGTAAGTTTCACCTTAACTAAATTTGTGGTTTAAGAGATACAGTCAAATTACTGAACTTCGTATATGTTGAATGCAAAACAAAGCAGAATAGAGTCGCTAGAACAATGAACTCACTCGAGTGAATCATGTTCCACTAGAGTGGAACAATGCATCACTCGCAGATTCACTCGAGTGAAGCCAAGAGTGATGTTATTGTAGCATGTTGATCGCTATTTATCCTAAAGCTTGAAATAACTGATTTAATTTTAACTCTGGATTAAACAATTCCAACTTCTATTTTATCATAGAGACTTTTAGTATCACATCTAAGAACTTGAATGTTGATATTCCCTATTATATTTTTGAAGTTCTTTCTTTAATTTATTCTTTTGATCATTCTCCACAATTGAACTTGGACTAATTTATATTAAACATATCAGATAGTCAATGTAGGATATAGATATATTATGCAAACTTTTTGCACGTAATATTGGCATCTATATTTGACATTATCAAAACTAATCATATCTAACATTCTCCCCCTTTTTTTGATGATGACAAATCTTTTAAGAAAAATATTTATGAGTATGAAAACATATTAGATGCAACATATTTCTCTTGCTATCCTCAAATCTATTTTTCTTGCCATTCTCTTCTCCTATTTGACATTAGCAAAAAGTTTGAAGTATTAAATAAGAGATGCTTGTGAAGAGGAAAATATGAAAGACAAATTAGAATGTGTCAAGAAAACAATTTTCTCTTCTCCTATTTGAAAGCTTTTTCATTTTTAAAGTGATGCAATTAAAATAAGGTTTCCATGAGAACAATTTTGAAACATTTTGGAGAGGTTTTCATGAAAATCTTTCATAATTAAAACAAATTGATACCAAGGATATGCGAAATATTCACATAATATAAAGAGATAAGGTTCAGAAATATTCATGTAGATTTGATAAATTGATGAATGATCTATGAAGTCCATTTGCTTGATTTCTTGTTATGTGAAATCCATGATGTTGTGCTCTACAGTTTTCTTAATAGAAGGATCATAAATAGCCTTTGAGATGTGGAACAGAACAGAAATATTGGCTCTTTAAGTGATGTCTCAACTAAATGAATATGGTTAGTACTTAGGATATCTGAAGAGACATATGGAGACGTTGGAATCATAGAAGGTTGAGCTTCTTAAGATGTGGCCTCAATAGGTGTTTCAAGATCAGGAGTACCCATGTGTTCTCTGAAGAGGGCCTCTAATAAATACAATCTTTGCTCATAACTCTTAAAAATGGTGCCAACCTTAAATATCATTATGTTTTGAGCCTTTTGCTACTCAAACAGAATCTTGGAGTTTTGATTAACAATTTCATACATCTGTCTCATCTTATAATCCATAAAGGTAATGAACGTACACGTGTACAAAAAATGCTTTTAAGATCGGACAAAAGAGGCATCGTAAGATTAGACTTGCGGCCGGTCTTATTCTAGGCGGTATTAAAAGTATATCTTTTAAGATCGGACTCGAACTGGTCTTAAATAAACTCTTTTAAGACCATTAAAACATCAAGTCTTAAAAGTGGTACCAAATAGAACTGAAATATTTTTTGCTTGATCCTAAAACTCAATTTTTAAGACCAGACAAAAAATAGGCCACTCTTAAAAGGTTGGAATTTTAAGATCGGACAAAAATAAATGCACTCTAAAAAATATCGGCTTGTTAGACCAGACGATTAATTATACGTGGTCTTAAAAGACTTACTTTAAAGACTAGATGATAAGTACATCTGGTCTTAAAAAATTAACTTTTTAGACCGGACGTATTAAACCATTAGTCTTGAAAGGCCAAATTTTAAGACCGCACTAATATCAAATATGTTCACCTGATCTTTAAGACCGGACATATAAGTATATTCGATACAATACCCCGAATTTTGGGTCTAAAAACTTGAGGATTAGCCTATTTTTGGCTGGGAGACTACTAGGCCCTATTTATTAAGAGTTCAAAGTCTTGAGCTTATTATGAGGAAGAGTTTAAGATAATTAGTAGGATTATTTTAGACTTGGGGATATTATTAAGGGGAAATTAAATATATTAAATGTGAGTGTGTGTACGTGTGATGCATATAATAATACATTATGTGTGATGGTGGGATAATTAGTCAAGGTTAGGATTGTTGGATTGCCAACACATACACCTTCCATTTATTCCTATCCGATCTCAACACACACATACACCTCTACACACTTTCTATTTAACCATGTACACCATCAAAACAAATCCAATGCCACAAAAGAATCTATCCATGTACTCCAACAATTGTTATTCCTATTCTTCTTGGCTGGACACATGCACAACACCATTCCCCTCCCATTTAAATAAATATTGAAGTCATTCTCCATTTCAAAACTCTAACGTGTTGCTTGTGTTTGTGACGTGGTAAGGATTGCATACGTGTGTGTATATTGTTTAAGTGTGTGTTTTGTGTTAGCCACACGTTGACTCCTCTCTCTCAAATAGCGACACCTCACACCCCTCAAAGTGATATATTTCAGACAGCTCACAAACGCATATATGATCCCTCCCCATTCATTCATTAATCACTCCATCCATTAATTAATCATTCCATCTATTATATCTCTTCCTTCATTCCATTCTCTTCGATTAGAGCAAGAGAACGCAGAAGAGAAACAGATCATCAGCTCACGGAATTTATACTGCCCTACTTCTTTGTGTTTCGTTTCAGCTTCTTTGCGTGGTGCTCCATTGTCTCGTGTTCCTATCAGCTTCCACACTTCACTAATTCAATTCTCTCGGAAATGCAACACTCCTCTCATGGTCAAGCATGGATCCCAAAGTGTAGTAACTTTTCTCTCACATACTATGTGTACCTTTATATGCTTATATTTATCATTGTGTATGTGTGTGTGTATATAATGCATGAATGCTGAATGTGTTGTATGAATTGTGTGTATAAGTGATGATTGTATTTGCATGTATTGTGTATGCATTTTATGTAAGTGATTATTAACGTTACTACTAGGACTCATTTGAATCCCAGGAATATTTTTGGAAATAGCTTTATTTTGCAGTTAGGGTAAGAAGCCCGAAAGGTAAGAAGGAAGGAGTTGGAGGTATAGACCAAAAAGGGAAAGATTTTACCTCTCAGATTTATTTTACTAAAGATTTAGTTATTTGTATGGGAATAGTAGTTTCAGTAGTAATTCTTTATTTGAAAATACGCTTCCGTGTACGAATTCGAGTATAAAAATGATGTATTTTAGGCGGGTGTTTCATCTGAATACATCTGGTCTTAAAAGTTGAACTCTTAAGACCGACGTTTTTATTTGCAGTATAAATTTTCTTGAGTTTTTTTTCCTTATTTTGTTCTTCCTGATCATATATACACAAATCCACCACCCAATCTAGCACATAAAAGTCTATACTTTAAGCTACAAGCTATGAACAATTATGAATAAATTGAATTGGGAAAAATCATAATACAAATATTATTCGCCATAAGTTATGTGGCCTCTTAATTAATGATTATAACTATGACTACAACACCTAAATTAATTTATACAATAAGATAACTTACTTACAAATATAATGAGTTACAAATACAACACTTAAATCAACATACATGCCCAATATTCACTTGGCATTCATCTAATTCTCATCCAACAACGTAACATCCTCTTTTATAACATGCCCTTTTGGATTGGATCCTGCCACAAAAATAAAACAACAAACTTCATAGAGTCGGTGACATTGTTTAAGAACATAGAAGGAATATAATAGTATTAAAACCTTAAATTTTTATAATAGTATTAAAACCTTAAATTTTTCAAAGAATTGTGTAGATGAATATTACCTTATGAATTGACTCTTTTATAAAGGGATATCCTCCCATATCCCTTTTTGATGATCATTTCTTATGGCGGGTTCATTGTCCGATTCATCTTCTTCATTCATGTCCGATAGACCCCTTGAAAAAGGAGTACTCTTAGGAAGACTATAATTTTCAAGACTTTCCTTATCAATATCAATGACCATTTTTCCTTGGAGAGCTATAGACCACATTTTATTTTCTTGATCGGTGATATAGAAAACTTGTTTCGCCTAGTCTGTCATAATAAAAGGTTAATCTCTAAAACTTCTATTATTGACATCAACTAATATAAATCCTAACTGATCGATCTGAACACCATTATTGACATTAATTGTAATATCCAAAATTTTCCCTAAAAAAAATTCTACGTAGGATGTATGTGCATTTGAAGAAATCATAAGGGATAATTTTGGCCTAGGAATTTTAGGGACAATATTCTATTATAAAGAAGCTAATTGGGGAAGAAAAATATCTTTATGGAATTAATGATTAATTCCTAACACTAATACAATATTTGCAACTAAATAAGTAATAAACTAAGTTGCAAATAATAGTCTTATGGATGATTAAATAAGACCATATTGACATGAACTCCACAACACCCCTACTTCACTAATTAGTTAAATTTGTCAAGATACATGCATGATCATTTGCCATCACACCACATCAGCCAAATACCACAAAACTTTCGGTCAACAAGTCATTGGAATTTAGAACTCAATGGTAATATGGTAAATAAATGAAAAGCAATGTCCTATTATTCCATCTAAGCAATCACTGACCTTGACTTGTGAATATCCATTAAATCCATTTCTTATACAACTCATTCTCGGCTAGGACCAATCGGAAAAGAGAAAGAGAGCTGAAGATATATTAAAAATGACGTGAAGAGATTCAAGAGGAGAGAGAAAAGAACCCTAAGCAAAATCACCTATCAAATCACCTCCGATCCAAAAACTCCCTTCACTAATATTGTTCTACACCTCGAGAGCTTCAATTCTACGGTTTCAGTTTTCTCATAGGAGGAGTTTCAAGTCATTGGAATAGCCAAGCTACTACCGAAATCCTGAACTAATTGTAGAATTGTGATAAGATAAGCATAAGCTTTGTTTTGAATCGATTGATTTAAAGTTTGGTTGAGTTTTGAGCATGTTATGAGACCTTATATTTTCAAACAACTAGGGTTTTTTGGAGCCTCATGGTGATTTGTTCATAAAGATGTGATTATATGATGATTTGTGAACATATGAACCTAACTTGGTGGATAAATTGTGAATTGGTAAATTGTTATAATTAAAAGTAATTTCGGCCAGTAGCAGGGCAGACCTAAGGAGCTAGAATTTGGTCATTTTAATGGTTCCATTGTGTTCAAAACGAAAAATTGTGTGGGGTAGAGGTTTGGTAAGAATTTCGGAAGCTCTGGGATTGAATTGTATCAAAGTCTTGAAATTTGCCTTGAAAACCCTGTGCAGGCAGCAAGTTATGACGCATTTTTGGAGTAGCAAATGATTTTTAATTACCATGAAATTTTACAGGATTAAAGTAGACATCATAAGCTTTAATTTGATAGGTAACAATTATTTTTTTGAATTATGTGCTAAGATAAATGAATTTTTGAAAATGACCCTTTGATTCTGGACTTTATTTCGGACAGTAGAGACATTTTGAGCTATAAATGGATTTTCGTTTAAAGCTGGCCCAAGATAGTATTTTTGGTTGAAATTAGATATATTAAGGGTCGTTTATGCTTTGGAATCAACTCAAAAGAAGGTTTCCATATTTAATTGTGAATTTTTGAAGATTAGTCACTGTTTGTTGGAAAATCCTGAAGAATGATGAAAATCAAGAGGATATAGGTTCATATTGAATTCCTTGATAAGAAAAAGAATTTAATAAATATGGACATGTGAATTGGGTTTATTTTAAGTTATCAAAAGGAAATATTTACTGAGGATGAATTAATTATATTTGTATTTTGCTATTCTAGGGCTATTGTGATATTGTGAAACGGGAAAATTCATTTATATTTGTGGTCGACTATCAAGTAGTAACCTTAATTCTCATATACTCTATGTGACTTGTGTATGTATGTTTTACCATGTATGCTGCATACATTTGGTCATCATTTATTTCTGAGCGCTTTAGAATCGAATGCTGTGTGCAATAAGGACCTTGCTGTGTGCTGTGCTCGGCGGTCTGTGCTGTGTGCTATTAGGATTGCTAATTCCAGATTTGGCTATGGCCTTGCTGTGTGTATGATATTGAATGCTATGTGGTTTGTGTTTTTATTCTTAGTTTTTCTTACATGCATAGTTATACATTTTATATGAGATTAATGGTTACTCTGGGATTCACTTAAGAATCCCAACCCCTTTTAAGTCTTCTGGTAGCTTATCTAGAGCGGATGGGGAGACATAGGTAAGACCCCAGAGTAGGGCTAATAGGATGATGGATGATGATGATTTCTTTTGGATACTTGTTGTGATTATCTGAATGACTGTAGTATTTTATTTTGGCCTGTCAAGAACTATTACCTGATGACTGTATATGTTTTATCCTTTTAGGGAAAAGTTTATGTTTCTGTATTTTTATTAGTATATTATTATCCAAACTAGTGTATGCTTTGCTACTTATACTCTGATGTGTGACGTAAATTAACCTGGGAAAAATAGGCTAGAATTGAATATAAGTAAAGGATCACACTACCCACTACCCGAAAGGGCGAGGCCGGTAGGTGTGTAACATTAACCCACTTGCGTTTGAAAATGAAAAATCATATTAAGACATAGTCCACCACCCAAATCTCTTCAATAACCCCATAATATGGCATGACCGCCAATTCAGGCCGCTCGTCTTTCAAATTGGAGAAGTGTATAGATTCGGCCTCTAACATAACACCACTATTCTAGACTGTGCTCCTATCATCTAGGGATTTCATGTAAAGTAGAAAATCAGCGGCAACATTGTGTACGATTGATTTTTATTTTGGCAGCAACTAAGTGGTTGCTGTTGAAAAATTAGCAACATTGTTGCCACCTAAAGTTACAATTTTTTTTTTAATGTAAATTGTTAAAATTAAAATATGTAGAATGAAGAAAATGCTATTATTAATGCTGAGATAGTCTTTAGCAAGATTCGGATCCAAAGGCTCAAGCACAATGAAGAAAATGCTATCATTAATCCAAATACTATCAAGAATGAGGACATAGCTGAACTTGTAAACTCTTACAATCCAGATATAGTCAACAAAGCCACATAAACAATAGAGTTCACTAGTACCTGAACCAATTTAAAATTTTGTAAAAGTACCTTAGGATGACCTTTTCAGGCATCAGGATTGTACATATTCGCAGAATCTTTCATGATGGTGACGACAAGGTTAAGATATCCGATTTTTGTAATCCTTTAACTGTTTTGGTTTCCATTTTGTATCTATTTTCCCCCTCTCTTTCTATTTTATTATTTCTCTATCCTTTTTTGACCCTTTCAACACCTAAGTAAGTAGATTTCTGACATAGATTACCATTCTCTCGTCTGATTTTGTCAAATGATTTTGCTATCTATGGCTTCGCTCCAACATGAAATTAAGAGAGAAAACATAGATAGAAAGATTAACTTAGGAAGATAAGGGTTGGGTGGAGTTGTGGAGACAATAAGAAGTGTGGATGACAAGGAATACAAGGAACCTTGAGAAGAGGGCAGAAGACGATGGGAACAGATATCACTACAAAAAACAAGACTTTCGGTGGCGACAACGATAGTTTTGTCATGGCTGAAGAGTGTATCAAATTCCTCAAGCAATTGGGTACACACATTTTCCACAGCCGAATTATCAATGGAGTGAGAGTGATATCTCTTCCTCAATGGCTCTTTTCCATACCCTTTTCCTCTTACATGTTGACTATAATATTTTGATGATCACAATTTACCAAGTTATTTAATTAATCAAGCATTTAAAATGATTTAAAATGAAGAAAGTTACCACACTGATGCCTGAGCAGTGAACAAGGCATGCCCAAGCATAAATTCCTTATTGCTCGAGCACTATCAAGTATTGCTCGAGCAACAACATCATATCACTGAGCATCGTTGATGCTCGAGCAGCACCTGGAGTATGCTCGAGCAGCAAAGTAATGCATGCTCGAACAGGATAATGCTTGCTCGAGCATCAGCGAAGGTAACCTCTGTTTCACCCGTGCTAGATCAACACTAAAAGGGCTACTCGAGTAGATATAAAAGGACTGCTCGAGCATGAAGAGATTATGCCTGAGTAGCAACGCTCATTAGAGCTTCAGAAGCATGCTTGATCAAGACTTCTCTTATGCTCGAGCAGAAGATGAATTTATGCCCGAGAATATAATTGGTCATGCTCGAGCAAGAGCAACTTTGTTTTTCTTTCCGAAACTATTGTATTTATTCTAAAATCCTAAATGTCTAAAAACATACTAGTGATAATATATATTTTTTGAGCTATTTTCGCTAACCATGATCAATGAGCTTCTTTGATGAGTTTCAGATATTTGAAACATGGATTAATAGCAAATCTCCAAAAAAGCAATGGGATGTCAGACGCATTAAATGCTATCACCTAATATAGTGAAAATTTCTCTCTCCAACATGTTGGGCATTCTCTGATCATTCGACAGCAAATTAAATGCTATCTCTCAACGGACAAATCGAATAGAATGAGGAATGTTTGAGACAAACAAAGCATCAGCAGATATGAGCAAATATTTGAACGTCATTAAACTAACGACTATTTTTTTATGAAATGACGAATGACGCTCGAGATTCATCAACAGTCATTTAATTTCATCAACTAAAAATAACAGAGGAATTAAATTCACGAACGACCAAGTCGCTGAACATTTATTGAGAATTTGTTGCTATTTGTATTTTCGATCAAATGTACTGATCTTTAATACTCTGTTCTTCAGTGTTCATTTTATCCACTCAGTAAGGAGTTTTACTATTTAAATCATCTTTGTGTTAATCTTGGGATTGTGGAATCTCAAGAAGGGTTGTACAACTACAGCTTGTAAGAGGGAGTGTGATCCTGGAGCGGATAACATCCTGTGAGTACGAGCATGTTAGTTTGTAATAGTTGTTGTGACAAAGAAAACACCCAAGTATTTGGGGACTGGATGTAGGTCGATGAGTTAAGACCGAACCAGTATAAACTCTCCTATGTCTATTCTTCTTCTTGCTCATTATCTGTCCATCAATTTATTTTGAAAAAGAATTTTTTTAATCACCTATTCACCCCCCTCTAGGTGATATCCCTGTTTTCATTACATACCCAGATCTTTCACCAAGAACAGCTGTCAATATTTCATCAGAGTGTTGTTGAAGTTCTTGCAACTTAGCCTACAATTAAAGCATGAAACAAATGACATAAAGAATTATTGAAGTTAGTATAGCATAAAAACACAATGCATATGTGTATTTGTTTAGATTGTGGATATGCCCACTCTAACTGTCCATCTGCCTTCTTCTAGTATGTGTGATATGGTACAATTGGTCGGGGGTGCAAGCTATCCAGTAGTGGGGTCTCTCTACAAAACATAATATACAAAGACGATACCATGATACAATTTAGAATAAAACTATAACAAACCTCAGCAAATTTCTTCCTTTGTTTCTGATTTGTAGGCACTGAGCACACTAGACGATAATGACTGAAAATGATCTGAAGCTAAGAGAGGAGCAATATTGGATTATGGGTGATGGAGAAATCAAACAAAGGTTACAGAGGAGAGAGAGTTGAAGGCTACTGAAATTTTCGCATGGGATGGGAGAGAAACAAAAAATCGTGCTGGACAAGGGGCCAAGGGCTTGAGACTATTGACTGAAAATAGGCATGCTAGAATTGCATTTAGGGATTTAGGCTTTGCAAAATTTTAGATACATATAATATAACTTTGGGTTAAGGTGAAAAAATACACATAAGCTTTTTCTTTAGGACCAAAAATACACATAAGCTTTTTTTTAGAGCAAAAGTACACACGTGATTACCATTTTGGAGAAAAAGTCATATCACACCGTTAAGTCACTGTTCACCGTGATGAGAGAGAAAGAGATGAAGTGAACAGTAACATAATGGCGGTGAGCAGTGATTTAACGGTGAGATGTGACTTTTGCTTCAAAACGGTAACCACGTGTGTATTTTTGCTCCAAAAAAAAGCTTATGTGTATTTTTGCTCCTGGAGAAAAAGCTTATGTGTATTTTTGCACCTTAACCCTATAACTTTCGAGAAGTGTACAAGTAATCCGGTAGATCAGTTGGCTAGGATGTTTGATTTGCAATCACTCATCCCGTGTTAGAACCATGTGGTGTGAAACTTGTTTTTTTTCTTCTTCATATAATTCTTAACAATTAGCATCAACCAAAAAAACCCACCAAGTGACAGTGAGAAGAGTCGAACTCGGATCCACTAGTTAAGACTTGAGTTACCATACCAACTTGCCTAGAGGTTCTAATTGACAGGTCTTACCAATAAATAAAATAAATATAAAACATTAATGATAATGTAAATTTTAATTAATTGTAAACATATAAATAAACTTATCATTCTCATATACCTTAATTAATTACTATTTCCTCCATTTATATTATTTTTCAAAGTTTTCAAAAAAAATTATGTTATTCTTCACTCTCTCTAATACAAAAATTCATTTTAATATATTATGAAATCATTAAGTAGACTACTAAAAATATAAGTAAACTTACATAAATTTAATTGTATTATAATTATATTATCTTAAATGTTTAAATGTATTTTAATTTGTACTCCCTCTCACACACTTATCTCTCACTCTCCCTCTCTTCCTATCTTACAAACTATCCCTACTTCATTGCTTGCACTCCTACCCTCACACAACATTGTATCTTTAATTCTCCATCTCACATTTATACTAGTACAAACATAATTATAATCTCTCTCTCATACACACTATACCACTCTCCTCATTCTCTCCCTCACTCTCTCACACACAACACATACTATCTCTAAAAATTTCTTCATCTCACAATAATATTATGAGTAATTACTTTATTTATTCATCAAAGATTAAATTAATTAACTTATTTGTTGTATAAATATTACAAGTTTTTTTAAAAAAAAAAACAGTTAAAATTTCATATTGGACTTTTGGCGGCGACAAAAAGTTGCCATTGAAACTCCCTTTGGCGGTGACATTATTTTGTCACCACTAAGGGTTCCACTTTTAGCAGCGACTAAAAAATGTTGCTGAAAGTATAACTTTCAGTGGCGACGCTTTTGTCACTGCCGAAAGCTATACTTTCAGCGGCGACATGAGGTGTTGCCGCCAAATGTCGCCATCAAAAGTCTTTTTTTTTTGTAGTGTATGGATTGTCATAGCTATGACAAACAAGCTTGAAGAAGCGGAGAAGAGAAGTGGAAGAAGAAGGCACTAATTTGAAGTAAGGTTTCAAGCTTCAGAGTTCTAATGACAACTTGTTGAATAAAAGGGCAATTTTTTTAATTTGTTTCCTTTTTGCCAATTAAGTTAAATGGAAGTAAGACATGAAACTTTTAGAGGGAGAATAAGTTTGCCTTTGTATTAGAGAGAATATTTGAATCTTTTGGAAGAATAATGGTTTTTGGTGGGGGAAAAAGGAAGAATCTTGGCTTTTCACATACTAAATAATATATTTACATTGTTATAAAAATATTATATTTAAATTAGCCTTTTGTAAATTTTAAATTTAAAGACTAAATTCAGGATGTAAGCATAATGAGAAATATAATCTCAATAACTTGTATATTTGATAAGGGTCAGTACAAAAATATCAAGGTTTTTAAACTTTGACCAAATTGGCCGGTTCGGATCGAAGACTGGCGAATGAGACGAGTTTGTTTTCCTTGCTTTGCTAACCAAGGAGAGGTCACTGGTGACGGAGGGGTGGATTTTTTATTTTTTTTAATGACAATGATGAATGAGAAAAAAAATCAAAAGACCTACTAACCCAAGCAAGTGAATGATTAGAGTCGACCCTACAGGGCTGGCCCTTGAAGGGGTAGGGCCTAACATGGCTTGAAGTAAGAAAAACATCTATTTTTCCAAGCTCGGCCCGAGAGCACCAGGGCTAGAGCCGACCTTACTGTGCCTGGAAGTTACTATTCCAAATTTTAACTATTTTTGTTTCGTTTTTTCAAAGGAATAATTTGTAAATTACAACAATTAAAATTTTAATTTATCAAATAAATGTTGTCAATATTAATATCCAAACAACACAAATCATCTAACAAATAATTAATTCATAATAAGAAACAAAGTACTGTTCATAAATAACTCACATAAAACATAAGAAACATACCAGTAGTAATATTAATAAGATGACTATTATTGTCTTCTTCTTCGCCACTACCATTTATTTTAAAGACATTTAATTGCGCTTTGATTTGAGTAGTAGACTCTATTTTATGAGTAAGAATATCATGAATTTTTTCTTTCACATCATGAACACTTCCATTAAAAGGGTCTGCAGGGTTGGCCCTTTTAAGCCCGAGGCCTCATAGGGCCGGCCTTGCAGTTTTTTTTTTTCATTTAACTTCTCTAATTTTTAAATTTGGCTAGGGCCAAAAAGGGTCGGCATTATGGGTTCAACCTGATTTCCCGACTCTATGAATGATGGAGGTCATGTCAAATCACAACTAAAGGAGGAGGAGGAGGAGGAGGAAGAGGAGGAGAGGAGTATTAAATGTGATAATTCTAAATCCTAAATTAGCTCCTATAATTTTTCCTAATTACAATAATCAAATTTGTTTTTGGGTCCAATCCATGGTATTTGGTGCCTCTAGTTGAGCTAATAAAATCTAATCATATCATATCTTAACACCAATGAGGAAAAAAAAATTAAAGACTAATATGTAAACTTCTTAAATAGGAATAGTAGATTTTCAATATAATAACTCAATAAAACAAAATAATAACTTATCATGATATACCAAAAAAAAAAAAAAGAAATAAAACTTTTGTGGATCAAAAAATCATACTTAACAACTGTAAATGCTAAAAAGTGATAAATTAATTCAGATAAAAAATTGATAAATTAATTATCAATTCAAAATCAAATTAGTTGGATAGATTATAATTCTTATTTTTTATTCATTAAATGAGTTTTCATTCATTTTTTACTAACTTGTATTGAAATCTTGAAATTATTTAACTTGAATATTAAGATTATTTCTCCCTTCTGCATTTCATAAAACTAGATCAATTTCCTCTCCAATAGCATTTCGATGTATATATATGTTAGTTTAAAGTTCAAAAGTACTTGACAAAGCTTCGTCAAGTCAAATATCAAGTTTTAGTTTTCATTAAAATGTACAATCTCTTAGCCCAATTAATGAAAATCAACTTTAAGCAATAATATTAATGTAACAATGCAATGTTGGTAAATATATATCTGTTTTACCAACAAACATACAAGATAAAACAAAAAATTCTCAGACTTTTTTATTTGATACTTTGATACCCACATTTTCTTCTATAAACTTCTCTTTATATACATTTTGACTTCAAACACAGTTATAAGGACAATAAAATGTATTGGAATACTATCAATTTATAAGAGTTAATAACATTATATCACTCTCTTCCCACCCTCTCACTAGTGCAAAAAAGTGTTTTTAAACGGCCTCATTTACAGCGGAATATTGACGCCTCGGTCTTAAAGAAATGACCAGTGACAAGTTTGTAAATATAAAGAACTTCTTAGACCGCATCAATTTTTAAGACCTCCTCATTTACAGTGGAGTAGGGACGCCCTAGTCTTAAAGATATGACCGGTGGCAATTTTGTAAATATAAAGAACTTCTTGGAATGTATCAATTTTTAAGACTGCCTTATTTACAGCGGAGTATCGACAACCCGGTCTTAAAGATATGACCGGTGACAATTTTGTAAATATAAAGAACTTCTTGGAACATATCAATTTTTAGATAGGTCTTAAATATATTATTCAGACCGCTTAAAAAAACAATCACTCTTAAAATTGTTATAAAAAAATTGAAATATGAATTACATTATAGAGAAATCTCGTACATCCTCGACTTATATTTTCTGTTGTCCAAAATAATAAGGAAATATTTAAATATAATCGTATAAAACTTTTAAGACCGGACACATAAATGTCGGTCTTAAAGTTAATATTTTTAAGAGTGGATTTAACTTCTGCCCGGTACTAAATAATGAAAAAAATTTAAACTACTAGTTTATTACTTTTAAGAACGGATATAAATAATGGATGGTCTTAAATGTTAACCTTTAAGACTGCTTTTTAAGTTACTCTGGTCTTAAAAATGGAAACATATACTTCTTCACGTGAAACCTTATGTACGACTTACGTCTATCTGTCTGAGCTCTGAAACCCCTGTTCTTGTTGTGAAACCCCTCTTCCTGTTGTTAGTTCTCTATGGGTTTTGATGATAACAATCAATTGTGAAACCAAGGTTGAAGAGTTGTCTCAAGAAAGCAAAAACTTGCTGAAAGAGGCAATACTCGAGTTTCAGTAGCAAAACTCGAGTATTGAACTTTCAAAGAAAAGCTCAATGCACATGACTAAGGGCAATACTGCAGTATTCAGATGAATACTCAAGTATTGGAACTAACAGAGAGCATCACAAGTTTTCCATCAAGGAAAACTCGAGTATTGATATGCATACTCGAGTTTTGGTCTTATATGACTCTAACAATTTTCAAAAGAGATAGAAACTTTAGTTTGGAAAACTTCAGTTTCAAAAACTAAGGTTTGGAATTTGAAAAGACAGTTTTCCAACTGGCTCTAGAATTCAAATATTTTCTTTTTCAAATGAAAACTCGAGTATCACATTAGAATACTCAAGTACTGGGCCAAGCAAAGATGTTCTTAAAATTGAATCACTTATAAACTTCAGTTTTGAAAACTCCACTTTTGGAAACTCCAGTTTAGCACTTTCTGAAATAATCTCTAAGTTTCAAAACTAAGGAGAAAACTCAAGTATAGAGTTTGAAACTCGAGTTTTGAGCCATACAGAGAGCTATCAAGGTTTTTAAGCCTTCAAAACTTCGGTATAGCATGAAAACTCCGGTTTTGATGTTTTGGACAGATATTCATCAAAAGTCCAAAACTCGAGTATTGGTTGAATACTCGAGTATTGGTTTAAGTTCAACAGGAACTCTAAAACTCAAATCGCGAGTCTCATCTCTAGAAGGAGAATACTCGAGTATAGACACAAATACTCGAGTATAGGCTTATGTGTATAGTGACAAACTTGAGTATTATTGCACAAACTCGAGTATTGGTCGCACCTTCTGATAATTCAAATCTACGAAATCTGTGTAATGTTTAAGGAATGATTCAAATGATTCATATTATTAATTATCATCATTACTAGATATGTTTAATGTGTTTGCTAGTGTATTTCAGCCAAATTACAGATGATTCAAAGAGATTAAAGAAGTTGTTATGTCACAAAGCAAAGTCTTGTCAGAAGCATTAAATGCAAGGCTACCTTACCAGCTATACTTTGATCTACCAAGGCTCACACAAAGCAAAAAGGTTAAAGAGCCATATACCTAACTCAGGACTGTCAATCCTAACGGATATGAATGGTTAGAAGTCACCTTCTATCCAAAAGATCAAAGAACAAGCTATAGAGTAGAGAGAGAAGAGACCAAAGTGCTTTCAACTGATAAGGAACTTCACTAACAGTCAAATGGATGCCTGCAACAGTCATTAATTATACTTTAAGTATAAATAGAGTTGCATTCATTTCTCTTAACAAAACAACAGAGCGGAAAATTGATTAAGCATTGATTTTGTTCAACTACTCTTAGAGTTTTTGTACAGAGTATCTATTAATACTACTTGAGCTTCAGTGATTAGCTTATCTGCTCTTTAAGAGAGTATTTCATTTGTATTATCATTTGATTGTAAGAAATCTCAAGTAGGGGGACTTGGAGATTTGAGATCATTGATTACAACTTGTAAGGGGGAGCATGTTCTAGAGAGAGAATTGCTTCAGAGTTACAAAGTGTGTAATCAAGTGATTTAGTGAAAAGCTCAGGGTAGTTGAGGACTGGACATAGGCCAAGGAGTTGGGCCGAACCAGTATAAACTTTCGTGCATTGCTATTTTTCCTTTCTCACTGGTTTTATCTAATCAATCACCATAAGGGCCGAATTTGAGAAAATTTTTGAGAATCCCCAATTCACCCCCTTCTTGGTGATTTAGCTCCTCTTACATTTGGTATCAGAGGAAGGTCTTCTCAGAAAAGTGTAAGAACTCGAGAAGGATCCTCATGGATGGTATTCTACCTGATGGAGCTTCGATTAACAGGCCTCCTGGTTTTAGTGGAGAACATTATTCGTTATGGAATGCCAAATTTAAAGTGTTCGTAATGGCTTCTAAATACGGACTCTGGATAGTATTTCAGAGAGGAAATTATGTTCCTGAATTCATTGAGGATGGAGTCTGGACCCCAAAGCTAGAAGAGGAAATTATGGGTCAAAGATTGAGATTCAGTTTAATGAAAGGCTAGAACCTTTTAGTCCGAATAAAAACAAATATAATAGTTTTGTCGGCCATATGACACGCAGCAAGGTCAACATCTTGATTAATGAGTGGAAAAATGTGGACCGTTGTACAGTAAAGGATCTTCTTTGGGACACTATCTAGCTTACATACACTGTCCCTGACTCTGAGAAGTTGAAAGACAAGATATTGTCTTATTGTGCAGATCGGTGGAGGAAGTTTAAGACTTTTCTATCCAACACCTATATTTTTGCCACGGTTCAGCCTCCGCACAATCCTTGGGACAAGTACACATATATTGATCAAGGCACTTGGCAACAATTTATTTAGTTTTGGACCACTACTAAAGTTTTGGTGAGTTCATATTTAGTTTTGTTTGCTTATTAACCTGTGTGAATATGTGAATGTTATTGTGTTTGTCTAATCCTTTTAGTTAGATGGTTTAATGTGTGAATAGAAGTATATATTTTCATCATTTGTTCTACATCAGAGGAGCATGTCTTAGTTATATGTATGTACGATATGTTAACTGTTATTATATTCTTAGCTAGTTCTGTTATAGTAGGTAGTGGTTAGATATTACTATTAGTAAGTGAGTATGTTAGTTCTATACAATTCTACATCTTCCTTAAATAAAATGTTGAAACTTGATGAAGTGAATTTGACTAGTGTTTGAGGTTCATATGAAGCAGAAGTTTTCTAATTTCTGTCAGTGAGATGACTTGAATTCATAATTAATAGTTGTTTTCAATTTTGATTTACAGAGAAGAAGAGAACAAGCAAAGGATTTAGGGAGAAAGAATGATTACCCGCATAGGGCTTCTCATGTGCGGATATGTAAAGGCCGAAAAAGAAATGATGGAGGCCAAGCAGAAGAGATTGGAAGAAGAAATTGAATCCAATTCTTTTGTGATAGTTGATCAGCCGGCATCCCTAATACGTCATGAGGATTTGTGGTTGTATATTCGACAACAGCCAAACGACGCCTACATGAGTGAACAAAATCGTATAGTTGCTGAAAGAATTGTAAGTATCGTCATTGTTATTTTTTAGTTATTAAACATGTTTCATTACTAGGCTTCTCGTTATCTGTATCTTATAGGAAGATCTTAAAAAGAAAGAAGTAGAGGGATTTTTTTTGTCGGGCGGGGGAATGATGTTTTGATCATTGCAACCAGAAAACCGGATCACTCGGGGCGTGTAAGGGGTATCAGAGGACGGGTAGGCCTAAAGGAATACTTTGGTAAATCTAAACAGCTTAAACAAAGTATGGTTACCTGGGAGGAGATGGAACAAACAGTGGCCAAATTAAATGAAGTGGAAGCAGCCAAAGAATGTGTATTGAAAGAAATGTTTGAAACCAAAATGAGGCAAATGAAGGAGGAAATGATTCAGATGAAGATGATTATTAGCTCTTGTCCAGAGAGCAGTGTTCCCTTCACACATACACTTGTACCTTTGCAGCAGAGCACTAGAGGGCGCTGCATTGTTGGACAGTCAGAGCAACCTTGTGACCTGTACGTGGTAGAACCTCATAGAAAATTAGTTGTTAAAGGGACAATCCACAACTTGGGATCAACTGTACACCACAAACAAATGGCTGATGATGAAGTCAGAGTGTCAGTTGAAAAGGTGATCATTGATGCACCTCTCCATCTCCCAATTGATTAGCTGAAACGTGTGAGTGATGTCAAGGGAACCTTCATCTCTTGACCAGTGAAGCTTGTACATGTCTCTACTCCTCCTGATGCTTCATCCCCTCCTCCAGTTCCATCCCCTCCTCAATCTCCATCCCCTCTTAAAGCTGCATCTCTTACTGCTAAGTTGAGTGCCAAGGAGAAAATATCCCATATGGTATCCAAAGGAGATTTTACATTAAAATCATGGGATATCAATGAAGTAGTAGGGGTCCCTTATCCTCAACCAGTTTTCTTTGACACCGATGATATAAAGTCCTTGTTACTTCCTGGACAGGAGCTTACATCAGCAGTTGTTCAAATGTTTTTGAAGTAAGTATCTTCTTCTATGAGTACATAATTTAAATGCATTGTTTAGACACACATACATATATACTAATTCCCTGATCGATGTCATTATTATAGGTTCATGTATCAAGAATTGAATCAACATGGCAAAATTAATGATTTTGGATTCTTGTGCCGAGTATATGCAAGTACAACCTCCAAGGAAGAAAGATAACAGTACATATCAAAGAGGTTGTGTGAAGTGAGAAGGAAGGTGTACTTGTTTCCATATTACCATAGGTACATATCATAATTGATCTCTTGTTGCAATTCAGTTAGTTCTGGATAATATATCATTGAGTATTGTACTGATGTGAATTTTCAGCCACCAGTGGCAATTGGTCGTCAGGTGCGTGGAGGCGCTTACGGTGTTATTCTTTTGCTCCACTCACAGTGAACCAGGGGCTTTGTTGCAGCAGACCATGAACGAGTAAGCATGTCATTTTGATTCTCTTGTCTAAAATCTTTGTTGTGAATTTTCAGCGAACATTATTGATAAATTTGTGATTTTAATGATAGTGCCATAAGGACCTTCCAAATCCAGGTCAACAAAAAGCGAGTGAATGATGCCAAAGAACTTAAATGGCTCTGTCTAAAGGTTAAAACATATTTAGACACTGGCACATTGCCTTGTGAAGTTGGTCAGTAAGCTATATATGCTTGATCTTATATATATTTCTTGTTCTCTCAAGACTCGTTGACAACCAACGGGATCCAATTTATATGGCCTGTACATAATGAAACACATATATGATATCATCATGCAATCAAGGAATAAACTCACTGTAAAGGTAAATGTATTTAATGTTACATATTATGGCTGAATTTAGTTTTTGGCTGAATGTTACATATAAAATATGCACACAAATTAATTCAGTTTTTTTCTTTGATTTTACAGAGGTTTGTCTTTGCTACTTCCTTTTCTGATGATGAAGTGGAGCACATATGCAGTGTGTTTTGTCAACATCTTTCTAACCTCTTAAAGTAAATACAACAATTACAGTACGAACTTGATTTCTAAATATTTGCTTGAGAGCAACAACTGTAATTACGTACTATATTCATTTATAAATTCATTCTGTAAATGAACAATTGTACAATTTGTATAATTTAATATATAATAAATTTGTTTATTTTTTCGAACAATTTTCTTAGCTTGTGTAATTTTGGTTTTCTGAATGTATTGGATGACGGATATTGCTTGAGATTTGAGTTTTGGAAAGTTGTAAATAACAGTAAGAGATTCTGAAAAGTATTCGCGACTTTAAGGACCACATATTTTTTAAGAAAAAAAATAAGCCTTGATTTTAGGACTTTATGTTTGTTATATCTCCGGTCGTAAAAGTCTTATAAAATATGGCGACACTTTTAAGAACGCATATTTATTAAAGAGACGGTCCTAAAGGTCTTTGTTTTTTTTAAAATAAGCCTAGATTTTAGGACCGTATTTTTGTTATATCGTCAGTCTTAAAAGTCTTATAGAAAATGACAACACTTTTAGGATCGCTTATTTAAATAACATCCAGTCCTAAAAGTCTTCTTTAATTCTAAATTAAATATGGCTAGATATTTAAGACTGTCTATTTGTTAAATTTCTGGTCTTAATAGTCTTCCTTTAAATAGAAATGTCATTTTTAAGACAAATCATTAGTGTTCAAGAACACTTGAGTTTCTGGCATTCTGCTCAAGCTGAGGACCCTCGTTGTTGTCTATTTTACCTCTCTAGAAGTTGAAAAGCATTGTCAGAAAAGATGTAAGATAATGAAAAGGACCGGAAATTTTCAACTCTGGGTGTGGTAAAACCGACGACAACGATGGTCCAACCTTGAGAAGAGTTGTCACTGTGTTTGTTTTTATTCTTAAAAGGTAGAAGTTGTCTTTTTTTCGTTTTGTTTTGTATGTTCTTAACTGTATTCTGTGAATTTTTTTCGTTAATCACATTTCAGTTAATGCTTTGTTTGTTTCCTTTTTGTTTGAAACAAAATCAAGATAGCAAAAAGGATACCAAAAACAATTGAATATGATTTTTTTTTATTTATCATATTTTTTCCCTCCCTGTTGTGGGGCAGGAACAGTACAAACAAACAAAAGAACATAAAAAAATTTAATCCCCCTGTCGTTGTTGAAGGGGAGGGAGGGTTCAGAGAAGTCGAAGACGTCGTCGTTAGAAAGATTGTACTTGACGTAATTAGCGTCGAGTAGTATGTTCAGCTTGTTGACGGCGTGGTAGACCTGAAACATTTGGCCAATGCGTTGGTCTATATAATTGACGTGGGCCAAGAGGTGCTGCATCATTTGTCGCTCAGAGGGGTTTGGAGGCAACATAGGAGGTACGGAGGTGGATGTAGAGGTGGAGGGGGAGGACGATGATTAGGCACACCTGGTGGTGGTAAGGGGGAGGACGATGATTAGGCACACCTGGTAGTGGTAGAACGACCATTACGGTGGAGGTTGTAGAAGTGATTGAGAAGAATGTGAAGAAAGTAAAGTAACAACTGGTTTAAATAGAGTACCCATCTTGAACAATGTGAAATGCGGGAAACATTTACGAGGAGACGCATAGTTCATCAGAATACGAGGAGACGCCTAGTTGGGAAGTTTATCTGGAAGCTGAAGAGACTCTGAATCATTCCTTTGAAGAGAGTGTAAGGATATGACTCTGGTGTCTCTCATTTGAAAAGCATGAACTTTTAATACTTGATATTGTAAGAGATCCATTCTTAAAAGTATTATTTAAAAAAAATAGACTTTTAGGACATGGTATAAGATAAAAGATCGGTCTTAAAGGTAATTGATGGAAAAATAGATTAATATACTTTTAGGACCGGGGATATGTTACTGGTCAGTCTTAAAGGTAATTTAATGAAATAATAAATAATAGACTTTTAGGATCGTGGATATGTTATAGGACTGTCTTAATACAGTTTTGTGTATTAACTCCTGCTGTCTTGCAGTCCTGCCTTTATTATCCTCCTTATGCTTCCTCTCTGTCCTTCTTAACTCCTCATTACCTTGTAACTCCACACTACGTAGCTCTCCGCCCCTCCTGTCCCAACTGCTCAAACAATGGTTAGATACAAGATAACCCCTCACAGAGGTACTCCTGAATCTCATGCCTTCTTTAGATCTATCGTTGGTTTAGGTCCAGTGCGTTCTATTCCGACAGAGGAGTCTCGTGTCGTTGGACCCATTGTTATTTCAGATGATGAAGAGGTTGACGGCCCCCTCCAGCCTTCAGACCACGAAGAGGTCTCGTTCCCCCTCTCCAGCCTGGTAACAATATTCGCCAACCTCATGGTCCTAGCGCCCTCCCTCTTTCTTCTGATGATGAAGTGATACTGATGCACATAAGACAGGAAATTGCTGATCTTCGGCGCGAAATTTCTGCCGCTGATGCCGATATCTCTAAGACATTAGCTGATAACAAACATTAAAATTTTTAGTCACATTATATATTGTTTTTGTTAATTTTTAGTTTGTTATTCTTATTTTCCTTTTGTACTTGCATATTGTCCTAGTAATGTAAAAATTAATAAGAACTAAGCTTTTCCATATTATCCACTAAAGAAAAAGCTTATTCTCCATTCTCCAATGTTCCTTTATTTTCATTCAGTTGCTATTGCAATCTTTCATTTTAATTTTAAAAAGTATTTGACTTTTAGGACCGCAGTTTTATAAAAAATGGGTCCAAAATTAAATGAATTTTATGACCATAGTATTATTAACCTCCGGTCTTAAAATTTTCAATATAATTTAAATTAAATTAATTTTAGGACCACAGTTTTATAAACCTTCAGTCTTAAAAAGTTCAATATAATTTAAATATATCTTTAGGATCGTATTCCTTTAAATTGACCATTCTTAATAATATCCCAAATAATAAATGTCTCTCTCGTGCCACTTGTGCGGAAAAATTAAATTTCCCTGTATGAACTTGTCTCATCGAGCCGAAAGTGATTACTCGGTTCTATCTCTAGTGTTTGTGTGTTGCTTCGTCGCTGCTTCGTGTTGTTCTCTCGACAACCAATTTATGTTTCCTTAGCTCAACATTTAAAGACCAAGCTCTAAGAGTTGTTTTGGCTATATAAGTGTATAATTTTCCTGCTTATCGTTCTGGGTTTTTCATGGGTTGAACAAAATCGATGAAATGTTCTTGTGGGACCTACCCAACTGAATAACAAGTGTTTTTAGGTTACTCTTACTGTCTGCAACATTAATGTTCGTGGCAGGAGAAGAAAGACTCAGAAAATGTATTTGAATTTATATGTTATAGATGAGTCCACAAGACCTACTTGCGATGCATTTAATTTCCTTGTCATGCATTTATTTTTCTTCTTGATTCACTATGATACATTTATGACCAAAAGACAGAACCGACATTTAGCTTATATATGCATTTGTAGTTAGATTATTTTATATGCAAGTTTGAGTTTTTTCGGATTATGTATGTTAAATCTTTCCATCTATAGGAATTCTGCTATAGATCGCAGTTGGATAAAGGCTTTACAGACGAGTGTTGAATATCAGAATGGGGTTAGGGAATTTATAGAATTTGCTAAACAAAAAGCCCATGATAATAGTGGGAAGTTTTATTGCCTTTGTGTACAATGTTTTAATGAGAGGCGACTAAGTCCTGAAGTTATACATTCATGTTTAATTTGTCAAGGATTTTGTAAGACTTATACAGTATGGGTATGGCATGGTGAAAAAATGCCAAGTGGGTCTCAATATGGGGAAGTGACCTTTGATGATAATGACGCGGATATGGATGATCACATAGAGGACATTTTCGTAATGTAGGAAAAGAGGCTTTCATCAATCACATGCATATGGTAATATGTGTAGTGATGCAGAGACCACACTATACCCTGGGTGTAAAAAATACCAACTGTTGAACGCTGTATTGAAATTTGTCACTTTAAGGCATGTAATAGATGGAGCGATAAGATTTTTCTGAGATGCTTGAGGCTTTTAAGGACATGCTTCTAAATGATAATTTGTTGCCTCATTGATACTATGATGCTAAGAAAATACTTTGTTCACTAGGGATGGAGTACAAAAATATCCACGCATGCCCGAATGATTGCGTGTTGTATAGAAACGAGTTAGAAGAGAAGCTTAATTGTCCAATATGAGAAACCCCTAGGTACAAGTCAAATAAGGGGCCTGCAAAAGTGTTGTGGTATCTTCCAATCATACCAAGGTTCAAACGGTTGTTTGCTAATGAAAATTATGCAAAAAATTTGAGATGACATGCAGATGAGAGGATTTTTGATGGAAAGCTTCAACATCCGGCCGATTGTTCTCAATTGAAGAAAATCGATCAATTATTTCTGACCTTCGGCAAAGAACCTAGAAACCTTAGGCTTACCCTTAGCACGGATGACATGAATTCATATGGAAACCTTAGCAGTATACATAGTTCCTAGCCTATACTCCTGATCATTTACAACTTATCTCCTATGTTATACATGAAACGAAAGTACATCATGTTGTCTATGTTGATTTCGGGATCAAAAAAACTTGAAAACGACATTGATGTTTACCTTCAGCCCTTGATCGAAGACTTGAAGGAGTTGTGGGAAGAATGTGTCGATGTTTTTGACTCTTTCAAGAAGGAGGTCTTTAAAATGAGAACCATGATATTTTGTACTATAATTGAAGTCCTAGCATATGGGAACTTGTCAGGGTATAGTATAAAGGGCCATAAAGCATGTCCGATTTGTGAAGAAGGTACACGCTACCATCAACTTCAACATGGAAGAAAGACGGTTTATCTTGGACATAGAAGATTTCTTAGACAGGGCCACCCATATCGTCGATTAAAGAAAGCCTTTTTTGGTGGCAAAGAGTATGAAAATGCATCGGTGGCATTGACTGGGGAGCAAGTGTATGAAAATGTGAAAAAGATAAGTGTTGTCTTTGGTGAGACTACAAAGGGTAGAAAAGAAACAAATATATGAAAAAAAGATCGGTATTCTTCGATCTTCCATATTAGTGCAACCTTGATGTGAGACACTGTATTGATATCATGCATGTGGAGAAGAACGTAAGTGATAGTATTGTTGGCACGCTTCTCAACATATAAGGTAGTACAAAGGATGGTGTAGAGGCGAGATTGGACTTGCAAGAAATGGGAATACGCGAAGACTTACATCCAAGGCCATATGGTAACAGAACTTATTGTCCCGCGGCTTCTCATACTTTGTCTAAGGATGAGAAACATAGTTTTTGTGAGTGTTTACATGGCACAAAAGTTCCGTTAGGGTATTCTTCAAATTTTAAGAGGCTTGTATCGATGAAGGACTTGAAATTGGTAGGCCAAAAGTCTCATGATTGTCATGTCTTGATGCAACAGCTACTCCCAGTAGCTATTCGAGGCATAGCCGAGTATGATCTTCGACACATTTTGACTAGGCTTTGTTTCTTCTTCAATGCTGTTTGTAGTAAAGTTTTCGAGATTGAACAATTGGATAAATTGGAAAATGAAGGATATCTTATCTTGTGCCACATTGAGAAGCTTTTTGTTCCTACATTTTTTGACATCATGGTTCATTTAATTGTTCATCTAGTGAGGGATATGGGAGGATATCCCTTTATAAAGAGTCAATTCGTAAGGTAATATTCATCTGCACAAATCTTTGAAAACTTTAAGGTTTTAACACTATTATATTCCTTCCATGTTTTTAAACAATGTCATTGACTCTATGAAGTCTGTTCTTGTTTTTATTTTTGTGGCAGGATCCGATCCAAAGAGGCATGTTATAAAAAATGATGTTATGTTGTTGGATGGGAATCAGATGAAGGCATGGTGAATATTGGGCATGTATATTGATTAAGTGTTGTATATCTTATTGTAACAGCTTATTGTATTTGTATTTGTAACTCATGGTCGATAATATTTGTATTCTGGTTTTTCCCAATTCAATTTATTCATAATTGTTCATAGCTTGTAGCTTAAATAAATTATAGCCTTTTATGTGCTGGATTGGCTGGTATGGATTTATGTATATATGATCAGTCAATTTATTCATAATTGTTCATAGCTTGTAGCTTAAAGTATAACCTTTTTTTGTGCTGGATTGGCTAGTATGGATTTGTGTATATATGATCAGGAAGAATAGAACAGGGAAAAATTTAGGAAAATTTAGACCGACAAAATAAAACGCCGGTCTTTAAAGTTCAACTTTTAAGACCAGATGTATTCAGATGTAGTTATATGCGCGATCTTAAAGGTCAAGTGAACATATTTGATATTAATGCGGTATTAAAAGTTGGTCTTTCAAGACCGATGGTTTAATACATCCCATCTAAAAAGTTAATCTTTAAGACCGGAGGTATTAATCATCCAGTCTTGAAAGTGAGTCTTTTAAGATCGTGTATAATTAATTGTCTGGTCTAACAAGCTACTATTTTTTAGAGCGCAATTATTTTTGTCCGATCTTAAAAATTCAACCTTTTAAGAGCGGCTAAAGTTTTGTCTGGTCTGAAAAATTGAGTTTTAGGACTGACAAAAAAATATTTCAGTTATATTTAGTATCACTTTTAAGACCTGATGTTTTTAAATGTCCGGTCTTAAAAGAGTTTATTTAAGACCGGTTTAAGTCCGGTCTTAAAGATATACTTTTAATATCGGCTGGAATAAGATTGGTCGCGAGTTCGTTCTTACGATGCCTCTTTTGTCCGGACTTAAAAGTATTTTTTGTACTCGTGCCTTCATCTCACTTTCTTATGCACAACACACTATCTCTCAAACTCTCTTTATCTCACAACAATATGAAGAATTAATTTATCTTTTCATGATAAATTATATCAATATACATATTTATTATATAAATATCATAAGTTAAAAAAACTAAAATTTTGAAAAACGACAAATAAGACTTACGGCGGCTACACTAAGATCACCGTTGAAACACCATTTTAGCGGCGACACATGAGAGTCATTGTTGAAAACTCTAACTTTCAGCAGCGACAAGAAATTGTTGTTGTTGAAAATCATACCTTCAGTTGCGACAACATAGTGTCAATGTCGATTGTAACACTTTCAGTTGTGAGAAAATATGTTGCCGCCTAAGGTCAATACTTTCAGCGCCGACAATAGGGTGACACTATTGTCATAGTTGAAAGTCTAACTTTAATTTTAGTGGCATGTTAAAAGTTGCCGCCAGATATGTACTCCTCATTGAAGAGCGAAACTACGCAGCAAAACGAATCCTGAACTTGTGTAATGATAGTGGCAATCTGCATTCGAAGTTCCGCGTTGCAATGCAATACTTTTTCTGCAAGGAGAAGAACTTCAGGTTGAGATATATTTTGTTGGATTGGTTGGCTTATCGTAGTCTTAGGACTTCGATTTGCCTTCCTCTTTCACACAAAAGTGTCGACCTCCTCTCTCTTATTTTCTGTTGTCGGCGCCTTTGAATGAGAAAATACCTAAAAATCTACATCAATTGGTCCCAAAAATCAGTTTTAGTCGGGAAAGATGCTAAATGTCAGATTTTTGGACTAAACTGAAATTGTCAGAAGTTCTGAGTCTTTTTCTTTAATTTTCTCTGGTCCTGCTTCCCTAATAAAAAACGCTTGAATATTTGCGTATTGTCCTCCAGTAATTTTTTCATTTCATTTTATTCCTTCAATTTTTCCCCCGGTCCTTGTCCTCAGCTTTTCCTTAATTATTTTCTTCTCCAACTTTGCTTAAGTGACCTACAATGCAAATAAAGATTATGTAGCATCATATATTCTAAGAAAATCAACTCAATTAATAGCAATTGTAATATTTATGGAAATATTACACTTTTACGATCTATTCTCACTTAATCATCATTAATTCAAATTAATCATAATAAATAAAATTTAGCTTAAAATTAATGATAAAATCCTTAATTAAAAAAATTAAATACAATAACAAAATAGGGATATATCAAGTGTCAAATAAGTTGCCACTTCCCCCCTTCGACATTGACATTTGTTGCTGTCGATACCTGATCTCTAGGGGCGATTCCCATTTTAAGGGAAAGTGTTTCCATGTTTGTCTTTTAGATGTGAGCAGGGAGCGCTCATCCTTTGGGGATGAGATTTGGTCATTCATATCTCATATGGACAATCCATATCTCATTTTTTAATAATTTTTTTTTCAGTGTCAGTAGAAGTATATTTTTAATACCTAGCCAATACCCTAAAATAAATTTTTAAAATCATGAAATATTTTTCTGTACAATTTTGTACAACGAAATACCTTTTTAGTCTGAGTCAGTATTATAACATTACTGACTGATATTAAAAATACTTCATGATATTTATAAAAAATGTTTTAGGAATGTTTTAATGTATTGACTGATACTAAAAAAATATATTAAAAAAAATAAGATATGGACGGCCAGATTTCATCCCTAAAGGATCAGCACTCCCTACTCGTTCCAAAAGATGACCATGGAAACCCGTTTCCATTTCAAGGCATTTCCTTATATTTTCTGCGGCCACATAATGTCGGCTCTGAAAGTCTACAATCAGCAATGACTTGGAAAATTCACCGCGAGAACTCTCAGCCACAATCATTGTGCTAGCGTGATAGAGACCGAATGATAAAAATTAAAAGAAGAAATCTTTATCAGATTATGAAATCAACATTTGATTTCATAATGAAATATAAACAATAGGGTACATATTTTATAGAAGAAGAGCAAGAATATTAAACTCATCGTCTAAGAGAGCTTAGAGAGAATCTCCCATAATCAGATAAATAATTCTCTAATAATTGTTCATATATTTCATAATTAATATATTTAAATAAAATACTTTGACTTAACAAATAATCCTAACTAACTTCCCTTAATCCTTAACTTGCTGAGCATTTCTAACCACTAAAATCACTACTTAAAAAATTAAAATAAATATTGATAAAACACTACTAGAAAATAGTAAATTGGTGATGAAATTTGTGACGAAAAAAAATTCCATTCAAAATCGTGCCAATTTTTGTGACGGAAAAAAATATCTATCGCAAGTTGCGACGAATTCAGTAAATCTGTCACAAGTGATGTCATCCGTCACAAGACGGCGTCATTTTGTGTTGCCATTTTGCGATGGTGTTAAGATTCCATCGCAAAAATTAAGTGATTTTGCAATGGAATTGAGCCATATATTTCTTCCACCCTTCATTTTGCCCGTTTCCTCCTTTGATCAATCCAACCTCTGCTACGTCTTCCACCCTATATGACGTCGCCGCCTCCCCGTCTGACGTTGTTGCTGCCACTGCTGCCTCCGCCTCCCCTTGCATTTTCGAGTGCCTCCTACCCTTTCATTTCCGGTGACCTTCGTCTTCCTATATTGGTTTCTCTCTTCTCTCTTTTTGTTACACCTCGTCCTTCTATTTTCATTGTAACTTATTAAATCTCAGTTGCATGTGGAAAATACAATCTTATTGTATATGATTATCTTCCAATATATCTTGTCTATACAAATTTTCAAGCCTCTCATGTAATATTATATAGTAGTATTTAGAATAGATCTTGCTACCAAAATTGAAATTGCATTGTGAGAACATCATTAATTTTGGTGGATAGACTAATATTTGTTGTTTGCATTTGACAATTGTTAAACGGTGGATAGACTCATGAGTCATGACTTTGAATATATCTTTGTTGAATGAATTAACCAACATGTTTATTTTTGAAATTTATATTTTAAAGAAGACGCAATTGAGTTTAAAAAATAATAATTCTAATTCCATTTATTTATTAACTTCCAATCTATATTAAAAAAAAAGATCGAATTACATTTATTTATTAGATAAGAGATTTCATATGTAATAAGCAATATAACATAGCATTTCATATTTTTAAATATAAAATGGTGATATCTTTTATTTTCTCTAAAAAAGCTTTAATTATTTCAAATATAATAAAAATTTATTTATTATGAATGAAAGAGTGTAATGCATCTAAAGTTAGATATGAAACTTTGATTTTGTACTTGATTGATGTAATATTTATTATGAAACTTTAATAGTATTATTTAGAATAGATCTTGCTACCAAAATTGAAATTGCATTGTGAGAACATCATTAAATACTGTTTTGATTAAAAGGTAATTGTAAATATTGTTTTGATTAAAAGGTAACTAAAAATACAACAGATAAAGTGGATTATAATTTTATATTAAGAGGAAAACAAACCTCTAACTAGTTCATATATTTACTTTTTTGCTTCTTCTACATGCTTGGTCCCATCTTCTAGTGTACTATCCTCATTCTCTGTTTTCTTGTTGGGATGTTCTTTGTTGAATGCATGTGTTTGTTTGCCATTTTCTTGATTAAGTAGCAATTGATTAGCATAAATGGCCAGTTGTATTGACCACTTATATACGTGGCATGTTGATATGTAAAGCATGAAACACATATTAATTACTTAATTAGTAAGGAAGTAGAGGTAGACTATTGTAGTGTGTTTAATATTGACAAATGATGAATGAAAGTGCAAAGTGATCTGTGTTTTCTCTCCCCTTTCCTCTTATTTCCTTCGTTCTTCTAAATTCCTTTGTTTCCTATCTATCACATGGAAGTATGAAAGGTGATCGTGATAGGAGTTGGATGTACAATTGTCTAAATCAGAGAAAACAACTAAATTGAGTATTCATGGAGGGTTTAGAAGAGTTCATCCAATTTGCTTCGGTGCAAGCAACTGGTTCAAGTAATGCGATTAGTTGTTGATGTGTGAAATGTAGGTGTTTTAAGTTTTAAAATTCGAGCATAGTCAGAATTCATTTGTGTAGTAAGGGCTTCATGAAGGATTATGAATGTTGGGAATGTCACGGGGAAGTCCGACAAACATTGAGTGGTTATTACGAGGATAGTAGTCATTGAGACAACCTTAATCAATATGAACAATTGGTTTCGGATGCCACTGGACCATCGATTGGTCAATATTTTGATCTCGTTACTCATATTAAACCATCATACATGGGAGATGAACCCGTTACACATACTCAACCATCATAAACGGGAAAGGATCCTAATCGAAAAGCCGAAATTTTTTATAAAATGCTTCAAGATGCACAATGTTCATTATGGGAAGGTTGTGAACACATTGAAAATAGTAAACATTCTACGCTATCGGCTACCCTATCAACACTAAGCTTGAAGAGTGATAACCATACGAGTGAGAATAATTACAATGAAATGATGTAGATCTTGAGTAAGGTTGTTCCTAATGACAATGATTTGCTGAAGGATTTTTACCAAGCAAAGAAAAAATGTGAAAGAGCTTGGGCTTAGATATGAAAAAGTTCATTGTTGTCCTAAAGGATGTATGCTATATTGAAAGAGCTTAGGCTTAGATGTAAAAAAATTCATTGCTGCCCCAAAGGATGTATGCTATATTAGAAGGATGATGTTGAGTGAACCAATTGTTAATTTTGTGAACATGACAGATACAAAGTTGTGAGGAATGGAAGGAAAACGACCCTTTAAGTATTAAGTAAGATGTGGTACTTTTCTCTCGTGCCTAGACTTTAGAGATTGTATTCCTCAAAACAAACAACTGCTCATATAAGATGGCAACGAGAGCATCGGAGGGATGAAAGATTTGTGATGCATTTATTCGATGCCGAAGCTTGGCATAAATTTGACGAGGCGAATCCTTTATTTGCAACTGATCCTCGTAATGTTTGTCTTGATTTTTGTTCAAATAGGTTCGCTCCTTTTAATAAGACGAGTAGGAATTATTCCTGTTGGCCTATGATTCTGACTTCGTACAACCTCCTACTTTCCATATGCATGAGAAGAGAGTTTTTGTTCCTTAGCGTGTTAATACCTAAGCCATCCAACCCAAAAAAATAAGATAGATGTATACCTTAGATTTTTGATAGATGAGTTGAAGATGTTGTGGAGTGAAGGGGTTTTTACATATGATGTATCATTGAAGCAAAATTTCACCATACGGGTTGCCTTAATGTGGACGATAAATGATTTCCCTACATATAGGATGTTGAGTGGCAAGCAAACATTGGGGAAGCTTTCATGTCAGGTATGTGTTGGGACATAATGTGGGTTTTAGCTTGCAACATATTCGCAAGGTCTATTGGTTTGACAAGCACTAGCGATTGCTGCTTATTGATCACCAGCTTAGGAAAAAATAAAAAAGACTTCAGGTATGGTGTGATTGAATGGTTAGATGAACCTCATCATTTAAGTGGCCAAGAAATATGGGACATGATAAAGCACATTCAAAGTATTGAAGAGGAGGCTGCTTTCAATGAACCTATGAGATATAGCGCTCATCATCATTAGAACAAACACAACATTTTTTGGGATCTAACATATTGGAAAGATCAATTGTTTAATAGAACCTCAATGTCATGCATATTGAGAGTAATGTGCTTTGCAATATTTTGTACACCATGGTGGATACCAAGGGCAAGATGGAGAATATAGTCAACGCAAGACGAGACATAGAAACGATTTGTTGAAGGCCTAATTTGCATTTGGTGGAGTATGCCACGAATTAGACTTCCAAACCTAGAGCGTCATACACATTTAACGAAGAGTATAATCTAGAATTGTTGTGATGAGTTAAAGATTTTAAAGTCCCAGATGGTTTTGCATCAAACTTGTCAAGATGTGTCGACATGAACGAGGTGAAGTTATTCGAGATGAAGAGTCATAATTGTCATGTTTTCTTTTAGAGATTGTTGCCATGGGACTTCAAAGCACTACTGAAGAATATATGGACTATTTTGACATAATTCTCCATTATCTTTAGAGAAATTTGTGCTTGTGAGCTTAATGTTGAAAAGTTATGACATTTGGAGGAGAGCAAGCCAATAATGCTATGTAAGTTAGAGATGGTGTTTCCTCTTAGCTTATATGACTCAATGGAATATTTGCCTATTCACTTGGCCTATGAAGCAAGGGTGGGAGGTCCGTTACAATATAGATGGATGTGTTTGTTTGAGATGTAATATGTATATCTTTTTTGTGTTGTTATTAATTTCCCCACATTGAGCTATAATTTATAAATACCCTTTGATTTTTCATTATAGGTTTTTACGCACACTTAAGTATAAGATAAAAAAAATTAAAGGTACGTTGTAGGATCTATTGCTGAAGCATATTTAGTTGAGGAGGCCACTAAATTTGCACCATACTATTATCCCTTTGACATTTCATCAAGATGGAGAGGGGTACATCGTAACGATGATGGCGATGATATGAGTGGTCATATATCAATATTTAATTTTTTAGGTCGAGTCGTGGGAAGGCAATGTAGGTCAACTTTGGAAGGAAGAGATAAACAAGTAGTAGAGTAGTATATTCTAAACGACTGTAAAGAGGCCGCCTTGTACTTAGAGTAAGATTTCCTCTATTTTTACTGTTACGATAAGTATTAAAGTATTAATTTCATTTTTATGTTACTTCTCTAATTGGGTCCGATTGAGAAATCCTTTAAGGCCAAATTCTGAAGTTGATCACTTCATGAAGGCTGAGTTTCCTCAATGGTTTTGAGACTACTTTATGCAAAACCAATTAGCTCCCTATAATGTTGCATGAAGTTGATCTTATAGAGCTATATGGGTTATTACCTGGTTCACAATATATGTAATCAATGGGTATTGGGTTGCAACTTCTAAAGTGAATGAAAATATGTCAAGTTGTAATTATGGTGTATGCTTTTGAGGAGGCCAAGTTGATAGGGTTAAGGGTGACTACTATGGGAAGTTAATTGACAAAATTCAATTGGAGTACTAGTAGGACAAGTTGGTGACTCTGTTTAAATGTGAGTAGTTTGATAACACTTCGGGTAGGACAAAAGTAGAAAAATATGGAAATGTTGAGATTCATTGGGCAAGGAGATATATAGTTAGTTATGACCTATTCATACTTGCTTAACAAGTGGAATAAGTTTATTATACATCATACCCTACATCTCGCCAAGGGCGGATGAGAGTTATTAACTCAGAATATTATACCAAAGCTGAAAGAGTTAGAAACAAATGATATAACTAAATCGCTCCAAGCTGATGTGGAACATGTACTGCTCGTAAATAATCTTGATTGACAATAAGGAATCAGACAATGAGGCACAAGAGATTTATTCTGGTAGTGAATCTGAATTTGACGACTATGAGACTCCAGAGGAAGGTGTGCAAGCATAGGTCAAAGAATAGGAATCGTTTGGTTGATTTGTGTTAGTTCTTTTTTTTTTTTATGGCAATTTGTTATACTAGATACTCCATTTTGTCGCTATTGACATATTAAGTACATTTCTTATATTTATAGATATTTTGACATAATGTTTATAAGTGTTCACAGATGGAGCCACTACCACAAAAAAGCAAAATAACGTTCTAAATAAGACACAATTAACGCCATAAATGTCAAGGACGTCTGTCAACAAGTAGTAGAAAAGTTAAATTTTGGCACCCTGAAAAAATTTAGGACGCCCTATAAAAGGCGTCCTGAATTAATTCAAGATGCCCTACATAAGGCGCCCTGAAATATTTTTAGTTGATTTATTATCATTTTTAGGAATTATACCATTTACTAAGCAATTAAAAACATCGGAGGATGATAAAATCAATTAGAGAAAATTAGTAACAATTATTGGGCAATTGAAATTGCAATAATTGAGATGCTCTAGTAATTTTTGAGATTAGCTAGTAATTAATTTATAAAGGTCATAATTAAGGAAAAATCAATTAAATTAAGGATTGAATGATATTTATAAGCTAAAATTAGCACACAAGAAGTTATCAATCATTAAAATTAAATTAGAAACTTTGTCAATTTTGGTGGTTAAGCCTAGTAACCCCTAAAACATGATGTTGGAAATTAAAGTTAGGATTTAAAATAATTATTCCTAATTTATTTCTATGAGACAAAAATTCCTATTTAATGGTAAATAAATGGAAGAATTAAATTATATTAACCATAAATCCTAAATCTAAGTGGACTAATGAGAGAATTTTCTCCTTAAAAATGTAAGAGCATTAAAAATTGTAATTGAATAAATAATAACAAGAACGAGGGGACGGTTTTTACTTGGAGTAGGGAGGAAGTAATCTCATTTTATCTAAATTCAATTAAACAAAGCACATGGGATAATTAAAAAAGAAGACTTGTTGGTTAAGGGGAAAAGATGTGTAAACATATTCCTTGGTTAAAAATTCCTCTTGGATTTCGAAAATAAGGAAGAAAAAGAAGGGAAAATAATAACTTCAAATGCAAAAACATTAGTCAAATAAAGTAGTGTATCGAAGAAGCTTCAAAGACTTGGTGAGCAAATTGTCTAGCTTAATGAACAAGTTGTTATTAATTAAATAAAATTAGATGAGAACCTATAGAAATTAAATCATAACTTGAAATATTGGAATTAAGTATTATAGATAAATACATATTTGAACTCAGTGAATTATGAGCTTCGATTTGGCTATTACCCAAGTTATTTTCGGTTACTTTTAAGATTCATACCTAAGTATTTTGGGAATTAAAAATCACCATAAATCTAATCATAAAATTAGGATTCCAAAAGTGAAATTGGATTTTGAATTTAAACACCAACTTACACCTAACTAAATTAGCATTTGGGAATAATTAGAGATTAAATGGGTTGTCTTGGGGACAAAGCAAAAGACCTTCTTGAAGAAGGAAGAGGGGAGGACGTTTTTTAGGTGTAAGGAGGAGATCTTTACCCCCTCACCAAGTCAAGAACCAAGGGCTAAGATCACTTGAGAGTTACTTGGAGGCTACCCAATCTTTGGCTATAAATAGAGACTCCAAGCTTCATAAATTCCTCACAAATCCACCAAGGCTTAGGGAAAAATTTGAGAGAGGTTAGGAGTGTGTGGAAGAGCTCCAAGAACAGTAGCAAGGTTATACAAGAGGTAAGGAAGCTTTTAGTTTTAGTTCAAGTTCCTAGCTTATGAAGTTTTAGTAGAAATATTAGGGAATGTTGTTTTGATCTTCAATCTTCCAAATATAGTTTTAATTTCATGTTTTTATGGTTTCCATTGCATTTATTTCAAAAAATTGATGAAGAAGAAGTTATAGCAAAATTTTTGGAAGATTAGGATCAAAATAGCGAAGCTCTGGCGAAATCTCCTCAAACAATGATTTCTGGAGTCAGGGGTAAACACATCAGTATTTATGATGAAGATGATGTTCTAAAATTCTGAGAACATTCATGGTGAAAGTAGACGTCTAGGGATTTCTAAATCTATAAAGAGTGTATCATTTGAAGCTCTGTGCAAAAAGATAAAAATCTCAGAAGTTAGGCAATGTTTTCTGTGCGAAATTCTGGGCAGTATTTAAAAACGTGAAATCTGGGAATTATCCATGAGATCTGGGTAAGTCCCAGTATTTTTGTTCAAAAATAGACTTCTCAAGGATTCCAGAACATTTTACGGATCCTCATTTTGATTTTTCTAGAATTAGTTATGATTTTTTCAAAGTTACCGAAAAATCTGTCCAGAAAATGCTGCACCACGTTTTTGAAGAAATGTAAGGGCAAAATTGTAATAATAAAGCCATCAAGGGTAGAATGGTAAATAGAGGTGGAAATATCTCTTAGAATGTTATTCTAAGTGATATGGTGATATGTTAGGATATCCGGGAAGTCTAAAGCCGGAATCAAAGGTCGGATGTTTGACGACTATGCGGTAAAAGGTACGGACGCGTATTGTAACATTAACACTTATGCTTATGGTATGGTTATATATGATAATTGTTTTCACATGTTGATACTCTGTTTTGAAATTGCTCATGGATTTGAGTTGTATACGGGTTATAGTCTTGATAACACCGTTGAGTTTTCCTAGCGCTGAGGACACGATAGGCCATCGTGGCACTGGTTATGTGCAGACTTGGGTAACATACATATTGCAGTGGCTGTGTTATGTTACTTGCTGATATGTTTTTGAAAGTTATAATTGTGAATATATTATTGTGATACCTGTCATATACTGATTATATAAGCATGAGGTTAACCGTTACCTAAGGTTCAATAAATAGTACAGGAAAGAAACCGGGATGGAGAAGGCGTCGGTGGGTAGAGCCGTGAAGAGGCAGCAGTCAAAGGCAAAGGTCGGTAGAAGTTATTAGGACTTAGCTTCTGGCTCGAATTTAACAAAGTTACTTTGAACAGTTTGGTGTCTAAGGCTGGGTTAATCTATGTGGGAAGCCAATCAGTCGCCGTATAAGTCGGTGAGGCCCCTATGATAGACCCCTACCTGGCTAATCTGTTTAATTAACTGATGTTAGGTTCCAAGTCATAGGTTTAGTTTAAAACTTTCTTTATCAGAGGATTGTATTTAACCTCTGTAAATTGTATCACATGAATATTCCTTCGGGATATTTAATATATCAGCTTATGTCGGGCATCATCATATGTCTGGGCATTTTTATATCAGATACTCGTTGTTCGGATCTTAGCGCATGCTATCAATTTCCGCAGTACTCTAAGCTGTAGCATCTCAAACTTTGTTGTTTTTCTTAAAACTAAGTGTCGACTGACACGATTTTCGAACCTGGAATTTGGGATGTTACAGCTTGTTATACTAGATGATTAATTATACGCGGTCTTAAAAGACTCACTTTCAAGACTGGATGAGTAATACGTTTGGTCTTAAATATTAACTTTTTAACCGAACGTATTAAACCATCGGTCTTGAAAGACCAACTTTTAATACCACAGTAATATCAAATATGTTCACTTGACCTTGAAGACAACACATATAAGTACATTTGAATACATCCGGTCTTAAAAGTTGAACTTTTAAGACTGGTGTTTTTGTTTTTTCGGTCTAAATTTTCATGAATTTTTTCCTTGTTTTGTTCTTCCTGATCATATACACACAAATTCATACCACCCAATCTAGTACATAAAAGGCTATACTTTAAGCTACAAGCTATGAACAATTATGAATAAATTGAATTGGGAAAAAACAAAATACAAATATTATCGACCATAAGCTACAAATACAATAAGTTACAATAAGATATACAACACTTAAATCAACATACATGCCCAATATTCACCATGCCTTTATCTGATTCTCATCCAACAACGTAACATCCTCTTTTATAACATGCCCCTTTGGATCAGATCCTGCCACAAAAATAAAACAAGAACAAACTTCATAGAGTCAGTGACATTGTTTAAAAACATGGAAGGAATATAATAGTGTTAAAACCTTCAAGTTTTCAAAGATTTGGCAGATGCATATTACCTTACAAATTGACTCTTTTATAAAGGGATATCATCCCATATCCCTTCTTGATGATCATTCCTTATGTCGGTAGACCCCTTGAAAAAGGAGTACTCTCAGGGAGACCATAATTTGCATGACTTTCCTCATTAATATCGATGACCCTTTTTCCTTGGAGAGCTACAGACCACATTTTATTTGCTTGATCAGTGATATAAAAAACTTGTTTCGCTTGGTCCGCCATAATAAAAGTTCATCTTCAAAACTTCTACTATTGACATCAACTAATGTAAATCCTAGTCGATCGATCTGAACAACATTATTGACATTAACCCACTTACATTTGAAAATGTTAAATCTAATCACAACATAGTCCACCTCCCAAATCTCTTCAATAACCCTGTAATATGGCATGACTGCCAATTTAGACCTCTTGTCTTTCAAACTGAAGAAGTGCATAGATTCATCCTCTAACATTACACTATTGTTCTGGATGGTGCTCCTATCATTTAGGGACTTCTTGTAAAATGTATAATTATTGATCACATACAAATTCCAACTCAGGACATCAACCTCAGGACCACGTGCTAACCCTTTGATTGTCTCAGAAACAGATTCCTCTCCCTCGACCTTTGGTTTGAACCAGTTTGCAAAAGTTCTGTTATGCTCCTTAATCAACCTTTGTTTAGTCATTCGAGGATTTTCTTTCCTTACGACTTCTTTATGTGTAGCTATGTTGGCTTGAACTTCATCAACATTATTCAAGATGTATAAGTGGACTTGTGACAATTCATCAGGATCCACACTCTTTATTGAAGCCCCTTATCTACCCCCTTTCAACATGGTGACATTTTGGAAGCCTGATATGTCTTACTTTGGCCAAATAATTTTGACAAAATTCCATGGCCTCTTCAGATACATACTCCCTTTGGTCCTTATTATAAGGCACCAACTACTTTTTCTCACAAACCAAGAAAGGGAAGTTAACTCATTAATTAGGTCCAAAATTAATAAATGTTTCCAACTTCACCCTTATTTTGATGATGTAGATTTAAATGAGTTAGTTAAAAATGAGGGCATAATGGGAAAATAATAATAAATGAGGTAGTTAAAGAAGTTGGTGCCTTATAATAAGGACAAAAAAAGTTGGTAGTTGATGCCTTATAATAAGACCAGAGGGAGTACTTCTGAACAATTGATGCGTTTGGCCAGTATGCGTTCTTCATGTACCCTTTTAGGAATTTCATAGATCTTTTAATTGGGTATATCCATCATAAATGGACAGGGCCGCATAACTTTATCTCCCTCATTAGATGAACAATTAGAAGAACCATGATGTCAAAAAATGTAGGAACAAAAAGCTTTTCAAGGTGGCACAAGATAAGATATCCTTCATTCTCCAATTCATCCAATTGTTCAATCTCGAAAACTTTACTGCAAACAGTATTGAAGAAGAAACAAAGCCTAGTCAAAATGTGTCCAAGATCATACTCTGCTATGGCTCGAATAGTTATTGGGAGTAGCTGTTGCATCAAAACATGACAATCATGAGACTTTTGGCCTACGAATTTCAAGTCCTTTATCGATACAAGCCTCTTAAAATTTGAAGAATACCCCAACGGAACTTTTGTGCCATGTAAACACTCAAAAAAACCATGTTTCTCATCCTTAGACAAAGTATAAGAAGCCGGGGGACAATAAGTTCTGTTACCATATGGCCTTGGATGTAAGTCTTCGCGTATTCCTATTTCTTGCAAATCTCATCTTGCCTCCACACCATCCTTTGTACTACCTTGTATGTTGAGAAGCGTGGCAATAATATTATCACATACATTCTTTTCCACATGCATGACATCAATACAGTATCTCACATCAAGGTTGTGCCAATATGGAAGATCGAAGAATACAATCTTTTTTTTCCATATATTTGTTTCTTTTCTACCCTTTGCAGTTTTACCGAAGACGACACTTATGTTTTTCACCTTTTCATACACTTGCTCCCCAGTCAATGCCACCAGAGCATCTTCATACTCTTAGCCACAAAAAAGGGCTTTCTTCAATCGACGATATGGATGGCCCTATCTAAGAAATCTTCTATGTCCAAGATAAGCCGTCTTTCTTCCATGTTGAAGTTGATGGTAGCGTGTGCCTTCTTCACAAACCGGACATGCTTTATGACCTTTTATACTATACCCTGACAAGTTCCCATATGCTGGGAAGTCGTTTTTAGTACAAAATATCATGACTCATTTTAAAGACCTCCTTCTTGAAAGAGTAAAAAACATCGACACCTTCTTCCCACCACTCTTTCAAGTCTTCAATCAAGGGCTGAAGGTAAACATCAATGTTGTTTCCAGGTTGTTTTGATCCTGAAATCAACATAGACAGCATGATGTACTTTTGTTTCATGCATAACATATGAGATAAGTTGTAAATAATCAGGAGTACAAGACAGGAACTATGTATGCTGCTAATGCTTCCATATGGATTCATGCCATCTGTGCTAAGGGCAAGCCTAAGGTTCCTAGGTTCTTTGTTGAAGGTCAAGAATAATTAATTGATTTTCTTCCATTGAGAAGAATCAGTCAAATGTCAAAGCTTTACATCAGAAATCCTCTCATCTATATGCCACCTCAAATTTTTTGCATCATTCTCATTAGCAAACTACCACTTGAACCTTGGTATGATTGGAAGATACCACACACTTTTGCAGGCCCCTTATTTGACTTGTACCTTGGGGCTTCACATATTGGACAATTCAACTTCTCTTCTAACTCATTTCTATACAATACACAATCATTCGGGCATGTATGGATCTCTTTGTACTCCATCCTCAGTAGACAAAGTATTTTCTTAGCATCATAGTATCGATGAGGCAACACATTATCATCCAGAAGCATGTTCTTAAAAGCTTCAAGCATTTCAGAAAAATTCTTGTCGCTCCACCCATGATGTGCCTTCAAGGTGACCAATTTCAATATAGCGTTCAACAGTTGGTATTTTTTACACCTAAGGTATGTGGGGTCTCTGCATCACTGCACATATTACCATATACATGTGATTGATGAAAAGCCTCTTCTCCTACATCACGAATAACACGAAGGAACCAGAAAGTGGTTGTTGAGAGAGCAACACAAAGCAGCGATGAAGCAACACACAAACACTGGAGACAGAACCTGAGTAATCACTTTCAGCTCAACGAGAGAAGTTAATAGAGGGAAATTTAATTTTTCTGTGCAAGTAGCGTGACAGAGACATTTATTATTTGGGATATTATTAAGACCGATCAATTAAAAGGAATACAGTTATAAAGATATATTTAAATTATATTGAACTTTTTAAGACCAAAGGTTTATAAAACTGTGGTCCTAAAATTCATTTAATTTAAACTATATTGAAATTTTTAAGACTGGGGGTTTAGAATATTGCGGTCATAAAATTCATTTAATTTTGTACCGCATGTTTTATAAAACTTCGGTCCTAAAAGTCAAATACTTTTTGAAATTAAAACAAAAGATTATAGCAGCAACTGAATGAAAATAAAGGAACAATGGAGATTGGAGAATAAGCTTTTTCCATTAATGGATAATATGAAAAAAATAAAATATAAGCTTAGTTCTTATTAATTTTTACATTACTAGGACAATTGCAAGTGCAAAAGGAAAATAAGAATAAAAAACTAAAAGTTAACAAAAATAATATATAATGTGACTAAAAATCCTAATGCTGATTGCCAGCTAATGTCTTAGAGATATCAGCTTCAGCAACAGAAATTTCACGTCAGAAATCAGCAATTTCTTGTCTTATGCGCATCAATATCACTTCATCATCAGAGGAAAGAGGGGGAGCACTGGGACTAGGAGGTTGGCAAATATTGTCACAAGGCTGGAGAGGGGGAGCGGGAACTTCCTCATGGTCTGAAAGCTGGAGGGGGTTGTCAACCTCTTCATCATCCGAAATAACAATGGGTCCAACGACATAAGATTCCTCTGTCAGAATAGAACGCACTGGACCTAAACCCGCAAGAGATCTAAGGAAGACACGAGATTCAGAAGTACCCTTGCGTGGGGTTATCTTGTATCTAACCATTGTTTGAGCAGTTGGGGCAGGAGGGGTAGAGAGCTACGTAGTGTGGAGTTACGAGGTAATGAGGAGTTAAGAAGGACAGGGAGGAAGTGTGAGGAGGTTAATAAAGGCAGGACTACAGGAGTTAATACACAAAAGTGTATTAAGAGTGTTCTATAACATACCCATGGTCCTAAAAGTCTATTATTTATTATTTCATTAAATTACTTTTAGGACCGACCAGTAACATATTATCGGTCCTAAAAGTCTATTAATTTATATTTTCATTCAATTACTTTCAGGATCGACCAATAACATATCCTAGGTCCGAAAAGTCTATCATTTATTTTTTTCATTCAATTAATTTTAGGACCGACCAATAACATATCCCCGATCCCAAAAGTCTATTATTTATTTTTCCATTCAATTACTTTTAGGACCGTTATACAACATATACCCAGTCCTAAAAGTGTATTATTTATATTATATAATTACCTTTATGACTGATCTTTTATCTTATATCTGGTCCTAAAGTTCATTTATGTTTTTCAATTCAAAATTTTTAAAGTAATTTTTTTTAAAATAATACTTTTAAGAACGGATCTCTTACAATATCCGGTATTAAAAGTTCATTCTTTTCAAATGAGAGATAGCAAAGTCGTAACCTTACACTCTATTCCAATGAATGATTTAGGCTTCAGAGTCTCTTTGGCTTCCAGATAAGCTTCCCAACTAGGCGTCTCCTCGTATTCTGATGAACTATGCGTTTTCTCATAAACGTTTCCTGCGTTTCACATTGTTCATGATGGGTTCTCTATTTAAACCCATTGTTACTTTACATTCTTCATATTCTTCTCAATCACTTTTACAACCTCCATTGTAATGGCCACTCCACCACCACCAGGTCTTCTTAATCATTGTCCTCCCCTTCCACTTCCACCTCCGTACCCTCCTTTATTGCCTCCCAACCCCTCCTTCTACTAAATGATGCAACACCTCCTGACCCATGTTGATCATATAAACCGATGCTTGGGCCAAATGTTTCATGTCTACCACGTCGTCAACAAGTTGAACTTGCTACTCGACGCTAATGACGTTTAGTACAATCTTTCTGATGACAACATCTTCGAACTCTCTGAACCCTCCCTCCCCTCCGACAACAACGGGGAGGATTAAATATTTTTATGTTTGTATTGTTATTGCCCCACAACGGGTAGAAAAAAAATATTAGAAATAATTTTTTTCCATATTCGATTACCTTTTCGTACTTCTTTCCGTTATCTCGATTTTGTTTCAGACAAAAAGGAAAAAAACAAAACATTGTCTGAAATGTGATTAGCGATAAAAATTCACATAACACAGTGAAGAACATACAAAACAAACCAAAGAAAAAGACATCGTTTACCTTGTAAGAATAAAAACAAACACAATGATAACTCTTCTCAAGGTTGGACCATCGTTGTTGTTGGTTTTACAACACCCAGAGTTGAATATTTTAGTGTCTTTTTCATTATCTTACATCTTTTTCGACAGAAAGACAAGAGAAAAAGAAAAGGGATATTGATAATACTTTTCAACTTCAAGAGAGGTAAAAACGATGACAACGAGGCTCTTAGCTTGAGCAGAACACCAGAAACTCGAGTGATCTTGAACCCTAATGATTTGTCTTAAAAGCGAGTCATCATTTCTATTTAAAGGAAGACTATTCAGACCAGATGTTTAACAAATAGAGAGTCCTAAATATCTAGCAATATTAAATTTAGAATTAATGAAGACTTTTAGGACCAGACGTTATATGAATAAGCGTTCCTAAAAGTTTTGCCATATTTTATAAGACTTTTAAGACTAGAGATATAACAGACATACGATCCTAAAATCTAGGCTTATTTTTTTAAGAAAAACAAAGACCTTTAGGACCGTTTCTTTATTAAATATGCGTACCTAAAAGTGTTGTCATATTTTATAAGACTTTTAAGACAAGAGATATATCAAACATATGGTCCTACAATCTAGGCTTATTTTTTTTATTAAAAAAAACAATGACCTTTAGGACTGTATCTTTAATAAATTTGCGTTCATAAAAGTGTCGCCATATTTTATAAAACTTTTAAGACTGGAGATATAACAAACATGCGGTCCTAAAATCTAGGCTTGTTTCTTTTTAAAAAATAAAGACCTTTAGGAGCGTTCTTTAATAAATATGCGGTCTTAAAAGTTGCAAATACTTTTAGAATCTCTTACTTCTATTTACAACAACCCAAAACACAAATCTCAAGCAATATCCACCATCTAATACATTCAGAAAACCAAAATTACACAAGCTAAGAAAATTATTCAAAAAAATAAACAAAGTTATTATATATTGAATTATACAAATTGTAGAATTGTTCATTTACAGAATAAATTTACAAATGAATATAGTACTGTAATTACAATTGTTGCTTTACGAGCATATATTTACAAATGAACTTAGTACTGTAATTGTTGTATTTACTTTTAGAGGTCAATAAGATGTTGACAAAACACATTGCTTATGTGCTCCACTTCATCATCAGAAAAGGGAGTAGTAGAGGCAAACCTCTGTAACATCAAAGATAGAAACTGAATTAATTTGTGTGCATATTTCATATGTAACATTAAGCCAAAAACTGAATTCAGCCATAATATGTAACATTAAATACATTTACCTTTGCAGTGAGTTTATTCCTTGATTGAGTGATTATATCATATATGTGTTTCATTATGTACAGGCCATATAAATTAGATCCCATTGGTTGCCGACGGGTCTGAAGAGAACAAGAAATATATATAAGATCGAGCATATATAGATTACTGACCAACTTCACATGGCAGTGTGCTAGTGTCTAAATATGTACTAACCTTTGGACAGAGCCATTTAGGTCCTTTGGCATCATTCGCTTGCTTTTTGTTGACCTGGATTTGGAAGGTCCTCATGGAACTATCATCAAAATCACAAATTTATCAATAATGTTTGCTGAAAATTCACAACAGAGATTTCAGACAAGAGAATCAAAATGACATGCTTACTCGTTCATGGTCTGCTGCAACAAAGCCCCTGGTTCGCTGTGAGTGGAGCAAAAGAATAACACTGTAAGCACCTCCACGTACCTGACGACTAACTGCCAGTGGTGGCTGAAAATTCACAGTAGTACAGTACTCAGTGATATATTATGCAGAATTAAGTGAATTGCAACAAGAGATCAATTATGATATATACCTATGGTAATATGGAAACAAGTACACCTTCCTTTTCACTTCACACAACCTCTTTGAATGTACTCTTGTCTTTCTTCCTTGGAGGTTGTGCTTGCATATACTGGGCATAAGAATCCAAAATCATTGATTCTGCCCTGTTGATCCAATTCTTGATGCATGAACCTACGATAAAATCAATCAAGGAATTAGTATATATGTATATGTGTCTAAACAAATGCATTTAAATTATGTACTCATAGAAGAAGATACTTACTTCAAAAACATTTGAACAATTGCTGATGTAAGCTTCTATCCAAGAAGCAGCAGGGACTTTATATCACCCGTGTAAAAGAAAACCGGTTGAGGATGAGGGACCCTTACTACTTCATTGATATCCCATGATTTTAATGTAAAATTTCCTTTGGATACCATATGGGATATTTTATCGTTAGCACTCAACTTAACAGTAGGGGATGCAACTTTAGGATGGGATGGAGATTGAGGAGGGGATGGAACTGGATGAGGAGTAGAGACATATACAAGCTTCACTAGCCAATAGATGAAGGTTTCCTTGACACTACTCACACGCTTCAGCTGATCAGTTGGGAGAAGAAGAGGTGCATCAATCATCACCTCTTCAACTGACACTCTGACTTCATCATCAGCCATTTGTTTGTGGTGTATAGTTGATCCCAAGTTGTGGATAGTCCCTTTAGCAACTAATTGTCTATGAGGTTTTGCCACATACAGGTCATAAGGTTTCTCTGACTGTCCAACAATGCAGCTCCCTCTAGTGCTTCGTTGCACAGGTGCAGGTGTATGTGTAAAGGGAACACTGCTCTCTGGACGAGAGCTAAAAACCATCTTCATTTGAATCATTTCCTCCTTCATTTGCCTCATTTAGGATTCAAACATTTCTTTTAATGCATGTTCTTTGGCCGTTGCCACCTCATTTAATTTGGCCACCGTTTGGTCCATCTCTTCCTCGGTAACCATACTTTGTTTAAGGCATTTGGATTTACCAAAGTATTCCTTTAGGCCTACTCATCCTTCGATCCCCCTTACATGCCCTGAGTGATTCGGTTTTCCAGTTGCAACGGTCAGAACATCATTCCTCCCTCCCGACACAAAAGATCCCTCTTCTTCTTTCTTTTTAAGATCTTCCTTTAAGATACAGATAACAAGAAGCTTAGTAATGAAACATGTTTAGTAACTAAAACATAACAATAACGATACTTCAAATTCTTTCAGCAACTATACGAGTTTGTTCAGTCACGTAGGCGTTGTTTGGCTATTGCCGAATATACAACCACAAATCTTCGCGACGTATTAGGGATGTCGCTGATCAACTATTGCAGAAGGATTGGATTCAGCTTCTTCTTCCAATCTCTTCCTCTTGGCCTCTATCATTTCTTTTTTGGCCTTTGCATATTCACTGCGAGAAGCCCTATACAGGCAATCATTCTTGCTCGCTTTCTCCTATGCTTATTCCCTTTTTCTCTGTGAATCATAATTGAAAACAAATATTAATTATGAATTCAAGCCATCTCACTAACAAAAATTAGAGAACTCTGCTTCATAGGAACCTCAAATACTAGTCAAATTCACTTCATCAAGTTTCAACATTTTATTTAAGGAAGATGTATAATTGTATAGAACTAACATACTAACTTACTAATAGCAATGTCTAACCACTACCTAATGTAACAGAACTAGCTAAGAATATAATAACGGTTAACATATCAGACATGCATATAACTAAGACATGTTCCTCTGATGCAGGACAAAGGATGGAAATATATACTTCTATTCACACATTAAACTATCTAACTAACAAGATTAGATGAAAACAATAACATTCACATATCTGCATAGGTTAATAAGCAAACAAAAAGGGTAAAGAAAACTAAATATGAACTCACTAAAGCATCAGAAGTGGTCCGAAGCTGAACAAATTGTTGCCAAATTTGTTGATCAATAAATGTGTACTTGTCCCAAGGATTATGCTTAGGCTGATCCTTGGCAAAAATATAGGTGTTGGCTAGAAAGGTCTTAAACTTCCTCCACCAATTAGCACAATAAGACAATGTCTTGTCTTTCAACTTCTCAGAGTCAGGGACAATGTATTTAAGCTGGATAGTATCCCAAATAGGATCCTTCACTATGCTACGGTCCACATTTTCCACTCATCTATCAAGATGGTGACCTTGCTACGTGCCATATAGCCGACAAAACTATTATATTTGTTTTTATTCGGACTGAAAGGTTCCAACCTTTCATTAAACTAAATCTCGAGCTTTAACCCAGTGTTCCGACTTACAAATACATCCCTCATTCGTGTGCCACTTCTACTACTGCGTACATGGCGGTTACGAGGCTTATTTTGAAATAAAGAGAGGGTTCGTTTTGGCTCACACCAATAACATTAGTAACTGGCGTTGATTGAACAGGAAGAGAATGGTTTTCTTCGTTCATTTTTTAGAAAGGAAGAGAGGTTGAGAGTGGTGGCGTTAAAGTGAGAAAGTAACAGAGGATGATGGTGGTTGGCGAGGAATAAACATAATGCAACAGGAAGAGGGGTTTCACAACAAGAACAATGGTTTCAGAGTTCAGATAGAAAGACGTAAGTTGTAACTAAGGTTTCACGTGAAGAACTATATGTTTCCAGTTTTAAGACCGGAGTAACTTAAATGACAGTCTTAAAAGTTAACATTTAAGACTGTCCATTATTTATATCCGATCTCAAAAGTAAGAAACTATTTGTTTAAATTTTTTCATTATTTAGTATCAAGCATAAGTTATGTTCGGTCTTAAAAATATTAACTTTAAGACCGGGGCATCGATGCTCCGATATAAATGAGGCGGTCTTAAAAATTGGTATGGGCTATGAAGTTGTTTATATTTACAAAATTGCCACTAGTCATATCTTTAAGATCGGAGCATCAATACTCTGCTGTAAATGAGGCGGTCTTAAAAATTGACACAGGCCAAGAAGTGCTTTATATTTACAAAATTTCCACCGGTCATATCTTTAAAATTGGGGCATCCATACTCCGCTGTAAATGAGGCGGTCTCAAAACACTGTTTTGCACTAGTGTTTCTACGTCTCTTTTTCAAAGGGATGCCTATGTGAGTAATGTAGTAAAGTCTGGGAATAATGTCCGTTAAAAAAGGGATGCCATAAGAGACTTATGGCATCCCTTTTTTAAAACAAACGTCGTAAGGATTTTTTTTGCTTAAAAGAAATGTCTTCAATCAGTGATGAACACACTAAGCAAAGGTAAGAGAGATGAAACGCTACAGGTTGGTGAATCAACATAGAACATTGGAGATCTGTTCCTAAATGATTTAGAACTGAGATGGGTGACAAGGTGAATGGGAAGGTGAAGTGGTTCAACGACTAGAAGGGTTTGGCTTCATAACCCCTAACGATGGTGGTGAGGACCCCTGACGAATTTGACTTCGATGGCCATTCCTAGGTTGTTGATGTCATCTACCTCAATGAGGCCAATGTTCATAGGAGCTGATGTGGTGGAGGAGGTCTTGGGAAATAGATCTTAAATTGAACACCAAAGCTATACAGAGTCCAAGAGGACAAAATTGAACAAATCTTGGCACAATGGATTCTATGAAGGAGAAAAGCCATAGGTACAAAGCAAGAAATAAAAGAACGAAAAAAAAGCATGAAACAAAGGAAGAACTAAGTGAGAAATAGAGAAACAAATCCAGCTACAAAGATGGAACTTTAAAGAATGAGTGACCAAGAACAAAGAGCTCTGAAACCAGCAACTAATATTGAATTGAAGAACGAAGCAAAGGCGGTACCTTTCACGGTGAAATGACAACGACTATGGCTCATGAGATCTCCTAAAACTTGGTGTCATGGATATAGTAATATATTAAGAAAGAACTCGAAGGGAGAGGGACTAATGGAGGGTTCAATGACCCAACTTGGCATCTCATCGAGGCCACCAACCTAGGCACCGTCCAAACCATTGCTGTCTCTATTGGGGGAATTTTGAAGATTCCTACAACGTCTAGTGCCCATAACAATCTGACTTGGAACTAAGGAAGAAGCGGAAAAGGCCATTTAATAGTGAGGGCTTTACATGAAGGACAAAGATGGTGAGTAAGAGAGAGAGAGAATAGAACTTAAAATATTTCTGCATTTTTTTAACCTTTTCAGCGGCCCAATTTAAAATTGAGATGCCAAAAGTAGAGTTTTGGCATCCCAATTTTTGAAAAGAGAAGCCAATAATTAAAATTTTGACTTCCTTTTTTGTTAAAAGGACACCTAATATGCCACAATTCCCGCACATAATTTCAAAAATGCCACACCTTTATTTTTTACTTCCCTTTTTGAAAAACAAATGTTTCTTATGGAAGTAAAATCCATTTTTTGTAGTAGCGCTAGTAGAGAATATAATAAAAAATCTATCTCCATACTTATATTTACAATATTTAGTTAATAATATAATCATAATATTATAATATGAAATATTGTGATATTCTTTAAGATACATTGCCTTTAGATGATCATGTTTTCTTAAAATACCACTACTATAGAAATCACAATAAACCATAATTATTATATGCCATATATAACTATTCTAAATCGTCATATATGCAAGCACTATAAAAGCTCGATGCATATACATTATGGTTCAAAATCGTTATTTATTTCGGACTTATTATAACGGTTATAATATATCATCCGTTATATATTTAGGCTTGATGAGGCCATGATATGCCCATTGATGTGATAATAATTAACAGATATACGTAAGCAATTGTTATAATATATGGTAATAATTGCTTAATACATAACGGTAGGTTCCATTTTAATAATTGTTATATATGGTTACATAGATAATGGTTGTTAGGTAACAAACGTGATTTATTGATGCTATTTTTTTATTAAAAAAATGGGGGTGGATTCTACTTTCGAGATCCCCCCGCCCCCAGCATACACATTTACAGAATGAATCACAATATATATTAATATGTTCATTCATTTATAGAACAATACAAGAAATTAGAATATATTTATAGTCATTCATATACATGTATGCACCATTAAAACTAAAACTTTAAAACAAACAAATCATCAGTATTTAGAAATTTATAGTTATAGTATGTATTTTTTACTCTCCAACAATTGTTGCACAAATGTTGCTAGCTCTTTAGCCATATCTTTAATTTGTGAGTTGTTAAACATTGTGTAGGAGGCATTAAAATATCATGTAAGAACAAAACAATAGATGAAAGTTAGATATTGTAATATAAAGTTGACTACGTGTGTGTGTGTGTGTGTGAAAATAAATTGAGCATATAATATACTTTATTTTCATCAATATTTTCATAACCATGCATGATTGTGTCCTTCATGTACTGTGCCATACAATACCTATAATCGTTGCTCATGTTTGGTTGCTTTAGGTGCTAAGAAGAAATGATAAGAACATATGTCAATCAGTCATATGTAGAAACTATATGTGTGCTTCAAATTAATATTATAGACATGGTGAATAACATATACCTTTGGATGTAGCCATTGGAAGATGCACTATGAAAAAAAAATTGATTATTTGTAACGGTTAACTAGTAGCAATTACAAATATCTGCTACAAATATGATTTTTTATAGTGGTTTAAGCACGAACCGCAACAAATTTGCAAGAACAAGCGGGATCATTTGTGTCGGATGGGAGGAAAGATATTCTTATCATTGCGACTGGAAAACCGCATCACGCGGGGCGTGTAAGGGGAATTGGAAGACGGGTAAGCCTGAAGGAATACTTTGGTAAATCCAAATGCCAAAAACAATCAATGGTTACCCGGGAGAAGATGGAACATACACTGGCCAAAGCAACTAAGGAAGCATAGGCCAGATCAGAGAAGAAAGCAGCTGAGCGAGAAGCTTCATTAAGTGCAAAGTTTTAAGACGAGTTGAAAATGATGAAGGAGGAGATGATGAAGATTGTCAGCTTTTGTGGAGAGAGAACTGTTCCCTTCCCACACTCACCTCCACCTGTCCAGCAGAGCACTAAAGGGAGCTGCATTGTTGGACAGTCAGCGGAACATTGCGAGCTCTACGTGGAGGATCCTGGTAGACGATTGGTTGCAAGAGGGAATGTGTACAACTTGGGATCAATTGCACACCACCGACAAATGGTTGACGACGAAGTCAGGGTGTCAGTTGAAGAGGTGATCATCGCTGATGCACCTATCCCTCTTCAAACCAATCAAATGAAACTTGTGAGTCATTGCTTGGGAGGCTTCATCTCATGACTAGTGAAGCTTGTACGTGTTTGTACTCCTCCTCAAACCCCAGCCCCTGCTGATGAAGCTGCAGCCCCGCGTGATATTTTGCCTGCTCTTAAGTTGATTGCCAAGGATGAGATTGGACTTATGGTAATCAATCAAACTTTTGAAACCAGATCGTGGTCTATAAATACTAAAGTAGGCCTAAAAGATAAGCAACCGGTCTTCGTTGACCAAGAAGATTTAATCTCCCTTCTCTTTCCTAAATAGGAGTTAACTAATGCAATTGTGTTGTTATTAATGAAGTAAGTAGTATATCTTCTTTTATGAGTAGACACATGCACATACATATATACTAGTTAATTCACTGATGCATGTCATTATTGTAGGTTATGCATCATGAAATGGGTGTACAGGGCAGAGAACATGATTTTGGATTCTTGTGCCCAAACTACATAAGTGCGGCAACCGTAACTCAAAGAACATCATACATATCTAGGAGGTTGTCTAACAATATGAGAACGTGGTACCTTGCACCATTCTTGTATGGTAACCATTGGCAGTTGGTCCTCCTTTCCATGGAGGAAAATAAAATAGTCTTTTTATGCTCCCTTCACCACGAACCAATGCCTACATTAAAGCAGATTGTTGATAAGTAAGCGCATGTCATTTTGTCACTAATTTTTGTCTAAAATCTCTTCTGTAAATTTTCAGTTACCAATATTGATAATTGAAATTTATGATTTCTATAATAGGACCATGTCGGAATACTAAAAGAAAGCCAAGAGAAAGGCTGGGCATCAGGTCAAAGATACTGTATGGATCAAACCAAAGGCTAGTACGCATGGACACTGCCTTATGAATTGTCATTGTGTATGCGCTCTTATATATATATATATATATATATATATATATATATATATATATATATATATATCTTGTTTGATTTTAGACACGTTGGCAACCACATGCTTCTAACTTATTTGGGCTTTATGTCATGCGATACATGTATGATATTATCACACGAAGAATTCTGTCTATCATTGAATAGGTAAATGTATTTGATATATATATACGTTTGGCGTGCTGACCCCTTTGATGATATGAATTAAGGTCTAATACATATTTCCGTCTTTGATGTTACAGACGTTTGATTGCACTGACCCCTTTCCTGATGGTGATATTAAGCACATACGCCAAGTCATTTGTGAATTTCTCTTTCAGAATATCGCAAATGCCCCCCAGGATTAATTTGTAAATATGCATGTGTTGTAGATCTATATTACATCTTATTTTCAATAAATAATGAACAACTGTATAGTTTAATGATCAATAATTAATAAATTTGTTTATTCATTTCCAACAAATTATATTGATTATTTCTATTTTTTGTTGTTGAATGTATTGCTTGAATTAGTTCTTAAACCTTTAGGACAGGATGTTGTAAATGAGCTTATTAAAAAGTTCAAAATGTCCAGTGAGACTTTTAGGACCATCTATTTCATATAAGTCCGGTCCTAAAAGTCTTAGTATAATTTTTTAAAATATTGGAGACTTCTAGGACCGTCTATTTCATAAAAGTTCGGTTCTTAAGGGCCTTTTAAAAATACGTTAATTTAATTTTAAAAATATGTGAGACTTTAGGAACAACTATTTATTAAATGACTGGTCCTAAAAGTCTATGTGGATTGCACCATTTCATTCATTATGTAGGAATCTTCTTCTTCTGAGAAATTTAAACTAAAATATTGGAGACTATTAGAACATGTAAAATGGAAAAAATTGAAGGAAATTGGCCTTCTCACATGTTGTATAACAAGCATTTGTGGAGTTTTTCACAGGTTGCCTCACAAACCAAAAAATAGAAGACTAAAATCCAAAACCAAGATACTTTTAGGACCGTCTATTTTATAACAGTTTAGTCCTGAAGGGCTTTTAAAAAATACATTTTTAATTTTAAAAATATGCTAAACTTGTAGGAGTGACTTTTTAATAAAAGTCCGGTCCTAAAAGTCCATGTGTAGATCTTTAGGACTGGCTTTTTATATGTCTACGGTCCTAAAGGTCTTTTTTAAATAAAAATTAATTATTCTATTTCTTTTATACAGAACTGATGTTATGTTCAAATGAAATCAATTAAGCAAATATATCATGGTTAATTTTAAAGTCAATTAGCGATGACTCACGAGGACTTTAATTTGCATGTTTTGTATGTTCTTAATTAATGTCGTTATTATATTTTTTTAACAAATTAATTATTATTATATAACTTATGTTAATTTCGAAGCCATTTTTGGAACTTCTCAAACGTACGCAATCAGGTTTGCCAAAAAATGGTCGTCATGGCCGCCATTATATATATATTTCTTATGCTGCCTTAAAAGGGAAGCAACCAGTACATACAAAAAAAACATACAAGAAAATAAAAAAATAACTAATTAATCCTCCATTTTGTTGACAGAGGAGGAGGAGGAGGATGTAGTATCTGCTTCAGAAGTAGAGACCTCGACGTCATTGGCATCGAGGACCATGTTGATCTTGTTATTGATGGTATGAAAGAGGCCACAGAGTTTGCCCACATGTCAATCCATGTGATCGACGCGGGCCAGCAGATACTCCACAATCTGCTTCACTGTTGGATTCAGTCGCAGAGGGGGAGGTCTCACAGGAACGAGAGGAGGAGGAGGAAAAGGAGGACCCGATGGTGGTCGAGGTAGTGGGGCAGCCATTATAGAATCGAAGATTGTAGAAGAAATGAGGATGTGGAGAAGAATGTGAAGAAAATAAAGTAACGAGGAGCTTGAATAGATGGAGCACCATCATTTAATTGTCATCAGAAGCCGAAGAGACTATCAATCATCATTACAGAGTGTAAGGATACGACTGCAGCTCTTGAAATTTGGAACGAAGGCACTTTTAAGACCGCATATTCTAAGATAACCGATCTTATATGTATTTTTTAAGATCAACTTTAAGGATCCAAGTACACAACTCTAGGATGCGAAGAGATTCATCTGACTGAAGCATTAAATTTTAGGATGCAACTCCCAATATCAGAATTCATATCGACAGCACTTTTAAAGATATTACAAATTTCAACTTAAATTCTGATTGATTTAAATTAAAAATTAGTAATATATAGGTCTTTAGGATATGACGTATATAATTATTAGGTCTTAAATATTATTACTAAGTATTTATTGCCAATTGAATCCAATATTCTCACATTCCTATGTCTGAAAAAATGAAGCATATGTCTTGCCATGTGAAATGGAAAAAATTGAAGGACTTTGGCTTTCTCAAATGCTGTATAACAAGCATTTGTGAAGTTTTTCACAAGTTGCCAATGCACACAAAAATTGATGACAACCAGGAGACTTTTAGGACCGTCTATTTTATAACAGTCCGGTCCTGAAGGGCTTTTAAAAAATACATTTTTAATAATTTAAAATATGCTAGACTTTTAGGAGCGACTTTTTAATAAATGTCCAGTCCTAAAAGTCCTTTAGCACCGGCATTTTATATGTCTATGGTCCTAAAGGTTTTTTTTTAAAAAAAATAATTAATTATTCTATTTCTTTTATACAGAACTGAATAACTGATATTATGTTCAAATCAAATCCCATATTCTCACATTCCCATTTCGTATCTCTCTGCTCCCCTCTGCCCTAAACCAAGATAGACAATGGTTAGATACAAGATAACCCCTCACAGGATTACTCCTGAAGCTCGTTGGAGGATCTTGAGACAACTCGTTGGTTTACGTCATACTCAGACCAAGAAAACGCGTTCTATTTAGATGGAGGAGTCTCGGGTCATTAGACCCATTGTTATTTCGGATGATGAAGAGGTTCCCGCTCCCCCTCTCCAGCCTCCTGGTCCTAACCCTGAAGAAGTGATACTGATGCGCATACAACAGGAAATTGCTGATATCCGGCGGGAAATTTCTACCGTTGAAGCCAATATTGACAAGACATTAGCTTATAATTAGCTTTAGGAATTTTAGTCACATTGTAGATTGTTTTTGTTATTTGTAAGTTTGTTGTTCTTATTTTTCCTTTGTACTTGCACATTCTTCATTAATGTAAAAATCAAAATGAACTAAGCTTATTAATGGAAAAAACCGTATTCTCAACGTACTATCCTTTATTTTCATTCTGTTGCTGCTGCTGTTGAGCAAAAAAATATTCAGTTGCTGCTGCTACAATCTTGTGGTTTAATTTTAAAGAAAATGCGAACTTTCACTAAATTCTTATATTAAAAAAAATGAAACTTTTAGGAGCGGATGCTTAATAAGTAACCTATCTTAATGAATTCATTTAGGAGCGTATGCTTAATATGTAACCGATCTTAAAACTTCTATAGCTTTAGGACTAGACCCTTTATAATTAACCGTTCTTAATGACATTAAATATAAATGATTCTGTCGCGTAGAAAAGTTAAATTTTTCTCTCTGAACTTCTCTTGTCCTGTCGAAAGTTATAATAACTCCTGTTCACTCTCAACTCTCAAGTGTTTGTGTGTTGCTTCGTCGCTGCCGCAAGATAGATCTCTCGACAAGCTAGTGCTGGTCTATCACCTTCTGGTTGGCTCCTTAGCTAAACGACGATAGACTTGTAAGATGTGTATTTCAGTTAGATATATATTTTATTTTTCTTCTTTTTCGTACTGGGTTATTCATGGTTTGCACAAAATCGGTGAAATGTTGACGTGGGTTACTCTGTTGTATTTTGATACTGTACTTTGAAGTTTATGTTTTACTTGAGACATATCCAAATGACCAACAAGTGCACTTAGGGTTACTTTTATTGTCTGCATTTATTTTCTGCGTCATGCATTTATTTTCGTTAGCTTCTTGGATCGACTGTACGTGATACATTTATTATGAGCATGAGTGATTCTTCATGTTGCACTTAATGACCAAAGTCTTTTTTTGTTTGTTTTTGGAACAATACTAGATTGACTGTACATGATACATTTATGTTGAATTTAATGGACAAAGTCTCACTCATATGCATTTAATGGACTTGGCTTAGTTTATGTGCAATTTTCAATTTTTCGGATAATGTATGTTAAATCTTTCCGTCTATAGGAATTATACTATGGATCGTAGTTGGATAAATGCGAGACGGACGAGTGTTGAATATCAGAATGTGGTGAGCGAATTTATAGAGTTTGCAAAAGGAAATGCCCATAATGGTAGTGGGAAGTTTTATTGCCTATCTGTAGAATGTTTAAATGAGAGGCGAGTAAGTCCAGAAGTTATATACACACATTTAATTTGTGAAGGATTTTGTAAGACCTATAAAATATGGATATGACATGGTGAAAAAGTTCCAAGTGCATCTCAACGTGGTGAAGTGTCCTTTGATGATAATGACACGGAGATGAATGATCACACAGAGGACATTATTCGTGATGTAGGAGAATAGGCTTTTGAGCCATCACATGCATATGGTAATATGTACAGTGATGTTAAGACCCCGTTATACCCTAGGTCTAAAAAATACCAATTGTTGAACGCCGTTTTGAGATTGGTCAGCTTGAAAGCACATCATGGATGGAGCAACGAGAGTTTTTTAGAAATGCTTGAGCCTTTTAAGGACATGCTTCCGGATGATAATGTGTTGCCTCATCGGTACTATGATGCTAAGAAAATTCTTTGTCCACTAGGGATGGAGTACAAAAAGATCCATCTAAGCCCGAATGATTGCATATTGTATAGAAATGAGTTTGAAGATAAGTAGAAATGTCTGGTATGTGAAATCCCAAGGTATAAGTCAAATAAGGGGCCTAGAAAAGTGTTGTCGTATCTTCCAATTATACCAAAGTTCAAGCGGTTGTTTGCTAATGAAAATGATGCAAGAAATTTGCGGTGGCATGTTAATGAGAGGATTTCTGATGGAAAGCTTCAACATCCGGCCGATTCTTCTCAATGGAAGAAAATCGATCAATTATTTCTGACCTTTGGGGAAGAACCTAGGAACCTTAGGCCTGCCCTTAGCATGGATGGCATAAATCCCTATGGAAGCCTTAGTAACATACATAGTTTATGGCCTGTACTCCTGATTATTTACAACTTATCTCCTATGTTATGCATGAAAAGAAAGTACATCATGCTATCTATCTTAATTTCGGTACCAAAACAACCCGGAAACGACATTGATGTTTACCTTCAGCCCTTGATCGAAGACTTGAAGGAGTTGTGGGAAGAAGGTGTCGATGTTTTTGACTCTTTCAAGAAGGAGGTCTTCAAAATGAGAGCCATGATATTTTGTACTATAAACGACTTCCCAGCATATGGGAACTTGTAAAGGTATAGTATAAAAGGCCATAAGGCATGTCCAGTTTGTGAAGAAGGCACACGTTACCATCAACTTCAACATGGAAGAAAGATGGTTTATCTTGGACATAGAAGATTTCTTAGACAGGGCCACCGATATTGTCGATTAAAGAAAGCCTTTTTTGGTGGCCAAGAGTATAAAGATGCTCCGGTGGCATTGACTGGGGAGCAAGTGTTTGAAAAGGTGAAAAATATAAGTGTCATCTTCGGTAAGACTACAAAGGGTAAAAAAGAAACAAATATATGGAAAAAGAGATCAGTCTTCTTCAATCTTCCATATTGGCACAACCTTGATGTGAGACAGTGTATTGAAGTCATGCATGTTGAGAAAAACGTATATGATAGCATTGTTGGCACGCTTCTCAACATACAAGGTAGTTCCAAAGATGGTGTAAAGGCAAGATTGGATTTGCAAGTAATGGGGATACAGGAAAACTTACATCCAAGGCCGTATGTTAAGAGAACTTATTGTCCCCCGGCTTCTCATACTTTATCTAAGGATGAGAAAAGAAGTTTTTGTGAGTGTTTACATGGGACAAAAGTTCCCTCGGGGTATTCTTCAAATCTTAAGAGGCTTGTATTGATGAAGGACTTGAAATTAGTAGGCCAAAAGTCTCATGATTGTCATGTATTAATGCAACAGTTGCTCTCAGTAGCTATTCGAGGCATTCCTGAGTATGATCTTTGATACATTTTGACTAAGCTTTGTTTCTTCTTCAATGTTGTTTGCAGTAAAGTGTTCGAGATTGAACAATTAGATGAATTGGAAAATGAAGGATATATGATATTGTGCCAGCTTAAGAAACTTTTTGTTCCTTCATTTTTTGAATCATGGTTCATCTAATTATTCATTTAGTGAGGGAGATAAAGCTGTGTGGCCCTGTCCATTTACGATGGATGTTCCCAATTGAAAGATCTATGAAATTCCTAAAGGGGTATATGAAGAACACATACCGGCCAGAAGCATCAATTGTTCAGAAGTATGTATCTGAAGAAGCCATGGAATTTTGTCAAAATTATTTGGCCAAAGTAAGACATATCGAGCTTCCAAAACGTCAGCATGTTGAAAGGGGTAGATGAACGGCCTCAGTAAGGGGTGTGAATCTTGATGAATTGTCACAAGTCCACTTATACATCTTGAATAATGTTGATGAAGTTCAATCTAGCATAGCTACACATAAAGAAGCTGTGAGGAAAGAAAATCCCTGAATGACTGAACAAAGGTTGATTAGGGAGCATAACAGAACTTTTGCAAAGTGATTCAAACAAAAGGTCGAGGGAGAGGAATATGTTTCTGAGACAATTAAATGGTTAGCACGTGGCCCTAAGGTTGATGTTATAAGTTGGAATTCGTATGTGATCAAAAGGTTCACATTTTACATGAAGTCCCTAGATGATAGGATCACCGTCCAGAACAGTGGTGTAATGTTAGAGGTTGAATCCATACACTTCTCCTGTTCGAAAGACAAGCGGCCTAAATTGGCAGTCATTCCATATTATGAGGTTATTGAAGAGATTTGGGAGGTGGACTATGTCTTCATTAGATTTTCCATTTTCAAATGCAAGTGGGTTAATGTCAATAATGGAGTTCAGATAGATTGGCTAGGATTTACATTAGTCGGTCTCAATAGTACAAGTTTTGGAGATGAACCTTTTATTATGGCAGACCAAGCGAAACAAGTTTTTTATATCACTGATCAAGCAAATAAAATGTGATCTGTAGCTTACCAAGGAAAAAGGGTCATTGATATTGATGAGGAAAATGATGCAAATTATGGTCTTCTTGAGAGTACTCCTTTTTCAAGGGGTCTACCAGACATCAACGAAGAAGATGAAGCGGATAATGAACCCGGCATAAGAAATGATCATCAAGAAGGGATATGGGAGGATATCCCCTTATAAAAGAGTCATCAATTCATAAGGTAATATTCATCTGCAAAATTATTTAAAAACTTTAAAGTTTTAATTTACGTTTTAACTATATTCAATTCCTTCTTAATTATGTTCTTAAACAATGTCACTGACTGTCTTTTGTTCTTGTTTTTATTTTTCCTGCAGGATCCGATCGAAATGGGCTAACTTGTCACAAAAAAAGCTAGGAATGTTAGTTATGTTTGTTGTTATTGGCAGGGTGGGAATCTGATGAAAACAAGGTGATGAATTGGTATATATGTTCATTTAGGTGTTGCATATTGTTATTTGTAACGCATTGTATGTATTTGTCTTATTCTATTAATTGCATTCATTTGCTATTAGTTTTGTACTGTAATAGCTAGTAACAAGCTCATTCATTACGAAGCCTGGTGAATAATATTTGTAATCCATTCCCAATTCAATTATAAATTGAAGCTTAGAGTACTGTTTTTTAGATGCTAGATTGTGTGGCAAATTTGTTTTGAATAGGGGAAATTTCCACTTTTAAGACTGGTCTATTGAAGGTCCGGTCTTAAAAGTCAGACTTTTAAGAGCGGAGGCTATTCCTTACGGTCTTAAAACTACTAATAATGCTCTTAAAGACTAACCTTTAAGACTGGTTATTTGATGTTCGGTCTTAAAAGTGAGACTTTTTAGAGCGGACGCTATTCTATATGGTTTTAAAAGTCCTAATAATCGTAAAAAAAACAAGCCTTTAAGACCGCACTTATTAATTTGGTCCGGTCTTAAAAGTTATAATTTTAAGACTAGTTATATGTTAAAGCAAGGTCTTATTTTCTTTATTTTTGAGACTAGTGAATATGTTTGTTTGGTCTTGAAAGTTACATACTCTTAAGACCTGCTGACATTTAGTCCGGTCTTGAAAGTAGGGTATTTAACACTAGACCATGTTTTATTCGGTCTAATAAATTATGGTTTTAAGACCGAACAAAATATATGTAAGGTCTATATAGTGCGACTTTTAAGACTAGTTGTTTCTTACGTCCGGTCTTGAAATATTTCTTTAAGACCGGTTCGAATCCAGTCTTAAAAGTTACATACTTATAAGACCGCCTGCAACGAGACCGGTTGCTAGTCTGGTCTTACGGGGCCTATTTCGTCCGGTCTTAAAATATTTTTTTATACCCATGAATGTTCGTCACAATTAGGAAAAAATGAGGCAAAAACCACAACAAATGTTACCAATTTGTAGCGGTTAAGGCTACAACCACTACAAAATATCAGCCTATTAATACCTCTAACTCGAAATTCATTTTTAGAAGACAATGCAGCATGCAACGAAATATTGGGTTGCAATATAGTTTCCTTTCTCTGATGAAAATAAGTTACTAACTTTTTCATTGGAGATTATCATCTATACTGTAAATCCAATCATTACGTGGCGTGCTGCACTATCTTTAGTAAATACAAAAACTTAGTAGCGGTTTTGCATAGTAACCTCTACAAAAGTTAATAAATACTAAGAAAAAAATAGAAAAAAATAGATATAAATAGATAATTGAAAAATGAAAATTAATACAATATATAAATAAAATATATAATTAAATTAAAAAAGTTTGGTAGCATTTTACCCAAAAAAAAATTGGTAGCAGTTATGCCTAAGTAACCACTATTGAATTCAAACAATCAAGACTATTATAGTGGTTATGCCTGAGTAACCGTTACGGAGTTTAAACAGTCAAGGCTTTTGCAGTGGTTATGAATAACGACTACAATTTAGGTTTGTTTCACATTTTGTAGTGGTTTACACAACAGTTAAGTTGTAACAACTACAACTTTTTAGGTTTTGTAGCAGTTTTTCTAAAAAAATTATTTTTTATTTTATAACCACTACAAATGTAGTGCTTTTTAAAGAGTGACACACTCCACATTTCAAACCATTAAGGTTAACCGTTTGAGTTATTGCCTCTAGACCTTCATTCTCTTACCCTCTTTTACGATATTTAGGCATTATCTATAGTTATGGATCCTAGCTAGGAAAGGGAAAGAGGTGGAACATGGTAGGGTACCTATAAGAAGGGGCAGTAGTAAAAGGGTCTGTAGTAGAAATAGCCCTATACCACTGCAAGAGGGGATGCTAATAGACGAGCTCTTCTTAGATAAGCCATTTCTATAGCCAGAGATAACCTAAGAGGGAAACATTCTGCAACCTTATACATAGATGTTAGTAAGTGATTATGACGAAGATGAGGAGATAGGCATTAACTTTCCTATTGGTGAGGTCGAACGGTTTATTAACCAGGAGGAGGAGTAGGACTAAGGTGGATGTTGAAGGTAAATATAAGTATTTGTATCACAAAATTTAAATAAAAATTTCATACGATCATTTAAATTGTGATTGCGTTTAATAAAAACAAGTGATTATAATTATGTAGATTCATCAGGGAATATCGCAAGGATGAAGTTGGATATTCCCGGTGTGAATTTGCTCTAGGGGCCACGTGTTGTGGTTGACTAAAATGACATGATATACTAGCCGATCAAGAACGGTGGTCACTTATTCAACCAATGGCTGATGGACTAGGGCGGGAATTGGGTGCAGTTCTCCTCAACTTCCAGAGTTGGAAGCATGTTTCGATAAAAAGCAAAGAATAATGCGTTCAAAGAAGTTGTACATCTAATTAATTTTGTTTAATTATATTTTAGATATAAATAGTTATAAGTTTGGGTTTACTAATTAATTAATTTCATAATTAATAATTAGTTAATTATTATACAGAACAAGTTTAAAATCCAAGCCATTCGGAAGAGATACGCATTGATGAACATGGGGGTAGCTGTAAAAATTGGAGGGATCATCTCTACAATAGGATGAATAAGGATGGGACGATTCCTCTGCATCAGCTAATCAAGAGCATCCTAGACGACATCCGCCCAAATGATTGGATGAATTTTGTGCAGTTCAGGAGGGGCCCACAGGGACATGTTTGTTTTGAAACATTTTTCATTTCTAAATAATTATCCTTTTTTGTAATTATTGTAATGATTTGTACCATCTGTAGGCTTTGTCCCAAAGGAACACTAGAAGCCAGGTGTAGCAGAGGATCCATCACACCGTAGGATCCAAGACATTTGTTGTGACCTACAGTGAATTGGTAACTTGAATGTTAAATTAATGTTACCATTATATTAGAAAATTATTATTTTTTCTATTTGTGAAATAACAAAATTCATATTCATTGTATTCTTTTAGCAAAGGAAGGCTAAGGAGGAGAACTGTCAGACGGACTATAGGGAGCTATTCACATACCCCCATAGACATGTGTCTATGGGGAGCTATTCACATATACTCCGGTTTGAGAAGGCTGATAGCTGATACAATTCAAGTGATGATTGTTATTAGTTCTCAGTTTTGTAAGAGGAGCTGATCACTAAGAGGAGGGGTGAATTGGGGATTCTGAAAATTTTTCGCAAATTCGCCTTTTATGGTGATTGATCGAATAAAATCAGTGAGTAAGGAAGAATAGCGATGCACAACCATTTATACTGGTTCGGTCCAACTCCTTGGCCTACGTCCAGTCCTCAGGCACCCTGAACTTTTCACTAAATCACTTAATTACACGCTCTGTAACTCTGAAGCAATTCTCTCTCTAGAACTTGCTCCCCTTTACAAGTTGTAATCAATAACTCCCCAAATCTCCAAGTCCCCCGACTTGAGATAAATCACAATCAAACAAATACAATCAATAAAACTCTCTTAAAGAGCAGAGAAGATAATCATTGAAGCTCTATTGTGTTAATCAACACTCTGTACAAGAAGCATACCAATAAATGAACAAATTTAATTTCTTTCGTTTTTCAGCTCTGTGTTCTAGTAGAGACTTGAATGCTGCTCTATTTATATTTAGAGAGACATTAATTGTCGTTACAGGCATTCATTTGACCGTTGGAGAAGTCTCCTATTTGTTAGAAGCAGTTTGGTCCTTTCTCTCTCTACACTTGTGCTTGTTTCTTGAGTTGTAGGATAGAGAGTGACTTTTAGTCGTTTATATCCGTTGGGATTGTCAGTCCTTGATTAAATGAAAGTCTCTTTATCCTTTTTTCACCATGTAATGCTTGGTAGTTGAGTTTGCAGCAAGTTTTATGGTCTGCATTTAATGCTTCTAACAAGACTTTACTTTAGGTGTTAACAGCTCTTTCAATCTGCTTATATCATCTGTAATTGGGATGAAATACACTAGGAAACACATTAAACATATCTAGTAATGATGATAATTAAGAATATAAATCATTTCGATCATTCCATAAACATTACACAGATTTCACAAATTTGAGTTATCAGAAGGCGCGACCAATACTTGAGTTTGTGCACCAATACTCGAGTTTGTCACTATGCACTTAAGCTTATACTCGAGTATCTGTGTCTATACTAGATTATTCCCCTTCCAGACGATGAGACTCGCGATTTGAGCTTTGGTGTTCCTGATGAACTTAAGTCAATATTCGAGTTTTTGGACTCTTGATGAGTAATTGTCCAGAACATCAAAACCGGAGTTTCCATTCTGTACTCGAGTAATGAAGGCTTAGAAACCTTGATATTGTTGGATCTGGCTATCACCCAAGATGGGGGTGAATTGGGTGTTTGATAAAACTTTAGGAACTTTAAAAAATCTTTTTGCAACTTATAACTTGACAGTTAGATATTCAAAGATAAGCATGTATTGGAAATGTACAAGATAAAGGGAAAGAGTATGCAAACTGTGATTTATCTTGGTTCGGTCCAATCCTTGACCTACGTCCACTCCCCAAGCTTCACTTGAGATTTTCAATCCACTATCTGGTTTCAGCTTGATTACAAGTTCTATACTTGAAGTAATCCTCTCACTAGGATTCACTCCCCTTTACAAACTGTAATCAATACACTTGTTTGATTACACACTCTGTGCTCGAAGTAATCCTCTCCCTAGGATTCACTCCCCTTACAAGCTGTAATCACAACAAAGTGTTTCCCACTCAAGATCACCCAATCTTGAGTAACTCTTAAATAAACTGATTAACAATCAATCTTCTCTCACAGAAGTGAATATGATGAATACTAAAGTACAATACCAATGATCTCACTCTCTAAGATGAACTATATAAGCATTGAGATATTCAGAGAGTAGATGAAATAGACATTAGAATTTTGGCAGTTTCACTGTGTAAGCTCACGTCCCTGTTTTTCACTATAGCACACAGAGGTCTTCGTTTCTGGTCTTTTTATAGTTGAAAAAGACTATTTGAATCTTCTATCCAGAATATGAACGTTGGAAAAAACCCACTGAGAAAATTTGCTGTTGGAAATCTACTAAGAATTTTCTGTTGCAAGTCCACTTAGAATGTTGACGTTGGAAACCCACTAAGTGTATGGCTTGGAGCATTCTTGATTTCTGATTCTAGCAATGATTCTTGATTTCTGAATCTGAAGTATATTTAATTTGAAGATAATATTAATCTTCCTTTATTAGAGTGGGCAGCAGAGGAATGTCCATATTTGTTTAATCGAAGTTGTATATATTCTCGACACATGTGCAGCTATCCCATACTAAAAAGTCACTTTACAGCTCAGCAAAACAGAGCCTACTGATCTCAGCTCCAAACTTCATTTGATCATCTGAAACTTACTAGAAAAATGTTTAAACAATGTTAGGAATAATAATAAGTCAAGAAATGAAGTAATGAAATCATAATCAATGATTTTCATTTTACGAGCACGGTGATTTACTGATGTTATCTTCGCATTACTGGAGTAGCAACTTAGTTACTGGAGTAACTAAGGATCATTTCGTCTCTGTGTCAAATTTGACTGGAGTAGCCTAGCGATGACTGGAGTAGCTCTATTGAAAATGTTCTATTATGACTGGAGTAACTCTTATGTTACTGGAGTTGAAATAGAGTCAGTTCCTCTCGGTCTTTGACTTACTGGAGTAGCCTCGAAGTGACTGCAGTAAGTAAGAGATGATTTGCTCTCTGTCTTCGATCTTACTAGAGTCATCATTTAGTTACTGTTACTGGAGTAACTAAAGTTCATTTTGCTTCTGTCTCCGACATTACTGGAGTAATCATTAAGTGATTGGAGTAGTGTAAGTATTACCCACTTTCTGTCTCGACGTTACTGGAGTAACAGATCACCTACTGGAGTAATTAAGGCTCATTTTGGTTCTGTGTTCATTTTGACTGGAGTAGCTTTTTGGTGACTGGAGTAAGTCTAGTGTAAATGTTCCAATATGACTGGAGTAACACTTCCGTTACTGGGTAACATTACCACATGTCGGGTTTGCTTCTGGAGGTGTCTGAAAATAATGACTTATTGGAGTACGTAAGTGACAACTGGAGTAAGCCTTACTGGAGTAGCCATTTCGTTACTGGAGTAATGTGCAAACAAAGGCGAACAAACCACATATTACTGGAGTAATGAGATGTTTAGTGGAGCAATCATCAACTCTTCACTTGTTTGAGAATCAGTTCCAGAATTCTGAACAGAACCTGAATTTCCAAAAATCATATCTCTCTCATTTGATCTTTGTTTTAAGTGATCTTGATGTTTTTGGAAAGGTATATGAGTCTAGTTTCATATGCCACTGATTTCAATGCATTTCAATATGTAGTTTGTGAGATATCCTTAAATTACTGAACCTTGGTCAGCTGCAGGACGTTAACAGGTGGGTCAAATTCAAAAATTTATAGCTCTCTCATATGATCTTCTTTGGACCTGAATTTTTGATAGAATGATGCCTTGGATGTATAGTTTCATCCAAAATTGGTTTCATCTCAATACAATCTCTGGTTTAGGAGATATCGCTGAATTACTGAACGTCGCCCAGGTGAAACACTGAACAGAGTTGCTGGAACACCCGTATTACTAGAGTAATACGATCCTTATTGCAGTAATTTCACACCAAAAGCTTTCTGTCTGACTCGTTACTGTAGTAGGTTAATGATTATTGCAATAATCATCTGACATTAATGAAATCAGTTGCTGAAACTCGAATATTACTGCAGTAGCTAAGTGACGACTGGAGTAATGAGTGCAAGAACACATGTATGATCATTAATCATCCAGAAGCTTCAACTTGCTCATTTTAACTCCGAATTGACCCATTCCAACTTCCACTTGATCATAGAAACTTCAAGAATCAATCTATGAACTGGTGTAATGATTTTCACAATCTATTCAACAAGTTCTTCTTTCTTTCTTCTCTCTTCTTGATTATGAATCAACTCATTATTTCTTTTCTTCTCTTGTTCTTTCTCCATATAAACAAATCTACAATAAATTGTAGCAATTATTCAATGTATATGATATGAACTTTTTGCTCTTACTAATGGCATAAGACATCATCAAAACTAATTATAACCAACAAATATCTCTCTGTATGGCTCAATACTCGAGTTTTAATCTCCAAACTCGAGTTTTCTCCTTAGTTTTGAAACACTGAGATTATTTGAGTAAATGCTAAACTAGAGTTTCCAAAACTGTAGTTTTTGAAAGTGGAAGAAATCACCAAGAAGGGGTGAATTGGGGATTTAAAGAAAACTTTTGTATTGTTAAAAAGAAACTTAAGAAATAAAAAAAAAATGAAAGAGTAGGGAAAGAAAAGCTCAGACACACAGAATTTATACTGGTTCGATCTTAACCTTGACCTACGTCCAGTCTCTAGATATCTTCTAGGTATTTCCGCTAGTTCAATAGGTTTTTAACTACAACAATGTAAACCAGACACAATCCTAATCACCTAGGACTTGCTCCCCCTTACACCTTGTAATTAAAAAACTCAACTTACAGGTTCCACAACCTTAAGTTCACACAAACAAAAGCTTTCAAAGAATCACAAACTCTCAAAAGAGTAAATATTGATAAACACTGAAGAACAAATAAAAAAACTCAATACAGACTCAAATTGCAAATGTATTCAAGTGTAGCTTTGTTGTGTGTCTTGTTCTGAGTGTTCATAGCCTTTTATAGCCTAGCTAGATGAACTAGTCGTTGTAATATCTTCTCCAACGTTCAGCTGCAAATCTGGAAAATGACAGTTGCATATTTTTCTCTGTTCTTTTAATTCTCAGCTGGAATCTTGGAATATGTTGTTGCAGAGCGTCTTCCAGATTTTTAGTCATTCCATGATCTTAATTCGACCGTTTAAAGTGATCTTAATGTGTTACAACGGTCTGAATTGAACATCTGAGATAAAGGAGAAAGATCAGCCCTGTTCTTGGTTCTTCATTTAATGCACTTATTCTGGATCTTGATTTCACCTTAATCTTGTGATGAACCTGTCTAAAACTTATCAAAAACTTGATCAATAATGTTAGGAATAATAATACAACATGATATGATAATTTCATATTAACCCATAAAGATTTCATAGATTGATTTAATTTGGTTTTTCAAAATTACCGTTGCAAACTCGAGTTTGTAGTTCTAGACTTGAGTTTGGGATTCATCCAGAAAGCATGTTTGTTGATCAGAGGTCTAAACTGGCTGTTTGCAAATGCTAACTCGAGTTTGGTTTCTTACAGAGAGAGAACTGTCGGGCTCTGTTCTTGGGATGGAACTTTGGTCATGAAGCTAAACTCGAGTCAATTAGTGACTAACTCGAGTTTGGGTCTATGTTAGGAGAATAGGCCTAAGTTCACGGACTTCCAGACTGGAGTTTAGGATCATAGACTCGAGTTTGTAATGTAACCAAATTGATAATCTTTCTGTATGATTTAGACTCGGGTTTGGGGAGGCAAACTTGAGTTTCAGTAAGAACTGAAACTTCTGAGATTTATTTTAGTCAAGTCTAAACTGGAGTTTGGAAACGCAGACTGGAGTTTGTAAGACTTATGTAAAATACTGAGATTTCTAGGTTCTCTTATGTTTAGTCTAAACTTGAGTTTTGGGGTCCAGACTCGAGTTTGTCTTGCTTAAAAAAATCTGAGTGCTCTCTGTATCTCCCAGACTTCTAGTTTGGTTTTGCAGCCTGGAGTTTGGCTTGATGTGAAAATTTTGGATTGCTTTCTGTGACTTCTCAGACTCAAGTTTGTCTAAGCAGATTCGAGTTTGGATTTCTTGCATAATAGAACAGCTTTCTGTCAAGTCTCAAACTCGAGTTTACATACCTAAAATCAAGTTTGCCTTTGACAGTAAGTTTTTCATCTTGCCAAAAACAAACTTCATGCCAAGTTTACAATTGTCAGTTATCATCAAAACACATAGAGAACTAACAGTTTTCAGAACTGAGGTTTATAAAAGTTACAATTTTTTTAAAAAACTTTGCTTGACCCAATACTCGAGCATTCTAATGTGATACTCGAGTTTTCATTGGAAAATGAAAACATTTAAATTCTAGAGCCAAGTTGGAAAACTGTCTTTTTAAATTGCAAACCTTAGTTTTCGAAACTGTAGTTTTCCAAACCGAAGTTTCTATCTCTTTTGAAAATTATTGAAGAGTCATATAGGACCGAAACTCGAATATGCATATCAATACTCGAGTTTTTCCTTGATGGAAAACTTGCGATGCTCTCTGTAAATTTCAATACTCGAGTATTCATTTGAATACTGTGGTATTGTCCTTAGTCAAGTTCATTGAGCTTTTCTTTTAAACTTCAATACTCGAGCTTGGCTACTGAAACTCGAGTATTGCCTCCTTCAGCAAGTTTTTGCTTTCTTAAGACAATTCTTTATCCTTGGTTTCACAATCGATTGTTATCATCAAAACCCATAGAGAACTAACAAGTTTGAGTTTTGATGATAACAAACACTTGTTAACTTATTGACTTAAGTCAACTCGAGTTTATACTTCATCAACTCGAGTTCCAAAACTCTTTCCAACACAATCTAAAGTCAGCAAAGTTATAAACTCAAGTTCTCAGTTAATAAACTCAAGTTCTATCTCTTGAAATGATTTTCAAAGGCTATTTCTTTCTGATCAATTAGAGTTTATAGCTTAGTTCATAAGTTCATAAGTAATAAATTCAAGTTTAAGGAAACATGGATGGTTCTCTATTTCAAACATAAAAGGTCTAAGGAAGAGTTTCATTTTAATAGAATCGAGTTCAAGATTCAAGTTCTTGGAATATGAACTCGAGTTCTTTGAACTAATAAGACTTGATATCTGAGTGAAATGTTAACAACTAAAGTTCTTGTTCAAGAACTCAAGTTGATAACTCTAGTTGAGCTTTTTATAACTCGAGTTCTTTGAGAATCAAAACTCTTCTTGTTTTCATCCTTAATATCAACTCGAGTTCTACTTTGAAAGAAACTAAAGTTTTTCAAGTTAATGAAAAGGAACTTGAGTTCTTTATACTCAACTTGAGTTTGTAACTCTAGTTCATTATTTTACAACTCGAGTTGTGTTATAAGGAAATGTTGATCGATATCTATGCGATTTCAAACCTTTAAACCTTCTTGCAACTACTTCTTACTATTGCTAAGAATTACTCTTAAGATGTTTTTAATCCATTTGCAAGTGATTTCAGTTGGTCAAATGAAGAATTAAACCAAAAGCATTATAAATCAACTCTTGTGTAAAAGGCATTTAATGCACATAAAAAAAACAGAGTTGCACACGGAATAAATATCACAGCAGTTCAAATAACCTTGTCGCAGGTACCCATTTTGGCGAAAGGATATTACCAACTTCATAAGTCAACTTTCATCCAAACCAAAGGAGTGTTAACTCTGAATGATGTTTTGATGATAACAAACGTAAAAGTTTTTAATTTAACAAAGATTGATAATTGAACCACTTATTTATTGACTCTCGAGAATAGATGGATAATTCTCAAGAATGGATTACAAGAAGTTTACTATATACAGAACTATCCTACATACAACCCTCACGATGATTCTTGAGAATTAGACAAGGATTCTCAAGAATGTCTCAATGTGCTATTTGGCATGAAGATATTACATCTTCATGATTCTTGAGAATATCTACAAGACTCTTGAGAGTAAACAATAACTCGAATATAAAGAGAAAGGAGAAAGGGGATTCTTGAGAATTGTAGGACGATTCTCGAGAATGCAAGAGAAATGAGAAATGTTCACCTAGCTCATTCTCGTTGATTCTCAAGAATGGAAATTTAATTCTTGAGAATGATTTACAAGAAGTCTTTCTACGTTACTACAATTCTCAAGAATGAAATAAAGATTCTCAATAATGACTTAATCCATCCACCATGAATATATCCTTTATTTGATTCTCAAGAATCAAAATTTTATTCCCAAGAATGTACTACTTGGGATATGAAATGTATACTTCCTCTGCTTATATGATCCTCGCCAATTCTCGAGAGCCAGTCCACAATTCTCGAGAATGGATGCACCTTAGATTATACATAACTCAAGTCAATTCTTGAGAATGAGTAGGAGATTCTCGAGAACCTTAGGTATGAACAAGAGAATTATAACACACACATATTCTATTTACATTCGTTGATTCTTGAGAATGTAAGGGACATTCTTGAGAATGAGATAATGGATTCTCATTTTCTTCATATGTTTGTTACCTTTTAGTTCTATTTTTGGACAACTTCAAATATTTTAAATGTTTGTTATAGCCTTTTATTTATGGTTTTGGACAACTTGAAGAAATTTAAATGTTGGTTAACTTTTATTTCTCTTATATCACAAGTTTAGGTATTTTAAATGTTTGTTATCTTTTACATAATATGATTGCTAATTTAAATAACTATATATACCATTAGCATAATAATGGAATAATGAGTTGATACTATTATTAATTTTTTTATTATCAATGTTAATTATACTACATAACTATTTATTATTGAAAATGTAAATGCTTATATATATTTATTTAAAAATATTTATGACAAGCATAAATATTTTGAAATTTAAATATACAACATAAAAATTGTTATATTTTGTAGCGGTTTTATTAATCAAACCGCTACTAATGGATACAATTTTTGAAATTCAAATCTTTTAATGACCCACCAAAAATTTTTAGCAGTTAGAATCTACAATCGCTACAAACTTAAACGGTCTTCCAATTGTAGCATTTGGCAAGTCCTTATCACTACAAATTTGAATTTCAAATTTTAAAAGACCATCTGCGGTTGTGGATAAAACCGCTACAAATTTATAAATAAGTAGCAGTTTCTGACTGCTACAAATTTACTTTAAGTTTATAGCGGTTGGTGTATCGGTGTTTCAACCGCTACAAATTGTCCAATGTTTTATACAAGGCCATCACACGTGGTGAAAATAAGTTAACATTCTTTCTTCAACTATATTCTTTCCATCTTAGTTCACTACACATGGATAAGTCATGGATCAAGCTGCCACGCAACTCTCCCACATATTTGAAGGGATTGAATACTTTCTTAGATTTTTCTTTCTCTCGTGCTAGTTGTAATAGTAAGATCGTGTGTTCATGTTGTTGATGCAAGTTTAAGAAGTGTCATACACAAGAAGTTGCTAAGGAACATCTACTTCTGAATCCTTTCCCGAAAGAATATACCTTCTGGGGACTTCATGGGTCACTAATGAAGTTGTCCGTGATGCTTTTGGTTTTCAGGACGACAACTTCACGGTAGAAGTTCAAGGTGAAGAACCTATTTTCTTTAGGAATAACGTAGATCAAGAATTTTTCAGCCTTATGAATGAGCCTGATCGTTCCTTATATGTAGGGTGTCAGAAGTACTCTAAATTATCTTTCTTGATAAAGTTATATCATATCAAGTGCTTATATGAGATCCCTAACAAGGCAATGTCAATGTTGTTGGAATTACTATGAGATACTTTCCTAGCCGCAGACATTTTTTCAACCTTCTACGAGCCCAAGAAGATAATTAACATATTAGGCTTGAACTACGAAAAGATTGATGCATGTCCCAATGACCATATGCTTTACTGGGAAGATGATGCTCGCAGGGAGACTTGTAAGAAGTGTCACACTTTGAGGTTCAGGATAGTCCCAAAGGAGAAAAAGCAAAAGAAGAACCATCAAAGATTCTCTTGTACTTTCCTTTAAAACCTTACCAACAAAGATTATTTATGTTCTCTAATATAGCTGAGCATATAAGGTAGTATCAAACTGACAAGAATGAAGATGGTAAGCTAAGACATCCACAGGATGTTGAAGCGTGGAAAGCATTTAATTTAGAATTTCCAATTTTTACAGTGGACCCAAGAAATGTTTGGCTTGCTTTGGCGACCAACGGTTTTAATCCGTTTGGGAATTTTAGTACAAGCTATAATATTTGGCCAGTCGTCTTAATACCCTACAACTTGCCTCCCTAGATGTGTATAAAACAAAGATCCTTCATTTTGTCTATGATCATTCCAGGCAAAAAGGCCATCGATGTGTATTTCCAACCGCTTATTACGGAAGTTGGTGGAATTGTGGAATGTAGGCAATGAGATGTATGACGCACATGATAACATTGTTCAACTTGTGTGCAGCCTTGATGTGGACAATAAGTGACTTTCCTAGCCTATAAACATTATCAGGGTGGAATATGCATACCTGCCTTGCATATCTAGCTTGCAATTTTGACTCTGACTCAGTGCCCATTCCCTATAGTTGGAAGTAGTGCTTCATGGGTCATTGAAGGTTTCTTGATGGTATGTACAAGTTTAAGTTGCAACATAATCACTTCAATCGCCAATAGGAAAAAAGAAGGCATGCTAAGAATTCATCCAGTGCAGAAATCTTGGAGTAGCTTCAGGATGTTGATATGGAGTTTGGAAAATATGATGCTGCAGTAAAAGTCAGGAGAAAGACAACCAAGACTTCTACTTTTATGCCTCAGTAATGATGGAAGATAAGCATCTTCTTTATTCTTTCAAACTAAGCAAGTCAAAAGATCATCTTAAGGTGAGGAAAGCTTTATGGGACATGGGAGTTCATGCAAACACGTGGCCAGATAAGCATGATAGATTTCAGCCAGCAAAATTTACCCTTACTAAAATGAATAAGGAAATCTTCCTCATGACGTTGAAGAAAATAAAAGTTCCTAATGGGTATTCAAGCAACATTTCATGATGTGTTAACATGCATGTTAACTCACATGTGCTTATGCAATAGTTACTTTCGCTGGCCATCAAGAATACACTGCTGCTCAATGTGTCGGTCATTTTGGTAGAGTTGCATTCTTTCTATCGGAAGTTGTGTTCCAAGGTTTTGAACGTGGAGGAGGTCGAGAAACTACAATAGAAAATCACTCTTACAATGTGACATTTGGAGACAATCTTTCCTCTGTCCTTTTTTACGGTGATGGTTCACCTGACAGTGCACCTTGTTCATGAAACAAAGTTTGCTAGCCTAATTCACTGCCAATAGATGTATCCTATTGAGGGGTACCCATTTAAAATAAATTACATCAGCATTACTTGCTAGTGGCATATGACTTTTTGCATCGATATATCAACATTTTCCCTTATTTACTTTATAGGTTTCTTGGGAAATTGAAATCTTACTTAAGGAATAAGGCGTGGCCTGAAGGTTCAAGAGAAAAAGGTTATATAGGGGACAAGGTCTAGTATTTTTGTTTATGGTACTTTGATGACATTGAGACATCTTTCAACTAATTGCTTCGAGTAGATGATTGTCCTACATCTGAGTCATCAGTAACAGAGTTGCTGATACCTCTTGTTGGTAAACCAGTTGGTGGAAGTGAGAACTTCAAACTAACGACAACTGTTTCCAAGCACATAGACATGTCTTGATTAATTGTAGTTAAGTTGAACTATACCTTCAATAAGTGTTGTCCACAAATATATGTTATCATATATACTTTACATTTTATACTTACATTTCATAATCGTCATTGCATGCTTCATTGCAAGCAATTTAGAAGTCATGTGAAGCGTCAACTTTGGGTCCATTCACAGACATCCTTCGAAATTGACAGAAATTTCTACAGAGAATTCTCAATTCGGTTTGCATGAATATTACTAAATGACCATAACCCCTACTCACCAAAATTCATACTTGGCCCACTTGACCACGTGCAAAGATTTACAACATCTAATGTCAATGGTTTCAAGTTTTGCATGGTGTCACAAGATCAAGGATTGTTAACCCAAAACTCGGGTGTTTATGGCACTTTTGGGGAAAGTTATGCAAGCAGTAGTGATGGGAACATGCCATTAAGTGTCATCCCGTATTATGGAAAGCTGCTTGGTGTAGTTAAAATAAATTACCAAGGGTGTTTCATCGTGATAATGTTCAAGTGTTTATGGGCAAATACAACAACTTCCTAGGGACTCACAACTGACAACTTAGGCATCACCTTAATCAATTTCTCCTGGCCTATTCACATGGCTAGTCTTAGGATGATGAGCCATATATTCTTCCCTCAAAGGTACATCAGGTTTATTATGTCACAGATGAAAGGTACATGGATTGGAATATGGTCATTCACTTAAAGCCTTGGGACCTTTACAAAATAGGCAATGGAGATAATGTCGCCTACGAGAGTGAGCTATTCTAGCTCGCCATTTTTGAAAACTTCTTCACAAATGACGATGAAAATGTACTTATAGCTCAATGCATTTTTAAATATAGGCTTTATAAAATAATATTTAATTTAAGTTTAATTTTTGTTCAAACATATTACTCACACATAATACTTTATCCACACTTTTTTTGTAGGGATGGCAACGAGGATTGATCTAAAAAATTATGCTTACAATAATATTTTCAATCTATAATTCTCTACTTTACACACACACACACAATTCATAGTGGTTATAAACTGCTACAAAAACAAATGCATAAACCACTACAAATAAAAATCACTACAAAAGAAGTCCTATAAACCGCTACAAATGGTATGCATATTTTCTTATAAATAGGCACTACACCTCATTTAATACAGTTCATCATCTTTTCCTGAACACTTTTTCTCTCATTTTCACTCATTTGTTAACATTCTTTGAGGACGTTAAGTATTTAAAAAGGTTAAGTACTAATCTATGATGATAATTTCTTCTACATTTTTTTCTTCTCTAATTCTTTGGTACTAATTTTAGTTTTTTATCCTTGATTTGAAGGACGTTCTTCAACATTCTTTCGTCTTTCACTTACATTAATATTCTCTTTATTTTAATTATTTAAAAGATAAAATAAAAAAATTTTATTATCTACACATTCTCATTTGTTTTACACCTTTATAATAACCATATATAATCCTCAAATACTTATATCAACTATTTTTAAAATTAACCTCTACCATTTATATTTAAATTATTACTTAATTATTATATTAATCTAAAATGACAATTTTAGTTGTTTTTAACAATGTTATTCATTTGTAGTGGTTCCAAAACCGCTACAGCTTTTCAATCCACTGTAATTTGGTAGCAGTTTTCAAACTGCTTCAAACAATTATAAAAATTTTTTAAAATGACAGCAAAATTTTTTAACAAAATAGTGGCAACTTTTGTAGCGGTTAAGGAACCACTACAAAATAATCAAAATTTTAAAAAATGATGGAAATTTTTTTCAACAAAAGGGAAGCAATTTTTGTAGTGATTCTTAAATCGCTACAAAATAATTTCAAACATTTGGCGCCTATTTTTAAATTTCATCCAAATTGGTAGTGGTTGGGTAATCGCTACTTTATAGTAGCAGTTATAAAACTGCTAGAAAGTCTTCACAAATGATGTTATCCTGGCCTTATCTTGTAGCGGTTCGGTTAAATGTAGTAGCAATCGTTTTAAACCGCTACAAATTTTCTTGCAACAATGTGTTTAGTAGCGATTTATCTAACGCTACTAATGTCGTTTGACTGCTACAAATACAACATTTTAAGGGCTATAAAATGTCTTTTTTTTTGTAGTGACATATCTGAAGCAACCATTAATGAGGTTGCAATTAATGTAGTAGAGACCATTCTACGTGTAGTATTTATACACTGCTCTAAGAAGATACGATAAAAAAAATTACATATATAGAAACATGCAAGCTGAGCAGAATCATAAGAGATGATGAATGAATAACTTAATGGTTGATTGTCTCCTTCATCTATGGTCTCTTATATGGATCCTTGACCATAGAGTTGCAAAACCAAATCTTTTTGTGTATTGGGTTTACCACTACAAGCATCCAGGCTCCCTAAGGATAATAATATATCACACCATCAGGACAATTACAAAATAAATAAAAAGATGTTTCCACCCTTAAATGTAAGGCACAAAGAAGTAGGTATCCCTTCTATCTAGCACCCTCCTTATGAATTCATTCCCCAGAAACTTCACAAGATTTTGCTCAACATCTTCATTTATGTTGTCACCCTAAAGCATGGCATTGTCAAGGAAGATGAACTTGATCTTGTTCTGGACGCTGTAAGGGAGGATGTATGTATGGTACATGTACTTGAAACGCCGGAGCCAACATATCAAAATGTAATCAAAGTTCTAAGTAGCCAACTATTTAATCACAAAGATGAAGAAATACCTAATAAAGAAGTTGACAGAGCTTGTAATTACCATCTTCTTGTTCAATACCTCAGAGACAAGTTCTTAGCTTACAACATCCTATTGGTCTTCTTGGTCGAAGAACTCTCTCTCAAATTTGATCATTGGAAAAAAGTCTTTAGCAATGATCTTATCAGCGAACTCATGGAGGGATTTTCAAGTATATTGACCAATAGGCTTATTATGTGAGAAAAATTTCTTCCTGAATTGATCATTATTGGGGGTAGAACAGTCAACCGGAGTTATAGCTTTCAAGGATGGTGGGTAACATTTGACAAAAGACAAGCATGTTAAGTGTAATAACTTGAGAAAGTGAAAAGACATGAGATAGCGAGTGGTTTTAAAGACTTGACGAAACTTGATCATGATTATAAGTTTATAACCATTATGAAATGTGGCCTTTTTCTTACAATTCTTAATTCACAACCATAATGAACATTTGAACAAGAATTCACAATTTTAACATCACAATCATTATGTTATGTAAACAATGACGGATTTTCTTAATGAACCTTTGAATGAAAGTTCTCAGTTTTAACATCATAATCATTAGGTTTTGTAAACGGCTAAGGGTTTTCTTAATGAAACTTTGAACAAAAATTTATGATTTTAACATCATAATCATTAGGTTTTGTAGATGGTGAAAATAATTTCTTAATAATTGTTAGGTATTCAACATAGTATCTAAATAGTGACTGATTTACATAATAATCGTTACTTATTTGATTTTTTCTTAATAATTTTTAAAGTTGATTATTCAACCTATAGTACAAACAAAAAATTAAAATAAGAAAATAAGAGTGTGAAGAAAGGAGACTGCAAATGAGAGATGTTAGTTTGTTCAAGCATTTGTTCATGCGTCCTTGCTCTTCCATGTAATCAATGAAGAACTTGTCAATGCATCCCTGTCCACGGAATAGAAGTGGATGGATAAGGGTTTCACGGGATATCCAACATATCGTGTCCTTTAGAATGGAAAGGGTTACATTACAGAGCCAAATGTGTCATTATAAATTGCCACGGTTAACATAAATAACAATTATTTACTAATAACCGTAAACATTCATTGTAAAATGCCTAAATTAGTAACGATTGTTTACTGATAACCTTAAAGAGACAATTTTTTTTTTAAAAAAATATTTTTTTGGCTACATTACCCTAACAATTACTTATTTTTAATTTTTAGGGGGGAAAAGTAGTTGTTTTCAATCATCACTACTACTACTCTCTTCCTCCTCCTGCCTCTTACCCTCGCTAATTACATCATCGATGTATGAGGAAGGAGATGAATGGTCCAGTTGGAAGAGATCATATACAACCTAATTGCGATAAGGATGAGGTCCAACTTCCTGTTCAAACTCAAGGTTGGTTGATGTTTGCAGCAGATCTTTCATTTGTGGAGGAAGAGGAGGCGGAGGTAGTGGTGGTAGAGGAGGAGGGGAGAAGCTTGTGGAGATGATGATTGCGGTATGAAGGAGGAAGGTGAGCATGAGGAGGAGGAAGGCGAATGGAAAGAGCTCTCTAGCGTTTGACCATGATGAGGGAGAAAAGGACAAGGTTATGAAAAGTTGTTTTCTAGAAAAGTACAAAGAACAAAAGGAATATGTCAATATAAATAGAGTTGAACACTTCGCTTTAAAGTATTTAATTTAGAAGAATTGGTACTTAGTGTTAGACCGAACTAGGTTTTCAAAATATGCTTTTCATATTTGTTCTTTACATGATAGTTGTTTATTATGAAATGTCGTTTTTGTCATTCGTATTTTACAGTCAATAGATATAAACATTATATATGTTATCATTAATGTATGGTTGTAAGGTGAATCGTTTGTAAGTGTTACATGTCAGCTGTTTTGAAAGAACCATCACTTTTGTCACTCAATAAATGACGTTTATTAACTTCAACCGTTATTTTTGTATTTTCGTAAATTTCGCTACGTAATATATGAGGGTGCACATAATTAACTATTACTTTTAAGTGTTATATATCCTTACACGACCTCCGCCTTGACATACATAATGTTTATTAACTGTAATCGTCATATATTTAACATTATAGATGTGCAAATATGTAGTAGTATATGGTTGAAGTCAATAGTTGCCTCATTAATTTCTCAATCTGTATAAATAATAGGCTACATACTTTACTACTATATTTGGTCTCCATGTCCACTACATTCTTTGCGTCTGATTGAAGCCTTTTTTAATCTTAGATCCCATGCAAGTCTTAGTCTTTTGAACACATCCCACATCCCAGCCTGAATAAATTGTGGGACCCAAGTGCATGCATAAAACCAGCAACCCAACTACCCATGACCTATATAAATTTTGAATAACTCCACCACATGCAGCCTTATTTTAAGAACCAGTCATAGCACCGTCAACATTCAATTTAACCCAATCCGAAAGGGGAGGATGCCAAAATAAAAGTGTCGGTGTATTTGATTAATGGAAGATAGTGTTATCCTGAATCCGCACAAAACTCTTTGAGGCTTTATAAAATCATTATCAAAGATAATCTGTTCCTCCATTTCCATAATTTCCATATTGAAACCCAATTCTCTTTTTATAATTTAAGGCAAACCCATAACGAATGAAGTTGTAAAGACACCATCATTGGTAGCATTCCATGCCATTAAATCATTTTTCCAGTATCAGAAATAGGCAGTAGTTGCCAAGTGACATAGAAATCACGGATTCAAATATTTAAAATAGCATTTCTGCTTATAGGGTAAAGTTACATATATCTTACCCTCCTCAAATTTTACGCGATGGGAACCTACTAGACCACCTTTTTTATTTCTTGGGAATAGAGAGGCCATTTTTTGAAAATCCCAAACACCACAATTATCCCACCATTATGCAATTCTACCATGCTCCTCCTATAAGCCATAATTCCTTCATAGTTTTTAGGGTTAAGGTGTAATCACTAGGTATCCAAAAGTTTTATGAGGAGCAATTTTGTACTGGAAATAATCAAAACATAACAATTTTACTCATTATTGTTAAAATTTTTAATATTTAACATAAATTTTTTGACCATCAATATTAGTGTTTTTAATCATTAGAGTGAATTTACACTTTTTCTGAATATTTCTAAGGTAAAATTATTCCTAGAAAACTTCAAAATACCCAACAACCCTGAGCATAGTAGTTAAAATCGAGATTTTACTTAAAATCAGAAAAGGGATAAAAAATCATAAAACGTAAAATGGTAATGTAGCAAAATCATAAAAAAAAGAATCATAAAAACATAAAAGTATTTGGAAAATTAGTAAAATCGTTTTAATGGGAAAAAAATCATAAAAACATAAAATCACAGTGATAAAACAAGATTTTTAACTACCATATATACTCCCAAGTGGCTACTTTTGAGGCTAACTTGCATCCTAACCCAAAGTTTTTGTCATGAAACAACCATTTATCAATAAATTTACCAGTTGCACATTTGGGATATGCCATCCCATACCCATTTCAATGTTGTCCTGTTGTTGAGAAATAAACTTCCATTTTGCAGAATCTCCCTTTTCGTACATCCAGCAGATTGTCTTAATCCCTCAACATGTATTTATGTTGGAAAATTTCAGCCAACAGCCCTTTGGATCATCCTTTAAGCTTTTTTTTTTTTAAAATAAAATTTTTGGAGGGGTTCGACACCAGTCCCCCACCAAAGTCAGGGCACGGCCTCGGGCTCTATGAGCACTTACCAGGGACTTACGAGATCGCCTACCAAAGGAGTCTCAGCGACGGCAGAGGGGATCGAACCCAAGTCCCAAGGGACTAATCTTAGATCCCTTACCATCTGTGCCAACTCTTATTGGCTCCTTTAAACTTTAAATTTCGGTAGGAAATTGAAACTACCATGTAAAGCCCAAGGAAATTTAAGCACAAATGTGTTGTGTCAAAGCGGACAGAAAGCCGAAAATGGAGCCCATTTATTATCATGTAGTTTTAGCCTGCTCTAACCTCTCATTTGAAAATGGAGCCCATTTGTTGCTCTAGCTTCTTAATTTAGTTTCAAATTCAAGTACGGCAAATTATTGAAATGTAATTTCATTAGCCATTGTCGTATCAGATTAATGTATGGTAAAGTGGTCCAGTATAACTAATTGTAACAGAAAACTTGAAGAACAAAAGTAACTTGAGTTATGGGGGTAGTACTAGAAATGAATAAAACATAGACAAGGCATACATAAGCGACCATTAAAGAAATAACAAGGTTGATCAGTTCATGAATATGGCATTCCTAGGTGCATTATTTGAGCGGAAAGCCAAGACATCGTACCAACAATAAATAGAGTCCAGCATAGCACTGTGCAAGTAATAAGACAGGGACCTTTCGTCTCAACTGTTATAGGGCAAAATTTGGGAGGAAGGAATAGAATAACTAAATAATTTACTGGATGCAACATACAATGATAAGTGTTAGTCAAAGAAAATACATTATCATGTTGCTTACTTTTTATCGGAGTTTTTAGTGATTATATTCATTTCTTATGATATCATAGTCTCGCAAAATTTTAAAGCTCTAACTACTTGATCTCATTATATCATTTACAAGTCAAATCAATATAATGTTTACAAGTTATAAGATTTTTTATTTACCGGTCAGCTTCACTTGATCTTAAATGGAGAATAAAGAAAGTTGTTATAGTTATTATTCTTTCCTAATCTTACCCCTCCTTTTTTTTGGGCCCAAAATCATGCTCCTCCATATTTGCAACAAATTATTGGTGTGCTTTTAAGTCCTATATACTACATTTTATTATGGTCATTACCTCTTATTAAGAGAAAAATTGAAAAGTCACATGTTTTTTTTAACAAATTTAAGAATTAAGAATATCAATTACCACTCTTTAAGAACTGTGAAACTAGTTAATTTTTCCCTATAATTAAAACCGGCAGAAATACTCCTTAGTGAGACTAAGGTGTTCTTATTCTGGATAGAGAATAACCTTAAAACTTAATTTAACTAAATTCTTGATAATAATATAATCAAATATTGACATTGATGCATCTGTTGGTATTCCGCTCCATCATTGTACTTCCTTTCCATTTTTTTCCAATCATAATTTGGTAAATGGTTTCATTTTTTTGGTACCATCACTACTACAAAAAAGGGTTACTACTTCTCTAAGAGACGTCCTTATTTTTAAAAAGGAAGTTAAAAGTGAATTCTTGTAAAATAAATACTAATATTCTCAAATGTTGCGTCATAAAATAGGTTTTAGAACGTCTAAAATAAATTAAGGCGTCCTAAACTAATTTCAGGCCGCCTAACTTGAACTTTTTTGCGCCAAAAATTAATATTTTAGCCCTTCGCGCCATTTCGTGAATTCATTTGATACCATTTCCTTTTATTGGCAACCTGATAGAAGTTCAGGACGCCCTAATTAATTTTTTGGCGCCCTGATAACTTTTTAGGAGGCCTTAATGAAATTAGTGGCGTCCTGAATTATTATCAAGACGCCCTAATTATATTTTAAGGCGTCCTGATAAAACATCAGGATGCCTTAATTCAATTAAAGGCGTCCTGAATCTAAGAATATGACACCTTAATTAAAATTTAAGGCATCCTGGTAGTTTTTAGGTCGCCAGTTATACTTTTTTGGCATTCTGAAACAAGTTTCAGGACGCCAAAAAACAATAGAAAAGCTAAATAACAAATGAAAGACCAAATGAGATCAAAACATTGCAGAATACGGTTCATTATGCCACGCCTCTACTTCCCTCGCTTAAACCGCTTGAACACTCTCTGCTTCCTTGTGCTTTCTCCTCCATCTCCTTCTTCTCTACCCTTTGCGACAGTCACCCTCACTTTCCCCTACCAACATTGTGTGTAATACCCTAAAATTTGATTTAGGGTAAAAATCATAAATTGGTAGAATATACCTATTGAAAATAGGTGAATATGAGGTCTCAAACACCTTGTATTGAATTTATCTTATTATTAGGACAATTTCTCCTGAGATTAAATAATGTGCGAAAAGGTCCTTAAAACATTAGATAATTTTCAAATAGGTCCCTGAAATATTTATGGGTTATAAAATACCCTGAAAAAATTATGATAAAATCCTAAGAGACAACTAAATATTTATTAAAAATTAGAAAGTATATTGTCTCTAATTTAGGTAATTTATCGGATTATTTTCCTTGGAAAATAATAAGGCAAAATTAAATATTATTTTGGGGGACATAAATTGCCCTATGATTTTTAATATTATGCATGATGCATAAATTACCAATGTCAGTAAAATAGTTGTGAGATAATAATTATTACTAATTAAGAAAATTATCAACAATTAGTAAATGATTAATTATGTAATTATTGGCTAATTATCTAAAGCACGAATTAAGAGAATAATGTGATTAATTAAAATAGTATAAAAATAAAGTAAATATATGTAATATATATGTTTGTGCCAACATTGATAAAGGAAGGAGAAGGAAAAAATTGTAATTTGATTATAATAATAAGATATGATAGGATATTTTGTTGATTGGATAAACGAGAACCGATAGAAAATAAATCCTATCTCAAAATATGTGAACTAAGTATCTTGTTGAACCTGGCTATCACCCAAGAGGGGGGTGAATTGGGTGTTTGATAAACTTTAGAAACTTTAAAAAAACTTTTCGCAATTTATAAATTGACAATTAGATATTCAAAGATGAGCATATACTGGAAATGTAAAAGATAAGGGAATAGAGTATGCAAACTGTGATTTATCCTGGTTCGGTCCAATCTTTGACCTACGTCCAATCCCCAAGCTTCACTTGAGATTTTCAATCCACTATTTGCCTTGAACTTGATTACACGTTCTGTACTTGAAGTAATCCTCTCACTAGGATTCACTCCCCCTTACAAACCGTAATCAATTCACTTGCTTGATTACACACTCTGTACTCGAAGTAATCCCACACTTGAATTCACTCCCCTTACAAGCTATAATCACAACAAAGTGTTTCCCACTCAAGATCACCCAATCTTGAGTAACTCTCAGAATAATATGATGATTACAATGAATCTTCTCTCTCAGAAGTAAGTGAATAAACACTGAAGCACAATACATTTAATCTCACTCTCTAAGCTAAATATATGATCATTGAGATATTCAAAGAGTAGATGAAGCAGGCGTTAGAATATTGGCATTTTCACTGTGTAAGCTCACGTCACTGTTCTTGTTCTCCCTCTTGTATCTGTATCACTTGTTCTTCGTTTCTGGGCTTCATATATAGATGAAGAAGAGGAACTAGCCGTTGCATTTTCTTCTCTTTGATTCTTCAAAGTTCAGCTGTAAATCTGGAATATGACAGTTGCATATTTTCCTATGTTTCTTCAATTCTTCGCTGGAATCTTGGATTTAGTTCTTGTAGATGGTCTTCCAGAATTCTTGTTATTCCATAAACTTAATTTGACCGTTTGAGGTGATCTTAATGTGTTGTAACGGTCTGAACTGAACATCTGGGATAAGGGAGAAAGATCAGCCCTGTTCTTGGTTTTTCATTTAATGCACTTATTCTGGATCTTGATTTCGCCTTGATCTTGTGATGAACCTATCTGAAACTTATCAAAGACTTGATCAATAATGTTAGGAATAATAATATAACATGATATGATAATTTTACATTAACCCATAAAGATTTCGCAAATTGGCGCAATCTGGTTCTTACACTTCAGCGACGCAAACTAGAGTTTGGAAAACTAAACTGGAGTTTGCAGCAGGCTAAACTGGAGTTTAGAAATCCAAACTCAAGTTTATGTCTTCCAGAGAGGAATGTCGCGATTTGAGGTTTGGAGCACACTTGAACATAAGGCTAAACTCGAGTCATTAAGTGACTAACTCGAGTTTTGGACTTTTGAAGTGAAAATAAGCTTAAGTCCACAAAACTCTAAACTGGAGTTTTCAAATGCAAACTGGAGTTTATAAAGTTCAGAATATTGATGAGCTCTCTATCTGCCACAAACTGAAGTTTACAGCAAGCTACACTGGAGTTTGGAAATCCAAACTCGAGTTTAGGTCTTCCAGAGAGGAATGTCGTGATTTGAATTCTGAACCACACTTGAACTTAATGCTAAGCTCGAGTCATTAAGTGGCTAACTCGAGTTTCCTTCAGAGATGAAAATATCTTACTCTCAATCAAGTCCAAAACTAGAGTTTGCTAACACAAACTCGAGTTTTCTTCTCCATGGCTCAGTCACATATCCTTTTCACAAGTTCTTTGCTTTTTGACTTGATAAAGATCAATTTCTGGAATCCAGTACCTATCTCCATAAAGCTCTTTAAGTCTTCTTTCTATTGCAAGAAGAATCAGCTCCAAACTCATTGCAATCTGACAGTTATGATCCGATGAACGGAGGCGGTTCTTTAGCTAATGTTTTTCCAGCATCCTGAATTGATTGTCAACTTCAAAAATTCATACCTCACTCATTTGATCTTTGTTTTCCATGATCTTTATGTTTCTAGAAAGGTATGTGAGTCTATTTTCATATGCCACCGATTTCAGCTCATTTCGATTTGTAAATTGTGAGATATCCTCAAATTACTGAACCTGGGTCTGCTGGGTGACGTTAACAGATGGGTAAACTTAAAAAATTCATAGCTCACCCATCTCAGCTTCTTTGGGCATGAAAATTTGTCCAGATGACGCATTGAATGTCTAGTTTCATATAAAATTGATTTCACCTTAAACCGATCTCTGGTTTGGGAGATATCATCAAATTACCAGAGGTCGCTAGTTCTGATCGTGAAACAGAGTTGGACAGAGTTGCTGAAAGCTTGCTAAACTCGAGTTATTAAGTGACTAACTCGAGTTTTGAGTTCCAAACTCGAGTTTACATTGGTTAACTCGAGTTTTACTGATCCAGAGACACCAGAGTTGCTGAAGACACTACAAACTTGAGTCATTAAGTGACCAACTCGAGTTTTGAGTTCCAGACTCGAGTTTTATGTTCTAAACTCGAGTTTTCTCATAATCTAGAGGCAGATCACTTCCTGTAATGCAGTAAACTTGACTTTTGAGTATCTGGCTCGATTTTGCTCATCCAGAACCTGATATATGCTTGTTTTAACTCTGAATTGAGCCATCCCAACTTCCATTTGATCTTGGAGACTTCAAGAATCAATCTAAAAACTTGTATGATAATTTTCTCATTTCATTTGGCAAGTTTTTCTTTCTTTCTTCTCTTTTCTTGATCATTCTTCATGAATCAACTCTTTCTTTCTTCTCTTCTCCTGTTCTTTCTCCACATGAACAAATCTACATTAAATGTAGCAATTAGTCAATATATGTGCTATAAACTTTTTGCTCTTACTAATGGCATCTATATAAGACATCATCAAAACTAATCATAACCAACATATCTAACATAAGAACTTATTATAAACAAGTATATTTTTATCTCGGAGTGGGCTATCTCCAAAGTTATTTTTGTAACCGACAGAATGATCATGAGATAAGACCAAGAAGATATTTTGTGGAATTAGGGCAGAAATAAAATCATAACTTGAAATCCGAGGATGAGTTGGTAAAAACCAGGATATATTACGAATCAGTGAATTATTATTCAGAAGTTGGTGTTGCCAGAAGTCATTTCCGTATCCAACGACGTATGTCCAGAAATGTTCGGCAGGCAACGGAATAGTCTGAATAGGATCAAAAATTTAGTTAACCCAAGTATCTTGAAAGAGGAAGAAGAGATCTTTGGGGCTATGTTCCCGGAATTTTGAGATTTCTCAAGAATACGTGATTAGGAAATCGAATAGGAAGCTTTATCGATACAAGACCAAAAAGCAAGGAATGATGTCATAAGGATGACATCATCTTTGTGAGGTGTATGGCCAGGATTGTGCCACCTCAAAGAAGTACGATCTAACGGTCAGAAACTGATCAAACAAAGTTCAAAGGAATTACCGAAATGCCATTGTCTTTTTCTATAAATAGCCTTAGCCTTCTTCATAATTTTTCACACCAAATCCTCTCAAGGAATTCGAAATTTTAGAGCATGAGAAGAAGGAGGAGCCTGGGGAAATTTGTAGCGAAGTTCTGGGTAAGTTCTTCGATTCTAATCTTTAGTTCGGTAGTTCTTAAAGTTTTTGGGTAGATGTTGTTTTGATCTTTAATCTTCCAGTATGTTTTAGATATCATGCTTTAGGATAGATATGATATTTATTTTGGAAAATATTTTGGAATAAGAGATATGTTGAAATTCTGGAAGATTAGAGTCAAAGTAACGAAGTTCTGGCGAAATTTCGCCGATTAGAGAGGTCAGGGGTGAAATGGTCATTTATGACTAAAATGACTGTTATGATATTAGTAATTGATTACATTCTGACCAACAGTCATACCATATATCGTCAATGAAGGTACGTTCGCGTACTGTAACACTAACTCTGATATTTATGGTATGCGTGTATGTGCTATGTGTATTGTATGTACTGTTGTTATGATTGCTGGGTATTGGGATACGCTTGTTAGTGGCCTAGGTGTCGCCAGGATAAGCTTCAAGGGGGCCTATGTGCTGCCAGGGTTCAAGAGGCCTAGGTGCTGCTAAGGTTATGCTACAAAGGGCCTATGTGCCGCCAGAATACATATGTCTGGGAGATGCTTGTATTATGTGCTCTTATACTACTAATGTTGTGAGTGTCTGTAGTCCATATACTGTATATGTAAATATGAGGTTAACCGTTACCTGGGGTCCATATGCATTGAACCTCAGCTCTTAACATAGCCTCTGGATCGGGAGGATTGAGAGCCGAGGAGAAGAGCAAGCAGGCCGCATAGAAGATCCGGTTGAAGACTTCCTTTTGACATTCCGGCAGAAGCCTTCCTTTTGTTGTTGTACATCACTTTTGAATTACTCGGTTACTGTACCGCTGTTGTAACCAGCCAGACACATTACGGTTGTCACTTTGAATATATATCAGTTACTCTTCCGCTCAAATGCTCTACTCTGATGATTTTAAATGAAAATTTTTTTATTCCGCTTTTGAAAATTGGGGTGTTACATTGTGCGCCACTGTCTCCTCCGTAGCTCTTCGCGCGCAAGTCTAGACTTATTCGTTTCCAACGATACCCCCACCAACAATAACTTGAATATTAGGTGGGTATCTTATTATTATGTTCCTCGATTTACCTCTTGTTTTTGTTGAGTCTTATATGCTTATTGGATCTTGTAAGAAATCAAAACATGAGATAAGCCCTCAAGTATCATAATTGTTTGAACTACTGATCTCTTCTCCTATGTAGGGAAAACAAGAAATAATTTTTTGGGGGTAGGGGTTTGTTCGTGCATATCTGATTTTTTTTTCTTTTTTGGCTGCTTGATGTATTTTAATTTTTCGGTGGGCTTGAGATGAAAATTTTGATTAAGCTGATTCTTTATCATTGCCATACTAAGATCAATACTCTCTGTGCCCAACAATCTATTTCATCATTATTACTTTATATTAGCTAAAGGTTACTGCTACTAATGATTGATGTGTTGCTGAACTTTTCGGTGCTTTAAGCAATGCTTCAAACTTATGGTATTCTGTTTAGGATCATACTTTTTGTGAAGCTTGTTTACTTGATTTTTGGGAGATTAGTTAGTCTTTTGATGTTTGCTTGATCAAGTTGTGATACTTTATCATGAAATATTTGTGTCAAAAAGCAAAGAATTTTGCTGTTGCTCCCTACTCCAATTTACCGTGTTGTAATTTTCCTTGTTCTTTCCTTTCTCCCCTAACACTCTCTTCACTAATTGATTGAATTTTTCTGGTCTTCATTAAAAATGGATTAGTAGATATCGATACGGTTTGAGACATTTTGGCTAGACATCTTCTTCAACACGTATAGGTATATAAAGTTTACTTCACATTTTTTGGTTGGGGCATTAGCCTTTTGATTCAAGATGTTGTTCTTTGTTTCTGCATTTCACCTGTTAATGCAATTTTCTTGTTACATGCTGAGAAATTTTTGCTTGTACAAATTTGCTCTATAATGGGGCTACTAAAAGAACAATGGGTAATGTTATGATCTGGAGCACAAATATTCAATCAATCAATTCATTGGTTGCAATTTCATCAAATTGTTGGGATTGTGATTACTCTTTTTGCTTGTTTTCTTTATGAAATTTGGGTGTGTTTACGAGGATGGATTTTGGGGTTCTCCTTGATATGTGGATTAATTTGGTTTGAAAATGAAGAATATGAATGTTAATATATTAGGAATTGTGATGTTTCCTCTCGAGTAGTCTAAAGGCATCATCCCTCATTATATATGATTTGATTGTGCTTTAATTCCCTCCCTCCTTAATCGGATTGCTTAATGGTGAGCATGTGTTGCAGGTGTAAGAATGGCGACTAAAATTGAAGATCCCATCAAAGAGAAAAAGGTACAAAGGGAATTTGACATTGTTGTTGGTAGTGCCCTAGTTCAAATGTATAGTGCGAATTTGACATTGTGTTGATGCTCATGTATATATAGTTCACTATTTGATTTTGAATTGTTGCTATTTTATTGGACACATTTCTACTATTTATGGACTCATGATGTTTCTTAGTTGGTGGGAAGGCTGGGCTCATATCTCACTGTTTAATCAGCCTGATTAGTTAATGAACGTTTTCCCATTTTGAGCACTGTGCCCGCTAGTGGCTTGTAAATATTGTATTCCTGTTTTGTAGACAATTAGGGAATTATAAATATGTTGTAGTCATTTTAAAAAAAAAACTAATATAAGGCGTCATGAAATAAAATTCAGGACGCCAAAACATGTTTTAAGGAGTCTTGAAACATAATTCAAGACGCCTCATTATGTTTCAGGACGTCTCATATAATTCATTATAGGACGCCTCATATGAAGCGTCCTGAGAGGTGTCCTGAATTATGTTTCAAGACGCCTCATATGAGGCGTCCTGAATTCTTTTTAGGACGCCTCATAAATTATTTTCAGGATGCCTCATAAAATTAGCTCAGGACGCCTTAAATGAGGTGTCCTGAAATTAATTCAGGACACCAAATGTTCCAAAAACTACTATCCTCTGATAGATGTCTCTCTGAAAAATGATGTTAATTGGGTCTTATTTAGGCCATTTTTTCGTTTTTTTGTAATGCATCTTCGCACATGGTATAACTTTAATTGTAAAGTTAAACTGTCAAAGTGAAATAAGGAAAAAAGGTAAAGTTTTTATCAAGTTTATGAGCCCGGACTATCTATTAAATCGGCTAAGGTACTAGATCAAAGGTTAATGGGTCAGACCAGAATCAAATTGGAGCTAAACCAGGGTATCTAACTCTCCAACCCACTCAATTTTGCATTGGAAGTAACCAAACATAGCAATTTTGCCCGTTACCATTAAAAATGTTAATATTTAAAATAAATGTTTTGACCATTAATATTAGTTTTTTAATAATTAGAGTGAAGTTACACTTTTTTTAACATTTCCAGGGCAAAATTATTCCTGGAAAAACTTCTAAATATCCAATACTTCTGAGTGGTTACTTCTGGAACTAAATTGCACCTAAACCCATAGTTTTTATCAGGAAGCGGCCATTTATCAGTAAATTTACTATTTGTCCATTTGGAATATGCCATCTCATACCCATTTCAATGTTGTCCTGTTTTTTTCAAAAAGAAAAAAAATTGCATGTTGTCCAGTTGTTGAGAAATAAACTTCCATTTTGCAGAATCTCCCTTTTCGTACATCCAGCAGATTGTCTTCATCCCTCAACATTTATTTATGTTGGAAAACTTCAGCCAACAGCCCTTTGGATCATCCTTTAAGCTTTAAATTTCAGTAGGAAATTTTTTTTTAATAATATTTCAGTAGGAAATTGATACTACCATGTAAGTCCAATGTAATTTGGACACAAACGTGTTGTGTCGAAGAGGACAAATTAAAAAGCCCAAAATGGGGCCCATTCATTATCATGTAGTTTCACCCATCTCTAAGCTCCCATTTGAATTAGCACCTACCAACAACATTCGTTATTGTTCTGCCTTCTTAATTTAGTTTCAAATTCAAGTATGGTAAGTTATCGAAATGTAATTTCATTCGCCATTGTTGTGTCAGATTAATGTATGGTAAGGTGGTCTAGTGTAACTAATTGTAACTGAAAACTTGAAAAACAAAAGTAGCTTGAGTTTTGGGGGTAGTACTAGAAATGAATAAAACATAGAGAAGGCATGACGAACCATTAAAGACATAACAATGTTTATCAGTTCATGAATATGGCATTCCCAGGTGCATTATTTGAGCGTAAAGCCAAGACATCGTAGCAACAATAAATAGAGTCCTGTATAGCACTGTGCAAGTAATAACTATTAAGACAGGGCACCTTTTGTCTCAACTATCATAGGGCAAAAAATTTGGAAGGAAGGAATAGAATAACGAAAAAAATTTAGTAAGCAATATGCAATGATACATTTTAGTCAAAGAAATTACATGATCATGTTGTTTGCTTTTTGTCAGACTTTTTGGTGATTAGATTCATTTACTGTGATCTTATTGTATCATTTACAAGTCAAATTAATATAATGTTTACAAGTTAAGATTTTTATATTTACCGGACATTATAGATTTGCCTTGAAATAACAAGCTCTTCCACCTCCATTTTGGCCTCTTTTAGAAGTGGTGGAAACTCCAGCATTAAGACAATTTGTCTTGCCCTCAGTGGTGAGTCTCTTGGAGAAATTATTGTTGCCCAAGTTTCGAAGAGCAACAATATTGTTGCCAACTTTGATTGGCCAAAATAAGGTGTCGGGGTTGTTATTAGTTGTGTCATCTGAGTCAGCCCATATCCAATTAGGGCTATGCCTCCAGCATTTACTAAAGTAATCAGACTTCACATAGATGCTTTTGTCATTAGTAGTAAAGATCTCGTTCCCAATTGTTGGATCACCTACATCATTTGATGCAAACTACAGATATTGGTGTCCCTCGATCCAGTGGGTGCAGGTGGAATATCACCTAGAAGGGGGTGAAGAATGTTTAAGAGAGATAGAAGAAAGATAGACATAAAGCGATTTATCCTGGTTTGGTCTAATCATGACCTACATCCAGTCCCCAAGAACTCCTTGGGATTTCCAACAACTCTTGAAAAAACTTCGATTACAACTTAGGGATTATCCTCACACCCATGAACTCACTCCCCTTTACTATTCGTAATCGTACACCCACAACTAAAGGTTCCACAACCTTAAGTCTCAAACAAGAATAATGAAAGTGTTTACGACTCCTTATGAGCAAGTAATTAATGAGCACTGAAGTACAGAGAATATCTAAAGATATTTGATAATGAATGAAACTGGTAGGACTAATAAATCAGAGTTAAATGCGTGGAGTTTCGGTGGTTGGTGATATTGAATGCTTGGGTTTTTATATTCTTTGCCATTAATGCTGTTGGGAAGAACTGGAAGATGATCGCTGACACTTAATTGAATTTCTGTTAGGCACAGGTTCCTCGTCAACCAAAATCGACCGTTGAATCTTCATTAAATGAATCTACTTCTTTTATTAAATGTAATGGCCATTGGTTGTACTTGATAGCTGGAATAAGTATGTGTTGAAGAATTTTCTGTTCTGCTGCAGCGTTACATTCCGAATGTTGCTTTCTTTATGCTGCTTCGCATTAAATGCCAGTGACGTGAGCATTTGCTTTATTCTGCTTTTTGCTTAACAATCATCTTAACACCTGAAAAACACTAGCAAATGGGTTAAAAGCATCTTATAAATTAATCTTAATCGTTCTGGAAGGTATCGGCTAAAGATTAGATCATTTGGGAAGATACAGTCAGCGATTCGCAATTTCTGTTCGCAAGAACTCTAGTTCTTAAACAAGAACTCGAGTTTCGAACTATAGTTTTATTCCAAGAACTAGAGTTCCTTCGATTTCTTCTTAAACAAATCAGTTATGGAAAAAGTAAGAACTCGAGTTTTTCATCAAGAACTCGAGTTGATGATTTAGGTGCAAAATAATTTCTGAAGGAACTTGAGTTCTATATGAAGAACTCTAGTTCTTATATTTCAAATGAGAGCTATTCTTCCAGAGATGAAGAACTCTAGTTCTAGGTGAAGAACTAGAGTCATGAACTAGAGTTCATTCCCAAGAACTCTAGTTCTTTGGACTTTTAATCGAACACAGATATCTCAAAAATGAAGAACTAAAGTTTCAATTGCAAAACTCGAGTTATAAACTAGAGTTCGTCACTAATGAACTCTAGTTCTCAAGGTCCTTTTTTATTTTTGAAGATTTGCAAAAAGCAGAGGACATGAACTCGAGTTCTATGACCAAGAACTCGAGTTCTCAATTTTACTGATTTAGAATCGATCTATTAAACTTTTCCAAAAAGTAAGTTTTAAAACCAAAACTCTAGTTCTTGTTAAACCATCAATTAACAAATGTTTAGTTATCATCAAAACTTAAATCAAGAACTAATAGCGGGCACTGAGATATTGGCCATTATCTCCTTTGAATACAACATGTTTAGGCATTATCAGTAGTGATTCCCAATCAATGATTGTGCAGACATCGCACGAATCTTTGTCAAGATTTTTTTATCCTACAAATAATCAGGAAGCATATGGTGCAACAGTCCTCCATAAGCATGCACAGTGTCCAAGCTGGACGTGCAAAAATCGAACTGTTTTAGCATCAGCATCTACGTAGATTGGCTTGAACAATGTACATGACCATTTGGATTGGTCTTCGTCAGGTTCATCAGCTCCCGCAACAATCCACCAATGGTCCTGTGTCCACCTCACCCAATATTTGTTATTGTAGCAACATCTTATATGCACTAGTCCATTCCCACTTTTTGCCATCTCCACTTCGAACTTCACATATGGGCTCACAACCTCCTCGCCAGAGAATTGGAGAAACCCATGCACCTCCACATCTTCATGTATATAACGTAAGTATTTATTGTTGTAGTTTGATTTGAGCGCCACAAACCTTGGCAATGACATTTTCACTCTTCTCTCTAATCACTTCTACTCCTTACTGAACTTCACTCTCGTGCTTTGCTTCACTTCAACCTGTTATTGCTATTTATAGCAATTGCTATAAATAGTGATAGCATATTAATTATTACAGGATGAAAAAGATTGGGTGGTCCCTCTTTCATACTATTTAAAAATTCACTTTGTGCAGGTTCGTGCAATCACGTGTCTCGGGGCCCATATGGCAACATATGATGCCATAATGTTGTCCCTTTGAACCAAATCTAGAGTTTTCCCATCGGCAAGCGTCTCAGATTAAAAAATATTGGTTTTTTCCTTTACTGTTTTTTTTTTTTGGATAGATTCAAAACTTTTGAATAAGATATTGTTTTGTTTTATATTTATATATTCATATTGCATATTTTAAAAAATTAAATAAGTTATTCATAATTTATTGTTTTATATTATGAAAGTTACAAATCTATATTATAAAGTGTAATTTTTAATTGTAATTTACCACGTTATGTTACTAAAATATTTTATAATACAAAGTGTCCATTTTTAATTATAACTTACTATTTAATGTTACCAAATCTATCACTCCATAAAAACAGAATGTAGCTTGCAGAGCTAATTTACCATAAATATTACTGTACTGACTACTTTATGTTACCAAAATTATTAGTTTATGTAAAAAGAAGTAAGTAACAAAATATTGTAAGTTATCTGTTTATCTGCATAAATCCTAATTCTACCGTCGACTTTTTTTTTTTTAAAAAAAAATATGGGACCAATGGTCCGGGTAGGGTTCGAACCCTGAATAACCAGCATCATACCACTGCGCTACACTAACGCTTGGTAATTCTACCGTCGACTTTGAACGTGTTTTAAAAGTATTAAAATGGGCAGTCAAGATTTAATGATGAGATCAACGGTTTATATGTGCTTCTGAGAAATCATGGGAGATTACCGTTGATGAAATCTACTTCCGTGAAACACGTGATTGCATGTAACACGTGATTACGTGTAACACACCACAAAACGAACATGGGCGATGTAACTCTTTTTCATCAATGCGTGTGACTCATTGACGTACGAGGCCCACTCAAAAACCATGAGAACCACGAGGTTATGATTTTTTTTTTTTTAAAAAAAAAAATCTTTTAGATTTGAAGTTTTATACTTGTAGGTCATGTATGTCAGATTTCAAGTTAATACAATACTTTTCACTATTTCAATAATTCGTGAAAGTTTCAATGTAATAGATACTTTGCTTAATAAATTTAATACATGTAGTTATTCTATTTGCATGAAGTTTGACATGTTTGATCTCTCTATATATAGAGTAGGGAATCAGGGCCGGTCTAATCCTATAAAGCTGGCCTTGAAGGGTCAGGTCCTAATAAGGCCGGCCCTGCAAGGCTTGAGGAAAGAAAAATATCTGTTTTTTTGAAGTCTGACCCGAAAGCACCGGGGTTAGGATCGGTCTTACAGAGCCCAAAAGTTATTATTTCGAATTTTGACTTTTTTCTGCATTTTTTAATGTAATATAATTAGTAAATTACAATAATTAAAGTTCTAATTTATCAAATAAATGTTGTCAACATTAATATCCAAACAACACGAATCATCCAACAAATAAATACATTTACTAATTCGTAATCAAAAGCAAACTATTGTCGACAAATAACTCACATAAAACATAAGAAGTATACCACCAAGTAACATTAGTATGATAAGTATCATTGTCATCTTCTCTACTGTCATCAATTTCGAAGGCATTTGATTGTGTTTCACTTTGAGTAGTTGGCTCTACTTCTTGAGTAAGAATATCATACTTTTCCCACATTATGAACACATCCATTAAAAGAGCATGCAGGGTCAGCATGAGGCCTTACATGGCTTATTTCATTTAACTCCTCTAATTTTCAAACCCGGCCCTTGAAGGGTTAAGGCCTAAACGGGTTGGGCCAATGGGCTTGGCCTGATTTCCCGACTCTATCTATATGTACAACACATTATATTCAAGATTAAATTTGACAAATTTGATTGAATAGTTAGAAATAATTTTAGCACATGAAATAAAACTTAATTTCAATAACTTGCTATTGGGTCTCTATGGATGATAACCATGGGTAAGAAGAGAACAAAAGATGACAAGGGCAAGGAAGTTTTATTTCAATTGTGCACGACTAGATGTAATAAACAATAGGCTTAGGAGTAAGCCATTGAACTCTTTCAATCATATCAAGTTTAACAATGAAAAGTGGCTTGCTACACTTGTTTTCTATTAAGGAATTGTAGTTATGTATGATTATTTTGTCACCTGTAACATCCCAATTGAAAATGCCAAAATTTTTTTTTTTAAATGAACCGTGATCAGAGTCGAGCATTTCGATTAAACGAGTAACTGAATATTTAGAAGTACATAACCATAGGGTAATCATTCTTATACAGTCATCTGTTGATTCCAAAAAAACAATATCTAAATAGTTCAAAAACTAAAACATATAAGCTCTTCCAATCCGCCTACATCGGCTACTTGCCGCTCTCCTCCACCTTGGATCCTCCTGAACCTGAGGCTACAGCTGAGATCCAATTCCCAATTGGATCTCAAGTAACGGTTAACCTTATGCTCAAATAAATCATATATAGGCAACAAATAATCATAACCACATAACAGCATATCAATACATAAGCACATAGTAGATGCATGATCAACAATGGACAGAACATAAGCACACAACAATATGTAAAGCCCCACACTATGTCTTCACATAAACCAGTGCCATGATCTCCCATCGTGTCCTCAGCGCTAGGAAAACCCAACGGCGTTATCAAGACTATAACCCGTAACAAGCTGTATGTATGACTGACAACCCACGACAGAGTTTCAGTATATAAACATGTCTACCATATATATGGATATGAGCAGCATAAGTGTTAAGGTTACAATACGCGTCCATACCTCCGTTGACAATTTCGGGCACTTCAGTAGCGTTGTGGTACGTTTGACGGCGGTACGACGGTGATTTGACAGCGGTGACAGCGGAAACAACGGTTCGTGATTCTGGGTATCCTATAAGGATAATATCACCAGTATGAATATCTAAGACTATAACAGGCATTTTAGGTACAAATTACCATTTTGCCCCTAGTTTGACCTTTTGGCGAAATTTTGTCAGGGCTTCGCTGTTTTGACTTTATGCTTTCAAAATTTTTGCTATAATCTTCCCTCTAACATATTTCTAAGATAAATATCACATTTATTCCTAAAACATGATATTTAAACTAACTTAAAAAAATTAAGACTACTCTAACAATTCTACTATAACTACCGAAAGAACTACCGAACTAAAGACTAGGGACCGGAGAACTTACTCAGAGCTTTGCTATGAACTTCTCCCAGAGCTTCTCTCTCTAACTTCTCTCTAGGATGGTAAGTGAATTGGTGAAGAATGAAGAGGAATGGAAGCTATTTATAGAAAATCTCAATGGCATTTTCGTAATTTCCTTGAACTTTGTCTGGTTGAATTCTGACCGTAGGATCGCACTTTTGCTAGGTGGTTTGATCTTGGCCATACACCTCCTTGGCCGACCTCACCTCCCCACAAGAAGACAAAATAGCTGACCTCATCCTAGCTGCATCACCAAGCCTTATCCTCTTGCTTTATCTGATGAATTCCCAGTTCGATGCCCCGATCACGAGATTCCGTAGAAACTTAAAATTCCGAGAACAACACTCTGAAGATTTTTTCTTCCTCTTTCAAATTATCTAATTTAACTCAGTTTCTGATCCCACTGAGGACATTCCGTTATCAGCTGAAAATCCTCGGTATTCGTGCCCGGCTACAGAAATAACGTTGTCCGGTACTAACTCCGAGACAAAAATTCATTGATTAACATTATACTCTGGTTTTTCCCCACTTATCCCCAGATTCCCACAACGGGATTATTTTCTATCGGTTCTCCTTTTGGCTATCTGCTTTAATTATACAAAATATCTTCCTATTCGGATCTCCAAATCACTCCGTCGGCTACAGAAATGACTTCGGAGACCGGCCTTCTCGAGATAAAAATTCCCTCGTTCACAATGTACCCTGACTTTAGAAGCCTAGGTCACGGTTTTCTATGTAGGATTTTATTTCCATCCATTCTCGTTTATCCTGTCCACTTTTAATTATTATTATATTATTACTTATTTATCACATGCTTAAACCAACATTACTATTATATTCAAATATCTTCTTCATCCTTATCTCCCCTAAAATTTCGGCCAACACACCATATATATATATATTTTTTTCCTTAACCATATATATTATATTTATCCTATATTTATTTTCCACAAAATTTTCCTATTGGTCCATAACTAATTACTTGGATTTAGGCTTTCATAATTTCTTGAAAAATCCTAAACCATAGATCTTTACTTTTTAAGACTATATCCTAACCATTATTATTTATTTAATTAGCCAAAAATTTTGGTCCTTAATAATTATTATTTATATTTATTTTATTTTATTTTTATGTTTCTTAAATTTCTCTAATCTTATAAAATTCCTGAAAATTACTTAATTAATCCTTTAATAATTCCTAATAATTTTCTTAATTAGAATTAATTATTTTCTCACAACAATTTCATTAACATTAATGATTTAAGCCTTATGCAAAATATTAAAAGTCATAGAATCAATTTTGATTCTAAAATACTTTTTAATTTTCCTTCTTTTTATTTTCATAGGAAATATTTTATTAAATTGTCTAAATTAAGAATAATATATTTCCTAAATTTTCAATAATTATTCCATGTTTTCTTGAATTTTCCATAATTTTTCCTTAGTATCTTCCTTTGAAAATAGACCAATTATACTCTATTTGAGACCATAATCATCATAAATGGATGTTTTTATTATGGTAACATAATAGTCCAGATAGTAATTATCCGGGTATTACATCACCCGTGATGAACTATATTGTCTATGTGAAAGATGATTGATAAGTTACAAGTTAGTGACATGTATAATTTAACACATAAGTAGTTACTTTAATTCTACTCATTAGTAACATTTTTCTAACTGTTCACAGTTGATGTCAATGGTTGCCAAGTTGTTGGTGGGGGATGAAATAGAGAAATATGGCTGAGTGGCTGGTACCATTTTTTCTGTAGAGTTGATCTAAAAAATGTCGACCAATCCCTAGAAGTGGTAATGGGTAGCGCATGAAGTAGAGATCCTACTTGAATATATTAGATATAACATTGGCAATTGCGACTTCATTCTTAGTCCTACACTACACCCCAATCACTGATTTTGTTATGTGTTAGAAACAAAGACAATGTGTTTTTATGCCCTTAACTCATAGGTGGACCACCTCACATATCTAATGTTACAGAACCAGGAAGAAGATGCAATCACTACTATAAAATATAGATTTTGCTTCCCTAAAAAACATCTCTATTTCAAAAAGAGAAGTAAAAAAAATAAAAGCAGTCACATTTTCATAATTATTTGATAGAATTTTGACTTATTAGGCATCTGGCATACTCTTTTGTAATTGGGATACCTAAAGTTTAGGCATCCCATTACAAAAGAGAACGCCAAAAATGGAGTTTCTAGTGCCAAGATTTGCCTTAAGAACGCCAAAAATGGAGTTTATGTAATTGCCTCAACATTGGAATTTAAAAGTTGAGGTAATTATAACTAAATATTGTTTTTTATTTTGTTGACATGCATTGAATTAGCTAAACTTTGTAGTATGAATGTTGATAGTTAGAAGTCCATAATTTATAGTTTATGATCTAGAAAACTTAGCTATATTTTTATATTTTATATTGATGAAATTACCGGATTTAATAGTTGATATTGTTCTGAATTGCCTTAGTCAGTAAGTTTTGTTTGAATTAAGCTAAAATTGTTTGTTATTGAAAATTTAGGATGTCTTCCTTTTAAGGAGAAATATTGCCTTTTTTTTGGGAAAAAATGAGCAAAAGCATGTCATCCATTGACAATTATTCTAAACTTGAGTGTTGTTGGAAATTTCATAGGTGGTTATAAAATGGATCGTAGTTAAATGAATGCTTTGAGAACTAGTGAAGAATATAAGAATGAGTGTAAGAGTTTATTGCATTTTCTAGAAGGAACATGCAACAAAAAATAGGATGTATTTTTGTCCCCGTGTCAATTGTTCAAACAAGAGTCGACGGGATATTGATGACATAAGGGATCACCTATTTTGTGATGGAATAAACCTTCGATACACAATGTGGATATGAAAAAGTGTGAAAATGGAAGAAAACACCAAGAGGGGTGAATTAGGTATTTCAAAAAAATTCTTTTGAAAGATGTTTGAATTCTTTTTCAAAACTTTGAAAAACAGATAACGAAAGAGTAAGAGAAGAAAAGCTGGACACAAAGGATTTATACTGGTTCGGTCTTAAACTTGACCTACATCTAGTCCCCAGATATCTTCTGGATATTTCCAGTAGTTCAACAGGCTTTTAATTACAACAATGTAAACCACATGCAATCCTATTCACCTAAGACTTGCTCCCCCTTACACTTTGTAATTAAATAACCCAACTCACAGGTTCCACAACCTTGAGTTCTCATAAAACAAGTAATCAGAAATGATTTTCAAAATCACACTCTCTTAAAGAGCAAATAATCATAAACACCGAAGTTCAAAAATTATTTCGCATAACAAAGCTTTAAAATCAAAGAAACAATCATTTGTAATTCGGTTGTGTATATTGCACTGCGTCTTCATGGGTATTTATAGGCTAACTAGTGGAACTAGCCGTTGCATTTTCTTCTATAACCTTCAGCTGTAAATCTGGAGAATGACTATGGCATATTTTCCTCCGTTCTTTCAATTCTCAGCTGGAATCCTGGAATTCGTTGATGCAGATGGTCTTCCAGATATTCTATCATTCCAAAACCTTTATTTGACTGTTGGAGAATGATTTAGTTGATTCATAACGGTCTGTGCTGTACCATTGGGATAGAGGAGAAGTTTCAGCCTGGTTGTTGGTCCTGCATTAAATGCTCTTAACCCAGATCTGATTTGTCATAATTTGAACTTCAAATGCGTTAATGTAGTCTGTAACTCATGAACAAACTTATCAAACATATATATGATGATTCATAATTTCATTTAAGTGCAAAACATATCATGAGAGTGAATTAGAAAGATGAGAAACACGAAGAGTGAAACAGAGATCCGTTAGGCTTAAGTATGAGTTTAGTAGGCTCGAGTTTGTTCATGAATTCTCAAGCATAAAATAAGTAAGCTTGAGTTTATCCTTTAGAGATTAGAGTTTATCGTGATGAGTTTTTGAAATCATTTTGATAGAGTGCACAAACTCGAGTCTATTAGTGACAGGCTCAAGTCTGGAACTGTTTGGAATGAAAATAAGCTTTGGTCCAAAGACGTAGGCTTGAGTTTGAAAACTTAAGCCCGAGTCTGATCGTGCTGTGTAATTTGGTAGCTTTTCTGTCTGAGCCAAACTCAAATCTGTAAGTGTTAGGCTCGAGTTTGCTTCAGCCAAACGCTTTTGAGACTTCTTTCAATCTGAAATAGGCTTGAGTTAACAAAATTATGCTTGAGCCTATTTTTGAGAAAATATTTGTTTGCTCTCTAGAAGAGACAGGCTCGAGTATAACTTCATCGGCTCGAGTCTATTCACATGAGAGTTTGTTTGAAGATCTCTCTGTAAGACTTAGGCTTAAGTTAAGAAATGCATGCTCAAGTTTAAAATCATGAAAAATGCGTCATGCTCTTTGTAAGGCACAGGCTCGAGTTTATTTTGGTAGGCTCAAGTCTAACTGAGAGCCAATAACTTAAATTGCTCTCTATAAGACGTAGGCTCGAGTTTACCATAACAGGCTCGAGTCTGCCTTAGTTATAAAACATGAAATTTGCTCTCTATCATGAGTAGGCTCAAGTCTATTAAGTTAGGCTCAAGTTTGCCTAAGTTCAAAATGCTTGTTTTGCTTTCTGTTAAGTGTAAACTTGAGTTTATCAAAACTAAACTCGAGTTTAACTTACATTATAAGATTTAAATCAGTTTTAAGCATGTTTGAACTTTAGCAACAATAAAATCCTTTTTAGTTTACAATAGTCTGTTATCATCAAAACACATAGAGAACTAACAAAGTGAGGAAGTAACTAACTGTGGTCCAAGAAAAATGAAGTTTTGGATGTCGTAGATGATGATAGAATGTAGAAAATAATTCATGATACTAAGCTATAATCTTTTGCACAATCATGTGTATATGACAACGTGCAGAGTGTTGTGGAGACACCTTTGTACCTTGGGTGCATTAAGTATACACGGTTGACAGGTACTTTACATTTGGTCAATTTAAAGGCAACTTGTAGGTGGATTGATAGTAGTTTCGCATTGCTTCTTGAATTGTTGTGTGATATGTTTCCAGACAATAATATACTTCGAAATCATATGTATGAGGCCAAGAAAATCTTGTCTACGATGGGTATAGAGTATAAAAAGATACAATCTTGCCTAAATGACTACATATTATATATAAATGAGTATAAAGGCTTTAGTAAGTTTTGAAGTGTAAAACTTCAAGATACAAAGTGAAGAAAGATGGTGGTTTTGGAGATGAGACAAAAAAAGGGTAACCTTTAAAGGCGTTATGGTATCTTCCAATAATACTGATGTTTAAGCATCTGTTTACTAATGCATCAATAGCGAAGAAGTTGAGATGACATTCTGATGAGAGAATATTTTATGGAAAATATCTTCGGCACTTGAATGACTCTCCACAATGGAAGAAAATAGACAAAATGTTCCTTCAATTTGGCAGCAAGCCAAGAAACCTTCGACTTGGGCTTTGTATAGATGGCTTCAATCCATATGAAACTCTTAGTAGCACCCATAGTGCATGGCCAGTTCTCCTTATAATATGCAACTTAACTCCCTTAGCTATGTATGAAACGCAAGTATGTGATGCTTTCTATGATGATTTCTAGACCAAAACAGCTAGGGAATGATATCGATGTATACTTGGTGCCTTTGGTTGAGGACTTGAAGAAGTTGTGGGAGGAAGACATTGATGTGTTTGATGTATATAAGGAGTCCTTTAAGCTGCATGCAATGATTTTTATGACATTAAACGACTTTCCTGCATACAAAAATTTGTTAAGGTACAGTATGAAGGGGTATAAAGCATGTCCGGTATGTGAAGCAGGCACATACTTCTATCAACTAAAGCACACAAAAAGATGGTTTACCTCGGTCACAGGAGATTTCTTCATTGGTTTCACCCTTATCATAGATTAAGAAAGTATTTTAACGGCTTACCATAGCATATAATTGCTCCAAAGGCATAAATCGGAGAGGAAGTTTATAGTCGGGTTGAACATATCAATGTCATCTTGAGTAAGAAGCAAATGATTGTGAGTGAGAAGAACACATGGAATAAGAGATCAATTTTATTTGATCTTCTATATTGGCGTAGCTTTGATGTGAAACACAGGGTTGGTATGATGCATGTGGAGAAAAATGTTTGTAATAGTCTTGTCAATATGCCTTTGCACATGCTAGGGAAGACTAAGGATGAAATTAGTGTGAGATTAGACCTAATTCATATGGGAATAAGAGAACGGTTACATTCACAACTAAGATGATGCTAAGAGGGCATACATGGGGCTAGCAGCACATACACTATCAAAAGCGGAGAAAAGAAGTTTTTTGTGGGTGTTTTTATGACATTAAGGTTCTATAAGTGTATTCTTCTAATGTGAGAAGGTGTGTGTCAATGGACGATTTGAAGTTAGTGGGAATGAAATCCCATGATTATCATATGTTGATGCAACAATTATTACTACTTTTGAAAATCACATTAGTAAGGGAAGGCCCATTGCATTTATAACAATTTGATGTTTTTCTACCAACCGTTTAGTAATATTTATTTTAGGTCTACAATTATATATATATATATATATATATATATATATATATATATATATATATTTATTTATTTATTTATTTATTTATTTATACAAAAGTAAAAATATAAAATATGTTTCCATTATTATAAATTTCTTAGGTGTTTTAAAAAAATAAATTTTATTTATTTTAGATTTAATTCTCATTCTCATAGTTCAAATGTTTGCACCAAAATCTTCATACTTTAAATGATTTCAGATTTAAATTCATATATATTATATATGTGTGAGTATATGTATGTGTGTGTGTGGGTCTGTAGAAACATATGGTGCAAACTTGAATAATAGTCATAACTCATAAATAATAGAGCATGATACTAATGATACTATTTTTTTTTTATCCAAAACAAATTAAACCTTCAGCCACAAAATTTACAGTGTGATAAAGTAATAGATTACACTGTAGAGCAGGAACCGGAGGGAAATAGAAGTGCACGTGGAAAACACCAAATGGACTTGACCAGAGTCCAACTGCAAACTAACGACCACCAATTTTTAATTCCCATTAAAAGAAAGAGAAAGAGAGAGCGAAAACCAAGGTTTTGGGAAGGAAATCCCCTCATTGGCTTTTTTCTCATTTTCTCTCATCAACCCATCTAGGCCATTGATTGGGAAGTGGAGAAAAAAATTAAAGTTATATTATATTGATGGGATGAATATCAAATATAATGTAGAGATTATGAGAGATGATGAGAGAAACTCAACCCGAGGTTTTGATAACATAACGTAAAAAAGAAAATAAAATAAATTCGATACACTCAATCACAAAGATCATTTTTTTTTAAAAAAAAATAATAATTAAATTTATTAGACCCAACGAGTTCTTTCTACATTTTCTTCTTCCTCGTCTGCCTCTTTTACCCCCCAATTTCTAGGGTTTCTGATATTTTTTTACGACTTCTTTGGATCATTATAGTTCACCACCCTCTATATAAAGGCATTGTCTTGTGTTGTTTTTGCACTGTCACTCATCAGCTTTGCTACAATGGCTAATTCTATGAGTGATTGCGACTCTCTTGTGTTCATCCTTTATTAGTTTCATGCTTTTATTCCTTCTACTTAAGGCTTTTTTGTTGTGTGTAGGATGAGTGCATGTACCTTATAAGAATTCAGACAGGAGATCGCTATGGAGCAGGAACGAACGCGAAGATTAGCCTCAAGTTGGAGTCTTTTGACGGCAATAGCTTTACTATCAACGACCTCGTAGATTGGGGAATAATGGAGAATGGCCACAACTACTTCGAGCAGGGTAAAGTCGACATTTTTAGAGGCACTAAACATTGCCTTAATGTTTGCAAAAACACTCTCACCTCCGACGACACAGGGATCATGCCAGGGTGGTACGTGGATTTCGTGGAAATCTCCGTCTTTGGCCACAATTTATATAAGAAGATAGATTTCCCAGTGAACCAGTGGCTGGCTACCAGTGCACCACCCTATCAGCTCTCTGCCACTGTTGACTTAATGTAACATCCCAATTTTCAAAAGCGGAATACATTTTATTTTCATTAAAAATCATTTCAAACCATCAGAGTAAAGTGTTTGAGCGGAAGAGTAACTGATACTTGTATTTCAAAATGCCATAAGTTTGACTGGATACAGAAGCGGTATAGAAACCGAGTATTTCCACAACGAAGTAAAATAACAATGGAAAGGCTCCTGTCAAAGGAAATCTTCAGCCGGGTCTTCTACGCGTCCTGCTTGTGCTTCTCTTCGGTCCTCGGACCTCCCGAACCTGAAGCTATGTTAAGAGCTGAGGTTCAATGCCCATTGAACCTCAGGTAACGGTTAACCTCATGTTTATATACACAATATATGAACACATAAACCACCACATCAATAGCATATACAAACAATCCATCACAATCAATGCATATGTATCGCTCCCAGCATGCAACCATATCGCTCCCAGCATATAGACATATCGCTCCCAGCATATGGACATATCGCTCCCAGCGTTACAGATATGCACTCCACAGTATACATACTCTATACGTACAACACACGTATCACATATATGCATAACATAAACATTAGAGTTAGTGTTACAGTACGCGAACGTACCTTCGTTGACGAGCGTTTAATACGTTGACGATAAACTGTACTTTTGACGGAAAACAACGGAGCGACAGCGAAATGACAGCGGAACAAGATTACTGATATCCTATAATGATAATATCACATTTATCAATATTCGATATCATAACAGGCATTTTAGGTACAAATTACCATTTTGCCCCTGATCCCCTAATCGGCGGAATTTCGCCAGTACTTCGCTATCTTGACCCTAATCTTCCAGAATTTCCACATATCTCTAACTCTATGATGGTTTTCGAAATTAATACCTTAATTACCCCTAGAACATGATTTCTAAACATACTTGGAAGATTAAAGATCAATCTAGCAGTTCTACTACAACTACCGAAAGAGACACTAAAACTAAAGACTAGGGACCGAAGAACTTACTCAGAGTTTTGCTATGAACTTCTTACTCCTCTTCCAGAGCTTCTCTCTCTAACTTCTCTCTAAGATTGTAAGTGAATTGGTGAAGAATGAAGAGGAATGATAGCCTATTTATAGAAAAGCCCAATGACATTTTCCTAATTCCTTTGAACTTTGTCTGATCAGTTTCTGGTCGTTAGATCGCACTTCTTGGAGGTGGCAAGATCTTGGCCTTACACCTCTCAAGGATGATGTCATCCCTGCTGCATCATCAAGTCTTATGTCATCTTGCTTTATGTGATGAATTCCCGGTTCGGTGCCCCGATCACGAGATTCCGTAGCACCTTAAAATTCCGAGAACAATACGCTGAAGGTCTTTTCTTCCTCTTTAAGAATACTGGGTTCTTCTACCCTTATATACCCAGTAAGGACATTCCGTTGTCTGCCGAAAATCCTCGGTATTCGCGACCGGTTTCAGAAATAACTTCGGTCGGTACTAACTTTTGGATAAAAATCCACTGACCAATAATATATTCTGGTTTTTCCTAACTCATTCCCAGAATCTCACAACGGGATTACTTTCTATCCGTGATCATTTATCCTGTTCATTTTTCCTCTGATTATTATATTATTATCTAATTAACACATGTTTTAATTATATTATTATTATATTCTAAGATCTTATCTCTTATTTTATTTTATTATATTTATTTTTTTTTCTTTTTTTTTTACTACACACACACACATGCACAACACTTAGGCACACACACACTCACAACTCACAAATATCTCCACCTTCTCTCTCTCTTTATTTATGTCTAAACAATTAGCCATTAATTATCTAATTAATCATTTACTAATTTTTGATAATTTTCTTAATTAGTAATAATTATTATCTCACAACTATTTTACTGAAATTGATAATTTATGCATTATGCAAAATATTAAAAACCATGAGGCAATTTATGTTCCCCAAAATGATATTTAATTTTGCTTCATTATTTCCCAGGCACACACACACTCACAACTCACAAATATCTCCACCTTCTCTCTCTCTTTATTTATGTCTAAACAATTAGCCATTAATTATCTAATTAATCGTTTACTAATTTTTGATAATTTTCTTAATTAGTAATAATTATTATCTCACAACTATTTTACTGAAATTGATAATTTATGCATTATGCAAAATATTAAAAATCATGGGGCAATTTATGTTCCCCAAAATGATATTTAATTTTGCTTCATTATTTCCCAAGGAAAATAATCTCATAAATTACCTAAATTAGAGACAACATACTCTCTAATTTTTAATGAATATTTAGTTGCCTCTCAGGATTTATCATAATATTCTCAGGGTATCTCATAATCCACAAATTCACTTAGGAATTTTTAGCTCTTTATTTCTCCTAATTTCATGAGAAATTACCTTTAAGAAATAAGGTAATTATTTCCCTAGTTTTGAGACCACCAATTCACCTATTTTCAATAGGTATTTATTTGTCAATATAATATTCCAGATAAATAATTATCCGGGTATTACACTTAAGCAGAAATTAACTCTGAACTCCGTCACTCTCTCTTCTGAGTGAGTTTGTAGCAGATATTTCATATTTGGCTTTCGCCGGTGTGTTGTTGTGTGTTACGTAATGTAATGTTTGCTATGTGTCTCATTTTAATTATCACAATAATCATTACCTCTCTCGGCTTATTTATAATTATAAATAGGCCTTGGGAGAGTAATATGCATCTGGCTTATGTTGATGTATTGTGTTGTGTGTTACGAAATATAAGTTTACTATAATTTTATACGGATCTGGTTTCCTTGTTACCTATTTTGCTTAATAGGGAAGCGTTATCTTCATCTTGGCAGTTGATGAGCAACTTATTGTAAATATTGTATGTGAGTTTGTTAAATGAAGAAGTTTCATATAACTTAAGACTAAGAACACTTAGTATATAATAAAATTGGAGCTTGAATTAGTAAAAAGACTAACAAGAGGAGTCTGTGAACTAACTGTTGGATCTTCAATATGTTATGTTACATAATATATGTTCGCTATAATTTTGTAATGACCTAGTTTCCTTGTTAAGCATTTTCCTTAATAGGCTGGAGCATTGTCATTAACCTGGCCGTTGATTAATAACTACCTCAATCATTAATAGGCTGGACCTAGTTTCCTTGTTAAGCATTTTCCTTGATAGGCTGGAGCATTGTCATTAACTTGGCCGTTGATTAACAACTACCTTCAATCATTAATATAAGGACTAGTTTGAGGTAGATTTTGTTTTAATTATATGACCTCAATACACTTTGTCCTCTATATTTGTTGATCAAGACCTTATGTACATTAGTCTTGAGGTCTACGATCAAAAATTATTTAAGGATTGAGTATAGCCAAACATAGGACTGTTTATCTTCTCAATGAATTTTTACTGATTCGTAATTTAAATGACATACAAATACAGAAATTGGTTTTGAGTTTTGTTTGAAAATAGGTAAGTTCAAAACATCACTAAAATCCTAAAGCTATTCTTTTTTTCTTTTCTTTTTTTGTCTTTTCTTTACAAAAAGGAATGTATATGAGGCATAAATGAGTTTTGATAGTAAAATCATTGGCTTGCCTAGCTTCTCAAAAATAATTTGGAAGTTGATTTTTTCATCAAGTCAAAATGAAAACCTCAAGCAATCATATTAAGTCCAATTTATCTAATTATTGACTAATTTTATGATCGTATTCATATTTGTCTCTTAGATAAATTGTTAAAGATCACTTGATATGTGGTTGAAAATCATTTTAATGCACTTTTTTCCCCCTAAATGAAACTTAATATGAATTAACTTAACTACATACTACAGTAATCACATATAAGGCATAATCTCATTAAAATATAATGAAATAAGTTCAATGCATAGTCTAAGAGATCAAAGCAAAATTCAACACAAATGTTAAGCAATAAGAATGACACTCATTCAAGTCTCCCAAATATATATCGATACAAAATAAATTCAAACAAAGCGCAAAAAATACAATGAGCTAATGGAAAACTAATGAACTCCCACTCGATAACACATTGAAACTCTAGTTACTTTCTCAACCACCAAGAATCAAAAGATTCAGCTACACAGCTATGAAGCACGGACACTCCTATTTTTTAAAAATATGCATGTCGGACACTCTGACACCGTCCTACACTCCGACACCGTCCGACACTCCTCGACACTTTTATTTTTTTAAAAAATATGTGTAGCTTTGAATATTACTGAATTGATGATGAATTTTCCTTTTGTGTTTTTTTTTAAGGAGGTACGACTTTAATAATGAGGTCGAATTTACGATGAGCTAAGGTTGAAAGCTAGGATTTTACGAAATATTAAACTTGAATGTAAATATAATATATATATTTAATATCAAAACGTGTCCTAACGTGTCGAAATTTAGAATTTTTTAGAATTAATGTGTCGAAGTGTCGAGTCGTGTCGTATCTCGTGTCTCATGTCGGTGTCGGTGCAACATAGCTACACAGAGCCATGATAACATCCAACAAGCAGCATAAAGAGCTTGCCAAAAGTTGCAACACTCGCCGGAAATGACAAAAGATCTCGGCAGAGGAAGGAGTCCTGAAGTAGAGGAGGTGAATGGTACGTGGTTGAGGGAAGAAGAAGATCGAATATGGTGCTGGTGTGAAGCTTTCAGTCAACGGCGCGTCTCTTGTCCTCGGGTCCTCGACCCTCCTCTGTTCCCTATACTGATATGAACTCGAGTCTGTGGCGAGGTGGTCCTTGGCGGAGGAGAAAGGTCGCCGTGGAGGAAACGAAGATCCAAGGTCTGGTTCGGCGAAGGAGAAGCTGATGAAGGAACCAATATCTTGTTCTCAAATCAGGAGTTAATAGACCCCAGTTTTCATTTTCTTTTTTTAAAAAAAAACAAAGAATGATATTATAGAAGAGTTGCCAAACGTCGTTGTAATTTAGGCCACACATAAGGGTAGTTGTTTGAATTGTTATGTGACAGCCACCAGCATATGAAAGGCACCTTAAATAACCATAATATAGGTGTAGTTTTAGGTTGAATTTACAAGTAAGAAACGCCCGCATTATGAACACTTTACCGATATTGAAGTAGCTTAATTGCCGTTACCATTTGTTAGGCGGCATACCTCAAAATAAACGATACCTCAAATTGTTTGAAGGATGCGAATTAACCGCATCGTACGGCTCGACCAGTTTTCTATCATGTGCGTACAGTAAACCTGAAAGCATCATGAATAGCCGCAAATGCATGGGAACCTGACCATGAAGGAAACGTAACCATGAGACAGAACCTCGGGCAAAGGTAACAGAAAGAACAGGTACCCTGCAATTACAGTGCATTAACTTGCCATATTGAAAGGGATCAAGGGTCCCCACTGTTATCCCAATTAATTAGTTATCTATTTTTTTTTATTAATTGATAAAATTTAAGTAATTTTTACTTAAGCAATTAATAATTTGAGAAAATTTTGGAATAAACATATGTTTAAAGAAACATATAATATGTCTATAGTTATATTATTTTATAATCTTACAATACACACACACATTAGTATTTTTGTTAATAAATTTCTTTGATAATTATCATCTGTATTATCGGGGACAGTATTAGGGGCCTAGGGGTGACCTGCTAAAATTATAGAATAAAACTCAAATATTCAAAAAATTACATTTCAACCTCATAAAATTTCAATAGTTTCACTTTAATTTCGACTAAAAGTTTTGTGGAGGAATTAAAATTAAAATATTGAAATGTTTATAGGGCTGAAATATAATTTCATAAACACTTGGGTTCTATTTTGTAATTTTCCCCCCAATTCCAATTCCTGACTACCATCTATGTATTATTCCTTAAAACTTAAAGTTCTAGACAATCATCTTCTTATTATTGGTCTAGGATAATCTATACTACATCTTTTTGTGAATTTATATTAATATTCAAGGTCAATATTGATGGTGTATTTATTCTTAAAAATATTTATCTTATAATATTATTAGTCTCAATTGTTCTTGAAGTTATTTTGATGATAGTTTATTGTGCTAACTCTTGTCTTAATTATAGCACTAAGTTTGTAGTGCAATTTGCACTACAAACTTGGTCCTATGTATAATTAGGATCGGAGGGAGTACTATCTAATTCTATATATAATTGTTGTAGAATAGTTATTTAGTAGGAGGATATAATGGAACTTCTTGTAGTACTGGCATGAAACCTTTATATATAGTTACTTTTCCATGAGATTTTTTTATATATATTTTATGTTCATTAGTAACTATTAATTCAACTAAGGATGAAAATAGATCAAACCTTTAAGGGTTAAGGTGCAAAATTGCCAACGAACTATTGGCTCAGGAGCATTTTCACCAATAAACTCTTTAGTGGACCAAAATTACCAACAAACTCTTGGATCGGGAGCAATTTCGCCAACGCCGTTAATTGACCTTAATGCCGTTAATCTGCCTTCATGCAAAAATTACAGAATAGGACCCAAATGTTTATAAAACTATATTTAAGCCCCAAAAAAATTTAAAAAAAATTTATTTTAGTCCCTCCACGTACTTTATATGGAGGGACTAAAGTGAAAATTATAAAAATTTTATGGACCGGAAGATAATTTTCTAAAATTTTAAGTTCTTTTATGTAATTTTTGTGGGCCCATCCCTAGCCCCAAAATCCGCCCCTAGTTTACAGGCCTTTTTTTAAACATTAGCCTGACCTGGCCTGTGGTCTATTAAAGTGGCTTGTAATTTTAAAAATTTTGTAACCAATCTAACAAACCACAGGTCTTAGCTCAAAACAAACCTACTTCAAACAGGGTGAAAACATAATTACTTTAAACAGGCCAAAAACAAACCTACTTTAAACAAGCTGTTAGATGTAGGTCTGTTTTCGGCCTGTTTAAAGTATGTATGTTTTCACCCTATTTGAAGTAGACTTGTTTTAAGGTGAGACTTGTGGTTTGTTATGTTGGATCTGGCTGTCACCCAAGAGGGGAGTGAATTGGGTGTCCGATTAAACTTTATGAACTTTGAAAATCTTTTTGCAACTTTCAGAAAGCAATCGTATGACAGTAATGAGTTGTAAATCAATAGTCATTCATTGAAACATATATGTTGGAAATAAAAGAGTTTTGGGAAGAGAATATGCAAACAGTGACTTATCCTGGTTCGGCCGAATCCTGACCTACGTCCAGTCCCTAGGCTCCTCCTGAGATTTCAATCCACTATCTCCTTGTTTAACTGGGCACAAGAGAAAAGCCTTTACAATCCAACAAGTTTAGTCGGGTACTTGTGAAGCTTTTACAATCTCTTACCGAGATACTCCCCCTTACACACTGTAAGGTTACCACCTTCCACCCAAGATTACCCAATCTTGAGTAACTCTCAGATAAACTGATTTACAGATGAATCTTCTCTCTCAAAAGTAAATGAATAATCACTAAAGTACAATATAGATAATCTAACTCTCTCTACGGTAAAATATATAAACATTGTGAAACAGAGAGTATGTGAATCAAGCGTGTATTGACATATATCGACGGTGAAGTAGTAAACTCATTTTGTTTCTTTCATAATCGTCACTCGTCGTCCATCGTCACTCCTTGCGTTTTGAATACTTTGCAATTTATAGGTAATCACCATTTGACTGTTGCGAGCATTCAACTACTTCGAGCATTCGACCGTTGGAAAACCATTTGCGTCTATTGGAGCGTCTGTGCTTTGGTCGATGTTGTTCATGATTAAGTGTCTGGTGAGGGAGAAATAGCCGTTGTGTTTATTTGATTCCGTTAAACACAATTTCATCAGTGGCCGACATCTGAACGTCTGAAAGCTCCATTTCCATTTACCAGGATGGGCGTCATTTGGATAGATCTATTTGTTTATTCAAGTTGCAATATTCCTGACATCCACGATAGCACGCTATATTGCATTTGTGATTTTCTAGTTTGAGCAACCGATTCTCAATGCTTTCGAGGAGTTTTTCAATTTGATCATCTGTCATTAAGTGTCCGTTGTGAGTGACGGATGAAGTTGTTGAATCATGGAATATTATCCCATGTCATTCCCATCTCTGTTTGTCTCCCACGAAAACTCCTTTATTCTTCTTATCAGATGAATCTGGAATTCCTAAACATTGGGTAGAGATACAGCTGAAAAGTGCTGAGCTGTAATTCCACGCTTGTGTACTTTGTTCATCTAAAAGTGTGTTCTCACGTGGTCTTGGTGAAGGATGACTTAAAATGATCAGACACATTTTCTGGTATGGACTTGAAGTCGTCTTGTTGGCTTTGTTCAATGCTTAACCAATTGTCAATCTTTTGAAACTCATTAGCAAACTGATTAGAAGCATTTAAGAATTGTAATGAGTAATAATTAGAAGAAATTGAATCATTATCAGTTAATTCCAATTTTCCGAGACGGTGATTTGAAGAACAGAGATGATCTTGTGTCAGCTGATATGCTATACTCGAGTAGCCTTCCTGAGTACTTCGAGTATCCTTCCACAATCACTTCATAGAATGCTCACTCCTTGGCATTATTTGAGTAGAGATTGGAGTTACTCGAGTATTGTCCTTCTAAGTGATTCAGTACCGTCTCTGCCTTGCTTCTACTCGAGTATCCCTTGTGGTGTACTCGAGTATCACCAATTTCCAGTAGCTAATTTCCGATGTTACTCGAGTATATAAGTGACATCCTCGAGTACTATTGATGATTTGCTTCACAACATTACTGGAATAAGAAACGACTTACTAGAGTAAGCATGGAGTTATATCCTGTATGTCTTCGATCTACTACAGTAGCATTTATATGACTGCAGTAACAAAAACGCTCAATTCTTCTCTGTATGTTCTTTGACTGCAGTAGCACTTGAATTACTGGAGTCAAACAAACTTCAACAATCCAATGGCTTAATAGCACAAGAATACTGACATTACCAAGTTGAAGTTCTAGTAATTGTAACATCTTTATCAATCTCCTAAGTTTGGTAGACCATATCTCTTCGTTTTTCACAATCCTGAACAGACCCTGAACTTCCAAAAATCATATCTCTCTCATTTGATCTTTGTTTTCTGTGATCTTGATGTTTTTGGAAAAGTATTTGAGTCTAGCTCATATGCCGCTGATTTCACCTCATTCCGATATGTATTTTGTGAGATACACTCAAATTACTGAACCTTGTCCAGCAATATGACGGTAACAGATGGGATAGATTGTAAAATTCATATCTCACTCATATGAACTTCTTTTGACTTGAAACTTGGCCAAGATGACTCATTGGATGTCTACTTTCATACAAAATTGGTTTCACCTCAAACCGATTCCTGGTTTGTGAGATATCATCAAATTACCAGACCTCGCTCAGGTGAAACGCAAAACAGAGCACGCTGAACCACATTTCTTACTCGAGTATCATGTATCTTACTCGAGTAATAGCGGGAATGAAGTGAGGATCAAGTACTGTAGCAAAGTCCATACTCGGAGTATGTTTGGAGAGTACGCGGGTACTGTAGCGATTCACTGTGGCGACTCATCCACTGTAGCAACTCGGATACTGTAGCAACTCGGTACTATTCATGCTGAATTTTGAACTTGCTTATTTTGATTCCGAATTGCGCCATTCCAACGTCCATTTGATCATAGAGACTTGGATATTAATACTCTCATTATATTTGTCAAAATCTTCTTTCTTCAATCCCCTCTCTAGACCATTCTCTATAATTGAACAAAGTAATTAGTATTATATATGATACAAGCTTTTTGCTCTTGCTAATGGCATCTATATAAGACATCATCAAAACTAAGCATATCCAACATGTTAGGCTGCTTACAAAATTTTTAAAATTACAGGCCTCCTTAATAGGCCACAGGCCAGGCTAAAGCCGAAAAAAAATGCCTATAACCAACGACGGATTTTGAGGGGTAGGGATGGCCCTACAAAAATTACAGAAAAGAACCCAAAAATTTAGAAAATTATCTTGCTGCCCCAAAATTTTTTAATAATTTTCACTTTCGTCCCTCCATATAAAGTACGTGGAGGGACTAAAATAAAAATTTTTAAATTTTTTGAGGCTTAAATATAGTTTCATAAACATTTGGCTCTTATTCTGTAATTTTTGCATGAAGGTAGATTAACGGCATCAAGCTCAATTAACAGCGTTGGCGAAATTGCTCATGTTTTAACAATTTGTTGGTAATTTTGGTATGCTAGAGAGATTATTGGCGAAATTGCTCCTGAGCCAATAGTTCGTTGGCAATTTTGCACCTTAACCCAACCTTTAATAGGGCCTATTACCTGGCCTACATAAAGCCTAGTTTGGCCTATTTAGTAAATAGGTTAGGCTAAGGCCTATTTAAATAAACATGTTATGCATTTTTTATAAGGCTTAGCCTACAAGCCTACATGTCTAGCCTATTTAACTTTTTAATTTATATCATTATATCAAATATATAACATCATCTAATTATAAAATTATTTATAAATTTACCAACTTAACCTTAATCCTAAATTTCAGATTTCACACACACACACACACTCACTCTCTCTCTCTCTCTCACCTTGCATTCACTGTAACACCCACCCAGGGTGCCAGCATTTTTATCCATAAGCTTACGTAGTAGTGTGACAAAATCAAAAATAGTTTGATATACTGATACAATGGAACTTAAACTTGATTACATAAGGGGAGTGTTCCCAGGGCTTAAACCCCTTTACAAACATTCATATTCATTATAGAGAGTGAAAATTAAACACATGGAATCAATGTCGCCCTTGATTCTTGAACTATCCTTCTGCTGGGACATCTTTAAGCAACACTTCCTGCTTGAACCTAGTGCAACACTTCTCTCCTATGCTCACCTGCCTACTGGTTGGTAATAAAGGGTGAGATTCTGAGAAATCCTAATGGTAGACAATACTAATATAGTGCATGCAAGATAAATGCTAATGTATGATATACTTGCCTTGCACAAGCTTATGTTAGCATAATGACATTTCTGCATGCTCAATGCTTCATGCATCATACTCATGGACATAGCATATGTGACGATCGGCCTTTGGGGCCTTTATTTTATCAGAGTTGACGCGGCAACAGGCATCGAGAAGATTTGGATTACTTTATTGTGGAATAAAAGTTTTTGAAATTAACTTAGTTTGAAAAATACGGGCTAATTTTTCACGATTCGAAATCATCCAATAGTTGGATGTTAGTTACAGTAATCCAAAACCAGGCAGATGATAAACATTAAATACAACTAATTAATTCTAATTGTCTAAGATGTTCCATTTGCTATAACCCTTACAACTGCTCTTTGCCCTTTGATCCCAAACCAGTGCCTGTATCTTTCATGTAGGGTGGACTCCAAATGAATGGACCCCAGGGTAACAGTTAATCTCATGCACATGTATGAAAGCATAAATGACATATTAGCACATGTTAAAGCATGGAAGAATTTACAAGTACAAATCATTGTAACCATAGTTAACAGCCAAGGATCGCAACCCTTGTCTAGGACACGAAGCTCCATGAGACCGCAGCCTCAAATCCATGGCCAGGAAAAACATATAACAAGTAAATCAACAGCATACATGATCAGATAATGAATACATAAGTGCTTACCTACATGATTATAAGATTAGAGTTACTCACCTCAACCTTGTTTCCCTTTCCTCTGTACTGAAGTTGTTGGGATCAGAAAATGATGTCAATGGCTGCCTAAAAATGTTTATCATCGCTGTCAGTCACTTATTTGAATCACAAATAAAGTAATTACACGAATTAGTCTAAGGATTAATGATAATTATTAATCCCTTTATTTTCTCTAACAATAATAATTTTATTATTATTGGTATTGTCATTATTGTTGTTGTAGTAGTTGTTGTTGTTGTTATTATTATTATGATTATTATTATTATTATTCCCAATAATAATAATAATAATAATTCTTCATTGATTATTTATCATTATCACTCCTTCCCAATAATAATAACATTATTTGTTATTATTATTATTATTTTACCAATTAATATTAACTCCTATTAATTTCTCATAAATAATTTATTCATTTATTTATTTCCCCCTTTATTTATTTAGTTCCAAAAATCTTCCACCTCATGCATCACATATACAGACCCACAACTTCTTTCTTTAAACTTTCGAATTCATATATCAGATATTAAACCATTGTCATGACAATTTAAAGCGTAGATTAGATAGTTAGACAATTAATTATTGGGGAAAATGTATGCCAGGGCCCAAGGTAGCAAAATAATTTCAAAAAAAGCCCAATAAACATTCACATGCCAGAAAAGGGCCTCTTCTGGCATTATTTCAAAAAAAAAGTGTACAGATATATATAGTTGTTAATTGCTACTGATGTAGTTGTTAATGGCTACTATTATAGTTGTTAATATGTAGTTGTTAATTAGACTGATTTAGTTGTTAATGGGGACTGATATAGTTGTTAACCGCTACTAATATAGTTGCTAACACTTTATGAAATAACATCAGAAAAGGTCCTTTCTGGCATGTGAATGTTTATTGGGCCTTTTTTAAAATTATTTTGCTACCTTGGGCCCTGACATACATTTTCCCTAATTATTATTGTAACATCCCAATTGAAAATGCCGAAATTTTTTTTTTAAAAAAATGAACCGTGATCAGAGTCGAGCATTTCGATTAAACGAGTAACTGAATATTTAGAAGTACATAACCATAGTGTAATCATCCTTATACAGTCATTTGTTGATTCCAAAAAGACAATATCTAAATAGTTCAAAAACTAAAACATATAAGCTCTTCCAATCCGCCTACATCGGCTACTTGCCGCTCTCCTCCACCCTGGATCCTCCTGAACCTGAAGCTACAGCTGAGATCCAATTCCCAATTGGATCTCAGGTAACGGTTAACCTTATGCTCAAATAAGTCATATATAGGCAACAAATAGTCATAACAACATAACAGCACATCAATACATAAGCACACAGCAGATGCATGATCAACAATGGACAGAACATAAGCACACAGCAATATGTAAAGCCCCACACTATGTCTGCACATAAACCAGTGCCACGATCTCCCATCATGTCCTCAGCGCTAGGAAAACCCAACGGCGTTATCAAGACTATAACCCGTAACAAGCTGTATGTATGACTGACAACCCACGACAAAGTTTCAGTATATAAACATGTCTACCATATATATAAATATGAGCAGCATAAGTGTTAAGGTTACAATACGCGTCCGTACCTTCGTTAACGATTTCGGGCACTTCAGTAGCGTTGTGGTACGTTTGACGGCGGTACGACGGTGATTGGACAGCGGTGACAGCGGAAACAGCGGTTTGTGATTCTGGGTATCCTATAAGGATAATATCACCAGTATGAATATCTAAGACCATAACAGGCATTTTAGGTACAAATTACCATTTTGCTTCTAGTTTGACTTTTTGGCGGAATTTTGCCAAAGCTTCGCTGTTTTGACTTTACACTTTCAAAATTTTTGCTATAATCTTTCCTCTAACATATTTCTAAAATAAATATCATATTTATTCCTAAAACATGATATTTAAACTAACTTGAAAAATTAAAGACTACTCTAGCGTTTCTACTATAACTACTGAAAGAACTGCCGACCTAAAGACTAGGGACCGAAAACTTACTCAGAGCTTCGCTATGATTTTTCTCCGGACTCCTCCTTCTTCCTTTCTCTCCCAAATTTCGAAATCCTCAAGAGGATTGGTGTGAGGATTGCAAATGGAATGGGTGGCTATTTATAGAAAATCGCAATGGCATTTTGGTAATTTTGGTGAACTTTGTCTTGTTAAATTTCGACCGTTGGATCGCACTTTTGCTAGGTGGTTTGATCTTGGCCATACATCTCCTTGGCCGACCTCACCCCCCCACAAGAAGACAAAATTGATGACATCAACAAGCTTGTGTCATCTTGCTTTATCAGATAAAATCCCTGATTCGGTGTCCGAATCACGAAATTCTGTGAAATCTTAAAAATTCCGAGAACAACACTCCGAAGGTCTTTTCTTCATCTTCAAGAATATTGTACTTTCTTATCCTTATACTCTCATTAAAGATATTCTGTCATCTGCCGAAAATCCTTGGTAATCGGTACCAGTTACAGAAATAACTCCGGCCGGCACCAACTTCTGGATAAAAATTCACTGATCAATAATGTATTCTGGTTTTTCTTAACTCATCCCCAGATTCTTGCAACGGAATTATTTTCTATCCGTTCTCATTTATCCTGTTCACCTTTCTTTATTATTTTAATATTATCCATTTACCACATGTTTAATCTTATATTATTATAATATTACAAATATCAATCCATCCTTATCTCTCCAAATTTTCGGCCCATCCACCTATATATATATATATAATTAATTTTTTCCTTAACCACATATATTACATTTGTCCTATATTCATTTTCCACAAAAATTTCCTATTGGTCCATAAGCAATTTCATGGATTTAGGCTTATAAAATTCCCAAAAATTACTTAATTAATCCTTTAATAATTCCTAATAATTTTCTTAATTAAAACTCATCATTTTCTCACAACCATTTTATTGACATTAATAATCTAAGCTCCATGCAAATTATTAAAAGTCAGAATCAATTTCGATTCTAGAATACTTTTTAATTTTCCTTCTTTTTATTTTCATAGAAAATATTTTATTAAATTGTCTAAATTAAGAATAATATATTTCCTAAATTTTTAATAATTATCCCATGCCTTCTAGAATTTTTCCATAATTTTTCTTAGTACTTTCCTTTGAAAATGGACTAATTATACTTCATTTTGAGATCTCATATCCACCTATTTTCAATAGGTATTATTTATCTAAATATATATTTAAGTGTATTATAAAAATTAGGGTATTACAATTATGGGGAGACATCAAAAAGCAACGTTCTTTCTTTCTTTACACACACACACTTTGAATATATATACATTATATGTTTATCTACACCTCTAGGCGTGACAGCAACTTACAAAGTGCTATTATATCTTTATATACACACACACACACCAAAAAGTGAAACCGTAATCTTCTTCGACAGTCTTTAATTGCATTCTAATACTTCTAAACAGAAATCTATACATGTGTTTGTGTGTGTGTGTCTATATATATATATATATATATATATATATATATATTAGTTATTATTATATTTAGTTCAAACAGCCATTTCCTCCACCTCGTATGCATGCGTTGGTTGCTTAATTTTCCATATCAGGTTCACCATTTTATTTTCTTTGAACCAGGAAATTAAACAGGAAGCAACGCTCTTATGTCAACAAGAAAAGAAGCAAGGTTTAACCAAACAGCAAAGACGTTAACAGCCCACTTTTTACATACATGCATTCAGTTTGATATCCCTATTAGTTTTAACTTCTCATTTTCTTCGAACACGATAGCTAAAGAGGGAAAAAAATGAAACTAACTGCACACACCTACTCACACTCACATACACACCTACAGCATGCACGACACTCACACATGTATATTCATGCAGACAGCAACACATATATGTTCAGTAAGTTTTATCTTTTCTTCCTAATAGTTCACGCATGTCAGTGAGAAAGCTTCCCTGTTTTTATTTCAGTTTCAGCAAGTTTCATTTTAAATTCCCTTGGCTTCGTATTTTATGAAACTATGATTGAAACTGCAGGAAAAGAATACCTTCGAAGCTTCAGTCGAAAAGATGGAGGAAGACACTGAATGCTTCTCCTGTGTGATGCCACGATGAGCAGAGGAGGTTTCGGTTTGGTTTACTCTCTTTCTCCGTCATTCTTTTCTGAAAATGGCTGGTCGTAGGAAAGCATATGGGAAAATGGAGGAGGTATTCGAGTGTATGTGTTGCTGCAAGCTGAAACGATGAAGGTAGGTGCTGATATATTTCCCTGTTCTTGACACCAGAAACAGAGATGAGAAAATCCCAGAGTGGCTGCCTCTCTTCTTTATTTATATATACAGCAGCCACATTTCTTGAGGCCCTTTCATTATGAAAACCCGATGACAGCCCCCTTCGAAGCTTATGACCAGAAGATGAAAAAATCCACTGATCCTCTTCCTCTGTTTACTGACGCCAAAACAGGGAACCACAGAACAACAATTTCTGTTCCTTCATGTGATCCCACTTTCCGTTTTTAGCCTCTTTCTCTCTTCTCTCTTTTCCTCTCTCGGCTCTCACTCTCTTTCTCTAATACTCTCTGGAACTCACGTTAAAAGCTGAAGGGGAGTAAGGAGTGGCTGAGCATATGGTTTTATAGCTATTTGGAGATCCAGGCGCTGACGAAAACTCACTGGTCCAAAACTATTATCCGCTGGTTCAGGAAGGTTTTGGCGTCTCAAGAAGCATGGCCGATATCTGACTCCCTGCTCTCGGATAAGCATATCCTCTGCTGCATAATAAATGCCACCAGCTTCTTGGTTGACCTTTGTTTCTTTTCGGTTCGGATGGGAACAAATGTTTTGCTGCTGAATTCTTTTAGTTCCACAAGTGACCAGTTAAATCAATGGGTTGTGGCTATTGAATTGAACTGACAAAATGAGACTGATTTTGCATCTAATTCTCGTCATGAATGGATGAAGGAAAGAGGATGATTCGTTGTATATTATTTGTCTTTTACGTGGGCAACCAATTGGTTATGGGCATTGAGTGTTTTTTTGGTATGATGGGCTAATATAATATCCATTGGTGATGTTTTTAAGTGGCCCATCAAATCTTTTTTTTTTTTCCTTCTTTGTTTTAAACAATATTATATTTTGCAATTAGCTTTAATTGCAATAATTCCATAATTCCAAGGAAATTAAATTTTTAATTTCCTAAACCATAAAATATTAATCCTATAATTATTCAGGCCCAATTATCCCTTATTTGGAATTATCCCTTCTTCCCAAAAATAATTTAATGGAGATAAGTCTTAAATGATCTCCAATTAATTATTCTCATAATTAATTTTAAGTCAAAATTACGTAATCAATTTCCATCAAATATCCAAATTTGAAATCCCAATATTCTTTGACTTTATTTTTGCTCTTAATTTATTTATTTTGCCCATAAAATATTATCCCCAAAATATTTTGGCCAATAATTATTCTCAACTAACTTGCCTTTAATTTATGGAAAATAGGCCTTAAATTCCAAATTATAAATCTTTAAAATTCCTTAATGCCAAGTTTTCTATAGTTAATCATTGATTCCCAAAGTCCAAAAATTTGAGATGTTACAACATAATCATAAACAGAGCTTCTATCATTCAAGTATGTTACATATAACAAGCAAGCATAGAAATCATACATATACATATAAGCAATGATATCAAATACATACAAGTAAGGTAAACCCACTACCTTTTAAGAACTATTGTCCTTACTCGGGTTCCTCTTTCACTAACCATCAAGGTTGCTTGAATTTTCTTTCTTTTCCATTTGATCCTAATGACATAACAATACCTTTAGAACCATGGAAAATGAATGTTTACATTCCTTTTTAGCCCTTTATTTCATTAGGGTTTAATTAACTAACTTAAACTTGTTATGTTTTACATTTATCTCTCACTATCCTTGACAGTCTAGAAACTTCAATTATTTTTAATTAATTGGACAAAAATTATTTTAATGTGCTGTCAACTCTCACGTGTTTCTAGACAAGTCCCCTTTCGTAGAAAAATAATGTTAAAGGTCAGAACTTGTCAAATTATTCCAAGGTTTTACGTTTCAACTGATTGTCCTTTTAAGCTTCCAGAATTCATAGTTTATCTTTAAAAATTCATATCTCACTGTACAGAGCTTTAAAAATTACAAACCATATATCAACTTAACGCTCTGTGAGTCATCTTTCATTCTGGAAAGTTTCAGAGTTTTATGGGTTTGTTTACCCATTAAAATTCCACATACAAGCTCACTGCCCATTTTTTACTTCCAAAAAGTAGGGTCATTTTGTACAATTTATTTCTCTCTGACCAGGGCTTAGAAAAATACAAAATACCCACCATTTTAAAGCTATGCATGTCCTCTATCTCTTGGAATATTTTCATAATTTTATAAGTCCATTTGATTAATCAAAACATGCATGGAAGCCGATTAACTCCAGACTTCGAAAACTGGCAGTTTCAACGTTTTTATGAAGCTTATGATTTTATTTTCCAAAATACCTTTAAAAATTCATTCACCAACATATTCTCACTCCTTTTTCAATGGTGAATACATTGGTGGTCTTTGAATTTCGAAATTCCCTTTATTTCTTTGTTTTCACCACAAATTACCAAATCTGGGTTTAATATTAAATTCACCGAAATTTCATAAAAGTGTTTAGAATCTTACCACAAACATTCCTCTAGCTCTTATGGGTTCTTTTACTTCACTTTTCCACTTCTTCCTTCAGCCTAGAATCCAGAAACAACCCTTGCATGTGAGTTTAACTCACCAAATTTAACATGCAAGAATGTTTTAGCAACTTACCTTCTTCTTGCTTCAAACCATGAAGTTTCTTCTTCTTCCAAAGCATGGCTGACCTCCCTTATTTGTGAGGATATGGTGATGAGAACAGAGGGGAGAGATGGTTGGGTGGTTGGAAGTTGGGAGGCAGATGGTTGAGTTGTTGGAAGGAGGAGAGGAGACGAGGACGAGCACGATGGAGATGGGAGGAGGCAATGGTTGAAGGTTGTAAATGTGTTAGAGTTGGGGAGGGGAGTCACAATTAAGAGAAGGAACCGTATAAAATGAATGATAGAAGAAGGGAGGTCAGATTTGAGAGGTGTGTGTGCGTGAATAATGAGAGGAAAAAGAGTGAAAATATGATTATATGTGATTTTTGTGGGTGACATGTGTGTGTGTGCATGGTTGCCAAATGTTCTACTTTTGTATGTGTGTTGATGTGTGTGTTTGTTGTCTCGATTTGTGTGTCTGCCTCGGTTAATATGGCGTACTCAAAACTCTTGCTTGGGTTTTACTTGGGATTGTGACAAGAATATGAAGACCCGACAAACGATGCCACATACCAGTGTTTTCCAAGAAACACAAGACATACCTGATTGCCATGAAAATACCGTATACTTACTTATACCAACATATTTTCACTCAACTAATTATCCTATACCTCATGACATAGTTGGGTGACATCTTTTCCAATCAGATTAACACCGTATAGGTCTTTTGTGCCCTTTTTTCATTCGCACTTTAATTTCACGGCCTATAGATACTAGGTCCACTGACTCGTATAATCGAATTACTTAGTCACTAAGAGGCTTTATATCTCTCATCATTCTTAGGACTCTTCCTAAATTGGGCTTAGTTGTTTGCCTAATTTAGGCTTATATTTAATTCTCATGACCCAAAATTCAGGATGTTACATTCACATCAATCATTCATCCTTACCTCTCCTTTTTGAATGATCGAGATGACAATGCTAACTCACTCCATTTCCCTTGATTTGTGTTGTTCACTAAATCATAATAATTGTTATGAGTTTATTTAGTGTCAAGTGAAATGTTACAATTTTATTAGGAAGAGTTTGTCCCAATTTACGTGGGAAAAGTAAAAGGTAAAATACAATTTTACCGGCAGCTTGTTATACTTGGTCGATTTTAGAAAATATCTCATTAGTCGACAAATAATTAATTTTTCATATTCATACTTGCTTAGATATCTATTATCACTAGATATTCTTTTCTTTTCCTTACTAAGCCTCTATATTACGTAGATCATAGATGTTAGACTTTCAAGACATAATGTAGGATTGTAAATAGGTTTGAATTATTATATATAAATTTGAAGACCATGGGCTTTAAAGGCCATTTAAAGGCCTACATTTTATATATGCTTTTAAACAAGTTTTAGGCCTTTTGAAGACTCATGCCTATTTAGGGGAGGTTTAGCCTAGCCTAACCAATGTCCCACTAAATCCAACCATGGCCATTATACTTATTGTTCTTGTAATAATCTTGCTCCTCCCAAATTTATCATATATTATTGTGGATTTATTCATAGGTTCATCTGCTCTAGATATTGCGAAATTCATTTTTAATGTAAACTTTAATTTTTGATATATTAAATTTTATTCTAAAATTCCAAATATACTATCTACTACTTAATTATTATTTTTCCATCTGTTATTAATAATTTTATAGGAGAGTCTATTCCTTTTTTAAAATTGGCTAATAATTGAACTCCTACAATATTTTTGTGACATTATCTTTAAATGGTAGTTTATATGTTTCATTTTCTATTAATGTTTTACTTATTAGTGATATCCTTAATATTCCTTCTACAAATGTTAATTCTATAGGATGTTTCTTTTCTAATACTACACAATTTTTTTTTTTCATTTTTCTTTGATTTTAATATTCTACTTACCTTATTCATAAAATTCTCATTTTTTAAAAAATTTCTGCTTACCTTATATTGTTTTTTAATTGTATTTTTAATTAAATGTTATTCTTCTTTCTGTTATTCCTTCTAAAGCATTCCTATATTTTTCATATCCATCATATTCTGTATTACTGGATCCTTCTACATCATTTATTTCATTCATTATATAAAATTTACATTCTTCTTCAATATATGCATATTCAGATTCAAAATATGATAAATCACTATATTTTTTAATTTATATATTTCTATTTCTGAATTATCTGTTTCACTATATATATCTTCATCAAATTCTAAAAATTCTATATCATGTTTATAAGCTTATTCTAATATATTTATTATCTTTTTATTTTTTGGTTTTACTCATCAATTGGGCGTGGTTTCAAAAACTTTCTCTAAAAATTTTGTAAATCTATGTCAGTAAAGTGAAAGTGTCAGGATTACCAAAAAAAAAAGTGAAAGTGTCAACGGAAGCTTTCTTGCAAAACTGATGGTTTTGATCAAAACAAAGGAGGATTTTAGTAGCATGTGCTATCATTTTTGTCAGTAATTTTTTGGCATTCCAAAAAAATCGATTTTCATTCTCCATTATCACCGTTTTTCAATTAATATGGTGGACTAAGAATTGAATCTCTTGTCACCTTTCCCCTTTTCTCTGTTGCATGTTTATCTTTTTTAGCTAGTCTTATGGAACTTTTTTCAATTAGCTTGACCAATTAGTCAAGAAATTAGTTCAGTACAGAGTGATGATAGTGATGCAAAAGTTAGAGCTGGTGATGGAAATGGTATAGACAAACACCAATTATTTCCCTCTTATCCTTTCTAAAAGTTATGCTACAAAAAATGGACAATATATTTTATCTATAAGAAAGCTTGGCTCAAGCCAGCCACAACTAGTGTTTTATATATGTCATTGAAGATGCAAGTGAATCTTTTTGAACTTTTGATTTCTGGCTTCTTTTTGAAATATAAATACATTGGTATAAAAAAAAAAGGCTTTTTAGACCGGACAAAAAATGTCTCCTAAGATTAGATCTAGGACCAGTTTTGATACAAGTGGTCTTAAAAGTCTATTAATTTTCAGACCAGATGCATGATTGGTCTTAAACTGTTTTTAGCTCGGACTTTTAAAATATAAAGTCTTAAAAGTTGTACTATATAGAGCTAACATCGTCTATGTTAGGTCACTTTTAAGACTAGATGTATAAAAACATTGGACTAAAAAGACAGACTTTTAAGATCGGATATTTAATACACAACTAGTCTTAAAAGATTGAAATTTTAGACCTATTGTGTGATACATCCGTTTTTAAGAGATTGACTTTTAAAACCGGTTGTGTAATACAACCGGTCTTAAAAGGAAGACTTTTTAGACCATCTTTGTGATACATCCGGTCTTAATAGTGGGACTTTTTAGACCTTCTATGTGATACATCTGTTTTTGAAAGTCATGACCAAATTCTTTGTTGGACCTATTATTTATATCATCAGGCCTAAATTTTCTTGTATTTTTTCCCTAATCTATTTCTTCCTCATATCCATCTATCACCTAATCCAGCACTTAAAAGATAATACTTTAAGCTACAAGCTATAAACAATTCATTATGAATTACAAATTGAATTATTGGAAATAAATACAAATATTATTCACTATGAGTTATGTCCTATTAATGAATATACTAAAATAGCACAACACCTAAATGAATATATGTAATAAGAGTTACAATACAATGAGTTACAAAGACAACACCTAAATAAATATACATACCCAATTCACCATGTCTTAATCAGATTTTCACCCAATAATATTTCTATTTTATCATGACCCTTTTGTATCTCCTGAAGATCCTGCCATAAAAAACAAAAACAAAAACAAAAGCTTTATAATTAATGACATTGTTTAAGAACAGATGAATAATATAGTTAAAACCTTAAAGTTTTCAAGCAATTCTGCATATGAATATTACCTGATGAATTGTCTCTTTTATAAAGAGATATCCTCCAATATCCCTTCATGATAATCATTTCTTATGCCAGGTTCATTATTTACTTCATCTTCTTCTTTCATGTCTGGGAGACCCCTTCAAAAGGAAAGAGTACTCTCGCGAAGATCATAATTTAAATGAATTTCCTTATCAATATCAATGAATATTTTATCTTGAAGAGCTCTAAACCACATTTTATTTTCTTGATCAATGATATAGAACACTTGTTTCGTCTGGTCAGCCATAATAAAAGGTTCATCTCCAAAACTTCTACTATTGATATCGACTAATGTATATCCTAGTCGATCAATCTGAACACCACTATTGACATTAATCCACTTGCATTTGAAAATGAGAAATTTAATTTTAACATAGTCCACCTCCCAAATCTCTTCAATAACCCCAAAATAACGCATGACTGTCAATTTAAGCTTCTTGTCTTTCGAACTGGAGAAGTGCATAGGTTCAGTCTCTAATATAACACCATTGTTCTGGACGGTGCTCTTATCATCTACGGACTTTGTGTAAAAGATATAATCATTGATCACATATGAATTCCAAGTTATGGCATCAACCTTAGGACCACGTGCTAACTATTTAATTACATCATGAACACATTCCTCTCCCCAAACCTTCTGTTTGAATCAATTTACAAAAGTTTTGTTATGCTTCTTAATTAACCTTTGTTTAATCATTCGACTATTTCTTTCCTTACAGCTTATTTATGTGCATTTTATGTTGTTTTGAATTTCATCAACATTTTTATTCAATATATATATGTGGACTTGTAGCAATTCATTAGCATACACACTCTTTATTAAAGCCTCTTGTCTACCCCCTTCATCATGCTAATGTTTAGGATGCCTAATATGTCTTACTTTGACCAAATAATTTTGACAAAATTCTATGGCTTCTTTGACAACATTTTTTTGAACAATTGATGCTTTTGGCTAGCTTGTGTTCCTCACATACCCTTTTAGGAATTTCATAGAACTTTCAATTGGGTACATCCATTGTAAAATAGATAGGACACACAACTTTATCTCACTCACTAGATGAACAATTAGATAAACCATGATGTCAAAAAATATAGAAAGAAAAAACTTCGCAAGCTGACACAAGATAAAATATCATTTATTTTCTAATTCATTCAATTTTTCAATTTAAAAAACTTTGTTAGTTCTGTATGTGTTTTGATGATAACTGACAATTGTAAACTTAATTTGAAGTTTGTCTTTAGAAAGTTGTAAAACTTTCTGTTCAAGGCAAACTCGAGTTTTGGTAGCAAAACTCAAGTTTGGACTTGATAAGACAATGGCTCAGCTTTCACAAAGCAAGCTAAACTCTAATTTGCATAGGCAAACTCAAGTTTGCAGAGTCATAGAGAGCAATCAAAGTTTCTAAGGATCGTAAACTCGAGTCTATGTTTTCTAAACTCGAGTTTAGCTCAAAGGCAGAGATACTCAAATTTCAACTTGTTTTCAAACTCTACCTTTAATCTTGAGAAACTCCAGTTTACAAGAAAGTTTAAGAGCTAAAAGGTTTAAAGTCTTGTAAACTCGAATCTAGGTTATGTAGACTCGAGTTTGGGATAAACAGAAGCACTCGAGTTATTTCTCATTTTCTAAACTCCAGTTTTGTTTTCAGAAACTCAAGTTTTCACTTAATAAAAAGTTTTCAAAGTTTCAAAATACACTGAAACTCGAGTCAGGTTTCTGGAAACTCGAGTTTAGGACTATCTAAAAACACTCAAGCTATTACATGATTTCTAAACTCCAGTCTTGAGAATGAAAACTCTAGTTTGAGCTTCAAAGATATTTCAAAAGTTTTAGTATTCACTAAAACTCGAGTCTGGATTTTAGAGACTCAAGTTTAGCTCAAACATAAAGTACTCGAGTTAATGACTTTTGAAAACTCCAGTTTGAAAAATGAAACTCCCATTTACACTTATAGAGTTATTTCAAAAGTTTCAGTTTCCACTGAAACTCGAGTTTTGTATATAAAAACTCGAGTTTGGATCATATAGAGAGCTAAACAATATTTCAAGTTTTGTAAACTCCAGTCTACGTTTTCTAAACTCCAGTTTTGAAGCTATGAACTTGAACTTAAGATTTTCATAAAAGCTTCAAACTCGAGTCAGTCACTAAATGACTCAAGTTTAGGCCTGTGTTCAAACTTCATCCAAGACCATCTCGCGACTTTCCTCTCTGTAAGAACCAAACTAGAGTCAGTCACTTATCAACTCGAGTTTAGGAAGATTTCCAAAATGCCTTGCTCTCTGGATGAACTCCAAACTCGAGTCTGGCTTAGTAAACTCGAGTTTGTGATGCACAGATTTGTAAAATAAGATGGCGCCAAATTGCAAGACTACTTGAAGGATGTTAATACTTGATATCTTTCATTGCTACTGTTTCTAACGTTATTTAACAAGTTTGTTAGCAAGTTACAGATGATCTAATGAAGGAAACAATGAAGATTCAGATTATGAGCTGTAAAGCAAGAGAGAGAAAAATATGCTGACTCTTAAAGTGCTCCAACTTGGATTAAATAAATACAACTTTAAGCACAGCCCATTCCAACACAAGGACATCAACATTATTTTCATAATATTTAAGTTTCAGATTACAAGAATGTTTGCATCTGTTGGGACCAAAACAGAAGAGCTCCATCAAGAATATTTTCAGTGGATTCTCAATAGCTAGTTTCTGAAAGTGGAGCTTCAACAGTCAAAATTCGAAGTGCTCTTCCAACAGCTATATTTTACATTCAAAATGATCTTCATCTGCTATAAATACAATCTAGATTCGAAGAAGAACAGATAACAAGAACTTACAGTGAACAATATTCAACTTTCTGTATTCATTCTTCTGTAAATTATCTTGAGATATTTGAGCTTCAATGTTTATCAATACCTGCTCTTAGAGAGAGTTTGTTTTTGTTAAATTACTTGTTTGTAAGAATCTCAAGTCGGGGGGGGGACTTGGAGATTGGGAATATCAGTGTACAACTTGTAAGGGGAAGTGTATCCTAGTGAGAGGATAACTTTTGAGTATAGAGTGTGTAACTGATTGTGAATGATAGTGGAAATCCCAGAGAGTCTGGGGACTGGATGTAGGTCAAGGAGTTAGACCGAACTAGTATAAATCTTGTTGTGTCTTGTTCTTCTCTCACATTCTCTGCACTATCCTATTCCAACGATTAATTTCCATAATTGAGCAAAAGAATTTTTCAAATCCCTAATTCATCCCCTCTTGGTGATTTGCTCCGGTTTTTCAAACTTTACTACAAACCACATTGAAAAATAAACAGAGTCTAGTCAAAATATGTTGAAGATTATATTCGACAACACCTCGAATAGCTACTGGGAGTAGTTGTTGCATTAAGACATGACAATCATGAGATTTTTGGCCTACTAATTTCAAGTCCTTCATCGATACAAGCGTCTTAAAATTTAAAGAATACCCTAAGGGAACTTTTGTACCATGTAAATACTAGCAAGAACTTCTTTTATCATCCTTAGACAAAAGTATGAGAAGTTGGGGGACAATAAGTTCTCTTACCATATGACCTTGGAAGTCTTCACCTATTCTCATTACTTGCAAATCCAACATGCACTAGTGCAAAGAAAAGTTTTAAGACCGCCTCATTTACATCGGATAATCGACACTTTGGTCTTAAAGAAATGACCGGTGACAATTTTGTAAATATAAAGAACTTTTTGAATCGTATCATTTTTTGATAGGTTTTAAATATATTATTCAGACTATTGAAAAAAAAATGCTCTTAAAATATTTATTAAAAAAATTGAAATATGAATTACATTAAAGAGAAATCTTGTACAGCCCGACTTATATTTTATGTGGTGCAAAATAATAAGGAAATATTTAAATATAATTGTATAAAACTTTTAAGACCAAAAATATATGAATGATGGTCTTAAAGTTAATATTTTTAAGAGCGGACGTGGCTTCTGCCTAGTACCAAATAATGAAAAATTTTGAACTAATAGTTTAATACTTTTAAGACTGGACATAAACAATGAACATTTTAAAATGTAAACCTTTAAGACCGTCGTTTAAATTACTAAAAAAAACAACTACTCTTAAAACATTTATTAAAAAAATTGAAACATGAATTACATTAAAGAGAAATCTCGTACAACCCGACTTATATTTTCTGTGGTGCAAAATAATAAGGAAATATTTAAATATAATGGTATAAAACTTTTAAGACCAAATGTAACATCCCAGATCTTAAATGGCAGAATTTTTTTTTTCCAAAAGAATAGTAATCAGAGTCAAGCATTGTAGCAAGTGAGTAGCTGAATTTAAAGATATATAACCACAGTGTAATTGTACTCATACAGACATCCATTGCTCAGAAAGGGTAGCGTCTAACCAGATTTAATAGAGCTACAGAAGTAAACTCCTTCTACTGTCCAACGCCGGCTACCTGCCCCGAACCTCAACCCTTGGTTTTCCCGAACCTGAAGCTACAGCTGAGATCCAATTTCCCAATTGGATCTCAGGTAACGGTTAACCTTATGCTCAAATAAACAGTATATGGTAACAGATATTCATAATAACATAACAGCATATCAATACCACATTACACAAAACAAATACCACAACAAGTTTGCACATATCCAGTGCCACGACGACCCATCGTGTCCTCAGCGCTAGGAAAACCCCAATAGGTTATCAAGACTATAACCCGTGAAAAGTTGTATGTACAACTGCCCTCTCTCGGCAGAGTCTCAATAAATGACATATCTTTCACATATATGAATATAAGCAGCATAAGTGTTAAGGTTACTGTACGCGTCCGTACCTCCGTTGATGATTTTGGTTACTCCGGTAGTGTTTTGACGGCGGTTTGACGGCGGAATGACAGCGGAAACAGCGGAAACAACGATTCGTGATTCTGGGTATCCTATAAGGATAACATCACCAGTATGAATATCTAAGACCATAACAGGCATTTTAGGTACAAATTACCATTTTGCCCCTAGTTAGCCTTTTTGGCGGAATTTCGCCAGAGCTTCGCTGTTCTGACTTTTTACTTCCAAAATTTTTGCTATAATCTTTTCTATAACATTTTTCTAAGATAATTATCATATTTAATCTAAAAACATGATATCTAAATTATCTTGAAAAATTAAGACTATCCTAACACTTTTACTATAACTACTGAAAGAACTACCGAACTAAAGACTAGGGACCGAAGACTTACTCAGAGCTTCGCTGCGAAATTCCCCGGACTCCTCCTCCTTCTTCCTCTCTCAAATTTTCGAAATGCTCAAGAGAGCTTGGTGTGAAAATGGTGAAGAATGGAGAGGTATTTATAGAAAAACCCGATGGCATTTTCGTAATTTCGTTGAACTTTGTCTGGTTAAATTCTGACCGTTGGATCGCACTTTTCTGAGGTGGCTTCATCTTGGCCTTACACCTCTCTTTGCTGACATCATCTTGAGTCATCAAAATGATGTCATGCTTGCTTCATCTCTTGCTTTATCTGATAAGCCTCTGATTCGGTGTCCTGTTCGCGTAATTCCGTAAAATCTTAAAATTCTGAAAACAGTATGCCGAAGGTCCTTTCATCCTCTTTAAGAATTCTGGACTCTCCTTCCCTTATTCTTCCAGTAAGGACATTCCGTTATCCGCCGAAAATCCTCGGTTTTCGTGTCCGATTTCAGAAACAATTTTGGCCGGTACTAGCTTCTGGATAAAAATTCACTGACCAATATATATGCTCTGGTTTTTCTTGACCCATAACCATATTCTCACAACGGGAATATTTTCTATCCGTTCTCATTTATCCTGTTCATTTTTCCTCTAATTATTATATTATTTTCTTTTTAACACATGTTTAATCTTATATTATTATTATATCTAAAAAATCTTCTCATCCATATCCCTCCTATTTTTTTTTTCGGCCAGCCCCCTTTTTCTTTTTTTTTATTTTTATTTTCCAACATATATTATATTTATCTTATATTTATCTCACAAAATTCCCTTATTGGTCCAAAATGAATTTAGGCTTATAAAATTCCCAAAAATTACTTAATAAATCCCTTAATATTTTCTAATAATTTTCTTAATTAAAACTTATCATTTTCTCATAAATATTTTATTGACATCAATAATCTAAGTTTTATGCAATTTATTATCAATTTTAGTATCTATTTTGATTTCTAGAACACTTTTTAAATTTTCCTTCTTTTGTTTTCATAGGAAATATTTTATTAAATTGTCTAAATTAAGGATAATATGGTTTCTAAGTTTTTATAATTATTCCATGCCTTTTAGAATTTATTACCCTATTTTTAGGATGTTTTATGACCCTAAAATGCCTCTTTTTGGCACTTAATTTTCTTAATATTTCCCTTTGAACATAAATCAATTATTTAAATTAGAGACAACATATTCTCCAATCTTTAATAAATATTTAATTGTCTCTAAGGAATTTTAGGGTATTACACCAAACATATATGAATGACACTCTTAACGTTAATATGTTTAAGAGCGGATGTAACTTCTGCCCGTTACTATATAATGAAAAAATTCAAACGAATAATTTATTATTTTTGAGACTGGACATAACCAATGGACATTATGAAATGTTAACCTTTAAAACCGACATTTTTGTTACTAAAAAAAACAATCGCTCTAAAAGCATTTATTAAAAGAAATTCAAATATGAATTACATTAAAGAGAAATCTTATACATCCCAACTTATATTTTCTGCAATGCAAAATAATAAGGAAATATTTAAATATAATAGTATAAAACTTTTAAGATCAGACATATATAATTGACGGTCTTAAAGTTAATATTTTTAAGAGCGAACATGTAACATCCCAAATTCTAGGACTTTGGGAATCAAGAATTGATTATGGAAAATTCAGCATTAAGGAAGTTTAAAGATTAAAAATTTGAAATCTAAGGCATGTTTTCCATAAATTAAAGACAATTGGGAATAATATGTGGAATTAGATTGTGGAAATTGGCAAAATGATTATTTGAAGAATTAGGAAATTATTCTTCTTGTAATATTTGGAAGATTCAACCTTAATTACTTTGGAAATAATATTCGAAATTTTAAGGAATACTTTTCCCATAAATTAAGGACAAATAATTAGAGAATAAGTTTTGGCCTAAATATTTTGGAGATGATCTTTGGCCAAAATAAATTGATTATGGCAAGAATAGAGTCAAAGAAATATTGAAAGGGATCATTTATGACATAAAATAATTATTGGAAATTAAAGCCAATTATTCCTTAATTTATTTCGGGAAAAGAATAAATTCAATGGATGTTTATAAATGATAAATTGAGGTCTAAAATTATGGAATTTGTATTTCAAGGCCTAGGAAATTAAGAGTTTAATTTATTTGAGATTATTGCAATTAAAGCTAATTGCAAATAAAAATATTGTTTAAAAAAAATGAAGGAATGGAACCAGTGAACAAATGGGCTAACAAACAAAAATGATCCAATAGGTAAATAGGTAAGTCCACGTCTAAGCACATCACGCCATTTACGCAGAGAGGCAGAAATCACAGCGAAACAAATTGATCATGGGCCATTAGCATTTTATTTCTCTCTTTCGGCCAACCCGTGAAAGACAAAGAAACCCATGAGCAAGGAAATATATCAACAATAAAACTCACCTCCCTTAGTCCAGTTTCAACGAGAAAGAGAAATACAGATAACATTTATTACAGCAGGTAATTATACTTATCCGGAAGCAGAGAATTCAGGCCAGCGCCATACCGCCTCTGCGTTCTCGAGCTCCTCACTGAATGACCAGCGGTTTACCACGTTTTAACCGGACCCTCAGCTGGCTATAAAAGCCATTCCAATTCAGCCTCGCCCTCAGTTTTGTTTTCACTATCCATTCACCTTCTACTTTCAGCTTTCGGTCAGAGAGAAAGAAACCGACAGAGAAGAGAGAGAGAGAGAGAGAGAGAGGAACCGAGAAAGAAGGAGAGTTAGAGAAAGGGAGAGAGAGAGCTGAAACTCATTTCATTCTCTGTTTATTGACGGGAAAACAGAGGAGGAGAATAAGCATGATCATCAACATTTGACTGAGATCCAAAGGTGACAACCATACTCCCTTTCCTTTCATTTTTTTCTGTCACAAATCTCATTTAGCATGAAGTTAAAAGATTTTAAGATAATCCTTGCTGAAGAAAACAAAGAAAAACAGGGACTTATATATATACGTGTGTGCGTGATCTGTGCTGGAAAGAAAACTGAAGGTTGCTGTCATATTGTTTTTAAATATCATCTATTGCTTCTTGCATGTGTAATCCACGGTATATATATATATGTAAAAAGAAAATCAAGCTTTAGGCTTTGAAAACCAAAGCTGAACTGAAAACGAAAATATAAAACAAAGGCTGAAGACGTTGGCTTTTCTTTGTTCTGAGCATCAAAATAAAGATAGTGTGTGTTTATATATATTGCTGCTGTCAAATGAAGAAGAAAAGAAGTTTACGGTTATCGGTTTTTCTCCTTGTTGCTGTATGCGTGTTTCGGTGTATGGGTTCTGTTTTGCCAAGAAAAAGAATACTGTGTGTCGAAAGGAAGGAAAGAGGATATAAGACAATATATATATGTGTGTGTCGTGGATGCAGTGGGAAAGAAGATATATATATGATCATTTGTGTGTGACTGCCGTTATGAAAGAAGGAGATAAGTATATGCATACATATGACAGTGTGTATGCCGTGAGGGAAAGAGAAAACGCATGGGTCTGTTTGCGTTAAAGCCATCGGTATAGATGTTCAGAATGACCACATTCAAATAAGACAAAATCAAGACAATATATAAGTGTGTTGCACGTGTTGCTGTGATAAGTGAAGGAAGAAATGGGAGTGTGTAAGTTATATATGTAATGCCTGAGTGTTTTCTTTCCTGCATCTTTACACATATATACATTAAAATCATGGCTCTTAAATAAAAAGGGAAGTTTTCTGTCACTGTGATAGCATGAAAAACTTGAACTTAGAAATTTACAAGAGCTATCGTGCTTGCTAAAGGAAAAGAGAACAAGTTAAATTCTTAGAGTGATCACGTTGCTGCCACATGAAAAGGAAAGAGTAGCTGATTAAGATAAGTGTATATATGTGTGTTTATGAATAAGTAATGCATGAGGGTAAGGGTTCATTGTTTTTCTGCATCATCAAATCTTCGCTGAAAACGTGGGCTTTGATTTTAAATATTTTCTGCATCCTTGTGTGCAAATCGTGATAGTCCAGTGGAGGAGAAAAGAGGAATAAAATAAGTTCTTTGTGTGGGTGCATGTTTCCTATTTGTTGGATATAAATATATATATTTTTCCTTGCTACCAAATTTAATATATAATGTATGCTTACTGGAGGTGTTAAAATAAACATATGCATAGATATTTCTTTGTTAGGCATATATGGAATTGGAAAATAATGCCTAAGCTTTTGAGAAACATTAAAGTAATAAATTTAATTACCTTCTTGTGTGATGGTTGTCAATTATTGACTTTGATTGGTAAATAAGGGGGAGTAAACAAATAAAAATAATTATTGATAAGTAATTAATAGAAGTTAATGTTAATTATAGAGAGTTAATAATAATTGGTAATATTAGAATAGATAGAGGGAAATTAGTATTAATATTAGGGTGATAATAATAACAAATAATGTTATTATTATCTGGGAGGAGTGATAAAGACAAATAATAAATGGAGAATTATTATTATTATTGGGAACAATAATGATAATGATAATGATAATAATGAAATTATTATGGTTAGGGAATTTTTAAGGGATTAAGAATTATTATTAATCCTCTAAACTAATTCACGTAATTAGTTTATTTGTGATTCAAATAAGTGACTGACAGCGATGATAAACATTTTTAGGCAGCCCTTGACATCATTTTCTGATCCAAACAACTTCAGTACAGAGTTAAGGATTCAAGGTTGAGGTGGGTAACTCTAATCTTATAATCATGTGTGTAAGTGTTTATGCATTTATTAACTGATCATGTATGCTGGTTGATTTACTTGTGATATATGTTTTTCCTGGCCATGGATTTGAGGCTACAATCTCATGGGACCGCATGTCCTATATAAGGACTGCGGTCCTTGGCCGTTAACTGCGGTTACGGTTATTTGTACTTGTAAATTCTTCCATGCTTTATCATGTGCTAAAACTGTCATTTATACTTTTATACATGTGCATAAGATTAACCGTTACCCTGGGGTCCATTCATCTGGACTCCAGCCTATATGAAAGATACAAGCACTGGATCGGGATCAAAGGGCAAAGAGCAGCTGTAAGGGTTACAGCAAATGGAATGCCTTGGACAATTACAATTAATTAGTTTGTATTTAACGTTTATCATCCGCCTATCTTGGATAACTGTATTAACATCCAACTATTGGATGAGTTCGAATCACAAAAAATTAATCCGTATTTTTCAAACTAAGTTAATTTCGAAAACTTTGATTACAAAATCAAGTTGTCCAAATCTCCTCGATCATTTCCGTGTTAACTTTAATAAATAAAGGCCCCAAAGGCGGGGCGCCACAGGACGTAACTTCTGCCCGGTACTATATAATGAAAAAATTTAAACTAATAGTTTAATACTTTTGAGACCAGACATAAAAAAAAGACGTTCTAAAATGTTAACCTTTAAGACCGTTGTTTTATTTTCTCCGGTCTTAAAACTGCCAAACATATTCTAGTGCGAAACCTTACCTTGCAACTTACATCTTTCTATTTGAATTATGAAACCCCTGTTCTTGTTGTGAAACACTCAACCACCTCTTCCTATTGCATTACATCTCTTACTTGCAAACCGCCACCATCCTCTGTTACTCTCTCATTCGCTCAGGGATTCCTCTCTTGCACCACCTCTCTCAACCTCTTTTCTTGTTTTGAAAATGAACAGAGGAAACGATTCTAGTCCTGTTCATGGAATGCCAATTGATTATGTGACTAGTGTGAGTCAGAACGAGCCATGTTCTTCTTAGTGTGAGGCTCCTCGTAATCACCCTACACACCATGGTGGTAGAAGAGGCCCTACCCGATCGAAAGAGCTTGCCCTAGCGTGAATTGTTGGCCAAAAGCTCGATATACAGTTTGATAAACATTTGGCTCATTGCGGCCCTAATAAAAGCAAAGCCTAGCATTTTGATTGACAAGTGGAAAAATGTTGACAAAGAAAAGGTGAAGGATCTTATTTGGGCCTCTATCCGGCTTACATACAATGTTCTTGACAATGAGAAGTTGAAAGTCAAAACATTGTTATATTGTGTTGATCGCTGGAGGAAGTTTAAGATTGAGTTAGCAAACAACTATATTTTTGCCGAGGTTTCGGTTGGTGAGCCTCGCCCAAATCCTGTCGCAAAGTATGCCTTTCTTGTTGAAGAAACTTCACAACAATCTGTTCAGATGTGGACTACTAAAGAAGCTCTGGTGACTCTATATTTAGTTTTTTTGTCCCTTCTTGTTTGGTTATTAACTTGTGCCGATATGTGAATGTTATTGTGTTCATCTATGAGGCCGTTAGTCAGTTTTCTTGCTTAGGAAGGTATTTTGTTATAGTAGGTTACGTAGACATTGCTGTTAGTTAGTTAGTATGTTAACTGTGTAATGGTTTATGTGCAAGCTGTTATTAGGCCTTAAGAGTCATGCCTCTAACTATATATAAGAGGTTAGACTAATGTGTAGGAACCAATTATGATGAATGAATGAATTAACTGCGTTAGCAGCAGTTCTCCAACTCCCTTTCCTCTGTTTCTCCTAATTTATTATACAATTCTACATCTTCCTTAACAAAGTCTTAAAACTTGATGAAGTGAATTTGACTAGTGTTTTAGGTTCATATCCCAATTTATTATACAATTCTACATCTTTCTTAACAAAAGTCTTGAAACTTAGCTTGATGAAGTGAATTTGACTAGTGTTTGAATTGAGGTCTGGAATTCATAATTAATAGTTGTTTTCAATTCTAATTCACAAAGAAGAAGGCATCAAGCACAAGATATTGGGAGAAAGAATGATTGCCCACGTACGCTGGCCAAAGCAGAGGCGAAAGCGGCTGTGCTAGAAGCTTCATTAAGTGCAATGTTTCAAGACCAACTAAATAAGATGAAGGAGGAGATGATGATGATTGTCAGCTCTTGTGGAGAGAGCACCGTTCCCTTGCCACACTCATCTCCACTTGTCCAGCAGAGCACTAAAGGGAGCTGCATTGTTAGACAGTCAGCAGAACCTTGTGACCTCTACGTGAAGGATCCTGATAGATGATTGGTTGCAAGAGGGAATATTTACAACTTAGGATCAACTGTACACCACCTACAAATGGTTGGTGATGAAGTCAGGGTGTCAGTTGAAAAGGTGATCATTGATACACATATCCCTCTTCAAACCAATCAAATGAAGGTTGTGAGTGATTGCTTGGGAAGCTTCATCTCGTCGCTAGTAAAGGTTGTACATGTTTCTACTCCTCCTAAAGCTCCAGCCTCTACTGATGAAGCTACAGCCCTATGTGATATTTTGCCCACTGCTAAGTTGAATGCCAAGGATGAAATTAGAGTTAGATCGTGGCCTGCAAATGTTGAAGTAGGCCTACATGAGAAGCAACCGATTTTTGTTGACCACGAAGATTTAATCTCCTTGCTCTTTTCTAAAAAGGAGATAACTAATGCAATTGTGTTCTTATTGATAAAGTAAGTAGTATCTTCTTCTATGAGTACGTACATAATTTTAAGAGGGGTCATTTAGACACACATACATATATACTAGTTATTTCACTGATGTCATTATTGTAGGTTGATGCATCGTGAAATGGGAGAACAGGGTAGGGACCATGATTTTAGATTCTTGTGCCCAGACTACATAAGTGTGGCAACCTTAAATGAAAGACAAACATACATAGCTAAGAGGTTGTGTATGAATTCAAGAAGGTGATACTTTACATCATTCACCCATGTTAACCACTGGCAATTGATCCTCCTTTACGCAGAGGAAAATAAAATGGTCTTTTTATGCTCCCTTCACAACGAACTACTGCCTACATTAATGTACATGGTTGATAAGTAAGCACATGTCATTTTGTAACTAATTGCTGGCTGTGAATTTTCAGTGACCATTATTGATAAATGAAATTTTTGATTTTGATAATAGGACCATGTTGGAATACCAAAAGAAGGTAAAGAGAAAGGCTGGGTATCAGGTCAAAGATCCTATATGGATCAAACCAAAGGTTAGTACATGGACACTGGCACACTGCTTTGTGAACTTGGTCATTTAACAAATTATATGTGCTCTTACACACACACACACACACACACACACACACACACACATATTGTTTGTTTTTAGACACATCGGCAACCAGCTGCTTCTAACTTATGTGGGTTTTACGTCATGAGACACATGTATGATATTATCACGCAAAGAATTTTGTCTATCATTGAAGAGGTAAATAAATTTGGTATTACATACATTTGGTGTGTTTACCCTTTGTTGCAAGGAATTAAGGACTCAAGCAAACGTCTATAACATCAAAGACAGATACACACACACACACACACACACACACACAAGATATATATGTGTGTGTGTGTGTGTGTGTGTGTGTATCTGTCTTTGATGTTATAGATGTTTGCTTGCACTGACCCCTTTCTTGATAGTGATATTGAGTGCATACGCCAAGTCATTTATGAATATCTGAGTCAGGAACTTGCAAAATGAGTAATGAATTAATTTGTAAATATATGATGTAGACTTATTACATCTTGTGTAAATAATGAACAATTGCAAGATATATATGTACAATTTAATGACCAATAATTAATAAATTTGTTTATTCATTTCCAACAAATTATATTGATGTTTTCTATTTTTTGTTGTTGAATGTATTGCAATGAATTAGTGCTTAAACCTTTAGGATAGGATGATATAAATGAGCTGATTATAAAGTTGAATGTATAGTGATACTAGTCCAAACAAGTGTTTTAAAACCACCTCATTTACAGTGGAGTATCAACACCCCGGTCTTAAAGATACGACTGATGGCAACTTTGTAAATATAAAGAACTTCTTCGACCGTATGAATTTTTAAGACTGCATCATTTACATTGGAGTATCGACGCCCCAATTTTAAAGATATGATCGGTGACAATTTTGTAAATATAAAGAACTTCTTCGACCGTATCAATTTTTTTGATAAGTCTTAAATATATTATTCACACCGCTTAAAAAAAACAACCGCTCTTAAAACTGTTATGAAAAAAAAAATTGAAATATGGATTACATTATAGAAAAATCTCTTACTTATATTTTCTGCGGAGCAAAATAATAATAAAATATTTAAATATAATGGCATAAGACTTTTAAGACCGGACATATATAAATGACGATCTTAAAGTTAATATTTTTAAGATCGGACGTAACTCCTGACTGGTACTAAATAATGAAAAAAATTTAAACTAATAGTTTATTACTTTTGAGATTGGACATAAATAATAGTCGATCTTAAATGTTAACCTTTAAGACTGTCATTTAAGTTACTCTAGTTTTAAAACTGGAAACATATACTTCTCTGCGTGAAACCTTACTTACGACTTACGTTTTTCTATCTGAACTTTGAAACCCCTGTTCTTGTTGCAAAACCCCTCTTCCTATTGCATTACGTCTATTCCTCGCCAACCACCACCATCCTCAGTTACTTTCTCACTTTCTCAGGCGTTCCTCTTCCGTACCACCACTCTCAGCCTCTCTTGCTTTCTCGAAAATGAACAAAGAAAACCATTATCTTCCTATTCAGTCAACACCAATTACTGATGTTATTGGTGTGAGCCAGAACAAACCATCTTCATCTCAAAATGAACCTCGTAACTGCCCTGTATGCCGTGGTAGAAGTGGCACACAAAATGAGGGATGTATTTGTAAGTCAAAACACTAGGTCAAAGCTCGAGAATCAGTTTAATGAAAGGTTGGAACCTTTCGATCCGAATAAAAACAAGTATAATAGTTTTGTTGGCTATATGGCATGCAGCAAGGTCAGTATCTTGATAGATGAGTGAAAAAATGTGGATCGTCACATAGTGAAGGATCTTATTTGGGATACTATCCGACTTACATACACTGTCCTCGACTCTGAGATGTTGAAAGACAAGACATTGTCTTATTGTGTTGATCGGTGGAGGAAGTTTAAGATCTTTCTAGCCAACAACTATATATTTGCCCAGGCTTTGCCTCCGCACAATCCTTGGGACAAGTACACATATATTGATGAACATACTTGGCAACAATTTGTTTAGCTTCGGACCATTCCTGATGCTTTGGCGATTTCATATTTAGTTTTGTTTTCCATTTTTGTTTGTTTATTAACCTGTGTGAATATGTGAATGTTATTGTGTTTGTCTAATCTTGTTAGTTAGATGGTTTAATGTGTAAATAGAAGTATATATTTTTATACTTTGTCCTGCATCAGAGGAGCATGTCTTAGTTATATGCATGTGTGATATGTTAACCGTTATTATATTCTTAGCTAGTTCTGTTATAGTACATAGTGGTTAGACATTGCTATTAGTAAGTTAGTATGTTAGTTCTGAAAATGGAAGAAATCACCAAGAGGGGGGTGAATTGGGGATTTTTTTTAAAAAAAAACCTTTTGAAAGATGTTTGAATTCTTTTTGAAAACTTGAAAAACAGATAATGAAAGAGTAAGAGAAGAAAAGCTTGACACAAAAGATTTATACTGGTTCGGTCTCAAACTTGACCTACGTCTAGTCCCCAGATATCTTTTAGGTATTTCCAAGAGTTCAACAGGCTCCAATTACAACAATGTAAACCACATGCAATCCTAATCACCTAGGACTTGCTCCTCCTTACACTTTATAATTAAACAACCAACCACACAGATTCCACAACCTTGAGTTCACACAAAATAAGTAATCAAAAATGATTTTCGAAATCACACTCTCTTAAAGAGAAAATAATCATAAAACACTGAAGTTCGAAAATATTTTGCATAACAGAGCTTAAAAATCAAAGAAGCAAGATCTATTTGATCTTAAATGGAGAATAAAGAAAGTTGTCATAGTTACTTTTTTTCCTAATCTTACCCTTCCTTTTTTTTTTGGTCGAAATCTCGCTCCTCTCCATATTTACAACAAGTTATTTGTATGCTTTTAAATCCTATATTGCATTTTATTACGGTCATTACTTCTTATTAAGCGAAAAATTGAAAATTCACAAGTTTTTAAAACCAATTTAAGAATTAAGAATATCAATTACCACTCTTTAAGAACTGTAAAACTAGTTGACTTTGTCTTATAATTAAAATCGGTTGAAATACTCCTTAGTGAGACTAAGGTGTTCTTATTTTGAATAGAAAATAACCTTAAAACTCAATTTATCTAAATTCTTAATAATAATATAATAAAATATCACTAGTGCAAAAAAGTGTTTTAAGACCGCCTCATTTACAGTGGATTATCAATGCCCCACTCTTAAAGAAATGACCAGTGGAAATTTTGTAAATATAAAGAACTTCTTCACCCGCATCAATTTTTAAGACCGCCTCATTTACAGCAGAGTTTCTAGGCACCGGTCTTAAAGATATAACCGGTGGCAATTTTGTAAATATAAAGAACTTCTTCTAACGTATAAATTCTTAAATATAATATTTAGGCTGCTTAAAATAACCAACTGCTCTTAAAAATGTTAAAAAAAATAAAATATGGATTACATTATAGAGAAAACTCGTAAATCATCAACTTATATTTTCTACGGTCAAGAACAATAACGAAATATTTAAATATAATTGTATAAAACTTTTAAGACTGGACATATATAAATGAGGTCTTAAAGTTAATATTTTTAAGAGCGAACATAACTTATACATTAATAACGGCCGGTCTTAAAAATGGAAACATATACTTCTTCACGCGAAACCTTACTTACGACTTATGTCTTACTGTCCGAACTCTGAAACCCCTGTTCTCTTTGTGAAACCTCATTTCCTGTTGCATTACCTCTATTCCTCACCAACCACCACCTTCCTCTATTACTTTATCACTTTCTCAGGCGTTACTCCTTCGCACCACCACTCTCTTACTTTGTCGAAAATGAACAGAAAAAACCATTCTCTCCCTATTCAGTCAACACCAGTTACTGATGTTACTGGTGTAAGCGAGAACCAACCCTCTTTTTCTCAAAATGAGTCTCGTAACCGCCCTGCACGCCGTGGTAGAAGTGGCACACGAATGAGCATCGTGTCCATAAAATGGAACGTTGGGTCAAGGATCAAGATTCAGTTTAATGATAGGTTGGAACCTGTCGGTCCGAATAAACACGAATATAATAGTTATGTTGGCTATATGACACGCAGCAAGGTCAGTATTTTGATAAATGAGTGGAAAAATGTTGACCAACGCATAGTGAAGGATCCTATCTGGGACACTATCCGGCTTTCATACACTATCCTTGACTCTAACAAGTTGAAAGCCAAGACCTTGTCTTATTGTGCTGATAGGTGGAGGAAATTTAAGATCTTTCTCGCCAACACCTATATTTTTGCCGAGGATCGACCTGATCATAATTCGTGGGCAAAGTACACATTCATTGATCAACAAATTTGGGATCAATTTGTTCTGCTTTAGACCACTACTGATGCTTTGGTGAGTTCATATTTAGTTTTGCTTGCCCTTTCTGTTTGCTTATTAACTTGTGTGGATATGTGAATGTTATTGTGTTTGTCTAATCATGTAAGTTAGATGGTTTTATGTGTGAGTAGAAGTATATATTCAAGTAAGACAGGAGTGAATTTGAGTATGATGGTTTAATGTATGAGTATGCATGTCTTATATGTTAACCGTTATTATATTCTTAGCTAGTTCTGTTATAGTAGGTAGTGGTTAGATATTGCTATTAGTAACTTAGTATCTTAGTTCTATACAATTCTATATCTTCCTTGAATAAAATGTTGAAACTTGATGAAGTGAATTTGACTAGTGTTTGAGGTTCCTATGAAGCAGAAGTTCTATAATTTCTTTTAGTGAAATGGCTTGAATTCATAATTAATAGTTGTTTTCAATTATGATTCATAAAGAAGAAGGGCACAAGCACAAGAGATAGGGAGAATGAATGATTGCCCGCATAGGGCTTCTCGTGGGGGATATGCAAAGGCCGAAGAAGAAATGATGGAGGCCAAGTGGAAGATATTGGAAGAAGAAGCTGAATCCAATCCTTCTACTGTAATTGATCAGCAGGCATCCCCGATACGTTGCGAGGATTTGTGGCTGTATATTCGGCGACCAAAAAAAGGCTCCTACATGAGTAAACAAACTCGTCTAGTTGCTGAGAAAATTGTAAGTATCGTTTATTGTTATTTTTAGTTACAAAACATGTTTCATTACTAAGCTTCTCGTTATCTGTATCTTACAGGAAGATCTAAAAAAGAAAGAAGCAAAGGGATCTTTTGAGGTGGCATGCAGATAAGAGGATTTCTGATGGAAATATTCGACGTCCTGCCGAATCTTTTTTAATGGAGGAAAATCGATCAATTATTTCCGACCTTCAGCCAAGAACCAAGGAACTTTAGGCTTGCCCTTAGCACAGATGACATGAATCCTTATGGAAGCCTTAGCAGCATACATAGTTCCTGGCCTATACTCCTGATTATTTACAACTTATCTCCTATGTTATGCATGAAACGAAAGTATATCATGTTGTCCATGTTGATTTCGGGACCAAAACAACCCAGAAATGACATTGATGTTTACCTTCAGCCCTTGATCGAAGACTTGAGCGAGTTGTGGGAAGAAGGTGTCGATGTTTTTTACTGTTTCAAGAAGGAGGTCTTCAAAATGAGAGCCATGATATTTTGTACCATAAGCGACTTCCCAACATATGGGAACTTGTCAGGGTATAGTATAAAAGGCCATAAGACATATCCGGTTTGTGAAGAAGGCACACACTACCATCAACTTCAACATGGAAGAAAGACGGTTTATCTTGGATATAGAAGATTTCTTAGACGGGCTACCCATATCATCGATTAAAGAAAGCCTTTTTTAGTGGCTAAGGGTATGAAAATGCTCTAGTGGCATTGACTGGGGAGCAAGTGAATGAAAAGGTGAAAAACATAAGTGTCATCTTCGATAAGACTGCAAAGGGTAGAAAAGAAACAAATATATGGAAAATAAAGATCGTATTCTTCGATCTTCCATATTGGCGCAACCTTGATGTGAGACACTATATTGATGTCATGCATGTGGAGAAGAATGTATGTGATAATATTATTGGCACGCTTCTCAACATATAAGGTAGTACAAAGGATGGTGTGGAGGCAAGATGGGATTTGCAAAAAATGGGAATACGTGAAGACTTACATCCAAGGCCATATGGTAACAGAACTTATTGTCCCCTGCCTTTTCATACTTTGTCTAAGGATAAGAAACGTAGTTTTTGTGAGTGTTTGCATGGCACAAAAGTTCCGTCGGGGTATTCTTCAAATATTAAGAGGCTTGTATCGATGAAGGACTTGAAATTGGTAGGCCAAAAGTCTCATGATTGTCATGCTTGATGCAACAGCTACTCCTAGTACCTACTTGAGGCATAGTCGAGTATGATCTTCGACACATTTTGACTAGGCTTTATTTGTTCTTCAATTCTGTTTGCAGTAAAGTGTTCGAGATTGAACAATTGGATGAATTAGATAATGAAGAATATCTTATCTTGTGCCACCTTGAGAGGCTTTTTGTTCCTTATTTTTTGACATCATGGTTCATCTAATTGTTCATCTAGTAACGGAGATCAAGTGGTTTGGTCCTGTCCATTAATGGTGGATGTACCCAATTGAAAGATCTATGAAATTCCTAAAAGGGTACGTGAAGAACACATACCGGCTAGAAGCATCAATTGTTCAGAAGTATGTATCTGAAGAGGCCATGGAATTTTGTCAAAATTATTTGGCCAAAGTAAGACATATTGGGCTTCTAAAACGCCAGCATGCTGAAGGGGGTAGACGGGGGGCCTCAATAAATAGAGTGGATCCTGATGAATTGTCACAAGTCCACTTATACATTTTGAATAATGTTAATGAAGTTCAGGCCAGCATAGCTGCCCATAAAGAAGCTGTGAGGAAAGAAAATCCCTGAATGACTGAACAAAGGTTGATTAGGGAGCATAACAGAACATTTGCAAACTAGTTCAAACAAAAGGTTGAGGGAGAGGAATCTGTTTCTGAGACAATGAAATGGTTAGCACGTGGTCCTGAAGTAGATGTCGTGAGTTGGAATTCGTATGTCGTCAACGGTTACACATTTTACACGAAGTCCCGAGATGAGAGGAGCACCGTCTAGAACAATGGTGTAATGTTAGAGGCTGAATCCATGGACTTCTCCAGTTCGAAAGACAAGCGGCCTAAATTGGCAGTCATGCCATATTATGGGGTTATTAAAGAGATTTGGAAGGTGGACTATGTCTTCATTAGATTTCTCATTTTCAAATGCAAGTGGGTTAATGTCAACAGTGGTGTTTAGATCGATTGGCTCGGATTTACGTTAGTCGATCTCAATAGTACAAGTTTTGGAGATGAACCTTTTATTATGGCAGACGAGGCGAAACAAGTTTTTTATATTATCGATCAAGCAAATAAAATATAGTCTGTAGCTCTCTAAGGTAAAAGGGTCATCGATATTGATGAGGAAAGTCATGCAAATTATGGTCTTCCTGACAATACTCCTTTTTCAAGGGGTCTACCGGACATGAACGAAGAAGATGAAGCGGATAATGAATCCGACATAAGAAATGATCATCAAGAAGGGATATGGGAGGATATCCCTTTATAAAAGAGTCAATTCATAAGGTAATATTCATATGCACAATTCTTTGAAAACTTTAAGGTTTTAACTATATTATATTCCTTCTATGTTTTTAACCGATGTCACTGACTCTATGAAGTTTGTTCTTGTTTTATGTTTGTGGCAACTGGATCCGATCTAATGCTCTCAGCCGAGGGAAGCTGTAAAGCTACAGAAGCAATATCTTGAAAATTTGGCCCTCAAAGATCAATGTTAAGGTAAATTTTCTCTAAAATGTAACAACCAGCTTAATCAGTAACGAATTTTATTATCTCTGGATTTTTAATATTTAAGAGTTGATTATTGTTTCTGCTCAATCACACAGAGAAGAGATCATACTAGAACTCCACAAAACTTATCAGGATCCTGTTAAGGGAGTTGTACATGGTGGATGGATTAGGGAGTTGTTGGGTGGGAATCCGATGAAGGCATAGTGAATATTGGGCATGTAATGAACCCGACATAAGGAATGATTATCAAGAAGGGATATGGGAGGATATCCGTTTATAAAAGAGTCAATTCGAAAGGTAACTGCACAAATCTTTGAAAACTTTAAGGTTTTAACACTATTATATTCCATCCATGTTTTTAATCAATGTCACTAACTCTATGACATTTGTTCTTATTTTATTTTGGTGTTAGGATCCGTTCCAAAGGGGCATGCATGTTATAAAAGAGGATGTGTTACGTTGTTATGTTGGATGGGAATCAGATGAAGGCATGGTGAATATTGGGCATGTATGCTGATTTAAGTGTAGTATATCTTATTGCAACAACTTATTGTATTTGTATTTGTAACTCTTGGTCAATAATATTTGTATTCTACGATCTGCTTTTTCCCAATTCAATTTATTCATAATTGTTCATAGCTTGTAGCTTAAAGTGTAGCCTTTTCTGTGCTGGATTGGGTTGTATGGATTTGTGTATAGATCATTCAATTTATCCACAATTGTTCATAGCCTGTAGCTTAAAGTATACCGTTTTATGTGCTAGATTGGCTGGTATGGATATGTGTATATATATGATCAGTAAGAACATAACAGAGAAAAAATGAGGGAAACTTTAGACCGATAAAACAAAAACATCAGTCTTAAAAGTTCAACTTTTAAGACCGGATGTACTCGGATTTACTTAAATGCGCGGTCTTAAAGGTCAGGGGACATATTTGCTATGCAATCTAAAAGTTGGTCTTACAAGACCGTTGGTTTTAATATGCCCGGTCTTAAAAGTTAATCTTTAAGACCGGACGTATTAATCAATCAGTCTTCAAAGTGAGTCTTTTAAGACCGCGTATAATTATTTTTTGTCCGGTCTTCAAAAATAGACCTTTTAAGAGTGGTTAAATTTTTTTCCGGTCTTAAAAATTGAGTTTTATGACCGACGCAAAAAATATTTCGGTTGGATTTAGTATCACTTTTAAGACTTGATTTTTTTAAATGTTTGGTCTTAAAAGAGTTTATTTAAGACTGGTTGAAGTCCGCTCTTAAAGATATACTTTTAATACCGGCTGGAACAAGACCGATCGCGAGTCCGGTCTATGGATGCCTCTTTTGTCCAGTCTTAAAAGCTTTTTTTGTACCCGTGTATTGACATTGATGCATCTGTTGTTATTCCGCTCTATCATTGTACTTCCTTTCCATATTTTTTCCAATCGTAATTTGGTAAATGGTTTCATTTTTGTGGTATCATTTTCACACATGATATAATTGTTAACTATAAAGTTAAATTGTGAAAGAGCAATAAGGAAAAATGTTTAAGGACCCGTTTGATACATTGAAGATCGACCAACGGAAAGGGAAGATGACAAATCTTCCATCACAAAACGCGTTTGGTGCGCTGCTCTCCCAGGAAGATGACTTCCCGCCTCTATCAATGTTCCTTTAAATGTGGGAACCTTCATTCCATCCAAGAATTGAGGGAAAGTTGCAATCTTCCGAGAAAGTAAAATATTGTGACGAAATTGCCCTGAAAAATTTTGCCTGTTGTTATTCTTCTGCGTTTCTTCTTCTTCTTCTTCCTGCTTCTTCTTCATAAATAGTCGGCATCACCAAAACCCATCAACCCTTGCCGAAAAAGCCAAGCGTTCTCCAATTTGACGATAATTTGAGCAACTCTATGAAATTTTGCCGACCCTCTTGCTCCAATCGTGGGTTTGTGATGTGCTTTTACTGTCTTGCATTTTATATTACTATTCTTTCTGTAAAAAAAAACACCTACTTCTGTTTCTATGTTTGTGGAATATTCTGATATAAACAGTTGCACAAGTTTGGTTACAGTTCAATTTTTTCGTCCAAACGCGTTATCCTTTTAGTGCTTTACGTTCGAACCCAACACCCACGTTTGAACGGTTTAGGGGCATTGTGGCAATTTCACCTAACCTTCCCATTTAACCAACACCCAATTCTTCATACCAAACATCTCACTTTCCCTCAACTTATTCCGTAGTATACCAAACGGCTCATATTTTTAAGTTCCCTCTTAATCTTCCTTTCCTTTCCTTTCCTTTCACTTTCATTCCTTTCCTTCCTTACATCTTCCCAGTACCAAACAGGGCCTAAGTTGTTATTAAGTTTCTGAACCTAGACCATATACTAAATCTGTTGAGGTACTGGGTCAAAGGTCAATGGGTCAAACTAGAGTCAAACTAGAGCTAAATCAAAGCAGCTAACTCTCCAAACCACTCAACTTAAACGAACTCTTTGTCCACCTTCAATAATAAATGAGTTATTTTGAAAGTGGGCCCCACAACACCCTTACTCTTGCTCTCTCTCAATTCAAGACAACAATACACTCACAATACGCACACTATATCTCCAATATTTGGACAGCGCACAAGCTTGGGAGACACATACTTACTCTTCTCATCAAACACCCATATGCACACACTCACATTCCCCCATTTCCCCATTCCATTCGGCCATACTAGAGAAAGAGATATTGTAGAGAGTGAGAACACAAAAGAGAAAGAGAATCAACAAGAATGAGAGATCCAGAGCCCCAGAAAAAAAAAAAAAAATCTCTCTATTCTTCTTCTTCTTTCCTTCCTCTTTTCTACTTTTTGGTACATCATTTTACCATTCAAGCCTGACTTTTGATGAGGATACCTCCAGAATCTTGTCTAAAGAGTTGAAGTGTTCCTTCAACCTCGATTCCTCTCCATTGTCGACATATAAGTAGATTGTTGGATTTAATGAACACGAGCACAACTCTGACTTCAGTTCCTCTTCGTCTTCCACTTTTAAATTTATGTTTAAAAAAAATTATTGGGTTAACTCGACCAATTCATGAGTAGCTGGACAAGTTGACTCGAAGTTACCAAAAAAACCTGTGTTTCCCATAACTTGGACCAATTTTCTAGATAGTTTGTCGGCTTCTGGTCTGAGTTCCTAAACTATAGTTTTTACAATTTAGAAGCTAGATCTATTCTTGTTACAGTACCTTCTTCCTTTATTCCAAAATTATTCCCATCATAGTACCAAAACTAAAAAGTGCATATTTATCTTCTCCCCTTTAGAGTTCATTTAGATTTAGCTTTTGGATAATAGCTTTGGGGATTTACAAGATAAAATGACTTTTCCAAAATATCTTTTTTCATAGTAGATTATTGAAAAATGTGATTTTGATAAAATGATGATGTTTTGATACTATTGTCAGAATAACTTTTTAATGCTCAAATTACCAAAAATGACATTAACTTTTGTGATAATTACATATAAAAGATCAGGTTTTATTCAAGTGGGGGAAAGGGACCTTTGAGACTTCCTTGATTCTAAATTCTAAGCATCTGCATGTTTAAATATTTTTAATATTAAATCTCATAACAAATACCAAAAATTACATACATTTGTGTCCAAAATTAAAATATTTTAGGATACTAACTAGTATTGAAAAAATAGTTCATGATCTTAAAAATTTATTTTAGGATATTGAAAAATATTTCAAGGTACTAATGGGTACTAGAAAGATACTTAAGGATATGATTGTTACTAAAAAGAAATTCATGATAGTAAAAATTTATTTTAGGATATTGAAAAAATATTTCAGAGTACTGACGGGTACTAAAAAGATAATTAAGGATACTAATTGATACTAAAAAATACTTCATGGTCGTAAAAATTCATTTTAGGATCTTGAAAAAAATATTTTCAAGTACTTACTGATCCTAGAAAAATATTTCAGGGTACTATGACAAGTACTAAAAAAAATATTTAAGGATACTAATTGATAGTGAAAAAAATACTAATAATGGCAAAGGAGAGAACAAAATTTGAAAAAAATCGATTTTTTCAAAATCTAGGTTTTGGGTGTAGAATAGCTTCTGACAAAATAGAGGAGTGTTTGGCAAATAGGATTTTATGCTTGGGGTAAAAAAATTACAATTTCAATCATTTTTTTCTTCTTAAAGTCAAATAGGACAATAAATACTGACACACTCCCTCCAAGGAATGGACCATGCAACCTCCTCCAAAAGGGAGGACATTATTTCTGCAATTAGAATAAAGTATCACTGGCAAATGCATTTTTTTTTACATAACGTTAAAAAGTTTAAGTGAGTTGAGTTTTAAGGGTTGATCAACAAGGTCTGGGTATGTCTCAAAGTTTAACGAATTCTTAAGGATATATTCCCTCCGGTCCTTTTTATAAGAGCCTGATAAAAATTGTCTCAAAATTTAATGATTTTTTTTTCATTTGTGCCCCACATTAATTATATATATGTGTGTGTGTGTGTGTTATGAATAAAGAGTTTGTGATACTTATGTTTATTCTATTTCTCTCATATTTGCCTCTTTTAAAAAAAGGTTATTTCATAACATATTTATTATTTTTAATCAATTTTAACCATTTTCTTAAATCGCATAATTCGATCATCAGACTCTTATAAATAAGATTGGAGGGAGTACTTAAAGATCACTCACCAATAATATTCTCTCACACATAGGCAACAAGATTTGAACTCATGAACTTGTATTGACAAATACAATTTTAATCTTGACATAAGAAGTAGTAGTAGTACCCGCCAATAAATATTATGTCTCGCATTGACAACAAAATTTGAACTTACGAACTTGTGTGTTGTTAATCCACTTCTCATGAACTTATAGGTTGTGAGTCCACTTCTTACCAGCTATACCAATCTTTGTTAGCATCGACAAATACAATTTTACTCTTGACATAAGTGGTGGTGGTGGTGGTGGTAGCAATAGTCATACTAAAAAAAGTGGTGGTGGTGGTGGTTGGGCGGTGGGAGCTCTTTTGACATCATTGAGCGAGCTTTTTTCACGGCGTCTTCCTCCTTGGTTTCGGACGGGATGGAGACATCCGTAGTTTGTGTTTATCTCTATTTATTTTCATGTTTCTTTTGGATTCTTATAGTGAGATGTTAATTTTCTTTGTGGCAATAAATTGAATTGGGAGTTTTAGTGGTAGCAAATCTCACCTGGTGGCTATTCATGGTTTTTGGGATTAGGAATTGGTGACTATAGTCTCCTATATTATTGGCTCCATCTTTCAAAATATTATTATGGATTGTTGGCAACCGCAAATCCAAAGTGTAAATCATGGTCTTGTTTTTCACTTGATCGCTTCTTTATCTACATCTTTTTTATTGGTATTATATTTGTCGATGATTTTCCTTCTATGAAATCTTCTCATGAAGTTTTTTTAACAACTAATCCCTTTGCTTTATTTCTAATGAAAATGGTGGATCCTTTGGAATGGTTCATCAAACAACCACTTCTTACAATGACTTTGTTAGTGGTGGCGGTGTTTTTCTACCCACAGATTCTAATGAAGGGATTATAAAGATGGTAGGGTTTTTAGCTATGGCACGTCTATCACTCACCTATTTTTAAGTTACATTATTGTTTAGGTTCTTTGCATTATTGTGTATTTAGAATTTCCTTTTACAAACTTTTTATTTTAAGCTTATATCTTTTATTGTGTTAATTTTAATGAAATATATTTTTTGGATTCCCAGCAAACAGAATCCATTTTAGTTGAACGCTCAAATCCCAAAGATTTAACATACTAATAATTATATTTTCAATCACAATGAAAATAATAAAATATGAAAAATTAAATTAAAAAATTAAATGCGCTTAGAACCTACGATTGCTCAAGTAACTAGTAGAGACAGGTTCTGATAAAGTCAAAAATATTCAGTTATTTTCAATTGTTAACATGATTTGTTTGAAGCTTTGACGCTTCCTTTCTTTCTCATATCAACATTATTATATAAATTACAAAGTAAGTTATCAGACGTACGTCACGCAAGAATTTATTTAAATGATACTTGAACGTCTCGCTTTGCTTGGCTTACATGCAAGCCAATTTATAATATATATGGCTCTTCCTGGAGATTGGACACATCAATATGTGTAGAAAATAATTTACCAACTCATATCATCCGCTTCATAAAATTACCCTCCCTCATTTATCTCTTCTCATCACCATTTGTTATAATTTTAACAATTCAAGTTTAATACTTTATAAAATTATCTCTTTCTCACATAACCTATAATATATAAGGAAATATTTGAAACAATAGTACATTTCCAACATATTAATAGGGTTATTTAAATCTTATAAAAAGGACTGGAGAAAGTATAACATAACATTGCCAATTCCGTCCTCTAAAAAAAAAAAAAAAAAAAAAAAAACACCCTCATGCCTGTTAAGAGGTAGAGCGTAACTTGAAATGATTTGGATGAGGAGCTGCTGATATATAAATATTAGTAGGGTAATTAGTCTTGAGGTGATTTGAATTTTTTAATTTTAAAATTAAAATGCCCAAAATATTATATGCAACCAAATAACTGATCATGCAATAGTATTGCTGTAATATTTAATTGCGTGGATCATGCCATTTTAACTTTTGTTTCTGGGCATGACACGGAGTTTTAAGGCTTGTTTTATATAAATATATATAAATAAATTTAAACTGTCAAAATTTAATCTAGATCAGATATATTACTAAAATATAATGTAAGCAGTTGAGCTCAGTTGTAAGCTATTCAGATGAAATTTTACATTTTAATTTATTTATATACTTTCATATAAATTATTATAATAGGTTCATAAATTAATATTAAATCAGAATAGAGAAAATTGAGAGTAAGAACAACGACAGAAGCCAATTCCTTCCCTCAATGTGTCACATCATAATTCAAATCCTATCTTTCTGATTTTCCCGATATTATATTAGAAGAATAATTTCTTATATATTTATTTAGTTATACCGATATATAGGTAATTTATCTCTACAATCTCTCAATATCTTTTTTGTTTGTATATTTGAATTTGAATGCACTAATTTGTTAAACTTTAGGGAAAAAGTTGGGATTGTTATTTTCAATACAAAATGTAAAAAAAAAAAAAAAAAATTAATAATAATAATAAACAATTACCAGTTTTTTGTATTTTGTGTTGAAGATAACAATCTCAGCTTTTTCCCAAAGTTTAACAAATTAGTACATTCAAATTCAAATATACGAACAAAAAAAATATTGAGAGATTATAGGGATAAATTATCTATATATCAGTATAACTAAATAAATATATAAGAAGTTATTCTTTTAATATAATATCGGGAAAATCAGAAAGATAGGATTTGAATTAAATTGTTCCTAAATAATAGGATCTAAACTAACTAACTAATTCCTATATTATCTAACTCATAATACAAAATAAAGAAGAAAAATAAAAAGATAATATTGAGATAAGGGATTAAAGAATAAAGGAAAATTGGTTGTGATAGATTAAAAAAGTCCACTGTCAACAATTAGTCGACTAAATCTTGGGATTTAGTCGACTAAATGTCGGGGGGATTTAAAAAAATTTGAACCCCACGACATTTAGTCGGCTAAATCAGAGGATTTAGTCGACTAAATGTCGACAAAATTCAAACAAAAAGAGGCTCGACATTTAGTCGACTAAAGCCTTGTTTTAGTCAACTAAATGGGGGCAGAGAGGGAATATGTTTCCAGAGAGGGGCACAATGGGAAATAATTTCAAAGTCGGGGCATTTTGGTAAATAGTTTCCTAAAAAAGGGCACTTTGGAAAAAAAACCTGTTGTAGACTATGGATCTTCTTCATTTTAAATTAAGGGAGGGTAGCTTGGTCATTTAATTTTTCAAACTATTTTCATTTTGGTCCTAAACGCATGCAGTGTATTATCAGATTATGTAAAGAAGAAATCACAAGTTTAGATGTTGAAAAATGTACTTATTTAAAAAGTTGAAAATCCTTACACTTGAAGCCTAAAAAAAAAAAAAAGATATCTTAATCTTGATAATTTTAAGTAAATTATGCACTTTTGAATATTCTCCCTTGTTTTTCTTATACTGAAGAAGGTTGTCTAATTGAAGGCAAAAAAGCCAATGAGAGTTGGTACAGATGGTAAGGGATCCAGGACTAGACCCTTGGGTCGTAGGTTCGATCCCCTCTGTCGTCGCTGAGACTCCTTTAGTAAGCGATCTCATAAGTCCCCAGTAAGTGCTCATAGAGCCCAGGGCTGTGCCCTGACCTTAGTGGGGGACTGATGTCGAACGCCTCCAAAACTTTTATATATAAAAAAATTGAAGGCAAAAGAGAAAGAAAAGGAAAGAAAGAAAGGCAAAAAAAAAAAAAAAAAAGGTTGTCTATTAAACCCAATCACACGATTACAAGACCCCGGTTTTAACTCAAATCAAGTGTGCCTTCTCAACTAGCTATTTTATTGGGGGGCCTCTCTCATCGCCTCACTTTGTTTTATATTAATCACTTTATATATTTACAAACAAATAGTATTACCAGATAAATTAAATAAAATAATACAATATTAGTATGTTTCGTCTTCATATATATATATATATATATATATATATATATATATATATATATATACACATATACATATACATATATATATATAAGATTACCTATTTTACGTATGACTTATTATTAGTGGCTCGATTTTCATCAGTTCTTTGATATTTTGTGTAGATATAATCTTAGATCAATGAATTAATAATGTCCGTACTGTAAGGTCTTGTTATTATGAAAAAAGAGTGATCAGTGATTGAAATTTGACTCTCAAACTTGAGTGCATATTTAGATTAGTGATAGAGATTTATAATATATGAAAAATATAAAACAAGTTTTATCTCAATTTGTAAGAACGTAATTCTCAAACGTTAACTCAAATAGGCTCTCACAGTAGTGCTCGAGTTGGTTATTAAAATGCTCCCCCACTGTCAGATATAAATAACTTTGAACTAATTTACGCATACTAAAATAGTTAAAAGTATTGATTAAATTTAAGTTATTTTCAATAATATATTGTGCTTATTAACTATTCTATCAAATTCAAAATATAATGTGTTAATTAATTCACACAAACTTCAATTAAGTTATTTAATATATCTTAAATAGATAAAATTTACCTATTGTATCCTTATTAAAGAATGTGATTTTTAAATATGTATTTAATATCGGTCACCTCTTTCTCTCCTACAAAAGCTAAATCGAAAACAATCATTAATTAATTATCCTGTCAACTTCTTATATTTTGGACACAATTTTCTTCTAGAATACTTTTTATGAGTATGGACTAGATTGAATACACTGAACTCTAACATCATGTTAATTCGTGTTCTCTCAAAATACCTTCATAAAATATAAGGATATAAGAAAAAATATTTGATACTCCTTAAAACTAGTAAAATGAGATACTCCTTAAAACTAGTAAAATGACTTGTAAAACAAACCAAGGACAACTTATGAGCTAGGGGTTAGGTCTAGCGAAAAGTATTAATCCCTCACAATATAGTAAAATAAGTTTTGAATTCCCACCGAAAAATGTGTGTTCACATTTGGTATATGTTAGTTCTTTATGGGTTTTGATGATAACAGATAACAGACAATTATAAACTCAAATTGAAGTTTGTCTTTAGTAAGTTGAAAAACTTACTGTCAAAAGCAAACTCAAATTTTGGAAACAAAACTCGAGTTTTAACTTGACAAAGAATAGCTCAGTTTTAAGGATCAAAGGCAAAATTGCAGTTTCCATGTGGAAACTTGAGTTTTGACCTTACAGAGAGCATTCCAAGTTTTCTTTTCATCAAGAAAAACTTGAGCTTTGGTTTAGAAATGAAGGAGGAGCTGAATTACCAAGAGGGGGTGAATTGGAGATTCTGAAATTTTTCACAAATTCGGCTCTTGCGTTGATTAATCGAAAGAAAACAGTGAGCAAGGAAGAATAGGGATGCACAACAGTTTATACTGGTTCGGCCCAACTCCTTGGCCTACGTCCAGTCCTCAGGCACCTTGAGCTTTTCACTAAATCACTTGATTACACACTTTGTAACTCTAAAGCAATTCTCTCACTAGAACTTACTCCCCCCTTACAAGTTGTAATCAATGACTTCCCAAATCTCCAAGTCCCCCGACTTGAGATAACTTACAATCAATCAAATACAATTGATAAAACTCTCTTACAAAGCAGATAAATGATCATTGAAGCTCTATAGTGTCAACCGATACTCTGTACAAGAAGCACTCTAATAAATGAACAAAGTTAATGCAATTCGTTTTTCAGCTCTGTGTTCTTGGTAGAGACTTGAATGCAGCTCTTATTTATACTTAGAGAGACATTAATAACCGTTGCTAGTATTCATTTGACCGTTGGAGAAGTTTCCTTTCAGTTGGAAGCAGTTTGGTCCTTTCTTTCTCTACACTTGTGTTTGTTTCTTGACTTGTAGGATAGTGAGTGACTTCTAGTCGTTTATATCCGTTAGGATTGTCAGTCTTCAATTAAATGAAAGTCTCTTTATCCTTTTTCCACCATGTAAGACTTAGTAGTTGAGATTTCAGCAAGTTTGGTGGTCTACATTTATTACTTCTAACAAGACTTTGTCTTTTGTGTTAACAGCTCTTTTAATCTGCTTGTATCATCTGTAATTAGGCTGAAAACACTAGCAAACACATTAAACATATCTGGTAATGATGATAATTAAGAACATAAATCATTCAGATCATTCGACAAACATTACACAAATTTCACAAATTTGAAATATCAGAAGGTGCAACCTATACTTGAGTTTGTGCATCAATACTTGAGTTTGTCACTATGCACTTATGCCTATACTCGAGTATTCTCCTTCTAGAGACGGGACTCACGATTTGAGCTTTGGTGTTCCTAATGAACTTAAACCAATACTCGAGTTTTGGACTCTTGATGAATAATTGTCCAAAACATCAAAACCGGAGTTTCCTCTCTATACCGGAGTATTGAAGGCTTAGAAACCTTGATAGCTCTCTGTATGACCCAAAACTCAAGTTTCAGTTTCCATACTTGAGTTTCCTCTTCAGATTTGAAACTCTGAAAAATATTTGAGTAAATGATGAACTATGTTTTTTAAAATTGTGGTTCTCAATACTGAGGTTTATAACTAATTCAATTTTAAGAACCTCTTTGTTTGGCCCAATACTTGAGTATTCCAGCGAAACTCGAGTTTTCATTTGAAGAAAGATATTTGAATTATGGAGCCAAGTTGGAAAACTGTCTTTTCAAATTCCAAACCGTAGTTCTCAAAACTGTGATTTTCCAAACTGGGGTTTTCTATTTCTAGTTAAAATTGTTTGAAGAGTCATATAGGCTCAAACTCGAGTTTTCCTAGATGGAAAACTTGCGATGCTCTCTGTAAGCTCCAATACTCGAGTATTCATCTGAATATTGCGGTATTGTCCTAAGTCAAATGCATTGAGCTCTTCTTTGAAATCTCAATACTCGAGTTTTGTCATTGAAACTCGAGTATTGCCTCTTTTAGCAAGTTTTGCTCTTTTTGAGACAACTCTTTAATCTTGATTTCACAATTGATTGTTATCATCAAAACTCATAGAGAACTAACAAGAAACTCCAGTTTAGGTCATACAGAGACTCTTCAATATTTTCTGAACAAACGCAAAACTCCAGTTTTCATTTGAAAACTCGAGTTTTGATCATACAAACACTACAAAAAAGGCTTATTAGTAGCGGTTAAAATGACATATTTGTAGCAGTTTTACTCGCTACTAGAACCATTGGTAGCGGTTAGACAAACCGCTACAAAATATACCATGGCAAACGTATTTGTAGCGGTTAAAAAAAATGATACTGCATGATAAAAAAACCGCTACTGAAATTGTAGCAATTTACCATAACCGCAACTATACGAGTCTGACATGACATCTACATCATAAAGTAGTAGTGGTTACAAAATCGCTACTCAATGAACCATTGTAGCGGCTTTAAAACCGCTTCTAATTTTGTAAAAATTTGACAATTAGTAGCGGTTAGTTAACTGCGACAAACTTTCCCGCCATTATTTGAAAGGGGGATGATTTTGCCACCATTTTGAATTCATTTCACACTTGTAGCGGTTTCAAACCACAACAAAGTTTCCCGCCATTTTAAATTAGTTTCCTGCTATTTTCATTATTTGTAGCGATTTCCAACCGCGACAAAATAGTCAGTCAAATTTTTTTACTTCAAATTGGTAGTGGTTACAAATAACCGCTACAAGTTCATAAAAGCGAAAAAAATCGCCAGTTCTCATTAAAATTTAATTTTTAACTAATTTATATTTTATCAAAATTTATTAATAATATTTATATTAAGTATTTTTAATATTTCAATAATTAATAAATATTTTGTTTGTTACATATTTTATTTTCAATAATATATTTTTATTAAAATAAATGATATTAGAATGTGATAATTGATTATATATATCTGTGTGTGTGTGTGTTTGCTCGAAATTGAATATATATATTCAATGTATATGTATAGTTTATTATAGATTAATTTAAATAATATTTATCAATAAAGACAATGTGTATACAAGTAAAATTAAATATTGTGTGTGAATCTAGATTAGAGAAAATAAATATTTGATCCGCATTAAGAAAAATGAGAAGTAGAAGAAAATTAAATGGGAGTAAAATTGGGAAGATAATAAAAAAAATATACAACTGTTATTGTTAATTAAGAACCATGAGAATTAGAAGAAAAAATAAATATTGTGATACTTATCATATTTGATCCGGTTGAACAACACTTACCTTCTTGAAAGACTTAATCTCTTTGAGAAAATGTATAAATTTAAGAGAGAAGGAGAAGAAAACGTGTTAGCAAATGAAAGTTGGGCATATTAAATGTGGTTTGGTAGTAGTGTTTATATATTGGTATCTACGTACCTCTTTTGTAGCGGTTGATGTAGCGTTTTTGTATCATTTAAATTTAGTAGCGGTTAATGTGGCAATTTTTGTAGCAGTTATTTATTTGTAGCGGTATTTTTGTTTATTGGTAGCGGTTTTGAACCGCTACAAATTAGTTCACCAAAAGTTGGTTTTTTCCACTAAACAATAAAAGTTATAGATAAGTGCTTTTAAAAAACAAAAAAGATTACATATTATATCACAAGCATAACTTTGATTTTGCCTGTCAATCTTCGTCACCATCCCTATAGAAAAAGAAATTGGATAAAATGCCACTTTGTGAGTGTAATATGTTTGAACACAAATAAAACTCAATTTAAATGTTATTATTTCATAAATCGTATATTAAAAAATGTACCGAACTATTGGTATATTCTCATCGTCGTTGGGAAAGAAGTTGTCAGAGATGGCGAGCTGCAACAGCTCACTCTCGTAGGCGACGTTATCAGCATCGCCCATGTCGTAAAGGTCTCGTGGCTTTAAGTGAACCACCATATGCCAATCCCTATGCCTCTCATCAGTGACATAATAAACCTGATGTGCCTCTGAGGCAAGAATATACGACTCATCATCTTCAGACTGACCAGTGTGAATAAGCCAGGAGAAATTCACTAATGTAATGCCTAAATTGTCAACGGTGAGTCCCTGAGACGTTGTCGTATTCTCCCACAAACATTTGAACAGCGTCATAATGAAAAGGCCTTGGTAATTTATCTTGACCACATCAAAGCAGCTTTCCATAATATGGGACGACACCAAACTGCATGTTCCCATCATTGCTGCTCACATAACTCCTCGTCCAAACGCGTCATATACACTTGAGTTTTGGGTTAGCAATCCCTGATCTTATGAAACGATGCAAAACTTGAAACCGTTGACATTGTATGCCATAAATCTTTGGGCGTGGTCAAGCGGGCTGAGTGCGAGACCTCTGAATTCTAGGGAGTACGGGTTCTGGTCATTCATAATTCTCCTCCTAAACCAACCCAGGAATTCTCTGTGGACTTTTCTATCAATTTCAGATGATGTTTGTGTACGGATCCTCAGCTGATGCTTGACATAACTCCTAATTCCCTGTAATTAAACATGCGAAGATGACCATGATATGTGAGTATAAAATGTAAAGAAATATATAGGATAACATATATTTGTGGGCAATCCTTACTGAAGGTATGGTTCAACTTTAGTGAAATTAATCAAGACATATCTATGTGCTTAAAGCTTATCAAGTGCCATCAGTTTGAAGTTCTCAGTTCCGCCAACTGGTCTACCAACACGAGAGATGAACAACTTTGTTGCTAATGACTCTGGCTCTGGCTCTGGACAATTGTCTACACGAGGCGGTCGGTTGAATGACGTCTCAATGTCATCAAAGTACCTAGAACAAAAATACAAGACCTCATCCCCAATATAACCCTCTACAATTGAACCTTCAGACCACACCTTATTTCTCACGTAGGATTTCAGTTCCCCAAGAAACCTATAAAGTAATAAATGAAAAATATTGAGACATTTAATGTTGAAATGTGTGACAACGTAGTAGTCGTAAAATAATTAATTTTAAATGAATACCTCTCAATAGGATACATCCATCAGTAGTGAGCCGAGCCAGCAAGCTTTGTTTCATGAAGAAGGTGTACTATCAGGTGAACCATGACCGTGAAAAAGGACGGAGGAAAGATCATCTCCAAATGACATAGCGTAAGAATGATTTTTTGTTGCAGTTGGTCGAGCTCCTCCACAATCAAAACCTTAGAACATAACTTCCGGAAGAAAGAACATAGCTCGACCAAAATGATCGACACATCGAAAGGCAGAGTATCTTTAATGGTAAGCGAAAGCAGCTGTTGCTTAAGCACATGTGAGTCATGACTCTTCAACCCAGTAACCTTATGAGCCTGCATGTCCACACATCTCGAAATGTTGCTTGAGTACCCGTCTGGAACTTTTATTTTCTTTAAAGTCGCGAGGAAGATGTCCTTATTCAGTTTTGTCAGGGTGAATTTTACCGGCTGAAATCTGTTATGCTCATTTGGTCACACGTCTCCACGAAACTCCCATCTCCCTTAATTCTTTCCTAGCCTGAAGATGATCTTTAGACTTGCCTGGTTCGTTTAGAATCGTGTACAACACATTGTCGCACACATTTTTCTCAATGTGCATGACATCCAGACTGTGTCAGAACAAATTATCTTTCCAATAGGACAGAGTAAAGAAGATGCTTATCTTCTCCCATTGCTAGGCGCAGAACTAGAAGCCCTAGCAGTCTTTGTATCGACCTTTTCCTGATTGTCTCTTTTTCCAAACTCAAATTCAACATCATGAATTTGCTCTACGATATCTTCACAGGATAAAATCTGAGGAGGGCCTCTTTTTTCCAGTTGTCTATTGAAGCAATTACATTGCAACCTAAACCTATGCGTACCATCTAGAAACCTCCATGACCCATGAAGCACCACTTACGACTGTGGGGAAGATGCACCGAAACAGAGTCAAAATTGCAAGCTAGACATGTAAGGCCTGTATGCACATTCCACCCGGATAATATTCCCAGGCCAGGAAAGTCACTAATAGTCCACATCAAGGCCGCACGCAAGTTGAATAGTGTCTTGTCATACGAGTCATACGTCTCAACCCTTACATTCCACAACTCGACCAACTCTGAGATAAGTGGTTGGAGATACACATCGATGTCATTCCCCAATGCCTTTTTTCCTAGAATGATCATAGATATAATGTAGTAGCTTTGTTTCATACACATCCAGGGGGCAAGTTGTACGGGATCAAGACAACTAGCCAAATACTATAGCTTGTTCTGAGATTCCCAAACAAATTAAAACCATCGATCGCCAAAGCGAGACGAACATTACTAAGGTCCGCCACAAAACCTGGAAAGTGTGAGTCAAACGCTTTCCACCCTTAAGCATCCCGTGGATGTCTGAGTTTACCATCTTCATTCTTGTCCAATTCATGCCACCTCATATGTTCAGCTGTCTTGGACGAAATAAACAATCTTTGTAAAAGAGGCTTAAAAGGAAAGTACCTGAGAATCTTTGCAGGCTTCTTCTTCTGCTTTTTCCCCTTCTGTACAATCCTGAACCTTGAAGTGTGACACTTCTTACAAGACTCCCTACAAGCGTCCTCTCCCCAATAAAGCATACATTCATTGGGGCAAGCATCGATCTTTTCGTAGGTCAAGCCTAATCTGTTAATTATCTTCTTGGCCTTGTAGAAGTTTGTGAGAATGTCGGCGTCCGGGAAAGCATCTCGTAGCAATTCTAGCAACATCGACATTGCCTTGTTAGTGATCCCACACATGCACTTGATATGGTACAATTTGATAAGAAAAGATAATTTGGAATATTTCCAACAACCTTGATACAACGGACGATCACTCTCATCTATGAGGCTGAAAAATTCCTGAGCTGCTTCATTCTTGAAGAAAACAAGATCTGCACCCTGAACTTATGCCGTGAAATTGTCATCTTGAAATCAAACGCATCGCGAACAGCTTTATTAACTGGATCATCTTGAGCTACACTATTTCCGACTTGTGAGCTTCGAGGAAGATTAATATCCCCATATCGCATACCATGTTTCTCACCATGAACTCCCCAAAAGGTATATTCGATTGGGAAAGGCTTGACAAGAAGATGTTCCAAAGCACCCTCTCGTGTTTGCCACTTCTTAAACTTGCATCTACAACAAGGACACACGATCTTCCCATTAATGCTAGCGTGAGAGAAGGAGAAATCTAAGAAATTTTGCAATCCCACTAAATATACGGGAGAATTGCACGGCAACTTGATCCGTGACTTATCCATATTTTTTTCAACAAAGCTATGATAGAATACAAATGAAGAGAGAATGTTTAACTCTCCCCAAATGACTCCAGATCCATTAAATGCAACTTTATAAAACTTGTAGTGGTTAAAAACCGCTAGACAAACCGCTACAAATCAATACATTTGTAGTGGTTTTTAACCGCTACAACGATTGCAATTCAAACTGAAAGAATCCCACCAGATATTGGTAGCGGTTTGAAAACCGCTACATAAACCGCTACCAAATGTTAGCCGTTGGACAGTTCTTTAGTTTGAAATTTGAATTGAATAGATGGCGCCTATAATTTGTAGCGGTTTTAAAACCATTGCATTAACCGCTATTAATGTTTTGTAATTTCTATAGGTTCTAGTAAAGTAACCGCTGCAAATATGATTTACTGGTTATTTTGTACCGGTTTTTTTATGAAACCGCTACAAAATGTCTTTATTCTTTTTTTTAACAATGTTGAATTTTTTTAAAAGAAATATTTACACAGTACCTATTTTTAAAATATATTTACAAAATACAAATATTTTGTGTAACTATAATTACATACTATAAGTAACATTAATAAACTAATGTAAATGCATTTAAGTAATTATGAACTCAAATAAATGAAATCTAAATATTGAAAGTGTAATCCAACAAACAAAAATAACATAAATAGAAAACAATCATTTTAAATAAAAATATGTCTGTCAAAATAAAAACTAAAAACTAACAATTAAGAGCCTGATGATCAGGCCGTGGCTCAGTAGGGGCGTGTGCAGGAGCAGAGTTGACTTTGTCATCATCATTAGCAGCATCAAGCGGGGGTGGAACAGCAATATTAGGTGGGGGTGGAGCAGCAGTGGCAGGCAGGGGTGGATCCTCAAGGACAAAGGCAGGGGGAGGCGAGGGGGTATCATCGTCAACGAACGAAGGGGGAGGCTAGGGAGGTAGAAAGTGCCTATTAGGCAACAACTTTGTCAGGGTGCCAGTATAAGCATCTCAACTATGCTTCTGAATAGCATACCACGGTTGATCCTGGCCAAAATGCGCCTCTCCCTAGCAGCCTGCTCCACCACAATCCGGGCCCTCTCCCTCTCTTGTGCGGCCACATGCTCAACGACTAAGGCGGCAACCCGCTCAACAATCATCGCCTCCAACCCCTATGATGGTGGCATAGGTCTCCAGTCGGAGGTTCTGGCCTCGGAGGCGGAGGACCTACCATGTACAGTGCTGCGCCTCACGCCTAAGCCCATACCCCTAACCCGGCCGGGATGCTCAACTGGGCCCACAACAGTTTTTAATGGGGCTGTAAGGTCCACAGATCCCTGCGACTCCGAGGTCTTGGACGCTCATAGTTCTGCCTAGGTCTGCTCAATTCAGGCCTAACGCGCAGATTTTAACAAATGTTAATGAAACAAGTTAATTCAATTTATATATATTAAATTAACTAAATAATAATTTTTTGTAACTTACTATCACCTGCTCTACTGCCTTAGAAGTCAGTGTCCCATCACGATGTATATGTGTAGCTCCCCGTAGTCCGTTTGCCGATTATCCTCCTGTGCCTTCACCTGCTGCAAGAATTCAAAGAATAAACAATTACTTATTTTTTAAAAAATGGAAGAATCAATATTTTAAACCTTAAATTAATTTAACGTTCAACATACCATCTCACTGTAAGTCACAGCAAACGTCTTGGATCCTGCCGTGTGATGGACCGTCTGGAGTAACCGACTCCTGGTGTTCCTCTGGGACATAGCCTGCGATGAAAATAATCTTTAAACAAAATTCATTTACGGAAAATGTAAACCATAATTAATTGAAAATGTACCTATGCATCTGTACTCCTCCTATACTGGACAAAAGCTGCCCAGTCATTAGCGTCCACGCCATCTGGGATGTTCTCGATCAGCTGCTGTAGAGGAATCGTCCCATCTCCTTTCCTCTGGGTGTACAAACGATTCCTCCGATTCTTCCACCCATCCCCTATCTTCAGCAGAGTGTACCTCTTCGCTTGGCCTCCCACATTAAACTTTTTCTGCATCACAATTTAATTACTTATTAATTAATAAATAATAAAATGAATGAATGAATAAATAACTAAATAAACTAAATAAATAAACAAACAAATAAATTATAAATATTGACATGTAAAATTAAATGAAGCAACACAACTTACCTAGACAATGTCAGTAAATGCCTTGTCCTTATTCTTGGATGGAACACACCTCCAATCCTTGAAGTAGATCGGGAACCATGCCCAATTCCCGCCAAATTCAGACAGGAATTGGTTGAACAGGTGACCACCGTTAGTGATCAATTGGTCCGTGCCCGGGTTCAAGGGGACCACTACACGAGGCCCCTATAACAAAGTGACCCCGGCAACATCCAATGTCTTCTTGTTGATGTTCCCATGTGTATCTACACAATTAAAAAGTTTAGACAATGTTTTCATTGCTTTTAAATATTATTTCATTAAATATAAGCAAACGAAATTTAAATTTTCTCAAAAAAAATAATTACATTTACCTTCAATGTCCATAGTAAATCCGGTAGAAGCAAAGATGACGGTCGAGGGTCCCTTTGGTCCCGCTCATTCTCCCGATCAAGAAACTGTTGCGCCTCGCTCGTCGGAAAGTTTTTCTCAATCTCTTCATTCTTATTGAGATCATTGAGTGATAAAGTGGTGCCTTGTTCTCCGCCAACAGTCTCTAAGGTCTCCTCCGCTAGGATTGGTTCATTGGCAAGGAGGTCCTCCCACTCACTGCTCGTCTAAGGAGGCAGAGAGAGATTTATAGGCCCACACCCTCTTGCACGACCCCGCCTACTGCCACTTCCTCTCAAGATGGCCCTACCCCATGAAACCCTTTTCCCTTTGTATCTGTTAACCATAATGTTAGTTTTCTACCATACAAAGAGGAAATCAAATCTCAAAACAATCACAAATGAATAGTAGCATAACAGGAAACATTGTCAATAGCGCATCTATTAGTAGTGGTTCTACCTAAAAACCACTAGAAAGTGAAACACCTGTTGCGGTTAATAAAAACCGCTGCACCAACCGCTACTAATTTTGTTGACTACTAATGTTGTTTTGATGATAACAAATATGAGAGATTTGATTTAACAAAGATTGATAATTAAACCACATTAATTAACTCTCAGATAATACTAAAGCAAAGCATATGACAAATGCTCAAACAAATGCTCTTCATCTTTGATTCTCAAGAATCATAATTTGATTCTCAAGAATGTGCTTGAAATGTATATTTCCTCTCATTATGTGATCACCGACAATTCTCAAGAATCAAAGATGATTTTTGAGAATCCAAGTGCAAAGCAATAATCCTCTCTTTTTTCTTGTTCGTTGGTTCTTGAGAATGGGTAGGTAATTCTCGAGAACCTTTATTAGTTCATGTACAAGAGAGTTAACTCATACATATTCCATTTCCCATTTGCATTCGTTGATTCTCAAGAATGTAAGATACATTCTTGAGAATGAGATATAATGGATACATGAAATGCACACTTATCTCAATCAACTTGTAATTCTTCAATTCTCAAGAATGATATAATCAATTCTCGAGAACCTTTAGTGAATTATAACACATACATATTCCATTTTCTATTTGCATTTGTTGATTCTTAAGAATTGAAATTTGATTCTCAAGAATCCAAGAGCAAGGAAACAATCCTCCCGTCCAATTCCAATTCTTGCTCGTTAATTCTTGAGAATGGGAGTTTGAACTCTCGAGAATGAGATATGTGAGTACATGAGCCAAAGAAGTGATCACAAATCATCATCCCCTCACAGTCGTTGATTCTCAAGAATGATGTTTGAATTCTCGAGAATACCCAGAGCAAATGAAGGACACCAATAATGATTCTGAAAACCTATAACACATCCATGTTCTCTTTTCTTTTGTTGATTCTCGAGAATGAAAGGGACATTCTTGAGAATGAACAAATGGGAATAAGCTTTTTCGAATATAACTTATATGATTTTTTTTAAGTATTGTATGAGCAAGTAATGTTGTGCTTTAGGAATGTCATTGTGTATGTCAACACTTCGTCAGACTAATCCAATTGGTTCATTAATTTCTCTCTAACATAATTATATTATGTTTAATCTTTATCTAAGTATTTCGCAGATTTATCAGTAAATCCAGTTTTTTTAAGGAAAAGCAAATCCGACGTGTATCGAGCATTAAATGTTGACAGAAAAATAAGGCAACAATGGGAATTAGATACTTAGATAGCAGCTGTTATGCTTATAAGTAATACCTATTCCGGCTACCTCTCTGACACAAGGACAAACAACGGAAAACTCATTTAATGAGAAGCACCACTGCATTTAATGAATACAACGGTCGACTGAGCTTTACGAAGGATTGAATCTAACGGAAATTCAAATAGAGATAACAGATATATTAAATGCAAGACAAGGAAGCTTGTTAAGGCGATCATATAAAAAGCCAGAACATTCAATGTGCCAACTACTGGAACACGAAGCATTCAATTTGAAATTAATTAAGTTCACTGTTCCATTAGCTTTCATCTAATATTTCTCTCTGTATACTTCAGTGCTTAGCTTTTATCTACTCAGTGAGGAGTGAAAATCAATTACATTGTTTGTTTATTAGTGTTGCTTAAGGTTGTGGAATCTTAAGTAAAGGGTGTACAATTACAACCAGTAAGGGGGAGCGAGTCTTGAATGATTGGACTGTCGCAGGAGTTACTAAGTGTGTAATTGTAATCTTGAGGATTAGTGAATTACCCATACTGTTGTGGGAACTGGAAGTAGGTCGTTTGATTTGACCGAACCAGTCTAATTTCTATTGTGTCTTTTATTCCTTTTTGTTTTACTTCTTCAAATTATTCAGAAACAGAAGAAAATTCGAAATCACCTATTCACCCCCCCCTCTAGGCGATATTCTCCTTTCAAATTTGTCGTTAAAAATTGCAACGGTTAATAAACCCCTACAAATATAGAGACCCTTCAGTTTATGTAGCAGTTATTAACAAAAACGCTACTAAATACATATTTGTGTAGCGGTTCAATATGTAACCGCTACAAATGTTTTTTTTTTGGGGAAAAAAACCAAACTAATTAGTTTATTAGTTTGACTAATAAACCAATTAGTTTGGTTAAAAAAACAAAGAGTTTTTTTATAAGTGTACTGAAAATAGTCCAATAAACTCGTGAAGATTGGGCTTTAGTATAGCCACCACTATCCCTATAAAGTCTCAACAAGTCATTTTCATAAGAGACATTTTATAGAGATAGAGGTGGCTATCATAAAAACCCAACCTTTGGTCGCTTGTTAGATGATCTTCAGAAGAGTTGAAGTCTTCATGTTTGAGAAATAATCAAATTTGCATTATCACTAAATAGCTAGCTCCAGCTTCATGATGAGAGAGGTAAATATATAAAGCCGAGCTAGCTCATTTAGTGACAACGCAAATTCGATGATTTCTCGTTTTTTATACTTTTTTTATGTACACAATTTTATATAGTTTAAATATTAGTAACGGTTTTTACGTTAAACCGCTACAAATATTAAGAATTTGTAGTGGTTAACACGTTGCTAATTGAAAACCACAACAAAATTGTGTCCTTTCTGAGGATGGAATATCACTTAGAGGGGGTGAATAGGTGATTTAAAAATTTATTCGTTTAATTAAGATTTTTGTGAATTATAATTAAAAACAAAAGAAATTTAAGAGAAAAAGACACGAAGCAATTTATCCTAGTTCGGTCTAATCCTGACCTACATTCAGTCCCCAAAAACTCCTTGGGATTTCCACTGACTTTCCAAAGATTACAAATACAATTTAGGGATGATCCTCACACTCATGGACTCACTCCCCCTTACTACTTGTAATCGTACACCTACAACTTAAGATTTCACAACCTTAAGTCTTAAACAAAGATAATGAAAGCATTTACAACTCCTCAAGAGCGAGTAGTTAATGATCACTGAAGTACAGAATATATCTGAAGATATTTGAAAATGAATGAAACTAACAAGAGTAATAAATCAGAGTAAATGCGCAGAGTTTCGGTAGATGGTGACATTGAATGCTTGGGCTTTTATATCCTTCGCCATTAATGCCGTTGAGAGGAACTGGAAGATGACCTTCTTCACTTGTTTAAATTTTCATTAGGTTCAAGTTCCTCATTAACCAAAATCGACCGTTGAATCTTCATTAAGTGAATCCGCTTCTTTCATTAAATATGATGGGCCGTTGGTTGTACTTGAAAGCTGGAATAAGAATGTCTCGAAGAATGTTTTTGTTTTGCTATAGTGTTAATTCCGAATGTTGCTTTGTTTATCTGCGAAGCAATAAATGCTTATGACGTGAGCATTTGCTTTAATCCACTTTTCAATCAATGCTTCATTTTGAATCCTGAAATCACTAGCAAACAAGTTAAAAATGTTTTATAAATGATTATTAATCGTTGTGGGAAGTATTTGCTTAAGTTCAGATCATTTCGAAAGTTACTGGAAGTGATTCGTGAATGCTGCTCGCAAGAACTCTAGTTCTTAGATAAAGAATTCTAGTTCTGTGTTTTGTGCACAGACTAAGTTATGAAGGAACTTGAGTTTTTAATAAGGAACTCTAGTCATGAACTCTAGTTCTTTAATGAGAACTCTAGTTCTTATTCTTTCGAAAGGAATCCAATTGTTTTCCAAAGTAAAAAACTCTAGTTCTTTCTCAAGAACTCTAGTTCTTTCTCAAGAACTCTAGTTCTTGAATAAGAACTTTAGTTCTTGTGCTTTCGAAAGAGACTCAGTTGTTTTCCAAAAAGAAGAACTCTAGTTCTTTATCAAGAACTCTAGTTATGAACTCTAGTTCTTGATTAAGAACTCTAGTTCTTATGATCCTTTTTCTGTTTTAAAGAATTTTCAGTGAGACAAACTTTCACGAACTCGAGTTCTTATACCAAAAACTGTAGTTCTTGAATTTTCCATAATGAAGAACTCTTGTTCTTGACTAAAGAACTCTAGTTCTCAAAGTTCCCTTTTTTGTTTGAAGAATTTAGGTAAGACACATTTCGCGAACTCGAGTTCTTATACTAAGAACTCTAGTTCTTGAGGACTTTGTTCGACACATTGATATGATAAAAGGAAGAACTCGAGTTTTCAAACAAGAACTCTAGTTCCAAACTCTAGTTCATTACCCGAGAACGCTAGTTCTTATAACCTTTTCTGATTTTAGAAGGATTTGAGAGTTGCAAAGGCCGCGAACTCGAGTTCTACTACCAAAAACTCGAGTTCTCAATTTGACTAATTGAGAACTCTTCTGTTAAAAGGCGAGAACTCTAGTTCTATGACTAGGAACTCGAGTTCTCAATGTTAGACTTTTCTGAAACTTGAGTTTTAAAGACCAGAACTCTAGTTCTTGATAAACCAACAATTAACAAGTGCTTAGTTATCATCAAAACTCACTTGGGAACTAACACTTTCCCTTTCTTGTAGCGATTTATTGAAATGACAATGACAATTTGGTAGCGATTCTTAGCAAAACCGCTACTAATATTCTTTTTTTAGGGAAAAAACAAACTAATTAGTTTAATAGTTTGACTAATAAACCAATTAGTCTAGTTTTTTTAAAAAAAAAAAATTGATAAGGATGCTGAAAATAGTCTAACAAGGCCGTGAAGATTGGGTTGTAATGTAGCCACCGATCTCTCTGAAAAGGATCACTGACTCATTTTGATCAGAGATATTTTACAGAGAGAAAGGTGGCTACAGTAAAAACCCAACCTTCGATCGCTTGTTAGATAATGTTCAGAAGAATAAGAGTCTTTATATCCGAGAAATAACCAAATTTATATTATCGCTAAATAGATACCTTCGGCTTCAAGATGAGAAAGGCAAATATCTGCCGCACTCATCTCTAGAGATAAGAGATGAGAGCCACAGATATCCACATGTCTTCGTTTACCAAGCCCAGTTAGCTCATTCAGTGAAAATGCAGATTCGGTGATTTCTCGTTTTTTATACTTTTTGTTTGATGTACGGTCATTTTTATAGTTTAACAATTAGTAGCAGTTTTATGTAGAACCACTACAGGGTTTTAGAATTTGTCGCAGTTAATGTGTCACTGCAACTAAACCTCAACAATAAATTGTCGCTCGCTTTCTTGTAGCGGTTATTTTGAGCTAACCGCGACAAAACAACTACAAAAAATTTTCGCGCCATTAGGCATGATTATTGGCACCAATTTTGTAGCGGTTTTTGTATAGACACTGCGGCAAAATTTACCGCTACAAATTTTCCCACCATTATGCGCCACAATAGCGCCTTATTTTGTAGCGGTTATTGTTCCTTAACCGCTACAAATAGCCATCTCAAACTGGCGCGCGCTTTGGCGCCAAGTTTTCACTACGAATTTGTAGCGATTTCTTGTAAAACCGCTACTAATATGTTGTTTAGTAGCATTTTTTTGTAACCGCTACAAATCATAGTTTTTTTTTTGTAGTGAAAGAGTCTTCCAAGTCTTTGACTTGTGTAAACTATATCTTTGAGGGAAACTCTAGTTTTCAGTATTTCTAGGTTTTTCCAAGTTTTGGGAAAACTCAAGTTTCAATTTGGAACTCTAGTTTTGTCTTGACAGACAGTTTTCATGCTTTAACATCCTAAGACTCAAGTTTTGAATTGAAAACTCAAGTTTCTCACTTGGCTCCAATTTTCAAATGTTTTCATATTTTAAATGGAAACTTGAATTTGATTTTGGAAACTCGAGTTTTAGCCAAGCAGAGAGGATCACTATTTTTCAATGTTTTCAAAACTCCAGTTTTGATTTGGAAACTCCATTTTAAAATAACATATATCCCTCCAATTTTAATTTTTAAATGAAAACTCGAGTTTGATTTTGGAAACTTGAGTTTTGGTGAAACAGAGAGCATCATTGTTTTTCAGTGCTTTCAAAACTCCAGTGTTGATTGAAAACTCTAGTTTTGAAGTTTTTGGACTTGATCACATTAAATGTCCAAAACTCGAGTTTACATTTGAAAACTCGAGTTTTGTCTTCAGTTAAAACTGGGCTCTAAGACTCAAATCGCGATAGTCCTCTTTGTAAGAAGGAAACTCGAGTCTTAATATGGAAACTCGAGTTTGTACTTAAGTGCACAATGACAAACTCGAGTTTTGATACACAAACTCGGTTTGCATCGTAGATTTTAATAATTCAAATCTGATGAATTTGTGAAACCTTTATTGTTTGATCTTAATGCTTCCTAATATCATTCATCAACATCACAAGATATGTTTAACCTATTTGCTAGTGAATTTCAGTTGATTTATAGATGATTCAAGAAAATTAAAGGTGTTGTTTCAACACAAGCAAAAAACATGTCAGAGAATAAATGCAAAGTATAGCTAACTTGCTATATATTCTGATCAAACAACATCTGCACGATGCAAAGTAGATAAATGCTTCTTTCCTCAACTAGTCTCTAACATTCCAACGGACAAAAATCAAAGGAAGTCAACATTTATCCTCTGAACACAAAGAAATAACTGAAGAGTAGAGAGACAAGAGACCAAAGTGCCTCTAATAGCTGGATTAATGCACCAACGGTCAGAATGAAGATTGCAACGGTCATTTAACACTTTTTGTGTATAGATAGAGTTGCATTCAATTCTTCATAACAACCAATCAAGCAGAAAAGGAAAAGCATTCAAAGTTTTCAACTACTCTTTGAGTTTTCTTATGTAAAGTATCTCTTGATACTATTGCTCTTCAGTGATTATTTCTATCCACTCTCTTAGAGTTCATTTATTGTAAACAATCTCAAGTCAAGGGACTTAGAGATTGGGGATTATTGATTACAATTTGTAAGGGGGAGTAAGTTCTAGTGAGAGAATTACTCTTGAATTACAGAGGAAGTAATCAATTGTGATAGTGAAAAACTCAGGGAGCCTGAGGACTGGACGTAGGTCAAGGAGTTGGACTGAACCAATATAAATCTTTGTGTCTTTCTCTTCTTCCTTACTCTCTTTTATAACCTGTTTTAATGCTTCAAAACAGAGCTTTAGAAAATAATTTTTTTTAAATCCCCAATTCACTCCCCCCTCTTGGTGATTAAGCTCTGCTTTTAGTATATGACCATGTCCCAAACAAGATTATCTTTTAATAAGGGGATATTTGCATTATGCTTTTAATGAAAAAAATGACCAAAAAACCTCATAGAAAGAGAATTATTAATAGAGACCAGACAGAGTATATGACAAAGTTGAGGTCTTAATCGTGAAAACCCATAACATAAATTAAGAAGGGAGGATCTAGTAGTGGAGTAGGGGACCGCTTGAAGTGGGTGGTCCCTCAGACAAAAAAGAGTGGTGGCTTTATATGAATCTCAAGGACCCCTCGATGCTTCTTCCATTTCAATTTCATTTCTTTTCAAATCTTTCATCAAGATATATATTCAGTTTTAGGTAGGATTCTTCATCATTTTATCAAGTTCAGACAAGAATCATTATCATAAATCACGAACAATATGTTTTATACTTGTACAATGAATCATTTTATTTAATATATATTGATGATAAATTGAGTTGATAATTGATTGTTTAGATTGAATTTCGATGGTTTAAACTTTTTAAAATAAAAAAAATTAATAAAATCTGAACAGTCATGCAAAATTTGAATGGTTCAAACTTCAAATCATCGTATATATAGATGTGTACATCCAGCACATTTCTTTTAAAGCTTTACATGAAATTAATAAACCCATTATTATTTTTAAATCTACACATAACCCCAAATCAGTCTCTTTCAGATTTTAATGTTCCAAATACTCTTCTTTCTGCATATTCCAAATCAATCTCCACCTCTCACGGACGCATTCCAAGACTTTACTAATAATTCTCACGGACGCATTCCAAGACTTTACTAATAATTCAATGTTCTGGTCCTATATGTATATATGCATATATACTTTGATGACAAACTTCATTATTGGGTTTTCAACATCCCTAGGTTATTCACAATATATAGATACTGCTTTTTTAATTCATCTCTTTCCTTGATCTTGCCAATTTTAACACAATTAATTGATTTGTTAGAGTGGTTTGGCTCAATTGACACTTAACACCTCCTTAGTTCTCATCAAAGCATGAGATTTGCATGTTCAACCCTTCGTGTGTGACAGTGCGATGGGTGTGTTGATGAATGATGACTTAAAAACGCACTTAATCCTTTTGACGATTTTTTTTAAAAAAAATAGAAATAGAAATGCATTTTTTATATAATTATTTGATACATGGTATTATGATGTCATATTTGAAAATTTTCCATTGGGAATAACTCTCCCAATGTCATTCTTTTAATATACATGAAGTTCGAATTCTCAGCCTTGATCAAGAGAAACGCCCTTTTCCCTTGACCTAACATCTTTATAGGTTTTATTTCTTTAAAAATCTACAATAACGCAACAATAGAATATTGTTTTAGACAAATAAAGTCGATAATTGTTTGATGAGAGTACCAGGCTAAAATTTGATTTAAAAACCCAATAGTTAGCAATCGTACTATTGCGGGTAGCAATGATTTCAAATCTTAAATGGAGTTTGATCACCACACGATAAATAAATAATTAAAAAAAAAAGTCCTAAATGGAGTTTTGTATTCTAAACTTTAATTTCAAGTAAAAAAAAAAAAAATTCTGGTTTCTTTACTAGAGGGGAAAAAAGCAGTATAAGTAATATAAGACTAAATGGGATGATTAGGATGAAAGGTAATACTTATACATAGAAGTCCTGCAGAGTTCAAATGTAACATCCCATTTGAAAACAGCGGAATTTTTTTTTTTTTTAAACAATAGTCAGAGTAGAGCATTTTAGCAAGCGAGTAACTGAACCTTAAGGATATATAACCATAGTGTAATTGTACTAATATAGTCATCTAATATCCAAAAGAAGGGAAATACATAAACTAAAAACATAAAAACTTTGTCTTGAATCCTACACCGACCACTTGCCCCTATCTCCAACCCTTGGTTCCCCCGATCCTGAAGCTACAGCTGAGATCCAATTCCCATTTGGATCTCAGGTAACGGTTAACCTTATGCTCAAATAAAACAATATATAGACAATAGATATTCATAATCACATAACAACAGTAAATCATTACATAAGCACACAGCAGATGCATAATCACAACATTGACAGAACATAAGCACAAAGCAGTATGTAAAGTCCCACAACATGTCTGCACATATCCAGTGCCACGACGGCCCATCGTGTCCTCAGCGCTAGGAAAACTCACGGCGTTATCAAGACTATAACCCGTATAAAGCTGTATGTATAACTGACGACCCTAGGCAGGGCCTCAGTATATGAACGTATCTATCACATATATGTATATAAGCAGCATAAGAGTTAAGGTTACAATACGCGTTCGTACCTCCATTGACGATATCTGGCACTTTCGTCGAAATACGGTACGTTTGACAGCGGTACGACAACGGTACGACAGCGATAACAGCGGAAACAGTGGTTCATGATTTCGGATATCCTATAAGGATTATATCACAGATATGAATATTTAATATCATAACAAGCATTTTAGGTACAGATTACCATTTTGCCCCTAGTTCGATTAATCGGTGGAATTTTGCCAGAGCTTTGGTACTTTGATTTTAATCTTCCAAAATTTTGACATATCTCTATCTCTAATACATTTTTGAAATAAATATCATGTTTATCACTAAAACATGATATCTAAAATATCTTGGAAGATTAAAGATCAATTCAGCATTCCTACTATAACTACTGAAAAACTACCTAAACTAAAGATCAAGGACCGAAGAACTTACTCAGAGCTTTGCTACGAATTTCCCTAGACTCCTCCTTCTACTTCCTCTCTCAAATTTTTGGATTCCTTGAAAGGGATTTGAGTTGAGAATTATGAAAGATTTGAAGGCTATTTATAGGGAAAATGGATGATATTTCCGTAATTTCTTTGAACTTTGTCTGGTCAGATTCTGACCGTTGGATCGCATTTTTTTTTGAAATGGGTTGATCTTGGCCATACACCTCCTTGGCCGACCTTCCCCCTCCCCAAAAGTCAAAAAAATGATGTCATCCTTGTGTCATCCATCTTACTTTATGGGCTTTTATCCGATAGAGTTCCCTGTTCGGTGTCCTAATCGCGTAATTTTGGAAAATCTCAAAATTCTGGAAGCAATGCCCTGAAGGTCTTTTCTTCCTCTTTCAAGTTACTTGGGTCAACTAAATTTTTGATCTCATTAAGGACATTCTGTTGCCTGCCGAATATTTTCAGGCAACCGCTGTCGGTTACGAAAATAACGTCGGTTAGCGTCAACTTCTAGATAAAAATCCACTGATTACTAATATACTCTAGTTTTTACCAACTTATCCTCGGATTCCAGTTTATGAATAATTTTTCATCGGTTCTCATTTCTACTATCTGATCTAATTCCACAAAATATCTTCTTGGCCTTATCTCCTGATCTCTTCATCGGTTACAGAAATAACTTCAGAGACAGCCTACTTCGAGATAAAAATTCACTTGTCTATAATATACTCTAGTTCTAGAAACCTCGTTCCTAGTTTTCTAGGTAGAATTTTATTTTTATCCGTGGTCATTTATCCTGTTTGCTTTTCACATTTATATTATTATTTAATTACAAAATATCTTAGATATTTTTCCTTAATTCCCATTTCATTTTTCTTTATTTTTCTTTTCCCAAAATTTCGGCCCTTTATAATAAATAATTATATTTATTTTATTTTTCATATTTCCTAACTTTTTATAATCTTATAAAATTTCCAAAAATTACTTAATTGATCTCTCACTAATTGTTGATAATTTTCTTAATTAAGATTAATCATTTTCTCACAACTATTTTATTGACATTAATAATTTATGCTCCATGCATAATATTAAAAATCATGGAGTCAATTTTGGTTCCAGAATACTTTTTAATTTTGTCTTCTTTTCATTTTCAAAGGAAATAATTTATTAAATTGTTTAAATTAAGGATAATACTCTTTCTAATTTTTAATAATTATTCTCATGCCCTCTATAATTTTTCATAATTCTTTTTAGGATGTTTTATGGCCCTAAAATACATTTTTCACATTTTTGGCAATAAATTCCATTTAATTTTCTTAGTGTTTTCCTTTGAAAATAGACTAATTATACAAGATTTTGAGACCATAATCATCACAAATAGACATTTTTATTATCATAACATAATATTCCAAATAATAATTATCCGGGTATTATATCAAACTCTGCTAACAATGTTTGGGGGGAAAAAGAAAAAGAGATACATTTTTAAAAAACAATTACAAAAGTATGGAATATAATAGTCTTTATCTATGTTCATAACTAGTTGATGAGTTTATTTAATGATTAACAGAGGAATGAGATCAAGGGTACTAACAAAAATTCAGACAGAATAAAAACAGGACAAATAAAAATTAAATAGTTCCAAAGAAATTGAAAGAGTGCTTCTTGACATCATAAGGTGTGTGTGTGTGTGTGTGTGTGTGTGTGTGTGTGTGTGTGTGTGTGTGTGTGTGTGAAGGTGAATTATATTGATCTTGATGATGTATGCTTGAAGCCTCTCCTTCGTTAATTTACATTTTTTTAGAGGAAAAATTAATGGTTTTGTGGTTGCTTGTGTAGGCCTCAGATATAGCATTCAATTGGAGGGTAGTGATGATTATGAAAATGGAGTATGTAAAAAATTATATAAAATTGTATATCACAACTCAACAAGATTCTTATATTTGGTTTTGGTTGCTTCTTATCATGTGTCATGTCGCACTTCAATACGAACCCAACCTTGTTTTCTGTTTTGTTGCATTTTGTCGAACACCTTTCGTTTTTCATTTTCTGGGGTATCACTTTTTTGCCACCCATGAAAGCTAATTTTCAGACTATTATTAACTTAGTACGTCACAAATTAAAGTGAATCTCTCTCTCTCTCTCTCTCTCACACACACACACACACACACACACAACAAGACCCTCCTGAATCAAAGACAACAATCGTAATTGTTTCGGCCTTTAGAAAGATGAATTACAAAGATGAAGCATTCATTACATAGAAACATTGCATGTTTGTAAGAAATAAATGTTATATTACATACAGGGACTATATATATATAATAAGATTATAGTTTTTGATCCTCTTTATAAAGTAATTTCAACATATTTTATACAGGCTAATAAAAACTTTAGATTGCATTAACTGTACCTTAAAATTTTAAAACTTTTCAACTTCACCAATATTTAATATATATTATACTACATAAGTCCAAAATCAATACAATAACAAATAAAGGGTAAAATTGTATATTAATGTAAAAAATTTCTCTCTTTGCCCTCTTAATAGGAACAATTTTTTGTATGCCCTTTAAATATTAGTAGATGAGGGCATGAGGCTATAATAATATCCTTCTAGTGCACAATACAAGTCACTTCTTAAAAAATAATAATAATAATCTTTGGTCCATAATATATGTCATTAGGAGAGTAATTGGTACTTATTTGTCAATTTTACTCATGTAATCAGTGCTTCAATGTGTGATTGGACCATATTTTTATATAATTTTTCATAATTAATTTGGGATTTTTAATGCATTTCCTACAACATTATTGCATGATGAAGTATTAATTTGAGTTAAGGATATTTGTATTGAATTAAATATAATTAGGGGCAAAATAATCATAAATTTTCAATTATTTACACAAAGGATTTATTAAACTTTTGATTCTATCTTATGCTTAATCTTGCATTGTAGGTCTTGTTGAAAAAAATTGGAAAATGTCAATTGGGGTTAGAATTAATATATTTTAGGGATGGAGAAAATTACATGAAATCCCAAATATGTATGTATGGGTATCTTCATGACAAACTTCATTATTGGAGTTTCAACATCCCCTTGGTCATTCACAAGATATAGTTACTACTTCTTTGATTCGTCTCTTTGCTCGATCTTCCTAATTTTATCACACTTAATTGTTTTTGTTAGAGTGGTTATGCTCAATTGACACTTACACATCCTTAGGTCTTATTAAAGTATAGGTTGCTTGTTCAACCCTTCGTCAGTGACAGTGCAATGAGTGTGTTGGTTTCTTCCGCCAGACGAATGATGACTTAAAAAACACTTAATCCGTTTGACCAATTTTTTTTTTCAAAAAAGAAATAGCAATGAAATTTTTTATACAATTATTTGATACATGGTATGATGTCAGATTTGAAAATTGTCCATTGGGAATAACTCCCCCAATGTGATTTTTTTAATATATATACATGAAGTTAGAATTCTTAGCCTTGATCAAGAGACACCAAGCCCTTTTCCCTTGACCTAACTATCTTTATAGGTTTTATTTTCTTTAAGAATCTACAATAACGCAACAATAGAACATTGTTGTAGACAAATAAAGTCGATAATTGTTTGATGATATTACCAGGCTAAAATTTGATTTAAAAACCCAATAGTCTGCGAGCACACAACGGTGGGTAGCAATGATTTCAAATCTTACATGGACTTTGATCACCCCACACGATAAAAAAATAAAAATAAAAAAATAATAAAAAAAAAGGTCTTAAATGGAGTTTTGTATTCATATAAACTTTCAAGTAGAAAAAAGATTTTGGTTTCTCTACTAGAGAAAAAAAGTAGTATAAGTAATCTAAGACTAAATGGGATGATTAGGATGGAATGTTTATATATAGAAGTCCAGAGTTCGAACTCTGCCAACAATGTTTTTTTTTTTTTTTGCGGGAGGGGGGGGGGTACGGAGAAAGAGATAAATTTTTAAAAACAATTACAAAAATATGGAGCATGGTCCTTTTTATCTGTGTTCGTAACTAGTTGATGAGTTTATTTAATGCTTAACAGAGGACTGAGATCAGGTGCACTAACAACAAATCAGACAGATAAAAAAAACAGGACAAATAAAAAGTAAATAGGTCCAAAGAAATTGAAAGAGTGCTTCTTGACATCATAAGATGAGAATAAGATCAGGTGCACTAACAACAAATCAGACAGATAAAAAAACAGGACAAATAAAAAGTAAATAGTTCCAAAGAAATTGAAAGAGTGCTTCTTGACATCATAAGATGAGAATATATATATATATATATATATATATAAAGGTAAATTATATTGATCTTGATGATTTATGCTTGAAGCCTCTCCGTTAATTTACATTTCTTTCGGAGGAAAAATTAATGTTTTTTTGGCTGCTTGAGTTGGCCTCAGATACATAGCATTCAATTGGAGGGTAGTGATGATTATGAGAAAGGAGTATGTAAAACATTATATAAATTGTATATCACAACTCTATAAGATTCTTATATTTGGTTTTGGTTGCTTCTTAATTATCATGTGTCATGTCGCACTTCAATATAAAGCCAAAGATGCTTCTTTAGAATTGTGATTGAAGGCTTTAAAAGTGGCTTTTGTTTCATGATTTATAGCATATAGGTTAAGAATGTAATAGAAATTTTATCTCAGTTTACATGAATAAGCACTTCTGTTTTGTTGCATTTTGTCAACCACCTTTATTTTTTCATTTTCTTGGGTCTCACCTTTTGCAACCCATTAAAGCTAATTTTCAGATTCTTATTAACTTGGTATGTCAAAAATTAAAGTGATTTTCTATGTCTCTGTTTTTTTTTTTTTTTTTTTTTTGACAAGACCATCCTGAAACAAAACAATCGTAGTTGTTTTGGCCTTTAGAAAGATGAATTACAAAGATGAAGCATTCATTATCATAGGCATTTTTGTAGGAAATAAATGATATATTTAATATAGGGACTATATATATAGAGTAAGATTATAGTATTTGATCGTATTTATAAAGCATTTTGAGCATACTTTATAGAAAACTATCCAGAAGTTTTGAACATTCCATTTTAGCTTACATAAATATTTCCAAATTTGCAAATTAGTCCCTCTAGAAACTTTTGAAATTTCTCAGTTTAGTCCAACCTCCTTTGTGACTTGAGAGTGAGAGATGGAAATCAATGAGAAGCGCTGCGGAGCAAATCGAAAACCATAGGAGAGACATAGTTCGATCGTAGTTTGAGCGGAGAGAGAAAGAGACGGAGAGTCACCACCATCGTCAAGGACCTCCCCTCACCATACTTTCGTTCTCAGCGACCTCGATTCACCACTGTGGAAGGAGAATCAAAGTTTCAGAGCTCAGAAGCAAAAGCACCGCGAAGGGAAAAAAAAAGGAGGAAATGCATCAAACCAAAACTCAAATCTATGGATGAGGAAGAGAGAGAGGAAGCATATCAGAGCGAGATCATAGAAGGTAACGTCGTTCATCGTCATTTCTCTCTCTCTCTAATGTTGTTTGCCGTCGGTCTCTCTTTCTCCATTGACTTCACTAACCTTATTCGTTCTTCTAGACTTTCATCGGCCCTTCTCTGAGTTTCCCAGCAAGTCTATTAGTTTCCTGACGAGTCTGCCTAGATTCTAGCTAGTCTTTGTATTTTCCGGCGATGTTGTTTCAATGGCTGGTTCAACTTTACAGATTGTGTTAGATGCTATAATGGCTATGTGTAGCCAATTCTCTTACTTCTTTCTTCTTGGTGATGAGAGTGGGTGCTTGACCTAAATAGACTACATGGGTTTTTCTATCATTCCATTAATCAAGAGTTATATATTTAAATTGCTTAGTTTTAAGAATTATTGTATATGATTCTAAACTAATATTGATGTTAATTGTCTATGTTGATTTGATATTTGTAGTTGAGATTGAATTTTGTAGTGTGAATATTATATATGTTTGAATTTATTTTGTGTGGTTGCAATGAGATTATGTTAATTAGCGTGTTATTTTCTAGTTAAATTGGTTGATTTGTGCCTTAAAGGGTGATTTAGCACTCAAATTCAAAAAGATCACTCCAATTTTAATTTCTTATTAAATGGTTTTAAACAATACCTCAAGAGGTTGTAGTTAGCTATGTTTATAGAAACTACTCTTAATTAGAAACATTATACTCAAGTATTATCTTAAATTTTTAAAAAAACTTAATGAATATTGAGTCCCATAATCTTTTTAAGCAAGAATAGTCACTTTCTTCATTATCAAGAAGATTAATCATTCATATTTCTGATAGTTCTCTATGTGTTTTAATGATAACTGACAATTGTAAACTAAGAAATCATTTCTTGCTATTTAAACTCAAAGAAAGGTGTAAGTTTGCTAGTATTAATTTTAATCCTTACTATGTTAGTCAAACTCGAACCTAATCCTATTAAACTCGAGTTCATACCTAACATACAGAAGGAAAAGTACTTTGAACTTATGCAAACTCGAGCCTCCTTTGATTAACTCGAGCCTACTCATGACAGAGAGCAAGTTTCACGTTTTCATCTGAGATAAACTCGAGTCCATTATGTTAAACTCGAGCCCATAGGTTACAAAAAGCAAGACAAGTTGTTTACTCTAAGTTAAGCTCGAGCCTAGCATAATAAACTCGAGCATATGTCTTACAGAGAGCATGTTGACTGTTTTGAGACTCAAGCATGTTTTTCTGACTCAAGTTTAAGTCTTGCAGGAAGATGTCTTTTAGTTGGTCACAAAAGCAAACTCGAGCATAACGCATACAGATAACATCTTTGAAAAATGGGCTCGAACTCAACTGTGCAGACTCAAGTCTATCCTTTGAGTTGCAACGCGCCTAAGTGAAGAAAACTCGAACTTGGCACTTATAGACTTGAGCCTAGCTCAGACAAAGAATTATCAAGATGTCTACAACACGAATAAACTCGAGCCTACATAAGCTTAACTCGAGTTTGTTGGAACTCTGTTTCACAGACGAGATCTCGTATCAATTTGATTCAAACCTTCAAGTTTATTTACTCACATATTAAGTTGTGAATCATCCTACATACATATATTTGATCAAAATGCTTATTTATTTCAGATGAAATCAGCAAATCAGAATTGGGTCACATTCATTTAATGCAGAACCAAGAACAAGCCTAAAACTTCTCCTCTATCCCAATAGTTCAGCTCAGACTGTTATAGCTCGATCAAATCATCCTCCAATGATCAAAAACTGATCATAGAATAGCAAGAACTCTGGAAGATCACTTGCAATGGTTGAATCCAAGATTCCAGCTGAGAATTAAAAGAATGGAGGAAAATATGCAACTGACATATTACAGAAATGAAGCTGAACATTGAAGAATAAGAGAGAATGTTTTGCAACGGCTAGTTTCTCTAGTTAAGCTATAAATATCCAGGAAGACTCATTGCAACTACACGGACACGGAATCACAATTGTTCACATTTTCAATGAGTCATACATTTAATTTTAACTTCAGTGTTTATCAATAACTGCTCTTTTAAGAGTACCGTTTTGAAAATCAATTTTTGATTACCTATTTGTGTAAACTTAAGGTTATGGAACCTGTGAGTTGAGTCTTTTGATTACAAAGTGTAAGGGGGAATAAGTCCTAGTTGATTAGGATTGCTTGAGTGTTACATTGTTTGTAATAAGAGAATATTGATAGTAGAAAAACTTACAAGATATCTAGAGACTGGACGTATGTCAAGATTAGGACCGAACCAGTATAAATTCTCTGTGTTCAAGTTTTTCTCTCTTTGCCTTCTTACATTGTGTTTTCGAAAATTTGGGTGTCATTCAAAAAACAAAAGAAGTTTTTTTTAAAAAAAAAAAAAAAAATCCCCAATTCACCCCCTCTTAGTGATTTCTTCCATCTTCAATTTCAACTCCATACCATTCTAGCACTCATTCACTATTGTTATAAAAAATACAAAAAACAATAGTCTAGCATTTAATTAAATTACATTAATCTTTTAGTTTATAATTCGAAAAATATCCAAAATAAATTTTCCGGAGTTTTCAATGCATTTGCATGGAAATTAGATTCTTAAGAATTAATAAAATGCTCCTCAAAAAGAGAGAACGATCCTAAGTTTGCATATACCTAATCATTGATTAATTTTTTTATTGTGAACTCCAAGGTTAACATACAAAAGACCCTCATCAATGTGACTCCTCAAAATCTTATTTAATATAGGTAAAGTTGATTTTATTTTTTTCCCCCAATTTAAACATGAAATCAACTTTTTTTTGGGTAATACATGAAATGAACATTTTGGTAAACAAATATTCCCTCGCATCTTTAATATAGAGTATTTTAACTAATCGATAAGAAATAAGAAGTGATAGTCAATTTATTAAATATGTCATAAATTAATTTTTTTTTACTTTTGCCCTTATTGAAAAAGGATTAAAGTGCAAAAATATACATATGGTTTTCCCAAAATGGTACCCAACACCAAATGGTTTTTTTGGATGCAAAAGTGACTATGTGGTTATACAAGTGGAACAAAAATACTCATTGACCATTAGTTTGACTTTTTTGTATTTTAAAGTCTGACATAAACGATAATTTAGCTAAATTTCATTCTAGCTGACAATAAAAAAAATTGGAGAAAATTACAGAAAATGACATAAATATTTTAGAAATTACAGTTTAGCCCTTATCTTTCCAATTTTCTTTCTCTCTTTCAATCTCAATCTTACCCATCGGGTCGCTAATCTCAGCCTCCTTGCTGTCGTTGCCGCCTTTCTATACTTTTCAAAACTATTTAGGTCCTTGTCTGTAATTTTCTCTAGTTCTCTAGTACTAGGTAGAATGAAATTTAACTAAGTCATCATCCATGTTAGTCTAAAAACTGCAAAAAAAGCAAACTAACGGTCAATAAATATTTTTATTCTACTTTTGCAATCACATAGACATTCTTGCACCCAAAAAAGCACTTGATGTTAGGTGCACATTTAAGAAAACCACATGTATATTTTTACACTTCGACCCTATTAAAAACTGTGTTTGCAAATATAATGACCGGATAAATTGGAAATGAGTGGGGATAAAATTGGAAAATGAGATTAATTATCTTACTAAGTAACTTATATTTTAGAACAAACTATTTTTTTAAAAGCTCCTTATATTATTGATAGTATAGACAGAAAGGAGGAGGCTGATGACGCCGCGCGCACTGGCAGCCTGTTAAGATCTTAATTAATGGTAAAGTCGATGAATCTTAATGTGCTCCGTCTGTTTACACATCACCCAACCACACGTGCAAGTTCTGAACCAAAAAAAAAAACCACACGTGCAAGTTCCTGTGTGTGTTACACACATGTACACCACTCCAATACAAATTTAAATTCACCTTTACATTAAATTTAAATTATCTTAGTTATTTTTATAAAAGCCCAAAAAGAATTTTATGAATATTTAATTAGTTTTTTTTTACCCCTCATTAATTATATATATTACGTTACTTAAAATGTTGGTAAGACTCATATTTACTTTATTTCCCCCTATTACTTGCTTGCCATAAATAAACCTACATAAAAGCCCCTCATATGAAGAGCCGGAGTGGCGGTATGGATGTTCAGTATAGCTAATACTTGGGCAAAAAGGGGAGATTTGATAGAGCTACATGGCCACGCTATCTTCAGTTCATCCATTATCTGTTTTTAAACAGATTAATTAATTAAAACTTACAGAAGGCATTATATGAGAAGAGGACGGCCTTAATTAGAATACGAATAATCTGATTAAGCAGAAACGGTTAAAATTTTACAACATGCTATAATATTCATCAAAATGCTTAATACTACCTTCAATTCTAAATATAAAATTTAATTAACTTTTTTTATAGAGATTAATATAAAACTAATTAAATTATTTTAAAATATTTATATTTATCATTTTTTCTCTAAATTAATTAATCTAACTTATAAAATGATATATAATATAATGATATAAGACATATACTATAATTATATAATTTATCTGGCTTTATTAATATCTAACAAAAAGTCAACTTAATCTTGTAGGAGCAGAAGGAGTAGTATATAGCAAACACTAACTTATCTAAATATAATATGTGGACATGATTACTCCGATATGGACTCTTGCGCGCGAGGCTGGAATACATAATTGCCTTCCAGATTCAATCAATAATTACGCAACAAAGAGGGATCTAATATTCCAAAATTAATATATACCCTTAAGTTAATTTCTTTTGCTTTTCTGTGGCCCATTCAGGTTTAATTTGCTTAAGATTGATCAAAAGATAGAAGAAGCACACAGTCAAAGGTGATTATATATGAAGGGGAGAAAGAGACCACAGGTGTTATATATGATAATCAACAGAAAACTAATTTCAGATGAAAAGAGAAGGAAATAATTATACAAATGATGAGAGAGGTAGTTATAGTCATATTGATAATAGATCTGAAGTAGAAATGAAGGAGGGATAGATTATTTAGATCCAAGAGAGAGAGAGGATTAATTATTATTAATCAAGCAGCAGCAAGCTGAGTAGTGTGAGTTTTGGCGGCAGCGGCAGCGGTGGAGGACGGAGGAGGAGGGTCTTGTTGCTGTTTACTCATGGAGGAGACCTTATTATTATTTTTCCACTGATTATTATCTTTTCTCTCATCCTCCTTCATCTGCTCCTCCCTACACTCGAAACTGCAAAATGCTGTGTCCCCTCTGTAAAAGGAAAATTCATAAATATTCCAATCATTACAGAAACAATTTTTAAAAAACCACACAAGAAAAAGATCGAAACCGATGGTGGATCTATCTATGTAGCTAGGTAGGTAGCTTTGCCAATAAAGTAGGCACCTGTACATGTAGATGTCTCGGCCGGCGGCTAAACGGCGGTGACAGAGGCGGCAGGTTCTGAGGAAGTGAGGTGTATAGTCGATGGAGTTATTATCAGATGTTGGTGCTTCCAGGGTGGTTTCTGTGTCGCTAAGCTCTTTGTTGATGCCAGTTATGCTGCTTGTTCTTTTCAGAATCGATCCTCCTCCACTTCTACCCTTTCCCACCAACATCTTCTTCTTCCTCCTCCTCCTCCTTCAGTGAGAGCTCGTATATATATAGATACTCTTCAATTATAATTAGAAGAGATTAGGGAGTTGAAGAGAGAGTAGCGAGAAAGTCATAGCTAGCTAGGCACTGTGGGGATGAGTGAGAACCGAAGGTGGGAAGTGATGTTGCTTCATAAACTGAATTTCTCTACCCTCTCATCCAATCTCAACCGTTGCTTCTCTCTCCCTCATCTACTCTCCTCCATCCTCACCCCTTTACTTCTAATTCTTTTTTTTTTTTTTAATAATGAAAAGTTAAGTTGATTGGGTCGGGGTTGATTAAGGTCAGGGCGTGCATATGGATTATATTCAAAGAGCATTTAAGCTGTACGTACAGTTTACACCAACAAAATCTTTACATAGTATTGAGATTTGAACTCAGGATTTTATGATTATCTGATTGAGTCGGATCTTTACCAACCAGATCAATCTTTGTTGGTTTTTTTTTATTTTTTTGCCATAATTATGAAATCAATTATTAGGAATTATATTGCATCGGTCTAAATAAAGGTATCGAGCTTTAGCTTTAGGAATGCATTGCTTGATTAATATAAGTAATCTCATTGTTCCCACAAATCCTCGAATTAAGAAAATCCATCTAAGGTATTACATTCTCTAAGAAAAAGAATTAAAAAGAGAGAGAGAGAGAGAGAGAGAGAGAGAGTGAGAAAATTGCTAAGAAATTGAAATCTTTTATTGGGAAATTTATTACACAAATGTAGTTGAAATTTGTTCAGGGACCCAATTGTGCAACCTATTTTAAATAGGTACAACTTTTCTTCAACTATGTGGAACTTATCATCAACTATGTATAAACTAATAGACATAAGCAAACAGCTAAACATATTACAATTGCCAAGGACTTGCTAGCTGTTTATGTACTTTGAGTAATACTTTTTCAATGGATGATTTTCAGTAATTTTCTTAGAAAAAGCACATTTCCTTATGCACTATTTAAAATCTTAAATTTTATATTGTTATTAATAATATATAGTGTTAGAAGAAGACTCTCACCAAAGAGGGGTGAATTGTGTGATAGTTAAAATCTAAAGATAATAAAATAAGGTTGAAGAGATGTCATCACATGAGATCAGGTTCGATCCAAGCCATTTGACCTACGTCCAATCTTTAGAAGCCTTTTAAAATTTTCATTATACTCCAAGATTCATCGGTCTCTTGGTGTATTAGTACAAGTTCATTCTTTTTTAAGAACAATCATACCCTTTACACTGTGCAATTTAATGTTCACTCAATATCTCATATTTATTGATGAGACTTTTGCTGTTGTTTTATTCTTTTTAACCGAAGAGATCTTTACAGTTTTCCTTGATAAGAAAACTTTAACCCACATCTATGTAAATAAGATGTAGGAGCAGGTGTCATTGACCATTCTTCATGGAAATAAGATGTAAAAATTCTGTTTTTATCTTTTACATAGGAGTTTGGAAAAAAAAATTCCCTAACAAAATTTCTTTATCCTAAAATTACTATTTAGATTCAATAAAAATATTAAAAGAAATGATAAGAAACTCAAAGTATTTTTTGAAATATTTTTACACTTATTCTAATTCATTTTTAATAATTTTTATGAATATTTCATAAAGTAATTTATTGACAGTAAATAATAATTAATTTCCCTTTTTATGTAACGACAATATTATCGAACACTGACTCTGACACCTTTCGTTTTCAAAAGAAAATTACTTCATATTCCTTCCAGTGTTATTTTATGGGAATTTATTCATTCCTTCATCAAGAACTATAAGTTGTCAAATTTAAAATTTGTTGGGACACTGATGACTGTTACGCATTGGACCTCAGGCAACATCGAATAAAATTGTTCCTGGAAAAAAAAAATCCCGAATTGATTGCGACGTCAATGAAAATTAGTTTATTATAGTTATAATAAATATGTTAGGGGTAGTTTTCCTAAACAGTATTTTGTTAAAAATATACACTAATTATATTTACCAATGCATAAAGCGTAAATTGATTGATTCACACCACTTTGGGCTTTCTAAAGTGACAAAATGGTAAAAGAGAAATGCAAGTTGAAATTAAGGATTCAATTCCTCTTATACTCTGGCCAATCCAAAATATAAAACTTCTTCTAAAAAAGTTACTGGCTAAAATATATATATATACTCCCTCCCATCTTTAATATAAAACTCATTTGATTTTTTTAAAGATATTAAAAAATTAAATAAGTAACTTAATTATAGTATATGTTATATATTATTAGAGTATAGAGTATATTGGCTATAAGTCAGACAAATAAGTGTGATATAAAGATGATAAATATAATTAAATACTTCAAAGTCATTTATTCAACTTCTTTAATCTCTCCAAAAAGTCAATTAGATTTTATATTAAGAATAATAGAGAGTATAAGTTATTAAGAGTTATTAATTATTATTTACCAAATTTGCTATAATTTATTGGTGGTACACATTATCAAAATATCAAAAACGAAGTAAGATATTAGACCAAAATAAATCTCCCGAAAGATATTAGACAAATTTGAATAGTGATGAAGTTAAAAAATAATAATTTAAGATAAATTTAATAAACTAACCGATATTTTTCTATTTCAGTGAAATGATTGAAAATGACATATACTTTATATAAGAGGGAAATATAATTAAAAAAATTAGTTAATGGTGGAACTTAGAGGAGCTCTTTTATCGTAATTTTTTATTCAAAATTTTCCCAACAACAATCTTATTTAAAGGTATCAAATAAACTTCCATTTAAACTAATTACCGTTTGTAACCTAATTATTTGAATTTGATTGGGTGAAAATTGTTCAGTGGAATGTATATATTGGCAAGCTTCATACCCATCTAATCAGAAAGTAGAATCTTAAATAAGCTTTATAAATTAAAGGAAAAATGTAATTAGGGGATTACGTCAAATTTCTGTTCATGTCAATCAACGAAAGATTAATTATTAGTTGGACAAACTTGAAAGGGGGAAAATAATTCAATTGAATTTCAAGTTTATACTTGAATTATAATTAGTTAATTAACCTAATTAAACTAGTTATTGAACTTTAAAATATTGAATGGAATATTAATGGAATAGTCTATTTAAGAAAAATAAATTTTGGAAATAAACTATTGTCACTGGTTTTAATAGGCTTCAAAGATCAAACACAAGAAAATCAATATAAAAGCTTTGTTATAACTCCTTTGGTTAAATATTTCAAGGCATCTAGGATTATTATTCTAAATAGAGATATCGCAGAATTAAATATATATATTCTCCCGAATTTCATAAATTTTCTGAATTTTTTTTATTAACAAAAAATACGTCATGTTATTATTTTCTTTTTTAATAAGCTTAAATTAATTTTTCAGTTGTGTTGGCAAACCAAAATCAATTTACGGTTGGACCACATATGCGGATCAGGCTTCCATCCACTCCCTTCCCATCTTCTTATGTCATCTTCTTTATCTCAACCGTTGGATTGAAATATGAATGATTCAGATTTTGTCTTTTATAAAAATATTTTTTTAAAATATTTTTTTATTTTTAATATTTTATTAAGATTTTTTAAAAGATAAAATCTGAACCGTTAATATTTTAATCCAACGGTTGAGATGAAGAAGATGATGAAAAAAATTAGGAAGGAAAGTGGATGAGCGCCAAATCCCCACATATGCATGCATGATTTCTCTTTCTCCTTAATTATTTGCCATTTCAAGTCATCATAAGTTGAAGGAATTGAACTTCTCCCTCTGTTCTGTTTTTTCAATGTAAGATTGGTTTTCATTCCATCATTAATTATATGTCACAATCACATGAATCCTGTTCCTTTCATAAGCATTCTTAGCTCCATTATTTCTAAATATTCAATTTAATTTACTAATCGATCCCATTTTGTTGGGCAACCCGCAACACTAATATATTATATATAGGTTTATCTTTTCACATTTAGGTTTAATTTAATAATGGTCTACCTTATCCCTTAGTAGGATATACAAGAATTCATCGACTTGTTTTGTCTAAAATAAATACATATATAATATATTAATAGAAAATAAAGAAAATCACCTAAACTTTTCGGTTATCAAAAATAAATAAAATATAACTTTAATTACGATGGGAAAATTCTAATTAAACACATTTAGAATTTGAAAATGGTCAAACGTGTTCTCATTTTCTCATCAAATGTAGTAATAAAATTGATTTGGAATTTTAATATTTCCATATTACTTTTATAAAATTTTCTCATTCATTATCACATTTAATTTTTATTCTATATAAAAAGAGAGAGAATTAAGTTTAAGCCTCACATTTGTAGATTGTGGTATCCAATCACTCAAAATCATGAATTATATTCCCTCCGATCTAGTTTTTAATATAAAATATATTTATGTAATTCGATTATATTAAGAAAGTTTGTTAAGATATATATATTTTTTAAAATATTTTAATCATTTTCCTTGATCATTTTCATCTTTCTTTTATTTGATTATGGGCGAGGGAGTATTAATAGTGATAAATTAAGAAAAACTGATAAATGTGATAAATATGTCTTATATTTAATATCAGGATAAACTCTACAATTAGGTCGTATATTAAAGACTGAGGGAGTATAATCAACTAGACTTAAAAATGATAAAAACATATTTAAAAAAAAAAAACAATGAAAGCAAGAGGCTCTCCGAACAAATACTTAATAATACCATGTATTTAAGACTTGAACTTAATATCACCTTTTAAACTAGTACATGAGTTGCTTGTTCTTTTGGCATAATTGGACCTCACATTCATACTTGATTTATCTTTTTCTTTAATTATTCGTCATTTTAATTTTTTTTTTTTCCATTTGTCTTGTACTCCTCATAAAAATATATATATATATATCTTCATTTGTTGTTTTTTTTTTCCTAATTTATGATTTGGTTTCGCAGACGCGTCCACACGTAAATATCAAAATGATGATGGAATCTCAGCCTTCGATTCCATCTTTCACCATATGTCTCTATCGTATGAACTGGTCATCTTCCCTGTTCCTTTCATTTCATGGGATTATTATTTTAATAATCGATTTAATAACCCCAATTTCTTTGGCAATAATTGTATGTTTATGATTATGAGTCTCATTTAATAGTTTTTCTTGACTTGAGTCTCATTTATTAATTAGGCAAATGAGAATAATAGTAAAATAAATTAGTTTGATATGGGCCAAACAGGCAATGTAGGTATGGGAAGCCGTCATGACTGAGGCCATCACAATCAATTATTTAATGTGAACCCCTCCAATGAGAGTTGTCAATGAGAGTTGGCACAGATGGTAAAGGATCCAAGACTAGGCCCTTGGGTCGTGGGTTCGATCCCCTTTACCGTCGCTGGGACTCTTTTGGTAGGCGATCTCGTAAGTCCCCAGTAAATTCTCATAGAGCCCGGGGCCGTGCCCTGACATTGGTGAGGAACTAGTGTCGAACCCCTCCAAAACTTTTTTGTATCAAGAAAAAAAATTCTTTAATGCTAACTATGCGTGTCTATTCCTCATGGGTGGTGATTTACTTAATTGTTGCTTTTAATCATCCATAATTCCTCTAATTCTAAATACTCATATTGGGTTGTTATAAAGAACCTACTAACAAATATTATATGTCCTTTCTTATAAAGTATTTGTTGGTTTTCTAGGAGCATAACATATTTTTGTTGGCACCTTCTTGTGATCAGGGGCGGACCCAGAAAATATTTGAAGAGGGAGCACCATTGGTGAGGAGATTCAGGGGTTCAAGGGCAGCACCCCAGAAATTTTTTTAAAAAAAATATATTAAAAAACAAAAGAATATAAAGGGAAAAACAATAATAAGTGATGTTAGAAATAATAAAGCTGAGCACTAAATAAGTTCAAGTACATATATTGTAATAACAAAAGTATATTACAATAATTATAATGTCATTCTTTTAGGCTTTATTTTTTGGAATTCTATCATAATTGTCTCATTATCAATGCTATTAAATGCATCTTTTTCAATATAAGGTACTAAGCAATCATTCAACCATTCATCCCCCATCCGATTGCGAAGTGCATTCTTGATATATTTCATAGCTGAAAATGTTCTTTCCACATATGCAGTTACTACAGGCAAAGTTAATGCTAACTTTACAAGTAAATAAACCAAAGGATACACAATATGTTTTTTCTTTTCAACCATCCTCTTGGCAAGATCAGCTATTCCTTGAAAATCCAAAAAATCAGGATTATGTTGCACATCAACAATATACGTGTCGAGCTGATATTCAAGTATGACAAAATCATTCAAATCAAAATCTAAAGGATAATAGGCAGCAAATTCACACAACTTATTCTTGTCAAATGCCAAGAAAGAGTTGCACGGATTTAAACATGACATGCATTCCAACAAATTTGAACTAACTTCACTAAAACGATCATTCAACTCTTGAAGTTGAGTATCTATCACTGCATAAAATATATCAATCTTAAAGTGATGCAAATGAGTAATTGGTCCTCTACGTTTTGTTCTCCCTTGTACTTGCAATACACTTTCCATATCAAGGATATCTATATCATTTCTTATACAAAATTCAGAAGTCTTTTGAAATAGATTATCCCACCCATTATATCTCATCTTCAGTAAAAACATCTTTGAAACCTTTACAAGAGTCATAGCATTCACAATATCTTGATCTTTTCTCTGAAGGGCTTGTGACAACTCATTCGTTATTGCCAAGACCTTGATCATCAAGTGCAAAAGAAATACAAATTCAAAAGTTTCCATACGCATCATAAGGCCAAAGGCTTCAGACCTTTTTGCATGCATAAGGATTGTATCATCTTTTATAATTTCTTGCACATCAAGCACAAGATCAAACAATGTACATAGACTTACCAATGATCAGTAATGTGAACTCCAACGTGTATCCCCTGGTCGTGACAAAATCATTTCTTGATTCAAGCCTCTTCCTGATTGAACTTCATTGCTAGCAATACTTTTGACTAATTCTTCCAATTGCTTTTCTCTCAAAATATCTGCTCTTTTGCAAGAAGCGCCAACTACATTACACACCAACAGTATAAAATTAAAGAAGTCAGTCAACGCATAAACCTTTTTTGCACAAGCTACAAGAGCTAACTGAAGTTGATGTGCAAAGCAGTGAACATAGTAAGCAGAATGATTTTCAACTAAAATTAAGCTTTTCACACAATTGAATTGACCACTCATATTGCTTGTGTAACATCCCAAAATTTTTGAATTTCTGGAAAAAAAAATAATAAAATATACTAGGATATTTTAAAAAAATAAATAAACTTTGGCCCAAATATCTTAGAGAAAATATTTTAGTTGCCAAAAGAAATTTTTGTTTGTTAATATAGGGATTTATCCTAATTTATGTCCAAAGTTTATTAGGATAAACACTTCTACTTATATATATATATTTTTTTTTTTGGTAAAATTCTAATTATTTATATTATTAGGCCTACACATTTACTTAACCATTTTGGGCCTAAACCAATAGCAAAAATGAAGCCCAAGAACTATTCCATTGAGAAAATAATCATTTATATCATGGGCTCAACATTCACAATATCATAACAACCCATTTCACTTTGATCTCTCCCATACTCGTCTGAAATTTTGCAGCAAAAGTGGTCAAGAAATCAAAGCCACATGCAACCCATATACCAAGCCCAAAGTCACGGCCCAAAAGAGAACAAATCACTGAGCCCAGTGCAAACCCAGCTGAAGCTCATTATCTCCTTCCTTATCCATCGTTTTATCTCTCCTCCAGTCGGATATAACACGTAGAAGGAAGGAGGTATTGGATGGTAAAACACGTAAGATTTGGAGCAGCACAAAATCCGACCTTCCATACTCCATTGTCTCGGGTCTCCGCTACGCATGCTCCACTACTCTTGTGTCTCCTAAACTGCCTCTCTTGGGAACTCCATTGTCGCCACGAGCAGATTCATTTTCGGAAATGCAGAAGCACGCCATACTCCCTTATTAATCAATGTTCCTCTTCAGCCTCACGCAGAAAACAGAGAAGCAGAGATCAGCGCACTCGTTCTCTCCTCTAAACCGAACTCATTATTGCATTTGGACAGTCACACCATGCTCCATGATCTCTCTATCATGTCAGCGCCTTACTCCTCGGTCTCATTCAAAATTGCAGCGCCATATACTTCTCCATTTCCATTCGTCTTCCTTTGGTTTTTCTGCAGAAACGAGAGTGAGAGACTGAAGAGTTAAACCGAAAGCATTGAAAAAGAGAGAAGAGAGTGAGAGTTAGAGACAGACCAACGAAAGCAGAAAGTCTAAAACATTGCATGCAAGAAGTGTCGATCAAGTTTGTGTGGTAGCTATGGTTTTAAGGAGCCAAAACAGAGGAAGCTACAGCGTACGGTGAGTCCTCCTCTATCGAGTTTTTCTGTATTCATTTGCTGACTTTGTTCTCTCCATCGGCGTGATGCACGCTTTCGGTTTGCTCTGTTTAGGTAGTCTGAAAACAGAGAACTTGGCTATGTGTGTGTGTGTATATATATATACCGTTTGCCTCCATCTTGATGATTATATGCATATACATACTTCATAAACCTTGAAGTTGCTATCATAAACATGATATAAGAAGTACCGAAGGGTTAAAGGAAATCACAAAAAGTTGAAAACTGTTTTTTTTAGCAGAAACAGAGTGCATCAGCGGTAGCTACAGTGAATCCGTAAATGAACAGTGCACGGGGTTACTGTAGCAAAATATCACTGTTCATGCGCTGAATTTTCTTCTGGACACCGATTTTAAAGTAGGTTAAAAATATAGTAAACGACCTTATTTGACCATGAAATTTTATGGACATATAGTACACATGTTAAACTTCAAAATGAGCTTTGGTTCACCTCAAACCGAGGTCTATAGCTCAAGTTATGATTTTTAGAAGATTGGTCAAAATCCAGAAACAATTCTAAAACTTTTTTTGGGCAGTGATCATGTTTTTATAAACTGGGAATTATTGGTATAATATAAAATTAGGGAATTTTCCAGAAAGAAAGTAGAGATGTATAAGTTTAAAATGGTGGGTATTTTGTAATTTTCGGAGTTCTGAGTAAAGAGTTATGATTTTTACAAAATGACCCTATGTTTTGGAAAGTTCGCTGAACAGTCTAAATCTTTTCGAAACCTGGGAATTTTTTGGAAAGTTATGATCTTTGAAAATATTTTTATATGGAAGGGGACTTGTACATGAACATGTGAGAGTTGACGGCACATTAAAATAATTTTTGTACAATTTATTAAAAATACCTGAAGTTGCTGGATTTTAAGGGCATTGAAGGTTAACAGTGGAAAGGAATAAACTTCAAGCATTCTAAATTTATTATCAAAACTTGTATATTTTGATATATATTTTTAAAGAGTTATTAACAGATAGAAAGTTGATTGTGATAGATTAAGTTTTGGCGTGTGTGGAGCTCTCGGATTAGGAGTCATATGAATTAATTAGCTTTGGCGAGAGGTAACCACTTTCCACTTGTTATGATTATTACTATGCTGCTATTGAGTATTTGTTAAACTGATTATGATTGTTTTAAATAAAATTGCCTTGTGGAATTTTATGAGTTAAGTTTTGTGCATTTATTTATCATGATATTTATGGAATGGGAAGAATTGGGAAGTAATGAAGATTAGGTTAATCCACCACGTGGTGAGGCCTCCATTGATGCACAATGGTTGGCTTTCTAATGTCCCACTGGTTCAAGAGGGACTTGCCCACCAGTTCAAGAAGGCTTACGACACCCCACTAGTTCATTAAGGGGAAAAGACCTATGGGTCTAGTCGGAGTGAAATAAGGCGGTTCGGCTGGCGTGAAGGGAGGTACCTTGGGAAATGTATTAATGAGAAATTGAGATAGTTATTTTATGATACTTCATTATGATATGAGATTTTCATGATATAAATATTGTTGAAATGTATTGTTAATATTTTATTTATAAAATTGTTCCACTTGGCACCTCACTAACATGTATTAATTTCTATAATAAGTCGGATTGATGGTTACCACATTTTTCAGGTGAGAGCTCCTGTCCGGGTCCAATAGGGAAGGCATCAGAAGATTAGACTACACTACTAGAAGTAGTGTTTCTGTCTCTATGTTTTATATTGGATAAATGTATATTGCCACGTTAGGGTTCTTTATGCATGTTTTAGGTATCCTGTGGGATATTTAATTAAATATTTTGGCATTAATAAGTTAATTACTAAAGTAATATATGGTTAATTTATTAAGTAATATGGAGGATGTTTCACTTGCGCCATCATAACCTTGACCACGAATCTTTATCAAGCTCAAGCCATTTTTGGCAAAAATTAACTCAATAGCTTCTTTAAGTGAACTAGCTGTAGTATATGAAATATGAACAAGACCAAGAAAACTTTCAATTATGTCACCGTTGCAGTTCAAATATCTTAAAACAATGGCCATTTGTTCTTTAATTGATATATCATGAGCTTCATCAACTAGTACAAAGAAGAAATTGTCCCCAATGTTTGAAATAATAGTTCTGGTAACTAAACTAACAGCAACATTAGTAATATCTTTCTAAATTTTGGGAGATATCATTTTGAGATTCTTTGGGGCATTATTCAAAATTACATTATGTACCTCCTCATTGCTTTCACAAAGGAATTTTACAAGCTCTACAAAATTTCCCTCATTCATTGAAGCATCTATCTCATCATGTCCCCGAAAAGCCAAACCTTATTGTGTGAGATATCGAATACATCAAATAGAACCATCCAGACGAATACGATAATCTTGTTTGGCTTTGTCAGAAATGCCAGACAAAATAATGTCAATATGTTGATTTTGATTCATCAAATCTTTGGCAGCACTGACGCACAAATTATGAGTACTTCCAACTTTCTCAATATGTCTAAAAATCTATTGTTTGTCCTTCCAATGGCTAAATCCTTCTACCACAAATGAATCATGACCACCCTTTCCATCACCATGCTCACAATTAAATAGATAACCATGCAAGCAAAATACAGCATCTTTTGATTCACTATACTCCAACCAAGGGCCAAACTCATTATACCATTGAGGACTAAATCTACGCATTTTACCCCCAATTAAAGATTGAGCACTCTTCGCAATTCTCATAATAGGAAGCCTTTTACTTGGATTAGAAACATACAAATCCGGTAGACCTTCTACTATTGGTTTGTTCTAACTTGAGGGAGTAGCAATAGCACACTCATTCTATTTATCTTGAAATAAATCAATAGATGAAGATTCGGATCGAGAACGTTTAGTATTAGTACCACTTGACTTTGTATAATACCTTTCCATCCTAAAATATGGCAGATGACAAAAATGAATCTGTAAATAATATTTCTACTAAAGAACACATTTTAGTGCGCCATATTACACAAATAAAGCAGAACATACCAACAAACGCTACTACAGAAGCAAGGGAAAGCACAATAATACTCAATCCATCCCCCTGGTTACAGTCATCTATCCCCTTTAGTTATGCTTAAAGGGATAAAACTGGCCCAACATACCAACAAACTATAAAGAGAGATTACTAATTATTAATTCCACACTGATAATCTCATCTCATTCTATGAGTATTTCTTGAAGAAGCCCCATCATGGTTAATTATGAAATTTAGTTTGAGCTACCCACCTAACTGGCTACTTTCATTATTTCATCTAACCTTAGGACAATCAGCAAAAATTGACTGTTACTTTCATTCTAAAAAATGAAATTCAGGCACCTCAGGACCAATCAGCAAAAATTAAAGTCCAATTAGCCAACAGTTACATGGTGCCAAAGTTTATAGAAGCGTGACTATAGAGATTAAAAAATGATGAATGCAAGAAGTAGAACATACAAATGCGGAGTGGTGGATGCTCTACTTGGATTCAAGGCTTCCAGTCGTCATTTTAATTCCTCCAGCCTAGAAAACTGGCTGTTACTGCTCTCTTGAACCTGCAAACCATAATGTATCAAATAGCCTATTATAATACAACATAATAGGTATTTATTTAACAATATAACTACCAGATTGTTCAAGTCTTCACATAGCTTTTGTTTAATAGCCTCTTCGTCACTTACTGCTTTTGATGCTGACTCCCATTCCTGCAGCACATGCAGTCAAGATTTCTACATTAGAAGTAGTGATAATGCTAATTACATTCAAAGCTTTGATGTTCATAAATTAAATTAAGATTATAGACAGTAAAAAGTTCCCTTATCTAAATCATATAGCATCAGTGTATCAAGCCAATTAAAGAGGAGCTAAGATGCATATGCGTTGATGTGATAACTCATAATTCAAAAATCTTATTTCCACGAACAAAGCCATCCTCCTTTAGCAAACACCAAGATGGAAAATGGTACAGGTACAAAAGGTTATGGGAAAGGAATGTTACATGTATTAGGTATATGGAATAATACATTTATGAGGATTAAGAATTTATTATGATTTAATTACCAATTTAGGTTTGTAATAGAACCTCAATCCTCAGCTATCTTTGCATTACTCATCCTGGTGGGACTGCCCTGTTCAGGAACTTGAATTTGATTCCCCCCTCCCCCCCAACAAAAACACCTCTCGAGGAATAGATATGGTGATCATACGATCATATCCTCCACTAAAATCAGTCATTTCACTTGTGTTAAGTTAAATATATAAGAACACAAGATTACTGCAAGCAAACCTAGTAGCGAACTGCACCAAGAATTTGAAAATCAGACAACCTAGCAGCGAACTACACCAAAAATGGAAAAGAAGAGAAAAAATACAACCTAGCAGCAGAATAAGAAAAAGAAAAAGCATCAAACCACAAGATTTGGCTATTGATTCTTTTATCCATAGACCACAAACATAATTTGAAAGTCATACACTTCAGTAATTTGAGAGGAGGAGGACGCAAGAGGAAGAAGATGCGACTCACCAAGAATTATGCCGAGAGAGATCTCAACGCACCAGATCGTCAGATAGCGAAGAAATGGAGAGTGATATGTGGAGAATGGTCGAATGGGTATTGTTGTTCGCGGGCAAAATAGAAAAGGGGCAAAATAGAAAAGGGTTATAGGGAAAAAAATTAATAATAATAATAATAACTCTATAGGGGGCATTGCCCCCTCAACCTAAAGCGTGGGTCCGCCCCTGCTTGTGATAATTATAAGAATCAATTATTAGGAATTATATTGCATTAGTCTAAATAAAGGTCTTAAGTTTAAGTTGAAGTTTTAGGAATCTATTGCTCGATTAATATGAGTAATCTCATTATTCCCACAAATCCTCCAATTAAAAAATTTGTCTAAGATATCACACTCGCTAAGAAAAATAATAGAAAGAGAAAGAGAGAAAACGGTAAAATTTCTAATAAAATAAAATATTTTATTGTGAGTTGATTACAAATGTAGTTGAAATTCTTTTAAGGACTCAATTGTGCAACTTATTTTAAATAGGTGATATTTTCTTCAACTATGTGGAATTTATCATCAACTATATATGTACAAAATAATAGACATAAGCATATAGCTAAAATATGTTGCACTTGCCCAGCTAGGTGCTTAGGTACTTTGAGTAATAATTTTTCAATTGAGGATTTTCAATAATTTTCTTTGAAAAAACACATTTCCTTATGCATTATTTAAAATTTTATATTGTTATTAATAATATATAGTGTTAGAATAAGACTCTCACCTAAAAAGGGGGTGAATTGGGTGATAATTAAAATCTTAAACTTTAATACAAACCTTAAAGATAATAGGATGGGGTTGAATAGAGGTCATCACATGAGATTCATACTAGTTCGATCTAAACCACTTGACCTACGTCTAGTCTTTGGAAACCTTATGAGATTTTTACTATACTTTAAGATTCATTAGGCTCTTAATGCCTCAATACAAGCTAGTTATTTATCAAGAACAATCGCTCTCCCTTACACTTTGCAATTTAATGCCTACTCAAGATCCCACAATCTTAAGTCTCTCAGATAATAAATGAATCAATAAATATCTCTTACAAGACTATATATGTGATCACTGAAGTATGGATTCGAGCTTAAGAGCTCTAAGACTTTGCAATGAGTATAACAGAAGTTTTTTGCAGTATTTCATTGAAGTTCGATACATTTGTCTTCAATGCTCTGTTGAAGTCTTTGAACATTCATTGTGTCTAAGAAATTAGCTATTAGAGCAGAGAGAATGTTCAACGTTAGATTATCCTTCACATTTAATGCTTCTAACATAATAGTTCTTTTTCTAGTTTTTGAATTAAACCTTATTTGATCACCTAAAAAACATGTAAGAACAAATATACTACACTGTTAGAATGATTAAAAGTAAGAAGAACAAATTTCATAATCATTCCAGTTATTTAAAATATTCTGAAGTGTTGCTCTATTTTATGGCAAAACATTACTTGAATGATCTACTAGTGATGAGGGCCATTTAAGTGTTCACTCGAGTGATCTTGTTTCTTTTGATTTATTAGAAAAGCATATCACTTGATCACATCACTGGAGTGTTCTACTAGTGATCACTCAAGTGATTATATACTTAGATTTTTTTTTTTTAATTTCAGAACACTTCTAGGATTACTGCAATGTTGTGCTAGTGATACTTTTTGTCTCATCACTCGAGTAACTTTTTCTTTAAAGTCTTTTAGAGTAGCATCACTAGAATAAATCACTTGAGTGGTGTGCTATTAATAAATTTTAATCCATCACTTGAGTGAGTAGTCACTCAAGTGATTTCCCCTTTCAAAATTTTGCAGTGTTGATCACTAGATAAATCACTATGGTGATTTGTTGGTGATGGATTTTGATATATCGCTCAAGTAGTTACTTGAGTGATATTCTTTTGTGAGACTATTTTATGAGAGAGATAACCATGATGATTGATCTATCACATCACTCGAATGGTCACTCAAGTGATTTGCTTTTCAATTTCTAGTGAATTGCAATAATGAATTCTTTGTCGCTTAAGTGATCTAACAAATTTTGCAAAACAGAGATCTTTTCTTATTCAAAATACTTTTGTCATCATTTGAATCCTATGCAAACCCTTTCTAAGCTTTATTATCATCAAAGTATAAGATCTAACATTCTTCCCCTTTTGATGACGACAAAACTTATGTCTTTTAAAATCTAGTTCTCAGAACAATATTTTCGACAAAAATAACATCAGAGAGAAAACACGAGCCATAATAGCATATCATTCATACTAGCAAAAAAACATGTTCATACATAAATTGATACGGTTAGTCACATATACACAATAAAAGAGTAAAGATAACTCATGAACATGAAATATAAAACACTAGATAACATATGACTATGATTTAGTATCAGTGTCATCATCGTCAATATCACCCTAAGTCTTCTCCCCCTTTTTAACATCATTAGAAAGGGCAAAGGGCATATAGGAAAAGATTGTCTAGATCAAGATGTATCATTGGATGGATAAGAGGATGGGTCTATAATGGTAAGATAGGCCCTATATAGGAGAAAAGGTATTATCAATGGTACCACCCTCCTGATAAGCAAAGGTGGAGGAATTAGATGGTACAGGCTTTGGCAAGTGAAGAGCAAGAATCTTAATTGGATATTCATAGTCAAGCACATAGAGAGGGATATACTATAGTAGTGGTGATGTAGAAGGCTCAGACACTTCAATCTCTTCATCAATCTTATTAGTGTCTTGAGTATCATAATTATCAGAGTAATGAGATTGAAGAGATTAGGATGAGAGAATAGGCTTATCATGAGGAAGTGAGTTAGTGAAACGGCCTCATATAATTACTGTAAAATTAATCATTTCAAACAACCTAGTAAAACATTAAGTAGTACTACGTTAGATAACCAAAAGAAAAAAAAAAACCAATACAAAAAACTACCATAGTCATTGATCGATGGTGCTTTTGTCGTTAAAGTGATCAATTAAACTAGGTCCTAATTAATTATGTAGTTTAGGGTCAACCTAGGTCATTCTCCCAAGGAGCAAGCTGTGGGTTTTCTTTAGGTTAAAATTTAGGTGATGAAAAGATGCAATGAAATATAAATGGACCTAAACTAAAATGTAAAACACTCTACCTATATGCAATTGACTCTAAAACCTATATGAAAATGAAACTGATCTATATGAAATTGAATGCAATTTTTTGGGGGTTTTTCTTATGAGAGAAGAATTAAAATCCTAATAAAAATGTCGATTAAATGCAAATAAAATAATAAAGGTCTAGTTCAGTTATGATAACGAAGGGGACAACTTAGGAATTGCAAGGAGTAAACTTTCTTAGCCCAAATTAATTAATTAGACCCAAGGGAGGTTAACGAGATATTGAAATTAATGAATTCAATTACCTAATTTAAACATGGGAAACTCTCAAGCTCAATAACACATATTCCACTAGAAAACTCATAATGAAATAGGTGGTGGCTAGTTAAACTCATTAAAATCCAACACCTTTGATTCCAAAATAATTTAGAAATCTTGTTTACAATTATCCAATTGAACAATAGATAATTTATCAACTCAATTAAACAATTAAGGTGATAAACCAAATTAACAACTAAATCAATAACGAAAACTCAATTACTAATTTAATTGACAATCCAAAGGTTGCAAACAAGATTTCAACAATAAGCATAAAACTTCAAATTATCAGTCTAATCCAGAAGAAATAAGTTTACAATCTAAAACTAGATTGTTCTCAATTAATACAACTCGAAATCCTTTAAAACTAAATAATCTTAAGTTTGAATTAAAAAGATAAAAAGAACAACACTCCCTTGTGCTCTTCATGTGTAAGCCCTAGACTTTAGCCTCCTCCATGCTCCTCCCAAGTTGCCTCCTAAATAGCTTAAGCTGTCATGATATTTCCCTCACCAAGATTTAAACACATCACAGCCGCCATTGGAATAGCTTGTATGCGTTGAATAATTGTCGGATGGGATGCTGCGTGTGTACGTGTGACTGGAAGGGAAAAGATGAATTGATTATTGGATGTATGTGGGGTCCCGTGGTTATACGTGAGAGATGGAGAATGAATAATTGATCAATTCAATGAATAATTGATCAATTCAATCCTTGCCGCCTCTGCGTCTATTCCCCAGCATCTCGTCTTCAGCTCTTCGGTTTGCGGCGTTTTCTTCAATTCTTTCTCGCGGCGCCTCAGCGTGATACTCTCAAAACCTAGCAGCTAGGTTAATTAAAGGGGAGGAAGAGAGGGCTTTTTAGGGTATTAACTTGAGCCCAATAAAATTCAAGTAGTCCCATAAAATTTCACCATTGGATTTCCTTTTAGCTATCCTGAAAAATCCTGCACCATAGGATCTTATAAAATCACTATCTATCATATATCAAGAGATATTATTTAATCAGAATATTAATAATTTAATAATTTAAGCTCAATATCTTATAATTAATTCATATTTATATTATTTCCTAAAATAGGCTAACAATCTAAATATTATCTAATAATTTCAAATTAGCCTAAAATAATCCCCAAAATAAATGAATAAGGTGGGATAAAAATATGAAAATTGGGATTTATCAGTCATGACAATTTCACTAAACACTTTGGAAAAGTTAACCATGATAGAAAAACATAAAACAGACAAATAAAAGTCTACTATGGTTAATTTGACTTCAACTTCAAAAAAAAACAATCAAGACCTTACTGTGGGAGAAAAGACTCTACCATGATAGGAAAATTTGTAACCACCTAATTGACACAAAATAAAACAATTAATATAATTCACACACAGGCTTGGGCATTTGAAGCGTTCATTGTTATCATAATCTCCATATCCAATTATAACAAAGATATATCAACATTTAAATGTTTAAATTCATTTTATACACAAAAACATTTAGGTCCGGCCCTAATGAAGTAGCCCACGTAATAAACAACATATCAAAAGGGCCCACAGTACAAACCCTAGTATGCAGTGGAATATTAAAAATATGCAATGTATACCAAAAAGGCCCTCAAGTTTGTCAATATACATTAGCTTATGCTCTTGTGACTAAACGAGGCATATAAGATTGATAAATCAAATCAAGCCTTAAACACTTTTCCCTTGGTAGCGTCGCCTGAACTCTCACTTAAAAAGTAATAAATAACAACGAGGGTGAGTCACATGGACCCCATAACTACAGTTTCAATTTAAAAATTGTGCAAGGAATGATTTCAAGATAGTTTAGTTAGTAAAATATACCTTTGCATGACATAAAATCTAAATACTTTTCCAAAAACATTAGTAGTCCAAAAAAAACCATTCAATATGCATAGAACTCCCTCAACCATCCTTATAACCTCCTTATAACTGTTGATAGAATCCATGGGCTACAACACATAATAGGATTAGTCTCCTTGACAAGACTGCACCAAGCTCTCCAATGATGATGTGTAACCCAACCAAAGCCTACAAAACTCATAACAGACCGTGAGATTCCTTTCTTTCAAATATGGAAAGTTGTCACATCTCTTGAGCAGACCCTTAACCAAACTAAAGGAAGGGTAATACCAAAGGCCCTAAGAATGTCAAAGTCATCCACTGTGCGCACAATAGTGGCTATACCATGTGGCACGTGGTATAAAAGAATCAACATCCCCTAATCATATCTCATCACAATCTCGTACACTTCAATATGCAGTGCAACATCACAAACTTCCACATCAATGATTTATCCTCATTTTCAATATTAGAGCATGCATAATCAACATCATAATCACAAGATAAACAATTTAAGCCCACTTAACTAAAATGTGTACTCACAAACATTTTTTTCAAACATATACATTTTTCATATGTAAAATACTATAACATATACTTATATATTTGTCAATATGAACATACACTTATAATCACCTCAACAAGCATACAAGATACATTGAAAAGTGGTTACTTCAAGTTCTTGACACAAGAACAAAACTTGAGAGAATTCAAGTCCAATGAGCCAAATTTAAGTTCACTCTATAATAAATATATAATTATATAGGCAAATAAAATTAACAAGAATACTAACAAATACAATAACAAATAATAAGTAATTAAACTTTCACAATTGGCTCACTTTAGTTCTTCGAAAAATGATAACAATTTATGTATTCCTCAAATCATCTTTTCAAATCACATATCCTAAATTTTCATTAATCTATTTCACTCAATTAAAATTTTTAACAATAATACTTATCTCCAATCACCCTAAATTCCGCAAAATTGCTCACTTTAATCCTTATTGCAAATCGCATAAATCAACTCTTTCTCAAATCATCGTTACAATCACATTTCCTTCTTTTACAACTTATTTTTCTCTCTTATGTGAACCATCAAAATACAACCATGTCCTCAATTTATTCAAAACACCCAATACCCTACAATCAAAGTTGTACCCAAAAATTCCAAATATTCACATTCTCTAATAAAACTCAAATCCAATCCATTTAATCCTTAATATAACCTCCAATAAACTAAAATGAGTTATATAAATTCATATATAAGAGACCTATTGTCACAAAATCTCAATTTCTAATCAAATACTAAATTTAAGTTCCTCAAATCAACCATCTAGCTAAAAATAAACTATACCCATTAGTATTCTAACACTATAATGGCCATTATAAGCTAAATAATACATTGTTACATCCAAATATTTGAAATCCTACAAACCCTAGAATTTTTCACCATCAATAATCCTTGAACTAAGAAAAAATATGAGAAGAGAGTTAAATAACTTACCTTGGAAAACCAAAGTAACTTCCACCTCTTATTCTCCCCCCCCCCCTACTCGTTCTCCACTTTGTCAAAGCACTAGAGAATTGCCTCTACTCCTTTTAATTTGGAGGAGGGAATTCATTGGGGGTATTATTAATATTACCCTATCTAATTTAAAGGTGGGCATCACAACACCCATGTGTTGCCCACTGTGAAAGTTAATATTACATTTTTTTTTATGTTGTTATATTATTATTTTTCTATACTTCAACAATTGGATCAAGTTCATATATTCATCCAATATCCTAAAAATTCATCAATGATTAACAAGTTATGATATTTTTTTTAAAAAAACTTAGAATATGTTCCTTAACTCTTACTTTATAAACTTTACTCCCTTTTTGAGTAATTACATGGTAAATTTTAATCACCATAAATCAATCTCTCCCAAAATATTACTTAATTCTAGAACTAAAAAAATTAGGATGTTATAGCTAGAGGGTATGGGATCTAAAATGAAAGGACTAGTGGCATGTTAAGGTGGGATAAACTCATCCATAGTATTGTGGACTCGTTTAGATAAAGTAGGATCAGTCATATATAATAGAATATTGCTTGAAGAGGGCTCAATGGCAGATGAAGGTGTAACAGACACTGGAGTGGGTTGAATCCTCTCGTGGAGGGGCTATGTACCAAAGTATCAATCCTCTCGTGGAGATAATGAAGAAGATTTGGCTATCTCAAACAATATATTGGTCTGGACCTTATGATGTGTTAGCACTACTTTTTGATGCTCATTCATAACTGTGCACATCTGACACATCTTCTCATCGATATGAGACACAAACTTAGCATTCATGTTCTTCATATCCACATGAAAGCTTTGATTCACTTCCTTCAAAAACATCTGAATAGTATAATTGAAGAAGGAAGGTGCATTGGATGTGGCTGGAGCTTACGACCAAGTGTCATCCATTTCTATAACCTTAGAGTTTAGTGCATTCCTCTTCTTGGGAGTAGTAACCTACAGATGCCTCAATGAAAGATTAATGCCAAGCTTCCCAATCTAATTTCTTCCAACTTGTAGCAGTCTCTCTACAAGCTCATCAAGCTCCAAGTAACAAATATTGTTAGCTCTGAGGATGAGTGAGATTAGTTAAGATAAGGGATAGGTATAATATTGGTTCCTAAAAGTCTATACCTTTTAATCATAAAGAAGATTAAGGCCCCCAAATTCATTCCCTCTTTGCTTAAAAACGAGGCGATAAGTCCATAATCTCTGTCAATGAAGTTGTTGAAGTTGTTAGACTTGTTTACGATGGACCTTGAGTAAATGTACCAAAGCACCTTATGTAGATCAGACATATCACTTGGGTTAAAGGTTAATGAGCCTACTTATTCACTAGGCCTCAAAATGATAAATATCTAATTAAGGTTAAGCTTTGCTAGAGCATCTTTCGATGGCTTCTTAATTAATTCCAAGCCTTTTTTATCTTAGAGGCTGAGATCAAAAATTCTTACTTCAAATAATAGTTTCAAGCTCTTCTTTCACTACAGAGACACAATATAAGCAATCCATAACTGGTTCCAGATTGCAGTAGAAATATCTAGCTACCTTTGTGTTGTAAGATAGGTGTACAAAGAGCCAAGGCATGTAGTGCCCAAGATACTTAGATAAATCTAATTTAATCACTTCAAATAGAGACTTAAGTTCACCTAGAATATCTTACAAATTTTTTGTCTAGCAAAGTATTTAGTAAACTTCTAAGAGTCTACTAACTTAATTGCTAGGAAGGTAGCAGGTGCCATTGTGATTTCTTCTTCCTCTTCTTCTTGTTCTTCATTTTCTCCTCTTCACTCTACTTCATGACAACCTTCAAGTTAAGTAGGCATCAAAGATTGTCCCTCTTAGCCTCTTAGTCCTTATATTGGCTTGGTAGGAGTTTTAGTACTTGATGCCTCCTTGAACATGTTGTCCATTATTATGGAGATCATGCCAATGTATTTGGCCTCTTAACTATCTCTTTCGGTCAACGAAGGTGTGTCCAAGTCCAAGTTCTAACCTGGTAGACTATAAAAAGCCTTTGATTTTCCCTTTCCCTCTAGTACTAGGTTGCTCTTGGTTCTTAGATAACACAATACCCTTAGCTTTAGGTTGTAATTTAAGAGGGGCTTGATTTAGAACCTTTGGAAGAGAGTACTTCTTCGATTACGACTATAAAATTGACAACTTCTTTTTCTTTTTGGTTGGAGGAGATCGTGGAGACTTGGATGACTCTTTCTCTTACCGAATAGTAGTCTTAGTTCTTGTTATGATGATTAAAATACACTAACTTGAAATTCACATGTTCGACTATTAGAGCTTTGAAACTTTTAGGGCAAAGGATTTTGGAGGTTATTTGAGGTGAAATTTCAAGGGTTTTGATTAGAAATGTGTGGGGGGAAAATGTGAAAATTTTTGTTAGAGCATTAGGAGTTGTACTTTAAGTGATTTGATGAAAATGACACTGCTTCTGTAAAAATAGAGATTGTTCCCCAACATCACTTAAGTAGTCACTCTAGTGATCTTAGGTTATCACTCCAATGATCATACCCAAAAAGTTTTATTAAGTTAGAAATTCAATACATTACTCAAATAATCTTGTAACTATTCAAGAATTAACCCCTTTTAAGATAAATGGTTAATTCTTGTCTTTGTTTGCTTATTGAATCTTGAATTATTTGGCTTCTTTTTTTGCATTAATGATCACTCAAGAGAGCACTCAAGTGATTCTTAGATGATCACTTGAGCAGTCACTTGAGTGATTCTTGACTATCTCACTTACCAACTCTTTTAATTTCCATCTCTTATTTTTTTATTATTGGAGTTATTTTTGAAGTCATATCTCTTCACTTTATCACTCGAGTGGTCACTCAAGTAATGTACCTCATTACTAGTATATATCACTCGAGTAATATTGTGATGATGAGTTACTCTGTTTATCTATCCTATAGTAGAAAATTTTATACAAATCTTGCAAAACAACTTTCTAGATACTCTTATGCTTAAATTAGTATCTTAATCCTCAAAACAAGTATAATAAACATTTAAGAGATTAAAATTGACAAGATTAAATTACAACTCATTGGGATTTACCATTCCTAATTCTCTTCGTATAACAAGAATTAATCCTTTACAAGTGGTTTTGTGAAAATATCAGCCATTTCGAGTGTTTACGGATAAAAACCACTTTGACATCCTTCTTTTGGACATGATCTCTGATGAAGTGATGTCTCATGTCAATATACTTGATTCATGATTGTTGAACTGGATTCTTGGCTAGGCTTATTGTGCTGGTGTTGTCACAATAAATCGAAATCTCCCTTAAGTAAATGGCTAGATCTTAAAGTTGTTGTTTTAGCCATAGAACTTGTACACAACAACTTGAGGCAGTGACATATTAGGCTTTAGTAGATGATAAGGACACTATGTTTTTCCTTTTGTTGAACCATGATATTATAGAGCTACAAAAGAATTGACATTAACCACTTGTGCTCTACTTATCAATCTTGTACCCTTTATGATCTGAATCAAAGTATGCAATCAGATACTCGTTGCCTTCTTTAGGATACTATATGTCAAGTTTAGTCGTGTCAACAAAATATCTAAATATCCTTTCTACTAGTCATCATGAGATTCTTTAGGCGCAGATTTATATCTTTCTCACATACCTATAATGAATTAAATGTCAAGTCTACTTGCAATGAGGTAGAGTATGGAGCCTATTAGTTCCTATATGTGTTTTGATGATGATTAACCTTTAGAAACAATGTAAGACTAATGATCTAGGCAAAATGTTTGATCTCGGTCAAAAACTTGAACCATATTAGTTGAAACTTTTGTTGTTAGAATGACTCGAGCCAGGGCTTATTGACTCAAGTCAATCTCCTTCTTCTACTTTGCCAAAATGGTACATTAACTCAAGCCACCAAAGGTCTGCCTCGAGTTTGGGACTAAACTCAAGCCAGCATATTCTATGACTTAAGCCAATTGTTTTTCAAACTTAAGATTTCAAAATTGTGGTTCACTTGAATCGAGCCAATATGTGTTGACTCTAGCCAGAAAATTGACCGTTATATTTAAAAATTAAGTTTGACTCGAGCCACCATTTAATGACTCGACCAGAGTCTTGTCTTTCGATGTTTAAATTGTTTTCCTTTGCAATTGACTTAAGCCTTGATTACCTGCCTTGAGTTTAGAGGTTGACTCGGCCATGTTAATTTGTCGAGTTAAATATATTATGTGCTTTTGAATGATCATTTGATTCTTGCTCGAACTATGGTTTTTGTAACTCGAGCCTAAGCCCAGACTTGAGTCAAAAATATTGTTGCCTCAAGTTAGATAATGTTATGTTGATGAATTATATATAAATTTAGATACATAGGTTTTAAACCTATTTAAAGGCCTACATTTTAAGTAGGCTTTTAAATAGATTTTAAGCTTTATCATGCTTTTTGAAGGCCCCTAAAAAAACCATATATATAGGGCCAGGCTTTAAAAAAAAAAAGAGAGAGCCTATATATAGGCCCAGGCTTTGGATCTCTATCGCAAACTAATGCCTATTTAGCTAAAGCCTAGTTTACTCTAGCAAATTTCCATCCCTACCTCTGGTCCTTTTTATAAGAGTCTACAATTTGAATTATCTTTATCCTTTTTATAATAGTCCAACAAAAATTTTCTCTACATTTAATGAGTTTTTTTTTTCATTTTATGCCGTTATTAATTATATATATTGTGTTGATAAAAGGGTTAGTGATATTTATGTTTACTTTATTTCTTTCTTTTACTTTCCCCTCATCAATAAGGGCATACTAGAAAAAGGTTTATTTCAAAATATACTTATTGTTTTTAATTATAATTTTAACCATTTTATTAGATCACTTATTTTTGTTATTGAGCTCTTATTAAGAGGACATGACGGAGTGTAATGTAAAATTATTTCAAATAAACCAATCCAAACACCACCCATTTTGGAACCTTATTTGATATTTTCCTGATGTCCACATTAATTTCACAATTTTGTTTGCTTTTTTAGTTTTTCACATCTACTGCCTTCACTAAAAGAGAATACTTTAGGGAAAGTCCTCCATAAATTTTACATAATAATGATAAATAATCAACCCAACCAATATTACAGGTCAAAAAACAAAAAAGAAACCAATGTTTAAAGGTTTTATTTTTATACTTGGAGAAATTTATACTCATTATCTTTCTTATTATAAGACACTAACTAATAATTCTTATAAACTAATAAAAATGGTTAAAAGTATTAAATTTATCCTAAAATTTCAATGATTTAAAATGTTACTTTACTAATTATATTAAAATTTAATATTATATTATTATCATTCTCTCCTACTGCCCTTATTAAATAATATCAGTGTAATGAAAAAAAATAATGCTCTTGAAAAACTAATAAATTCCTTATAAAAAAAGACTTTAGTGTGAGGAGTATTTAGAATATGAGGAATTATTGATGATAAAAAACAACAATTTAAAAAGTGAGTAGATCACCTATGAGGAGTAGACACGTGTAGTGACCACTAAATAATTGATTGCGATGGCATCGTTCAGGACGACTCCCCATCCCTATATGCCTGTATGGTCCATCAAACTATTTTATTTTACAATTATCATCATTTCCCTAATTAATAAATGAGACTCAAGTCAAAAGAAACTATTAATTGAAACTCATAATCATAAACCTAAAATTATTGCCGAAGAAAATGGGGTTACTAAATCGATTATTGAAATAAACACTCCCATGAAATTAGAGTTGGAAATCAGAGTCAGCTTGATCCTATAGGAATGGCTCTTAAAGGGCCAGAGCCTAACAGAGCCCATGATAAAAAAAATATCTGTTTTTCAAAGCATGAACCGAGAGCACCAAAGTTAAGGCTCGAAAATTAATATTCCATATTTGAACTATTTTTCATCTGTCCTTTTTTTCAAAGAAATATAATTAATAAATTACAATAATTAAAGTTCTAATTTATCAAATTAATTTTCTCAACATTAATATTCAAACAATACAAATTATCTAACAAATAAAAATATTTACTAATTCGTAATCAAAAGCAAATTATTGTTCTTTGATAGCCCAAATAAAACCATAAGAAGCATACCACTAAGAAATATTAGTACTATGACTATCATTGTTATCTTTTTCGCCACTATCATTAATTTCAAATATATTTGATTATGCTTCACTTTAAGTAGTAGGCTCTGCTTAATGAGTAAAAATATCATGAATTTTTTCTCTTACATCATGACCACGCTTATTAAAAAGGTTTGAAGGGCCAACCTGAGATCCTTCTGGGCTGACCCTTTAAACCCGAAGCCTTATAAAGTTAGCTCTACATAATTTATTATATTTTATTTTTATAATTTTCAAACCCAACCATTAAAAGATAAGGATGTAAAATGGTCAGCCCAACGTACTCACAGTTTGATTTCCTGACGCGACATGAAATGATAGGAACAGGGAAGAAGATCAGTTCGTACGATAGAGACATATGCTTAACGATGGAATCAAAGGCTGAAATTCCATCATCATTTTGATATTTATGTGTGCCCGCGCGTGTGAAACCAAATCATAAAACGAGAAAAGTTCTTTCAACAAATGAAATTTTTTTATTTTTTATTTTTTTATGAGGAGTAGAAAACAAATGGAAAAATAAAATGAAATGACGAATAATTAAAGAAAAAGATAAATTAAGTATGAATGTGAGGTTCAATCATACCATAAGAACAAGCAACTCATTACTAGTTTAAAAGGTGATATTGAGTTCAAGTATTTTGATAAAAAAAAAAAAGGTTCAACTCTTAAATATATCATTCTATTAATAATTTGTTCTAAGATCTCATGCCTTCATTGTTTTTGTGATATTTTTATCAGTTTTAAGTCCTAGTTGATCACACCCCCTTAGTCTTTAATATGGAATCTAATTGTAGAGTTTATCTTGATATTAAATATAAATCATATTTCTTATATTTATCATTTTTTTTAATTTATCACTATTAATATTTCCTCACCCATAATCAAGTAAAGGAAAAATTTAAAAAAAAAATATTAAAGAAGATGATTAGAATATTTGTTTTAGAATGTAAACCTTAACTGATTTTCTTAATCTAATCAAATTAGATAAAAAAAAATTAATATTAAAGACCAAAATGGAGCGTGTATAACTTATAATAATTAACGGAGGGAGTATAACTTATGATTATGAGTGATTTGATGTGAGGCCTAAACTGAATTCTGTCTCTTTTTATATAGACTAAAAAAAATAATGTCATATTGAATGAGAAAAATTTGTAAAAGTAATATGGAAATATTAAAATTCCAAATCAATTTTATTTACTACATTTGATGAGAAAATGCGAACACGTTTGACTATTTTTAAATTCAAAAGGTGTTTAATTAGAATTTTCCTATAATAAATTAAAGTTATATTTATTTTTTATAACTGAAAAGTTTAGGTGATTTTCTTTATTTTCTATAAATATATTATATATGTCTTTATTCTAGACAAAACAAGTCGAGCAATTCTTGTATATCCTGTTGAGGGATAAGGCAGACCATTATTAAATTAAACCCATCTATGAAAAGATAAACCTATAATATATTAGTGTTGCCCAACAAAAAGGGATCAATTAGTAAATTAAACTGAATATTTAGAAATAATGGAGCTAATAAAGAAGACCAGTTCATAAGATTGTGACATATAATTAAAGATGGAATCAAACCCAATTTCTTTTTTACTTTATATTCATTTTACATTGAAAAAAACAGAACAGAGGGAGAAGTTCAACTCCTTCGACTTATGAAGAGTTGAAATTGCAAATAATTAAGGAAAAAGAGAAATCTTGCATGCGTATGTGGTCCAACCGTAAATTGATTATGGCTTGCCAATCCAACTGAAAATTTCATTTAAGCATATTAAAAAAGAAAATAATAACATGATTATTTTTTATTAATAGAAAAAAGTCAGAAAATTTATGAAATTCTGGAAAATACATATATTTAAGTTTGCGATATCTCTATTTAGAATAATAATCCTAGATGCCTTGAAATATTTAAGCAAAGGAGTTATATCAAAGCTTTTATGATGATTTTTTTTTTTTTTTTGGAGTTTGAACTTTGAACCCTATAAAAACAAATTTGTTTTAATTGATTTCCCTCTTATCTAAAAGTATAAATCATTTTCAATCATTACACTGAAATTAAAAAAAAAAAACACCTGTTAGCTTATTAAATTCATCTTAAATTAAATTTTCTTAACTTCACCACTATTCAAATTTGTCTAATATCTTTTGGGGGGGGGGGGGGGGGGGAATTTGTCTACTATCTTACTTCTTTTTTCATATTTTGATAATGTGTACCACCAATACATTATAGTAAAATTGGTGAATAGTAATTAATAATTCCTAATATCTAATAAATTATTTTGAAGTATTTAATTATATTTATCATCTTCATATCAAAATTTTTTGTTAAACCAATATACTCTATAATATAATAATATACAACATATTCTATGATTAATTTATTTTTTAAACTTTCTTAATCTCTTAAAAAAAAGTTAATTGGGTTCATATTCAAGATCGCAGGGAGTATTTTTTTCGAGCCAATAATATATTTAGAAGAAATTTTATATTTTAGATTGGAGAGAGTATCCGCGGAATTGAATCTTGCATTTCCCTTTACCCTTTACCCTTTTGTCACTTTAGGTAGCCCAAACCGGTGAATCAATCAACTTACACGTTATGCATTGGTATATATAATTAGTGTATATTTTTAAAAAATAACTGTTTAGGAAACCTGCCCCTAACATATTTATTATAACTAATAAACCAATTTTCATTGACGTCCCAATCAATTTGGTTTTTTTAAAAAAAAAATTCCTGGAACAATTTTATTCGATGTTGCATGAGGTGCGTATCAGTCATCAGTGTTCCAACAAATTTTAAATTTGACAACTTATAGTTCTTGATGAAGGAATGAATAAATTCCCATAAAATAACACTGGAAGGAATATGAAGTAATTTTCTTTTGAAAACGAAAGGTGTCAGAGTCAGTGTTTGATAATATTATCTTTCCATAAAAATGGAAATTAATTATTATTTACTGTCAATAAATTACTTTATGAAATATTCATAAAAATTATTAAAAATGAATTAGAATAAGTGTAAAAATATTTCAAAAAATAATTTGAGGTTCATCATCATTTCTGTTAATATTTTTATTGAATCTAAATAGCAATTTTAGGATAAAGAAATTTTTTAGGGAAAAAAAAAATCCAAACTCCTATGTAAAAGATAAAAACATAATTTTTTACATCTTCTTTCCATGAAGAATGGTCAATGACACCTACTCCTACTTCTTATTTACATAGATATGGTTGAAGTTTTCTTATCAAGGACAACTGTAAAGATCACTTCGGTTAAAAAGAATAAAACAACCACAAAGATCTCATTAATAAATGGGTTTAATGTTTCTGTCTTTAAGGCAAAAACATTTTTTCTGCCACATTTACATATAAGCAAGTGGGGCCTATTATTAAAAGAAGAGAGAGAAAAAAAAATTAAAAGTGTGGCTCATTATTAAAAGAAGAGAGAGAGAAAAAATAAATGGGCTCTACTCACTTATATGTGAATGTGACAGAAAAAATGCCTCAGAAAGTTCAATGGAAACATTCAATAAGAAAATGGTTATTAATTCACTCTACATATAAATACATAAAGCATTGAAGACAAATGTAACAAACTTCAATGAACTATTGTGAAAAACTTCTGTTACATTCATTGCAAAGACTTAAAGCTCTTAAGTTAGGAATTTGTACTTTAGTGATCATATAAAATGTTGTAAAAAAAACTAGTGTAAAAACGTAAAAACTTAATTTTTTATGTTTTTACCGGGGTCTTCCGTGTTAAAACGCAAGTAAACACTGTCTGGGGTAAAAACTGGTAGAAACTAGTGTAAAAACGTAGAAACTGGTAGAAACTTACGTTTTTATAGTTTTTACTTAACCCCCCCCCCCCCCTTCTCCCAAAAAAAGAAAGACAAAGAAAACAGAGGGTTTGAGCGAAATCAAGCAATCCGTTTGAAATCAACTGAGTAGTTCGTGCTCTAGCTTTAGCAATCTAGCCTCCTACGACCCTGCCTCATTCAAAGACTGAAGCCTAAACCCAAATCATCGTCGTCCTCCACCGCTCACGCTCATCCTCCACTGCTCGCGACATAGCCAAGTCCAGATCAGAACCCTAAAACCCAAGTGCTAAGTCTAGCACTAGAAGATAGGGAAGATAACTTAAGTGTTAATGCCAATAATGATAACAATTTGGTTGAAATGGACCCTATGGATAGTGATGATTTTAACATTCCTAACTTTGCAAATGAACTTGTGAAAGCAAGAGAAGAGAACATTAATGATATTCAAGATGATGTATTTGATTTGAATGAATTGCTATGATTTAGGAGTTGTTAAACTTCATTATTTTGTTGTTTTTGGACTTATGTATTTGGACTTATGTTTTATATGTTTGTGACTTATATTATATCTTTTAAATATGAAGTTTTTCATTGAATAGTGATTTATGATTATTTTTTTTCTATTGAATTTTCAGTAATTATTTACTGATTTATATTTTTTTTCCCAAACATATCATTATATATATATATATATATATATATATATATATATATATATATATATATATAAAATTTTGAGCTTTGACCTTGAGTAGTAGAAAATAGAAACTTTACGTATCGTGTTGTTTCTACGATTTACATTTCTACCACCCCCTTTTGTGTCTACGTAGAAACTAGTGTTTGACAACATTGATCATATATCTACCTTTATGAGAGACATTTATTGATTCATTTGTTATCTAAGAGACTCAAAATTGTATGATCTTAAGTGTGCATTAAATTGCAAAGTGTAAGGAAGAGAGGTTCTTCTTGAAAAAGAACTAGCTTGTATTGAGGCACCAAGAGCCCGACGAATCTTGGAGTACAAAATCTCAGAAGACTTATGAAGACTAGACATAAGTTAAGTGGTTTGGATTGAACTAGTATAAATTTCATGTGGTGACATCTCTTCATCCTTATCCTATTATCTTTAAAATTTGCATTAAAGTTTAAGATTTTAATTATCACCTAATTCACCCCTTTCTTGTGTGAGAGTCTTGTTCTAACATTTGGTATCAGAGCCAGGTCTTATTGTTTCAAGCTTAACAACCTAAGAAGGATCTAATGACATGCATGGCTGAAGGAATACTTCTTGATGGAGTTTCATTCACCAGACCACCAAGATTTTGTGGAGAACACTTCTCATTTTGGAAGGCCAAATTAAAGGTATTCATTACCACAAACGAATATGGTCTTTAACAATTTATTCAAGATGGAGATTGCATTATGCAAAGAGAGTAGAAGAAAGAATAGTTCCATAGAAACTTGTAGAATTTGCGACAATGACAAGAAGTTAGTGAATATTTCAGAATATTCAATCTTCCCTTAGCTAAAGTCATGTGGGAAGCCTCAGAGATTACTTATGAACAAATTTCTTGAATAAAAAAAAAAAAAGAGTCAACACTCTTGTCATTGAGTATGATTTGTTTCATATGAAGTATGGAGAAAGTATAGCTAAGTTTGAACTTATATACACTTATTTATCAATGAATCCATTGCATTGGGAAAGACCTTTGATCAAAATCCTAAGTGAGAAATCAACATTCTTACTTAGGAGTGGGAAGATTAAGTCCAAGCAATAGAAGAAGCCAAAAGAGAATCAATGATCTCTATTATTGCTTTATATGAAAGTCTTTTCGAATGTGAAGTAAAGCTAAACTTCAAAAGAAAGTTAGAGGAGATAGATGACAAGAAAAAGAAAAGAGTAGCTCTTAATGTTGTTAAAGAAAAGTAGCCAAAGGAAACAAAGGAGGCAGAAGAACCTGAAGATGAAGAACTTGGAATGATCTTAAGAATATTAAAAAAGTTTTACAAATAGGATCAAAGGTTCAAGAAATTCTATAAATAAGGTACTAGTAGCAGATAAGAAGGAAAATACTATATCATATGATTCAAGTGTGATAAACTTAGACACATGAAATCAAAATGTCCTATTTATCTAAAGATTAAAGAGAATGAGAAGAAAAAGTATTCCAAAAAGAAAGCATATTTCTCATCCATCTAGGGAGGCAACTCATCTAATAAAGAAAACGAAGATGAGGAGATCGCTAACATCTGTTTTATGACTCATGAAGAGTCTGATGGTGAGGAGGTCAACGATTTTGAACCTACATATGATGAATTACTTTCTAAGTATAATGCATTACATTCAAAATTTTGTAAAATAGTCAAAGAATTGGTAAGTGCTAAAACGAAGGTCAAGTTTCTTGAGTAACAACTCAAGGAAACCTCTATAAGGACTTGTGAAACTTGCCTTGTTTTGGAAGAGAAAAACTCTAATTTTACCAAGACACTTGAGAAATTCACTACAAGAAGTGAGATGCTTACAGTAATCTTGAAAGCTCATAGGTTTACAAATTATAGGTCTAGTATAGGATATGATCCATATTTAGATATGAAAGAAAGGAAAGAAGAAAAAGGGTTGTAAAATATACCTAAATTATTTTAAGCATTCTATGCATATATGTAACCCTTTTGCATATTATAATTATTGCAATAGAAAGCGACATTATACTTCCTCTTGTTTTCATAAAAAAGAGTGAATGATGGGAACCTACAAATGGGTACCTAAAGAATCACATGTACCTAAAGTGATCCACACTAACTACAAAGGACTCAAGAAAATAAGGGTACCTAAAACTTATCCTTGCATGTAGATATGTCTCAAAGTATCAAAAGCAAGAAAATGGTATATTGATAGTAGATGCTTGAGACACATGATTATAGATAGAAACAAATTTGCCACAATGAGACCATAATATGGAGGCAAAGTGAGCTTTGGAGGAAACCAATTCGATAAAATTACTAGAATCAGTGAAATTGGCAAGAAAGATGGGGTGCAAGTAAAGGATTTATACTATGTAAAAGGACTTTCCCACAACCTCCTCAGTGTTAGCCAAAGCACACACAAACAAATTGGCAATCTTTGATTAATAGGAGCCCATTATAAGCAAAAATGATCTTCATCTCAATAAGGAAGACCTCAAAGTCAAGATAAGAGTTTACATGCTATATTTATCTCTCACATTGACTAATTCCTAAATTTAATGTGGATTCAAAATGTGAAATTCATTTATGAAGAATGATCAAGAAGAAGATAAATAAAGAAGTATTGAATTAAGGAAAGTAATGGAATCAAAGAAGATGTGGAGCCAAATGATGGAGAACAAGAGAAGAGAAGAAAAGAAAGAAAGAGTTGAATTATGGAGAATCATCAAGAAAAGAGAATAAAGAAAGAAGAACTTGTTGAATGGAATGAGAAAATCATTATACAAGCTCATAGATTAATTCTAGAAGTCTCTACAATCAAATGGAAGTTGGAATAGCTCAAATCGGAGTTAAAATAAGCAAAATTAAGCTTTGGGATGAACTAACTCGAGCCAGGAAGTATTCGACTCGAGTCAGGGCCAAAACTTGAGCCATACCAACTTAACTCGAGCCAAGTGTGTTTTTTAGCAACTCTGATCTACTCTTTTTCATGTTCAGTTCGAGCGAGGTCTGGTAAATCGATGATATCTCCTAAACCAAAGATCAGATTGAGGTGAAACCAATTTTGAATGAAATTAGACATCCAATGAGTCATCTTGACAAAAATGCAAGTCCAAAGAAGATCATATGAGAGAGCTATAAATTTTGAAAGTTTCCCCATCTGTTACCGTCATACAGCAGACCAAGGTTCCCTAATTTGAGGATATCTCACAAACCACAAATCAGAATGAGCTGAAATCAGTGACATATGAAACTAGACTCATATACCTTTCCAAAAACATAAAGATCACAGGAAAAAAAGATCAAATGAGAGAGATATGATTTTTGGAAGTTCATAGTTTGTTCAGGATGGTGAAAACATGTTGGTTCAAGAACAACTTTTACTAATCTGATTATAGTGCTCAACTTAAAATTAGTTTGGAGCTGATTCTTCTTACATTGGAAAGAATACTTAAAGAGTATTCGAGGGATATATGTGATTTGTCATGATTTGGAGCTTAATGGAGATGTTATGGTTACCAGACCTAGTCAACAAAGTTTGAAAAATTGGTTGTACATTTTATCTGTCAGATTGGCTCTAGCCAATTAATCTGACTCGAGCCAAGATTCTAGTCAAATCTATCAAATGAGAAATATTGACTCAAGCCAAACAATATGTGGCTCGAGTTCATGCCAAAACTCGAGCCAGGAAAGCTTGACTCAAGCCAGGAGCACTATATACTAAATATCTTGCTTAAATGATTTTTGCTGTTATTCTAAAAATTACGTCTTTTTGCCTTGAGCCTACAACAGGTGGCTCGAGTTTGTGCCAAAACTCAGGCTAGGGCTACTTGACTTGAGTCTAGAGTGATTTAGAGAGAGAACTTGACTCAAGCTAAATTATCTTAATTTTTGAAAAATCTTCGTTTTAATTGTGACAGACTTTGAATATGATTTATTTGGGTTATATCTTCCCTCATTATTATTCCTAACCAATGTTTGATGAGTTTGTTAATGAGTTTCAGATGATCATAACTCGAATTAACATCAAATTATCAAAAAGTAAATGATTACGTCAGAGCTCACAACAATAACTTTGAGCAAGTCACAACGGTCATATTTCAATGGGAAGAATTACTCAACAGACGAATCGATCTTCATTGCCTATAAATAGAAAAGTTTTCAAACCGAAAGAAGTGACAATAAATGAATGATTCCGAGGAAGCCAATGAAATGATGTTACTACTTTACTTGATATGTCAATAACTCATATACTCTCTGTTTCTCAATATTCATAGTTTACAGTAGAGAGTAAGATGAATAATTATGTACTTCAGTGATTATCTATTCACTTATGAGAGATAAGATTTAGTGTAAATTAGTTTATCTAAGATTACTCAAGATTGGGTAATCTTGAGTGGAAAACACATTGTGTTGATTATAGCTTGTAAGGGAGTGAATCCTAGTGAGAGGATAACTTCGAGTACAGTGTGTAATCAAGCAAGTGTATTGATTACAGTTTGTAAGGGGGAATGAATCCTAGTGAGAGGATTATTTCGTGTACAGAACGTGTAATCAAGATAGTAGATTGAAAATCTCAAGTGAAGCTTAAGGACTGCATGTAGGTCAAGGATTGGACCAAACCAGTATAAATCACAGTTTGCATATTCTTTTCTCTTATCTTTTACATTTCCAGTATATACTCATTTGAATATCTAACTGTCGATTTAGAAGTTGCGAAAAGTTTTTCAAAATTTCTAAAGTTTTATCAAACACCCAATTCACCCCCTCTTGGGTGATAGCCAGGTCCAACAGAGATATCATATTTGAATCAAGGAAAGCTTAGATTTCCCCTTAATTTGTAACTTGTCCCTAAATTGTTGTTGCTATAATGCTATAGTATTGTTATAACAACTTCAACAATCCCATAATTATATTTCCTACTCTGCTTCTCTCATATTCTTATTCATATTTTTAGGCTTGGAATAGCAAGTAAAATTGGTGTAATGGTTATGTGAGATAAACTCATTATTATACTTTATAATTTAGATAAAGTTTTGCACAAACTCAGCTAGCAAACATTGTTTAATTGAAGTCTAATCTTAACTCCTTTTTAGTAAGCTAAAACCATGAATCTTGCTTATTAGTGGCATGCACAAGATGAACATTAAATACACAATGGAACAAACTGAATTATATAAATTAAACTTAGCAATCTGATTCAAAATTACAAATTAAGATTCCATCGTCCCTCAAACAAAAGAGAGTTAGTTCATGGCTAACAAACAAGACAAAACTAAAAATGATAAAATATGATCCATAGAATACAAGGAAAGAAACTAAAATGAAGAGGAATTTTTGAAGGCTTCCAACATCACAAAGTAGTGTCTGTCACATAATAGCTCTCCGTCTTGTTCTTCGTATTAGCAACCTTCTATCTCAATTGATACGTCGTGCTTCTCAATGTTCACTATCTTGAGCTTCTTAGGCATGTTTGTGTATTTGTGTATCGTTTATGCCTCTTAGGGTTGGTTGTATTTTTTATTTTATGGTTGAGGTCCTTGTGCCACACATTCAATCTGTATGTTAATGACTTGGGCTTTTCTTTTTTGTCAGGTTCAGCTGGAAGATTCTGTCTTGATTGATTATGTTATTATTAGTGTGATTTTCTTTTGATATCTTTCCTAATTACCTGTAATATTTGATTTCCGTTTTTCTCAAGTTAGCCTTCTTCTTCCATCTTTCCTTAGCTTAGAAGCCCACTTAATAATTTGGTCCAAGATCTTGCAATTCTATTCTCAATATCCTCAATAAAAGATCAATGCATAATAGACTATGATATTTTAGATAGTCATCTATATGATGGTGTAGCTTTGAGACAACATTATGTCAACTTAAAATTTTATCAGATTTTTGGCCTTATTTATGCCTATATTCGGGATAACTATTAAAATGTATCAATTCGAATCTTCTAATCCCTATTTCCACATATGTCTGAAATCAATAATGTTTTCTCAATTAAACTCATCTTAAGCACATAAACACAATACAAATCAGTCATGATATAGTGGAAATATATAACAAAATTAGGACTTATCACTTAATAATGCCGATGAAAGTTGGTTATGACATAAGAGACTTGCTTATGTCACTATGAACTAACTAGGCAAGTTAAAAAAATATTTAGTCAACATCTTACCCAAACTCTATTTTAAAAATGAGTTAGTCTATGATTATTGTCAAAAATGAAAAAAAAAAATGAAGTCCTCTTTTCAATATAAGAAGGAAGTTTCAAATGATAAACCACTTCATATGGATTTAGTTAGATCAGTAAGAGTGAAAAGTCTTGGTTAAAACTTGTATATTTTGGTTTTAGTTGATGGCTATTCTAGATTTACTTGGATTTTATTTCTTTCTTCAAAAGATGAAACTTTTGATGAATTTATTATTTTTTTCCAAGAATGTCCAAAATGAGAAAGGTATTCCCATTGTGTCTATTAGAAATTTTCATAGAGGAGAATTTGAGAATCGAGCATTTGGAGAATCATGTAACTATAATGGAATCAATCTTAGCACCAAGGACTTTTCAACAAATGGTACAATTGAAAGGAAGAATAGAGTTTTGACTGACATAGGAAGACCAATGCTCAATGAGAGGGAAGTGTCTCAAGTCTACTTGGCAGATGCTATAAGCATTGTATGCTACATATCAAATAAAGCCTACATCATACCAGCACTTAAAAAGATACCTTATGAGCTCTACAAAGGAAGGAAACCAAACATTAGTAAATTCTTCTTAAAGACAATCTTGGTAAATTCAATCCTAAAGTTAATGAAGGTTTATTTTTGTTAGTTCTCTATGTTTATTTTGATGATAACAAATAATTGTAAACAAAAAGAAGTTAACGATTCAAGTAAAAATATTTTATTTTGATCAAATATTGAGCAGTAACTTGTGTAAATATATGTCAAAATATGACTTGAGTTTAGGTTCCAAAACTCGAGTCAAGTGTTTTGAAACTTCAGTCAAAATCTGTTTTAACTTCAACTGACTCGAGTTATTCTCTGAAAGCTCAAGTTAAGGACTTTGTGAAATCCTTTTATGAAAAGCATAAATTCAAGTTAATACTGATAAAATCGAGTTAATGTTTGTGGACTTGAAACATGTCTTTCCGAAATCCTAATTCCCTCATTCAGATATTTTATAATAGTAAAAAATGTTTCCTCGAGTTAAACTTGAGGGAACTTGAGTGTGTCTTTAAAACATACTTTCAAAACATTTTGAAAACTCGAGCTAATGACTGAGTGACTTGAGTCATCTGTTAGAGTTATCACTTAATGACTCAAGAATGCTTTTTGTTCAAATCTTTTCCAAATTTAACTCAAAGACATTTGTGAAAATGAAACTATGACTTGAGTTTAAATATACATGACTTGAGTTAAGTTCATACAAAGGCATCTTCTCTATTGCTTTAAAAAATGTTTTCAAACAAGATGAAACAGTGACACGAGTGATAAATGATCAACTCAAGTTAATAACTCAAGTGTGGTTAAAATCAACTCGAGTAGCTTTTTTGGTTTCACAAAACACCGTGTCCGTAAAACTTAAATCTTTGCTTATGATTTAAATACTTCTTATCATTACTCATTATTATTCCTAACTATGTTTAATCGGTTTATTAATTAGTTTCAGATGATTAGATGAAAAATTATTTGCAGATTAATCAAAAGTCATTAATTACATCAGAAGCATTTAATGTAGTTGTAGAAAACCAAGCATAATCTGGGAAACCATTCTCTAAGCAATCAAAAGGCATTACTATTCTCTTTCCTTAATTAAATGCTACAACACTCAATGAGAAGAACAAAAAGAATGAAGAATGTTGGTGATCATTTGAGGAATCAAAGCATGTGAGTAACGGAAGAACCTTAAGTCTAACAACTACATTTATTACTCACAACGGTTCATTGAAGTTTCTCAACCATCATTAATTACTTTCACCAAATATAAATAGAAGCCTTCAATACAATTTAACCACCAAAACATCCTACGCTCAAAACAAATTTATTGCATCTTCTGTTTCATTCTTTATTGTGTAATATATTCATATATTTGATCTTCAATGTTTATCAATCTACTTTGTAAGAGAGTTAAATTATATTCATCATTTGTTGTAAAGAAACTCAAGGTGGTGGGCTTCATGGTGGGTGTATTGATTACAACTTGTAAGCGGGAGTAAATCCTAAAGAGAGGATTACTCAAAGTTATAGAGTGTGTAATCAATTGAAACAAATAGTAAAATACCTAGAAAGCATGAAGATTGGATGTAGGTCAAGAGTTTAGACCTAACAAATATAAATATATTGTGTTAACCTTTCTCATTCTCTGCTCTGTTTTTAGCTTGGGTTTTCAGGGGGTTTTCAATAAAATTTTAAATCACCTAATTCACCCACTTCTTATGTGATATTCTGCCTTTCAATTTCTTGGGTATTCTAATAGAAATTAAGCATACAAAGTCTTTAATAAATGTACTTGTGTTGTTGAAGAATCTATACATATTAAATTTGCTGAAAATAAGCCTATAGCCAAACCTAGTGAAGAAGAACCAGAAATAGTTCATAAAGATAGAGACAAAGCCAGTCCAAGTGAATTATACTTTGAGATGATAAAACCAACAAAAGTGTTAATCACAATCAAAATCAACTTAAAGCTTGGAAATATATTAGAAATCATCCCATAAACCAACACATAGGTGATGTAAGTGAATGAGTGAAGTCTAAAAACAAAGTCTTAAATGAAGTTAGTTTGTTGTTCTTTATTTTTGAAGTAGAGCCTTCTAGTATTAAGGAAGCCCTATCAAACAATGGCTAACTAATGGCAATGCAAGAAGAATTAAACTAGTTTGAAAGAAATTAAGTTTGAGATTTGGTACCTCAGCCTAAAGATCATCTAGTCATTGACACTAAATGGGTACACAAAAACAAACTTGATGAATCTACAACAATTGTTAGAAATAAGGCAAGATTGGTGGCTAAAAGCTATAATGAAAAAGAAGAAATGGATTATGGGGAAAAATATGCCCCAGTAGCCAGATTAGAAGAGATGCGAGTACTCTTAGCCTTTGTATTCATCAAAGGATTTAATTTTTTTTAAATGGACGTTAAAACTGCTTTTCTAAATGGTTATATTATGGAAGAAGTCTATGTTGTGCAACACTGATTTTGAGGATGTAGCCAAACCTGATCATGTCTATAGACTTAAAAAAGCACTTTATGGTCTAAAACAAGCTCCACAAACTTGGTATATATGATTAAGTAAGTTTCTACTTGATGAAGGCTTCGTTAGAGGGAAAGTAGACATGACATTATTCATCAAACACAAGAAACATGGCATCTTAATTGTTCAAATTTATGTTAATGATATTATATTCAGTGCTACTAATAACTCTCTGTGTCAAGAATTTTCTATGATTATGCAAGGAGAATTTGAAATTTTGTGATAGGAGAACTAAATTTCTTCCTCGGATTACAAATTAAGCAATATAAGAATGGGATATTCATTTCTCAAACCAAATATCTCAAGGAGCTGCTGAAGAAATTTTTCACGGATCATACTCTGATGAGTTCAACAATATTGTAAGATGTTGATGTCAAGGGATCAAACTATAATATTGCAAAGTATCGAGGAATGATTAGCTCTGAAGGTGGAATATCACCTAGAAGGGGTGAATATGTGATTATAAAAATATTTTCGCTTAAGCACTCAAGAATACAGAGACAGAGTAGAGAGAAAATGAACATAAGAGATTATACCAGTTCGGTCTAATTCCACGACCTACGTCTAGTCCCCAAGCACCTTGGGATTTTTCACTAACTCCAGAATTGATACAATTACACACTTAGTACTCGGATGATCCTCTTACTAGGACTTACTCCCCCTTACAAGCTGTAATTGTACACCCACACTCAAGGTTCCACAACCTTAAGATTTGACTAATGAACAATAAATTGATAAGTGCTTAACTCTCTCACAAAGTAAATAAAATAATGACCACTAAAATCTAATGAAGATATCTAAAGATATTAGCTCAGTTCATGAAATAGTAAAATATAGTTGAGTCGAATTGATTGCACAACATTTCGGTAGTTGGAAAATTGAATGCTTCAAGAATGTATAGTTGTTGGCATTTATTACTGTTGAATAATGAAATAATTCTATTGAGACTCTTTAGAGATTCATTGAAGATGAAGTGTGAAAGGTATGAGTAATCGTCGTTTGACCGTTGGAGCACAACAATAGGAATGAAGCAGTCTTGCCCAAAACATCTTTCAAATGCTCAGAGGTATGTCAGTTGGTTTAGTGTCTCAAATAGGTAAGCGCATTAAATGCTCTTTGACACGTTGGATTGTTTTATTCAAAACTAGTGTTATTCCACATTCTAATCATTTGAAACTCATTAATAAACTGATTAAATGAAGTTAAGAGTAATAATAATATATGAAATGAAGAATCTGAAACATACTTAGTGATTCAAAGAGTATTGTTAAAGAAATTCAAAACAGAGACATATTAACTTGAGTCAAATGAACATTGGCTCAAGTCAATACTTTGTTCAAAGCATAGAGAAGATCCTATTTAAAAGTCTACTTTAAGTCTTAAAAGTTTAGAAATTTGTTCTCATATGAAATAAAAGAATTAGTAAGAGAAAGAAAAGAACACGTAGTAGCAACAATTGTTTGAGTAAATAAGAAAAAGAAAAATCAAGCATTTATTGACTAAGGAGATACATTTTTTAAAATCAACCAAGTACGAAAAAGTGAAATGTAAAACTAGATTTTACCTCTTGTTTTTCTTGCATAAAATAAGACAATCTCCCCTTATTGAGATCATTTTCATTTGAGCATCACTAAATAAACTTGCTGCATTTATATGTTGTATCAAATGACATAAATTAAGGGAGACGTAATGAGCTAGCATTGCAATCTCGAGCAATCAAAAAGAAGAGAAGTGGATGTGATCAATTGATAAATGAAAAGTTTAAGCTCATAGGTAAATGACGAAATGTGAAACTTAAGGTTAATACTAAGTTATTAATTTTATAAATAGTTTAAAAAAATCAATTATATTAAATTATATATAATTAATGTATAATAATACATTTTAAAAAAAAAACCTAAATAAGTCAGGCCTATAGATTATGCCTTATGAAAATAGGTCTAACTTGTTTACCTAAATAGTCATTCTTTTTCTTATAACTACTTTATTTCTTTCTTATTTACCCCCTTATAAATAAAGACATACTTAAAAAGAAGGGGGGAAATCATTTTCTAACATATTTATTACTTTTAACTGATTTATTAAATCACATAATTTGATTATCAATCTCTTATGAAAAGGACAGAGGAAAATCTAAGATAAATACATGAGATAAGTTTTGTATCATAAAGTGCAAAAGTGGTTTTTTTTTTAATAATGTTTGCAAACACTCACAAAGTGAAGCAAGACCTACCTTTAGAATGAAACCACATCTATCTATTAGATCTTATATTTAGAGCATCATCAGTATATAATTTAGAATCAAACCACCACGTCCATTGTCAAAATATAATGATTAAAGTGTAATGCACAAAGCCAAAATATGTCCCAATAAAGATTGTGTGAGTGAGATGACTTCAGATGGATGGACATAAATCATAATGGAGAGGCCACAAGCCCACAATTGTTGTCTCCTACCAAACATATTTGGAAATTAAAGTACCTTGTCCTATTGAAACTGACTCCTCTCCCTTCTCACTTCTTTAAAGTTTTTCTATCAATATCAACAAAATTATATCTTCTCTATTTAATATTCTTAATATATATAATCATTCTTAATTATAATATGAATACAAGAAAATTTTGACAAAATAAATCATATCTCTGGACCTTTAAATAGTAAATTTTCACTATAGGTGATGACACATCACGCTAGCACCCCCCGGACTCAAATTAAAATTAATCATTGGCATTAAATATGGAAAAGTGATTTTTTTATTAAAATATTGACTAAATTATACAAAACCCCCATCTGAAATTTGGGGTCAATTGCATATAACTCCTAACATTTCAAATTTTAAATCTAATTCCTTGACTTTTTATTTTTTGATTATTATTAACCCTTGCCATTAACTAATCGTTATCTTTTTAACAGAAATTATTATGTCAGATTAAGTATGGCATGTGGCATCCTAAATTTTGACGAGTTATAAATAATCCCCCTAATTGTAACCAATTACAGATGATCTTCTGAACTTTGATTAGTCACACATAACCCCCAGATATTTCAAAATTTAAATTTAACTCCCTTAAAATCTTGATTTATAATATTAAACCTCATGTCATTACTTTTAACATTTGAATAAATGTATTAAGATATTTATTACCATTGGTCAATTAAAATAGTTTTTTGTATGGAGAAGGCCAGAAGAATAGTATTTTTAAAAAAATAAAAATAAAAATTTCATCATTTGTATGATATTTACTTATTTTCTTAGGATAATTGAGGATGGCTAGTATGAAAATGTTGTCACTTGTGTTAAATATTTTCTTGGGTAATTAAGTTTAAATATTACATTTGTGTTAGAGGACATCTTTTACCCTATTTAATTCGTTATTAGTAATGCATTTTTTTCTTGAATCATAGGTTCAACGTATATTTTTATATTTTTCAATATTATTTTTCTAGTTTCTTTCCATACAAAAAAGCTATTTTAATTGATAAATAATAGTAAAAATCTTAATAAACTTATTAAAATTGTAAAACTAATGACATTTTTAATATTATAAATAAAATTTTAAGGGAATCAAATTTAAATTTTGAAATATCAAGGGATAATTTGTACATAGTCAAAGTTCAAGAGGTTTTATGAAACTAAGTAATTTATATGGGCTGCCACATGTGATGCCATGTGTCATATCTCAATTTGACGTGGCAATTTTCATTAAAAATATTACAGACAGTTAACGACAAGTAATTAATAATGAAAAAAATAAAAGGTCATGTGGGTTAAATTTAAAATTTGACATGTCAAGGGATTATATTTAATTAACCCAAAGTACAGAGGGATTTTGTATTATTTAACCTAAAATATTTTTATTGGATTGTCTAAGGCCGTGAAAAAGTAGGATGAGGAACAAAAGTTGATCAACGGGAGTACATTTGATACTCATCATCAATCTCAATTGTCTAAATTAATTTTAGATGGTCCAGTTTAAATTTAATTTAATTTAATATTTTAATTGGCTTTTGATTTTACTATATGTCAAATTTAAAATAAAGATAGACTATACTCCCTCCTATCCAATTTATAATACATTTTCAATTAATTTACAGAAACCAATAAAATTAGTTAAAGGTATTGAATTTCTCAAAAAAAAATCAAGTAATTTTTAAATATCACTTTTATTAATCACACTAAACTCAAATATCATATTAATTTCTACGGTCTTTTACAACCCTCATTAAATATGAGCATATATGAAAAAACATTTAATTCTCATTGAAACTACTAAAATGTCTTTTGGCAAAAGAAAACAAGAAACTATCAAAATGTTTTACCGTCAAAATTTTTTATAAAAAGGATAAAAAAATGTGTTAGATGGGAGACTTCTTATGAAGTGAACGAGATAGTAACTATCACTTTTTGAAAAAAGAAATTTATCGTTTAAAAAATCACATATCAAAATTTTAAATTTAGATTGTTTTTATATTATATTTGAATAGTTTAAAATTATAGCAATGTAAATTTCGTGCTTATCATTGTGAAAAGCACGAGAACATGTTAATGAAAAAAAATATAATATCAGTTTATATTGTAAATGTGAAATTAATTCATTTTTCATTTTTGAGTGCATTTAATTTTTCAGGTTAACCAAAATGGTAAATCACAAGTTAAACACGTGTAATAGTGGATAGCATTCAAACTCCAAGAGTTGTGCCTGTTTGAGATAATGTTATCTAAGTACATTTACGTACATGGAAATAAAATGCATCTCACATACTTACCTTTTACACTATAAATCATGTAAAAAATGAAGCTTTTATTGCCAATTTAAATAGACACTTGGCATTCTTTATTTGCTCCAATCCATAATATATTTTCTTGGCCCCGTGCCCCCGCCCCCCCACTTGGCACGCAGGCGGGGGATTGTACAATGAGATACTTAGAAAAGGACTCAGCTATCTAAAAGTCTAATAACAATTGAGAAACTTACAATAATAAGTCTTAGAAGAAGAAATAACAATAAGTGTTATTTGACTAAAGTCTTTACATGTCACTGAGACTTTTTAATAAGGGTTAAAGGGCAATTCAGCCACTAAAGTATAAAAAAGGAAACAATTTTACCATAGTTGATATCCCAATTAATTTTGACTGTTAATTGATTAAATATGTTGAATTGACAATCGACGTGTTATCCATGTCATTTTTGTTCAAGTGTAAATTTACCTTGAAAGTTGATATGTCATTTATTTTATTTTTATTTCAAAGTTAGATTTAAGACTTTCAGGGCAAATTTGCAACTAAACTAAAATGACGTGAATGACATATGAATTATTAATTTAACATATTTGATCAACTAATTATTAAAATTAACTAAGATAACAATTATTAAAAAAAATTGTTTTTTTTAACACTTCCGGGGCAAATTGCCCCTTATCCCTTATCCCGTTAACAATTAAGTTCAGCTTTCAAGCCTCATAATGATTTCCCTTTATTTATGCCAAATCACTAGGAAACTAGAGCTTGATACAGTCATTCTCAATCATCCACTTGAGGCTAGGGGTAGAAATAGGCCAAGGGGCTCTGGCCTAGCTTGTTAAAAACCTGGTCAGGCCTGACTTGTTAGGCTAAAAGGCCAGGCCAAGGCCTCTTATAAGGCATGTTTTCACTTAATAGGCCACTCTCAGGCTTGATAAAAGGCTTTTTAGGCCTGTTAGGCCAACCTGTTTATATTATTAGTATTAATTTATATAATTTTGGTCTGTTTTTAGCCTTTTAAAAGTAGACATGTTTTCGGCCTATGACCTGTTAGCTTTATTAAATAAATAATATTATTATTATTAAAAAAATTAAAACAAAATTAAAAATTTGAAAAAAAAAAGGTGGCCTGTTAGCTTAATTAATTAAATAAATAATATTATTAAAAAATTTAAAAAAAGGTGGCCTGTTAGCTTAATTAATTAAATAAATAATAATAATAATAATTTTTTTAACCAAAAAAAAAAATCTTTTAAAAAAAAGCAGGACTCCTTAACAGGTCACAAGCCAGGCTTAGATCAAAAAACAGGCCTGTAATAGGTCACAAGTTAGGCTTAGGCCACTAGGTTGCAAAACAGGTCTGACCTACTAAGGATGAAGCCTGACCTGTTTCCACCCTATATAAGGCTCCTATGGTTATATTGGCATTTGTATGCGCAATAGGCCCATCCAAAAGAGGCCCGGGAATACACTTCTTGTCGGGCTTTTGCAAATCTTTGATAGTCTTCCTGCGACACTCCCTGCACATCCCACTTGGCGGTCCACTCCCCTGGCACACAAGTTTTTGAAATTTGATTTTTTTGTTTTCAACCAGGTTAAGAAGGCGGAAGAGGGAGGGAGGGAGCGATAGCATAGATCGAAGAAATGGGGTGAGTGAAGAAGGCAGGCACAACGACAGTAGACGAGGTCATTTAATCTGATATGGTGTTGCAAGATGGAGGTCGCTGTCCTTAGTTATCGAGGTCTAGATTGTAGCTAGAGTTTGCTTGAACGGGATATGGAATTTTTGAAGGGTGAAGTTGGAAAGATGAATTAGACGATATGGTAGTGGATGGTAATGAAGGGACTGATGGGAGGAAAAGATGAAAGGGTAAATCCTTATTTCATTAAAGAAAGAGTAGTCATTTCATATAGTTACTTATTTCTTCCAAATAACCTTAAGGCTTTACATTTTTTTAGGTCTTATTTCCCAATTAATTTCTTAAATAGGGATTTATTCCCAATTTTCCCTATTACATGCCATCAAAATTCATGGCTTACTCTCTCAACATAAATTTCTCTTCTGAAACTTAAACTCAAAATCTAAAAAAATCTAGTAGAGTCTTACGCTACTAAACCAACAATGTGTTAATATTTCTATCTCACATGAATTTTGTCCTCTTTGTTTTTTGTCATTTTAGGTTAGGTGGGATTGAGTTTTGGGTCTTTATTCGTACGCCACCTTCTATCACTTATGAATAATAATACGCTTTTTATGCTAAGTTGTATGTTTTCTTATAATAAGGCAAAATATTTTAATAAAAGTAAAATGAGAGCTCTACAATGAAGAAAGGGAAAATTGAACCAGAATTTGATTTAGTAAGCTAAAAGAAGTGGGGATTCTGCCCTAAACATGATGAGACGTCTGAGGAAACTTTAACCATGAAAGAGATGTCTAGCCGAGTAACATGCCTTGTGGCAACTTTTGAATTGATTAGATTTAAGAACTACTTCTTGATACACAAGATTTCCATGATGTCACTCCTTGCAGAAAAAATTCCAGAATAGTGAATTCAAAAAATGGCATATTGAAAACTTTGAATTACGAAGAAAATAGGATATTTGGTATAATTTTTTAAAAAAAAAATCTTAAGAAAATATCACTTAAATTTCAAAATCTTAAATAGATGATTTTTCAATAAAACAAGTTGTCAATTATTGTTTCATTGTCGTTGTTAATTTCACTAATGTTGTTGTTAACAAGATTTTAAAATTCAAATGGTATTTTTTTTTTATCATTTTCTCTATATTGTTCACTAAATGTGTTTGGTATAAAGAAATGCTTCTTCATTGGAACCAATTATCCTTCAAAGTTCAAACGTTGGAGAATGGCTTCCATCTTAGGCGGAAATATATTTTTCTGCGTGAGAAAAAACCAAATTATCCCTACCAATTGAATCAAATTATGGGCTACCACCTAATAAAAATAAATTAATAACAACTAAAACAAAGATAATATTAGGTAGGAACCAAGACATTCGTATTCTTTATTTATCAATTCTGTAATTTCATCAAGCAATGGATGATTATTGAATACGAAGTTTGAAGGAAGGAAAAGGTACTTACTATTAGCTCCAATCCTTAATATAAGATCGATTTTGTGGTTCAATTTCTTCATAAAACTAGAGCTTGATATAGCCATTCTCAATCATCCACTTGAGGCTCCAATGGTTATATTGGCATTTGTAGGCCCAATAGGCCCACCCAAAAGTGGCTCGTGAATACACTGCCAGTTGGGCTTTTGCAAATCTTTGATAATCTTCCATAGAAGCTCCCCGCACAGCCCACTCTGCAGTCCACTCCCCTGTCATATCATCACCATATATAACACACTCAATAGTTGTATGAAAAATGAATGTATCACACACCTCATGTTGTTCTTAATGTAAGATCCTGTTCGTCAATGTTTATAAATGTAATCTTGTTACTGACCTACGAAACTGAGAGGACCATTGGTGGCGGTGACACCACCAAGATTTGAAGCTCTTTGGTTATAAATGTAATCGATGTTTTGTTGAACATTCACATTTTTGAACTTGGACGAATACAGGTTGTAGTAATGCACGTCTATCACTACTCGATTAAATCCCCCAAAAAATGAGAGGAGCTCTTTGGAGCCATGATCAATTGGGTTTGACATTATGACATAAGCCGTTTCAGAGTGTTTCCTCACTGCTTCATGAGCTTGCTGGTAATACTTCTTGAGACTGTCGAGATTGGGCCCTAATTTTGGCTCGTTCATCAGTTCAATTCCTCCTAAACTAGGTTTGTTCCCATATCTGCCACACCAAAGTCAGCTTTATCATCAAGTCACTACCTCAAAATAGCAAATGTATCGTCGTGTTTCACACATAATGAAGACTGGAAAGTATCCCAAGAATTTAAAATTCAAAAGTTCAAACCTTTGTGCTAAGAAGTCAATTACTGCGACTGGGTCTGGTATGTATGAATCTCCCCATTCAGTATATCCATCTCTAGTTCCACTGTGATCATTCCCATTTTGTGATCCTTGAACTGCATGAAGGTCTACTATCACTTTCATCCCGTGGTTTATACAACACATGTGACAGTAAATTAACATGAAATGGATTAGTTTATGAGAATTGAAGCCTTGAAACTGGATCTATGCATTTACTGGGCCCAAGTGAAGGCATTGTCCAACGCTGCGAGAGATCCTCCTACAAAAGGTTTCGGAGGGTTGGGGTCGTGGGCTATCCACCAACCCACCGGAATCCTAACGGCGGTCAACCCATTTGCTGACATGAATTTGAAATCTTCTTCGGTGATGTACGTGTTCCAATGATCCTGCATTGTATATATATGCTCAGTAACTTTGATTAGTAGTAAATTTCATTTATCTTTGAAATAGAAAGAAACTGAAGAAAAATGTGAGAGACCTGCATGACTTGAGGAACTCTTTGAGGACCATATCCATTCGTAATTTGATACTCTCCTCGCAATGTTTTCACAATTGTCATACGAAACACCGATGGATCGTTATCTGCCCAATTTGTGGGCCCTCGATAATCAGCACTCACCACTGTCACGGATTTAGCCTAATTAATGCAATCAAACAGACATATATAATTCGTAGAATGATACAGAGCGATCCATGTCGCATATAATTAACGTTGGAGTTTGAAGAACAAAGTGGTACCTGTAGGAACAGACCGTTTGATGCTTTGATACGAATTTTAATTGGGTCGCCTCTGTTCCTGATAATCTGAAACGTTTCTGGGTTGGAGGGTGAGTTAGAAGTTGCCACTAGCTTTTTTCCACCGTCGAAACCAATGAATTGCTTGCTGAACACTCTGAAATTGAAGGTGGAATCGCTTACCCTCCATATCTGCATCGTCCATTGTTCATGTAAGATTATATAAAGAAGGAATCCCCAAAAGGGTCTCATTCATGTGAGAGAGAGTTTTGAGGAATACAAACCCTGAAAGTTTCCCAACCAGAAGCAGAGTCGCGGTTGGCCAAAATATTGTCTCCTCCTCCGTTTTTAGCCACCAGAAATTTCTGCAACTTGGTGGACTTCAATCGCACTTGAGTTCCATCCTGAAGATGACCAAATTATCAAGAATCAAGATGAATATATTGTCAAAGCATCAAAAGAGTGAGGAAAGAAATGGAAGTAGGTACCAAGAGATCTTTGTTAACTATTCCATCAAAGAGAGATGGGTTCATCCAGCCCTCTGTAACGAGCCAATTGCCCAGATTCACAGCTTTGTATGGCAGATTTTGGGCAGAAGCGTGTGAGTAACAAGAACCGAGGAACAGAGCCATAAGGATGCCCGAATAATTTTGGGATCCCATTTTGAGAGTGTTGCTGAAGTCTAAGGAAGCAAGAGTTGGTATATATATACATAAATAATCTAGAAGCAGTGGTAATCGGGAAATATTGTGAAATAAATTGTAAGAATCGCAATTCAAGTCAAATGGCCTTATAAATGAAGGATTGCTATGGTAGGCGTGTATGTGTTTGTTTGAACCACAACTTGCGTGTTCTTGTTCTCATGCCGCGATTGCAGGAAAAAATCGAGTTTAATGGCTATATCATCTTCCTTTTCATAAGATAGGACTTTGAGGATTGGGATTGAGAAACTTGTGTGTAAACAAACCCACTTAAGTGCAAAATTACTGATGGAGCCCCTTTTTTTTTTTTTTTGGTTAAAGACATCAATTAAACTAGGTCCTAATTAATTATGCAGTTTATGGTCAATCTAGGTCATTCTCTCAAGAAGCAAGCTGCAGGCTTTTTTTAAGACTAACTTTCAGGTGATAAAAGATGCAGTGGAATGTAAATGGACCTAAACTAGAATGCAAAACACTACTACTTATATGCAATTAACTAACTAAATGTACTAATGCAATTGACTCTAAAACCTATATGAGAATGAAAATAATCTATATGAATTTGAATGCAATTTTTAGGGGTTTTCTTATGAGAGAATAATTAAAATCCTAATAAAAAGATCGATTAAAAGCAAATAAAATAATAAAGATCTAATTCAGTTATGATGACGAAGGGGACAATTTATGAATTGCATGGAGTTAACTTTCTTAGCCTAAATCAATTGATTAAACCCAAGGGAGGTTAACGAGATATTGAAATTAATGAGTTCAATTACCTAATTTAAACTTGGGAAACCTTCAAGCTCAATAACACATATTCCACTAGAAAACTCATAATGGAATAAGTGGTGACTAGTTAAACTCATAAAAATCTAACACCTTTAATTCCAAAATAATTTAGAAATCTTGTTTACAATTATCCAATTGAACATCTAGATAATTTATCAACCCAATCAAACAATTAAGATGATAAACTCAATTAACAATTAAATTAATAACGAAAACTCAATTATTAATTTAATTGACAATCTCAAGGTTGCAAACAAGGGTCCAACAATAAACATAAAACTTCAAATTATCAGTCTAATCCAAAAGAAATAAGTTTACAATCTAGTTCTAGATTGTTCTCAATTAATACAACTCGAAATCCTTTAAAACTAAATAATCTCAAATTTGAATTAAAAAGATAAAAAGAACAATACTCCCTTATGATCTTCATGTGTAAGCCCTAAGCTTTAACCTCCTCCGTGCTCCTCCCAAGAGAATTTAGGCTTCAATGACCATGCTCCCTCCGCCGAATATTAAGCAACTCTCGGCCATTCAAATTGATGGATGAATCTTGTTCTTTGCGTGGCTGGATGTGAATAGAAAGGGGATGAGTTAATTGAATAAGCTGTACGTGGCTCTCTGCCTGATTGGAAGAGATGAATAATGGAATTGGAGGTGGGGTTCGCGATGAAGAATTGGATGAAGAGAATGAATAATTGAATATTGCTTAGCCTCTGCGTCTCGTCTCAGCTCTCTTTCGCGGCGTGAATCAGCTTTTTTTTTTGTTTTTTTGGCCTTCAGCGTCTTGTAGTTTCTTTTATAGGCAACAAGAGAGGTTAATTAAAAGGGAAGGAAGTGAGAGTTTTTAGGTACCAGGTGTCAACTTGAGCGCAATAAGATTTAAGAAGCTCAATAAAATTCTACCGTTGGATTTTTTTTTTGGCTTCCTAAAAAATTCTGCACTATAGGATATTTCAATATATTTTTTTATTGACAGAAATTAAATAAATCATGATATATCATATTTAAAAATATCATTCAATCACAAGATAATAATCAAAATATTAATTTAAGCCCAATAATCTCATGATTAATTCAGATTTATGTTATTTCCTAAATTAGGCTAACAATCTAAATATTATCTAATAATTCCAAATTAACCTAAAATAATCCCTAAAATAAATGAATAAGGTGAGATAAAATATATGAAAATTGAGATTTATCAATTACTTATATCATTATTGTGTTTAATTATCATATTTGGCTAAATCACACAATATAACATATTCTATCTTTCACTTTCACATTGATATTTAAAAAAAAAAACATGTTTTACATATTTATTATACTTAACTAATTTAGTTTACCTCATCATACAAGGCAATTCGTATTTTATTAAAAATGGAAACAAGGGATAACCATTCTTGTCATATCTATTCTCTGTTTTTAAAGCTTGTGGTCCGCATTGACTTGAATATAACAAGAGACCTGGGTTGAAGGGGAGGCTTGGGCTGCTGAGAGCTAACTATATTTATTGGGAAAAGCCCTCTTAGCCCAAATAATCAAAATATTATCAAAAAAATCCTAAAGAAAAGTCACATGTTAAGAAAGACGTTAGGGCCTTTTCTGGTATTATTTCAGAAAACGTTAACAACTATATAAGTACAATATTAACAACTAAATCAGTATAATTAACAATTATGTCTTAACAATTAAATCAGTATCCGTTAATAACAATATCAGTACACATTAACAATTATATCAAGACACGTTAACAAAAGGTGCATGGATTTAGCTTCAACCATCACCCTATTATTTTGCATAGAACTTCTATCATCTTAGTCTTTCGTGTAGAAAGAATACATGTTTATCTCATAACCGCTCCAAGTGATTATCTGAAAAGAAGGCCCCAAGCGAACCACTTGATTGTATCAGACACACCGATCTCACGCAACACCTTTTCCTCAAAACCATTATATAAATGTCTTGTTTTGCTCATTAGCCATATGCATGTCATTCTTCATTGGATTCATATTCTTCAAACTCTTTTTGTGTTCATTTATATATGGTTGAACTTCTTCTATATTATTTAAGATATACAAATGTGCTTGCAACACCTCTTCACGAGACATATTCTTCACTTGGACACCTTGTGTTCTCTTGCTTATACCCTCATCATGCTGAGATTGTACCTCCGCCCTTGATAGATAATCTTTACAAAAGTTTATAGCATCTGCAACTACATATCTTTCAACTATTAAGACTTCAGGTCGATAAGGTTTTTACAACATCATTTTAAAATCTTCACATATCACTCAAAAAGGTGTATCCACCTTAGGAAAGCTGAAGCGCAAAGCCTTACCTTCCTTACCAAATGAACTATCAAACGCACCATTATATCAAAAAATGAGGGAGGAAAATACATCTCTAATTGGAAGAAAATAATATAACCCCTATAAGTGGATGAAGGATTTATAACGATATGAGATTATAAGTTAGATTAAATGTGTGATTTAAACAAAGGTAAAATGAGCAAAAATACACATGTGCTTTATTCCGGAAGCGCTCAGCACCATATGTTTTTTTTGGGAGCAAAAATATACATGTGGTTATCATTTTTTTAGCAAAAGTTACATCCCACCGTTATATTACTGTTCACTTTTGTTATGTTACTATTCACTTCATCTCTTGCTCTCTCATCACAGTGAACAGTAACATAACAGTGGGATGTGATTTTTACTTCAAAATGGTAACAACGTGTGTATTTTTGCTCCCAAAAAAAGCATATGATGTTGAGCACTTCCAGGGATAAAGCACATGTGTATTTTTGCTCCTTTACCCTTTAAACAATTATCCTATTATTTATGATTACGTATTTATTATCGTTTTTTTTTTTTTTTGAAAGAAAGAAAATAACATTGGGAGGAGGAGGAGGAAAAATGCTGACTAGAATGTCACTTTTGGAGATCAAAAGAACAAAGGAATGACAGAAAGAGATTGATTATAATTTAAGGGGGAAGTCCTCAGCCTACTAATCAAGATTTTGGTTCACCATTAATCAAATGGCGACACATGCAACCATAATTAAAAAGCTTGATATATGATTTATTAATTACCACATTTTCTTTCAATTTCAATGCTAATCCCAAGTCTTTACCTTTCTACAACATAAGTCACTTTGAATTGATTCATATGAAACCAATTAAAAAATAGCAATCAATTCATTAAAATAGCTTCCAATTCTTTTATTTTCCTCTCCTTCTTTCCTCACACTCCTCTCTCGTCTCTCCCTCTGCTGGCCAAAGTGTGTGTGCGCACGCGCTTAAATAAAGGAGGGTAGAGGAGTAGTTGAACCACCCCTCCCTCCACAAGACCAAGCATGAGCCAAATGCAACAATTTTTTTTTAAGTTATTGGTTTTTTGTTGTTTCTTGATTTTTTTTTTCATTTCATTTCATTTTTTTTCAACAAATACATCCTCCCATATAATTATTTCATAATTATATTTAAATCCTAAAAATAAAAATTAGGATATTACAGCTATAAAAATTGTCACATGAACCACTACAAAGTGCTGCAAGATATCCCTATAAATGCATCCACAATATCTCGTTTCAAACACTCTTTCATTTTATCCCCCTCATCTTCTCTTTCATTTTCTTTGATCCATCAACGTTTCTGGAGAGGTTAAATGTTGTGCAAGCGGATCAAATATGATAAATATTTTTTTGAAAATCTTTAATTTCAAATTTTTTTCATTTCTTGTAATTCTTTGATACTAATTATTTTTTATCCAGAATTTTAACGACATTTGCTCAACATTCCTTCTATAATTATCAAAATTAATTTCATGATTAAATATCATCTAGTGGATAATATAATAAATTCATATTATCTACATATTTTCTTTACAATACCAATTAATATCTATAATCAAATATCATCTACCAATAATAAATTTTCTTAATATTAAATATTTTCATTCAAATTTAAATTGTCACTTAATAATAAATCAATCTAAAAATGACTCAAATTAATTTTTAAAAAAAAATTATATTTAAAACCGCTATAAATTTTGATGTACTTTTTTGGCAAAATATTTAAAACTTAACCTGACATTTTTTTAATCATTTAACTATAGAATTATATTCCAGATAATTTATTATGATTTTTGACAAAAATGATAAGCTAATTGACCGTAATTAATATTTTATTAACTAAATTGAATTTTGAAATTTCTACGAGACAGAGGACATATAATGAACTTTTGGAGGGCACTAAAAATTGATAAAGTTCACATGATTGGATTGCATGGAATGGGAAGATACGAACCATTATAATATTGGATGAAATTTTTTAAAATGGTGGCACAATTTTTTATATATTAGTGGCAATATCTTGTAGCGGAAATTTTATTTTAAATTTTTGGTGTCATTTCTGAAATTTCATCCAATTTTATAGCGATTTGAAAGCTATTACAAATATTTGCCGCCAATTTTTAAAATTTCATGGATAAATTTAGTAGTGATTATTTAATCACTACAAAAATTGATGACTTTCATTTTATAGCAGTTAGATAACCATTACAAATTATTAACAATTTAAGTCTCATCTTGTAGTAGTGGCATTAAACCGCTATAATAATAGAGATAGAATATTCTTACTATTAATTTTTGTTACTACCAATGTTACTACCACTTTTTCACCGTTAGATCAGAATCTCAATAGGAGAGAGAAATGATAAAGATAAATAAGATTCTGATCTAACGGTGGAAAAGTGGTAATAACAAAAAATGGTTGTAAGAATATCCTATCCTATAATAATCATAGCGGTTTATTTACATGAGTAGTGGTTTTGATATAAATTGCTACAAAATAACTTGCAATAGTGCATTTTATAGAAGTTTTATCAACCTCTACAATTTTTCACTTGCATTTTTAACTATTACAAAAGTTTTTTTTCCTTTTTTATTTAAAAATGTGTAATACTATTATTTTTCCAAATGTATGATTATGTGGAGTTATATATTGCCTTCTTCATTCACTAATAGAGTATAAACATATATGGCAATACAAAACTGTAAACCGTCATTTGTTTGTACCGTTCGTCTTGCATTGTTTTAATAGACTTTTAAAACATTGATTAAATAATTAAGAAAACACAGGAAGTCACCAAATTAATGCATCAGAACGATAAAACTTCCACATTCATCAGTACTATTAGTGGCGAATCTAGAAATTTTATGAAGGGTGAGCACCAGTGGCAGGGGGATTCAGGGGTTTGAGGACAGTATCGTCACATTTTTTTTAAGGAAAGTCTTAAATGTAATACAAAACAAAAGAATATAAACAAGAAAAGAAAATAATATCAAAAAAATATTCATGAAATCAAGTGAATACTAATGATGTAATAAGAGAGACAATTATTTTACAAGTCTGTCATTTAGAAAAGCAAGGCTAAGTACTGCCAGAAATGTAGCTACATAAATTACAATGAAGGGTGGGCACTCAATAAGTTCACATACATATATTTTAATAACAAAAGTGTATTACAATAAAAATAATTATAATGTCATTCTTCTGGGCCTTATTTTTTTGGAATTCCATCATAATTGCTTTATCAATACTATCAAATACATTTTTTTTAATATAAGACATTAAACAATCATTCATCCTCATCTGATTATGAAGTGCAATCTTGATGTATTAAAAGTGGGCACTTAATTTAAGGGTGGACAATCATTCAAACATGTATTAATTTATAAATTATAAAAAAAAAAATCACTAATTCCCCAATTCAAGGGTGGGCACTTACCCCACAATCTTATATGTAGATCCGACTCAGAGTACTATTGTCAACTAAAATTATTGGGAAATTTACCATTTTAATTTTTTAAAAAAAAAACAAAATAAGACACTATTCAAACTTATTCTCGATCTAATACAGTTGGTGGCGCCATCTAACAAGGCGCCACAAGTGGTGCCATATGATCTAGCACCACTGACAAAGTGGTGTCAGTCAAACCCATTTTATATAATAAAAAAAAATTAAATGGGGGTGTGAAGCACACGCCCCCTCCCTTTAAAAAAAATAAAATAAAAATAAAATAACTTGTTGCAATTGTAGCGTGAATTACGCTGCAACTGTAGCTTGAAAGGAGGGGCATATGGCACGCCCCTCCCTTTAATTATTATAATAAAAAAATAAAAATAAAATATATATAATAATAAATATAATTATATATATAATTCAATTAAATTATATATATAATCAAAAAATTTATAAATAAATAAAATTCAATATTATATCATAATAATCACAAAATAATTATAATTATATATTCAACTATTGTTTTTTGTTTAATTATCACATCATATTTTAGTGTTTTTCTCTAATGTACTGCTTAATAATTTATAATATATTTCATAAAATATTTTTATTAATTAACTAATTATAAGCCTAACATGTTTCTTTAATTTTATTTAGCTAATAAAAAAATTGTACATTATTAGGTTAAAAAAATGTCATTTTTTTTATTTAGCTAAATAACTAGTGGAAGCGTAACAGATTCAAACGTTAAGGAAAGTCAAGCAAGTGGCTCTAATGTTATTAATTACTTGCTTGGCTTTCCTTGACGTTTGAATTTGTTACGCTTCCACTGGTTATTTAGCTAAATAAAAAAAACAACAATTTTTTTAACCTAATAATATACAATTTTTTTATTAGCTAAATAAAATTAAAGAAACATGTTAGACTTATAATTAGTTAATTAATAAAAAGATTTTATAAAATATATTATAAATTATTAAGTAGTACATTAGAGAAAAACACCAAAATATGATGTGATAATTAAATAAAAAACAATAGTTGAATATATAATTATAATTATTTTATGATTATTATGATATAATATTGAATTTTATTTGTTTATAAATTTTTTGATTATATATATAATTTAATTGAATTATATATATAATTATATTTATTATTATATATATTTTATTTTTATTTTTCTTATTATAATAATTAAAGGGAGGGGTGTGCCATGCGCCCTTCCTTTCAAGCTGCAGTTGCAGTGAAATTCACGCTGTAACTGCAACAAGTTATTATTATTTTTTTTATTTTTTTTTTAAAGGGAGGGGGCATGTGCTTCACGCCCCCCATTTAAATTTTTTATTATTATTATATAAAATGAGTTTGACCGACGCCACTTTGTCAGTGGCATTAGATAACACGGCGCCACTTGTGACGCTCTGTCAGATGGCACCACCAAGTGCATTAGATCGGGAATAAGTTTGAACAGTGCCTTATTTTGATATTTTTTTTAAAATTAAAATGGTAAACTTCCCAAAATTATTTGGTCAATGAATTATATGCTTCGAATTTTAACTTCGTCCAATCAAAAGCTATCAGATTTTAGCTCCATGCTTAAAGCTAAATATATGCGTAACTATTAAACCGCATGAATGAGACAACAATCCTGACGAAAAACCTCTACGACGATAGCATATCCATTTCCTTTGCAAAATTGTAATTTAAGTTTGTCTAGGATCCCTCTCCAAGCATTTCTACCTCTGCCAAAGTGTTCATGCCGGGACTTTATCAAATATGCAGTTTGGTCTAGCTTATGAGGATTAGGAATAAAGAAGGGAGAATTACATTCGAGTCCCAAAGACCAGAATTAATTAAAAAGATAGTAATTATAGAAATTCTTACAACAGAAAATGTCATTTTAACAACTAAAAATGTCATATTTACAACTGAAACTGTTTCGATATCGGAATTCTAAGGCTTTTTTTAATGTTTTTTTTCCATGAGACCCAAATGTAATTCTGAATTCTCCCAATAAAGAAGGAACGTCATCATTGCTAGATGAGTGTTTGGGATGGGCGATGAAGATAATAATCATTCATTTGATACAACACTTCATCAAATATTTCTATATTATTTTCAATACAAATGAATCATTTTCGTGATAGAACTAGAGATCAACTTATTAGAAATAGATGATCCAATTAGTAATGTACTATTATTTAGTATCAACCTATAAAAATTTTTTTATATCAATTCTAATTTATATACAATTTTATCCATTAAATATAGTTAATTAAGGATTTTATTATTTATTAATTTTGTAATAATAATTTACTTTTTTTTAAGTTTAAATTTTTATCTTCAATTATCACTATATGTATGTATGTATGTATGTATGTATGTATGTATGTATGTACACATTATTAAATAAGATTCATATTATTTTCAGTAATTTTTTTATCTCAACTAATTTTTTAAATAATAATCTAAACACATTTATTTTTTTTCTCAAAAAAAAAATCACTTCTTCCATCATTAATCGAAAAATAAATTAGATTAAAAATAATTAGAGCTAGGAATCAAGGCTGGCCCTTGAAGGGTTAGGGCCGGCCCTACAAGGCCTAGAGTAAGAAAAATATCTATTTTTTCAAGCTCCGCCCGAGAGTACCAGTGTCAGGGCCGGCCCTACAGGGGCCGAAAGTTACTATTTCAAATTTTAACTATTTTTCCTCCGTTTTTTCTAAGAAATAATTAGTAAATTACAATAATTAATGTTCTAATTTATCAAATAAATGTTATCAATATTAATATCCAAGCAACACAAATCATTTAACAAATAATTACATTCACTAATTTGTAATAAAAAACAAACTATTGTTCATAAATAATTCACATAAAACATAAAAAGTATACCACTAATCAACATTAGTACGATGACTATTATTGTCATCTTTTTTACCACCATCATCAATTTTAAAGACATTTAATTGTGCTTCAATTTGAGTAATAAGATCTATTTTAGGAGTAAGAATATCATGAATTTCTTATTTCGTACCATGAATACATCCTTTAAAAGATCCAAGGCCTTGGGCTGGCCCTTTTAAACTTGAGGCTCTACAAGGTCGGCCCTTTTAAGACTGAAGCCTTACGGGGCCGGCTCTGCAGGGCTTATTGTAACATCCCAAAATTTGGGAATTTAAAATTTGAATATTATAAGTAGATTTAATAATAATTTTCTTTTATTTCAAACTTAAATTATTTGACATAAAGATTTGTTTTCCCTAAATTAATTTAATAATAATAATAATAATAATAATAAATAATATTGTTGGAATTATGAAATCCTTAAATGAGATTTGGGACTTTTTTTTAAACACCTATAATTAAATAAAATAATCCATGAAACCTATGCAACACCATATCCTCTTTTTTTTTTTTTTTTTAATAGAGGATATATTACAACTAAACAAACCATTACAGAGGGGACATAAATCCCAAGCGTTATTGCGAGAGTATGAACTCTAGATACTCAGGGCATACATCTAAAAATGCAGAGGATGATAAACCTCTTTTAGCCAACGTATCAGCCAACAAATTTGCTGGTCGAGGAATGTATCTAATATGCAACTCCCAATTCCTGGCCATAAAATCTCTTATGGTATTTAGCAGCAGACTTTCTGTCATCGTAGGATAGGTATCCCTCAGCAGATTAACAAGCTCCAAAGCATCAGTCTCAAGAATGACTTTTCGGAGACCTAACTCCCAAGCTAGATTCATTCCTTTAACCACTCCCCACTCTTCGGCTTCCAGTGGAAGCCCATATCCTCTTAACTTACATGCAACCTAAATTTTTCAATTCCTATTTTCATTGGCCCAAATTAAGTATCTTGCTTTTCCTTTCAATATTGTGCCCAACACGTTTTCTCATCTCCTTGGCCCATAAACATAAATGAAAGCCCATTAATATACACTCTTCTTGATTCATTCTTTCGGCCCATTACTCAGATCACCACCAGACAAATACCCATTAGCCAGTCAAATCAAGAAGAAGATAAAAAATAAAAATTTTTAAAAAAAAGAAAAACAAAAGAAGCAGATCACGTATCAGTTCAGTAGCCAAAATCACGCAACACAGCCATACCTCCTCTGATTTCCACAAGCTTCCTCGAGCCCAGTGTTGCCGTCCACCTGGTCCTTAGTTTCTTCCTCTGGTCCTTGCCCGTCGAGAGCTGCTCCCCCGCCAATATATATGTACATGTCTGCTTTCCCTGTCGTCCCTTCTCCATCCATTCTCACCAAGAGCCTCCAACCGAAAACCAAAACGGAAGGGCAGGAGCGAGAGAGTTGAGAAGAGAGATAGAGAGAAGGAGAGAGAGACCGAGAGAGAGAGAGAGAAGACCATCCTTGCCCCTGTTCTTCGACGTCGGAAACAGAGCATAAGAAACCAGCGCCTTGTAAGGTATTTCCTTCATTCTCTTTTCTTGTTTGATCGAGGGACATATGGGGTTGAATGTGGACGAGTGTTTTGGGCTGAGAAATCGAAAGAGGACTGATAGTATGTAGTGTTTGCATAAGTTGGTGTGTAGTACTTAAATGATCTAAGTTTCGGTTCAGTTACCTTCCCGGCTGTCGCGTGAGTTGCTGGATATTAGAATCTGTTTGCTGTCATTTTCTTTCCCTTAAGTCGTGGCTGTTAGCGTAAGGCGCTGTGCATGGGTATTTTACTGGGTGTGAGTTCGAATGATCAAAGATATAGGAAGAAGAAGAAAACGCTGAACTAGGGATAAGATAAAACCTATATGTTGGAGGTTGTTAGTAGGTGTGTGAGTTTAAAACGTGTACTGATATAAGAGGAAAAGAAGGAAAATTTTAATCTAATATATATATACCGATGGCCCTGCGAAGAAAGAGGAACTTGAGCAGAATATAGGTTCTCATACATATAACGTGGAAAATGAAAGGAAAGAAAGAATGAAGACCAGAGACGTGCTGCATGTATAACCATAGAATATATAAATGTTGAATGTTGCGCGTTACTGCTACCGTTTTTATTTGATGCAGTGTGAAGATACATATATAGATTATATGGTTTTAGTAGTGTTGCAGAAGAAGAAGGAAAAATAATAATGATAATATCAATAAAGATAGTAAAATAAAAATGCTGCATAATTCAATATATACATATTATAAGGAAATATTAAAATAATGCTAATGATAATAATAGTAGTAAAATAATGATAAAATCAAGAAGATAAGAATATGATCTAACTTGTTCCTAAATAATAGAAGGGTAACAATAATGAAATAAGTAAATTAGAAGATATTTTGCTAATATAACATAAGGGGAAATCAAAAAGATAGGGCTCGATTTAAATTGATCTAGGATCTAACTAACTAACTAACCAATTCTAATATTATTTAACTTATAATATCAGTGGCAAAATAAAATGGATAAATAAAGGATAGTGATTATAATTTAGGTAAGAGATTAAATAATAAAGGGAATTATTAAATAATAGTAATAAATAATAAATGAGGTAATTAAGTAATAATGATTAATGTTATTATAGGTAATAAAGAGTATTGGAATTATAAATTTTTAAGGAGGTTAGTAATGAATAACAATGGGATAAATAATAATAATGAATATATTTTTATTTATCAAAGTGTAATAAACATAATATTATGAGAAGAAATAATTAATAATTAAATGGATAAAATTATTATTTATTAAAGGGGGAAAATAAATAATAATGTCGTCAGTTATAGAAGGAAATCAACAACATATATTATAGGAAAGCATGAAAAATGTTAAAAATTATATGGTAATTAATGTCTATTTAAAGTGTTAATCCCATGTTTTGGGAAATTCAAGTTAATAAATAAAATAATGATAATAATGATAATAATGTGTCATTATCATTAGGAATCAGGGAAATAAATAATAAAGGGGTTATTATTAAAATTAGTATATTTTTATTTATCAGTTATAATTTTGGATATGTGGAATTTTTAAGGGATATTAATTGTTAGTAAATTGGTTGTGATAGATTCATATGTGAAGTGTGTTAAGCCCTGATTTGAGAGCAGTGTGAAAGTAGTTAGCTTTGACGAGAGATAACCACTTTCTACTTATTATGTTATTGATATGTTGCTGATGAGTATTTTTCTGAACTGATTATGCATGTTTTAAATAAAGTTTGCCATGTGGAATTTTTATGAGTTGAAATACATTCTTTCATTTGAATTGAGAACTGATATATGATGATATGGTTATTGTGATTATTCTGGAAATTCCCCTACTAAAATATTGTGATAATTATGGAATGGGAAGAATTGGGGAAAAGATGGAGTTGTTATTTTCCACCACGTGGTGATACCTCCATTGGTGCACGATGGTTAACTTTTTATTGTCCCAACGATTCAAGAGGGACTAGCCCCACAGTTCAAGAGGGCTTATGACACCCCAACAGTTCAAGAGGGGAAAAGACTCATGGTTTGAGATAGGTGCTCTGAGGATTTTGGCCAGTCCTCATCACTTGACCAGTGAGCTTTTGGAATAACCAGTAACATGGATGTAACTTAGCCCATGGGTCTAGTCGGAAGAAATAAGGCGATTCGGTTGAATTGAGGGGAGGTTTTTAGGTATTGAATACGAACAAAATTTGTGACACTCATTATAATATTTATTATTATTGTGATATTATGTAAAAAGAATATTGATGAACTGTTGAATTTTAGATTAATTGTATTATTCCACTTGGCACCTCACTAGCACTTATTGATATTCATAATGAGCTGGACTGATGGTTACAAATTTTTCCCAGGTAACCAATCAGGTCCAGGTACTTCAGGGAAGCAGACAAAAGTGTAGTATATTTATTCCAAGTAGGACTGTCTGTCTTTTGTTGTATGGATAACTGTATATTGCCACACATTATGGCTTATCATACAGACCTTTAACATTAGGGCTTATCATACATACCTTTAACATTAGGGCTTATCATACATACCTTTTACTTATGAAGTAGAGTTTACTGCGGTTAATGAAGCACAATCAATTACCTTTAACATTGATGATAGTGATAAAGAAGATGTGTAGTCATCTGCTATTAGTGATACGCTTCTTATATTTTATGTGTATTATTTGTGGACAGTAGTTTGCTTTAATTTTGATTACCAACTGATGAATATGTTCATTTATTAGATAATTTGTGTTGTTTGGATATTAATGTTGATAATATTTATTTGATAAATTAAAACTTTAGTTATTGTATTTTACTAATCATATTTCTTTAAAAAAATGAACGAAAAATAATTAAAATTTGGAATAGTAATTTCCGGGCCCTGGTGCTATCATATCGAGTTTCGAAAAACATGTGTTTTTCTTCTTTCAAGCCCTAAAAAGTCGCCCTGTTAAGCCTTAGCCCTTCAAGGACCGACCTGATTCCCAGCTCTAGCTATGGAGTTTTTGGAAAGAGACTTGATACTCCTGCAGCCCCATACTCAAACGTGCTTTACAGATGATGCTTTTGGGATGTTGCTTCCTCAATTCTTAAATATAAGATAAAATATTATAAAATCAATATTTTAGATATATTAAAAAAATTAATTAAATTATTTTAAAATATTTATTTTTTTTATTTTTTTTATTTAAATTATTTTATCTAACTTATAAACTAATATATAATCCGTAACACATATTTATATAAATTGAGATAAAATTTCTTTCAAATACCTTATAAAAACTTAATGCCTGTTTGAAAATTACAAAAAAAATTTAAATTTTTTTTAAATTGAGATAAAATTTTTTTTATAAATCCAAAATCCTAAATTTTGAAGGTTTCCAACGGACATCAAATCACGTTAAGACAGTGCTTCAGAGTAAATGACAAAAGTTTTGAGGAGAGAAATGAAAATGACCGAACCAAAATAGGACAAAAACTGAAAAAAGGTAGTGGAGTAAAAGTCAACGTCAATTGTGAAAAAAAGCTGCGAGAAAAGATGGGAGGCAGGGCCTTGTGTTTCTTCTTTCTCATCTCTGGTTTTAATTTCACTGCTCCCACGTGCTGCGTCTTCATTACAAAAGGCGCAACTGTAACTGCAATTATTACACTTTTTACTATTTTCTTCTGCACTCACTGACCTCTGTTTCTTGTAACCATTTACCCTTTCTTTCTTGTTTTGAAATCAATATCATACCGATTTGACTTCTCTCAGTATCTTTTTTTCATTTTTTTTTAGTATCTCTTATCCCAGCCATTTATCTCTTCTCCTCTTCCATCTCAAATCAATTTTTAGTTAAGATGAACAGCTAAGATCAGGGAAGAGGAGGGAATGAAGAGCAAAAAATCAGTTTCCCCTAGTAAACAGGCACTATGCCTGAGAGGAAAGTCGAATTTATATGCCTAATTATTATTATTATTATTAGAGATAATAGAAATAACTTTTTTTATATGGGTTTTTATAAATAGAAGATACGATAAAAATTAGATTATATATATAATTTTGTATAAGATAGTGATGATTTTTTTTAACTAAGTTATTATTTGAAATAACATTTGAGAAATTACTTGAGACAAAAACAAAACAGACTAAAAATGATATAAATTTTGTTGAATACTATATATAAATATTAATTATATATATTTTCATAATTAAAGATAAAAATTTAAATTTAAATTTGATAAAAAAAATTTAATTATTATTAAAAAATTTAAAAACTCTAAAGTACTCAATTGAATTAATTTTAATTGATAAATTAGAATGCATATAAATTTATATTTAATAATATATTATTTATTAGATCATTTATCCTTAACATTTTTATTTAGAAACTGAAAAAAAATCACTCAGAAGTTGAAAAATGTGACTTCTATAAGAAGCTATTTTTTCACAGTAAGTCTATCAACTCTTGAAATTATCACAAATGATCCATATTCGATTTTTTTTTCCTTTTATTGTGCTTAATTTACACCATTTGAAGCCATCCCAAATAAGTCCAAAAGCAAGAGCAAGGCCCGCTGTACATTGCCCTGCCATTTGCCTCCCGACCGGACAACACAACCCCAACGCATGTCTCATATGGATTGTTTTTTTAATTAAATATACAAGTCACTTTTAATTCAGGGAAAATAACTCTTAAATGCTATATGAAATTTCTAATACCTGGGAAGCCCATTAAATTTGTGAAAGGACAAAGAAATGATGAGGGTGCAATAAGGGATTGTATATTTTTCCAAAAAGACCAAAGTGCCTTTAAGAATGAAGTAAGATAAACATGGTGTCCGCTATGACTCTCACTCTCATTAGAATTGCTCTTTGGTTCAGCTTCTTCTTGTAACTCTCAAACTTGGGTGTGCTTGAGCTCTAACTTCTTCTTTCTCTAACTCTCACACTCAACGTCATTGTCCCCAAATTGGCAAGGATGGGTGCAGAAAGAGGTGTCTGGATTGCTCAACACGAGCTTCAACTTCTTCTTCCTCTAACTCTCACACTTGACATCGTGTCATCCCCAAATTGGCAAGGGTGGGTGCAATCCATTGCATAATCACTTGAAGGATGGTGAGAGTAAGCAAGTGTTCATAAGCAAATGCTAATTTTGTACTGTATAGGAAGCCAGCAAATGAGGATGTTCATGTCAATATCATATATGGTAGTAATTAAATGTAAAATGAGTTTCATAAAATTCATAATGTGATTGATACATTTAGTAATAGATTTGATAAGAAGTGTAATGGTTTTGTCAAAAGTGTTTTGTAAGGAAAACATATCAGGATCCACCAACATTTGTGATATTTCACCCAAATTCGTAATGGAATCGATAAATTTAGTAATGGTTTTTAATAAGGATTGTAATAGTTTTGACAAAAATGTTTGCTGATGAATACATGCTAGAATTCACCAACATTTGTGACACTTCACCAAAATTCGTAATGGGATTGACAAGAGTAATAATTATTTTCACAAATTTAGTAATGATTTTGATAAAAGCGTTTGTTTATGAAAAAATTTCAGACATAATTCACCATAATTTGCGGCTTATGACCGAATTCGTAATAAGATTGACAAGAGAAATAATGATTTTGCCAAAAATTGTAATGGTTTTAACAATTGTGTTTGCTAATGAAAAAAATGAAAGTCAAGAATTACCAACATTTGGGGCCTATTACCAAAATTTATAATGGTAATGACAAGTTTAGTAATGGTTTTAATAAATGATGTAATGTCGTTGGCAAAAAACTATTAATGTTCATTAGACCAACTATCCTATATATGCTCAATTGCCTTGTTACCATGGCGACAAACACCTAACTAGAACAAGTCATATAGATTATAGAACATGTTCCATCCAATATACATAACTTGCAATACATTGTCACTAATAACAAAAGCAGTAATAGTTTTGACAAGTACAGTATTGACATTTACAAAATATTAGATTTCACATGACAACAACTACAATACATATTCAAATGGCAAGTGAACATTATGATTCCACATTGACATAATATTTTCGTGTCATTCTTTAATACTTGCTTACTCTCACTATCCTTCAGGTGATTGTTCGACGAATTGCACCACCCTTACTGATTTGGGGAAGACAACGCCAAGTGTGAGAGTTAGAGGAAGAAGAAGTTGGAGCCTATGTTGAGAAATCTTGACACTTCTCTCTACACTCACCTTTACCAATTTGGGGACGACAATGCCAAGTGTGAGAGTTAGAGGAAGAAGAATTTGGAGTCAAAGCGTACTCTAGTTTTAGAGTTATAGGAAGAAGAAGCTGAACTTGAGAGCAATTCCAACGAGAGTGAGAGTTACAGTTGACACTGTGTTTTCTTGACTTCATTCTTAAGGGCACTTTGGTCTTTTTCAAAAAATATGCAAATCCTTGGTTGCCCCCTTATCCCATTCTCTTCCCTTTCACAAATTTAATGAGCTTTTCACGGTTTAGAAATTTCATATGGCATTCAAGTGTCATTTTTTCTTTAATTAATTCACATATATTAATAAAAAATAATTAAAAACATTAAATATATTATAAAATTTGAGTGATTTTCAATGAAAAAAATACTAAGGTCAAGTTCCTTATATTCATCTACCTAGTTCTCCAATCACATGTGTCCTTGTATTCTATTTTCAAATTATTGTCATTAAACTGTAAACCCATATAAAAGAAAATAGGATATATGATCATGCGTGATTGAAGAATTTGATATAATGGATATAAAGAACTTGATGTAAATATGATTTTTTTCAATGAATATTACTCTTATTAACTACATTGAACTTTAATATTATATTAATTTTTATTCTCTTTTACTATTTTTTTATTAAGGATATATATATATATATATATATTATGTATGTATGTATGTATAATACTCCTTAGAACGATTAGATATCTTATAAAAAGGACAAATAACACATTCTAGGAAAAGCGTCCAATAATAGAGATTAGGAAGAGTATGTCTTCCTCCTGTTCAAAATATTAGCCTCAAATATGTGAATTGTTCTATTTTTTCATTGGATGAAGGGTATCCTCAAGCCATGAATGTAAAACTTGTTTAGGGTGTTAAGAAAGATGGAGAGAATTAAAAAAATAATAATTACAATATTTTAGAAAAAATATATTCTATTATCTAAATTAGTTAGCTTCTAAAAAATTCCGATTTGCTGCTTTGTTTGAATATACTTTATGAAACAAGCACAAACTCTCACCTGCGCGTTGCGCGAATGCACCAATTTCATAACATAAAAACAAATCCTCACCTTCCTCTCATTTAAATTATTAAGAAATTGAAAAAAAAACACACACAAAGAAATATAAAGAAAAGAATTGAATTTCAAATCAACTAATGAAAAATAGTTGTCTCACTACCCAAAAACACAACATAAACTACAAGTACATCAATAGTTATACTCTTATATGTCTAACAACTTCTACTACTGTTATAATTTAGATGAGAGAAAGGTGAGGATTAAGTACATTTGTCACCTATATATCTACAGCTCTCCATCTGGCCCGTCTGGCAAAAATGGGTTATATTGAATAAAATCTCTAATAAGTGCAGAAGGGACATCAAGTAGATGATAGGTCTATAATAAATCTTAAGCAACCATAACTCCTCATTACCAAAAATATATTATATTATCTAAATTAGTTAGCTTCTAAAAAAATCCGATTTGCAGCTTTGTTTGAATATACTATATGAAATGAGAATATAGAGTTCAGGCAAAAAAAAAAAAAAAAAGACGTGAGAATATAGAGAGGTGCAGAACAGAGGAAGAAAAGCACGGCGGAGGAGGAGGGGTATAGGGTTGGTGGCTGTGGAGGATGGGACAATACATTCCTTTAATCCAACAACCCATTAAATTCCCTCACTTTTTCCAAATGAATCTGCACCTTCTGCCAAATCCTATCACACTCTCACTTCAAATATCCCACTAATCCCCTTCTTCAAATCATCATACGAGGACATATCTAACCCTTTAAAACACTTGAACCTTGTTTGAAAGCTTATTTAAAATATAGATATTTAAATAAATTATAAAGTCTATATCTCCAAATTTATATATAACATTTCACATTTACTTAGAATGCTAAATTATGTTTTAAAAGTTTAACATACAATCTCATTATAATATAAGGGTCTAATAAGGAAAAGAAAAGAATATCTGGTGGCAACAATTGTCTAAGCAATTAAGAATAAGAGAAATCAATTTCTTGTTGACTAATAAGATATTTTCTAAAATGATTAAGCATAACAAGCAATATATAAAATTGGATTATACATCTTTTACTTTTCCTACATTAATTGAGACAAACTTCTCCTACTTTTCATTTGGCATTTAAATAAACTTATAACAATTATTATATTTCAGTGGACTACGCAAATTAAGGGAGAGTGGGTGAGTTAACATTACAATCTCAAGCGATCGAAAGGAAGAGAGATAGAGGTAAATGATTGATGTGAATGCAAATGTTGAATTTGTGAAATTGATGGTGAGATGTAAAACTTAGGATTAATGCTAAGTTGATAAATTTATAAATAATTATTTAGATGATATTATCTATACTTATATAATAGTATAAATTTTTTAAAAAAATTAAATAGGCTAGGAGTGTAGGCTTGTAGACTAGACTTTTGAAAAATAAGTTTTACATGTTTATCTAAAAAGACTTAATAATAAGCCCAAATCTGAATTTGACTTATTTACTTAATAAACTAGACTATGCTTTATGTATGTTAGATAGTAAGCCTTAGGAGCCTGACTTATTTCCACTCACCGCTGTACAACTACTTCAAATTCCCACCATTCTCATTTACCTCAAAAAGAAAAAAAAGAAAAAAATCCATAGGGGTTTAAAAAAGGGAAAATTGATTACAGGGCCCAAGGAAGCAAAATAATTACAAAAAAGGCCCAAGAAACATTCACATGCCAGGGTCTTTTCTGGCATTTTTTCAAAAAACGTTAGCAACTACATCAGTAGCGGTTAACAACTATATCAGTCCCCATTAACAACTAAATCAGTCTAATTAACAACTACATTTTAGCAACTACATTTGTAGCAATTAACAACTACATCTGTAGCAATTAGCAACTATGTCCGTACATTTTTTTTGAAAAAATGCCAGAAAGGCATGTGAATGTTTCTTGGGCCTTTTTTGTAATTATTTTGCTTCCTTGGGCCCTGTAATCAATTTTCCCTTTAAAAAATTCCCATCTGTAAGGGTGTGAGTGAAGAAGACTATATGTGGACATTCGGATATAATTATGCAAGAATGAGTGCGCTTTGATGAGAATTGTACAGGGGTTTAATGGCAAGGGGTTTAATATTAAAAATTTAAAGTTTAAAATGTCAATTGTTTGCAACTGGTTTGAAGTTTATGGGAATCTTATAGTTATAGGCTAAATGTTTTAATCCATATCAAATATTATGTCAGCTTACTAGACTTGATATATAGTTTTTATACAGTGGGTTTAATATTAAAAAATTAAAGTTAAGCCAACAATATACAATGGGTTTAATGACAAAAAAAAAAAAAAGTTAGTTTCTACTAGTTGCTTAAAGAGTGTTAAATTTAAAGTGTTTTGAGATTAATAAATGCAACTAGCTTAAAATTTAGAACCAAAGTTGTTAAAATCGAGATTTTATGTAAAATCGGAAAATGTATAAAAAATCATAAAAAAATAAAAATGTTTAGAAAATTAGTAAAATAGTTTTAATAAAAAATTATAAAAACGTAAAATCGTAATGATAAAACGAGATTTTAACTACTATGTTTAGGACAGTTTTATATATTTAAGTCAATTATTTTTAATACAAATAGTTATTCTTTATTGACTCAAAATAGCATTTCACATCAACACTACCCGAACAATCATCCATTAATCATTAATTGTTATGAATATACTGATTATGTGGATGTCCATTGACTCCCAATCTCTAAATATTACAAGATGATATGGGACCCACGTATAGTAATATGCATTGTAATTTACTATTTGTATCCCTCTATAAATAGAGGTCTCCTGTAACTATTCATTTGACTTGAATGGATTTCATCTCTCTAGAATTTCCTCTGACTTCTCTCTAAAATTCCTTTAGTTTCGTAATACGTTATCAGCACGATGGCTTCTTCCTCATGCCTTCCTTCTTCCCTTTTTCGGCAACAACTTAGAAACAGCAAAGAGATCCACCGAAGAGCAGAAGAGCAACCAGCATCTTGTGGGAAACAACTTTTGCTTTTGCAAATCAAGACAAAGGCGATAATAATTCATGGATAAAGACGAATCAAGCATGGAGGAGCAGCCATGGAAGATTTCTTACGATATGATAATATCAAATTCTCTCTCTTATCAAAGAAGGATGAAGTGGTAGAGGAGGCGATTGGTGAAGAAGAGAATTCACAAGGGAAATTCCAAACTTTGTCTTCTCCAACTTGCAAGATCTCAATGTCTCCAACAAAAAAAAAAAAAAATGACAGGGTCTAATTCCTGAAGAGGAGTTGCTGCGCATGTGAATGATGGTGGTGGCTGAGATTTAAAAAAAAAAAAAAAAAGGAACTGAACTGTCGGCACCACAGGATAAAAAGAGAAAAAAAAAAATTGTCCCTCCATTCCAATTTTGTCTCTCACGGCCCCACCTCCCATTGCATCCATTTCATCTTTTCCATTTACATAGTGACGAAAGGAGAAAATTGATTCAATTATTTATGCTCTTCATTTTGCCACGGGACCCACCTTTTAATTCCATTGAATATTCATCAATTCATATGGTTTTGGGCTACGTAGGAACTGAGCTTGGATGAAATAATTGCTAATAATGGAATCATGCACGTGGAGTAGCAGGTAAGGTGTTCTAACTTTATTATCAATTATTGTTTAACAATAAAGTATAAGCATGGGAACTCTAGATTTTTCAAGTATATCTTTCTTATTGTTGTAATTTGACTTCGATATAGGTTTAATTTTTCCTTTAAATCTTTTACTTATTTACTTTTATGTTATTTATTTTAATTTATCTTTTATGGCAGCAACACTATTTATTAGTGGGCTCCATTTATTTATTTTATTATACATTTATTTATTCTTTATGATGGCACACTAGTATCTATTAGTGGGCTCTATTTATTTATTTTATTATGCTTTATTTATTCATGGTAGCAACACTATAGTGGGCTCCATTTATTTATTTACTGCTTTACTTATTTCTCATGGTTGCAACACTATAGTAGTGGGCTCCATTTATTTATTTATTTATTTACTGTTTTACTTATTTCTCATGGTTGCAACACTATAGTGGGCTCCATTTATTAATTTTAATTCTTTACTGCTTTATTTATTTCTCATGGTAGCGACACTAGTACTGTGGGCTCCATTTATTTATTTACTGCTTTACTTATTTCTCATGGTTGCAACACTATATTAGTGGGCTCCATTTATTTTTTTATTTATTTACTGTTTTACTTATTTCTCATGGTTGCAACACTATAGTGGGCTCCATTTATTTATTTTAATTCTTTACTGCTTTATTTATTTCTCATGGTAGCGACACTAGTACTGTGGGCTCCATTTATTTTTTTACTGCTTTCTATATATTATATATATATATTTGCATTTGCATATGCATCATCTTTCTTACCTTTGGATGAGATAGGTCTCGCTGTGAGTTTACTACCATTCCTATTTCATCTTCTTTTTATTTATTTAGCACGTTTATTTCCAGTCATTTATTTTATTTTTATTTATTTATTTACTGCTTTATATAAATCCCCCTTCCCTTTTATTATTTATGGCAACGACACTAATATATACATATTAGTGGGTTCTATCTATTTGTTTTATTATGCTTATACTTTATTTATCCTGAAGATAAACTGTTAAAAGATCATATATATAATTATGAGATCAAAATGCCATAGAGATATGAAGCATAAATTGGCTTGAGCCTAAGAGGCAAGATAGCCTTAATTTCAGAGGCAAGATTGCCTGAAGCAAGAGGCAAGTTAGCCTGATAACAAGAGACAAATTATGAAACAATATTTGATCCATAAATTTTGTATGTTATCAATTGTATAAAGGCCTCAAAATTGTATATTTGGCATTAAATATTCCCTTAAATTATGAGACAAGGGATTGTATGATCATGATTGATATTATAAATAAATATATTCAATTTGCTATTGTAGTAGCAATATTGTGGATTAATTTCTTGCCATGATCAAACAAATCAGTGAGTTATGGATCATGAATTTTTATCCAACTTCATTCCCAGAAGTGAATAAAGAAAATATATTATTATGGTTGTTATGTGATTTATATGATTATAACAATTTTTATAAATACGAGAAAAGAATATTCATAAACAAAATAATTAAGCAAAAGGAAATATTATTTCAACAAAGTTTAATTGCGAGTGGCTCAACATCATTACAAACTTTAATCATCTCATTCTGAAGATATTTAATGTCTTCTTCTTTTGCTTCTCTTGAGATGGGATCCAGATGAGGCAAAGCTCTTCGTAATATCGAGATTTGCGTCATAAGTTTCTTGAGCTTCTTGTGTGGCCACTCAGTTAACCCTCCTTTTTGATAGATTTTTTGTATGGTGTGAGTAGACATATTTATTTGTTTACTCGCTTCATCAAGGGTTAAGTGAAAATAATTTCTTAAATCATGGAGCGTTGTTTTCTTTATTTTTTCTCGTTGTTCCATAGATAACCTATATAATTCACCCTGGTTAAGGGATGAAGTATCATAGGGTATACTTACTGCAGGTTGTTTTCCTTTGCCTAATGAGTGTTCAATATTGGTTTGAAATGAACTTCCATGGAGGTCATTTGGATTTATAGCCCATTCCGAACCAACACAGAGAACCTCATGATAGGCTAATACAGGATCTCGCATCAAGATATATCCTGATGCTTGTAAATCTATACAATACTGTGTCAGAAATTGTTTGATTTCTTCAAAATTTTTCTTTGTGAAATCAAACATTGGAAGTCTGTCAGTATTATAAGATTTATCCTGTACTTTTTCAAATAAAACAGCATGGGTAATCATACCTGTTCTTCTTCCGTGAACTTCAAGTTTATGGTACTGGAGTTCGTTGGTATGTATGATCTCTCGTAAAACATGACAACAACTACATTCCAATAAGCTAGTTGTTGCTAATTGACTTGTAGTTGATGGCTGGCTAGTGGTTGTTGGTTGGCTAATTGTTATTGGCTGGCTAATGGTTGTCGGTTGGCTGATTGTTGCTAGCTGGATCGTGGTTGATGGCTGGCTGGTGGTTGTTTGCTGGCTTATGAATGCTGGCTCATTGATTGTTGTGACTATTGGTTGAATTTGACTGGTAGACTCCATTAGTTCAGCCATAGTTCTACACCTTTTAACAGGCCTCCTTGATGAACCTGCTTCAGTTGTACCTTCATTCCTTCTAAATTGAGGAAGAACATTTGTTCTTGGGGGAGAAGTAGGTATATTTGAAGCAGAAGGAGGAATAGTAGAAGGAGGAATAAACATCTCAAAAGGATTAGGAGATAATAAAGAGGTAAATGACAGGTTTGTCTGATCATCATACAACAAAGCATCAAGTAATGCTGTGTCAGATGTATCAGAAACTGAGATAAAATTACTTGGACCTGCCATTGCAATAATATACGCGATTAGAAGAAAAATGATAAGTTAGTATATGGTAGTGAATGTTATCAGATGCTTGAATGTTTGTGAGGCATGTTCGTTTGCCTTCTTCTATTTATAGCCGAATTAAATCCTATTGAATCTCTGCAGATATGCGCAGTCCTGTTGAATCTTTACAGATCTGCACCCTGTCAAGCACGAGCTTAGACACTTTTTGACTATATATGCATACGACAATTCCACAGTGATACATGTTGCGCCTGTGATTCCACAGTAATGCATCTGTGATTCCACAGTATTTTGATAATTTCAATGATTTTGTATTTATTTGATTGTTGTTTCTGGAAAATTGAAATTTTGTTACCAGAAGTAACAGAATAATGCATTGATAATGCATTTGTGGAATTTTAATGATATCTGTAGAAATAGATATCATATATGGAATATTGTATGAAATTACATGAATTAATTTCTACAGACTCATACTTGAGGGGGAGATTGATATATATCAAGTGTGAGTGTTTTTGTGTTAATTTTCTGTGAATGTTTGTGTGTTGATTCCCCCAAGATTGATATTGGATTTGATGATAAATTATATGGAATGTTGGCATGACTTGTTTGATCATCCGAGTCATATTATGTGCTGCTTGTTCTCAAATAGATATGATTATGAAAATATTATTGGAAATGGATCTCTGGAAATATATTAAATTGAAAGAGTACATATGAAATTATTGATCTGCAAAGTTTGCAGTGATGATTGCAACCAGATGTTTGCAATATATTATGCGCGCAATTTCCAGATTGAATGATCCATAAATCATGTATTAAAGTATCTATGAATGGATAGATCAATGATTATGAGAACATTGTTCATACGTGTATATTTGCAGCTTATAATCCAACAAAATTCTCCCCGTAAAATTTGGCTTTTGGTCAGGAGCCAGAATAATTCCATCTTAAAATGTTTTAAATGTGCAATGATTATTAATCTATTACAATGCACATAGATGGATATACAAAGAAAATTGATGATTTGATGAGGGGGAGAAAATAAACAGATTGGGTAAAGATAAAATGAAATGAATTATCATTGGCTCATATTGGTCCTCATACAAAGAAATGTGCACTAAAAGTTTAAAAGATAATTCATTTGCAGATTTTAGCTAATCAAATGCTAAAAACATTTATTGACCTAAAGTGACAAAGTCACATGTCCCAACTGCAAATGCTCCTATATGAATTGTTATAAAGCACGCCTGAAGCGTTGCTGGTCCATCGGTTATAAAGATAAAAATCCTCGAAAGAGAAAAGGAGCTATAAAATATAGATGATCAAGTCGAGGATAATTAAGTAAAGCTCCAGAAGAGTTATCTTTTGATGAGATGTTATCTCCAGAAGAGATATTACAAGAAAAGAGTATTGTGGTCCAAGAGAGACCTAGGTACCTAATATATGTGAATATAATGAGATCTCAATAAATTATGAATGAAATCCGATGGGACTGAAAATGAAGTCGACGTTAATAATATCTATGATAGCATATGCTGCAATGAATGATAATGAGGATCATGAGCCACAATATATTTGTATGTGCTAGAAGCACATAAGGCGCCAGAAACACATATGTCCCAAAAGGACTCAAGATGATAGTGCATATAGCATCATTATCTGAATAAACATTTATTGAATTTCTATATGCACATATATATTTATGAAAAGATTATTATGACTTTACTTGACAGATTTAGATCTTGCAGGTATATAATGAACAATCAAATTGGGCGTTTCTAACAGAATATTTGATGACAGAAAGTATAATATGCTCAGAAAGACATTGAAGCAATGCAGTTATCAGGGGGAGCAACACTGATGTAATCAAGAGGGGGAGATGATACACGCTGTACTCTTTTTCCCTTATCTGGGTTTTATCCCACTGGGTTTTTCCTAGAAAGGTTTTTAATGAGGCAGCATTGGATAGTGTATTAATGGATGATGTACTCTTTTTTCTTTGGCTAGGTTTTTATCCCACTGGGTTTTTCCTAGTTAAAGTTTTTAACGAGGCACATTCATAAATGGACATCCAAGGGGGAGTGTTATGAATATACTGATTATGTGGATGTCCATTGACTCCCAATCTCTAAATATTACAAGATGATATGGGACCCACGTATAGTAATATGCATTGTAATTTACTATTTGTATCCCTCTATAAATAGAGGTCTCCTGTAACTATTCATTTGACTTGAATGGATTTCATCTCTCTAGAATTTCCTCTGACTTCTCTCTAAAATTCCTTTAGTTTCGTAATATTAATTATCTTTTTGCTTCATTCCCTCTCCAGTCTCCACTGAATTTTGCTGCTGCCGTTGACTCTTTGACCCAAAAAATAAAAAATTTTGCTATTCCACACGCCATAATCAATTCTCTCAATTTTATTACTCGTATATTATTTGTTAATATTATATCATATTTATAATTTGATGGAGAAACCTACTTTTTGTCTCTCTTCCCCCCCCCCCCCTCATTTCTTACCGCTGCGAATATTCTTTCAATTTTTTATTTTTCATTATCAATCTCAACATCCTCCATGGGTATAATAATCCTGTCAGCAACAAATTATAGTTTTTTTTTACAATTTCAACTTTAACTACTCATAAATCTTTCACCTAAATTATTATATGCCGATTTGTCACTAAAATATCATACAAATTTAAAGGGTAGAATATGTGGCATAAGAACAAACACTTTTGAATGCGAAACTAAAAAAAACGTTTAATTCATTAAATCTGTTTTAAATTAAATTTTTAATTTTGTCCTTATTAAAAAATAAAAAAGGGTACTCATACACAAACTAAATCAGAAGCAATTTTTTTTTTAATAATTTGAAACATTGATAAATTTGAAAAATAATATTTTAGATGAATTAAATAAAGGACTATGTAAGGCACATAAGAATAAAGTCATGGAAGGAATACTCCTATGATTTTTTTTTTGAAGTCACCTCTAATATATTTTATTGAAATTCAAGAAAAATCTAAAACCTTATTAACACTTTCTTAAAATTTAATAACTTTATCCCTATTTAATATGGGCTTTGGTTTTCTCATGTTATATGAGAAAAAACATATTCCTACACACACATGAAATGTGGGACCCACATATTCATATATAAATTCATATATGTATATGTGGGTTCCACCATTTCATATATGTGTAACATGAGAAAATGTTTTTCCTACAACATGAGAAAATGTTTCCCATTTAATATATACTACAGCACATGATAGCAAAGTCTACCTATAAATATGTGAATTATAAAATTGTATATTAACATAAAATTTAATGATATGCCTTATTATAAATATGACAAAAGAAATTGTCTTTCTCTAACTAACAAATAGGACAAGAGAATATGAATTAGTTAAAATCATCCTATACTGAAAGTGCATTAATTTTTTTTTTTTTTTAAAAAAAATGTTCTCATTGTATAAGCTGTACGTTGAGACACACATAAACATGTTCTGATGTATAAAGTCAAAAAAATGGCGATTAAAGCAAAACAAGTAGATAACGTCCGGGGGGCGAGGAATCATAGATACATTTCATTGGATTGAGTAATCATAATCGTTGTTTGACTCAAATCCACATCGGAGGAAACCAAAGTTAAAAGTCAAAATCACCACACCTCTCAAGACATACATGGCTCTTCTTCCAAAAACCTTCATTATTTCTTGTTTTTTTCCTTTACAAATGTACTAGTACTTCGCTTTCAACCCACACCCTTCCCACCTTTTGCTTCTTTCATGAAAGGCCCTTTTCAAAAGAATCTTTTTACAGCTTTGACAAGTACCTTCCTGTTTCCCTTGTGGGAGCCTTTTCACAAGCTCCCCCTCTTTTTTGTTATTAAAGTATATGTTTGGAAACATCTAAACCCGATTTCAGATTTCAAAAGTCCTTTTTTTATATATCCTTACATCATAAATTTAAACTATTTTTTAAATATTAATCCAAACATACACTTTCATCCAGAGTTATATTACCCAACAAGGAGACCCATGCCTCTCAGCTCTCAGTTTCTCTTCATTCCCTTTCATCATCTCTATCTGTCTGTGGGGCTCCCTTCTTCATCATCATCATCTCACTTGTATCTTCAAGTCTGAGAGAGAGAGAGAGAGAGAGGTTTTGAGAATGGACGTTGCTGGTTCAAGAAGATCAAGCAGAGATACGAGCCCAGATCGCGTCAAAATTTACAGGCTCCATCATAATAATAATGTCAAAGTACCACTTAAGAAGGTTCAAGTTGTTTACTATCTCTCTCGAAGTGGCCTCTTGGAACATCCTCATTACCTGGAACTCACTCTCTCCGCCAATGAACCTCTTCGATTGAAAGGTAACATTTACTTATTACCAACCCCAAACTTTTCACTCTTTTTTTCATCATTATCCATTTCTCTGATTTTGAAATTCATTGATTAAAAGATGTGTTGGATCGGCTCGTTGCCATGAGAGGTAGTGGCATGCCCACACTTTATTCTTGGTCTTGCAAAAGGTATAAACAATATTTCCCTTTAATTTCTCTCTCTTTTGTTCTCAACTTTAAACGATTTGTTTGCTGTTTTCATCAGAAGCTATAAGAGAGGTTATGTGTGGTACGATTTGGCAGCCAATGACATAATATATCCTTCAGAAGGAGCTGAATATGTACTCAAAGGATCTGAAATTGTAGAGGACTGTTCTGGTTCGTTTCTTTTCTTCTGCAATTTTAAACATTATACGATATCTCATTGGGCCATTCCCAAACATCAGACCACCCCACCAACCTCATTAATCATATCAGTAATTTATTTTTATGTTTTTGAATTAAACGGGCATGCACTAATAGTCTAAGGTTTCAAACGGGATGATCTCCCACTTAGAGGGAGCTCTTATACCATTAAGTTATAAGTTCTTTGGTTATATCAGTAATTTATCGATTATAGTTGTGTATGTTTTCCAGAAAGAGTTCAACAAGCGCGAGTTAGTAAGCGAACCCAAGTAATTTATCAAGATCCAGGTTACAATACCGGTCGAAAATCGTTCAATTCTAGTATTCACAGGGAAGCTGAAGATTTCCAAGCAGAGTACGAAGAACATGAAGAAGAGTATTATGAAGATGGAGAGAAAACAAGCAACACGAGTTCAACCACCACGCCTCACTCTCGCTGCTCTAGAGGCGTCTCCACCTGCGAGCTCGAAGAGGATCATCACGAGCCTAAACCTCACTCCCAGATTAAAAAAGTCAAAGTAACTTCTGTAAACCACGCGCCACCGCTGCCCTCTGCCGCACCGGCCGAGAAGTTACCGCAAAACGTGCAAATAAGGGAAGGAAAAGACAACAGCTCTAAGAGGTTTGAGGAAGAGTTAGAACCGGAGAGTCGGAGCTCGATTCTGCTTCAGCTGATAGCTTGCGGCAGCTCAGCCGTGTCGAAGGCGGCGAAGAACGCGCCGTGCATGAATAATGGGGTGAAGAAAAGAGAAATTAGCAGTGAGATTAGAGTGGAGAGAGTGGGTGTGAAGGTTTCATCGACGGAGGAGGAGGAGATGATAAAGTGCATGTCGGAGAATCCGAGGTTGTTCGGGAATTTGCAGTTGGAGGAGAAGGAATACTTCAGCGGCAGCCTGGTTGAATCAAGGAAGCTGGAGAACCGAGTTCACTCGGAGGCCGTGTTCAAGAAGTCCAACTCGTATAACGAGGAAAGGTAAGAACTTTAGGCATCAGGAAATATCTAGAATTAAATGGTGGATTTGATATTTGATAGTAATAAGATGTGGAATATAATTTTTTTTACAAAAAAATGCAGGAGCGGCAAGGCAGGGATTGGGGAGGAAGAGGAAGGGAAGGGGGAGGAGAAAGAGAAGAAGGAAAAAGGAGGAAGCAAAGGTAAATGCATTCCTCTTAGTAATAAGAAATGTAGCAGAAAATGAATATCTATCTCTCAATCTATGGATATGGTGGGATGTATGAATCACTATTAACTTTGTTAGTTATATATTAATTATAGGCTACTTTTTACTTTTTGAATCATCACGTGGTAATGTTGATTAGTACTACGTACTAGAATGCATCTTCATGATATTATGAGCCGCATTATCATTAATTATTCTCTGTGTTTCAATGTTCCTACCTTCAACTAAGATATTTATGATAACAAATGTAACATCCCAATTTTAAAAAGCGGAATAAATTTTTCATCATTTAAAATCATTTCAAATCATCACAGTAAAGCATTTGAGCGGAAGAGTAACTGATACTTATATTTCAAAATGCCGTAAGTCTATCTGGATACAATAGCGGTATAGTAACCGCGTGGCTCAAAAGTGAAGTAAATAACAAAAGGAATGTTTCCGTCGGAACGTCAAAATGAAATCTTTAGCCGGGTCTCTAAGCGTGCTGCTTTCCCCTCTCCTCCGTCCTTGGTTCTCCTGACCCTGCTGCTATGTTAAGAGTTGAGGTCCCATGCATACGGACCCCAGGTAACGGTTAACCTCATGTTTACATACACAATATATAGACAACTCATACTACAACACCAAACAGCATACTCAAGCAAACTATCATAACCAATGCATATGTATCGCTCCCAGCATGTGACCATATCGCTCCCAGCATACAGACATATCGCTCCCAGCATATGAACATATCGCTCCCAGCATTACAAATACTCTCTAACCTTTATATGCACACATACCACATATATGCATACAGTAAACATCAGAGTTAAAGTTTCCAGTACGCGGACGTACCACAGAGCTATCAGCTAACTCACATAAACATACCATACACATAGCACATACGCATATAGTAAACATTAGAGTTAAAGTTACCAGTATGCGGACGTACCTTCGTTGACGAGCGTTTAGTACGTTGACGATAAACTGTACTTTTGACGGAAAACAGCGGAACGACAACGAAATGACAGCGGAACAAGATTACTGATATCCTATAATGATAATATCACATTTATCAATATTTGATATCATAACAGGCATTTTAGGTACAAATTACCATTTTGTCTCTGATCCCCTAATCAGCGGAATTTCGCTAGCACTTTGCTACCTTGACCCTAATCTTCCAGAATTTCAACATATATCCAACTCCATAATGATTTTCGAAATTAATACTTTAATTACCCCTAGAACATGATTTTTGAACATACCTGGAAGATTAAAGATCAACCTAGCATTTCTACAACAACTACCGAAAGAAACACTAAAACTAAAGACTAGGGACCGAAAAACTTACCCGGCACTTTGCTATTTCCACAGACTCCTCCTTCTCTCTAAAATCTCTCTCTAGAAAGCTCTAGGATTTGTGAAGAATGAAGAGAAGGTGAAGGCTATTTATAGAAAAAGGCAATGGCATTTTCGTAATTTCATTGAACTTTGTCTGATCAATTTCTGGCCGTTAGATCACACTTCTTGGAGGTGGCAAGATCTTGGCCTTACACCTCTCAAGGATGATATCATCCCTGCTGCATCATCAAGCCTTATGTCATCTTGCTTTATCAGGTAAAATTCCTGGTTCGGTATCCTGATCGCGAAATTTCGTAAAATCTTAAAATTTCGGGAACAACACTCCGAAGGTCTTTTCTTCCTCTTTCAAATTATCTAATTTAACTCAGTTTCTGATCCTGCTGAGGACATTCTGTTATCAGCTGAAAACCCTCGGTATTCGTGCCCGGCTACAGAAATAACGTTGTCCGGTACTAACTCCGAGAAAAAAATCCACTGATTAACATTATACTCTGGTTTTTCCCCACTTATCCCCAGATTCCCACAACGGGATTATTTTCTATCGGTTCTCCTTTTGACTATCTGCTTTAATCATACAAAATATCTTCCTATTCAGATCTCTAAATCACTCCGTCGGTTACAGAAATGACTTCGGAGACCGGCCATCTCGAGATAAAAATTCTCTCGTTCACAATATACCCTGACTTTAGAAACCTAGGTCACGGTTTTCTATGTAGGATTTTATTTCCATCCGTTCTCGTTTATCCTGTCCACTATTAATTATTATTATATTGTTACTTATTTATCACATGTTTAATCTTATATTATTATAATATTACAAATATCAATCCATCCTTATCTCTCCAAACTTTCGGCCCATCCACCTATATATATATATAATTAATTTTTTTCCTTAACCACATATATTACATTTATCCTATATTCATTTTCCACAAAAATTTCCTATTGGTCCATAAGCAATTTCATAGATTTAGGCTTATAAAATTCCCAAAAATTACTTAATTAATCATTTAATAATTCCTAATAATTTTCTTAATTAAAAATAATTATTTTCTCACAACAATTTTACTGACATTGGTAATTTATACGCCATGCATAATATTAAAAATCATGAGGCAACTTATGTTCCCCAAAATAATATCAAATTTTAACTCATTATCTTCCAAGGAAAATAATCCCATAAATTACCTAAATTAGAGACAACATACTTTCTAATTTTTAATAAATATTTAGTTGCCTCTTAGGATTTTATCATAATTTTCTCAGGGTATTTAATAACCCATAAATATTTTAGGGACCTATTTGCATATTATTTAATCTTAGGACAAATTGTCCTAATAATAAGATAAATTCAATACAAGGTGTTTGAGACCTCATATTCACCTATTTCCAATAGGTATTATTTACTAAATTATGATACTTATCATAAGTAGGATTTTTAGGGTATTACAATAAAAACATCTCATTAAGGAATACTCTCCTTCTCACTACTTATCAAAGGAGAGTAGATTATCTCAGAAACATTTTCTCTCAGAATCTCTCAATAGCTAATCACAACAGTTGGGGGAGTAGATTATTTTGAACATCTCTCTCCCTCAGTGGTTGTGATCAACTATTAAAAGGTTATGAGAAAAAATGCTTCAGAGATAATCTAATATGCTCTATACTCTCCTATAAATGAGAGGTTGTCAATTCAATCTCATTTGTGACACACATCATTAGTGTTTGTCCTTGATAAATTCAATTTTTTAAAAAGGTGATAATTTTGAGATTATGTTTATTTGAAATTTTACATAAGTTAAAATAAAATCTATTTAAAATATAAAAATTAAATTAAGTTAAATTTATACACATTAATATATTTTCCCCTTGTTTCAAACGTTTGTTTAGTTATACTATTTTCTGCATGCAATAACATTTAAATCATAAATAATCACGCCTACATTGTAATTATAAAATAGCAATGATGAATTCTTCTTCATAAAATTTTGTAATTAGTACAAGTGATCAATAGGATTATGCATCAATATTTCTAAATATCTGTATTATAAAGGATATTTGTGTGCAAATATATAAAATTCAATCGTAATGAGATATAGAGTAATTTCATTTTGATTCCAAAAAAAAAAAGAACTCTCACCAATCGTAACGAACAAATATCTAAAAGCCATCAAAAAAAAAAAAAAAAATCTAAAAATCAAAAGACATTTCAAAAAATCACCATACCAACCCAACAATGAATCTTTTCTTGCATGCATATCTTCACTTGATACATTAAAATTTCATGATATGCAAATTTCTTATGAGCCACTTTTACTTTTATGCAAACTGTTTATATTTTATGGAATACAATGTAAAAGAATAATATCATAAATAAACTAAATTGAAGGGAAATAATTTTATGGAATACAACATAATTGACTAAAATTAATATTTTGATCTCGGCGAGGCACTTTCGAAATTAGTACTAGGAATATCTGATTAATCTCTTTAATAACCTGTGGACATGTAAATGCTCTCTTAAAATCAATCCTGTGCCCATTGAGATTGGAAAAAAAAAGGCATTGAGACCGTCAGGACGAAGTGGTTTCATAGGACCCATACTGTGAATGGCTTGCTGGATCTATTCCTTCGTAACTGGCCTACCCTTACCTTGTAAGTAGTTAGCGTTGAGAGTGATAATTTATTTTTTATAAAAATAAGATAGGAAAAATATTAGATTGTAAATGTGATTTGTGTTTGAATTGATGGTGTCAGAAATGACTTTTTTTTTTCCTTCTAAACAGAGACATGTTTGGGTTAGTGATTGAAAAATGAATTGAGATTAAAAATGACAAAAAATGACATGAATTTTATTGAATACTAAAATACTTAACTATAATAAATATGAAATAATGAATCTTATTGAATACTACATATATTAATATTATTTTTCTGAAAATCATAATATAGGTGTTCGGATGATTATTTGAAAATCAAATTTACATGAAAAATTACTAAAGATGACTTGAATTTTATTAAATAATACATATATATTATATGTATATATTGTAATAATTTTAATAAAGTAAAATAATCATAATTATAATAAAGAAAAATAGTGAATTATTATTGGAAAAAAGTTAAAACTACTAAAATAATAATTATAATAAATATGAAATAATTACTATATTGTGGGACCCATGGAAAAGTATTCCCACTACCTGCCTCACCAGCCTCACCATCAGTTGTCCGTTGGAAAAGCTTAGATCAGTGCCTTTTGATAAAAAGCCAGTTTAGATTTGAAAAAAGCTGATCAAAAACAGGGAAAAATTAACTCCATTGGGCTTTATTCAGTCACTGTGCATTTGGGCTCTCAACGCCTCTGTGAAACAAGCTCTAAGACATCGTGAGGTGGGAAGTTTATCACAGGATGCAAATCACTTGCAGCTTGAGTAGAATGTGACTTATAGCTGCTTGATTTCCCTGTTTGGATTAGCGCTAAAACTATTTTTCCAACATGATTCTTAGTATACAAGGTAAATTTGTAAGAGGAGCTTTATTTTGACTTACGTGAATATGCTATTCTAACACCAACTCAAATAGTCCCGATGGATTGCTCACAAAAACAATTGATTGGGCACTATGGATGGCAACATGATTCTTAGTATAGAAGGTAAGTTTGTGAGAGGAGCTTTATTTCGATTTACGTGAATATGTTTTTCCAACACTAACTCAAACAGTCCCGATGAATTGCTTAAAAAAAAAATTGGTTGGGGACTATGGATGGCTAGTCAAAGTGTCATAGGGCATTGAAGTCAATTCGCACCTTTAACAAATTATGTTTAAGTTATCTATATCTATATATCCTAATTAACATTTAACTTAATTAGGTTTTTTATTTTATTTTATTTTATTTTTTTCTTATGTAACACTAATAATTTTATTAAGTAACACCATTTTATTTTTATATTCTTTCATAGTTGAATTTTATTTTATATCCATAAATCAATTAGTTATTATAATTTGAAATTATATTTTTTGTCAAAAAACATAATAAATACTAGGGGATTTAGTTTGGATCCGTTAATCAACAAAAAAAATTTATTGATAATTATTTCATATTTTTTTACAAAAAAACATAATAAATATTAGGGGATTCAGTTTGGTTCAATTAATCAATAAATATAATTTACGGATGATTATTTTCTAATTTTTTTTAATATTCCTAATTTGGTTCTAACTTATTTCAATTTCATTTTTGCATTATGATCTATTATAGGCTCTTGAACTTGAGTGTAAAAATATTAATTTAATTTAATTTTAATGTATTTATGAAATTCTCTTTCTCCCTTAACATTGTATGCTCTTGGAAAAATATGAGTGAGCAAAATAAAAAGAAATGCATATATATGTACCCACATCCATAATCGACTTTTTTTTTTTGGGTATAACCATAATCGACTTTTTTTTTTTTTTTAATTGGGACGCAAGAGTTGTTTTGCATCTTGATAAGCCCAAACAAGCGATGTTTCTTAGGGACTGGATGTGAAGAAGTTTGGGCCGAGCTCAAGTGTATAACCCCTTTGAGTAAAGGCTGGGGCTGTAGCCTACAATGCAACATTTTCTCATTGTCCCTGCAGCTTCAGGGACACAATCTTGATCTTTGGTTTTGAATTTAAGTCTTAAGAGACATTTGTTTTGATAGGGCAACCCCAAATCCTAAACTAAATAACGAATGATAATATAAAAAAAAAAAACACAATTAACCTTATATTTGACTGTTGAAATTGAAGAGTGGAAACAAAAAGGACTTAAATGAGGAGACAACTTTGATTCATTTTAAAAGAGAAAATGAAATTCATATGTAAATTCCAATAATTTTATGTAATTTTTAATTAAGTCTTTATAGTTTTAACTTTGTTATTAGATCCTTTCAGTTTTCTTAATTATAGATATTGGCACCTACATACTCATCATTTCTTAATTTAAAAAAGAAACAGCATTAATATATCATAATGTGACTCTCACTCATCATTTTTGGGAAGATTCTCAGCGAACACTATCACAGAGCTGCTCCCAGAATTTAAAGCCATTATGAGACACGAAGATATCATGCAACAGTAATAAGTTAATGCATTTAGTGGAGAAGACAAAAGGAATTAATGGGGAAGTATGATGCATAATATTTTCTTTGGTGCTTAATATAAAATATGGTTTGTAGTGTGATTGGAACAAGATCTTATATAAAATGTGGAAAATAGTATAAATTTTCTCAAGTTATTATAGCTTTTGAACTATCTGCCACTCACAGAAAAAAAAAAAAAACCTATTAATCTAGCTATCTGTTTAACTTGCAATTTGTGGTCTGCTTATAGCGGAAAACGTTTTAGTTAAAATACTTTCACTGCCCGTAAAAAGGGGAAATTACACTTAGCTCTCAAGGAGCACAAATTAGCATTTCAATGTCTCATGAAATTATCAAAAATTGATATGAAGTCCCAATAGGCTTGTAAGAGATTTATTGAAATTGTGAAAAGACAAATTTACCCTAACTTATCAATTGAGGCACTTTGACTTGTCATTGCTGTGGCATTGTAACTTGTCAATTGTAACATTGTAACTTATCATTAGTAACAATATTGACTTGTTGGTTGAGATGATATAATTTGTCTTTAGCCGCATACATGCACCATAGCTTTTTTACCCTAATTTTTAATTAATAGCATATTATGTTGTCAATTATGAGTTGCCTGGTAGGGCAAAATTTCAAAGCCTATAACTCCGCAAGTGTACGGGCCGTATCAAGTAATAAAGATGAGTAAAGTATCGTTCCCACGAGGACTTAATACCCACTATTTCAGTTAATAATTAATCTTGCATTTTTCGTTTAAGTCGAGCAATCAAATTTAATTTAACTAAGAAAATAAAATCAAAATCAAACAAATAATCTACGCAATAATCAAACGGGCAACCTAGAGGTACTAATCCCTTATTAATTTCATAAAAATTTATTTCACCAATTTAATTAATCTTAATATTAATTTTGTCAATCTCGAGTATAATAATTATAAGTGCCTTCCGGTCCACTTACAACCCTCTCTTAAGTAAAAGCTGTTATGCCTAACAAATTTACTCTAGAGGCAATTTAATCCGGACACACTCTTCTACAACTATATGGGGCTATTAGGTATATTCCTATCCTAATCGCAAATTAAATTATAATTTAATCCCATATTGCTTAATCTAGAGCTTAATTAAAATTCCCTTCGTCAAGGTAAATCCTAATTCTTAAAATCCTATTTAAAGATGGCCAGTCAATAAATAGTAAAACTAACCAAGATTTAAGCAACCAAAGTCAATATTAATCATAATTAAACGATGAGAAATAAATCATAATCCATTAATAAGTTCATAGGTCTCTAAGTTGCAAAATAAAATTAGCCAGACATGGCTTCAATCCAAATCACAGTAAATTCAAAATTCAGATTCAAAGACATACGGGTAAATAATAAGAATTGGAATCAAACTAGTCAAGGGAGATAACAAAACCAAGAATAGGAGCAAGAACAACCACAGCCTCTCCTTGAATAATTATTCAATCCAGCCTTTCCAATTCGTCTCTGCCTCTCCAGCCGTCTGCCGCCTCTGTTTCCGTTCGCGTCTTTTTTTCTTCTTTCAATTGCTCCAGCCGTCCTTTATCCAGTTCCAGCGTTCCTGCTTCTTTCTGTTTTCTTCTGCGCGTCCAGCTGCGTGTTCTCTTGCCGTCACCTGTCTCTCACGTCTTGAATAATTCTCCTATTTATTGCTGCCTGTTTTATTCATCTCTGCTGCGTCCTCCTTTTCTAATGGCAATTAGGTTTCTCTTCAATTAACTCCTTTCACACCAAATGGGCCCACGCGCAAAAGGCCATTCTCCAGCCCAATTTATTCATCAATTCCAAATGATTCAGCCCGTATTGCAAAAAAGAAACAAAAGACATTAAATAATAATAATAGTAATAATAATAATAATAATAACTAAATATATTTATTTCTTAAACTCAAAAACTTTTATTTTAAATTGAAATCCCACTAATGATGCACCAATTTGATTTCTCTTTAAATCTTAAGAAAATCTCTTTAATTTGGTATTAATGACTTCCTAAATATATCAAAATATACCTCAAATATATTAAAATTAGGAAGTCATCATTGCCCTAACTTGTCATTAGTTCCACCTTGACAAGTTGAGGGAAACTTGTCTATTTACAATTTCGACAAATTGCATACATGTTCCTTAAGAGTTAATATCAATTTGATTGTTTCATGGGACCTGATACTGATAATTTGTCTTTGATGGGTCCTCCATGTAATTTCCATGAAAAAAGAAAAAGAAAATTGCTCCTTTAGGGTTCGAAAGGTGCATGCGGCTGCTTAATTTAATTTAAGTATTTAACGAACCACCTCTTCCGTGATCATGAATCGGTAATTAAACTCATTTTGTCCACTCAATTATATACAAAACAATTCCTTTTCAAAGCAAACTAAAATATCAAAACCAAGAGGGTTTCTTTTTAACCAACAAAACCAAGAGAGTTTGATCATTAAATTACACGTTTTGCAGGTTATATATACCTTCTATGTGCGATTCCACCTTCAAACACAATTGTATTTTTTTTATTACAACCTCCAATTAGAGTATCCTATTAAAGGTAATTATGTTGGATACACTTTTAATTTGGGCGCTGAATGCAGGGCAGTTGCAATTTCAACTTTCAAAGTTCCATTATTAAATGCCACCGACCATTATTTTATTTATTTATTTTCGTGATTATTGCATGCTTGTATATATATGACGATAAAGAATTCAATACTTTGACCTGATATTCATAACAAGGAAACAAGCCATATAGTCGATCGGTTTCTTATCCAAATAAAACAATTTTCTTGATGGGTTAAAATTATTTTCTGTAACTGAAATTGTGCTCTTCACAGCTTATATACCAGATAGGAAAATATTTTTTCATATATAGAAAAATATCACAAAAACTTAAATTATGAGGAAGTTTATTTTTCAATTTACTCGTTTTATACACTTCACCGTAGTTTTTCATTCCCACCTTGCTCAGGTATACTCATCACTTATTTTTTTTCTCGTTTTCTTTTGCTTTTTCTTGATAACTACCATTTGATCACCTGCAATTTAATCAGGTGGGAAACAGAGGCATGTGGACGTTAATTAATTTATGAGACAGCTGAGGTATAGGAGTGTGGACATTAATTAATTAATTAATGTGACAGCTGAGATATAGGAGTGTGGACATTAATTAATTTAACAAAGGCTTGTGAAGTTTTATCAAACTTATGGTTAATATTCTTATTAAACTATTTTTATATCAGAATAAAAAGAATTACTCAAATTATATTTTAATTTCTTAAAATTTATGAATATTTTGTTTTAAAAATATATATTTAAATTACATTTTCAAAATGATATATTATTATATATTGTAGCCTAATTGGTTGTAGTGTAACATCCCAAATTTCAGGTTCGAAAATCGTGTCGGTCGACACTTAGTTTTAAGAAAAACAACAGAGTTTGAGTTGCTACAGCTTAGAGTACTGCGGAAATTGATAGCGTGCGCTAAGATCCGGACAACGAGTATCTGATATAAAAATACCCAGACATATGATGATGCCCGACATAAGCTGATATATTAAATATCCTGAAGGAATATTCATGTGATACAATTTACAGAGGTTAAATACAATCCTCTGGTAAAGAAAGTTTTAAACTAAACCCATGACTTGGAACCTAACATCAGTTAATTAAACAGATTGGCCAGGTAGGGGTCTATCATGGGGGCCTCACCGACTTATACGGCGACTGATTGGCTTCCCACATAGATTAACCCAGCCTTAGACACCAAACTGTTCAAAGTAACTTTGTTAAATTCGAGCCAGAAGCTAAGTCCTAATAACTTCTACCGACCTTTGTCTTTGACTGCTGCCTCTTCACGGCTTTATCTACTGACGCCTTCTCCATCCCGGTTTCTTTCCTGTACTATTTATTAAGACTGAGGTCCAATGTCCATTGGACCTCAGGTAACGGTTAACCTCATGCTTATGTAAACAGTATATGACAGTTATCACAGATATACAACATAATCATAGTTTCAAAACATATATCCACATGTAAGGCAATAACATAACACAGCCACTGCAATATGTATGTTATTCCAGTCTGCACATAACCAGTGCCACGACGGCCCATCGTGTCCTCAGCGCTAGGAAAACTCAACGGTGTTATCAAGACTATAACCCGTATACAATTCAACTCTCATGAGTAAATTTCAAAACAGAGTATTATCATGTGAAAACAACAATCATATATAACCAAACCATAAGCATAAGAGTTAAGGTTACAATACGCGTCCGTACCTTTTACCGCATAGTCGTCAAACATCCGACCTTTGGTTCCGGCTTTGGACTTCCCGGATATCCTAACATATCACCATATCACTTAGAATAACATTCTAAGAGATATTTCCACCTCTATTTACCATTCTACCCTTGATGGCTTTATTATTACAATTTTGCCCTTACATTTCTTCAAAACGTAGTGCAGCATTTCCTGGGCAGATTTTTAAGTAACTTTGAAAAATCATAACTAATTCTAGAAAAATCATTTTGAGGATCCGTAAAATGTTCCAGAATCCTTGAGAAGTCTATGTTTGAGGAAAAATACTGGGATTTACCCAGATTTCACGGAAAAATCCCAGTTTCACAATTTCAGACCGCTGTTCCAGAAATTTACCCAGAAAACGTAGCCTAACTTCTAGGATTTTTATCTTTTTGCACAGAGCTTCAAATGACACACTCTTTATAGATTTGGAAATCCCTAGATGTCTACTTTCACCATGAATTTTCTCAGAATTTTAGAACATCATCTTCATCATAAGATACCAGCGTTTTTATTACTGCCTCCAGAATTCCTTAATTGATGAAATTTCGCCAGAGTTTCGCTATTTTGATCCTAATCTTCCAAAATTTTTGAGATAACTTCTTCTTCATCAATTTTTCGAAATAAAGCCATTGGAAACCATAAAAACATGAAAATAAAACTATATTTGGAAGATTGAAGATCAAAACAACATTTCTAGCATTTCTACTTCATAAACTAAGAACTTGAACTATGAAGCTAAAAACTCTCTTACCTCTTGAAGACCTCTTGTCTCCCTTTCTCCAGCTGCTCCTCCCTCTCCTACTCTCTCTAAATTTCGACCAAGGCTTGAAGGGAATGATGTGAGGAATGTGTTCACCCAAGCTCTCTATTTATAGGCCAAGAAGGGTTAAACATCTTGCAACTCTTGCTTGATCTTGGCCCTTGGATCATTGCTTGGAGAGAAAGAAATGATCTTGGCCTTCCTTCTCCCTCTTGACCGAAATTCTCCCTCTCCCCTTCTAGAATTTGCTTGCTTGGTCACCAAGCATTCTTCTTGCTCATTAAGCAAGCTTAATTAACCCCAAAACTTAATTTGGTTAGGTGTTAATTAGTGCTTTGATTCAAAATCCAATTTCACTTTTGGAATCCTAATTTTATGACAAGATTTATGGTGATTTTTAACTCCCAAAACACTTAGGTATGAATCTAAGAAGTAACCGAAAATAACTTTGGGAATAGCCAAATCGAAGCTCATAATTCCCTGATGCAAAATATGTATTTGTCTTGAAGATCTAGTTTCAAGATTTCAAGTTATGATTTAATTTCTATGAATTCTCCCTAATTTGCCTTTGATTAAAGATTACTTGCTCCCCAAGACAATCAACTTGCCCACCAAGTCTTAGAAGCTTCTTCTATACACCACTTTGTTTGACTAATGTGTTTATATTAAAAATCATTTCCCCTTATTTCTTTAAGCAATTCGTCCCCCTCCCCTATATTTAATTATTCACTTTATGTTTTTCATGTTCCCACATATCTAAGAAGAAAAATCTTTCATTGGTCCAATTAATTCCACCAAGATTTAAGATTAAGGGTTTTTATAATCCTCTCACTCTTTAATTAGAAATTTTCGTCACTTCTATTAGTTCAAGAGAGATTTATTTAATCCTCAGTTACAATTGTTAATATAGTGTTTTAGGGGTTACTAGACTTAATTACCAAAATTTGACAAGTTTCTAATTTAATTTCGGTGTTTAACAACTTCTTATATGCTAATTTTAGCTTTTAAATACCATTGGATCCTTAATTTAATTAATATTTCCTTAATTATGACCTTTACAAATTAATTCTCAACTAATTCCAAAACTTATTAAAGTATCTCAATTATTGCAATTTCAATTGCCCAATAATTGTTCCTAATTTTCTTTAATTGATTTTATCATCCTCCGATGATTTTAAATTGTTAAAATGACATAATTAAGATTATACTACATTATGATAATCTTAGGATATTTTATGATCCTCAATTAAGATTTAGAAAATTGAATTTGGATTTATTAAAATCCAAAGAAAATTTCCCTAACAATGATAATAAATCAGTTATAAATTTAGAGACAACATACTCTTCTATTTAATAGGTTTAGTTGCCTCTTAGAATTTATCATAACGTTCTCAGGGTATTTTGTAACCCATAACATCCCTTAGGAATTTTTAGCTCTTTATTTACTCTAATTTCATGAGAAATCACCTTAAAAGATAAGGTAATTATTTTACTAGTTTTGAGACCACAAATTCACTTATTGTAATAGGTGTTATTTATCAAAATATAATATTTACATGTATTACGAAAATTGGGGTATTACATGTAGTGTGCATTCATATGGAGAAATGAGTTGTACTATTATACGATGAATGAGGTCTTGGGTTTAGATATGTGTCAATGCAAAAAATGCCTCTAGCAGATCTACCCCAATTGGATATGACAATACTTGAATAGTGACCTCATCATATAACCATATAAACAGTACTGTTCCCTAACATTTTATTTTATATTAGTATTTCTATAGTCGGTTTTACCTTTCTTATAAAAATTCTCAGATAAACTTAATTTATTATTTAATAAAACAATAATGCAATGAAAAACTAAAAATTAAATTATTATATACATTTTTTTTTTGATAGGGTCAGAGTATCCACCACTAGTAAGAGTAACTAATTCTCTCACACTGTTGACTTCCCATATTCTTGTTTCTCGAGGGGGTTGTTGTTTGCATACAAACGTTTTTTAGATACTTATGTAATTTACAATTATCAAAATTATATTGTTTCAACAATTTATCTTATGCATTCAGTAAATCTTATGTATGTAGTGATAAGATTTTCGAAAGTATATGAAAATAAATTTTATAACATACAGTCATATATGAAGCTACACATATTTTTCATATATATATAAAAAATCTAAAGTTGATATCAACAAAGAATTTAAAACTTTTAAATAATTGTGTGTGTGTGTGTATCTCACATCGAAATTTTTTTTTACTGAAAACAGTTCAACAAATAAAATAATAATTATACATGATCAAGTTACATAATTAAAAGATTGAAAAACATTAGAAACTTCGCACTGTGCGTAGAAATATTTCTTATTTGATCTTCAATATATAATAATCCATAAAAAACAAAGTGATATTCAAGAATGGCTTGAGGGAGAAGGAGAAGGATATGAGGGAAGAAGATGAACCCCATAGGCCATTGGTCGGGCCACATGCAGAATATACTTACTTTTTTCTAATTAATTATTATCCCTCATATTCTTTTCTCATCTCTCTCTCTCAGGTGAATGTTTGAATGATTTAGATGTAATTTTATATAAAATATTATTTCTATTTTCTGATTGTATAATTGAATCATTCATATCAAAATTTAGCAATTTGGATTTAGTTATTTATCTTTTTATAAGAAATATTTTAATAATAATTTTATAAAAGATCAAATTCAAATTATTTTGATATAACAGTTAAAAAAGAAAAAAGAAAGAAAGAAAATGAGGGAAGAGGATGGAAAGGGAAGATGAGGGGTTTCAAAAAAATGTCTTATTATATATTGGACTTGGCTTCCTGGTCTTTTGTAAGAAAACCCCCAAATAAGAAACATAACATCAAACTTTAGTAACCTTCTTAAATTTCTAAGGGATTCAAAATTTTTGAAATATCTAATAAAAGATTGAAATTAAAGAATCTTACTTTTGTTGCAACTTGCAAGTGAATAGAAAATATCAAATAGTTAAAAGATCTACAGTTTTGCAACAACATTTTTCCGGAATCATTAAGAAATATAAATTATTTTAAATTTGCATATTGTAGTTGGCTGGTCCTCTCCATATTACCTGGAGCTCAAAGAAAATAACTCATGACTTGCCTATAATACTCTCTGATCTTTAATATAAGACATTTGTCTATAGTTTAATTAGATTAAGAATGTTAGTTAATATAACTTATATTTTCTAAAACACCATAGTTATTTTCCTTAAATCCCTCATTCATTCTTCTTTGTTATTATTGTTGAGGGAACATCAATAAGAATAAATTAGAAAAATTTAAAAAAATATAAAAATTATGTCTTATATTTATGACTAACATTAACTCTTCTAATATGTCATATGTTAAGGACCGGAGGGAGTATATAATTTGTTATACATTTTATAATATGCATGGATGGTGCTTTGATGTTAATGTATGAATATTGAATTGAATATACTGATGTTGATATATAAAATTTAAGAGACAACCAATCACTCCATTAAATCAAAGCATTTTTCTCATATACTATTTAACTAGTAAGAAAACAAAGTTGCATACATGTCTTTTGGTGGGAATATAATGATGGGCTAAAGGGTATTTTTATCTTTAAACTATTCTCTCACAAACATTGGGTATTCTAAATTATAAAGTGGAGTAATGTGGCCTATAAAGTATTAAAAATTGTGCAATATTGCCTTAAATATAAATATTCCTTTTTTTGATGGTCATTTGACCAAAAAAAAATTATGAACAATCATGTAAGAGTCTTCAATAGATTAGACTTGATTTTTTTATTTTCTTTTCTCATATGCTCTCATCCTTTACCCCTTTTATAACCATTAGATCTTGATCTAATGTCCATATTTAATATTTCATTCCCATAATTCTCTCTATTTTCTTCTCATCATTCTCTCTATTGTACAATATTTTTATAAACTATTAAATGTGTTGACCATCTTGATCCAATGATCATGATGAGGGTAAAGAATGAGAGCAAAGACGAGAAAAAGAGAGAGAGAGAAGCTAAGTCCAATAAGAATACAACTCAACTCGATCAAGTCCAAGAAATTAATTAAGTTCATGCCATTGATCTTTGAAGAGCAGACAAAGCCACTCCACCTATTGAACCTAGTTGGACTTCAGAGTGCCTAACCTAATATTTAAGAGCTATTTGGTATGAGAGATTTGGAGAGGAGGGGAGGAAACACGGGTGCAAAAAAAGCTTTTAAGACCGGACAAAAGAGGCATCCGTAGACCGGACTTACGGCCGGCCTTGTTCCTGAAAGTGGAGGAAATCACCAAGAGGGGGGGTGAATTGGGGATTTAAAAAAAAATTAATCTGACAATGCTCTGCAATGTCGATGCTAAAACAAAGCTGAACAGAGAAAAGAAATGAGAATCAAGACACGACAAGATTTATACTGGTTCAGTCTCAATTCTTGACCTACGTCCAGTCCCCAGACTCTCTGGGATTTCCACTATCACTCACAATCAGTTACACACTCCGTACTCGAAAGTTATCCTCTCACTAGGATACACTCCCCCTTACAAGTTGTACACTGATATTCCCAATCTCCAAGTCCCCTGACTTGAGATTCCTACAAATAAGTGATTTTACAGAAACAAACTCTCTCTAAGAGTAGATATTGATAATCACTGAAGCTCAAATGTATCACAAGATACTTTACAAATATGAAAACAAAAGAATGCAGTAACTTGAGTATTGTTCTTTTGAATTGTGTTCTGTGTCTCTTCTGATTTTTGTTCTGGGCTTCATATAGGCAAGGAAGAACAGAATGAATGCAGAAACTAGCTGTTGGAAGAGCAATTCGAATTTTGACTGTTGGAAGAGCACTTTGGATGTAGCTGTTGGAAATCCACTTCAGAATTTTGCTGTTGAGGATCCATTGAAAATATCCTTGATTTCTTCTCTTTGTTTCAATGATGGATGGCAATCTTTTATTCAGGAGGATTTTGAGGATAATGTTGATCTTTTCTGTATAATCCTATTTGTTTAATCACAAACATCTTCTAGCAAACATGGAGTAGTGCATTTTTCACTTTACAGCTCAGCATTTGACTCTTCATGAAATTCTTCATTTGATCATTTGAAACTTACTAAAACTCTGTTCAAACAATGTTAGAAATAATAGTAAGTGATGATATGAAGTAATGAAATCATAATCAATGATTTCCATTTTACGGGTACGGTGATTTTCAAATGTTATCTTCGCATGACTGCAGTAGCTATGCATTACTGGAGTCATTTAAGTGTCAGTTGCTCTCTGTCTTTGATCTTACTGGAGTAGCATTTGTATTACTGGAGTCATTTGAAATTTACTGACTTAGGTTGACTGGAGTAGTCACTAAATGACTGAAGTAATCAAAGATCATATCGTCTCTGTGTCATCACTACTGGAGTAATCCCAAAATGACTGAGTAACTAAGGTTTTGCAATGTTTCTGTCTCCGCCATTACTGGAGTAATAACTTAGTTACTGGAGTAACTAAGGTACATGTAGCTTCTGTCTTCGAGATTACTGGAGTAATGACTTGGTTACTGGAGTAACTCAACTTCATTTTGTTTTAGTCCTCGACATTACTGGAGTCATCATTTAACTATTGGAGTAATATAAGTCTTGCCAACTTTCTGTCTTGAAGTTACTGGAGTAACGTTTTGATTACTGGAGTAACGCAAGTGTAAAAACTGTCATATGACTGGAGTAACTATTTTCTTATTGGAGTAATATCGGGCTGAGACTCTGGAGGTGTCTGACAGTGAAGCATTACTAGAGTATTTAAGTGACTACTGGAGTAACGTTACTGGAGTAACAAAATTATTACTGCAGTAATGTGTTTCACTTCAGATTGGCTATCGGGTTTGACTTGGAAACAACTGAAAAATGACACCTTACTGAAGTAGGTAAGTGACTACTGGAGTAGCCATTTCATTAATGGAGTAATGACTTCACAAAAGTGATATTCAGAGCACAATATTACTGGAGTAGCAAGACCATTGCTGGAGTTATCAAAACACCACTTGTTTGAGGATCAGTTTCTAGATTTCTGAACAGAACTTGAATTTCCAAAAATCACATCTCTCTTATTTGATCTTTGGTTTATGTGATCTTGATATTTTTGGAAAGGTGTGTGAGTCTAGTTTCATATGCCACTGATTTCAACTCATTTGGATGTGTCGTTTGTGAGATATCATTGAATTACTGAACCTTGTTCAGCTGGAAGTCAGTAACAAGTGGGTCAAATTCAAAAATTCATATATCTCTCATATGATCTTATTTGGACCTGAAGTGTTGACAGAATGAAGCCTTGGATGTCTAGTTTAATCCAAAATTGATTTCACCTCAATACGATCTCTGGTTTGGGAGATATCATCATTTTACCGAACGTCGCCCAGGTGAAACGCTGACAGAGCTTTCTGTATGAACCATTACTGGAGTAACTCTGGTATTACTGCAGTAAGTTCGCACTAGAAGCTTTCTGTCTGACCCGTTACTGCAGTAGGTTAATGATTACTGCAGTAACCATCTGACAGAAGCGAAAATCAGTAGCTGAAACTCGCATATTACTGCAGTAACTAAGTGACGACTGGAGTAATGAGCTCAAGAACACATGTATTACTGAAGTAATGTGTGTATGACTGGAGTAAGCCATCAGACAAACACGAATAGACCTTCTGAAACACAGGATTACTGGAGTAACACATGGATGACTGGAGTAACTCACTTATTATTCATCCAGAAACTTCAACTTGCTCATTTTAACTCTGAATTGACCCGTTCCAAGTTCCACTTGATCGTAGAAACTTCAAGAATTAATCTAAAAACTTGTATAATGATTTTCTCATTCCTTTTAACAAGCTTTTCTTTCTTTCTTCTCTTCTTCTTGATTATTCTCCATGCATCAACTCATTCTTTCTCCTCTTCTCTTGTTCTTCTTTCACATGAACAAATCCTTTTTGCTCTTTGCTCTTACTAATGGCATCTACATAAGACATCATCAAAACTAATCATGACCAACAGTTCCAGCTGGTATTAAAAGTATATCTTTAAGAGCGGACTTCAACCGGTCTTAAATAAACTATTTTAAGACCGGACATTTAAAAACACCAGGTCTTAAAAGTGGTACTAAATCCAACTGAAATATTTTTTTTGTCGGTCCTAAAACTCAATTTTAAGACCGGACAAAAATTTAACCGCTCTTAAAAGTTCTATTTTTTAAAACCGGACAAAAATAATTATACGCGGTCTTAAAAGACTCACTTTCAAGACTGGTTGATTAATATGTCCGGTGTTAAAGATTAACTTTTAAGACCGGGCATATTAAAACCAACGGTCTTGTAAGACCAACTTTTAGTACTGCATATCAAATATGCATGTCGCATGACCTTTAAGACCTCACATTTAAGTAAATCCGAGTACATCCGGTCTTAAAAGTTGAACTTTTAAGACTGGCGTTTTTTTTATCGGTCTAAAGTTTCTTGCATTTTTTCCTTGTTCTGTTCTTACTGATCATGTAATACCCGGATAATTATTTATTTGGAATATTATATTGACAAATAATACCTATTGGAAATAGGCGAATTTGTGGTTTCAAAACTAATGTAAAAATTACCTTATTTCCTAAGGTAATTTCTCATGAAATTAGGGGGAATAAAGAGCTAAAAATCCCTAAGTGAATTTATGGTATAAAATACCCTGAGAATATTATGATAAATCCTAAGAGGCAACTAAATATTTATTAAGAATTAGAAAGTATGTTGTCTCTAATTTAGGTAATTTATGGGATTATTTTCCTTGGAAAATAATGAGGCAAAATTAAATATCATTTTGGGGAACATAAGTTGCCCCATGATTTTTAATATTATGCATGGTGCATAAATTACCTATGTCAATGAAATAGTTGTGAGATAATAATTAATCTCAATTAAGAAAATTGTCAACGATTAGTAAGTAATTAATTGTTTAATTATTCATAATTAATCTTGGGGCAAGTTTAAAATCAACCAATGGAAGACTTCTCTTTATGATAATAAGATACAATCAAACTACAAATTAAAAAGGGAATGGAGGGAGTAAAAATCGGTGCATATAGATTTAGGAAGGAGGAATGAATTGTTTAATAAAAACATATGTATAAATCCATCAAAATCAAAACATTAATTGGTAATAAATGGCAAGGTACCAATCAAGACTTTGAGGCAAAGATTGGAAGAGGATAAGATGATAGAGAGAGGGAGGGGGCGGCATGTGTGTGTTGTGAGTGTGTGTGTGTCTAAGTGTTGTGCATGTGTGTGTGTAGTAAAAAAATATCCAAGGATAAACCAAAATGAATTATGGTTTGAAATCCAAAGAAAAACTTAACTAACAAGTTTATTATTTAATCAGTTACAAGCAAATGAGAACTAATATAAATTAAATCATATCTTGAAATATTTGAACTAAGTATTAAATATAAGTAGATATTTGGAACCGGTAAAATATGGTCTTGAACTTGACTATTCCCAAAGTCATTTTCATATACTTTTGTGATTCATACCTAAGTGTTTTAGGAAGTTTAAAATGACCATAAATCTAATCATAAAATTATGATTACAAAAGTGAAATTAGATTTTGAATAAAAATTCCAACTTGCACTTAACTAAATAAACATTTGGAAAAAGGTGAAAATATCTAAAAAATGAGAGGAGGTGGCGTGTTCATATATAGGTGTAAGGATGAGATTTTAATTTCCTTCCTAAGTTAGATTTAAGGGTTAAGATCAAGTGAAAGTTGTTAGAAAGTTAACCATTAATTTGCTATAAATAGAGGCATCATGCTTCACAAATTTCTCACCAATTCACAAAGTTTAGGCTGAAATATTAGAGAGTGAGGAAGTGTGTGGAGAAGCTCCAAGAACAAGAAGCAAAATTTTTCAAGAGGTAAGGAAGCTTTTAGTTTTGTAGTTCTTAGCTTTCATAGTTTTGATAGAAATGTTGTTTTGATTCATAATCTTCCAATTATAGTGTTATTTTCATGTTTTTATGGTTACCATTGTATTTATTTCGAAAAATGATGAAGAAGAAGTATAGCAAAATTTTTGGAAGATTATGATCAAAATAGCGAAGCTTTGGCAAAATTTTATCGATTAGCGATTCCTGAAGTCAGCGGTAAAAACACTAGTATTTTATGTTGAAGATGGGGTTCATTAATTCTGAAACTTCTCATGGTTAAAGTATACATATAGAGCTTTCCAAATATTCCTAGAGTGTGTCATTCTGAGTTTTGTGCAAGGAGATAAAAAATTCACAAAGTTAGGCTACGTTTTTCTAAAAAATTCTAAGTCAGGGGTAAAGACGTAAAAACTAGGAATTGTTCTTAAATTCTGGGTAAATACCAGTATTTTCCCTCGAAAGTAGACATCCTAAGGAATTCGGGAAATTTTATGGATCCTCGTTTCGATTTTTCTAGAATTAGTTATGATTTTTCGAAGTTAGGCAAAAAAGAAAAAAATCAGCCCGAATGCTGTTAATCAGCGTTTTCTACGAAAATTCAAGAAATTAAATGGAAAATAAAAGCACCAGGGGCAAAATGGTCAGTAGTGGCCAAAATATCTTTTAGTATATTGTTTGTGAATTAATAAATACAATATTATCCTTATAGGATATTTGTGACCGCATTCTGACTGTCAAAATGTACCGTAATTCGACAACGAAGGTACGTTTGCGTACTAGTAACACTAACTCTGATGGTTATTGTATGTGTATATGTGCTATGTGTATGGTATGCTTATATGAGGTAGATGATAGTTCTGTGATATGTTCATATACTGTTGTTATGATTATTCTTACTAGGTATTGGGATACGCTTGATAGGTGTGAAATGCTTGGTGTGAAACGCTTGCTAGGTGTGAAACGTATGCTAGGTGTGACATATCTGCCAAGGGGCTTATGTGCCAGGGATACATTTGTCTGAGTGCTCTTGTACTGTTTATGTTGTGAATATCCGTAATCCATATATAAATATGAGGTTAACCGTTACCTGAGGTCCGGTACGCGTTGAACCTCAGCTCTTAACATAACTTCAGGATCGGGAGGTCCGAGGACCGAGGAGAAACGCAAGCAGCACTTATAGGAACTCGGCTGAAGACTAGCTTTTGTTGCCACGGCATGGGTATTGCCAGGGAAACACCTCGTGGTTGTTTACTTTAAAAACTCTCGGTCTTTGTACTGTTTCTGTAAATAGCCAGACTTACGGCATTTTGAATATATGTATCAGTTACTTTCTTACTCCGATGCTCTACTCTAATGAAAAAATATATTACTGCTTTGGAAAAGTTTGGGTGTTACAGATAATCTATATACACAAATCCATACCAGCCAATCCAGCACATAAAACGATATACTTTAAGCTACAAGCTATGAACAATATAATTGTGGATAAATTGAATGATCTATACACAAATTCATACAAGCCAATCCAGCACAAAAAAGGCTACACTTTAATCTACAAGTTATGAACAATTATGAATAAATTGAATTGGGAAAAAGCAGATATATCGTAGCTAGAATACAAATATTATTGACCATGAGTTACAAATACAAATACAATAAGCTGTTGCAATAAGATATACCACGTACACTTAAATCAACATACATGCCTAATATTCACCATGTCTTCATCCGATTCCCACCCAACAACTCCTTGATCATTCCACCTTGTACAACTCCCTTAATAGGATCTTGATAAGTTTTGTGGAGTTCTAGTATGATCTCTTCTCTGTGTGACTGAGCAGAAACAATAATCAACACTTAAATATTAAAAATCCAGAGATAATAAAATCCGTTACTGATTAAGTTGGTTGTTACATATTAGAGAAAATTTACCTTAACATTGATCTTTGAGGGCCAAATTTTCAAGATATTGCTTCTGTAGCTTTATAGCTTCCCTCAGCTGAGAGCATTGGATCGGATCCAGCTGCCACAAACATAAAACAAGAACAAACTTCATAGAGTCAGTGACATCGGTTAAAAACATAGAAGGAATATAATACAGTTAAAACCTTAAATTTACCTTAACATTTATAAAGGGATATCCTCCCATATCCCTTTTTGATGATCATTTCCTATGCCAGGTTCATTATCCGCTTCATCTTCTTCGTTCATATCCGGTAGACCCCTTGAAAAAGGAGTACTGTTAGGAAGATCATAATTTGCATGACTTTCCTCATCAATATCGATGACCCTTTTACCTTGGAGAGCTACAGACCACATTTTATTTGCTTGATCGGTAATATAAAAACTTTTTTCTTCTGATCTGCCATAATAAAAGGTTCATCTCCAAAACTTGTACTATTGAGATCGACTAGCATAAATTCGAGCCGATTGATTTGAACACCACTGTTGACATTAACCCACTTGCATTTGAAAATGGGAAATCTAATGAAGGCATAGTCCACCTCCCAAATCTCTTTAATAACCCTATAATATGGTATGACTGCCAATTTAGGCCGCTTGTCTTTTGAACTGGAGAAGTGCATGGATTCAGCCTTTAATATTACACCACTGTTCTGGATGGTGCTCCTCTCATCTAGAGACTTCGTGTAAAATGTGTAACTGTTGATCACATACGAATTCCAACTTAGGACATAAACTTCAGGACCACGTGCTAACCATTTCATTGTCTCAGAAACAGATTCCTCTCCCTCAACCTTTTGTTTGAACCAGTTTGCAAATATTCTGTTATGCTCCCTAATCAACCTTTGTTCAGTCATTCAGGGATTTTCTTTCCTCACAGCTTCTTTATGGGCAGCTATGCTGGCTTGAACTTCATCAACATTATTCAAGATGTATAAGTAGACTTGTGACAATTCATCAGGATCCACTCTATTTACTGAGGCCCCCCGTCTACCCCCTTCAGCATGCTGACGCTTTGGAAGCCCGATATGTCTTACTTTGGCCAAATAATTTTGACAAAATTGAAAGTGGAAGAAATCACCAAGAGGGGGGGTGAATTGGGGATTTTAAAAATTCTTTTCAACTCTTAAAAGAAAATAAAGCTTAAGAAATGAATAACGAAAGAGTAGAGAAAGAAAAGCTCAGACACACAGGATTTATACTGGTTCGGTCTTAACCTTGACCTACGTCCAGTCCCCAGATACCTTCTGGGTGTTTCCACTAGTTCAACAGGTTTTTAACTACAACAATGAAGACAAGACACAATCCTAATCACCTAGGACTTGCTCCCCCTTACTCCTTGTAATTTAAACAACCCAACTCACAGGTTCCACAACCTTGAGTTTACACAACCAAATACTTTAAAAGAATTTCAATCTCTCAAAAGAGTGAATATTGATAATCACTAAAGAACAGATAAAAGAATCACAATACAGACTAAAAAATGCAAATGTGTTCAAGTGTAGCTTCGTTGTGTGTCTTGCTCTGAGTCTTCATAGCCTTTTATAGCCTAACTAGATGAGCTAGTCGTTGCAATGTCTTCTCCAACGTTCAGTTGCAAATCTGGAAAATGACAGTTGTAAATTTTGCTCTGTTCTTTCAATTCTTTGTTGAAATCCTGGAATATGTTGTTGCAGAACGTCTTCCAGATTCTTTGTCATTCCATGATTTTAATTTGACCATTTGAGGTGATCTTAATGTGTTCCAACGGTCTGAACTAAACATCTGAGATAAGGGAGAAGAATCAGCCTTGTTCTTGGTTCTTCATTAAATGCACTTATTCTGGATCTTTGATTCTCTTTGATCTTGTGATGAACCTGTCTGAAACTTATCAAAAACTTGATCAATAATGTTAGGAATAATAATGAAACAAGATATGATAATTTCAGATTAACCCATAATGATTTCGCAGATTGATTTGATCTGGTTTTCAAAAGTTACCAATGCAAACTCGAGTTTGGTGTTCTAGACTCGAGTTTGAGGTTCATCCAGAGAGCAAGGTATGTTTGAAAGTTTCCTAAACTCGAGTTGACAAGTAACTGACTCGAGTATGGTTCTTACAGAGAGGAAAGTCGCGAGTTGGTCTTGAATGAGATTTTGAACACTTGGCTAAACTCAAGTCATTTAGTGACTGACTTGAGTTTGAAGCTTTTATGAAAAACTTAAGTTTAAGTTCACAGTTTCAAAACTGGAGTTTAGAAATGCAGACTGGAGTTTACAAGACCTGAAATATTGCATAGCTCTCTGTATGATCCAGACTCGAGTTTTGATATTCAAAACTCGAGTTTCAGTGAAAACTGAAACCTTTGAAAAATCTTTTTATGTGTAAACTGGAGTTTCCATTTTTCAAACTGGAGTTTTCAAATCAGTCATTTACTCGAGTGTTTTCTGTTTGAGCTAAACTCGAGTCACCAAAATCTTGACTCGAGTTTCAGTGTGAACTGAAACATTTGAAACATCTTTGAAGGCTCAAACTGGAGTTTTCGTTTTCAAAACTGGAGTTTAGAAATCATGTAATAACTCGAGTATTTTCAGTTTGTCCTAAATTCGAGTCTCCAGAATCCAGACTTGAGTTTCAGTGGTAGCTGAAACTTTGAAAACATCCTGTTAATCTTAAACTAGAGTCTTTGAAATCAAAATTGGAGTTTACAAAATGAGCAATAGCTCGAGTGTCTCTGTTATAACCCAGACTCGAGTCTTCTAAGTCCAGACTCGAGTTTCAGTTGAGAACTTTAAACTTGAAAAAAAACTGTGTTTGGTAAACTGGAGTTTGTGAATATGAAACTGGAGTTTTGAAATCTCAACAAACAATGAAGCTTCTGTTTGATCCTAAACTCGAGTTTCCAAAGCATAGACTCGAGTTTACAACTCTTAAAAACTTTGATTGCTCTCTGTGTAATGCAAACTCGAGTTTGTCTTTACGCAAATTGGAGTTTGGCTAGCTTTGTAAAAACTGATCTTCTGTCTGTCAAGTCCAAACTCGAGTTTCGTTACCTAGACTCGAGTTTGCCTTGAACAGTAAGTTTAACAACTTACCAAAGACAAACTTCAAATTTAGTTTACAATTGTCAGTTATCATCAAAACACATAGAGAACTAATAAAAATTCCATGGCCTCTTCAGATACATACTTCTGAACAATTGATGCTTCTGGCCAGTATGCGTTCTTCACGTACCCTTTTATGAATTTCATAGATCTTTTAATTGGGTACATCCACCATAAATGGACAGGACCAGACAACTTGATCTCCCTCAGTAGATGAACAATTAGATGAACCATGATGTCAAAAAATGAAGGAACAAAAAGCCTCTCAATGTGGCACAAGATAAGATATCCTTCATTCTCCAATTCATCCAATTGTTCAATCTCGAACACTTTACTGCAAACAACATTGAAGAACAAACAAAGCCTCGTCAAAATGTGTCGAAGATCATACCCGACTATGCCTCGAATAGCTACTAGGAGGAGCTGTTGCATCAAGACATGACAATCATGAGACTTTTGGCCTTCCAATTTCAAGTCCTTCATCAATACAAGCCTCTTAAAATTTGAAGAATACCTCGACGGAACTTTTGTGCCATGCAAACACTCACAAAAACTACGTTTCTCATCCTTAGACAAAGTATGAGAAGCCGGGGGACAATAAGTTCTGTTACCATATGGCCTTAGATGTAAGTCTTCACGTATTCCCATTTCTTACAAATCTAATCTTGCCTTTACACTATCCTTTATGCTACCTTGTATGTTGAGAAGCGTGCCAACAATACTATCACATATGTTTTTCTCCACATGCATGACATCAATATAGTGTCTCACATCAAGGGTGCGCCAATATGGAAGATCGAAGAATACCGATCTTTTTTTCCATATATTTGTTTCTTTTCTACCCTTTGCAGTCTTACCGAAGACGGCACTTATATTTTTCACCTTTGCATACACTTGCTCCCCAGTTAATGCTACCGGAGCATCTTCATGCTCTTGGCCACCAAGAAAGGCTTTCTTTAATCGACGATATGGGTGGCCCCGTCTAAGAAATCTTTTATGTCTACGATAAACCGTCTTTCTTCCATGTTGAAGTTGATGGAAGCGTGTGCTTTCTTCACAAACCGGACATGCCTTATGGCCTTTTATACTATACCCTGACAAGTTCCCATATGCTTGGAAGTCGTTTATGGTACAAAATATCATGGCTCTCATTTTGAAGATCTCCTTCTTGAAGGAGTCAAAAACATTGACACCTTCTTCCCACAACTCCTTCAAGTCTTCGATCAAGGGCTGAAGGTAAACATCAATGTCGTTTCCGGGTTGTTTTAGTCCCGAAATCAACATGGACAACATGATGTACTTTCGTTTCATGGATAACATAAGAGATAAGTTGTAAATAATCAGGAGTATAGGCCAAGAACTATATATGTTGCTAAGGCTTCCATATGGATTCATGCCATCCGTGCTAAGGGCAAGCCTAAGGTTCCTAGGTTCTTGGCCGAAGGTCGGAAATAATTGATCGATTTTCTTCCATTGAGAAGAATAGGCAGGATGTCGAATCTTTCCATCAGAAATCCTCTCATCTGCATGCCACCTTAAATTTTTTGCATCATTTTCATTAGCGAACAAGCGCTTGAACCTTGGTATGATTGGAAGATACCACAACACTTTTGCAGGCCTCTTATTTGACTTGTACCTTGGGGTTTCACATACCGGATATTTCTGCTTATCTTCAAACTCATTCCTATACAATATGCAATCTTTCGGGCATGCATGGATCATTTTGTACTCCATCCTGAGTGGACAAAGAATTTTCTTAGCATCATAGTATTGGTGAGGCAGCACATTATCATCCGAAAGTATGTCCTTAAAAGCCTCAAGCATTTATGAAAAACTCTTGTCGCTCCATCCATGACGTGCTTTCAAGCTGACCAATCTCAAAACGCGTTCAACAGTTGGTATTTTTTACACCTAGGGTATAGTGGGGTCTCTGCATCACTGCACATATTACCATATGCATGTGATTGATGAAAAGCCTCTTCTCCTACATCACGAATAATGTCCTCTATGCAATCATCCATATCAGCGTCATTATCATCAGATGTCACTTCTTCGTGTTGAGACCCACTTGGCATTTTTTCACCATGCCATACCCATACTGTATAGGTTTTACAAAATCCTTGACAAACTAAATGTGTGTGTATAACTTCAGGACTTAGTCGCCTCTCATTAAAACATCGTACACAAGGGCAATAAAACTTCCCATTATCATCATGGGTGTTTTGTTTAGCAAATTTTATAAATTCCCTAACCCCATTCTGATATTGAACACTCGTCTGTAAAACATTTATCCAACTGCGATCCATAGTACAATTCCTATGGCGGAAATATTTAACATATAACATAATCTGTAAAAATAGAAACATGCATATAAAATAAGCCAACTACAAATTCGTATATATTCTAAATATAGGTTCTGTCTTATGGTCATAAATGTATCACAGTGAATCAAGAATACAAATAAATGCATGACGAGGAAAATAAACGCATCGCAAGTAGGTCTTGTGGACTCACCTGTAGCATATAAGGTCAAATGCGTTTGCTGAGTCTCTCTTCTCCTGCCACGAATGTTAATGTTGCAGACAGTAAGAGTAACCTGAATACACTTGTTGGTTAGTTGGGTAGGTCCCAAAAGAAGATTTCTTTGATTTTGGTCAACCTATGGAAAACCCAGAACGATAAGTAGGAAAAGCATACAGTTATATAGCTGAAACAACTCGTACAGCTTGGTCTTTAGACGTTGAGCTAAGGAACCAGAAAGTTGTTGTCGAGAGTGGAACGCAAAGCAGTGACGAAGCAACACACAAACACTGGAGACAGAACCTGAGTAATCACTTTCGGCTAGACGAGAGAAGTTCATACAGGGAAATTTAATTTTTTCGCGTGAGTGGCGTAAGAGAGACATTTATTATTTGAGATATTATTAAGACTGGTCAATTAAAGGGAATACAGTCCTAAAGATATATTTAATTATATTGAACTTTTTAAGACCGAAGTTTTATAAAACTGTGGTCCTAAAATAAATTTAATTTAAATTTTATATTGAAAGTTTTAAGACCGGAGGTAAATAATACTGCGATCATAAAATTCATTTAATATTGGACCACATGTTTTATAAAACTGCGGTCTTAAAAGTCAAATACTTTTTAATATTAAAACGACAAATTGCTGCAGCAATTGAATGAAAATAAAGAACACTGGAGTTTGGAGAATAAGCTTTTTCTTTAATGGATAATATAGAAAAAATAAAATATAAGCTTAGTTCTTATTAACAAAAACAAACTGAACAACATGATGAAAATAAAGAACACTGGAGTTTGGAGAATAAGCTTTTTCTTTAATGGATAATATAGAAAAAATAAAATATAAGCTTAGTTCTTATTAACAAAAACAAACTGAACAACATGCAAGTACAAAAGGAAAATAAGAACAACAAACTGAAAATTAACAAAAACAAGATTATAATGCGACTAAAAATCCTAGTCCTTGGTATCATCTAATGTCTTGGAGATGGAGGCTTCAGCAGCAGCAATTTTGCACCGGATATCAACAATTTCCTGTATTATGCGCCTCAGTTTCACTCATAATCATCAACCATGGGAGTGTTGGGACCAGGAGGTTGGAGAGGGGGAGCGGGAACCTCTTCGTGGTCTGAATGCTGGAGGGGGCTGTCAACCTCTTCATCATTTGAAATAACAATGGGTCCAACGACCCCTGACTCCTCCGTTGGAACGGAACGACGCATTGGAAGAGAACCCACGAGAGATCTGGAGTGGGCATGGGCTTCATGAGTACTCCTGCGAGGAGTTATCTTGTATCTAACCATTGTTTGAGTAGTTGGGGAAGGAGGGGCAGAGTGCTACGTAGTGTGGAGTTACGAGGTAATGAGGACTTAATACTCAAAAGACAGAGAGGAAGCGTGTGGATGATAATAAAGGCAGGACATCAGTAGTTAATACTCAAAAGTTTATTAAGACTGTCGTATAACATATCCACGGTCCTAAAAGTATATTTTTTATTATTTCATTAAAATATCTTTAAGACCGATCGTTTATATCATACTCGGTCCTAAAAGTCTATTAATATTTTTCCATTCAATTACCTTTAAAACCGATCATTTATATTATAACCGGTCCTAAAAGTCTATTAATTTTTTTTTTAAAATAATAAATTTAAGAACGGATTTCTTACAATATGCAGTATTAAAAGTTCATTCTTCTCAAGTGAGAGACAACAGAGTCGCATCCTTACACTTTGTTCAAATGAATGATTCAGAATCTCTTCGGCTTCCAGATAAACTTCCCAACTAGACGTCTCCTCGTATTCTGATGAACTATGCGTCTCCTCAGTAATGGTTCCCGCGTTTCACATTCTTCAGGATTGCTTCTCTATTTAAAACCGTTGTTACTTTACGTTCTTCACATTCTTCTCAATCACTTTTACAACCTCCATAATGGCCGCTCTACCACTACCAGGAATTCACAACAATGGTCCTCCCGCTCCACCACCACCGCCGCCCAACAATCCTCCTCCACCCCAACAGCCACCTCCGTACCCTCCTCCGCTGCGTCCAAACCCCTCCGCCCGACAGATGATGCAACACCTCCTGGCCCGCGTCGCTCATATAAATCGACGTATGGGCCAAATGATTTAGGTCTACCACGCCGTCAACAACAAGCTGAACATGTTACTCGACGCCAATGACGTCGAGTACAATCTCTCTGACAACGACGTCTCCGACCTCTCTTCTGATCCCTCCCTCCCCTCCGACAACGACGGGGGGATTAAATATTTTTATGTTTTTTTATTTGTACTCTTCCTGCCCCACAGCGGGCAGGAAAAAAATGATAAATACTTTTTTTTTCCATTTCAATTGTCTAAGTATAGTATACTTTCTTGTCTTGATTTTGTTTCAGACAAAAAAGTAACAAACAAAACCATAATTGAAAAGTGATTAACGATAAAAGTTCACAGAATACAGTTAACAACATACAAAACAAAAAGAAAGACAACTTTTACCTTTCAAGAATAAAAACAAACACAGTTGTTTCAGACAAAAAGGAAACAAACAAAACCATAAGTGAAATGTGATTAAGGATAAAAGTTCACAGAATACAGTTAACAACATACAAAACAAAGCGAAAAAAAGACAACTTTTACCTTTTAAGAATAAAAACAAACACAGTGACCACTCTTCTCAAGCTTGGACCACCGTTGCCATCGGTTTTACCACACCCAGAGCTGAAAATTTCCATTATCTTACTTCTTTTCCGACAATGCGCTTCAGCTTCTGGAGAGGTAAAACTGACGATGATGAGGGTCCTGAGCTTGAGCTGAATGCCAGAAACTCGAAGTGTTCTTGAACCCTAATTATTTGTCTTCAAAAGTGAGTCATCATTTCTGTTTATAGGAAGATTATTAAGACTGGATATTTAACAAATAGACAGTCCTAAATATCTAGCCATATTTAATTTAGAATTATCGAAGAATTTTAGGACCGGACATTATATAAATGTGCGGTCTTAATAACAAAGACCTTTAAGAGCGTCTTTTTAATAAATATGCGGTCTTAAAAGTGACTTTTAAGACCGGGGATGTATCAAATATACGGTCCTAAAATCAAGGTTTATTTTTTTTAAAAAAAAACAAAGACCTTTAGGACCATCTGTTTAATAAACATATGGTCCTAAAAGTCGCGAATACTTTTCAAAATCTCTTACTGCTAGTTACAACTCTCCGAAACTCAAATCTCAAGCAATATCCACCATCCAATACATTCAGAAAACCAAAATTACACAGGCTAAGAAAATTGTTCGAAAAAATAAACAAATTTATTACATATTGATTTATACAAATTGTAAAATTTTTCCTTTACAGAATTAATTTACAAATGAATGTAGTACTGTAATTACAATTGTTGCTCTACTGTAATACCCTAATTTTTATAATACACTTAAATATATATTTAGATAAATAATACCTATTGAAAATAGGTGGATATGAGGTCTCAAAATGAAGTATAATTAGTCTATTTTCAAAGGAAAGTACTAAGAAAAATTATGGAAAAATTCTAGAAGGCATGGGATAATTATTAAAAATTTAGGAAATATATTATTCTTAATTTAGATAATTTAATAAAATATTTCCTATAAAAATAAAAAGAAGGAAAATTAAAAAGTATTCTAGAATCGAAATTGATTCTATGACTTTTAATAATTTGCATGGAGCTTAGATTATTAATGTCAATAAAATGGTTGTGAGAAAATGATGAGTTTTAATTAAGAAAATTATTAGGAATTATTAAAGGATTAATTAAGTAATTTTTGGGAATTTTATAAGCCTAAATCCATGAAATTGCTTATAGACCAATAGGAAATTTTTGTGGAAAATGAATATAGGATAAATATAATATATGTGGTTAAGGAAAAAATTAATTATATATATATATATAGGTGGATGGGCCGAAAATTTGGAGAGATAAGGATGGATTGATATTTGTAATATTATAATAATATAAGATTAAACATGTGGTAAATGGATAATATTAAAATAATAAAGAAAGGTGAACAGGATAAATGAGAACGGATAGAAAATAATTCTGTTGCAAGAATCTGGGGATGAGTTAAGAAAAACCAGAATACATTATTGATCAGTGAATTTTTATCCAGAAGTTGGTGCCGGCCGGAGTTATTTCTGTAACCGGTACCGATTACCGAGAATTTTCGGCTAGTAACGGAATGTCCTTGCTGAGAGTATAAGGGTAGAAGAACCCAGTATTCTTGAAGAGGAAGAAAAGATCTTCAGAGTGTTGTTCCCGGAATTTTAAGATTTTATAAAGATTACACGATCGGAACACCGAACCAGGAATTGTATCTGATAAAGCAAGATGACATAAGGCTAGATGATGTCTTTTTTTTGTCTTTTGGGGGGAAAGTTTCGGCCTAATAGGCGTAAGGCCAAGATGAAACCACCTAGCAAAAGTGCGATCCAACGGTCAGAATTCAACCAGATAAAGTTCAACGAAATTACAAAAATGCCATCTGGGTTTTCTATAAATAGCCACCCATTCCATTTGCAATCCCCACACCAATCCTCTTGAGGATTTAAAAATTTGGGAGGGAAAAGAAGAAGGAGGAGTCCGAAGAAAAATCATAGCGAAGCTCTGAGTAAGTTCTTCAGTCCTTAGTCTTTAGTTCGGTAGTTCTTTCAGTAGTTATAGTAGGATTACTAGAATAGTCTTTATTTTTTCAAGATAGTTTAGGTATCATGTTTTAGGAATAAATATAATATTTATCTTAGAAATATGATAAAGGAAAGGTTATAGCAAAAATTTTGAAAGTGTAAAGTCAAAACAGCGAAGCCTTGGCAAAATTCCACCAAGTAGTCAAACTAGGGGTAAAATGGTAATTTGTACCTAAAATTCCTGTTTTGGTCTTAAATATTCATACAAGTGATATTATCCTTATAGGATATCCGAAACCACGAATCACTGTTTCCGCTGTTACCGCTGTCAAATCACCGTCGTACCGCCGTCAAACGTACCACAACGCAACCGAAGTGCTCGAAATCGTCAACAGAGGTACGGACGCGTATTGTAACCTTAACACTTATGCTGCTCATATTCATATATATGGTAGACATGTTTATATACTGAAACTCTGTCGTGGGTTGTCAGTCATACATACAGCTTGTTACGGGTTATAGTCTTGATAACGCCGTTGGGTTTTCCTAGCGCTGAGGACACGATGGGAGATCGTGGCACTGGTTTATGTGCAGACATAGTGTGGGGCTTTACATATTGTTGTGTGCTTATGTTCTGTCCATTGTTGATCATACATCTGCTGTGTGATAATGTAATGATGTGCTGTTATGTTGTTACGATTATTTGTTGCTTATATATGACTTATTTGAGCATAAGGTTAACTGTTACCTGAGATCCAATTTGGAATTGGATCTCAGCTGTAGCTTCAGGTTCAGAAGGGTCTAGGGTGGAGGAGAGTGGCAAGTAGCCGATGTAGACGGACTGGAAGAGCTTATATGTTTTAGTTTTTGAACTATTTAGATACTGTTTTTTTGGAATCAACAGATGACTGTATAAGGATGATTACACTATGGTTATGTACTTCTAAATATTTAGTTACTCGTTTAATCGAAATGCTCGACTCTGATCACGGTTTGTTTTAAAAAAAAATTTTCCGGTATTTTAAATTGGGATGTTACATCTACAAGCATATATTTACAAATGAATTAGTACTGTGATTGTTGTATTTACTCTAAGATGTCAGTAACATGTTGACACAACACATTGCGTATGTGGTCCACCTCATCAGCAGAAAAGGAAGTCTCAGAGGCAAACCTCTTTAACATCAAAGAAATAAACTAAATTAATTGGCGTACATATTTCATATGTAACATTAATTAAGACAGAAACTGAATTTAGCCATAATATGTAACATCAAATACATTTACCTTTGTAGTGAGTTTATTATTTGGTTGAGTGATAATATCATAAATGTGTTTCATTATGTATAGGCCACATAAGTTGGATCCGATTGGTTGCCGACGGGTCTGAAAAGAACAAGAAATATATATAAGGTTGAGCATATATAGCTTACTGACCAACGTCACAAGGCAGTGTGCCAGTGTCCAAATATGTACTAACCTTTGGTATGAGCCATCTAGGATCTTTGAGATCCCTCCCTCGCTTTTTTCTGACCTGGTTTAGGAAGGTCTTCATGACACTATCATCTAAATCACAAATTTATCAATAATGTTCGGTGGAAATTCAATCAGAGATTTCTTACAAGAGAATCAAAATAACATGCTTACCTGTTGTTGATCTCCTTCAACAGAACCCCTGGTTGACTGTGAGTGGAGCATAAGAATAACACCGTATTCGAGTCCATGATCAAGACAAGCAACTGCCAGTGGGCGCTGAAATTTCACAGATATCAAATACTCAGTGATATATTATGCAGAATTAAGTGAATTGCAACAAGAGATCGATTGTGATATGTACCTATGGTGATATGGAAACAAGTACACATTCCTTCTCACTTCACACAACCTCTTTGATATGTACTGCTGTCTCAACTCCTGGGGGGTGTAGCTTGCATATACTGGGCACAAGAATCCAAAATCATTGATTCTGCCCTGTTGCTCCAAATCTTGATGCATGAACCTACAATAATGGCATTGATCAGGGAATTAGTATATATGTATGTGTGTCTAAATTATGTACTCATAAAATAAGATACTTACCTACACCACATTTGAATAACTGCTGATGTAATCTCCTCTCCAGGAAGCAGCAGGGACTTCATGTCAGCGGTGTCAAAGAAAACTGGATGAGGTTCATGAGGAACCCCTACTACTTCCTGTATATCCCACGATTGACATGCAAATTCTCCTTTGGATAGCATTTGGGATATTTTATCCTTGGCCCCCAAATCAGCAATAGGGGATGCAGCTTTATTAGAAGGGGATGGAGATTAAGGAGGGGATGCAACTTTATTATGAGGGGATGGAGATTGAGGAGGGGATGAAGCATCAAGAGGAGTATAGACATCTATAAGCTTCATCGGCCAAGAGATGAAGGTTCCCTTAACATCAGTCACACGCTTCAGCTGATCGATTTGGAGAGGGAGAGGTGCATCAATAATCACCTCTTCAACTGACACTCTGACTTTATCATCAGCCATTTGTTTGTGGTGTACAGTTGATCCCAAGTTGTGGACAGTCCCTTCAACAATATTGCTCTGACTGCCCAACAATGCAGCTCCCTTTGGTGCTCTGCTGCACAGGTGCAAGTGTATGTGTGAGGGGAACACTGGTCTCTGGCCGAGAGCTAATAAGCCCTTTCATCTCCATCATTTCCTCCTTCATTAGCCTCATCTGGGCTTCAAACATCTCTTTCAATGCAATTCTTTAGCCGCTGCCTCCTCATTTAATTGTCTAACCGTTTGGTCTATCTCCTCCCGGGTAACCATACTTTGCCTAAGTCGTTTGGTTTTACCAAATTATTCTTTTAGGCCTACCTGTCCTCCGATCCCCCTTACCCACCCTGGGCGATCCGGTTTTCTGGTCGCAACGGTCAGAACATCATTCCTCCCGCTCGATATAAAAGATCCCTCTGCTTCTTTCTTTTTTAGATCTTCTTGTAAGATACAGAGAACAAGAAGCTTAGTAATGAAACATGTTTAGTAACTAAAAAATAACAATAAACGATACCTACAATTTTCTCAGCAACTAGACGAGTTTGTTCACTTATGTAGGTGCCTTTTTTTGATCGCCGAATATACAACCACAAATCCTTGCGACGTATCGGGGATGCCTGCTGATCAACTATAGTAGAAGGATTGGATTCAGCTTCTTCTTCCAATCTCTTTCGCTTGGCTTCCATCATTTCTTCTTCAACCTTTGCATATCCCCCGCGAGAAGCCCTATGCGGGCAATCATTCCTTCTCCTTATCTCCTGTGCTTGTGTCCTTCTTCTCTGCGAATCAGAATTGACAACAACTATTAATTATGAATTCAAGCCATCTCACTAAAAGAAATTATAGAATTTCTGCTTCATATGAACCTCAAACACTAGTCAAATTCACTTCATCAAGTTTCAACATTTAATTTAAGGAAGATGTAGAATTGTATAGAATTAAGATACTAAGTTACTAATAGCAATGTCTAACCACTACCTACTATAACAGAACTAGCTAAGAATATAATAATGGTGAACATATAAGACATGCATACTCACACATTAAACCATCATACTCAAATTCACTTATGACTTACTTGAATATATACTTCTACTCACACATTAAACCATCTAACTAACAGGATTAGACAAACACAATAACATTCACATATCTGCACAGGTTAATAAGCAAACAGAAAGGGCAAACAAAACTAAATATGAACTCACCAAAGCATCAGCTGTAATACCCTAAAAATCATATTTAGCTTAACCACTATATTTTGATAGAAAATACCTATTTTAAATAGGTGAATATGTGTCTCAGATTTTGATGTTGTATTTATTTTATTCCTAGGCAATTTTCCCTAGAATTAGAAAGCCTAAAGACTAATTTTTCTAAGTCTTGTAAAGGATCATAAAGTATCCTAAGATTATCATAATTTAGTATAATCATAATTATACCATGTTAACAACTAAAATCATCAGAGAATGGTAAAATCAATTAAAGAAAATTAGTAACAAGTATTGGGTAATCGGAATTGCAGTAATTCAGATACTTTAATAATTTTTGAAATTAGTGCATAATTAATTTATAAAGGTCATAATTAAGGAAAAATCAATCGAATTAAAGACCAAGTGATATGTAGAAGCTAAGATTAGCATACAAGGAATTTTTAATCATCAAAATTAAATTAGAAACTTACCAAATTTTGTTAATTAAGTCTAATAACCCTTAAAACACTATGTTAGAGATTAAAATTAGGATTTAACTAATTATTCCTAATTTATTCTTATTTAATGGTAAAAGAATTATACAAATAAATGGAAGGATTAAATTATATTAACCTTAAATCCTAAATCTAAGTGGACCAATGAGAGAATTTACTTCTTAAACATGTGAGAGTAATTAAAACATAATTGATTAAAGAGAATTTAGGGGTGGGGAACGGTTTCTTGGGCATTAATTAAGGAAAATAAATTATTTCAAGTATGTAAACTTATAAGATAAGTAGTTTGGAGTATGGAAGAAGCCAAGACAAGTGTGTGTGTTGTGTGTGTGGCGAAATGGGTGTGTGTGTTGTGAGGGAGTGTGTGTGGTCAAGAGTTGTGAATGTAGGAAAAGGAAGTCAATTAGGTTGTGTGAGAAAGAAGATTTGGGATGACTTAGGGAGCAAGTAATTACTTAATTAGAAGAAATTAGATGAGAACCTATAGAAATTAAATCATAACTTGAAATATTAAAACTAAGTATTGAAGGTAAATACATATTTGAACTCATTTTCATGAACTTTTAAGATTTAAACCCAAGTGTTTCAAGAGTTAAAATCCACCATAAATCTAATCATAAAATTAGGATTTCAAAAGTGAAATTGGATTTTGAATTAAAACACCCACGTACACCTAACTAAATTAGTATTTGGGAGAAATTAAGACAACTTGAGAGGGAAGTGGAATTTCTTGGGGACAAAGCAAAGGAATTTCTAGAAGAAGGGGAGGGGGAGGACGGCTAGGAGGAGGTGGAGGGGGGGAGATCATTTCCTCTTCACCAAGTTAGATCCAATGGCCAAAATGCAAGATAAGAGAACTACAAAAATGCCATCACCCTTTGCTATAAATAGGGGCCTTTGGCCTTCACAAAACTCACACCAACACAAGCAAGAAACATATGAAAGTAGAGTGAAAGTGAGAGTTAGTGGGGAGTAAGAAGGAGTGGCAAGGTTCTTCAAGGGTAAGTTCTCTAGTTCTTAAGCTTTAGTTTTTAGTTTATAGCTTAAATGTTATTTTAATCTATAATTTTCCAAATATGGTTTTAATTTCATGTTTTTATGGTTTCCTTTGCATTTATTTCGAAAATTTGATGAAGAAGAAGTTATAGCAAATTTTTTGGAAGATTATGATCAAAATAGCAAAGCTCTGGTGAAATTTCATCGATTAGTGTTTTCTGGAGTCAGTAGCAAAAACGTTAGTATTCTATGAAGAAGATGATGTTCTAAAATTATGAGCAAATTCATGGTGAAAGTAGACATCTAGGGCTTTCTAAATATATAAAGTTTGTGTCATTTGAAGTTCTGTGCAAAAAGATAAAAATCTCAGAAGTTAGGCTATGTTTTCTGTGCTAAATTCTGGGCAGCGGTTTGAAATGTTGAAACTGGGAATTATCCATGAATTCTGGGTAAGTTCCAGTATTTTTCCTTAAAAATATAGATCTCAAGGATTCCGGGGAATTTTACGGATTCTCATTTCAATTTTTGTGGAATTAGTTATGATTTTTCAAAGTTAGGCGAAATTCTGCCCAGAAATTCTGCACCAGCGATTTTTCCGAAAATTATGTAGAATTAATTGAAAGTAAATCCTTCAAGGGTAAAAATGTCAAGTGTGGCCGAGGTGTCTCTTGAAATGTTGTTTGAGAATTAAGTGAGACGATATTACCCTTTTAGGATCGAATGTGCATGTGTTCCGATGACGAACGTACCCAAAAACCCGTCAAACGAAGGTACGGACGCGTACTGTAACCTTAACTCTTATGCTTATGGTATGGTTATATATGATAGTTGTTTTCACATGTTGAAACTCTGTTTTAAAATTGGTCATGAGTATTGAATTGTATACGGGTTATAATCTTGATAACACCGTTGAATTTTCCTAGCGCTGAGAACACGATAGGCCGTCGTGGCACTGGTTATGTGCAGACTAGGGTAACATATATATTGCAGTGGCTGTGTTATATTGCTTGTCGTATGATTTCGAAAGTTATAATTGTGAATTTACTATTGTGATACCTGTCATATACTGTTTATATAAGCATGAGGTTAACCATTACCTGAGGTTCAATGGGTATTAAACCTCAGCCCTTGCCATAGCTTCAGGATCCCAGGGAGTCTGGAACGAGGACAAGGGTAAGAGGCTGGCATGAGGACCCTGTGGAGGCATTAGCTTTTTGGATGTTTATGTTTAGATTTAAATGTTCAGTTAGATACATTACATACAATGTTATTCAGTTACTATTTGTTTTTGTAAAATATTTTCAACACTCAGCTCTGTATGGAAACGTTTATGAAAATGAGATGTTATATCAGCAGTGGACCGAAGCTGAACAAATTGATCCCAAATTTGTTGATCAATGAATGTGTACTTGTCCCAAGGATTATGATCAGGTCGAACCTCGGCAAAAATATACTTGTTGGCGAGAAAGGTCTTAAATTTCCTGCACCTATCAGCACAATAAGACAAGGTCTTGGCTTTCAACTTGTTAGAGTCAGGGATAGTGTATGAAAGCCGGATAATGTCCCAGATAGGATCTTCACTGTGCGTTGGTCAACATTTTTCCACTCATCTATCAAAATGCTGACCTTGCTGTGTGCCATATAGCCAACATAACTATTATATTCATGTTTATTCGGACCGACAGGTTCCAACCTATCATTAAACTGAATCTTGATCCTTGACTCAACATTCCGTTTTACGGACACGATGCTCATTCGTGTGCCATTTCTACCACGACATGCAGGGCGGTCACGATGCTCATTTTGAGAAGAAGAGGGTTGGTTCTCGCTCACACCAGTAACATCAGTAACTGGCGTTGACTGAACAGGGTGAGAATGGTTTTCTCCGTTCATTTTCGATAAAGTAAGAGAGTGGTGGTGTGAAGGAGTAACGCCTGAGAAAGTGAGAGAGTAATAGAGGAATGTGGTGGTCGGCGAGGAATAGACGTAATGCAACAGGAAATGGGGTTTCACAAAGAGAACAGGGGTTTCATAGTTCAGACAGTAAGACGTAAGTCGTAAGTAAGGTTTCGTGCGAAGAAGTATATGTTTCCATTTTTAAGATCGGCCGTTATTAATGTAAAAGTTATGTCCGCTCTTAAAAGTATTAACTTTAAGACCTCATTTATATATGTCAAGTCTTAAAAGTTTTATACAATTATATTTAAATATTTTGTTATTGTTCTTGACCGTAGAAAGTATAAGTCGATGATGTACGAGTTTTCTCTATAATGTAATCCATATTTTATTTTATTTTTTAACATTTTTAAGAGCGGTTGGTTATTTTAAGCGGCCTGAATATTATATTTAAGAATTTATACGATAGAAGAAGTTCTTTATATTTACAAAATTGTCACCGGTCATATCTTTAAGACCGGTGCCTAGAAACTCCGCTGTAAATGAGGTGGTCTTAAAAATTGATGCGGGTGAAGAAGTTCTTTATATGTACAAGATTGCCACCGGTCATTTCTTTAAGAGCAGGGCGTTGTTAATCCGCTGTAAATGAGGTGATCTTAAAACACTTTTTTGCATTAGTGAAAAAAGATTTTACAAGTTGAATTTTAAAAAATACAAAGCAACGAGGTTTTAAAATTTTAATAAAGAAATCTAAGATAAAAGTGTTAAAAAATCAACTTATAAATTTTTTTCTCGCTTATCATCCCCGTCAATTCCCTCATGCCAAACTGCCCCTTACTATCTTCATTAAGTAAAGGGAAATATGTGATGATCTGGTGAAAAACACTTGGTCAAGACGGCCGATAGGAAATGATACCTTGGGTGACAAATGTCCACATTTGGGCAAAGGAGCATATATAACAAAGAATACAGGGTTTTCCTTACATTTTAAAAACATATAGCCATTTAAGTAATCGAAAAATAGAACCCTAATCTGAAAAAAAGGAAGAACACTAAAAGGTACTCACTCAAATTGTCTATAGGTCTTGATTTTACCTAGAACATACTTGAACCCTAAACATATAGAAACACATAAAATTTAGGGAGAAAGTTAAATTTGAATGAGGGATCACTACCTTATTTAGGGAGAAGTCAGCACTTAGAGAAGTGGACACAATATTCAGACCTAAGCATTCACAAATAAACACTAAGAACTTATAGCTTTTAACTTTGCTACAAAATCATTGGAAAAGAGCCTTTATTCATCTATGTTCTCCCACATTTTCCTTTAAATTCTTAATCTTGCCAATTCTTGCTTTTACTTTCTCTGATTATATTCACGAAAATTGTGGTAAAAGATCTTGAGACCTTTTAGGCCAGAAAGCACCTCTAGCACACCTTGAATAGTTACATCGCTCCCAAAAAGGGCCAAAACCTCCCTATAAAATTAAAGCTAGATGAAAACCCACACACTTCTTTGTGTATTATGTATCTCGCCTTTTCAATAATCTCATGAAAGGGATGCTTCGTAACATTGTCCCTCATAATTAGACTAATTAATATCCCTGGCACAATCACTATATATACATGCACTCCCACCTTTAGATAGACTTTTTTTGTTTCCACACATCTATTCCTTCCATAATTATATTGTGCAAGAAGTAAATTTTATGATGCCCTATTTTACAACTACTTTTACACCTTTCATAACTTGTAAGGAAATCTCACCCTTACCAAATTTTTTGCCATCAATCTTGCTTTCTTTACAATGTTTTTGCTTGCCCAATTTATAAAACTACTCTTGCTTAGAGGCATTTGATTGGTCATTTGTCCTCATTAATATAATTACCCAAATAATATAAAGTGTTCTTTAAACAAATATTTGTTTCATTTGGTTATGAAGAAGTCACGTCAAATCACATCCGCCCCTACTGGCGCTGCCTCCTTTGACATCCCATTGCTTCACCTAAGCGCCATCTCCCTCCTTTAACAATGATGAGATCGGAAAAATGCCTTTTCCACTCATCCAAGCAAATATATATATCCCAACTTAACTAATCTTAATAACGTCATCGTTAAGGGGGAAAAAGATTCACTTTCAGGAAGATTCTTTGTTTTGTCTTCAACTGCAATGTACTACCTCCTCAGACCCTTGATATAAGAGTTGATTAATTTTAGTAGATTAAAGGAAACTTATTATGTTAGTTATTTATAACAGATATATATTGATTTTCCTAAAATACTATTTTCCATTGCAAGATTATATACTCTTTTATTCATTTTTTTCCTCGTAATCCCATCTCAATCCTTAGATCATAAAATGGAGGGTTAATATTTAATATTATATAAAATATTATTATAATTTATAATTTTTTTTTTCGTATTGCAGTTATGAAGTGCATAGACTGATATGAGATTTTGAGAAAAAAGAGAGAAAAAGGATAATAAGAGAAACTTGACACTTTTTCATTATGAAATGAATAGTTAAGATTTAATGCAGTGTTAATCAACACAGATACTTAAGAAAAAAATTATAAATTGGGGAGAAAAAATTAAAGTAAATTGAGGTTTATATTTATGAAAAAATCCACCTTTAACTAGCTTTTATATTAACGATGGTAAATAGCATATAAGAAGCATCTTACTGGCAAGCTCACGCTGCCATAGGTATAAAAAGCATTCATGAACATTGAAAACAATTAAAAACGTTTATTAATGCAGCCTCCCTTCCTCCCTCCATTTTGAATACTGCATTTTGTTATAGGTAAGGAGGAAGGGAGAGAATGAATTATTGAACGGGAAATTAATTAATTCACGCTTTAAAGTAAAGCAGAGGAATTGAAAGGTCCTTGGCAATGGTGGCTTCTGATGGGAATAAAGTTAGAGATCGATGGTGCTACACATTGGAAGAACTGGTGGAGCTGGACAAGAATGAAGAACACAATAGAGGCGAGTGGGTGAAAAATCCTCCTGAGCTTCCATGTCCATGGAGGCAATTATGGGACACAGCTAAGGACACTTATGTACCTTCTCGTAACAATCATAAGCCTCTTTGCTTCAAACGTTTACTTTCTCTGGTTTACCACTTCTTTCCCATATTGGACTCTCTTAGATGCTATAATGCCTCTAAGTTTAAGAATGACCTGTTGGCTGGTCTCACTCTTGCCAGCCTCACCATTCCCCAGGTACGTTCCAACATATATACTCTTCAGTCTTCACCCATTATTTCTTCTGTATATGTATATTACGTATATACCTGCATATATACTCTTCACGCATTATTCTTTAACAATCTTTTCTGCATCATTTTTATTTTCTATCTTTTTCCAGAATACATTAATTGCACATTCATTTGAGAATGAAACATTTGAATCTAGTTGCAAATTGAATTTTTTTATACATTAAGGCTCGTAGAATTACAGCAAAATACTATTTTATCAGTTGCATGTAAACTAGCATTTTCGTCTTCACAGTTTTTTATTTTATATATCTCCAAATGTGTGCGTCCATTGGTTTTGTCAAATCTCTATTCTTTTCCAATATGCATTTTGGAAATGCCACTTTATTATTTTTTATTTAAGGATTAAGATGCATTTAGTACTTTAAAGTATTTTTCTAGGTGCGTCTAGTATTTTAAAATAAATTGTAGGGCATCCAACACCTTCAAGTATTTTTTTTAAATGTATCCAGCACCCTAAAATATTTAGTGGTGTGTCTAACACCCTAAAGATGCTATTGAAAAATATTTTAAGTGCTAGATACACCTTCGCTTTAAACAAATATTTGGGAGTTTATAACATGGTTTAAATTGCTCCTTAAAAAAAGCACTTAATGGGAACAAATTATTTTGAATAAAATACTTCATGGACAAGGTTTAAATACTTTAAGTGCAAAATTGCGAACCAAATACTTTAGGCTCCTAAATGCACCTAAAAATTACTTTAGAATGATGGAAACATTACAAATTATTTTAGAATACTAGATGCATATAGGAATATATTTCAAGGTGTTGGACACACCTTGGTCCTTTATTTAAATTTTACTAGCTACTAATTTTAACATTTCTGTCAATATTAGTGTCGTTTTAGCGGTCTAAATTATGTGAGTTGTTTGATTTTTTTTTTTTTTTTTTTTTGGTTTGGCCTGACTGCATTATTTGATTTATATCTAAGCACTTGATTTTGTTTGAATTACTTTTCAGTCCATTTCACTTTATGATTTACACATGTCATGAAGTATATAAATCAAGATGATATATACTTGATTTTAGCTTTCTATATTAAGGGACAGTGAATAAATTCTTTAATAATAGGGAGTAAATATACTCTTTTCCAGATAACAAGAAATTGATGACAATCTTTTAAAACTATAAGATTGTTAAAATTAAAATTTAGAAAAATAACTTATAAAATGACATAAGAACTAATAATTTTTTTTTTAAATTTTTTTTTAATAATTCATAATATTGAGATGTTTAATAAGTAAGAGACTTTTTGTATGTAGAAAAATTATAACAAGGTCCTCATCAAGGAAAAAAAAAATAAAATCTCAAAAGTCTCATAACTTATCAATGATAAGTGAAAGTAGCAACTTTGACAAGTTATGAGACTTTTAAAATATTATTTGTTTTAGTTGTGACTTTAATGTGATTTTCTCTTTTTAGTTTATGGGATTAAGGGCATATAATTAATAGTGTTTAAAGTTGATAAAAAATGACAAAAACTTATATTATTCTATATTCAAAAGTTATCCGGATAAAATTGATTGTACTATTGAACACTTTTTTTTTTTTAAGAGCATACTAGCTATTCATAATTTTTGAATAACTTAACTTGCTAAAAAAATATATTTTATATTTATTGATGTATATGTTGATATTAATTATACTAATATTAATCAACATGCAGAGTATGGGATATGCAACTATGGCGGAGCTTAATCCTCAATATGGACTGTGTAAGTTGAATGATTACCTTCTAAGTGTTTAAGCCACAAGCATATTTTTATGCATTAAGCTTTAATATTTCTCATTTCTTCCCTTTTATTTATGAGGAATTTATATAAATGGTGCAAAATATGATTATTTCAGATACAAGCATAGTGCCACCTGTCATATTTTCTGCACTCTCAAGCTCAAGGGAAATAGTGATCGGTCCTGTATCTGTGGATTCAGTGCTCCTTTCCACCATGATTGGAAAATTGAAAGATCCTCATCAAGATTCTGATGCTTACAAACAACTAGTTTTCACTGCAACTTTCTTTACAGGAATCTTTCAGGTTTCCTTTGGACTCTTCAGGTCATTGTTTGGCACTCCTCAGCAATTAATTATCTCTAAACCTGAAGTTGGTTTTTTTAATATATTTCTTTTGAGCTCATTATATATATTCATAAGATCTCAGAAATTAAGCTCAAAATTTGCAGATTAGGGTTTCTGGTGGATTATTTTTCCCATGCAGCGATTGTGGGGTTCATGGCAGGAGCTGCTGTTATCATTGGCTTACAGCAAATGAAAGGACTTCTTGGGATCACGAACTTTACAGACAAAACTGATGTAATCTCTGTCACCAAAGTTGTTTGGACATCAATGAGTGACCATGTAAGACAAGAAATTAAAAGGCGTGGCTTGTGTGTGTGTGTGTCAGTTTTCGCTGTGTGTGTGTGTGTGTCAGTTTTCGCCTAAGAGCGGTAGGCGTCCGGAAGTTTCTTTTTAGGAGTAATTTTACCTTGAAAGTTTTAAAATAAGAGCAATGTTGCCCTTTTTTAATCTTGGTGGTGGAGAGAAGGAGAGTGGAATCAGAAAAGAAGTGATTGAGGGAGAGAGAAAGAGGGAGGTGCTTAGGTGTGTTGATGAGGTGGATAAGTGAGAATGATGCTGCTGACACTTAAGCTTTTTAGGTCAAAATTAACTATCATGCGTGTTAAAGAAGGGCAACATTTCTTCTATTTTTTAATTTTTAGGGCAAATTGCTCCTCAAAATATTCTATTCCAAAGGTAAAATTACCAAAGTTCATTGTTCTGGAGAAGAAGAAATGCTTTTAGTTTAATTTCATCATCCTAGCTAATAATGGTTATTCTTTCACTGGTATTTTTCAGTTGAAGTGGCATCCTTCTAGTTTAATTCTTGGGTGCTCATTTCTGGCTTTCATTCTGATTACCAGATTTTTGGTGAGCAATAATTAATGTTACTGCAAGATGAAAAATGTTTAAGTGATGTTCATTCTCTCTCTCTCTCTACATTGTCTCTAATATTATTTCTATCTACTTATTAGGGTAGAAAGCACAAGAAACTGTTTTGGCCGTCCACATTCGCTCCTCTACTCTCGGTCATTGTGTCTTGTCTTATTGTATTAAAAATCAATGGTGAACATCAAGATAAAGTTGAGGTCTTGGGAAAAATCGATGGAAGTAGCTTGAATCCAAGTTCATTGTACCAGTTAAACTTTGATTCCAAGTTCATTGGGAGTTTGGCCAAGATTGGGTTTATTATTGCCATTATTTCACTCACGGTGGGGCCCTTCACTTAATTAATCCATTTCATTTCTGATAATTATATATAAATCACCTTGTAATGATGGTCTTTCTGATTTCCTCTGTGTGGTGCAATATATTTTTGTTTTTTAAAGGAAGCTATTGCAGTTGGTCGATCATTTGCGGCCTTGAGAGGATACAATCTTGATGCCAACAAAGAAATGGTATCATTAGGCCTAATCAACATTGTTGGATCCTTCACTTCTTGCTATGTTGCCTCGGGTAAACTTTCAAATGATTAATATTGTTAAACAAGAATGTCAAACTGATCAATTATAATGCACATGATTATAAATGATATTTTCGGCAAACTAACACGTAATAAATAACTAATTTCTTTAATACCCACAAATTAGTTATATACTTCTCTGGTTCTATTTTATAGGGTAAAGAGAAGGAAAAAAATTGTCTTATTTAAAGGAGAAAAGAGATATTTTACATTTGAATATACAATTTTCCCATTTATTTATTATTTTGTTCACTTTATTCTCATGAAGCACAATAAACTATTAAATAAGGATAAAATTGGAAGGTTGTTGAATTTTAAGGTATACTTGATAAAGTTTAAATTGCTTATTAGTCAGTGTGAAACTTAAACCAGAGTAGTACTCTTTTATTAAAGAGTACTAATAACGTATGAACTGTATTGTGCAGGTTCATTTTCACGAACTGCTGTAAACTATAGTTGTGGTTCGGAAACAATGGTTTCGAACATAGTGATGGCTCTCACAGTGCTGCTTTCACTGAAACATTTGAAAAGGTGGTTGTGTAACATTCCTACAGCAGTGTTAGCTTCAATGATTCTCTCAGCATTACCGGGAATCATTGACGTCAAGAAAGCTACCCACATTTGGAAGGTTGATAAAATTGATTTCCTCGCTTGCGCTGCGGCCTTCTTCGGCATCTTGTTTGTTTCTGTGGAAACTGGTCTTTTAACTGCGGTAATTATATATGTTTTCACTCTCTCTAATTACTGTATATATATGCGAAATCTAATGTTTCGTAGATAGTAATAGGGATGATGTTCTAGGATACAGAATAAGAGAAGAATGATTGCATCGAATATATGAACTCGATCAAAGCAGCTCTGGAAAGCTTGCATATAATATAGATTAAATTAGTGCCTAATAATTCGGCGGTGAGCATAATTAGTCCAATCAGATATACTGGCATGGCCACTGGTTTAGAATCCATCATATACCTGCCTTACAAGGAGGAATTAGTTAAATTAATGCATAAGCAAGACGATGTTTGATCTCTTAAGATATGTCGTAATTCCATATCCCTACTATATATATTCCACCAAGCTCAAGGTCCGGAAAAAAACATCAAGCCATAGTTATTAGTGTTTCATGTATTATCAAAATCTTGGCATCAGAATCAAAAATCACCTTCTTAAAGCCCAAATTACAAATTAATCTAAGACCTCTGAAAGCAACCCATTGTTCAAGTTTTTGATATTGGGTCGAGTGGACACATGGGCTGGCTTTTCCACTTTAGACTCCACTGTAGATTAGACCTACAAAACACACTTTAGCCATTAGTTTGGGAGTTCTGGGTTTTCACTTTTAGACTCCACCATCCATTCGATTTTTTATTTGAGCCCTTTCTAAATCATGAGTACTTGGGCTTTTTTAAGAGATTTAGTCCATATAAACCCTGAAGTCCTAATTTAGAGTTAAATAAATATGTACCAAAAAAGAAAATTATATCAACTCAAATTCAACCTTGAAATGATATCTGGTTGGACTAACACATGTAGTGCAGGTAATCATATCATTTGCAAAAATAATGCTGATATCAATTCAACCCGGGATAGCAATTGTTGGAAGACTTCCAGGCACAGATGAGTACTGTGATGCTGAACAATATCCTATGGCTCTCAACATTCCTGGAGTCTTTATAGTTCGTGTCAAATCTGCCTGCCTTTGTTTTGCAAATTCCAATCTTGTCAAGGAAAGGTACTTACTTACTCATACTTACCCACTTTCTACCTTTCCCAAGTTAGTTAATTTTGTTTGCTTAGGCACTTCCTATGATTTTTGAGACAACATTACTTTTGTCTGTTGTGTTCAAGAATTGTGAGAGGAGTGATTGATGACGAAGCTGATGTGGAAGATCCCAATGCACAAAGCACATTCAAATACGTTGTCCTTGACATGTCAAGTAAGCACCATTGAAACATACCCTAGCTCTTTAATTAGCTAAAACCTCCGATCCTTAATACACATAAGCAAGTTGAGGGTTGGACTTGTCTTAAATTTATGACTTTAAACTTTAAGCCTAAAGTATCCAAATTGATTGCATATATTAAGAGGGTTTTTATCCAAGGGTAGTTGTGATTAAAGATTAAATTTTAGGAAAATCAACCTATATTTATTACAAATGGCGTAACTAATTGAATTCATTTACGTAATGTTTGCAAATTAATTATCTATTTCGTATATTAACACTACAAAAAAATGACCTTTTGTAGCGGTTAAAATGACATTTTTTTAGCGGTTTTAACCGTTATGGAAGACATTAGTAGCGGTTGGTTCAACCGCTACAAAAGACACTATTATAAGTAACTTTGTAGTGGTTCTTAAAACCCACTACTACATGTAACTTAACTGCTACTATAATTGTAGTTGTTTGTTATCACCGTTACAAGATGAGGCTGGAATGACATCGTGTGTGAAGATTTTATAGCGGTTTAGTAACCACTACAATATGAAATGAACCACATTTGTAGCGGTTATATATTGGCTACAAAATACATCAAGAAAAATTTTAAAAATGGGGGGGCAAAATTTTATAGTGGTTTTTTTTACCACCAAATTGGATGAAATTTCAGAAAAGGCACCAAATGTTATGTAACCGCCACAAAATTTTGCTGTTGTTTTTTAAATTTTATCAATTTGTGTAGCCGTTGTAAAACCGCTACAAACTTAAGGTGAAATTTATGTGTCATAATTTGTAGGGGTTAGAAAATTGCTATAAGTGAATAACATTTTTTTAAAAAAAAAATTGAATGGGTTGTTTTAGATTATTTTATTAATTAACTAATAATTTAAATATAAATGATAAATAATAATGTTAAAAATAATTGATATTAGTATAGATATTTGATTATATATGGTTATTATATAGGTGTACAAAAATGAGAATGTGTAGATAATAAGAACTAATTATGCTATCCTTTAAATACTATTTGATTATGAAATAATGTATTTAAAAGTAGAAGGAATGCCAAACAAGGTCCTTAAAATTGTGAATAAAAAAATAGTATGATAGAGTTAGAAGGAAAAAAAATATTTTAAAACAAATATTAATCATATTTGATATGCTTGATCAGCACTTAATCTCTTCAAACGCTTAACCTATTTAGCAAAGGTTGACAGATGAGAGAAAAAGAAAAAAAAACATGGGCGAGAAGAGATGATGAAGTGTATAAAATAAGGTGTATATAGGGATATTTGTGTAACACTTGTAATGAATGATATGACCTTTTTTGTAGTAGTTGATGTTACAGTGTTTGTAGTGGTTGGTATATTTGTAGCGATTATGTTTACTTTTTAACTGTTCTAGAACTACTACAATTGTTATTATGGTTTTTTTTTTTCAAAAAAAATAGAGGCTTACATATTAAATATGTTATTGTAAGCATAATTTTTTAAATCAATCTTCATCACCATTCCTACAAAAAAATGTGTGGGGAAAATGCTTATGAGTTTAATATGTTTGTACACAAATTAAACTTAAATTAAATGTTATTTCACAAAGTGTATCCTAAAAAGCACATCGAACTATAGGTAAATTGTCACCGCCGTTTGGGAAGAAGTTTTTGAAACTGGCGGGTTAGAATGAGGCACTCTTGTAGGCGATGTTATCACCATCACCTATGTCGTAAAGGTTCTGAGGTTTTAATTGAACCACCATATTCCAATCCTCGTGCCTCTCATATGTGTCATAATAACCTGATGTGCCTTTGAGGCAAGAATATACGACTCATCATCTTAAGATTGTCCAGGGTGAATAGGCTGAGAGAAATTTATTGATGTGATGCCTAAGTCATCAGTTTTGAGTCCTTAGGAAGTTGTCGTATTTTCCCATAAACACTTGAACAACATCATGGTGAAACGGCCTTGGTAATTTATTTTCACCACATCAAAAAGCTTTTCATAATACGGGACGTCACCGAACTACATATTCCTATCATTGTTGCTTGCATAACTCCTTGTCCTAAAAGTGCCATAAATTAAACACTTGAGTTTTAGGTTAGCAATCCTTGATCTTTTGAGTTTTGGAGGTTGTGGAGCATGCTCGTAGTTCACGACATATTGCTTGGGTCGTTGCGTGCATGTGTGTGTGTGTGTGTGTGTGTATCTATTTATCTCCTTCCAAATCGTTGATGTCCAGCTGCTCCGTCTGTGCATTCTCTGCTTGTAGCTGTCCTTGAATATTAATTCAATCCAGCCGTCGTCTCTACGTGCAACGTCTCTATTTTACTTTCCAAGTCTACTGCCAGTGTTCTCTAAATGCTGTCACATCTCATGCTGCGTCCTTATGTCTCTAGTCTTCATTTAAGAGATGTTTAGGGTCTCAATTCTCATTTGATTGGTAGGGCCCACGCTCCTTTTGTTCGATCTTGATATCTCTTTCTTTGATTTTCATGTGCGTGTATCTCCAGCAACAATCAATCTTTAATATATTCCTTACGTGGACCCACATCTTTATCCCTCAAAATAAGATCATATAATAGATAATTGTTGCAACAATCCTTGTGTCTTGATCCTATTTCATTCTTTTCTTCTAATATCCGATCCACTTCAAAATAAAATAGGATATGAAATAGATTTTATGTCAAAATATCTTTTTATCCTATATTAATTAAAAGATAGCAAAGTATATAAAAGATAATTAAATAAGTATAAAATATTAATAAATTCAATCTAAAATATCTCAGAATCTATATTTATTTAATTATAAAATATATACTTATCATATATAAAATGGGATAAAAAATATTTGACATTCAACGACTGGTTTTTCAAAATTAGTCATTGAAACTCAAAAAAAAAAAACTTTCAACGACTGGTTTTGCAAAACCAGTCATTGAACCTCAAAAAAATTTGAGTTTCAACGACTGGCTTTAACGCCTACTTTTTAACTGGTTTCTACAAAACGAACGTTAAAAGTAAGGAGAAAATTACAATAGTGCCACCGCCTACTTTTTAACGTCTATTTTTTAAAAAACATACGTTAATTGGGGGACGTTAAATCACTATTTTGTAGTAGTGATTTCCCAAGAAACGTATAAAGTAAAAAAGGAAAAATGTTAATATATCAATGCTGAAATGTGTGACTAGCAAGTAATGTTGATGTAACTTATTTTAAAAGAGTACCTCTCAATAGGATACTTCCATTGGTAGTGAACAGGGCCAACAAGCTTTTTTTCGTGAACAAGGTATAATGTCAAGTGAACCATCATTCTAAAAAAGGATGGAGGAAAGATAATCTCCAAATGACATATAAGAATGATTTTTTGTTATAGTTGCTCAAGCTTGTTACAATCAAAACCTTGGGACACAACTTTTGAAAGAAAGAACACAAATCCACCAAAATGATCGACACATCGAGAGACAATGCATTTTTAATGGCCAACGGAAGTAACCGTTGCATAAGCACATGTGAGTCATGACTCTTCCACTTAGCAATCTTTTGAGCCTGCATGCCAATACATTGTGAAATATTTCTTGAATACCCATCATAAGCATTTATTTTCTTCAACGTCGAGAGGAAGGCTTCCTTATTCGATTTTGTTAGGGTGAATTTTGCAAGGTGAAATCTGTCATGCTTATCCGGCCTTGCATCTCGATGAACTCTTATGGCCTATAAATCTTTCCCTGATTGAAGATAATTTTTGATTTTCCTAGTTTGTTAAGAATCATGTATAGCACATTATCGCACACATTTTTTTAATATGCATAACATTAAGACTATGTCAGAGCAAATTATTTTTTCAATATGGAAGAGTGAAGAAGATGCTTATCTTTTACCATTATTGAGGAGTGAAAATAGAAGTCCTAGCAGTCTTTCTCCCAGCTTTTGCTGAATTGTTGTCTTTTTCAAACTCAAATTCAACTTCTTGAAGCTGCTCTAAGATTTCTGCACCGGATAAATTATGAGGAGGTCCTCTTTTTTCTTGTTGCCTATTGAAACTATGTGTTGCAACTTTAACTTTAACTTTCCATTGAGAAACCTTCGATGACCCATGAAGCCCTACTTTTAATTGTGGGGAAGGGGCACCGAGTCAAAGTCAAAATTGCATGCTGGACATGTAAGGCCAGTATGCACATTTCACCCAAATAATGTTCCCAAGCCAGGATAGTCACTTATCGTCCACATCAAGGTTGCACGCAAGTTGAACATTGTCTTTTTGTGCATGTCATACATCTCGATACACACATTCCACAAGTCTAACAACTCCACAATAAGTGATCGGAGATACATGTCGATGTCATTTTTCTGTGCCTTTTTGCTTGGAATGATCATAGACAAAATAAATGAGCTTTGTTTCATATACTTGCAAGGGGCAAGTTGTAGGGTATTAAGACAATTGGGAAAATACTATAGCTTGTGCTAAGATTCCCAAGCAGATTAAAATTGTCGGTCGTCAAAGCAAGCTGAACATTTCTAGGGTCCACTGCAAAAGCTGAAAAGTCTTAGTCAAATACTTTCCACGCTTCAGCATCTTGTGGGTGTCTTAGCTTACAATCTTCTTTCTTGTCAACTTCTTGTTAATTATCTTTTTGGCTTTGTAGAAGGTTGTGCGAATGTTCACGTCGAGGAAAGCATCTCGTAGTAATTCTAGCAACATTGGCATTGCCTTATCAATAATCCCACGCAAGCACTTGATATGGAACAATTTGATCAAAAAAGATAATTTGGAGTATTTCCAACAACCTTGATATAAAAGACGATTACCCTTATCCATGAGGCTGAAAAAATTCCCAAGCTGCATGATTCCTGAAGAAAACAGGTTTTGCATCCTGAACTTTCGTAGTGAAGTTGTTATCTTGAAAACTAAAAGCGTCACGAACAGCTTCATTAACAAGATCATCTTGATCTAATTGATTTCCTACTTGTGTGCTTCGAGGAAGATGATCCCCATAATGTATATTCCTATGGGAAAGGCTTTAGAAGAAAATGTTCCTTAGAAACTTGTCATGTATACCACTTTTTAAACTTGCATTGACAATACAAACACACGATCTTACCATTACAACTAGCATGAAAGAAAGCCAAATCTGAGAAAGTGTTCAATCTTTTCGAATATGTAGGAGAATTGTGAGGCAACTTGATCCATAACTTATCCATATGTAGTGAACAAAGCTAAGATATAATACAGGTGAAGGGAGAATGTTTAATTATCTTCACAATATTTGTTGGGCTTATATGCAACATTGGATCATTTATTCTAGTTTGTGACTGCTACAAAGTTAAAGCCATTTTGTAGCAGTGTCAAAACCACTAGACTAACTGCTACAAAAGTTATACATTTGTAGTGGTTTTTATCTAACAAACTACTACAAAATGAAAACCGTTTACCTTTGAAGTGGTTTAGGATTAAAACCACTACAAAAGTCTGGCGGGTTTTTGAAAATGATTGTATTTCAAACTTGTAGTTGTTTTTGTCTAACAAACGCTATAAATGGAAGATTGATAACCTTTATAGTGGTTTAGGATTAAAACAGCTACAAACGTCTGGCGGGTTTTTAAAAGTTTGAATTTCAAATTTTATATTTTAGTAGTGGTTTTTGTAGTGAAATCACTACAAAATGTAACAATTTATATTTTATATATCTATCTAAATATATTCCATTATTATGCTTATGATAAATATTTTTAAATAAATTTATCACCTTTTCTATTGTCAATAACAATTGTTATATAATATGATTAACATTAATAATAATAAATTAATACAAGTATTAAATAATTAAAATTGAAATACAGAGAATTTTTAAAAAACATAAATAAAAGATAACAAACATTGTAAATACAAAAAATTGTCTAAAAACATAAATAAAAGCAAACTATTTGGAGCTTGATGATCAGGTCCTCTCTTAGAGGGCACTCTCAGGGGATATTATCAGCGTGCTGACCAGAGTAACAACACCCTTATTATCAGCAGGAGGAGGTAGAGGGGCCACATTGAAGGTGAACGTAAGAGGAGGTGGGGGAGGTAAAATGACTTGTTAAGAAACATCTAGGTGAAGGCATTGACCATGAAATACTAGCTCTGCCTCTGATGAGTGTACCAAGTGTTGGCCTAATCCTATAACCATCTAGCAAGCTCTTGAGTCTTGACATCAACCTTCATCCAATCATTGTCTGAATCGATTGATCTATCAACCTTCTCATGGAAAAGATTCTTGCCTTAGAGACGACGCTCTTACCGTAGATCATGCTAGGCTTGGGCTTAACCCCATACCCCTAACTCATTTAGGATACTCAACTGGGCCCATGACAGCTTTCAAAGGGGCAATAGGATCCATAGACCCCTGTGACTCTGGGGTCTGAGACTATTGCAGCTCTACCTAAGTCTGCTTGATTCGCTCATGGCGCTCACATTTTATAAAACATTAATGAAATAATTTCATAAAATTTCATAAATTATATAAATCTATTGTATGTAACTTACAATAACTTCCTTTACTTCCTAAGAGGTTGCCATCTTGTCACGGTGTTTATGGGTGTATGTGAATAACTCCCTATATTCCGTTTGATGGTTCTCCTTACGAGCCTTCCTCTCTTAAAAGAATTAAAAGAATATTAACTTTGTTATTTCAAAAATAAAATAATTAATAATTTTCTAATATAAAGTTAAAATTAATTAAACTTTAAAATTACCAGCTCACTGTAAGTCATAGCAAATGTCTTGGATCCTACCGTGTGATGGATCCTCTATGTGATGTAACATTACAATAATTTTAAAAAAAATATTTATTAAGAAATAAATAATTATTTTAATATGTACTTGTCCCTGTGGGCTCTTCTTGGACTGGACAAAACTCACCTAGTCTAATGCAGGGATGCCGTCTGCCACACTCTTAATAAGCTACTACAAAGGAATCGTCCCATCCTTATTCACTCTGTCATAGAGACGACCCCTTTGGTTCTTCTGGCCGTCCCCTATCTTCATCAGCGAGTATCTCCTCCTGTTGCTGGAGACTTTAAACTTATGTTGTGTCATAATTTAATTAATAAACTAAAAATTATAACTAGTTACATCTAAAATATATTTGAACAAAATTACTTACCACCACAACATCCTCAAATGCTCTGGTCTTTGGCTCAATTACAACATGCTTCCAACTTTGGAAGTGGATGGGGAATTACACCCAATTCCTATCTAGGTGTATCAGCCAGTAGTTGAAGAGGTGACCACCGTTCCCGATTGGCTGGTCCATCATATCATTCTAGTCAACTTTGACACGTGGCCCCTGTAACAAATTCACACTAGGAACATCTAGCTTTCTCTTGGTGACGTTCCCCTACGGACTTGCACAATTAAAAGCACATTTTTGTATTAAATTTAAATACACTTTAATTAACTGTATGGAATTTTAATTTTGTCACAAAAAAATAAAATTTACTTTCGACATCCACCTCAAATCTGGTCAAGCGCGAAGACAACGATCAGGGGTTCCCTTGGTCCCACTCGCTTCTTGATCCTGAAATTAGTCCTCCTTGCCTATGGGAAATTGGATGTCTATCTCAACATTTTCCTCATGGTTGCTAATAGATAGATGTATGTTCTCTTCCGGAATATTTCCCTGTAGGGTCTCTGCCTTTGGAGTCGCACCTACTGTGGGATTACCTCCTTTGAGAAGAGTTGATCTATTTGGATCCCCACCTATGATGGCATAGGGACATTTGTAGGCCTATACCCCTATCACAGCCCCTTCTACTACTACCCCTCCTTAACACACTACCATGTACCACCTCTTTCACTTTCCCTATATGTCTCTTAGAATTCATAACTAATATTGTAGCTAAATGTCATAAGAGAGTGTGAGAGAAGGAAACTTAAGCGGTGATAACTCAAACCTTGTGTGGTTTACTTTGTGGTGGAGGCGTGGCTTTTAAAGGTGTGACATTTGTAGCGGTTTTATGACCAAACCGCTACAAAATTTAAACAGTTGTAGTGGTTTGAAAGAAACTGCTACAAAATACGAAACCTTACCTCATCCAGCGTGACATTTTGTAGTGGTTACATAGAATCGCTACAAATTTTTTGACTCTTTGCATTCTATAGCAGTTTTTTAGGGGAAATCGCTGCAAAACACAAAATCTGTAGTGGTTTTATATAACTGCTACAAATGTCTTGACTCTTTGCATGGGGAAGTGATTTTAAGGAACAACTGCTATAAGTTTTCGTCATTAATGAAGATAGTGCAACATGCAGCAAAATATTTGCTTGCAAGTTAGATGCCAATCTCTGATGAAAAAGTCATTGACTTATTTTCATCGGAGAGAGGTAGTTATGTTGCAACCAATGTTTCACTACATGCTATAGAATCTTTACAAAATAATTTGAAGGCTGAGGGGTATATATAACTTTAAAGTTTGTAGTGGTTTTGAAAATACCCGTTGCAAATGTTGATCATTTGTAGCAGTTTTTGTCTAGAACAGTGACAAAATTATAGTCTGTACGTAGCAATTTTTTTATTTCAAATTGCGACAAATGTTGTGACTCTTCGAATCATGTAGCGGTTCTTATCCTCAAACCGTGACAAATAAACCTCCACTACCTTCGCGCCATTACGCGCCAAGCTAGTACCAATTTTGTAGTGGTTTATTTTTGATAACCGCTACAAAGTTTGTTACAAACAAGCATGCGTTTTGGCGTAAGTGTTGCCGCTGCAAATTCGTAGTGGTTTTGGTATAAACTGCTACAAAATTTGGTATTTGTAGTAGTTTTTTGTCACCACTACATATTAATTGCTACGAGTTAACAATTTTTTTGTAGTGTAAGAACTGAAGGTAGTATTTAGCTACATACTCTCCAAACAAAATTGAACCCTTTTATTTCAAATTACAATCATAGGTCTCATGAATATTGACACAGCGGGGATTGCTTCTCTGGAGGAGCTCCACATTAGTCTGGCTTCACATGGCCTGCGGGTAAGTCTCTTTTTATTTAATTATTTTCGTACAGTTCTCTGTTTTGAAGATTTCTTAATTACTACTACATACATATTTACTGATCTCTCTTCTTTTCTCTATTTTGTTCTCAGTTGGCCATCGCCAATCCTAGGTGGCAAGTAATTCACAAGCTGAGAATAGCAAAGTTTGTCGACAAAATTGGAGAAAGGGTTTTTCTGTCTGTAGGAGAAGCTGTTGAGGCATGTCTTACCACCAAAATGGCTGCCGTGTATCCATAATTCTCTCTTCCTTAGAGTGATAAGATCAATATGAAAAGATAAGAATCAATAGCCTCATGCAATTGAATCATGACTTGCTTGAAAAAATAAAGTCTTCCAATTACATTTTGGATTCAGGAGGACTAATTAAAGGGGCCTTCCACCTCATAAATAGCTCATTCTTTATGGGAATACATTATCAAGCTGTAAAAATAATATGCCTGTTCCAGTTACTGATTTATATATTATTGTACTTGTAATAACTAATCCATTTTTGTTTAGTGCTAAATCCATCAGTAGTCATCATCATCTGCGACATCGTCCAATAATGTAGTCTGTTCCACATAGAGGGTTTCGGTGATTTATGATGTCATTTCTTGTGTGTGTATCGTTCTTTTTCTATATACGTGTGCGTGTGTCCCATACTTTGGCAAAAGTATTAGGATAGGGTATATAGTCCCTCCGGTTATGATATTTGAAAAGTTGATTTTTATCATAAATATAAAATCTATTTTTCATATTTGTTAGTTTGTCTAATTCACCTTTATTGACGTGATTTCAACAATGATTAAGAAGGAGAGGGAATGAGGGAAGTAAGGAAGATGACTAGAATACTTTAGAAAATACATATTATATTAACTAAGATAAATTCCTTAATATAATCAAATAAAGTAAATTTGTATTATAAGGAGAGGAGGGAGTATATGTATAAATATAAGGTATGCACAGTGGAATCTCCGAAATCCGTCAAGATTAACTCAATGAATTAATGAGAAACAAATAATGGCGCTGGTTTGTGTGGTGCTTACGCTTGTTTAGTGGACCAATAGAAAAAAAAAAGGAGTTTCTTCGCTCTAAATGGAGTTGACTCATTAAAGCTTTTGTTACACATACGCATGTATGGTTCTTGTTTTATTAGCGTTAAAATCATATCTATTTATCAATAACTTGAGATACTAAGCAGTTTCATCCTATAAGAATGAAAACACAAGTCAAATGAACTTGTTGGAAAGGCTTTTACCTTAATATGTACTCCTACCTGATAGAGATTAGGCTTAAGTCCAAAATGATTTGGGATACTTTGGGTCTGCACCAAAAATAAAATCAGATGCTGCTTCTGTCACCAAAGAATTTGATACCACTTCTCACTGTACTGTACTGTTCTACAACTTTGCCTTACTTGGTTGCTCACTCTGAAGATTCGAATGCCATGGACGTCAATCGCTGCGAAGAAGATTTTTGTTTTTGTTAGGTTGAATTTCATCGAAACTTGAAAGATATTGGTCTTATGAGATTGAAACTATATCTATCATATTTGCTGGGCTAAGGGGACGTATAACAAGAGAAGAAGGACACAACAACAACAGACACACACACTCATAGATTCTCTGCTTACATGGTAATAGTATTTCGCACTACAAAATTATTAGAATATTCTTAAAGCTGCTATATATATGTTATTAACGGAATATAATTGTATCATATTTTAATTATATGATCAGTGTGATCATCGTTATGCTATATATGTTATTAATAAAAGAAAAGGGAAACAATTTAAAAAAGGGGAAAGAGATTCAAAGGTAGAGAGTATAAATATTAATGAGTGGCTTTAAAATATGCACTTTTATATTTATTGATATTATTTATTTTCATGTTTTGATACCATCCCCCTGGCTAAGGAAAGTTTACTTTTCATAAGGGTAGTTTAATTTGCAACGATATCAAACCTATTCAGTGCCCTATATATAATTTCGCCTCAGAAATCATTATATTCTCTACCTTCTAAGAGCCTATCAGGTCATGATTGAATGACACTTACCAAGAGAAATTAATTAAATTAATTGAAAAGGGTAGTGATGAGGAGAACAGGGTTTTTCACCAAGACCTTTAAATTGCAAAATTGGGACAGCCTTTTTAAGTGCGAACTGAACATATGCCTACTAGTTAATTACCTTGGAATATAATTCTTGATGTTATATAACAAGTAGTTGTCTAATTATTCTTTATTGATGTGATTATCGCGTAGCCAATAACCACAATTAATCCATAATTCTTTTAATCCTTGTTGAATTACTTCTGAAAATTAAAGAAAGGACACTTCCTTTATATTATATATATATATATTCCTAGGTGCACCTTTAGATTAGGAACGTGGACAAGGAATCTCACGCGTGCTCTATATATATTTGATATCATTAATTTTTCCCGAAATTAAAATGAAATGCTTATAATATATTTAATAATATTATTAAACCACAATAAGTTTCACTTATTGTTTATTTAAAATTATAAAAAAATATTTCAGGTCTACCAGCTTGACTTTGCAGTATTATTTGTTGCTTATTTTATCCATTGTATTTATCATTCTAGGTGGCTGTAGGAGGGTTAGTTAATCGATTATTCTTTTCTCTTTTAGAATCCGTGCAGCATCTAGTATCATCTAGCCGATAGTTAGAGATTAATTCTCCCGAGACGTAAAGATTACTGAAGTAAGTTTTGTCTTTTCCAACAAAACTTTTTCTGTGTATATGATTCGGTGTTAACTCAGAACATCATGGGACCAAACGATCTACTAATTGAGTTAGACTTTTGTTGGTATTATTCTAGTAGGACCTTTGAATATATCATATTATCCACTCTTTTGATAAATGAAATAAAAAAAAAATGAGGATGAAAAAAATTACTATCTCTATTTCAAAAATTATAAAAACTATTAAGTAATAAGTATACAAATTAAAAGGAAGAAATCTACGGGCAATCTGCAATTTAAGTTTTTGGTATAGAAAATTGTGACCAATTCTGCAATGTTAAGTTTTTGTTATACAGTTAATTAAGGTCTCAATCAAAAAACAAAATATCAGAAAATTCTTATTCGCATGTGAAAAACTACTATTGACAAGTTATAACTTTTTCTAATATTATCTTCTTTGCTGAGGCTTTAATGGTATTTTCCCTTTTTTTTCCTCCACAATTACAACTTAATGTTATAGTAGAATATAAAAAACTCTGAAGCACATATAAAGTTGCATTTATTAGGTCTATATATAAGATGCTTCAAACTATGAGTCCTTCAACTTCAACTTCCTCAACTTGAAAAGTCTATCGCACTTGAGATTCATCAGCTGGTTTCATGAGAGAATAGTGAAGGCTCTGTGACGATCGAGTTCCCCCAAACACTTCAATCAAACACACTTGAGCATGGCTTCTTCCGACGACGTCGTTATGATGAGATCCAAGTGGGTTCTCAATTCTCCTGAGCCTCCCTCTCTTTGGCGTCTCTTTTCTGATTCCCTCAACAAAACTCTCTCTGACTATCGTCACAAGCTTTCCTCTCTCAGAGACCAGCCAAGTCCCAAGCCTCTTCTCTCACTCTTAGCCTCACTTTTCCCCATTCTCCATTGGATCCCTCACTATTCTCTCACTAAATTCAGAAAAGACCTCCTCGCTGGCCTCACTATCGCCAGTCTCTGTATTCCCCAGGTTAATACGTATCCATAGTAATTCTTTAAACTTACAAAAAAAAAAAAAAACAGTTAATTTAAATTGACTTAGTGATGGAATTCTCTCTAATTCACTGATTTTTTTTTTATTTATTTTTTTTTTGGGAGTAGTGATTCTAGCTTCTATCCATAACTCGATATAATTCTTTTATCTACAGAGCATTGGGTATGCGACTTTGGCACACCTCGATCCTCAATATGGTCTCTGTAAGTGCTGATGATCAATTTTAATAATATCTAAAGTATAATCAAATATTAATATAAGATATAATATCTCAACAATTTATATGTTCAGATACAAGTGTTGTGCCTCCACTTATATATGCTTTTATGGGGAGTTCAAGAGATATAGCAGTTGGACCAGTGGCTGTGGTTTCACTTCTTTTGTCTTCTATGGTTCAGAAGTTAATAGATCCTGCCTCTGATCCTATTGGTTATACGAAGCTTGTTTTGACTACCACGCTTTTTGCTGGGATCTTCCAGACTGCCTTTGGCCTCTTCAGGTGATGATATATCGATCTCACGCTAATTTATTAATTGATATATATATATATATTTTCTTTTGTTTTCCTTTATCTGATGAATTGATTATTTATAATAGGTTGGGGTTCCTTGTGGATTTTCTGTCGCATGCTGTAATTGTGGGATTCATGGCGGGAGCCGCCATTGTTATTGGTCTTCAACAGTTGAAGGGACTGTTTGGAATGTCTCATTTCACCACCAAGACCGACATTATCTCTGTCCTCAAAGCTGCCTCGACATCATTATTCCAACATCCTGTATATTACTTCTCTTCAATTAATTACTTGCGCAAAATAATTAAAGGCTTGTTTGATTTTTTTTTTAAATAAAAAAATTGTTTGGAAAGCTATTTTCAATAAGTTTTTTTTATGAAAAAATAAAAATAGTTTTTAGTTGTTTTTTTTCCTATTTTTTATTTTTTGAGGCCACCTCTTATCTACTATCAGCACAACATTATCAGTAATGGTCATCGCCACATCATCGACGGCAACTTTCACCACCGCCATGTCATTTTAAAAGTAGATTTTTTTAAAAAAAAAAAAACTTGTTTTTTAAAAACAATTTTATAAAACTGTTTTGAAAAAAAAAAACTAGAAAAAAAAATCAAACAGGCCTAAATCTTTGTTATTCTTGAAAACTCTTATTCAATCTTTTTCTTTAAGTATACAGTGGAATCCTCGTAATTTCTTCCTGGGATCCTCATTCCTGATCTTCATTCTAACAACTAGATTTGTGGTGAGTGATTCTCAATCATGATTATTTTTATTATTTTCTCATGAATTACTATCGATAATTAAAGGATATATTCCTTATGCAGGCTAAAAGGAAGAAGAAACTGTTCTGGCTTGCTGCAATCTCACCTCTTGTATCAGTGATAGGTTCAACTCTGATTGTTTATGTCACAAGAGCAGACAAAAATGGAGTTAATATTGTGAAACACGTTAAGGGAGGATTAAACCCAAGCTCCCTCAATCAGCTAGACTTCAAAAGCCCCCACATTACTGAAGTAGCCAAAATTGGACTAGTTGTTGCTATCGTCGCCCTCACTGTTAGTGCGCCTTTTATGCATCACAGCTTTATTTTTCCCTATTTATTAAACTTAGGACAACGGGCATTATTGAAAAAAGTCCTTTATGGTAATGAATATACAAAAAATTACTTTAAAATAATTTTTTTGGTAAAAAGATTACTTTAGAGCGTTGAGTGCTATTAAAAAAAAAACTTTAAACGGCTAGAAGGACTTAAAATTAGTTTAAATATTGAATACTACGTACTCTGCTTCAAAATATAAGTTTTAAACGTTTGAAGGGTCTAGTTTTCTTTATAAGTTTTAATTTAAATTTGTCTGATCATTTAGTATATATATTTTTCCTTTTTTTTACCCCTAATTAATTATATGATTCTCTCTCTCTCTCTCTCTCTCTCTCTCTCTCTTTTCCACTCATTCTCTCCCCCACTCTCCCTCTTCATAAATAAAGGGTGTTTCAGGAAGATAAATTGTATCTTTTTTTAATTACATATTTACTGTTTATAACCAATTCTAACCAGCATTTGAGTTGCATGATTTTGTTATTTGAAGCTTATAACTTTAATATTTATGATAGAGTACTAAAGAATACCCCCTCCATTTTTTTTTTTATAAGAGTCCAATAAGAGTTATATATATTGTATTAATTAAAATGTTGATGATACCTATATTTTTGCTCTGTTTATCTCTCTTACTTGACCCTTATAAATAATGGTATCTTATAAAGGAAAATTTATTTTGTAAATGTTTATTATTTTTAATTGTTTTCTTAAAATATGTAACTCATTGAGTTGTTTTAAATAGAACGGGAGCACTTAAAATATTGAATGCTTACCCAACTCTTGTAATAATTACCTCTTCTGAATTAATTGGTTTCAAATGTAGGAATCTGTTGCCGTTGGCCGATCTTTTGCTTCTCTGAAAGGTTACCGTATTGATGGAAACAAGGAAATGCTGTCTCTAGGCGTCACCAACATCATCGGATCTTTCACCTCTTGCTATGTTGCAACCGGTAACTAACTTGTTCTTCTTCTTTAAAACGCCACAAACGCAAGCACACATGCTCATATATATTTACACACATCAAACGAGATATTATATTAAGAACCGGATTTATGATTATTCAGCAATATATATGATGATGATGAAGCAGGTTCATTCTCGAGAACCGCAGTGAATTATGCGGCGGGATGTGAAACGTTGGTGTCGAATATTGTGATGGGTATTACGGTGATGATATCACTGCAATTCATGACGAAGCTGTTGTATTACACTCCTACTTCGATTCTTGCTTCCATCATCCTCTCTGCTCTTCCAGGGCTCATTGATATATCCAAAGCTTGCAAAATATGGAAGGTTGACAAGCTTGACTTTGTGGCTTCGTCTTTTGCCTTCTTTGGTGTGCTTTTCTCTTCTGTTGAGATTGCTCTCCTCTTAGCGGTACCTTTCTATATTCATTTCCCACCTCTCTTCCTTTTTTTCTCTTTTCTTTTTCATAAATTTATCTCTTCAACATGTCTGCTCTATAAATAGGTAATCTGTCTCTCTCATATACCACTAAATAAATACTGCCCCCTATTATGGTTTAAAATAATATTTTAAATTAATCGGTCTTCTTAAACCTAAAAAATGGGGGGCATTTATCAGTTGGAAGTAGTCATTAAATACTACTTGTACTTCACTATTTTTTATACTAAACAGGCAACAAAAGCTTCTAGACGAAGTGTTTAGAGGAACAAGGGAACAAATTAAAGTTGCGCCTATACATAGAGGGGAGAGTATTTTTGTGGGAAAATTGAGAATAAGTATAATAAGAAGAATAATAATCGGTTCTCCCTTAATTATAAGACATTTCTAACTAATTATTACACTACACAAATAATAAAAACAGTTAAAAACATTAAATTTATGTCAAAATAAAAAATTCAAATCATTTCCAATATTACTCATATTAATCACACTAATCTTCAACGTCATATTAATATCTAATCAATACTATTATATCCTCGTTAAGTATGAGCAGAAAAAAAAAATATTGGCATATATCAAAACCTCTTATAAAATGGACTGAAGGGAGTACCTTTTATAGATGTTCCAGTTTCCACTTACAAATTCATGTTTTGATTCTATTGAGATATATATATGGCAACTGTGTTGTGGTAAACTCTATTGTTCGAAATGATGTTCCTAACTAGGATCTAATAATGGTCGTAAATAATTAAGAGTAGTTTAATATAGTTTTAGCAGTTTGGCACGATTAATTAAGGAAGATAAACATATATGGATTGTTTTGTACAATATAACATGGTGCAGGTGGTAATATCGTTTTTGAAGATCATATTGATTTCAATTAGGCCTGGCACAGAAACTCTGGGAAAGCTTCCAGGAATTGACTTGTTCTGTGACGTGCATCAATATCCTATGGCTGTTAGGCCTCCTGGCACTCTAATCGTACGCCTTAAATCTGCCTTGCTTTGCTTTGCAAATGCCACTTTCGTAAGGGAAAGGTATATATACTTTGTCACTTTCATCAATTATTTGGGGAAAAAAAATAGCAGTAACTATAAAATATAGTTAAGCACTAATACCCTAATTACTTTTCAAATTTCCTCTAAAGGATCATCAAATGGGTCGCTCAGGAAGAATTAGCCGATAAGGGAAATACAACAAGTACCATTCAGCTCGTGATTCTCGACATCTCAAGTAAGTTATTCTTACAAGTACTACCTCGAGTCTTTAATTAGATAACGAATTTAGAGATAAAAAACAATTAATTATATTACTTATTTATAAACATGTATTGGTGACTTTCCTAAAATATTCTCTATAATCATTCGTATTTATGGCAGATTTGGTGAACATCGATACATCTGGAATTGCTTGTCTGGAGGAACTCCATCAAAGTTTGGTGTCACAGGCGAAGGAGGTAATTAAATAAGTAAATAAATAAATCTCTCTCTCTCTCTCTCTCTCTCTCTATATATATATATATATATATATATATATATATATATATATACCCCCCCCCCCCAAAAAAAATATATATATATACCCCCCCCAAAAAAAAACAGTACACACTGACCTACGAATATATAATGGGATATATATCAGTTAGCAATTGCGAGCCCTACTTGGGAAGTGATCCACAAGCTAAAGGCAGCCAACTTTGTGAGCAAAATTGATGGAAGGGTTTTCTTAACTGTTGGCGAAGCTATTGGATGCAAATTGGGAGTGTGAAGATAGGATTAGGATACTTGTGTGACGTGTCTCGTTCTCAAAGTCTAAAAGTCTAACTAGTTATTGAGTGTGTGTGTTTGTGTTTCAATTATGCTTGTTTGACTCGCTGTACTTTGCTTGTCATTGAGCGTGTGTGTTTGTATTTTAATTATGCTTGTTTGGCTCGCTGTACTTTGTCTTTATGTACTTGTGGTATGACATTGTGACATCCGAACAAGTCATCTAGTTTCTGTACGTCTTTGTTAAAAATGCGCCAAGTTTCTACCTTTGTTAATGGCTAAAAATTAATAAAATAGCTGTTCCATGTGATTCAGTCAACTTTATATATGCCTTTGCTACAATAAAGGCTTCATCAATTAATGTATCTTCCCCAGGATTAAAATAGGAAATAATTAACTTCAATATACTCAAGGGTACTTTGGTCTAGCGGTCATCCAGCTAGACTACAAATGGGAGAATTGAGTGCAAATCTCACCTTGTTCAAAGCCTCAATCTGAATTATACAGGCTCAGATATTTAGTAATAGAATCGAGAAAAAATTCCGGACAACAGGGTGGCCAAAGGGTTAATTATCAAAAAAAAAAAAAAAAAAAAAAACTTCAACATAGTGATTCCATGTGATCCATCAGCTAGCCAATAATGAAGAGATAAGAATGACAGCAACAATTAAGGTAACCATTGTGGCTCTTTCCCTTTATTAGAATTTGAATGGGAATAAAGCAGTTTTGTGTGGAAGAAGATCTCTTCATTGACTTTTTTCTCATTTTATCTCATTAGCCCATCTGGGCCGTTGATTGAAAAAGAGAGAGAAAAATTAATTAAAGTAGTATTATATTGATTGGACGGATATGATTTTAAGATTATAAGAGAAACCCAACCCATTTTATGCGTGATCAAATTTCCATGGTAGAGTGTCAGACTAGTCCTTATTACTGGTCCATTATTTCAATACACACACATATACATTATCTGTGTGTGTGTGTATCCCAACCGTTTCATGGTTAGAATTTAAAGTGTAGAGATTACAAAAAAAAACTCTAATATTTTACCCAAATAAAATCCAATAAATAGTAACATTATGGGAAGAAGATAATGAGCGCAGAAAAAGCAAGAGAGAATGAGATTTTATATTTAAGAACAAAATCAAATCAAACTCTCATATGGACATTATATTTATTAGGATAGGAAGGAGAGTGTTTCGCTTCAAATTTGAATAGCTTAAGTATTTTCAATTAATCAATTTTTATTGTAAGAAAAGGATATTGGCGTCTCATCTAGAGCACTACCTTGAATCCTCATTATAAGCCATGGGTTTATGGATTCATCGTAATTCGTAAATATTCTATTTTGTTTATGAGGATAAACAATACAGTTTTAAAAAATTATCCAAACAAGAGGTTATTGTCTCTTATAAATAGTACCAAAATAATCATCCCAATTTTTTTGGTGATTAGTTGTGAATTAACTATTGAATTCCGCTCACAAAAAAGTCACTACGTAAAAATGACTTTTTATATTGTCAAAATTTTCCCAGGTTTCTAAAATTCTACATGTATTTGGAGAATTTTTTACAACATGCAAAATCATTTTGACAACATTAATTAGAAACCATTTTCACAACAATATTTGGATAGAGATATTTTAACAACTGATAAAGTCATTTTTATGTAGGGACTTTTTTGTGAGCGGAATTCAATAGCTTATTCACAACTAATAAAAAAAAAAATTCCCTAGAGACTTTTTTTGTGAGGGAAATTTGATATGAGACTTTTTTATGATTATTTCCGTACCTTAGGGACTTCATTGTGATTTTCTCAATTTTATTTGGGGTAAAGAATTATCCGAAAATTCTAAAGAGAAAGGAATAGAATTCCTTTTGATTAAGACTTATTTATCTGATTTCGGTAAATTAGCAAAATTAAATAAATACTTTTTAGTTTTTATATCAGTTTATAAGTTTGATAAATTAATTTGAAGAACAATAATAAATATAAGAAATAAAAAAAGATAAAGTCTTACGTATAGGACTAAAATTCACTAAAAAAAAAAAAGTGGATTAGTGACAATTTATGATAGAATTTGATAGTTCTATCCACTATAACATAAACTGTTAGAAATTGATTAGTGACGGAAATAAGTTTAGCGATCCATTGCTAATTGACCCCTATTTTTGTAGTTATAATTCACTTCTAAACTATGTCTTGTGTTTAGTATTGAATGAATGATGTTTAAAAGTAGAAGTGACCATTACCAACCAAAATAGTAAGACAAATGGTGAGCACTAAAAGCTAATGAGTGCATTTAGTAGTGGAGGGGAAAGGATCTTAAAAACCATGTCCCCTCGGTTTTTTAGTAATAATTCACTTCCGAGCTACTCCCTCTGATTCTTATTATAAGACACCAACTATAATCATTTTTTAGTTCTTATTATAAGTTACCAACTATTTTTAACTAACTTATTTATTGCTATTTTCCTATTATATCCTCATTTTTAACTAATTCTTTAAATTCTTATCATTAAAGTAGGGGTAAAATTGAAAATATTTGTCAATTTCAGACATATTTAATAACTCAACTTTCATTCCTTAGTCTATGAGAAATAATAGTTGATGCCTTATAATAAGAATTAGAGTGACTATGTCCTAAGTGATGTTCAAAAATAGGAATCACCTTTACCAACTAAAATGGTAAGATAAAGGGAGAGCACTAAAAGCTAATGAGTGCATTTAGTAATGGAGGGGAAAGGATCTTAAAAACTAAAGATTTTGAATTGATTACCCCTAGGGATCCACCATTACCATCCTACAAACCTCACATGTCCCTCTCAAGGACTTCCATGTTCTTAACCGGAATCATGTCCAGGTGACATGTTAATGCAAATTACCTTTTTGATGAACTTTTAGTTTTCTATGAACAATAAAAATGTAGATTACTTTCTGTTTTTTTTTTTTTGGGCTTTTTAATAAAGTCCTTATCGAATTTGGGTCTCACAAACAATTAGTGTCCAGATTCAATGTATGTTGATTCTCATGATTTAATTGGTTTGTTTATTAGGTCAAAGTGATGAGTAGTGCACTATTGAGGAAATGGATGACCAGCAGGATCATTAGCATATAATCGGCACGTTAATAAACTATTATTGGGGATAAGTGGAATGAATCCACCAACTTCGTCATTTCATGTCTTCCTTAGCCACCCTATTGTTTAATATTACCCTTTTTAATTTTTAATTTTTTTCACAAGAGACCGTTTTAAAAGTTTTTATGGTAAAAGTGCAGTTTTACCGATGTAGTTTCTCGTTGAGGCATTAAGCACAAATAAGTTTTCCAAGTATAAAAATACACATAAACGTTTTAAAACAGAGCAATTTTACCACCTTTGTTGGATCCCTAAATTCTAATTATCAAAATGACCTAGCCTCAAACAAAAATATTAAATCACCCCACCAAAAAAATCTGGCCCACTCCCAAACGTAATCATTGACTATAAAACAGCCTTCAGTGGCACCAACATTGGCTTACGTTTTGTGTTGGCACCAACTTCTCCTGCATTTTGTGATTCCCTTGACGATTCCAAACTTGCGTTGGATTCTACTGGTCAGAGTATGGATGAGTTGGCACACACTAAGATAATTGGTGGACCCACACAAACAAAGCAATGGCGGTTCAAAACATCTAATGGAGGGTGTTGAGTTTCTTTCATTATTTATTTTTTCATTATCCTTCCTTTGTAATCTCTAAATAATATCTATCAAATCGATCTGAAAGCCCACAATACTATTTTGATTTTTTTTCTCATCTTTCCAATCAATAGCTTAGATGGCTGATGAAAGATAATGAGAAAAAAATATAAGAAAATGATATGCTTCTCTAACGGAGGTGGTAAAATTTCTCAATTTTAAAACATTTATATGTTTTTTGGCACCATTAAAAACTTATTTGTTCCTATACCCCTAGTGAAAAACTTTATTAGTAAAATTGCACCTTAACTGCACCTTAACTCAATTCCCCCCTCCCCTATATGTATATTTTACTTATTTTTAGAAGAATTAATCATCTTAAGTGTTTGTTTGATATGATGATGGATTGGGAAGGGAGAGGAAGGAAAATTTTTATGAGTTGAATTTAAAAAAAAAAAAAAATTGGAGAAGTGAGATTACAACATTTTAATAAAAAGAATATGTAAGATAAAAGAGTAATAAAAATTTCCTAAAACCTCTTAACCCAATTTTTATGTTTATTTTTAAAAAAACTCAACTCAAAATTTTCCCCCTTTATTTACTTTCCCTCCCCTCCCCTCATATCAAATAAGCCTTATTTTTTCTTAAATATCATTGGTTTTTTAAAGAGATATAGACAAGTCTACGTTAAGGATACTTTTAAAAATATGGACATATCGATTACATGAAATTGCTTTTTTTTTTTTTGGAAATATTTTGCTATAATAAAGTAGCTATAAATAAAAATATAGCAGTAGATTTCATCATGTATTGAAGTGGGGCCAACTACTATCTCCATAAGATTTAAATAATTAATTTGTGGATATTAAGAAAATTATTCAAGATATTTATTTGTATCAAATGTGTATTGGTTTCCTAAAATATCATTTTTAATCATGTGAATTTTAATCACTTTTAATGAAAACCTACTTAATATGATGATACTTTAGACACAAAATTATAAATTCGATGGGCAAAATGAAACAAGTCTTATAATTAAAGTTATAGTAACCTTTTTGTGGAACTCTTATATCTAGAACTCAAGTAGTACTACTATTTTGTAAATTTGTTTTTACTTGGCCCCTTATCCTTAAAATTACAATGTGTGTGTTTATGATAGCAATAGGAAAAATGACTTATTTGCAATATGACTTATAGAAAAGTAAAATTGGGTAAAAATCAGATTGTGAAATATGATTTATATTTGGATAAGCGATAACATAAGTAGCTTTTGTGAAATTGAAATTTGTTTAGAATGACGGTAGTTTAAGTGACTTTTCAGATAATTATAAGAGAAAAATTAAAATCAAAATTAAGGAATGGTGAAAATGCTAATTTACAAAATTTAGCAATGCTGAAATACATAATTTGATCAAATAATATTATATGACTAATTGGATCACATGTTCCATACAATTTTATCTCTAATTGTGTTATGAATGTAATTCATTTGGGTTGAAAATGACGCAACAAAATTTATCGAAGAAGGTTCTTCATCTATACTAATATTATCTACATTATTATCTACATCACCTATATTCCCACAAACCTTAAACTCTCTCTCTCTCTCTCATACACCCCTGCCGACTGCCCCTCCTTCCCCTTTCAACCCCTCGATCTCCACCACCTGAAGTCGTGCCTCTGTTCCAAGCGCAAGAGTTCTAAGCATGCCCGCCTCAACCAATCCTCCTGCTCCGAGGAAGAATACCTGGCCCTCAGCCTCATCATGCTTGATTGCAACTCCCTCAGTTCTGATGCCTCATATGATCACCATGAAGGTCGCCAATAGACCGGTATATCTTGCATAAACATAAAACAAAGATTAGAACTCAGGGCTCTGTTCGTCAGTATCCTTCAGAAGACAAGCTCGTGCTTGAGATTATGCTTTTGATTGGATTCAAGAAAGTCTGAGAGATGAATGGAGATTCGAGCCTCTGACATTTGAATGGAAAAATCATTGGACACGATTTACATTTTAGTGTTGCCACCCTCTTCGTTCGCCTTCTTCTCAAGCCAGCTGGCGAGCATTGGGTGTGCTCCAACAGGGCTATGTAGAGTGACTCCACGGTCACTGTAGTTCTGTTACCTTCAGTGGAGGTACGATGATGACGGCTTCATATCATGTTCAGGCAAGATATATTGATCCATACGCTTCCCATGCTTGCTGAAAAGTAGCTTTTTGAGATGCTCCTTTTCAAAAGCTTTGAAATTGAGCTTGTTAGAAAAGCTTCTTTTGGCATAAAAGTCCTACCAGGAAAATGGAATACCAATCATGTGAAAGTCTTAAAAGTCCAATTTGGGCTACCAATCGACCGATTTTGGTGACGAGACGCTCTACAAACATGCTCATTAAGAGACTCAAAAGTCAAAAGGTTAAGAGTAGCTTGTTTGTAGATTTCTAATATTCTTTTTCATCTTTAATATGAAAGTTAGTTTATTTTTTGGTTGAGGAGTAAATTTTCTCTTAAAGTTTTAGCTGAGGATTAATGTTATCCTTGAAGTTTTTTTAGGTTCAATATATTGCTCCAGAAGTGTTACAATTGAACAATAATGCCTTTTCCATTATTAAGTTAACGGTTAACATCAAGTTTTTAACGGTCAACATTAGTTTTTAAATGGTATGGGGTAACATTACTATGTTTTGAAACTTTCAAGATAACATTAAACCTGAAAAAACTTCTAGAACAATATTGCTCTTTAACGAGAATTCCGGAGCAAATTTGCACCTTAACCCTTAACTTTTTTTTTTTTGGATAGATTAAATAAGCTAAATAAATTACTTAATTATAACATATGTTGTGTTGTGTGTCATTAAATTATATATTACTTTATAAATTAGACAAATTAGTTTGCAAAAAAAAAATGATAAATATAAATATTTTAATATAACTTATTTTGTTTCCTTAATCGCTCTAAAAAAAATCAGCTGGCGCTTTTATATTAAGGATGAGAGGTAGTAAATTTTTTTTTTTATTTATCTATACCTTCCTAAAAGTTGAATAATGTTTAAGGCTTCAAAGATGATTATTCATGTTTCAAGAATTTTGATCAATTAAGCCAACTTTTACTACTACAAAATATAGCTTTTACTTCCCTAATTGGCGTCCTATTATAAAAAGAAGGAAGTAAGAAATAAAGGCGGTGACATTTTTGTAATTATATGTAAGAAAAGTTGACTTTTGGCGTCTAATTTATGACCTTAGTCGCCAAAAAGATCACATTTGGTGTCTAAGTTAAATATTTAGACGCCAAAAGTGGACCATAGCGCAAAAAGTTATCGTCAAAAATTAGTCTGGCGCCAAAAGCAAGACTTTTGGCGTCTAAGTTTCATTCTTAGAAGCCAAAAGTCTTGAGGTTTTGCTTTTGGGGTCAGGCCAATTTACGGCGCAAATTTTGTGTTAGGGCCCACTTTTGGCTTCTAAGAATGAAACTTAGACGCCAAAAGTCTTGTTTTGGCATCTAATTTTGATTCTTAGACACCAAAAGCATTTCAAATTTCTTATACTTTTTTTTTTTGTTTTTTTAAGCCCTCCAAACCCAAACCCGTGACTTCATTCCTAGCACGCGACATTCCCTCTTCTTTCTCACCTCTACCTTCACGCCCACCCACTGCAACCATCGCCGACAACCTTCTTCTCCACACATCATGAATGTGTGGCAACCTTCTTCCACTTCGTCTTCTTCCTCTTTCCTTCAACTTTCATGGCCGAACTTCATTTTCTCCACAAGATTGATGGCAAAATCGACATCGTCCCGTCATTTTCAACCTTCTCCACAAGATCTACGACACAATCGACTTCATCCCTTCATTTTGAACCTCATTTTTTATTTTCCAGATATACAACTTCCTACTGTAGGTAAGCTTCGACTTTTTGGATCTGCTTGATTTTTCCATATATGTTTGATTTTTCCAGAATTGTTCGAGCTGTAATTCGTATGTGTTCGACTTGCTCCATATTTGTTTGACTTGCTCTAGATCTATTCGACTTCTCCTTCTCAACTCTGGATTTTTTTTTTTTTTGGATTTTGAGTTGATCTTGTTGGATCTGATTTGTTGTTGTAATGTAGATCTACACTTGTAGAAATTTTTTGATTTGAGTCGATTTTATTATTAAGAAAACACCATTTGATTTTTGATTTTGGATCTGATTGAATCTGGATGTAGATTTGGAATTATTATTTGATAGCTCCCAATGTGGTTTGGGGGTTTTTTTTTTTAAAAAAAAGAAAGCATATTACGTCTAAAAAAACATTAGACGCCTTAAACTTCCACTTTTTACGACTCTCAAATAGGCGTCCACATAAAATAAGACGTAAAAAGCAGGAAAAATAGGACGCAAAAAGGCTTTTTTGTAGTAGTGTTTGACTAAAAAACTAAATTACTAGGAAAGAATACCTTATAAAACAAAATAGTAACTCCAATCTGCGGCTTCTCAACGACACTATTTGACGTATGTTCTTTGAAATCTAGCATACAAGTCTTTCAAATGAAGAGGTAAAAAGAAAATGATAATCAAGTGAACAAAATAAATCTGATATTGTAAAATCTCTTGAACAATGATTTTTCTTTTTCTTGTGAAGTGATGCAGTACAGTAAAATAATTGTCTCTGATCTTAGATAATTGACACATTCCAAGGATCTAAATTGAATACGGAACTGGATTGAACCTCAGCTTAAGGTTTATCCTCCTTAAGAATGGGCCAGGGCCGCCATTTCATATACCAATTGGTCCAAACTCCGACAGGGTGAGATTACTAATTCACTAACAGAATCAATACACTTACACGGTAGAATCCAGTGACATGAAAGAAGAGTAGAATGGGTTAAGAAAAAAAAAATAATAATGACCAATGACAGTTGTGTCTAGAAAAAGGGATTAATCCTTCATAATATGGTGAACATAGGTTTGAATCACTGCCTGGAGAGGTGGTCACATTTAGTGTCTCCAACAAATTACTTTCAATATTAAGGGGGTCATTGCACCCAATGTTAGAGGCTCCTTTAGAGCTTTCCTCATGCAACAACAATAAGAAAGCAACTTGTAAATTCGCCGATGAACTTATTCTAATAGATATAAACAACCTGAACTAAGTTGTCTTAATAAATAATAGAGAAAGTCACTATGAGGTCCAAAAAAGGAATGTAATTACTAAAAAAATCTCACAAATGTTAGAGCATCATTTGGATTTGTTAATTATTCGCTTGTTGGAGATTTGTTTGTTTTTTAAGGATGGTACTTACCTTATTATGGAGAGAATCGAAGGAAGCTTTTCCATAGACACTTTGTGTTTGCAAAGGCTTGTTCTTTAGGAAGGATCATGGTCGTTGGAAAGTGTTACATACAATAGCACTTTATCCTAGGACCGAGACGATTCATCGTAGTTTACTAGAGCTGAGGACGGTGGTGGAGACCCTATGCAAAATCTTGTGATTGATACTTGTCATTGTAGAAATATAAACGAAAGAAAAGGTCATTATGGAATGGGCAATGACATAGGAATGAGCTGGGAAGATATAGACAGGCTATTTTATCTTCAATACTAATAGAGATGGTAGTATGGTTCTGAAAAATACATATTACTAGTTTCCACAGTTCAATGACTTACGACCAAAGCTTGTGTGGTTAAAGGAACAACTGATCTCTTGATTCTTTCTATAGCTTCTTGTAGGATAGTGAGAGATGATGAATAAGGGAGTTCACTGGTAACATAGCATTGAAACCAAGAGAGGAAGAGAATAGATGATTGAGGATGCAACTGAAAACTGAAACATGAAATATCACCTAAGAGGGGGGTGAATTGGGTGATTTAAAATTTTTCTTTTAATCCTCTAAATCACATAAGTAAAATACGGATAAACAGAGAGAGAGAGAGAGAGTAGACACAAGAAATTTATAACGGTTCGGTCTAAATCTTTGAAGTCTCTAGATTCTCTGGGATTTCACTATCTCAAAGATTGATTATACACTCTATAACTCTTGAGCAATTATCTTACTAAAACTTACTTCGTCTTACAAGTTGTAATCAACTAACCCAAATCTCAAAGGTTCCACAACCTTGAGATTAATACAAGAATAATGATTTTAAGACTCTCTAAAAGAGCAGATAGATAACCACTGAAAAATATTTATATTCAAAGATATTGCTCAAAGATTAGAAACAGTAAATGCTAATTTCACAAATTGAATGCACAACGTTTCAGTAGATGGAGAATTCAATGCTTTTGGCTTTTATAGTTGTTGACATTAATGACCATTAAGAAGCTTGAGAATTATCTGTTAAGATTGATTAACCTTAATCGTTACTCACACATCTTCTTTCTTCAATCAATGCTATCATTCTCTTTTGGCATTCCTTGTACCATTTGTCCATTGAGATTCATCAATGGAAGTGGAAAGGAAATGGTTGCAAGACTTTAAGTTGCTTAGAAAGTTGGTTGTCTAATTCTAGCATTTGTCTCTACTTTGCATTTAATGCTTCTGACACATAATTGATTTATTGCAATTTGCCGTTAATCCATATCAAAATCTACCGAAACTCATTAACAAACTAATTAAACATAGTTAGGAATAACAATGAGTGACAATATGAAGCATACAGATCACAATCAATGATTTAGATATTTTGAACATGGTGTTTTTCATATTCTAGAACATTGACTCGAGTCACATTTCACTGACTTGAGTCTTAGATTAGCAATTGAAAGTCAAAGAAACAAAGACACGATTATTGGAGTTATTACATAGTGAATGGAGTCATCTAATTTTACAAAATATCTGAGAAGCTCTCTGTATCAATATGACTAGAGTCATTACCAAATGACTCGAGTCATTACCAAATGACTCGAGTCATCCATTATCACTATTCATCTCAGAGCATCTTTGTGCCAGTATGACTGGAGTCATCATTTTCTACAACTAATCTAAGGATATCTCTGTGTGAATATGACTGGAGTCATATAATGCTTACTCGAGTCATATCAGTTTTGACAGATAGTTGTTAGTTTGAGTTTAGAAAGACTTTTGATACATGAAATGACTAGAGTCATTAAGTGACTGACTGGAGTCACATTTGACCGTTGAAAAAAGATAAGTTTGAAATTCATTTTGGTGACTAGAGTCACAACAGTTTGACTGTAGTCATTTTGCTTCAAAACATTTTGCAATAAAGAGTTATGACTAGAGTCACTTGTCATTGATCTGTTTCAATTTAAAAGGCAATGACTCGAGTTGCACAATGATGACTCGAGTAATCTTTTCTCAGAAAGTTCAGTTATTGAACAAGTCAATTTTTAATCATGAAAGAGTCTTAGACTTAGTTTAATAACAATATTTTGAATTTACAATGGTCAGTTATCATCAAACATTAAGAACTAACACACAAAAAAAAACCCTGCAAGCTTCCTCACCCTCATATAAAGAAGCCCTACAGCCTAAATTAGCTTAGGAGAGAACCAAGCTTTTGCTCGAGCTACGAAGAAGGCTTGGGATGGGAAATTATATGTCAACAACAAAGATGAAATCAAGAAGGGGGAAACTCTCAAGGATACAGCTACTGGGCTACACATAGAGTTCTCATAAGATGAAAAGAGGAGACATGAAAAAAGTTGGTCTAACTCACTAATTGAAAGATGGAATATCACCTAAGGGTGAATTGGGTGATTTAAAAATTTTATCTAAACCCTCTGTAATACACACGAAAAACAAAGATAGACAAAGAGGAAGAGAGAAAGATTGGACACAAGAAGTTTATATTGGTTCGATCAAAATCCTTGACCTATGTCTAATCCCTAGGCACTCTGGGATTTCACTATCTCAGAATTTGATTACACACTCTGTAGCTCTCGAGTAATTCTCTCACTAGAACTTACTCCCCTTTACAAGTTGTAATCAAATAAACCCAATCTCAAAGGTTCCAAAACCTTGAGATTAATACAAGATGAATAAGTTTAAAAAAGTCTCAAAAAGGCAAATAGATGATCACTGGAGATTATAAATATCTGAAGAACTTACTCCCCTTTATGACCGTTGAGAAGCTTGAGAATTATTCGTTGAGACTGATTAGCTTAATTGTTACTCACACGTCTCCATTTTTCAATCAGTGTCGTTGTCATTCTCATTCTTTGAGATATTTCCGTTGAATTACCAGAAATGGAAAGACAACAAAAGTGTCTTAGGAATGTGTAAAGTCTATTTATTGAAAATGGTCTTTCATTTTATGAACCAGCATTTAATGCATATGACGTAATCATATACTTTTTGATTAATCTGCACTAAATTACTTGTTTGATCTTATGGAACTCCTTAACAAACAAAAGTGTCTTAGGAATGTGCAAAGTCTATTTATTGAAAATGGTCTTTCATTTTATGAACCAGCATTTAATGCATATGACGTAATCATATACTTTTTGATTAATCTGCACTAAATTACTTGTTTGATCTTATGGTACTCCTTAACAAACTAATTAAACATAGTTAGGTGTAATAATAAGTAAAGATATGAAATATACGAATTACACATGTAGATTGAGAAAATATGGTTGAATTCATGTATATGTGGAAATAGGGATTAAAAGAGTCAAATTGATGCATTTTAATAGTTATCCTACATATAGGCATAAATAAGGCTTAAAATATGATGAAATTGTGAGTTGACACAACTATGCTGTCTCAATGCTACAACATCGTAAATATGATTATCTAAAATATCATATTCTATTATGTGCTGATATTTATTGAGAAAATATAGAAGATAATTGTAGGATCTTAGGCTAGACGTTGAATGGGCTTTAAAGACAAATGAAAGAAAATTGTTGACTTGGAAAATACTGTAGTCAAAGATTACAAGAAATCAAGAATAAAATCAAAACAAAATATTGTTAATCAAAACAGAATCAATCACGAGTGAATCCTCCAGTTGAACTTGATAGAAAAGGAAAGTCCAACTTATTAATAGACAGATTTGACATGCAACGTAAGGACCTCAACAATAAAAGGAAAGATGGTCAACCCTAGTGGGCATGCATGATACGCAAACACATAGATGTGCTCAAGAAGCTTGAGATAGTGAACATTAAGAAGTACAACATATATAATGTGAAGGAAGCCTGCTGGTATGAAGAAGACGTAAAGGCGATGCATGACAAACACTACACTGTGTCGTTGAAACCCTTCGACAATTCCTTTTCATTTTAGTTTCCTTCTTTGTATTGCATGGGTATCGTTATCATAGTTTCAACTATGTCTTTTCTGTCAGCCATGGACTAACTCTTTTTTAACTGAGCAATGATGGAACCTTAGTTTGTAATTCTGAACTCGATTGCTAAGTTTTAACTTATATAATTTAGTTTGCTTAATTTTGTATTTAACGTTGGCCTATGCATTAGGTGGCAACGAATAAGCAAAAGTTATGGCCTTGACTTACTAGAAAGGAGTCAATGTTAGCCCTTTGTTAAATAGTGTATGTTTGTACAAAACTCTGTCTGAATTATAAACTATAGGAATGGATTATCTCACGCAACCATTACACCTAGTTGTGCATGTTATTTTAAGCTTGAAAATTTGCATAGGAATATGAGAGAAGTAGCGTAAAGAATATAAATATAGGATTGTAGAAGCTTATGTATATATAAGTGGTGGATTAATTGAAGAACTTTGCTATAAGTATTGTTTTACCATTGCAGAAGTTGTTTTGGTATTGTTGTAGCATTACATGAGGGAATTTGATTGGTTCACTTGCCATAAGGGAATTTGACCAACAAGTTTTTGGTGTTGTTGCCGGGGATTAAAAATACTATTTATGCAAGCATGTTTTTGTTTGTAAAGTTTCGTTTGATTTAATATTACTCTCTTCATTTGGATTTTCATGTGCCCTTGATTGTGTATGATCAGTTATCGAATTACTAACCTTAATTACTTTGATCTTGAGATAGAAAGAACGTGTAAGCAAAGGAGAAGGAAGCTTAAAAGACGAGAGCGCCCTATTTCATCAACATACATTACAAAAGATCCAAATAGAGATTGAGTTAATCAACCCTTACATATCACAACTAATGTAGATGTTTTGAACAAAGTCATCATGGAGTTTGGAATTCCTAATCTAAACAAACTCAGCTATGGGATAGCTATGCTAGATATAACTGCACTACAATTTGATCTGAAAGTTGTCATGCTCCAGATGTTATAAACAAAGGGACAATTCAGTGGGAAGTCAACAAAAGATCTCCATTTTCATTTGATGATGTTTATGGAAGTTTGTGACACCTTCAAAACCTCAGGAGTTCCTGTAGATGCTCTAAAGATCAAATTGTTTTCCTTCTCACTCTGAGATAAGGTAATAGCTTAGCTAAACACCTTGCCAACCCACTAATTCACATCCTAGAATGATTTGGGTGAGAAATTTCTGCTAAAATTCATCCCACCAACTAAAAACGCCCAGCTTAGAGAGGTTATTACTTGTTTTTGGCAACATAGTGGAGAATCCACATATGAAGTTTATGAAAGATTCAAGGAATTACTGTGAAAGTATCCACAACATGGAATCTAACCTTAGGTATAGTTGGAAAACTTCTATAATGGGTTAAATGCACAAATAAGGATATAGTTTATGCTTCAGCCAACGAAGCCCTCTTGAGAAAATTCTATAATGAAGCATAAAAAATTCTCGAGCTGATGTCATTAACCAGAACAGTAGCTAGAGTTTATGAATTAGATGCTACGACTGCACATGTTTCATTTCTAACCAACTTGATAAAATTGATGAGCATCCCTACTAGCACACAATCGCTGCAACATGCACATATTGTGGAGGAGTACATCTTTACACACATTGCTTAGCTAACCCTGAATATGCAACTATGTGAGTAATTATAATAGGAACAACAACAACAACAACCCATACTCGAACATGTATAATCCAAGGTGCATACAACATCTTAATTTGTCTTGGAGAAAGTAAGGACAACAATCTGGTGCTCCTTCGCAATCCAATAAGCCTCAATATCCTCCTGGATTGAATCAACAATCAAGGAAATTGAGTGTGGAACCATTTCCTCAATAATCTATTAAAGGCTTAATCAAATAATACATGGCCAAGAACGATGCTATAATTCAGAGTTATCAAGTGTCTTTGAGAAATTTGGAAAATCAAGTTGAGCAACTTGTCACAGCTCTAAATAATAGGCCATTAGGTTCCCTACCTAATGATACTGAAGCCCCTAGGAGATAAGGCAAGGAGCACATTAAAATCATAGAGTTGAGGAGTGGAAAGTATATTGAGCAGTACAAGGTATCAAAAAGACCTATTGAATATGCTAAATCCTTGTTTGGACAAGCGAAGATAGGAAGAAGCTACTAAAAAAATAATAAATAGTAAAGCAGTTCACAGTAGAGCTACATAAATCTGGAAGCACATCTAATACAACATTGCCACATCACAACATACCAAAGTTGCATGGAGAATCCAATGTTGTAGCACCATTGCAGTAAATAAATTCCTAGATGTCCTGAAACAGTGTCACATCAACATCCTTTTGTTAGAAGCGCTGAAACAAATGCCTAGTTATGTCAAGTTCATAAAGGATATCCTATCAAAGAAAAGAAGACTAGGAGAATTCGAGATAGTGGCTTTGACCGAATAAAGTAGTGTCATTTTGCTTAACAAGTTCCCTCCAAAATTGAAAGACTTAGGAAGCTTCACAATCCCATGTGCTATTAGAAGGAACTACTGTGGTAGAGCGCTGATTGAACTAGGAGCTAGTATAAATTTAATGCTAATGTCAATTTTTAAGCATCTGGTGGTAAGGGAAGTGTGACCTACAAATGTTACATTGCAGTTAGGTGATAGATCTACTATTCACCCCGAATGCAAAAATGAAGATGTAGTAGTGAAGGTAGATAAGTTCATATTCTTGGTTGATCTCATCGTGATGAACTTCAAAGTTGACCATTAGGTATCTATCATTCTAGGAAGACCATTCTTAGATACAGGAATAACTCTAATCGATGTCCAAAAAGGAGAATTAACCATGATGGTCAATGATGAACAAGTGACCTTCAAAATCTTGAAGGCAATACAATACCCTGATGACATTGAAGAATGCTCATTCATGAATATTGTTGAAGGTTTGGCACTGGAAATATTCCAAGAAAATTATAGTAAAGCCTTTTTCAACTTGATTTGAACAGAAAAAGAAGCTCACAAGCCCCTACCAAAAATATGTAATGGGAAGGCTCTTATGGGAGCTAACCTTAAAGCTCACCTAGGACAAAAGCACGAATAAGAGGAGGACCATCCTCACCTTCCAACCCTACTATTAGAAGACACGACAAAGTCAAGCTGAAGACTTTAAACCAAGCGCTATTAGAAGAAAATCCAAATTTTTCTTAATTTTCTTTTTCTTTTTGGTTTGTCCTTCATAGATAAAGCTAGAGAAACCACAGGAGTAGTAATGAGAAGATGTCAGAGTAAGGAGGGAAGTATGAACATTCATACCGTAGGGCCTAATTTATGCAAAAAAAAAAAAAAAAGGAATTGAGAAGGTTGTTGTAGCAAAGTGATAGCGTCATACACACTTTGAGCTGAATTACTACATCAATATTATTATGATGCTGTAGCAACACTGCAGACATATGTAGCAGGTCAACATGGCTATTGGTATGCTTAACAGCAGGCTATCCCAGGAAGTGTCTAATTGAACCATATTTTCATATGATTTTTCATAATAAAATTGGGATTCTTAAAGCTTGTTTAGATGTAGCTTTTAGAGAATAACTTTTGAGATTTATGAGGTAAAAATGGCTTTTGGATAAAAATGATTGTGTATGGATATTCTTATTAGAATAGCTTTTTCAAAGTGAAGTTTACCAAAAAGGACATTAGGTTTTGATATAATTGTATATAATGGATAAGGATGCATTTTGAATATTATAAACATTATATTTCATAATTAATACAAAAAATTATATAAATTTGTGTAAAAAATTAAAATATTAAGGGTACTAACCGGTACTAAAAAAATATTTCATGATCTTAGAAATTTATTTTAAGATATTAAAAAATTATTTTAGGGTAATGACTGATCTTATACAAATATTTTAGGGTACGAATGAGTACTAAAAAAGATACCTAAAGATATTGAAAAAATACTTCATAATCTTGAAAAATTATTTTATGATATTGAAAAAATATTTCAAAGTAATGACTGATCTTGAAAAACTATTTTAGAGTATTGACAAGTAATAAAAAGATACTTAAGGATATTTGAAAAAACACTCCATGATCTTAAAAATTTATTTTATGATATTGAAAAAATATGTCAACGTAATACCCGGATAATTATTTATCTGGAATGTTATATTAACAAATAATATCTATTGGAAATAGGTGAATTTGTGGTCTAGTAAAATAATTACCTTATTTCCTAAGGTAATTTCTCATGAAATTAGGGGGAATAAAGAGCTAAAAATCCCTAAGTAAAGTTATGGGTTATAAAATACTCTGAAGATATTATGATAAATCCTTAGGGGCAACTAAATATTTATCAAAAATTAGAAAGTATGTTGTCTCTAATTTAGGTAATTATTGAGATTATTTTCTTTGAGAGATAATAAGGAAAAATTAAATATCATGTTGGGGAACATAAATTGCCCCATGATTTTTAATATTTTACACGATGCATAAATTATCAAATTCAGTAAAATAGTTGTAAGAAGATAATTAATCCTAATTAAGGAAATTGTCAATAATTAGTAAATGATTAAAGCTCTAATTAAACTTGTTAATTAACTTGGGAAAATTAAACATTAAGTAATGGCTAGGATTAAATTTCATAAAGTAAGATCAAAGGCCTACAATAATTCTAGCAATTTAAAATGTCTAAATCCATGATAATATTTAAGAGCCAATAGGAGCACAAGAGCATAGGATATTTGTGCAAGTAGCAAACATATTCCTTGGTCAAAAATCCTTCTTGAATTTCGAAAATAAGGAAGAAATAGAAGGGGAAGAGATGTGTAAATATGTATGTGTGAAAAGGGTTGTACAAATGGAAGGAAAAAATGGAAAAGTAGAAAGATATTTGTGTGTGTGAGAGATGTGAGTTGTGAGTGTGTGTGTGGTCAAGAGTTGTGTATGTGTGTGTAGTAGAAAAAGTCAAGAATTAACCAAAGTAAATAATGAGTTGAAGTCCAAAGTAAAAACTTCGAGAGCAAGTCAATTGTTAATCAAGATGCAAATCAAGGAGAATTCATAGTAATTGAATCAAATACACATAAATGAGAATTTATAGGAATTAAATCATATCTTGAAATATTGGAACTAAGTATTAAATATAAGTATATATTTGAAACCAGTGAATTACAGGCTTGAACTTGGCTATTCCCGAAGTCATTTTCGTATACTTTTAGGATTCATAACTAAATGTTTCAGGAAGTTTAAAATTCCCATAAATCTAGTCATAAAATTATGATTGCAAAAGTGAGATTAGATCTTGAATAAAAACACCAACTTACACCTAACTAAATTAACATTTGGGGTAACTTGGAGATAAAGCAAAAATCTAAGGAGAGAGAGAGAGAGAGAGAGAGAGGGACGAATTGGGGGGAGGTGGAAGGAGATTATAAACTACTTCTTGTGCAAGTTTTGATCTAAGGGTTGAGAAGCAAGAAGAGAAGTTTGAACTCCTTCATAATTACCACTTGTGCCATTGAGCATTTGCCTATAAATGAGAGCTCTCATCTCTTCATTCTTCACACCAAACTCATACCAAAGATTGAAGAGTTTAAGAGGAGAGTGAAGCAAGAAGGAGGAAGGAGTTCAAGAGTCTTCAAGAGGTAAGTTCTAGCATTTAAATTTCTAGTCTTTAGTTTTTATAAGTTTTTAGTATAAATGTTAGTTTAATCTAGAAAATTAGAGAATAAATTCCTATACTTGTTTTTAGGCCTCATTGCATTGAAAAATGCCTGAAGAGGTAAAAACATGATAGGAAATAATGTTTAGAAGTCCTTAGATTAAATTTGTAAGAGTTGCATCTTAAGTCCTTGTCAGACAGCGAAAAAGATGCTATGATTTTATGAAGCAAATGAAGTTATAAAATCATGAAATTTTTCAAAAATAAAGTAGACATGTAGGGCTTTCCAAATATATAAAATATGCAACGTTTTGTAAAGATGGAATTTCACCTAGAGGGGGGTGAATAAGTGATTTAAAAAATTTAACTGCTTAATCAAGATTTTCGCAAATTAATGAACTAACTGAGCAAGGGTTTAAAGGAGAAGGAACACGAGAGAAGTTATCCTGGTTCGGTTTATCCTGACCTACGTCCAGTCCCCAAGAACACCTTGAGATTTTTCACTATCTTCAAAATACAATTACACAACTCGGAATGATCCCTCAGACTCACTCCCCCTTACTACTTGTAATTGTACACCCTCACTTAAGGTTCCACAACCTTAAGATTTTACAAACGAATGAAAAATTTAAAGTTTAAGTAACTCCTCACGAGTTGAATAATAAATGATCACTGAAGTACGAAAGTTGAGAGTAATGAAACTGATAAGATAATAACTCAGAGTAAATGCGCAAAGTTTTTTTTTTGGTTTTTTTTTGGTAATTGGCTGAAATGAATGCTTCGGCATTTATACTCTTTCGCCATTAATGCCGTTGGAAGGAACTTGAGAGTTACCGTTGTGACTTATTTATTTTCCCGTTAGACACAGCTCGCTCTGTTCCTTGTTCACCATTGAGGCCTCATTAAATGAAATCCGTTCTTTCATTAAATGTGTTGATCGTTGAGAGTGCTTTTGCAGAAGAATGTCTTGATTAAGTAATCCTTGGAAGAATGTTTCTTCCTGCTGCTCTGGGCCTCATTCTATTTGCTGCTCTGTTTCCTGCTTCAGCATTAAATGCTGTGGCGTGAGCATCAGCTTTATGTTGATTTTGAATAATAACCCGTTGTAATCCCTGAAACCACTAGCAAACGTGATAAAAAAAACATTTCATTTATTATATTAAGTGATTCGGGAAGTTATCAACCAAAGATCAGCTCTTTCGCAGAATCATAAATCACAGACAGCGCCAAGAACTCGAGTTGTCAAAGTGGAACTCAAGTTCTAGAACTTGAGTTCTTATCAAGAACTCGAGTTCTTTTGACTTTTCTCCATACCCCTTTGATATACAAGTTGAGAACTCAAGTTGATCACAACGAACTCGAGTTCTTCATTTTTCCTTCAATTTCATTTCTCAAAAGAACTTGAGTTCTGAGACAGGAACTCAAGTTCATGAACTCAAGTTCTATTCTAAGAAATCGAGTTCTTAGTCTTGTCCCAGTTTGCAACAGAGAGAACTCGAGTTCATGAATCTTAATTAACCAGCATATGTTTGCGTATATGAAATCAGTTACTCAGTCGTCCAAACGCCTAAGTACGCTCTCTGTTGTGTTTTACTTTGATCAATTAACACCTTTACTCTGATAAATAGACACAAACTAGTTTAATTAGAACCCTAGGGCCATAATTGGATCTCATAATGGACTTAGGAAATAGGGGCATTACATTACTTATTTATAAAAATGTATTGTTGACTTTTTTAAAATATTCTCTTTAATCTTTAGTATTGAATGTTGGCAATGTCAACTGGGTATATTTTTCTTCTTGTTTTCGAATATTTGTGGCAAATTTGGTGGACATCAATGCATTCGGAATTGCTTGTGAACTCCATCAAAGTTTCATTAAAAAGTTTGGTGTCACAAGCGCAGGAGGTGTGTATATGTGTGTGTGTCTCTCTATATATATCTTTCTGCAATAAAACAGACACATTGACCTATGTATATACTAAGAAATATGGTACTCCTTCCGGTGCTAAATATAGGACAAAATTTATAATACAAATTACACTACAAACTTTATTTTACATTTAGAATTAGAGGTAGTATCAGTTAGCAATTTCGAGCCCTACTTGGGAAGGGATCCATAAGCTAAAGGCAGCCAACTTTGTGAGTAAAATTGATGGGACGGTTTACTTAACTATTGGTGAAGCTATTGGATGCAAATTGGAGTGTTAAGATAGGATTAGGATACTCTTGAACAGGGGTGGATTTAGGCGGGTAACGGTTGCCCCCGCCTCCTAAAATTACATAAAAGACTTAAATTTTTATAAAATTATCTTTGCCTCATAAAAGTTTCATACTTTTCATTTTAGTCCCTTTATGTAAAGCTACCTAGAGGGACTAACTTAAAAATATTGAAATGTTTATAGGGTCAAAATATAGTTTCATAAACATATAGGTTTTGTTCTATAATTTTTGCCCCTAATTATAATTCCTGATTCTGTTGTGTGTGTGTGTTTCAATTTTTGCTTGTTTGACTCGCTGTACTTTGTCTTGCGGCATGACATATCCGAATAAGTCATCCAATTCTTGTACGTCTTTGTTAAAAATGAGCCAAGTTTCTACCTTTGTTATGGCTAAAAATTAATAAAAATGGCTTTTCCATGTGATTCTGTGAAATTTATATATGCCTTTTGCTACTATAAAGTCTTCATCGTAATTCGTAAATATTCTATTTTGTTTATGAGGATAAACAATAAAATCTTAAAAAATTATCCAAACAAGAGGTTGTTGTCTCTTATAAATAGTATCAAAATAATCATCCCAAATTTTTTGGGGTAAATAATTATCCCTAAATTCTAAAGACAAAGGAGCAGAATTCCTTTTGACCAAGACTATCTATATAATTTGGGTGAATTAATAAAATTAAATAAATATTTCTTAATTTTTATATCAATTTATAAGTTAGATAAATTAATTTGAAGAAAAATAATAGATGTAAGAGATAAAAAAAGATAACAAGTCTTACGTATAGGACTAAAATTCACTAAAAAATAGTGGATTAGTGATAATTTATGATGGAATTTGATAATTTCATTGTAAAATAAACTACTAGAAATTGATTAGCGATGAAAATCAGTTTAGCAATTCATCGCTAATTGACCCCTCATTTTTGTAGTGGCAACTCACTTCTAAATTATGTCTTGTATTTAGGATGGAACGAGTGATGTTTAAAAATAGAAGTGACCATTACCAACCAAAATAGTAAGACAAAGGGTGAACACTAAAAGCTAATGAGTGCATTTAGTAAAGGAGGGGAAAGGATCTTAAAAACTATGTCCCCTATTCTTTTTTTCTTTTTTTTTTTTTAGTAATAATTCACTTCTGAACTATATATGTCATGTATTTAGCACTGAATGAGTGATGTTTAAAAGTAGAAGTGACCATTACCAACCAAAATAGTAAGACAAAGGGTGAACTCTGGGAAAGGATCTTAAAAACTGTGTCCCCTTTTTTTAGTAATAACTCATGTCCAAATGAACTATATATATGTCCTGTAATTAGCACTAAATAAGTGATGTTAAAAAGTAGAAGTAACCATTACCAACCAAAATAGTAAGAAAAAGGATGAGCACTAAAAGCTAATGAGTGCGTTTAGTAATGGAGGGGAAAGGATCTTAAAACCTATGTCCCATTTTTTTTAGTAATAATTCACTTCCAAATTATATATGTCCTATATTTAACACTGAATAAGTGATATTTAAAAGTAGAAGTGACCATTACCAACAAAAATAGTAAGATAAAGGGAGATTACAAAAAACTAATGAGTGCATTTAGTAATGGAGAGTAAATGATCTTAAAAACAATGTCCCCTCTATTTTTTAGTAATAATTCACTTCCCAACCATATATGTCCTGTATTTAGCAGTGAATGAGTGATGTTTGAAAGTAAAAGTGACCATTACTAATAAAAATAGTAAGATAAAGGGAGAGCACTAAAAGCTCATGAGTACATGTAATAATATGGACGGGAAAGGATGAAGATTTTGAATTGATTAGCCCTATGGATATATCCACCATTGTCCCTCTCAGGGACTCCACGTTCCTACCCAGAATCACGTCCTGGTTCATCATATGATAAAAGGTCGTAGTAGTTACAAGGTGGCATGTTAATGTGGATTCCTTTTTTTGATGAACTTTTAGTTTTCTATGAACAATAAAAATGTAGATTACTTTTTTCGGCTTTTTAAGAAAGTCCTTGTTGAATTTGGCTCTCACAAACAATTATTGTCCAGATACAATGTATGTTAGATTCTTATGATTTAATTGGTTTGTTTATTAGGTCAAAGTGGTGAGTAGTGCACTATTGAGGAAATGGATGACCAGCAGGATCATTAGCATATAATAAGCTATTATTGGGGATAAGTGGAATGAATCCATCAGCTTCTTCATTTCATGTCTTCCATAGTCACCACTATTACAAAAAGTGGATACTACTTCTCCAAAAGACTTCCTTATTTTAAAAAATGAAGTAAAAAGTATAGGCGGAGACTTTGAGCGCCCTAAATATAAGTTTAGGGCGCCTAAAATATATTTTTTGGCGTCTAGAGAATTTTTTGAAAAAAATTTAGTGCTAGAGCATTTTTTTGCCTAAGTCTTAAAATTTATTTTAGGCGCCCTAAATATAAGTTTAGGGCGCCTAAATATTTTAAGCGCCCTAAACTTATATTTAGGGTGCCTAAAATAAATTTTAGGCGCCCTTATTATAAGGTAGGACGCGCGTCCTACCTTATAATAAGGGCGTCTAAACCCTGAAGTTAAATATATCCAGAAAGCAGTATGGAAATTGAATACAATGGTGCTGGGAAGATAATTAAATGCAATTTAAAAGACAGCATTCATATATACCACATGATCTTTTAATACAATGGTGCACCCCATTGTTTATTATTATTCTTTTTATTTTATTTTTTTACAAGAGACCGTTTTAAAAGTTTTTTTTTTTTTTTTTGTTGTTGTTAAGGTAATGAAGTTTTTCATCGAAGCATCAAGCACAAATAAATTTTTCAAATACAAAAATACACATAAACGTTTTAAAATAGAGTAATTTCACGACCTTTGTTTCATCCTCTAAATCATCTGTAATCAAAATGACCTCAAACAAAAAATATTAAATCACGCCACCAAAAAAATCTCGCCCACTTCCAAACAGCCACCAGCCACGCCACTAGAAAAATCCTCTGCTCTGAACAATCAGATTGAAAATTTTCAGTCCTATAGAAACCTAAACTTCGAATACCAGCGGACTTTGGGGTTTTGTATCACAGATTAAAACTAATCCAACCTTCAGGGCACCAAAAATGGCTTCCGTTTTGGCCTCTGCTTATCCTGCATTTTGTGATTCCCTTGAATCAGAGCATGGATGAGTTGACACACACTCAGATAATTGGTGGGACCGACACAAACAAAGTAACGGAGGTTTAAAACATCCAACGGAGGTGGTAAAGTTGCTCTGTTTTGAAACGTTTACATGTATTTTTACACCATGAAAAAATTATTTATGCCTGATCTCCCTAACGAAAAACTTTATTGGTAAATTGCACATTATTTTTAGAAGCATTAATCATTTTAAAAGTTTGTTTGGTATGAGGGATTTGAAAAGGGGAGAGAAAATTTTTATGAGTTGAATTTAAACAAAATTATAGAAGTGAGACAAAATTTTAATAAAGAGAATATGTAAGATAAAAGAGTAAGAAATATTTACTAAAAACTATTTACCCAATTTTATCTCTTTTTTAGGTAAATCCAACACGAAATTTTGTTTTCCATTCTCTTTACTTTCCCTCCCATTCTCTTATACCAAACAAGCCTTAATTTTTCTTAAATATCCTTGATTTTGTAAAGAGCTAGAGACAAGACTACGTTAAGGATACTTTTAAAAATATGAACATATTTGATTACATGAAAGATGAAACTCAAATCCTAATTATTTTTTTGAAATATTTTGTCATAATAAAGTAGCTATATATATATATATATATATATATATATATATATATAGTAGATTTCATCATGTATTGAAGTGGGGCCAACTACTATCTCTTTAATCCTTAATATAAGATTTAAATAACTAATTTGTGGATATTAAGAAAATAATTCAAGATATTTATTTATAACAAATGTGTATTGATTTCCTAAAATACTTTTTTTAATCATGTGTATTTGAACCTTTCTTGATGAAAACCCACTTAATATGACATTGCTTTAGACACAAAATTATAAATTCGATAGAAAAAATGAATTAGGTCTTATAATTATAATTAGGGTTATAGTAACCCTTTTGTGGAACTCTTATATCTAGAACTAAAGGTAGTACCACTATTTTGTAAATCTGTTTTTACTTGGCCCCTTATCCTTATTGAGTCAAAAGGTTGAGAGTAGCTTCTCTAGTAGATATCTAATATTCTTTATAGTCCTTAATATAAGTCACTTGACTTTTGGGTCAATGAATAAATTTTCTCCAAAAGTTTTCACTAAAAAACAATGTTACTTTTTCTGACAAAAAAACACTGTTACTTTTGAAGTCTTTTTTAAGTTCAATAATATTAGTTTAAAAGTGTTAAGATAGAGTAATGTTGTATTTTTCTATTAAAAAGTTAATGGTCAAGGTCAAATTTTTAATAATCAACATTAGATTTTCAAAAGCATAGGGTAACATTGCTACATTTTAAAAGTTTCAGGGAAACATTAAACTTGAAAAACCTTCTACGACAACATTTCTCCTTTGTGAAAATTCTGAGGCAAATTTGCATAGCCATCGACTTTTTTTTTTTTTTATTTTTTTTATAGATTAAGAAGCTAAATAAGTTACTTATTTATACCATATGTTGTGTATCATTAGATTATATATTTTTATAAGTTGACAAATTAACTCATAGAAAAATGATAAATATAAATACTTTAATGTAATTTATTTTGTTTCCTTAATTGCTCTAAAAAAAATCAACTAGCACTTATATTAAAGATGAGAGGTAGTTTTGTTTTTTTGTTTTGTTTTTACCTTCCTTAAAGTTGAATAATGTTTAAGGGTTTCAAAGACAATTATTCATGTTACGCAACAGAATCCAGAATCCAGTGACATGAAAGAAGAGTAGAAGGGGTTAAGAAAAGAAATGAATAATGACGAACTGCAGTTCGTTTGTGTCCAGTAGAAGTGATTTATCCTTTATAACATGATAAATTAAGGTTTGAATTTTTGTTTGAAGAGGTTTCCAAATTTAGTGTCTGATTCCTCCAATAGATTGCCTCTAATAGAAAGATATATGTGCCTATCAAAAAAAAAAAAAAAGAAAAAAGAAAAAAAAGAAAAGAAAAAAAGAACATCAGTTTAATGATTTTGTTTAGATCTTTTTAGAATGAACGTACTTCCTATGCGACCTATTGAGATTTTGAATAAGGGTGTGTTCGAATTAGATTTTAGAAAATAACTTCTGAAAAGGTAGAAAAAAATTAGCTTTGGAGAAAATCATGGTTTTCTAGCTCAAACTTTATTCCGAAGAAAAAGATACTGTTTAGTAGGCTTAAAACAAAATCATGGTTTTAATGAAAAAATTGATTAGGAGAAATATGATACAGTTTGAATTTTTTTTTTTTGGGTTTTTTGGTTTTGTTTTTTAGATAATCCAAACAGGCACAGAGAGGCGAATGCAACCATCAAACGGATCATGGGCCTACATGGATCATGGCCCATATGAAAATGGTTCATTAATTAAGTGGGGCATTGCACCCAATGTTAGAGGGTCCTTTGGAGCTTTCCTCATGCAACAATAATAAGTAAGCAACTTGCTTTTAGCAAAAAAAAAAAAAAAAAAAAAAGGTAAGAAACTTGGAAATTCGCCCATAAATTTATTCTAATAGATACAACCAACAATAATATCAAAAAAAGATACAACCAACAAGAACTAAGTTTTGTCTTAACAAATAATAGTGAAAGTCACTATGAGGTCCAAAAAAGTAATGTAATGACAAAATCTGAAAAATGTGTTGGTGTAAACATAACTACTATAAAATTTTAATTTGTAATTATCATTTTTTTAATTTCTCTATATTTGATTTTCTTACAATTTATTAAATGTTTTCTTTATTTACTTGCAATGGGATTTTCTGATATACGAAGTTACTTATTTATAAGAAAAGTAACCATTTAATAGATGACTGAATTTGTTTTTTTCCTTGATAAGATATATGGTTGGACTTGGATTTTTTTTTTTGGGAATATAAATTGAAATTCATGGCTTCAAAAGAAGCGATCAAATAATACAAGATCCCACCACCTGATACATATAGGTGGAGGTTGATCAAGAATACAAAAGTTAACCCTCCTTAATATGAGAGGTTTTAGCTAGGTAATCAACAATGCCTCACATTTACTAAGGTTTTGGTGGACAATAACTTGCCACTCTCTATGTAGAAATGGCCTAGCATAGCATCCTTAATAACATCACTGAAGGGATGAGTGTCAACACAAACCCTCAAGAGTAAATTAATAGCTTCAATGTATATAGTCACAAAAAATAGCTATCCTTTTATAGCTATCCTACATAATTGAAGTCCATGGAGCATTCTTAGAACTTCACTTGTATGCTGGAGGGACTCTTCTAAGCTTCCAGCAAAAGCCACGAACCCTTTATAGTTTTACTAATAATCTAATATTAATCAAATCAACCTAGCAAAGGAATTTTCAAAACTTATAAGAAAGTTCTGCACAGAGACTTGAAAGCCATAAAAAAATAAAATAAAATAAAACTTTTACCACAATCCGTCATGCAAACTTGGACATGAACAAATAGAAGGGTTGAAGTCACATATTGGACAAAAATTTCATCCTCATTCGAAAGAAGTCAAATACCACCTGCATATCCAGTATATTCTACCATGATCCAATTATTAAAACCCAATTTTCTAACAATCCTATATGCTCTGGCCCTGTTATCACAAGTTTCAATTAGGGTCAAGATATTAAATTTAACACCCTTAATCAAATGTTTAATTCTTTCATGAAAGGATTTTGAGGCAGCCACCTCGGTAATTCCAAACAATTAAATTCATTATAAAATGAGACATAGAGGATGAGTTTCCACATTTTGACTTTCAATACCTCTTCAAACAGAGTTTATTGTTTCTCTCCAATATTCATATCCCTCGAGCCCATAGTTGAAATAGATCCATAACTAATTGATGGGATGAGACCTTATTGTTCAGTCGCTATTATTGTTTCTCTCCAATATATTTCACCAATGGAGACACTACCTTGGGCCTAGTAATTACACATCTTTTTCTGTTACTTTCCCTGTTTTCTTTGTCATCTCTTACCCATCCCTTGGACTTCACCTTCTCTGCTGTTTCTTTTAAGCCCAACTTGGAGGCCTTTTCAGTTAGTTAGGAACTTACTTTTATCACTCTTTTCAGCTTTGCTATCAAAAATATCTTTGCTGTCATTTTGTATCCAAAAAAAAAAAAGCTTTACTCTCATTTTCCGACTTGTGCCGCGTGCGTCGTTCCTCCAGCTCGTTCTTTGTCCTTATCTCAAACTTTCTTCCTCCAACTAAGCAGTAACAGTTAGCTAGGGTTGATCAAAGACCGGGTTAGACTGGGTTGGAGGCTAACTCGAGGTCTGGCCTGAAAGGACCTCGGGCTGGACAACTTAGCCTGAGGTCCGGTTCAGTCTGGTACCAGCCTGAGGTCGGGCTGGACTGGACCGGACCAGTCCAGGTAGTCCTATTTTTTTTTCCAATTTTTTTTTTTTAAATTTTGCTTTCTTGAGAGGTAATTTTAACTATGGTTTCACCTAACTTCCAAAAATAATAAAAAGTGATTGAATGAAAAGTGATTCCTATAAGTTAAAAAGTATATTAGGATGTCCAAAACTTCAGTAAGTGGCTAAATATAGTGGTAATTTTTTTAAAAAAAATTAAAAATTAAAAGCATTGGGTCAGACCGGACCAGTCCAAGAGGTCTAAGCCTCTAGCCCAAATTCCGGTCCAACCCAAACAATTTGGTCCGATCCAGTCCAGTCAAGTTGTCTTGGACCAAATTTTTGTTCCCCTGGATCGGGTCAGGCTGGACTGGGTCAGACAGGACCAACCAGACCAAGGGTTTTTTTGCCCAACCCCACACAGTTAGCTATTGCTTTTTATTTGCTTTTCTCATCTCCGATGCGTCAGGAAGTGACGTGCAAAAATGTTCAAACTTTAAATTGTATCCGTTGGCTCATAATAATTTTTCACCCGTTGGAACTCACTCAGACTTGTCAGACACTGCGATATGCTAAAGCCCGCTATCGCATCTAACTTCCAAAATTCAAATTTCGAATCGTTTATTTTGTGCTCCTCACATTCAAAGACTCAATGTCGATCTTGTTCTCCTTTGTCATTTCTCCTCTTAATTCCTTCAAAGTTGTCTACCGATTACGGCAGTCATCTTTCCTTCCTCGATTTTTCTTATAATCTCCTTCCTCGACTCAAGATCGACCTTGTTAGTGATGAAAACCAACCAGAGAAAAAAATGGACGAAAAAACCAAAGCGACTAGAGAGAAGAAGCAATACAGCACAGAAAGTAGATCGAAGACAAGAAAGGAGAAGAATCGGCCTCGGCGTTACAGAGGAAGAGACAACGACGAATCGAGCTTATATCTCCGATTCTGAAGCCCGTGACGATTAAAGAGGGAAAAAAAGCAGAGGAAAACCGAAGGTCGGATCTGAGGGGAAGAAATAAGAGGTTGAACCGGATTTCTCTTTTCTTTTTTTCCTGAGTAAACATATTTATTCTGTTCCTGTTTTTTTCCAATCCCAGCTTGACGCTGTGGTTCTGAAAGTCCATATGCATGGCGAGGCTTGTGCTGAGGAAATCAAAAGACAAATACAGAGAATGAAAGGTGTGTTACACGCGTTTCCTGCAATTTAAGTTCAATTCTCACCATTTGTTCTGTTTAATCTCTTTTGATACTTCATTAAATCGCCCTCATTCCCAACTGTGTTTGATCATGGTCGAACTTTATAGATCTCAACTGGCCTGTGTGTCAAATGGTTTTGGAATGAGTCTACTTTTTGGGGTTTTTGGAAAATTTAAGCCTTGGTTGCAAATGATTATTTAGTGCTTTGGCCTTTGGATCCAAACATAATCGTTGAGAATTTGTAGTTTAATAACATGTTCCCTTTTTGTTTACTCGTCACGAGGAAGCAGTATTGCAATTTTTTTCTTGAAAAAATTGAGCCGGTTTTTGAATTTTGAATTTTTTCTTTTTCTGCTTTATTGCTGGAAATGTTTTTAAAACACTGATTGATTCATGAATATTTCCCTTCTTTTTTTGGCTTAAAACACTGATTGATTCATGAATATTTCCCTTAAGTCATGGATATTCTAGGGTTTATTTTATGTGTATTTCTGTTTTCATGTTATCTTGTCTACCTGCATAATGGGTTTATTGTCCCAACTCATTTGTCATAATTGTTGGATATTTGCTGCTGAGCTACTTGTTTTCATTGTAATATTTATGTGTGTTTGGAACGGCTATTATAGAAATTGCTATTTTTCAATTTGTCTTTTGTAATCTTACTTTTAAGTAAAAGTCAGATTGTATATAGTGAATTATGTTTGGATTGTCAGTTATATACATGACTTTGCAAAAGTAGAACTTGTTTAGATTGAAGGTAGTCTAGGTGGTTTTTGTGATAATTGTAAGAGAAATTAAATTAATTTTTTTAAAAATTATAAAAGTTAAAGTTGGAAAATTTGTGAACTAATTTGATGAAATGATATGTCCATGCAATTTGGTCTCTAATTGAACGATAACTTCATCTTGCTGAAAATTATCGTCAATGTCAAAATTTCTCCTAATAAATTCATGTAGGGTCATTGTTGCACAGGCAATGTAGACTTGTGTTTGGTAGCTGTACATGCATATTTTTTGTAACAATTTAAACTGATTCTTCCACACTCTAGAAAATCATTTCTATAGTAGTCCTCAGATTGATGACGCTACTAGTTTATAATTCTCCATATATACGATATTTTTGTGTTGTGAAGCTTTACAATTCACACTGAGTGTTCCATCACATTGTATTTTTTATCTTGTAGTTTCTTTTGTTTATCCCATATCTATTTTCTGACCGTGTGTTTTAATCACATTCTGATTCTTCATTTCTTTTTTTTTTTTTTAAATTCCTTATATACATTGTGTTTTGATCACATATTTGTGCAACAGGCTTAACTTGCTCAGTTGCAACCCCTTGTTATTGGGCTCAACTGAGAAAGGGGTCGAACACACTTAATAAAGGGAGAGAAGGTTCGATCCTAGATTTAGTCAAAGCGTTCGTGGAAGCATCCTAAACGATGTGAACTTGTAGAAATGCAAGCTGAGATAAAGACATGTGTACTCTCAGTTTTGTTGCCCTGAGAAATAAAGTCATAGTACCCTACCTTTAGACTATGGGTGAACCCAAACATTTTCCCAAAATTAATTTATTTTTTTTTAAAAAAAAAAACTTGCTCAGTCGTACCTCCAGGCTCCAGCTCGTTCTTGGTCCTTCTCTCCAACTTTCTTACACAAAGCAGCAACAATTAGCTTTTGCTTGTTACTTTCTTTTCTCATCTCTGATGCATCAGCAAGTGACGTGCAAAATTTTTCAAAATTAAAATTGTATTCGTTGCCTCATTATAAATTTTTACCTATTGGAACTCACTCAGACTTGTGCCAAGCAAAATTTCCTTTACTAGACCCCAATAACGTTGTCTTTCTGTCTTTTTAATAGCATATGCGCCAAGCAAAATACACTTTGATGGGTATGACGAGTTTTGTAGTCACAGTAGTCAAGTGGCTGCATTGATTGAGAGAATTCCAAAACAGAAATGGTGTCGGAGTTATGATGAGGATGGACGAAGATATGGTCATATGACAACCAACCTGTCCGAATCAATCAATAAGGTTTTCTGAGGAGCTAGGAACATGCCAATAACATCGTTGGTGAAATGCACCTATAATTGACTTGTTCGTTACTGGGTGAAGAGAGGGACCAAAGCACAACAAGACGTAATGACCAAAAAGTATTTTTCGAATGTTATTGGAGAAGCCTTGACAAAAAATAGAGAGCGAGCAACATCAATGCGTGTTCGGGAGTTCAATGTGGCGCATACCACGTTTGAAGTTGATGATCAACACGTTTAAAGCATTCAAATTCCTATGTAGTCATGTAATTGCTGCATGTTCGGCTGTATCCCATGATGCTTAACAGTACGTGGATCCAATATTCTCGGTCCGCTATGTTATGCAGGTTTACTTTTCATTATTTCAGCCATCGATAGTGAACATGGAATACTGCCAGCTCCAGGACCAAAGATTATCCCCGATGAATTAAAATTGTGTGGTATGGGCGCCCTAGATCTACCCGCATTCGCAATGATGGTGGATGAGGTGGAGGTCCAACCTAGCTCCAGTCGAACTGGATGTACTATATGTAAACAGGCTGGACATAATAAATGTGCATGTCCTACAAGGCATGTAGCTGATTAAATACAATAACGTTTAAGAAAAGTTCAGCTTATTTTATTAATGTAGTGATACATGAGCCTTGGTTGGACCAAATATTTAACCGGCATTCATTACTTTTTTATAATTGAAAATAAATTCATTTTTAAGATAATAAATAAATACATTTATTATTATAATAATCATACGAATTTAATTCTTGTAGAAAAATTATAAGAACCACTTAAAATTTTTAAAAAGGAAAAAGTGATCCAACTTTATATATCTACAACTAATTAAGATAAATCATTCATGCTCAAATTAAGTAGCAATTGTATAGCATAATATAAAACAAAGATGTCTCGGATTCGCAGTACATTCATGGTGGAGTATACGTAGGCCACGGTCTTGAACTGCATCATGCTCAAGGTTCCTACGCAAACCACTAGGTCCACGCTGTGCATTAGGATTTTGGCTAATGTCAAAATCCTTAGCAGCTGCTCGTATGAAGTCATTTGTATGGTCACCTCAGTTATCACTTGTGTGGTAACCTAACTGATATGGACTCCGACTAGATCCTGGTGGATCACCTGGCGTGTACCCTCACAAGCCAAATTGATATGTACTCTGACTCATTCCCGTGCTCCCTGCATCACTGCAACCCTGCCCATGATCATAATGACGGCCACTGATATGTGTAAGGAACCTGTGTTTGCGGCGTAAACATCGTGTCTAGTGGTGGGTAATAAGGCATCGATGCATACATCTCTGGTGGCACCTATGGGTTGAACCACACATCATAATGAGCTAAAATTAGTGGCATTTGAAAGAAGACACAAAATGCGTTCCAAAAAGAGTTGAACCAACCAAAACTAAGTTCAAACTAGGGAGATATGACCTTCGAAAGTTGACTCTAGAAATTCTGGAACTATTTTAGCAAAGTCTCGATTTTCTGGATATAACTCACATTATTCACAACCAAATGAAGTGAAAGCAATTCCATATAAATCGAGACTCATCAAGTGTTTCACAGAATTTGGGAGCAACCAATTTTGAGCTTTTACCTTGAGTCAAGGCTTGTCTAACTCAAGCGAAAGGCAGACAAAGAGTTAGACGTTTTGAGAAGAGTTTTTTACTCGAGCCACCACTTAATGACTCGAGCGAGAGTCTTGTTTTCCATCTGTGATATATTTGCATTCGCGATTTACTCTAGTCTAGTTTTCCTACCTAGTGTCTAAAGGCTTACTCGAGCAATGTTATTTTGCCTTGAGTCAAATATCATTTGTGCGTTTAAAGGATTATCTGATTCTTGCTCGAGACATGATTCTTGCAACTTGAGCCTAAGCCCAAACTCAAGAGATGTATTTTGTTGCCTTGAGCCAGTGTGATGGAAATGCTCTTCATGGTTTTGAAACGATGAATTAACTCGAGCCAGAAATGAGAGATCAATTCAAACTCCCATATATGAAAACTTGCGTTCTCATCAAGAACATTCACATGAATTCCAAAAGGACTTATACTACTTCTTAACATTACTTATATCATTTGTGTATAAGTTTTAGATGATTATATGAAGGCTTAACAATAGCTTACCAAAAGCAGAAGATGACATCAGAAGCTTCAACAGCTATTTCTCTAACATCTATATTCTAACGGCTACTTCCAAAAGACAACCAACGGTCATATTCTCAACTGAAAAAATTGCTCAACAATTGAATGCTCTTCATCAACTATAAAAGAAGAAGCATTCAAAATAGGCGTAGAAACACGAGATTACAGCTTCATCGTCAAAATGTCAATACTTTAACATTTATATCACTTACTCCGATTATCTCAATGATCATATAATATACCTTAGAGAGTAAGATTATTTGTAATGTACTTCAATGTTTATCTTATCCACTTCTAAGAGAGAAGATTTATTGTAATCATTCTATTTGAGAGTTACTCAAGATTAGGTGATCTTGAGTGAGAAACCAATTATATCCTTACAATGTGTAAGGGGGAGTATCTCAGTTAGAGATTTGCCTTCACAAATGCCTGGATAAACTTGTGGGTTGTAAAGGCTTCTCTTATACCCGAATTAAACAAGAGGATAGTGGATTGAAAATCTCAAGTGGAGCTTGGGGACTGAACGTAGGTCAAGGATTAAACCGAACCAGGATAAATCATAGTTTGCATACTCTCTTCCCTAAACTCTTATATTCCCAGTATATATGTTTGAATGATTGACAATTGTTTTATAAATTATTACTGTCACATAAACTGCTTTTAATAAGTTGTGAAAATATTTTCATAGTTATCTAAAGTTTTATTGGACACTCAATTCACCCCCCTCTTGGATGATAACCAAGTCTTACAAATTGTGGAGAATTCATCCACCAAATTCAATCTACTCCTTATATCTGCAGTTATCCAATAAAATAAATAACATTACTGAAATAAGTTATGGAGAATAATATGAAATATGTAGTACAAAAAAAGGAAGCAAGATCAATACGTAACACGTGCCTGATCTTCACCACCTGCCTCGTCATAAACTGTCGAGTGTGGGTGAAGAACCAAGTCATGTACTCCGAGTTCGGGGAAATCCGCCCCTCCGATGTATCTGTAGTCACGATGCGCATACGTCTTGTGTTCCAATATTGAATAAATTCATCCATCTTCACCTCCCATTCTTCAGTGCACTTACTACGTAAGGTAAGATTGTGTGCACCTTCAAGCTGTGAAGCCGCGTTAGGGATGTGTTGCTGCATGCCAAATTGTTGCATGCACCGATTGGGCTGGTGCATCTCGACAATGTGGAAAGCAAGTACGGGTGTCACCACCCTCCATATGTCCTGCATGTCAACATCTACACCCATAAACTCATACCTGGCGTCCCTATATGGCTCTCAATTCACATGTACATGTAAACAAATGGTCACACATATAACACGAACTAGTTCACTCTTTTTGTTTTTTCGTAATCTCAAATTTATTATACATACATTGTCGCGACCCCTCTGGTCAAGCTTTATCCAGTATGTCTTTAGATCACAGTGCAATAACTGCATGTTTACACTATTGAACTTGCAATATGTAACTCAATAACATTAGTGAAATGACTTGCAAATAAGAACATAGTTGCTCAACTACTACAATCAATCAAAATATTCATTATATATATACTGCTTCCATACCTGCGTCCGTAATGATCGTCTTCATCACTGGGCTCTGGAATGGGAAATGATATGGCAAGAAATCTGGACCATGCCCATATTTGCAACAACAACAAACAACCCCCAATATCTTTGGTTGAAGCTGATGTGGCTTGACATAGCTCGCAAAACTGTATAGCGAGTACAACAAACCTCCAGCTGTATGTAGCAGTCTCTGTAAGGTCACTACACAGTAATTGTATATATCGGTAAGGAACCTCTGAGCTGGATTGTCACACAACAAAAATCCACCGAATAGGCGCTAAAGGTAGACAAAAGCTGACCCTGCACTGTAGCTAAGTGCTCCTCCCAGTGGCCCTAATGGGTGTTAAACCAGCTCATCTTGATGTTTCCGCCAATCAAATGAGATGGGAGTGGAGTTTGACCCATGTATTGTTGCATGATTACTGCACAGTTACCATGCATCCTACCATAAACTACTCGACCCTCAAAGGACAAACCTAAAATGTCTTCTACATCTTGTAGAGTAATGGTCATCTCACCAACCGGAATATGGAACGTGTGAGTCTCCATCCTCCACCTCTCAACCAAAGCAGAAATAAGGTCTTTGTCAATCTACACCAACATAAAAGTAGAGAACAAATATGTGATCACCTATGTTATTCGTATCATGTACAAACAACTAGATGCATATAATTAATAACATAAAGAATAAAGCATACCGAGAGTCTCTCATCACATGCCAAAAACCTTCTCAGATAAGGTGCTGCTGCAACTCTAGTGGGATTTCATCTGGGTCATGGACATCTCCCGACCCCTGTGAGGTTGGCCTCACCCTCAAAGCATCACAATCTCCTGTGTTCCAAACAACTTATGATCGGTGTGACAGCTGCACCTCCTCATTCAGAACTCCCAACTCTTTGGGTCGGGATGAATTTTGCGATCGTGTTAATGATCCATTTTTCACTAATAAAAATTTACCCTCACACAACATATTATTAAGTCACTAATTATTTATTATCTAAATAAATAAATACAAATCAAAATTATATACTAATAATCAAAATAACAAAAAATAATCAAAAAATGAAAATTCATAATATATATGTGTGTGTGTGTAAAAAAGTGAAATTCAATATAATTATATATATTGAATTATTGTTTTTTATTTTATTTTCCCATCCTACTTTGGTGTTTTTCTCTAATTTACTACTAAATAATGTACAACATATTTCATAGAATCTTTTTATTAATTAACTAATTATTAGTCTAACATATTTCATGTAATAATAAAATTTTACAACATATATAATAAATTATTAATTCATAAAATATCAAATGATTAGTTACCTATCTTAAGGTTTTTAATAAAATTATGTAATATATAATAAAAACTGAAAAATAATAGTTTTGTCCTTTAAATTCTCGAATGACATTTTAGTCCTCAAACTTCAGAAAATATAAATCAGACCTCAAATTTACAAAATGACAAATCAGTCCTCAAATTTCAAAAATGACAAATCAGTTCTCGAATTTCAGAAATGACAAATCAATCATAAAATTTCAAAAATGGAAAATCAATCCTCAAATTTGAAAATGACAACTCTGTCCTTACATTTCAAAAATGACAAATCAGTCCTCCAATTTTGGAAATGACAAATCAATCCTCAAATTTGAAAACTAAACCGATTAAAATTTTCATAATATCTCTATTAACCCAAATAAACTATTTACACAACATTTAATCGGTAAAAATATCATATAATACAAAAATCTTAAACTTCTTAAATTGAAAAATTAGTTTTAAATTTCTTCAACAAACAAAAAATAAGTCTAAACAGCTTCAAATTCACTATTAATGATTCACTACATAAATACAGTTTTCTATTGTCATAACTCATAACTTCTAAAAAATTATAACTCTAAAATTTTTACTAACCAACACAATACTACCATCATTACAAAAGACAAAAATAAATAAAATAATTTTTATGCAGAAAATTTATTGGAAAAAAAAACTAGTTTAGCTACCTAAATAATCTTTTAAAATAAATAGCATACCTTAAAATCTCTTATTCTCTCTTCTTTCCTCAATCTACTCTCTTAGGCTCTCCCGTGGATGGATATGTATGTGTGTGTGAATTTGTTGTGTGTCTGTGTTTTTAAAGGGTAGGGGGAAGCTTTTTTTTTTTTTTTAATTAATGGTAGGCCCATGCTTTATTTCCTCAATCTACGCTGCAATTTTAGTGTCACAGTGACGCTGCAATTGCAGCTTTAACTTAATATATAAAATATTAAAGCAAGGGTGTGAACATGCCCCTGCCTGCTCATTAAAGCAGCTTTTTACACCTTTTTTTACAAAGTGGCGTCACACGTGGCGACGCCACTTATACAGTGGCGTCACTCCACACGACGCAACTTGTGGTATCGTGTTGGGTGACGCCACCAACTGCATTACTTTGACAATTACATTAAAAAATTCCTTGTTTTGGGAAATTTTTTCAAAAACTTTCTTATTTTGGCAAATTTCCCAAGAAGCCAACTATGTCTTGTATTGAGGATGAGAGGGAGTAATTATAATACAAAACATATTGTAACTAAATTAGTTTTCATTATGGGGTACTATTTTATTTTGGTCTAATCACTATTTTTTAAAAAATTTCTTGGATACTCATTTATATTTCCATTTTGGTCAAACATATTTTGATCTTACACATCTTCCCTAAATCATTCAAAAAGGATGACAACTATCTAGGTAAGAAAATTGTTTTGTATTAGGATATTATTTACTCATGATTTTAATAACAAGAAAACCAAATATAAATAATTTTAAGTAATTATATTTTTTAATATCTCTAAAAAAGTCTACTATGTTTTAAATTTAAGTCCCAGGAGAGTATTATGCACTTGTCACTTTTTTTTTCCAAATAAAATGATATCATATATTGCTACCACGGGGAAAAAAATTTAATTGTTGATGAGAAGCTTATTCCTACATTGAAAAATACATTAGCTCCAAATAAACTGATATTATTATACACTGATATTATTATACATTACCCAATACAAGGGGACTGTTAAAAAGGGGGGATTATACACTTTATTATTCAAGCCTTGGGTTGCCAATGTAACTCAAAAAAAGAAAAAACAAAACAAAAGAGTTGTGGGATATTGGATTTTCTTATTGCCAAAGAAAGTAGAGGACTTATCCAAGAGAATGTGAGAATACTGAAAATTCCAGCATTTTAATAAGGAGTGACAATTTCGCTTTTTTTGGTTGATAAGTTAAAATCATCTGGATGACTGTTAAAAAGGGATTCTTTAACAATCCCTTTTTCACCCTTAGTTTTGGAATAAATCCCCATGAAACAGAAAAAATAAACCTGAAATAACCAATGTGTGGAATTAAAAATTACGTATCGAGTTGGTGAAGAAACGTGTTCATAAAGAATAATGTATACAATGAAGCAATAAACACAAAATGCACCCAAAACAATTCTGAAAATATTTAAATCCAAAATGGTTACTATCAGTCCATTAACTTCATTCCAAGTAATTAAACATGTGTAGGCATGATTGAACCTAGAAACACCTAGAGAATGAAATAAAGTTTTCTTGTACAGAGTTTTGTTGAACTCTCTATTTTCTGGAGTGATTTTATAGCGCCTTTCATTGTCCCTCTTGTCATTCAATAATTCAGTTAAACATACTATTGTTGAGTTAACTGTGTAGGAAATAACATACTACATCACAACCAATTTTGCTTTTGTGTTTAACTAGGGGATTATTACTACTGATGATGCTAGGAGCAACAGAAGAGTCGCACCTGACACACCCGGCAAACCCTACAAACCTGACCAAATAATAATAAATACAACAATAAAGATCAAATACTTTAAACATTTTTTAAGTGGGATAGCAGGAAACGTGAAATACTGTGTTAAATGCAAGAACTTCTCTGAAAGAGAGCGATGCATACATTTTTTTAACTAATTTGTGATTGTAGAGTTAGAAATATGTAGCAACAAATGATCAACACATCCCAATCATTAGTCACTACAGAAAAAGTTAGAATTTGCGACGAAAAGATTCTATCTCAAAACAGGAAAATCCTGTCATAAAATTGATTTCCGACCGAATTTGATCCGTCGCAAACCAACTTTTGTGACAAAAAATAGTAATTCTATCGCAAAATTCAGAATTTGCGATGGCATTCCTATCCCATCGCAAAATTGAGAATATTTTGCGATGGAAATAGGATTCCATCACAAAGTTGAGAATTTACTATGGAAACTAGATTCCATTGCAAATTAATTTGCGGTGGAAATATCATTCCATCGCAAATTCTCAATTTGCGACGGAATCCTATTTACGTTGCAAAATTTAATAAAAAATATAACTATTATTTATAATAATATTTTTTTTGATAATTTTTTCCTGTCGTAAATTATTATTTTTTTATAATAATAATTTTTATTCATAATAATAATTAATACTAAACGTTATTATTATATAAATATAATAATTTTTATATTTATCATCATCATTATAGTAATGATAATTTTTCTAATAATAAAAATTATAAAATATAAAAACGAAGTATATATCATAAACATAACAATTTACATAGAGAAAATGAAATATAAATGATAATGTTGTCAATAAAATGGACTAAAAAAACATCTAAATAGCAGCAGTATGGTCGTCGTCGTCGTCATCAGGAGCTAGCCCTGTACCAATGTCCTTCATTAGGAAATGGAGTAGATCCTACATATGCTTCATTATCTATGCTTGTTGAGTCTGTAACATCCCAAATTTTTGATGTTAGGAATCAAAAATTAATTATGGAAAATTTGGCCTTAAGGAATTTTAAAGATTAAGAATTTGGAATTTAAGGCATACTTTCCATAAATTAAAGACAATTTAGTTGGGAATAATTATTGGCTAGAATATTGTGGGAGATAATATTTTATAGTTGAAATAAATTAATTAAGAAAAAGAACAAAGTTAAAGAATATTTGACGGGGATAACTCATGGCCTAAAATAATTATTGGAAGTTAAAGCCTATTACTCCTTGAATTTATTTGAGGGAAAGATTCGGTAAGGAATATTCGTATAAGATAATTTTAGGCTTAAAAATTATATAATTTATATTTCAAGGCCTAGCAAGAATTAATTGCAAAGAAAAATCTTTATAAGAAATTAAGGATTTTATTTTGCAATCAAATCTAATTGCAAATGATAATTTCATGGGATTTATAACAAAACCCATTTCTCCATTTGTTTGGCCCACACAAATGGAATCAATGAATAAATTGAATAAGGGAGTATTACTTATAGCAAAAAAAAAAAAAAAAAAGGAGTATTACCCAACACGTGGAAATGCAACAAGAAAATGAGACTTAAAAGAGGGTTGAAGTGAAAACCTAGATTTCAAAACCTAGATTTCACGTGTTGCTGAAAGCAACACGTGAAAGCCCAAACTGCTCATGCATCCAATCTCCATCTCATTTAATGAATTCCTTCGGCCAGCAACTCTTACGCAAACATCAGCAAATTCAGAAGATAAATCACGCAAGAATGCAGCAGATCCAAAAGCAGCGAAAGCCAATACCTTCTCTGATCTCGAGCCCCACGTCTACATCTCTTTGGCTGGACTTCAACCCTCTTATATGTCGCTGCTCCATGACCCTTTCAGTTCCATCCTCTCTGTGTTCTTTTTTTTCCTGTCCGTCCCCTTATATATATTACTCCCTTCCATTCCTACTTTATCAGTGAGAGAGAGAGAGAGAGGAGGAGAGTGAAGGTAGAGAGGGAGGTTGAGTCACTTGTTCCTCTGTTTTTCAGTCACTAGAACAGAGGAGAAATAGCAGTAAAACGACACTGCACTACTCCATCAGTTTTGCAGCAATACACTCCTTCATTTTCCCATTCATTCTCATTCGGTCAGGGAACGGGGAATCAAAGCGTGAAGCCTGGGAAATGAAGGTTAGCATCTCATTGTGTGTCTCTAATGTGGCTCTCATTTTACTGGAATGTTATATATATATATGGACGCTGTTCCTGTTTTGCCTAGAGTGTGAATGTGTATATATATGAACGAAGAAAATGCTGAAGCTCTCCCCTTGCTGTCATCTAAGGAAAGAAGAGTTGCTGTCAATGGCTCTCCTTGATTTTATGTGAAACTAACCATAAAATAATAAGGGATAGTGAAAAAGAAAGAGGAGTTAGTGAGTGAATATAGCTCTATATGGGCATACCGAAAGAAAACTATACGATTGCTTCTGAATGTGGATATGTAAAAATATACATATATAAGTAATGATGCTAGTTGTAGTTAGAAAGGTAGGAAGAAGGGAAAAACATTGCTGTGAGTGTTAAGTATGTGTATAGGACAAAACGCTGCCTTTATTAAAGTTATTTGCATGGGGAGGTTAAATTAATACGTGTGCATGTGTAAATAAATAATGATAAGCTATTTTCTGGAAGTCTGAGTTTTGGCAGCTGGAACAGTTAATTTGGGTAAGTTAAAAACTAGGGCAAATGACCTTCTTTGACCCTGAAATTTTATGGGCATTAAGTAGACATGTCAGGCTTTAAAATGAGCTTTGGTTCACCTCAATCCAATGTCTGTAGCTCAAGTTATGATTTTTGAAAGATGGGTTAAAATCTGAAAATGTTTTAGTGTTATTTCTGGAGTCAGCAAATGAAGTTGACTTTTTGACCAAGTCAATGAAGTTATAAAATGATGAAATTTTCCAGATTTATAGAGACACATTAAAGCTTTAATTTGATAAGTAATTCGTTGCATTTCAATAAGTATATAAAGAGTTATGAATTTTTGAAAATGGGTTACAAATCTGAAACTGTTTCTGATCAGAGCCTACATTTCTTAAATCTGGGAATTTTCTAGAATGTATTGGCTAATTCCATTATTTTTGTATGAAACTTGACATGTTAAGGGACATGTGAGCTTTGGAAGAAGACCATTTTGATTTTTGTACAATTTATTATGAATTTTTGAAGTTAGGTAAAAGAACAGACTGTTTTCTGGAAATGATTCTAAACAGTGGTGATGTTTTTGCAATCTGGGAATGAATAACATATGATAAAATGTTGAAACCAATTTTCATAGAAACTAGACTTAATAAGAAGTTCATAAGTTTTTGAACCACCTAAATCCGATGTCTAGAACTCTAGATATGGATTTTTAAAGTTGAGCTATGAAAACTGTTAAGTTTGTATTCTTAGATTGGATAGTGCTTAAGATTTTGAAATTTGAGAATATTTCCCAGTGATAAATCAACTTGGGGACTTTAATTTATGAAAGAAGACTTATCAAGGAATAAATAGAAATTGAAATCACTCCATTCGGAGTTATATTGACCAAGTTACGAATTTCCCAAATACCCGTAGAAATCAAAGGTCAAATTCTGATAAATCTTAGAAAAATCACTGAGTTGTTAATTGTGAATTACTAGATAAAGGAAAAAGATAACAAATAGTTTGGAAACTTTGAGAATCATTAAATATATTAAATCATATTTTTATATGATGGTAGATACTTATTAACTCTGATTGATCATTTATTTAATTACTAGTTTAAAAAAAAAAAGATAAAACTTGAAGGTTTAAAGTAATGGTGGTTAACTAATTAAATAAATAAAGGGGGCATAAATAATAAAAAGAATTATTGATTAATAAATAATTAAAAATAGTTTATATTAAATATAGGGGGTGATCGATGGTACTTTTGTCGTTAAAGTGATCAATTAAACTAGGTCCTAATTAATTATGCAGTTTAGGGTCAACCTAGGTCATTCTCCCAAGGAGCAAGCTGTGGGTTTTCTTTAGGACTAATTTTCAAGTGATAAAAGATGCAGTAGAATGTAAATGGACCTAAACTAGAATGCAAAATAATACTACCTATATGCAATTAACTAACTAAATATAATAATGCAATTGACTCTTAAACCTATATGAGAATGAGACTAATCTATATGAGTTGAATGCAATTTTTGGGGGGTTTTCTTATGAGAAAATAATTAAAATCCTACTAAAAAGATTGATTAAAAGCAAATAAAATAATAAGATTTAATTCATTGATGATGATGAAGGAGACAACTTAGGAATTGCATGGAGTCAACTTTCTTAGCCTAAATCAATTAATTAGACCAAAAGGAGATTAATGAATTTAATTACCCAATCGAACATGGGAAACCCTCTAGCTCAATAACACCTATTCCACTAGAAAACTCATAATGAAATAAGCGGTGGCTAATTAAACCCGTTAAAAACCAAACACAAAATAATCTTGGAAATCTTGTTTACAATTATCTAATTGAACAACAAGATAATTCATCAACCTAATTAAACAATTAAGGTGATAAACCAAATTAACAATTAAATTAATAACGAAAACTCAGTCACTAATTTAATTGACAATCCAAAGGTTGCAAACAAGAGTCCAACAATAAGCATAAAACTTCGAATTACCAGTCTAATCCAAAAGAAATAAGTTTACAATCTAAAACTAGATTGTTCTCAATTAACACAACTCGGAATTATTTAAAACTAAATTATTTCAAGTCTTGAATTAAAAAGATAAAAAGAAAGACACTCCCTTGTGATCTTCATGTGTAAGCCCTAGGCTCTAACTTCCTCCATGCTCCTCCCAAGTTGCCTCCCAAAGAGCTTAAGCTTCCATGAAATTGTCCTCCTCAAACTGCTTCACGCAACCCACGGCCATGAGGAACTGTTGGGAAGAATTGATTCAATTGATTAAAAGCACTACGCACAGCCACAGAAGGAGTTGAAATCCTTAATGGATTATTGTGTATGTGGGCCCGTGACTGGAGGAAGAGAATGAACAATTGAATATTTGATTAGCCTTGGTTGTTGTGCGTGAATGGAAGGATGGGGAATTAATTGGATGAATGATTCAAATGAATAATTCAATCCTCAGCTGCGTCTTCGGTTTGGTCTCCGTCCTCAATTCTGGCGGTGTCAGCGTGTTTCTTCAGCGTGTTCGTCTTGCGGCCTACGTCCGTATGAAAACCTAGCAGTTAGGTTAATTAAAAGGGAAGGGGGGAGAGCTTTTGGGTACCAACTTGAACCCAATAGGATTTAAGAAGCCCAATAAAATTCCACCGTCATATTTCCTTTTAGCTTCCCTGAAAAATTCTGCACTACATGATATTCTAATATATTTTTTATTGACAGAAATTAGATGAATCATGATATATCATATATTCAAAAATATTATCAAATGACAAGATAATAATTAGAATATTAATTTAAGCCCAATAATCTCATGATTAATTCAGATTTACATTATTTCCTAAAATAGGCTAACAATCTAAATATTGTCTAATAATTCCAAATTAGCCCAAAATAATCCCCAAAATAATTGAATAAGGTGGGATAAAATATATGAAAATTGGGATTTATCAGGGAGATAATAGTAATTAGTATTTATTTAAAGTGTCAATATTAGGTTAGTTAATTGGGACAGATTCAAAGAGTTAAAATTAAATTAATTTTCAGCAACTTGCCATCGAAGGTATCCTAAGTTATTATTAGCCATTTATATATTTTAATATGTAGAGTTTTTGATGAATTAATAATGGTTAATAAATTGATTTTGATAGATTGAATTGTTGAATGTCTTGAGCTCTCAGTTTAGGAGCAATGTCATAGTAATTAGTTTGGGCGAGAGGTAACCACTTTCCACTTGTTATGTTATTGATGTGTTGCTTATGAGCATTTTTATGAAGTGATTATGCATGTTTTAAATAAAGTTTGCCATGTGGAATTTTTATGAGTTTAAATACACGCATTCAGATGAATGGAGAACTGATATATGATGACATGTCTATTGTGAATATTCTAGAAATTCCCCTATTAAATTATTATGAGAAATTTGAGATGGGAAGAATTGGAAGAAGATGTAAAAATTATTTCCACCACATGGTAAGGTCCCCATCGTGCACGATGGTTAGCTTACTATTGTCCCATCGGTTTAATGAGGAATTTGCCCACCAGAGTGATGGGTTTATGCCTTGGGACTTGCCTACCAGAGTGATGGACTTACGACACTTCACTAGGGTAAAGTGGGGAAAAGACCCATGGTCTGGGACAGGTGCTCTAAGGATTTTGGCTAGTCCTCATCACTTAACAAGTGAGCTTTTGAGTAACCAGTAACATGGGTGTGATTTAGCCCATGGGTCTAGTCGGAGGAAATAAGGCGTTCGGTTGGATTGAAGGGAGGTATTCTGGGTATTGAACTCAAAAAGATTTATGACACCCAAATTATGATACATTATAATAATGTGATATTTTATGAAGAGGATGTTGATGAATGGTGTTAATTGAAAAATTGAAACACCTAATTTATGATATTTCATTTATGACATAAGATTTTGTGATATCAATACTAGTAAGTTATATTTTTAAGATTTGGCTACATAAATTGTTTCACTTGGCACCTCACTAGCACATATTAATATTCGTAATAAGTTGGACTGATGGTTACCAAATTTTTCCAGGTGATAGCTCACGTCCGAGTTTATCAGGGAAGGCCTCAGAAGCTTAGACTACTTTGTTAAAAGTAGTTGTCTCTTTTGGGTTTATGTTGTAAAATTGTATATTACCACGTTAGGGCTCATTATGCATACTCTGATAAAATTTTAAATTTTTCGTAAATTTTGGAGCACTAGTAAGTTGATGACTTCGTTAAATATGGTTATTTTACTATTAAGTTAATTTCCTGTCTAATATTAGGTTAATTTAGTTAATTAAATAGTGGTTGTTTCAGAGTCATCATCTGCTTTTGCCGATCCATCTTCTCTCCTTATTGAGTTAACTGCTCATTTTGCTTCTTCACTAATGCCTTCACCCTCTTAAGCTCATCTCCAAAAACAACATTGGATAGTCATTTTATTTTTTTTTTTCTACTTCATTTACATGGACAAGGGATTGAAAATGTAACAACTAATATTTAAAGTATTACGTTTACATGCAGAAACATCTCCAACATGGTTGGATGAGTGCTTCGCATGTTAGAGGAGCTGAATCACAAGAGGGAGGTGAATTTGGGATTCTGAAAATTTTCGCGATTTCAACTCTTATGGTGATTGACCGAATGAAATCAGTGAGCAGGGAAGAATAGTGATGCACAACAATTTATACTAGTTCGGCCCAACTCCTTGGCCTACGTCCAGTCCTCAGGCACCCTGAGCTTTTTCACTAAAATCACTTGATTACATACTTTGTAACTCTGAAGCAATTCTTTCTCTAGAACTTGCTCCCCCTTACAAGTTGTAATCAATGACTTCCCAAATCTCCAAGTCCCCTGACTTGAGATATCTCACAATCAATCAAATACAATTGATAAAACTCTCTTACAGAGCAGATAAGATAATCACTGAAGCTCTATAGTGTCAACCGACACTCTCTACAAGAAGCACTCTAATAAATGAACAAAGTTGATACAAACTCGTTTTTCAGCTCAGTGTTCTTGGTAGAGACTTGAATGCAACTCTATTTATACTTAGAGAGACATTAATAGCCGTTGTTTGCATTCATTTGACTGTTGGAGAAGTTTCCTTTCAGTTGGAAGCAGTTTGGTCCTTTCTCTCTCTACACTTGTGCTTGTTTCTTGACTTGTAGGATGAGAATGACTTCTAGTCGTTTATATCCGTTGGGATTGTCAGTCCTTAATTAAATGAAAGTCTCTTTATCCTTTTTCCACCGTGTAATGCTTGGTAGTTGACATTTCAGCAAGTTTGGTAGTCTGCATTTAATGCTTCTAACAAGACATTGCTTTGTGTAATAACAACACCTTTAATCTCTTTGAATCATCTGTAATTAGGCTGAAATACACTAGCAAACACATTAAACATATCTAGTAATTATGATAATTAAGAATATAAATCATTTGAATCATTCCATAAACATTACATAGATTTCACAAATTTGAATTATCATAAGGCGTGACCAATACTCGAGTTTGTGCACCAATACTCGAGTTTGTCACTATGCACTTAAGCCTATACTCAAGTTTTTGAGTTTATACTTGAGTATTCTTCTTACAGAGACGAGACTCGCGATTTGAGCTTTGGTGTTCCTGATGAATTTAAGCCGATACTTGAGTATTCTTCCAATACTCGAGTTTTGGAGTCTTGATGGATAATTGTCCAAAACATCAAAATCGAAGTTTCCTCTCTATACCGGAGTATTGAAGGCTAAGAAATCTCAGTTGCTCTCTGTATAAATCGAAACTCGAGTTTTAAACTCAATACTCGAGTTTTCTTCTTAGTTTTGGAACTCTGAAATTATTTGAGCAAATGATATACTGTGGTTTCCAAAACTAAGGTTTTCAAAACGGTGGTTTATAAGCGATTCAATTTTAAGAACATCTTTGTTTGGCTCAATACTTGAGTATTCTAACGATACTCGAGTTTTCATTTGGAAAACCAAAATATTTGAATTCTGGAGCCAAGTTGGAAAACTGTCTTTTCAAATTCCAAACTTTAGTTTTCGAAACTGTAGTTTTCCAAACCGAGGTTTTCTATTTCAGTTAAAAATGTTTGAAGAGTCACTTAGGCTCAAACTCGAGTATACATATCAATACTCGAGTTTTCCTTGATGGAAAAACTTGCGATGTTCTCTTTAAGCTCTAATACTCGAGTATTCTTCCAAATACTGTGGTATTGGTCTAAGTTAAGTGCATTAAGCTTTTCTTTAAATCTCAATACTTGAGTATTGCTACTGATACTCAAGTATTGCCTTAAACTGCAAGTTTTAAACTTTTTGAGACAACTCTTCATTCTTGATATCACGACTGATTGTTATCATCAAAACCCATAGAGAACTAACATTCTCCCCCTTTTTGATGATGACAACACTTGGAAACCAGAAATTCTTCAATTTCTTGAAAACATTTGAACTTTATGAAAAATTATGAATCTTATGAAAAAGTTCAATGTCTTGGTTTTGTAAATGTTAGTTTTGTCATGACGTTTATCAAAACTGTTGATATACCAAGGGCGGGAATATTTGTAGCTGTCGATTTGTCACAGTTAATATACCAAACCGCTACTAATTTGGCGCGAAACGAATTTTTGTCGCAGTAACGTTTCAATAACCGCTACAAACAATGCGAAACGTCACAATATTGTTGCGGTTTTGGCTTAGCGACACACTAACCACTACAAATGCTTACAATCCGTAGCGGTTTAAGAGCAAAGCACTACTAATAGTTAAACTATATAAACTTGACCGTACATCAGACAAAAAAGTATAAAAAACAAGAAATCATCGAATCTGCGTTGTCACTAAATGAGTTAACTCGGCTTTGCCTCTCTCACCCTGAAGCTGGAGGTAGCTATTTAGTGACAACAGAAATTTGGTTATTTCTCAGACCTGAATACTTCTATTCCTCTGAATATCGTCTAACAAGCAACCGATTGTTGGGTTTTTATGATAGCCACCTTCTATTCACGGGCTTGTTATACTATTTTCAGCACACTTATTAAAAAAAAGTTTTTTTTACTAAACTAATTGGTTTATTAATGAAACTAATAAATCAATTAGTTTGGATTTCTTTTGGTAAAAAAACAACTTAGTATCGGTTCTTTATAATAACCGCTACAATTATCACTAATTTGTCGCGGTCAAACTAAACCGCAACTTGGACCATGACAAATAGTATAATTTAGTAGCGGTTAATTTTAAAACCGCTACTGATAGGGCAAAACTTTATAGCCTATAACTCCATAAGTATACGGGCCGTATCAAATAATAAAGAGTAAGTAAAGTATCGTTCACACGAGGACTTTATACCAAAACTTCGGTTAAGCATTAATTTTACACTTTCATTCAAATTGAGCAAATCAAAGTGAATTTAATTAAATGAAAAGAAATTAAAATCAACTACCACAAATATGAAATAAGCAACCCAGAGTCACTAATCCCTTATTAGCTTCATAAACTGTGATTTCACTAATTTAATTAGCCTTAATATCAATTTTGTTAATCTCGAGTATAAATAGCTATAAGTGTCTGTCGGTCCACTTACAACCCTCTCTTGAGTATAATTTGTTATGTCTAACAAAATTACTCAAGAGGTAACAAAACTCGGACACACCCTTCAGCAATTATATGGGGTCATTAGGTATATATCTATCCTAATCGTAAATTAAATCATAATTTAATCTCATAGCTTAATTAAAATCTCCTTTATCAAGGTAAATCCTAATGCTCAAATTCATATTTAATGGTGGTCAGTCACTAAATAGAGAAAATTTAACAAGATTAAGCAATCAAAATCAATACTAATTATAATTAAATCATGAGTACAAGGTTTAATCCATTAATAAGTTCATAGCTCCTCTGCTTCTTCGTTCTTCCGCTCAGCGAAATATCACGCCTCTGCTCTGTATCTCGGCTGCCTCTCCCCTCTTCTCGTCAAATGTGTAACATCCCAATTTTTGGACCTTGGGAGTTAAGAATTAATATGCAAATTAATTGTGAAATTTGGCCTAAAAATAATTATGAAGTGAATTATTGGAATTTAATGCATATTTTTTATAAATTAAAGACGAATAATTAGGGAATACTTATTGGCTAGAATATTTTAGAGATAATACTTTATGGCCAAAATAAATTAATTATTATTAGAAGTTAAGGCCTAATTTCCATAAAATTTTTGGGAAAAGAATTATAGGATTTATAATCTACTACTACTATTATTTTTCCCATAACCATAACCCCACGTGATGCACATATATGATCAACAAGAAATGAACATAAACCCAATATATTTGATCCAGCATCACGTCCAGCCCAAAATCCTATCAGTAAATGGCCACGGGATCACCTATGTACTCACTTAAATCACAATTTAGCAGCCCATCTCAAACTTGCTCTCGTCCAGCCCATATAGAACCTGTATTCATCCAATCTTAAACCCAAAATGCTGAAGCAAATGACATATCAGTAGAGATCACGCAAAGCAGATATGATTTCAGCAACAGATAGCAAAACACGTAAGCTCTGAGGAGATCTCAGTCAAGCTTTCTGTTATGACCTCAACAATTAAAAGTTACTATAAACACAGAGAATAAGAGCAGAAGGTATAACTTCTGTATTAACTGTGGAATATCATTGTCAATGATTGAATATTGGCATTACAATGCATCAGCAAATAGAAATACTGTCAGGAAACGTCTAACAGAATAGCAGAAAAGAGAGTAACAGAAAGGAGAGAGAAAACAGGGGAGAGGGACCACACAGAGAGAAGAATTTCCCAAATCATTCCATATCCCTTCTAGCTATACTCGTCCTCATTTATAGCTTTTCTTCTTCTAATTTTCTCAGCTTCCAGGACCTTCTCTTAGTCCGTCTACTTCTTCTTAAGGGTTGTGGCCCATCAGATGAGTCCATAGGCATTGGGCCACATTCTGCTTGGCCCATTTGATCCTTGTCCATTGCACTTTCTCGAGCCATGTGATGTTTGCCCACTGGATTCTTGCCTTCGGACTGGACCCTTGCTTATTATATATACATTGCCTTCTTCATCTCCATTTCCATTCCTCATTTTCCCACGGCCTATATACAGAAAACTGAAGCTGAGAATGAGAGAGAGAGCTTAAGCCATATCACGTGCTCTGTTCTTTCGGTCAAAAACAGAGATGGAAATCAACGTTCAGTCCTCATCAACGAAGCCATTATACTTCTCCATTTCTGGTTCATTCTTTCGGCCATAAACCAGAAGGAAATAGAGAGTGAGAGTGAGAGACCGAGAACAATAAGAAGAAGAAGAAGAAGAAGAAGAAGAAGAGTAAGGAGGAGCTGAAGGAAGCCAACCAACCAGCGCTCATTCTCCATATATCCTTCGGCTAAAACACTTGCAGAAACAGAGGTTAGTTATTGGGTCTCTCTTTTCTCCAGTTGCTGCCTTTTAGACGTGAGTGTATGTGTGTGTGTGTATGTATATATATATATATTCATGGGAAGCCCATGTAAGAACATATAAGTATATAAACTGAAAGAAACTTCTTGCGTGGGAAATATATCTATGTTGCTGCTGCCAAACCTTTAAGCCAAATAGATATATGCTGTGTATGCCTTGACGCTAGAGAAGGAAACACGCTGAAAGATATACATATATAAGAAACGTACCAATATATATATATATATATATATATATATATATATATATATATATAATATATATCATATAAGCTTGCTGAAAAGAAAAGAAAAACCCTGAAGCAATATATTAAGCATGCCGTGGACGCTGAATCCATATATGCTACTGTATGTGTGTGAGGCATATCCATATATAGTGAAGCAAGTGAAGTAGGAATGGTAAGACCTTGCTTTGAAAAATATAAGGCAAACACATGCTTTCTGAGAGGTGTGTGGGAACAAAACATATTTATGTATAAAAGCTGATGCACGCCGGAGCCGTCAAAGATAAGAGAAAGAAGGCTTACTTTTATTAAAATAATAATAATAATAATAAATAAATAAATAAATCAGACCACAAAATATCATGAATATTGTTGCTGAAACAGTAGACTTTGAGCAAGGCAAAACTAGGGTAAACAACCTTATTTAACCTTGAAATTTTATGGATATTTAGTAGACATGCTAAAATTTAAAAGGAGCTTTGATTCACCTCAATCCGAGGTCTATAGCTCAAGTAATGATTTTTGAAAAATGGGTCAAAATCTGAGAATTTTTCTATAACATTTTTAGGCAGCAAAATGACGTTAGATTTCAGGCCCATTAAACATTTGAATTTTTACATGAAATTTTCCAGATAAATAGTAGACACATAGAGCTTTAATTTGATAGGTAATTTGTCAAATTTCGATAAGTATGGAAATAATTATGAATTTCGGAAGTTGGGGTACAATTTTGGAAGTGATTTTGAACAGTGGACACATTTTTGAAATCTGGGAATTTATGACATGTGATAAAATGGTGAAACCAATCTTCATAGAAACTAGACTTAATAAGGAGTTCATAGAATTTGGAATCATCTAAATCCGATGTTTAGAATTTCAGATATGGATTTTTGAAGTTAAATTATAAAAACTAGAAAGTTTCTGTTCCCAAATTAGATAATGTTTATACTTTTGAAATTTTGGAATTTTTATCAGTCATAAATCAACTTAGTGACTTTAATTTATGAAAATAGACTTATCAAGGATTAATTAGAAATTGGAATCACTCCATTCGGAGTTATATTAATCAAGTTATGAATTTCTAAAATACCCGTGGAAATTTAAGGTCAAATGCTGATAAGCCTTAAAAATAGTCACTTAAGTTGTAAATGGTGAAAGAAAAAGGTAACACTTGAGAGTTTAAATTAAGGGTGGAGCAATAGTTAAATAAATAAATGTGGTTATTAGGAAAAGGAGATTGTATTAATTAATGAGTTACAGGGGATTATTAATTAATGATTAAATTAAAGGGGATAAATAATATATTGAAGCTATATTATTTATTAAATACTAATGTTAATTGCTACATAAAAAGAGTATTTTGTGCAGTAGTATTTATTGAATTCGGGGTTTTAAATCCTATATGGGATTAATATTAATATTTATAATGAGCTAAACTGATGGTTACAAAATTTTTTCCCAGGTGATAGCTCATGTCCGAGTCCGTCAGGAAGGCCTCAGAAGCTTAGACTACTCTGTTAAAAGTAGTGTTATGTCTCTTTTGGTTTGTGTTAGATAATTGTATATTGTTACGTAGGGCTCATTATGCATACTCTAATAAAAAATTTTAAATTTTTCATAAATTTTGAAGTAATATTAAGTTAATGACTTCTTTAAATATGATTATTTTATTAATTAAACGGAGGATGTTTAAAAATGCGTCAGTTGTCTCCGTTCCTTTTAATTCGTGTGCGCCTCCCTTTTAAATCCGCCAGACTCTCCCCTTCTGTTTTTCATTTAGGTCTTCATTTAATCATTCATTGATCCAATCTTCCCTGGTGGCCCACACGTCCATCTCCTCCATCCATCAATCATTAGCCCAATTGCTATTTACTCCGTGGCCCAATTCCATTCTCCAATTCATTCCATCAAATCATTAGCGTGGGCACAGCGAAATTCCTTCCAAAATGTCATGCACCTCTTCTCTTTAATTGATTTGTCCAGACCCTCCTTCCATTCATTTTTTGCGTCTCTATTCTCTGTCTATATCCCGTCCAGCCTTCTAGGTTTCATTCATTCCATTAATTGAATGAATTGTGGGCCCATTTTGCCATTCAATTCAAACCAAAGTCCAAAGTCACGTGATCTGTGAAGAACAAGGAAAAACTAAATAATAATACTAAGGGTAATAATAATAAATAATAATAATAGAAATAATTATTTTTTTCTTTTTAAAACTTCTAATTACTATTATTTATTTACTAAACTAAAAGACATTTATTTTAAATTGAAATCCCATCAATGATGCGCCACTTTGATTTGATCTTATAGTAACACAATCTCATAAAAATCTCCTAAAATTGTTTAGATAACTCTCCAAAACATCTCTAAAATATACCTTAAATATATAAAATATGGAGAGTTATTACACCCCCACACTTGAACCAAATTTTTTCCTCAAGATTTTAAATTCTAAAACAACCTCATTCAATAAAACCGTGGAAACAAAATTTCTAAAGACAGCACTATAACATTCACGGGTGCAAAAAAAACTTTTAAGACTGGACAAAAGAGGCATCCAAAAACCGGACTCGCGGTCGATCTTGTTTCAGCCGGTATTAAAAGTATATCTTTAAGAGCGGACTTCAACCGATCTTAAATAAACTATTTTAAGACCGGACATTTAAAAACACCAGGTCTTGAAAGTAATACTAAATCCAACCATAATATTTTTTTTGTCGGTCCTAAAACTCAATTTTTAAGACCGGAAAAAAATTTTAATCGCTCTTAAAAGTTCTTTTTTTTAAGACCCGACAAAAATAATTATACGCGGTCTTAAAAGACTCACTTTCAAGACTGGTTGAGTAATACGTCCGGTCTCAAAGATTAACTTTTAAGACCGGGCATATTAAAACCAACAGTCTTGTAAGACCAACTTTTAGTACCGCATATCAAATATGTCGTCTAACCTTTAAGACCACGCATTTAAGTAAATCCAAGTACATCCGGTCTTAAAAGTTGAACTTTTAAGACCGGCATTTTTGTTTTATTGATCTAAAGTTTCCTGCATTTTTTCCCTATTCTATTCTTACTAATCATCTATATACACAAATCCATACCAGCCAATCTAGCACATAAAATGGTATACTTTAAGCTACAAGCTATGAAAAATATAATTGTGGATAAATTGAATGATCTATACACAAATCCAAACAAGCCAATCCAGCACAGAAAAGGCTACACTTTAATCTACAAGCTATAAACAATTATGAATAAATTGAATTGGGAAAAAGCAGATCGTAGCTAGAATACAAATATTATTGACCATGAGTTACAAATACAAATACAATAAGCTATTGCAATAAGATATACCATGTATACTTAAATCAACATACATGTCCAATATTCACCATGCCTTCATCCGATTCCCACCCAACAACTCCCTGATCATTCCACCATGTACAACTCCCTTAACAGGATCCTGATAAGTTTTGTGGAGTTCTAGTATGATCTCTTCTCTATGTGATTGAGTAGAAACAATAATCAATAACACTTAAATATTAAAAATTCAGAGATATTAAAATGCGTTACTCATTAAGCTGATTGTTAAATATTAGAGAAAATTTACCTTAACATTGATCTTTGAAGGCCAAATTTTCAAGATATTGCTTCTGTAGCTTTACAGCTTTCCTCGGCTGAGAGCATTGGATCGGATCCAGCTGCCACAAACATAAAACATGAACAAACTTCATAGAGTTAGTGGCATCGGTTAAAAACATAGAAGGAATATAATATAGTTAAAACCTTAAAGTTTTCAAAGAATTGTGCAGATGAATATTACCTTATGAATTGACTCTTTTTTAAAGGGATATCCTCCCATATCCCTTCTTGATGATCATTTCTTATGCTGGGTTCATTATCCGCTTCATCTTCTTCGTTCATGTCCGGTAGACCCCTTGAAAAAGGAGTACTGTCAGGAAGACCATAATTTGCATGACTTTCCTCATCAATATCGATGACCCTTTTACCTTGGAGAGCTACAGACCACATTTTATTTGCTTGATCGGTAATATAAAACACTTGTTTCGCCTGGTCTGCCATAATAAAAGGTTCATTTCCAAAACTTGTACTATTGAGATCGACTAACGTAAATCCGAGCCGATCAATCTGAACACCACTGTTGACATTAACCCACTTGCATTTGAAAATGAGAAATCTAATGAAGACATAGTCCACCTCCCAAATCTCTTCAATAACCCCATAATATGGCATGACTGCCAATTTAGGCCGCTTATCTTTCGAACTGGAGAAGTGCATGGATTCAGCCTCTAACATTACACCACTGTTCTGGACGGCGCTCCTCTCATCTAGGGACTTCGTGTAAAATGTGTAACCGTTGATCACATACGAATTCCAACTTAGGACATAAACTTTAGGACCACATGCGAACCATTTCATTGTCTCAGAAACAGATTCCTCTCCCTCAACCTTTTGTTTGAACCAGTTTGCAAATGTTCTGTTATGCTCCCTAATCAACCTTTGTTCAGTCATTCGGGGATTTTCTTTCCTCACAGCTTCTTTATGGTCAGCTAAGTTGGCCTGAACTTCATCAACATTATTCAATATAAATAAGTGGACTTGTGACAATTTATCAGGATTCACTCTATTTACTCAGGCCCCCCGTCTACCCCCTTTAGCATGCTGACGTTTTAGAAGCCCGATATGTCTTACTTTGGCCAAATAATTTTGACAAATTACATGGCCTCTTCAGATACATACTTTTGAACAATTGATGCTTCTGGCCGGTATGCGTTCTTCACGTACCCTTTTAGGAATTTCATAGATCTTTCAATTGGGTACATCCATCGTAAATGGATAGGACCGGACAACTTGATCTCCCTCACTAGATGAACAATTAGATGAACCATGATGTCAAAAAATGAAGGAACCAAAAGTCTCTCAAGGTGGCACAAGATAAGATATCCTTCATTCTCCAATTCATCCAATTGTTCAACCTCGAACACTTTACTGCAAACAACATTGAAGAACAAACAAAGCCTAGTCAGAATGTGTCGAAGATCATACTCGACTATGCCTCGAATAGTTACTGGGAGTAGCTGTTGCATCAAGACATGATAATCATGAGACTTTTGGCCTACCAATTTCAAGTCCTTAATTGATACAAGCCTCTTAAAATTTGAAGAATACCCCGGCGGAACTTTTGTGCCATGCAAACACTGACAAAAACTACGTTTCTCATCCTTAGACAAAGTATGAGAAGCAGGGGGACAATAAGTAAGTTCTGTTACCGTATGGCCTTGGATGTAAGTCTTCACGTATTCCCATTTCTTGCAAATCCAATCTTGCCTTCACACCATCCTTTGTGCTACCTTGTATGTTGAGGAGCGTGCCAACAATACTATCGCATACATTCTTCTCCACATGTATAACATCAATACAGTGTCTCACATCAAGGTTGCACTAATATGGAAGATCGAAGAATACCGATCTTTTTTTCCATATATTTGTTTCCTTTCTACCCTTTGCAGTCTTACCGGAGACGACACTTATATTTTTCATCTTTGCATACACTTGCTCCCCAGTCAATGCCACCGGAGCATCTTCATGCTCTTGGCCACCAAGAAAGGCTTTCTTCAATTAACGATATGGGTTGCCCCGTCTAAGAAATCTTCTATGTCCAAGATAAACCACCTTTCTTCTATGTTGAAGTTGATGGTAGTGTGTGCCTTCTTCACAAACCAGACATGCCTTATGGCCTTTTATACTATACCCTGACAAGTTCCCATATGCTGGGAAGTTGTTTATGGTACAAAATATCATGGCTCTCATTTTGAAGACCTCCTTCTTGAAAGAGTCATAAACATCGACACTTTTTTCCCACAACTCCTTCAAGTCTTCGATCAAGGGCTGAAAGTAAACATCAATGTCGTTTTTGGGTTGTTTTGGTCCCGAAATCAACATGGACAACATGATGTACTTTTGTTTCATGCATAACATAGGAGATAAGTTGTAAATAATCAGGAGTATAGGCCAGGAACTATATATGCTGCTATGGCTTCCATATGGATTCATACCATCCGTGCTAAGGGCAAGCCTAAGGTTCCTAGGTTCTTGGCCGAAGGTCAGAAATAATTGATCGATTTTCCTCCACTGAGAAGAATCGGTAGGATGTTGAATCTTTCCATCAGAAATCCTCTCATCTGCATGCCACCTCAAATTTTTTGCATCATTTTCATTAGCGAACAGGCGCTTGAACCTTGGTATGATTGGAAGATACCACAACACTTTTGTAGGCCCCTTATTTGACTTATACCTTGGGGTTTCACATATCAAACAATTCAGCTTCTCTTCTAACTCGTTCCTATACAACACACAATCATTCGGGCAAGCGTGGATCTTTTTGTACTCCATCTCCAGTGGACAAAGTATTTTCTTAGCATCATAGTATCGGTGAGGCAACACATTATCATCCGGAAGCATGTCCTTAAAAGCCTCAATCATTTCAGAAAACTCTTGTCACTCCACCCATGACGTGCCTTCAGGCTGACCAATTTCAATACATCATTCAACAGTTGGTATTTCTTACACCCACCCAGGGTATAGTGGGGTCTTTGCATCACTGCACATATTACCATATGCATGTGATTGATGAAAAGCCTCTTCTCCTACATCACGAATAATGTCATCTATGCGATCATCCATATTAGCGTCATTATCATCAGATGTCACTTCTCTGTGTTGAGACCCACTTGGCATTTTTTCACCATGTCATACCCATAGGTCTTACAAAATCCTTGACAAACTAAATGTGTGTGTATAACTTCAGGATTTAGTCGCTTCTCATTAAAACATCGTACACAAGGGCAATAAAACTTCTCACTATCATCATGGGCGTTTTGTTTATCAAATTCTATAAATTCCCTAACCCCATTCTGATACTCAACTCTCGTCCGTAAAGTATTTATCCAACTGCAATCCATAGTACAATTACTATGGACAGAAAGATTTAACATATAAGATAATCCGTAAAAACAGAAACTTGCATATAAAATAAGCCGACTACAAATGCGTATATAAGCTAAATGTAGGTTATGTCTTATGGTCATAAATGTATCACAGTGAATCAAGAACACAAATATATGAATGACGAGGAAAATAAACGCATTGCAAGAAGGTGTCGTGCACTCACCTGTAGCATATAGGTCAAATGCGTTTGCTGAGTCTCTCTTCCCCTGCCACGAATGTTAATGTTGTAAATAGTAAGACTAACCTGAAAACACTTGTTGGTTAGTTGGGTAGGTCCCAAAAGAAGATTTCATCGATTTTGGTCAACTCATGGAAAACCCAGAACGATAAGTAGGAAAAGCATACAGTTATATAGCTGAAACAACTCGTACAGCTGGGTCTTTAGACGTTGAGATAAGGAACCAGAAAGTTGTTGTCGAGAGTGGAACGAGAAGCAGCGATAAAGCAACACACAAACACTGGAGGTAGAACCAGAGTAATCACTTTCGGCTAGACAAGAGAAGTTCATACAGGGAAATTTAATTTTTCCGCGTGAGTGGCGCAAGAGAGACATTTATTATTTGGGATATTATTAAGACCGGTCAATTAAAATGAATACGGTCCTAAAGATATATTTAAATTATATTGAACTTTTTAAGACCGAAGTTTTATAAAACTGCATTCCTAAACTAAATTTAATTTAAACTTTATATCGGAAATTTTAAGACCGGAGGTTAATAATACTGTGGTCATAAAATTCATTTGATTTTGGATCGCATGATTTATAAAACTGCGGTCTTAAAAGTCAAATTCTTTTTAATATTAAAAAGAAAAATTGTTACAGCAATTGAATGAAAATAAAGAACACTAGAGAATGGAGAATAAAATATAATCTTCGTTCTTATTAATTTTTAGATCACCATGACAACATGCAAGTACAAAAGAAAATAAGAACAACAAACTGAAAATTAACAAAAACAAGATTATAATGCGACTAAAAATCCTAGTCCTTGGTATCATCTAATGTCTTGGAGATGGAGGCTTCAGCAGCAGCAATTTCATGCCGGATATCAGCAATTTCCTGTATTATGTGCCTCAGTTTCACTTCATCATCATCAACCATGGGAGCATTGGGACCAGGAGATTGGAGAAGGGGAGTGGAAACCTCTTCATGGTCTGAAGGCTGGAGGGGGCCATCAACCTCTTCATCATCCGAAATAACAATGGGTCCAACGACCCGTGACTCCTCTATCGGAATGGAACGACACACTGGAAGAGAACCCACGAGAGATCTGGCGTGGGCACGAGCTTCAGAAGTACTCTTGCGAGGGGTTATCTTGTATCTAACCATTGTTTGAGCAATTGGGGAAGGAGGGGCAGAGAGCTACTTAGTGTGGAGTTACGAGGTAATGAGGACTTAAGTTAAGAAGGACAGAGAGGAAGCGTGTAGAGGATAATAAAGGCAGGAAAACAGTAGTTAATACTTAATACTCAAAAGTGTATTAAGACCGTCATATAACATATCCACGGTCCTAAAAGTCTATTATTTATTATTTCATTAAAATACATTTAAGACCGATCATTTATCTTATAATCGGTCCTAAAAGTCTATTAATATTTTTCCATTCAATTACCTCTAAGACCGATCATTTATCTTATATCCAGTCTTAAAAGTCTATTAATTTTTTTAAAAAATAATACATTTAAGAACGGATCTCTTACAGTACGTGGTATTAAAAGTTCATTATTCTCAAGTAAGAGACACCAGAGTCGCATCCTTACACTTTGTTCAAATGAATGATTCAAAGTCTCTTCGGCTTCCAGATAAACTTCCTAACTAGGCATCTCCTTGTATTCTGATGAACTATGCGTCTCCTCGGTAATGGTTCCTGCATTTCATATTCTTCAGGATGGCTTCTCTATTTAAAACTATTGTTACTTTACGTTCTTCACATTCTTCTCAATCACTTCTACAACCTCTATAATGGCCGCTCCACCACCACCAGGAATTCACAACAATAGTCCTCCCGCTCCACCACCACCACCACCACCGCCCAACAATCCTCGTCCACCCCAACAGCTACCTCCGTACCCTCCTCCGCTGCCTCTAAGCCCCTCCACCAGACAGATGATGCAACACCTCCTGGCCCACATCGCTCATATAGACCGACGCATGGGCCAAATGTTTCAGGTCAACCACGTCGTCAACAACAAGATGAACATGTTACTCGACGGCAATGACGTCGAGTACAATCTCTCTGATGACGACGTCTCCGACCTCTGCTCCGATCCCTCCCTCCCCTCTGACAACGACGAGGGGGTTAAATATTTTTATTTTTTTTATGTTTTTTTTTGTTTGTACTCATCCTGCCCTACAGCAGGCAGGAAAAAAAATGATAAATAAAATTTTTCTTTTCCATTTTGATTGTCTGAGTATAGTATACTTTCGTTGTCTCGATTTTGTTTCAGACAAAAAGGTAATAAACAAAACCATAACTGAAAAGTCATTAAAGATAAAAGTTCATAGAATACAGTTAACAACATACAAAACGTACAAAAGGAAAAGAAAGACAACTTTTACCTTTCAAGAATAAAAACAAACACAGTTGTTTCAGACAAAAAGGAAACAAACAAAACCATAACTGAAATGTGATTAAGGATAAAAGTTCACAGAATACAATTGACAACATACAAAACAAAGCGACAAAAGGACAACTTTTACCTTTTAAGAATAAAAACAAACACAGTAACAAATCTTCTCAAGCCTGGACCACCGTTGCTGTTAGTTTTACCAAACCTAGAGCTGAAAATTTCCATTATCTTACTTCTTTTCCGACAATGCTCTTTAGCTTTTGGAGAGGTAAAATTGATGACGACGAGGGTCCTAAGCTTGAGCTGAACGCCAGAAACTCGAAGTGTTATTAAACCCTAATAATTTATCTTAAAAAGTGAGTCATCATTTTTTTTTATAGGAAGATTATTAAGACCGGATATTTAAGAAATAGACAGTCTTAAATATCTAGCCATATTTAATTTAGAATTATCGAAGAATTTTAGGACCGGACGTTATATAAATGTGTGGTCTTAATAACAAAGACCTTTAAGAGCGTTTTTTTAATAAATATGCGGTCTTAAAAGTTACTTTTAAGACCGGATATGTATCAAACATCCGGTCCTAAATTCAAGGCATATTTTTTTTAAAAAAAACAAAGACCTTTAGGACCGTCTATTTAATAAATATGTGTTCCTAAAAGTGTCGTCACCTTTTAAAGACTTTTAAGACCAGATATTTATTAAACATACGGTCATAAAATCAAGGATTAATTTTTTTAAAAAAGCAAAGACCTTTTAGGACCATCTTTTTAAAAAATATACAGTCTTAAAAGTCACGAATACTTTTCAGAATCTCTTACTGCTAGTTACACCTCCCCAAAACTCAAAACTCAAGCAATATCCATCATCCAATATACGTTTAGAAAACCAAAATTACACAGGCTAAGAAAATTGTTCGGAAGAATAAAAAAATTATTATATAAAGAATGCTCCAAATTGTAAAATTGTTCATTTACAGAATGAATTTACAAATTATTATATATGTTCAAATGAATTATTACTGTGATTGTTGTATTTACTCTAAAATGTCAATAACATGTTGACAAAATACTCTGCGTATGTGGTCCACCTCATCAGCATAAAAGGAAGTCTCAGAAGCAAATCTCTGTATAACATCAAAGAAAGAAACTGAATTAATTGGCGTGCATATTTCATATGTAACATTAATTAAGACAAAAACTGAATTCAACCATAATATGTAACATCAAATACATTTACCTTTGCAGTGAGTTTATTATTTGGTTGAGTGATAATATTATACATGTGTTTCATTATGTATAGGCCACATAAGTTGGATTCGATTGGTTGTCGACGGGTCTGAAAAGAACAAGAAATATATATAAGATCGAGCATATATATATAGCTTACTGACCAACTTCACAAGGTAGTATGCTAATGTCCAAATATATACTAACCTTTGGTGTGAGCCATCTAGGATCTTTGAGCTCACTCCCTTGCTGTTTTCTGACCTGGTTTAGGAGGGTCTTCATGGCACTATCATCAAAATCACAAATTTATCAATAATGTTTGCTGAAAATTCACATAAGAGATTTCTTACAAGAGAATCAAAATGACATGCCTACCTGTTGATGATCTGCTTCAACAAAACCCCTGGTTGGCCGTGACTGGAGCATAAGAATAACACTATATTCGAGTCCATGATCAAGACGAGCAACTGCCAGTGAGCGCTGAAAATTCACAGAGTAAAGTACTCAGTGATATATTATACAGAATTAATTGAATTGCAACAAGAGATCGATTGTGATATGTACCTATGGTAATATGGAAACAAGTACACCTTCCTTCTCACTTCACACAACCTATTTGATATGTACTCCTGTCTTTGTTCCACGGTGGCTTTGCTTGCATATACTGGGCACAAGAATCCAAAATCATTGATTCTGCCTATTGCTTCAAATCTTGATGCATTAACCTATAATAAAGACATCGATCATGGAATTATTATACATGTTCCTAAACCCTAAATGGTGAATTTAAATTATGTACTCATAAAATAAGATACTTACCTACACCATATTTGAATAACTGCTGATGTAATCTCCTGTTCAGGAAGCAGCAGGGACTTTACATCAGCGGTGTCAAAGAAAACCGGTTAAGGGTCATGAGGAACCCCTACCACTTCCTATATATCCCACGATTGACATGCAAATTCTCCTTTGGATAGCATTTGGGATATTTTATCCTTGGCCCCCAACTTAGCATTAGGGGATGCAGCTTTAGGAGAGGTTGCAGCTTTATTAAGAGGGGATGGAGATGGAGGAGGGGATACAACTTTATCATGAGGGGATGGAGATTGAGGAGGGGATTGAACTTGAGGAAGGGATCTTGCTTTATTATGAGGGGATGGAGATTGAGGAGGGGATTGAACTGGAAGAGGGGATGAAGCATCAGGAGGAGTATAGACATTTACAAGCTTTACCGGCCAAGAGATGAAGGTTCCCTTGACATCACTCACACGCTTCAGCTGATCGGTTGGGAGAGGGAAAGGTGCATCAATGATCACCTCTTCAATTGACACTCTGACTTCATCATCAGCCATTTGTTTGTGGTGTATAGTTGATCCCAAGTTGTGGACAGTCCCTTTAGAAACTAATTGTCTAGTTGGTTCTGCCACGTACAAGTCACAATGTTGCTCTGACTATCCAACAATGCGGCTCCCTCTGGTGCTGTGCTGCACAGGTGAAGGTATATGTGTGAGGGGAACACCGGTCTCTAGTCGAGAGCTAATAAGCCTCTTTATCTTCATCATTTCCTCCTTCATTAGCCTCATCTGGGCGTCAAAGTTCTTTTTCAATGCACATTCTTTAGTCACTGCCTCCTTATTTAATTGTCTAACCGTTTGGTCCATTTCTTCCCGAGTAACCATACTTTGCCTAAATCGTTTGGTTTTACCAAAGTATTCTTTTAGGCCTACCCGTCCTCTAATCCCCCTTACCCGCCCCGGGTGATCCGGTTTTCCGATCGCAACGTTCAGAACATCATTCCTCCCGCCCGACACAAAAGATCCCTCTGCTTCTTTCTTTTGTAGATCTTCCTGTAAAATACAGATAACGAGAAGCTTAGTAATGAAACATGTTTAGTAACTAAAAAATAACAATAAACGATACTTACAATTCTCTCAGCAACTAGACAGGTTTGTTCACTCATATAGGCGCCTTTTTTGGTCACTAAATATATAGCCACAAATCCTCATGACGTATCGAGGATGCCTGCCGATCAACTACAGCAGAAGGATTGGATTCAACTTCTTCTTCCAATCTCTTCCGCTTGGCCTCCATCATTTCTTCTTCGGCCTTTGCATATCCCCCGCAAGAAGCCCTATGCGGGCAATCATTCCTTCTCCCTATCTCTTGAGCTTGTTCCCTTCTTCTCTGTGAATCAGAATTGAAAACAACTATTAATTATGAATTCAAGACATCTCACTAAAAGAAATTATAGAACTTCTGCTTCATATGAACCTCAAACACTAGTCAAATTCACTTCATCAAGTTTCAACATTTTATTTAAGGAAGATGTAGAATTGTATAGAACTAAGATACTAAGTTACTAATAGTAATGTCTAACCACTACCTACTATAAAAGAACTAGCTAAGAATATAATAACGGTTAACATATAAGACATGCATACTTACATATTAAACCATCATACTCAAATTCACTTCTGACTTACTTGAATATATACTTCTACTCACACATTAAACCATCTAACTAACAGGATTAGACAAACACAATAACATTCACATATCCGCACAGGTTAATAAGCAAACAGAAAGGGCAAACAAAACTAAATATAAACTCACCAAAGCATTAGTAGTGGTCCGAAGCTGAACAAATTGATCCCAAATTTGTTGATCAATAAATGTGTACTTCGCCCACGGATTATGATCAGGTCGAACCTCAGCAAAAATATACTTGTTGGCGAGAAAGGTCTTAAATTTCCTCCACCTATTAGCACAATAAGACAAGGTCTTGTCTTTCAACTTGTCAGAGTAAGGGACAGTGTATGAAAGCTGGATAGTGTCCCAGATAGGATCCTTCACTGTGCGTTGGTCAACATTTTTCCACTCATCTATCAAAATGTTGACCTTGTTGTGTGCCATATAGCCAACATAACTATTATATTCATATTTATTCGGACCGACAGGTTCCAACCTGTCATTAAACTGAATCTCAATCCTTGACCTAGCTTTCCGTTTTACGGACACGATGCTCATTCGTGTGCCACTTCTACCACGACATGCAGAGCAGTCACGAGGCTCATTTTGAGAAGAAGAGGGTTGGTTCTCGCTCACACCAATAGCATCGGTAACTGGCATTGACTAAACAGGGAGAGAATGGTTTTCTCCATTCATTTTCGAGAAAGTAAGAGAGTGGTGGTGCGAAGGAGTAACGCCGGAGAAAGTGAGAGAGTAACAGAGGAAGGTGGTGGTTGGCGAGGAATATACGTAATGCAACAGGAAATGGGGTTTCACAAAGAGAACAGAGGTTTCAGAGTTCAAACAGTAAGACATAAGTCGTAAGTAAGGTTTCACATGAAGAAGTATATGTTTCCATTTTTAAGACCGGCCGTTATTAATGTAAAAGTTACGTCCGCTCTTAAAAGTATTAACTTTAAGACCTCATTTATATATGTCCAGTCTTAAAAATTTTATACGATTATATTTAAATATTTCGTTATTGTTCTTGACCGTAGAAAATATAAGTCAGTGATGTAACAGTTTTCTCTATAATGTAATCTATATTTTATTTTTTAAAACATTTTTAAGAGCGGTTGGTTATTTTAAGTGGCCTGAATATTATATTTAAGAATATATACGTTAGAAGAAGTTCTTTATATTTACAAAATTGGCACCTGACATATCTTTAAGACCGGTGACTATAAACTTCGTTGTAAATGAGGCGGTCTTAAAAATTGATGCGGGTGAAGAAGTTCTTTATATTTACAAAATTGCCATCGGTCATTTTTTTAAGAGCGGGGCGTCGATACTCTGCTGTAAATGAGGCGGTCTTAAAACACTTTTTTGCACTAGTGATTGACATACTCCAAAAATGCAAGTAGCAAGGCAATTAATTTGGCAAAGATAAATCACAATAGAATGCCCCTCACAAGTCAGTGTTTACACTCTTTTCTCAAGATATTCAAGGGCTTGCGTTTCACTCAATTACACCTATTACACCTCATCTTCCATATGCTTGTTTATCATCTCAATCTCTACCGGATATATTATCCCATTACACACTCAAATCAAAAGGACTTTCTCTAGGTTCTAATGATCAAGGTAGGATAATGAAATGGAAGTGATCAAATGGTATGGGAAAATACTTCAACTAGTGCTAAGTAATTTAATGAAATTCATGATGAAGAGTGAAGGAATAAAGAAATAGCCATCAAGAGAAAACAAACTCAATAACACTATATATATAGAACTTTTATTCTTTTGACTTTCACAATCTCTTCTTTTTTTTCTTGGATCTCTTTTTTTTCCTTACTTTTATCTTTCTTGCACCATTTTTTTCTTTTTCTTTTTCCTTTTCTTTTTCCTTTTTTTCCCTTTTTTTTCCTTTTTTTTTACTACCCACACATACTCTTATAGTATTGAGTTTCTAACTACTTCACTCTTTTAAATTGCTTCACTTAGCACTTACTAAAGTAAAGAAGGGGAAAATGGATAGAAAAAGTTATAAAAATTGCATACCTCAAACAAATGGCTATTTACTCTATGCAAATTTCTTCACAAAGGCTTAAACGGGGTAACAAAGGATTTTCATGAGATAGGGATGGGCATTTGGCCAAACTAGCTATGAAATGAATACCTAAATCATCTTTGTGCATGCAAAGAGATTTCAAGTTTCAAAAGAGATTCAAGACAAGTTCTAGAGATAAAATCACAATAGGTGTACTCCCTCTTAAAAGAAAAGAAACTTAGGCTCAAATTTCTCACAGGTTCTTTTGACATTCTAAAGCAAAGTACCCAAACCAAATCTTTACCTCTTTACTAACATTCAAAGAACGTAAAATAAATATTTAATCAAATTCACTCCTTTTCATGTTCAAATCAAACTAATCATGAAAATGCTCCTGAATAAAATTCAAACTTCCATAAGATTTTTTCTTAAAAAAAATTGAGGACAAGGCAAGTCATGTAAAATCAAGGATACCCTCACCCCCACACTTAAATGTCACATTGTCCTCAATGTGAACAAGTAATGAAAGTGAAGAGTAACCATATCTAAAGTATAAGGGTAACAACAATTTTAGAGATTTCAGATTTCAATCAATGAAACAACTCAAGTGCTAATAGCTATCCAATAGTCATGACAACTATATTCAACTAAGACCAGCACTCATTTCAAGCAATATATCAACAACAATCAAATAGCACAAATTAAAGAAAAGTATAAGGAGACTCCCCTATTTTTCTGTGACTTGCATTTTCAATTCTTGCTACCAAAGTGGAACACCTCATCAGGGGCTATCAACAGTCCTACAAAATCAAACAAAGCATCAAATGACACCTTGGGTTGCCTCCCAAGAAGCGCTAAGTTTAAAGTCTTCAGCCAGACTTATCAAAACTAAACACTAATCATAAGTATCAAACACCTCAATTACCTTGTCTTCATTCCTTTTCAAGCAACAAGGTTTAAAACAAGTTAATGACTTGTACTTCCTCAATCATAGACAATCGTAGATTACAAGCATTCACTAAATTCAAATTAAGCACAACATTCATATCCTTGAAAATAAATATAGGCATTTCCAAAAACTTAGAGCATCCAACAAAATCCACTTGACTCTCATCAGTAAGAATCAACACTTCAATAGGAGAGTCATGAATAACAACAATTGGGACATCTACATCAATTTGATCACCAAAGTCACAATCCTTAGGTTCCACAGTCGGAACCTCTTCCAGACACCCATTATTCTCATCTAAATCAATTTCAATTTCAAAATCACTTTCTACATTATCTACAATTTCATGCAATTCCACACCTTCAACTTTCTCACAATAATCATTATCATCATAAGAAGTGGTCATCGAGCTTAAGAAATTATCTTGCCTTATAGTCTCAAGGGTTGAAACAATTTGACTCACATATACCCTAATATTTTGGACACTTGACTCGACTCTAATGGCAAGTTCCTTTTGCTCTCTACTAGATCTCTCTGATACTTCCACACACTCCTCAAATAATCTTTCTAAATTAGATTTTTCCTTGTACTCAATGGTGTGTTCTTCAACATGTGGATTAGAGTAAAAAGTATGAGTGTTTTCATGAGAACAATAGACATGTGAATCCCCAAACTTTTGTTCCTCAAAACTTTCACTAGGACAAAATGGATGATTAAAATGAGTTTGGCTCCTAGCAAAATCATCTCTCATACAATGACTAGTTGGACTATATGGACAATTCACAAATAAATGACTCCCTCCACAATAAACACAAGTCATGCAAGCATATTGAGAAGAATCATCATATGGAATATTGCCATCATTTATGTTCTTTTTGTATTGCCTATATTCATTCAAAGAATTTAACATAGCAATCAGTACATCTTGTGTAAAAGACAAAGAATTCATCTCCTTCTCATTATTAACACCAGTTTGTTGCCATGTGAAATCCATTTTTTAAAATTTTTTTTTCTAAAAAAACAAAATATTTATGAACTCAAACTTAAACTACAAATGCTCAATCAATTCCAAACAAAATAGTTATGGCACATAAGTACCCGGCAACGGCGCCAAAAACTTGATAGGGCAAAACTTTATAGCCTATAACTCCGCAAGTATAAGGGCCGTATCAAGTAATAAAGAGTGAGTAAAGTATCGTTCCTACGAGGACTTTATACCAAAACTTCAGTTAAGCATTAATTTTACACTTTCATTTAAGTTGAGCAAATCAAAGTGAATTTAATTAAATGAAAAGAAATTAAAATCAACTACCACAAATATCAAATAAGCAACCCAGAGTCACTAATCCCTTATTAGCTTCATAAACCTTGATTTCACTAATTTAATTAGCCTTAATATCAATTTTGTTAATCTCGAGTATAAATAGCTATAAATTTTTGTCGGTTCACTTACAACCCTCTCTTGAGTATAATTTGTTATGTCTAATAAAATTACTCAAGAGGCAACAAAACTCGGACACACTCTTCAGCAATTATATGAAACCATTAGGTATATATCTATCCTAATCGCAAATTAAATCGTAATTTAATTCCATATTGCTTAATCTCATAGCCTAATTAAAATCTCCTTCGTCAAGGTAAATCCTAATGCTCAAATTCATATTTAATGATGGCCAGTCACTAAATAGAGAAAATTTAACAAGATTAAGCAATCAAAATCAATCCTAATTATAATTAAATCATGAATACAAGGTTTAATCCAATAATAAGTTTATAGCTACTCTGCCTCTTCGTTCTTCTGCTCAGCGAAATATCACGCCTTTGCTCTGTGTCTCGGCTGCCTCTCCCCTCTTCTCGTCAAATGCGTCAGTGTCTCCGTTCCTTTTAATTCGTGTGCGCCTCCCTTTTAAATCCGCCAGACTCTCCCCTTTTGTTTTTCATTTAGGTCTTCATTTAATCATTCATTGATCCAATCTTCCCTGGTGGCCCACACGTCCATCTCCTCCATCCATCAATTATTAGCCCAATTGCTATTTACTCCGTGGCCCAATTCCATTCTCCAATTCATTCCATCAAATCATTAGCGTGGGCACAACCAATGAGAGTTGGCACAGATGGTAAGGGATTCAGAACTAGGCCCTTGGGTCATGGGTTCGATCCCCTCTGTCATTGCTGGGACTCGTTTGGTAGGCGATCTCGTAAGTTCCCAATAAGTGCTCATAGAGCCCGGGGCCGTACCTTGGCCTTGGTGGGGGACTGGTGTCGAACCCCTCCAAAACTTTTATGTATCAAAAAAAGATTAGCGTGGGCACAGCGAAATTCCTTCCAAAATGTCATGCACCTCTTCTCTTTAATTGATTTGTCCAGACCCTCCTTCCATTCATTTTGTGCGTCTCTATTCTCTGTCTATATCCCGTCCAGCCTTCTAGGTTTCATTCATTCCATTCACTGAATGAATTGTGGGCCCATTTTGCCATTCAATTCAAACCAAAGTCCAAAGTCACGTGATCTGTGAAGAGCAAGGAAAAACTAAATAATAATACTAAGGGTAATAATAATAAATAATAATAATAGAAATAATTATTTTTTTCTTTTTAAAACTTCTAATTACTATTATTTATTTACTAAACTCAGACATTTATTATAAATTGAAATCCCACCAATGATGCGCCACTTTGATTTGATCTTATAATAGCACAATCTCATAGAAATCTCCTAAAATTGTTTAGATAACTCTCCAAATATCTCTAAAATATACCTTAAATACATAAAATATGGAGAGTTATCAGCTACTAATGTTTAATATATATAAACAGATCATACATGTCACAATAAACATAAAATCCAAATAAATCACTGGATCCGGCTAGTAACTGAATGAACAACGTCGATTTACTAACGAAGGACAGTTAAATATATGGAGCACTAATCTCTTCTCTCGTTCTAATCAATGCGGCAGATATTTGTCTGTCTCATCCATGAAACCGGAGGTTGTTCTTCAGTTACTACCTGATTTGGTTTTTTCTCTGATGTGAACGCTACTTTGGGTTTTGATTGTAGCCACCTTTCTTTCTATAAAATACCTCGGATCAAAATGACTCAGTGAGCCTTTTCAGAGAGATCGGTGTCTACATTAAAGCTCAATATTCATGGGCTTATTGTACTATTTTCAGTACACTTATTGAAAATATTTTTTTTTTACCAAACTAATTGGTTTATTAGTTTCATGAGATGAAAACTAATAAACCAATTAGTTTGGATTTTTTTTTTCAAAAAAAAAATAGTAGCGGTTGTGGCTTTAACCGCTACAGAATATTAAACGTTAGACAATTAGTAGCGGTTAACGCAGCGGTTTCTTTTAACCGCTACCATATGTTCATTGTGGTAGCGGTTTATTTGTGTAACTGCTACAAAAGTATTCCTTTTGTAGTGGTTAGTGCAGCGGTCAATTTTAACCGCTATAATTTGTTAATATTAATAGCGGTTTTTCAGTGTAACTGCTACTAAATGAAGCGCTATTAACAACGGTTTCTCTTACCTATTCATTTCTCTTCACTTTTCACTTTTGTTATCTTCTCTGTACGGTGAAAAATGATTAACGGAGATAAATGGAAGGGTAAGGCTATCCTAAGAGGAAGTAGCAGTAGACGGGGTCGTGCGAGAGGCCGTGAGCCTGGGAGTCTACCTTCGCCCCCTTAGACAGGGAGTGGTCTGCCTCCGCCCCTTTAGACTGGGATGGTTTGCCTCTGCCCCCTCGACGGGAAGTGCTTATGAAGACATATTTCCTGATGAACCGATCCCTGAGATGGAGACCCTAGAGACGGTAGGCGGACAACGAGGCACAACTCTGTTAATCAACGACCTCGACGAAGATGAGGAGGTTGAGATAAACTTCTCCTTGAGCGAGGCTAAACAGTTTCTCAACCGGGAGAACGAGCGGGACCAAACGGACCCCCGACCGTCGTCTTCACGCTCCACCACATTTGCGATGGACGTGGAAGGTATATGAATTAGTTTTTTGTGAAAATTTAAAGTTTATTTTCTAATATTTAATAAAATTATGTTCAAAAGCAAAAATGACATTTTTTTACAATGCAGATACAAATGGGAACATCAGCAGGAGGTCGCTGGATGTTGCCGTAGTCACTTTGCTGCGAGGCTCTAAAGTAGTGGTCCCCTGGAACACAGAGACGGACCAACCAATCGAGAACGGGGGTCACCTGTTCAACTGATTCCTGTCTTATTTAGGCGGGAATTGGGCATGGTTTCCGATATTCTTCAAGGATTGGAAGCGTGTTCCGTCCAACAACAAGGATAAAGCATTTACTAACATTGTCCAGGTAAGTTAAGTTGTTTTATTTAATTTTACATGTTACTATTTATTTTATTATTATTTTATTAATTACTAATTTATTATGACACAGGATAAGTTTATTGTGGGAGGCCAGGCGAAGAGGTATTCGTTGTTGAAGATTGGGGATGCATGGAAGAACCGGAGGAATCGTTTGTACCTCAAGAGGAATGGAGATGGGACGATTCCTATACAACAGGTAATCGCGAATGTCCCAGACGGCGTGCATCCCAATGACTGGGCAGGTTTTGTGCAGTATAGGAAGAGTGCAGAGGCACGGCTTTTGTCCCAGAGGAAACCAGGAGCCGGGCAGTCCAGATGGTTCATCACACGGTAGGATCGAAGACGTTTGCTATGACCTACAGTAAGATGGTATGTTGAAATTTAAAATAGATTTAATAATACATTCGTTGCTCCATTTTTTAAATAACTCCCTTTTTTTTCTTTTAATTCTTGCAGCAAGCGAAGGCGTGGGAGGAGAATCGTGAAACAAACTATGGGGAGCTCTTCACACGCACCCATAGACATCGTGATGGGACACCGACATCTGAGGCGGCTAAGAGATCATAGTAATTTGAAAAAATTATTGATATTGTAATTTAATATGTTCAAATTCAATTAAATTGTTTCATTAATATTTGTTGAAATCTTCCCGTCAGGCCCGGATTGAGCAGACCACAGCAGACCTGCGAGCTTCCCAGACCCCTAAGTCATAGGGGTCTGTGAACCCTACAACCCCATTAAAAGCTGGTGTGGGCCAAGCCAAGCATCCCGGGCGCGTTAAGGGTATGGGCCTAAGCGCGAGGCCCAGCACTATTCATGGTAAGTCCTCCACCTCTAAGGTCGGAACCTCCAGCGCGAGACGTATGCCACCACCGGAGGGGTTGGAGGCCATGATTGAAGAGAGGGTTGCCGCCTTGGTTGCTGAGAAGGCGGTCACCCTGGCGATTGCACAGGCGGCAGAGAGGGAGCAGATTGCGGGGGAGCAGGCTGCCAGGGAGAGGCGCATTCAAGCCCGAATCGACAGTTGGTATGCTTCGAATAAGCATAATTGGGATGCTTGTCACGATGCCCTTACAGAGTTGCTACCTAACAGGCACTTTTCACCTCCCCAGCTTCTCCCTTCATTCATCGACAAGGAGCCCCTCATTCCTCCCCCTTCGTTCATCCACGAGGATCCCCCGCTGCCTGTTGGTACTGCTGCTGAGGTTGGTACTGGTGCTGGTGGTGTTGATGATAATGATGATGATGATAAGGGTGTTGTTACCTCTGCTCCTCCCCATGCCACTACTGAGACAGGACCTGATCATCAGGCTCCTGATAGTTAGTTTTTATTTTTAGAGATAGATATTTATTTTATGTAGTTTATTCGATGTTTATGATATTTGGTTTGTTTGATTACAATTTAAATACTTAACCTTCATTTATTGTAGTTTAGAAATATTTATATTTCTTTAAATTAGTTACATAAATATATAATTATAGTTACATAAAATAGGTGTTGTAAGAAAAATAATAAATAATATCTAACAAATAAAAATTGTTAAAAAATTTACATATTGATTTTAAAAAAACAATAAATACATTTGGTGGCGGTTTTAAGAACAAACTGCTACAATTTTGTAGCGGGTACTGGATAATAAACCGCTACAAGTAGACAGATATTTGTAGCGGTTCCATAACCGCTACATAAAAAAAAAATTTGTAGCGGTTTGAATAGCGGTTTTGAAACCACTACTAATGTATGGCGGGAAATGTACATTTCAAATTCCAATGGTGTTGTAGCGGTTAATGTAGCAGTTTGAAACCGCTACTAATTGGAATTTTCTAGTGGTAGCGGTTGATGTAGCAGTTTGTAACCGCTACAAATGATCTGAGACTACATTTAATGGATCTCAAGTTATTTGAAGAGAATTAAACATTTTATCCTAGTTTTGTAGTCTATCCTAGCTTGTTGGCTAGATATGGATAAGTCATGGATCAAGTTGCCACGCAATTCTCTTGTATATGTAGCAGGATTGAAAAATTTCTTAGATTTCGCCTTCTCTCACACTAGCATTAATGGGAACATTGTGTGTTCATGTTGTCGATGCAAGTTTAAGAAGTGGCAAACAAGGGAGGGTGCTTTGGAACATCTTCTTGTCAAGCCTTTCCCGGTTGAATATACATTTTGGGAGTCCATGGTGAGAAACATGGTATGCGATATGGGGACCAACTTCCTCGAAGCTCACAAGTAGGAAATCAAGTAGCTCAAGATGATCCGGTTAATGAAGTGGTCCGCGATGCATTTGGTGTTCAGGACGACAACTTTACGGTAGAAGTTCAGGGTGTAGAACCTGTTTTCTTCAGGAATGAAGCAGCACGCGAATTTTTCAACCTAATGGATGAGAGTGATCGTCCGTTGTATCAAGGTTGTTGGAAATACTCCAAATTATCTTTCCTGATCAAGTTGTACCATATCAAGTGCATGTGTGGGATCACTAATAAGGCAATGTCGATGTTGCTGGAATTGATTCGAGATGCTTTCCCCGACGCGGACATTCCCACAGACTTCTATGAGGCCAAGAAGATAATTAACAGATTAGGCCTAAACTACGAAAAGATCAATGCTTACCCAAACGACTGTATGCTTTATTGAGGAGAGGACGCTCGCAGGGAGACTTGTAAGAAGTGTCCCACTTCGAGGTTCAGGACTGTACGGAAGGGGAAAAAGCAGAAGAAGAAGCCCGCAAAGATTCTCAGGTACTTTCCTTTAAAGCCTCGTTTACAAAAATCGTTTATGTTGTCCAAGACAGCTGAGCATATGAGATGGCACAAAGCTGAAAAGAACAAAGATGATAAACTGAGACATCCACAGGATGCTCAAGCGTGGAAAGCGTTCGACTCACAATTTCCAGATTTTGCGACGGATCCTAGAAATGTTCGTCTGGATCTGGCGACCGATGGTTTTAATCCGTTTGGGAATCTCAGCACAAGCTATAGTATTTGGCCGGTTGTCTTGGTCCCCTACAACTTGCCCCCTGGATGTGCATGAAACCAAGCTCCTACATTATGTCTATGATCATTCGAGGCAAAAAGGCACCGGGAAATGACATCTATGTGTATCTCTAACTGCTTATCGCGGATTTGGTCGAGTTGTGGAATGTAGGGGTCGAGACGTATGACTCGTATGACAAGACACTTTTCAAGTTGCGTGCAGCCTTGATGTGGACAATTAGTGACTTTCCTGGCCTGAGAACATTATTCGGGTGGAACATGCACATCGGCCTTGCGTTGTCCAGCTTGCAATTTTGACTATGACTCGATGCGCCTTCCCTACAGTCGTAAGTGGTGCTTCATGGGTCATCGGAGTTTTCTCGATGGTACACACAATTTTAGGTTGCAACGCAATTGCTTCAACGGGCAACAGGAAAAAAGAGGAGCTCCTCAGATTTTATCCGGTGAAGATATCATGGAGCAGCTTCAGGATGTTGAGTTTGAGTTTGGAAAAAAAGATGATCAAGCAAAGGTCGGTACAAAGACCGCTAGGGCTTCTGGTTCTACGCCCCAGCAATGGCGGAAGAAAAGCATCTTCTTCACTCTGCCCTATTAGAAAGATAATTTGCTCTGACACAGTCTGGATGTCATGCACATTGAGAAAAATGTGTGCGACAATGTATTGTACACGATTCTAAACAAACCAGGCAAGTCAAAAGATCATCTTCAGGCGAGGAAAGATTTATGGGAGATGGGAGTTCGTGGAGACGCGTGGCCGGATGAGCATGACAGATTTTAGCCTACAAAATTCACCCTGACAAAACTAAATAAAGAAATCTTCCTCGTGACTTTGAAGAAAATGAAAGTTTCAGACGGGTACTCAAGCAACATTTCGAGATGTGTTGACGTGCAGGCTCGAAAGGTTATTGGGCTGAAGAGTCATGACTCACATGTTCTTATGCAACAGTTGCTTCCGCTTGCCATCAAAGATACGCTGCCTCTCAATTTGTCGATCATTTTGGTTGAGCTATGTTCTTTCTTCCGGAAGTTGTGTTCCAAGGTTTTGGCCGTGGAGGAGCTCGACCAGCTGCAACAGAAAATCGTTCTTACGCTGTGTCATTTGGAGATGATCTTTCCTCTGTCCTTTTTCACGATCATGGTTCACCTAACAGTACACCTTGTGCACGAAACAAAGCTTGCTGGCCCAGTTCACTACCGATGGATGTATCCTATTGAGAGATACTCATTTAAAATTAATCACTTTACGATTACTATCTAGTCACACATTTCAACATTAATGTCTCAACATATTTCATTCATTACTTTATAGGTTTCTTGGGAAACTGAAATCCTACGTGAGGAATAAGGCGTGGCCGGAAGGTTCAATTGTAGAAGTTTATATTGGGGATGAGGTCTTGTATTTTTGTTCCAGCTACTTTGATGACATTGAGACATCATTCAACCGACCACCTTGTGTGGACGATTGTCCAGGGTCAGAGCCAGAGTCATCAACAATAGAGTTGTTAATCCCTCGTGTTGACAGACCAGTTGGCAGAACTGAGAACTTCAAACTGACGGCACTTGATAAGCTTCAAGCACATAGACATGTCTTGATTAATTGCAGGAAAAACTTTATTTTTGTTCCAAGTTCTAGGTTAAATCATGCCTACGCATGTTTATTACTTGGAATGGAGTAGGAATTAGTGGACTGATGAAGAGAAGAGCTAATAACCATTTTGGATTTGGATATTTGTGGAATTGTTCAAAGGGGCATTTTGTTTTGATTACTTCAACGTAGACATCATTCATTATGAACATGTTTCTTCATATTTGATTCCACACCTTAGTTATTTCGGTTTATTTTTTCTGTTTCATGGGGAAAAACTTGGGGGGGGGGGGTCTTTTTTCTTTTGAATAGTCGTCCAGATGATTCTAACTTATCAACCAAAGGAAGTGAAATTGTCACTTTATTAAAATGCTTGAATTTTCAGTATTCTCACATTCTCTTGGATATAATTGTTGGCAATGAGAAAATCCTAGACATGGATGATATCCCACATTAAATAAATTGTCCTTTTATAAAAAAAAAAAAAAAAAAAAAAACATAGTTATTCATAGTGCAGCTAGAGTATGTGATATATTGGGATGCTTCGCAAGGTTTTTGGAGGATAAACATTTTTGCCAGTAATGCTTTTGATTTTAGCTGCTAAATGTTTTTGTATCAGGTCTTGCTGGGATAAACAAGTGTATACCCAATAGCCTCAACAGCAGAAAAGAAAAGCGCACAAGAGGGGGAGCAAGAGACACAAGCAACGTGTTTAGAAAAGAAGAACGACAGATATTGAAATGATGTAAAGATTGCCTAAACCTAAATCTTTCCAAAGACCTTCTCCTAGAGTTCCGGAAAGACCTTCTCATTAGCCCTCTCATACAGGTATCTTCCCATCACTTTTACATTTCTTTAGAGAATGAAAAGCCTCCCCGTATTTCTCAAATAACCACTCTTCCAGTATTCCAACCAGCCACCAGCTCACCAAATATTACCATAGCATTACTCCATAATCCTTATGAACCTATTCAAGACTCATATTCACAATCGGATAACTAATCAAATGATTATTCTGATGATGATTCAGAAGAAAATCTTCTTGATATCTCCAGTCAACTACAGGAGATGAGGAGATTGATGAATTTTATATAGAAAATCTTAATGATCCTCCACAACATCAAGAAATTACTGTCAAGAGATATTCCACTTTTGGAGAGATATTCCATTTTTGACGATATTCCACATAATAAATGGAGAAATCGTCTCTATGAATTTGGAGCATGGATTGATCTACATATCACTGGTCAACAAATACCTCTTCAACATGCTCTGTTGGAGTTTGTCTCCTGAAATGTTGTTCTCTTGATAAAAGGGGTTTGCAAAAGCATTACTTGTTAAATGGCGGCAACGATGTCAACATGTGGCATATGTCTATCTCATCTCTTTCTAAAGAGATACAACCAAAACTCCACAAAAGTTTATATGCCCTCTGAAGAGATATTTCAAAAGTTTCAATTGGCTCTTGCAATTGATAAGCTTTGTGAACGACATAAATATTTCAAAGACATGGCAAAGTTGAAATCTGCCTACAGAAAGCCTTACTTGAAGATTAAATGTTAAAGATCACAAAGATTGTCATTGACCAACAAAGAAAAAGTCTCATTATCTCCACTACTCTTGACCTTCCTAGCAGGGTTCAAGGCAATCAAAAAGAAGAACTAGGTTTTTTAAGCCTAGAAAATCAAGGATCCAAATGCTTAATTTATTTACAGAAAGAAAGGACACTTTGCAATAGACATCAAGATGATAGATTATCATAGAGAAGGAAGCAGACATTAAAGAAGTTTTGGAAGAACAATCTTATAAAGATGAGGAGACTTAATATATTGTTCCTTTCTATGAAGATTTAGAAGACCCTTCTTGTTTAAAAATCTGGAAAAGACAATGAATCAAAAAATGAGGTTTATCCACCTGGATCAATCAACCTTTTATGCCAGCCCTAAAGGGCCAGGCTAGCCCTGATTCCCAATTTTACTTAAAGACCATAAAGGAGTTTCTTTCATTTTGTTAGTTTGTTTCAAGACTTAGGATTATTTAGTTTTAAATGATTTTAAATTGTATTAATTGAAAACAATCTAATTTTATATTGCAAACATATTTCTTTTGGATTTGATTGATATTTGGATTAATTTTGTGCTAAGACAATCGCTGTAACACAAAATCACTGTAACTGTTATTTGCAAACCTTTAAATTATCAATTAAATTATGAATTGAGTTTTTATTATTAATTTAAATTTAGGGTTTAGGGTTTATTCTCTTGATTGTTTAATTAGATTGGTTTTTTTAATGGATTGAGAGTTTATCTAGTTGTTTAATTAGACAATTGTAAACAATATTTTCAAAATTATTTTAAAATTAATTGTGATTGTTTTTTAATGGATTTAATTAGTTATTTCATTATTAGTTTTCTAATGGATTAAGTGTTATTAAACTTGAGGGTTCCCCAAGTTTCAATTAGGTGATTAAATCTATTAATTCCTATCTTTTATCAATTTCCCCTTGGTCTAATTAATTAATTTGGGCTAAGAAAGTTAGCTCCATGTTAATCCCAAGTTAAGAAAGTTAATTCCATTTAAATCTTAAATTGTTCCCTTCATCATACCCAAATAAACATTTGTTATCTTTTCTTATTTAATTTTCTTAGCTTTTAGTTTATTTCTTTTGCTCAGGATTTTAATTTCTCTCCTATAAAAAAACCCCTACAAATTGTATTTGCATTTATTTATATTAGTTTCATTCTCATTTAGGTTTTAAGAGTAATTTGCATTTTGCACTTAGGCAATAATGTCTTACATTCCAGTCTAAGCTCATTCAACAGCATTTTTCCTCACTTAAATTCAATTCTAAATAAAAACTCAAATATTGCTTATTGGGAAAAATACCTAGGTTGCCGCTATATTACTTACATTAATTTAATCCATTGCTTTATCATTCAAGTATGATGCCTTTGAGCAGCCATCCAGCTGCCATTTCCATGTAGCGACCATATCTTCTTCGTCTTCATCATCATTAGGGCCTCCTCCGAGTGCCATAGACAAGTTTCCTACTGAACTCTTCATTCATAAGCACTGATTTGATTTTATTATATCTCTATATACATGCATCTACATGAAGAGAGATGGTAATAATAATCCTAGTGCTTCTGGTTTAGAAGGTTAGAGAAAAGTAGAGATATAATAATCTCCGTGTTTAGAAAGTTAATATCATGAGTATGATCCTGTTTGAGCAGTTTTCTGTGACACTATTATTGATCAGGCTAAATCTGGTTGATTCATGGTAGCATTTTCTGGGCATCAGTATGCACTACGCAGCAATATCACTAGTGATCTTTTAATTAATTTCTCTCTGTTTTTGTTTTTTTACTTTGGCAAGCCCATCGCAATAACTTTGAACCAAATTAACAGAAAAGTAATAGAACTAAAACGCGTTAGCGTATGAATTTACCCACCAATGCAAGTTAGGGTTCCAGAGCTTAAGAGAATCGGTTTCATCGGGAAAACAAAACATTCCCGTACTTCTCTATTCTTTAGTGTTTTCGATTGCACGATCTCCTGCCTACAAACGACTTCAAATTCACGCAGTTGGTTAAAAGAAGTATTAACAAGAAGTCATTAAAATGTACCTCCCAGAACAGAGAAATCCCGTATTAACAAGAAGTCATTAAAACGCTAATCCATTTAACGTAAATAACTCCGTAAAAAGGGTCGCTAAATGCTCTCATTAACATCTTTTTTTTTTAAAAAAAAAACATTCTTTTAAAAGTAAAACGAAAAATTGTAAATATATCACCGCCTACTTTTTAAAAACGGATATTAATGGGGACGTTATAGCTCTATTTTATATTTTATAGTAGTTGATGACATTTGTCATGTACCATAGAATTTTATAGTCTTCATACATGTGAAGAGATTTTTTTTTGGGGGGGGGGGGGGGGGGATGGGAATCATACATGTGAAGTAAATATAACCATAAAAACGGATTTCCACAAATATATTTTATTTTACTCATATATGACATTTGTGTAAAGCAAACGACTTAAATAAAAAAAATATATTTAAAATCAAGGTATGTCAGGCCCTAATTTTCTACACTCTCACAAATAACTCATAAAGATTATAAACAGGTTAAACATTTAATAAAGCCTCTAGTATTACATATATGCTTTCGTAATATAATATGGATAACTTTCGACCAAAAAAAATATAATATGGATAACATCTCTTAGGGACATATGATAAATCAAGTAAGAACTGTAACGCCCCTATTTCCCAAGTTCTTTATGAGGTTCAATTATGGCCCTAAGACTCTTATTAAACTAGTTTGTGTGTATTTATCATAGCAAAGGCGCTAACAGATCAGAGTAGAACACAATAGAGAGCGTACTTAAGCGTTTGGACGACTGAGTAACTGATTTCATATGCGCAGACATATGCTGGTTAATTAAAATTCCCGAAGGAATAAAAGCGTGACACAACTTACATTCTTTGCGGTGATCTCAGTTGACGTGTTAAGTTGCAGTAATCCGAAAGGTTTAACAACTTGTACTTGGTACTGTTCCGAAATGCAACTCCTTCCGAGTCTTCACGCGTGTTGCTTACCCTTTTCTCATGCTCCCGATCCTCCTGATCCTGAAGCTAGGGTAAAATTCTGAGATTCAATGCCCATTGAATCTCAGGTAACAGTTAACCTTATGCTCAAGTATAACAGTATGCATGATAGATATTCATTTATAATTCAGCATATAACCAAACATAGCACACAGCACATGTAAGGTTCATATATCGACAATACCTCTACATAGCCACACCTATGTAAGGTCCACATAGTTTGCACATAAACCAGTGCCACGTCCCGGAACGTGTCCTCAACCCTAGGAAAACATCCATACAGCATTACCAAGACTGTAACCCGTTTTCAAATCAAAGCTGAATGTATTTAACATGGTGACCTAAGACCCAGTCTTAGGTGGGTCTTAGGTCACCATGTTAAATATAACCATAAAAACGGATTTCCACAAATATATTTTATTTTACTCATATATAACATTTGTGTAAAGCAAACGACTTAAATTAAAAAAAAAATATTTCAAAATCAAGGTATGTCAGGCCCTAATTTTCTACACTCTCACAAATAACTCATAAAGATTATAAATAGGTTAAACATTTAATAAAGCCTCTAGTATTACATATATGCTTTCGTAATATAATATGGATAACTTTCGACCAAAAAAAATATAATATGGATAACATCTCTTAGGGACATATGATAAATCAAGTAAGAACTGTAACGCCCCTATTTCCCAAGTTCTTTATGAGGTTCAATTATGGCCCTAAGACTCTTATTAAACTAGTTCGTGTGTATTTATCATAGCAAAGGCGCTAACAGATCAGAGTAGAACACAATAGAGAGCGTACTTAAGCGTTTGGACGACTGAGTAATTGATTTCATATGCGCAGACATATGCTGGTTAATTAAAATTCCCGAAGGAATAAAAGCGTGACACAACTTACATTCTTTGCGGTGATCTCAGTTGACGTGTTAAGTTGCAGTAATCCGAAAGGTTTAACAACTTGTACTTGGTACTGTTCCGAAATGCAACTCCTTCCGAGTCTTCACGCGTGTTGCTTACCCTTTTCTCATGCTCCCGATCCTCCTGATCCTGAAGCTAGGGTAAAATTCTGAGATTCAATGCCCATTGAATCTCAGGTAACAGTTAACCTTATGCTCAAGTATAACAGTATGCATGATAGATATTCATTTATAATTCAGCATATAACCAAACATAGCACACAGCACATGTAAGGTTCATATATCGACAATACCTCTACATAGCCACACCCATGTAAGGTCCACATAGTTTGCACATAAATAGTGCCACGTCCCGGAGCGTGTCCTCAGCGCTAGGAAAACATCCATACGGCATTACCAAGACTGTAACCCGTTTTCAAATCAAAGCTGAATGTATTTAACATGGTGACCTAAGACCCAGTCTTAGCCACAGTTCATGATCCAAGACCCAATCTTGTCCATGACTACATGAATCATCACATTATATATAAAGCATACAAGCAGCATAAGAGTTAGAGTTACAGTACGCGTATGTACCTTAGTCTTTGGCGCTAGTGGTACGTTCACCTTTTGATACTGATTCCAATCCTTCTCAGGTGTCCTATAATATCAGTACCTCATTATTTCCCGTATAATTAATCTCCTAAGAGAGGGCCTAGCCACTTATGACCCTTATTCCCCGGATAAATTTTATTATTATTATTAATTCTCACTTATAAATTACTTTTAAATAACTATTTATTTATTTCCCTAGCCTTACTAGTTATTAGACGATCAAATTTATTAAATCACCATCTTCTTACCAGAAGATAATTAATTTTACTAATTCAATGTTTCTCATTGTTTCCCTTATTTTAACATCTATGTTTTACCTATTTTAAGTTGAACATATTAACATAATAACGCATTTTAACATTTTTCGGGCAAAGACACATGTTTCATAAAGATACAAGAAAATGCTATGCATGAGTCTATTAATTAAACAACCCTAATGTATACCTTTATGTTTATTTTATTAACAACTTCCTTTTACTAACAACATTTAATTATTTCTCTTTTAACTTAGTATTTTAATTAATTAATTAGAACCTATTAATACTAACCATCATTAAGCACATTTATATATAAAGATGAGATTTACAAATAAACTCCAAAAATCACATTAACATAAATTTCATAAATATTAATTGAATGAGAATAAAATTAACACCAATCAAAATATTAAATCTAATCAAGTATTTAACTTTTGAAATGTTATTATATATGCATATATAAACAAATTTATTTATGTATTTATATTTCCCCCACACCAAAAACTCTATATATATATGTATGTATGTATGTTAAGGTTTCTTCACCTCCCCCAAACAGCAAACACTCACCCGATAATATATATATACATCAAGCTTACATCTCTCCTTTCTTGACAAAACTGAATCCATTTAAGACAGCAAAAACGATAACAGCAAACAGAAAAGAATAGTGACAGCAAAATGAACTCTTATTACATGCAAAGTATCCTCTTCTTTTGATAGCCTAACGGTTTTGGACACTCATGCACACATATATGTTTTAAGCTATCTCTTTCTTTCTCTCGGCATGCACACTCACAGACCATCGGAAAGAAGAAAAATCATGCACCAACCGAAGAAAAGAAACAAACAGTAATCATCACCTCATTAGTACACATATATGTATTTTTCTACTCTTCCCTTTTATTTCTTTTGACAGCAAAGAAATCACACACACATGCATATATTTTCAGCCATATTTTAAGAGCAAAACACAGAGTTCATCTCATGCACAAGCCACGATCCTACATGCAGAAAAATACACATCCATAATAACCCGAAGTCAGTCCCTGTTTTACCGTTTTCTTTTTCAGTTTTCGGTTAAGGTGTCTTCATTTCAGTTCCTTCTTGGTTTTAATCCTAGATAAACTATAACAGGAAGACGAAGAGAAAGGAAATGAGGATCAACTTCAGTTTCTAAGCTTTAATGGTGATGAAGAAACTGCTGGTATTCTCCTCTGCTTCTTGTCGGACTGAACAGGGGAAGATGAAAGCTTAATATACTCCCTCAATCTCACTCCTTCCTTCGTCTCTCTCGGCCTCTCTCACTCTCACTCTCGAACGCTCTCTTCTCTTTTCTTCCCAAATGTCGACTGAAATGGGAAACAAATGAAGTAAAGGTGGCACGATTTTATAAGGCTTTAGGGAAGACCAACCAAGATTAATATTCTGAGAAAATACAGTGGAGAGCGAGGTCAATATTCTTGCAAGATTTTGAAGCCAACAGCTGGACGTAAACGTGTCGCATAATTATATACTCACTGCTTCTTATCTTGCCAAGTCGACACCTAATCCCTGATTATCTATTTGATCTCTCCAATTTCTGTTTTTCTTTTCTTTCAGTTCTCGGCGGAAGACCGAAGATGGAATGGTGTTTGGTTTAATTGAGTTTGGGCCGAAGGAATGGATCTATGGTCACAACGAAACTGCTTCTGCATTCTGCTGTTCTTTCGTGTCGGACTGGTGGAGGGGAATTGATCATTCATTCATTCATTTTTTTTTAAATGTTTCTTCACGTCTTGGTTTGGTATTGCCAAGAGGACTAAAGGTCATTTGTTTTGGGCTTTACTAATATGGGCCCAAACATGGCCCATATGTTCTCTTCCCTTTTTTTTAATTATATTAAATCATTATTTAATTTAGGCATTTATTTAGCCTATTAATTATTATTATTTTTGGTAATTAAAATGTCATAAGGGAAATGCTTCATATATTGCAAATATCTCTCACTTTTATTATTCTTTTTCCCAAGACATATTTGAGGAAAAAGAGCCTAAATTCCCAAATAATTATTCTTATATATAAATAAAGTCAAGTTTCATAATTTAATTCCATATAATATTAAATTTTAAATTCCCAAAATTTGGAATGTTACAAGAACACACTCAGGCATATTAGGAGGGAAAACAATAGCATAGCTTTAGGATTATTTAGAGCTTTGTGTTGATAACGTGTTATAAATAAAGACAAAAATATGAAAAAGAGAGAATATGGGAGTAAGAGATAATAATTGTTATTCATTATTTAAGGTGTTTCACTACTAGAAAACATGAAATTTGTGACGGAATTTGCAGCAGAATAATATTCTGTCGCAAAATTGCAAAGGAAAGCCTCAACCGTCGCAATTGTGCAAATTTCACAGCGGAAAACTCCACTCCGCCGCAAATTGCGGAAGACTACTATGTGCCAATGCAATTTGCGGCGAAACCACGGTTAACTCACTATTCCACAACAATTTGCGGCGGAACCGTGAGTTTCGCCACAGAGTTTGTCGGTGGGATCTTCCCATCGACAATTAGCGGTGGAACCGTCGTGTTCCGCCGCAAATTTTGCGGCAGAAATATTCTTCAAAAACCCCCCACCTCCTTACCTTTTCATTCTCCCATCTCTCTTCCTCCGTCGTGCGCTTCCTTCTTTCTCTCTTCGCTTCCATGGTCGCCATCGAAGCTCCGCCACAAGCTGAGTGCCACCGCTAACCTCATCTTACTCCGGCATCCTTTCTCATTCTTGACCTTAGATTGTTCTTCAACTAGTATGGATTTTTTCTTTTGCAAATTTGTACTTTGTTTATTGCTGATTCTTTTTTACCTGAAATGATAATACTAATGGAAGATTTTGAAATCTTGATTTTGTTTATTTGGTAGTAATTTCAATATGACTGATGTTACAATTAGTTTTTTTTTCATCTCTATTTTCTTTCCAGAGACGTAGGAGGCACTGGATTAGTTTAATGCTCTACATTGTAAAAAAGACAATATTATAAAAAACACCAGAAATAGACATAGGAAGCATTGGTTAATTCTTTTTAAATTTATATTGTTAGGAAAAAATACTATAAATTATTGGATAATTTTCTCTTTATAACTCTTTCCTTGCATCATAATATTATTAATACTCATGGTCAATAAACAAACACTGTTATATGTATTGGTTCTACCTTATGTATGAGTTACATGTTTTAGAATAGATGATATCCTTTTTATTAATTTCATTATGAATTTGTTGAAAATTTAAATTTATTTTTTTCTCGCTTATTTTTTCTTATATCTGTTTTCTCATTTATTTTCTGTGACACATGATTCTAGTAAATAAGGATATATCTGGAGAGAGAAAATACATTTCTCCCATTTAACAAATTTTAACTAACTTTTTTATTCAATTATTTGATTATTTGTAGTTTATAGATCCAAATACACTAGGACAATTAGAATCATTTTTTAATAATATTAAAATTATATTGTCTACAATTTATTAGAATTATGTGGTTTGAATTTAATTTTTTAATTCAGAAAATTGAAAATTTTTATTTATAATTGTTAACTTCAAGATCATTAATATGGGAAATAACAGTTAATAATAATTTTTAATGGGAAAATTAAAATAAAGGACCTAAATAAAATAATATTTAATTAGAAGGACCATAAAAATTGTAATTATTAAGAAGGACTAAATAAGCTCAAAAGTACTAAATTATCCTTTAGCTTTTCTAACGTAGAAAACAAAGAGCAAAGTGCCTTCTTCTGTCCTCCCATGAATATCAAGGTGAGACATTTGAGAATCCAGTATTGAAAATTAAAAATGATTATATTTGGTAAAAGTGTATGCATAGTAATGAAGTTCAAGAACAACTATGTTTTAATTAACTTTTTGTTTTCACGGGATTATAAAAAATTAATATTTTTAACTTCTAATATTAGATTTCCAAATGGCCCCATCTTGATATTCAGGGAATGACGGAAGAATGTACTTTGTTTTTTGTTTTTTACGCTAGGGAAGAAAAAGGGTAATTTAGTACTTTTAAGCTTATTCGGTCCTTCTTGATAATTACAATTTTTATGGTCCTTCTAATTAAATATATTTTATTTTGGTCCTTTATTTTAATTTTCGCATTTATAATTTACATATTTGAATACAAAAAAGTAGGAAGTTATTACATATAGGAAATATAGCGATAACTTTTAATTATGCTAACAAGTTAAAAAACGATCAACTAAAAATTTTAAGGGCGTATATTGATAAGTCAAATACTTAGAATTCATTATAAAAAAATTTCATAATTGTGAGATTTTCATAAATCATTTTTTGTTTTTTGTTTAAGACCTCAAAGTAATTTTAAAAAAAATGTAGTTCTAGCAATGGGTGCTACAAGAGTTCTCCTATTTAAAGTGAATCTTCCTTTAAGCACATGAGAGACTCTTGGATTCTTCTTAGTCTTCTCAGTACCTTTATGTCCACTTCTCTTGGAATCAATTTGCACATACAAAGCACTAGATGGACATTTTGGTACCCACTTATACTTGGGTCTTTGACTGTTAGTTTTAGACCTTGATTGTCCTTTAGGAACCCAAACAAATTTATTTCTCATATTAGAATTTCTCCTAATATAGCAAGTATGAGAAATATGGCCAGATTTACCACAATAATTGCAAATAATAGAATGATGTTTACTATGAATTCTTTTGCAAATATTGTGTGGGTGATGAGAGTAAAACTTCAAATAATTTTCAGTTAAACATTTACTCTTCCTACATAACTTTCCAGCATTATTTTTGAAAATATGTTTGTTTTTCAAAATACAATCAGTAATTGGTTAAAAAACAATTTTATGCAAATGTTCAAAATCATTTTTGTCAATTATACAAGAAGAATTGGAGCTTTTTACCATATATGCATCTTGAGCTCTAGCTGATGATTGATCACATTCGTCCATGAGCTTATCCTGGGAGTCCTCTTTCTCTTGTTCTTTTGTGTTGACTGGATCATGAAGATGTTCAATGATTTTTCCTTCTTCAACCTCAACTTCCAGTTGTTCATCAATGAATTTGCAGCTAATTGCTTCAGATGAGCTGTCAACACTATCAACTTCAACACAATTGTTAAAAGCATAAATAGAATCAAGAGTGTCCCATATATCTCTAGCACTAGAGCAACATTTGATTTTCATAAAATCATTTTCGGTTAAAGCACTATACAAAATTTTCATTGCTCTAATGTTCAGTGAAAACATTTTCTTTTCTTTCTCTGTCCAATTCTTTCTTGGTTTGAAATCAAAATCATTTATAAAAACATTCCACATATCAAAATCAAATGATTTTATAAAAGATGTCACTACTACAAAAAACCTAAAACACGTCCTAAATAAGACCCAATTAATGTCCTTTTTTAAAAGGACGTCTATGTGGGGGTAGTAAAAAATTTTGATTCAAGGTGCCCTGAATTTTATTTAGGACGCCTTAGTTAAGGCACCCTGAATTTTATTCAACTAAGGCGTCCTGAATAAAATTCAGGGCGCCTTAATACCTTTTAAAAAAAAACCCGAAGCAACCATTCTAATCCCAGATATCCGACAATCAACCTAGCTATGGAGGGTTTTTCCTCGCCAGATCCGAAACCTAAACGCCTTAATTCCATATATATGCCTTAATACCTTTTTGCTCACAGTGGAACTCCCAAACAATTTGAGAACGGCGAACATCCCCTAATCCCAGAAAGTTTTACTCAGTAATCAAACTGAAGGAGGCCGAATCGAGAGCACTGAAGGAGATCTAATATCCACACGAAAAATTAATAAGCAAAACAGGAAAATAAAATTGGATCTAGCACAAATTGAGCACTGAAGGAGGAAAGAGAAATCAAAAAATGTGATATGACAGAAGAAAAATAAGAGATCAAAGATCAGAGGATGACCTGAAGCGGAAGAGGAAGCTGAAGCTCTGCAACTGGAGTCTCCTCCCTGCGTGTCGGAACAGAGTGGGTTAAGGAAGGAGCAGCCGTCCTTGGGTCTGGGCTTGTGAAGGAAGATATGATGGATAGAGAAAGAAAGAGATATATATGATGAATAATAAGAGGTATTTGCGGATGTTAAGGCGCGAAGCTGCTCAAATTAATTACTTTAGGTGCCCTAATTAAAATTTAGGGCGCTTAAAGTATATTTTAGGCGCCCTAAACTTTTAGGGCGCCTAAAATATATTTTTTGGCAATAATTTTTTGCCGCGTAGATAATTTTTTAAAAAGAATTTGGTACTTTAGGCGCCCTAAAAAAGTTTAGGGCGCCTAAAATATATTTTAGGCGCCTTAAAATATATTTTTTTGCGCTAATTTTTTGCCGCCTAGATAATTTTTTGAAAAAAATTTGGTACTTTAAAATTTAGGGCACCTAAAGTATATTTTAGGAGCCCTAAACTTTTTTAGGGCGCCTAAAATATATTTTTTTTGCGCTAATTTTTTGTCGTCTAGATAATTTTTTGAAAAAAATTTGGTACTTTAGGCGCCATAAATAAAATTTAGGGCGCCTAAAGTATATTTTAGGTGCCTTAAACTTTTTTAGGGCGCCTAAAATATATTTTTTGGCGCTTAGATAATTTTTTGAAAAAAATTTGGCGCATAAGTCTTCAAATTAATTAATTTAGGCGCCCTAAAAAAGTTTAGGGCGCCTAAAGTGTATTTTAGGCGCCCTAAACTGATATTTAGGACGCCTAAGTCTTTGCCTATACTTTTAACTCCCTTTTTTAAAATAAGGATGCCTTTTGGGGAAGTAATATCCACTTTTTGTAGTAGTGTGTCATTCTAGCTTTCCAAAACCAAAAGTCAATATCTTTGAAAAATGGAGGAATAGTATAATCAAAACCTTCTAAAAATGAACAACACCCAGAAACAGCCATTGATCAATCTTGAGATGGTTAAGTCCTTTAAACAAGAGTCTGTGCTCTGATACCAAATGTTGGACCTGGCTATCACCCAAGAGGGGGGTGAATTAGGTGTTTGATAAAACTTTAGGAACTTTTTAAAAAAACTTTTTGAAACATATTGAAATCATTTTAAATGACAGTTAGATATTCAAACTATAGATGGAAGAAATCATCGAAACACCCAAGTTTTTTTTTTTTGATCGAAAACAGAGTATAACAAAGCAAGGGAAGAAAAGCTAGACACCGTAAGATTTATACTGGTTCGGTCATAACATTGACCTACGTCCAGTCCCCAGACACCTTCTGGGTTTTTCAACTATCTCAATATTCTTTAATTATAATAATGTAACTCTCAAGCAATCCTAATCACCAAGGACTTGCTCCCCCTTACACTTTGTAATTAAATAACCCAACTCACATGTTTCACAACCTTGAATTCTCTCAAACAAGTAATCAAATGATTTTCAAAATAAGACTCTCAAAAAGAGTAGATATGAATAAACACTGAAGTTCACATACTGAAATATGCACAATGATGTATCAAATGAAAAATGCAATCAATTGAAAAATATATGTGTGTGTAATCCAATGAGTCTTCCTGGTTTTTATAGCTTGGTTAAGCAAACTAGCCGTTGTAAATCCTTCTTCCTTCTTCTGCAACGTTCAGCTAAAGTTATGGGAAAAAAGAAATGACTGTTGCATATTTTTCTCCAATCTTTTATTTCTTGACTGGAATCTTGAATATAACCGTTGTAGATGATCTTCCAGAGTTCTTGCTAATCTTTGATTCATTTTTGACCGTTAGGTAGTTATTTAATTGATCTATAACGGTCTGAGCTGAACCTTTGGGAAGAAGGAGAAGTTTCAGGCTTATTCTTGGTTCTTCATTTAATGCATTTGATCCAGATCTGATTTCACCTTGATCCTTGCTAAATTCATCTGAAACTAATGAGTATATCGATCAAGTAAATGTATATGATGATTCGAAACATAAAAAATGATTAAATTAGTTCATAAGTTTGAATCAGACAGATGGAAGACGTCATCTGTAAAATAGAGATTCGTTAGGCTTGAGTTTAAGCTATGTAGGCTCGAGTCTAATCGTGTTGGAAATCTTCGATAGCTTTCTGTCTGAGCTAAACTCGAGTTTATTAGTTTTAGGCTCGAGTTTATTGAATATCAGCTCATAACTAGCTCTCTATCTGAGTCAAACTTGAGTTTATAAGTGATAGGCTTGAGCTTGTAACATCCTAAAATTTCTGTCAACTTCCGAAGGCTATATCTCCCTGGTCTGAACTTCATTTTGGTTCATTTAACTCTTGATGGAAAGCCTTATGAGTTTACTTTTATATACCACCGATTTCAGCTCATTCCGATGTGTATATTGTGAGTTACACTCAAAACATTGAAGCTTGGTTTGCTGTGTGGCGTGAACTTTTGATCCAACTTCCGAAATTCATAGCTCTCTCATCTGATCTTCTTTGGGCATGAAACTTTGTCAAGATGACGCATTGGGAGTCTAGTTTCATACAAAATTGATTTCATCTCAATCCTATTCCTGGTTTAGGAGATATAGTCAAATTACCAGAAGTCGCTCAGCTAAAACGCGAAACAGAGGTGGACAAGGTTGCTGGAAATCAGTCAGGCTCGAGTTTGTAAGTAACAGACTCGAGTTTGCTCTTGCCAAAGGAGAAATGAGTTGCTGGAAATCAGCCAGACTCGAGTTTATAAGTATAGGCTCGAGTTTGCTCGTACCAGAGGAGCCAAAATTGCTAGAAATCAGCCAAACTCGAGTTTATAAGTATAGGCTCGAATTTGTTTGTACCAGAGGAGCTAGAGTTGCTGGCAATCAGCCATGCTCGAGTCTATAAGTGACAGGCTCGAGTTTAATTATCCAGAAACTGATATTTGCTTGTTCTAACTCCGAATTGAGCCATTCCAACTTCTATTTGATCGTGGATACTTCAAGAATCAATCTAAAAACTTGTATGATGATTTTCTCATTCCATTTGGCAAGTCTTTCTTTCTTTCTTCTCTTTTCTTAATCATTCTCCATGATTCAACTCTTTTTTTCTTCTCTTCTCTTGTTCTTTATCATTTGACTCCATAATTATATTCTTTCTATCTTCGATCTCCCATCTAGATTATGCTCCTTTAAAGAACTTGAGCTGATCTTGAATTCCATTCACCAAGATCTTTCTTCTTCAATCACTCCTCTTCTTCTTGAATATGCCCAAAATTCTTTGATAACTTCTTGCTTCTTTGTTGATCTTCTTCTTGATCATTGTTCATAGATGAACTTCACATCTTTGTTTCTACATTAAATACAAGAATTAGTCAATGAAGAAGATAAGCATATTACTCAATCTTTTTGCTTTTACTAATGGCATATATATAAAACATCATCAAAACTAATCATATCTAACAAGAGACTCACAGATTCAGAGCAACCCGTCATCCTCTTATTTCGATAACGAGAGTATCTTCCTTCAGGCTGCAGGCGGAATGGACAAGAAGGGGAGAATCTTCGGGATGGGTGCTTCTGCCAGCCAACTGAAGTCATCTTCGAGGCGCTCATCCGGCAGTAGTAGAGGTGGTCCTGAAGGTAAACTTATACTTTTGTTATCAATCACAAACCATTACTCCCTCGTTCATTTGAATAAAGTAGGACAAATAAATTGACCTTATAATGTTGGTTTTGCAGAAAGTAATAGGGTAAATGCGTTAGAACAGACGGTGAGGGAGCAATGACAGATGCTTAGTGAGTTGCAAGCACTTCTCCAGTCCCTATTGAAGGACAAGGGTACGAGGCTGCCTCCTGGTAGTGACAACGATACTAGCGGTGACGATGACCAGAATGCTGCTATTTAGAGTTTTCTTGTTCATTTTAGAACATTATAACTTATAATATTTTGTTTTTATTATGTAAACTCGTATGATTGTACAATTTATTTTTATGATATACAATTTATTTTATTTTCTAATTTTTTATATTTTTATGAATATTTTTATTTTTTCATATTATTTTTATTTTTTAAAAAAAATTAAAAATTTGCGAGGGAAAATTGTTTTCCCTCACAAAATTCAAAATTTTGCAAGGGAAAGTTTTTCCCTTGCAAAATTCGAGATTTGTGAGGGAAAACACATTTCCCTCCCTCTCAAAATCTCGAATTTTGAGAGGGAAAAATTGTTTTCCCTCGCAAAATTCGAGATTTTGCAAGGGAAAATTTTTCCGCCACAAAATTTGAATTTGCGAGGGAAAAATCATTTTTTCTGTCGCAAAACTGGTTTGTGAGGGTTTTTTTTTTTTTTGCGACGGACACATTTCCGCTGCAAATTCCGCTGTAAAAAATGGATTTTCTAGTAGTGATCTATAGTATATAATACATGTCTTCTATTTATAGGCATATGTTTACAATTTCAATAGAATCTATATCTATAATCTACAAATTCAATGAGAATAAAGATAACTATAAGATATTGATATAATATTTGATAACAAAAATATGTGAACATCCACACAAAATTATGTTCATAACAAGTATTGAAATTATGGGAAAATACGAAAAAAAAACGTTTAGAATAGGAAAAAGACATATATGGGAGGTCAATGTCACAAATCAAACTTGAGAGAGAAATTTGAGATAAGCAAATATTTCCAAATGACCAATATACCCCTTGATTATTTAGAAAGCTCAAGTTGTCAATATGGATATTGAAATTGTTAATTGTGATTTGTAACTTCTTATTCTCTATACATAAGTAATCAATAACAACTTACAACACTTAGGAAGCTCATCAAATTGTTAATATGAATACTAAAATTGTTAATTACGATTCTTAAGTTGTTATTCTCTATACCTAAATAATCAATGACGTTTAACATGTGTGGTTTCAAAATATTACCTACAAAGTTGTTAGTATTTGGGAAGTTAAAGTTGTCAATATATATATTGAAATTGTTAATTACGATTTTTAAGTTGTTATTCTCTATACCTAAATAGTCAAATAAATTTATATAATAATTTGAAAACATTTAGAAATATTAAGGGGATATTAGACATTTGCAAACACTTGCTAATTCCATATTCCTTCCTCAGGTAATGAAACGGGCTATATATTCATGATGTTGGATGCTGATATTTATCTTTTCCTTATTTTTCTGAAATTTGCCCTAAAATTCATGGAGTTGGCTCTCATCCACTTCCTTTCCCATCATCTTCCATCCTCTTCTTTATTTTCAACTATTGGATTGAAATATAAACGGTTTAGATTTTATCTTTTAAAAAATATTAATAAAATATTAAAAAATAATATTTTTATAAAAGACAAAATCTGAACCGTTGATGTTTTGATCCAACGGTTGAGATGAAGAAGAAGATGGGAAGGGAAGTAGATGGGAGCTACCCAAAATTCATGGTAATGAAACAGGCTATATTGAACCAAAAAACAAGAAACAAGCTATAACTTCCTATGGGTAAACTAAATGATGAGTACGGAATACATTTACGTGTCTCGCCACGTCTTATATAACTAGTAAACCTCAATTACGTAGATATTGAAGATACTTATTTTTTTAAAAAAATGAAAATGATTTGTGTTATAAACATACTTATTATGTAGATGTCCATTAACTCAAAATTTCCAGATATTACAAGATGAAATAGGGTCCACGAATAGTAATATACTATTTACATAGTAACCCTTGAAGGTCTATAAGTAAACATTTGATACACACTTGAATAAGAATACATTTCATCTCTCTAGAATTCTCTAACTTTTCTCTTGAATTTCTTCAGTTTCATAACACGTTATCAGCACGATTGCATGCTTCTTCTCATTCTCTAGAGAGTATCTGAATTAATTCTCCCTGTTTCTTCATCGTCTTGATTTTCAGCTTCTTTCCTCTTTACTCTCCTAATAATCATCTTACAAGCTAGCTTAAGGTTGCCATGAATTCAGCTGGCGAGGATTATCTTCGGTGATATTTCATGCCTTCTGATGCCAACTTCTTCCTCAACCACCCTCTTCTAGTTTCGGTGATATTTCATGTCTTCTGATGCCAACTTCTTCCTCAACCACCCTCTTCTAGTTTCCTACAGCATAATCCCTTCAACACCGCCTTCCTTTTCTCTGAGCTCGGCTACACTTACTTAGCTCTCACCAGGCTTGCCGATGGATTTTCTGGCGGCGAGCAAAGACGCATTTCCATCATTCTTAGCCTCTCCCATGAACCGGCTGTGTTGCTCCTCTCCAAGATGTTCATCATCTTCTTCACCCTTAAGTTCTCCATAAAACGTCTCCTTTAGATCTACATCTTCTTCTTTTTCCATAATTCCATCACCATAGCTGCCATGATTAGTTTCAGTTTCCTGATCCTTTTTCTTCTATGGCGTCCTTGAGCTTCCCATAATTATCAATGTGGTTGCTTTGGTTTATCTGAACCATTCTTTTTCCTTTTTCTTGTCGATGAAGATGAAGAAGATAAGCCACTTTCTCTTTCATTTCTCATCATGTTTGGCTCCCCAAAATAACTGCTTCCTATGCTTCTAAGCTTATTTTAGCTTCTCTATGATCTGATCTCTCTCATATTGTTCATAGAGTTCTCAAATCCAAATAACATGGAAGGAGGATGGATCGACGACAGATTTTTTTTTTTTAAAAAAAAAAGGACCAGAGAAAACGTGAAGGAGAGAGAAGAAAAAGGGAAAAGAAAAAGAATGAAAAAGAAGGACCGTGAAGGAATTGTTGATGCTCATGAAATACACTGGTGCAGTAGGTAAGTGTTTATAATAATATAATGATATATAAAAGTAGATAATTGTTTATATAATGATATAATAATATATGTAAAAAAAAGTGGGTCATTTGGTTCAGCTTTTGTAATGCAATGCTTGTTTCTTGTGGATTAAATTTATCGAAAATGGACAAATGAATGGCCAATTTGGTTGAAATCACTGGTATTGTATGCAAAATAAAAGGAACATAGTCCAATTTCAAAACTCTGGTGCAGAGTAATTAGACTACCTAAATAATTGAGTTATTTAGTTCGATTAAGTTTGCTGATTTGTATGTCTCTTGAGGGTTAGATTTTCCATGCCTGTTATCCTTGTGATAGCCGAAATTTGAGTGAACAAAGTAAAGTACACATATGAAGTTGGCAAGTTGATTTAATATAATATATTATATTATATTATAGCCAACTTTGTGTAACCCATCTTGAACTCCACGGCCATACTCACCGAAATAAATCACTCACATGAATAGTTTTTCCAAGGTAGGCTCCGCATAATTGATGTGTGTTTGATAGACACAATAATAACCTACTATCATTAAATAATAATATTATATTCAAATTATGGGGAACATTGATTCATGTCTGTTGGAAAATTATTTCGTGGGTCCCACGTGTTTCTATTACTTTATTATATTTTTTGAAAAAATGTGTCACGGATTATGTTGATAAATTTCCTATGGACCATAGGTGATTTGCTTCTGATTCCTTTTGGTTTGATTGGCTGAATGAGTATTGGATATTAGATAATAGGTTAAAAAAAAATTGTTAAAGATTCTTTTCTGGCTGAATGTATCACGGATGGTGTTTATATTCTTTTATTATATTTTATGTGTTTGTTGGTTTGTTTTCATGTGATTTGTTTTTATTATATGTATTGGCTGAATGATTCTTTTGATGGCGGGACGAGACTGGGCTGAACAATGAATTTTTGTACAATGGGCTGATGTAATTCGTTAGTCTTGGATCTGTTTGTCAGCTTGTTGGGTTTATGTTTCTTGCGTTCCCCCTACATAAAAAAAAAAAAAAAAAAAAAAGGTAGGCGGAGAATTTATTATTATGTTAGGTGGAGTATAATTATTATATTTATCTTTTATGCATTAATTTTATATTTTCATAAATTGTTAAAAGCCAAATGTATCATGAGATCAAAATGCCATGATGATATGAGGCATAAATTGGCCTGAGACTCTGAGAAGGCTTAAATTGGCTTAAGACCATAAGATAAATTAGATTGAAGCCAAGAGGCAAGTTAGCCTGAAGCCAGTTGACAAATTATGAAACAAGGCTTGATCCATAATTTTGTATGCCATCAGTTGTATAAAGACCTCAAAATTGTATATTTGGCATTAAATACTCCCTCAAATTATGAGACAACGATTGTATGATCACGATCGTTATTATAAACAAATATATCCAATTTGCTATTGCATTAGCAATATTGTGATAAAATCAAGAAATATTATGAATTAACTTCTTGTCATGACCAAATAGATCAGTGAGTTATGGATCATTAATTTTATCCAACTTCATTTTCAAAAGTGAATGAAGTAATAAATAAATTTCTAATTATGGAAATATGGTTGTAATTGTGGTGGTTCAAATTCCCACTTAAGGTGGAGAAATATTATTAATAAGAACCACAAAAGGAAAATTGTCATAAAAATATAATGTTTGCCAAATGCTGCCAATGAGATATTAAAAGTGGCAATGAGCTACAAAGAAATATGACAATATCTATTTTGAACCAACGCTCATAAGAAATAAACAAGCCCATAAGGTAATTTGATGCTTACTTTTTGCTGTTATTGGTATTTAAATTTATTGCGATCACACATCATATATTTATAACCTTAAGAATTATCTGCTGAAAATTTTTCATGTGTGATTTCAAATTATTTTAAACATGAATATCTTTTATGTAGTGAAATATAAATATATTTTGCATAAATTGAAGTATATTATTAATAAATAATGAGATTATTTTGTGATGCAATATCATATGATAGTTCTTGAAGAACATGAAAGAAGATTCATATAGTTTATCAAAAACTAATATAGATTTTCTTTTCAAGTTTTAAAGGGTTTGAAATTAATTTTGAAATTCAGCTATAAAGAAAGTATGTTTATATATAACTCACACTTGAGGGGGAGATTGATATATATAATACAAGTGTGAATAAGTGTAAGTTGATTCTCTCAAAATGGATGTCAGATTATGATTGAGTAAACCAGAAGTTTATTAATTGTTGACATGACTTGTTTGATCATCTGAGTCATATATATAATACAAATTATATTGACATCCATTGAAGAACCATAAGATTCTTCATAAATATGCTGCTTGTTCTCAAATAGAAATGATTATGAAATTATGATTGGTGATGGATCTCTGGAAATATATCAAACAGATTTATATGGACTCATTGAAATAACATGGGAACACTACAATTGAAAGATGCATCTATTAAAAGGTTACATGTGAGATTATTAGCCTGCAACCTGAAGTTTGTAGTGATGTTTACAACCTAAAGTTTGCATGTTTGATGTTTGAATAAAAGCACGCAATTTCCAGATTGATTGATCCAGAAATAATGTATTAAAGCCTCCATAAATTGATATGAGAACAATGTTTATATGTTGGTATATTTGTAGCAATTATGTAAGCCAACAAATTCTCCCTGTAAATTTGGTTTTTGGTCAGAAGCCAGATTAATTTCATCTTAAAGGTTTGAATGTGCAATGATTATTAATCCACCACGATGCACATAGATGGACATAGAAAGAAAGTTGAGATATTGTTTTATCAACATGAGGGGGAGAAATTGAATAGCTGGAAAAGATACTACATGAAATGCATTATAACCATGAAGTATATATCCTCAAATAAAGAAGTATGAACCAGAAGTTCATCAAGTTATGCATTCATGAAATATTTGCTAGATAGAATTACTAACCTAAATTAGATTTATTCTCATATTCCAGCTGAAAATGCTTCAAATACAAATGTGACATGCCTGAAGCATGAAAAACTAGTCGGTTCCAAATTGTTATATTATGGAGCATATTATAAAGATAATCATATTAAGGAGGTGACATAACTAATTGAAAAAACCTCAAAAGAGGTTCAGGTACCTGAATAATATTGATAAGTTATATCGAATTGAAATAATAGAACCGAATAGATGAAAGTTGTCGACAATAATTTTGAGAATGATATCACGTGATTAAATGAGGATATTATATGTCATAAGAAGATGACATGAATATGATTGGCCAAGAGGATAAAGAGAAATAGAAAATGACGCAAATATAATCATATTATGATAGTTATGGACTAGAAGTCCAAATTGGAATATATGAATGATTATGTGAAAATAAAGATTTTCACAAAGTTTAATGTGATTATGATGATATATATGATATTGTGGTGGAGACAATAATTTTGTATATCTGGCAGTTCATGAAAGAAAAATTATGCGTCTATAAAATATCGTAGCCTATGTTATGGCTTATTAAATTATGAAGATCAGAATAGAATTTTCAAATGGATCCAAAAGTGCAAGAAGCACATGTCCTTGAAAGACGTAAGGTACCGGAAGTACAAGACCCTAAAGGAATCAAAATGCTAGCAGTATCAAATTCTCGAGAATAATCAATTAAATAAGTTCATATATTGTCTGAAATATTTATAGTACATGTGGTATTATTATCTGAATGAATATTTATTGAAAGTTCTATATGCCCATGTATATTAGTAAAAAGATCTTGATGTATCTTATATAATTTTACTTGAAAGATTTAGATCTTGTAGGTATACAATGAACAATCAGACTGAGCATTTCTATTGTTCCATAGCGAACAAATTTTTGATAACAGAATGAAAGATATACATAGAAAGACATTGAAGCAATGTTGTCATCAGGGGGAGTAATACTGATGTAATCAAGAGGGGGAGATGATACACGCTGTACTCTTTTTTCCTTATCTAGGTTTTGTCCCACTGGGTTTTTAATGAGGCAGCATTAGAAAGTGTATCAATGAATGATGTACTCTTTTCTTTGGCCAGGTTTTTATCCCACTGGATTTTTCCTAGTTAAAGTTTTTAACGAGGCACATTCATAAATGGACATCCAAGGGGGAGTGTTATAAATATACTTATTATGTGGATGTCCATTAACTCAAAATCTCCAGATATTACAAGATGAAATAGGGTCCACGCATAATAATATACTATTTACATAGTAACCCTTGAAGGTCTATAAATAGAGACCTTATGTAAACATTTGATACACACTTGAATAAGAATCCATTTCATCTCTCTAGAATTCTCTAACTTCTCTCTTGAATTCCTTCAGTTTCATAACAATTTCAGCATTCTAATATTTTTTGGACCGATTCAGGCATTCTAAAATGAATAAATTGATAAATAATAACTGCGCGCTATAATGATCATGCATCTTTTATATATCGTCTTTTTTTCACGAGGAATTTCAATTTCGAATACAATTACTTGGAACATCCCCGTTGAAATGTTCATTATATTTTTAATAAAAGTCAATATAACATTTTTTAACTTGTATATCTTATAACACCATTAAGTCAAAGTCATTCTAAATACTGCATATTACCTCGAACTTTCCAGCAGGAATATTACAATACAACTATGCAAGTACATGATTATGGGCTGGCAAAAAATTATACTCCCTCCAATCTTAAAATATAAGATAAATTTGACTTTTTTTTAGAGAGATTAAAGAAGTTAACTAAATTATTTTAAAGTATTTTTATTTTTTTTTTCCTCCAAACTAAATAGTTTGATTAATAAACAGATATATAATATAAGGATCCATAACATATGATATGATTAAATAATTTATTTAACTTCCTTAATTTCTTCAAAAAAAATTAACTACATCTTATATTTAAGATCATATAAAACTAATGGAAAAAAAAAAAGGCATGTAATGACACAAATTTTAGGAGAAAAATGGCATCATGCTTCTTTTATTAATATATTTTCTTTCCTCTCCTCTTTCAAAAAATTACAATATTAATATATTTTATTTCCTCTTCTCTTCCAAAAAATGACAATATTTAGTTAAACAATCATGAGATCATCACAAGAAGGCTTCAAGAATAAGAAGCATATACATGTGAACGCCATTCATTGATTTATTCATATGATATTCTACTCACAATATTCAACGTTCTCAGTTTGGACATCATTGATTGGCTAGTCTTTTCCGTGTGTCTAAACGCGTGGTTCCAAGTCTCTTTAGCGTACGTACATGGTCAAAAAATACAAAGTCTCTTTATTGTAATATTAATACATATGTCAGTGTTTGTCTATATATATAGTCTAAAATAGTAAAATGGTAAAAAAAAAAAAAAACAACAACAACAACAACATCATCAACAAGGCTTTTTAATATTATAAAAACGAACCTTATTTTATAAAAGTCTCTGCACATTGGAGCAGATTGATGCAACATTTTTGCTTCTCATTCGGCTTCTTTTAAGCTTTGACAACTCATCAAAAGCGCGTTTTCTTCTTGTTTTTTTTTTTTTTTAATTTCTTATGCTCTGTCTAGTTCTTAACTTCTTAGTATAAGTCATTCAATGTATTTTTTAATATAACATTTTTGCTTGGACTAGCAGTATAAGATGATTTTTTAACTTGAGTTACAATAGTAAGATGTAACATATAAGAGGAGTTTTACCTCGATTTGCATAAAAGTGTTTTTCTAATGTCAACTCAAATAAAAATTTTTCTAAAAAATTAATTTTTTTTCCACATAATATAATCCTTATCTAACTCTAAAACTTCTTAACTAATTAATCATATTCCTCCAACTAATGATTTTTATTGGTCAAGACCATTTGACTCGATTGATAATTCATCCCTTAAATAGTTGTGGATCTAATCTCAAAGTGAGTAGTGGGTGGTGTATTGTACTATGAGGGAGGACTAGGCTATAAGTAATATTTTTTTAAAAAATAATAATAACATTTATTGAGGGTGACTTTAATATTTTATTAGAAATAAATAAATTTATTAATTTATATAAAATAAGTATTGTATGCCTATAACAATAGAGTAGAAGGAATAGTATTTTATTGTAACACCATTTATAGGGTAACATCTATTAAATCCCATCTTCATAGCCTGAGAAGCCCAAAGTTACAAATAAGTGTTTGTTTGGGTTAGTGGTAAAAGATGTGTTTTTAATGTGTTTTACGATGTACAAAGTAAGTATATTAAAGGAATTTATCTAGACTTAAGTGAACATGTTTCTTAAACGCTAGCTCAAACAGGTAGTAGTCATTTTGATTAAAAAAAAACTAAAGCAACCATTCAGTTTTAATTACTCATATGTATCAGATTACTTGAGACAAACATTTTTTGTTCTGTATTTGTTACTGCAATTGGCAAATTTAAGCATTTGCAAGGCACTAGAGATGGGAAGGTGAAGTATACAAGACCAAACGTCTCCTAGTTGCTGCCTATCACCGTCACTGTGAGAACTTCGGGGCCCACTATCATTGTTGAACTTATTGAATGCTTAATACTGGATAGTTTGAGCCAATGGCCCGACCCATTTATATGCGGGAAAGGATCCACTACTTTACCATTTTCCTCCTTTACCCCTCGTTCACTCTCGTACACTCTTCTCTTCATCGCTCTTGAATCAAAATTTAAACAGTCTATCATATCAAAACAAAAATAATAATAATAATTTAAACAGTCTAGAGTCTAGATTTAACATTTTTATAAATAGATTTTATTATATTTTTAGATAAAAAAAGAAATAAATTAAATTATTAAAACTTCATCTAAACAGTTCACAACTGTCGTGAAACAAATATGCTTTATAATAATAGTTTACTAGAGTCAACTGTTCAAATGAACAAATTATATTTATTTCTTTATTTTTATCTTAGATTATAGCAATGGAAAAATTCTAGAAAATGAACTTTAAAATTGCTAAAGGATAAAATGTGTTTTGAATATTCATATTATCATATAAGTGTAAATACCAAATTTATCCTTCTAAAATTAAAAGGAAATGATATAAATATCCTCATACATATATTTTTTTCAAAAAAGTAACCCAACCTTTGGCCAGTATAATTGTAAATACCTAATTTATCCTTCTAAAATTAAAAGGAAATGATATAAATATCCTCATACATAAATTTTTTTCGAAAAAGTAACCCAACCCTTGGCAACGACTGGTGTCCACAGGCAGCAATGAAATGTGATGAATGCCTTAATAGAAGTGGTGAATGACCTAATAATGTGAATTTCTTACTTAATAAACAAAAGTTGCTAAAATTTAATAGAATGTAGTGAATTTATTAATAAAACTTATGAACTCTAGTGGCCAGTTGGCCATTAGAGCTCTCTGCCCATTAGAGCTCCAGTACGTGGTGAGGGTATGTGTTAGCAACTGTTGGGCATCGGCGACCGGCTACCGCAGGGGTAGGGTTACTTTCTTGAAAAAAAAATATATGTATGAGGGCATTTGTATCATTTATTTTTATTTTTTTTTTTAAAAAAAACAAATCAAGTAATCACACATATATGGTATTACGAACATTCAAAACATCATTATGTCTTTTAGAGTTTTTAAAGTTCTTTTTGGGGAATTTTTCCTATAACAACATCTATTTTTATGAAATGTAAAATATTGACTGTTGAAATTTTGACCCAAAATTGATGAAGGGTAAAGTAAAGGAGAGGATCCTTTACTGTGATATGAAAGCTCTTGTAACTCGTAAATATATAGGACGGTGAAGGATTGATCCCACTTATAATATCTTATTATTAGTGTTTGCCTCTCTTAATTTAAAAGAAAAAAATAAATATAGTTTAAGTAAAATAAAAGTGGATGCTGGAAGAATTCAGCCAGAAAATGAGTCTATTCGAGCACATAACTCTCACCACTCACCACCTTCAAATTCCCTGGAATATACTAATTATTGATTAAATGACAGACTTTACTTGACTCTTTTTATGTTTGGAATCTTTATCGATAGTCTTTTATTTTATAGTCTAAATCTGAATCATCTTATCCAAGTCTAAACCACCTTCTTCCAAGTCAATGTCGTGGATTCCACAAAATTAAATGGAAATAATTGCATCGTGTGGGGCTTCCATTTATTTTTTTAGACCAACAATTAATTGATAACGAATAATTACAACTTCAAGAAAAAGACCTATACATAATAAGAGTTGTTCAGTTATTTGATTGACAGCGTACGTTTTAGATTGGTCGATGATGAAAGTGTTATGAAACTAAAGGAAATCTAGAGAGAAGTTAGAGAGATGAAATGAATTTTCATTCAAATGTATTGAATAGTTACAGGAGACCTCTATTTATAGAAGGATGTAAATAGTAAATTACTATGCATGGTACTATGCGTGGGTCCTATATCATCTTGTAATATTTGGAGACCGGGAGTCAATGGACATCCACATAATCAGTATATTCATAACACTCCTCCTTGGATGTCCATTTATGAATGTGCCTCATTAAAAACTTTAACTAGGAAAAACCCAATGGGATAAAAACCTAGTCAAAAAAAAGAGTACATCATTCATTGATACACTTTCTAATGTTGCCTCATTAAAAACCTTTCTAGGAAAACCCAGTGGGACAAAACCTAGATAAGGGAAAAAGAGTACAGCGTGTATCATCTCCCCCTCTTGATTACATCAGATTCGCTCCCCTTGATGATTACATTATTTTCAATGTCTTCTGAGCATATCTTTCATTCTGTCATCAAAAATTTGTTCGCTATGGAACAATAGAAATGCCCAGTCTGACTGTTCATTGTATACTTGTAAGATTTAAATCTTTCAAGTAAAATCATAATAAAATATATCTAAATCCTTTCATAAATATACACATGCATGTAAAACTTTTAATAAATGTTATTTCTGATAGTGATGCCACATGCACTATAAATGCTTCATGCAATATATAAACTTATTTAATTGATTATTCTCGAGAATTTGATACTTCTAGCATCTTGAGTCCTTCAAGGACTTGTGCTTCTGGCACCTGCTAATAAATTGTGGCTCATGATCCTCATTATCATTTATTACAGCATATGCTATCATATTAACATAAATATCGTCAACGTTGACTTTATTTTTCGGTCCCATCGGATTTCATTTATAATTCATTAAGATCTCATTATATTCGCATATTTCAGGTACCTGGGTCTCTTCTAGGACCACAATATTCTCTACTGGAAATATCTCTACTGGAGATAGCTCTTCTGAAGCTTTTCTTAATTATCCTCAACTTGATCATTTATATTCTGAGCTCCTTTTCTCTTTCGAGGATTTTTGTCTTTTGAACCGATGGACTTGCAACGCTTCAGGTGTTCTTTATAATAGCTTGCCATTTAGGAACATGAGCTTTTGACACTGTTGGATCCATTTGAAGATTCTAATCCAATCTTCATAATTTAGTAAGCTATGACATAGGTTATAACAATATCCTACAGACGCATAATTTTCTTTCATGAATTGACAGATATACAAAATTACTGTCTCCACCACAAAATCATATATCTCATCATTATCATATTAAACTTTGTGAAAATCTTTATTTTCACATAATCATTCATATATCACAAATTTTAGACTTCTGGTCCATAACAATCATAATATGATTTATATTTGCGTCATTTTCAATTTCACTTTATCCTTTTGGCCAATTATTTTTATGTCAACTTCTTATGACATATAATATTCTCATTTGATCACGTGATATCATTCTTAATATTATTGTTGACACTTTATCTATTTGGTTCTAATTTTCCAATTCGGCATAACTTATCAATATTATTCAGATACCTGAACCTCTCTTAAGGTTTTTTCAATTAGTTATGTCACCTCTTTAATATGATCATCTATATAATATGCTCCACAATATATCTATTTGAAACTGAATAGTTTTTCATGCTTCAGGCATGTTATATTTGTATTTGGAGCATTTTCTGCTGGAACAAATCTCATTTGGGTCAGTAATTCTATCTGGAAGATATTTCATGAATGCATAACCTGATGAACTTTTGGTTTATACTTCTTTATTTGAGGATATATACTTCATGGTTATAATGCATTTCATGTATTCTCTTTTCCAGCTATTCAATTTCTTCCCCTCATGTTGATATATCTCAACTTTCTTTCTATATCCATCTATGTGCATTGTGGTGGATTGATAAACATTGCACATTCAAACCTTTAAGATGGAATTAATCTGGCTCCTGACCAAAAGCCAATTTTACAGGGAGAATTTTGTTGGCTAATATAATTGCTGCAAATATACCAACATATAAACATTGTTCTCATATCAATTTATGGAAGCTTTAATACATGATTTCTGGATCATTCAATCTGGAAATTGCGTGCATAATATATTCAAATATTGTTGCAAACTTCAGGTTGCAAACATCATTGCAAACTTCAAGTTGCAGGATAATAATCTTATATGTAACCTTTATAGATGCATCTTTCAATTGTAAGGTTCACACGTTATTTCAATGGGCCCATATAAATATGTTTGATATATTTCCAGAAATACCAAGATCCATTACTAATCATGATCAATGATATTCTTATAATTATTTCTATTTGAGAACAAGCAGCACATCATAAAGGATTTTCTGGATCTTCAATGGATGTCCATATAATTTGCATTATATATATGACTTGGATGATCAAACAAGTCATGCCAACAATTAGTAAACTTCTGGTTTACTATCTCATAATCTGACATCCATTTTGAGATATCTTTTAGGTTTTGTGTGAGAAGTATATAACTTTTCTCAAATTAACTCACACTTGCTTTCTAACAAATCTTCCCCTCAAGTGTGAGTTACATATAATCATACTTTCTTTGCAGCTCATTGCCTTTTTAACATCTCATTGGCAATAAACTTCTAGTTTACAATAGCATATATCAATATCTATTTCTATAGATATCTTTAAAACTCAACAATTTTCATTTTGTACTTATACTTGGTAGAATAAAATGCATAATCAATGCATAGTTTTGTTCCTTCAAATAACAAAACTTCCAGAGCCTTAAATCAAATTCATATTCTTATAGCACTTCCGGAGTCTCAAATTTATACTACCAAATATAGTCTCAACATTGGCCTCAAACTATGTTAATTAGTCTTTATGACTATTATCCTTTTAAAATTATTACTCTTGAGTGGCAATTTTCTCTACAGTTATTTGTCTTTAGGACAATAACTGAAAGTTCTTTGTATCATTCAATATTTGATACATGAAGGCCTCAATAATAATTTAATGCCACTCTCTTGTTTACCCATAATTTCTGATGTAAACATGCTATTATTAATTATAGGACTCTCATGTCCATTCCTCATATAAACAAAAATAATATCTACTTATTTTAAAATATTAAAAACTGTGCAGTCAAATATTCCTGTCTTATATAAGTAGTATCTACTATTCAAATGAATAGTGACAGTAAAAACATTTATTGTTTCGGTAAATAATATTTACTGTTCTGCAAGAATAATCCTTTTCTGATGTGACAGGTCATTCTAAGCTGCAGCCACAGAGCATACTTAGAAAAACTTTTTCTGATACGGTAAATAGTATTTACTATATTAAATAGTAAATCATTTGTGCTAAATATCTGTTAAATTTTAAAAATCATATAAGATCTTAAAAACCTTAAAAATCATAAAATCATGGGGAGCAAGATTTGATAATAGTATCATTAACTTTAGCATATTTATCATGCCAATTTTCTTTTTGTGGTTCTTATCATTAATCTTTCTCCACTTCAAGTGAGAATTTAAACCACCACAATTATAACCATGATTGTTTAATCATGGCAAGAAAATAATTCACAATATATCTTGACTTAATCACAATATTGCTACTGCAATAGCAAATTGGATATATTTATTTATAATAATAATCATAATCATACAATCCCTTGTCTCATAATTTGAGGGAGTATTTAATGCCAAATATAAAATTTTGAGGCCTTTATATAACTGATGGCTTACAAAATTTTGTTTCATAATAGGCTTCAGGCTAACTTGCCTTTTGATTTCAAGCTAATTTATCTCATGGTCTCAAGCCAATTTATGTCTCCTCATAGTCTCAGGCCAATTTATGCCTCATATTTCTCAGACTTTGCCTTTTCATGGTCTCAAGCCAATTTATGCCTCTTCATAGTTTCAGGCCAATTTATGCCTCATATCTGCATGGCATTTTGATCTCATGATACATATGGCATTTAACAATTTTTCGTCAGGATAATTATATAAATATTAGCAATAAAAATAAATATTAGATCGTACCTAAATCAGAGTGTCCTCCTTCACTTTCCTTGGTTTGACAAATAGATTAAATCATAATAATAATAATAATTAAAAATAAATTTTGTTAGGCATATATATATCTCGTAGAGCAAAAATAGATAAGATATTTAGGATTCAATATATGTGTGTCATAATGCAAAGCAGAGATAATAATGTAATAATAACAAAAACAATGGCCCACCTTCAATATATATTAAATAATGATAATTTAAAAACCAAGTGGGATTGAGAACTAATCTTCATTTTTTTTTCGACAGAATATAAAGCTCTCATAACAGGTAATCAAATAGGTCCCACAATATCATTCAATAATTCTAAATCTCTCTAGGCGTCGACAGTTTTTTTTTTTTAATCTTCTTGCATCATGTGACTAAATTGCTTTTCTTTGTGGATGGTGGGAGAATAATTCTTGTCTTTTGTTTTACTGCTATATCATAGGTGTGCATAAACGCCAACAACTCCGTTTGTCTTTTTCCTATCAGTTTTTTTTATTAAACATTATTACATAATATAATAATATTCTTACCTGCATGTTGTAGCAACACGAGTCTTCAACTTCAGCAAATGTCTTCTCTTTTATCAGTTTCTGCATACTTCTTCTTGTCCTGAACCGCGCCTCCTTCAACCTTGCATGAATAATTATCGTCCTGTGCTACATGTGAAGGAAAAAGGAAAACGTGTGGACCATATCCGCCAACTTGCTCGTCTATTCTCAATTATCACAGACACAAAATTTCAATTGTGTGGAAATGATATTGCAAGAGCCCATCTCACCTAATTGTGCCCCACACACCAAACATACAAACAAAACACTCACCTCCCCTTCTAATTATTTTCGACACCTTTCTTTTCAAACGTCCTTCCCCTCTCAATCTTCAACCTTCTTCGTCCTCCTCTCAACTTCTCAACTCCATCATCCTACTCATTTCCTCCACCTCTCTTCAAATCATCAACAGCTATGATATACACCTGATTGAAACCATGCTTTTCTACGATATTGACAATCTTCTTGAGGTCGAAACCGTCTCTGGAAGTTTGGCAGTTTTGGAGGTCCGAGACGTAGTTGATTAGATGAGATAGGTCCTGGAGGTAAGTGGGCTTGAAAAACGTGATTTTGGCGGTAGAAGAAGTGTTGTCGGCAAGATCGCCAGTGCCGAAAAAAAATTGGCGCGATAGTGTCCGCCGATGAAATAGCTATGGAGAAAAGATTATTTGTTATTCTGATTTATTTGCTTTACGAAAACAGAAAATGGAGTAGTAGAGAGATACGAAAGAGAGTAATGACAGACAATGCCCAGTTTGACCGAAGAAGAACAACTTTGAAAAAGATGAAGAATAGCTTGAGAGGTATGGAAGGTGTGATCTGATCTTTCTGCAGACGATATGGATTAAGGACGGCATATATGGAGGAGGTGATTTGGGAGAGGGAAAAATGAGGGGAAAATGAGAGAACACAGAGATTCACACTTGGCTAGACATGACAAGGCTGGAAAAGAAGCTATCAGCCGAAGGAGAAGCCATCGTGCTGATAACGTGTTATGAAACTAAAGGAAATCTAGAGAGAAGTCAGAGAGATGAAATGAATTTTCATTCAAATGTATTGAATAGTTATAGGAGACTTCTATTTATAGAAGGATGTAAATAGTAAATTACTATGCATGGTACTATGCGTGGGTCCTATATCATCTTGTAATATTTGGAGACTGGGAGTCAATGGACATCCACATATCAATATATTCATAACAAAAAGAAATTTATGTAACGTTTGCTTTGTCATTTTTTGTCGACTAAGTAAACGCCACGACCTTTTAAAATATCTTCATTGTGACCAAACACGCACTGGTCGATGAAAAAGATTAAACAATAGAAGTATATAATGTTAATAAAACTCAAGGTATGTTAAACTTAGAAAGTTTATATGATTTGTTTTTCAGAAGAAATTTATATGGGTTAAAATATTCATTTAATGTTAACAAAATTAAAAAAATATGTAATTATTATATCCTCAAAAATATAAAATGAGTTTAGTTTCTATTTCGCGAAGACTTTCAAAATGGATTTATACATTAACCCTATTGAAAAAACGCATACGCAGCCATGGAATTCTCAAACACCATATATATGCCGTATGTAAATTTTTAATACCACTCTGATCTTATTTATAAGTCTAGTTTTAAAGTAATAAATGCATTTGTTATATTTTTACCCTTATTCATTGCAATAAACCAAAAAAAAAAAAAAATCACTTCGACTTTTGGAACCAATGTAAATAAGAGCAAAATTAAAAATTTAACTTATAATTAATAAGGTAACTAATTCTCTTTAGTATGTGAGAATTAGTTAATTTAGATTTTTAGATAGTATCAAAATGATATAAATTAAAAACAAAAGTGAAATCTTCGGATTTGACTTCTTTTCTCTACCTGTTACTCTCATTTTCCCTCACTTTCCCTTTTGCACCATTAAATTAAGATCTCAATGGTCCAAATTTAACATATTATAAAAATATTATTGTAATTTTTCCTTACATATTTCATATGTTAAATCTTGACCGTTAAGATATTAATCTAACGGTTAAAAAAGAAACGAAGGGAAAAGGAGAATAAGGGGTAGATGAGAGAAATCAAATCTGAATTGTTGATACCCAAAATGAGTTTAATTTGATTAATAATATACCAAGCTCATATTTGGTGTTTTTTCTTAGATGTTTGTTATGTGTTTCTCCCTCTAATTAGAAGGATGATGACATTTTTTTGGTTTTTTTTATATATTCTATTATTTAAATTAAATTATATATTGCATGTTGAATTTTTTTTACCCAATGTTTTAAATTAATTAATTTATAGACCTACATTCATAAATATTTTCCTTATAATACTAGTATCCTAGAAATTAATTAATTTAAGATATTGTATGATAAAAAATTTTAGAATACAATATATAATTTAATTTAAATAAATAAATAAATAAATAAAGTAATTAAAAAAACCTTTATCCCTCTAATTAGAGGGAGAAACATATAACAAGGACCTAGTGTGAATTTTGACATACCCTCCCCTCAACTCGCTCCCCCACCTTCACTTTCCCAATTTTCATGGGTCCCACCTCCCCTTTATCTTTTTTGTTTTTTTTACTTGAACATAAAAAAAATGATAAGAACATGTCATTTGAACCAAGGTTGTTAAAAACAGAAGAGGAATGAAAAATCGTAAAACGTAAAATCATAATATAAAACGTAGTTTTTATCTATATATATAAATAAATAAATTTAAGAAAAATAAGGCACCTGTCATCATCCATACACATATTGATCAATGCAATATCAATCAAAATATCCAACATTGTCATCAAATATCATTCAAATAAAAGCACTTGTCATCATCCATAGTTCCATACATATACTAATCAATGCAAAATCAATCGAAATATCCAACATTGTCACTTATGGACTTTTTTGTAATGGGATTTTGGTGTGAGACTTTTTTTGTAATTAATTCTAGTCCTTAGGACCCAAATGTAATTTTCCCTTCAAAATATCCAACATTAGGCCTAAGTTCCGTTTTTTAAAAAAAGCGTCCGATTTTACGCTTTTACGTTTTTTTAGCTGCGTTTTTTGTGTTTTTACTCCATATACATTTTTTTCTCAAACAAAACTTGTTTTGCTAAAGATAAAACATAAAATCGACGTTTTTGCGTTTTAAAATGTGTTTTTGGCTACCATGATTTGAACTAAAAATTGTAAATTAGTCTTATTGATTGTAAGGGTAAAGATATATTAATTATATTTAAATAGTAATTGAAAACTAATTTAAATAGAAAAATATTGTTTTAGATTTTTGAAATTCAATTTGATTTTTTTTCATTTTCTCTTTTTTGAATCTTTTCCCCTTTTTAACAAATTTCAATTATCTTCTTCAATATTCATCTCGTTTTTTCTTACTACCACATCAAGATTTGTACATGACGTTTGAGGAACTACGAAATAATTTGTGAGGAGTTTATATACTGGAAGCAGTGGCTGCCAAAAACCAATATTGATTGAAGGAGATAATTTCAAGTTGTAAAAAAAAAAAACAAAGAACGAAAAATCCAAAGAATGAAGGATCAAGGCGGATTTTATTAAGCTCAAATCTCTCTGTTTTTTTTTTTTTTTTTTGCCATATATTAAGCTTAAATCGTTGTTGATGTGAAATATTTCGTGTTTTTTTGGGCATTAAGTATTTCAGTTTTCATTTTTTTTAAAATAAATAAATAAATGCCGCATCATAAATTATTTCCGTACAAATTAAAATCGGTTGAACATGTGAACGCCTTTTATTATTTTTTTTTGGCCCGCAACATATGAACGGTTTATTATAGCGTAGAATTTTGTAAATGCCTTACATGACATTGCATTAAGGTGTTTTTTTAAACTATTTACAGGAGTAGCCAAAAAAAAAAAACATACATTGCGCGAATCGTACTTATTTAAGAAAAAGACTGAAAATAACTTTGAAATTGGAAATTTTCAAATTAGGCATTCCCTAAAAAATGAGTTATGAATTGTTTATCAAGTTCCGTCATTCCGTTATTGGTAACAAATTTGATTTGAGATTTTACAATTTCAAAATTATTTTTCCTATCTTATTCCTTACTTATTTTGATAATAACAAATACCTACTATGTGTTGGCTGTTTTGGGAGATGGAATATTATGTATGGAAGAAGATTCTTTTCTGATCTTTTTTTCTCATTATATTTTATTTTTTATTAGCCCATATAGCCTGTTGATTGGGAATATGAAAAAAAAAGTCAAAATAATATTATAACTTTTCAAATTTCAAATCAATTAGATGGACATGATTTAATAATTATGAGGAATGATGAAAAATGGATAATGAGAGAAACTCAATCAACATCAACAGCCAGTGCTCGGCATCACAAACTCATTTTAATGTAATTTTCAGTTTTCTGACGAATTTGCAAACATCTCACCCTTGCTAGGAAGACCATCAACATTGTGTCTCAAGAAAGGTTGAATAGGGTGGCTCAAGTCACACTTTCTAGATCAATTGGAATGAGTCTTTTGACGTGAAACCCTAGAATAATATGCAGATATAGGGCTATTTTTTATTAAATGATTTTTTCAAGTTACACGGCTTAAAACATAAAATATATTATTTTAAAATATTAAAATGTAAACATGCTATGACTGTTTATTTTAATTGTATAGTTATCACATAAATTTACTGAGTTAGTATTTTTCATTAAATAAGATTGGGGTTAAAAATATATTTTATAAACTTAAACTATTAAACTAAAACATGATACAAATTTAAATAATCGAACATATATTTTCCTCGACTCTTTCAATGCTTGGCATCTTTATCTATAGTCTTTTATTTTACAGTCTAAACCACCTTCTTCCAAGTCAATGTTCTGGATCCCACAAAATGGAAATACTTGCATCGTGGAACTTACATTTATTTTTTTAGATCAACAATTTCTATGTGTAAATTAAGGGGATATCATTTTTGCCTTTAAGGTAAAAAATGTTTTCTGTCTTAAGTCAAAACTACATTGTTTTGGTTCTTTTTTTGTTTTTTTCTTTGCTCTTTTTTTTTTCTTTCCTTTCTTTTCCTTTCATCTTTTCATCTCTTCATTTAAAAAAGAACCAAAACGACGTAGTTTTAGCTTAAGGTAGAAAAAGTTTTCTGCCTTAAAAGTCGAAATGATATTCCCATAAATTAATTTGATAATATTGGATAAAAAATAATTACAACTAAAAGAAAAAGACCTATATAGAATAGAAGTTGTTGAATTATTTGATTGACAAAGTTCGTTTTAGATTCATAGATGATGATAGAAATTTACGCCATGTTCCCTGTGTCATTATGGGTATTAAATAAACCACCCACCAGCTTTTAAAATATCTGCTTAGTGACCAAACACGCGTTAATCTAATTGGAAAGAATTTTAACTATCAGGTTTCGAGTTTAAACGCCAGAAAACATTTTTTATAGAGTACGTTCTTCCCAATTAAGTCTAACAATATTCGAATATTCAGTCAAATAACCATATTAAGAACATCATCTTAGAATTGTTTGTATAGCTCAACAAATTAAATTTCCATGAACTCATCCAATGAATTTATGAAGAAATAATAAATATTAAAATTAAAGGACAAAGAAACAAGTTAACCTCATATTAGTGCTCCAAATGAGTAAGAGGTAAGTTTATGTGTGCGTTTCGTATGCTCTTAACAGTATATTTGGCATAGCGATGAGGGGGGAAAAAAGTTAAACACAGTAATTTAAGCCCAATGGGAAAACCATTGAGGATAGTGGTAGTCACATATGGGCTTATTTAAAAAAAGTGACTTCTGACAGAAGTCACTTTTTTCAGTTTCTGGCATGACTTATTTCAACTTTTAGATAAAAATGTTAAAGATATAGTGATCAAATAAATAATATATTATTCAATATACATATGTATATATTTTGATTTATCCATTAAAATATATTTGATTAAGTACTTTGAAGTCTTTTAAATTTTTTTAATGATAATTTATTTTTTTATTAAATTTAGATTTAAATTTTTATCTTCAATTATTACAATATATACAACTGATAAATATTTACACACGCACACGCACACATATGTGTGTGTGTGTGTGCGTACGTGCGTGCGTGCGTGTGTAGTATTCAATAAGATTCATGTTATTTTTAATTATTTTTCATCTCAACTAACTTTTCAAATGCTATTTTAAACAAGATTCCTTTTATTTAAAAAAAAAATTATTTCTGTCACCGCTATCAACTGACTTCTGAAATGCTAAGTTAAACAAAATTCCATTTAGAAAATAAATTACTTCTGTCATCGCTATTCCAAACACAAATCATATTTTCAATCTAATTTTATCACAAATTAATTTTACAAAAATCATATTGGGAAAAAAAATACTTATGTCATCATCGCTATCCCAAACGGTTATGATATAATAATTAGTAAGTATAACGTGTAAACCACACCGGCTAGAAATTGAATAAAACTTTTTATACAATTTAAAATAAATCTTGCTTCATATGAAAATATTCGACGTTTTCAGACTGGATCCAGGATTAATGCCAAAACGGGCGGTTCAAAGACTTGTATAAATAGTCTAAAATGGTTAGAAAAGGCTTCTCATTATTTTACTTTCTTTTTTAAAAAGGACCTTATTTTATAAAAAGTCTCTGCACACTGCACCGAATTGATTCTCTATATTTTGCTCGTCATTTCGCTTTTGGAAGCTTTTAACAACGCATAATCAAAGACGCGTTTTCACCTTTTTTTCTTATCAAATTTCCTTTGTAGCTTTTTACAAGTTGCCCCATCTGGCCATCAATCATACATCAATAATTCAAAATAAAAATAAATATCCAACCTTGATCATTGGCTTGAATTAGAGAAATCTCTATTAAAACATTGAAAAATTTAATATTTATTTTATTAATATTTCGAACCCAAAATATTATCTATATGCAACATAAAATTTATAAAACTCATGTTATTTATAGTTATAATAAATAGTACATTTATAATTCAAATAATGTCAATTGACCATCTATCTGTTATCTTATTCAAATCCAAATTAGTAGATATAAATCGTTAAAGATTAAATAGAAATAAGCGCAAAGAGAGAAGGAGAATCAGTATCTCTCTCTCTACATCTCGCACTCCCATCTTCAACACCTGTCGCCGGCGGCTTGTGTTTCCGTCACAAGTCGCCGATAACCCTCATTTTCGTGCCACAAACGAGTTAGGGTTGTAATTTGGAGTCCAGATTGTTCATCTGTGATCCTCTCACTTCGAGTTCTGTGAATTGTGGCATTCTCTCGTCTTTGTGGCGAGTCATTTCCTCTCCTTCTTCAGATTTGATCTTTGAAGATTTGATTATCTCTTGGTAGCTCGGATCTACATTCTTAGGGAAAAATTTATAGAGGTGTTGTTAGGTGTGTGGTCAAGGTCACCAGATCTACTTGATCGGAGGAGCAGAAGTTTTCTTTAGGACATCATGGTCTTCTTAATTTTGAGGTTGGGTTTTCCAGATTCTTTACCCCAAGATGGAGTACGTATACAACTGCTCTAATCGCAGCTACAAGAAGGTGTGACTTTTAGAGTGGGTTTTACAACCAACAATTTCTTTGTCGTCACTTTTAAACTTGGATTTCAAGAAGGCCGCTATTATCCATGATTCTCCTTCTACCTTAAATCTTTAATGTCACTTGGCTGTTTTTATATTTGGTTTATTTTGTTGTATTTGATTTGGCATTGTTTATATTTATTTTCAAGTATTGTATCAGTCTGCAATATATATATATATATATCATTTGAACAAAAAAAGTATATCCCTTAATTTTTATCAAATTACAAGTTGGAAACTAATGATTGATTAAGTTATAGATAGAGCTGGGAATCAAAGCCGGTCCGACCTTACAGAGCTGGCCCTTGAAGAGCTAGGGCCTCACAAGGTCTGGGGTAAGAAAAATATCTGTTTTTCAAAACCCAACCCTAGAGCATCAGGGTCAGGGCCAGCCCTGTAGGGCCGAAAGTTACTATGCTAAATTTTAACTACTTTTCTTCTTTTTTTCAAAGAAGTATAGTAAGTAAATTATAATAATTAAAGTTCTAATTTATCAAATAAATGTTGTCAACATTAATATTCAAACGAATTATCCAATAAATAAGCACATTCACTAATTTGAAATCAAAAGTAAATTACTATCCACAAATAACTTACATAAAACATAAGAAGATTACCACTAAGCAACATTAGTACGATGACTATCATTGTCATCTTCTTCACTACTATCATCAATTTCAAAAATATTTGATTGTATTTCACTTTGAATAGTAGACTCTACTTCATGAGTAAAAATACCATAAAGTTCTTCTCGTGCATCTTGGGCATATTCATAATCTTTGCTTGCAACAAATAATAAACCAAATCATAAAATCAAAGTATAGTTATAATGTATTTGTACTTAAATAGATAAATAACTCTATAATAAATACAGAATAAACATAAATTAGTAAATCACAATCATATATGAATCCATGCATCCAACTATCAAGTCTAGGTAGCCTAAGTAATTTTAAAAATAATAATTAAAAGGGTTTAACGAGCCGACCCTTTTAAACTCAAGGCCCTGCAAAGCCAATTTCATTTAACTCTTCTAATTTTCAAGCTCGACCCTTGAAGGGCCAAGGCTTAAACAAGCCAGCCCGACAGGCTCGGCTTGATTTCTTGGCTCTAGTCATAGGAGCTTTGATAACCAGATGGCAATCGGAGCTCTGACGACGGTGGGGGCATATGTCTACCGGATTACTTTCTTGAAAAAAAAAATATGTATGAGGGTGTTTGTGTCATTTCCTTTTAATTTTAAAAAGAACATATGAGATACTCACACATATATGATATATGAATATCCAAAACACCATTATGTCTTTTAGTGTTTTTTTTTTTTTAAATGGGGGATTTTCCCTATAACAATATCTATTTTTATAAAATGTTAATCATTGACTTTTGAAATTTTGATCCAATAGTGGTGAAGAATAAATGAGGGGTAAAGGAAGAGAAATGTAAAGGTGAGGATCATTTCCTGTGATATGAAGGCTCTTGTAACTTATAAATATATAAGTCGGTAAAGGATCAATCTCACTTATAATTAATGGTGGACCCATGTTTACAATTGGGTGGTAATGCCCTCCTTGAATTTCAATGTGTGTGCGTGTGTGTGTTTTTTTTTTTTTTTTTTGCTTTTAGCCTACCCTTAAACCCTTGTTTAGCGCCTTCCTCTCTCATGTTCAAATTTTGATTTAAATAATCTTGTCATGCTAGAATATCAACTCGACGCGTATATTGTTGATGTGCAAAGTGATCCTGTTTTTTTGAATTTACAAGGAATAGATGATCTTGCCAAGATGATGGTTGAAAAGAAAAAACTAAAAATGGAAGAAATCACCAAGAGGGGGTGAATTGGGGATTTCAAAAATTCTTTTTGTACTCTTTTTCAAAACCTTTGAAGAATAAATATTAAGAGAGTAAGGGAAGAAGAGCTTAACACACAGAGTTTATACTGGTTCGGTCTTAACCTTGACCTGCGTCCAATCCCCAGATATCTTCTGGGTATTTCCACTAGTTCAACAAGCTTTCACTACAACAATGTAAACACTAAGCAATCCTATTCACCTAGGACTTGCTCCCCCTTACACTTTGTAATTAAGCTACCCCACTCACAGGTTTCCACAACCTTGAGTTTACACCAACAACTTTTTATTTCAAAAAATCAAGACTCTCAAAAAGAGTAGATAATGATAAACACAGAAGAGCAAGTTATAAATCACAATACAGACTCAAATTGCAAAATATAATCAAAGTAACTTGGTTGTGTGTGTCTTGCTCTGAGTCTTCATAGCCTTTTATAGCCTAGCTAGATGAACTAGCCGTTGCAATTTCTTCTCTAACGTTCAGCTGCAAATCTGGGAAATGGCAGTTGCATATTTTGCTCTGTTCTTTCAATTCTCAGCTGGAATCTTGGAATATGTTGATGCAGAAGGTCTTCCAGGTATTCAGTCATTCCATAACCTTCATTTGACCGTTGGAGAGAGTTTTAATTCATCCATAACGGTCTGTGCTGAACCATTGGGATAGAGGAGAAGGATCAGCCCTATTCTTGGTTCTTTATTTAATGCACTTTATTCCAGATCTGATTCCATCTTGATCTGAGCTAAACTTATCTGAAAAACACTCAAAACTTCATCAAAGACATTAGAAACAATAGTATCATATGATAAAACGATTTCAGATTGACCCATAAAGATTTCGCAGATCAACATCATTTGGTTTTTCAAAATCATCGATGCAAACTCGAGTTTGTATTTCTAGACTCGAGTTTGTATTTCTAGACTCGAGTTTGGGGTTCATCCAGAAAGCATGACTGTTGATCAGTGGTCTAAACTGGCAATTTACAAATGCTAACTTGAGTTTGGTTCTTACAGAGAAGACTATCGGGTTCTTGATCTAGAATGGAACTTTGGACACGAAGCTAAACTCGAGTCAATTAGTGACTAACTCGAGTTTGTGTCTATGTTAGGAGAATAAGCCTAAGTTTAGGAACTTCCAGACTGGAGTTTAGGATTATAAACTGGAGTTTGCAATGTGAACATATTGATGTTCTTTCTGTATGATTCAGACTCGAGTTTGGGGAAACAAACTTGAGTTTCAATAAGAACTGAAACTTTGAGATTTATCTTGGTCAAGTGTAAACTGGAATTTGGAAACACAGACTGGAGTTTACAAGGCTTATGAAGATACTGAGTTTTCTGGATTCTTTCTGTTTAGTCTAAACTCGAGTTTCATGTTCCAGACTCGAGTTTGTCTTGTGCAAAATTTTGATTGCTCTCTGTATCTCCCAGACTTCAAGTTTTTTTTCGCAAACTGGAGTTTGGCTTGATGTGAAAAAGTTTGATTGCTTTCTGTGACTTCTCAGACTTGAGTTTGTCTAAGCAGACTCGAGTTTGGCTTTTTTTTGCAGAATTGAGTAGCTTTATGTCAAGTCTCAAACTCGAGTTTACATACCTAAACTCGAGTTTGCCTTTGACAGTAAGTTTTTTTTATGTTGCCAAAAACAAACTTCATACCAAGTTTACAACTGTCAGTTATCATCAAAACACACAGAGAACTAACAAAAATATCTTGTAACAATTGCAACTATGAAAAGAGCATATTCAGCTATGGAATACATCAAGATTGCACTTCGTAATCAAATAGGTGATGAATGATTGAATGATTGTTTAGTGCTTTATATTGAAAAAAGCGTATTTGATAGCATTGATAATAAGGAAATTTTGATCGAATTCTAAAAAATAAGGCCTAGAAGGATAATATTGTAATTATTTTTATTGTAATATACTTTTGTTATTAAAAAAAATTTCCGGGGTGTTGGCCTCGAACCCCCAACCCTAAATCCCCCAATGGTGCCGCCTTGATAAAAATCCTGGATCCACCCCTGCTTATAATCATATATTATTGGGTTAGATTTCTCTCATTTTCCCTTTCCCATTATCTCTCATAATCTCTAAATCACATTTGTCCAATCAATACATTACTATTTTTATCTTTCTCTTATTTTCCTAATCAACGACCCAGATTTAGCCAATGAAAGAAAATGAGAAAAAAGATAAGGAAAAGATCTCCTTCATATATTATTAGTGTTTTCCTCTCTTAATTTAAAATAAAAAAATAAATATAGTTTAAGTAAAATAAAAGTGGATGCAGGAAATATTCAGCGAGAAAATGAGTCTATTTGAGCACATAACTCTTATCAGTCACCACCTTCAATTTTCCTGGAATGACAGCTTGGCAACTTGAAAATTAAATTGAGTATTGATTGAATGACATATATAAAGCTGGTCACAGTTGCTCTCAATGCGCTTATTTGCTGTCTAACTTTTTTAGGAGTGGTAGGAAAAAAGTCAAGTTGTATATATGATTTGTGTTTAAATTAATGGTAGTATAAGTGATGAGACTCACATCAAAAAACTGAGAGTTTTTTGAAAAAAACTACTCCATGAAGTTTTTTCTAAAAAAATCCCAATAAACTTAAAGCTCAATCTAAACACTTCACTTAAGATTTTTTTTCCCCCTACTGGAGCTTTTTTCTTACTTTAAACTACTTAAATTTCTCTCCAAACAAGACCAATAGCTATTGCACACGTCTTGTTAGGGAAAATAGTGTCCACAAATCTTTAGTTCTTGTCCATTTAAATTTTTCATCATTGTGTTAACTTTTAATGTTGAGATTTATCCTATAAAAATTTTATTACAATTTAATATTTAATATTACAATAATATTTTTAATATATTATAAAATCTCATATGTTAAAAACCAATTCAATGGTGGAGAAATTAAGTATAGGTTTGAGTTGGCGTTTAAGAAGCATATTTATGTAAGTTGTCGAGATAAAACTCATCTCATATACTTATTTCGTATACCATAAATCACGTTGCAAAAATAGCTTACACCACTAACCCAGATAGACACTAGATAAAGAGAAATTGAGGGAATTGTTAGTAGAAATACTCATTTTCCCTTTAAAGTATCACATAAAACAATAAAATGAATTTAAAATTTTAAGTCCTTCCAATTTATTTTAAATTTTCTACTCTAAAGGCCTAAGTTGATATTTCCTTAAAATGAATTTACATGATATTGAAAAGGGTTAGGGCATAAGTATATTCGTGAAGTCTTAATGCTACTTTAGAAGTTTTATAAGTTTCAATATCGTCCCATACGTCTGAAAACATAGTAATTCCATCCCTATTTTAACAGCATGTGATCGTTAGTTGACCTATTTTGCTGATGTGGTTTTCAACGCAACATCCACCTCACTTTTTTTATGAGCCACGTGGCAAAATTCTTTTCCCTTTCCCTTTGTTCCTCAAGAGTCCTTTCACCTTCTAATAAAGTCTTTTTGGATTATAATACATGTCAGACAATCTTTTTAAAGTTTTTGAATTTACTCTATTCCTTTATTGATACACTGTTCTGCTTCAATGAAAAGTTTATTTACTGGTCTGAAAATTATCTCACCTGTGTTTATGGAACAGACCTGTTTGAAGGAGAGGAAGAAGAGGTGAGGACGGTGAAGGAGGGGGACGAAGGTAATGGGGAGGAAAAAGAAGCCCATGTGTAAAAGTTATTTGGGTATTTCATTTTCAACGTGATGCAATAAAGAGATGGCGATAAGTTGGAAAATTGGATGATATTCAGTTAAATAAAACGGTGGAACTTGACATATTTTTAACACCATGTTGACATTGCTGCATTTTTTAACTTTTATAAGGACATTAAAATTTTTTTAAGAAAAAAATTCAGGGTAATATTAAAATTTCATGAATATTTTTTGAGCGGATTTACTCCATTATCCTTTCAAAAAAAAAAAAAAAAAGCGCCACCACGGAATTTTGAGACACCACAATTATGTATGTAAATTTTTAATAGAGAAAATTTCTTTAAAATCTTAAGAGGCTAAGAAAATGTCGAAAATGTCCTATAAAAAAATTCTGTAGTGTGTGTGTGTGTGTGTGTTATTGATGAGATTGAAACGGTTAAACTGAAACATGATCCAAATTTAAATAATCAAATGTATATTTTACTCAGATTCTTTTAATGTTTGGCATCTTTATCTATAGTCTTTTATTTTACGGTCTAAATCAAAACCATCTTATCCAAGTCTAAAAACCACCTTCTTCCAAGTCAATGTTCTGGATTCCACAAAATTAAATGGAAATACTTGCATCGTGTGGGACTCACATTTATTTTTTTAGACCAACAATTTGTGTGTGTAAATTAATTGATAATATCGGATAAAGAATAATTACAACTCCAAGAAAAAGACCCATATAGAATAAGAGTTGTTTAATATAAAACTGATGAAAAGTAAATACAAGAACAAGAGATTTTAGAGAGAGAGAGAGTAGAGAGAAGTTCTCATTTCAGTGTAATGTGAATGTTTACAGAAGGCCTCTATTTATAGAAGGAAAATGGGCCTTTAGTGTAATTTCCACTTTGGGTCATTTGATGTAATATTCCCCTAATTACATAACTGTACACTCACGGGAATGCATTCCCGTGAGTTGTATTATTTTGTGTGTGGGTCCCACCAAATAGTAAACTACTATGCATGGTACTATGCGTGGGTCCCATGTCATCTTGTAATATTTGGAGACCGGGAGTCAATGGACATCCACATAATCAGTATATTCATAACACTCCCCCTTGGATGTCCATTTATGAATGTGCCTCATTAAAAACTTTAACTAGGAAAAACCCAGTGGGATAAAAACCTAGCCAAAGAAAAGAGTACATCACTCATTGATACACTATCCAGTGCTGCCTCATTAAAAACCTTTCTAGGAAAAACCCAGTGGGACAAAACCTAGAAAAGGGAAAAAGAGTACAACGTGTATCAACTCCCCCTGTTGACAACATCAGTATTACTCCCTCTGATAACATCAGTTGAGATCTTTAAGTCTTCGAAGACCAATACCATAGACAAGCTTCTCAAAGATTGCTTCTGGAAGTGACTTGGTAAATAAATCTGCCAAATTTTCTCTTGAACTGATTTGCTGGATATCTATTTCACCATTCTGTTGAAGATCACGAGTAAAGAAAAATTTTGGTGAAATATGCTTCGTTCTATCGCCCTTGATGTATCCTTCTTTAAGTTGGGCAATACATGCAGTATTATCCTCATATAGAATTGTTGGAACCATTTTACCAGAAGATAAATGACAAGTAGTTCGTATATGATGAATTACTGACCTCAACCACACACATTCTCGACTTGTTTCATGCATTGCTAGGATTTCTGCATTATTAGATGAAGTGGCTGATATAGTTTGTTTCATAGATCGCCATGAAATTGCTGTACCTCCACATGTAAATACATAACCTGTTTGTGATTTTCCATCATGTGGATCAGACATAAATCCAGCATCTGAATAACCAATCAGTTCATGTTTAGATACATTTGAATAATATAACCCCATATCCATAGTACCTCTGAGGTAACGAAAAATACGCTTTACACCATTCCAATGCCTTTGTGTTGGTGCAGAACTATATCTTGCTAATAAATTAACAGCAAATGTTATATCAGGTCTTGTGTGATTAGCAAGATACATTAGTGCCCCAATAGCATTAAGATATGGCACTTCTGGACCAAGTAATTGTTCTACACCTTTTTTGTTAATTACTTGGGGTTGGAATGGATCTTTTTCTTTTATCAAAGATCTTACAACCATTGGAGTACAGAATGGATGTGACTTATCCATATAAAATCGTTTCAAGACCTTCTTTGTATAAGTTTCTTGATGTACAAAGATCCCGTCCTTCAGGTACTCAATTTGTAATCCAAGACAAAATTTTGTCCTACCTAAATCTTTCATTTCAAATTCTTTCTTCAAACAATGAATGGCTTTTGTAATCTCTTCAGGAGTTCCAATAATGTTGATATCATCAACATAAACAACAATTATAGCAAATTCATTTCTCGATCTTTTTATAAAACTGCATGGGCATATCGGGTCATTTTTATACCCTTCTTTCAACAAATATTCTTTAAGGCAATTATACCACATGCGCCCTGATTGTTTCAAGCCATACAGGGACTTATTTAATTTGATCGAGTATTGTTCTCGTGAATTTGAATTAAATGCTTCAGGCATCTTGAGTCCTTCAGGAACTTTCATATAAATATCACTATCAAGTGAACCATATAAATAGGCAGTCACAACATCCATTAGATGCAAATCAAGCCTTTCATTTGCTGCTAAGCTAATTAAATAACGAAAAGTAGTTGCATCCACTACTGGTGAATATGTTTCTTCAAAATCTATGCCAGGTCTTTGTGTAAAGCCTTGGGCTACAAGGCGTGCTTTATACCTTGTAATTTCACCCTTTTCATTTCTTTTCCGTACAAAAACCCATTTATATCCAACTGGCTTTACATCTTTAGGTGTATGGACTATAGGTCCAAATACTTTTCGTTTTGCCAATGATTTTAATTCTGCATTAATGGCATCCTTCCATAGGAGCCAATCTTTTCGTTGTTGGCACTCTCTCATGGATTTTGGCTCATGATCCTCTTCTTCATTCATCACATCATATGCCATATGATTAGCAAAAATGTCATCAATGTTGACTTCATTACGGTTCCATTTGATATTATTTGTGACATAATTTATTGAGATCTCATTATTTTCATACATTTCAGATACCTGGATCTCTTCTGGGGCCTCAATATTCTCCTCTGGAGATAATTTCTCTTTATGAAGTGGCTCATCCAGAGCTACGCTTTTTTCTTGATTATCCTCGACTTGGCCATCTATAATTTTAGCTTCTTTTCTTTTTCGAGGATTTTTATCTTTGGAACCGATAGGCCTACCACGCTTAAGGCGTGCTTTTGATTCATTTGTAATCGGTTGTCCTACAGGGACATCAATTCGAATAGGAGCATTAGCAGCTGGAATATGTGACTTTGTCACTTTCTTTGGGTCAGTGAATGCTTCTGGCATTCGATTAGCTGAATTCTGTAAATGAATTATCTTTTGAACTTCTAGTTCACATTGTTTTGTACGAGGATCAAAATGAGCCAATGATAATTCATTCCAGCTAATCTCTTTATTCAACTGCTTATTTTCTCCCCCTAATGTTGGGTAAACTGATTCATTAAAATGACAATCTTCAAATCGTGCAGTAAATAAATCTCCTGTAGATGGTTCTAAATATTTTATAATTGAAGGAGATTTATACCCAACATAAATTCCCATTCTTCTTTGAGGACCCATTTTAGTACGTTGTGGAGGTGCTATAGGCACATATACTGCACATCCAAAGGTCCGTATATGAGAAATATTAGGTTCTTCACCAAAAACCATTTGTAAGGGGGAAAATTTTAAATAACTAGTTGGCCTGATGCGAATTAACATTGCTGCATGCAAAATGGCATGGCCCCAAGCAGAAATTGGTAAATTAGATTTCAAAAGTAAAGGTCTTGCAATAAGTTGCAATCGTTTTACCAATGATTCTGCAAGTCCATTTTGCGTATGAACATGTGCTACAGGATGTTCAACATCAATTCCAAGGGACATACAATATTCATTAAAAGTCTGTGAAGTAAATTCACCAGCATTATCAAGACGTATTTTCTTGATAGGATAATCCGGGTAATGTGCTCTTAATCTTGTCAATTGAGCAAGTAATCTCGCAAACGCCAGGTTTCGAGAAGATAATAAGCACACATGCGACCATTTAGTTGATGCATCAATTAAAACCATATAATACCTAAATGGTCCGCATGGTGGGTGTATTGGCCCACAAATATCTCCCTGTATCCGTTCTAGAAATGTGAGAGACTCACTTTCTACTTTGGTTGGTGATGGCCGAATAATTAATTTTCCCTTGGAACATGCATCACATGAGAAATCATGGGATTTTGGTACTTGTTTCTGTTTCAAGTTATGTCCACATGAATTCTCTATTATACGTCGCATCATAATTGACCCGGGATGGCCTAACCGGTCATGCCAAACAATAAATATGTCTTTATCAACATGCTTCTGGTTTTCCATAACATTTATTTCAATTGTACTAATACTTGAATAGTACAAACCAGAAGATAACATAGGTAATTTCTCCAGAACATATTTTTCACCATATCTAACAGTAACAATTTGTAGATATTCTTTATTGTCCTCATTTATAGTCTCAATATGATATCCATTTCGACGGATATCTTTAAAACTCAACAAATTTCTATGAGACTTAGAGGAATACAAAGCATCATTAATAACAAATTTCGTACCATTGGATAATATTATTATTGCTCTTCCAGAGCCTTCAATCAATCTTGTATTATCCACTATGGTATTGATGCTTGTACTACAATTTGTTAGATGTGAAAAATATTTCTTATCTTTAAGAATTGTATGTGTCGTTGCACTATCAATGAGACATATATCTTCATTCTTGTGTGCAATATTTGAAATGTCCATGAGCTTCATTAAAAGAAAAGAAATGCATCAAAACATATTCAATATAGAAGATGCATTAAAAACATATTTATTATACATAATTGGCAACAAGTCAGAACGAAACAAAATAATTATTACAATTTTTGCAAAACTTATTTAATCATAAAAATCTTCCACCTCCAAACTTATTTAATCATAAAAATCTTCCACCTCCAAGAGAGACATAACATCATCATTTGGCTCATTGACATCATTATCTTTATGAGCCTTATCATCACATTCCACATTATTAACACTCTTTTTTATAGAGGCTTGGTAAAGTTTCGCTAAATGTTCTGGTGTACGACAATTACGTACCCAGTGTCCCTTCATACCACACCGATAACATTTATGTTCAACAACTTTTGAAGGACCTTCTTTATCATTCTTTTGTCCTTCATTGTTCATCTTTTTCTGGTGGGTATAAGGACTATAATAACCTCTTCCACCATGATAAGGACCATGATTATTTCTACCTCCACGATTTCCACGTCCTCGTCCACGACCACGGCCACGACCACGACCGCGACCATGGCCACGACCATGATCATTCCGTACACTCACATTCGCTTCAGGAAATGGAGAAGATCCAGTGGGACGATTTTCATGATTTTTCAATAATAACTCGTTATTTTGCTCGGCTACTAGTAAACATGAGATTAACTCAGAATATTTTTTAAAACCTTTCTCACGATATTGCTGTTGTAAAAGCAAATTCGAAGCATGAAAGGTAGAAAAAGTTTTCTCTAATAAGTCCTCATCAGTTATTTTTTCACCACATAATTTTAACTGAGAACTTATTTTGAAAACAGCTGAGTTATACTCACTTACAGTTTTAAAATCTTGTAACCTGAGATGAATCCATTCATAACGAGCTCTAGGCAAAATCACCGTTTTCTGATGATCATACCTATCTTTCAAACTAGTCCACAATTCAAATGGATCTTTCACCGTTAAATATTCAGTTTTCAAACTTTCATGAATGTGGTGTCGGAGAAAAATCATAGCTTTAGCCTTTACTTGAGGGGACGCATCATTTCCTGGCAATATAGCCTTTCCAAAGTCCTTTGCTTGAAGATGGATTTCAGCATCTAAAACCCATGATAGATAATTCTTCCCGGTGATGTCAAGAGCATTAAATTCAAGATTTGAAAGGTTGGAAGACATGATTCAAACTTGGTAGAGTCTTCGTGCTGATAACGTAATATAAAACTGATGAAAAGTAAATACAAGAACAAGAGATTTTAGAGAGAGAGAGAGTAGAGAGAAGTTCTCATTTCAGTGTAATGTGAATGTTTACAGAAGGCCTCTATTTATAGAAGGAAAATGGGCCTTTAGTGTAATTTCCACTTTGGGTCATTTGATGTAATATTCCCCTAATTACATAACTGTACACTCACGGGAATGCATTCCCGTGAGTTGTATTATTTTGTGTGTGGGTCCCACCAAATAGTAAACTACTATGCATGGTACTATGCGTGGGTCCCATGTCATCTTGTAATATTTGGAGACCGGGAGTCAATGGACATCCACATAATCAGTATATTCATAACATTGTTCAATTATATATTGTTTGTTTGACAAGGTCCGTTTTAGATTGGTAGATGATGATATAAATTTATGCAACGTTTGCTTTGTCATCATGTGTTGACGCCGCCAGGTTTTAAAATATCTTCTTAAAGCCTATTGAATTAGTTGGGAGAGAAATGACTTATTTTTAAACTGACTTTTATAGAAATAAGATATGATAAAAGTCATATTATAAATGTGATTTGTATTTTGATTGACGGTGGTAGAAGTGTTTTTTTTTTCAAGAGTGAAACATGTTAGGCTTATTGTTTGAAAAGTCAATTGATATAAAAAATAATTGAAAATTACATGAATCTTATTGAATATCTCACACACACACATTTATTTTAGTTGTATATATTGCGATAATTAATGATAAAAATTTAAATTTAAATTTTTTAAAAAATTAAATTATTATTTAAAAAATTCATAAATATTAAAATTCTTAATTAAATATATTTAATGGATAAAATTGTATATAAATTATAATGTTTATGAATGTTTTTTTACCGGCTGACATTAAATAATAGTACATTCTTGATTGGATTACTTATCCCTATTAAGTTGGTATTTGATTCTATCACGAACATGATTCATTTGTATTGAAGATAATGTAGGAAAATTTGATGAGGATGTTACATCAAGTGGATTATTATTCTTCATCACCCATATTTCATCGTTCCCCTTAAGAAAAATCCACAACAATTTGATAATTTCTTCAGATAAGATTATGTATAGATATTATTGCACAAACCATATAAACTTGTGTTTCAAAGCTTCATCATGAGTACATATCTTGCAATATTTTAAATATATTCTTCTAGACTCCAAATGTCCAAATTCACTCTAATAAGGTTATATGGGTCTAAAAAATATATTCATATCCTATTGACAAATTAGAATAAATTCTAATATCACATTACTTAATCATATCATCTAATTAATATCCTTTCCCAAGAGTAATTAAAATTCTCCAAATTCATACATAGTATGGATCAAGCAGTAAGTTAAAAAATATATACGCTTGTTTGGGATACTGGTAGACAAAATGACTTATGGAAAAGTCCAATTGGGTAAAATTCAGATTGTGAAAGTGTGATTTATATTTGGATTTGTAACACCCCAAATTCCGTGATTGAAAATTGTGTCATCGACACTTGGTTTTAGGAAAATCAATAGAGTTTGAGGTGCTACAGCTTAGAGTAATGCGGGAACGGAAAGCATGCGCTAATATTTGGACAATGAGTATCTGATATAAAATGTCTAGACATATGTTGATGCCCAACATAAGCTGGTATATTAAAAATTTTCCCGAAGGAATATTTATGTAATACAATTACAGAGCTTTGTATAATTACAATTCTTACGTGGTAATTATACAATCTTCAACCAAGCCGTAGCTAGACTTGGGGCAATAAACCTAACTCAGTTGGTCAAACAATTTGGCCAAGTAGGTGTCTATCATGGGAGTCTCACCGAGTTCACGGCGACTTATTGACTGACCCACATAGACTAGCCCTGCCTTCGGCACCAAACCGTTTAAGATAACCTTGTTAAATCATGCCAGAATGAACACTTTGAGGACGTTCTCCTGGCATTTTCTTTGACCGGTGTCTCTTCCCAGCCTCGTCTACTAGTGCCTTCTCACGGCTCCATCTGCCGGTACCTTTTCCATCCCGGTTTCTTTCCTATTCTATTCATTAAGACTGAGATCCAATGCCCATTAGACCTCAGATAACGGTTAACCTCATGCTTATGTAAATAAGATATGTATGACATCACAACATTAATCAACACATAAGTATATAGCAAATGCAAGACTAATATATTCCCCGTACACATCACATGTAAGGTTATCTATACACATCGCATGTGCAGTTATCTATACAATTCACATGTATAGTTATCCATGTTAACAATACACATCACATGTAAAGTTATCTATACAATTCACTTGTATAGTTGTCTATCACATATAAGCATACAATAAACATCAGAGTTAGTATTACAGTACGCGAACGTACCTTTCACCGGGTAATCGTCAAATGTCCGACCTTTGAATCCGGCCTTAGACTTCTCGGATATCCTAACATATCACAATATCATTTAGAATAATACCCTAAGAGATACTTCCACCTCTATTTACCCATCTACCCTTGGTGGGTTTGTTATTTACAACTTTACCCTTACATTTATTTAAAAACGTGGTGCATGAGCAGATTTTGCGATAACTTTGAAAAATCATAACTAATTCTACAAAAATCGAAATGAGGATCCGTAAAATTCCCCGGGACCCTTAGGATGTATATTTTTTAGGAAAAATATTCATTTTTACCCAGATTTAGTGAGTCATTCCCAGTTTTAACGTTTCTCAACGTTGCCTAGATTTTCTTCCAGTAAAAATGGCTTAACTTCAAAAATTCATATCTCCTTGACCAGAGGTCAATACATCACATATTTTATATATTTGTAAACCCCTACATGTTTACTTTATAACTGGAAATTTTCATTATTTTTAAAGTTCATTTGATACATCAAATACCAGCCTCTTTGTTCGCTGCCAGCACAGGATTCAAAACTGGAAATTCTACAATTTTCACAATCTTGATCCATTGATTTCAAAACTTATTCCCTAACATGTTTTCAATCTAATTTTCGTTTTAAACACATTAAAGACCTTAAAAGCATGTAAATAACTCTACTTTACAATTTCCTAGATTAAACTACAATTTTACTAAAAACTAAAAGATTAGGCTTAAAAACTTACCTCTTGAAGACTCTTGAACTCCTTCCTCCTTCTTGCTTCACTCTCCTCTTAAACTCTCCAATCTTTGATATGAGTTTGGTGTGAAGAATGAAGAAGCTCAAGGTCTATATTTATAGGAAAAACGCAATGGCTCAATTGGTAATTATCCTAGAGTTCCAAATCTTCTTCTTGCTTTCTATCCCTTGGATTCAACTTGCATCATAAGGAGTTCATATCCACCCTACACCTCTTGGTCTGGACGTTTTTTACTTCCTTGACAAGCTGATGAGGTCATTTTAATGACATAATTGAGTGTTTAGGTGTCCCTAAGCTCCGCATGACTATACCCAATAGGTTTGCCAATTAATCAAGAGCATTTGCATGTGTTTTTATTATGAAATCTTATCCAAATCTTACTCCCTTATGTGCTGGACGTTTTTATGACCTTTGGGGAAGATTTAATAAGCTATAATCAACCCTCTAATCAAGTGTTTAAAGCTTCTTAAATATAATTGTCATTGGTTAATTTAATTCATTGAAGGCTTAAGCTTAATTAGATGAAAATATCTTGAAAACACTTGGCTCTCAAAGCTCCACCATGTCATTGTTGACTTTTTGGGGCACAATTAATTAGTTCTAATTATGTACTTAATTCCCCTTTTATTCATGTTTAAACAATCAGCAATTAATTACTTATTTAATCACTTATTAATTGTTGACAATTTTCTTAATTAGGATTAATTATTTTCTCACAATTATTTTACTGATATTGATAATTTATGCATCATGCATAATATTAAAAATCATGGGGTAATTTATGTTCCCCAAAATGATATTTAATTTTGCCTCATTATCTCCCAAGGGAAATAATCCCATAAATTATCTAAATTAGAGACAACATACTCTCTAATTTTTAATAAATATTTAGTTGCCTCTTAGGATTTATCATAATATTCTCAGGGTATTTTATAACCTACAAATTCGCTTAGGGATTTTTAGCTCTTTATTCCTCCTAATTTCATGAGAATTCATCTTAGGAAATAAGGTAATTATCACACTAGTTTTGAGACCACAAATTCACCTATTTTAATAGGTGTTATTTATCAAAATATAATATTTACATGTATTATGAAAATTAGGGTATTACAGGATTGATAATTGCATAAGTAGCTTTTGAATATAACTCAGAATGTGAAACTTGTTTAGAATGACTTATAAATAAATGACTTTTGAGATAATTATAAAATAAAATTACCAAAAATATAAAAAATATTTCATTACAAATTTTGCACAAAATTTTATATATATTACAAAATTTTTATATAAGTTTGCATAGTATTTTATATAAGCCCTAATAAGCCAGAATAACTAGCTTATATTTACTTTAGCTTATAGACACTTAAGCACTTATAAGCTCGATTGTAATTTTTTTATCCAAACAAGAAAAAATCATAAGTCTCATTCAAATAGTAAATAAGCTCGATTGAACCTCCTATAAGCTATATCAAACAAGCTCATAATGGAACATGATTAAGCAAGCAAAATGACATTAGGCACATATTGTTTCAACATGCTCAAATTCTCAAATTAGTTCACAACTACTTTTAAGTTCAAAGAAAATTTAGTCACATGACTTTAATCAACATCTCAGGAAAACAGTTCAGAATCAATTGACATAATTATGTGGAACTGAAGCAAATAAGCTCTATTGTAAGTAGACAAAACCGAAGCACAGTCCAACAAAGGTTCCTCCTCTGGTCCTTTGATGATGCTAATCTCACAATCGGCCAAAATAATAGAAAAGGAAAACCAGTCTTTCAATAACATTCCCTCCTTCCTCCTATCAGCAACCGCAGAGCTCCAAGAGAAAGAAGAATAATAGCAATGGTGTTCAACTCTGCTTCATTCACAACAGTGCAAATCCCAATCAGCTCGTGTCTTTCTCTTGGCGTGGCTAGGTTAATTCCCCATTAACGCTGCAAATTAAAGAAGAGTAGACGAGAGGAGAGGACGACGATGAAAGAAGAACTGAGATGGTGGTGTGAGACAGGAGAGACGGTGTGAAATTAAATGCCCCGACGCGCAACCGCAAGCTCAACACTCTGGCTCAGAGCTTTTCGTGAAAACAGGCTTTTTTTCGTATGTCCACTAACAAAACGTTTCCGGCTGTTCTTTTCCACATGCCTTTTTTCCTAACCGACTGGACTTTTTTTAAACGCTTACCCATACACGTTTTTAGGCCCCGTTTGTTACAGGCAAGATTTGAGGAAAGAAAGGAAATGAAGATCTTAAAAATGTAAGTTGTTTGATATATAGCGAAATGAAAGTTAAGTTGAGGGAAAATAAAATATTTATTATGAAGAATTGAGTGCTGGTCAAGTGGGAAGATCAGGTAAAATACCTATAATGCCTCTAAAAAATTAAACAACCACACCGTCATCGCTCTTGTTTGTGACCTTCTTCCTAGTTCTCATGTACAACCTTCATTTCCATCAATGGCAGCAAGATACTGACTTCATTTTATAGAAAGAGGTAAAAAAGACATGAATTATTCTCTTACAGTGAAAGAGAATGCTAGAATTGTTATTTACTTTAGTACATAAAATCAATCTCTATGATTAATAAGTTAGAAATCACTTGCATTATGCACTTATGAAGAGATCATCTGTTTTGAGTGAATTGAATAGAGGATCAGGATCTCATTGTTGTTACTGTCAACATTCGAACTTCGCTTACTTGGTTCGAACGAAATATTTACGTTCGAATGTAAAATGCAGCAAAGCGTCTTTGTTTGAACACAAAATCTTACAGTGGCTCAAGTTATGCAATAAGAAAGGCTCCATGTTCAGAGCCACAGCCTGGTTGTTCAACATTTTCATAAGTAAAGTTTTTCTCGTTCTCAGTTTAGATTTAAACTACTTTTTTATTTCCATTCCTCATACTCCAACCCAACATTTCAATTTCTTTTAACTATTAAAATTTGATTTTGACAGAACTGACTTCTCAATTGCAGCTTCTTCGACCTGGGTTCAACTTCTTCTTCGACTCCAACAGCAGCAACAATTTCAAACTTCTTCACCAAAAGCGTCTTCTAGCTAGCGCCTTTGTCGTCTTTTTATGAAGGCCTAAACTTTTGTTCAGAGTCTTTTTGGTCTAAAATTTCATCCTCCCGATAACTTGTCAACATTCCCGCCTGTTTCAGAGGAAAAGCATTTTTGTACAGACGTGGGAAGTTTGGACCTCAAAGGAATGCTACTTAAAGAAAGATAGGCCTACCAAACAGGTTTTTTTGGGTGGAAGATTGTCATCTTCCTTCCTCAAAACCCAAATTTCTTGTACCAAACAGGGCTTTAGTGACCAAACACACGTTGGTCTAGATGGAAAGAGTATCAGTGCTCCAACTGAGTAAGGGGTACGTTTATGTGCGCCGGTGCGCCCTTCAAATCCTCTTATAATATAGTTATTAGTACCTGTAAAGTGTGAACCACACTTGCCTGGACATTGAATAAAACATTTTTAAAAAATTAATATAAAATGTGAACAACGTCTGTTGCTTCATATGAAAACATTAAACGTTTTCAGATTGGATCCAGGATTAAGGCCGAAACGTGTGGGTCAAAAGACTTTTATATATAGTCTAAAAGGGTTAGAAAAGGCATCTCATTATTTTTGTACTTTTTAAAAAAGGATCTTATTTTATAAAAAGTCTCTGCACACTGCACCAAATTGATTCTCTTTCTTTATATTTTGCTTGTCATTTAGCTTTTCCAAGCGTTTAACAACTCATGACGCGTTTTCACCTTTTTCTTTGGCAAAATTCTATTTAAATATCAATAAAATTTCAAAACTTTTAAATGTTTGTTAAATTTTATAAAAAATTTTAAAATGATAATAATCAAATTGCGAGGAGTTTTTTTTTTTTTAAAAAAACGATTCAATAAAAGTAGGGTTTGAACTCATCCTACCTCTATGAGAATAAATGGTTTAGTGGTTAGGTCACTTAGTTCCTTTGATATACATATACATATACATATACATATACATATACATATACATATATATATATATATATAAACATTTTTTCTACTAAAAACAATTTTATAAATCTTATTAATGAATTTGTTATTCAAATTACAAATTTTGTTCATAATGTTCAGATTTTATTCAATTTTATGAATTATATATATATATAATGGGATTCCCAAACTAAAAAAAAAAAAAAACTGATTAAATAACAAGTGATTTTGCTTGTCATTTAGCTTTTCGAAGCTTTTAACAACTCATAATCGAAGACGCGTTTTCACTTTTTGCTTTTCAAATTTCATTTTTAGCTTTTTACAAGTTGCCCCATCTGACCATCAATCATACATGAATCGTTCAAAATAAAAATAAAGATCCAATCTTGATCATTGGCTTGAATTAGAGAAGCTATTAAAACATAGAAGAAATTTAATATTTCTTTTATTTATATCTTGAACTCGAATATCATCTAGATGCAACATAAAATTTTTAATAACTCAGCTCATGATATTTATAATTATATTAAATAGTAAAGTTATAATTTAAATAAGGTCAACTGATCGTCAATCTATTATATTTTTATCTCTCTAATTAAAAAAAATTGAACTATAATTTTTTCTCCTTGAGATGAACATCATTCAAATCCAAATTAGTAGATATTAATTTTAAAAGATTAAATAATAATAAGCACACAAAAAATGAGAAGGAGAATCGGTATCAACCAAAACTTTTCTTAGATGACAAGTTGGAAACTAATGATTTTTCTTAGTTATAGGAGCTTTCGTAGTTGTATCCTAAATCAGCTGTCTCCCTTACACTCTTCCCTCTTATTTTCCACAATTTATGTTTGAATTAGTCTGAAGAGAATAATTTTTATAATTTGTGAGATAAAGGAGTTTTATCTCGATTTAAAAAAAAATAAATGATTTCTGAAGTTATCAAACACTTAGTAACATATAAGAAATCAAATGTTAATTTTATAAATTGCTTCGAAGAGAAACCCAATTGAGGTCTTCTAATTAAATAAAAATCAATTTACATTACGTTACACATTATTAAAAAAATGCAGGTAAGATATTCCCAGACAGGATACCTACTCCACGGAAAGTTTAGTCAAGTCAACACGACGTGATCAATGAAAAATAAGAAATTTTATTGTACCAAGTAACTAGAGGAATTGTTCCACATCAAAAAATTGGGGAAAAAAAAAACAAGGCTATGTTCATCTTAAGAAAACTAAACCGCTGTTTGATATGAGGAAGATTTAAGATGTTTGATATGAGGAAGATTTAAGAAGTGAAAGCAACTTAGAGAAGAGGAAAAAAAATGAGAAGAAAGATTTTGAGAACTGAGAAAAGATGAGTTGTTTGGTAAAAAGAAAATGAAAAAATAGTAGTTGGTAAGGAATTAGAAAATATCTATTTTACCTTAAAAAAAATAAAAAGAAAAATTATTCTTTTGCTAAAATATATTTTTTTTAAAACAATATCCTCTTATTAAGTTTAAATTTGTTTAAAATATTCTCATGTCAAGTTTGAATTTGTCTAAAAATATTTCCCGCCAAGTTCAAACTTATTGCATCGTTCAAATTTATTACATAAATTTAAATTTAATCCTATTTTCTTGCGTTATAGAAAAAATATTTTATTATGGGTAAATATATCTAAAAGTATCACTATTCACGTAGGAACTTGAGATTCCACCAATTATGGTGGAATATTATCTTCTCACATACAAAAAGAAGATTAGTGAATCCAAAAACTTAAGTTTCCAAAAATATTTAAAATAAAAAACGTATTAAACAAGACAACTTGCTCATATTCCTTTCTTTTATCCACCGAATTTGTGTATCAAACGTGCCCTGACAAGTAATACCTACTTTCTTTGACTGGTTCCAGACCTTGCATTATATATATATAAGCTATATAATATGCAGAATGAGTACAGCCCAAACAATCAAGGCAATCATTTCTGTAAAGCCATTTCAAAAGTGAATCTCAAGTACTACACACACAGATATCACCATTCTCCTTAGACGGAGAAGCACTAAACAGCCATTAGCTTACTGATATATATATATAGCTATATAAGTTTACTTGTTGCCGTAGTAGAAATTATCATAGCCATGGTGAAGCTTCCTTTAAGCTTAAGAATGGCACCAACACTTGTGTTTCTGTATTTGTTCCTCTGTTTGGCTAGCTTAAGCAGTAGTGAGGCCAGAATCAGACATCACAAATGGGAGGTGAAGTATGAGTATAAGTCCCCAGATTGCGTCAAGAAGCTCGTTATCACAATTAATGGCAGAAGCCCTGGCCCCACCATCCAAGCTCAGGAAGGTGACACCATAATCGTTGAACTCAAGAACAGCTTGCTCACAGAAAACCTCGCCATCCACTGGCATGGAATCCGTCAGGTTGAAAAAATAAAAAATAAAAGCCTTTCCAAATGTTCCATTTCTAAATCACATTTCCTCTGCTTGTTATCAACAATACATGATTTTGTCCCAGATTGGAACTCCTTGGTTCGATGGTACAGAAGGTGTTTCCCAGTGCCCTATACTACCTGGAGACACATTTAAGTACCAGTTCGTAGTTGATAGGGTAAGTTGCTATAATTCTTGGTCTTCGTTTTCATCATACTAGAGTCAAAATTGTTGTGTGTTTGTGTCTATATATCTAACAAGCTTGTTTAATGTGTGTAGCCTGGGACGTATCTGTATCACTCACATTATGGGATGCAAAGAGAAGCTGGATTATATGGAATGATCAAAGTATCACCTCGTAATCCTGAACCTTTTACTTATGATTACGAACGAAGCATTATTCTTAATGATTGGTTCCACAAAAGTACCTACGAACAAGCCACCGGATTGTCCTCAAAAGATCCATTCGTCTGGGTTGGAGAGCCTCAGGTAAAAATTAAAATCTCTCACTCTTGCTTTTCCCTTGCTCGACTCAAAAAGAAAAAAGGCCACCTTTTTGATGTGTGCATGAGTTTGATTTTGTTGTTTATCAATTTTTTTTTTCTGCAGTCACTTCTGATTAATGGAAGAGGAAGATTCAATTGCTCTAAACTAGCAACTCCTAGCTTAGACACTGGAGTTTGTAACACATCGAACCCGGATTGTTCTCCTTATGGACAAATTGTGATCCCAGGAAAAACGTATCGACTCAGAATTGGTAGCTTAACTGCATTATCAGCACTAAGTTTTCAGATTGAGGGCCATAACATGACGGTGGTTGAAGCCGACGGCCACTACGTAGAGCCTTTTGTGGTTCAGAACCTTTTCTTATATTCCGGTGAGACGTACTCTGTTCTTGTGAAAGCTGACAGAGACGCTTCTAGAAATTACTGGATCACTTCCAATGTTGTTAGCAGAAATAGAACCACCCCACCTGGTCTCGGCGTTTTCAATTACTACCCCAATCATCCACGGCGGTCGCCACCGTCAACTCCGCCGTCTCCCCCTGCTTGGGACGACGTCAAGCCCCGGGTAGCTCAAAGCCTCGCCATTAAATCCCACCCAGCTCATATAATCAAACCACCATCAACCTCAGATAGAGTCATAGTGTTGCTCAACACACAAAACAAAATTGACGGTTATGTTCGTTGGTCAGTTAACAACGTCTCCTTCACTCTTCCTCACACCCCTTACCTTGTTGCCCTGAAACAGAACATCACCGATGCTTTCGACCAGACCCCACCACCGGACGGCTACAACTTCGCTGGCTACGACATTTCCATAGTGCAAAACAACACAAACGCCACTTCCAGCAACGGAATTTACAGACTAAAGTTCAATACGACCGTGGATATTATACTTCAGAATGCAAACACTATGAACAAAAATAACAGTGAGACACATCCATGGCATCTTCATGGGCATGATTTCTGGGTAATGGGATACGGTGAAGGGAAGTTTGATCTGAAGAGTGATCCAAAGAAGTACAATTTGGTTAATCCGATAATGAAGAACACGGTGCCGGTGCATCCATATGGGTGGACGGCGTTGAGGTTTAGGACGGATAATCCAGGAGTTTGGGCTTTTCATTGTCACATAGAGGCACATTTCTTTATGGGGATGGGCGTGGTTTTTGAAGAAGGAATTGAGAGGTTGGGTCAGCTTCCTTCTTCTATTATGGGATGTGGTAAAACTAAAGGACTTCGCTTTAAGCCTTGATTATTCAGCTTCATGAAGGGACAAACAGGGAGGGTGATATATCGTGGGAAAGACAAATTAGTAACTGGATTTGTTCATTCTTTTTTTTTTTTTTTTTGGTCAAAGATTTGTTCATTCTTGATTACCTAATGTCTAGCAACTATAATTGATTGTATTGCAATTTACTAAATCAAAAAAGTACTAACATGTCCAAGATTTTTTTTTTTTTTTTTTGGGTTCAAAAAAACACGTCTCCCATAAGTAGTTAACCATGTGTTTGATCTCAATTATAATCATAGATCGTTAGTGAACGCTTTTGGTTCCAAAAAGAAAATGATTTTCTCATCCCTCCCGGTATGCACGCAAGTGCATGAGGGTTGGATGACTGTGAAGAAGTAAGAGGACAAGATCTAAGGCTATCTGGTAGGCTCTATGACATGAATTATTCTAATGTTAGAAAGATCAAAAGCATTTAAGAAAGAGACAATAATGTATTAATGTCTTGATAAATGATGTAGATGGATTCCTCTCCCTTTGTCTTGCACCTCCATGTGATACGGGCTGTTCACAAATGTAAGAAATTAAAACCTCTAAATATGAAAATTGCTCATTAAAAGAAAATTAACTATAATGGACCTTCATCCACAAATCCTGTCACCATCATTGGGAAAAATCAGGTCTACTTAATTCATCTTAAATTACTCTTCACTGTTGATCTCATTAAACCTTTTGAATTAATGAGGGATATTTTTGTCTACAACCGAGGAATATTAAGAGAGGGGCAAGTCTGTAATGTCATTAATTAAGTTTAATGATTGGCTGGCCCAAAAATTGGCAATTGTTAAAGGGCCGAAATTCAAAGAATCAATACCCAGGCCCACACCCACTTATTATCCCCGTAGGGCTATGTAAACGTTCAAACAATTTATAAAAAAAAAAAAAAAAAAAACCTTGAAACAACACTTGAGAAGATTTTGTCAAAGAGAGGGTTGACACAAATGGTAAGGGATCCAGGATTAATTCTTTGGGACGTGGGTTCGATCCCCTCTGCCGTTGCTGAAACTCTTTTGGTAGGCGATCTCATAAGTCTCCAATAAGTGCTCATAGAGCCCGGGCCGTGCCTTGGCCTTGGTGAGGGACTGATGTCGAACCCCTCCAAAACTTTTCTTTACAGCAAAAAAAAAAAATTGAGAAGATTTTAACAAAAAAAAAACACTTGAGAAGAGGTCGTACCAAAACAAAAAACTCGTTAGAGGTTTACCTGTGAATAATTCATATGCAGTTGAACTCATCTTTTAAATTCTGTATATATAATGCTAAAAAAGGAATGTAACTGACTGATGTTAAAACACTCTTGGACGACTTCGATCAAATTCCAATAGATTTGGTTGGAGAACTTCATTTTAACTAAACCGTTGCATCTTTTGGAATAAATGAGTGAGATTTTGTTTACTCTATCGTTAAAGCAGAAGCAAAGGAATTAAACAATTTGCCAAAAGAAATCGGTTGCATGTCTAATTTTCACGTCATTTCGTAATATAGTAAAAGTCAGAAAACTATTCTCTGCAAAGCCACAAGTACAGAGGAAGAGCAGCGTTGGAGGGAGAGAATTAGCCAAACCATGATAATCGCATTATCTAAAACCCCCTTTTGCCTCCAAAAACCAAAACCAAAACCAAACCAAACAAAACAGAGTAGTGAACGTGGAAAGCAGACAACTAAATGCGTATCATGAGACAAATTTTTCAATTCACAGACCATGGTGATCGTCGATCTCCACCATCGGCTTGGCCTGAGGTATTGGCGGTTCGCTGCAGTTTCCATTCCCATTCCCATCCATAGAAGCACAGGTTCCTTCCTTCACCTGATCTGCTGCCGATGACGCATGAGCCGATCCTTCACCTCCAAGCAGACTGTCTAAAGCCGCAGCCCCAGGACTGATGTGTGGAAATGGCAAGTAAACACTGTGCACCACTATCTTGATGTTGCGGGTGACGTCCGGCACCTTAACCCTCACATAGTTAATCCTCATCGGCGATGACGTCAAGCCTCCAAAGGAGGTAGTGATGAGCAGAGTCTGGCCTCTTTCCAATGTCGGCAGAGGCGTTCCCAACGGGAGCTTCTCCAGGTCAGTAATTGTCAAGTAATGGTTCGGCACCATGTGGAATTTCACATTGCTGAGATAAGAATGCGAACCGGAGAATATCGATAGATCGTCCACGGCGAATATCGTCATGTTATTCAGTGTGATCAGATCGGAGTATCTCACCTTCATAGCGAGGGCTAATATGCTGAAGCCGTTATTACGGAGCCGGAGAATCGCGTCTCTGACCATCAGGCGCATGACAGCTGGCTGAACTGACCCGGAAGGGACGTGATGACCGGAGCGATGATCTAGATGGTACGGATACAAGTGCGAAGACATCCTCTCTACATCGCAAGAAAACGGAGACAGTGGTGCGATAAAGCCTTGGATTCCATGAACAACCACGATACCGTTGTTGAATAGTTCGGGCTGCGTGATCTCCATTCCTCCGATGTAAACCTTCTCGTCAAAAGCAGGGCCGGAGTTTCCTCTGATCGGATCGTACGTGACAGTAATGCAGCGGCCTGGACTCAAGGTTTCGATCTTGGTTCCAAAGGCCAATTTCCGCAAATAATCCATAGTAAAGTATCCAGGAATGATGTGCTCACGAAGAAGATTCGGAACAGAGCAGGAGTAACAGGTGCGAATGGACGCATCTGACGGAGCAAAGATAGTAGAAGGACCAGTCCAGGAAGAGGCGGCGGAGGAGGCAGGGTCTGAGAGTGACGGAGCCGCCGCGGCAAGCTCCTGAAAGCCGAGATGAGACAGGATCGGAGGGAGGAGTGCTGTGTGAGAGAAGAACGAGTGTTCTTGGACATCTCGTGGAATCGGTGCTGGACTTGACGGTACGGTTGGAGGCATGGAGCTTCCCTGCTGTCCATCAATGGCGGTCACCGTGGGTGAGCAAAGCATTGTGATAATCGAAACGGTACATAGCAATGAGAGTTGCAGAGAAGTATCCATGGCAGAGAGAGAGAAAGAATCAGAGAATTGAAATTTCAGAGATAATGCCAAAGTGAATGAAAGAAGCTGCGTGAAATAGAGTGAGCAGGCAGTTAGTTGGTGAATGCTGGCGCGCGGTTGAAGAAGCACACGAGGGTTGAGTGGTTGTGAGATTTAGTTACATCTGGCGGGAAACGTTAAAGCCAAAGGAATATGAAAATGGAATACGAAATGAAGAAAGAGACAATTCTGTAATTTTAGCAACTTCAATTTTTCTTGATAAGGTAGCTTATTTTTTTTTTTTTTTTTTTTTATAGAAGAGAGGCCTACGCCTTATATATTAATTGGAAACTAAAGGGGATTAAGTCTCATACAATCATGATTAAACACGGTCCTTAGATTATCTAGACAAGTATGATAAAAATCAGAATTAATAAGAGCTTTTTTTGGCTAATCCATCAGCAAGTCTGTTTCTCAGGTGAGGAACAAATGTAGTAGTCACTTCCCAGTCCTGCTCAAGCATAAGTCTTATTTGAAGGAAGACCAAGTTACAGGTGGCGTCTTCACAATTATAGTTCACCTTCACAATTAATAAGGTAGCTTAATTAATCTTAAAGATGAAAAAAAAAACACTTAATTAATGAGGCAATTGTTAATGGGCCTTCATTAAAAAATCCAGTTTTCAGACCTAAAGCCCAAGCCCACTTTAACGGCTTACTTGGGAGAATTGGAAACGGGGGACCGCTTGCCACAATCTATTTATTTTACTCGAAATCTATTCTTTTAAATCTCTTTTCTTTAATGACAAAAAAAAAAAAAAAATTTGCTCAAAATCTATCCTTGATCCAAACACACATTTGATTCATCTTAAATCACTCTTCACCGGCGATCACATTCAGACAGAGTTATTTGCATTTTAAAATATTATTGTTACCTTTTTGAATTAATAAGGGATATTGGTCAATCACCCAGATATATGAAGAAAGGGACACGTCTGTAATTTCACTAATAGGCCGGCCCAATAAAATGGGCAATTGGTAAAGGGCTGAAATTCATGAATCAACCCAAGGCCCAGGCTTACTTATACATGCATGGAGGGCCATATAAATGATGAAAGAACACGAGAAGAGCAATACATTAATCAGAACGTCTCATTGTTATATACTACATAGGGGAAAACTGGTTCATTGGGACATAGAATATAAAATTTATAGTGATATGCATTATTTATAAATCATCAGTAGTTGAACTCAACTTATAAAACATAGTAAAATATTCTAATCACTCTATTTTGTTTTGCCTTAATCACACAGATCTCCTTTCTATTTTTAAAACTTATACTTTAATCCAAATCATTAACAATGTCAAATAATATTTTAGAAAGATTCTTTACATATATTTTTGAATTTAAAAACATGTTAAAATAAATACTGTTTACTAATTTATACATCCCTCATCATACTAAACTAGGGTATATTCGTAATTTATCTTTTAATGTTAATGTTCATTAATGATCTATTTAATATTTTTACTAAATTTAATTTGGAATAAATTTTACTATTCTGTTTATGTAGTAAATATTAATAACTTGTTCAAAATTTGAATAATTATTTTTTTAATGAAATATTTTAAGAAATTTAAAATTATAAGGTATCAATATGCGAATCTCATAATAATATAATTTTATAATTATATAATTACTTGAATGTGTGTGTTATTAAAAAACATTATCGTACGTATTTAAAAATTACATGATAGTTTTTTTATAAATAAAAGAGATTAAGCATTTCAATTTATTAAAAAATAAAAAATTTTAATGGTAAAATTAATTAAATTTATAATATGACAAATTAAACTTTACAAATGTATATTATTTTTTGAACTTTGAATAAAGATATGTGATTAAATGCTTTTTTTTTTTTGGGCTAAAGATGACATGATTATTAAGTAATATTTATTTTATGAAGGGGCATTTTGGTTAAAAAAGAGAGTCAATGTAATGTTGTGATTTTACGGTCATAGTTAAATTGGTGGAAGTTGAATATCAAAACTAGAAGAGATGTTTATGCAACATGTATTTTGATTTTAATTTTAAGAAAGGTTTATATATATTTTTAAAGTAGAATTTAGAGTAAATAAAAGGGAGCCAGATGTATTTATAACAACTAAAACCGTTGCGCCTCTTTGACTGAGTGTGTGAGATTTATTTATTCCATAGCTGATTCCACCGCCCAATAGTGCTCAATAAACATATTACCAGAAGCAAACGAAGTAAATAATTTTCCAAAAGATCATAGTCTGCTGCATGTGTAGATATATGGGCAGTCAAAAGAACACAAGACAACAAGTGAATTTAGTTAATTAATTACTCAATAATAATATTAACATGATTAATTGTGTGGAAACCCTGCATGTTGGTGGTGTCTAATATATATATGACTTTACACTTTTTTAGGATCTTGTAAAGGCTGAGAGAGTACATAAAAGGCAAAATCAAAATAAATAAATAAAGGGATTCCAGCTGGTTCACGTTCACCTTGAGAAAAGGATATATGCTTCCCTTCTATGTCACTTGTGATCTTCCTCTCTTTCTCTCTTTTTTCCCACTTCGGCATGCCAACCTCAGTGACTTCAGGGCTTGGTTTGGAATGAGGGATTTGGAGAGTAGTGGGAAAGGAAAATTTTTTTTATGAGTTGGATTTGAAATATATATATATATATATATATATATATATATATTAGAGAAGGGTGGGGTTAAGAGTTTTTAATTGATGTGAAAAAAAATTTTAATTAATTTTTCATATTACATTTTTTTTTATATTAAAATTTTATAATTCTACCTCGGCTTTTCTATATTCAATTCATAAAATTTTTATTTACACTCCCCTCACACCAAACAGCATTGTGTGTTTGGTTTGAGGGAGGGGGAGGGGAAAGAGAAAACTTTTACCCTCTTTTTTACAAAAAAACCCATGGAAACTTTTTAATATTTCTAAAATATACTTTCAACAAAAAATAATATTCTCTTCATTAATGGCAATTTGGTCAATTCCTTTATTTCCTCACCCTCCCCTGCCACACCCTCCTCTCAAACTAAACACACTATTAAAGTCCTTTGGTTTTCAAACTGAAAAGCTCAAGCAAGTTGTGAGCATTAATAAATAATTTGTGCATGCTCTAATTTTCACGTCATTATTTCTTGACACAGTAAAAACCAAAAAACTTATTCGCTACAAAACCATATTTACAAAGAGAAAAGGGAACTAGAAATAGAATTAACCAAACCATGATCATTACATTATTTAAAATCTCCCCTTGCCTCAAAGCAACAAAACAAACAAGTAAAACAAAACCTTGAGAATTGAAAGAAGAAAATATAATTTACATAAGAGAGCAAGCATTAGGGTTGTCATCACTGAAGAAGGTGACGTAAGGATCTTCATATCTGGTGACCATTGCTCCAACGGAGGAAGAAGAAGAATAGGCATCAACGTTTCTAACAAAACCAGGCGGAGCCCTCTTATCATAAGCAGGAGCCGCATAAGGCTGAGCCACCAAGTTATAAGGCACATATGGCCACATCTCCGCCCTCTTTCCCGTCGCTTTCGCCTTCTTCAACACCTTGCTCGCCTCCACATGCCCCGTCACCGTCACCTTCTGCAACTTCCTGTTTATCTCCACCGACTTCACCCCTACATGTATAATCATTCACATATTCTGGATGAGTTCTCAAATATAAGTCACTTCTAACCACCAAAACAAAAAACAAAGGCGTCTTCTAGAAGGGGCCGTATAATACTGAGTATATTAAGACAGCAAGTGTGATTAACAAAAAGGACCATATATTCAGGGTTCTCAGATATAAGTCACTTCTAACCAGAAAGGACTAAAAACAACGGCGACTTCTAATATGAGTATATGAAGAAAGCAAATGAGTACACCAGAAAGGACCACATATTCATTCACATATTCACGGTTCTAAAATATAATTCACTTCTAACTAGAAAGGATCAAGAACAATGGCGCTGTATAATAGAGTATATGAAGAAAGAAAGTGTGAGTACCAGATAATGAAGAGAGAGCTTTCTTGACTTTAAGTTCACAGCCATCACAGTCCATTCTGACCTTGAGCTCCACAGTCTGAAATGGCTTCTTCTTCATCTTCTTGTTGTTGTTGTTGTAATCCAGAGAGTACATGCCTCCAACTCCCATTGTTTCTGTGTGTCTAAAGCCAAACATTTCTACAGATGAAAAGAGAGAGTGTTCAGTCCGAATATATGAGAAAATATGTCTGATGGAACTTAGTTTATTTATTGATATTGAAAAGCTGGGAAAGGAAAAGGAAAGAAGAGAGGAAGAAGAAACAAGGAACTTGCTGTGGCGAAATGGGATTCCTTCCTTACCTGGGAATAATCAATTTGAAGATGATGTAAAGCGCTCTCTCTCTCTCTCTCTCTCTCTCTCTCTGTATGACTGCGTGATGTGAAGAAGAAGAACTTTCTTTAGTTGGTTTCAGATCTTCTTTTATCTTTATGGACATATCACCAACAGGGCACGGGTATTCTTATATAGAGAGAGGGTCTTTCATCAGAGATTCCATACAGTGGAAAGGTTGTGGCCCCCACGATCACCAGTCCTGCATGAAAAAGTTCCATGCAGCCCTACTGTTAATTTGCCAATTAATTAGTCTTCAATTAATGTTAAATTAATTCTCATAAAAAATAATCGCATATATGATGAAGGTTTGGTACTTATCAATTATGATTTTTTCTCTACAAACTATTATTTAAAAATATAAAAAAAAACATCGCATTCCCTTTAATAAATTATAGGGTTAGGTAGCAATTTTGCCTCGAAAGTACACGCTTAAGAGCAATGTTGCCCTAAAAGTTTTTTTGGTCTCAAGGTTGCCTCAAAAGTGTAAAAATGTAGCAATGTTGCCCCTCAGTTAACAGCCCTGATAGTCAAATGTTAGTTGGCCCCATTATACATATGTGGCAAGTCTACGTGGCATCATCATTCTTTTGGGTCTCGCTGAGGCCTCATTTGGATTGCTGAAAATCAGGGACGGAAAAGGAAAATCACATTTTCCACTAGCAGTGGGCAGCAACTGTTTGGTTCACCATTTTCCCAGGAAAATATTTTCTGGTGGTGGACAATTTTCCTTCATCCATGTGAATAACTTTTTCCTCCATTATTGGTGGGAAGCTATTTTCTGATGACAGTAAATTCCTACATAACCCCTATCTTTCTTCTTTAATTGTCATCACCGTAATCGTTGTTGATGAAGGTGTAATTCTATAGATAATTTCATACACAGATCCAAACCCCATGGCGGCAAAGATTTTTCAAATCTAGCTCTTAAATGCCTCCTAGTTCCAATGAAAATTTTTCAGACATAGACCCATGACGACAAAGATAGATGAGTTGCTTCTAAGAGAGAAAGAGAAGCGAGTGTGCATGCGAGTGCACACTCAAATTGAGTGTCCACGCCTGAGGGCACTCAAATTTAGTAAAAGGTCGACAAGTTGATTGGATGATCGAATCGGAATAAGATGTAAACCTATGCTTGAACTTTTTCCCGGACCAAGTGACAATCAAGTTCAATGTGTTTGGTCCTTTCATGAAATGTAGGATTGTTGGCAATTTGAATGGCAGAATTACTATCACACTACAGAACAGCAAGAGCAACATGAGAAATATGGAAATTATTCAAGAGATATATCAGCCATTGTAACTCACATGTGGTCGAAGCTAAAGCATGATATTCATCTTTAGAAGAGGATTTAGAAATAGTGGCTTGTTTCTTGGCTTTCCAATAAATTAAAGATGAACCAATAAATATAGCAAATCAAGTAACAGATCTCCTAGTATCCAAACAGCCAAGCCCAATCAGAATCATTGAAACTACGTAGTTGTAAATCAGATTGAGCTGAAAAAAAAATACCAGTACTTGGAAAAGACTTAATGTAGCACAAAACTAGATGAGCAACAGATAACAGTGTTGTTAAAATGCCGTTTCAAAACGTTGAAACGAACGTTTTTACGTTTTTCGCCGAAAAACCGTGTTGAAACGGAGGTTCAGACAGAAACCTTGCTGAAACGGTGGAAACGTCGTCTGAAACGATGAAAACGGTGGAAACGGCGAGTTTGCCGTTCTGAAATTTTTCTAAAAAAAGGTTAGAAAGGCATGGTGATTTGCTCTGCCTCGAGCCCTCGACTCTCCTTTCCTCTGCTTCTCTTATCGCTAGGGCTGGACGGCGACGTCTCGAAGGTTGTGGTGGTCTGCTCTCACTCTTCGCGACGTTGTGATGGTCTCCTTTGTTCAGTTTGATGCTCTCCGAGAATGAAGAAGAAGAAACCTAAATAATAAATATTCCCTTGGTCAAAACGTGCATTTTGACCAAGGGACTAAAATGCAGGAATTTAAAGTTTTTAGGAGCGACTAAACTGAAGAGTTTGAAATATTTTTGGGGCATAACTATACTTTCCAAAACATATGGATCATTTTATGTAATTTTTCTTCGGCTCTTTTCTTCATTGATTTTTAATTTTCAGAAATTGTTGTGGCTTTTCTTATAATTTTCTCCAGTCCTCAAAACATTAATTCTAACCCTCAAAAATCTCAATTTTCTTTTTAAACACCTACAATACAAAATTAAAACACAATATAGTAAACTCTTACGTTTCGTTTATGTTTTCCGTTTTTACGTTTTTGCTCACCCTTACCGTTTCAACGTAGACTCTACGTTTTAACAACACTGGCAGATAAGTGAGAGTCACGAGGGCTGGATAAGAACTGACTTAACTATTGGGTGACAAAACTCAAATCTGGCTCGGTAGTAGTAAGATACTGTAGATGACCAATGAGCCTCCGATAAGGAAGAGGATCAAGCAAAAGTGTACCATTGTCTTTGGAAAGTTTCAAATGTGGATCTATAGGACAAGTGGCTAGTTTACAAGCTAAAAAACCAGAATCTTCAAGCAATTCAAGTGCAAATTTGCATTGGGACAGAAATAAACCATCTCTAAATCGAGCAAGTTCAAGACCAAGAAATTAAAAAAGCTCTCCTAGATCTTTAATGGTAAAAGTTGAATGTAATTGCTATTTGACCAAGTTAATTTTAGCCAAATCATTTCTTGCAAGTATCACATCATCAACATAAACAAGTAGAATAGTAAATGCAGTGGAAGATGCTTTATAAAATAGTGAATGATCAGAGCTGATTGAAGATAACCATAAGAAATCAAGGCAGATGCAAGTTTAGAATACCATTGTCTACTAGCTTGTTTCAAGCCATAAAGAGGCTTTTGCAACTTACAAACCTAATTAGGTTGAGAAGGTGTGAAACCAGGAGGAAGTGCCATATAAACCTCCTCATGTAAATCCCCATGCAAAAATGCATTATTGACATCTAATTGGTGAAGATGCCAATTTTTAGTAGCAGCAATAGACAATAATAAATGAAGAGTTGTCATTTTTACAACAGGAGAAAAAGTATCAAAATAGTCTACACCTTAGGTTTGAGTATAACACTTAGCTACAAGACTGGCTTTATAACTTTCTATGTTACCATTAGCTTTGAACTTGGTACGAAAAACCTATTTGCAACCAATGGTTTTCTTCCCCAGTGGTAACTTAGTGAGAATCCAAGTCTGATTTTGTTCAAGGGCATGAATTTCTGCATTTATAGCTTCTCTCCAAACAGAGTTTTTCACGGCTTGCTTAAAGGAAATGGGATCAGGAGTAATAGTAACAACATCCACAAATGAATGATAAGAGGAAGAAAGGGAGGGATAAGAGAGAACAGAAGCCAAAGGGTAACGAGGGATACCTTTACATGATGATTGATTAGTAGACGAGTTGAGAGCACAATGAAAATCTTGCAGATAGGAAGGGGGATTACCAGGTCAAGTGGAGCGACAAAGGGTAGGAGATGGAGAAGGGGAATCGGAGGAATTATTAGGCAGGGGAGAGATGATGAGTTTGGTTGAGAGGGGGAATCAGAAACAAATATATCATCAGATAAAGGGGAGTGAAGTTGCTGTTCAGGCTAAGGGGAAGAAATGGGTGTAATGCTGCCATTTTTGAAAGGAAACACATGTTCATGAAAGGAAACATCATGAGAAAGAAAATTTTGATTAGAAGATATATCTAACAATGTGAAAGCTTTTGAACCATAAGGAATGCCCAATAAAACACATTTTCATGCTCGAGGGTCAAATTTTGAGCAATTAGCAAATAAAGTAGAAGCAAAACAAAGGGAACCAAACACTTTAAAAGTGGAGTAAGAGGGAGCGAAAGCATATGAACATTCAAAAGGTGTTTGATTTTGAATAATTGGAGAAGGTAAACAATATATGATATAAGTGGCATGAAGAACCAAAAAAGACCAATAACAAATGGGAATGTGAGATTGAAAAAGAAGAGCTCGAGCAACATTTAAGATATCTTGATGCTTACGTTCAACCAAACCATTTTGTTAAAAAGTAGCAACACAAGATTTTTTTATGAAAACACCATTAGAGACAAAAAAAAAAAAAGAGACATATTAAATTCAGCACCATTGTCTAATCTAAAAATTTTAATAGATGATGAAAATTGTGTTTTAACGAGGGAAAACAAATTTTAATATGAGTTTGAGCATCAAATTTATTGGTCATAAAAAAAGCCAAGTGTAACGAGAGTAGTCGTCAACAATGGTAAGAAAGTAACAATGACCATGAATAGAAGGTATAGAGAAAGGACCTCATATATCAACATGAATCAAATCAAATGTTTTATTTCATGAACTTGTGCTTACAAGAAAAGGTATATGTTTCTGTTTAGAAAAATGGCAAGCATCACATGTAAAGCATGTATTACAAGAATGTTTGAATCTAGTTTATTTAGAATGGAAATAGTAGATGTAGAGGGATGGCCCAAACACTTATGCCATAGGGTAGATTTTGAAACAGGTATAGTATGAGTCATAAGAACCTGAGAAGGATGGGATTGAAGAGGCATATCTGTGGTGAGAAAATATAAGCCCTCATACAGTCTAGCTAAACCAATCATCAGTGAAGGTTGAATTGAGTGTATCTGACAAAATGAGAATCAAAGGTTAATAAATAATTATGTGCAACTGTTAATCGAGAAACAAACATGATATTGAAAGAAAAATTAGGAAGAAAAAGGACATGGTGCAAACTTAAAGAATCAGATATTTTAATTGTTCTAGTGAAGTTAGCGATAGATTTAGCACTAGTTGGAAGACTTACATTAATTGGGGGAAATGGATGTATAAGTAGAGCTGGAAAATCGGGCTGAGCCCGTGGGGCCGGCCCATTTAGGCCCTGGCCCTTTAAGGGATGAGCCTAAAAATTAGAAGAGATAAACGAAGTTGGCCTTACAAGGCCTCAGGCCAGCCCGTTAAGCCCCTCATATTTTTTTTTTTAAAAAAAAAACTAATGTTGAAGTTGGGCTTGGGGTCACTGGATCAAAGATTATGGACTTTGGACTTGGCCCGTTAGTCACTTGTCACTACCTCAATCCTCATACAGTCATACGGTCAAACACTTAGACCTTAGTCCTCACTCCTCAGTCCTAAGTCACTATCATCACTTCATCAATTTATCACCAATTCACCATTCACCCCTGTAAGCTCGAGTTGTCGCCTACTCGTCTGTCGGAGCGGGAATCTCCGAATCGGGATGCCCTCATGCCCTAGACAAGAAATTTGTATCCTTTCCTAATCCTCATTCCTCAGTCCACTCCTCTTAGCCACTCACCGTCATCTGTCACTCACTCGGTCCGTTCACTTCGTCCACAAGCCATGACAACAGATCTGAGATCTTAGCCTCTCACTATCACTTTGTCACTCACTCGGTCACAGACTCACGACGTCACTCGATCTCAGTCACTTCGCCACTCTTTCGCAAATTAGCTACCTCATATTGTTTTCCATCGAATGAGGTTCAAATGAGATTCACGATTTTGAATATTTTTATTATTTAGAGTACTTTTTTGATCTGCTAGCGTGCGTGTTCTTCAAGTTTTATGCATCTTCAACTTTTATGATCCGTGACTGTGTTCTTCAATTTTTATGCCTCTTCAACTTTTCTAATCTGTAACTGCGGGTGCATCTTGAATCTGGATTCTGTGTTGGAATTGAATCTATTTTTATGCTCTTCAATCTATATAAACTGTGTATACCTTCACTGCTTCAATTAGTTGATAAGTTTCTATTCTGGTTAGTAGGCTTCTTGTTGTTGTTATTGGTTCCTCAATTTAATATTTATTTTGTTCATTTGATTTCTTAATGATCCCGTCAATGTTTCTTCATGCCTCTGTTATTCTTTTTAGTTGTAATCTCAGTTTTAGTCATTTTGTTTGCACATCAAAACAACATTGTTATGCTAGTTTACTTATTATTACATTGTTCTTCAATTTGATGTAGCCTAATGTCTTCATCACAAGATATAGAAGTTTACTTATTAGATTGTGTATGAATTAATATCATTATCAGCCTTATGTCATTCATGAATTTGCTTATATCAATTTGATATTTTGATGTAGCCTAATGTCTTCGTCACAAAATTTACAAGGAAAAACTCTAGAGACTAATGAATCATTAGCTATGACGGCTAAGGGTAAGGAATCTTCTCTTCAAATGACTGATGAATCAAAGCCTAAGAAGGTAAGACATTTGAGTTCTGATGTGTGGAGGTATTTTAGTAGAGTTGAAATTGAAGGGGTACCTAAGGCTCAGTGTAATGGTTGTGGAGGTAAATTTACAAGGGGTACAGACAAAGGTACCTCACATCTAAATCATCTTATTAAGAATTGTAGGCATTTAGATAAATTGCAGGATATTGGGGTGATGATGTTGGATAAAGAAGGAAAAATGAGATGTAGGAAAATTGATCATCAGCGTATTAAGGACATTATCGCTTTGTGCATAATTGAACATGATCTTCCTTATTCATTTGTGGAATATAAATGGGTCAAAGAACTACTAAAGACACTAAATCTTGATGTGAGGCTTGTCACTAGAAAAACAATGACAGTTTATGTGCAGAAATTCTTCCGCTAGCAAAGGGATATTTTGAAACAAAAATTGAACAACAGTATTAGTAGAATATGCTTGACATCTAATTGTTGGACTGATGTGACTTCTGAAGGATATATATGTTTGATAGCTCATTTTGTTGATGAAAAGTGGACGCTAAATAGTAAGATACTTACCTTTTGTAGGATGGTGCCTCCGCATTCTGGATATCAAATGTCTAGGAAAGTGTATGATTGTTTAAAAGAATGGGAGATTGATGATAAAATATTCTTAATTACTCTAGACAATGCATCTGCAATTGATAATTTGCAAGGCTTATTGAAAAATAGGCTACTATTGCAAAACAACTTTAGTTTGGTTTGTGATGGGGGATTTTTTCATGTGAGGTGTTGTGCCCACATCCTCAATCTAATAGTTCAAGAGGGCTTAAAAGTAACATGTTCTGCTTTGAATAAGATTAGAGAAAGTATTAAATATGTGAAGGCCTCTGAGGCAAGGATGAATCTTCTCAAGCAATGTGTTCAACAAGTTGGTGGCATTGACACTTCAATGGGCTTATGATTAGATGTGGTCACTAGATGGAACTCTACTTATGCAATGCTTGAGAGTGGTCTTAAATATCGTCCTGTTTTTGCAAAGATGGCTTTAGATGATACAAACTTGAAGTTTGTTCTAACACAAGATGAGTGGAATAGGGCAGAGGCAATGTGCTATTTCTTGAGGCCATATGAGAAGATCACAAGGTTGATTTCTGGGTTGTCTTATCCAACTTCCAATTCTTATTTTATGCAAATATAAAAAAATTGAGATGTTGCTTACTACAAATATGGCGAGCCCTGACCCAGTGATTCAAGAGATGTCTGTAAAAATGAAAGAGAAGTTAGACAAGTATTGGCATAATTATAGCATCATTCTTGCAGTTGTAGTGGTTCTTGATCCTCAATGGAAGTTCAATATTATACAATATTTCTATGGAAAGATTAACCCTATGACTTGTGATGAGAAGGTTGGCAATATAAGGAGCAAGTTGAATTTCATTTTCAATAAATATTCGAATGCGGGGACATCTTTTCCAACTGTTGAATCAATTACTAGATCTTCAACATTGACAACCCACCATTCTTTTCAGACTTTAAGTGCTTCAGTAACCGCCTTTGACGATGCATTTGATGTATGTTTTAATTTCATTGTCAATTGCATTTGTTGGGTGTTCAACTTGTATTTACTTGAATGTTTTGTAATGATGCATGATTATCAAGATATTTATGCGAGTATGGATATTCTTCTATGAACAAGTCTGAATTAGAAATTTATTTGGAAGAACCAATACTAAAGCCTGATAACTGGAAAGAATAGGATGTCTTGAACTAGTGGAAGAACAATCAACAAAGATTTCTGATTCTTTCAAAGATGGCAACTGATATTCTGAGTGTTCCAATTACTACAATGGCCAGTGAATTAGCTTTCAATATTGATTCACGTGTTCTAACAAAATATAGAAGTTCCATTCTTCTGTCTAATGTTCAAGCCTTATTTTTACTCGCAATTGGATGCATCGATTCACATATGATGGTAATTTACTAATTTATATGTATTTTGTATTTGTTATAGAGTTATTTATTCATTTCAGTATAAATACATAATAACTATACTCTGATTTTATGATTTGTTGTAGATAAAGATTATGGATATGCTCATGATGTGGGGGAGGAAATACATAATGTTTTTACTCATGAAGCAGAGTCTATTGCGGTTAGTGAAGCACAATTAAATATCTTTAACATTGATGATAGTGATGAAGAAGATGTGTAATCATCTGCCAGTATACTTCTTACATTTTATGTGTTTTATTTGTGGACAGTAGTGGATTGTGGACAATAGTTTGCTTTTGATTACGAACTAATGAATGTGTTCATTTGTTGGATAATTTGCGTTGCTTGGATATTAATGTTGATATATTTATTTGATAAATTAGAACCTTAATTGTTGTATTTTACTAATCATATTTCTTTGAAAAAAATGGACGAAAAATAATTAAAATTTGGAATAGTAATTTTCAGGCCCTGGCCCTGGTGCTCTCAGGCCGGGCTTTGAAAAATAGGTGTTTTTCTTCTTTTGAGCCTCGAAAGGGGGGCTGGCCCTGATTCCTAGCTTTATGTATAAGTAGAAAATAAAGCTAAGGAGCATCAAACATGGTCAATTGCTCCTAGAACAATAATCCAAGAGACATGAGACTGAGTTACTTTCAGCCAGAATAGAAATGGAAGTAGAAAGGTGGTTGATTGAAGGTGATGGAGTCGCAAAGTTTAAGAGGTTGAGAAGGCGATTATACTGGTTTGGTGATAGTTGAGGCAAAATAGTAGCTATGATGAGTTGGATTTTGGAGGTGAAGCTTTAGTAGATGAAGGTTAATGAACAATACCAGAGCCTGGAGTCTCAACTTGGTTAATCGCAGGTGAGGAGCTTGGAGATCGAAATTTAAATTCCCAAGGGAAACCATGCTTGCGGTAGCAAGTAGCTTCAGTATGGCGAGGTTTACCACAATATGAGCATAATTTCTAGGACTGTGACTGACCAAGAGGTGTATACCGTGGAGCGTTTGCCAAAAGAATCTTGGAATCAACAGAAGCCATTGGATGAAGCTCTTGTTCTTGTTGAACAACAAGGGAAAAAACACGAGTGATTGAAGGCAGTGGATCGAGCAACATAATTAGTGACTTGGTATAATTATATTGCTCATTGAGGCCTTTTAGAAACCAAATCACCTGGTCTTCATCTCGGTGACATTGAGCAGTGGTGATCAAACCACATGAACACGGTTGCAACAGGTGAATGTTCATCATTTCGTCCCATAAAATTTTCAGGTGAAAATACTCGCTTACATTGAAATCACCTTGTCAAAGGTTGCATATCTCCTCTTGAAGATTAGAGATGCCAAATAGATCCAATTGAAAAAATCTTGAACGCAAACCAGTCTAAATCTCAGAGGCAGAGTCGAACCACAAAATACTCTTAGCAATTGTTAGAGAAAGAGAGTGAGTGAGCAAACCTTGGATAAGATTGTCATAGTGTTCCTGTGCCGAAAAATGAGGATCAGTCAACAGCGGAGGAACCAAGGAGCCATCAATGAAACACAGTTTGTTCTTCGAGAGGAGAGCCATACGCATAGATATAGACCAACTATGGTAGTTTGCATCGTTGAGAGGAGGAACTACAAGAATAAGAACGAGATTCTAATTTGGATGAATGTAAAAGGGAGAGAAGAGATCAGTAATCGAAAGAGGTATAGCAGAAATAATAGAAGGAGAAGCACGAGGAGAGGTCCGATTTGATGCATAGTTGGATGCCATTGAAGCTAATGATAGAGGTCAATTTAGGGCGGATGGGAGTTGATTTTAGGTTGATGACGGAGGAACCAAGAAATGGTGAATGACTGGCTAACACGCAAAAGAGAAAGGAAATTTTTGGGGGGGGGGTCAGAAAGCTCTAGATATCATGTGACTGATAGTGAATGAGAGAAAATAATGATCTGAATATTATTAATGAAGCTCTCTGTTTATATACATAATTGAATGAAATACATAAGGAAGAAAAGATACACCAAGTGGGTTACATAATTGAATACAACAAGATACTAACTATATACAACAAAATAAATAAATACAATTGTTATATTATGTGACACCTGTCACAACTCCCTCATTCTCTTTTCTAATGTAGTTCATTTTTCTTGTTGTCATGTTATAATACTTTGTAATGTTCCTATTTTATTAATACTCCCTCCGGTCCTAATTATAAGACAACATTTGAGAGTTGGTTTTGGTCCTAATTATAGGACAAATTTTGAATTTTTGTCAATTTCTTCTTAAAACACCACTATTTTATTCTCTCAAGTGTGTTTAGTTTTTGGTAAGTATATGCATTTAGGTGCATAGAATTTTCCAATCAATAAAACTCTTAAATTGTTGGATTTTAATTTGTTTATCAATGAGTTAACGTTAATTTACCAATATATATATATATATATATATATAGACACACACACACATATATATTTATATATGTAGACACACACATATAGACATACACACGCATTATATAAATGTGTGTGTACATACTCATACACTTACGTGTGTGGGGGGGGGATGTGAGGGTTTGTATGTGTGTAGATATGTGTGTGTATCTGTGTGGGGAGTATGTGTGTTTTTTTGGGGGGGTTGAAGATATATGTGTGTGTGTGCGCGCGTGCGCGCATACAGATACATACATACATATGTGTGTGTACACACACACATAACACATGTGTATATAGTAAGACCATCATTTCAATTAGAAAACATGGAAAAGAAGATTCTAGGTTGGGGATGTATGTTAATGACATTGAAAATTTATATAAGGGTATTTTAGGGAAATGAGTGAAATTAACTAATTTAACTCTCCTCCTTAATCTCCCCAAAATCGGTTAAATATGTCTTATAATTAGGACAAGACGGAGTATCATTTTGTCTTATATAAACAAACAAAAAAACAAAAAAATTGCCGATATTAAAATTTTGAATGTTAAAAAAATATTCATAAATGCTAATATATAAAGTTTAATTTCTTAAAAAAAATAATTGGCATACAAATATCATTTGAGATTAATGGTTTTAAGATTAGAGTACTAAAAATATGCTTTAAAAAAAATAAAGAAACCGCACTAAAATTAAAGAGAATCAAGTTGCATTCTTACCTATAAAATATGTACTAAATTTCACTATTTTTTAAATAACTGTAACTAATCTATCATTTTTCTATATATGAATGTTGTGTGTAAGCACTCAGAATATATATATGGTTTAAACTAGCTTAGTGGCACCATTCATCTACCAACTCTTTCACCAAATTTAAGTTTATATTTGAGTTGTAAATAGGCAACTTGCCCTCTAAGGTCAGGATATGATCGAGGCAATGTAAAACGACAGTTTTCTCAATTAAATAGCTATAAATTGTTCTATTAAAAGAGAACAAAAAATATTAAAAACTAAATAATTCATGCAAGTTGATTTTTTCTCTTTTGCCCACCATGCAAGTTGATTTTAACTGTTGAAACATTCTGGTTAAATATTTCGTGACGCTCAATAAAACAAGTTGATTTGAACAATTTTATACTTTTGACGTCACTTGTTACGGTATTATCCATATACGCTTCCTCTTATCTCAATGACTATAATTTTTTTTTAAAAAAAAAAAACAAATGTTTCACAATTTTTAATGAAGTTAATTAAATAGGTGTAAAATTAAATGATTATTTTTTTCCTCATATGTCATTATTAGCAATGGGGATCACTTATTGCAACAATTCCTACTCCTTTCTTCTACTTTTGAATGAGGGTCACAATTGAAAACATGCATTAATTATACTTAAAATTAGGCAGCTTTTGCTTATGCACCCTCTACATCTGGTATCTATTATAAGATGCCTTTTTAAAGGCCTTTTTGGTTATCTTTATAAGATATTTGTTAATGAAACTAAATAATTTAGTTAATCATAATATATGTTGTGTATCATTTGATTATATATAATTTTTTAAGTCAGATAAATCAGTTTGGTATAAGAATAATAAATATAAATGCCCTAACGTAATTTATTTAGCTTCCTTAATTTTTCCAAAAAAAGTTCACTAGGTTTTATATTTAGGATTGCAAGTAATACCATTAGTGAGAGAGAGAACAAAGTAATACGATATTGTTTAGTATAATTAATAATAATATTAAATATTATTTAACTATTGTGAAAAATGTAATAATTTAATTATTTTTAGCGTTATGGTACAAAAATACACATATGCTTTACTATAAGGAGTATATAACACCAAGTGCTTTTTTTAGGTGCAAAAGTATACATGTGGTTACAAATTAGATGAAAAAATATCTTTTGATCATTATGTTTGACTTTTTTTTACTTTAAAAAATGCAAAAATATACATATGGTTTGCCAAAATGAGTGCTCAACACCAAGTGTTTTTTTTAATTTAATAATTTTATTTCAATTAAAGGAAAATTATTATTTCTCTAGGTATAATTCCTTGAAGGCCAAATTTTTTATTTCCGTAATTTATTTTATTTTTTAAAAATCCTTATTAAAATTTCTAATTAATAAGTAATAAATGAGTATTTGTGCATTTACAATTTGATATTATAAATACTATATTTAATTAAAAATAATTGTAATTTTTTGATCTAACAAATTGAACCAAAAATTATTTAAATAATTTTTCAATCAATATCATTTAATTTTTATTTCATTTTCTAATTATGCAATATAAATGTTTGCAACAATAGGGATTTAAAAAAAAGAAAATAAATTATGGAAATAAAAAATTTGGCCTTCCGGGAATTATGCGTAGAAAATAATAATTTTCTTTTAATTGAAATAAAATTATTAAATTAAAAAAAACACTTGGTGTTGGACGCTCTTTTTACCAAATCACATATGTATTTTTACACATTTGAAAGTAAAAAAAGTCAAACTTAATGGTTAAATGGTGTTTTTGCACTTAATTTGTAACGCGTGTGTACTTTTGCACCTAAGAAAAACACTTAGTGATGAGTGCTTCTCGGGATAAAGCACATGTGCATTTTTGCACTTTAACCCTTATTTTTATTAGTATATGTATGAATTAGTTAAAAGTAATTTATATTTGGCACGAGTGGCTAAAAGCAGAAGAGTTATTCCATTTCTTTTCTTTTTTTTTTTTTATCAATTTAGAGTTATTCCATTTCCATTCATATAATTTCCAACAGCCAAACTAAAGCGATATGTTTGCGAGGGCAATAATGTTGGTTTAGCAAAAGATATACACACACTACCACAAAAAAGCAAAATAACATCCTAAATAAGACACAATTAAGCCTTAAATGTCAAGGACGTCTGTCAACAAGTAGTAGAAATATTGGATTTTGGCGCCCTGAAAAAATTCAGAACGCCCTATAAAAGGCGCCCTGAATTAATTCAAGACGCCCTATATAAGGCGCCCTGAATTTTTTCAGGGCGCCTTATATAGGGCTCAAGGCGCCTTATATAGGGCGTCTTTACCCTGAATTGTCTTCGGGATAGACTTTTTACACTCTAAAAACTTTTAGGGCGCCTTATATGAACATTTTACACCCTAAACAATATTTAGGGCGCCTTATATAGCCTTTTTACACCCTAAATAATTTTAGGGCGCCGTATATACACCTTTTTACACGTTGGGAAGACTTTTTACACCCTAAAATCTGTTCAGGATGCCATAGATAGACTTTTTACACCCTAAAACGCTCAGGGCACCATAGATAGACTTTTTACACCCTAAAATTTGTTCAGGGCGCCATAGATAGACTTTTTACACCCTAAAATCTGTTCAGGGCACCATAGATAGACTTTTTACACCCTTAAATTTGTTCAGGGCGCCATAGATAGACTTTACATTGTGGCAAAACAATAGACTTTTTACACCTTAAGAGTTTTTAGGGCGCCTTATATAGGCTTTTTACACCCTAAAAAATTTTAGGGCGCCTTATATAGACTTTTTACACCCTAAAAAGGTTTCAGGATGCTTTATTGTAATTTTTTTTTCATATTGCTTACGTTCATATTAAAATTTTCTAGGCGTATCTATGGCCTTTCAAAGCAAAGCAGGCATACATTTCTGATCTTGAGTGTTTACAAACAGCTCCAAGCAAAGAAAACTCAGATTGTATGAACAATTCTAAATTAAAAGAGCTCCAACAACAAAGTGCTCACATACAATTCAAATGATCATTATAAAGGAGCTCCAATTCTACAACAAAGTCCACAACAAAGTTGCTCACATACAACAAAGTCTACAACAACAAAGTCCATAACAAAGTTGCATGCTCACATACAACAAAGTCTATAACAACAAAGTCCACAACAAAGTGCTCACATACAATAAATTAGAATTCACATGATAACATCATATAAACTATACCCTCTCAACCTATGTGTTGAAGAAGATGTCTAGCCAAAACATCTCGGACCGTATCGATGTCTTCCTCTGAGTACGGGTCCAGAGTATCAAAAAACTGTAAATTAGAAATCAAGATATATAAGATAAACCAATGAAGTGGATGCAATAATTAACTAACAACTCAAGTTCAACAACAAAAATATCATCATTTGAGAATCTCGGAGCGATAACATATGCGTTGAAAACTAGAAACACGTCCGCTGGAAACAATGGAGTGCATAAAATTGATAACATAATATCCGCACTCTGAGCTCCCTGGTTGTCGAGGGCACTATAAATAAAAATCAAATTGTTAAAACGAATAAAGGCACATCGAAAGCTACTGTGTCAATGAAATAACTTGAATTGACATTACTTACCTTAGGATGATATCACTTTGGTCCACCCTGCTCTTGAAGTCCAGCAATTTCTCTGAACATCCTGAGACCACTATCATTGAAATGGAAAGTAACAGACATGAAAACAATTCAGTAAAATAAGAATCAATGATATAGACAAAAATTAACTTACTTGGCAAACATGGTTTTGATGCTTTCGTTTGGCTTGCCACCTAAGGAATCGAACCAATAACATATGTTGCTTTTGGGGCAAAGTACACACAGCGTCCAATGGTTGCTACAACATATACATATTAATATTAAATTAAGACAAGAAAGCTCTTTATTTTTCAAAATTTTATATAGACAAAACTAAAATATGTACTTTTCATGTATTGGCGCTAGATAACAAGTCTTATCTCCGCCTAACTCTCCCATTGTACAACCAACATAAAGCGCCCTTCTGAGTATGTTATTGTCTGGGCAATTCCTCGTGTTTGCAGGACATAAAAATCCATATGAACCCGTACACCCTTTCTGGATGCATATATTGTGGCAGACACTATGATCTAAATAACATTATAACTACAGTTAATATATAAAACAAAAAGATCAATGTCATAGTTAAAGGGGGAAATTAAAAGACTTACAGTATTGCAACTTGAATAAATCCTATATATAAATCATCCATATCCATAAACTGTTGCAGATCTGTCTTGTCAATTGATATGGGATATGTTTTTTCCGCGCCCACATTGCCCGTACGCATCTCCAAGGGTATAAACCTGATGTCCCTATACAGCTCTCACAGCTGTGCTAAGTAGGGAAAACTGCTCGGAGCTTGTTCAGTCTATAAAAACATAAAAAAAACATATTATTAGTAAGTTAGCAATAAAAATCAATCAAGAAGAACCTCCTCATCGTCAATCAGTAATTTATTCCCTACCAATGGATGTGTCGTCGCCATCTGAATTAAATGATTTGGCCAAAGGATGAAAGATGTTATGGCCTTCCCTAGCGTGGGAACCTCCTCATCATAAATCAGGATGGGTGTCTTCTCCTCGCCCTCTTGCACACTAGTCATAGTCACCCGACGTTGGGCTTGTGGAATTTGCCTATTATGATGGGTGGCTTGTTCTGAGTAAACAATGGCATCGGCAATAACACGCCAGTGTGGGACATCCAAATATAGAGTGCGAGGATGTCCTCCCTGTGGAGTGTGAGAAGGTTCGCTAACATCAACATGGTGAGTGTGAGAAGGTTCACCAACATCAATATGTAAAGTGTGAGAAGGTTTGCCAACATCATCAACATCTGAAGGGTGAACACTTTCTTTACTGCTGGGAAAGAAGGCCAGGGATTCGTTGGCTGTACGTTATGTCTTCTCCTTCTCTTGTATCATAGATCGCACCTCCCCCCGTACTTGTTCCATGATCTCATCAAAGAGGGACGTTCGAATTTTTGCTACGAGTCGAGGATTAGGGTTGTCATCGTCATGCGAACAACATGAACGCCATCCAAAATATTTCTTAACAGTAACTCCCCTTGTCTCCCCTTGAACCTGATCAAGGTAATCAGGCTTCCTAATCGCTGTTGACAAAATGTCCATCCTTGGAACCAGCGCGATGAACCTTGGCTGCTCTGCTCCTCAAGTGCATCCTGTATCATAATATTTTTCAGTTAATAAAAACACTAAGTTCTTATAATATGAAACAACTGAAGCTATTTAATACTTCTAATTGAGCTACTTACAATCTTTGATGCAACCTCAGCAACATCTGCATTTACGTATTTGCCCCCCTTCATTCTCTCTGCTTTCCATTTTGCGTGACGAGGAGGAGGTTCAAGGTCCTGAATAACAATGGATGGATCAGATTGGGCAGCTTCCTTCATTCTCTCTAACGCTTCCTTCATCATCCTCCGTTGCAGCTTTCTATATCCACCTCTAGACATGGTATACGGATACTTATTTGCCTCTTGCTTCTCTTTATTTTTTTTAGATTGTTCCTGTGACATGAAAACAAATAAAACTGAATCACGATGTCAAGTAGATTCAAAAAAAAATAAATAAAAGATAAGATGTGAAAAAGATTGTACAAGAAATTTAGGACTTGTCCGGTACGCCACAAACTCCCTCCAATCCTCTGAAGAAATGTAATCATACGTCATACATGGATCCTTGTCCCTCAATGGCCCTCGAATATACTTCTTAGTGAGTTTGTTCTTAAAATCCTTCCAACGTATTCGAACTAAGCTCATCCAATGCCTATTCATCTCCTTAGTGTTAGGGACATCATATGTTTGCTGCAAGGTAAAAGAGAAGTTAATTACATTTCAAGTAATAAGACTAAAGATACAAATGCAGATATAACGAAAGTGATATACCAAAACTTGTGCCCAAATCAGCTCCTTTGTTTTCTTAGGCACCAACTTCCAATGACGGATTGTAATGCTAATTTTGCTTCGAGCCAGGAAGCCTATATAGCTAATGAAATTATCTTCCTCTGGACCCACTGGATTCATATTGGAATCAAACTCAACGTGCAACCTCTTCTTTTGATATCCAAGACATGCGAGTAGCGCACCCATCTTGGTGCTACCTCTACCCCGTCTGACAACGGATTCATCAACTCCATCATCCGCTGACTCGGATGAGCTAGACGAGCTAGACATATTCCTGTTCAACAAAGATAAATCAATGTTAGATAGGTTATTAAATAATAAATAAATTAATAAAGAAAATATTAACATGTTAAACCACTACAAAAATAACATGATACTTTAGGCACCAAATTCATAGAAGATCTTACTTTATATGGTTTCTCATATTCCTTCACAATGATCATTTCTTGCAGCATATTCTTCATCATCTACCACTTCCACTTCACGTGTTGTAGGTGGATTTGTTGTGAAAGGGAGTGTATTGTCAAGGTTTAAGGATTCTTCACCATACTGCTGTTTTTTACTTTGAAGTACAATGGACATTTTCTTATTTGCAGGGTCTGTAACATAAAACACCTGTTTCGCCTGGCTTGCTAGAATGAATGGCTCATCTCTATAACCAAGTCTTTGAAGATCAACAGAGACAAATCCAAATTTAGGATCTATTACAACAGCATTATTGCTAACCCACTTGCATTTGAATAAAGCAACTTTGATGGTGTTATAGCTCATCTCCCATATTTCTTCAATAACTCCATAATAGGCCATTGATGCTAATACCGGGTTTTTGTCTTTCAAACTTGAAAAGTGCATGGATTCAGCTTCAACCATTACTCCACTATTTTGCACAGAACTTTTGTCATCTTGGTCTTTTGTGTAGAAAGAATACCCGTTGATCTCATAACCACTCCAAGTAATGACCATGAAAAAAGGCCCCCAGGCAAGCCACTCGATTGTATCCGACACACCGGTCTCATGCAATACCTTCTTTTCAAACCACCGTATGAATGTCTTCTTTTGCTCATTAGCTATCTGCATGTCATTCTTCCTTGGATTCATATTCTTCAAACACTTTCTGTGTTCATCGATATATGGCTGAACTTCTTCCATATTATTCAAGACGTAGAAATGTGCTTGCAACACCTCTTCATGAGGCATATTCTTCAGTTTGATTCCTCGAGTTCCCTTGCTTATCCCCTCATCATGCTGAGATCGTATCGTCGCCCCTGATAGATAATCCTTACAAAAGTCCATAGCCTCTTCAACTACATATCTCTCAACTATTGATGCTTCCGATCAATATGGATTTTTGGAATACCCTTTTAAGATCTTCATGTATCGCTCGAAAGGGTACATCTACCTTAGGTAAACTGAACCGTAGAGCCTTACCTCCCTGACCAAGTGCACTATCAGATGCACCACTATATCAAAAAATGCGGGAGGAAAGTGCATCTCTAGTTGGGACAAAATAATATAACCCTCATTTTCCAATTCATCCAACTTTTCAATGTCAATAACTTTATTACAGATAGCATTAAAGAAAATGCTCAATTTTGTTATAGTGGTTCGCACTTCATCTTTCATTATGCCTCTAATAGCAACTGGTAATAGTTGCTGCATCAAGACATGATAATCATGGGACTTCATTCCCACTAACTTCAACTCATCCATTGACATACACCTTCTCAAATGAGAAGAATATCCTTGTGGAACCTTAATGTCATATAAACACCCACAAAAGCTTTTTTTCTCTGCTTTAGACAGTGTATGAGCTGCTGACTCCATGTATGCCTTTTTACCCTCTTTCATCACTTGTGGATGTAACTGTTCTCTTATTCCCATATCAACTAGGTCTAGTCTCGCATTAATTCCATCCTTACTCTTCCCTGGTATGTGTAAAAGAGTACTGACCAGGCTATCGCAAACGTTTTTCTCCACATGCATCACATCAAAACTGTGTCACACATCAAGAGAACGCCAATATGGAAGATCAAAGAAAATTGATCTCTTCTTCCATATATTCTTCTCACCCGAAATCCTTTGATGCTTACCCAATATTAGATTGATATGTTCCACCCGACTGTAAACTTCCTCTCCGGTGAATGCCTTTGGAGCCGTTCTATGCTCCGGTAAGTCATTGAAACGCTTTCTTAACTTACAATATGGGTGGAACCGGTGGAGAAACCTCTTGTGACCGAGGTAGACCGTTTTCTTTCCGTGCTTCAGTTGAAGGAAGTTTGTGTCTGCTTCACATATTGGACATGCTTTATGGCCCTTCACACTGTACCCTGATAAGTTTCCGTATGCAGGAAAGTCGTTTATTGTGGTAAAAATCATTGCACGCAGCTTGAAGAACTCCTTCTTATATGCATCAAACACATCTACGCCTTCCTCCCGCAACTTCTTCAGATCCTCAACCAAAGGCGCCAAGTACACATCGATATTGTTCCCAGGCTGTTTTGGTCCTGAAATCATCATAGATAGCATCACATACTTGCGCTTCATACATAGCCAGGGAGGTAAGCTGTATATTACAAGGAGAACGGGCCACGCACTGTGGGTGCTACTAAGAGTTCGATACGGATTGAAGCCATCTGTACAAAGCCCCAGCCGAAGGTTTCTTGGCTCTCTCCCAAATTGAGGGAACAATTCGTCTATTTTCTTCCATTGTAGAGAGTCAGCCGGGTGCCGAAGATATTTTCCATCAGATATTCTCTCATCAGAATGCCATCTCAACATCTTCGTCGTTGCTTCACTAGTAAACAGACGCTTAAACCGCGGTATTATTGGAAGATACCACAATGCCTTCAGAGGTTGCCTTTTTGTTGTCTTATCTCCTGAACCACCACCTTTCTTCATTTTGTATCTTGAAGTTTTATACTTCGGACAATTATTAAGGCTTTCATACTCATTTCTGTACAATATGCAGTCATTAGGGCAGCTGTGTATCTTTTCATACTCCATGCCCATCGTAGACAAGATTTTCTTCGCCTCATACATACGATTTGGAAGTACATTATCATCTGGCAACATATCACGCAACAATTCAAGTAGCGACGTGAAACTACTATTGGTACACCCAAAGTTGCCTTTAAGTTGACTAGATGTAAGGTCCCAGTCAACCGTGTATACTTAGTACACCCGGGGAACAAAGGTGTCTCTGCATCACTCCACACGCTATCATATTCACGCAATTGTGCAGAAGATTGTACCTCAACATCATGAATCATTCTCTCCATTCCATCTTCATCTACATCAACTTCATTTTCGTGGCCCGCACTGGTACTTACTTCCTCACCATGCCATATCCACGTTGTGTATCAAAGGTTTATTCCATCACAAAGTAGGTGATCCCTTATATCAGGAATATTCCTTCGAACCCCATTTAAACAATTAACACATGGACAATAATACATGTCATTTTTTGTTGCCACATTCCTTCTAGCAAATTGAATAAACTCTTCCACCTTATTCTCATATTCTTCACTAGTTCTCAACGCATTCATCCAACTATGACCCATTTTATTACCACCTAATACATTTCCAACAATAGTCAAGTTCATAACAATCCTCAAGAACAACATGTTTTTTTTTCAATCTTGTAAAAAAAATTCGGCAGCATTTCCGCTCAACAGTAAGACATCCAAAATTTCATAACAAACCATTTCAATTTAATTCAACTAAAGTTACTCAATTTAATTCCACAAAACTTACTAAGGCAATTTTAAAAATATCAACTATTACATCCAATAATTTCATCAATGCACATCAATAATAACTAAGGCATAATTATTCATACTACAAAGTTTACCTAGTTCAATGCACATCAATAAAAACAATATTTAACTATAATTATCTCAACTTTAAATTTCAGTGCTTGAAATTTATTTGCTCTATTCAACCTAAAGACAATAATAATAAAGACAACATTAGAATTATTCAAACTAAAATATGAGAAGGAATAATTGAATGACAAAAGGAACAAGATTAAAAATACCTCCTAGTAAAATACAAGAGTTACTAGGACAGCACTCAAAGGACAGTACTCCAAGGATAGCACCAGAATACTTAGCCAATATTGATCTAAATTAATTAAGAAAAAATAAAGAAAAACGTCGTATATTCAGTAAACAATGAAATATGGGCACAAAGCATTATTAAATAAGAGATCTATATAATTGTGGTGAGAAATTGAATTGTTTAAGTTAGAGTATCTTGTGGCACAAATTAAGATTTAATAAATTGAATTGTTGCCAAAAATCTATCATGTTTATACTTAAAGACCTATATAAAAGCATAAGTGAATGTATCAGTAACATATATAGTGGAATGAATGTTTTCCTTCAAGTGTGAGGATTTCAAAGCAGAAGGTTGAACTTACGAAGCAGAAGTGATAAAAAGGGAAAGTGATGAACTTACCACTTGTTGCAGATTGCAAATCGCTTGACGATGTGTTCAACAAGAGAGTACTTAGTCTCCTTTTTCAGTTTCTTCAAATCAGATAACGCTTTGTAAAGAAAAATTGGTTAAATCACAAAGCAATTCAGGAATTGAGACTAAAGTTTAAAGGATATGAATGAACATATTGCTTACTAGCAAAACAGATTGCAGACAATACAGCACACCGAGTATAAACATTAGGCAATAAGTATAGCAATTTAAATAGCAAGACCAAGCACCTAAAAAGACTGAAAAATTAAATTACCATCTGAAAAATATTTTCAGATACTGTAGACGGAGGAGCTACGCCGGAAAGGAAGGAGCTCGCCGGAAATCTTATGGCAGCCGCGAAAGAAGACAGAGCTTAGCTGTCGCATGGTGGCTAGGGTTCGAGTGTGTGAGAGCTGAAGGCGGCGAGCTGAGGGCGAGAGAGTGTATGTGAGTGCTGAGGCTAGGAAGGCGAGCTGAGGGCGCGAGATAGAGAGTTGAGAGCTGATGAGGGCATAGTGCGTGTGAGCTGAGGGAGAGAAAAGCTTAATTTGATCTGGAATGTGATATATGGCGCCCTGAATATATTTTAGGGCGCCTAACGTAGGATATATGGCGCCCTGAATATATTCTAGGGTGCCTAAAGTATCTTTTTGGCCTCTCTAAAAACCATTTAGGGCGCCAAAAAATACATTAAGTTAAATAAAAAAACAAGAATAATTTTAACTGTTAATATGGGGTTCGTTTGAATGTAAGCTCCTCTTATTAGTTTAAAAGGGGGTTAGCATAGTGGATGTGGCTCTCAAGGCAAGACGGTAGATACCAGCAGCTAAAAGGTTCCAGACCTATTCAAATAGTGACGACATTGGTTAATTATTTGCAGTTTTGTAATGCAATTTTGGGATTGTAAATATAATGTACATTTCAAATTGGGATTCCTTTTATGTAATCAAATACTTTATATCAGTATATTTATGCTATTTCTATTTGTCCACTGAGCTATACATGATTACTTTGATAAATATCGAAATATATATTAAGGGGTTTAACATTTATGACAATAAAAAACATTAACTTTGGAAAAGTACAAAATAAATGTATTGAAATAAAATATGGGAAGTCCCACATTGTATACATTGTGAATAGTATAGCTTTTGTTTTAAAGGAAAAAAATCTGATAGGGATAAAAATTAAATCATCTACAATCAAATTATGATACCTGAAGTTAGCTCAAGAGCTTTGGGTACGTAGAGTGAAGGTATATGGATAAAAGTTTGAAGTTGAAGCCATATATGGCGCCCTGAATATATTCTAGGGCACCTAAAGTAGGATATATGGCGCCTTGAATTATTCAAGGGTGCCTAAAGTATCTAAAGTATCTTTTTGGTGCCCTAAAAATGCTTTAGGGCGCCAAAAAGTACATTAAGTTAAATTAATAATAATAATAATTTAGTTTTGTGGCGCCCTGAAATTTTTTAAGGGCGCTTTCAGGGCGCCAAATATTTATATTAAGGCATCCAGAGAAAAAATCATGATGCCTTAAATAAAAAAAATAAATAAATATATCCTGATACGTAAAAAGTTCCCCAGATTGCACCCATCGCGCCAAAAATTAATTTTTAGCGCTAAATTATAAGCGACCTAAATAGAGTTCAGGACGCCTTAACTGATTTTAGACAACCTAAATAGAGATTTAAGTCGCCAAATACATATAATATAACAATATAATTACTAGAATGCCACTGGTTTTACTTTTAACTTCCTTTTTATTAATAAGGACATCTTTTAAGGTAATAATAACCCATTTTTGTAGTACTGACAAGTCCAAAAGTGCAAAATAAAAGAAAGAAAAATGAAATAAAGCCCTTTTTTCTCAATTAAAATTCTATCTAATAGTGGAATTCGTATTGATCTAACAATTTATAACTCTACTAGATCTCTTTGGATCTTAAATTTGAGCCCCAGAAGAAACATTCATGTTAGAAGGGGCAACTACGAGCCCCTAATCGGATATTAGATGATATTATATTAAAAAAAAATTGCAATTCATATATAAATTCAGTGATCGGCCTTATTTTATAGGTGAGATTTTATCGCAATACACATATCTCTTTCAAATTACACTGATTGGAAACGGATATAATCTTACGTAATTAATTAACTATTTCCAGCAACAAAACCACGTTTATTTCAACTCAAGAAACATAATTCCAAAGAGTAGAACCAATGTTCTGTTTCTCTACGACCATGGTTTTAGTGTTTCTTGCTAAAGAAGCTGCTAGAGCGAGACGACAAATAGATTTTAATATACTTACCGTTCTTGATCATATCCATTATACTTTGACTCCAAAAGCAGTTATAGCATTCCAGCAACCTCCATTTCAGAGATATTTCACAAAGAAAAACCAAATGAAGCAACTAAAATAATATAAGTTAACCTTTTTGTTCTATTTATTTACAGTCGCTTTTGAAAAGCTAGGGCCAAAAGATTTTATAAAAATTGAGCATCACCGATAGACAGGACAAAAGAAGTGGATGACAAGTATGCATCACAATGAATATATATATATATATATATATATATATATATATATATATATATATATATATATATAAATTATATATTAAAATGATAAAATAATGACAGTGTCCTTAGTAAAAAGGAAACTGTGTGTGAATGTTTGGGTAAAGTAAAAATGAATTGTTTTTATAGGTTACTATATATATTCTCCTACAGGAGACAATGCTGAGACACTGTCATACAAGTGGGGATTCTAATTAACCTTAGTTAAAGAAGTAGGAATTTGATGACAAGTGATTTGCTTTGTTTTTGTTGCAGGCAGAAAGCCATTCCATTAATTAACCATGTGAAGTGAACTGAAATTATAGTTTACAGATAGTGATATCCACTTTAGCAACTTTTAAGTGGCACGAACAGTATAATAAACAAATATCTAAAGGACCATTGAATGCTTAGATTAACAGGCCGAGTTGTTATAGGGGTCTTGAGTTTGAAATTTGAGAATGCATGGTCTTGCCATGACGACCATTGAAAAAGACAAGTATACAAAGGGACCAATAATCTTGATAGATTTACCGTGAGACAAATAGTTCCAACTTTTAGTTTCGTTGGGATGTAATATATGGTTCAGCTAACGTACGCTAGAACAGAGACTCAAAAATATCGCGAGTGGCTATAAGTCTATAGCTTCATCCACTAGCACCAACACATAGTAATAATGATTTTTTTATTGTTGGTATATATAAGAAATATATTTTAGCCAATAAAAGCTGGTCAAAGTAGTAAGAAATTGGCTCATAACTCAAGAGGTCATTAGTTCAAATCTCCTTGTAAACTCACCTAAGCTTTCTTGTATATGAAAAATAAATAGTTTGTCAGTCTTTAATATGAAACACGGTTGATTTTTTTGAAGATATTAAATAAGTTAAACAAATTACTTTAAATTATTTATATTTAATGCTTTTCCCTAAATTAATTTGTTGGGCTTAAAAACATACATATTATCTAATGATAAATAACATATGCTATAATAATCTATTTAATTTCCTTAATATCTTTAAAAAAAAATCAACTGAGTCTCATATTAAGGATCTGTGGCAGATTTTATTAAAAATGTTATCAAATGCTTAGATATTTCTTTATAAATGGATCATTTGAACAAGAAAGTTGAATAATTGTGTCCATGAATCACACCATATGCCCAGAGAAAATTTCCCAATTAATAAATGGTCATGCATGAGTAAGAGCCATACTTTAGCTAGTTGCTGCGTTTGGAAACTTGATGTGGACACATGGATTCATGTTTGTTTTCCTTGAAGGTCATGGTTAAAAAAAGCAAGATATTTATCTTATTTTGCTTTAAGATATGCATGCATGCCTTGTTCATCGAAAAAGAAAATAACTTTCTTTTGGAAATGAGCTGGGAAAGTGCAAACTAAACCCTAACACGCTCTCTTCGCCCAATACCTTCATTATTATTTGCACTCTTCCCCACACCAAACCAAAGTTCCATTTGGAGTGAAAAGTATTTAAAAAGCTTGCAAAAAGATTCAGAACTTATCTTGCCTTTGGGTTAGGGCATTGATCAACAACACACTCAAGTTGGGACTCAAAAAAGATGTTTTTATTTTCTGAAGTGGCTTTATTAAGGGGTCTTTGGCTCCAAAGAGGAAAAACAAGTCAACTTCAGCTGGAATTCATATGAACATGATTTAGGTGAGGTTATATATCGCTATAAGACCTCATGCCATTGAACTTTCCTAAGACCAATTCTACTCAATTAAGATTTTATGATGTTTGGTATATTAGATGTTTTTGTTGTGAAAACGCTTCTACGTGGTTACGTCAACTCGTACAATTGCCTATGGAGCATTTTTATACAGCTTGCATCTTGTTACATCACATAGTCCAACTTGGATCTATCTATATATATGGTAGTTAAGGGGCAACTTTTTCCTAAGGTTTTCATTAATAAGCAATTTTGCCTTCGAAGTTTTTTCAGGGATAATTTTGTTGAGGAAGTTTAAAATGAGAGCAATTTTACACTAACCGTATTTCAATTAATTTTAATCATTAGTTGATTAAATATGTTGAGTTAGCAGTTCACATGTCATGTACTTCATTTTTGTTAAAATGCAAATTTGCTTAGAAGTCTATCTATCACCTGCTATTGTTCTATTGTAGAATAAGATATATTGGACTTGACCTAGGAACAATGCTTAAGGCCTACGTATCTGTGAGAGGGATCAAAATCCACGTAGTTCGATGATACAAATAGGCGTTTAACCAAAGGGGAGTGGGGGTGTGTGCTCTGTGTATGCAGAATAGTAAAGAGGCAGAGATTGAAGATGTGTACCTTGTTAGGTTAACCTCCTATATATAGAGATTACCTTAGGGTTAAGGTTTGGACTTGTGAGCCTCTTATGCCTCTAAGCCCAAACGTTGTGTCATAACCTCTTTTTTATATTGGTTGCCTCTTGTTGAGTCATACCTTAGATGAGCCCAATATTTAAATCCATAACAGCTTTATTTTTTAAAAAAAAAATTATAATTAAAAATTTTCAGATAAACTTACACCTTAACAAAAATAACATGTGTGCTATCATCTCAATATATTTAATTAATTAGCTCAATATATAATAAAATGGGTTAAATATCAAATTTGCCATGGAAGTTTTGCAAATGGAGCGTCCAGCACCCGAAAGTATTTGAGGTACCAAATTTACCTCGGAAGTATTAAAATGGTACCAAATATACCCAAAACCGACGTGGCATCGACATGGCAAACGGATGTTTGACATTTCGTCAGTTTTTGGTATATTTAGTCCCTTTTTAATACTTTCTGGATAATTTTGGTACCATTTTAATACTTCCGGGGTAATTTTGGTATCATTAACAGACCCAGAAAACCGATGCCAAAAACATAGCTCACAAACAACCCTCTTTTTTAGTTTCAGTTTTCAGCTTTGCTTTCAGATTCATTTTCAACGCCTAACAAATGACACAGAGACGAGAGAGAGACCCCTTTAAATGGAAGTTTATCGGCCAAATAAAACACAAGGGTCTAGACGCATGAACTTTCAAATAAAGAGCATAGGGCTCAAGAGGTATGGCTCATCGCAGATCAGCTGCTCTTGCGCGTTCGGTTGGTTTGTGTTTCACAGTGATCTCCGCTGATTTGGTTACTGATATGCGATCTACTCTGCTTCACATAATGGCGCTGGATCTGCTTCACGTAATGGCACTGGATCTGTTTACATAAAGCTGATAGGTCAAAACGAGAGGGAGTGAGGATGACAGAAGATCAGTAAGTATATGGATTGGATGTATGGGCCGAGAAGAATAGTGCTGGGATCCAGAGAAAATGAAGTCGCTAAAAACAAAAAAACAAAAACAAAAATATGACGTGTCTATATGATGTGGCAAAAATCAGAGGTAAATTTGGTACCCAAAAAAAACTTCAGGGTGCTGGACGCTTCATTCGAAAAACTTCCGTAGCAAATTTGGACTTTAACCCAAAAAACATTTCCGACGTAGCCAATGGACGTTTGACGTTCCGTCAGTCTTGAGTATATTTGATCTCTTTTGAAAACTTTCAGGGTAATTTTGATACCATTTTAATACTTCCAGGGTAAATTTGGTACCTCAAATACTTCCGGGTGCTGAACGCTCCATTTGCAAAACTTCCATAGCAAATTTGATATTTAACCCTAATAAAATTACTCTATTTTTTAAACTTCTATAGGGAAAAAATTGACCAATACCTTATACCCTATATGCAGTATCAATTTCTGTCCAAAATACATGACCCATATTCTTTTTTTCTTTTCTTTTTTTGGTTGAACACATGACCCACATTATAATTTCAAATAAAATTGAACAAGTTACAGCTTAATTTATCAATTATAAAATACAGAAATCGCCAACAAATCCCCTGTTGCTATGCACCCAAAACATTTTTGTTTTTTTTTTAAAAAAAAACCCATGGCACTTCAACTTCAAACCATCGTACTGTACTTTTGGGGTGCATAGCACTGTTTTTACAATGGGCACAAACTGCGCAGTTCTAGATTCGAGAAAGTCTCGACACAGAAGGCTAAAACCAACCAAATAAAATTATACAGCCTCAACCTCCTAAAGGAAGTTAAAAAATATGATCCTTCACTAGCTGCGATCAATCTAATGCCTGGTATGGTAAAAATAGCAGCATCAGATGATAAAAGCATCTAAAATACTTGAACTAGGGGACAAAATGTGGGGACAAAATGGATATACATTTAATACTACCCTGCTAGACAATATAAAATGCATACTTATGTAACTGGATAACCTTAAAGCCTTAAAGAGGCTACTACAAGTTGAAGAAGAAACAAGCAAATGTGCCAATGTTGTTGTTGGCATGAAATCATCTCAGATGAAGCAGTTGATGGTTTGTGGGGAGCTCTTCCGGCAACAGCTGGAGCGACTGCATGACCGTTGGTTCTCTGCTGCTCATTTGTCGGCAAGGGTGTTGGCGGCGTCTTATTCGGAGTCATGGGCATACTCTTAGCAGCAAGATCCTCACCTAAAAGATGCATGTAGAAAAGAATCAATGATTCATACCTATTGCCAATTTATGGCAGTTTGGTTTGATGCACACTTGTGCAAACACTCATACGTTGTACTCCCTCGGATCCTTGATATAAAACATATTTAGAAAGTTGATCTTAGTTTTAAATATAAACATTTTTATATTTGTTAATATTTTCTTAATTTACTACTATCGATACTCCCTCAACAATGATCAAGACGAGGAAAAGAGAGAATTAAAGATGACTAGAGTATTTTAAAAATACATGTCATATTAACTAACTTAACAAGCTTCCTTAATTTAATCAAATTAGGTAAATATGTCTTATATTAAAGAACAGAAGGAGTAGCATATAAAATTCAAGAAGAAGCAAAATAAACTCACAACTTGACTGTGACCAGGACATCTTCATGTCTTCCCTATCAAAAACCAGCCTGTAGCCAGTCATGAAGTTCTCTGCAAAAGATTCATCAGTTTAAGGATCAAAGATGGATTTTCAGAGTCAAGGTAAGTAGTGGGTAATAGCAGGCTGCAAAAGAAAATATTTGATCTTACGTCCAATTGTTCCCATATCTCCATCTATTGGTTGTATGGCTAAACAGAATCCAATAACTCCCTGCACCAAAAGGACCGGTATTCATATTCAGTTAATGGGTTGCATTTATGCAACACTAATGTATTTTAGAAAGAAATCTGTGCTTTGAAGAAATGACACTAAAATTGGTAAAGCTCAGTTCTACTATAAATTACGTACTCTTGCTCTAGGAAGCATAGGTATTGACGTAGACACAACAGACCAGACATCAAAATATGACAAAATCAAAATGGATGTGATTTTAGAAGTCAAGTCTAAATTGAGTTTTGTACATGGATATAATGACCCCCAACCCCCCCCCCCCCCCCGGAAAGAAAAAAAAACAAACAACACAAAACAAAGAAAGTCTGCACTGTATTTCCGCTTCACTAGAGAGGAGTGACAATAATTGCAGTGCGAAGGAAAAAGAACTAAGTAGATCAAATATTACGTGGCCATATACGGTGCATAACATGAAAACAGGGAGGTTGGGACAAATTGGAATACCAAGAACAGCAAAGAAAAGAGCCTAAGTTAGTTAGGGCCTAAAAACACCAACTAAGGGTGAGAACAGATTAAACTAGCCAGAATCAGAATATTGTTTTCTGGTGAAAACTCTATGCCAGAACGTCATAATAAAGTCTTTTACTTCTTTCAAGTTGACAGGGTTATTTATCAACAAATGAAAAGGATCAAGTAATGGAAAGTTAGTTCATACTGACCTGACTGTCATAAAATAGAAATACAGGATTATGGACCACAAAACTGCTATTCTGTTGGAATGTAAATGTGAGGGAGGGAACCTTGGGTGACTCAGGTGAACTGTATAAAAGAGAAAAAAGAATCATAAAGGCACGAAACGGGCAATGTTCCAGAATATATTACGCACTATCCAGAAAGGAAAAGCGGAGAGAAAGTAAGACAAAACTAGTAATTAAATTTACCTAGAAGCATAGCAATAGTCCCAAGGGGATCCTTCAAAGGTAGATCTCGAAGCATTCACTTGTTGGTCAAACTGCCACAACGGAAATCATATTGAATGGCTGACAAGAAATTTAAAGTCATGGACAGTTCACAAAACATAGGTACCTCCTCAGTAATTGCGTCATACACATGGCCTGGAAGAAATGTAAATGATGTTCCACTATCAACCTGTGCTTTGAAGCTCGTCATCATAAGACATGAATCCTTGATACAACATGCCTCCACTCCAATAACATACGTTGAACTAGACCAAGTAATCAACAACAAATAACAAGATGGAATGTTTCTAAGTAGTCTGAATGTTGTGAATGATTGTAAATTCAGTTAGAGTATAGAGTTCCATACTATGTTCCACCCAATGGAAGGAATGGAGTAGACTGTTGGATGGCTGATCCCTGGTCCCCAAAGAATATTCTACCAGAATCATCATCGTCAAAGCACATTGAAAAAGAATCATGGATCAATCCTGATTTGGCAAGCAAGCTTGGAACTGAAATTTCTCCAGTTCCCAAACCAATTAGACCATCTGGAGCAACCCCATCTAAATAACCACCACTTTGCTGCATACCACACCTGCATTTGTTATTGTGGATGTTGAGTAAAAAATGTGTTAGGTATTCTATTATAATTATAAGAACAATTCATTAGGAAAACACTCAAGTGAGGAGCAACAGATTTGTCAGCCACACCCTATAATGACTGGAGCCTGAACTGTAGAGTTAGATTCACCATCACCACTAGACGCAAGATGCAATATGTCCTCTACTAACAATCCGGAACTTGATGTATTCTCAGAGACGTAATTGACAGTGTAAGGACACTGCTGCCTGGAACTTTTACAACTGGAACCGATCTCACATAACTGATGGCTACAAGTTAGATTCTTGCTGGATGTTGATCGAGATGGACTATACTCATTCAGATCTCTATCCTGCATAATACATGCCCCATACATGAGGGAGCACCTGCCAATCAATTATTGGAAATAAGTGCTAAACCTGTTACCAAGTCTTAGCTATGACTTCACAATTCCACTAAAAATATGCAGAGATTAAGGACGTGTTCTCCCGTGTTAGTATGCATTCAGCATTAAGACTGGCTCCATCAAGGGCATGCATCTTTTTTACACAGTAGACTATCATATCACTAGTCACTAGAGAGACAAATTTTGTCAAAGGCTGGAATCTTACACCAGTGTCACAAAATATAAAACATGCAACTAGTGCTTGAGTCTCATGTCTGAGCTTCAAATGTTGATACAGAATTATTGAGGGACTACAGCGTTCAGTCTTAACTTACAGAGTGGTGGTAAAAAGTTCTATGATAGCAGAAAGAAGAAAGTGAATACTATACATTGTCTCATTCATGGTTCTTTGCAATCAGAGATTTCTCAAATATTTACTTTCGACCAACTGATTGAATCAGGCTATTAGATCAGTAATTAATTGCTTGGAAGTTGAAACATTTGGATTTTATCCTATTTGAAAGATGTGTAGCAGTCATTGAAATAATAGGACAATGAAAATCTTAAGAATTTCAACGAAAATTAGGAAAGACATCCACCCAAACAAAATAAAACATTGGGATTGGCATCACGATATTCAACAAGAGCACCTGAAGAACAACAAAAGTGACTAAAAATTCCCACGCAGAAGGAAGAAAAGAGAACAACTATGATACATTAAGATAATTAAAACATGAGATTATTTGCCTACCAGATTGGCATAGTAACTTGCAGATAGAGGAGCACACTGTATGCAATCACATGGAACCCAAAATAGATCACTCCCAGCATCCAGTGCTACAAGGAACGAAGTACTTGGCGTCCCTATATCAATCCATGTGTAATGTAACCTAAGAAATGGACAAGGACACTTGAGAACCATGCAAACAGATGAAGATTATGCTATAAGCCAAATCATTATTCTAAAAAGAATAGGTAAATTAAACAAGCAATGAGTAAATAGAAGGTGGCTTTTGGCAAAGATGAAACATGAGGAGACAGGAAGAATCAATAAAAATATTATAAGATTTACATTTATTCAGCTTTATAGATGATAACGTTTGTTAAGATATGTTCCCTCACAGGCATAGCGCTTGAAAGGCTCCAGGGAAAAAAAAATTGTATTTAGAAAATATCTGAGGCATTCATTTCAAAAAGAAGTTTATTGTACTTTTTCTCTCATAAAAAAACTTGAATGCTTCTGTCTAAATCTTCGTCAATACAAAAGACGGTGCCGTACCGAACAGGTTCCAGGTCCTAAAGAAATAAACACTACTATTCAGCAACTTCTGTAGAAAAATTAATATTTTCCATTTGAAGTATTCATAAACACGGATACAAACTTTTGGCGAAATTTTTTACTTCAAAAATGAAAAACTGGAACAAAACGATATCCTCAAACGAAAGAATTTCCACTCGGCCACAAAAACAGACCGAATAATTTCCATATTTTCTTTGGCCGAGATAATAATTTCCATGATTAAAAGAGTTAGATATACTTCCCTGGTATTTCTCAGCCTTGATCTGATAGTCTAAACTTCTAATCGTTTTTTGCAAAACAAAAAACAGTTTCAGTTTTCTTCCAGAATATAGTGACTGAAAGCTTAGTTCACTGCTCTGTCAACGATTGGACATCAATGAACAATTTCTAATAATCTTCTAATTAAGAATACAACACTTTATACCAGAAAAAGAAGTTTACCAGCCAAAGTCGTTTCCAAGCGACATCGTTTTGCTGCCGTGAGAGGGAAAAAGCAACTGATGTGGTGCTCGAAGCTTCATCTTATGCCTGAGAAAGTCGCCGCTAGCAAGCATCTCGTAGTATTCCATACTCCTCCTCTCCGGCCAGCCACCAGACACATTACGACCACCACCACCACCGGAAACCTGGAGCGCCTTCATTTCTTCAGAAAAACGATGAATCAGCCTCGCAGAAAACGTGATCGGCATTGCATTCCCAGGAAGAAAGAACGCCATTACCCAGACCAACAGCCACTGAGGGGCCATGGCGAGGGATCAGGAAGAGCCTCGATCTGACACCACTCCGATGTCTCGATCGGCCTTCAAGTCTTCCTGAGATAATAATAGTACTGAATCGAAGTCACGAATTAGAGCTAAAAGAGAATGGAATATTGGTCGGAAGATTTTATGGGTGAAGAAGAAGAGGTACAGAGATTTTGGAGGAGGCGCATCATGAGTGAAGGTTTCTGTGCTGGTTTGGGAATGGTATCATTAACACTTAACAGGGCTAGATACTACTAGAATGGGGGTGAATGTGAACTGTGTACAGAAAGAGACTGTGATTTTAAAGAGAAAAAAATATAAAAATGGAATTATTTGTTTAATTAATGAAAAGTAAAGCGAGAGTAATTGGGATTTGATTTCTCCTTTACTCTTTTTCTCTTCTCTATTATTGGATTTCAGTGATCTAAATTTTTTATATTATAAAAATGTTATTATAATTTTGTCAAAAAAATATAAAAATTATTTTAAAATTTTAAAATTATTTTACATTTTATATCAAAAAAATATTCGTTATCTTTAACGTAAAATTGTAATAATATTTTTATAATAAAATTTTAAGCTAACAATAAAAAAGGAATTAGAAAGGAAAAAGATGGGAGGGACCTAGGATAAAAGTCAAATATGAGTAATGTCGGGGAGGAAATTTTATTATGATTAGCATCTATGAATATGATCTGGGCAACAACAACAAAAAAAAAAAAAATCATTTATGAATATGAAAGGTTAATGATTGTGACTCTGACTACGCTGCGAGGAGACGCCACGCGGGTGGCCCCTACCCTTATCTTTACGTGTCAGACAAAGCAACGGGTTTCCATTGGTGGTGGGATTAAGCGCGGGACCTGTGGGCCCAAGTATTTATTATTCATATAGGAGTACGAACATAACAATATATGTATATATAATTTTGTTTTTTATATCTTTTTGTAAGTTAAGAAAATCGAATTTAAATCCTCTTGAAATACCTAAATTTAAAATCAAACATGCACGTTGATTAAATCCTTAATAAGTCTTATAAGCCATATTAAGGATTTATGAATTTGTTAATTTGACTAATATGTCCTTCTACTATTTGTGAATTTGATTTTGTTTTATCTTGTGAAACATGATACTATAAATTGATAAGATTCAAGTATTTACTAGTATTTACCTGTTGGTCAAGATTTTGTTCCTTAGATTGTACTTTATATAGCTAGGGGTTTTGATTATCATTTTTCTGGATACCTGCATGACCTAAATTTTATTTTAGGGCCAAAAGGGGACCTTGCAAGTTTCGAGAGCAGGGTCAAATAACTTGTGAAAATGTTGTTTTTTTTAGGAAAATTTTAAATAAATACTATTTGAATTTATGAAACCTTAAGAAACCCATTGAATTTATAAAAAAACTCAGAAGTGACCTATGAGGAATATACAAATTCGAGTGAAATTACCTTTTTATCCTTAATTTTAATTTTTTTTTTTTAAAAAAAAAAGAAATACCCCCACACCGGAGGGCCGCCGAGCGGTCGATGACGAACCGTCGGCTGCCAGCGAACGGCAGTCAGCCGTGGCCGTCGGCCGTCAGCCACGGCGGGGGCAGCGGCCCTCGTTTTTTTTTTAATCTTAAAACTAAGGGTAAAAAGGTAATCTCACACGAATTTGCATATCTATCATAAGTCCTTATCACTTTTAAGTTTTTTTATAAATTCAGTGGGCTTATGGGACTTTTCACAAATTTAAATAGTATTTATTTGTAATTTTCCCTTGTTTTTTAATGAACGGCTAATCAAAATTGTGAATATTCTTTTCATCTCACTTTTACTCCACGAAGAATGTAAGGCGATGTTAATTAAGACGCCATATGGGCTATCAATCTTTTTTGTAAGTCAACTAAAAGTTGATAACTAAATTATTCTAATAATTCAAAGAATCGTAGATTCTAGCGTTAGGGATAAAAGTATATGGAAATCAACATATTAAAAATCTTCATTTTTTTTTAACTAAATAGGGGTACTATGGTCTTTTAACAACATTATAAATCTCTAATTATGCCTCACAGCCTGATTAGGAATTCGTTGAAAGTGTAAGCCTGAATTTAGATTTTACTATTTCATAAAGATTTAGTTAGGATTTTCCCTTGTAAATATGTGTATTTTTCGTGTGTTTTGTATGGGAGGCATATTGTCTAAATTGATTATAACCCCAAACGATTTATTCACATTATCATTCAATTAATTAGGGCACCTCTTGAATAAGAAGAGATACTTCTTAAGTGTTGTTCATAAGTCACATTGAACATATTTTTAAACATAATTAATTATGCCTTAATATTGTAACTTCTGCATAATCTTACCCCTTACATAATATACACTACTTCATACCTCGTGAAAACAAATTTACACAATAATAAATTAATAGTAAAATTGCATTACTTCGTGCCTAAATATAACTTACTTGTATCACACTCTCACATTAAAAAAAAAAAATGCATTAAATAGATTAAAAAAAATTACATTTGCCCTTATTGAATTTTTATCTCTCTTTACTTTACAAATGATTTCCACACCTCCCTTTTCTCTTTCTTTCTTTTCAATAGAAATTAAATAGGGGTAAAATTGACAAAACATCATTAATTATCCTACAAGTAACTTATATTTTGAATTAAACTTTTTTCCTTCAAGTGACTTATATTTAGACATTGATTGCTATGTTCATATGAAAATTTTAATAATGTGAGTTACCAAAAATAAAATCTTTCATATGTTTTATAAATAAGACGGGAAGAATATATTAAATACCACCAAAGGTATATATTATAGTATTAATTGAATGATTATTTTACAGTAGGCGTTGGTCCTAGTTAAAAATTCAAAAAAAGCTCAAGTACAAGTTCCCACCTTTAAATCTGTGTGAATATAAAAAAATTAAAAAAAAAAAGAAGGCACTCGTAGAGTTACTCTCAGCAAGGTGGTGCGAAAATATTTTTAAGATCAAGTTATTAAACCAGGATAAATTACTGAATATGTTTGGTAATAGGTTAAGACTCAATGGATCAAATCAGAGTCAAATTGAAGTTAATTCGGAATCAAATCGGTAAAAATGTGAATTTGAATGATAATATTTTTTGAAATTTGATAATTTTTAAATATCAAATGATAATATTTTTGAGTGATTCGTTTTACACTAAGAAATCAACATCTTAAATTATCTATAGAATCTTAATTTGTAGTTTTTGAAAATATGTAGTATTAAATATAAATTTTTGAAATCTCCAATTCTAAATAAATATTAAACTAATCAAATCGACCAAAGCAAACCGGTTAGGTGACCGATTCACCAGTTTCATAGTCAAACCGGCTGGTTTGGTTCGGTTTTAACTATACTTTTGAGATGATTGTAACTGGTAAGAAAATGATTACTTTATCTTTTTAAAAAAAATTAAGGAAAAATTCCAAAAATGTACCCTCAAAATCTCAAATCCACAAATAATGTATGTATTTCGTCTTTTATGATTTTTCTTTCCAAGAATAATAATACAACAAATTGACTCAGATTTTCCAGGTATAAACAACAGGATACGAGTTGTGACAAGCTTCGCCACCTTACAGTGGTCTCGAGAGATAGAAAAGAAAAGGAAAGAAAAAGTCAACTCCAAAACAAAAACAAGTAACAAAGCCAATTATCTTTCCTTAATTTGACAACAAACAAGAATTATACAAGACAACTCGACATAGAGTTGATCTTTGCATCCCCAGTGTTTATGCGAGGAATTTAAGGATGAAATTACAAAAGAATAATTAATTAGCACAGGAATATGCTAAAAGTGGAACCATATATATAGCCCAAAAAAAATAATTGCTGCTATACACATCAATATGATAAATGACAGATAAAAAATTCCACACCAAGCATTTTCTATGTGATGGAAAATCAGAAGCTTGAAAGTGAAATCAAGAACAGGGATCACTTGTTAGACCACTGGAATTCTATCTCTAAATTCCTCCAGTGACCACTACTTTGTGGCAGCAGAGTGTATTCTCCGGTGAAAGAGTACATACAGTATTAAGAGTACATATGTCCCTACTTCAACCTGCATTTCCACAAGTTTACATTGCGATGCCTTCTTCAGCGTTTTGATCAACTTCAGGATTAAATACCCTTATTTTAGCGAGAGTGTCTAACCGTTTTCACAGTTGAATATGAGGGGTATTGTCGCTTTATTTCAAATGACGGGAGAAGGAATACACAAGAAAACCTAAGACTAAGGGCTGTCCGTTTCTGTTTTCTGACAGCCCCCCACCCCCAAAAAAAAAAAAAAAACGGCTGTCTAAATTGTTTCTGAAAACCGAAAAATCTATTCTGTTAGATATTTGAAAAAATATTTTTGAAGTAATGTGATGCCGTATTAAAAATTAAGAAATAGAAAAACAAAAACAAGTAGACAATTCAAAAATATTTGATTTTTTTAGTTTTTCAAAATAAATTTATATTTTTTTATTTTTGAACTCAATTTATTAAAATACTTTTTCAAACAAGTTTTTAACAGTTTCTTTGTTTTTGAAATTTTTTTAGAAAAAAACTATTTTTAAAAACAGGAACAAATACGCCCTAATGCCCCTATTTTTTATCCTGGAATCTGTGTTTTTCCCAACTTACCTTTGCCACTTTGCTCTTATTTTTACAAGAAATATGAAACTTCTGGATTAGGGATTTAGGGCCAGTTGAGACCAACTGATTAAAGTAAGTACGGAAGTTTCTTAATAAGCAGAAAAAGATTAATTTAATGTAGCAAGAAAAAACAGATGTCTGTGCACTGATAGGGTTAAGTAGTAAATTTATCCTGAAAGTACACGTCCGAAAGCAACATTGCTTTGAAAGCTTTTTGGGCTCAATTTCACCCTAAAAGTCTAAAAACATAGTAATATTACCCTTTTCTGCAAAAAAGTTAACGGTTAACATTATTTTTGTAATGAAAAAAAAGTAACATTATTATTTTTTTAGACTTCCAATGCCAAATTGAGCTTAAAAAAATTTTCAGAACAACATTACTCCTCAATGTATATTTCCGGAGCAGATTTACTATTTAACCATACTGATAATAACACAATCACAATCTGGGCATTCAAAATAGTCATAGGACTTTAACAGCTGGTAAAAACCATATCACCAAGTCCTAGCGCAGATAGCACACAAAAAGGTCACCATTTAACAGCTTCTCTACTCCATCTTTCTTTGTTTCTTTCTTTTTTGGGACAGAAATGGACCACAAAAAAAGAGAAAATCACAAGATTACAGTTTGCAGATAAGCATGAAGTCATAAAACATTTTACCGTGGTTTGCCTTGGAGGAGTGTTACCAAGCGTAAACACTTGGGTTTCCAACTGATTGTTTCATGTTGCTAACACGCTTTTTGATGACCGCTAATGTGACTGGAAAACACTGCAATAAGAATTCAGCCTTCTCTTGAAACCCTGGAGGATCAAACTGGATTAACAACTGTAGTAAAGGAATAGCATCTCTAGCAGCTATTGACTGAAAGAGACTTGACAATTATCTTCAGTCTTCCTATTCCTTTTTGCAGATATCTTTCATCAGGTTCGTGTGTTTTTCATGATCAAAGTTTAATAATGGCGAGAGGGAAAATTTATGTACTGCAATTTGTGATTTCTTCATGTATTCTATGAAATTTGCCATATATGTGGTAGCTTTCTTTGATTGGGGATGATCTAATTATGGAACTAATTGTTATGCCGTATTAATTTTACGCGGTTCCTTTTCTTAGACAGAGATTACATTTTATCTAAATTTGATTACGAATCAAATAAATTAATCTGTCTGCAATTTATTATTAATAAATTGATTATTCTTATTATCAATGTATTAACTATCTTTCATTCCCTTATATAGCTTTGGCCGCTTCATATTTTTAATGGGTGTATTTGGTATTGTAATTAACTCAGCTTATTCTAAAAAAAAAAAAAGTCAAAAACACTACTTTTCTTGAAAACCCAAAACGCAAGCTGTTTTGAAATGGGTGGTGTGTTCACTGGGTTAAAATAAAAATTAAAAAAAATAAAAAACCCAAAACACCACTTTTTTTAAAAGCCCCATTTCATAGTTTTTTCTCAACGTTGGCCTACGTTTTGAGTTACCCTCACTGTGCGAAATGTTGAATCATGCTCAATTGACGAATTTTAAACCAATTCAAATGGCAGATGGCAACAACGATGACATCATTCATTTTCTTCTCAGCAGCAAAAGGACAAAAATTTCAAACCATGGACTAAAATTTCTCTTTATTGATAAGGCATCTCCCTGGAGCTTCTAAATTCTAAAGATTTCGTTGCAGGATTGTTGAAATATATTTATTTTTTTTTATACTTAATTAAGGTTTTTATTGTTTATTTTTTAAAAAAATTAAAATTTTCATTAACTCAATATATACAACTAATATGTATATATAGTTTCATTATGATTCATCTCATTTTCAGTCATTTTCCATCCCAACTGACTTTTTAAATAATAATCCAAACACACCTCAGTTAGAAAAAAAAAACCACTTCTGCAAAAAGCCAAACGGGTAATCCAAACACATATCAATTAGCGTAACCTAACTTTTTTCTCATTTGGCTTTTATAAAAGTCAGATAGCTTTTAAGTCACCGTTCCTACCGCTAAACCAAACAGGCCCAATACCAAGTATATCATCGTGTGTTAACCATGTATTAAGATATGTACTTTGGAAAGCTTACAAAAAGAAGGTGGTGTGTGTTACATAAATCAAAGTCATTTAAGACATGGATGAGGGGGTTTCACCAGTGTTAGAATGTCTAGTCGTGAGGTAAATAACTTTCCTATAAGGAATGGTGTACCAGGGATCAGCTTTGAGCCCTTATTAGTTATTTGTTTAACCTAGTGGTAGCCATTCTAACTGAGCATATCAAAGAGAAGATCCCTCACTGCATCTTTTTTTTTTTTTTTACTAATGTATATTTCTGTTGGTTGAATCTTGGGAGGAAATCAATTCTAAAATTGAGATATGGAGGAAGACTCAGAGTTGAAGGGCTTTCGTCTGAATAAGAGCAAAACTGAATATATGCAAGCAATTTTGATAAGAGACAAGTTAAAAGTGAAGTGAAAGTTAAATTGGGTAGCAAGTTATTCCGCCAGTGACGAATTTTAGATATTTGGGATAATTATATAACATGATAAAATTGATGGAGATGTTAATTATGGAATTTAAGCTGAACGATATAAATTGAGAAAATCTACTAGAGTTATTTGTGACCGAATAATACTTAATAAAATAAAAAAGGAAATTTATTATACTGCTATAAGATCAGCAATGGTTATTGAAGTGAATATTGGACTTTAAAGAGACAATAAGAACATAAAATGAGGATATCCAAAATGAAGATGTTGAAATGGATCTATGGTCATATAAAAAAAGATAAGATTCGTAATGATTCACAATTGTTGATGACTATGATGATGAGCGTGTTAATTACAGCAGCACAGAGCAAAAAGATGTGCTGGGCACTGGGCAGTTGATATATATAACATCTGCCAACTAGTCCTTAACTTGAATTGTGAACATAGTCCAACGTGTCTTTAAAAGATAGCAGAAAATTGCACTGTGGTGCCAAATGAAGCTGAATAGAACCTGTTGGTATTAGCACAAGACAGCATATTCGGGCTCGGCCAAACAACTTCTTTTTAGGATAAAAGACACACAGACTGGAAAATGATTTCCGGAATATTGCATTCTAATACAGATCTCAATCACTGTACCTAATTGAGTTTAAAAAAATGCATAGGCTTATTTTCACAAAATGGTTTATCTTTTCATCATGCATAAGCAGTACAGGCAGCTCAAAGATACACACGGGAGGAGGAGTAAGCACTGAGCAACAACAAACCTTCAGAGGGAGAAAAATGAGAAAACAATGGGAATCAAATTCCTTGCATCTCCTTTGGATAGGTAATAGGTAGGGGACTTTTAGATCTGGACCGGCCCAAATCTTTTTTTTTTTTAATTTTTTTCTACATAAAAAAAATCATTTTTTTAAAAATTTTTAGTTCAGAAATTAAATTTATTTTAAATTATTTATCCACTAAAATAATTTTTTTAAAAAAATAGAAAATTAAAAAGGAAAATATCTAAGCCATCCTGATCTAGAATTGGACAGCCAGAAGTTCATCCATGCTTTTGGATAGGCAGGGAAATAGGTTCCAAAAACAATGTTATGCATCTAACGGTTTCATGCAAGAGAAGCGACCACGAAAAAGCAGAAAATTAAGAGAGAGAAAGTTGTCGCAGATTAAAATGGTTTGGTAGGGGAAATCGTGCTTGTTTGGAAGTAGGGCAAAACCTAGGTTTTGTGCAAGCTCAAACAAAATTTTTCTCACATATTTACCTCATAAATTTCAAAATATAGGTTTTAGAAGGCTTCCAAATATTACCATAGTGAGCTTGGTCTTTCTTTTTTTTTTTTTTTTTATTTGACTGTTGCGTTCTCATTTTCATGAACCTCGCATAGTCTCCTCAGTGAGGAGAAGAAAATGAGAGCTTTCACAGTTGTCGCCGTCACTTTCACAGCTAATAGGAAGCTCGAAGCTTAATGGCTAATACGGCTTAGCCGCTTAGTGTAATGTTGCCACAAAGTACGGAGAATCAATAATGCAACGTTTGGATTTTTCCATGTACAACAATAATGTTCGTTGCCCCAAGAAAATTTCATAATTTCTATTGTAAATCTTAAAAACAACAATAAGGAAGAAAATGCTAAAAAGTTCTATTTATTTTTTTATAATTTCAAATAGTAATAAAAATCATTTGTTATTGAATCTCGTTTTTTGAAAGTCATATAGAGTGAAATTAAATATAGGTAAAATCCTTTAAAAAGAACTTTAAAATGCCAAAAGACAAAAAAATGTGTTCTGAATATTCAAAATGTTAAATACGTGTTAGGACTTTATTCGCTTTTTAAAAAAATTAAAAGGAAATGATAGCAATGTCTCTCGAAGTTTAACTTTTACTTTTACTTTGACTTAATTAATTATGAAAACTTTATTTAAACTTATGAAATCATTATTAAAACTTGTAAAACTATTATCAAACCTTATGAATTTTGATATGCAACTTATTAAATTCTTTAAAGAAGTTGTAAAATTCTTTTAAAAACTACTGCTCGAACTTATAAAACTTTTACTTGAACTTATGAAATCTTTACCAGATCTTGTGAATCAAAATTTATAACTTGTAAAATTCTTTGAAAAAGTTGTGAAATTATTTTGAAAACTTGTAAAAACCTCATTCAAACTTATGAAACCTACATCATACCTTATTTCCAAACTACAATAAATTTTTAAATTTTATTTTATTTAAAAACAAGTCCTTAAAAGTTGTAAGCAAAGTTAATTTTGAGAAGAAAAAAGCTAATTTTATTTTTTTCCCCACAGAAAAATTAATACCTTTTTTTTAATGTAAAATGACTAATGTATAGAACTATCAATTTATTCTAGAGAAAGGGACTAGTTGTGACGATTGAAGCATGTCAAGCCAGAAAACCTTAACCATAAAGAATAATAATAAAACCAAACTATATGCTTAATAAATTAATTCTCAACATTTAGCGATAGTGACAACACACCAATAACATATCATATGCTAATAACGTGACTTTGTATTATAATTATTATGATATCATGAAGCTGAAAAAGTAATCAAATCTGTGTTTAATTGGCTGCAAAAAATGGTGGGAGCATGAAGACGAACAAGCAGCTAGTAATGTGATTTAAATATTTACAAATTATTATTAGTTGCACCAACAGGCATTTGCTGTGTTATGACAACGATGATTGAGACTCTATACCTTTATTACCAGCTGCTATTTCTTGACCTTTTTATTTATTATTATTCAAAAATAGGAACAAGTGCATGGATGGACACAGTTCAATAAGGATGTGCCTGATCTTAATCATTTTTTATCTCTCTTCTTTGTGCTTTAATTTTTGTTTGATCTTATGTCTAAGAAGATTGACTCAAACTATTCATGGCAAAGAATATTTTTCGTGTTTAGAATTTTTCTAGCTCTAGTTTTTTTTTTCTTTTTCATAATTGAAGAAAAATTATTGGGAAAATCATTCATAAAATATTTGTAGCTTCATTCAATTTTTACTTTTTGTACTTGTGTGTTTTTTCTACTTATTAAATCTTTTGATTTTACTCTGTTAGTACAATTAGCTTCTATGCAATAGATCCACTTGTCATTATGGTTTTTATAATTACATTTCTTCCTTAAGACTTCATACTAATTCTCCCTATTTATCTTCTTTCCAAGGATATATATAGACACACACACTCCCTCAGGTCCTAATTATAGAACATATTTACTTAATTTTGGAGAGATTAAATATACTAGTTAAATTAGTTAATTATACTTGTTTTTCCAAAATGCCCTTATTTAAAATGACATCCTACGTTCTTTGTCAGACTTCTCTTATCTCACACACGACTTCTCCAAGCTCTCACACAGTTTAACGCCGCCAATCTCTCTCAATAACTTCCAATCTACTCTTAGATATTTGAAGTGTAATTTAATAGTAATGTCATTATTAAATATAACAAAAGTTGCTCAAAATTATTTTATTAAAAAAAAAACAGTACAATTGAGGTGTATTTCCTCTAGTCCTTATTATGAGACACTAACTAAAAATTCTCACAAACTAATAAAAACATTTAAAGTTAATAAAGTTGTCCTAAAATTTAAGTTTCCAATATTACTTCTAGTAATTACCCTAAACTCTAGTATCATATTCATTATTACTCTCACCTACTACACTTATTAATTATGGGCACACATAAAAAAATAATTAATCCTCCTTAAAAACAAGCAAGTGCCTTATAAAAAAAATCAAATGCACTTACTAGTTAGTTTCTTATAGGACCAGAAGGGAGTATATAGCGTTAATGAGTTGCAAGCATTATTCACTTTCTAGAATATATAGGTGCATTATTAAATTATTATTGTGTTTAGAGCTATTTTCAAAAGAAATTGACAAAAATTAAATTTTTGTTCTATAATTAAAACCAACATCAACTCCTCAAATGTAGTTTTATGATTAGGACCGGAGGGAGGGAGTGTGTGTGTGTGTGTAAAGTGGCTGTATGATTCCAACAATGATCAGCATGACAAACTCCAACAGGGATATTTCATACCTCGAGGAAAAAAGGGATACAACCCATAAGCATAAGCAACCCATTGCCCTCTCGCAAGTTCAAAATGACAACACGCAAGAATTACACAATAAACTCGAAAGAGACGCCCTTTGCATCCAAATATTGGCCAAAAATAAAAGGATACTAGGAAATAGAAAGATCATATTGCCAAAGAATACTAGTATGGGAGTATAGGCCAAAAATAAAACAAATGATGCTATGTACATTGACATGATAAATAATACAAAAAAAAAAAAAAAAGAAGAAGAAAAAAATCTCTCTCCAGGCATCTTCTATGATGACCGAATATGAAGCTTGAAAATGAACTCTAATGGGCATCACTTGTTAGACCACTGGAATTCTATCTCTAAATTCCTTGAGGGGCCACTTTTACTTTGTGGCAGCAGAGTGTATTCTCCGGCTACAGATCCAAGCATCACCACGCGATCAATTTGGATTGTCACTTTCCCAAATGAACTCTGTCATCAGATTACAACAGAAATGTCAAGTGACAGTGGAGAAGGAAGAAACAAGAAAATCTAAGAAGATCAATACACCTATTTTATCTGTAATTTGTGTTTTCCCCAACTTACCTTTCCCACTTTGCTCTTATTTTTGCAAGAAATATGAAGCTTCTGGCCTTTTGGAGGGCTCTCAAAGGACCATGAAAAGCTCTCATCCCACTCCGGATTAGGGCCAGTTGAGACCACCTGATCAGAGTAAACACCAAAAGGTTCTCATCCAAAGCAAGGGAAAAAATAATTTAATATAGTAAGCAAAAAGCACAATGTCCTTGGCTTAATATCGTGAAATCACAATTTGAAGACAAATCACACTTGTCCTTGAATATTAAATGAAAAATAGTCTAAAAAGAAGCAAATCCCAACTTAATTCAAATTATTTTAGCAGAAAGCACATCCAAAAACAAAATCCAGATAGCGTACTATCCACTTCAACTTTGATCATCGTCCCTCCCCTCTAGTATATAGCCGCTTCCATATACATGTTTTTAACTTATGAATCAAACTAAAAGTTCAATTTCCCAGAATTTATAATGATTAAAAAACAGAGAAATTTCACATAGAAAGGAAGTTATGGGATTAGTTTTCGCCAAATCTTTAATTGACCTCCTTAACAGGAATGGTAGAAGAACTGTAGCATACACATGAAGGTCAACAGGAATTTTTTCTAGGCAGCAAGCCCAAGAGTTGATATCATAGAGAAAATGTTTTTGGGAATAATTTCCTCTAGAAATATCAAATAATATAAACTCTCTCGTGACTAACAAGCTCAACAAATCCTAGTGCATTACTCTGACCTACGTCTAGTCTAGAGACACCATTGTCATCAAATCCTAGAGCACAGAGAAAAACAAGGCTCAATTTAACCACTTCTCTCCCACCTCCGACACCCTACTTTTTTTTTTTTTTTTGAGGGGGACAAAGATGACAAAAATCCAAAAAGGGAAAATAAAAAGACTGTAGTTTGGAGATAAGCAAGTATTAAAATACTATACCATGGTTTGCCTTGGAGGAGTGTTGCCAAGTGTAAGCTTACAGTAAACACTTGGGTTTCCAACTGACTGCTTCATGTTGTTACCACGTTTTATGATCACAACTAACGTGCCAGGCAAACACTGCAATAAGAATTCAGCCTTCTCTTGAAACCGAGGAGGACCAGACTGGATTAAGTACTGTAGCAAAGGAATAGCGTCTGCAGCTGCTATTGACTGAGCCCTTGAGACTTCCGCTGGACATGCTGACCAAGCTTGCCTGAGAAGAAAAAGTGCGTCCAATGCAGCTTCTTGAGTGGCCTCAGAGCCAGTCTTTAATGATGTAACGAGATGGGGAATGCTAAGTGTTGCTGGCTCAGTTGCTCTCAGTCGTGGGAAATTGCTAAAAAGAGCGTTCAAGGCTCTCAGATACTCATCATTAACATTTCCAGTAGCCCATAAATCCTTTTCAATGGCAGCTGCATCACCATATAAACATCAAATATCAATTTAACATTCAGGTCAAAAAATAATCAATTTAACATGTGCATGAGGGTATGCACGCATACAGACAGATGTATCAGAGTGTGCCTGTATGCAAGGCAAAGCAATTTGAGATCTTGAACTGAAAACACCATTACCCGCCAGCTGGGCCTGATTAAAAATGGCATGTTCTTTCATATACTTTAGGATTTTAAGCTTAATTTGTACTTTGTCAGCCACATAAGAATAAAATAATATACTCAATATAATCATTGCAACATTGTCAATCTATGGTATTGCAAATTTAGTTAAAAATCAAATTATCTCCTAGCCTTATAAAAGTAATCCGAACACCAGTAACCATGATTTCTTAACTAACAGATGATATGAGAACAAAATCTGTACCAAAAGTTTCCAAGCCAATTGTAACAACTATGCTTTTCTTGTATGAGTAAAAATCACAATGAGTAGTTGCTCAGAATAAACGAACTATGAAGATCAGTCAGCAAGCAGTAAATATTGTGCAAGCAGCAAAGAAAAACGCACCAGTTATTGCTCTGACTGTTTCACTTGAAGCATATTCTTGAATTGTATGATTAGAGAAGAGAAGTTTAATGAACATTGCAGCCTGAACTGATGTTTCTGGATCACTAGAACCTATCAGATCCAACACGACCTGTACACCACCAGCCTCAGCAACGGCTCTTTTATTTGATCGACTATGCATCACAAGGTTCTGCAAAGTACATATAGCAACAACTTTCATTTCTTCTGTTGGTTGATCTTCAAGCACATTCACCAAAGCACGACATGCTGAAACTGCATCACTTGTTCGAGCAAGGCTCTCATTCTGAAATAGATCCCCAAGAGCCAAAGTTGCCAGTAACCTTGCCTGCTGTCCTTGGGTTTGTGGATCCAGGAGGTACTGAGATAAAGGTACAATGGCTGATCTGGTAGCTTTAGTTTCTCTAATCTTGACATTGTTTAGCAATACTTCCAGAAGTCTAGCAGCAGTTTCCTCGCACTGATGAGATCTTAGAAGCTCTAAAAGAGCCTCTATGGCACCACTTTCAGCCATTGCTTCTGCACTAGTCCCATCATCGCTTTCCAGCACTAGAAGAGCATTTAATGCACCAATTACAGTGCTCTCTGAGCCAGCACGAAGCAATCTTACCAATACAGCAATTGGCACTTCCAAGTAGAATTCAGAACTGAATTGCAGAATACTTGACAAAACAGAAGCAGCAGATTCCCATAAAGCATGAGGAAGTGAAGGATCAGCATGCAGTATCACTTTCGAAAGCTCAACAACACCACCCTCTTTTGCAATTTCATTCGGCCATATCAATGCAATACTAACAAGGGCCTTTACAGCTCTCTGCTGCAATATATGGATGCCAGAACCAAGTACTCGAATAAGAGGACCAATTACTTGCTGTGTTGCTGGATCCTTTTGAAGGTGCTCTTCCAAAAGCAGATGCGAGAGAAGCTCAGCAGCCAACTGTTGCACTGCTGGTATTGGAGAATCAAGCAAGGGGATAAGTGGCTCAATAGCTTGGTGGGATGTCAATGTATAGTCAGCACGACATTGTGGATGTTCCAAGATATTAACCAAAACCTGCAATGCACTGTGTTGTCCATCAGGCCCAAATTCTTCTCTCGCCAGCAACAAAAATAGGGGCTCAACCACTTTAGAAGCAGACTGCCCTTTAGCTATGCTGGCATTATTGGTCAATATACGCAGCAATTCAGCAAATGCCGCACACAGATAATCAGGTGCTTCATGAAGAATATCAAGTATGCTTTCAATAACTCCAGCTTTGACCATTTCCATTTTACAAGAAGGTCTATCTTTTCCAAGCTTAACCAAAGCTCTAGAAATGGCCTCATGGAGCAAATAATTCCTACCATACAAAAGACCAACAAGGGGAATAATGGCACCGTGAGCAGCAACTAGTTCAGCCAACTGCTCGTCATCAACAAGCCTATCCAGTGCACGGACAACTGAATGCTGGGCAGGACTAAACTCGCTTACAAGGAGAGAAACTAGAGGTTCAACACATCGTGCAGCAGCCACAGAGGACCTAATCCGTGTATTTCCAAACAGAACACAACATAATTCAGCCGCATCCCCTTTGAGGTCCAATGAACAATTTGATGAAAGGATCCTGCAAAGCACATCCACTGCATTCATTTCAACATCAGCAACAGCTAGTGCTTTCGAAGGATTTTCGCTTAGGAGCCTAACCAATGTAGCAATTGCAGCATGCTGCTCCTTCTCTAAACCAGTGCTAAGAATCTCCACCAAGGGTTGAACAGCTTGCCGAGCAGTCTCTGCATTCCGAATCTGATCGGCAGAGAACAAATTTTCCAATGCCCTGGCGGCACTGTACCTTGCACCTCTTCCTCCTAAACGTAACACAGCCACAAGTTGACTAACAGCACCAAATGCTGCCTCATGTCTCCGTATCTCAGCACTGTCAAACAGAATTCCCAATAGATCAGTAGCAGCTTCTTCAGTGGCATCTTGGGGACCCAGGGAAAGATACTTTGTAAGTGCCTCCAAGGCCCCAGATTCCACCATTACAACCTTATTGGATGGGCAGTCTCTGGCAAGCTGAGTTAGAAGTCCAAGAGCTAAAAAAGGTGCTCCTGGGCGATCTGGAATTGGTTTGAGCAGATCAACAAGAGCGGGTATTGCCTTCCGTGAAGTTGCACCAACCCTAATGTCATCAACTCTGAACAACCTCTCTAGAGCAACTTGATCAGGATGACGAACCAAGGAGAACTCCTCTGACAAGTCCAGAAGGTCCTGTATATCAATGTCAGCACAGCCAAGTAATGAGATTAGCCCACTTGCAGCCCCTGAATTCGCAACAGAGAGTAGTGTCCCCCTGCTTCCATTACAGACAAGGCTAGCCACTGATTGTGCTGCAAAATATCTGTTACCTAATTCCTCCGACTTCAATAAACTGGCAACAGCTGGAACAGATTTCATGGTAGCATGTGCTCTGATGATATCTCTATCTTGAAATAATACAGCCAACAATAACGCACAAATCCACATGCTACTATCTTCTTTATAATCAACCTGCAAGGACACCAGAAAGGACAAAGGTTTTTATATATATATAGAACCAATAATCACATGAATTTTTTAACATCTAACTATAACATTCGTACACCCAAGAGATGAGACATTACTTAGAAACAATGTTTGATGGCTAAGGTTGCTTTATACATGCAATCATGGAAATGTCTACACCAACCAGAACCCAATGCATGTCATATTTCTCTATAATTGACTATAATATAAAATGGATGTAAGGTGCTTGAATACCTGGGTATATTGTGAGTAACACTCTGAGATTTTTTCAGTGAGAATGTCAATTGCTCCAGCCTCCATTATAGCAATTTTGCATTTTTCATCATGACAGGCAAGAATAGACAATAACAATATGGCTAAGTTGGCATCAGATACAGTTACAGCGGCAGAGCCTGTGTTGGAATCACCTCCATTAACATCTTCTTTTCTATGTATGATAATGCTAATGAATTCCTTCTTTTCTTCATCCGGGTTTGACAAAGGCAGTGCAGAAGAAAGAACATTAACAAGAGATTGAACAAGATCAACACACAAGTTTGATTGGTTGAGTTCCTCCACCAGTCTCCGGTGGTTTACTTTGGCAGCACAAATAAGAAGCGCAGCTCCCCCGATTTTGACCTTTACATTTTTGGCACCAATGACCCTTTTAGCCAATGAACGCAAGCATCCAGAGGCCGCAATAACATTGTTTCCAAGAACAACAGACTGATCCCTGCATAACTGGGATAATATCTCGATAGCTTTATCTTGAAACATTGGTGTTGAATCAGCAATAGACAGCACTATTGGATTTATACTTTCAGGTAATTCAGCCAATACAGCCCATGCCGGTTTTATATGTGCACTATTCTGTTCCAACCTGGACAGTGCAGCAAGTGCTTCTATAGCCTCAGATGTGGAAACTGATCCAATAATAGCAAAATCCAGGAAGGAAACCAAAGCAAGTACAGTCCCAGCACGATTCACACATTCAATTATAGAATAATCAACTTGCCGATAATGTATGAGCCGAGCAATTGCTGCTGCAGCATGGGTTTTTCCAGAAATTGTGCCTTCACGTAATACTCTGGTAGCAGGCAAGATAACTTCTTCAGCAACAGCTCTCTCTGACATCTCTCTATCTAAAATAAGATTAGCCACCGCACATGTTGCCAACTCTGCAACATCAAAATCAGAAGAATTTGCTAGTGAAACTAAGGGGAGTAATGCATCTCTAGCAACAGCAGCTACATCCCTGTTCTCTTTGATGGAAAGAAATATTGCCGCAAGGCAGTGAGAAGACTCTATTAGGATGCTTTCAGATTCAATATTAAGCAACCTCATGGCTGACATGAGAGCTTTAACAGCAACGCTGCTTTCACGCACATCTTTCCTCATTTCAAAGATGCCTGCTAGAGCAGATGCCGCCTTAGCCTGAGTTTCCTCTTTGGTAGAGCTCATTAATTTTATCATTGTCTCTATTGCATCACTTGCAGCACTGCCTTCTCGTTGAATGTCACTAAGAGGGGCAACTGACAGCATACTTTTCAAAGCATCTAAGACATAGACCTTAGATTCAGGTAGATCACTTGTCAATAATGCTGTAAGCTGACTGATTGTGGTAGTATCAGATTTATGAATTAAGTGGTTTAAGGTTTTTGCTGCTATCTCCTTCCCATTAGGGCTTCCATTCTTCAATAGCCACAACAACGCAGGAACAGCATTAGCACTCTCCACACAAGCACGAATATCTTCACTGTGATTGCACAGGTTTGTAAGGATCTTTGCCGAGTCTTCTTTTGCTTTTGTGGATCCTGTCTCCAAAATTTGAACTAATGGAGGTATACCACCAGCTGCAGTAATGGCCCATTTACTTTCATCATTTTCATTAGATAGAAGGCATAGCAGAGCAACCGCACATTCTTGCTGTTGTTCTGATGAAAGCCCCAGAAGAGATATCAGCAGCTGAACTCCTTCACGGCCCTGAAGGGCACGCCAAAGACTGCCTTCATTGTTGCACAATGTGAGGAGAGCTCTTATAAGGTCATCTTGCACTTCATTAACAGCCATCGTTATTAATCCGACTAGCAAATGTTTTGCATCTGAATTTGCAAGTTTAATTGACAGTAAAGGATTTCCATACAAACTAGCCAGGGCTTCAATGGTTCGTTCCTTCACAAGAAAAGGCGATTGAGATTTGAGTTGCTTGAGCAATGTTTGCTCAACTACCAACGGATCCGATGTTCTTGTAGCTTCAGCCTCGTTATCATATATCATAAGAGCTGAAGCTAAAGCCCCCAATGTATCAGCAATTTGAGTAGCTGAGGTGCATGATTCAAGGCTTTGACCAAGGCTAGAGATGACATAAGACAAACCACCAGAGATGTTTGCTAGAGCACACATAGCACTTTCCTGCAATGCTTGAGCATGCTCACCCTGCATGAACTCTTTCGAAGGAGCTATGGTAGCATTGATCAAAGCAGGAATGCCATTAGAATTAGATATCTCACGCCTTGCTTCTTTGCACTGAGAAGACAGAGATTTCAGAGCACCAGCTGCTTCAGCTCTAATAGGGGCATCATTACCAGGGCCTAATAATTTCAGGAGTTGTTTTGTTGCCTCAGAAGTCAACACCTTTGAACAAACGGATGCATCCTCCATCATCACACTGGCAAGTAAGAAGCACACATTAGCTAAGGTGTTGGGATGCCCTGTTGTCAATAACTTCATTAATATGTCCACTCCTCCAGCTTGTATTGTTGCATTCCAGAATCCCTCAGTATTACTGGATAGATTTTTCAAGGCTCCGGTCAATAAACCATCAACTACATTTCCAGTCTTCAACCCCTTCTGAAGCTGCTCCCACAGCACAGGTACTACTCCTTCAGTTGAAAATATTTTTGATCCAACATGGTCTTTAGAACCACCTTGAGAGACAGCATGAATAGTCTTGGCAGCAGCAACTTGCCCTTCGGCTGAACTGGATTTAAGTAGCCCAAGCAATGGGGGAATGCATCCTCCAAGCAAGACTTTCACTCTTAGCTCATTTTCTTTACAGAGGGAGCCTAGAACAGTCGCTGCCTGAATTTTCACACTCAATGAACCAGATCGGAGAAGAGAAACAAGCACTGGTACTGCCTGAGAATGAGATCCAACAGCGCTAAACGCATTCTCACGCATATCAATAAGCTCCAGTAACTGCCTCAAGGAGTACTCCTTCTCTTCTGCAGAGGATGAGCTTTGTCGCAGCTGCTCAATGCATTGGGCAACACTTGCTAATGTTCCATCTGGATCCTCCATGCTGCTGCTGCGGTCTCTGCAACCAGTGAAGAATGCAAGAAACTTAAGCTGGATAGCTGAAGTACGAGATTTTCAACTCAAATTTCAAATTTCCATAGCCATTAAATTTAGAGAATTAATTCTGGGGAAAGAAATTATTAGTTCAGATAACAAGTATATCAAAGTCTCAAAGAGGCCCTTGCTTTAAATATCCCATGAGATGAGATTTTTTATGAAAATACATCTCCTTTGACTTTTAATATTTTGAACCAGATAAATAATTTTGTTGATGATTATTCTATCGCAAAATTTCTAGGGAATATTATGATTTAACTGACCTCAATCCCATCTTCAAAACAGAATGCGGAGTTGGGGGCTCTGACTCTGGTATGTTCCCCTCGCCATTTTTTTCCTGCAATCAACAGATCAACAGTGAAGACTGAAGAATGATAAATGGCATGCCCATATCAGAAAAGAACAAAAATAACACCCACAAGGGATTAATAAATCTGATACTTCATAATTGTAAATCATTCTAAAAGCATTAGTGGCATTTTTGCTCTTTCAATTTTTCGTTTGCTCATTCCAGTGTGTACTTAACAATGGCTTCTTGAAAACAAGAAGCTTGGGAAAACCAAATTCTATGAAAAAGGAAAACTTAGTTCCAATTGACCCGTCGCATAATCTGAGTCAGAGGGATATTTTGAAAGGAATATAATATTGTACGGACATCATAGATTGTGTCAGCAGAGAACTGTACTCTGACGAGTGACGACTATACTTTCTTCTATACAACAAAAATATTAACAAACCAATGAAGATCGTTATAACTCCTGATTGAAAAACACAGAAAGACTAATAGCTTTCCTTTTCTTTTCCATTTTCTAGCTTTTCCAGCATCAGATTTTTAATACCAAGATGAGTGTATCTGCCAGTATCACGGATCATAAAAGGTCACTGCGTTATCAGCCAACTAAATTTGAATAATAGACAAGCAGACAGCGGAAAATTGCACCTTCTTTATGAGCCAAATTTAAATCTAACCATCATTTTACCGAACTGGCTGGTTATAATTGCATAAGATTATTATTTATGCTGGAATATTGGCAATAAAAGAAAATTAACATTAATTTGAAAACGTACCATATCATTAGCAGCAAGGCTGCTACCATTGTTGGAACCAGACCTCCAAGCAAGTGTAGTCGTCATATTCAGTTCACTTCAAGACACCCAAGTAGATCAATTCAGCATGCAGCTCCTCTCCAGATCTAGACTGGAGAGACAGCCAGAACATCAAAGCCTCCTGCCAGATAATAATAAGTTAGCGTCAGCAATAACTTCAACGACTAAAGATCAAAGCCAGCTACAAATCTCAAAGATAACTGGGGAAAAATATTTCTAATGCAATAGGCCAATTCTGTGCTAATACAATACTTTCACAATTTAAAAGAATATAGAGCTAATGGAAACACTTCAAATCATCCAAATGCTGGCGATCGACTTAGCCAAGTAGAAGAAAACCGAAAAGCAAGGATAAATTACTGAAGCATTCCACCAATATTCCAAAATCATTTATCTTATCATCACCATGAGCAACACAAATAATCCTCTGAATTGACGCTTCATTTGTGACGAAATCGTAGAATATAAGTTTGTATCTCGCTTTCGGGTTTTCTCAGCAAACAAATCGAGTGAAATGCAACCAAATCGTCCAAGAGTGGAATCTCCGGACAAATTGCGGTGAAAGTCAACCAGATTTGGAGAAAAGATAGTAGATCAATTACCGAAGAGTCCAAGTCAGAACTTCATTCAGTCTAGTCAATGGAAGATGAAAACGTTATCTAATTCACGCCAGTAAAGCACGAATCAGCAACATAAATGCATGAAAGCAGCAGAATTCATCAATTTTAATCAATGCAAGCAGCTAAAAGAAACTTAATGAGAAGATAGAAAGAAAAAGACCTTCAGAGGCTGAAAAATGAAGAAGCGCTAGAATGCATCTGATGGTTTCGTGCAAGTGAAGGGAACACGAAGAAGCAGAAGATAAAGGAAGAGAGAGATGACAAGATCAGGAATCTGTATGTTCGGTAAGAGAAATAGTGAGCTTCGATTTTCTTTTTCCTTTTTTTGTATTTTTTATTTAACTGCTACTTTTTCATATTCACGAGTGCAGAGAGGCTCACAGAGAAGACGAAAGGAAACCTTGGTAGATTTCACAGTTGTAGCCGTCACTCCACAGAAACACCGACACCGACAAGTTGAAGCTTGAAGCTAAACAGCTCGGCTTCGGCTCGGCGTAAAGCTTACGCTAATAGAGGCGAACAAGAACAGTTTTATGAGATCATCCGTAAAAGATGTTATTTTCTGGCCAGCGGTAATAAAGTTAAATGAAATACTGAATCTAATATAGGCACGATTGGATTACCTAAATTTAAATTTGCTTTACTAAATTTAATCAATTATATATTAATTAAGTTATTAGTACGTGAAATTAGGAATTTAAACGTTTGCTTAAATTACTCTCATATCTCTTAATTACTAAAACAGCAAAATTAAAAACATAACTCTATGTTATTTAATTATTTCCTGTTAGATTACATGGAATTGAAGTTGGAAGGGGTTACGACATGTTTGGCATGATGGAACTCAATTCTTAATGGTAATATTGTCATGAAAGTCTTAATATTATCCTAAAAGTTTTAAAACATAACAATAATTTTTTATTCCGTTAAAAGATTAATGTTGACCGTAAAAAGTTTGACATTTAACATAAATTTTTTATCAAAAACATTAATTTTTTAATAAAAGCAAATAACATTATTACATTTTAAAATTTTTAAGATAATATTAAAACAATTAAAACTTTTAGAGTAATTTCACCTCTAAAAAGAAGGTTTCGGAACAAATTGATCAAATATTGGAACTGTCACTTCTTACCCGACCCCCTTGGAATTGAGTTCCCTCCTTGGGTTATTTCCTTCCCTAATCCCCACCCTTTCCCCCGAACAACTGGTGGCAATGGCCCTCCACTGCAATGGCAGTGACGGTCTTCCACTAAAGACGACGGGATGGTTCTTCGCCAGCAACGGCAACGGTGAATCCCCGATCGATTTTGTCGGTTGATGATCCTCCACTTAGTCGATTCCATCTTGATCCACCGTTTCACTTTGTTCAGTCGTCCACGGCGGCCCCCATCTCCTTCATCTGTCGTCTCCTCCTTCCTCAGCCTTCATCGTTGCCAACGCCGATACCATTGTCATTGTCATTGTAATCGTCAACTGTCTCTCAGTCAGCACCCATTGTCCATAAGGCAACCACATCGATTTTCAAAAAACAAAACCAATCGACAATTTTAAAATTGAATATGAACTTTGAAGCACTTAATTTTTCTTAAATTCTTTTGCCAAACAATCTGAAACTCAGATCTGGAACACGAATCCAGTGGTTCAATCGTGGACAACGTCAAGTACAAATGACGGTGGAGGGAAGTTGGGGACAGAGGCGATGCAAGCTTAGATCTATACTTAAATTTTTTGGTTTGGTCATTATTTTCGGTAATGTTTCTTCACCATAAACCCGTGCAGTGCTTATATCCATCCCATTCTGGTAGAATTGTTGATAGCAAAAAGAAAATTTTAAACCTTATTCCATGCTCTAATTTAATTCCTGCATCGATGTTTTTATTCATGGTGGATGCTCAATTTCTGGCGGGAAGTAACTAATTGGAGAAAATAATGGGGTTATATTTTTAATTTGATTCAAATTTTAAATATCTAATTATGACACATAATCTGATATATAATTTGTTAAGTTTAAACTTTGGATAATTCAACTGTCTTTATATAGAATTTTCCTAAATGAAATTCCACTTTCATAAATTATTATTAAGAGTAATAATATTAATAAGATATTGAAAAAAAATAATATTAATAAAATATCAATTATAGAATCTACAAAAGTCAGGCTATGACTTTTTTTCAAAATATATTTTACTTTCCCTTTTTAAGAAACTACATTTACTAAAATTAAATCACAATATATAAAATTTCGTATTAAATACAGAAAAAAAAAATTAAAATTTATCATCTTATTCGAGTCAGCACCTTACTTAATATTGTACCAAAAAAATAAACTTTATATAATTTTTTCATATATGAACTTTAAACATCACTATCAAAATATCAAATGCATAAATATCGTCAATCACCATTTTATATCGCTCCATTAAACATAATATTTAAGTTTAAAATTGATGTTAATGGTGGTTTCAAATTTAAAAAAGGCTTAAGGTGTAAATTGGCCAACAAACTATTACCCGAAGAGTATATAGCACAAAAAAGTATTGATGATACATTAATTATTAATGAACAATTAAAAAATAGCAACTATCACAATTACGTGAAAATATTAGGCACTGGTGGAGGACGGTGGTGGAGACGTTGGAGAAAAGAGCAGTTATGCCTTCTTAACGATAAGGAAAACTCCCATAAGGATGGGTCACGCCGCCTGCTGCCTGTGGCATCGGAGAGACGGAACCAAGGTGTAAGGTGAGTGTTGGTTGGAGGTTGTGAACTGCTGGATTTGGTTTTCGGTGCATGATTCTTGTCCTGAAGCTCCATACGGACCTTGATGAGTTCAAGAATGTGAGTGGAACACCCAACAACAATGGAAGCTTTAAAAACACCGATGTCGCTAACACTGTGACAGTCAATGGAAGACAAAAATGTGAGAGAGACACTAAGACAGTCAAGTGGTAATTTAAAGGTGTTGTATTTTTTTCACTTTTTAATTGTTCATTAGTAATTAATGTACCCTCAATACTTTTTTGTGTTAGATACCTTTCGCGTAATAGTTCATTGACTAATTTACATCCTTTAAAAAATATCATAACAACGGTCAACATTAATTGAACTCCAAAGAGACAAGAAGCTGTCATGATTGAAAACATGTGAAACCGAAGAAAGGCCATACATAGCTGTACGCTTAGCTGGCAAAAGAATGTGTACAATTTTAACGGAAGAAAATCCACTTGGTTAATTACTTAACTACATGAGATTGATTAAAATAAATAAAATAAAATAGAGAATACAACAAAGCCAAGTCATATCGTGATAACTCATAATTGATTTTGTTCGATACCAACCACAGTAAAATAATTGTCCTGTCGTAATAACATGATTTTGTTACTGGCATTAGCTTTAAGAAGAGCAGAGACTAAATGATTCTTTTTTTTTTTTTATCAAAGAGACTAAATGATTCGTTCAATTATTTTTATTATTATTATTATTATTATACCAGCAAGCATTTGCTGTTATGACTAATGACAGCTATGAGAACGACTTATACCTTCATTCTTGTTCTGCATTTGAATGGGCGATTTAAGAAATTTTAAAATACATATATATATATATATATATATCTTTTTTTTATGCGAAATAAACTTTAGGAAGAGAGGTTGAGTTCACTCACGATTTAAAGGATGAACCATCAATTACTCTTAGATGTTTACCTAAACACCCATAAACTAAAATACTCCTGCTCCAACGCTTTAACTAATTCCAGTATCAAACTCTTTTTTTTTTTTTTTGTGAGAGTGTTCAATTTCTTTATCAATTAGACCCAAAGACGAGGGTTAAAAGTATCAGAGTTGAATGTGTATATTAGGCATCTTCGCATCTTATGGCTATAATGCTGACCCGTAGAAGTTGACATTTCAGCCCTCTGTGATTTCGACTCCAAAACTATTTTGGGGCAGATAACGTTTCAAATACTGATGAGTTTGAGTTGTAGGCCACAAGGAAAAGAAAACACAGCGTCAGATTTGGCTATAAGCTTTAATTATAAAGTCTAAATTAATGTTAATATTGATATTAATGATTAATCTAAAACATCACTCATCGAGCTAGGCTATAAAGTATCACTAACTGCTCATATTTAGTGATATAATTGAATTCAATGAATTGATACGTCATATTTAATAATCGATTGAAAAATATGAGGCTCACATGAATTAATGTAGGTGAAACTTGGAGACGGTTTTATATGCTTTAGTTTTATTCTAAATGTCCTACCTTGATTAATTTTATTTTCTAAATTTATAATTTGTTGTTCAAATTATCTCCATTAATTGTACTTATTAAGCATGCTTTTTATTGAAATAGTTTCCAACATTCTCTCTCCTGCGTATGAATGAATATCAATCACAATGAGGCTAATTTGAATAAATATTGATAAATATATAAAATAGATATTACATTTAAAACCAATATAAACTCCATAATTATATAATTATATTAAGTACTGGATGGTATAATAGCTAGATTAGAGGTCTATTTTGCTCATAAATATAAGATGTCAATTCAATTTATCTCCTAAATATAATTGATAAGGGAGTTTTTATGAAGGGATAGTTCCAGACTTTTAATGCATAATTGCATATAATTCAATTGAATGTTATAAAGAAATAAACACATGTTTGTTATATATACCTAACTTTAATTATTCTTTTTAATATTCATAAATTAGTTATTTGGCTCTTATTAAGTATTGGAATTAGTAATTAATTAACTAATATTTTCTTCATTTTCATAAACTAATTATCAAACTCTTTTTTTAGAAGAATTATCAAGCTCTTAGCTTATTCATGTATCTATCTCATTATATAGTTTTTTTTTTCCGGAGATTATTAAAACTCACACCATGGGATGATCTCACATATGGATGGATATGATGCTCCGTGCATGAGGCTTTAGTGCCACTACACGAAACGAGTTAAAGAGCATAAATTTGAGAGAAAATCTCACTAAAGTGCACACGAGCAAATTTATTTCAATTAAAAACCAAAACATTATGAAATGTCAATATAGGAACCAAGAACCAATATGAAAACAAGTTGTGTCAGTAAAAAGATAATAACGCCCCTTTCTTTTTGTTTTTCTTAAAGAGGCTTGATGTTCAGTCATTGAAGCTTCGATGATGACCAACTAAAGCTCTGACCACTAAAAATTAATGTGCTATTTATAGGAGGATTCCATTTATTCATGAAGAGTAGCACATTTATTCATGATTCTTGTTCATGAAGAGTAGAATCATAAACAAGTGTGCAACTCTTTATAAACAAATGGAATCCTTCAAAAGAACAACACATTAATTTATGGTGGTCAGAGCTTCGACTGGTAGGTGTCAGAGCTTTAATGGCAAGCCAATGGTGGTCGCTACGGCTTGGCACCAGTTAGAGACCAATCACTAGAGCTCTGACAATCAATTCTTTTTTAAAAAAAAAATCATAGGAAATTATTGTCTTTTTACCTATAAAATTTATTTTCATTTTTGTCACATCTTGCAATAAAATTTCAGAATATTTTAGTCAGTGAAATAAATTTGATCATATAGTCCTTTAATGAAATCCTCCCTTGATTTTGAGATCTGGGTATGGTCATGAGTTGGACTGGATTTTGGTGTCTGACTTGAATTGACCAATCCTATCAAAACACTTAATAGAAAAATATTGAAAGATTAAAAAAATTAAGTACATTTATTAATTAAAAAATTATCTTAATCTAAAATACATTGTCTTTCAAAAATTATTTAGCACTCTGGCCCCCCAAAAATCATTTAGGATTAACAGTAACATTTTCTAATATTGAAAGTTTAAAAGGTTCTCACAATAATGATAAATTTATTTTAAATTACAAAGTAAGTCCTGACCGATTCGATCAAACAACATCTTGTTCTTAATCCAACCTACATTACTGGCTTGGCTCAATATGAATCCGTATGCTAAATGACGTTAGGTGTATTGGAATAGTTAAACAAGGCCTAGAAGCTAGCTTGATTTCTTAATTTAATGCTTCATTCGGTTTTTAATATAAAATATATTTGTCTAATTTAATTATATTAAAGAAAATATTTAAATTAGTTAATATGACATTTATTTTCTAAACCACTTTAGTTAGCTTTTTTAATTCACTCTCCTCCTTAATTATTGTTGAGTTAATATCAATAATGGTAAATTAGAAAAATATTTACAAATATAAAAACTATGTCTTATATTTATAATGAAGATAAACTCCCCAAATATATCATATTATTAGGATCGAATGGAGCACCAACTTTGACATTTAATATAAGAACTAGTTGGATGTTAGACTTAGTCATAAATATAAAATCTCAATTCACTGTTTTTTATATTTATTTTTTCCCCTAAATTATCTTTTCAGTTGCCTATGTCAAAATATTTACATCAATGGGTAGTATCAATGCAAATGACTTAAGATGATTATTTAAGGAATTCAACATACATTTTTCACACAATAGCTAGTTTGACCAATTTCTTCAATCTACCAAGTAGATCTTGTATTAAGAACTAGAAGTAGTATTTTAATATAATCAAATGAGGTCATCCTAAGTTCTCTTGTGAGGGATTTGATGGGAGGGGAAGAAAAAAAATGTTGAGTTGGATTTTCTAACTCATGTATCTTATGTTATATATTCTCTCTAGTAAAATTTTATTTCTAATTTTTCATAAATCCATACCCCCCCCCAACAAAAAAAAAAAAAAGAAGCAAAAGAAAAACCTCCCACTAATCTCATATACCAAGCAGCCTCTTGGAGAGTTTTATAGCATTACCCCCAATTGCCGCTTAATCAATGGCTTATATAAGAGGAATTAAAATGATGTTTCCTTTTCATTTTAGACAAAAGTTATAGCATTATGCATGGGACTTTCACGCTTAACTGAGGAGGACATAACATGAGATAGCCTTGATTACATGCAGGGAAATAATGCTGGCCATTGACTCCTTTATTAAGGATTTTATTATTCACAAGAGACCTTTGGCAAGTGGAACAAAATTTGGCACTTTACGCAAAATATATGGGGGGAGACTACTTCATGGCCCATATATGTCTCTCTTTATTTTGTCTGCATCAAAATTTTCTCAAATATGATGATTGCTCATATCCTCTTTTTGTTTCCATTGTTGAAATAAATACAAAAATAATTTCCTAAATACATAATATGAACTCTAACTCAAAGAGTCATAGCGGAAGAATTCATCAGTTGTACTTCTAGCCAAAGCAATTATGCATGCTATATCTCACAACTTAGGAGCTGAAAAAGGGAAAAGAAGATTAGAAGAAAATAACTCAAGATTTTTCTAATGGGAAGATGAGGTATAATAATGGTCTAGGAATAGTTGCCATCCGTCAAAGAACCCTTAAAGAGAAAGAAAGTGTATTTCAACATTACTACTCTAAGACCCGACCTATGTTATTTATAATCTTCCGTCAATGTTTGTAATAGCTTACCAACTTGGAAGGTGACCCTAAACCAAATATATATCCAAATCACGTGCAAGCCACAATCATGAGATATTTTATTCAAAATCAATGATAAGATAATATCTAGACATAATAAAATATGTAATCATAAATAAATAAATAAAATATCTTACAACATCTCACTTGGCATGTAACCTAATGTTATTTGTTGAGTCAATGTTCATTTAAGCAATACTACAAAAATCGTGGCGGTAAGTCATCTTTGATTGAGTATTATCATGTATCACAATTAGTACCTTTACTTAATGGATCAAAACTTAATGAATAAACCCCCATAATGTTTATACAGTTCCAACTTAATGTTTGTTAAGGTCTCATATTTTAGGTACCAATGATTGAGACCATAAACTTCAACTTGAATTTCATCAGTTAAATAATGTCTTAAATCACTAAATGATAATGTCTTATCTAAATCACTAAATGTGATCTATCTCTGATAAGATATTTGATCCTTTTGATTCCTCTAAATGCATGCTCTTTATTATAAGATGAATTCCTTAATTGGTAATCTTATAACTTGCCTCCAAGAATGACTAGGTCTAGCAATCCATGGTAGAACTAATCAATTAGTGAGTACTTAGCAATCTTATACCCCTTCATGATGCAACTTGTTTAGCAAGTGTAAATATGTATTAAAGTATTAACTTTTCTATTGTTAACACAACTTACAAAACTAAACAAGCTAATTATTCTACTATATATAAAGCATAAAACTTAATATAAATTTGGTAATGTATTACATAACTTGTAGCTTTCCATTTATTATTCAAGCAAGAATATGCTTGACAATCCTCTTAAAACTCCTTTGCAATGTCATTCCTCATTTGTGTGCACCTTTAAGCAAGCCTATACCTTAGAAATTGAATTAGAAAGAATATAATGATATTAGAGACACATAGACTGTAACATCTTAAATTTTTGGGATTTATAATATGGGCTTAATTATGGAAAACTTGTCCTTCATAAATATTAAAGTTAATATAATATCTGAAATCCAAGGATAAATAATTATAAGAATAATATATGAAAAATTAAATAACGAGTTTTGACCTAAAAGTACTACAAAATAAGTATTTGAAATTAAGGCAGGCCTATTTTTCTTCTTTCCTTAAATCTATTGTAGGAAAAGACTGAGATTAAGGATAATTTAAACCAAAGCAAAATAGGGTGTATATGTTGGCTTAGGAATTAAAGATTTATGTTATCTATTAATTTCAATTAAATAAACAAAATAAATACTATCTATTATTATTCTTTCCTACACACACATTCACAACCATCATGAGATAGTAGCAACAAATAAGCCTCTTGATCCATTAAACCATGGCCCAACACATCTCCTTCGTGGGCCTAGTTAATTAACCCATTATACCCCATATAGTTAATAAGCAGCTGGAAGTCAAAGAAGAAAGAAAGCAAGATATATATATTCCTCCAGCTCTTCTTTTCGGCCCACACTAACCTAAAGCTGATGGAGCCCATCCCTTTCTACATTATCTCTTCATTATTTCACCCTCTTCCCGTCGGCCCAGCACAACCAGCAGAGAGGAACTATGTATCAGTCAAAACGAAGAGGCAAATCACGCAAGTATGCAGAAGATCATCCAAGTCCAACACGCCATCAGAACCCATGCTTCATCAGTGTTTCTCGAGCCCCTCACCGTTAACCATTGGATTGTCTTTCTCTCACCATCTCGAACCTTCAATATATATATATATATACACCTAAGTTCCATTCAACCGTAGGGTTGGAAATAAACCAGGCTCCTATCAGGGCCTATAGTCTAGCTTATTTAAGATTTAGTTAATCTGTTTGTCAAAAAGATCAGGCTAAAACTTATTTAAAAGCCTAAATATGTAAATAGGTCAGACCTATTTTGTTAAAACTTGGCCTGTAGGTCTTCAGGTCTGGTCTGTTTACACATTAAATAAATATAATTAAATATATATCATATAAATAATATAATATTTATTATTTTTCATTCTTATATTCTAATTTTAAATTATATTTATATAGATTTTGATAAGTTCAAAGTGTATAAAGCTTATTTATGGTCTCTAAAGCCTACAATATGAGGCATTTTTAAAGGCCTACATTGTAAGTAGGCATTTAAAAAGGCTTCAGGCCCAATCAGGCCTTATGAAGACTCAAGTTTAAACCTAAAAAAAACTTGAATTCAAGCTCAGGCCCAGACTCAGGTTTTCTATCCCCATTACAGTCTTAAAAGCCTATTTAGCCAAAAACCTCTCCACGCCTATTTCTATGCCTAACCATGATCCTTTCAGAGAATAGAAACACGCTGTCAGAAACCATACCTCTTCTTCGGTTCTCGAGCCCCGAGCCGAAGACCCTCTGGTCCTTGCCTACCGATCAACTTCTTCTCCTCAATATATATATATCACGTTGCCACCTAGTTCCCTGGCATTTCTCTTTCGGCAAAACCAGAAAGAAACAGAAAATGCAGAGACACTGAGAGAGAGAGGGTTGCAGAAGTGAAAGAGAAAGAGAGAGAGGCGAGAGAGAGGAAGAGAGAAAGGCAAACAGAACCTAGCTGGGAAATTCACAGAAATAATCCAAAAAAAAAAATTTGTGAAATTGGACCACCGTACAAACATTTTGTAGATATAACCTAGTTGGTGGCGTCACGTCAGCGGGCGCCACTTGCAAAGTGGCGTTGCCACGTGGGGCACCACTAAGTGGCACCCTACGTGGTAGCGCAACTTGTGGCGTGCCACGTTGGCACGCCACATAAGTGGCGCCACGCCACGTGGCGCCACTTTTACAATTTTTTTTTATAATTTTTATATTATATATTATTTAATATTAAATATATATTAAATATTAAATATATTATTTTATATAATATATATTATATTTTACATAATATATATTATTTTAATTTTTAATTATTATAATTATATATTTCAAAAATTTTATGAAAAATTCCTTTTAAAATGATGTTCTATTTTCGAAAAAATTTTCTGGACGGGGCACTGCCCCTTGACCCTGCCCGCTAACCGGCTAGCGGGACTGCCGTGCTAGCTGTTCGTAGCGCGATTAAATCATAGTGATATAGTATCATGCAATTAAATCATAGATATTCGTAGAGCGATTTAATTATTACTTTTTTAATAAGATGGTTTGCCAATGAGTTCTTATTTCTATTAAAAGTAAATAAAACTATCTACCCGTTAGCTTCCTCTTAGCATCCTATCTTCTTTTCCTTACAGAGAGTGCAGTGGTCCAACAAGCAACTCCCTGAGCGCACGTTAGCGAAAGCCATTGCTTCTTTCCTATGGTTCACTTCACTCCCTGTAAGGACGAGGGAAGAGGCACATTGGGTTAAAAGCCCAACTATACGCCCATAGACTTCAAAATCTCTGTGCTTCCGCATAGCTTCGACTAGGTAATTTTACTCTTAAAAAAGTAATAATTAAATCGCGCTACGAATATCTATGATTTAATCGCGCGATATTATATCACTACGATTTAATCGCGCTACGAACAGCTAGCACGGCGGTCCCGCTAGCCGGTTAGCGGGCGGGGTCAAGGGGCAGCGCCCCGTCCAGAAAATTTTTTCGAAAATAGAACATCATTTTAAAAAGAATTTTTTATAAAATTTTTGAAATATATAATTATAATAATTAAAAATTAAAATAATATATATTATGTAAAATATAATATATATTATATAAAATAATATATATAATATTTAATATATATTTAATATTAAATAATATATAATATAAAAATTATAAAAAAAATTGTAAAAGTGGCGCCACGTGGCGTGGCGCCGCTTATGTGGCGTGCCAACGTGGCACGCCACAAGTTGCGCTGCCACGTAGGGCACCACTTAGTGGCGCTCCACGTGGCAGCGCCACTTGCAGCCACGTGTGGCGCTAGCTCAACTAGGTTATATCCACAAAATGTTTGTACGGTGGTCTAATTTCACAAATTTTTTTTTTTGGATTATTTCTACGAATTTCCCAAACCTAGCTTGCTCTGTTTTCCATCGTCGGAACAGAGAGAAAAAGATCTGCACCGAGCTCATCGTTCCATCCTGATCTTCGAAGGTAAGAGTCGGGTCTCCTCTTCCTTCTTATTCCCGTTGTTTTCCAATGTAAACCAAGAGTAATTAGTTGAAGAAAATGAAATGCTTGTTTGCTGAAAACTGAACTGAAAACAATGGGGGGCTGTTAGCTTCTGTTCGCATCTCTGTATGGGTCTGGGTAAAACGAAACTTGTAAAAATCTGGAACTGAACGTCAAAACAGGGGTGGGTAGCGTCATACTTGTGTCTTTGAGTTCTCTGAACTTTGCATTGTGTTATGCGTCACCATATATATATATATATATATACAGTAGCTTCTGCCCGAAATGACGAACCAAACGAACGAATAGACACACACAGGTGGCTTGCTGTATGCCGTAACCCAGAGAAGAAGGATCACGTTATATATATAGGTGTTCGTGTATATGTATATGGGATACATGCCGTGAGAAACTGGATGTATATATATAAGGGTGTGTGCGTGTACAATCATTATCATCTTTAAGTGTTTTGCTGTCATCATCGGTCCCCTTACTATTAAACTAATATAGAATTTTATTTTAACTATTGTATATGTGTGTGTGGAAGATCCAAGCCGTGCATGTTGTAGGTGTATGTGAATCACTGTGTGTGTGTATATATATATATATATTTACACATTCCGTGGCTGTCATGACCAAAAGAAAGAGGAACCATTTTGATTTACATGTCTATATACATATATACAACGTGCTGCTTGTGAATAAAAAGGGAGAACCAAGTTAAGTCTATATATATATAAATAGATATATAAGAGGCATGGTTATGTTAGTGCTATATAGAGACATACTTTCGTTTTTTGTATATAATAATAAGCATACTTATTAAGGAGCTAAACTATTCCAATTTAATATTTATTTAAGGTTTTTATTTCTATAATCATATAAGATGAATTGTGAATTACTAGTTTAAAGGAAAAAGATAAAGCCTGAAAGTTTAAAGTAATGGTGAATAAATAGTAGGATAAATAGTGATAATTATTAAATAATTGCTCATGTGATATTGGTTATGGAGGAATTCAAATTGATAAAATAAATGAATAATAATACTGATAATAAGGTGTCATTATTATTAGGAATACGAAAATAAATAAAAATTGCAATAAATAATGAAGGCATTATTATTGGTATATTTTTAATGTTATGAAATTATAAATTATAATTTTTAATATGTAGAATTTTAAGATGTTATTAATTGTAAGTAAATTGATATGAATAGATTGAATTGTGAAGTGTATTCGAGCTATTGTTTAAGGAGCCATGTGCTAGTAGTTAGCTTGGGTGAGAGGTAACCACTTTCCACTTATTATATTATTAATATGTTGCTTATGAGTGTTTTCTAAACTGAGTATGAATATTTTAAATAGAAACTGCCTTGTGCAATTTTATGAGTTAAAATACATGCATTTATAAGATTTGAGAATTGATTTATGATGACATAGCTATTGTGAATACTCTAAAAATTCCCCTATTGAATTATTATGATAATTTTGGGATGGGAAGAATTGGGAGAGAATGAAAAAGTTATTTACACCACGTGGTGATGCCTCCATTGGTGCAAGATGGTTGGCTTATTATTGTCCCACCAGTTCAATGAGGGACTAGCCTACCAGTTCAAGAGGGCTTACGACACCCCACCAGTTCAATGAGGGGAAAAGACCCATGGACTGGGACATGTGCTGTGAGAATTTTGGTCGGTCCTCATCACTTGACCAGTGAGATTTTGAGTAACAGTGTAACTTAGCCCATGGGTCTAGTCGAAGGAAATAAGGCGGTTTGGCTGGCATGCGGGGAGATGCTTTGGGAATTTTGTTATTTTGAACTATGATTCATGATTATGATATGGGAATTATTTTTATGAAATTTATAGCGTGTATATTGGTAAATTATATTTTGATACTGTGATATAAATTGTTCCACTTGGCATCTTACTAGCACATATTAATATACGTAATAAGTTGGACTGATGGTTACAAAATTTTTCCAGGTTACCGTATCTGTCCAAGTCCTTCCGGGAAGACTACAGAAGCCTAGTCAACTTTGATCAAGTAGGGCTTATGTTTGTTGTGTATAAATTGTTAAATGTATATTGCCACACATTAGGGTTTATCATGCATATTCTCGCATGTTTTGAAAATTTTAATTTCCGCTCAAGATCTTATTATATGATTACTCTGATTAGTAGAGGGTTATTTAATAAATTAAATGGAGGTTGTTTCATAGATAGTCTAATCATTTTCTCATAATAGATGTTACTCACAACAACTATCATTATCTATGAATGTTTAAATGCATGTGATCATAAGTTACTTATATTATTCTCAAATATTTTAATGATAATCTCTTTATGTATTCTAAAAGAATACTAGATTGGACTTGTCATATCACAACTTTGAACAACAATGACTTGTAACACTATAAGTTAAAATACACAAGCTATGAATGAATCATTACTTTGTACAATATAGATTACTCAACTCCCACTAATATAGTGATATAAATAAGACTTGTGACGTTCTCAATAATTTCCTGTATGCAATCACATCATGATTACCTTAACTATCATCATTATGAAGCTTGCTCATGACATAATGAATTATCAATTTTGCTAACTAAATTCTCTTCACTATTTATATGACCATTTCTACTAATCCACCTATATGTCTCTCCTTATATCCAAAATGGAAAAATACAATGACATCTTAACTCAAGACAGATAGTAAGCATCATGAGTATAGGGAAGAAATTATGCATGAATATAGGAGGAAATACCTCAGTAAATCAATTCCTTCTTTATTGAGAAGTCATAGAAAACAACTTTATTTGTACTACTAACTGTTGCATACTAGTAACTTTACAAATAAACTTATATTGTTGCTTACCTTACATCTATCATGAATTAATGCCTTCATTTGGATTTTTCGGTCACTCTCAATAATTATTTTCTGGTCAAATTTCCTAAAGTACATCACGCAGCCACCATGAGTTACCAAATTTCAATCACCATTGGTCTTAACTCAATATGTTGATTGATTGGAGCTTAATAAGGTGAGTGCCATACAAAACCAATGTTCTAACATAATTAGAGGTGACAATCTTCTATATTAGATCACTCTCAATGAGTTTGATCAGTCCCACTAATTTTGGCATTTCAAAATATTACACAATTTTAAAATATAACAGATGGTTCATTTGAATTTTTAAGACCTCTTTGCATCTTCACTAAAATATATAGCCTCAGTTTCTCATATTATTTTCCTTCCACACTCTTTCTTTTATAAGACAATTCTATGCAAGAGTGCATTTTAAAATGAGCCTCCAAACTTTGAGATTTCAAAATGATCTAAACATAATTTTTGTTGAAATCTCATCAAAATATACATAATTGTCTTTAGTATATCCCTTAAGAGGAGCACCATATCATCCAACATGTCCATTGACATTTATGTATCTTCTTGTAACAATAGCAGCTACATTAGGTGAGTTCACTAATGATGTACTTATCATATCACACATCTCTTCTAGTTGACTTCACAGTATTAATCCTTTTGTCGGATGAAATAACCTACTTTTGCTTTATATACCATAAATGTGTAAAATGACACTACTTTAGTATAAAGCAAATAGTGTTCAGGTATTGTGAAGAGTGACCTTTTAAAGGGAATGAACTATTTCATTTGTTAGAACATAACTAGTGGCAAATATATATAGATTACTACCTCTAGTCAATACTTTTAACTAAAGATGCATTATCCTTTAGAGTTAAGCCTTTATATACATAGTTTTAATAAATGTTCAATATCCTTGAAGAAGGCATAATGACTCATATTAATTTGAGATAAAAAAATGAAGGCTCTTCCAATAAAATGAATGGAGGCATCTAACCCTATTATGGAGAATCACTTTATAATCAACAAAACAATGTAATAATAGTTATGAGAATTTCTAAATTCATCCTTGAACCTATTGGCAACCCTTGAATATGCTTTATCCTTATGCACCCATGATGATCAATTCTTAATTCAGACTAATTCTGTAATACCCCAATTTTCACAACACATGAAAATGTTATATTTTGATAAATAACACCTAGTACAATAGGTGAATTTGTGGTCTCAAAATTAGTGAACTAATTATCTTATTTTCTAAAGGTAATTTCTCATGAGATTAGAGTAAATAAAGAGCTAAAAATCCCTAAGTGAATTTGTGGGTCACAAAATACCCTGAGAATGTTATGATAAATCCTAAGAGGCAACTAAATATTTATTAAAATAGAAAGTATGTTGTCTCTAAAGGTTTAATCGATTTATTATTATTTTTAGAAATTATACCATTTTAACAACTTAAAATTATCAGAGGATGATAAAATTAAATAAGAGGGAATTGGTAACAATTATTGGGCAATTGATATTGCAATAATTGAGATACTCTATTAATTTTTGAAATTAGTTAATGATTAAGTTTTTAAGGTAATAAATTAAGGGCCAAATGATACTTAAAAGATAAGATTAGCATACAAGGAGTTGCTAATTAACAAAATTGAATTAGAAACCTAGTCAATTTTGGTAATTAAGTCTAGTAACCCCTAAAACACTCTATTAGAGACTAAAATTAGGATTATACTTTCCGTTGGACAATTCGGTGAGCAAGATCAATAGAGACGAATTAATGGCATAAGGGTAATTAAATAGAAAAGAGGTGTTTAATGGTTGGCTAATTCTTTTTCCATTTTCACCGACTTGACTTGACAATTGAGATTAAATCACTTTAGAGTCATTCATTTTCGGTCAAAAGCCTTCACCACCGATTTTGACCATGAGATTAATAAATGGAAAAATCCTAAACTCTAAAAGGAACCAATGAGATATTGTTGGAATTATAGAAGATTATTCAAATGTAATATAAAATTAAAAAAAAAATAGAAAGTGAAAACCGAAAATTATTATGGGGGAGGTGGTGGAGAAATGTCAATTGCTTGAAGAAAACACACACAAGTTAACTAAGTCAAAAGAGTATGGAAGAAGCTTTAAAAACTTGGGCACTAATTAAAGGGAAATAGGTTATGTCAAAAATACAAACTTATAAGATAAGTAGCTTAGTGTATGGAAGAGGTCAAAGCAAGTGTATGTGTGTGTTGTGTGAGGGACGGAATTTTAGAAGGAAAAAGGAGAAGAAAAAGATAATTATAAATAATAAGTCAAAAGTGTGTAATAGAAGATTAGTGAAACTTGGGAGCCAAGTTGTATGTCTTTGGGAGCAAGAAATGGTTTATTCAAAAGAAATTAAATGAGAACCTATAAAAATTAAATCATAACTTGAAATATGGGAACTAAGTATTGAAGATAAATACATATTTGGAATCAGGGAATTATGAGCTTCAACTTGGCTATTCCCAAAGTCATTTTCGGTTACGTATGAGATTTATATCTAAGTGTTTTGGGAATTAAAAATCACCATAAATCTAGTCACAAAATTAGGATCTCAAAAGTGGAATTAGATTTTGAAGAAAAACATTAGTTGATGCTTAACTAAATTAGCATTTGAGAATAAATTGGAGATGGAGCAAAACTTGGGGACCAAGAGAAGAGGAAGGACGGTTGAGGTGTGTTGTAAGGGTGAGATCAAAACTTTTTCATCAAGGAAGATCCAATGGTTGGATGCAAGGTGAATGAATTACAACAATGTCATTCCCTTCTTCTATAAATAGAGACCTCCCTCAACACAAAATCCTCACCAAATCACAAGGCATAGGCCGAATTTAGAGAGGGAGAAAGAGAGTAGAGAAGCTCCAAGAACAAGGAGCAAGGGTCTTCAAGAGGTAAGAAAGTTTTTAGTTTCATAGTTCAAGTTCTTAGATTATGAAATAGAAATGCTAGAAATATTGTTTTGATCATCAATGTTCCAAAAACAGTTTTATTTTCATGTTTTTATGGTTTCCAATAGCTTTATTTCGAAAAAATGATGAAGAAAGTGTATGGCAAAATTTTTGGAAGATTAGGATCAAAATAGCGAAGCTCTGGCAAAATATCCTCAAATAGTGATTTCTGAAGTCAGAGGTAAAAACGCCAGTATTTTATGATGAATATGATGTTCTAAAATTCTGAGAAAATTCATGGTGAAAGTAGACGTCTAGGGCTTTCTAAATCTATAAAGAGTATGTCATTTGAAGCTCTGTGCAAAAAGATAAAAATCTTATAAGTTAAGTTACAGTTTCTGGGCGAAAATCTGGGCAGCGTTTTGAAAAATGGAAACTGGGAAAATTCTGTGAAATCTGGGTAAATACCAGTATTTTTCCTCTAAAGTATACTTCTCAAGGATTCCGGAACATTTTACGGATCCTCATTTCGATTTCTATAGAATTAGTTATGATTTTTCAAAGTTACCGAAAAATCTGTCCAGAAAATGCTGCACTACATTTTTCAAAGAATGTAAGGGTAAAATTGTAATTATAAAGCTACCAAGGGTAGAGGCGTAAATAGAGGTGGAAATATCTCTTAGGATGTTATTCGAAGTGATATGGTGATATGTTAGGATATCCGGGAAGTCCAAGGCCGGGTTCAAAGGTCGGACGTTTAACAACTATACGGTAAAAGGTACAGACGCGTATTGTAACATTAACGCTTATGCTTATGGTATGGTTATATATGATAATTGTTTTCACATGTTGATACTCTGTTTTAAAAGTTGCTCATGGATTTGAGTTGTATACGGGTTATAGTCTTGATAACACCGTTGAGTTTTCCTAGCGCTGAGGACACGATAGACCATCATGGCACTGGTTATGTGCAGACTTAGGTAACATACATATTGCAGTGGCTGTGTTATGTTACTTGTTGATATGGTTTTGAAAGTTATAAATGTGATTTTATCATTGTGATATCTGTCATATACTGTTTACATAAACATGAGGTTAACTGTTACCTGAAGTCCAATGGGCATTGGACCTCAGTCTTAATAAATAGTACAGGAAAGAAACCAAGATAGAGAAGATGCCGGTGGGTAGAGCCGTGAAGAGGCAGCAGTCAAAGGCAAAGGTTGATAGAAGTTATTAGGACTTAGCTTCTGGCTCGAATTTAACAGAGTTACTTTGAACAGTTTGGTGTCTAAGGCTGGGTTAATCTATGTGGGAAGTCAATCAGTCGCCATATAAGTCGGTGAGGCCCCCATGATAGACCCCTACCTGGCCAATCTGTTTAATTAACTGATGTTAGTTTCCAAGTCATGAGTTTAGTTTAAAACTTTCTTTATCAGAGGATTGTATTTAACCTCTGTAAATTGTATCACATGAATATTCCTTCGGGATACTTAATATATCAGCTTATGTCAGGCATCATTATATGTCTGGGCATTTTTATATCAGTTACTCATTGCCCGGATCTTAGTACACGCTAACCACTTCCGCAGTACTCTAAGCTGTAGCATTTCAAACTCTGTTGATTTTCTTAAAACTAAGTGTCAACCGACACGATTTTCGAATTTAGAATTTGGGATGTTACAAATTCAATGAGACAATTACATCTCATAATGTTATCTCACTTATCATGCTAATATCATTGAGTACTAGAACTTTCTTGATGCCAAGTTTGATGAAAAAGTTACATTTATCTCCTTCTAGGCTCAATAGTTATCTCTAACAAATTCTATCAAACTAAATAATTAAATAGATAAAAAATGCTACAAGGTTAAAGTAGAAGCTAATCATGGTTACAAAACAACTATAAGAGGCAAAGAAAAAACCATCACAAATAAGCATATATTCATCAATGTACATCATATAATTATAAATTTATATTACTAAAGTCTACATATGGGCAAAAACATTAGCATAGCATGAATTTATTTTGAATTGATGAATCTAGAACGCAATTATATTTTCTAATACTTGTGGGCTACTTAGAAAATATAATGTCATTCTATCCCACCTAATTAAATATGCAACTATAATTATCTACATGTGGATAAAAATAAATTATAACCAGATATTTAATTATAGTTGATACTCCATAATGCCATATGTGATTATGAATGTGTATGCAATGAAATTGATGGTGTTGTGGCTACTTTCCAAGAAACAAGCATGCTAACCACAAATATCATGTGCATAAATATGTACCAATAACCTAATGAGAATTTAAACAATTAATTTAATAAACAAGAGTGACTAAATAACTGAAATTTTCTCACATTATTAAATTAATTAATCATTGATTGGAGTTGATCTTATAAAAAAAATCCATAAGCAATTGTTTACGCATGCAACATGGAGGATGTTGTGGTTACTTCCCAAGATGCATGCTAATCTCAAATATCAACTATGTGCATTTAAATTTTAAATACTCACAAATCTTTAATGAGAATTTAATTGATTGATTCAATTAACAAAATGTGACAATATAATCATTATAGATAAATTCTCCCACTATTTTGTGGATCCAAATTAAATCTAATATACACACATCTTAATGGAGGCATTAATTAATTTGATCAAACAAAAATTTAAATTAATAACACTTACTATTTTATGCATCCAAAAAATTGTTTAAAAAAAATAAATTTCAGCGTATTTCAAATCAAATATAATTTTGCAAAATTCAAGCAGTCAAAAAAGTGCATGAAATTAATTAGATACATATTAAGGTAATTAAATGATATACCAAAACAATTTTTTTTAAATTACCATAATGGGAAAATAGCCAAATTAGTTTTTCCATATTGAAGCAATTAAAATGCCACATAAAATAAAATTAGAATTCAAATATTTTGATAAAGTAAACCATTTATAGGATGAAATATAAACTAAACCCACAAAATTGATCAGATATTTAATTTCTTGAAAAGTAGGGAAATTGCCAAAAAAAAAAAAAAGCACAAAATAGAGTTAAGGAAACTTTATTGAACCAAAATAAATTTGAAAGCCTCAGTATCAATAACCCAATACATTAAACAACAACAATTGTCTAAAATTAAAATAAACATATACCTCGTCCAAATTGTGAATCAAAATGTGACCAGGAGAATGTCTCCTTGATTTTGTCAACTTAATGGCAAAAAAAATTGCAAACAACGTAGGCCCAAAAACTAGCCCAATGAGTTTCAGAATTATTGGAAAAATAATTACACTGAGGATACGAGGCCCAAATATAATGGCTCAGAGAATAGATAAGGCTAACTTAAAATACAATAAGCTTTTTCAGCCCAAATGTCTTGATCAGTTTAAATGAAGAAGGAAAAAAATTGACAAGTCCAAAATAATACTCTTGGCCCAGAATATAAATAAAATAAAATAGAAAAAAAAAATGTCCAATCCCAAATCTTAAGACCCAATTATCTATCCAGCTCGCTTCACCGTCATTAGTGAAAGGGTGCGTTTCATTGGGTACAAGAACGATGTCATTTTGCACACTGCAAAAGACTTGCTCAGAAGCCTTTAAATGACATCGTATGGTTTTTATCTTCATGTAGGTGGGCTAAACTACCTGACCCGAACCCTTACCTAGACCTGGACAGAACCCGATATAGTGACACTGCCACCTAAACCTTTATGCTACAGTTTATGACGATTCCAGGATTTTCTCCGGGGCTTTCATCAGCAAAAAGTAAAGAAAATATTGTTTACACAAAGATAAGCATTTGTGTAGTTAAGATGGCCTAATCTATAAACATACAACAATTTTATACAATGTAAAAAAAAACAGAAAAAAATCTACAGGACTACCGAAAAAAATGATAATGAAATTAATGAAATCCAAACTTAATGAATATTGTTTCCTTAAGACAATTTGTAGTAGTGGCGTGACAAAAAACTTGAGTAAATTTTCTGTCATTCACATGTATATTTATAGACGCCAAGAAATTGGTTAGACGAACATGAATGCTTGCAGGTGAATGGACGTGGCAGGTGTTCGGACAGGATGAATTGGAGTGGCGTTGGCAAACTTGCATTGGTTGTATTGTCTCTATTTCAAAAATGAGGGTCATAGTGTTTCTATTCAGAAACAACGATGCGGTATTGGCGTTGCTTCGGAGAAACATAGAGGGGGAAAAACAGAATTATTAAAAAATTCAGGGATTATTTTGGACAAAATAAAAAAAAATATTATCATGTTTTTAGTCTCACACACGCGTGAATCGAATTGAACTGGCCGAACCGATTGGGCAACAATAGTACACACAACCAGCCAAATGGACAAAGACAACGGCATGCACGTGTATGTGGTGGACCACAGCCCACCTATTTCATCTTTCCTCCATAAAAGTGGGTTAGCCTAAGGGTCCAATTTATAGGTTTTAAGTACAGGCTTATATACCCTTCCACTTATAAGTTTGAAGTGGAGGCTTATATATCGTTTCACTTCTCATAATTTGTCTAATGTAGGATTTTTATCCACACACTCATTTCACCTTCCTTTTTCATCTTCTTCTCTAACCTACTTTTTATTCATAACCCATTGGATCTAGATCTAAAAATCCAACAATCCTCTACATAAATAAGAAATTAGTCCATCATAACCATGCAAATGAACATGTATGTAAAGTGCAATTCCTCTAGGAGAAGCAATTGCATCGAAATAGGTAGGGATTACATTTGAACCTTCTCTAGTAAAAACCTATCAGGTATACTCAGTCAATCAGCGAGCATGTTATTTTGAATCATCAACCTTTAGTGCATACCAAGACAATGAGCCATACAATTGCTCCTTTAGCTTTGTTGGTCCTCATTGTTGTGTCCATTTTGGCTTTAGACACCTACCTAGTTCTGCGAGTGTTATAGAGAATTGGCTTTTTTAAATTCTCATAGAAGCAACCCCCGCTTCACACTCATATAGGTATTTTTTTGTGATGTAAGTCAACATATATCATCAGAACACATTAGATTAAGAAATCATTAAAAGCCTGAATGATTACCCTCATATATATATTGTCTTGTCATAGGAATGGGTATGAGTTTAAGACTCCAAAATGCTCACAATCGATCATCACTTAGTTTTCTCTTTGAACCTTGTTTGTGGGATCTCCACTCATCTAGGTAGAGTTGCCGCAATAACACTTGATAGGCTTTAAACCCATTCCTTTTGACAAATTCCTAACTAACTCTCTAAGAATCCCTTTAGTCAATGGATCCACTATATTCTCTTTTGATTTTACATAATCAATTGAGATGATTCCATTAAAGAGTAGTTGTTTAATGATATCATATCTATGACGTATATGTCTAGACTTACCATTATACATGACATTCTTGGCCCTATCTATAGCTGCTTGACTATCACAGTGTATACTTGCTGCAGGTACCGACTTTGACTAACTAGGAATGTTCTCAAGAAAATTACGAAGCCACTTGGTTTTCTCACCAACTTTATCTAAAGTAATAAATTATACTTTTATAGTTGATCTTGCAATGCAAGTCTATCTAGATTACTTCTAAGACACAACACCTCCACCACAGGTGAACACATGTCCACTTGTCGATCTTATGTCATTAGAATTGGTGATCCAATTCATATCATAATAACTTCTAGCGCTGTAAGGTACTTTTCATAATGCAAAGCAAAGTTTTAAGTGTGATTCAAGTAACCCAAAACTCTTACCATAGCTTTCAATGAAGCTCGTTTGGATTACTTGTACAGCGACTCAACATGCTTACTATGTAAGTAATATCAGGTTTAATGAAGTTTATAACATACATAATACTGGCAACACTTGAGTATACTCCTTTTGTTTTTCAGCTTAGCAAATATTTTTCAATAGTTAAATGCTAAGATCTATAGAGTTCTTCATAAGAGTTATGTTTAAACTCTTGAATTTCTCAAGAATTTTAGCAATATAATGTACTTGTAAAGTCAACCCATCAGATGTTCTATGAATTTTACTTCCTAAAGTAACATCTGATAGACCATATCTTTTATGTCGAACTTACTGGTAAGCAATCGCTTAGTAGCTTGAATCATTTGATTATTACTACCTATTATCAACATGTCACTACATAAATACAGACTGTGACAAACTCATTTTCAGTGTTCTGAATATAGACACACTCGTCACATTTATTAATACTAAAGCCAATTGATAATATAACTTCATTGAATTTTGCATGTCATTGTTTAAAGGCTTGTTTAAGTCCACAAAGGGACTTTATAAAGCGACAAACTTTCTATTTCTGTCATGAGACAACAAATCCATCAGGTTATTCTAGATAGATCTCTTCCTCTAAGTCACCATTTAAGAAAGTTATCTTTACATCCATTTGATGTAACTCTAATCCATATAATGCTGCTAATGCAATTAACATCTAAATGGATGTAATCCTCATAATAGGTGAATATGTATCAAAGTAGTCTAAGCCTTCACATTGTCTGTAGCCTTTCATTACCAGCCTAACTTTATACTTATCAATAGTGTCATCTGCTTTCATATTCTTTTTGAAGACCTACTTAGTTCCTATAAGCTTATTATTAGAGGAAGGTCAACCAATTCCTAGGTGTGGTTTGACAAAATGGATTCAACTTCACTATTGATATCCTCTTCCCAAAATGGTGCTTCAAGGGAGCCCATAGCCTCTCCATATGTTCAAAGCTCATTTTCCAATAGAAAATTTAGAAAATCAAGCTTAAAGGATGTTGCAATCCCTTGCCTTGTACTATATATGTCTATGTTCCTCCTCTAAAGGATTGTCATTTGTATTAGATCTTGAGATATCGAAGTATTGTTATACTCATTTCCCTTGTTATATAGAAATACATTCTCAAAGAATGTAGCATCCATTGACTTAATAACTGTATTAACATGGATATATGATGCATCAAACTCGTAAATTAAAAACCGATATGCACTACTGTTAAGTACATAGCCAATTAATAGAGAATTGCCAAGCTCTCTCAAAATAACAAAGTTTGATATAAATTTGTAGTATAATGTAACCTGGATCTTTTCTCATAGGAATTCGCAGTGGGTCTAAAATTAACAGTGAACAACAATAATAACAATAAATGGATGGGAGAATTTTTTTCGCTCAATTAAAACAAAAGCAATAGCTAAAACAGAATGTAAAACGAGATAAATCAGATTAAAAAATGATCAACCCAGAATGGGATTCCAGAAGCTTCATTCCATCATCGGACGAAAATACTATAACTATTCTCATGATTGGTTCTCAACAAACTGAAATCTCTAGGTTCGTTCAAAAAATCCCTTGACTAGACAATTGCCTAACGTTTATCCAAATAGTGGTGTGTTATTGTGTGATCAAACAGTAATTACTCTAACCCAGTTCAAACTCTGTCCTTGGGATAAACCAATCCAAATATTAAATCTAATATCCAAAATATAACCCAAAATCGAATCAGATTAAGTAAACAAAAATGAGTTCGATTATTGGTTAAAACCCGTTCTTTAGATGAAAGTGTGAATCCTCAGTTCATGGATTAATCTCAGAAGTTTAGCTTATCATGGCTAGGAAAAACACAAATGAACACATGATATTCATGAAGAACATGATGAACAAATGAAGAACAATTTGGAGAAATATAAAACTTCTGTTTTTAATCCAAAACTATACAAAAAATGTGTAATCTCCTCGTAGCCACCATATGACTTAACCTAAAATGACAAAACGAATTGAGGCTCCAAGTAATAAAATCTAGCCCAAAAGAAATAGACATAAATAACAAATGGTCTTTACAAAATTCAGGCTAAACAAAAATCCAAAAAAAATGTGTCTGACTTTAGCTCCAAAATTGACCATCCTCTTGTCTGAATTTTCCTCTCAAGTCTCCATAACATTTATAGCTCTCTGAATCATTTGAAATATGAGACAAGAATGAGGCTAATCAGATATCTGGTCCAAGAGTTATGGTGAAAATAATGAAGCATTGTAAATCTGAAATTTTATTATTAAAATGAATTAAATCTAATTAAAAGCCCAAAGTACAAATAAGCATAAAAACTCATTATTTATTAACTAAACAATCCTAAATTTATTGAACAAGAGATACAAATAAGTACATGAAATATTCAATTATCACCAATGAATACACAGTCCACTGTCTTAGGTCTGATAATCAATCTTTTGGGTCTAGGAATCGCAACATTTGCCAAACACTCTCACACTTTCAAATGTTTCAAGAAAGGTTTCTTTCCTTTTCATATTTTGTATTGTATGCTTTATATCATTTTTTAAGGTACTCTATCAAGTAGAAAGTTAGCCATTAAAATGGCTTCCCTCCCACAAATTTTGTAGTATACTGGACGTAATTAACATTGCATTCACATTTCTTTCAATATCCAATTTTCCTTTCTGCAATCCCATTTTATTGTGAAGCGTGAGGAGCATCTTATGTATAATACCATATTCTTTACAAAATTCTTTAAACGGACTATCATATTCTCTCCCACGATCACTCCTCACTACTTTAATTTTCTTATTAGGTTGATCTTCAACTTCATTTTTATATTATCTAAAAGCAATAATGGCTTCATCTTTATTATTAAGCAAATACACATAACAATATCTATTGCAATCATTAATAAACGTAATAAAATATTTCTTATTATCCCTAAATGGTACACATTTTATATCACATATTAGTATGTATTATATATCTAATAACTCAGTTGATCTTTCAGCAGAAGGAAACAGTAACTAATTTTTTTTTGATATAATACATACTTGACATTTATCATTATTTGAACAATCAATTTTAGGCAATAAATCCAAATGAATTAAACTTTTAAGTGATCTAAAATTAATATGTTATAATCTTTGATGCCATAAATCTAAGTCTCAAGCAAATAAATAGAGGCAACATTATTATTGATGCTAAATTTCTTTTCAGAAATTTTATTATCTTCTTCTATTCTCAATTTGAAAATTAGATCTTCAAGTGACATCTCCTTACGTTTATGCTTGAGATAATTCTTGAAATCCCTCAAAGATGGAAATTTTTCTATAAATGCAACAACTTAGAAAGACTCACTGAAGGACATTCCTTTGGCGTGAATTTCACCACAATCAATTGAATTTCTTCAACTTAACTTACCACAAATTTATATTTGAAGTCCAAAAATCTACCAATTATAAATTTCTTTAAATCAACATCCTTAGTTTTGTACTTCTTGTCTAGACTTTCTCATAATGTCTTAGTTGTCTCCAAAGTACTATACACAATATATAACGTATTGTCTAGATAGACCATTGATAATATAATTCTTACATAGGAAGTTAGAATGCTTCTAAGCATTAATTGCAGCAACATTTTTCTTGTCTAATAGTTGTTCTTCTTCCAATTTCTAAGCATCTTCAGTAAGAAACTGTGCCAAGTTTAAGGTATTTAAGTAGAAAAACATTTTTTGTTGTCATCTCTTGAAATCATTCCCATTGAATTTTTCTGGTTTTTCACCATGCTTGGGAACAAAACCACTTAGGTTATCAAATTTGTACTTGCACTTGCCATTTTTATTACTAAGACAGAAACTCTGATTAATCACATGGATTAATCTACGAACAGTATAATAATTAAAATTGAAGATACTAAACACAAATTCAATAAAATGAAGGCTATAATCACATTTCTACAAATACATGAAACCATCTCTGTTCATCATATCAATTGATTAGGTAAGTGCAAATCAAGTGGGAGTCTCTCTGTACTATTGCAACAATGACTAATTAAATAACCATTAAATTAAGGCTTAGCCTTTACATCTTTCCTAGACACCAATGGTATGAATTAACTCTAGCTGATTCGAATGCCAATGGAGCAAAAACAATAACAAATTGTCTTAAGATTGTTGTTGCAAATACTTTAAAAGTAGAAATTTACACAAGGAGTAGAATTTGTGTAATTAAGATGGCATAATTTGTAAAAAAACAACAATTTTGTAGAATACATAAAAAACTCACAGGACTGCCAAAAATAATGATAATGAAACTGATGGAATTTGAGCTCAACGAATGTTACTTCCTTAAGACAATTTGTTTGCTCTATACGGATGTCCTAGGATCACAAATTGTCTCTTAGGATAGAACATATTGTGTTTCCACAATGATGAGACTATCAATTAAGAGCTCAAATGAACACAACAAAATGCTTTTAGAATCACACAATATATGATATATGTTGAATGCGAAATACAGTATGTGTGGTAGTGGAGTGATGAAAAAATTGAGTAAATTTTTCGTCATCTGCATGTCTATTTATAGATGCCAAGAAGTTGGTTAGACAGACATGAGCGCTCGCTGGTGAATGAACATAGCGGGCTATCAGACACGAACAGAATGATGTTAGTGAACTAGTACTAGTCACATTGTTTATGTTTCGGATTTGACAGTCATAGTGTTATTGTTCAGAAATGACGATTCTGTAGTGGTGCTGGTTTGGAGAAACAAGAGGGGAAAAACATAATTAGTCAAATATTCGGGGACTGTTTTGGACAAAATAAAAAAATAATTCAATAAAAATTTATTATTATTTTTTCAATCTCACACATGTGCGAATTGAATCAAATTGAACCTCGTCGAGCAGGCGGTAGCGACTCACGCAACCTACCAACTAACAAAGCAAAACCACACAGATGGACAACAATAGTGGGCCTGTACATATGTGGTGGACCAAGGCCCATCTATGTCCTCTCTCCTCCACAAAAGTGGGTTGGCCTAAGGGTACAATTTAGAGGTTTGAAGTTGAGGCTTATATCCTCTTCCACTTCTCATAATTTGTGTAATGTGAGACTTCTATCCATACACCCATTTCACCTTCTTTTTTCCTCTTCTTCTCCAACCTACTTCTTATTAATAACCTATGGAATTTAGACACAAAAATCCAATAGAAAATATATACAAGCGCTATCGAAGTGATTAAAGTGTAAAATCTAAGCCAAAACGAACCAATAAAATATAATTTTAAACATTATGACTTCAGGACCTCCAAAACTAATGAAGTTGTGATGGTAGTTATAATGGGAGTAGACCCTTATCCCCTTTTCATCCCAAAAATTCTGAAAAGCAATCATATATTCAAAAATTGAATCTAAGAAAGGCAAATTAAGATCGATTGTACAAAGTAAGAACGACTAGACCAGAAACCCAAATTAAAATCTTTGAAGAAACTAAATTAAAAGCTTGAATCAATCAATAGAATGGATCATGTTCTCAAAAAGGCATCGAAGGAGTAAAAATGAAAAAAAAGGATTAATAGAATCAAGAACCATATACAACCAATCATCATGTCAGAATTAATCCAAGCATTCAAATTGAAAATACTAAAGTTGAATCAGGAAGGGAAAATCATTGTGGATCCGAAAGATCACACAAAATTATAAAAAAGTCTCATACCAAATTGCCCTATTTAAAAGGTCTCTAGAGACTGATTAATTCAGAATGTGAAGTTATCGAATTTTCCTTACCAACTCTCACTAGTGCTTATGCCTATATTCACAATTGCATGAACCTACTTTGACAACTAGATGTTCCTACTTGGAAAAGTTATGAAATTTCATAAGTTAATGTCCCAATTTTCATAAGTGCATATGCGAATTTTGACATGTGCTTGTGTCTATTTTCACAACTACATGAGCCTACTTTGATAACTAGATGTTCCTACCGAGAAAAATTATGAAATTTCACAAGTTAATGTCCCAACTTTCACAAGTGTATATGTGATTTTTGTCAAATGTTTACACATATTTCATAACTGCATGAGCCTACTTTGACAACTAGATTTTCCTACATGGAAAAGTTATAAAATTTTACAAGTTAATGTCTCAACTTATACAAGTGCACATGCGAATTTTGACAAGTTTTTTTTGATTATTTTTATAACTGTATGAGTATACTTTGACAACTAGATTGTCTAACCTAAAGAAGTTATGAAATCTCACAAGTTTATGTCCCAATTTTCACAAGTGCATATGCAAATTTTGGTAGCTTTTTTATGCTTATTTTTACAACTCATGAGCCTAATTTGACAAGTGAATATCATATCAAATCCAAATATTATATCACATCCAAATATTAAGTTTATGAGCAACTGGCTATTTGCACATACTCATTTAACTTAATATTATATCATTTCCAAATATCAAATATAGTTTCATGTCTATGTTTATACTGTAATTACACCAACTTCTTGACCTATGAAAAAAACCAAAAGGGGTTACAATAAGTCATTGATTCTAGGTGTATATAGACATAATGGTTAAGTATCATTTTTGCCCTAGAAGTTTTTGCTGAGAAGCAGTGGGTATCCAAAAGTCTTTTTAGGAGCAATTTTTCCTCAAACTTTTGTAAAACATAGTAATTTCGCCTCCTTCATAAATTTTGACTGTTAAATTTAATTGATTTGCACATGTGGCACCTAATGCTCGCCACCTCATCAATCAAAATAGGTTTAAATGTCATTTTTGTCCAAGAAGTTTTCGATGATGAGCATTGAGTATCCAAAAGTTTTTATAAAAGTTATTTTCCTAGGAAGTTTACATAATATAACAATTTTGCCCCCTACATTTATTTTGTCTTACTGAACCAATTTTTGAAACAATTCATATCTTGTTTTGCATTTCATTTGCTTAGATCATATGTGATATAGTAGTCAAAATATGTGGTTGGAGGCCATAAAACCAGGCACGGACACACAGTTCACAAGGGTAAGTAACCAAGCAAGCACAACACGAGGACATGAAACAATCGTAGCACAAGGCTATGAAACAAGTGCAAGTACAAGACCTACGAATAACAAGTGTGAGAACAAATCTCACAAATATCAAGTGAGCTTAAGGTTAACCATGGTGCACCAAGGACTAATAGTACTGATCTTAGTAACCATCATTCTATATTCAATTCCCTCAAAAAAATTTTCAAGCATGCTTTACAAATTTTTGTTGCCTTAAGCTCAATATCTCAAGGATTTTCCTCTTCGATGATAAGCTTAAGACAGAAGGGAGTATTTTTTTTTTTTGGGAATAAAACCATATCTTATTTTAAGAATCGGCAGTGAAAGAAGCCAACCTTATAAATGTCGAGTTTGAAGTCAAAGAGGGAGATCTTTGAGACATTAAGATAAAGGTGGCCAGAATTTGTGAAGCCAAATTGATCAAAGGGATTGAAAGGTCTACCACATAACCCAGAGGAATCATTGCATGAGCCTACATTAACAACTAGATTTTCTTACTTGGAGAAGTTATGAAAATTCACAAGTTGATGTCTCAACTTTCACGAGTGCATATGCGAATTTTGACAAGTACATATGCTATTTTTACAACTACATGAGTATACTTTGATAACTAGATTTTCCTACATGGAAAATTTATGAAATTTCATAAATTAACATCATAACTTTCATAAGTACATATGCGAATTTTGATGAGCTCTTATGCTTATTTTCACAACTGCATGAGCCTACTTTAACAATTATATTTTCCTACACTAAGAAGTTATGAAATTTCACAAGTTTTGTGTATGTTCACTGCATTCATATTGAAGGATTGGTGAAAAATTGGAGCTTGGGCTCATTAGTGGACTATATGCTCAAACCTAGGTAAGTAATGTTAAGATTTTGCTAAGGATACTGTCTTAACCATTGAACTTGGGTTTCATTGTGGTTGGGTAGGGTTAATAATATTGTGTTGTATTTTTTGGCATGGTAACAGGGGATTGCTCTATTTCAAGTAGCAGTAATTGAATGTGATGAAAGTTTGTTTGCTAACAAAACACTAATATGAGGGGGAAATGTTGTTAACATATATAGTTGTAGTTGCTAAATTGGTTGTTGCAATTGTTAATACAAATTGTATGTTGTGAATTGCATGAAAGATTGTTGTATTTTGGGGAAGACTCTAGAATAGTGACTTCTTGTACATGCTTTTGATGGTAACTTTTTTGTGATTATGTCTAGGGTTAAGTATAATTTTTATCCCATAAGTTTTTGCTAAGGAGTAGTGGGTATCTGGAAGTTTTTTTAAGAGCAATTTTTCTCCAGAAGTTTACAAAACATAACAATTTTATCCCCTCTGTTAATTTTGACTGTCAAATTTAACTGATTTGCACATGTAGCACGCTATGCTTGTCACCTCATCAATCAAAATAGGGTTAAGTATCATTTTTTCCTTTAAAGTTTTTGATAAGGAGTAGTGGGTATATGGGAGTTTTTTTAATAGCAATTTTGCTCAAAAGGTTTACAAAACATAGCAATATTCATATCTTGTTTTGCATTTCATTTGCTTAGAATTTAGATCATATGTGATGCTTCTTCTAGGTTTTGTGAGAGACCTTTTAGCCCCTTGACCAATAATAAACATATAACTTGTTAATTTCAACTTCCAAGTATGAAATCATAACCATAAATGAATTTATATAAAAGATTATTACTAAGCACAGCTAAAGTAGTATAGAAGATCATTGAATGAATAAATACCAACTAGGAAATAAAACAATTTGTTCTCAAAACCAGTTTAAAAAGAGCAAAACTCAAATTTTATCCTTTTATAGGAATTCAACAGAATGGATAATAAGTGTGGACACATAGCCTACGAGGGAAAGTAACCAAGTGTAAACACTTGTTGAAATTCACAGATGCACTTATGAATGGTAAGGGTAATACAGTTACTTCACATTCTAAATGAATCACAATACAATTCCTGAGGACCTTCTTGATTGGGGAACTTGATATGGGATTGTTTTATAATTTTTTATGATCCTCGGATCTCATAGTGACTTTCCCAATAAAAATGAAATGAGGCAAGAGAATTTATTTATACAGTGATTTCAACTGTGAAAAGATCAAAGGAATAGGGCTATACTAATATCGCAAAGACTCATTAAAAGTTCGATGGAAGAAAGAGATAAACATTGTATGGGCAACAACATTCAAACACAAAGAGCAATGGCCTGCCTTTTCAGAGAAGGCCACCCTTTCCCATCACAGAGCACGAAATCATCCAAAGAAAACAAGCAAGATTCGGACCTCAAGATAAAAACAAAAACCTATCATCTTAAAAGTCATCGGATGCTTCTTTGCAATAATTTTTGTACTATTTTTCAAAACAGAAAAAATAAAATAAAATAACATATAGAAAATACTAGGCAGAGGGGAATCGAAAAACCTACTTTGATGTCACATGCTGAAATAAATACAGAAATAATTCCTTAAATACGTAATATTAGTACTATTTCTAGCCATAACAACTCTACATGCTATATCTCACATGAGAGTTGAAAAAGAAAAGATTGAAAGAAAGTAACTCAGGATTCTTCCAATAGGAATATGAGGCACAATGACAACCTGTGAATAGTCGCCTATCAGAAACCTTTAGATAACACGTAAATGTATTTCAACTTTAATACTTTAAAATCCGGTCTCTCTTTATAACCTCTCATCAAAGTTTGTAATAGTTTACCAATCAATCAGATAGATAACCTTAAACTAAATCTTTATCCAAATCATACGCAGACCACAATCATAAAATATTTTATTCACAAACAATGATAAAATTGATACATAGATATAATAAAATATGTGATCATTATTAATAACATATTTTATTCTCCAAGTATACCAATTCTTTGCCGTCCAAGTTCCTATAGGAGTTAACATCGCTTTCTTCTTTCCTGGTGTTGAGCTTGATTAATTTATATAACCTTGACCATCAATTAAAAAAAAAACAGCGAATCAACAAAATTTCGTCGCGAATTCATCGTTTTTTGTTTTTTGTTTTCTCTTAATTTGGATTGTTGCGAATTGAGCACACTTTCTCGGTAGTTTTTTTCTGTTTGATTTTTATATACAACGTAACTAGAACAAGCCATTCAACATAGAGGTAGTGCTATGTCCTCTTGCTTAAAAGTCTTGGTATTTGCAAAATCTAAGTTTAAGTTTGCAACCTTGCTATGTCTCCCATGTTTTTTATTTTTGTGTTGTTTGCGGTTTTTTTTTTTCCCTTCTTCTCATGTTTGTAGTTCTATTGGGCTTCCTTATGTTGTTTTTTCTCTTACATGATGTAAAAGTCCAATATGTTTACATCATTTTATTTTGAGAAAATATTTTTTAAAAAATATTACTTAAATTTTAAAATTCTAAATAAGTGATTTAATAATAAAATGAGTTGTTAATTATTTTACTGTTCTTGTTAATCCTATTATTATTGTTGTTAATAGGACTTTGAAGTTCAAGTGGTATTTTTTTTATCTTTGTTTTTTTATCTTCTTAAATGAATAAATTGTCCTTTCATCCATACATATATAGGGAGGAAGAGAGGGGGGGGGGGGGTAGTGCTCATTTTAAACATATTTCGATAATCATTTTAATGATGAGCACCATGGTAATTATCACTGCATTAAGATCTCTACCATAATTTGAATTGTTTATATTTAAAAGCTTTTTAAAAATATCATTGTTTTGAAAAAAAGCTTGCTATTGGTGCTTGTCAATCTATGTGGCTCTTGTAGGCTAATTGAGCGTAACTCTCTCAAAAGGAGTTTATTATTATTATTATTATTATTATTATTATTATTATTTCTGCCGACTTGAATTTTAGATTTCATACTTAAGTCTCCAAAGCTTCTTCCCCTAAGACCCTTGTCTATTGTAATTATTATTATATTTTAAATATATTAAGAACTTATTTCTTATTGCTAAAAATTTAAAGAGATTTATACATGTCAGTCTAATCTAATCTTACTTATATATGCGTGAACTTTATTTTGCACACAGCCACTCTACACTTTAATTTGGATAATAAACCGTTAATTATGTCCGAACTTTCAAACATTATATGTTTTTTATACAACTAAACATTATGTGTTTTAGCAAAACTTATATTACAATTTCTGCTATTTAACAATTAATGGTTGTTAATCTGCTATTCATTATATATATGTTTTTTTTTTGAAAACTCATTGCTTCTTTTTTATTTTGAAATCTCTCGGCCTTTCCTCACAATTTCACTTTTTTCTTTGGCCATCAATCTCACTGATAAATCCCAATTTTATATATTTTATCCCACCTTATTTCATTTATTTTGGGGATTATTTTAGGCTAATTTGGAATTATTAGATAATATTTAGATTGTTAGCCTATTTTAGGAAATAATATAAATATAAATTAATTATAAGATATTGGGCTTAAATTATTAATATTCTGATTAAATAATATCTCTTGATATATGATAGATTGTGATTTTATAATATCCTATAAGTGCAGAATTTTTCAGGGAAGCTAAAAAGAAACCCAATGGTAGAATTTATTGGGCTTCTCAGATTTTATTGGGCTCAAGTTAATACCCTAAAAAGCCCTATCTTCCTCCCTTTAATTAACCTAGCTGCTAGGTTTTGAGGGCATCACACGGAGGACGCCGCAAGAAACCTAGCCGCAAGCTACAGATTAACACGCTGAATACCACACCGCAAAAGAGATAGACGCTGGGGAAAAGAGACGCAGAGGCTTCAGGATAATTGATTCATCTATATCCATTCCATTAATTCATTCTCTCCAACACGCACAGCCTCTCAATTCATAGTGTGAACTCGCGGACCCCACCATCCATTCAATCAATTCTTCATTGTCTCTCACGCACAGCACGCCGTGGCCAAATTCATTCACCCATCAGCTATTTAACACACTCATACATGGCCACGTTGTCTTGCTTGAAGCTTGAAGAAGGAAATTCTATGGAAGCTTAAATTCTTTGGGAGGCAACTTGGGAGGAGCATGGAGGAGGCTAAAGCCTAGGGCTTACACTTGAAGACTATAAGGGAGTGTTGTTCTTTTTATCTTTTTAATTCAAGACTTGAAATAATTTAGTTTTAAATGATTCTGAGTTGTGTTAATTGAGAACAATCTAGTTTTAGATTGTAAACTTATTTCTTTTGGATTAGACTGGTAATTCGAAGTTTTATGCTTATTGTTGGACTCTTGTTTGCAACCTTTGGATTGTCAATTAAATTAGTAATTGAGTTTTCGTTGTTAATTTAATTGTTAATTTGGTTTATCATCTTAATTGTTTAATTGGGTTGATAAATTATCTGGTTGTTCAATTAGATAATTGTAAACAAGATTTCCAAGATTATTTTGTGTTTGGTTTTTAACGGGTTTAATTAGCCACCGCTTATTCCATTATGAGTTTTCTAGTGGAATAGGTGTTATTGAGCTAGAGGGTTTCCCATGTTCGATTGGGTAATTAAATTCATTAATCTCCTTTTGGTCTAATTAATTGATTTAGGCTAAGAAAGTTGACTCCATGCAATTCCTAAGTTGTCCCCTTCATCATCATCACTGAATTAAATCTTATTATTTTATTTGCTTTTAATCAATCTTTTTAGTAGGATTTTAATTATTTTCTCATAAGAAAACCCCCCAAAAATTGCATTCAAATTCATACAAATTAGTCTCATTTTCATATAGGTTTTAGAGTCAATTGCATTAGTCCATTTAGTTAGTTAATTGCATATAGGTAGTAGTATTTTGCATTCTAGTTTAGGTCCGTTTACATTCTACTGCATCTTTTATCACTTGAAAATTAGTCCTAAAGAAAACCCACAGCTTGCTCCTTGGGAGAATGACCTAGGTTGACCCTGAACTGCATAATTAGTTAGGACCTAGTTTAATTGATCACTTTAACGACAAAAGTACCATCGATCAATTTTGGCGCCGTTGCCGGGGAGCAACGGTTAGACTTTAGGTTTGAGTTTTTCAGGTGACTTCGTAGGTAGTTATTTATTGCATGACTCGGTCCTCTTCGGAAAGATTGTTAGCCTTAGATCCTGAGATTGAGAGGACATTTCATCAACAAAGAAGAACTAGAGCTAGTACTCTTATAGGCAATAGTTCCTTTGTTAATCCTATTTTTGAATCCTCTGATCCTGAGGTTAATATGGACGGTAATAATATTGTTGTTAATGCTAATGAGAATGTAAATGCAAATGCAAATGCTCATAATGTTGATCCTGCTATGACCATTAAAGAATTGGTTTCTCCTGATTTGCATTTTCAAAATTGGTGCATAAATTATCCTGATATGAATGTGAATTTCGAATTGAAACCTGGATTGATACACTTACTTCCAAAATTTAATGGTGTTTCAGGGGAGGAAGCATACAACCATTTGAAGATGTTTCACATGGTCTGCACTGCTATGAAACCAGTCGATGTGACTGAAGATCAAATTAAGATGCGTGCCTTCCCATTCTCTTTGGAAGGATCTGCTAAAAGCTGGTTGCTTCGATTACCTCCTGGATTCATCACTTCATGGAATCAACTGAAGAAACTATTCTTAGAAAGGTATTTCCCAGCCTCTCGCACTTCATCTATCAGGAAAGACATAAGTGGATGTCGACAAATGGTTGGGGAATCCTTATATGAATATTTGGAGCGTTTTAAAACATTGTGTTCCAGCTGTCCCCATCATCAAATCCCGGACACACTATTGATCCAATACTTCCATGAAGGGCTCTTACCTCTAGAAAGAGATTTGTTAGACTCAGCTGCTGGTGGTTCTCTTCTTCACTTGACTATTGAAGATGCTTGGGAATTGACTGAAAGGAAAGCTGAGAATAGCCAACAATTTGGCTCTAGACAACAAGTAAAAGTTAATGAGGTAGGATTATTCTCTGAGTCTCGCCTGGAGAGCAAAATTGATAGGCTTGCATCTGCTGTGGAAAAAATGACTATGTTCAATATGCAAAATTCTTCTAATATGGTCAATCCTATGGGACCATCTACTACTTTTACTTCACAGCCCAACTCTTCTGCTCTAATAGGGCCACTATGTTCTATTTGCTCTCTAGCTACTCATGCTACTGACTCCTGCCCTTACCTGAATGATGGAGCTGAATCTTGCAATGCAATATATCCTTCTAAACCTATGACTCAAGGTGGCCAAAAATATGATCCTTACTCCAATACATATAATCCTAGATGGCGTGACCATCCAAATCTTCGATATGGAAATGGCCAACCTCAACAAGCACAGTTTAATCAAGGTGGAAATTCTAGTAGCAAGATGTTTCAACAAGTTAGACAATCAATGCCAGTCCAAGATGAAGGTTCAAGGTTAGAAAGCAAGATGGATGCTATGATGAAGATCCTAATACAACAGCAGCAACAACAGCAACAGCAACAACAACAAATTCAAAGCCTTCAAACTCATATTGGTCAATTATCTAATATACAGAGTAATGAGCAAAGTCAAGGTTCAGGAAGGCTTCCATCTCAGGTGGTGACCAATCCAAATGCTGGAACTCAGCAGAATCCCAATATAGGTGGAGTTAATGTTATATCTCTCCGACGTGGAAAGATAATCCCCTCTGCAGATCCTGTTACCATCAAAGACAAGGAAGTTGCTGATGACTCTCCTTCTACTTCCACATCACAGGATCAACCCACCTTATCAGAAACACAAGTGGTGCCCACGGAAAAACAAGAGGAGGATGATAAAGTAAAGCAAGTGGTAACACAAGCCCTCCCTTTTCCTACTGTGGTTGCTAAAGCTGAAAGGAGAAAGAAGGAAATTGAGGTGTCTAATGAAATCTATGATATATTCAAGAAGGTGGTGATCAATGTTCCACTAGTTGACTTAGTCACACAAGTACCTAAATATGCAAAATTCTTGAAGGAATTGTGTACTACAAAGAGAAAGTTTAAGCACGAAGGCAAGGTTGACTTAGGGGCAGTTGTCTCTTCTCTTTATCAAATGCCAATGCCAGTGAAGTGCAAGGATCCTGGTAGCTTTCTCATACCTTGCACTATTGGTGACATTGAATTCTCAGATGCCTTAGCAGATTTGGGAGCAGCTATCAATGTTATGCCAAAATCAGTCTTTGATCAACTCAATGGTGTAGAGCTTAAGCCCACAAATCTTGTTGCATCCCTTGCTGACAGACGTTGCACAGTCCCAGAAGGCGTCCTAGAGGACATCTTAGTTAAGGTAAAAGATTTCATATTCCCTGCAGACTTTTATGTTCTTGATATGGATGATGGTCGGTTTAGACAGAAAGGACACTCATCTCTAATTTTAGGTAGGCCTTTCCTTAAAACTGCTAAAGCTATGATAGATGTCCATGCTGGTAGCCTTACTCTAGAATTTGCTGGTGAAACTATTAGATTCAATGTACTTGAATCCATGAGACATCCCCTGATGATTGTGCAGAAATAGATGTTAATGTTGTTGATGCTATTATGGATGATTCTGTTAAAGATCTTGAAGAGAGCATGCTTAGTAGATCATGTGATATTGCTGGTTTAGATGATAGCATCTCTTGTTCATGTGCTAAAATTGGTAATTGTGACACATGTGTTGACCTTGATGCTGCTGATATTGATATTTTCATTGATGCTATTAAGAATATGAGATACTCTAAACATAATGCTTCTGTGCCTAATTGTAGCATTGGTGATTCTTCTGCTCTTACAGTTTCTACTGATGCTTCCCAAGATGGGAAAGTTTGTTCTTCTGTCTGTGAGTCTATTGTGCAGGTTTCTAGTTTGACAGATGTTGAATTGAAGCCGCTCATACCTTCAATTGATCAAGCCCCATCCTTAGAGTTGAAGGCGCTTCCTGAGTCATTGAAGTATGCCTATTTAGGGAAGGACGAGACACTTCCTGTGATTATAGCTAGCGACATAGCTGCTGATGAGGAGACCCGCCTCCTAGAAGTACTCAGGCAACGGATAAAAGCTATTGGGTGGACTCTTGCTGATATCCCTGGAATCAACCCAAATGTGTGCATGCACCGAATCCTACTAGAAGATGGTGCCAAATCTGTACGACAGCCACAAAGACGACTCAATCCATTAATCCTTGATGTGGTAAAGAAAGAGGTTTCTAAACTTCTGTCTGCAGGTATAATCTACCCTATTTCTGATAGTCGTTGGGTAAGTCCAGTTCAGGTAGTACCTAAGAAAACTGGTATTACTGTTGTTCGCAATGATGAAGGTGAGCTAGTTCCAACTAGAGTTCAAAACAGTTGGAGAGTATGTATTGATTATAGAAAACTGAACTCGGTAACTAGAAAGGATCACTACCCCCTCCCCTTCATAGATCAAATGTTAGAAAGACTGGCCAATAAATCACATTATTGCTTTTTGGATGGTTTTTCTGGATATTTCCAAATTTCTATTGCACCTGAGGACCAAGATAAGACTACATTCACATGTCCATTTGGAACCTTTGCATATAGACGCATGCCATTCGGTTTATGTAATGCACCAGGCACTTTTCAGCGTTGCATGGTTTCCATATTCTCTGATTTTCTTGAGCATTGCATGGAAGTTTTCATGGATAATTTCACTATTTATGGTGATTCTTTTGATGCATGCTTGACTAGTTTAGACAAGGTTTTGGAAAGATGCATTCAATATAATCTTGTGTTGAATTTTGAAAAATGTCATTTTATGGTTAAGAAAGGAATTGTTTTGGGGCATGTTGTTTCACATGATGGTATTGAGGTTGATAAAGCAAAAGTTGATATTATTTCCTCTCTTCCATATCCTTCATGTGTGAAAGATGTACGTTCTTTTCTTGGGCATGCTGGATTTTATAGAAGATTTATCCATGATTTTAGTAAGACAACATTGCCATTGTCTCGTTTATTGCAGAAAGATGTGGGTTTTGTTTTTGATGATGCTTGCAGGTACGCATGGGATGAGTTAAAGAAGAAACTCACTACACCCCCCATCATTCAGCCACCTAATTGAAGCCTTCCATTTGAGCTCTTGTGTGATGCTTCTGACTATGCATTAGGTGCCGTTCTTGCCCAAAGAGTAGAGAAGAAACAACATATCATAGCCTATGCATCTAGAACTTTAGATGCTGCTCAAGCTAACTACACTACCACAGAGAAAGAGCTATTTGCAATCGTCTTTGGGCTAGAGAAATTTCGATCCTATATCCTTCACACAAAGGTGATTGTCTTTACAGATCACTCAGCTATCAAGTACTTGTTTAAGAAACCAGACTCCAAACCCCGCCTCATTAGGTGGCTACTTCTGATACAAGAGTTTGATGTGGAGATTCGTGACAAGAGTGGTGCAGAGAATATGGTAGCTGATCATCTGAGTAGGATTGAAACACCTGCGGTAACATCTTTACCCTTAGATGACTTTCCTGATCAAAGGCTCTGTGAGGTTATTGTTTCTGTCCCTTGATATGCTGACATTGCTAATTATTTAGTTGCATCTGTTCTGCCAATTGACATGAATAAACATCAATTGAATAAGTTTAAGAGAGATGTTAGATTCTACATATGGGATGATCCTTACTTGTGGCATATTTGTAGTGATCAAATTATTAGGCGATGCATTCCTGATGTTGAATTTGAGTCTGTCTTAACTTTTTGTCATACTCTTGCATGTGGGGGACATTTTAGTGCCAAACGTACTGCTAGGAAAGTTTTAGAAAGTGGATTGTTTTGGCCAAGTCTATTTCGTGATGCCCATGAATTTTGTAAGAAGTGTTCCAGGTGTCAGTTTGTGGGTAATATTTCTAGGAAGCATGAGATGCCCCAACAACCCTTATTATTCTGTGAAGTCTTTGATGTCTGGGGTATTGATTTCATGGGACCTTTTCCCACTTCATTTGGTTACATATACATCTTGTTGGCTGTAGATTATGTGTCAAAGTGGGTTGAAGCAATCCCCACTCGTACTAACGACTCTTCTGTAGTGGTTTCCTTTGTTCGATCTCACATTCTTTGCAGGTTTGGCATTCCTAGAGCCATCATTAGCGATCAAGGAACTCATTTTTGCAATCGGAGTTTTCAGAGCCTATTAAGTAAATATGGGGTGATGCATAAGGTGGCCACCCCATACCACCCTCAAACAAATGGTCAGGCAGAACTCTCCAATAGAGAAATCAAGCTCATTTTAGAGAAGACAGTGCAACCTAACCGAAAGGATTGGAGTAAGAGGCTCGACGATGCACTTTGGGCATATCGCACAGCATATAAAAGTCCAATTGGCATGTCTCCATATAGGATTGTCTATGGCAAAGCATGTCATTTGCCAGTGGAGGTAGAGCATAAGGCATACTGGGCAATTAAAAGGTGCAACCTCGATCTTACTAGTGCTGGTATTGAAAGGAAGTTGCAATTGCAAGAGCTTGAAGAGTTAAGAAGAGAAGCTTATGAGAATGCTAGAATTTATAAGGAAAGAACTAAAGCAATCCATGACAAACTCATTATGAAGAGAGAATTTCAAGTGGGCCAAAAAGTTCTACTATATGTTTCCCGATTGAAACTCATGCCTGGAAAGCTCCGCTCGAGATGGGAGGGACCTTTCATTGTCACTGAAGTTTTCCCCTATGGAGCTGTGAAGATCAAAAGAGAAACAAATGGGAAATGTTTCACTGTCAATGGACACCGCTTGAAGCCGTTCTTTGATGGATTCTCCACTCAGACAGTGGAGGCTGCTACACTACGTGACACCACGTAGACCCCGGTTGTATTCCTTCCTTCACTCTTTTATTTTGCTTTGTCATATTACTCATTGTCATATTACTGAGTTGAGTAGCGCCACGTATTACTTGTCTTTGTGATATACTATGACCGTTTTGCATTGATGACAATGCAATGTTTAAGTGTGGGGGAGGGATCAACTGTGTTGAATGTGAAAATTTCAAGTTTTAAGTAACTTTAGTATGATGCATTTTTATTTGAAAAGTGATTGATCATGTTTTGAGTTAGTGAACTAAGTGGCAATGAATTTGACTTTGGTGAATTTAGGCTAATGATCATATACACCTAGTGAGATTTTGAGCCTAGTATACTTTCTCTGTGTGTACCCTTATCTCTTCACTTGATCTAGAACTTGACTTGAATCTTATTTGAGGCCATATTTTCTGCATGTGCATTTATAAAAATGATAAAGGCATTCATTTTCATTCTAGCCAGATAAGCCAAAAAGCCTACCCTTTTCATACATATGTCATTCGTTTAGCCCCTTGAGCCTATATTCCTTCTAGTTTGTCTACACCCATAGTCAATAAAAAAAAAATCCACCCTTTTGAATGTCTTGAGAGTTGAAGAGAATTGCATTATATCTGTTGTGGAGGAAGAACATGCATAAAAGTAGGAACTGGGTCATTGTGAAAAATATGGTAGGTTATCTCGAAAAGAAAAAACAAAAAAAACAAAAAAAAAGAAAATAAAAGAAAACAAAAAAAAAGAAAAAAAAGAAATTGAAAAAGAAAAAAATATGAAAGAAAAAAAAGAAAGGAAGAAAAAAGAGCAAAAGAATGATGACTCGATTTAGATTTAGTTTGGTTTCTTGCATCCCACATTCTCTATTTATCATTCTCTTCATCTTTTAAGATATTTAACTTTGTTTTTCCAAACACTTGCCCTTTCTTTCTTAACATTAGCCCCACTACAACCTAATAAAAGTCCTTTGGATTTATGCATGCACTTGCTTTATTAGTGGTGGAGAACTTAGATTCTTGTCAAACCTATGGAAAGAGTACTAGGTAGGGATGGATTTGAGTGTAAACACAAACCTATACACTTTTGAGAGAGAAGAGTGACAAACACATTATCCTTGGTGAGGGATTTTTAGCTTAGGTTCCCCTTTGTCAAGTAAATTGCCATGATGTTTGTTTCCTTGATTTATGAGAATATCACTTGGATATGATAAGTGTTGAAATGCTTTTGTTTTCTTATTACTTGTGATTGGAACATTCATTTTTTGAAGTTTTGGTTTAGTTTAGTTTAGTTTTAGTTTTGCTTTCATTTTATCCTCCCTTGGTCTTGATTTGTTTTGCCCAGGAGTGCAAAAGATAAGTGTGGGGGAGTTGATAAATCCCAATTTTATATATTTTATCCCACCTTATTTCATTTATTTTGGGGATTATTTTAGGCTAATTTGGAATTATTAGATAATATTTAGATTGTTAGCCTATTTTAGGAAATAATATAAATATAAATTAATTATAAGATATTGGGCTTAAATTATTAATATTCTGATTAAATAATATCTCTTGATATATGATAGATTGTGATTTTATAATATCCTATAAGTGCAGAATTTTTCAGGGAAGCTAAAAAGAAACCCAATGGTAGAACTTATTGGGCTTCTCAGATTTTATTGGGCTCAAGTTAATACCCTAAAAAGCCCTATCTTCCTCCCTTTAATTAACCTAGCTGCTAGGTTTTGAGGGCATCACACGGAGGACGCCGCAAGAAACCTAGCCGCAAGCTACAGATTAACACGCTGAATACCACACCGCAAAAGAGATAGACGCTGGGGAAAAGAGACGCAGAGGCTTCAGGATAATTGATTCATCTATATCCATTCCATTAATTCATTCTCTCCAACACACACAGCCTCTCAATTCATAGTGTGAACTCGCGGACCCCACCATCCATTCAATCAATTCTTCATTGTCTCTCACGCACAGCACGCCGTGGCCAAATTCATTCACCCATCAGCTATTTAACACACTCATACATGGCCACGTTGTCTTGCTTGAAGCTTGAAGAAGGAAATTCTATGGAAGCTTAAATTCTTTGGGAGGCAACTTGGGAGGAGCATGGAGGAGGCTAAAGCCTAGGGCTTACACTTGAAGACTATAAGGGAGTGTTGTTCTTTTTATCTTTTTAATTCAAGACTTGAAATAATTTAGTTTTAAATGATTCTGAGTTGTGTTAATTGAGAACAATCTAGTTTTAGATTGTAAACTTATTTCTTTTGGATTAGACTGGTAATTCGAAGTTTTATGCTTATTGTTGGACTCTTGTTTGCAACCTTTGGATTGTCAATTAAATTAGTAATTGAGTTTTCGTTGTTAATTTAATTGTTAATTTGGTTTATCATCTTAATTGTTTAATTGGGTTGATAAATTATCTGGTTGTTCAATTAGATAATTGTAAACAAGATTTCCAAGATTATTTTGTGTTTGGTTTTTAACGGGTTTAATTAGCCACCGCTTATTCCATTATGAGTTTTCTAGTGGAATAGGTGTTATTGAGCTAGAGGGTTTCCCATGTTCGATTGGGTAATTAAATTCATTAATCTCCTTTTGGTCTAATTAATTGATTTAGGCTAAGAAAGTTGACTCCATGCAATTCCTAAGTTGTCCCCTTCATCATCATCACTGAATTAAATCTTATTATTTTATTTGCTTTTAATCAATCTTTTTAGTAGGATTTTAATTATTTTCTCATAAGAAAACCCCCCAAAAATTGCATTCAAATTCATACAAATTAGTCTCATTTTCATATAGGTTTTAGAGTCAATTGCATTAGTCCATTTAGTTAGTTAATTGCATATAGGTAGTAGTATTTTGCATTCTAGTTTAGGTCCGTTTACATTCTACTGCATCTTTTATCACTTGAAAATTAGTCCTAAAGAAAACCCACAGCTTGCTCCTTGGGAGAATGACCTAGGTTGACCCTGAACTGCATAATTAGTTAGGACCTAGTTTAATTGATCACTTTAACGACAAAAGTACCATCGATCACTCACCCATCTTACCCCGTCATAAGAACCAGTATCAAATATCAATAGAATAGACAGGCCTAAAATAAACTGGAATGATAAAATATTATTGATCTACAGTAAAGTATATTACACTATATACAATCTGCCTATGTACATATATACAGGTAGTGGAAAGTACAAATATGTCCCTATAATGTGTCCCTATTCGCAAGTAATAATAAATAAACACTATCTAATTCCTATTCTTGCTCTCAAGTTGGGAACTCTATATTCACAAGTACCTAACTTGCTAAGAATGTAAGTATGTTGTAGCCCTCTTAAGGCTTTTGCTAAAACATCTGCCATTTGTTCTTTGGATCGTACATTCTCAAAAGCAATAATGTCAACTAACAATTTTTCTATAACAAAATGGCAATCTATATTAATATATTTTGTACGTTCATGAAATATTGGATTGGATTTGTGGCTATATGAATGTCCGATCTACCATCATAATAAACCTTTATCACCTCAACATTTGGCACAAACAACTTTTTAAGCAACCCTATAATCCCAGCCAACTCCATTGTCACCATTCGCAATGCTCTATACTTGGCATCATCTAAAGATGCAAAAATAGTGGTTTGCTTCTTTGATTTCCAGCATATTAAGCTTCCCACATCTTTACGAGAAAGCTTGCTACTGAGCATCTTGCATTAGCACAAGCTCCATGATCTGAATCACAGAAACACTGGACCTTCAAGGTACTTTCTGATGAAATGTAGACTCCTCAACCTAGAGAGTCCTTTAAGTACTTGACCAACCTCAGTGCAACTTTCAAATGTGACTCTTTGAGCTCTTGTATAAATTGACTCAATGTCTGCATAGTAAAAGAAATGTTAGGTCTAGTCAAAGCCTTCTGTACATCCCAGCATCTTCCACAATGGCATCCTTCTTAGTTGGTGCAACTTGAGGTTAGGCTCCATAGGTGTCATCACAACATCTGATTCATCTAGATCTGTTTGATAAATCAATTTTGTCACATATTTTCTTTTATTAAGAAGTATTCCATGCTTGGATCTCCAAACTTCCAAACCAAGAAAGTATTTCAAGGCACCCAAATCTTTGATTTTAAATTGGCTATGAAGAAAAGCTTTTACCATATTGATAGCTTTCAAACTACTCCCTATAATCATTAAATCATCCACATAAGCAACTACAAGTACCAATCCAGTACTACTTTATGTGTTTGAAAAAGTGCATAATAATGTTTACTTTGTTGAAAACCTTCTTTAATCAATGATTCAGTCAATTTTTCATTCTATCATCTTGAAGATTGCTTCAAGCCATATAACGATTTTGGCTAGTGGAGTCATTCAATTAACCCATCTTTGATATCATGATGGAATAGATAGGCCCAAAATAAACTGGAATGACAAAATATTATCAATCTACACTAAAGTATATTACACTATATACAATATGCTTGTGTACATATATATAACAACTGAAAGTACAAATGTGTCCCTATTCATAAGTAATAATAAATAAACACTATCTAATTCCTACAAACATCATTACTATTATTTTTTGGGTTAAGATCAATTGCAATAATAAAGTTTTTACTCCATAACTAAATGATAGAATTAAGTTAACACAATCTTTTTTTCTTTTTTTAAATGCAATTTTAATAATTCCGTTAAATTGACCTAATTGTCCGTTATAAAGCAGAAAGAATAAGAAGCTTCCACATATGAAAAGAGACAATTATTTGAGACAATTTAACAAAATTGCTAAAATTGTTCGTTTTAAAGGATTGTGTCTACTTTAACTCTTCAATACTTAAATTGCGTCATATGCTAATATGCTAATGACAAAAGAAATTTGTTGTTACAATTATATCTTAACCTTTTTTTTTTTGTTTTTAACCGTAAAACTCATTATTTATATGAAATTTATACCTTTCATAGATCACACATTCACACTTACAGTGCGCTGAGTCAAATTATAGGAGACCTTGGGGGCATTTTTTATTTTTATTTTTTTATTTGGACAAGCAAGGCATCCCTGTCTAACAAATCTGGCGCATGAGAAAATGACGTACACCCCCAAGGCCAAAAAATTGAGAACGAGATCGTCCAGCTGCCACGTGTGTTCAGGGGTATTTTAGGTATTCTGCTTGACAAAATGTTGGTAATTTCATTATCGCTTTTCAAGCCATTCTTTTTTCCCAAAAAAACGCTGGGTAGAGGACGTGATAGCGGAACGAAAATTTCCGGGGCAAAGAAAGAACCCTAGATAACCAGTTTTTTAGTGCTCCCTTCCGAAACAATAAACGAAGAGAATAATCGCCCTATTCCTCTATCTTTTGCTGTTTTTCATTTTCTTTTCTCCTGTTTTTCGACAAACCACTGTGGCTGTTCATTTAATTCTGTTTTTGTTTCGGTAGCTACTCTGTTTTAGATTTTCTGTTTGGCTGTTTTCAGGCGACGGAACGAGTTAGGGGTGGAGTAAAGCATTTGTTTTGGGGAGTCTAATCTCAGCGTGTATCTGCGTCGGTTTCTTTTTACGTCTCTGTTTCATCTCCTCTTATGATGGGTTTTGTGTTGTGAAATTAGGGTTTCTTTATATCTACTCTTTTCCCCCATACTCAAAGTGTGGCCTTTGCTTGCAACAAAACTGTCATTGTAAGTATTTTCACAATCCTCTCAAGGTCCTGGTTCCTAATTTTTTTATTCTTCGGGGTAGTTAAAAGCCGTGTGTTTTTACGTTTAATGTAATTGGTTTGTGCGACTCAGTAATCGTGTCCCTATTATTGTTCGTTTCCTGATATTGCGCGGTGGGCAGTGAAAGTTTCATCTGCGTGAACAAACCACCCCCCCCCCCCCCCCCCACACACACACACACACACACAAATGCTCCGTTTTATCCTGTTCGTTCTGGAATTTTCCACTGAGTTTCTCCGGTTAATATTCTGGAACCATTTTGCACTGTTCGCCGACGGATAATTTTCTTTGTAATACATGCTATGACTTTGGGTGGATCTGAGTAAGGAAGGGTGGAAATAAATCTGTTAAGAGAAATGAATTGTAAATGTAAAACATTCTGTCCCTAGTTGGATTGTTGCTCTATAATGTACTGGGTTGCCCATAGTGATGTCAGGTTCAGCATTGTAGTCATTTTCGAAAAGGATGGTTTTAGTCATTGAATTCCTGGTGTGGTTCTGTTATAATGTGAATGAGAGTTTAATTTCTCTGGTTTTTGTTGCATGCTCGCCAGAATATTTTTCTGGTAGTTTCAACGTCTTGTGTTTAGGAAATTACATATTTTTTAAGCTTAAAGTTCTTGTAACTTTTGAATTTTCTCTCTTGTTTATTGTCTTCTATTATCTGCTCCTTATTTTTTCTTAAAAAAATTGAATCGGTGTGTTTCCTGTGGTTGATTGTCTATGAAATTTTATTGCTGACTACAGGTTAGTGAAGGTGAGTTGTATTTGGATATAATGTCCTCAAGATATCCAGTTCTTGACAATCGACCCATTGATCAGTGGAAGGTTACAGAGCTGAAAGAGGAGCTGCGGAGAAGGAGACTGCCTATAAAAGGTTTGAAAGATGATTTGATCAAGCGTTTGGATGAAGACCTTTGCAGGGAGTCTGCTGAGGCTGCTGAAGCTGCAGAGGCTTCAAAAAAGGATGATGCTAATGGAGCTGATCTTGAGGCTCAACCCGTAGGTGGGGCAGAAGAGTTGCAGACGGGGACTGTAGTTGCAGAAGTAGTGAATACAATTGAAACAGGAAATGACAAAGTAGTTGATACTCAACCAGTAGGTGGGGCAGAAGAGTCACAGACGGGGACTGTAGTTGCAGAAGTAGTTAATACAATTGAAGCAGGAAATGACGAAGTAGTTGATACTGCAGGGAAGGGAAATATTGGTATAAATGAACCAATTGAAAGGGAGGAAAATGAAAAGATTACTGAGGTTGTGGCTATTGATTGCAACAAGAATGAAAAAATGGATGGTTTTTCCACCCCAGCTGATGCCAATGTTAGTGTGCCAGTCATGGATCAAGAAGAAGTTGCACCTATGGGCTTGCCTGATGGTGGAGAATCTAAGAGTGAGTGTAAGGAGCAAGCCATTCCTAGTTCTACTGTGGAGCCTAGTATTGCTGTCAGTGGGAGTGTCTTAACAGAAGTAGAAGCTAGTGGTCAGGATTCTTACAGAACAGAAACACAGAAGGACAATGGGGATTCAGCAACCAAGCTGGAGAATGAGGAGTCGAATGCTCAGCTAGAGTATGGAGATCAGAAGTCCCAGCTGGAGTGTGACATAGAGCCTCAAAGCATGGATCTTATGGTGCACTCTTCTGCTCCAAAAAATCAGGTATCTGAGGTCAACCCTAGTTTAGGGTCTCAAGTAAAATCTGATTCTTTTTCTAGTGATTCTGTGTCAATTAATGAAAAGAATGAACTAAAGGATAATATAATTGCTGATAATGTTAAATTAGAACAAGATAATGTTAGGCCAGAGGTGTTGGAATCATCATCCAACAATTTTGCCCCTGTTAATGATGAGACACATCCTATGGATGTTGGAGACCCAGACAAGGAAAAGACATCCCTTGAAGAGAAGAGCAATAATGATACAAGTTCAGACTTAAACAAGACCAATGGCATTGAAGATGTTGGGTATTCAGAAAAGTTAAACTTAGACAGAAGTTCTGGCGAAGATTCCATGGAAGAGGATTTGCCAGAGAGTAAGCAATTTGATTCTAAGTTACAAGATGTGAAACTTGGAAACAAGAGGGAGAATAGTGAAGTGCCTATTGTGAAGGAGGAAAGTGATAGTAAAGATGTTGGAGATGTTGCATCTGCAGGAAAAGGTTTTACCCCCCAAGATATTGAAATTCATCCTGCCGTCTCTGTTGAAAAAAGAAAATTTACTGGTAAGCTTTTTGATCTTGATCTTTATTCTCAAATTTATTGTTCACAGAGTTTCTGACCATTGTTCTTGTGCTCTTTTTGTATTAATTTTGTACTATGTTTAATTGAGAAGAGTACTACCATTTGATTCCATGTTGAGATTTGTAGAGATTAATCCTTTGACTCAACTCTTTTCGTGCTGTAAGTGATTGAGCTTTATGCTTCTGAGCATCCAAATTCATACATGATTTCTGTTTGTGCTTTGGGAGGTTTCTCTAAGGCTAGTAGAGCTGATTTATTTCCTTTCTCATCTCCCAATTAAACTATTGTTCTTGTTGTGTATATTGAAATTCTTTTACTGTATGTGGAATATGTTTTACCACCTGGGATGCTGCCTACATTTGGTATTTAACTTTAAATTAAACGACTAGGAAACTTATTTATTTATTTGTTTCATATCAGTACAAAAATTTAGTATTAATTTGAAATTGTAACAGATCATGCACTACCTGGGAATAATGAGCCTGCCAAAAGGCTACGCCGGTGGAACACTGAAGTTGCTAAGGGCCCAGCCCCACAAAGTGCTGGCCTAACTTCTGCTACTATTCCCAAGGATGAACCGATTGCTTTGAAGCGCAATTTATCTATGTCTAATTCTTCAGCAGTTGATGAATCACCTGGAGAGCGCATTGGTTAGTGGGCACATTTGTTGGTTGGATATGAAAATTGTGATTTACTTGTTCTGTTTAATGCTTGGACGGATTGTACTTTTATATTGTTCGATTAACAAAATTTATTTTTCAGCTGGATGCCTCCATATTTTGATTATGAATGCATTTAATTCCTGAATATTTTTACTCAGTTGAATACTTGATCCTGTTGTGTGTGCTGCAATGTGTGTGATGCGTATTTGTAATGTGCTTCTTTATTCTAAATAGTTTAGCTTTGATCTTTGGCAGTTCCACCACCACAAAGGTCACCGACTAATTCACTAAGAATTGATCGGTTTCTTCGTCCTTTTACTCTGAAAGCTGTGCATGAGCTTCTTGGTAAGACTGGGAAAGTTGTCAGTTTTTGGATGGATCAGATCAAGACCCATTGCTATGTCACTGTAAGACTTTGTTATCTTTCTTTCACGTTCTCTCATCTCTCAATTTTTCTTCTGCCATAGTATGGTTACTTCATGATGCAGTTGAGTAATTTGTGTTGTTTTCTTTTTGATGCAGTATTCATCAGTGGATGAAGCTATTGAGACTCGAAATGCTGTGTATAACCTCCAATGGCCACCGAATGGCGGGCGCCTCTTACTTGCTGAATTTGTTGAACCTGAAGAAGTGAAAATGAAGGTAGAGATTCCCCCTGTTCAGGCTGCTGCGGTCAGTAGTACTCCTGTAGTTCCTCCCACCCCACCTACCTCACAGCCAGAGCCTTCCCCTCGCCGGCACCAGGAGCAGCGGCCAGTCCCAGCTACTCTTCCACCTCCACCACCTTTGTCAAAACTGCCACCAGCAGTTAGAGAACGGCTTCCATCCCCACCGCCCCTTCCAGAAAAGGTTGACCCACCTATTGTCACTCTGGATGATCTCTTTCGTAAGACTAGAGCAACTCCTCGCATATACTATTTACCTTTATCTGAAGAGAAGGTTGCTGCAAAACTTGAAGCTCACGGTAAAATTACTACGCAGTAGGAAGAATTCTCCCCTGGCTGCTGTTGATGATTGCATGGAAATATGTCTGGTTGCTTCTTGGCTGCTCTGAAGTTGTATCTTGGGAGGGATTTGGGATTTGCCAATGGATGTGTATTTGGCGTTTGATGGATTTGGAGTTTTCCCGGTTGATCCATTTGTTGAGCTTTTTTACATACATCTAGTGTTAGGACCACCAAAAAACCTACAGCTTGTTGACCCCGTTGATTTTTCTTTTGGTTTGAACCTCTGCCTGAATGCTTTTAGCTTTTTATTTTCTTACCTTGCAACTGAACTGAAATTTAGCAAGTTGTGGTCTACCTCCATTAAGAAGCATTTTATTATTTCATGTAAAATGATTGATGCGAGTGCGCAAGGTGATGACGGAAGAAATGCTGACTTAAATCAAGTGCTTATTAAGAAATGCGAAATTAGGTTGAATAAAGAGATTGATGAGAAGAATGAAAATTTCTCAGGATGATTGTGTAATTAATCAACTATTTAGCCCAAACCCCAACCTATGGTTATCCCAACGTCCATTCAGATCACACTATTTGATATCATGGAAATGGTAATTCGGTCTAGCGGAAATTGTGGTTACTTCCTTACAATGTAAAATTTAAATTTCCACTTTCGGAAATGTTAGTTCTTTACAATGTGAAATTTGAAATTCCGTTTGGAGATATGTCTATATTTTATGTTAAAGATTGTATCTAATAAGAGGACACTCATGTTTAGTAAAAAAATGTATTTATCTTGAATAGGATTGTCTCCGATAAAAGGATAATGATGCCTAACACAAGAAAATGAACTTTTGCTTCCTATTTTTAATTATCTGATACAATGCATGGTAAAAAACTTCCATTCTTTTTTTAATTTCAAGTATAATCATCCTCATTATTATTTTTTATTTTGTGTTTCTTTTTTCTTCCTTAATTCCGTTCTCTCTGGATTTGAATCTTAATTCTATTTTATGAGAAGTCTCTTGGAGAAAAATAAAAATCATAAAATTGATGTTAAACTCATTTCTTGTTTTTTTTTTTTTGGTTTTTGAGTAGAAACTGCATTTCATTAACTCAAAATGAGAAAGTGCAACTGTACAAAAACACTTTGAGTGTCTACTTTCATCATCCTCCATCTTCATAAGTCCTTATATAGATGGTGGGTGATTAAAGAAAGTACAATTCCCTTGAAGGGAGTGAGAAAGGTTACATAGATTATCAGCATCGCTAATAGTTTTCCTAGGTGAATATAGACAACTACCACACGCCATCCCCTACAAAAAAAGCTCTAGCTTCATCAACTATGTCCTTAAATGGGTGACAAGCATCACATCCCCTATTACAAGTTTCTATACAATCAGAAATGAGATGTGTTTTTTCAAAACCTTTGGCTCGGCAAGAGTATATTCCACGAATGATCCCCGATAACTCTGCAATGGTAGAAAGAGATCTAGTAAGTTCGCAGTCAAATCCATCAAGCTGTTGTTCATCTCTCCTTCATATAACTTCTCTGCATCCACTTCTTCCATTAGTGATCATTGAATTGGTTGCTAACTTATCTCTATTTTATAAAACCTTTTCACACAAATTATTTTTATAGAGACTATGAATTGATTTAATTCTAAAACCGGCACCACAAGAAATCATGAATAGTTTTCTCACATCCAATTAGACCAATTTTCTTTGGGAATTATATTTCTCATGTTGTAGGAAGCATTTTTTTTTTTCATGTAAAAAAAAGGACAAGACTAATTCATTAAATAAAGTGTTATCATTGGATAAAGTGTCATTTCACTTTTTTTAAATATTATATATCTTATCTTTTTCTTAACATGAAGGAAAAAATGCTTCCTACAACATGAGAAATATAATTCCCTTATTTTTTTATACTGATTTGATTTGCCCTTAATGGGCAATTCAAACAATGCCCTTGATTGGCTCAATTATTCTCTTTCTGTCATTATGCTCAAGCAATGTGGTTTATAAGCCAGTTCTAAATATATTTCACATTGATTTAGGAAAACCTTAACTTTCAACTTTCATTAACTCTAGTTTAAATTTTAAAATTCAATATCATTCCAATTGAACATCTATTTAATATACCCCAAACCCATGAGAATAAAGTTAATAAAAAAATAAATAAAAGATAAAATTATACTTTCATATAACAAAGTTCTTCTGACCGGCCTAAAAATAGAATTAGAGGAGTATAAATGATGAATTTTTTCCTCTAAATTTTGAATTATATACAGAATATTTAGATATTTTGTTTTCAAGGGAAAATATGCATAAGTGAGTAACAGAGATTTAGGGTGTGTTATTTTATTTGGCCTCCATTTTTACTTTCATGAATAATAAATTCATAAAACGTCACAATTGTGTAGTATTTTTTTTTTTTTTTTTGGTATTTGAAAAGAAAGGAGGAAAAAATTCTCCTCTGTAGCGTAAGTCGGTACTGTTTATCTATCCTGCGCCGTTTAGACACCTTGCATAGTTTGCGCCAAACGGGGGAAAACTCAAACCTCGCACCTGTTGTACCTCCTTTTCGTCTTCTTGTTCCTCTCCTTTTTCTCTTGGAGCTCGTTTTCTGTCCATCTCTTCTTACGTTTTGAGCCGCAACTATCCTATTTTTATCTTGTAAATCAGTAATCTTTTTGTAGGGTTTTTCGAAATCCACCACCTTTCGTCGAAATTAACTAGAACTAACACGAACAGCTCTTTCCCTCTGTTTCGTCTTAGAGTTCTTTGATTTGTCAAAAATGTGGTAGTTTCTACCCGCTCTAAATTTGTAGCATTGGTGAGGTTTTATATTACTGCTCAATTAGTTCTCCATGCTCTGCATTTGCTCAATTTTTGAGATTCGTTGGCTTTTTGCCGAAGTTTCTCTTGGCTTGGTCTTTGATACTCGCTAAGGTATGCTTCAAGTAACTTCCCAATTCTTGGCTTATTTTCAATTCTGTTCTATGGTTGTAGGGTCCCAAAATCAAGAATCTGTTCTATGGCTTGGTCTCCGTAGGGTTTGGCTTATACTGTTTCTGGCAGGGGCTGGTTAGCAGGCAGATTGGGGACTATCTAGATTTGGGATGAATAGCGTGTTCAGTGAGCAGATTCTTGCGGACAAGCTATCGAAGCTTAACAGCACCCAGCAGTGTATTGAAAGTATCCTTTCATTGGCTTCCTTGTTCTTGATAATTCTTTCTTCTTATTTATTAAATAGACTGATTTTATGGTTCTGTTTATCGTCTAACCAATTTGGCACATAATCTTAGGATTTGGAGGAGTTCTTGTATCTTATGGTTTAATTAGTTATCTATAAGTATCTAAATTGTTAATGGAATCACGTGACATTAATATTTGCGCTAGTCTGGGTTTTCAAATTGGCAATACTGAGTCTAAGGATTGTGATTTAAATCTGTCATGTCAGTTTTTTAAATCGGTGAACAATTTTGGCTTAAACCTGTGTTGTCTATGGCCCATAGTGGCATGCCCCATGAGCACCATAGATAATGGTCTCCATAGCCATAGAAGCTGCTGTGGAACTTATCTTTTTCCTTTTTCGTTGTTTTAGGCGGAAAATTTTTGCTTTCTTTCTTGTTTTGGGGGGCGTTGTGTTATAGCAGGATCTGCTTGAACTGCCACGTCACTCTTCCACTTTGGCTCCATCGAGTAGATAACATTAGTTTAAATATCATTTCTTTAATCATATTGCATTCATGTGCATGCTATTTATGGATTTAGTTATCATCTTGTTGAGCATATATGGTTTAATCGAATGCTTATGGATATTGAAATTGTTTGTGCAACCACATGGAATTTATGAATATGCTAGGTTGGCAGTTCAAAATTGTAATTCAGTCTAAAAAGTGTGATTTAGCCCTGTCATTTCGGTAGATTACTTTGTCAAACAATTTTGATTTAAATCAGTGTTGTCACTGGCATAAAGTGGTAAGCCCTAAAAACACTGCAGTTAATTGCTAATTGAACTAATTATTCTCTGAAACTCATATTTGGTCTTACCCACAAGTTGATGTTACAAATTTACAATGAGACTGCTGCACTTCTCTTTTTTTCCCCCAGTTGAGCACCTTTCCTTCATTCCTCTTGTCAGTATTTCTGAAGGGAGCCTTAGTAGTTGGAGTAGTAATAGTGGTCAATGCTTTTCCTGCCTATTTGATGCTTGTTGTGTTTGACTAAGTAGCCTCTAGACTGAGATTTTTTCCAATGAGAAGCTACCAGAATCCTTCTCAAGCAAGGGGTGAGCTGGGCCATAGTAAATGCTAAAAGGTTGATCTTAACTACCACATCTGCTCAATTTAGTTTCCAATGGAATAGAGCAATGATCTTGGGCGTACCTGACCTCACAATCTTCTTTCTACCTGATGGATCATACCTTGGTGTGATTTCTGGGTGTTATTTTCTTAAAAATTTTGTAGAGAATAATGATGAACTTATATGATGCATAAAACCACCAGAAAATTTCTTGTCACGTGCAGAAATGGCAGTGCAACTATAGTAGGAGCCATACGTTTGTGTCATATATGAATAGAATATAATGGGTATTGCTCTAGTTGGAGACTTATGGCTGAAACTTTGATAATATCATCTAAATTGCGGACTTAAAAAACTTGTAGTGATTAATGATCCGTATCCGAAGGAACTTTACTAAGTTGATGACAATTTCATGATGTTTTATGTGCTAAGGGTAATCATGTCTACTCATTTCTTTAATATAAGCATGTAGGGTTGCTTCAGTGCGCTTTTCTAATATGCATCATTTAGACCTGCAGTGACTCCTACTATTGATCAGATTTAAGAATACTGTCCAATGGGAAGAGAGGGTTTTGCTAGAGCAGCCATAGTTCTTGAAGACCATAAGTAGTATTCATAGTGCTTGAACTACAGGATAGGTTAATTTTTTGAGCCTCAAGTTTTGTTGCCATACTTGTTTCTTTTTGAAGACTGACTTGTGATTGCTTGTTGAAATGTAAATAGGTGCATTTTAATTATTGGTTGTTGATGTTACATAGTTTGTTATCCTTAACTCTTTTGCTTAGCTTTATCACATTGGTGTATATTTCACCGGAGCAAAGCAGAATTAGTTGTTGAAACATGGAATAAACAATTCCACAATTCAGAGATGGTTCAGAGGGTGCCTCTTCTATATCTTGCGAATGATATTTTGCAGAACAGCAAGCGGAAAGGAAATGAATTTGTGACTGAGTTTTGGAAGGTTCTTCCTGCCGCACTTAAAGATGTTATTGAGAAGGGTGATGATCATGGAAAGAATGTGGTATCTAGATTGGTAAGTTTGTCTTCCATGGTTGGAAGTGATTATTTTGAGTCCATACAACAGTCATAATCAATCAAAAAAGAATGCGTATGGGCTATCCTATAACCCCAGATATGTATTATGAATGGTGAGATAAAGTGACTTGAATAACATTATCCTTAGTTTGGCTGTTTGATTGGTTGATTGGGTGCTCATTCAATTTTTAGGTTGATATATGGGAGCAAAGGAGGGTGTTTGGATCTCGGGCGCGGAATCTTAAAGATGTAATGCTTGGAGAAGAAGCACCTCCACCATTGGAACTCAACAAAAAGCGATCTCGTTCTGTAAAAATTATGAAAAGGGATTCTCGCTACATTAGAACGGTTAGATTGTGGACCTCTTTTTCTTCAAGTCTCTCTCTATCTCTCTATAATATATATATGTATATGTATATATTATTGCTTCATTAGTCTGCCATTATTTTTGCATCGCTCACCGTTTTTTTTTTTGGAAACCAGAAATTGTCCATTGGAGGTGCAGCAGAAAAAATAGTCTCTGCATTTCATTTGGTGCTCAGTGAGCTAATGAATGAAGATGCAGAGATGAAAAAATGCAAGTCTTCTGTTCAGCGTGTAAGAAAGATGGAGGAGGATGTTGATATTGCATGCTCTGTTGGTAAGTTCAGAGGGCATTATGGTAAATCTATGTAGGAAATTTATGATTCTAATCTTGTTTTCTTCTCAGCAAAGGATCCAATGCGAAAAACTTTGGCAATGGGGCTAGAGGAAGAAGAAAATCTCTTGAAACAATGCATTGAAAAACTTAAATTAGTTGAAGCAAGTAGAGTAGCGCTTGTTTCTCAGTTAAAAGAAGCTTTGCATCAACAGGTTTGTTATCATGTCCTTCTGCTTAAATTCCTTCATCTGACATGGACTCACCTGGTTTCTGGTTGGCACCGAGTTCTAAACGGCAATTTTTTTGCAATCCTTTGTGGATATTTGTCTCAGGAATCTGAGCTGGAGAATATTCGTACTCAAGTGCAGGTATGTAACATATTATTTCTTTTTACATAAGGCTGTCCTGTTTTGGTCAGTTTCTTATTGGATCTGATACACCATTGGACATATATTTTGGTTTGACACTATTTAATCACTTAACTGCATGCCCCTTCTATGTCTAATAGTAGTTGAATTTTAGCTACTATGTTGAAGTTCTAGTAATTAAGATATCAGAAAAATATTAGAATTATTAGAAATTTTAGTTTTGGCTGAAAATGGTTTGAGAGCATGGTTGTATAGAATTGGCAGTTGGCTAGACAATTATGTAATGGTCTTCAGAAAGGAGCAAGGAGGAGTTGAGTTTTATGAAGCAATTTTATTCAGGACATTGAGCTTCTATCTCCATACATTTTTGTATCTTGAGTCAATTGATAAGCACGCTGATTAAATTTGATTGTCTAAAGAAAACTAGATAATTGCTTGCCTTTCCAATTGAGGAGATCCTTAATTGCGACACAACTGCATATGTCTATGATACATATACATCTTCTGGTCCATAATATAAGTCACTTCTAAAAGAATTCTTTGGTCCAAAATATAACTCACTTTGAGGGTAATTATTTGTCAATTTTACCTTCATAATTAATGCTTAAATGTGGTTCCTTATATTTTTCTCTCTTCTTCACAATTTCATTTAATATGGGTCAAGTTGGACAAAATTTTCAATTTAAGATAGATTTAATGAGTTAATTATTATTTCTTGGTTTTAATGAATTAGTTGAAGTGACTTACATTTGACGCCATTTGTAACTTATTGATTTTGCTGTCATTGCTGCCGCAAGTTTGGGATGCTTTTGCTGCTATTGATGCAAACGTGTGCATATATATATAAAAATAAAATTCTCTGTGCACTGATACATCTCAACTAATATGAAGGTAGCAGAAGCACAGGCTGAGGAGGCTAGCAACATGAGGAAACGACTAAATGATGACAACTTTGTGCAGAAAGCATCCACTTTGGCAACTGATGCAAATTCAAAATCTGAAGCACCGAGTAAGAAGTCAGCCGCAGCAATTGCTGCCGAGGTGGCAGACAAGCTTGCGGCTTCTTCCTCTTCCCAATTGATCATGACTTCTGTTCTCTCAACATTTGCAGCCGAAGAGGCGAAAAATGCCGGTCTAGCTTCTGCGTCCACCTCAAACTCTGAAAAATCCACACCCACGTCAGATCCTAATAATGTTTTTAGGTCTACACAGCAAATGATTCCCGCACACAGTCATCCATTTCCTTCCGTTATGGTGGCCCAACCGACAATGCAAAATCAAGCCCCTGCATCGCAAGGTCAATATCATATACTTGGTAATCCATCCTCGCAGCAGTATATGCAATCAACAGCAGTAATCCCTGGTTATGGTTATGGAAATGTCCCTTCCCTACCACCTGGACCACCCCCGCCCCCACCTCCACCACACATGGTGGGGCCGCCAGTAATGCCTATGGCACATCAGACACTACAAATAAGCCAGCATCAGCCTGCACCTATAAACCAACATCAACCTTTAACAATGGCGCAGCAAGTCCCAGTACCTCCCAGTTTCCGGCCTCTCCAGCCGCCAGGAATGGTATATTATGGTAATCACCACCATTCTTTATGAGGCTTGTAGTGGGTAGGCTAATCTAAATAACCTTGTTTACCAAGCAATTTCTGGAGATTTTGGAGTTTTATGTATGCCAATGGTACCTGAGACTAAGATTCTATGGGATGAGTAAAGAGGGGCTAGCCCATTACGCGATTCTAAAAGACTTCGATTGGGGCGAGTGAAGAGTCCACAAAATCTACGTGCTAAAAGGGGCAAAAAAGCCCCCCCCCCCCAAAAAAAAAAAAAGATTTTTGTATCAAAAGATTGTGATGAATTAAAATTTTGTTTTAAATATTTTTTGTTGTATAAATTTCATCATATGCCATATAAAAATTCAATTTCGAGGGCAACTTAATCTTCTGGTCAGAAAAACCAGCATGATGGACACGGAACATAAGGCTTCATGGTATCTCTATTAATTAGTAGAGTTGGGAAATTAGGCTGAGAGGCTGAGTAAGTCAAGGGTTTATGATCTAGGGCTTAAATAAGAACTCAAACCCGAAAAAGTTAGTCTTGTAGATATGTGGGTTTAAATGGTATAGTGTGTTGTCGTTAAACCGTGAGTTTCCCAGCCCCCGTGATCAAGGCCGTACTGAGACATGTAGGTCTGCCAGACACAGTGAAATTCAGTCAACAACTAAGACAAGGAACTTAAACTGAACACGCATCAAATCCATGGAAAAGCTGAAAGCGACAAAACTAAAATCCTATTGTCCACTATAATTCCACATATATGGAGACGGATCATGAGCATAGATATCAGTAATGTATACCATGTAAGAGAAATTAATGAAAGGGTCATTAATAGCAGCGACTTCAATATCATTTCTTTGCATAGCCGCTCTCGCCACCAAGCGACCAATCCTTCCAAATCCTGGAAGTGAAAACACAACTAATATAAAAACTTGAATTACTTACAAAAGAAATTGATTGTGAAAACAAAGAAGAAAAAATAAGAAGAAAGGAAGGCTATCCAATAGAATTGGCAGCAATAAAACAGGATGTAGATGAAAGTAAAAGATGCTTACCATTGATACCGATCTTGATCTTGCCACCCATAATTCTAGCCCTCTTAGTCTCTTGCATAGCTGGATGGGGGTGCTTGTGCACGGTGTGACGTTCTAGTCTCTTGAATAGCTGGACGATGGCTGCTTCTGTACGGGCTGGGAAACGGGTTGAATGGCGATTAATGTTACCAAAAAAAAAAAAATAGTTCCCGGAAAAAAAAAATAAAATCATACGCAGAGCCATTTACCCAGTAACAAAATTCATACGGAAGGGCAGAGCAAGCATGATCAGACAGTAACATTTTTTTTCGAAAATCACAGATTTTGTCTACCAAACTTTGTCATTTCTTTCAAACTCCCAGAGAAACAAATTTGGTGCAAGAGATTCGAGCACCGTCTACCAAAGAAATAAACCCCTATTTCAAACTCCCTTGTTGCGTAATCAAAGCAGAGAAAGCCTAGGAAAAGGAAGAAAACTTACCTCAACACTAAAACTCACGATGACCATCGACGGACTGAGACGCCACCAGTGAGGAGAAGAGGAGAGGCGCGCGAAGAGGACGAGGAGGTCGAGAGTTCGAGGAGGCGAGGTCGAGAGGGAGACGCCGAGACGGGAGTGCCGGATTGTCACGTGAGAAGCAAGAGGCCGAGAGCTAGGGTTCGGGTTCCCTTGGCCTTCTGTGAGTTCTGTCCTCAGATAATCCGAGTGCTGAGGTTGAGAGGGCTAGCGGCGTGTGGGTGTCGGGTGTCCCTTGTCAGTGTGTGTGACTGTGTGGACGCGTGTCGGCTTTTGTATTGTGTGAGTGGGTGACTGTGTGGTTGGGGGATTAAAAAATTAAAAATAAAAATAATATCAGGAAATTAAATTTACAGAGTGCATATATTAAAGTAGCTCAAATTGCTTCCATTATTTTGTTCTTCTTGTTATCATTAGAACCATACGTACCGTCCATAGCCTATATGATCTCCGACGCAATTTTGGCCCTTTGAATTTGAATTTGAAGAACTCATCCCTGCATTACCAAGTCACTCACTGATTTCGTACGTGGCTAACATCTCACTGATTAAAACAAACAAAGCATAGCTCAGAATGGAAGATAGATATGAAACAAAACCTAAAACAGAGCATAGCATCGGCCTTGGCAAGATGGAAGTGAGATAGAGAGATAGAGGATTTATTTGTACAGACAATCTGATTTCAGAAAGAGCATCAGAAATGGAAGATACAAGTCCACATATGGGTGTTACTTAGCTGGTTAACCAACGCACTTGGAACTTGGGATACGTAAGGGGTGAGAGAAGCTGAACGTTGAGGGGAGGAAGATTCATTTTTAACGGCTTTAGTGACGTGGTGCATTGTAATCCATTCGATCGATTGGGCCAACTGGGCTCTATAACACCAAGAGACTCAGCGAAAAAAGAGGTTTTCAAAACCGCTCATTTACTTAAATTAAGATAAAATTTATCTTACAAGTTATTTTATATATGGTAAATAATGAAAATGAAAAAAATCACCAAGACGAGGGTTTATTGGGGATTTCAAAAATTTCTTTTTCAAAAATTAAGCCCAGTCCTTGACTTAAAAGGGTTTAAAGGAACTAACCTGATGGCCCGACATTATTTCCTTACTTTTTATCCCTTTATAATTTAGGACGAATTCTTATTTAGGAAATGAAATAAGGTGATGGGCTTCTGAGTATATATCAGTTAGTTATTTGAACCAATTGTGTGTTAGCAAGGCCTTGACACCTATTAATACATTAGAAGTGTAACCCATTGTTCAATCTGTTGCTATGTGGATTTTTATTAAAATTAATTAAAGTTGACCTTTTTGGTCTTTTTATGCTAATATTTTTAGGGATTTGATTTTCTCATGTTTCATGAAAAGAAGAAGATTCCTACACACACATGAAATAGTAGGACCCACATATATTAATTTATATATATGTGTGTGAGTCCCACAATTTCATGTGCGTGTGACATGAGAAAACACTTCTTTTACCGCTTGGGAAGTGTTTTTCCCATATTTTTAACATATGAATAGTGTAAGACGCTTGATTGGAATATTAACAAACTTGAAGAAGGGATGGAGTTATTTTTATTTTTTAAAATATATCATTAATTGTCTGAAAAATAATTGGGTCAAAAAGAGGTTTTCACAAGACACAAGGCCCTGAATCCAGATCTTCATATTGTTTTTTTTCCTCAGCGTCTCTCACTATCGTAGAATCCAGTCCATCCAATTGTTCAAATGGATTATAATGCACCACATCATTAAAAATAATCTTCCTCTCCTCAACACTCAGCTTCTCTCTCCTCTTCCAAGTCCCAAGTTCCAAGCGCAGGTTCACTTTTGAGCAAACCGAAATGTCTAAAGAGGTCCAAGAAATAATCACTACAAATATCCTTCATCGAGCACATGAAGCGGCTCATTGTTTTGCAACACATCCTGGATAAATGGTTCTTTGATTACAGTTTCACCATCACCCTTCCTCTTAACTTTAAGTCAAGAACTCTGTGGCTCATCTCTAGTTCTTTTAGGAATTCTGCAAGTAGAATAATAGAAATTAAATTTACAGGGTGCATATATTAAAGTAGCTCAAATTACCATTAAAACCAAATATATCATTATTTCCATTATTTTGTCATTGTTGTTATCATTAGAACCATACATACGTCCATAGCCTATATGATCTCCGACGCAATTTACGTAAATTAAGATAAAACCTATCTTACAAATTTTTATCTTATATATGGTAAGTCATAATTGAAAAATTACTTTTAAAAATTTCAATCGCTATTCCAAACAAACACTTAAAAAATTCATATGGGCATGGCACAAGGCAGCCCCAATGTTCCATATATAATTATCATATATATGGATCACTTATGTCCTTTGTCCTACTACAAATATGAAAAACACACAAAAATCTACACACATGCATTGGTTTCTTATTTACGGGGGTGTTACAGTAATTTCTGAAGAGATCAAAATTCTTAAAATAATTTTAATCATCTTTTTTAGTCCTATAATTCAATTAAAAATTACTTCCTCAGGTCCCAAATATAAGATAGAATTGATTTTTTTAGAGAGATTAAGGAAGCTAAATAAGTTACTTATGCATATCATATATTGTGTATCTTTAGATTATATATCAATTGATAAGAAGTTTACTTTAGCTTATGTCTAGAACCAGAATAACTTATTATAAATAGGATTGTCAATACAGAATAGAGTGCAAAAGAACAGAGTTGCAATGTCTAGAACCAGAGTAACTTATTAAATTAAGTTGCAATGTTGCATTATTCAACAAAGAACAGAGTGCAAAAGAAAATGTTTTTCCCCCTGAAGCAAAGGAAAATGTATTTAGTTCAATTCAATTTGTCACATTTGGTTTGATTTATATCAAAATTTAAATTAGAATAAAATTTAGGTCCATTTACTTACATTTATCAGCATCAATTCTACAATTAAATTTTGAATAAAATACTCTGATCACCCTTATATTTTGCCTTAATTATATAGACCTACAATTTATTTTGAAAATATATACTTAAGTTTAAACCATTGAATCTGTTATGAATATTCTAAAAAAAATTCTAAAAATATATTTTTTAATTAAAATTTATTTACTAATTTACCATTAGTACTGAATCACAAATTTTGATGGACAACTTGTAAGCTTTTAAAATTTGGGTTAGTTTGTTTTTAAAATTTTGAAGAAAAAACATGAAATTTTAAATTTTAAATGACTTATAGGCTCATTCAATCTCTCAAACCTACCTATATAGCTTAGTATATTTGACAGATAAAATGTGTTTAATATATATTTTTAGTCCTCTAAGAAGATAAAAATAAATGAATTTCAACAAATATTGTGAAAAAATACATTTAAAAATCTCAAAATCTCAAAATCAATAATTTTTTAAAATATTAGAAAGGTAGAAAATCTATTAGAATTAAAATTTGGTGGTATAATTGTTTTCCCATATATATATTTAAATAATTCTAATGTTAAAGAAGGACATTTTAGTAAAATAAAAGTCCAAAAGTCAAACTTAACACTCAACTAATGTTTTGATGGGAATAGATGTTCAAAATATAAGGAAAGTTTTCAAAATAAAGGGGATGTCTATTAAGATAAAATAAAGGGATGGTTAGAATATTTTACTCCAAAAATTTTCATATGAGTGATTTTGACTACTATCAATAGTCCAAAAGAATTTTAAAATTTCATTAATGTGATTTTTTATAATTACAAAAAGTCCATATAGCAAGATTTATATTTGGTTGGAAAATTGGATGTAATGAATATAAATGAAATAATGAACTCAAGTTTTGTCCTTTTGGTTAATCATAATTTTTTTTAAGTGCTTTACTAGGCCTTTGATCCATGATCTCCTCTTCTTCTAGCCCACAGACTACATGGACTGATGAATCTTCCCATATAAAGCATTTGCTCTGTTTTCCCACAAAACACTTGTGTTTAGGCTTGTTGGTATAATTTTAAACTGAAAACAACTAATTTACAGTTTAATTTCAAAAATTTATATGCGTAAATGGAAAATAATAGTCTCAGCTTGTATAATTTTGTCTTCAAATAAGATTGTTGTGATTAGGATAGATGTGCAAATAAATATTATTCTATACAAAAAAGAAAACAAAAAACAACTAAAAATATTAAACAATGTAAAACCAAAGGGAAAATCTCAATTAAACTAGCTCAAATAACCAAATTCGAAACCTAACCTACGCACATCTTCAATTTTTTAACCTAGTTGGGCGATTCTAGTTTTTTAACACCTATAACTATCTAATGAAGCCTCATAACTTGAATAAAATTTTGTTAAAAGTATAGGCCTGGATTTAGATTTTGCTATTTAAACTCCAATAATAAAAAGAGATGAAGAGAAATCGAATATCAGTTAATTGGGAATAAACATTATGTTGATAAATATTATATAAAAGAAACTACAAGAGAACCTAGATGAAAAATAGAAGAAAACTACTGGAGTCAGTATTGTGTATCCATTAGGTATTGGAAATAACGGTAGATCTGTACTATGACTCGCAAACACGAAGTAGGGTTTGATCTATTCCTCTGCCCCATTCAACAAGCTCTAGGTAACTCGACCATTTAGTGTCTTCCTCTGTCGGTTCTTGATCCTCTGTCAATTCCTGATCCACTGAGTTCATAGAGAGAGGGTAGTAGGAGCCACGATTCCCAGGATCATCATAGGCCATTAGCTCCCATCCATGAGGTCCCACATAATAAACTAGAATCATATGGACGCCATAGGTCAGTAAGGCTGAATTCATGTCAGAACTTGAAATGAAAAATCTACAATATGGGCTATACTACTATTATTATGTAAACTGGAATAATAAAAACAGGTAGCTTTTACGCTACTGATTTCAAAGAGCACTAATTTCGGTCACATGTTAATAAGAATGAAGAGGGAAACATGAGCCGGAGCCGGATGGTGTGCAAATATACATCCCATATTTTTGCCAGGCCTTTTGAATAGGGGGAATGTTAGGGAAGTTTGTATATCAACACCAAATGAAGAGTAAGATAAAATACCTGAGGCAACTCCGTCTGTAACCCCGTCTTGAAGTGCTGCCTGACAAATTGCCCATCGGGCAAATGATGCAGCTTCAAAAGCTGTCATGTGGCAGTGGAACCTAGAAATGCGAGGAAAACGTTAACAAACTCAATGCTAGAGCTATGACTAATGGATAATTAAGGAGAAAAGCTTAACTAACCCGGCCCCCATTGTCTTGTATGCATACGATGACCCGGATCCAACAGCAAAACTGAAGCCGCTCGTAATCCCCACTTGCTCGTCAATGCAGAAAAGAACGGGACCCTGAAAAAAGATATTCCCTGGTCAGGAAATTAGAGTAGCAAGGAAAAACCTATTCACCACCTAGAACATGTTACTTACATGCACATCCCATCCAGCAATTAAGGCTCCAACCCAATTTCCTTCAGAGTAGAACCTTATCATTTCTGCAAAAATTTCTGAAGCTAGGTCCACAGGCATTCTTTGTTTCTTTCTTGATTGGTATAAACGGCACTATAATAAAATTACATACACCATTATTATATTCAAAAGAATATTAAATGACTGCAATAGGTAAATTAAGTCAAATCATACCATAACCGGATGCTAGGATGCAGGCAGTTAATGGCAAACTCAGTAAATAAAGGGCAAGACGGACAGATATATAAAAGTATGATAGTATTGCATGCATTACCTGTTTCCAAAAGAGTTTGTCTGCAGGTTCCCCGACCATTGTGCTAAGCATATATCGATCAATTTCCATAACTTTCGATTCTGCGCATAGGTAACAATTAAAAAATAACAATAATATTCACGAATGGATGAGATAGGAGTCCTTACTTCCGGTGCTCGCGGGAGAAGAAGAAGCTAATATGATCCCCTACTCACAGAGAAAACCAAGAAAGGTAGTACCCATGTGGGGCTTCAGCTTCACCATCTGAATAGCTTCTTTCTGGAAGCACGGAAAAAAAAAAGTCATACCTTCTTGACATGACAGATGATTCAAGCCGTTGCAAAATGTAAAAACAAAATCTATCTCCTTTGACTATAACATCTACAAATCGATTGCAAACTCTTTGCAATCAAGAACTAAAAATATTCAAATTACAGGCTAATAATGAAACAATTAGGACCACTGCTGTCACGCTAAAGAGGAAATCGTCTTATAAATGCTATATTTAGAATCCCATGCTCTATGAACAAGATGCATGCCTTAGAGCGATTTTTTTTGGACCGAACCGCTATATCAAGAGGTAGCAGTTACTAACTTAATATCAAGTTATTGAAGGAATTAGTAGTTGCAACAAAGCTCAGAGATTAGAGAATATGCAAAGGCTCATGTAAACAACCTATAAACACAAACAATAATTAGATTCTGAAAAGAGAAACAAATTGAACCCAAGAATATTCCCTTCAGCAACTGGGAGTTCTCACAATTGCAAGCAGCAACTTCAATACAAAGTGTGGGTTGGACTTGAAAAATAACTTACGGAACCCATTGTCCAGGAAAACAAAAGAAAATCAGAACCAAGTTCTGAAAAACCATACCAGACAGAACCCGTGAACCCTTGAAGATGAGAAAGAAAGGATCTAGACAAATTACTCAGAGAACGCGAAAGGGAAGGGTTTAAAAAAAGAAAATAATTACCTCCGGAAATGAGCTTCTAGGCGATGAGGAGAGGCGACAAGCAGTTGGAAGTGAGCACCTGGAACCACCTTGATCGAGGTCATCCTCACTAATGAAATTTCTAAAAGACTGGAATTTCTAAAGGACGGTCATTATCCAATTTTCTTCAAGATTTAAGTAATTTAGCATTTTCAATTTTTTTAATAACAAATTAGTTAATTTTATTTTTATTAAATTTATATCTTTTTCAGTCATTTTATATGGAAAACCTACTTTTGTATTAATCATCTAGACAATTTTTAGTTTGTCAAACTGACTTTTTCAAAAGCCAACCAAATATAAATCATTTTTTCTTGATTTTAAATATAAGACATAGTTCGCTTCTTTTGAAGAGATTAAGGAAGTTAAATAATTTTCTTAATCATATAATATATTGTGTGTCTTTAAATTATATATTAATTTACCAGTCAAACTAATTAGTTTGAAGGAAAAAAATCCTAAAGCAATTTAATTGGTTTCCTTAATCTCTCCAAAAAAGTTAATTTTGTTTTACATTTAGGACCGTAGGGAGTATCACACAATCAAACTTTTATCTTATCTTACGTTTTCAATAATCATATTATAAAAAAGTTACTTATATCACCCTAATCCAAATGATGATAATGCAGGCCATGATGATGTCCTCTCCCCACATGTTAAATTGCTTGTTTGGCCACCACTTTGGTGCAATTACTTTCCCCTTGACTCATGATTCGCAAACAAAACAGTGCTCATTTTCTATGATAAGCTAAAAATATTCTCAACATACTACTTTTCTCTATTATAAGATGTTTTTGACATTTTTATGGACTCGTTCGTCCATTAACATTCAAGTATTCCAATTATATACTTATTCCTCTTCAGTATTCCAAGCATTCCAATGACAAGATCTTTTAACCTATTGGTATTTTTTGTTATTCAATATTTGTTGTACATTTTTATTTTCTTTATATAGTTTTAATTTAACATTTTTAAAGTTGTAAAAAATGTTATAGTCACTAATTCAGAAACAGGGTTCTGTGTCTTGCCCTAAAATGTCTGTTATTGTGGGAGTAGGATGCATGGTTTTGCCGAGGGTGAAGAGAGTGGCCACTTTCTCTTCTTTCAACTAAATTATTATCACATTCTGTCTTTTAGTTCCATGCAGCATACTCTCTCACATGATTTTTTTTTTTTTATATATATATATATATACTATGAGTGTGTGTATTTCCCCTACGAATAATACGGTTTATTTTGATGTGATGAGCTTTTGAGACTCAACTCAATTCATAAACTTGGTAATAAAAAATTGTAAAATAATCCGTAAAGCAGAAGCAGCAGCATTACATGACAGAGAGTACAATAGCTTGATTCAAACTAGAAATGATCGATAATGAAGGAAGGATTTGCAAAATAGGAGTCTTGGATGTGGTTGAAGTGTTGAATAATGGAGCCATTTGGATCAACTCCTCGAATATTACTTTATATAAGTGATCATAGCCAGAAGATGTGATTAATGATGGCTCAAATCTCCTCACGTTAAAAGTAAGATGAACAATTAAACATGGATGGCAGTTAAAACAGAAAGTGCACTGTCCACTAACCAATCATAACAGGAGTCCCTTCTGTCTCAAAGTCCAACGCCAACTCTTGGCATTTTTCAGGAAGCTCAGCTCCAGATCTAACATTGTTTATACTTTGCAAGTAACCTGTTAAAGAGAGAGCCCGGTCAGACCATTAAGAACATATTGGTCATTTCCACCACGCAAGCAGGCATCTGCTATCTAAATTAATAATGAGCAAACCTTTTTCCATGCTACAGGTCAACCGTCAAAGCATTCTCGTATAACCACAGTATATTCTATGATTCATATATCTAATTATGATATAGATCATATGTTTATGCACGCTGTTGTGCATCAAAGAGTGTATCTAAATTCTAGAGGGACGCCATGTCCAATTGGGCCAACCCCAAATTAAAAACCGAACTTCATCCATATGAAGACATTAATATTGTAACACTAGTTCAAATTTTACAAGCAGTTGAAAGAGTTTGTCTAAAACAAAGCTCAACGCAATGGCACCAATCCATTCTCTTGACCCAATAAAAGAGGGATCCTTATCACCAATCTCAACAAGTGGCTGCTGTATTTCCTTGAGAAATGGTGCACCGGGCTTAATTATTTTTCGGTCAAAGTACACCAGGCTTAATGACAGACGTGAATATGTATAGCTATTTTTTTTTCCTCGGAATATGTATAGCTATTAGGAGTCAAGAAAATATCCAACAAGAATGAGCACTTTAGTTACAAATTTGAATTAGATTACATTCCAACAAAATGACTGGCATCAAGTATAGACCTTTCATCCTTTGAGGAAACTGTAATGCTAACTTAAAAAAGAGAGTCTAATAGGCCATGATTAAAATGGAACACATTAAAAGCATTTACATCACAGTGAAAAGAGAATGCATAGAGAAAAATGAAAGGTCCATTAGATGTAGAATTGTTTGAGTAGCTTTCATTCAATGGGCAGGAAAAGCAACATGCTATTGCCTCCATGACAGTAACATTTTTTGACCCAAAAAAAAAATGACAGTAATATTAAAAAATATGTTAAAAAGAGAAACATTAATGGCAGAGAGGACAAAAACGAAGGTACATGTGATCAAAACTATCATCTATCTATTTCGCTTTCAAATGGCCAAACACTGAAGAATGCTAAGAAAGGAAATGCGTGCGAGGCTGGAGGAGAGTCACAGACTTTTACAATTACCTCAAAGGTGAAACATCGAGTAGGGCTCTGTGAGAACTTATGAAGCTTTCACAGTAATTCGTGATGGCGTTCTCAACTTTTGCTGCAGGCACCTTTCTCTTTCGTTGATGGTAAATGAGGACTGGTCATTGGCAGAAGAAACCACACAGAGATTTTTTTTTTTTTGATGGAAGAAACCACAGAGATATTTATTGCTTGCAGTTTCCCTTTTCATGTTATCAGGGAAATAACTCCCCCAGCAACTGCATAAACCATCACAAAATCATGAGATGAGACAAGGGATTAAAGAGGACTATTGGTGCTTTGTGACGCGATCATTTGTCTTCACATTGCTACAAGCCCACAGGATCGATTCGGCATCATCTCATCGCAATGATTCTGATCGATCGATTCGGTATCTTTTTAATTTGCGGCTCCACTTTTGCATGTGATGCACCTTCCTCCTTTCCTTTCCATGGTCAATAGCCAGTTCACTTTTACGTACTGTCATTTTACGTTACCTCCTCTCTTTTTAACACCCCAATTTAAGGCCGTGTCTGACATTTTATCCCACTATATAAAACTGACTTTTTTAACTCAAAATGCCCATTTCGGCTCCAATAATGTTTCTCATGATTTTTTGTCTATAACATACATTAAAATTACATAAAAAGAAAAACAACTTTTTTTCATTTTTTATGATGGCCAGGGTGTATGAGTACAAATTATGGGACCAACATTACAGTTACAGCAAACGCAATATAGACAAATAAAACCCTGTGTAAAGTTAGTTGACCGTAAATTATACCCTCCCATATAATTTTTAACTTAATTATAATGAATATAATGAAGATATAAATTGATATTTAATTTTAATAAAGAAAATTATAATGTAAATATTTTTTATGTACTATAGATAATACGAGATTAAAAGTAGGGCAGACTAATGGGACCATGCAGTGGAAAAGATACTGATCGAATTGAAGAACTCGTAGAGATAGATGAGAAATAAATGGGCAGAGATTGCAAAGAAGTTGACTGGAGGAACTGAAAACTCCATAAAATCCCATTGGAATGCAATCGAGAAACTTAGACAAAAGCCCACCCATATAGATTATTGGAAAAGATCCTCCTCTTCTGCTAACCCTAACAACAATAATAACAACAATCTTATGACTGGTACAACGTAAAAAGGGAACTAGGGAAGCATCAGCTAATCCGGCGTCAAGTGAGCAGTTTTGTCCCAACAATGACGGATTGGTTCCTACATTCGTATGACTTTGACGACGTCCCAGACTTTTGTTTCGATGAGAACACAACTTTGTTCCAAGAATATATTATAAAAAGCATGTGCGTGATTTCTTGACTTGGATGCAACTGACTTTCATTCATTTTCGTGTGCAAGTAAATATGTTGTTTGACCACTATATTAGGTTTTTTTGTATGAAAGGACTCCTATCCTACGTAACCCAGTCTTATTAGGAATTATTAGTGTGTGTATTCTGGGGAAGAGTGTTATATGTATTTATGTTTTCATCTTAATGCTCATTTTCTTCTACTTCTCTCTGGCTTTCATTTAAAGAATGTTGTTTATAATTCCTTGTATTGTTAAAGCTGATTTACAGCTGTATATACTTTCCATGTGAGCAGGTGAAGAGGTATGCAAGTATGCATTATGTGGCAGACGGACAGAGACATTTAATGGAGACAAACAACCAGAAAGTTAAAGATGCAGAAGGACGCAGGAAAATTTATCACTGGATGCAGATTACACAAGATATGGCAGCAAGTCAGGAACAAGTCGCATTCCACATTTAATATTTGCCTCTCTCACAACATGCCTATTCTTTCCTCTTTCCTTTGCATTAAAAAAATCTTAAAATCTCAGAGTGGGGAATAAATTTAAAGCTATCCCTACGATAAATAATTCCTTGTATTGTTGAAGCTGATTTAATTTACAGATGCATGCTTTCCGAAAACTGTACCCTGCAAGCTGCAGTATAAATTGCTGAACGTTAAAACTTACCTTTGCAAAAATTAAATCTCTCCTTTTTTTTCATCAAGGCTACGGTGTTCAAAAGGATTTTTTTTTTTTGGAATACAAAGGCTTAACTAACACCAAAACTAGTACTAATATTCTTCGAAACTAATGAAGAAAACAATGGAGATGAGCTGAGGTAGCGCAGGAAGCGGGACAGTGCTTGAGAAACCCAAAGTTAGAAACAGAGGCCTTGCCTTGGTGATGATGCCTGTTTGCGTTGGGCACTGTAGTAGGAGCTTAGGGAATTAACTCCAGTGATAGATGAAGATAGGAGGAGGGGTGGCAAAGCAGTAAATTCAAGAGACATGGAGGGGTATTGAAGGAAATCATGGTTTGGGGGATGTGTAAGGAATTCTTTGCCATTGAAGGAACGTGCGTCGCTTTAAGTAAACCCCCTTTTTTGCCTTTGTAATTTGCTGCTGCGCGCGCGTTTTTGCATGTGATACGTACCTTCCTCCTCTCCTTTCCATTGGCAAAAGAGAGGACATTCAACGGAACGAATATGACCCGCCCCTCTGCTTTTAATTCTGTTTCTGAGTGCAATTAATAATATTTGGATTGCAAGCAAGCAATGAAGCTAACTTGTATCAGTTTTTGATGCAGGTCAGCCCTGAGCTATATGGTGACAGCTACCCCAGGTTCTTTACTTATTGGACTGTAAGTAAATTTATTACTACAAAGCTGCAGTTATTTTAGTCATGAATATAACACATTAATTCATTTTAACTTCCATATTTATAATTTTGTTTTTCTAAAATACCTCTAATATTTGCATATAGTACAGGGGAATTTCCATTAATAAATAGTTATAATGCATATAATTAGAAATAATGATATTTTTAACCGACACATATTTATTATACATAACTAATTTAAATAATTTTTTTAAGTAAATACATACGACAATGGATTTGGGAACTTGATACCATGGATTTGTGTGGGTGTCGATCTAACATTGGTCAATTTAAGGAGTGTCATAATGTGATTATGGTGGAGGATGAAGATGGAGGCCGGAGGAGAAGACAGCTTTTCTTTTTTATTAATGTTGATCGGCAATGGAGGGAGGACGAAGACAAAGGGAGCGATTCTTTATTTTGTTGAATGTTGATCGGTGGTGGAATGTGGACGAGTTGAGGGAAGAAGGGGTAGGAGGGAGCAATTTTTTATTTCATTAGAGTCAGGTCGGTACGTATCACATGCAAAAACGTTATAGGACGTCACTTTTACTGTCATTTTACTTTACCTCCCCTCTCTCGTGATAAAAAGTAAATACAAAGATTGCCTCCCGTCTTCTTTAACACCCCAATTTAAGGCCGTGAGTGGTACAACGTAACAACCAAAGCACAGACCACACCACTATCAACGGCCTCCATGCTTCCACGTGTCCCCCTTCATCATATAGATGTTAAGTCTCTCTTTTTATCCTTCGAGCAAAAAACAAAAAAGGTCTCTCTTTTTATATCTCTTCTCCCCACTTCCCTACGTTTATACGGATCCACTTTCCATGCTCGGCGCAAAATAGGTAGAGGCCGTTTCGCTAAAAAAAAATTTGATCCTAGCCGTTCATGCGATTTGAATCTCAATGATTAACCCATTTTTACTATTAAACCAATGCGTATCACTCTGTTGATTTCTTCTCAAACCTGTCCAAGCTTGGCGCCAAGTTTTGGAGGGAAAGGGAAAAGGATTCTGACCTAGCTGCATACAATTGAAGATCAAACGAATTGTAAAGAAAATTTCAAATTGAAGAAAAAGGTCAATTTTAGTTTTTTTCCCTTTGTTCTCCGCGTCTGTTTATATGAAAATGCTACTATATATTCTTTGGCATTCTAATATTCAGCATCTTTTTTTTTTTGGTTGAGGCTAATATTTAGCATCTAGATATGTATGAGAATGCTAAAGATTTCTCTCTCTCACACACACACATATATAGAGAGAGAGATTTGAGATATATATATTAGAATACAGGAGTCTATGCGAAAACGAAATAGTGGAAGAATTTTCCCATAATTTTGAACTGAAATAGTGGAAGAGGGTGTTGCCATTAAAGTAGGAGAAGATAAAATTACAATTAGGAATTTTGGGTTGTGTGCGTAAATAGATATGAATGAAGTCTTTGGCCTTTGTGTATAAATAGATAAACTTGATTCAATTGAATTTTAAAATATCAGGAATTTTGCAATATTTTAATGGCAACTGAACTTCATACACATATATTTGAAGAATTTTGCAATAATTTTGAACTGAAATTGCCATTAAAATAGGAGAAGATAAAACTACGATCATATTCTTTATTTATTGAGGCAGATTTTATATTGATTTAGTTTTTTTTTTTGAAAAAATAGATACAATAAAAATATGAGGGAATGATTTTTAAGTCCCAACCAAGAGAAATAAGTGAACAGTGGGAATTAACAAGTGAATTAGTTATCATTAACAACTTATAAGACTTATCAATATTGTTAGGGACCTAAATGTCATTCTCCTTAAAAATATATCCCTGAACTCCTTTATTGTTTAAGTTGTTGTTTAGATTTTACTAGAGAAAAAGTTGTTGGTCATGTTCTTGCTTGAAGAGTGATACAAAGTATTTGAAAAATGTTCATGTTTTTCTACATTTGGAATTCATATAAAAAGTGAAAATTCTTGTTTAACCTTTTCTTATCATAAAATATTTTTTTAAGATGATATGTTTAACATTATAATATTTTTGTTGTTTATAGGTACTAGATGATGGAAGATGAACTTAAACTCGAAATAGGGAAAGAGTTCGAAAACTTGGATGAAGCATGGAAATTTTGAAATGAATATGGGAAGAAAATGGGGTTTGGAGTTAGAAAGTATAATGGGACAAAGGGTAAAAAAGATGGTTCAATTATTACATATAAATATGTATGTTGTAAAGAGGGTGTTCGGAAAAAAGATAAAAGAGAGACAACCCTTCCAGATACCGGCTAGAGACACGAACCAAGTGTAAGGCGAATATGATTGTATCTCGTATTGCTCAAACTCAAAAGTTCAAAGTCACCAAATTTAATGAAGAACATAATCACCTTCTTCATTTAGAAGAAACAAAGCACTTGTTACCATCACAGAGAAATTTAACAGAAGCGCAAGCTTGTGAAATAGATCTTGCAGATGAATCTGGGCTTGAACCTAGGAAAGCTTTTGACTTGATGAGTATATATGTTGGGGGCCAAGAAAATCTTGGTTATACTATGGTGGATGCAAACAACTACTTGATGAAAAAAAGGCAAAGACATATAAAGTTTGGAGAGGTGGGATGTCTACTTGAATATTTTCAAAAACAAATTACTGAGAATCCTTCCTTGCAGTTTTTGGGGAAAACAAGACAACTTGCAATTTTTGACTTTTTGCACGGCGCTTCACTGGATAGTTTCCATCATCTGGAATTAATGCTGCTCCACTATTTGCATTTACTTTTTGAGTTGATATTGTTTTCTTGTAACATATAAATGTGATCTCAATTTGCATTCTCACAAAAAAGAAGGGCATTGTATGAGGACAGTGAACTTGTCACAAGCAAATTATGAACTATCCAACACTTTATTTGATTCATATGTAAAAGGTTACAACTGTCAATACTCATACAAGATCGAAGTAATGATGCATGACTTAGTCCCAAATTATTTAAACTAACTCCTATAGATCTGTCAAATTAAGCAATCTATTTTACCATTCATGTGGTTCATACTACCATGTGGTTAGCAATCCATATTTAAAGAACACCATCTATATCTCCTCTTCCTTCTTCCTTTCACCTTTTTATTAATTCTTTCAATTTCTGCTACACTACTACATCATTCTCACACCATTTATTGAACTCTGATCCCATATTCTTTTCCATTTCTTGTTTTTCTTGTTTGTTTAACTACCTCATGCTTCCTGGTGTGTGTCACTGATGAGCCCAGATCTACAGTTTCTCCTACCATATTTACAGCTCCATGCTGGATCATACATATTACTGAAGGTTTCATATATGCTTTTTTTATCCGTTGTGTTCCCTTTTTCGGTTATGATATGGCTCCCTCTCTTTTCCAATGGAAAATGAATATATTGCATCTAAAATATGTACAAAGCCACCAGAAAACTAAGAAGAATGTGATTAATTATTGAGCTCGTACATCAAGATTGTGGGTTGTTAAAAGGTCAATTGTTCATGCAAGTTAGCATAATACAGTTTGGAGCGGTCGCGAGATCAGATATGAATTGATCTAACCAAACACTTCTCCCAAAAAAACTCTTTTTTTGTTATATTATACACACACTCATTTCAGTATCTGTCGTTCTTCTTTCCGAAATGGGTTGCTTGTGTCTCTTTCTCAACCAGTAGTGCGCTTTTGTTTGTATTTCTCTTTTCTACTGTTGAGGCTATTGGGTCTACGCTCTGGTCTTATTTCTCATCCTTGTACTAGCCCAGTAGCCTCTTCACCGTAACTTTTTCTCTTTTCTGCATGAACAGGGACAATCGATCACCTTAGTTCCAACTGTGCCCTATGGATGCTTAGTAAGGTTTCTGGAGCATAACAGTCCTCTCCGTAATGCTTTTGATTTTAGCTGCTTAATGTTTTTGTAATAGGTCATTCCTTCCTAACTTTATTATTCAAGCCTTATGTTGACATTGCAACTCCAAAAAACAAAAAAAAAAAGTTTTCCCATTGCTAACAGAAAGTAATTTATTCTCAGTAATTTATCCAAGAGAATGTGAGAATGATTGAACTCATAAACACTCTCAGAACAATATAGAGTTTTCCTATACAGAGTTTTGTTGAACTTTTCTTCTAAACTATCTCTATTTCTTATGTTCGTTTTACAGCGTCTTTGATTGTCCCTCTTGTCACCAATTGTTCTAGCAAAAAAATATTAAAACAGTGAGTCATTCAATAATTTAGTTAAACATAGTTATACGTAGGATACCAAAGAGATGCTTTTGCTTATGGATTATATATGTGCATGTGTGTGTATATGTATGTCTACATACATATGTATGTATGTATGTATGTTTGTATATATATAAATATATAGAATCTCATAGTAAAATTAAATAGATCTACATTTTCATATATTTGATTATATTATTTATTGTTTTATTAACTGGGTAAACAACAATATATTACAGTACCATTAATATTGATTGTGTTTAATAAAGAGATTATTGCTGTTGTTAAAGATAGGATAGTAAAGCTGTGCCTAACACACCTAACAAACCTGATAAAATAGTAACAAATATAACAAAAAAATCAAATACTTCAAACATTTTTTAAATAGGATATTAGGAAACATAAAATACTGTGTAGAATGCTAGCATATATTTTACATTAAACTTCTCTTTTTACTTTTTTACCATTATATTTTTTTAACTGATTTATGATTGTGGAGTAAGAAATATATGTAGCAACTAATGCTTAATACATCTCAATCTTGAGTGCAACTCAAGATGTAGTAAACTTATTACATGATCACAAACTTGATAAAGCTGCAGAATGCCTTATATTTGGCTTTGGAGAAAGAGCAAATAATTTTATATATTATTCTAAATTATTTTTTTATTATAAATGAACTAATTTTATGTTTTATTTAGGTTAGAAAAGTTTATCATGTAAAATTTGATGGGGCATTTCATCGACAAAAATGACAGACATCGGAATAGTTAAATATTATGCTCATCAGATATTGCATGTATAAAATTTTAATAATCTTTGACTGTTCCCATGCCTGCTATTTTTTTTCGATAATAAAATGTTCTCATCATATTTTACATGGTAGATTTTTCCAACCTAAATAAAATGTAGAATTAGCAAATTAGTATTAAAAAAACTAATTTTTGAATAACAAATAAAATTATTTACTCCTTTTTCAAAGTCAGATATAAGGCATCTTGCAACTTTATCACGATTGTACCCATGAAATAAGTTTCCTACATCTTGAATTGTACTCAAGATCAGGGTGTGTTGATCATTGGTTGCTATATATTCCTTGCTCTACAATTAGAATTAGAAATTAGTTTAAAAACTATGATGGTAAAAAAGTAAAAGGAGAAGATTAAGGTAAAATGTATGCATTACTCCCTTTTGAAGAAGTTCTGGGCATTCAACATAGCATTTCACGTTTACTGCTATCTTATTTAAAAAATGTTTGAATTATTTGATCTTTATTATAAAACTGATAAAAATAAATAAGAAGAAGAGCAGAGGTTCTAGAGAGATAAAGTAGAGAGAGAAATTCTCATTTCAACAGTATAATGAATAGTTACAGAAGACCTCTATTTATAGAAGAAAAATGGGACTTTAGTGTAATTTCCACCTCTGGGTCATTTGGTGTAGTTTTCCCCAAAAACCTAAACTATTCACTCACGGATTTCCTTCCCGTGAGTGATTGTATAATTGTGTGCGGGTCCCACCAAATAGTAAACTACTATGCGTGGTACTATGCAAATAGTAAATCACTATGCGTGGGTCCCATGTCATCTTTTAATATTTGGAAACCAAGAGTCAATGGACATCCACATAAAAAGTATATTCATAACACTCCCCCTTGGATGTCCATTTATGAATGTGCCTCGTTAAAAACTTTAACTAGGAAAAACCCAGTGGGATAAAAATCTAGCCAAAGAAAAGAGTACATCATCCATTGATATACTTTCTAGTGCTGCCTCATTAAAAACCTTTCTAGGAAAAACCTAGTGGGACAAAACCTAGATAAGGGAAAAAGAGTACAACGTGTATCATCTCCCCCTCTTGATTACATCAGACTTGCTCCCCCTGATGATCACATTGCTTCAATATCATTCTGAGCATATCATCTTTTCTATCATCAAGTATTCTGTTATTCGTTGTGGAATAATAGAAACGCCCGATCTGATTGTTCATTGTATACCTGCAAGATCTAAATCTTTCAAGTAAAATCATAATAATCTTATCATAAATATACATGTGCATATAAAATTTTAATGAATGTTTATGAAAATGCACACTCTAATTGCTTCTGGCAATATATGAACTTATCATTATTCTCGAAAATTTGATGCTTCTAGCATCTTGAGTCATTCAAAGACTTATGCTTCTGGCATATTTAGTCCTTCAAAGACTTATGCTTCTGGCATATTTAGTCCTTCAAGAACATATGTTTCTAGCGCCTTACGTCCTTCAAGGACATGTGCTTTTAGCACATACAAATATATTGTGGCTCATGATCCTCATTATCATTCATTGCAGCATATGCTATCATAGATATTATTAACGTCGACTTCATTTTCAGTTCCATCGGATTTCATTCATAATTTATTGAGATCTCATAATGTAAATACCTGGGTCTCTTCTTGGACCACAATACACTTTACTTGTAATATCTCTTCTGGAATAACATCTCTTCAAGAGATGGCTCTTCTAGAGCTTTTCTTAATTATCCTCAACATGATCATCTATATTCTTATAGCTCCTTTTCTCTTTTGAGGATTTTTATCTTTAAAATCAATGGACTTGCAACACTTCTGGTGTGCTTTATAACAATTCATATAGGAGCATTTGCAGTTGGCACATGTGACTTTGTCACTTTCTTTAGATCAGTAAATGCTTCTGGCATTCGATTAACTAAACTCAGCAACTGAATTATCATTTTGAATTTTTAGTGCACATTTCTTTGTACGAGGATCAATAAGAGCTAATGATAATTCATTTCACTTTATCTTTACTCAATCTGCTTATTTTTCTCCCCCTCATCAAATCATCAATTTTCTTTGTATATCCATCTATGTGCATTGTAATAGATTAATAATCATTACACATTTAAAACATTTCAAGATGGAATTAATCTGGCTCCTGACCAAAAGCCAATTATACGGGGAGAATTCTGTTGGCTTATATAATTACTGCAAATATACACAACATATAAATTTTGTTCTCATAATCATTGATCTATCCATTCATGGATACTTTAATACATGATTTTTGGATCATTAAATCTGGAAATTGCGTGTATAATATCTTGCAAACTTCTGGTTGCAAACATCACTGCAAACTTTGCAGATTTATAATCTCATATGTAAACTTTCAATTTGATATATTTCCAGAGATCCATTTCCAGTTATAATCAATAATATTCTCATAATATTTCGGGGGAATTAACACAAATATTCATGGAGAATTAATACACAAACACTCACACTTGATCAATATCATTCTCCCCCTCAAGTGTGAGTCCGTAAAAATTAATTATAGAATTTTCATACAATATTCCATATATGATATCTAATTTCTACAGATATTATTAAAATTCCACAAATGTATTATTTTGTTATTTCTGGTAACAAAATTTCCATTTTCCAGGAACGATAATCAAATATATAAAATTATTTAAAACATCAAAATCATCGATCCTATAAAAATATTCACGAGCGTAAAACTGTGTAATCACAGATGCATTACTGTGAAATCACAGGCGCAACAACTCGAATTGTCATATGCATTTAAAGTCAAAAAGGTTCTAATCTCGTGCTTTATAGGGAGCAGATCTGCAGAGATTTAACAGGACTGCGCAAATCTGCAGAGATTCAATAGGATTTAATTTGACTATAAATAGAGGAAGGCAAACAAAACATGCCACACAAACACTCAAGCATCTGATAATATCAACTATCAGATACTCACACATTTTTCCTTCTAATCTCTATATTATTGCAATGGCAGGTCCAAGTAATTTTATCCCAGTTTCTGATACATCCGAAACAGCATTACTTGATGCTTTGTTGTATGATGATCAGACAAACCTATCATTCTCTTCTTCACTCTTTTCTGAACCTCTAGACATGTTTATTCCGCCTTCTACTATTCCTCCTTCTACTTCAAATATACCTACTTCTCCCCCTAGAACAAATGTTCTTCCTCAATCTACAAGGATTGAAGGTACAACTGAAGCAGGTTCATCAAGGAGGCCGGTTAAAAGGTGTAGAACTATGGCCGAACTGATGGAGTCTACCAATCTAGTTCAACCAATAGTGACAACAATCAATCAGCCAGCAATCACAAGCCAGCAAGCAATTATCAATCAGCCATCAATAATCAGCCAGCCAGTAATGACTAGCCAGCTAGCAACAACCATCGAACCAACAATAACCAGCCAGCCAGCTATGACTAGTCAACTAGTGACTACCGACCAATTAGCAACTACTAGCCTATTGAATTGTAGTTGTTGTGATGTTTTACGGGAGATCATACATACCAATGGACTTCAGTGTCATAAACTAGAAGTTCACGGAAGGAGAACAGGTATGATTTTCCACGCTGTTTTATTTGAAAATGTACAGGATAAATTTTACAATACTGACAGGCTTCCAATGTTTGATTTTAGTAATAAAAATTTTGGAGAAATCAAACATTTTCTAACACAGTATTGTATAGATTTACAAGCATCAGGATATAACTTGATGCGTGATCCTGTATTAACATTTTATGAGATCCTTTGTGTTGGTTCGGAATGGACGGAAAATCCAAATGAACCCCGCGGGAGTTCATTTCAAACCAACATCGAAAATCTATTAGATAAAGGAAAACAACCTGCGGTTAATATTCCATATGATATATCATCCCTTAATCAGGGTGAATTATATAGATTAACAATGGAGCAACAGGAAAGGATAAAGAGAATGACGCTCCATGATTTAAGTGATTATTTTCACTTAACCCTCGATAATGCGAGTAAACAATTAAATATGTCTACTCACACCATACAAAACATCTATCAAAAAGGAGGGTTAACTGAGTGGCCACACAAAAAGCTTAAGAAACTTATGATGCAAATCTCGATATTACGAAGAGCTTTGCCTCATCTGGATCCCATCTCAAGAGAAGCAAAAGAAGAAGACATTAAATATCTTCAGAATGAGATGATTAAAGTTTGTAATGATGTTGAGCCACTTGCTATTAAACTCTGTTGAAATAATATTACCTTTTGTTTAATTGTTTTATTTATAAATATTCTTTCTCTTGTATTCACAAAAATTGTTATAATTATCTAAACACAAAATAATAATAAAATAACAATAATGACAAATTTATTTCTTATTTCATTCACTTCTGGAAATAAAGTTGGATAAAATTCTTGATCCACAACTCAATAATCTATTTGATCATAACAAGAAATTAATCCACAATATTTCTTGACTTTATCACAATATTGCTACTGCAATAGCAAATTGGATATATTTATTTATAATATCAATCATGATCATACAATCCCTTGTCACATAATTTAAGGGAGTATTTAATGCCAAATATACAATTTTGAGGCCTTATACAACTGATGGCATACATAATTATGGATCAAGCCCTGTTTCATAATTTGTCTCTTGTTTTCAGGCTAACTTGCCTCTTGGCTTCAGGTTATCTTGCCTCTTGGTCTCAAGCCAATTTATGCCTCATCTCTCAGGCCAATTTATGCCTCATATCTCTATGACATTTTGATCTCATGATACATATGGCCTTTTAACAATTTATCTTCAAAATAAATAAAATACAAGCATAATAAAATAAATAGATGGAAACCACTAATAGTGTGGTTGCCATAAATAATAAAAGGAATGAGAATATATAAATTGTAAATAAATAAATAAAAATAAAGGGGAAGGGGGATAATGCAGTAAATGAATAAATAAAATAAAATAAAAGACTGGAAATAAACGTGCTAAATAAATAAAAAGAAGATGAAATAGGAATGGGAGTAAACTCACAGCGAGACCTATCTCATCCAAAGATAAGAAAGAAGATGCATATGCAAATGTAAATATATATATATATATATATATATATATATATATATATATATAAAATATAGAAAACGGTAAAATAAAAAGGGAAGGGGATTTAAAGCAGTAAATAAATAATAAATAAATGGAGTCCACTATACAAGTGTTACCACCATGAAAAATAAAGCAGTAAATAATAAATGGTGCCCACTATACTAGTGTTGCTACCATGAAAGATAAATAAAGCAGTAAAGAATTAAAATAAAATAAATGGGGCCCACAAAATGTCACCACCATAAAAGATAAATAAACTCTAAATAAAATAAATAAATAGAGCCCACTAATAGATACTAGTGTGCCTCCATGAAGAATAAATAAATGTAAAATAAAATAAATAAATGGAGCCCACTAATAAATAGTGTTGCCGCCATAAAAGATAAATAAATGCTAAAATAAATAAATAGAACCCACTAGTAAATATGCTAATGTGCCATCATAAAAGATAAATAAATGTTAGTAACAATAAAATAAATGTTAGTGACATAAAACTAAATATTAGTAAAGTCAGTATGGAGTTTAGTATAGCCACCATGAAATAAATACAACAAAGCAGTAAGTAAAGAATTACAAATGGAGCTTAATGACGCCACCATAAAATAAATGAATAAGAAGTGGGAAGAATATATAAACATAAATAAATTACTGTAAATAATAAAATATAAATTTACTGTGAATAGTAAAATTACTATTCACTGTAAATAGTGAATAAAGTAAAATTACAGAAAGATTAATCTAGACTTCCATGTAAGAGTCAAATGAATAAAATGTAAAAATTACTGAAAAAGGGTAAATTTACTGTGAATAGTAAATTACTATTTACCGTAGTAAAATAGTAAATAATCTCAAATCTTAACCATGGAACCCGATGTTAAAATAATCGGTAAGAATAGATATTTAATTCCATATAATGGTTAAGATCATCCCAGATAAATAAAATGGAAATATGAAATAGATGGTGAGAAAATCTTACCTTGGTAGAGTCTTCGTGCTGATAACGTATTATAAAACTGATAAAAATAAATAAGAAGAAGAGCAGAGGTTTTAGAGAGATAAAGTAGAGAGAGAAATTCTCATTTCAACAGTATAATGAATAGTTACAGAAGACCTCTATTTATAGAAGAAAAATGGGACTTTAGTGTAATTTTCACCTCTGGGTCATTTGGTGTAGTTTTCCCCAAAAACCTAAACTATTCACTCACGGATTTCCTTCCCGTGAGTGATTGTATAATTGTGTGCGGGTCCCACCAAATAGTAAACTACTATGCGTGGTACTATGCAAATAGTAAATCACTATGTGTGGGTCCCATGTCATCTTTTAATATTTGGAAACCGAGAGTCAATGGACATCCACATAATAAGTATATTCATAACAATCTTTTTATTGTATTTGTTATTTTATCTGGTCTGCTATTCTTATCATCAGCAGCAACAATAATACCCTTATTAAAAACAAAAGTGATATTGGTGGTACTGTATGTTTCTCCTTGCACAGTTAACCCAACAATAAAAAAATGATAATGAAATATATGAAAATAGATATCTATTTAATTTTGCTATGATATATATATATATATATATATATATATATATATATATATATAAAATTTTGTGGGACAATTAAAGACGCCCACTAAGAAATAGAGATGGTTCATAAAAGAAGTTGAACAAAACTCTACACATTCTCTTAATGTTTTTAGGTTTAATCATTCTCACATTCTCTTAGATAAATCTCTACTTTCTGTTGGCAATAAGAAAATGCTAGAAATGGATGCTATCCCAACTTGTTTTTCTTTTTTGAGTTACAATGACAACCCAAAACTTAAATAATAAAGTTAGGAAGCAGTCCTAGATGACCGGTTAAGCAGCTAAAAAAGTAAAAAAGCCTACTTTTGACGTGTCCATTAAAAATTAATACGCCAAAAGTGAAAGGAAGGCTTTTAGGGTAACTTTCGGGGGGTTTTTTTTTAAAGACACCTAATATATCTGTCTTTATTTTTTAATTCCCTTATGAAAAAAGAGACTTTATTTAGGAGGTAAAATTTGCTTTTTGTAGAAATTAACTTCGTGCATCAGGAACCCGGAAGAGATGCCCTGGGTTGGGACTGGAGCTGATTATATTGTTGAGCCCACCGGTCTATTCTCAGACAGAGAACGCTGCTGCCCATTTGAAGGTTTGCCTTTGGGCTCTACCCCTTCCCATCTCTAGTTTTTGTCGTTTGCTTTTCTATATGATCTCATATAACCTTAAAACCGTATTTCGTTAGTATTAATGATATTGCTTTCACTGTTATCTTTTCATATACAGGGCATCTCTTGGATTGATTGGCACCGGGTCTTGTAGATTAGCTATAAACATGTCTTAAAATCAGCGTAACATACACTTTGCTTGGCACTGCTTCTTTGATGGTATTTTGTCAAAGTTTAGTTTTGTTCGTTTTGTGTTGATTACTTGATTGAGCCAAGGTAGTGCAGAGAAGTTTATCATATGTGCACACAGTGAAGATTCTCCCATGTTTTTGGTGGGTGTTAATGAGCACGAATACAAGCCCCTATTTCACCTAAAAAATCAGTATTAAGAAAAACTGAAATACATTTTCTAAGACAAATTATAACAGAGAAAGGAATAGAATTACAAGAGCATATAAGTAAAAAAGTTATAGAATTTTAAGAAATAACAAATAAAAAAGAACTTCAATCACTTTTAGGATTAATAAATCAAGTAAGAAATTATCTACCAAACTTAGCCAAATTAACTTCAAAGATCTCTAAATTTTTAGCAAGAGGAAAAAACTAATTGGAAAGAATTTTTTGCAAGCGTAAAAGTAGTAGAAAAATTGGAGTTATTTATAGTTAATATAACTTTTATTATAAGAACTAATAATACACAAGGAAAATCATGGTTAGATTGGGATATAAAAACTGAGAAGTTAGCTAATAAAATGTTGTTTAAATGGCAAGGAACTTTAGCTTGTTATGATTATATAATTGAGTATGTGCATGGAAAAAATAACTTGATTGCTAATTACATGAGCAGATGGAATCAAGTCCAAGAACTCCAAGTCAGGAATGACAAGCAACCAATACAATAATCAACCATATAACAGAGCAATGACTCTAGAAGATCTTATAACAAAAGTTAACATCTTAGAGTTAAATCTAAGTATGTTGACTAATCATATGAATAATACTATGCAATAACGTTTAAGTTCTCCAGTATATATAAACTTTCAAGTGGATGATTCAGCCAAAAAGATAGAAGATATCTTAAAAGATTGGAAACCCTTGAAGGAAGAAATATAACAAGACTTGTAAGTACTATTGTACAAACGGAGAATACACATGCAAGTGCGACTAGGCCAACAAACCAAGCACAAAATATAATTGGGTCTTCTACCCAAGCCTAAGAAACCATTGAAATTGGGCCTTTAGCCCAAAGTTTTCAAAAAATAACACCATTCAATGAAATTGTAAGAGCTCAAGCTGTAGAAGCCCAACAAAAAGCCGAAGGAAAAGCCCAAGAAGCTTCACCATCCAGAAATATTCCTAATCTATCATTTAATATATTAGAACAATATATATTTTTCAAAATGTTAACGCATAGGACTGAAAACATTGCATTGATAGACCAACATATAAAATATATATCTCATTTTGCATATAATAAAGCTGTTGTATATCCAGGAACTTTACCAACCCTTGTAAAGCATTTCAATCATATAAGGTATGACTTGCTAAAACTCTTAAAAGAGTTCAAGCTCGGTGTGTTCATTTACTAAAACTTCTTGTATATTTCTGAGTAATAAAAGTTCGAGTTTCAATACTATAACTTTCGAGGAATTTTTTGAAGCTTTTATTCAACCTTATAAGGTATTACTTGCTAAACTCATAAGGTGTCAAATTAGGAAGTAATATTATTATATCTAATTGTGATGATCCTGTAAATAATAATTTCCATGGTTATATGTTCATTTAAGGTTAAGGTTTTGGTGTAATCATATAATAACTAAATGATAGAACTCAGTTACACCTCCAGTAGAAAACAAAGATAGGTTGTGTTGATATGAACTTAAGGGGGAAGGTTTGAGTTGATAAGAGCAAGTGGCTTTACCTATGTGTTAGGAAGACTCTGTAAAAGTTCTCATATATTCAATAGGAGAGGAGTCTTTCCATGACCCGGATCATATTCGGTCAACCCCTGAGACTCTATTTGTAGTAGATCATATTGTTATTCCCATATCTTCTCTTAATTTGAACATATGACCTGGTTATGCTCTTTATATAAATATTTATATGTATATATGTATGTATACACACACATATGTATACATATATATAGATATGTATACATATATTTCCCCTTTAAATCATGAGGTTTATTTTGACGTGATGAGCTTTTGAGACTCAACTCAATACATAAACTTGGTAATAAAAATTGTAGAAAAAGAGGGGAGATTTACATGAAATGTATGACAGAGTTATGTGCATACAGAATAAGAATGGGGTTTGGGGGGATAAGAATAAGAAATGAGGAAGCTTACTAAAGGCATATATATCTCTATGTGTTCGAGGCTGAAGCATCGGGAGGATAGGCTATACTAGCAAGTTGTTTACAAATGCTAGTAATTGAACATATTAATATGTAAATGCAGAAAAAGTTTTTAAGAGAGTCATCTTCATTTACCCCAATAATATTTGAATTTGATCCAATCAAATAATCATATAAAAAAAAATACTATAGCTGATGATGATCATGTGTAAAATAATTCGTAAAGCAGAAGCAGCAGCATTATTTCACAAAGTACAATAGCTTGCTTCAAAATAAAAATGATAGATAATTATTAATGAATTTGATGTAAAATGATATTGCAATGAAATCCCTTTAATTTAATGGGCAAAAACATCATTAATAGTGAAATATAGGGTATAATATGACTCTTAATGCCTCTTGTAAATGCCTAAGAGAGGTTGATTCATAGTCCATCAAACCACTGACATTCAACTATCTAACATATTCAAAGTTGATTAAAAAATAAATAGTAGAGATGAGGAATTAAGAGGTAGTTTGGTTTGAGGGAGGGGAAAGAGAGATTTTTTTTACCTCCTCTTTACCAAAAAGCCCATGGAAACTTTTTAATATTCCTAAAATATACTCTTAACAAAAAAGAATATTCCCTTCATTAATGACAATTTGGTAAATTCCCTACCTCCCACACCCTCCCCTCAAATCAAACACACCCTAAGTATCCCTCACTTATATTTTAGAGAAAATTGGTGAAAAATCTATGTTTAAATATTTTGTTGACTAAAAAGACTTGATATGTTTTCATATGCAGAAAATACTAGTACTATGAACAATTTCATATGTAAAAAGTCTCAGTATTTAAAGTCAAATCTTTGTAACTAATAAAATTTTCAAATAAGGAATTTTTGCCGATTGATTGAAATTTTGAATTTATAAAAAAAAATTAAGTAAATTAATGGGTTAAGGAGCACCCAATACAATGAATTGTTGGTCCAGGAGTGTCCAACACAATAATATTTTAAGTGGACCAAAACCACCAAAAACCTTTTAAAAAAGGTAAAATTAGCACAATGCCGTTAGGAGAACGTAACGTCCGTTTTCTGAGGTCCGACAAAAATTACAGAATAGTATCCGTAGGTTTATGAAACTATACTTAAGCCACAAAAACATTTCAAAATTTTTATTTAGTCCCTTCACGTATTTTATACGGAGGGACTAAAGTGAAAATATAAAAAAAGTTTGGGGTTGAAAAATAATTTTTTAAAACTTTGGATTCTTTTCTGTAATTTTTGTGGGTCATCCCTACCCCTCAAAATTTGCTGCTGGTTACAGGCTTTTTTTTTTTTTTTTTTTTTACTTTAGCCTGTCCTGTGGCCTATTAAGGAGGCCTGTAATTTTAAAAATTTTGTAAGCAGCCTAACAAAACACAGGTCTCACCTCAAAACAAACCTACTTCAAACAGGGTGAAAATAGACTTACTTTAAACAAGTTGAAAATAGACCTACATCTAACATCCTGTTTAAAGTAGGTCTTTTTTTGGCCTGTTTAAAGTAATTATGTTTTCGCCCTATTTGAAGTATGCTTGTTTTGACGTGAGACTTGTGGTTTGTTAGGTTGTTTACAAAATTTTCAAAACTCTAGGTCTCTTTAATAGGCCATAGGTTAGGTCAGGCTAAGATTCAAAAAAAGGCCTGTAACCAGAGGCGGATTTAGGCCCCGCAAAAATTACAGAAAAGAAACTAATTTGAGAGTAATTAATGTTTATTTATCAATTTTACCCCTTAAAATAATGTTTAAATATGATTCTCTATATTTTTTCTCCCCCTTAATTCTTTGTAAAGTTAAGAATTTTTTTCATTATAAGATAAATTTAATGAGTAAACTACTATTTTACTTGATTTTACTGAATTAGTTGAAATGACTTATATAGTGGATCAGAGGGAGTAACTTCGTTTATATGAGACTAAGCCTAGAGGTTCATGGCCATGGGGCTTAATTTTCAAACAATATCACCTCTATTCGTCAAAGGGCTGGAAAAGCTTTTGAGCGAAAAAACAAAAAAAGGGCTGGAAAAGCAACATGCTACTGCCTCCATGACAGTAATACACAAAAATAAGTTCAAAACTGAAACATTAATGGCAGAGAGGACAACAACGAAGATACCTGGCGTATGGATTTGCGAAGGGTAGAAAAGACAATGAATACCAACTCTGAAACGTGAAAGAGATGCTTCAGGCTACCTTCCCCTGGAATATGGCGTGCTATGCTGAAAGACCTGGAAAGGATTAGGAATGACAGTACTTTCATGTTTAAGGAATCTTGCTAATCCGTGACCTTTTTGTGTGCAGGAATATATGCTTAAACAAACAATACACAGTACATAATTGGTCAGGTCAATAAGGTTACAGCCTTAACAAAAGGACACCAGTTGATGCCTATTGTATGAATCCCGAGGCTTTGCAGGTGGATATCAGGTAAAGAATAAATACACATAGCCTTATTCCTAGCTACAATCAAATAGTGGATAATAACCAATGTATAATATGCACATGTAGTAAGGAAAAAAAAATAAACCCAGTGGATAATAAACATATATAAGGATGCCAATTTACATCTTGACCTGACCAATGACACCTCATCAAGCTCTATTATATAAGGATTTCAACACCCAGACATTATGTAGCTCATATTAAAGAAGGCGTACACTCCATTAGTCATCTCAGCGTTGACTAATGGAGTGTGTGTGCTTTGGACAAATATCTACAGCAGACAAACATGTAATTTCAGCATGCTCAAATCATTACCGAATCAATAAAACCAACCTGAAGAAGTTTTAGTTTACACATGATTATTACCCTTCTTGCAGGGACTCACTCCCACTGCTTTTCAATCTTGAAAAATCCAAGGCATTAACAATTCTTAGAAGGGGCCGGTCATAAGGCAATGTCAGCCTTAAGTGTAAGGATCTTCTAACTTCAACTGCACAAAGCAAAATAGAACTAATAAAATCAATTTCATTCATTCAGATGAGAAATGGTAGCAAAAGCAAAAAATTTAAACAGATATTTTCCTCCTTGCAAACCTTCATGCACAACACAATAATATACTCCTCATTCAGTTATTTTCCAATCAAGACAAGTGAAAAGCATACCTTGCTTCAATTCTGTTTCCCCACAACTAAGTTCATAGAAAAACAAAACCCCAGGAGGGTTAAAGTGATAAGGACGTAACTGCAAGTAATTTAATAAAAAAGTAATTATTTATGAGCCGCGTGTGTATGAAGGGGAATAATTATTATGAAACATCGAAACAAAATAAATGTCAAGAACATAACAAAGCAAAAGCGCAATACAATGCCATAATATTTCTTCTGACAGCCAGAGCAGACTATACTGTTCACATTGACCCGCGTAGAACTAAGGGAAGGAGAGAATGCTTTTGGAACCCGTGGCTTGGCTCTTTGTAACGCAATCATTTGTCTTCACTTTACTACAAGCCACAGGATCAATTCGGCATCATCTCATCGTAATAATTCTGATCGATTCCGTACCTTTTCGCTCCGTTTTGTGTTTATGATTTGCTGCTCCATTTTTGCATGTGATGTACCTTCCTCCTCTCCTTTCCAAGGTCAATAGTCAGTTCACTTTTAATATCACTTTACTTTACCTCCAGTCTTTTTGTGATAAAAACAAAAATTACCTCCCCTCTTTTTAACACCCCAATTTAAGGCTGAGTCTGACATTTTATCTCACTATATAAAACTGACTTTTTCAACTCAAAATGCCCATTTCGGCCCCAATAATGTTTCTCATGATTGTTGTGGCAAATGACTTCTTGTCTATAACACATTAAAATTACATTAAAACAAAAGCAACTTTTTTTCCTTTTAATTTAACTTTCTACTCATGGCTTTTTTTTTAAAAAAAGCTTTCAAAATTGATTTTTCAATATTCAAAAATGTGAATCTGATTTTTTATACGAATTTAACTCAAAATGCTCATTTCGGCCCCAATAGTACTTTTTTTATTGGCTTGTTCAAAATCAAATTATAATTTATTGTTTACCTCAATATAAATTATTTAATATTATATATAAAATGTTATTCTATTCCTGGCAACACGAACATGGGTTAAACATTAAAAACTTTTCACCTTGCGCCATTCAATATGGGTCTTTCTTTTAAGAAATTTTCACCCAGCTTCGTTTAATATGGCACGCCAAAGTCCGCAGGTGTTATTGTACCCATAGGAAACAAAGCCCCCACATTTTTTTTTAAAAAAAAAACCAGAAAATTGTTGACTGGCATGATAATGGCAGAAGATAAGGCAAAATGCCAGTTGGTTGTCCTTCCCAAAAGATGATACTAATGGAAGGGCCCTATATATATTATGATAGTATTAAAAGGAGATATACTAAGATATTAAAACAAGAAAAGAACTAACAAGTGAAAGTACCTAATGATGATTCGAGAAAAAAAAAAAAGGAAGTACCTAATGGCTAGGGTGTGTGAGTACAAAGTATGGGACTGACATTATAACAGTTTCAGCAAATACAATATAGACAAATAAAACCTTGCGTAAAGTTAAATGACCATAAATTATATACACCCTCCCATATCTTTTTAACTTAATTATAATGAATGGAGACACTAATTGATATTTAATTTGAATAAAGAAAATTATAATGCAATTTTTTTTTTATGTACTATATATAATACGAGATTAAAAGTAGGACAGAATAATGGAACCATGAGTGGAAAAGATACCGATCGAATTGAAGCACGCGTAGAGATGGGAAATAAATGGGCAGAGATTGCAAAGAATTTTCCTGGAAGAACTGAAAACTCCATAAAAAACCATTGGAATGCAACCGAGAAACTTAGACAAAAACCCACCCATATAGATTATCAGAAAAGGTCCTCCTCTTCTGCAGCTAACCCTAACAACAATAACAACAACAATCCTATGACTGGCACACTTCATGACAGATTGGTTCCTACGTTCATATGACTTTAACGACGTCCCAGACTTTTGTTTCGATGACGACGAAACTTCGTTCCAAGAATATATCAAAGCATGCATGTGCGTGATTTCTTGACTTGGATGCAACTAACTGACTTTCATTCATTTTTGTGGGCATGTAAATATGTTGTTTGACCATAATTAATTAGGTCTTTTTTGTCTGAAAGGACTGGTATCCTACAGAACCTCAGTCTTATTAGGAATTACTACTACTTTACTCTTGTGTGTTTATTCAATCCTGTAGTGTTAGTGAGTGTGCTTTGGGAAGGGAGTCGTATGTATTTATGTTTTCATCCTAATGCTCATTTTCATCTACTTCTCTCCGGTTTCTTTCATTCAAAGAATGTTGTTTATGATCTTTTTGTATTTTCAAAGCTGATTCACAGCTGTATACTTTCCGAAAACTGCACCCTGCAGGCTGCAACATACATCAATGTTGAAGGTTGAAACTTTCCTTTCACAAATCTATCCTCCTTTTCTCTTATACATATGTCCGGTGTTGAAAAGGATTTTTTTTTTTTGGAATACAAAGGCTTAGCTAATATCAAAACTAGTACTAATATTCTTGAGAAACCAGAGGCCTTGGTGATGTGATGGTGCCTGCGCATTGGGTAGTAAGAGCTTAGGGAATGAACTCCGATAGTAATAGACAAAGATAGAGGAGGAGTGGCAAAGCCGTAAATTCGAGAGACTAGGGAGGGGTTTTTAAGGAAATCATGGTTTGGACGATGTGGACGGAATTTTTTGACATTTAAGGAACCTGCTTCGCTTTCAGTAAATCTTTTTTTGCCTTTTATTTACTTTGTTTTGTTTTTATAATTTTGCCGCTGCGTTTTTCCATGTAATGTACCTTCCTCATCTTCTTTCCATGGTCAATGGTCAGTGCGTTTTTACTAACATTTTACTTTACCTCCCCTCTTTTTGTTATAAAACAAAGATTACCTCCCCTCTTCTTTAACACCCCAATTTAACGCTGTAACTGGTACAACGTAACAAGGGAAGCATCGACTACAAGATGAGAACACAACTTTGTTCCAAGAATATATAAAAAGACATCCTCCTCCTCGCTTCTTCCTCCTCCCGCCACCTAGCTTCTTCTTTCAGTGGACCAGTTCTTGTTCTTCGTCCTTGACTCAAACAATCTCATATTCTTGTCTTCTTCTGGATTGATTTCACTACTCCATCCTCTCTCAGCTCCATTACATAAATACTTGCCGTTTTCTCTTATTTTTCGTTCAAATTACCATCCCCAGAAATTCTGATAACTTTTCGCTTTTCTTCCCCTTTCCCCTGTGTTCCTTTCTTTTATCTGACTAGTTACTCCTACTCTCTCCATTTCATTACTTCATCCTCACTGTCGTAAACTTTTGCTCCACTACTACATCATTTTCACACCATTTGTTGAACTCCGATCCTATATTCTTTGTCATTTTCTTGTTTATTTAACTACTTCATGCGTCCTGGTGTGTGTCACTGAGCCCAGATCTACCGTTTCTCCTACCATTTTTACAGCTCCAGAGGCTGCAGCATACATTGTTGAATCTCTCCTCCTTTTTTCTCATTTACGTACTGTGTGCAAACTCAGATCGATGGACGAGGTATGCTCTTATACGCTTTTTTTATCTGTTGTGTTTCCTTTTTAGGTTCTGATCTGGCTCCGTGAGTGGAAAATGAATATATTGCATCTAAAATATGTCAAAACTAATTAAGAAGAATGGGATTAATTATCGAGCTCATATACCAAGATTGTGGGTTGTTAAGCGGTCAATCATTCATGCTAGTACAGTTACACACACCTCATTTCAATATATATATGTCGTTCTTCTTTCCTAAATGTGTTGCATATATGTGTCTCTGATCTGGCTCCCCGTCTGTCTTGCGCTTTCCTTTGCGTTTCTCAATATTTCTCATCCTTGTACTGAAGCATTCGGTTATTCAGTTCGGTTTTCGGTAAAAACTGAAAAACCAGTTCGGTTTTCGGTAAAAACTGAAAAACCGAAATACACATATTTTTACAACCGAACCGAAACCGAAAACCAAAAAAACCGAACCGAAAAAAACCAAAATATTTTGGTTCGGTTTGCAAATTATTTCGGTTTTGGGCTTTGATTTGGGCTTTACATTAGGGCTTCTTGACTTTTTTTTTCCAATTGTTTTCAATAAAAAAACATATTTTGGCTTTGCAACCGAAAAACATATTTTAGCAGCAATAAATTATACAACATGACACTATGGGCCTATGGGCTATGGCAGCACAAAGTGTACATAATAGTGCCTAATCTTTGCGAGTTTATGGGGCCAGCCAGACGGCCAGTTGGATTCCCTTTATTTGAGAAAATAGTGGTCAGGACCTAAAAAGCAATCGCCCATAACTAATACTTCAGAGTCCACAACAACATATTTTGGCCAATGCATTTGTTGATCTACACAGAAATTCCCCTCCATGTACACATGAACAAATACAACTTTAAGAAATTTTCCCACACAAAAAAATTGCAGACAGTAGACTTGAGTCACACTTCAAAAGGGTACAAAATTATACAAAACGTGGCGGCAAGCCAGGAAGCAGCAATATCACAAATTCTAAGTTTCTAAGTACATCATAAACTCAAACAATTGCAGCAACTCATCCATCAGAGCCAGTATAAGATGATCCAAAAGAAGAAAGATATTGAGAGCAACCTGCAAATTAAAACAAGAATAAATCAAATAAAAAGAAAAGAAATAACTACATGCATAAAATAGATGTCATAAACCTATTAACCAATTAGAGATATAACTTTGGTCCAATATTTCAGCAAAACAATTTTTTTTTGCTCGAAGACTTCACATAAACAGACATAAATAGATAGATACAGCAACATTCTAAGGCCACAATAGAAGCAACACAACAGCAGAAATCAGCTAATACAATACAACATCAGCATAATACAAACAGAAGCAAACAGAAACGACAGAAATCAAACAGAAACAATGACCCAAAACAGCAAGTTGATAACATTATAATCAGCATAATTAACAAACAGCAAGTTGGTAACAATATAATCAGCATAATTAACATCAGCATAACTATTTCAAGTTAATTATTTCAACTTGTCCATACACAGCAAGAACAGAACAGTACTAACAATGACCCAAAACCAAGTTCCTAACAATATAATCAGTGTTATTTTGAACATCATCAGTGTTAAAACAAAAAAATGGAAGTAAATTAATCGAAGTCGTATCAGAAACAATCCTTGACCAAAAACAATCATCTTGACCAGAAACAATCACGAACCAATAAATAACCCATTTGCAGCTCATCTTCTTATTCCTAAGTTTGAATCGTTAACTCTACGCCTCCTTGACTAGAAACAATCATGAACCAATAAATAAATGGTCCCTTTGCAAGTTGCAAGCTTTCAGATCCAGATCTGAAAGAACATATATGAAACATAGAGACTAGAGATCCAGATCTAAAAGAACATATATGAAACCTCCGAAAAGAAGCTTACCCAGATGACGAACAAGCTTCAAGGGGCCGCGCCTACTGGAGATGACGAGCAACGGAGCAAGATTGAGGCGGAGACAACGAGGGGTGGGGGAGATCCGAGATCGATCCGGACAGTGAGGGACCGAACTGAGGCCTGGAGATCCAGATCTAAAAGAACATATATGAAACCTCCGAAAAGAAGCTTACCCAGATGACGAACAAGCTTCAAGGGGCCGCGCCTACTGGAGATGACGAGCAACGGAGCAAGATTGAGGCGGAGACAACGAGGGGTGGGGGAGATCCGAGATCGATCCGGACAGTGAAGGACCGAACTGAGGCCTGGAGAGATGACGGTGAGCGACTGAGGGGTAGGCCGATAGGGTTTTCAGTTTCACAGCAACTGAATCGAAGAGACGAAGACAGAAGGGATTTGAGGTGAGGGTGTGAGACGTCTTTGAGCTGAGCCTGAGAGTGATTAAAATGTGGAAGGGGGACTTGGGTTGGGTTAGACTTAGGAATTGGGCCTGGAGATGAGGCGGGCTGAGGCATGAGGGCGAGTGGGCTGTGGGCGTGAGTGACGTGGACTGTGGACTGAAGAAAATTAAAAGGGGGAATGGGGTTGTAAAAAAAAAAAAGGTTATTTCGGTTAAAACCGAATTAATTTAGGAAAACCAAACCGAAAACCGAAGACCGATATAAGTATATTTTACAAACCGAACCGAAACCGAAAACCGAAATAACTGAATAAGCTTCGGTTCGGTTCGGTTTTCGGTTTCAGTCTTCATTTGCTCACCCCTAGTACTGACCAGTAGCCTTTTTATAGTAACTTTTTTATCTTTTAAATAAATTGTCCTTTATAAAAAAAAAAATAGTTATTCATAGTACTGCTAAAAAAGAGAGTTGTGGGATATATTGGGATGTGCCGACTACATGAACAGGACAATCGATCGACTAAGAACCAACTGTGCTCTATGGATATGCTTAGGAAGGTTTCTGGAGGATCAACGTTCCTTCCTGTAATGCTTTTGATTTTAGCCGCTTAATGTTTTTATAACAGGTCGTCTAGGATTAACTTCATTTCAATACCTGTCATTCTTCTTCCCAAAATGTTTTGCTCCCCATGTCGTGCGCTTTTCTTTATGTTTCCCTTTTCTGCTCTTGAGTCTACGTTGGTCCTATTTCTCGACCTTGTACTAGCCGAGTAATCTTTTTACTGTAACTTTTAATCTTTTTAAATAAATTGTCCTTTTATTAAAAAATGATAGTTATTCATAGTGCTGCTAGAGAGTTGTGGGATATATTGGGATGTGCCAACTACATGAACAAGGACAATCGATCACCCTAGTACCAACTGTGCCCTATGGATGCTTAGCAAGGTTTATGGAGGATAAACGTTCCTGCCAGCGCGCAATTAATGCTTTTGATTTTAGCTGCTTAATGTTTTTATAACAGGTTGTCTAGGATTCCTTCCTAGCTTTATTATTCAAGCCTTAGGTTGGCGTTGTCTAGGATTTTCTTGTTGCCATCTGAAAGGAGATGACTTATCCAAGAGAATGTGATAAGTTAGAATCATCTAGATAACTATTCAGAAGGGATTCTTTAAGATAACGAAACAGAAAAAATAAACCCGAAATATCCAAGGTGTAGAATCAGAAATTAGGTGTAGGTATCGAATTGGTGAAGAAAAGTGTTCATAAAAAATGATGTCTACCACTGTGCCCGAAATGATGTCTAGGTATCGAATTAGAGTGGTTTTATATATAGCGCCTTTGATTGTCTCTCCAGTTATCAATTGTTCTGACAAAAATAAAAATTATAAAAAGTGAGTCATTCAATAATTTAGTTAAACGTAGTATGTATGTCAAAGAGATGCTTTTGCTTATGGATTATCTACACACACACACACACTAATAACATCTTATAGCAAAGTTAAATAGATCTCCATTTGATTATCGTTATTTATTGTTGGTTAATTGTGTAGGGAACCTACTACAGCACTACGAATTTAACGGGGGAATTATTGCTGCTGCGGATGGTAGATCCACTAAAAAGTCCATACCTGGGAAACCCGGCTCAACTGACAAAATAATAGGAAATTCAATAAAAAAGATAAAATATTTTAAACACTTTTTAAGTGGGCAAGCAGGAGACGGGCACTACTGTTGTAAATGCCAACGATTTCTCGAAGAAAGAGTAACGCATACATTTTACTCTAACCTTCTCCTTTTAATTTTTTACTATTATATATATATATATATATATATATATATATATATATATATATAAAACTAATTTCTGATTGTAGAGCTATAAAGCACCGAATGGTCAAGACATTAAAAGCGTAGCTGAAGAAGTAGGGAACCTATTCCGTGGGCGCAACACTCGCGAAAGATTTGCACGATGCTTTGTATCCGGCTTTGAAAATGAAGTAAATAATTTTATTTACTATTTTAAATTAGTTTTTTTAATACAAATTTATGACGTGCAATATGAAGGAAGTATTGTATCATCAACAGAAATGGCATGCCTCGGATCAGGCAAAAATTATGCTAAGGAGATACTCCAGGAGGAGTAAGTAAAATTTTATAAAAAAAACACGTATGAAATTTAAACTTATTCATTTTAAAAACTTCTTTACATGATGTAATGATGTAGGTACAGTAAAGAAACGAGGCTATAGCATTAGCCCGAAAGGCAATTACTTGGGCCTCTATCCATGATTGGCATAGTGGAGGAGAGGTTATAGGTGAGTAATAAAGAAAATTAGCTTTATTTTATAGACGATAAAGATTTAATTTTTACTTGTAATGTTTGTGCAGTGTTTTATATAAATAAAAATGGAGAAATGCATGAGGAGTCCTATGAAACAGAAATGAACTTTAAATTGAAGGAGGCCAGAGAAGCCCGCAATGACTTGAGGACAAAGTTTGGAAAAGGGGAATTTGAAGTTAGCAACCTGGTGAAATATGTTAAATATGCTGGAAGAAATGAGTATTAAACCTCAGTCTCTTAATGTTGCTATATTTTATTTTATTTTATTTTTTCAAAATATATATTTCTGTAATTTAAAATTTGTAAAGATTTCGCGATTCAATTGGTGAAGCAATATAGTGTTCACTATGAGATAAAATTAGACTTATATGATCCAAATCTCTCAGGGCAACAATGAGCATCGCCATGCTTGCAACGGAAACAAGGAAAAAAGGATGCCACCGAAACAAATGTAGATTATTAATCGGTTGAATGCTATTTAATCATCTCGGGGGCATAGCAATGCTGGAAAACACATTTCATCTTGACGCTTCCGATATACGTCACAGATTTAGCAATAATCAGATGGGAAATTCTTCCAAACCGCAAAAATACCATATGCCAGTGAATGAAGGATGAGACATCATCATTACTTCGGCCGCAACAGTAATAGTAGTTGACACACATGCACAATCACTTGGGAACTGAGATATTTCAACCAGCTTCACTGTCTCTCTCATCAATTTTTTAACAACTTTCATTAATTTCTAATGAGGCCTCCTAACTTGAATAAAAATTTGTTAAAAGTGTTGGCCTAAATTTAGATTTTGCTATTTGAGAGATGAAGAGAAATTAAATATTAGTTAATTGGGAATAAATTAAAAATGATGTTGATAAATATTATAAAAGAAGCTACAAAAGAACCTCGATGAAAAATAGAAGAAAACTACTAGTTAGTATTGCATATCTATTAAGTATTGGAAATAACAGTAGATCTGTGCAATGACTTGCAAGGACGAAGTAGGGTTTTTTCTCTGTGAGATTCAACAAGCTCCAGGTAACTCGACCATTGAGTGTCTTCCTCTGTCGGATCTTGATCCACTGAGTTCATAGAGAGAGGGTAGTAGGGGCCAGGATTCCCAGCATCATCATAGGCCATTAGCTCCCATCCATGGGGTCCCACATAAGTAATAAACTAGAATCATATGGATGACATAGGTCAGTAAGGCTGAATTCATATGTCAGAACATGAAATGCAAATCTACAGTATGGGCCATACTACTATTATTGTGTAAACTGGAATAACAAAAACAGGTAGCTTGTACCCTACTGATTTCAAAGACTACTAATTCCAGTCACATATATTTATAAGAATGAAGAGAGGGAAATATGAGCTGGAGCACACAAGATAAAATACCCGTGGCAACTCCGTCTGCAACTGCTGCCTGACGAATTGCCCATCGGGCAAATGATGCAGCTTCATCAGCTATCATGTCGTAGCGGAACCTAGTAATGCAAGGAAAACATCAACAAACTCAATGCTAGAGCTATAACTAATGGATAGTTCATGAGAAAAGCTTAACTAACTCGGCCTCCATTGTATTGTCTGCAAATGATGACCCGGATCCAACAGCATAACTGTAACATTGAGTAAATCCCACGTCCTCGTCAATGCAGAAAAGAACAGGACCCTGAAAAAAGATATTCCCTGATCAGAAGATCAGATTAGCAAGGCAAAGCCTATTTAGCGCGTATAACATGTAACTTACATGCACATCCCATCCAGCAATTAAGGCTCCAACCCAACTTACTTCAGAGTAGAAGCGTATCATAGCTGCAAAAATTTCTGAAGCTATGTGCACGGGCATTCTTTGTTTCTTTCTTGATTCCTATGAACGGCACTATAATAAAATTACTCACACCATTATTAAATTTTAAAAAATTATTAAATGACTAGAATAGGTAAATTGCGTCAAATCATACTATAACCGGATGCTAGGATACAGGTAGTTAATGGCAAACTCTGTAAACAAAGGGCAAGACAGAATAATATCTAAAAGTATGATAGGATTGCACAAATTACCTGTTACCAAAAGAGTTTGTCAGCAGGTTCCCCGACCATTGTGCTAAGCATATATCGATCAATTTCTATAACTTTCAATGCTGCGCATAGGTAACAGTTCAGAAATAACAAATAATTTTCACCAATGGATGAGATAGGAGTCCTTACTTCCAGTGCTCAAGGGAGAACAAGAAGCTAATATGATCCCCTCCTTACATAGAAAATCAAGAGAGGTGGCACCCTTGAGGGGCTTCAGCTTCACCATCTGAATAGCTTCTTTCTGGAAGCCGTAAAACAACGGAAAAAAGAACTATACCTCCTTAAAATGCCAGATGATTCAAGTAGTTGCAAAATGTTTAAACAAAATCTATCTCCTTTGACTTTAACGTCTACAAATCAGTTGCAAACTCTTTGCAATGAAGCACTAAAACATTACAAGGTAATAATGAAATGATTCGAGACCGCCGGTGTCACGCTCCATAACTGAAAACCCAACGAAGAAAAAGAGGAAATCGGGCTATAAATGCTATATTTACAATCCCATGCTCTATGACTATGGACAATACGTAAGCCTTAGATCGAATTTTTTTGGGCCGAACCTAATTAAGAGGGAGCGGTTAATAACTTAATATCAAGTTATCGAAGGAATTAGTAGTTGCAACAAAGCTTAGAGATAAGAGAGTTAGAAATAAAATAACTCTGCCTATTATTTATAAATGAATATTGTATTATGTATTCTAGATTAATATTCATATAGGGACACATGTCTTTGTACTATTGGCCCTATGTGTAACATCCTAAACTATGGAATTTGTGAATTAAATTATAATATAGGATAAATTGTGGAAAATTGGTCTTAGTGAATTTTAAAGTTAATATTTGGAATTTAAGACATATTTTCCTAAAATTAAGGATAATTAGTTAGTGGTTGATTTGTGGCCTAAATAATTTACAAATGATATTTAATGGCCTTGATAAATTATTTGAGGAAGAAAAATCCTTATTTAGGATTAAGGATTATTTTCTACCACCAACTCTTATTTCCATATTTATCTCCTTCAATCCATTATTCTTATTTCATTCCTTAACCCACCTCTCATCTCTTTTGGCCCATCAAGCATTAGATTAAAAAAAAAAAAAGAAAGGCAGCAACACACAAAACGCGGGACAACATACTCCCTCCTAATATTCAATTCTCCATCTCAATTAGGGGTGAGTAAGCAGGGGCGGACCCAGAAAATAATTGAAGAGGGGGCACCATTGGTGGGGGATTTGGAGGTAGCGCCCTTGAAATTTTTTTTTAAAGCAAAGTTTTAAATGCATTAAAAAACAAAAAAATATATAAAGAAAAAAAACAAGGTTAAATGCAGTTAGAAATAGCAAGGCTAAACATTAAATAAATTCAAATACATATATTGTAATAACAAAAGTATATTACAATAATTACAATTTCATCCTTTTAGATCTTAGTTTTTTGAATTCTATCATAATTGGCTCATTATTAATGCTATCAAATACATCTTTTTCAATATAAGACATTAAGCAATCAAAGGGGAGCACTTCCCTATCTTGCTAGGTCATAAAAGAGTAAGGAATAGAGTCAGACATGCGTGTTGGAAAGGCATAGAAGAGGATTTTTTTTTAAAAAAAAAACACATAGATAAATGAATGAATCTTCTCACCTAGTTTTTTTTTTAAAAAAAACAAAGTTTTTTTTTTTAAAAAAACAATTTTTTTTAAAAAAAAACAATTTTTTTTTAAAGAAAAAACAATTTTTTTAAAAAAAAAACAAGGGTGGGCACGTGCCCCCCTTCTCTACTACTTGGGTCCGCCCTTGTGAGTAAGTAACCCGCTACCCGCCCAACCGCCTGCACCCCGTAGAATTTTATCCAAATTAAGCCCGCCCAGATTGGGCCTGTCATGGGTACGGGGCTGCCCCGTACCCATTTTTTATTATACGGGCGGGTCACGGGTTGAGGTACGGGGCACCCGTGACCACCCGTACCCGTTGAATACCCTCTGGATTTTTGCTGCTGGATCATCGTGTATTCATGTTTCTGGACCATATGAACTCTATAAAAGCCAAGTGTTCAACCATTCCTCACTTCCCTTCAACTTTCATCGTGAGTTAGAAAAGAGAGGAAGAAGGAGAGTGAAAGAGAAAGAGAAGAAAGGAAAGACAGAAAGAGCTAACTGGAAACTGCTACTTTGCTCCTTGACACAAGATCAGGGGCTCATCTCTTCAGCCTGATTCTTGTAGGTAATTTATCAAGCTTCTTTTCCTCTAGCTTCTACCGTTTTCCATCAAAGATACTTGAACGTTAAGCCTTAGGTTATAAAATGTTGAGCTTGCTGAAAACCAAAATGAAAACAGGGGCTGAGTTATTGCGTCAGTTTGTATCTCTGAGTTTTGCTCTGAACTTTGCGGTTGTCCTACTGCCATATATATATATATATGTATGTATATATATATATATATATATATATATATATATATATGAAGCATGCAATGAGCCTGTACATTCATACAGTGAATACCGTGGCTGTGTGGCTCATAAATATATATTGCATGGCTTGGTTGCTGTCATAAAAAAAGAAGAAGCTTACTGTCGTTGAAACTGAATGAAAAAAATATGGACTTAGGAATATATATGAGTGAACATGTTGCTGGCCTGTGAGAGGAAAAAAAACAAGGGAAAAGAAAATGCCAAAGCCATATATATATGCTTACTGTATGTGCACATATCTGTTTGGGCTCAAAAACTGTTCCAAGACCAAAAACGTAGGAACACTATTCTGGGCCAAAAAATAGTTTTTTTTTAAAATAAAAAGCCCATATGTAAAAACGGGTTCCCCGGACCCGTTTATTATACCCGTGACCACCCCGTACCCGTTTTATACAGGCAAAACGGGGTTTCACACGGGTAGGGGGTGCCCCGTACCCATGATGGAAAAAACGGGCGGGACACAGATTGACCCCCGGGGCAACCCCGCCCACCCGTTGCTCACCCCTAATCTCAATTGTTTCATCCAGACAACAAACACCCCATGCATTTGGACAACAAAGCAAAGCCCAAGCTATCAACTTTCATTTGGCCCATGTACCTGTCGGCCTATCCAGCTTTTATCCTTCTCCATTATTTAATTTACCTCCATTCAGCCTGACAGTAGCAGAAACAGAGGGTGTGAATTGAGAGTTGAGAAACGCCGAGAGAGGGAGCTCGGACACTCAGACGAAGAGGAAGATAAGGCAGGAGGAGGAGTGCTATCTTACATGCAAGTATAAATCTAAACTAAGGTGAGTGTCTAGAACCCAAATCCATATGAATTTTTATATTTGATGGATGTTCTGGGAGTAGATTGTGGCTGGAAAATCTGAATCTAGAGAGAGAGTGAGTTCATGACTGTATTTTTTATTTTTTTTACATGCATGAAGATTCTAGACTGTGTTGTTGATGCTTCAGTTTGGTCCTATATATTAATTGAACCGTAGCCTCTGTTTTGTTGAAGTATGGAGTCTTTATAATTAGAAGAATGGAGGACGTTCTCTCATGTTTGGACTAAGAAACTTAGGAATATATGTTCTTGTAAGTGGGTAAATATTATTGCATGTTGAATATGAGTGGACTTATGATTTCCTTTGGATCTGTAATCAAACTCTAAGGCATGCATGTATGATATATGAGCATTTGGTCTGATTTCTGAAATTATAGAGTCAAGGTTTGAGCTTGCATGTCATTTTCTCATCTCTGCACCTTAGTCCAAAAACAGAGGTTGATGTTCATGTTGTTTTCAGAGTTTAGGAGTTGAGTTTTTCTCATAAAATTTTACATGAGATAGTACTCTCCTTAAGCTTGAAGTTGAGCTTTGGAACATCCAAAACGAAGGTCTGTAGCTCTAGTTATGATTTTTGAAAGTTGATGTATGAATTTAAAGACATTTTGGTGTCATTCTGGAGGTACACAGATGATGTTGCATTTTTAAATAAGTAAACAAACTTTAAAAATTATGAAAATTTTCCTGATGATAGATGACATGTATAAATTTAAAATGGTATATATTTCATATCATTCTGAGCTTTGGTTAGTGAGAAATAAATCTTACAAAATGACTCTACATCTGGGAACCAAAACTAGATAGTCTTGACATTTTTCAAAACTGGGAATGACTCAAATATGATTAAATTGTGAAAATTTCCATTTAGTTAGAGGACTTCCAGAGCTTTAATTTTATGTATAATATGTATTTTTATGAGCTCTGTACAATAAGTTATGGATTTTTGAAGATAAGTCACAATTTCTGAAAAACTGAAGACAGAGTTTAAGTTTTTGGAATTTGGAAATTTTTCTCAGTTATAAACCAACTTTGTGACTTTAGTTTATGAAAATAGACTTATCAAGAGATAAATATAAATTAGAATCACTCCATTTAGAGTTATATAGACTAAGTTACGAATTTTCCAAATACCCATGGAAATTAAATGTCAATTTCTGATAAGTCTCATAATAGTCACATAAGTTGTTAATTGTGTCTAACCTTTAAAGTAAAGGTTTCTTTGGATAAAATGAAAGGTCAAATGGCTGATATGATAATTATCCATAATGAATAGTATCTAATTAAATAAGTCTCAATAAGTAACATCCATAGTCATAAGGATATTAAAAGACAAATATTTTTGGGGTGGGTCTAGAGAAGTTGAATTTAAAATTATGATTGATTTGGTTAGTGACCCACCGCTATATGTAAATGTTAATTATAGGAGCTGAGAATCGTCGTGCCTGAAGGACAAGCGTAGTAATAAGAACTTGGTGGAAGGGTGAAGTCGGTAAGATTAACAGATAGTAACTATAATCTCACATTCTTTACATAGCTATATATGTTTTTGTAAACCATATTGTATGTCCCGTCTGTATGGGGCTAACACCACTCGTGGCTCGATTGAGCGGAAGGGCTGACTATGGGGCCAACTTCCCTGTGGCTAGGCAGGGCTTAGTGCATTTAGTGAATTTTGGTATTTGAATTACCTAAAATGAAATTCCTAATGCTAAGATATTTGAAATCATTGTATGATTTACTTCTATTACAAGTTGCATTTGGTATGTAATACTTGTCGTTTGAATTTGAATTGAAATCTGTTTGCTTTATATGCTGTGTGGACTACTCTATTTGGTTTATTTATATATATTGCATATGTTAGAATTTGAGATTAACTTGTTACTCTGTGATTCATTTATTTAAATCTCAGAGCCTTCATCAAATCCAAGACGTGGGCAGAGTAGTAAGCAAGACGAAAGAGGCAAGGGCATTGAAATAGCTTGATTTTGAGGAAAATGTGGTGAAGAGGAAGCAGATGAAACATTTAGTTTCATTATTTTATTTATGAATTTTGTTGCTTCCTTATGACTTAGATTTTATTTTGAGATAGCCGTATATGACTTTTGGGATGTATATATTTAATTAGATACATATGAGTTCGTAGAAGTAGTTAAGGTATATATACACATATATGTTGCTAATGATTGTTGCAGGGTTTGGCATGTATGTAACAAGCCCAAATTGTGGTGAATGATTTAGTAGAGCAATAAGTTAATCGGAGAAGAAAAAAAATACTCTGATAAAACCTAATAATATTTATGGTATGATGCATTATTAATGTTAGGAACCATTGATAAAAAGGGTTTTTCAAATGTGTTTATATGTAACAGAATAGCCCATTCAAACTTTAAAGTTATTTTGATCTCTTTATAAGAAGAGTTTTCATTTGGAGGATCAAACCTGACCCAGTGGTTTAAACTTTTATTAATTAATACATCAGAATACATGATAGGTGAAGATGTCACTCTGTTCTAGGCACCGAATAGTGGGGTGTTACACTCTGATCTATAAATAGTAATATACAGGTCCAAGGCACAATTGAGCTAGACCTATTTTACTCAAACTTTGCCTTGGTATTAGAACCATTACAATCTGATAAAATCAGTTTCACAACTTCTTTACTTAGATGGCCAAGCTGTCTATGCCAAGATTCAAAAGAGGATAGATTACTTCTTTTCCTATCACAACTATTCTTGATTGAAATAAAACTAACAGCTGTTGGATTCTTCACAGGAACAACTTGATTGTCTATTAGGTATAACCTCGGAGTGAACCCTCTCGTTGTCTTCCCCTTGAGCGATATGTTATGTTTGTTCTTGTCCTTCACAAAACATCTATGTGAGTGTATTTCATCAACAAAAATATCATCATTATCACTAGTGAGCTTAAAACCACAAATCAGTTTCTTAGAGATTTGAGGTGCTATAAGAACATCATTCAGAGACAGAGTTTTCAGTCTAGATGAGCTATCACATAGTAGTTTAGCATTACTAATACGAACTACATCCACAAAAGCCCTATTACTAATGGAAATAAAAGGTATACCTTAAGTGGAACCAAAACCATTGTTCTCATTTGAATTAGAAATATGATGAGTGGAGCCAGTGTCTAGATACCATGCTAGATCAACTATGGTTTTTGGAATGGCAAGATAGGAAAAGGCATGTTTAGGTCGGTGTAGAGTTTTAAAGGACCGATCAAAACGTTTAGGGTAAAGGTGCAAAAATGCCCATATGCTTTATCCTCAGGAGTGCCCAACACCAAATGCTTTTTTTTTGGACCAAAAATAACTATATGGTTATAAAATAGGTGCAAAAGTCACATTCCCTGTTAAATATAACTGTTGACTATTAAATAAATTGCTTTGACCGTTAAATGCAATCTCTCTCTCTAGGTATCTTCCATTTCAGTTTTGACTGCTTTTCTCCTCCGGCACCCATGACTTCTCCATCGACAATGACTTCTCCATTTCAGTTACGTACTTCACATTGCTCTTGGAGAGAAGAATGAAAGCTGGACGAGTTATAGGGTGCTGAAGAGGGGCCGATGGTTTGTTAAATACCATAGACTTTGTTTTTAACCGATGGTTTGTTGGATAACCTCTGCTTATAGCGTTTGAGAACAGAGGTCAAATTTTCCTTTCCCTTGGGGAAAGCTACATCACCAGCGGCAGTTCCCTTGTGTCCCTTCCGACCACAGATTGCAATTTCCACGTCCTTAGCAAGGTCAACCATCATTTCTACAGTGGTGCATTTCCCCTTACCTACTTTTGTAGGAGGAGGGGACAACATTCCATTCGAAAGATGAGGGCTTGACTTTTGCTGGGGTACTACCGGAACTTGAAGGCAAAAGTATGGGGGGCATAACAATACGAGGCTTTGAAAAAGCTGGATTAATCACACCCTGCTCATGAAAGCAAAATCAATAGTGAAGACAGGGGAATAAAGGAATCAAGTGACGAGGTGCTTCTTGCAATGCAAACTACTCTATTACCCTCTCGGCAGCATAAGTAACCTTCTGCATTATCATAGTTTTAACTGTTTGTACGGCTCTGTGTTCCGGTTATCGTAACTTTCCTGCATAATAAAGAAGACAAAAGAACATCTCAAAACGTTTATGGTAATCCTAATAAAAAATCCAAAAGACTAAATTCTAGTCGTTGATTTCAATGGAAGTAAAAGCCTCCACCAAGCTCTTCTCAATTTTCTTTGAGATGATTCTGGGAACCGTCTTTTTCAGCAAGTGGAATGTGATACCCACTACTTGCAGGTGCCCGTCAATGGCCCTGTTGAAGTTGGGCAAGATGGTTCGTTCCATTAACACCATCTCAAAAATTGGGCGTTCAGCGAAGGTGTCGAGATTGGCACCGATGATCATGGCAGCAACGCCATCGCCGAAGAGGGCCTGACCAACGAGTGAGTTGAGGTGGGTGTCAGGGGGCCCACGAAAAGTGAATATTTTCAGAATATAAATACATAGAATGTAGTTTTTTAAATTTAAATGCATGCATATTTTAATCGAGAAGATGAACATTAGCGTTCTTAACTTCTTATTCTTAAAATCATGTTTATAATATAATTTTCACCAATTTCATGTGTTAATCCACTTATTTACTCTGTCCACGATTAAAGGCAGGTATTTTCAAGTATAGTTTGCATTTCAAGCTCATCACGAGTCTGTTGACTGTTGAGTTCTTCAATTACGGGCTTAAGATAAGATCAAAACAGTGTGCTAAAAGGTTATTTTCACTACCAGCATCCACTATTTCCCCTCCCATGTTCTCATATGTAATTACTCTGTTCAACTCCTCAAAATCACCGATTATTAGTTCTTGCAACTGCTCCCAACTTTGAGCAACAGATGATTGGAAGATTGATGACCGGAACATTGGACAATTTATCAAATGCAAGACCTTCAGATGAGGTAGTTTGATATTGCTATCAGAGAATATATTGCGCAGCTTCGTATGTTGCCCTCATATTTCGAATGGAATGTTGCCCCCTCCTCCTGCAAAAGCAAACAAGGGGAAATGCACCATTACAGAAATGATGCTTGACCTTGCCAAGGACGTGGAAATTGCAATCTGTAGTCGGAAGGCACGCAAGGGAACCGCCGCCGGTGATGTAACTTTCCCCAAGGGAAAGGAAAATTTGACCTCTGTTCTCAAACACTATAAGCAGAGGTTATCCAACAAACCATCGATCAAAAACAAAGTCTATGGTATTTAACAAACCATCGGCCCCTCTTCAACACCCTATAACTCGTCCAGCTTTCATTCTTCTCTCCAAGAGCAATGCGAAGTACGTAATTGAAATGGAGAAGTCATTGTCGATAGAGAAGTCGTGGGTGCCGGAGGAGAAAAGCAGTCGAAGCTGAAATGGAAGATGCCCAAAGAGAGAGAGATTGCATTTAACGATCAAAACAATTTGTTTAACAATCAACAGTTATATTTAACAGGGAATGTGACTTTTGCACCTATTTTATAACCATATAGTTACTTTTGCTCCAAAAAAAAGCATACGGTGCTGGGCGCTCCTAAAGGTAAAGTATATGGGCATTTTTGCACCTTTACCCAAACGTTTAAAACAATTTTCTACTTCATGACTGGGTTTGTCATAGAGATGACACCAAGGCCTATTAGATTTAGCTTGACCTTGGCTGTTGTGGCCATCGGAGGATCCTCTGTTGTAGCGTCCTCTGCCTCTCCTGTAACATTTCAAAAATTTGGGAAACTTAAGTTTGAGTATTATAAGAAATTTAAATAATAATTATTTAAATTGGTCTCCATAATTACAAAATTTAATTATTTGAAAATAAAGACTATTTAAAAATAAAGATTTATTTCCTTTGAATTAATTTGGGAAGAATAATTAAAATAAGAAATTAATTTATTCTCTTCTAACATTTATCTGACACATATAAATAAATAAAAACCATGCATCTTCATAAAGTCCAATTCTTTATTTTCCCTTTGGCCCAACTCGTTTTCTCACCCCCTTGGCCCATGAACCAAACCTCCAACTTTTTTTTCTTATTCCATCTTACACGTGAGCAGCCCATATCACTTCTGGGCGAATATATATATTCCTTCAAGCTTGGCCCAACTTGTGAGAAGCTTTAAACATCAGCAAATTAATCAGTTGATCTCAGCACCAAATCAACATGCAAAACCACATAAGCCTAAGCAAGAATATGTCCATACCATATTGCAGCCCAAACCCAACATGCAAGCCCAACCCCTTAATTCCCTTGGCCCATTCTCAACCCACCCCATGTATTCTTCATACATCTTTCTCTTTTATTTTACCAAAAAATATCATCTTTCTCTTTTCGGCAGTCCAGTCAAACGTAGAAGCATACACTTACCAGCTGCAACACGCAAAAATTTGAGGCAGCATAGGATTTGGAAAGGTATATCAGAGCCATACTTCTTCACCAGATCTTGAGCCCAGTGCCAAAGGCCCTCTGGTCATTGTCCGTCGAGCAACCTCCTTCCCCACCATTATATATATGACTGTTTTTATCTCCTTTCATTTTCCCTTCACTCTTTTCACTTCACCGAAACAGGACAGAAACATAGAGAGGAAGAGAGTTGAGAGTTCCCTGAGAGACCAAGAGAGAGTTGCAGAAGAACGAAAGGAGTGTAACATCCCAAATTTTAGATTTTGAGAATTAAGGATTTATTATGAAAAATTTGGCCCTACGGAATTTTAAAAGTTGAGAATGTGAAATTGAAGACAATCTAGTTGGGAATAATTATTAGCCAGAATATTTTAGAGATAATATTTTACGGCCAAAACAAATTAATTAAGAGAAAGAATAAAGCCAAAGAATATTTGGAAGGGATAAATTATGACCTAAAATAATCTAGACAATTATTTTCCTCATAATTTTGGGAAAAATAAGGATTGTTAGGAAATAAACTGTGGCCCAAATATTTTAGAGAAAATATTTTGTGACGAAAAGAAGTTTATTGGGATTAAATTAGAATGTAACTCTCATAATTCCTATATTCGTTATTAAAAATATTTTTATTGTTCCAACTCAACTTAAGTCCTAAGTTTAAACACACATATACACCAGGCCCATCGGTACTGTATACTTAGTTTAAGCCCAACACGTGAAAAACGTAAAGCAACAGATTCTCCAATGTTTTTCTCATCTCAGCCCATCTCATTGTCTGCAATTCGGCCCATATTATTTCAGATACTATCCAGCATATATCCGATCCAACCTCATTTTCCATTAAATCTTATTCGGTCAACCGCAAAACAAAACATCCACGTAAGCAGCGGAGATCACATTATAATCAGTTTTGCAGCGTCTTTATCGGGATTTCAGCAGAAGCAGATCACGTAGTTGGCAAGAAGATCGTCCAGCAGCACAAGAAATCAGAAGCCATACCTCCTTCAGACCTCTCGAGCACTGTGCTCTTTATCTGGAGGATCATGCGTCGGACCTTTGAGTTTTGACTGGACCATGAACCTATATTTAAAGAGGCCCTATCTCATATCTGTTTCATTTATTTCATTCTGCAAACCGAGAGAGAGTGTGGAGAGGAAGAGAAAACGAGAAGGTGACCGAGGCTGAGAGAGACGCAGAGGGTAAGAGAAACCGAGAGTGAGAAACCAGATGAGAGTACGAGACGAGAGTTTGAGAGCGAGCATCGGAGGAAGATGGAGGAAACTTTCAGCTACGCATGAATTCTGAACAAGGTAAGTCTTTCGTAGTTGCTGCGCCGTTGTGTTTAAACCTTAAGAGGTCAAGGTTTAGTTCTTTCGTGGATGCTCTGTGTTTTGGGTCCTGAAACAGAGCACTTTTGAAGCCTAGTACAGTATGCATTTACGTTGGTCAGATCATATTGAGGGTCTGTGTGTCTTTGGCTATTCATTTTCGCTCTTTTCCATCGGTCCACTGATATGAATATATATAGATAAAACATAAAGTAGCTGTTAAGTCATCGCATCGTAAATGCGCTGGGGATATTGTTCATGAGGATGGGATTTGCATGAGCATAAAAGCATATACATAGAGGATTTGTTAGTGTTAGAAAGAAGGAAGAAAGTTAACGTGAATATATGTATATAGGAGTGTGTTATTTCTTTTGAATGATAAGAAGAGGGAAAACGTTGAATTAATCATATATAGGGTGTGATGTTATTTTATGAAACCAAAGAGAAGACACTGAGCAGAGTATATATATATGTGCGTGAAGATATAAATATTAGGAAAGAAAAAGGTTTTAACTGAAGTATTTGGAAAGCAAAGCAAGGAAAATGCTGATAGTTATATCCTAGGACACATACATACACGTTACTGCATCTGTTAATGAAGAAAGGAATAAAAAGCTCACTGTGAGTATATTAACTAAGTACATATATATAGATAAGGTGCATTTTTGGAGTATTAGTAGTTTTGGTTATTACTAACAAGGAGCAGAGAGTAAAATATAGGGAAATAAAGTAATAACACGTGGGATAGCAGTAGTAGTAATAATAATAAAAGTAAATAAGTAATACTTAAAATGAATAATTCTATTATAGGGAAAATAACTAATATATTGAAGATGAATTAATAATGTTAGTTACTTATTAAAAAGAATATTTTGAGTGTTAGCATTTAACCCAGGGTTTTAAATCTTATGAATAATTAATGCTATATATATTCTAGGGAAAGCCAAGATAAATTATATAAATTATAATAAATGATAAATAGAAAAGAGGGGGTACTTTTACCAAATTGCTATTAATAAGAAGAAATAAAAAAATATAATAAATGAGGTAAATAAATAATGATGAATAATATTATTATTTACTTGAAGGAAATAAATAATAATTTATTGAAGCCAGACTATTTATTGAATAATGATCTTAATAGATACTTATAAAGAGTATTTTGTAAGTTGGTATTTGTTGAACTCAAGGTTTTAAATTCTATGTATGCTGAAATATTATATTTTGGAAAAGTTATGATAAATACAATAATTTATAATAATTAGTAATTATTAAACTCCTAATTTATGAATAGTGCAGGTGGTGTTTGTATTTATTTAAAGTTTGATTTAAAGTGTTAACATTGAGCTTGTTAGGGGAGAATTCAAAGTAATAAATAGCAATGGAACTATTATCAAAATTTGTATTATGGAGAGTCTTAAATAGTTATTAATGGTTATTGAATTGATTTGATAGATTGAGTTGTGGAATGTGTGAGCTCTTAATTTAGGAGCAGTGTCATAGTAATTAGCTTGGGCGAGAGGTAATCACTTTCCACTTATTATAATATTGATATGCTGCTTTTGAGTATTTTTCTGACTGATTATGAATGTTTTAAATAAATTTTGCCATGTAGATTTTATGAACTGAAATTATATGCATTGAAATATCATGACAATCATAGGAAAGGGAAGGATTGGGAGAATATGTGATAGTTATTTTCCACCACGTGGTGAGGCCTTCATTGGTGCATAATGGTTGGCTCTTTATTGTCCCACCGGTTTATTGGGACTAGCCCACCAGTTCATAGGGCTTACGACACCACTAGATTAAAGTGGGGAAAAGACCCATGGTCTGAGACAAGTGCTCTGAGGATTTTTGGTCGGCCCTCATCACTTGACCAGTGATCTTTTGGAGTAACCAGTAACATGGCTGTAACTTAGCCCATAGGTCTAGTCGGAGGGAAATAAGACGGTTCGGTTGGATTGAAGGGAGGTATTTTGGGAATTGCATTTATTACATCCGATCATGATATCAAATCATAATATGATATTATATAATGAGAATGTTTGATGAGTTGTTTATTTGAATTGAACTGTTTTAATCCACTTAGCACCTCATTAGCACATGTTAATATTCATAATGAGCTGGACTGATGGTTACAAAATTTTTCCACAGGTAATAGCTCACGTCTGAGTCCGTCAGGAAAGGCCTCAGAAGCTTAGACTACTCCGTTAAAAGTAGTGCTTCTATTTTTTTTGGAACATGCATATTGTAGCTGTAAAAAGAAAGAAGAGGTCGAGAGTTTTGTGAATAGGCGGAGAAAGAAATGCTTTTGCTGCTGGATGTATATTGTATGTGTGTGGTAGCTGGGTGTGTAAACAGTGAAAGGAAAAAGAAAGAAAACGCATGGGATAAGTCATATATATATATATATATATATATGACTCTGTGTGTGCGCTTGCTGTGGTATATATATAAGATGAAATACGTGCTTGGGTGACTAAATATGATATGAAGTGTATATATATATATATATATATATATATATATACATATATATAAACTATAAACAATAATGCCTGTTCTGCACAAGCTATGGAAGTAGTCTAGCTACTTTATGTATATAATATGCAAAACATGCCTTGGTGGAATGAAGATGTTTAATCAAATATGAACACACACACACATATATTCGCATCCAGAAAATCTGTATAAAACATAGTTATTTGTGGTAGTAATTACTAAATTAATTATGGAGTTTAAGTTAGTTCTATAATAATTATTATAATAATAATAATAGTGAAAATATAATAATCATGAAATCAATTAAGATAGGATTTGATTTAAATTGTTCCTAAATAATAGGATATAGACTAACTAATTCCTAAATTGTCTCACTTATAATATCATTTACAAAATAAAATAGATAAGCAAAAAGAAAGTATTTAATATTAAGAAAAAGGATTAATTAATAAAGGAAATTATTAAATAATAATAAATATAATGATAATATTAAGAAAGAAAATAAATAAGGTTATTAAAGATGGAAGATAATTCTTAGATTTTAAGTAAGAGAGGAAAATAAGAAGAAATAATTAATAAATTGAATAAATAAGAAAAATGAATAAGATTATTATTTATTAAAGGGAAAATAAATAATATATTGTATATGAATTATATAAATGTTAATTATTTCTTGAAAAGAATATTATGGGTGTTTATATATTTATTTAACCCAAGGTTTTAAATCTTATATATGACTAATATTATAGTTTGTAAAGACCATGATAAATACTATAATTCATAATAAATGATAATTATTAAGGAATTGTTCATGTGATGTTGGTATTTGGGGAATTCAAATTAATAAAATAAAATAATAATGATAATGATAATAATGTGTCAATATTATTAGGTATAAGGAAGTAAATAACAACGGAAATAAATAATGAAGGGATTATTATTGGTATATTTTTAATATGAAATTATAAATTATAATTTTTAACATGTGGAATTTTAAGATGTTATTAATTGTTAGTAAATTGATATTGATATATTGAATTGTGGAGTGTATTTGAGCTCTGGAATTAGGAGCAATGTGAAAGTAGTTAGCTTTGACGAGAGGTAACTACTTTCCACTTATTATGTTATTGATATGTTGCTTATGAGAATTTTTCTGAATGATTATGAATGTTTTAAATAAAGTTTGCCATGTGGAATTTTATGAGTTGAAATTATATACATTGAAATATCATGATAATTATGGAAAGGGAAGAGTTGGGAGAAGATGAAAAAGTTACTTCCACCACGTGGTGAAGTCTCCATTGGTGCACAATGGTTGGCCTTGATTGTCCCACCAGTTCAATGAGAGATTTGTCCACTAGAGTGATGGGCTAATGACACCTCACTTAGGTAAAGTGGGGAAAAGACCCATGGTCTGGGGCAGGTACTTTGAGGATTTTGGCCGGTCCTCATCACTTGACCATTGAGCTTTTAGAGTAACTAGTAACATGAGTGTAACTTAGCCCATAGGTCTAATCGGAGGAAATAAGGCGGTTCGGTTGGATTGATGAGTGGTATTCTGGGAATTAAATTAAAAAAGATTTGAGACACCCATTATGATACTTAATAATAATGTGATATTATGTAAAGAAAATGTTGATGAATTGTTTATTTTGGATTGAATTGTTTTATTCCACTTGGCACCTCACTAGCACATATTGATATTCGTAATGAGTTGGACTGATTGTTATCAAATTTTTCCAGGTGATAGCTCACGTTCGAGTCTATCAAGGAAGGCCTCAGAAGCTTAGACTACTCTGTTAAAAGTAGTGTTTTTGTCTCTTTTGGTTTATATTAGATGATTGTCTATTGCCACGTTATGGCTCATTATGCATACTCTGATAAAATTTTAAATTTTTCGTAAATTTTGAAGCACTATTAAGTTAATGACTTAGCTAAATACGTTTATTTTATTAAGTAAAGTGTAGAATGTTTCACCTCCTACCACCACCACGTCCTTGCCAGTTAGGTGAATGTGATGGGGTGTTAGTAGTGTGGGTGGTATTCTGAAATGAAAGGTGGGCAACAACAGTAGACAGAGTTGATGCAGAAGAGGTGTGAAGTTGCTCCAGATGAGATTCATACGTGAGCAGCTTCGACTGAAGATCGGACTAGGACAAATTGTCTCGTTCAGTGAGAATTACCACAATGGAAGTGTATTCACTATCAAGCCCAGCAAGCGTCTGGGTTACCAAATTAGACAGAGATAGTGGACATCCAGCGAGAGTAAGGTTGTCTGAAATAGACTTGATTTTGGTCAAATACTCACACATCTTAAGTAAGCCATTCTTAAGCTCCTGAAATTCACTCTTTAAAAAGGTGATACGAGAACGGGTGTTGGCTCTAACAAGCTTAGTGATAGCTCGCCATAAAGCAACCGACATTTTGCAAGTCGTCATATGAGCAGCAATTTCCATGGTCATAATGCCAAAGAGCCAGCCAAGGAAGAGTTGATTAGTAGCTACCCAATCATCATACAAGGGATTGGGGCAAACTTAGTCGTGGAGTATAGGACGTACTCCGGAGGAACGACTTTAGTGCCAAGAACATGTCCGTCCAGACGATGACTGTGAATGTAGGCATGATTGTCGATTCCCAAGTGAGGAAATGATCTCCATCAACTTGATGGGATCCCCCTGATTGAGGGAACTGGGAAGAGGAGTAGACAACGTAGAAACTTGGAGCAACCTTGGCTGAGCAGAATTGAAACCATTTGGAGAGGGATATTGGGCGATGTTGGTGAAGTGGGGATGAACAGTAGAGTGGTAAGGTATGCCGGTCGGAAATGAGGTCGGCAAGGAGAAGTAAGTTGGAGGAATGAAGGTGGAGATGGGCACGCCGTGAGGAAAAGTGAAAGAAGGGCATGAGGTTGGGGATGAAGTTGGGAAAAATTGGGGGCCGAGAAGGTAGACAGAGGTGGTAAGGTGGAGTGATTAGGGTTAGGTGGAATAGTGTGAGAAGACCATGTGGCGGCCTCTGATGCTGAGACTGAGGGAGGAGGGACAAATGTGACAATGGAGTCATGGGTTGGCTGCTGTGTGTGAACGGGAGAAAAATTAGGGTTAGGGTTTTTAGATAAGGTGGAGGTGGTGGTTAGGGTTGATTGGTTGGTTGAAATCTCAGAAGATGTCATTTCTGACTTTTCAAGCCATGGTTGAAGAAATGAATGCTCTCCAAAGGAACTCTACTTGGACTCTTATCAAGCGTCTACGCACACAAAATGTGTTTGACAACAAATGGGTCTTCAAGTCCAAATATCACTCAGATGGCACCTTGGCTAAACGAACAACAAGACTCGTGGCTAAGGGATTTCAACAAACTGAAGGTATTGACTTTTATGAAACCTTCAGTCTTATGATTAAAGCCTCCACTATTCGTATTATCTTGACCATTGCTATTGCTCTCAACTGGGAAATTAGACAAATTGATATAAACAATGCCTTCTTGAATGGTTTTTTATTTGAACCTGTTTATATGGAGCAACCAGAGGGTTTTGTTGATTCCTCTCAACCTACATATGTTTATAAACTTTCCAAAGCTCTTTATGGCTTGAAGCAAGCCCTAGGGCATGGTTTGATAGATTACGAAGTGTTCTCTTAGGTTGGGGTTTTACAAATTCCAAGAGTGATATCTCTCTCTTTGTTTACTCAGACTCAACTCAAGTATTGATGATTTTAATATATGTGGATGATATTCTTGTTATCGCTAGTAACTCATATAGTATGAAATGCTTTGCCTCAAAACTGCATAGTATCTTTTCTCTCAAGGATCTTGGTCCTCTCTACTATTTTCTTGGGATTAAGGTACATAGAGATCATACTGGGCTGTATCTGACTCAAGGGAGGTATATATGTGACTTGCTGGACAGATTTCATATGACAAATTCTTCACCATGTTCAACACCCATAGCTGCTCATAAGTCCCTTTCAATGCATTCTAGTGAACTACTTCCTAACCCCTTTGAATACCGTAGTGCAGTGGGAGTACTTCAATACTTGTGCAACACCATACCAGATATCAGTTTCAGCGTTGGGAAATTAAACCAATTTCTCTCCCGACCAACCATTGAGCACTAGAAAGCAGTAAAACGGGTGATGAGATATCTAAGAGGCACTACTCACCATAACATACACATTAATCTTGATCGGTCTCTCAATATTACTGCATATTCTGATGCTGATTAGGCCTCTTGCCCAGATGACCGACGGTCAGTTGGAGGCTACTGCGTTTTCCTTGGAGATTCTTTGATTACCTGGTCATCCAAGAAGCATCCAGTCATTTCTCGGTCCAGCTGTTAGTTAGAATATCGTTCTCTTCCTAATACATTCTTGGAGCTTAAATGGATCAGGTCCTTGCTGACTGAGTTAAGTCTGAATCAGCAAAAGGCACCAATAATTTGGTGTGATAATACTAGTGCAGTAGCCCTTGCCTCAAATCCAGTCCATCATGCAAGAACATAGAAATTGACATCCATTTTGTAAGAGATCAAGTACTTGCTAAAGCTCTCAAAGTTGAGTATGTTCTTACTGATTCTCAAGTGGTTGATTGACTAACCAAGCCACTACATTAAGCACGGTTTTGTCTCCTTCGTGATAAGCTGGGAGTGATTGCTTCTCCAGGAAAAAGACCTCAACCATCTGAAATTCCTACAACAATACATCTGTTGGGAAAGAAGAAGAAGAGGGTCCTAACTAAAGGAGAGAGTTAGAAATAAAATAACTCTGCCTATTATTTATAAATGAATATTGTATTATGTATTCTAGAATATTCATATAGGGACACATGTCTTTGTACTATTCGCCCTCTGATCTGTAAATAGTAATATACAGGTCCAAGGCACAATTGAGCTAGACCTATTTTACTCAAACTTTGTCTAAGAGAATATACAAAGGCTTATGTAAACAAACTATATAACACTAACAATAATTTGATTATGAAAAGTGAAACAAATTGAACCCAAGAATATTCCCTTCAACAATTGGGATTTCTCACAATTGCAAGCAGTAACCTCAATACAAAGCGTGGGTTGGACTTGAGAAAGAACTTACGGAACCCATTGTCCAAGAAAACAAAAGAAAGTCAAACCCAAGTTCTGAAAAACCATACCAGACATAACCCTTGAAGCTGAGAAAGAAAGGATTTAGAAAAATTACTCAGAGAATGTGAAAGGGCAGAGTTTAAGAAAGAAAATAATTACCTTCGGAGATTAGCTTCCGGGCGATGAGGAGAGACGAGGAGTAGCTGGAAGTGAGCACCTGGAACCTGGAAGCGATCAAGCTTCAAAAGAGGCAGAAAGGGTCGCGGCTAGGGCAAATATGAGAAAGGGAGCTTAAGAGATTGAGCTTTTGGGCGACGAGGTTAACGAGATGTCGAGACTCAAGATGAGGCGCCGTGGAGACCGGAGAGATTGAGAGAGATGAGGAGCGCATGCAACTAGAAGTGATCGATCATTAAGCTCTAGAGAGGTAGAGGGTCGTGACTCGTGGCTAGGGCAATGGGGCGAATCCGCAAATGTGAGAAAGAGAGGGGCCGAAGGGGATGCCATATGACTGGAGGTTAGGTTTCTTTATCATCATTTTCTTATCATTTTTTATTACTTTTACATCATATCCATTCAATTAATATAATATTATTATAAATTTTTTATTATTTTTTCAATGAAAGTCCATGAAAAAAAAGAGAAAATAGATAAAGAGTGTATCTTCTTCCGTATGACTAGACGAACCTATCAATGGATTTAGGGTTAAACTACAAAACTATACATGTGCTTTGAACAGAGGAGTATCCAATAATAAGTGTTTTTTCAATGTGTAAAAGTGACTACATGGTTACAAATTAGGTATAAAAATATTGTTTAACTTTTAAATTTGACTTTTTTGTTGACTCGATGATGACACAGGTTTCAAAGGTGCAAAAAATATACATGTGGTGGTTTGGTCAAAAGAATGCCAAAACATCAAATGATTTTTTAAGCTCAAAAATATTGGTTGTCTATTAGTTTGACTTTTTTTTTTTTTTGCTGAAAAGACGATAACATAGCTTTCTTTTGTTTCTTTTCTTTGTTTAAATTTTTTTATTAAAAATATTTATTATAATAATAATAATAATAATATAAATATAATTAATATAGATAGAATATAATTATATAATTATTTTCTATTTATTTTTCATTTTTGAAATATTGAAAATAGAATATAAATATTGATTTCTAATTTATTTATATTTCATTTTCATTTCTAATTTATAGATTTAATATATTTCTATATTGAATTTAAAAAAATTTAGAAATATATTTATAAAATATATTTATAATTTATATTTAGAATTTTTAATTTATAAAAGTTAAAATTGAAAGATGAAAAATGGATAATAAGAACATTTCAAAATCAAATACAAGCAAGGAAAACACAACAAACAAAAGAATAAAAAATATGATTTTTTATTCTTCACGTCTTGAATTAGATCGTTAGATAGAAATTTGAAGATGAAAAGAGAAACAAAGAATATCACTACCATGTAAACAAAAAGTTTTAGAGTAAGCATTACACAATCTTCAAGATCATTAAAAAAAATAGAGAGAATAGATTCTCCTATAGTATACATGAGGATTCACACCGTAAAACCTATATGATCTTATAAATTAAGATTATTAAAATGTTCGAATCTTCAAATAAATTTTGAATTTTTCTAGGACAATATTAGTGTTTTTTTTTTGTCAAGAAGGATAATATTAGTATTCAAATTAAGGATTTCATCTAAAAATTACAACAACTTGCCAAACAAAAGCTAAGAGAAAAAAGAGTATAACTATTATTGGCATAATATCTACAATTGGATTAAAAAAAGCATAGGCATTAGGTAATTTCGTGAAGTAAAAGCTACTTGAATAAATAGCAAAGTTAATACAAACATAGACCAAACTAAAAATATTAAGCATAACAAACATTTTGTTCTTTAAGATAATTGTATTTTTTCTTTTATTGAATTCAATTCAATTAAAAAAAATTTAAATTAAGTTAATATTATTAAGTATTAAAATTCAATTTATATTTTAAGTTTATAATAGTAGTAGTAGTAGTAATAATAATAATAATAATTTTATAAAAAAAATAATGAATTTTAATTTCTATTTAATTAATATTAATAAGTTAATAAGAAATCAAAATAATAACAAACACATTTGATGTTGGACGCTCTTTTAATCAAATCACATGTGTATTTTTGCATCTTTAAAAGCCACGTCATCTTCTAGTCAGCAAAAAAAGTCAAATTTAATAGTTAAATGGTATTTTTACACTTAATTTATAACTACATAGTCACTTTTTCACCTCATTAAAGCACTTGTTGATGGATGCTTCTTTAACTAAAACACCTATGTATTTTTACACCTTAACCCATGCATTTATTAGAGTATTAGTAAATATATAGCATGATGTAAGTATTTACACACTATTCTATAAAAAAATATTTATATTAAATATAATAATATATATACTTATCAAAAAGGGTTAAATGGGTAGCTTGATGGGGTGAAATTCTTTTCGGGCTAGGCAGGGCCATTTTTCGTCTTGCTCGAGCGGGCGCAGTGGCCTCACGAGCACCCCTATGTAATATCATATAGGGTAAAGGTGCAATTTTACACATAACCTTTGCCTTAGGGGGTGTCCAGCACCACGACCTTTTTTCTAGACAAAAAATACACACGACGTTACGTTTTAGGAGCAAAATTACCACGGGCCGTTAGTTGATCGACATTGACCATTAACTTGGACGGAAATGAACAATAACTCCGGTAAAATTATCATTTTTCCGTTAGTTTTAAATATTTTTTTTAAAAAAAAATTAAAAGAAACCCTCCCCACTAGTGGACCCTATAACCAACCACACCACTGTCAGTCACCGCCCTCCCTGCCGCCGGCGACCGGCGGCCACCTTTGGCGATTTTTTTTCTTTTTAAACTAAGGGGAGGCCATCCCCCAAGTCGGCCGACGGCGACCACCTGCGGTGACTTTTTTTTTTAAACTAAGGGGAGGCTAGCCGCCCTATCGCCGCTGGTGGGTAGGCCGGCCTCCACTTAGTTTTAAATAAGGGTTAAGGTGCAATTTCACCAACGAACTATTGGCTCAGGAGCAATTTCACCAATAAACTCTCTAATGGACCAAAAATACCAACAAACTTTTAAAAACGTAAAATTTGCACAACGCTATTAATTGAGCTTAACGTTTGTTTTCTCCTTCATGCAAAAATTACAGAATAAGGCCCAGATGTTTATGAAACTATATTTAAGCCCCAAAAAATTTAAAGTTTTTTATTTTAGTCCCTCCACGTACTTTATATGGAGGGACTAAAGTGAAAATTATAAAAATTTTATGGGCCAGAAGATAATTTTCTAAAATTTTGGGTTCTTTTCTGTAATTTTTGTGGGTCCATCCCTACCCTTAAAATCTGTCCTTGGTTACAGGCCTTTTTTTATACCTTAGCTTAACCTAGCCTGTGGCCTATTAATGAGGCCTGTAATTTTAAAAATTTTGTAAGTAGCCAAACAAATCACAGGCCTCACCTCAAAACAAGTTCATTTCAAACAGGGCGAAAACATAATTACTTTAAACAAGTCAAAAATATACCTGCTTCAAACAGGCTATTAGATGTAGGTCTATTTTCAACATGTTTAAAGTCTGTCTGTTTTCACCCTGTCTGAAGTAGACTTGTTTTGAGGTGAGGCTTATGGTTTGTTAGGCTGCTTAAATTTTTTTTAAAATTACAGGCCTTCTTAATAGGCCACAGGCCAGGCTAATGCCGAAAAAAAGGACGGTAACCCGCGGCGGATTTTGACGGGTAGAGATGGCCCTGCAAAAATTACAAAAAAGAACTAAAAGTTTTAGAAAATTATCTTGTTGCCCCAAAATTTTTTTTATAATTTTCACTTGAGTACCTCCATATAAAGTACGTGGAGGGACTAAAATAATTTTTTTTAAAATTTTTTGGGGCTTAAATATAGTTTCATAAACATCTGAGTCCTATTTTGTAATTTTTTCATGAAGGCAAAAATTAACGGCATTATCCTCAATTAATGGCGTTGTGCAATTTTACTTTTTTAAAAGTTTGTTGGTATTTTTGGTCAACTAGAGAGTTTATTGGTGAAATTACTCCTGAGCTAATAGTTCGTTGGCGAAATTGCAGCTTAACCCTTTAAATAATAATAATTAAAAAAAAAGTCGCCGAAGGTAAGGTAGAGGTGGCAATCTCCGGTAGTGGCCGGGCGCCAACGCCGGGGTGGCCAGCGGTGGGGCCCACCGGCCTCCCCTTAGTTTTTTTTTAAAAAAGTTGTCATAGGAGGTCATTGGTCGCCGACGGCGGATGGCAGTGGGGAGGGCGGCTGCTGACGGTGGTGTGGCCGATGGTGGAGCTCACCAATGATGGAGGGGTTATTTTAGTTTTTTTAAAAAAAAAATTATTTAAAACTAAGGGCAAAATGATAATTTCAGCTTAAAACGAAGGGCAAAATGGTAACTTTACCGGAGTTATTGTTCATTTCCGTCCAAGTTAACGGTCAACGTCGGTCAATCAACGGTCCATGGTATTTTTGCTCTTAAAACGTAACGTCGTGTGTATTTTTGGTTCAGAAAAAAGATCATGGTGTTGGACGCTCCCTAGGGCAAAGATTATGTGTAAAATTGCACTTTTACACTATCATATAAAATAGTGAAAAAGACAAAATAACATTTTAACTTTAAATATCTTGAATAGTCTATTAAGATATGCAAAGGATGGATGGGGTGAGGTGAGAATACGAGTTTTTCATGTTTGAGATAGAAGACCAAAATACCTCATTTTACACCTTGATAGTACAAATTGTTTTTGTCAAAATCATTACTATTTCAATCAATCATATAAAAAACAATTTAAATTTCAAAACAATCAGAGAAAACAATGGACGTCCACTTGATGAATTAATTACCACTACAAGAAAAACAAGCACAAAGGAAAAGGAGAAATGTAGGAACAATTCATCTCAATCAGGACCATTCTTAATTAGCCTAGCGTGGAAGTAAATCACATCAGCTTCTTCAAATGTGGATTATTCATACGATATGCAATGTCAATCTAATCATTATATGTCACTAGTTTCTTATCAATCAAACAAGAGCATCAGATAAGACTCCCAGCAATGTGTGGAGTGCCAGCTGACTTTCCAAGTAATTCATGCTCCTTCAGGAACAAGAGTTCTCCATCTATGGGAAGAAAATATTGAGGTTTCACTATCAGAAGTACTTCCTCCTGCAGAATATATAAGATTGTACTCAATGACAAATCATATGAAAGACAAGCAATTAAAGAGCTTCATATTGTAATACACTGTCACCACAACACCAAAAAACTAACCAATTCTCCACCGTACGCATGACCAGATGTATGCAACCCCCAGTTCTTCCCCTTTATCATTGATGATACAATCTCTGATATGCGGTTCATCATTTTCATCAAGCGAAACTTATTACCAGGGATAACCTATCAACATGATTAGGGAACAATAGAAAATTTTCACAACGTAAAATTGTCAACAAAAAAAGCCTAAGCAACAGGTCATACATAAAAATCAAAGGTTATTACTTCTCACTCAAAGAACTGAAAATAAAAATAGTATCCTTAAACTTTGTAGACTGACGTAATTTCATTGGCAAAAGGATTAAATGTAAAACTAAATATAAAATCAGAATCTTTAGAAAACCTTAAAGCCAAAAGTCTCGTGCTTTAATCCTTGTCTCATTGCCATAACTTAGCTGAATTCAAAATTATGTCTTCCTCGGTCAGTTTGAAAGAATGACTTCCACAATATGAATGAGATAGAAATGCAACATGTTGAGAAGAGCATCCACTGACATAAATCAAAATCAAATCTTTCTCAGAGCAAAACGGGGAAATCAAGATCGGTTAGAGCAAAAAGGAAAAGTCAGAATCACTGTATCCCAAAATCAAAATCAAATCTTCATCAGTCTCAAAATCCCATTAAATGCAAGAATCTATGTGAGTAAAAAGGGAAAATCTGAAGCAAACATCGGCTGATAGATATGGCAATTGCGAGAGAGAGGGGTTGACTGTGAGAGAAAATGAGAGACAACAGCCAAAGGGACACTGCTACAAAAACAACTAGCATAGAGGAGGAGGGAGGGACGAAACACAGAGAAGTCTGGGTTAAAGATCGCATCTTTGAGTTAGAGATCGATGACGGCAATGGCATGCCAGACTCCAAGATCAGCGACAATGGACCCCAAGATCGCCGCTTCCACTCAGAATTTCCCACTCCCACTTCCACTTCTCTGCCTTGAATTCCTTGCTGGGCATTATGGAGATCGGCGACTACGGAAGGTTGAAGGAAAATTTGAGGAGAGAAAGGAATTTAAAATAGGGAAAGGAATGGAAAGGTAGATTTTAAAAGATGAGGGAAGATGATTTGAGATATGATGAGTTATTTGGTTGGAAAAAAATGAAAGAGTGGTAGTTGGTAAAGAATTAAATGTCTACTTTACCCTCAAAAGTAATTAATTCAAAATAAAAAAGAAAAATATTTTTTTTGCTAAAATATATTTTTAAAAATTATGCAGTTTGAACTTCTGAAAAAAAAACCCCACCAAGTTCGAACTTTCCCGCAAAGTCCAAACTTCTCGCCAAGTTTAAATTTGAGGGATAAATTTGTTAAAAAATGTGAATAGTGGTGTGGTAATTTAAAATCCCACCAATTTTGGTGGGATATGATCTTCTCACATATGAGGGAAGATTGGTGGGCCCGGGAACTCAAGTTCCAGGAAGATCTGAACCAAATTACATACCAAACGAAGGAACTTGTTTAAGTTCCTTTCCCTTTCCACCAATTCTTTCAACCAAACGGGACCTTGTAGTGTCTTGTACAGGGCAAACTTGCAAAATGAAACAAGAATGAAGCATGGGAAGGGATGGAGACATGGAGCTGGAGAGGCTCCAGGAATGGAAAAGTAAAATACTTGTACGATATTGATGTATTAAAATTTAAAGTTTAAACAAGTAAACAACACAGGCGAGAAGAGAGAGGATCTTGCTCCCATCTTCTTTCCTTTTTATCCTCTTCCATTCTCTTCTTCATCTCAGCTATTGGATTGAAATATGAACGGTTTCGATTTCATCTTTTATAAAAATATTAATAAAATATTAAATTATTAAAAAATATTTAAAAAATAATATTTTTATAAAAAATGAAATATGGACGGTATAGATTTCAATCAACCGGTTGGGATGAAGAAGTGGATGAAAAGAGAAGAGGATGAAAGGCAAATCCAAAGAGAAGAGAGAGAGCCCCCGCACTCAGCGCGTAGAAGACTTACTGTACTTATTCAAGCTATATGCTTGCTGCTAATGAGGTATGGAATTGGCTTTGGTCTTTGAAAAATAAAAATCCCACCTAGAGGAACCCCTTTTTTTTTAAACAAAAAAAAAAAATCAAACACTATTGGATAGTAAAAATATAATTTAAGATACTAAATAGTACTAAAAAAAATTCTTCATCATTTTAAAAATTTATTTTAGGATTTTAAAAAATATTTCAGGGTATTGAAAAAAATATTTGAGGTATTGATTAGAACTAAAATAATACTTTAGGATACTGAAAAAATAATTCATGATCTTGAAAAATATTTTAGTGTCATGAAAAAAATATTTCAGCGTACTAAAAGAATACTTCAAGATGCTAAAAAAATAATTCATGATCTTAAAAAATTATTTTTGAATCTTAAAAAATAATTCAGGTACTGACTACTACTAAAATAAAAAATTATTTTTGGATCTCAAAAAATAATTTAGGTATTGACTACTTCTAAAATATGCTTTAAGATATTTTTTCAAGACACTAAAATAATTTATTAAGATTGTGAATTATTTTTTTAGTACCAGTCAGTATCCTAAAGTATCTTTTTAGTACCAGTCGATACCCTGAATATTTGTTCACGATCCTAAAATATTTTTTCAAGATCATGAATTATTTTTTCAATATCAGTTAGTATTTTGAAGTATCATTTTAGTCTCAGTTAGTACCTTCAATTTTTTTTTCAGTACGCTGAAATATTTTTCATAATCTTAAAATAAATTTTCAAAATTATGAAGAATTTTTTCGGTACCATTCAGTATCTTGAATTATCTTTTTACTATTCAGCAGTGTCTGATTTTTTATTTTTAAAGGGAAATGGATCTGGCTGGTGCATGAAACTATGCCAAAAGCGGTCCGACCAAAGCCAATTCCATGAGCTAATGCTCAACTGGCACACATGTATAAGTGTGGGTGTGTGTTGACATAAGTGTGTGCTTTATAAAATGTTTAAGTGGTAAATTTGTCTTAAAAGATTTCGTTAAAAAGCTGGCCAATTCTATGAGCTAATGCTCAATTGGCACACATGTATAAGTGTGGGTGTGTGTTTGTGTGTTGACATAAGTGTGTGCTTTAGAAAATGCTTAAGTAGTAAATTTGTCGTAAAAGATTTTGTTAAAAAAGTTAACTATTAACATCAATTTTTTTATGGTTAACGTTAGTTTTTTAAAGGAATAGAACAATATTGCTATGTTTTGAAACTTTCAACATTGAGACAAAAAAAAAAAAATCAAGGCAACATTGTGTGCTTTAAAAAACATTATATACTTGCCTTTGCAATACAAAAAAAAAAAAAAATTTAACTGGAAATTGGCCAAGCGGGACTACGGGCAAGAGAAAAGAGGGAACAACCGCAGTGACTTAGGCTGGGTGTAGGATGATAAAACCTAAAAAATTGGGAACTAGTTTTAATTATTGGGTTATAGTGTATATTGGCCAAACAAGTTTTTTGTTAGGAACACTCAGTACAAATAAGTTTTAACATGCACAAAAGTACCAATTAACAATTGAAAATGAAAAAAAAATATCAATGATTAATTTAAAATGGGGCAAATAGCACAATCCCATTAACTTCAACATAATGGTCGTTTTATCCTTCCTCTAACACCTCATCACACCAAACAAAAGTTAGGTTGATTTTAATGTCATTGTGAGTTACAATTTTCAACTGTTGATTGGTACTTTTACTCCTTTTAAAACTTATTTGTACTAGATACTCTTAGTATAAGACTTGTTTGTCCAATTTACACTTTAATCCTTAATTATTTCTCTTACATGAGACTTGGTTATATTTTTCCATTTAAATTTGATGCAAGTCGGCTAGTCAACTACAAGAACGGCGAAGCCTGTCTTTTTAGCTAACCCACACAACCCGATGATGTTTTTAATGTTTATTTGGCCTAATAGACCCTATAAATTACTAAAATGTGTTTATTAAGAAAATCAAAGCTAAAAATACTCAGAATCAACATAATCATATTATTTTATTTTTTAAAATTTCATCCCCGCTATATATAATCAATATATCAATGTCATTTACTATTAGCTGGCAAAAAAATTACTAGTAAAATTTATCTATTTACATCTTTAATTTTCTTTTTTATATTATATATCTCTCAAACTCCCTTCTAGGAGTGAGAATAGGCTTGGGCTAATATCTTAATAGGAGCATATGACCAAGCTTATATAAAGTCCAACCTAACATATAGTAAATTGGTTAAATTCATGCATATTGTCAAGCTTATTTAAATAAACAGGTCAAGTCCATTTTTATAATGCTTAGCCTACGGGCATGTCCTATTTAATTTATATTATTTTTTCTAATCTTTAATATAAGACTCAATTGACTTTTTGTAGGGAAATTAAGGAAGTTAAATAAGTAGCTTAATCATAACACATGTGGTATATTATTTGATTATTATATATTAGTTTAAAAGTCAGACAAATTAATTTGACATAAAAATCATAAATATAATAATTTTAAGGGAAATTTAAAATAAAGGACCAAAATAAAATAATATTTAATTAGAAAGACCATAAAAATTGTAATTATCAAGAAGGACCGAATAAGCTTAAAAGTACTAAATTACCCTTTTGTTTCTCTAACCCAAAAAATAAAGAACAAGATACCTTCTTCCGTCCTCCCCTGAATATCAAGGTGGGGCCATTTGAAAATCTAGTATTAGAAGTTAAAAACAACGATTTTTGGTAATCCCGTGAAAACAATAAGTTAATTAGAACAAAGTTGTTCTTGAACTTCATTAGTATGTATATACTTTAAACAAATATCGTCATTTTTAATTTTCAATACTTGATTTCCAAATGGCCTCACCTTAAAATTCACGGGAGGATAGAAGAAGATGTTTTGCTCTTTGTTTTCTACGTGGGAAAGCTAAAGGGTAATATAGCACTACAAAAAAACACGGAATCAGCCATGGAATTACCCACGGAATTCCGTGGGTAACTGAAATCACCTATGGAATTTCGTGGGTGATTAAAAATCACCGACGGAAAATTCCGTCTCAAAAAACACCATGATAATTACCCACGGGTGGGTAATTATCGACAGAATTTTTTCCATAGGTAATTCTGTGGCTAATTGTGTTTTTTTTTGTAGTGTAGTACTTTTAAGTTTATTCGATCATTCTTAATAATTACAATTTTTATGGTCCTTCTAATTAAATATTATTTTATTTAGGTCCTTTATTTTAATTTTCCCTAATTTTAAAGTAATTTATTCAGTGTCTTAAGTTTCTTTAAAAAAGTCAATTCGATTTTATATTACAGAATAAAGGTAGATTATATCATATATAATTATCAACTTAGTCTTTATTCTAAGTTTCACATATCATTGCCATTCACACATGTTCAACCCTTGCATGCACCAATCATTCAACCTTAGCTCTCTTTTCTTCAATCGCTCGAGATGGCAACACTAGCTTACTTTCTCTTTCCTGATTTGCTTTATTCCCTAAAGGATCATAATTACTTTATCATGGATGTTTTTGGGTGCCATACCTTCTAAGGCACTGGTAACTAACCATGGGCACTTCTCCCAAATTTAAGATATACATTGGTGGGGATGTTTTTGGGGATTCCAAATGAATGTGGAAAGAAGGCCCTTTATTAGTACAAAGAATCTATTTTGATGGATAGAATTGAAAATTATGATTGGTGACATGTTGGTTAAACCTTGGAATAGAAAATAGTTTGATGAAAAATTTTATGGAGACAATGTGTGATGGCACCATGAAAATAAGGGCAAATTCATATTACCCTTATAATAAAAAATAAAGTAAAATAAAGGGATAAAAATCTTTTTTAAAGCAAGCTAAGAACCTTGCTCACTCATTCCATAATACTTTTTATAAATATAATCATTCAATGTAAATAAAAATATGATTAACCTTGTGCGATATGTTAAATATCTTGCAAGAAATGACGGTTAAACCTCACTCTATTAATGTTGTATAAGATAAAGTTTAGATTGTTGTTGAAAATACTTTAGAATTGGAATTTTCACAAAGGTCAAAATCTGTGTAATTAAGATGGGGCTATCTATGAAAATATAACAATTCTGCACAAGAAAATAAATAGTAAAACTCACAGTATATGAGAATTAGATGCCAAAAAAATAATGAAATATGAGCCCAACAGATGTTATCTCTTGAAAACATTTTGTTCCCTCTATACTGAGGCCTAAGGATTGCAAACAACTGTCTCTCATGATAGAACTGACTACATCTCCATAATGATGGCACTATTAATCAGAAGCCCCACGAACACAACCAAATGCCAAGGAAATCACACACAAAAGATTATGGTAGAATACAGTATACTGTATGTATAAGAGCGAAGTGGTGAAATAACGAGTAGATTTTTTTGTCACTCACACGTCTATTTATAAATTAAAAAAAGGTCAGATAGACTACCATCGGCGAATCGATGCGATGGACATATCACACGATGGCCGAATCAATGCGATGGAACAGACCGACATTTAGTGAACCAATACTAATTCAGTCGCATTGTTTCGGTTTCAGAAATTAATAATCCATTACTGGCGCTAGTTTGGAGAAACATGGAGGGGCTCATAGGGAATTGGTAAAAATTTCAGGGACATTCTTGGACAAAAACTAAAAATTATTTTTAATTTCTCACACACTGCACGACCGTGTGCAGGCGGAGGCGTATGCCCGCATGTGAGGCCCACTTGTAGTGTGCTCCAAGGGGCAATCTAGAGGGGTTGAGGTGGAGGCTTATAAACCATTCCACTTCTCATGTTTTGTCTAATTTGAAACTTCTACCCACATACCCCTTTTACCTTCCCTTTTCCTCTTCTTCCCCAACCCACTTCTCATTCATAATCCATGGGATTTAGACCAAAATCCAACAGTTTAGACATCTTCTGACAATATTGCTATATGTTTAATTTTTTCAACCTAACCCTTTCTTATAATTAGTTAATTTTTTCAAACTATACATTTCTCTAGTTTTAAATTGTAGTAAAGATTCATTTCCGATTCAATTGGCAAAGCAATTATCGTGTTCATAGGAGATGAAATTAGACTTATAAGATTTAAATCTCTCATGGCAACAATTAGCATCGTCATGTTTGAAAAGGAAACAAGGAAAAATATCATTATCCAGTTGATTAGTAAATGGTTGAATGCCATCTTCTCATCTAGGGCTAGAGGCGGGAAATCAAGATGAGTCCATCAGGCCAACCCGTTTAAGCCCTTTTAAGTCAAGGGTTGGGTTTAGAAATTCGTGCCTCTAAAGGAAGTCAGATCTAAAAAAGCCAATTCTATAAAGACGATGGTTTAAAAAGGCCGTCGTATTAATATATATATTCCAACTATTTTTATAGAGTTGTTTATCCACTCAAATACACATACATATATATATATATATATATATATATATATATATATATATATATATATATATATATATATTTTGCTCAGAAAGAAATACACATACATAATGACTATACTGATTTTATGATTTTAGTTTATTATTTGTTATATATAAAGGTTATGGATGTATTCGTAATACAGGAAAAGAAATTCTTGACAACATTTATTTGTTAAATTAAAACTTTAATTTTTATAATGTATTAATTATTTTTTTAAAAAAAACGTAAGAAAAATAGTTAAGATTCAGAAAATTGGCATTGAGCTCTGGCCTAAACGCTTACAAGTCAAGCCTTAAAAAATAGATGTTTTTTCTTACCCCTAACCTAAAAAGATTGAGCAACCCTAATTCTTGGCTCTAGTATGAACATGACAATGCTGGAAAACACATTTCATTTTTACGCTTCGATTGCGTCATGACTTTAAAAAGAATCAAATGGGAAATTCTTCCAAGCCGACGTTCTGGTAAATCAGGCATGAAACATCGTTATTTTGGCCCAAATAGTAATAGCAATTGACATGAATGCAAAATCGCTGAGGAACCGAGAGATTTCAGATAGCTTCAATGTTTCTCATCGACCCAAGGCTTATAGCTTCAATTATTCAACATACCACAACCTCCAATTTTTTACTTTAATTCTTTCAATAGGCTAAGCAAACTATAATTTGAAAGAAACAAGGATCAGAAAGGGTGAGATAAAAGCCCTAAAATATCATAATAAGAAAAGTAAATACATACACACGAAAATTTTCCTCCCCATAAGAGAGGCCATCAAAACGACAAAGGCCCAAGAAACTAACGCTTTACACAGCAACCAGTGATGCACCAATAAACCATTTATTCAGAACTCTCAATTTGCCTGAATCTTCTCCATGTGAGCAATCAAGTCAACAACACATTTACTGCAACATTACACACAAAGCAAGCATGAGACATCAATGGATTGGTAATTTTCCAAAGAAAGAACCACTTAACCCCTCCCTCACCAACTGTGAAAATGTCGCTGCCTTTGTAAAAGCCGGCTGAACCTAAGAGGGGGTGAATTGGGTGAATGATAAAAACTTATGACCTTTAAAAATCTTTTTGTAATTCTGTAAAATCTGACAGTAAAGAGTTATAAAGCTATAAACATTCATTCAAACATATATGCTGGAAATAGGGGTGAGCATTCGGTTTTCGGTAAAAGCCAGAAAAATCGAAATACACACATTCTTAAAACCAAATCGAAACCAAAAAACCGAACCGAATTAACCGACATATTTCAATTCGGTTTTGTAATTAATTCGGTTATTGTGCTTCAATTGGGCCTTATTGTTTTTTTTTTGAAATAGGTCTAGTAACTAATTTTTTTTGCAATTAATCGATTTTTTTTTATTGTGGGCCTCCATATCTTGCCTAACAATAAAAAAACCGAATCGAAAAATTGAAATACCCACAACACCGAATAAATTTTACAAAAACCTCCATATTTCGGTTATTCGGCTAAAACCGAATTAATTTTAAAAACACTGAACTGGAAACCGAAATACACCTATTTTATAAACCGAAAACCGAATAGATCGAAACCGAAAAACCGAATAGCCTTCAGTTTGGTTCGGTTTTCGGTTTCGGTTTTGATTTGCTCACCCCTAGCTAGATATATAGGAGATTAAGGAAGAGAATGTGCAAACTGAGATATATACTGGTTCGGCTCAATCCTTGACCTACGTTCAATCCTCAAGCTCTTGAGATTTTCAATCCACTATCCTCTTGTTTAATCTGGGCATAAGAGAAGCCTTTACAAACTTACAAGTTCACACAGACACTTCTGAAGCCAAATCTCTTACTGAGATTCTCCCCCTTACACACTATAAGGATACACTCAGTTTCCCTCTCAAGATCACCCAATCTTTAGTATCTCTCAGATAAACTGATTTACAATGAATCTTCTCTCTAAGAAGTGAATGGGTAATCACTGAAGTACATTATAAAAATAATTTCACTCTCTCTATGATAAACTATGTAAGCATTGAAAAAACATAGTGTGTATGAGATAAACTTTGAATTCATAATTTGGGCATTTTGATAGTGCAAGCTCTTGCCATCATCTTTCTCCATCTTGGAAGTGTCTCTACTTATAGATGAAGACCATTTGAACGTTGAGAATATAACTGTTGTAAATAGTAGCTATTAGAGATTAGTTGGAACTAGTCATTAGAACTTTGTTTTTTGAACCAGCTGTGACATCAGCGTTTACTTTACCCTTGATCTTCAGTTTAACACTCTTTGATCATCTGAAACATATACACAAATGATATAATAAGAAGTATTATAAATCATTTGGGCAATTATCTGGATGTTCTTGATGAGAAACGAGATTTTCGAGGCGGTGATTTTCTAAAGCAAAGATGTAGATTCGAGTTTGCATTAAAAAACTTGAGTTTTGAGGTTGTTGTGTTACTCCAAGTTCCTCTTTGTCTGATCGAAACTCGAGTCAATTAGTGACTAACTCGAGTTTAGAAGATGCTCTGACGTTCATTGCTCTCTGTCTAAGCTAAACTTGAGGTTGATATTTGTTAACTCGAGTTTTCAAGTTGTTCTATTCTTAGTTGCTCTCTGACTTGATATAGCTCCAAATTTGGCAAACTACTTATCCCCATATAGCTCTTTTAGTCTTCTTTCCAATGTAAAAATAATCAGCTCAAAGCTTGTTTTATGTTGTCTGTTATGTTATGATGAATAAAGGCTGTTCTTGACCAGTACTTTTGCAATGTCTTGAATCGACTGTCAACTTTTGTAAGTCATATCTCCTTGGTCTGAACTTCACTTTAGTTGGTTCATGTCTTGATGGAACGAATTTTGAGTCTACTTTCATATGCCACCGATTTCAGCTCGATTGGATATGTAGTTTGTGAGATTCACTCAAAAATTAAAGTTTGGTCTGCTATGTGGCGTGAATTTCAATTCCAACTTCTAAAATTTATAGCTCTCTCATCTAAACTTGTTTAGGCTTGAAACTTTGTCATAATGATCATTGGAAGTCTAGTTTCATCCAAAATTGGTTTCACCTCAATCCGATCTCTAGTTTAGGAGACATCATCAAATTAGCAGACCTTGCCCAAGCTGAATGTAAAACAGAGGTGAACAGAGGAGCTGAAAGCATAACAAACTCAAGTCAATTAGTTACTAACTCAAGTTTATCTGCTCTAAAGACACCAGAGGTGCTGGAAACACTGTTAACTCGAGTCATTAAGTGAGTAACTCGAGTTTTGACTTCTAAACTCAAGTTTTATGTCCTTAACTCGAGTTTTTTCGTATTCTAGATACAAATCACTTCTAGTAAGGTAGTAAACTCGAGTTGAAACCTTGGGACTCGAGTTTGCTTATCCAGAACCTAATATTTGCCTGTTCTAACTCTGAATTGAGTCATTCCAACTTCCATTTGATCGTGGAGACTTCTAGAATCAAACTAAGAACTTGTATAATGATTTTCTCATTCTATTTGGCAAGTTCTTCTTTCTTTCTTCTCTTATCTTGATCACTCTCCATGATTCAACTCTTTCTTTCTTTCTTCTATTCTCTTGAACATTCTCCATAATTATATTTGAACAGATCTTGTATATTGATATTCTCATTTTATTCATCAACTTCTTCCATCATTCATCTCCCATCTTGATCATTCTTCGTCATTTAACTTGAAATTTACATTTTTGATTTTACATTAAATTTAAGAATTAGTTAATGGAGGAGATAAATATAGAATACAATCTTTTTGCTCTCAATGGAGGAGATAAATATAGTATACAATCTTTTTGCTCTTACTAATGGCATCTATATAAGACATCATCAAAACTAATTATATTCAATAGCTTTGCAATGGTAAAGCATATGCCAAAAACAAGAAGAAAGATAAATTAGCTATAGCCCCACTCGTTGCTATACCAAGCAACAAGCCTCGTGAAGTTGTCGCCCAAAGTAGTACTTGCCTTGGTGTAAAAAATACTTGACCTGAAAAAAAACAAAAGAATTAACGTACAACTCTTGGCTCCTATGACAAATTGGTAAATATATGGATCCAAAGAAGATAAGGTAGAAAATTAGATGCATTTAATATCTTCCAATGAGATGATAATACACACCTGTTGTCCCCGACATAGCTAGTGGAGTCCACATCTTCAAGGTAACCAAGGATTCCCTTCAACTTGCCCTGGGACTCCTCCCTGAAAAATAGTACTACTGAATCAGACAAGCCAAAAGCAGATCACTCAGGACCTGCATACCCCAACAATCAAATAATACTTAAGTATAACAGTCACTTTGAGAATAAAATCATACTTGATGGCAGCTTTAATTCGGTCATAGGTGGCTGGCTTTTCCTGCCTCACAGTGAGATGAGCAACAAAGACAGTCATAGAAGGAATAGGGAAGGTCATTCCAGTCAATGTTCCATTTAGAGCAGGAAGCACTTTCCCATTAGCCTGACGCAATAGATTGGTATATTACTGAAGGAGACCAAATAAAGGTGACAACTAACACTAATATATATGAATGCCAATTTTTCACCTTAGCAGCTCCAGTGCTGCTAGGAATGATTCTTCCACCCATCCATTCTTCACCTGGTGGCCCATCATAAGCCTCCTGGGCGGCTGAGCAGCAACAAAGCATAAAAGTCATGATAACGCAAAACACACAAACCAAAGACGCTATAATGCTAGATATTAGCGTTAATTATACCCACCAGTGATGGTGTGAAATGTGGTTATTAGCCTCTCGACAATGCCAAATCTATCATGAATAACCTACAATTGACATAGAAAGATTAACCTAATAGCTTTTTCTAAAACCATGGTTTTGACTAAAAAAACACTTTCAATATTTTTGAGAGTGTTCGAGCCTATTTGGATATAGTTTTTTAGAATAGCTTTTGAGATTTACAAAATAAAAATAGCTTTTGGAGAATAATTTTTAGATAAAAAATGATAGGTTTTGGATATTATTATCAGAATAGCTATTGGAGGGTCAAATTTACTAAAAAGAACATTGAGCATGTTTGGGAGAGTTTATATGAGGAGCTCTTGGAGCTTATCATAAGTTCTTATGAGTTTTTTCTCAAATTTTTTGTTTGGTGAAAAAAGTTGGCAAAAGAGCTTATGGCTGAATTTATGCTTATTTCATAAGCTCCAATTCCTAGCTTATGGATAAGAGCTTATGATAAACTTTTATGATAATTTCCTAGTTACTTATGTAATATTTTTATTTGATCAAATTATATATTTTAATATTGCCAAATTTTGTAATTTAACATTTTTCATATTTTTTGTAATTTTGATTTTAATTTTTTTCTTATAATTATCTCAAAAGTCATTTATCCATAAGTCATTTCAAACAAGTTTTATCCAATCGGACTTTTCCATAAGTCCGATTGCCCACCGATATCCCAAACAAGCCTCTACCTTTTTGTATAATTACATTTAAAGGATGAGATTGTATTTTAAATATTATATTTCCTAATAAATACCAAAAATTACATAACATTGTTGGAAAAAATAAATTTCTACGATTAGTAAATTATGTAACATGATAAAAATTAGATTAAACATATATGTATTAATAAATTGTATAACAAAAATATGTTTAACATATAAAAATATTTTGGTATAATTGAATATAAAGGATAAGGTGGTATTTTAAATAGTTTTAACATTAACTTTCATAATAAGGATACTGAAAAATAATTTTCTTGATCTTAAAAATTTATTTTAAGATATTAAAACAAAAATCTTTGATATTAATATATGTTATTTATTCAATAATTCAATGTTTGAATGCTACAACATAAAACCTTCAATATATAAGAGCAACGTTTCGTAAAAAAATTTAACTAAGGCATTTATAAATAAAGTCTATTCGTTCATGTTAGGGATACAAATACATTTCACATAGTCTAAATAATAGAGTATGTCAAACTAAGGAAACAATACATGATATTGAAAAAATCTTTGAGATTAATATACGTTATTTATTCAATAATTCAATGTTTGAATGCTACAACATAAAACCTTCAATATATAAGAGTAACGTTTCGTAAAAAAATTTAACTAAGGCATTTATAAATATAGTCTATTTGTTCATGTTAGGGATATAAATACATTTCACATGGTCTAAATAATAGAGTATGTCAAACTAAGGAAACAATACATGACTATTAGTTTTGTCTATAATAAAGGATCTGATCTCTAATGAAATCACAAAGCGAAGCCATATCAGATGAAGATGCTAATGATAAAGGTATTGTTGAAGTTTCTTTTAGATCAACGTCATCATCATAACACAAAATATCCTCTCTTTCACCATGTTGGAAGTCATGATAAGAAACAGAGGCTCTTCTAATGAAATTGTGTATAGTCATCATACTACAAACAATTTGAACATGTGTTGGAAAGCTGTAGCTAGGCATTCTTTGTAAGATTTGAAATTTGTTCTTCCAAACTCCAAAAGTTCTTTCTATTCTGGACCTAAGACTTGAATGCAAGTAATTGAATTACTCATTCCATTGTCAAGTCTGGATGATCTTTGAAAGTCAGGGAGATGGAAACACACAGATTTGTACGGCCTAAGGTATACAGTCGGTGTTGCATACCCATGATTTACCAAATAATATTTATCTGTATGAAAAAAAGTGATTAATTTCAATGCATGTGTTTATAGTTATAAATAATTAAATTGCAAGAATAATAAACATACTAGTAGGTGGATGGGAGAAATTCATGGAAGGAGGTATGATGGCATGATAAAAAATGCGAGCATTATGTGTTGTGCCTTCCCATCCAGCCAATACAAAAGTGAAGCACATGTCTCAATCACAAACCACCATAACATTTTGCCATGGATATCCTTTTCTTCCAATATATTTTGTTTTTTCTCTTGAATTGACCCATGTAGGAATATGTAGGACCACAATCATGCGAAATAACTATGTAACATTATAAAAAGGTAATTACTTACCACAATATTCTTCTCCCGCCAATCATCGTCGTCCAAAATAGTTTTCTTCTCACAGTCCCATCCAACACCTGGTTCTTTAAGCAACCTATCCCAACACTGCCACTAGTTTCGTAGGGAATCATACTTGTTTTTCACCTGGCTCTTGTCATACATTTTCTCAGTGTTTCTCATGAAGGCTTCACCAATTTCTTTCCATCCATCCTTGGTGAAGCTTGTGGTTTTCCTTGTTCCTTTGTGTACTTGTATTATGCACAAGTCAATTCACACTTTTGTGCTTTTTTGGTCCCAACAGGCTTTCTTACTCTTCATTACAAACCACCAAACTCATTACAATTCATTATGCAACACAGACAGAACTTTAAAAAGCTACAAAGCGAAAAAAAAAAAAAGTTCTAAACAATTCATGAAATTTCATATAGCTACTATTGCAGCAAACAAATTACTTAATGAGTGAGCAAGATCTAGTTCTAAGTTGGGCAGGGGTCATGGACAGACACACAAGCCAAGTTAATATTAATTAAACCGAGAAGAAGAAGCAGGAGGAGGATTCCTAGCTAATTGAATATTAAAGAAGATGATTGTGGAAATCGACCTAGCTAGCTTGTCTTATTGGTGTTAATTTAGTAATGGAAGGAATCTACAATTTAGTAATGGGAAAAGGAGAGAAAACCAAAAGAGGGCTTGCTAATGGAAAAGCTGGGAACTTGGGTTTCTGGGGTATCATGGCTGCATCAGATCAGAACAGAACAGAGTGGGTAGTTGTAAGTGTGGGGCACTCTGCTCTTGGTTATATATGACATATAATTTCACTTTTAAAAATGAAGGTAAACAAACTCAAGAACTCCACTCCAGCGAAGTATATTGCTTGAAAACAGAACACAATGAAAGGCCATACGACTATGTACACATATCTACCATATTCAAGAAGTTTCTAGACTTTGTCATGTGTAAAGTCTAAACCTCCATTTAAATATAGAGTGTCTTTGCACGCAAAATTTCCAGCGTTTCTTGCAAGGCGTGACAGTAAGCTCTTTTAGGAGGTAACTTAGGAGGAGCATAGAGAAAACTAAAGCCCAGAACTTACACTTGATGATTACAAGAGAATGCGGTTCTTTTTATCATTTTAATTCAAGACTTGAGATAATTTAGTTTTAAAGGATTTAAAATTGCACTAATTGAGAACAATATAATTTTAGATTGCAGACATATTTCTTTTAGATTGGGTTGATAATTTGAAGTTTTTTATACTTGAGACAATTGCTGGATTTGCAACCTTTTGAATTGTCAATTGAATTATTAATTGAGTTTTCATTATTAATTTAATTGTCAATTTGGTTTCTCATCTTAATTGTTTAATTGGGTTGATAAATTGTCTAGTTGTTCAATTGGATAATTATAAACAAGACTTCTACATTTATTTTGAATTTAAATGTGATTGGTTTTTAATGAGTTTAATTAGTCATCGCTTATTTCATTATAAGTTTTCTATTGGAATATGTGTTATTGAGCTTGAGGTTTCCTATATTTCAATTAGGTAATTAAATTCATTAATTACAGTCATTCAATAATCTATCTTTGGTCTAATGAATTAATTTGGGCTAAGAAAGTTAACTCCATATGAATCTTAAGTTGTCCACCCTTCATCATCATAACTAAACTACATCTTTGTTGTTTGACTTGCTTTTAATCAATCTTCTTATTATGATTTTTATTCTTCTCTCATAAAAAACCCTCAAAAATTGCTTTCAAATTCACATAGATTAGTTTCATTCTCATATAGGTTTTAGAGTCAATTGCATTTGTGCATTTAGTTAGTTAATTGCATATAGGTGGTAGTGTTTTGCATTCTAGTATAGGTCCGTTTCCATTCTATTGCATCTTTTGTCATTTGAAAGTTAGTCCTAAAGAAAACTCACAGCTTGCTCCTTGAGAGAATGACATAAGTTGATCCTAGACTGCATAATTAATTAGGATCTAGTTTAATTGATTGTTTTAATGACAAAAACAATATGTCAGTAATAATCTTACCCCTCCTAATTTATAATATATTATTATGAATTTATTTATATGTTCATTTGCTCTAGATATTACAAAATCCGTATTTAATGTAAACTTTAATTTTTGATATATTTAATTTATCGTTAATATTCCTAATATACTATCTTGTACACTACTCACTATTCTTCCATCTGTTATTAATAATTATATAGGGGAATCTATTGGTTCTTTAAAATAAGCCTTCACCAATAAATGAACCCCTGCAATATATATTTTTGTGACTTCATCTTTAAATAATAATTTATATATTTCATTTTTTATTAATATTTTTTTTAATTAGTGGTGTTTTTAATACTCCTTCTGTTAAAGTCGATTCCATAAAGTGTTTCTTTTCTAATACTACGCAAGAACTTTTTTCATTTTTCTTTGATTTTAGTATTCTACTTACCTTATTTATAAAATTCTCATTTTTTATATCTTCTGGTTTCATATATAATTTTATATTGTATTTTTTTTATTAAATATTATTTTTCTTTCTGTTATTCATTCGGAAGCATTCTTATATGCTTCAAATTCATCATATTCTATATTACTGGATCCTTCTCCATCATTTACTACATTCATCGTATAAAATTGACACTCTTCTTCAATAGATGAGTATTCAAATTCACAATATGAGAGATCACTTATATTTTTTAATATATATATATATATATATATATATATATATATTTTTTTTTTTTTTTTTTTTCTATTTTCAAACTTCTATTTCACTATATATAGCTTCATCAAATTCTAAAGGTTCTAGATTATATTCATAAGGTTGTTCTAATATAGTCTTTTTTTTTTGGGGGGGGGGGGGGTTCTAGACAATTATTAGATATATGACCAATTTTTTCACAATTATAACATTTACATTTTATTGATTTTTTGTTATATTTATTTTATTTTCCCTTTCTTGAAATATTTTTTGGGCTTATATTTCCGATAAATTTTTTCTTTAGGATAGCTTTTAAAATTATATTTAGTTTTACCTTTCTTTCTTCTTTTTATTTTTCTGGTTTACATCCCCATCTATGAGGTGCCTCTGATTCTCCACATTTTAATATCATTTTATTGGTTTTATAATACTTTATATTTCTCTAGGCTTGTTCACATTTATTCGATAAATATTCCTTTAGAAAATCTTCTCTTCTCCCCATAGTACTGATAAATGCTATTAAATCATTTTGTGTCAACAAGCTTTACTATAATCTTCTATTATAGTTTCTAATATTAGTCTTGGCAATTTTCTATAAAATAATTCCATATAAAATCCTTGTAATTTATAAGTTTGTAATCTTGATTCATAATAACATTTGTGTATATTCACACATATACTAGTTCAATATTTAGGATATAGAGAACATATTTCTATCTCGATGCAATTTTATAATACTTTCCTCTACATTTGTTGTTTTATTTGCTCGTACATTTCTTCCTATAAATTCATTTCTTAATAATTGTGCATATTGTCTTATTAATAATGCATAGAATTATTTCCAATTTTGATATGGTTCTGTTATTGTTCTTACTTGTTCTCCCAATTCATGTGTTTTACTCTTCCACCAATTTTGTACATTTCTTATAAAACTTGCTTCTACTAACAGACTATATTAGTGTCAATATTTCTTCCTATTAATAATGCTTAATTGTTCTCTGAATTCATGTGTTTTACTCTTCCACCAATTCTGTGCATTTCCAATAAAACTTTCTTCTACTAACATTTTGGCTATATTAGTCTCAATATTTCTTCCTATTAAAGCTATTAATTGGGATTTTTTTTTTTTCATTCTTCTAATCTTTTTTTCATTATCTAAATTACAGTATAAATCTAGTCGTATTCAAGAATTTGGTACTTGTCTAATTTCATATTGTTCCATAGGTGTTGGGATAAATCCTGAATTACTAGATGTTTTAAATATTGTTTCAAATGTTACATCAAGTGATTTTAATGGTTCTTCATGATATAAATTATTTGTAACACCCCTAATCTATATTACTTATAATGTATATAAACATACAGTATATATGATCGAATATCATCAGAGTGGGGCAATAGAGCGCATGTGTCGGGTGACTACTGATACATATTCATGATTACAAATTTAAACTAATATCTAGTTGGTATAATAACGGTACAATGATATGAGTATTTAAATAATAAATACAGTCCAAAATAAAACTTCAGCCGAGTCTTCACGCGTACATCTTATCCTTTATAGCAGCTTCTCTTGATCCTCCAGATTCTAAAGCTAGGGTCAAGTCTGAGATTCAATACCCATTGAATCTCAGGTAACAGTTAACCTCATGCTCAAGTAATAAAAATATATATGACAAATATTCAATACATACAGTGAACAATACATAGCACAAAGCAAATGCATGTCAAAACTATCATACATGGCACACAACACATGCATGAATGACAATGTTTCCACCTAACCAGTGCCACGAACCCACATGTCTTCAGCACTAGGAAAACATATAAACAGTATTATCAAGACTATAACCCGTGTCAAGCTGAAATCATAGCTACCCTGAATGTAAACAAATATGTGACCTAAGACAGAGTCTTAGCCACGGTGTCTGACCCAAGACATTGTCTTGTCTCGCACTCAACATGAAAAAAACAATCATATATAATCATACAAGACATATAAGAGTTAAAGTTACAATATGCGTCCGTACCTTTTTCACCTGGTACAATTCTCTTCCTATACCGATTCCCGACTTTCCGGATATCTTATAATATCATTATCATATTATTATGATGAATGCTATATGTCTTAGAATGACATCCTAAGAGATATTCTTGCCATTATTTACCTTTTTACCCCTGGTGGATTTAATATTCCAATTTTACCCTTACATTTCTTTAAAAACGAAATGCTGAATTTTATGGGTAGATTTTTCAGTAACTTTGAAAAATCATAACTAATTGTAGAAAAATCAAAATGATGTGAAACCAAAGCCAAAATTTCCCTTAACAAGTCTATTTTTAAGGAAAAATAACAGCTTTAACTCGTTTCAACCATATCATTCCCAGTTTTAAATTTTCTCAATGTTGCCCAGATTTTATTTCAGCAAAAATGGCTTAACTTCAAAAATTCATATCTCCTTGACCAGAGATCAAAACATTACATATTTTATATATTTAGAAAGCCCTACATGTCTACTTTCGTTTTGAAAAATTTCATGATTTTATAACTTCATTTGCTTCATAAAATCATAGTATCTTTTTTGTTGTCCGACAAAGATTTAAGAACCGAAAATTTTGCAACTTTTATAAACTTAATCCAAGGACTTCAAAACATTATTTCCTACCATGTTTTATCTCTTCAAGCATTTTTCAATGCAATGAGGCCTAAAAACAAGAGTAGGAACTTTACTTCCTATTTCCTAGATTAAACTAACATTTATACTAAGAACTTATAAAAACTAAAGACTATAAACTTAAGAACTAGAACTTACCTTTTGAAGACCCTTTCACTCCTTCCTCCTTCTTGCTTCAAGATTCTTCCTCACTCTCCTACTTAGAAATCACCTTCTTGAAGTGTGATTTGGTGTAAAGAAAAATGAAGAGAAAGGCTCCCTATTTATAGAAAAATGCTATGGCACTTTGGTAAATATTCCAAACCTAACTCTTCTTAAATTTGAGCCATGGGATCTAGGTTAATTCACCAAGAATTCATCCTAGCCCTTAATCCCATGAAAAACGTCCTCCCCCTCTCTCCCTTCTATCCTCTTTCATTTTTACAAAATATCCCTAACACATCTTGACTTTAATTACACTATGTGTTTGATAGATTAATATCTAGATATTTGTAGCTTTCTCTCCTTCCACTCTATCAAGAAAACCATGCCTCTCCCCCTCTCTCTTGGTTGTGTTTTATTTGTCTCACAAAAAGAAGAGAAGGCTCTCATTAGTTCATTTATTTTCTCATGGATTTAGGTTAATTAGGGATTTATTAAGGCCATTAGATCTACCTTTATGAAGCTTAATCTTGGCCTTTTATCTTAACTACCCACTTTGACTTTAAAAATTGATTAGCAAGGTTAATTAACTCCTTAGTCAAATGCTTAAAGCCTCTTGAATGTAATCATTATTGGTTACCTTAACTAATTGAAGACTTAAGCTTAATTAATTGCGTTACACTTGGCTCCTATTGGCTTGCCCAAATTGTTGACTTTTGGGGCACACTTAATTAGCTTAATCATGTGTTTAATTCTCTTCTTTTTACAAATATCTTAGGTTTACTAAGTTTTCTAATTAATTCAAGGTAATTAGAACATTATTTGTAATTTAATAACACTCTTTATTTCTATGATAAATTTCAAAATTTCAACCCCTTTTTCTTGATGATTTAATTTATCCCTACTTGTGTTGCAATTAATTTCTAAATAATGCAAGCTTAGGTGCCTTATATTATTTACTAATTTTCTTAATTCAATTAAGTGCTTCTCTTACTTATCTTGCTCTTTTTGATGGGAAATTATTGTTATTTAATGTGATTTTTATTTAAGAAATTATTTTCATACTCCTTTATGGCCTATCTTTGGTTATATTAAGACTAGAGGTTAAAATATTAATTGTAAAGTATTTTATGGTTTCTAATTTAAGATTAGAAAATTGAATTTGGATTTATTAGATTCTAAAGAAAAATTTCCTTAAAAAAATGATAATAAATCAATTAAAATTTAGAGACAACATACTCTCTTAGTTTAATAAGTATTTCTTACCAAAATATGATACTTAAGAGAAATACAAATTTCAGGGTATTAGATTATTTACTCTTTCTTCTCTACTTAGTCCATTAATTCTTGTACTTGGTGAAGCATTATTTATATTATATTCTTGACTGTTTATACTTGGAACATTAAAATTTTGTTGATTACTTATTTCTTATCGTTGTTTCATATCTATTTGTGCTTTTGAATTTCCTATAGTTGTAACATATGCAAATTATCTTCTTATTTCTTTTAAATTCTCCTTTTCTTCTTGTCCCAAATTTCTTCTATTTCATCTTCATTCAATTCTTCTAATGGATTCATCATATTTATGGAGGTTTTATTTTGATTTTGTTCTTCTCTCCTTCGAGAGATTTTTGTATTCTAAATAAATCGTCAGTTTCTGATCCTATATAATAGGCTATTGTAATATATAATTATTTTCCTTTTGAGTAACTTCTTTTGTTTCTTTTGTTTGGTAAACTATTTGTCCAGTTCTTTCTTATCGTCTTTTCAAATCTATTTTCCATAGTTTTTCATATATAGTCCATAATTATTTACTGATAACTTCTTGTTCTTTGTGAATCTCTTATGCCATAATTCTTATTTATCTCATGTTCTCATCTACTGTTTGAGATTTTATTTGTTGTTTAGATGTTTCATTTTCTTGTTCTAATATTTTCATCATGTTTATTTATGAGCGATTTGGTTGTATTTTCTGTTCTATCCCTAAAGTTTTATGATTTGTTTAATATTTCCCTTTATATAAGCTAATTCATTTATATTATTCACTACTACCCAAAAAGGAAAAAAAAAGCTTTGCTTTTTTATGTCCATCACCCCCCCCCCCCTCCTTTTCTATATCTATTTTTGGATGGCCATTGAGAGACGTAGAAAGTCAAACTTAAAGTATATACAGTGACCAGACGAAGAGGCCTGGCGAGCGCTTGTAAGCAAAGGCGTAACGATTAGAATCTCATAGGAAGTTTTGCACCTAAATGTGACTTTAATATTTCCACTAGTTCATCACCCTCTATTGTGATTAATGTAGAAGGAATTCATAAGATCCAAATATAAAAAAGGAGGAAAAAATTGTTGTGATAAGGATAGATGTGCAAATAAATATTGTCCTATAAAAAAAAATACAAAACCAACAACCGAAAACAAGAAGAAAAAATAAACAAAGGAAAAAGAACGTAAAATCTAAATTAAACTAACTGGAATAAACAAAACCGAAACCTGACCTATACCCACCTTCAATTTTTTAAAGGAGCAATTCTAGTGTTTTAACAACATTCATACATATCCAATGACGCCTCGCAACTTGAATAAAAATTTGTTTAAAGTGTAAACCTGAATTCAAATTTTGCTATTTGGGCTCCAGTAATAGAGATAAAAAGAAATAGAATATCAGTTAATTAGGAAAAACATGAGTATTATAAAAGAAACAAGAGAACCTAGCTGAAAAATAGAAGAAAACTACTGGAGTCAGTATTGCGTATCCATTAAGTACTGGAAATAATGGTAGATCTGTGCTATGACTTGCAAAGAATACGTAGGGTTTTATCTATTGCTCTATGAGATTCAAGAATCCTTGCAAAGAATACGTAGGGTTTTATCTATTGCTCTGTGAGATTCAAGAATCCTTAGGTATCGCGACCATTTAGCGTCTTCCTCTGCTGCTTCTTGATCCTCTGTCATTTCTTGATCCACTGAGTTCATAGAGAGAGGGTAGTAGGGGCCAGGATTCCCAGCATCATCACAGGCCATTAGCTCCCATCCATGAGGTCCCACATAATAAACTAGAATCATATGGACGACATAGGTCAGTAAGGCTGAATTCATGTCAGAACATGAAATGCAAATCTACAGTATGGGCCATACTACTATTATTGTGTAAACTGGAATAACAAAAACAGGTAGCTTGTACCCTACTGATTTCAAAGACTACTAATTCCAGTCACATATTTATAAGAATGAAGAGAGGGAAATATGAGCTGGAGCACACAAGATAAAATACCCGTTGCAACTCCGTCTGCAACCCCATCTTGAAGTGCTGCCTGACGAATTGCCCATCGGGCAAATGATGCAGCTTCATCAGCAATCATGTCGTAGCGGAACCTAGTAATGCAAGGAAAACATCAACAAACTCAATGCTAGAGCTATAACTAATGGATAATTCATGAGAAAAGCTTAACTAACCCGGCCTCCATTGTATTGTCTGCAAATGATGACCCGGATCCAACAGCATAACTGTAGCATTGAGTAAATCCTACTTCATCGTCAATGCAGAAAAGAACAGGACCCTGAAGAAAGATATTCCCTGGTCAGAAAATCAGATTAGCAAGGCAAAGCCTATTTAGCGCCTAGAACATGTAACTTACATGCACATCCCATCCAGCAATTAAGGCTCCAACCAAATTATCTTCAGAGTAGGAGCTTATCATAGCTTCAAAAATGTCTGAAGCTATGTCCACGGGCATTCTCTGTTTGTTTCTTGATTCGTATGATCGGCACTATAATAAAATTAGTTACACCATTATTATATTTAAAAAAATATTAAATGACTAGAATAGGTAAATTAAGTCAAATCATACCATAAACGGATGCTAGGATGCATGCAGTTAATGGCAAACTCAGCAAACAAAGGGCAAGACAGACAAATATATAAAAGTTTGATAGGAATGCATACATTACCTGTTTCCAAAAGAGTTTGTCTACAGGTTCGCCGACCATTGTGCTCAGCATATATCGATCAATTTCCATAACATTTGATGCTGCACATAGGTAACAGTTAAAAAATAACAAATAATTTTCACCCATGGGTGAGATAGGAATCCTTACTTCCAGTGGTCACGGGAGAACAAGAAGCTAATATGATCCCCTCCTCACATAGAAAACCAAGAGAGGTAGTACCCTTGTGAGGCTTCAGCTTCACCATCTGAATAGCTTCTTCCTGGAAACCATCAAACAACGAAAAAGAAAAAACAACTATACCTTCTTAAAATGCCAGATGATTCAAGTCGTTGCAAAATGTAAAAACAAAATCTATCTCCTTTGACTATAAGGTCTAAAAATCAATTGCAAACTCTTTGCAATGAAGAACTAAAACACAGAATATTCAAATTACACACTAATAATGAAACAATTCGAGACCACCGGTGTCGTGCTCCATAGCTGAAAACCCAACCAAGAAATAGAGAAAATCTGTTATTAATGCTATATTTACAATCCCATGCTCTATGAACAAGACACACCATTGTGACGAGATCTGTGTGGGTAGTAGGGTTAGATCGAAGCGCATGGGATCAAATTAAAGAAATCAAATTTCCAAAAGTCGCACAGATAACGCATATGGGAGTTTTGAAAGGGAGAGCAGAGTGGAGTGAGGGTAGAGAGGTCAAAATGATTTTTAGAGAGAAGGATTGAGGGCTTACCTTATATATTATGATGTGTGGATCTCCAGCTATGTAGCACGGAAACGTCAAATATTCAGATTCCAACGCTTCCGAAACGCGAATTTGGCTGAAATGCACTGAGACGTGATCAGATGAGGGAAATTGTCAAAATGGCATTTTTGTAATTTTTCGAAAGCTGGATGGCATTTTGCAGTTGAGTATTTTGGGCAACAAAAATACCCTAAATCACGTCTCTGCCAAAAACAATCGCTGAAGTCTCGAAATCACATCTCTGCCTTTATCTCCTTTATCTCGATGAAATCATCTCTGCCTAGTGCCACCAATCTCCATCTCTGTCGCCACTGCTTCTTGCTCCACCGTTTCTTGCTCTTCCGTCTCACAACTCCCAACTCGCAAGTTTCCTGTCTCTCCTGGACTTCGTCTTATCTCTTCGTCTTTGATGGTCGGCACTCAGCTGGTGGTCTATGCGTGTCTTCCTGACTTCCTGAATCTTGATCAGTCCTAGATTAGTCTCTTCTAGTCCCAGAGTATCTCTCTTCACCAGTCCCAAATTGTATGATTTCAATGTAGAGTCTCTCCTTGATTTTTGCTATCCGTCTGTTTTGCTAGTGATTATGCTAGTGATTTTTGTTTTATTATACTTTTTAATGTAAAATACATTGTTTATATTAAAAATTTTATTTAATACTAAGACAAAGATGATTTGGAACGTCTCGAAATGTCTCGAAATATTAGTATTTTTGAAGTCACATTTCGATGTCACGTTTCGGCAATGTCTCAAAAACGCCATATCAATATCGGTTTATCATAGATCTCCGGAGGAAGCTAGCAGGATATGGTGTGGTATGGGATGAAGAAGGAGATGGATCCATATGGTCTTTTGAGCCGAGATTGGGGGATGAGATTAGGAAAATATTGACAAATACTATAACTATATTTTAAATAGTAAGTAACATATGTTGGGAAGTAGGGAATGGAGAAACGACAAAGTTTTGGCATGATAAATGGTTAGATGGTGGTAGAAAACTATGATGTGTGGATCTCCGGAGGAAGCTAGCAGGATATGGCGAGATGGTATGGAATGAAGAACGGAGATGGATCCATATGGTCTTTTGAGCCGAGATTGGGGGATGAGATGCCGATGGAGGCTAGGCGAGTTTTGTTCTACGTTTGTGCTTTGGCAAGTCTCAGCATGCGTTAACTGAGATAGATCTAGTTTTGAGGGTTTCATAGTCACAACTCTCAAGTCCTTCTGTTTCTTTAGCCCCGATTTTCTCAATTTCATTTTAGACCACGACTCTTTATAGATAAATCTGACCCCACTAATCCTTAATAGATAACCTAATTAACAAATTGGGGTAGATTAACAAATCTGTCAACCAAACTTTATCAACAAATTTTTTTTTCATACGCAGAGCAAACTCCCAGACATGATCAGACAGACAGTAACAAAATTCATACGCAAGGGCAGAGCAAACATGATCAGACAGTAACAATTTTTTCGAAAATCTCAGATTTGTCTACCAAACTTTGTAATTTCTTTCAAATTCCCAGAGAAACAAATTTGGTGCAAGAGATTCGAGCACTGTCTACCAAAGAAACAAACCCTTATTCGAACTCACTTGTTGCGTAATCGAAGCAGAGAAAGCAAAGAAAAACTATTCATACGCAGACGCAGAGCAAGAGATTCGAAACTCGCGGTGAAACTAGAGGAAAAGGAAGAAAACTCACCTCAACAATGAAACTCGCGGTGACCCTCGACGGACTGAGAAGTAACTGGTGAGGAGAGGAGGAGCGGCGCCTCCTGGACGAGCCTGGGAGGACGACGAGGTCGAACCGTCGAGGACGCAAGGTCGAGAGGAAGACGCCGAGACGGGAGTGTCGGATTGTCAAGTGAGAGGCGAGAGGCCGAGAGCTAGGGTTCGGGGTTCCCTTCCGTGAGTTCTGTCCTCTGAGAATCCGAGTTGAGGTTGATGGGGCTGAGGGCGCGTGGGTGTCCCTTGTCAGCGTGTGTTACTGCGTGGTCGCATGTGTATTGTGTGGGTGTGTGACTGTGTGGCGAGGGGATTAAAAAAAAAAAAAAAACATTCGGGTCAGAGTGTCAGACTGGCCAAACCCAAGGGCCTGAGGCCTTGGTCCAAAATCCAGTCCGGCCCGAGAAGATCAGTCTTGTCTGATCTGTCCAATATCACTTCGGACCAAGTCTTTTCAGCACACCGGACTGAGTCACCTGGACCACCAGATTTTTTTTGGTCATTCCTGCCAAACTCCCAAGTCCTCACCTCAATACTCCTAAATCCCCATCATCAATAATAATAACAATATTTATAGCAAAAAATAATAATAATAATAATAATAATAATAATAATAAAACAATAATTCAATGAAAGACCACAGTATCAACTTAACATCAGTTGCCTCACAAATAATTCTGATATTCCCTTGCAAATTTTTTAGGCCAAAATGAAAATAAGCTGCGCAGCACAAAGACATAAATAACCCTGGGAGAAGAAATAGCAACAGATGGAAGATATAATTTACTAACAAGCTATCAAAATACCCTCCTCAAGAAAAAAATCTCATGCGGAAACCCACAACATCAATTTTCTTCTTTTTTATTTTATTTTTTTATTTTAAAAAAAAACACATGTAAAAGAATGAATCTCAATTCATCTCAATCAGAACCAGATTCGTGGAGAACTAAAAAAACTAATCCCATTTTCACATGGCAAAATATTTCCATGCTATGAAAAACAAAAATCAGGATGTGACTACTAAATCCAGTTATTCCAATATTTGACTTAAAGATTACAAATATCTACCTGACCACAATAATTCCATCTAAAGCAATTCTCAATCTTTCATCAATGAAGAGTTCGCTTGATGTACCAAATGCTTTGGCCCCATCACTGTAATTCAACTGCAAAATGTCAAGAGAGGGAAAGATTAAGAAGTTATCAAATGCTAAGTCCAACAGAAGGCCAAGAAAAATACCCTGGTCCCCAACCTGTGGATCTCTTTTTGCAAGGGAATCAAAACCATTAGTAGAGGACTCCTCAGCCTCTTAAGTGTGGAACCCCAAGCATCTCCCTCCATTCTTAATTAACCTGGCGTGGAAGTAAATCACAACAGCTTCTTCAAATGTTGATTATTCATAAGATATTACAATGTCTCAATCTAATCATTATATGTCACTAGTTTCTTATCAATCAAACAAGAGCATCAGATAAGACTCCCAGCAATGTGCGGAATGCCAGGTGACTTTCCAAGTAATTCATGCTCCTTCAGGAACAAGAGTTCTCCATCTATGAGAAGAAAATATTGAGGTTTCACTATTATAAGTACTTCCTCCTGCAGAATATATAAGACTGTACTCAATGACAAACCATATCAAAGACAAGCAATTTAAGAGCTTCATATTGTAAGACACTGCCACCACAATAACAACAACAAAAACTAACCAATTTTCCACCGTACGCATGACCAGATGTGTGCAGCCCCTCATTCTTCCCCATTATCATTGATGATCCAATCTCTGATATGCCGTTCATCATTTTCATCACGCGAAACTCATTACCAGGGATAACCCATCAGCATGATTAAGGAACAATAGAAAAGTTTCACAACGTAAAATTGTCAACAAAAAAAAAAAAAAAAAACTAAGCAACAAGTCATAGATAAAAATCAAAGGTTATTACTTCTCACTCAAAGCAAACTGAAAATAAAAATGGTATCCTTAAAATTTGCAGACTGACGTAATTTCATAGGCAAAAGGATTAAATATTAAACTAAATATAAAATCAGAATCTTTAGAAAACCCCAAAGCCGAAAGCCTTGTGCTTTATCTCATTGCCATACCTTAGCTGAATACAAAATTATGTCTTCCTTGGTCAGTTTGAAAGAATGACTTCCACAATATGGATGAGATAGAAATGCAACATGTTGATAGGAGCATCTACAGACCACAAAACAAAATCAAATCTTTCTCAGAGCAAAACGGGGAAATCAAGATCGGTTAGAGCAAAAAGGAAAAGTCAGAATCACAGAATCCCAAAATCAAAATCAAATCTTCATCAGTCTCAAAATCCCATGAAATGCAAGAATCTATGTGAGTAAAAAGGGAAAATCTGAAGCAACCATCAGCTGAGAACGATGGCAATTGTGAGAGAGGGGTTGACTGTGAGAGAAAATGAGAGACAACAGCCAAAGGGACACTGCTACAAAAGCAACTAGCATAGAGGAGGAGGGAGGGACAAAACACGGAGAAGAAGCCTGGGTTAAAGATCGCATCTTTGAGTTAGAGATCCATGACGGCAATGATATGCCACACTCCAAGATCAACGATGATGGACCCCAAGATCGCCGCCTCCACTCAGAATCTCCCACTTCCACTTCCACTTCTCTGCCTTGAGTTCCTTGCTGGGCGTTATGGAGATCAGCGACCACGGGATTAGCCTCACTTTAGTCTCTTGTAAAGGGCAAACCTGCAAAATGAAACAAGAATGAAAGAATGGGAACGGATGGAGCCATGGGAGCTGGGGAGGGGCTCCAGGAATGGAAAAGTAAAGTACTCGTACGAGATGAGATATATTGATATGCTCTAGCTTTCTTCTTGTAACATTTTCATCATGTTTATTTGGGGTGCTTTTGAATGGGTTCTATTTTCTATTTTATCTAAGATTTTCATGATTTGTTTAATATTTCACTTTATATAAGATAAGTCATTTGTATTTGTTCTGGTGTGGAACACAAGTTGAGTTGGACTTGGCCTGGGGTGAAATCTTAGGGTCCTACATACCACGGTGTGGATCAAAGTCCACGTAATTCGAGAATATACGGCAGGCTAATGATAGCCAGAGGGGGTGGTGTGTGTGTTCCGTGTGAATTGAATAGTTAAGGTTTTCGAAGTGTGTACCTTGTATGGGGTTTGCCCTATTTATAAGCGTACTTGGATCCTATCTTGATCAGTTAGATTTGTCCTTTATTTTAGGGATATTAAGATATCCTTTTTTAAATAATCTCCTCCTTTCATTTCATAGGCAGTTATCATCACGATAGATATTCTTGATAAAACCGCTCCTATATTCAAGGAAGTGGTTATGAGCATAACTGAAGTCATTTTGACTGGGCTCTTTGGTTATTGGGCTGGGTCCATTTATGAGATATCTGTAACAGTTGCCCCACAGCCCGGTTGTTCAGGGCTCTGAGCAGCCGGGATGTATTTGTCGGGTTACGTCTTGTGTTCTAGTCCATTTCGCTTTGTCCTGAAGTTTCCCATTTCGAGTTCCTTCTTTTTCCGAGTTCGGACATTTTTGGTCCCCGGGCTACCCCGTCTATCATTAATTTACATCCCGGTTTATTTGGGTGGGATGCGGGTGCCCCTCAGCCCGGTTGTTCGGGATTCTGAATTGCCTGGAGGAACTAATCGTGGGTCGCATTCGTTTGCTATCCAGAGAGAACATTAATGTTCTATAATTTTGATTCAGGAAAATTTTGATTCCAAGCCGAACTCCTCCCATGCCTTCTCGAACTTTCCTTCTTTATTGGTGTCGGATAGTATTGATACTTCTACCTGGTCTTGCTCCCCGTTTACAGGTATTTGGTCCAATTTTTCGGGGATCGGGACTTGTTGCCCCCAAGTTTGAGATTGCATGGGGAGTCAGGTCGGACGACCGGGGTACATTCATGTGGTCGGCCACATGAGCATTTAAAGCCGGGATCATTGTTCGCCTCATCTGTTGATTCAACGTTCGCCTATTCTCGAGGCCACGAGTGTCATCATTGCCTCCTGCTGATTTGATGTTTACTAGCCGGCCTCTGGGTGGAGCAACTGCCCCACTATCTTGGCTTTCGTGCTTGTTTCACGTCAGCATTAAATGCGCACGCCTTTTAACGTCCACGTCACTATTCGTGTATGGGCCCTTTGGGCCTTTGGCGGTTGAGTTTCCTAACCCTCATCCGTCTGCTTGCTTTGTTTATAAGCCTTCGACTTTCCTCTTCTTCTACTTTGAAAACCGCCAAACCTTGAGTTTTCTTTTTGAGAGAAATTTGCAACCAGTTCACCAGTTCATTTTTTCTTAGATTCCCATTCTGGTCTTCGTGGCTCGTGCATTTCCTCTTCTCTTAACTTATCTCAAACCAGGTATTTTTCTTGTTTCCTTCTCTAGTTATTTGGCTGTGTTCTTTTCTTTCTCTATCTCTTGGTCTTTCTTTTTTCTGGGTAGGTTATTGTGAGTTCTTTCAAGTTTCTTCCCCTTTGGGTTCTGGCTTCTGGCTTCTGCTTTGTTCTTGAACTTCTCTAAACTTTTGGTCTATTCAATCCTTTTTCTCTGTCTCTGGGTTCCAGTTTCCTGTTTAAATTCTATCTTCCTGAGATGAGCCATCAAGGTTCTCCTCCGCCTTTTAATCCAAACGCTTTTTCCTCGGAAGAGGCCGAGCTTATTCAGCGCATGCCTCCTAGGACAGCTTGGTGGCTGTACGGGAAACCTCTGACCGAAGAACAAAAGAGGGAAAACGTTCTCCGTGGTTATGGCGAAGAAGGTGGTAGTCAACCAGGACGGTCTGGTCGGGTTAGGGGAAGGGCTCGAGGTCGGTCTCAGTATGTAGAACCCGAAAGTCTAGGCCGGGGGACTGCTGCTACTAGGGCTTTTTCTTTAGAACCTCCCTTGGGAAGGAGTAGGAGGGAAAATCCTCCTCTGCCCGTTTCTTCTTTTTCTCAACGAACGGAGCCCTTCATCTCCCTTACCCAGCCTATCGGCCCGTGTGAGGAATGTTCCTGGCTGATAACTGAAGCCACGATGGTTGCCCGGTCATGGGAAGCTGAGGAAATAGCTTCGCGATGCCGGCATATTCAACCGCGGGTTGTTGAAGCCGTTTCTACCCGTCCCGCTTTACTACCTTCAGGTATCATCTTCCTCGTTTCTAATTTATTTTTGTTTTGCCCTTTCTAGGTAGTATGTCAACTTCTCCCCATCCTGTCGAGGATTCCAGATCCGTGGAGTCAGCGGCCGCCTGTGTTCCACGTCATCTTGCTGAAAAGTATGACTGGGTTGCGACCGGGGTGCTATCCAGGCTCTCAAAAGCCATGACCAATCAAATAGCTGAGCTCCCATTAGGGGACCGGGATCATTGTTCTTTGTCGCTTCCCGGCCCTTCTGAACCGGTGTGCACTGCCCGGGAAGGGAATGAGCATTCTTTTTTCTTCTTCTACCTAGATTTCGTTAAGAAACTCGGCCTTCGTTTTCCATTTACCAAGTTTCAAGTAGATCTTTTAAACATTCTTCAGCTGGCCCCTACTCAGCTTCACCCTAACTTCTGGGGTTTCATTATTGCGTTCGAGCGGCTTTGCCGATTTTTAAATCGTACTCCCACCACCGGGACATTTTTTTATTTTTTCAATATCCAAAGGGCTCGTCAACCCGGGGAACCCGAAGAAAAGAGGGGTTGGGTTTCTTTCCGGGGGAAACCAGACAAGAAACTTTTCTATGTGGCAACCGACACCTGGAAAGGCTTCAAGGTTTCTTTTTTCAAAGTTAGTACGGAACCCGGTCATAAACCGTGGTTTCTTCAGGGTGTCGATTCCAGCTTGGTTGAGCTGCAGTTTCCTTTGTATTGGTCTAAAACTCACTATGACCAAGACCAGAACATTTTTGCATCCTCCATGATAGTTTAGAGCCAGCCAAGGTCGAGGCAGTGATAGCTCTGGTTGACCATGTGGCCGAGAGGGATGTCATTGATTCCCAGATTTTTATCCGACAGTCGGTGGAGGAATTGTATCCGCTGAGTATGATTTCTATTGGTTGTTTGTTGTTCCTTGGACTTTTTATGCCTTTTTGTCCTTTCTGATGTTCGTTATGTTTTTTGTAGTGCCTGAAATGGGGAAGGCTTCTTTCCAAGAGCTGGCCGAGAAGCTCCGAGCTAAGGCCAAAAAGAAAGGGGAGTCCTTTTCTCAGAAGAAGGCTGTGGTTGCTCCTTCACCTTCAAAAACTACTTCTGAGAAGAGGGCTGCGCCCTCTCCGGCCCATACAGAGTTCATCCCACGTAAGCGATCGAAGTTGGTGCCAACGTCATCGATTTCGGTCGAAGAAGAGAGTCCGGCCTCTGTTCCTGATGCCGGTGCTGCCACAAGCGTCCCTCCTCCTCCTCCTCCTAGCAAGTCTCGCCTTCACTCGTGGGGTGAGGTATGGACTGATGGGGTTTCGGACGAGCTCAAACATGCCGTGAAGCCCCCCAGCAAGTATTTCAGTGGTGAGGCCTTTGCAGACTCCGACCTCGATCACCTGCAGGCTCTGCAGGACCATCTGATGGAGACGGCAGGCGTGCTGGACGCTTATGCTACGGTTAAGCATAAATATGCCAAAGCTGCAGCCGAGATCGCCAAGGCTCGGGTTGAAAAGAAAGAGGCCGAGATTAGGCAGAGGGAGGCTGAGGAGGCACGCCTGAAAGTGGAAGAGGCTTAGATAAAGGCGGTGGAGGAGCTATCAAAGGCCCTTACTGAAAGGGATCGGTTCTCCGCCGAGCTTGACGCCAGTCAGGCCCGAGAAGACACGCTGAATGCCTCGCTGCACACTTTGCAGGGTCAGTATGCGGGGGTGGTGAAGGACCTTAACCTCGCTCATTCTGACCTCGACGCTTCTAAGGCCGAGCTTGCGGCGTCTGCCGCTGAGGTGGATAAGCTGGAAGTCTTGGTCATTGAGACGACTGCTGAAGCTTTCAACCTATGCCTGGCCCAAGTCCGAGCTATGAATCCCGAAATTACGATGAATTTGGACGCTGTGGATTTCAGAGCTTCGGTAAAGGACGGGCAATTTATACCAGCACCGCTTTCTCCGGTTGAAGAGTCCGAGCACTTCACGAAGAATGACCGAGGTCAAGTAGTTGAGGAAGATGCTCCGACGACTGACGCCCCTAGTTCCCCTGTGCCCAGCCAGGCCCAATTTTGACGCTGTTCTTCTCGGACCTTTTTATCTTTTTTCTTTGATATGTAGTATTTTTACTTTCATTTTTGTTTTTCTGTAATTTGGGGCCTATGCCCTCAAAATTAATACATGACAAGCTGGTGTTCCCGGATATTTCTAGCATCTTCAGCTCATCTACCTTATCAGTTTTTATTTTCATCCTTTAAACCAAACTCGTGTTTTAATTCACCAGTTGATGAGTAAAGGGGAACGCAATCCGTGCACGAAGCTCGGTTCTTTATTTTATGACTTGGCCAAAGTCAAGATATATTGCGCAGAATTTGCTGGATATTCAACCGACGCTTTAACAAACGGGCCACGTTTATTAATGGTCGGGCATTCTAAACAACAGATGATTTTCAAAAATCATCTAAGTACTTTATCTTGTAAAGTACCTTACCGAGATGGTAGCCAACTGCCACATGTTCGGGTCCTCATTTCCTTTTTGAATTGGAGCCTAAACATTTCGACCTGATCAGGATCTTTTATGGCAATCTCACACCACCCCAGGGGACTGTTGCGATGCATCGTAACGTTTAAAAGATTTGTTGACAAACCTTATCATGACTGGGATCGCGAAACCCAAGTCGTTGTTTAATAACTTGGTTGGCCCAGGAATTGAACCACCTTTTTTATTGATTGAAATAATCATGATTACAAGGAATTTTAAAATGAACGGAAAATAATGCCAAAAAAAAGCAAAACAATCCTTAAAAAAAACGGTTCTCTGTCACCATCGACATCCGTTGAAACTGAAAAGCGGTTCTTAGTCACCACCGACATCCGATGTGCGCTTATTCCGAGTGTATCTCGGTCTTTAGCTGTAGTAAGTCCTTAGTTTGTCCGCATTCCATGTTCGTTTAATGGGCGTGCCATCTAGTGCTTTAAGGACATAGGTCCCGGGCCCCATTTTATCTGAAATACGGTACGGACCCTCCCAGTTTGCTGCAAGTTTTCCATCCCGGGCATTCTTATTTCCGATATCCGCTCTGCGTAATACCAAGTCACCTTTATCGAATGCTTGTGGTCTAACTTTGCGGTTATACTTAGCCGCCACCAGCTGCTTCGTTGCCAGATCTCGGCAGTGTGCCGTCGTTCTGACTTCATCGATGAGGTCTAGCTCGACTGCTAACTGTTTGCTATTAGCGTGTTCTCCCTCCTCCATGACTTTGGCTTTCCTCCATGATGTTTGCCCAATTTCAACCGGATCATGGCCTCGCATCCATATGTCATTCGGAAGGGTGTTTCCTGGGTCGAGGTTTGGACACTAGTTCGGTATCCCTAGAGTACCGGGTATAGTTCCTCAACCCAGTGACTTTCTGCATTGGTCATCCGTTTTTTGAGCCCGTCAACGATGATTTTATTGGCTACCTCGGCTTGCCTATTAGATTGTGGATGCTCTACCAAGGCGAAATAGTGCTTGATCTCGAGCTCGAACATCAACCTCTAGAAGCCTTTGTCAACGAATTGAGTACCGTTGTCAGTTACGATCTCGGCAGGAATCCCGAACCTTGCAACAATATTTCTTTCGAAGAATTTTTGTATTCAAGCGGCCGAGATGGTTGACAGTGGTTCGGCCTCAATCCACTTAGTGAAATAATCCACCGCCACCACAAACCATTTCAGTTGCCCTGCGGCCGGTTTGAATGGTCCAAGGAGGTCTATGCCCCATTTAAAGAATGGCCATGGAGCCGTGATAGTCTTCAACTCGGTCGGAGGTGGCCAAAGGATCCGAGCATGTTTTTGGCAGCTTTCGCATGTCCGTACATGCTCTTTGGAATCCGCGACCATTGTCGGCCAGTAATATCCAGCCTAAGGGCTTTCCGGGCTAACGCCTTTGCCCCCATGTGCTGTCTGTTTATTCCTTCGTGTATCTCTGATAGCACGTACTTGGCCTCTGCCTGGTTTAAACATCTCATCATTGGAGATTGGAGGCCTTTTCGGTACAGTTGGTCATCGACCACCGTGTACATTAACGCGGTTCGTGCTACCTACCTTGCTTCCCTGGGATCGTCTGGGCTAACTCCCTTTTTCGGGTAATTTAAGATGGGCTTTTGCCAGTCTTTTGCTACTGCGATGACCATGATACATGTGGGTTCCTTCAGACTTTGTTGTATAACAGTGCGATTATTTCCCGGGTTCCTAGTGCTTGCTAATTTGGAGAGGATATCTGCCCTCGCATTTTCTCCCCTGGGGATATGGGTGACTACGACCTCATCGAAGTCGGCCATTGCCTCTCTGACTTTCCCCAGATAATTGATTAGTAAGGGTCCCTTAGCTGTGTATGAACCATTGATTTGGGCCGCGACTAGTTGAGAGTCGGTGGAGAGATGAACCCTCCTGGCCCCATTATCTTTTGCCTGTGATAGCTCGGCCAATACAGCCTCATACTCGGCCTGATTATTAGACGTTCTGAAGTGCAATTGCAGGGAGTGTTCCATGGCGACTCCTTCCGGGCTTTCAATTATGATCCCGGCCCCACTTCCTTTGGCGTTTGATGAGCCATCTACAAATACTTTCCAAATGTTAAGGTTGGCTGTGGGACTACCTCCGTTGGTACCAGTTCTGCAATGAAGTCGGCTAAAGCCTGGGATTTAATAGCATGCCGAGCTTCATATACTATGTCGAATTCGGACAGTTCAATAGCCCAACTAGTCATTCTTCCTACCAAGTCAGGCTTATGGAGTATTTGGCGTATCGGCTGACTGGTTCGCACAATTATTCTATGCCCTTGGAAGTAGGGACGTAATCTTCTAGCGGCAGTGAGGAGCGCAAAGGCCACCTTTTCCAACCTTTGATACCTTAGCTCAGGAATTTGCAAAGCCCCGCTTGTAAAATAAATCGGTTTCTATTCGGTTGATTCTTCTCTCACCAGTGCGGCACTTACTGCTTCTGGTGCCACGGACAGGTATAATATCAAATCTTCCTCGGGCTCGGGTTTCAACAGCACAGGTGGCGACGACAGGCATTTTTTGATCTTGTCAAACGCGGCTTCACACTCTGAGTTCCATTCTCCATGCTGTGCTTCCTTCCTCAATAACTTGAATAAAGGAAGAGCATTTTCTGCCAATTTCGGTAAGAACCTTGTCAGCGCGGCCAGTCTGCCAGTCAACTGCTGTATCTCTTTTTTGTTTTTTGGGGAAGCCATATTGAGAACGGCCTAACATTTATCCGGATTGTCCTCGATCCCCCTGTTTGACAACAGGAATTCGAGAAACTTACCTGCTGGTACTCCGAATGCACATTTAGCTGGGTTAAGTTGGATTCTGTGATCCTGGAGCTTATCAAATGTTTCTTGCAAATCCTGGATGTGGTCGGATCGCTTAGCTGACTTAACGATCATATCATCGATGTAAACTTCGACGTTCCTGCCGAGCTGTGTCTCAAACACTTGATTCATCATCCTCTGGTAAGTAGCTCCTGCGTTCTTCAGCCCGAAAGGCATGACATTATAGCAATAGTTAGCTTTTTCCGTGATAAAAGCTGTTTTTTCCTGGTCTTCGAGATGCATAGCTATTTGGTTATAGCCGGAATACGCATCCATGAAGGAGAGTAGCTGGAATCCCGAGGAATTGTCCACCAATTGGTCAATATTTGGCAATGGGATAAGCATCCTTGGGGCATGCTTTGTTGAGATCGGTGTAGTCGGTGCACACCCTCCATTTGTCATTGGGTTTCTTGACCATTACCACATTTGATAACCATGTGGTATACTGGATTTCCCTAATGAATCCCGCATCCAGCAGTTTTCTTACATGCTCGACTAGGGCTTTCTGTCGGTCCGATGCAATCTTTCTTTTCTTCTGCGAGACCAGCATATATCGTGGATTTATGGTCAATTTGTGACAACAGAACGCCGGGTCGACACCTGGTAACTCCGAAGGTTTCCATGCGAACACGTCCTTGTTCATCCATAACAGTTTTCTGAGCTCGATTTTTTCTTGCTCGACCAGCGAACTCCCTATCTTCATTATTTGTCCGGGCTCCTCTCCTAGTTGATAGTCTGTGAGCTCTCCATCAGGCTCTGTTTTCATCAACTTTGCTTCTTCTCTTACATCCAGCTCTACCACGTTGACTGAACTCGGTGCAATTGGCGCTGAATTTTGAATTCCTTTCTGCTGCGAGACGGATGTGCCGGGTTTATTGTTTTTAACCGTCGAGAAGTAGCATTGCCGGGATTCCTTCTGATCACCCTTGATGGTGACGACTTCATTCTTCCGACTTACCATTTTCAGCTTCTGATGCTTAGTTGATATGAGCATGTCCCAACTGTGAATAGTTGGTCGGCCTAAGATTATATTGTAGGACAAAGGGAAGTCCGCTACAATAAACTTGACTCGCACAGTCCTAAAGGCTTCCTTAGAGCCCAAGGTCATTTTAAGCTCTATACACCCTTTGGGATTTGTGTTCTCTCTGTTGAACCCGATTAAGGTTGTCCTGCACGGCTTTAGATTTTCTGGGTCGAGGTCCATGCGTTTAAAGGTGTCCCACAGGATGATATCCACTGCACTGCTAGGATCGATGAATATCTTCTTTACACGGCATTTTCCCAGGAGGCCGGTTATGACCAGTCCGTCTTGATGACCCGGGATTATGTCCCTCAGGTCTTCCTGAGTAAAGCACAATTTGGGAGGTTCTTCTGTTTGCGATGGTCCCGGCTTGAAAGTCAGTCGTCCCCTGATGGTTAAGACTTCCCGAAGGTATTTCTTTCGCTGATTGGCGGTATCGCCGCCAACTCCGTAACCTCCACTAATGACATTGCACTCAAACTCTGCTTCCGGGAACTCGTCCTCATTGTCATGCTTTCTCTGGCCTTCGTCCGGCTTTCTCCGTTGGGAGACCGGGCTTGTACTCCGATCCATCTGCCTGCGCTTGGCTTTTCGCCCTTGTGTTTTGATAACGTACTGACGTAATTTTCCATCTCGGATAAACTTCTCAACCGCATCTCTAAGGTCCCAGTACTCATCCGTTGTGTGCCCGGGTCCATTGTGGAATTCGCAAAATCGTGTGCGGTCCAACTTACCTTTGTTATAAAGTGGTCGCGGTCGTTCCACCTTCCTCATCTCGGTCAAGGCTACCTCTCTCCATAGTTGCGAACGAGGGACATTTAGAGGAGTATATCTCTCGTACTTCCCCTCATGCCTTTGTCCTCGTGTTTTTTGGTCCGAGTTCCTGGGTCGGTCTCTTGCTGCCTGGTCCTTCCCTTTCGGGGGTGGGCTTTTTTGTCTTTCTTTTCCCGATGCATTGGCTATCTGTATCTGCTCGATGTCCAGATATTTCTTGGCCCGTCTATGGAATTCCTCCAGCATCTTGATCTCGCCAGATATGACCGATCTCCCCATTCTGGATTCGCTATCCAAGCCGGAGATGAGCAAGTGTACGTGGACGCTTTCCGTTAATCCCTGGATTTGCAAGGCGGCAGCTTTGAAACGATCCAAATACTTTTGAAGGGTTTCACCTCGTTGCTGCTTGATTCTATCCAACGTGTAGATCGACCTGGACTGCTTTTTGCTTGTCGCGAAATTCAGCAGGAACTTCTTACTCAGGTCGTTAAAGTCAGTAATGGATTTGGGAGGTAGAGTCCGGAACCAAATTTGAGCGGCTCCTCGCAATGTTGAGGAAAACAGCCTGGAGATGATCGGCCCCTTGAATCCTCGGACCAGCATCTAAGTGTCGAAAGTAGTCAAGTGTGTCTGGGGATCCTGACTTTCGTCGTACTTAGGGAGGTCGGACATACTGAATTTCCTTGGGTACTCAGCTTCCGTAATTTCATCTGAGAACAAGCTGTTGTTTTGTCCTCCGTCCCCATACCACATCTTGTACCTTCCGAGATCATCTGGCCGAATTCCCTGATTGTCCGAGGTACGACTGTCTTTCCTCAGCGCCCGGGCTTGATTCTCCTGACTCGCATCCCGGTGATTATTTTGCTAAGAATTTTTTGTTGAAACTATTCGGCCTTGCCCGGGATGGTTCGCCTGTGAGGGATCCACAGTTTGCTAATTGGTTTCTTCGTCCTCATTCTGCTGATCATCCCGGCATTCCTCCTAAAGAGGGTCTTGCAAGTGTTTGAGGATTTGGTTCATCACCTCGGTCATATGGTCAATCTTTTGATTTTGAAGATTGTCGCGTTCTTCCACATTCTCGATTCGCTTCAACATTGATTCAGCAATGTTATGTAGGAGCTGTATGTCCGGGCTGCCAATCTGAAACTTTGTTGAGGAACCAGCGTGGTTAGCATTTTCCAGCGTTTGGCCTACTCGTCCATCTTGAGATGGCGGGAGGTTCGAGTTTGAGGGCTCCTCAATTTGTTCCTAATTAACGCCTCGAACGTCCTGCTGCTGTTGGGTCTCGCTAAAATTTTGTTCCTGACCTTGCTTGTGTGCATGTGGGTGGCTTTTGCTTCTGGTATTAGCCATCACTGGTCACGGGAATAGGACTTTACAGTCCCTACAGGCGGCGCCAATGTTCCGGTGTGGAACACAAGTTGGGTTGGACTTGGCCTGGAGTGAAATCCCAGGGTCCTACGTACCACAGTGTGGATCAAAGTCCACGTAGTTCGAGAGTATACGGCAGGCTAATGATAGCCAGAGGGGGTGGTGTGTGTGTTCCGTGTGAATTGAATAGCTAAGGTTTTCGAAGTCTGTACCTTGTATGGGGTTTGCCCTATTTATAAGCGTACCTGGATCCTATCTTGATCAGTTAGATTTGTCCTTTATTTTAGGGATATTAAGATATCCTTTTTTAAATAATCTCCTCCTTCCATAGGCAGTTATCATCACGATAGATATTCTTGATAAAACCGCTCTTATATTCAAGGAAGTGGTTATGAGCATAACTGAAGTCATTTTGAATGGGCTCTTTGGTTATTGGGCTGGCCCATTTATGAGATATCCGTAACAGTATTATTTCTCTTTTATGACTTTATATCATTTTTTTCTATTGGTTTTTCCAATTCCAACAATCTTTCTAGTTTATATTTAGGCTGTTCTTTTACTATAATTAATTTTGCATCCTCGGGTACTTTTTTTTTATCATATCTTCTTATGCATATATTTTAATAAATCTTCAATATTTATATGGGTTAAAGTGAGAAAATTCACATGTGTTTTACTCCGAAGAGCATCTAAGATCAAATGTTTTTTTTAGGCGTAAAAATGACTACATGGTTATAAAATAGGTGTAAAAATACGACTGTTAAGTTTGACTTTAACTGCTAACTAGATGATGACGTGTCTTTCAAAAGTGCAAAGATAGATATGTTGTTTGGCTAAAAGAGCGTCCAACACCAAGTATTTTTTTTTAATTTAATAATTTTATTTCAATTAAAGGAAAATTATTATTTCTCTAGGTATAATTCCTGGGAGATCAAATTTTTTCTTCTGATTTATCAGTTTGGGAAGTAGGATTTATTTAATGGGTAAAAATGGTAAAATTTTCATTCCATAATTTATTATTTATTTTTCAAAATTCTTATTAAATTTTTTAATTAATAATTGATAAATGAGTATTTATACATTTGAAATTTGCTATTATGAATAATACATTTACTTAAAAATATTTTAATTTTTTGACAAATAAATAGTTTAAGAAACAATTTCATTTACCTTGAAAAAGGTTCAAAAGTTAATATTACATATTTCTTAATGCAATAAAAATTAAATAATATTGTTCAGTTTTAATTAAAAATTAAATATATTCTGGTTCAATTTGTTAGATCAAAAAATTAAAATTGTTTGTAAGTAAATATATTATTTATAATATCAAATTTCAAATGCATAAGTACTCATTTATTAATTATTAATTAGAAAATTTAATAAGGATTTAAAAAAAGAAAATAAATTATGGAAATGAAAATCTTACCATTTTTAACTATTGAATAAATCATCCTTCCCAAAATGATAAATTAGAAGAAAAAAGTTGGCCTCCTAGGAATTATTCCTAGAGAAATAATAATTTTCCTTTAATTGAAAAAAAAAACTTGGTGTTAGGTGCTCTTTTGGCCAAACCAATGTATATTTTTGCATCTTTAAAAGTCACGTCATCGTTCAGTTAACAAAAAAAAAGTCAAATATAACAATCAAATGGTATTTTTACACATAATTTGTAACCACATAGTCACTTTTACACATAAAAAAACACTTGGTATTGGGCGCGGCTAAAGATAAAATGCATGCATATTTTTACACCTTAACCCTATTTATATTTTGTTAGAATAATATCCATGTTCTCCTCCCTAAAATCCTCCATGTTTCCTTCCCCCTGTTTTCTTCCATGTTTCTTTCCCACTTCCTCTATGATTTCCTATTCTTGTCTCCCTCTCCCTTGTATATAAATAGAGCTCTACAAATGAATATAATGTACACTTGAATATTTTCATTTTGGCTCTTATATGGCATCAGAGTGTGTATAGTTATTTTTTTTGTCTTCCTTCATTTTGTTTCCAGTAGCTCAACGATTCTTGAACAGTGGTGTTCTTGGTTCTGGAAAATCTTGAACAGTGAGTGAGAGGTTGAGAATTCGATTTTTGATCCTGACCTATTTTCGGAAAACGACCCACTCCACTGTCCTTCCCATCCTTCGATCGGCGACCACCCAAAATTTGGTGGCTGTCCGGCATCGGCAAGGCAGCGCGTAGTGTACACACGCCAAAATCCGTCTCCCACCAGGCGGCGTGTGGGTTTCACGCGCTTGAATTCCAGCAGCTCCAGACGGCGTGTGACAGGGAATTTCCACCAACGCTTTCCATTTTCAGACTCCTCTCCTCATTTCCGACTCTTTCCGACAGGTTTTGTGGTCTTATTTAATCATTTTCTGGTTCGTGAGTATGACTTGGCATCCTTTTTTGTGTGCATTTGGAGTTTATTGTGTCTTTAGATTTTGCCCGTAGACAATTTTGGACAATTATTTGGATCCTTGTGTGATTCATCTGCTCATTGCTTGTGACTTGTGCACGTTTGGGAATTTTTTGTTGGTATTCTTGACCATATTTGTTGTCTGGTTGGTGTGAATATTTGGTTATAAGTCAATGGCTAAATCTAAAACATCTGATATGCTACCTATGTCTGCTAAGATCACTGATACAAAATTAAGCTGGACCAATTATAATGACTGGAACAAAACTATTCGGATTTACCTTTTGGGGGTTGAAAAGGAAGTTCACTTAACTCAGGATCCTCCTTCTGGTAATAATGAAAAAAAGCTTAGCTTGGTCTCGAGCAGACGCTCGTCTTTTCTTTCAAATTCAGAACTCTATTGAACCCCGGATTCTATCTTCAGTTAGCCATTGCAATACGGTAAAAGAAATTATGGATTATTTAGAATTTATGTTTTATGGCAAAGGAAACTTCACTCGTATTCATGAAGTTTGTAAAGGCTTCTATCGTTCTTAGCAACAAGGTCGTCCATTGAAAGATTTCTTCTTGGACTTCAAACAACTATATGAAGAAATGAAGATCCTTATGTCTCCACAGGCAGATCTCTAGACTCGTATCAAGAATTTGGAGATTTAAGCTATTATTAGTTTTCTTGAAGCTCTGGATCCGTCTTATGCCACGATCCGTTCTCAGATTCTATCTAGTCAGGAGCTTCCATCCCTTGAAGATGTGTTCTCAAGGGTACTTCGTGCTGATAGTCTGATTCATCCACTTATTGATCCCAATACCAGTGCTTTAGCAAGGCGTGGCTCCTTTGACATCAGGTATTCAGGGTCTAAGCCAGGCACTACTACTTCATCCTCTGGTAGTATTATCTGCTATTACTGCAAGGAATCTGGTCATGTCAAGAAAAATTGTCGAAAATTGCAAGCTAAACAGCAACGTGATCAGCAATGTGGCTTTGCTCATCTCACTCACACACTCCATCAATCTGATTCTAACCCATCTCTTGCAGGGGCACTGCTTCAGGTACTTTGTCTTCTGGACTTGCTACTACTTCCACAAAGTGGGTTATTGATTCTGGTACCACCGACCATATGACAGGTAACCGTCATTTACTTTCCTCATATACTCCTTATGCTAACCCATCCTCCATCCTCGTCGCCACTGGTTTCCCGGTCTGAGTTCTTGGATCAGGAACTACTCTACCAACTCCATTCATTTCCCTATCTTCCGTACTTAACGTTCCTGATCTCACATTTAATCTTTTGTTTCCTAGTAAACTAACTTGTCATTTGAATTGTTTTATCACATTATACCCTGACCATTGTTTAATTCAGGATCTTTCCACGAAGCAGATTATTGGTAAAGGCTATGAATCCGGTGGACATTACATCCTTGATGATCAGGTGTCTCGTTCTGTTGCTTGTTCTGGTGGGTCGTCTCCCTTTGAAGTTCATTGTTGTCTTGGGTCATGTACCCCTTTCTTCCTTAAAACGATTGTATCCACAATTTTTGTCTGTTTCTTCTATTGATTGTAAGTCGTGTCAATTTGCCAAACATCATCGTGTTTATTTAGCACCTCAGGTAAACAAATGGGTTGCGTCCCCCTTTGAGTTAGTTCATTATGATGTTTGGGGTCCTTGTTCAGTTGTGTCTCAGACTGGTTATCGGTACTTTGTCACTTTTGTCGATGATTTTTCTCGAACTACTTAGCTTTACTTAATGAAACAACGTTCGGAATTGTTTACTCATTTTCAACATTTCTGTGCTAAGATCAAAACACAATTCAATACTCCTGTAAAATTCTTCGAAGTGATAATGCAAAAGAATATTTTTCCGCCCCCTTTACTGATTATGTGCATAGTCATGGCATCCTTCACCAATCCTCATATGTTGATACACCTGCCTAAAATGGTGTTGCTGAAAGAAAGAATCGCCATCTTTTAGAAACTGCCCCAGCTCTCATGTTTCACTCTTATGTGCCTAAACCTTTTTGGGCTGCTGCTATCTCCACTACTTGTTTTCTCATCAATCGTATGCCTTCGACTGTCCTTGGTGGTTTAGTTCCATATTCTGTTCTTTTTCCTACCACTAAGCTATTCCCTATTGATCCAAAAATTTTTGGTTGTGTCTGCTTTGTTCGAGATGTCCGTCCAAGTATTAGTAAACTTGACCCAAAATCCTTGCGGTGTGTTTTTCTTGGTTATTCTCGAGTTCAGAAAGGTTATCGGTGTTGCTCTCCTAAACTTCGTCGGTATCTTGTGTCCACTGATATGACTTTTCATGAGTCTTCTTCTTTCTTCCAGTCTTCTACCTTACCTGAGTCTTCTTTTATCAGTAATGAGCTTGATGATCTTCTAGTTTATAGTGTCTCTCTCTCACCAGTCTCAAGTGATGTTCCAGATCCTGATCCTCTTGATGATGCTGATGTTGCCACAGTTCTGCCTTCACCAGTACCTACTCCACCAATGGATTTTGATCCTGCCACTTCCATCCTTGAGCCTCCGTGTCCTGATCCTACCATTGACCCTTCTGCTGATCTCCCTATAGCCCTTCTTAAAGGTCACAGTCCTTTGTACCCTCCAAAGTGCTATGCTAATTGTACCTATCATATCTCCTCGTTTGTGTGCTACAACGATTATCACCTGTTTCCTATTCCCTAGTGACCACTCTTGAGTCCATCTCTACCCCTACTACCCTTCATCAAGCTTTAACTCACCCAAGTTAGCATGCAGCGATGGAAGAAGAAATTCAGGCTCTTGATACAACTAGTACTTGGACCCTTGTTGATTTACCCTCTAGGAAGAAAGTCATTGGTTGTAAATGGGTATTTGTTATCAAAACTAAGGCTGATGGTTCCTTAGATAGGTTGAAGGCTCGACTTGTTGTAAAAGGGTATGCTCAAACTTATGGCATTGATTATTCTGAGACATTATCCCCTATAGCTAAGCTTACATCAGTCCGTCTCATTATTTCTTTAGCTGCCACCTATCATTAGGATTTGCATCAGTTGGATGTTAAGAATGCATTTTTGAATGGTGATCTCCTTGAAGAAGTGTATATGGAGCAACCACTAGGGTTTGTTGCTCAGGGGGAGCATCAGAAAGTATGTTATCTTTGCAAGTCATTATATGGTTTAAAGCAAAGTCCTCATGCCTGGTTTGATAGGTTTTGTGGTGTGATCAAGAAGTTTGGTTTGAACCAAAGTAAGAGTGATCATTCTGTGTTCTACCAGCAGTCCAATGCAGGCATGATTCTTCTAGTGGTATATGTCGATGATATCATAATTACTGGGAGTAACATCCCTAGAATCTCAGAGCTTAAAGGCTTTCTTAACTCCCATTTTCAAACAAAAGACTTAGGCCCATTAAAGTACTTCCTTGGTATTGAAGTTTTGAGAAGCAAGAAGGGCATTTTCTTGACTCAGAGGAAATATGTTCTTGACTTGTTAAAGGAGACTGGAAAGCTTGGAGCTGCACCAAACAACGTTCCCATGATTCCGAATCCATTCTTGGACCTTAATGAGAGCATGTTTGATGAACTTCCTAATGACTTAAAGAAAAAAGTTGACCCAGAGAAACTAAAGCCATTTGCATATCCTGAGAGGTATAAAAGACTCATTGGGAAAATGAATTACCTAACAGTAACTCGTCCTGATATAACCTTCTCAGTCAGCATACTTAACCAATTCATGATATCTCCAACGGTGGGACAGTGGGAAGCATTAGAGCATATCTTGCATTATTTGAAAGGTTCCCCAGGTCGTGGCCTTCTCTATACAGATTATGGACACACTAAAGTTGAATGCTTCTGTGATGCGGATCATGCAGGATCTAAGGCCACAAGACAGTCCACTACGGGATATTGTGTCTTTGTTGGTGGAAACTTGATATCTTGGAGAAGTAAAAAGCAAGATGTTGTGTCCAAATCAAGTACAGAAGCAGAATACATAGCCATATCACAATCAACGCAAGAAATTGTATGGGTATGTCAACTCATGAAGGAAATCGGCATCACCACAACGTTACCTGCAAATCTATGGTGTGACAATAAAGCAGCCCTCCATATAGCATCGAACTCTGTTTTTCATGAACGTACGAAGCATATTGAAATCGATTGTCATTTTATTCGTGACAAGATCAAAGAAAATGTTATATCTACAGGGCATGTGTGATCAAACGACCAGCTGGCAGATCTTTTAACGAAAGCCTTAAATGGGACATGGGTTGAGTATCTTTGTAACAAGTTGGGCATGATAAATATATATGCTCCAACTTGAGGGGAGTGTTAGAATAATATCCATGTTCTCCTCCCTAAAATCCTCCATGTTTCCTTCCCCTTGTTTTCTTCCATGTTTCTTTCCCACTTCCTCCATGATTTCTTATTCTTGTCTCCCTCTCCCTTGTATATAAATAGAGCTTTACAAATGAATATAATGTACACTTAAATATTTCCATTTTGGCTCTTACATATTTATACAAGATCCTAATTGTTTCACTACATACATATTTATCCAAATTACTTGATTATAAGTATTATCTTCATCTTCTCCCAAGATAAATGAAAAAAACATACATGTATTTGCTCCCTTTATAGGCATATATGATTCATTTTTAATTTAAGACTGGTAGCGTGTACCCTTCAGATTTCAAAGACCAATAATTTGAGTCACATGTTTATAAGAAAGAAGAGAGGGAAACATGAGCTGGATGCGTGTGCAAGTATACATCTCGTAATCCTAAGGAGTGATTGCAACTGACGCTGGGAGTAGCAGTGTAACATCCAAAAAAATTGAGAAACTTAAATTTAAAAATGATAAGAAAAATTAATACGGAATTTCTCTATTTAAAATAATAACAAAATTACTTAGTTAAAATTAAGGTTTATTTTTCCTAAATTAATTTGGGGAATAATTAATCTGAATAAATAGTTATCGTAGGCTTAAAATATTTTATCAACAATACTTTATGTCTAGGGATTTTTTTTTTCCAATATCTTTAACTAAATTTTTTTTTGATAATGATATCTTTGACTAAATTAATCCAAGGAAAACCATGCACATTCATAAAGCCCATTGACCATAAACAAAACCCAACCCATTATTACTATCTCAACCCTCAAATAATAAAAAAACAAAGTCTTTCCTTCCAAACTTCTTTTTCTTTCCTTCTTGCTCTCACGTGAAGAGACCAAAATAAGAAAACCATTCTCATATTCACTAACCCAACACCAAGCCCAAAAACGCAAGGGAGCCTATTATCTTATTACAAATCAAACTCTTCTCTCCCAGCTCCGTGTGAAAAAGCATAAAAGAAAACAATATCCATTCTTCTTTTCTCGCCAGACGCCAACACGCAGAAGGAAGAAAAGGATTCTTTTATATATATATATATATATATATATATATATATATATATATATATAAGATGGCATAGAGCCTACATTACAAGAATAAAATTACAAACTAGGGGAAATTAATCCCAACTTCTCATGGTCCACCCAAGTCCTTAAATACATAGGACAATAACCTAAAATAGCTGAATTAGAAATACCAAACTTAGCTAAAGCATCAGCAACCCGGTTGGTCTCTCTTGGAACATGCCTCAAGATTACCTGAGAACCTGAGTTTATCAGCTCTTTGATTCTAATAACTGTCATGCTCACTGAAGTGAAATTAACATCCAAAATTAAGTTGGCCACCTCATCACAATCAGATTCTAAAATAAACTTGTTGAGCCCCAAATCTTGTGCCAACCGGATCCCCTCCAAAATGGCCCACTCCTCAGCTACATTGGACTGACAGATACCAACTGATTTCATGAAACCAGCAACCCAATTTCCTGGATTATCTCTAATAACCCCCCATAACCTGCCTTCTCGGAACCCATACTCATAGCTCCATCCACATTGACCTTTAACCATCCCAAAGGAGGCCTCGACCAGGAAACAATGACTCAGATCTATCAAATTAGTCTCATGGTTCACAAAAGGAGAATGAACAACATACTTATCCCAAATAGCCAAAATTACAGCCACTGGATTACCGGGTTTACTAAAACTACTGTCAAAAATAAATAAGTTCCTCCACTCCCACAACTTCCAAACAGCTACCCCAAATAACAAATCCCATGAAAATCCCAATCTATATCTTAACTGAGTTTTAAGATTCATGAGCATCCAGTCACGTAGATTAGCAGAGAAAAATTTAGCTTCATACCTAGGGAGAATCAGTGAACCCTATAGGCTCCTAGCATATGAACAATCACGAAGAACGTGAAGAATGTCTTCCTACTCCGAATTACAAAAACTACACAAAGCCGATGATTGAGCCCAAGAACTCCTCTACAAATTAGTGGGAAGTTTATTTAAAGAAGCTTTCCACATAAAAACTCTAATTCTTTTAGCTCCCCTCCACTTCCATATCACCTTATACAGTTTATCCCTCAAATGAGAAGGATTAGTTTCAATTAGATAATAAGCACTCTTAATTGAAAATCTCCTATCAGCAGCAGCCCCCCAAGATATAATATCATTACCAGAGTCTTCTATAAGGGGCAAAACAGATCGGATTTTGTTCACACCGGCAGGATTGACCACCTCTACCAATTTCTCCATGTTCTACAAACCATCCCTAACCCAATTAGCAACTAAAGAATTTTCCTCCACTTCCAGCAGTGGTCTACGACAGAATTCTTTAATTTTAATTCCTTCCCCCACCCAACTATCATTGAAAAAACTAGCCACACGCCCATTCCTAATCAACCACTTTGTCCCCCTTTCAAGAATCTCCTGTTGGGAACAAATGAACTTCCAAACTCTGGAATCTCCCTTTTTAACCGATAGAAAGCTTTCGCTATCTCTCCACATATATCTAGCATAAAACATATCCGCCCACAACCCTTTAGAGCTGATAAGTAACTTCTAAGCTAGCTTAGCCCCACATGCCTGATTGACAACTACCAGTCTCCTAAAGCCCAGACCTCCATACTTCTTAGGTCTCATTATGCATCCCCAAGCAATAGGATGATAACTTCTGGAAGATTCATTATCACCCCAAATGAACTTCCTTTGAAGCCGTTCAACTTCATTACACACACTTATGGGCAACTTAGCAACTTGCATGGGATACAACGGGATAGAACTGACCACTGACCTGGCTAGCGTGATTCTTCTCACAATAGAAAGACTCTTTGCTTTCCACACACTAAGTTTAGCTCTAACTCTATCAACAACATATTGAAAATCCCCTCTCCTATATCTATTCCCGGACAAGGGAAAGTCTAAATACCTCCCAATTTCACTAGAGATATACATGCCAGACAGGTCCTTGATACAGATTTTAACTTGATAGGGAACTTTAGGGGAGAAAAAAACTGAAGATTTAGAAAAGTTAATTTTCCCTCCTGAGGCTAACATAAAATCATTTAAACACTTCAACATACATCTTGATTGTTCAATAGAAGCCACACCAAACAAAAGGAGATCATTAGCAAACATTAGGTGTGAAACCTTCGGACCCGCCCTTGAAGCATAGATAGGCTTCCAACTACCATTCTCAACCAAATCACAGATCAGATGTGATAGCTTGTCCATACACAACACAAACAATAATGGAGAAATTGGATCACCTTGCCTAAGACCTCTTTTAGGCCTAAAATAGTCTGTTTGATCTCCGTTCCATAACACATTATAAGAAATGGAAGACACATAAGCAATAATAAGGTCCACAAATTTTTCCTCTAGCCCAATTTCTCCGAAAACCAGTTTTAAAAACTTCCAGCTTATTCTATCATAGGCCTTTTCTAAGTCTATTTTCATAGCCATATGACCCTTCTTACTTCTATTCTTGCTCATAATATGCATGACTTCCTAACCCACTATTACATTATCCTGTATGCATCTACCATGAATGAAACTAGCTTGAAAAGGAGAAATTAAATCGTTCATAATCTTTCTCAACCGCAAGGCAATAACCTTAGAAAGACATTTATAGTGAACAATACATAATGATATAGGTCTAAAATGATTCACCAACTCTACATCCGGCCTCTTGGGAATCAAAGAAATTAAAGTCTTATTAGACTCAGCCAAAGCAATTCTACCTTGAAACGTTTGCTTCACAAAATTACAGAGAACTGGGCCGACTGTACGCCAATTTGCTTTATAAAAGATAGGAGGGAACCCATCAACGCCTGGAGCCTTGTAGCAACCCATGGAAAATAGAGCTCTCCTTATTTCATCATCCTCAGGAGCATCAGTAAGAGAAGTCAAAATACACTGATCCACCGTTGGGAAGTTTGAAACAATGACTAACATCCGCTCTTCCTGACTCTCAGTACAAAAATACTCCTTAAAATGACCAACAACCAGCCTTTTAAGTTCTTCTGTATCCTCAACCCAATTCACAGACTCATTCTTCAGCATAAGAATCTTGTTCCTCCTTCTTCGAATTTTGGTTTTTAGATGATAATATCTGGTGTTTCTGTCCCTTATCGAAATCCATTGAGCTCTCGACTTCTAAAACCACTTTATCTCTTCAATCTTAAGGAGCCTCTCCAAATTGTCCTGCAATTCCATTTCCAAATCACACAAAAATTCAGAATGCGAATATGCTCTGGCCTTTTAAATCCCATCTAGTCTTTTCATAATAGAAAGCTTCTGTTTCTCAATCATACCAAAGACATTTCTATTCCATAGTCCCATAACAGCTTGAAAATTTTCTAGCCGCTGCCCCAGATCACCATCGGTTTGCCAAGAGCTCTCTAACAAATCCTTATAGCCATCATGTTTCAACCACATGGCCTCAAATCTAAATAGGCGAAGACCACTACTAGTCACCACATTCCCCCAAATCATACAAATAGGATTATGATCAGAAAATCGAGTCCTAGGCATTACCTTAACAAAGCAAGCCGAGAACTCAGAGATAAAAGCACAATTAGCTACAGCCCGATCCAATCTTTCAAATAAACGCCTCCCCCTTCTAGACGCGGTCCTTTCCATGTAAATCGAGGGCCCACAAATCCCAAATCCTATAACCGACATCTTCTAAGCCTATCATTAAACAGCCGAATTCTGCCCTCGTTACTCCTGCAACCACCAATCCGTTCTGAAGACGCAGCAATATCGTTGAAATCTCCTATTATTGCCCAGGGATCAACAATGGATGAAGCAAGACCTTCAAGCTCATTCCAGAGAATCATTTTCTGAGAAGAATTGGGAATAGCATACACAGTAGTCAAAAGAAACTGAGATTGACCCATAAAACCATAACGGAGATGAAAGAACTGTCTTTCCTTCCTACAAACAGAGACCTGAATGCAATTCAACTTCCACGCCGCTACCAATCCACTAGATCTTCCAACGCTAGGAATAACAGCAAACCCATCAAATCCTAAAGAGCTCAAGCATCTAAAACGCGTCTCATATTTGCTTTTTGTTTCAGCAAGAACGATAAGGCAAGGATTACTCCTACTACACATCGGTTTGAGATTTTGCATCAGGGATCTTCCACAAGCTCCTTGTAAGTTCCATAATAAAATAGAATTCATTTTAATACTATTTTAACTACTGAACCGATAACCCAGTAAAAGCTAAATAGAAGGAATACCCGGCCCAACCGCAGTCTCCAAACCCTCCTGCCGTTCAACCATCTCAGCATCTGGGTCCTCACCCATCTCAGCATCAGGGTCCAAAGAGGAAGCCCAAAACTTCCCTTGAGGCCCACAATTCCGAACAACATCCCCTGGATCCATATCTGCCCCAAATACAAAATCCGAAGTCAAATTGACATCTCGCAATCCGCCCAAATCCCTATCCTCCTGACCAATCAAAGAACCCCTTGAACTTTCCAACTTTTGCAAAATCTCGGGAGATGTGCATTGACTTACCTCATTAGCTTTCACCTCCTGTACCAACTCCCTGGATCTCTTAGTTTTTCTCTGCGAATGCCTACTCGTTGCCTCTGAAATTTTATCACTAGATAGCCCCTTTCTGATTGATTGCTTCCTCTGATGACCCTGATTCTCCTTCCCAACATGTACCACCATTTGATTATTTTCTTCCGCCCGTACATCAGATGGCCTTGATCCCTCAGTCCCCGAGGCCTCCACAACTTGCTTCTTCTTTCCCGCTCCATCCCCTTCAACATCAACAGCTAAAACTCTAAACCTAAAACCTCCATTATTGAACTTCTTAGCATTTCCAGCTTGCTTCTCTTTGTCCCCTTTCTTCTTACGGATTGGCTTCTGCACTACTCTCCAGACATCTTGATCACTCTTTTTAGAATCCTCATGCCTCAAGGCCTCTGCTTTAACTGAATCTTCCCCTCTGATGCTATCATCCCCTGTTTTCACAGACCCTCTCTCTGCTTTACATGACTTAGAGGAGTGACCAAAAATACCACAACGTGTACACAAGGAATGAAGTCCCACATATTTGACATAGTACTCTTCCTCATCCAAGGAAAAACCTGACATCAATTGCTTACTCAAATCAACCAAAACGCAAATTCTAGCATAGTGTTCCCTAAGTTGATTAGAGGTATTAATATCTATTTTAATGGTCTCCCCTATCCGATCACCAATCCATGTCAGAGCCTCTCAGTCATAATATTCTAAAAACACACTAGGCATACGAACCCATACTGCTACTTTATCAATTTTGGCCTTCTATGGTTGAAACAGGGGCTCCCATGGCCTCACAGTCAAATAATGATCAAATATCATCTAAGGGCCCCCTGTTAAGGCATTAAGATAATCTTCATGATTAGATAACTTAACCACAAAAAAACTATTACCTATATTTATCAAACTGATAACACCTCTCTTTGCCCACAAAGACTGGAGAATCGACAAGAGTATCTTATATCCAATATTTCTTCCTAAAAGCTTCATAATGACCGCCCTGTCCCAAGCTTTATATAACCGTTTCTTCATCCTTTTAGAAAAGGAAAAAGTAGGAAAGTTACAATTTGGATCCTCTTCAATCGTACACAGAGGCTCATGATCAGCCTTCTCAGCTTCACTATCAGCCAGCAACGTATTAGACACGACATTATCGCTCTCAGTCTAAATAGCTACAGAATCCTTACTGCTTATACCTTTCAGCTTTTCCACAAGAGGAGCCAACTACCCATTGTTTCCTTCTTGCTGCAACTAAACTAGGCCATTCTTCAACTTCCTCATGACCTCCCCCATCTTTCAGCTTCTTCGAGTTCCTATTCAGCAAATCCACTTCTTCCTCAGAAGGCAAAGGCACCTGAGACGCACTCTTCGTAGCTAAAACGATCGCCATTCTTTGCCCTAAGGTGTGATCCTAGAAGTACCTTTTTAGGAAGAAAAGGATTCAGTAGATCAACTCCATGCCAAAATATCAGCAGACTTAATGCATGAACCCAAAGCCCACGGCCCACAATCGAACCCCTCAAAACCCATTCTCCATCCAACCCACATTATTCTTCTTCTCTCGTCAAACCGTCAAACGTAGAAGAAGGAAAATGACTCAGTGAAACCATGCTCATCGGATCTCACTTTCAGTCCTTAAGCCCACAGCCGAAAACCTCTGGTCCTTACCCACTGATCAACCTTGCCTCCCTCCACTATATATATCTTGTTCCATTCTTGTGGGGGTTGAGGGAAAAGGGTAGAAAGAGGGAGTAGAAAAGAGAGAAGAACTTTGCCAAATTACTCGTGTATTTCTTTTCCTTCCGGATTGGCTATTTAATGAGGATACAATTACCTGATTTGAATTCAAATAACTGAATGAATAACAACTAATCCTAAGGAATAATAAACGTGCCCTATTAATTAGGTAACTGAATGAATAACTATTAATCTTAGTTTTAAGGAATAATATACGTGCCTATTAATTAGGCTTATTATGAAACAAATTCATATGCTTATTATGAAAGCTTATTTTCTACTTGTCAATCGTAGGGGTGGAAATAGGCCAGGGGCCTGTGACCTGGCTTGTTAAAAGCCTGGTCAGGCTAACAAGCCAGACCAAGGTCTCTTATAAGGCCTGTTTTGCCTAACAGGCTAAGTCCAAGCCTAATAAGAGGTCTTTTAGGCCTGATAGGCCGGCTTGTTATAAGGGCAATATTATAATTTCTCCATCTATCCTCCAATAAGAGTGTGACACATATACCTATACCTGATTTAAGTTTGAAAAATCAAAAATTCCGACTCTCAGTCGCCGCTCGATTGGTTCTTCATTCTTCAAATCCCTAACCTTCTTACTTCTTCAGTTCAGCCGTATCTCAACCTCTCCGCTCGTGGCTCTCGCTCGGCATCTGCTCGTCGCTTTCAGTCTCGCTTTCAGTCTCACTCTCAGAGTCTCAGCTTGTTGCTTTGACTCTCAGCCTCTCAGTCTGTTCATCGCTTCTACCAGTTCAGTCTTCGGCCAGACCTCGCTCTCACCGACAAATTTGTAAGTATTTTCTTCTCCTGGTTTGATTTGGTCACCTTTTTAAGTTTAAGTGTTCGATTTGGTGTTTAATCTTCTATTTAAGTGTTTGATTTGGTGTTTAAACTTTTATTTAGTTTTCGATTTGCTTTTGCTGGTTTAGTCTTCAGCTGGAGCTTGCTCTCATCGACAAATTGGTAAGTATTTGCTTCTTCTAGTTCAATTTGGTCAGCTTTTTGAGTTTAAGTGTATTATTTGGTGTTTAAACTTCGATTTACTTCTATTTAGGACATATATGGCTGGAAAGAAAATTTCAGTTGCGTAAAATTTTACAGTCCTCTTTTCCAGATGTTGTATGTTCTGTGATAAGATGGCTTCTGCCTGGACTAAAACTCTAGAAGTCTGGTAGCCAAAAGTCATAGTTTGTTTATCTATGCTCCTATCATGATCAAAAAATACTAAGCTGCATATATTTTGTTCAAGCCTCCAGTTTGGCTTGAAAATAGACGTTGCATAACCTGTTTTTGCACATGACAGACATGTTGTTCGATTTTATCCAAAAGGTCCTTCATCGTGTGTAGAAGTAAGGCTTCTTATATGATCTTTTGTTGACGTTTTACTAAATATCTAAATCACAATATGGTGTCTTTAGATTATTTTCCTGTATTTATTCCTATCAACATGTTTTCATTGCATTCATCAACTTGACTACTTGAAGCTTCTCCATTTGTTCTTAACTATAAGTCAAGTTTCTTCAAACTTTTTTGTTACTTGAGATTATTTTCAAAAAATTAATATATATTCTATTTTACACTAATATGATATGCCTATTATTCTTTTTATCAGCCTCGGTGGAGTGATCTAGATGTGAATCAGCATGTTAACAATGTGAAGTACATTGGTTGGATCCTGGAGGTAATTTTATATACTCATGTTCTTTCCAATTCTCATCCTAGTACATCTATTTATCTTTTGTTTCTTGTAGCCGATCCCATCTAGTGGGATTAGGCTTTATTATTGTATTTTTGGTTCTTGTAATGCATTTCTTGTGGCTTATGTTGGCTATGAGTTTTAGTGATCATAAATGTGTTAGGCCCAATTAAAAACTTATTAGTTGGGTTTCAATGGCTTGAACAAGCCATTTTGAATATTAAACTTCCTAATCCCACACATGTCAGGTAGCAAACTTTAAGTTACTATCCAATTAAGTGACTAATCAGCTTGTTTCTTGATACTTTATGCCTTTAATACATTCTGACGGGACAATCAACCTTGGTAGCAATTTGATCCCTCATAGAACTTGTTAATTAGTTCATGTACGTTGCTTATATTCTTGGGGATCAACCTTTTTAGCACTTGTAACCTGAGGATGATGTTATGCTTCCTGCAGATTGCTCCGCAGCTGATCTTGGAGACTCATGAGCTTTCTGCCATGACTTTGTAGCCCAAGCTTAATTCAAGCACTTACTACTGCATTTGTTCTTAACAACTGACGGTATCATATGAAGTTCCTCAACTCTTAGCTTCTGTGGCATCGGTAAGTAGTTAGACATAAAATGAAATGTAGTTATGAGGAGGCAAATGGTTAATACTAAAGAAAATTCATGTCTTTGGTAGCTTGGGAGAATCAGCGATTGGAAGGCAGTAAGACAGAATTGAGATTATATGAAGGTCTTCGAAGCAGAAGAAGAAATTTTATTGAAGATTTAATGTGAAGATCTTATAGCTTTAATTTGATTTGTTTAAATTTGTGAACTTGTAATAAAAATTGTTATATTGTTTTATTTGGTTTCTTATTTTATGACTTGTTTTACTGAGGCCTCTATTTCAAAAAAAAAAAAAAAAACAGGCCTCTTTAACAGGCCAGGCCAGACTTGTATACAGGCCAGGCTCAGGCCAAAAAATAGGCATGTAACAGGCCATAGGCTAATATGTTACAGAACAGGGCTGACCTGTTAAGGGTGAAGCCTGGCCTGTTTCCACCCCTAATTACTGGGTTGGACTATTGAATGTAGTCTACTAGATAAGCTGGGCTCTTGGGCTTGCGTTTGGGCCTGTGGGTAGCGTCTCAGACTGCTACATCCCCTTCCCCTTCCAAAATATCCATGTCCTCATGGATTAGATGTTGGCGAGATGAAGAACCATCGAGTTGTTGTCACGTGTCCCTAACAATCACATCGTCTTCATTAGGAATGAGAGTGTCTTTCTCCTCCCAAGTTGCATCCTCAGGTAAACCATCGGACCATTGGATTAGAAGTTCTTGGTTTTTCTGCCCCTTCTTCCAAACTTCGTGTTCTCTCAAAATTGCCACAGCATTTGCGATCGGCCTGTTGTCTATGGAGTGTTCTGGAAGTTGGTGGATCTTGAACGCCTTGAAGGAGTGAAATGGTTTGAGCAGCGAAATGTGAAAGACCGGGTGGATTTTCGAAGAGTCTGGTAGTTTTAGTTTGTAAGCAATCATGTCAATTCTTTCGAGAACCTCAAATGGACCATAGTAATGCAGAGCAAGTTTTGTCGAGCTACGTTGTTGTATTGATAGCTGTTGATATGGCTGTAAACGTAATAGAACTAGGTCACCCACTTTAAACTCCCAAGCTTTCCTCTTTTTGTCGCTATAGGCTTTCATTGTAGTCTGTGCGGCATGCAAGTTTTGTTTTAGACTATTCATTATTTTGTTCCTTATCGTAAGTTCAGTGTCGATGGCTTCAAGCTTGATTCCGCCCAAGCAGTATGCTAACAAATTCGGAGGTGGTGTGCTGAAGGTAACCTCGAATGGTGTGAAGCTAGTTGATCTATTGAAGGAGGTGTTGTAAAGGAATTATGCGAAACTAGAATATTGGACAAAGACTTCGGGTGATCATGCACGAAAGCTCTCAGGTATTGTTTCAGGCATCTGTTTACTCTCTCAGTCTGTCTATCCATCTCAGGGTGATAAGCTGAACTGTAACGCAAGTTTGTGCCTTGAAGGTGGAATAAGGATTTCCAGAAATTGCTCAGGAAAATGGGATCGCGATCCGAAATAATGCTCTTTGGAAAGCCATGGATCTTTCCGACTAAGTCCCAGAATGCCTTAGCAACCTTGGCAGCTGTATAGTGCGAGGACAAAGGTATGAAGTGCGCTCCCTTAGACAACCTGTCTACGACCACAAAAATAATAGAGAAACCATTAGAGTTAGGCAAATTGGTAATGAAATCCATGGTTAATTCTGTCCAGATGGTATCTGGTGGGGAAATAGGTTGAAGTAAGCCGAATGGAGAATGATTTTGTGGTTTAATCTTTTGGCACTCCTCACAGTTTTTGACAAAATTCTTGACATCTCTTTTCATTCCCTTCTAGGTGAAAATTCGGTTGAGCCGCAAAAAAGTGTTTTGAGCTCTGGAGTGGCCTCCCATCAATGATCCATGGAATTCATGCAGAAGTGTGCTTTTTAGTGACGAGCTTTCAGGAATAAAGATCCTTGAGGTATAAAAAAGGATTTTATTTCGCAAGTTCCATGCTCCCCATTTAGCTGGTTCTGCAATAAGGCCCAGCATAATCGTAATAGTGTAGGGATCCTTTGTGAGTTCTCATTGGAGTGTGCTTGTGAATTCGCATGTTGGTACTGTGAGAATGGACAATTCTGATTGTAGCTGTTCATCTTCGATAGGACATCTGGATAATGCATCGGCAGCAACATTTGTCTTGCCCAATTTATAAACAATAGTGTAATGGAAGCCTAGAAGTTGCGATAAGAAGTGTTGTTGTTCAGGGCTTTGCACAACCTGCTTCATCAAATGGTACAGGCTCTTATGGTCCGTTCTGATGACAAATGTTGACCCCAAAAGGTACTGTCTCCACTTCGAAATGCTGCAAGTTATTGTGTACATTTCCCTAAGATAAGTTGATTTCTGTTGCATTGAGTGAGATAACTCTTGACTGTAGTAAACAATAGGTCTTTCTTGTTGCATTAAAACAACTCCAATGCCCACACCTGATGCATCTGCTTCTAGTATGAACGGTAGTTTGAAATCAGGGAGAACAAGAATAGGTGCTTTAGTCAGTAGGTCTTTTAAGAAGGAGAAAGCATTATCTTCCTTGGAACTCCATGTGTACCCGGAGGTAGTTAATAAATCGGTTAAAGGGGCAGCTGTGGTTGCAAAATTTTTAATAAAACGTCGATAGTAGCCTGCTAACCCTAGGAATGCTTGCACCTGAGTAATTGTGGTAGGTTGAGGCCAATTGATGATAGCACTTATTTTCTCAGGGTCTGGTGCTAGACCTTCTGCAGAAATTACATGTCCCAGGAATTGAATTGAATCTTGAGCAAACATGCATTTATTTCTCTTTGCAAAAAGTGAATGTTTTCGTAAGGTAGATAAGACTTCCCTTAGGTGTAAGACATGAGCTTGCAGCGATGGACTGTAGATAAGTATATCATCAAAGAAAATAACCACAAATTTCTGGATAAAAGAGGAAAATATCTCGTTCATTGTAGCTTGAAATGTGGACGGGGCATTAGATAGGCCAAAGGGCATGACCAAGAACTCGTGGTGACCATGGTGAGTCCTGAAGGCAATTTTGTGGATGTCATCAGGATGCATTAGGATCTGGTGATAGCCTGATCGTAAATCAAGCTTTGAAAAAATAGTAGAACTATGTAACTCATCTAGGAGCTCATCAATTGTTGGAATAGGAAATTTGTCTCTAATTGTAACTGCGTTTAGTGCTCTATAGTCCACACAAAATCGCCATGAGCCATCTTTTTTCTTTACGATCGTAAATCAAGCTTTGAAAAAATAGTAGAACTATGTAACTCATCTAGGAGCTCATCAATTGTTGGAATAGGAAATTTGTCTCTAATTGTAACTGCGTTTAGTGCTCTATAGTCCACACAAAATCGCCATGAGCCATCTTTTTTCTTTACTAGTAGAACTGGGGAACTGTAGGCCGAGTGATTGGGGCGAATTATTCCGTCTTGCAACATTTCTATAACTAGCTTTTCAATCTCATTTTTTGGTAATGTGGGTACCTAAATGGACGTACTTAGACTGGCTTGGTGTCTGGTAGGAGATGGATGTGATGATTTGTGGGTCTTTGTGGTGGTAACTGGGTAGGTGTACTAAATATATTTGTATAGTCCTCCAGGATTTCTGAAATAGCGGGGTGATGTATGGGATACGTTTGGTTTGTTTTGGGGATGGTGGTGGAGAGGCACATGAGATAGGATTGGATTGGTTCTTGGCTAATGAGTTTGTGTAATTGGGAAGTTGAAATTGGGGATGGGGTGACACTCGTGTGTCCTTATAGGACTATGGGTTGCGTTTGAAAAGTAAAACACATTGTCATTTGGTGGTAATCTGTAGTTACAGGACCTAAGGTAGAAAGCCATTGGATTTCTAGAACAATATCAGCCCCTTGTATATCCAAAACATATAAATCAATATCAAAGATGTGCTTCTGATTCATTGAGACCTGCACCTTGGTGCAATGCCTTCACAAAATAAGTTGTCCCCGTTTCCAACTTGTACTTTGAATTGCTTGACGGCTTGTATAGGTAATTGTAGGTGTTTAGCAACTCGTTTAGTTATGAAGTTGTGAGTACTTCTACTATCAATCATGATCTGCAGTGGGACCCCCCCTAACGATACCCGCCAAACGAAATGCCTTGGGGAAATGATGTCCAAAAAGGGCTTTGAAACTGATTTCAGGGTAAGTAGGGCTGTCTATATGAACTTCTTCGTTATTGAGTTGCTCTGGCTCTGGTTCGTCTTATTCGTCGAATAATATGCACATAAAAGATGCTCCAGGCTTGCAACAATGACCAAAAACATATTTCTCGTCACAATTATAACAGACCTTTTTCCTGCTTTGTTGCCATCTCGGTAGGTGATAGGCGTTTAATGGGTAGCTAGTATTTGTAGTTGCTGCTGGTCTATTAGCTGTGTTTGGTAGTGTTGTGCTTCTTGGTGTCCATCGTAAGGAGCGCTCTTCTGCTTCAGCATAATTACGTGCAAGGCCCTAAGCGGCATGAAAATTTGCTGGAAGGTGAGCCTGAACGTCACTGCGTACCTTAGGTTTAAGACCCGCGATAAACATGCTCTTACGAAGGGTGTCTGGTATGCCAGTTACTCTGCATGATAAATTTTTAAATGTTGTTTGGTACTCTCGTATTAAACCTTTTTGGGATAACTTGCATAGTGCTCCAACTGGATCTTCATATGCTGTTGGACCATAGCGGCTAATAATTGTTGTTTTAAAGTGTCCCCAATTTGTAATCAATCCTTCCCGTGACAAGGTTCTGCACCAGCTATGTGCTGGTGCGTCTAGGTGGAAGGACGCAATACGAAGCCTATCTGGTTCAACAATAAAGTAGTAATCGCAGTACTGATCTACTGCAAACAACCAGTCCGTTGGGTCTCCCTGGCCGTAGCGTGGAAAATCTAAACGTAATGGTTTGTGGCGTGATGGTTCTGTGCGGCTTGGTGCAGCTCCCAAAATGCTTGCGTTTGGATTAGGACGCTGAGTTTCCATGAAGCATGTCATTTTAAGTTGAAAGTGTTCCATCAAGTGATCAATAGTTGCATCCAATTGCTCCTGGTTTTGTCGTTGTTGCTGGGCCAGGAACGCTTGTTCCCTTTCCTCGACCACACGTTCTCTTTCTTCAGCCGCAACTTGTTGCTGCTGAACGGCGCTGAGTTGATCTTGTAATTGTGTTAAACGGGTGTTTTGTGCTGCCATGGAGGAGAGTAGGTGAATGAAAGCACCAAATGTGGGGGTTGAGGGAAAAGGGTAGAAAGAGGGAGTAGAAAAGAGAGAAGAACTTTGCCAAACTACTCGTGTATTTCTTTTCCTTCCAGATTGGCTATTTAATGAGGATACAATTACCTGATTTGAATTCAAATAACTGAATGAATAACAACTAATCCTAGGTCTAAGGAATAATAAACATGCCCTATTAATTAGGTAACTGAATGAATAACAACTAATCCTAGTTTTAAGGAATAATAAACGTGCCTATTAATTAGGCTTATTATGAAACAAATTCAGATGCTTATTATGAAAGCTTATTTTCTACTTGTCAATTACTGGGTCGGACTACTGAATGTAGTCTACCAGATAAGCTGGGCTCTTGGGCTTGCGTTTGGGCCTGTGGGTAGCATCTCGGACTGCTACAATTCTCCTTCATCCTCCTTCAGTTCACCACAAACCGAAAACCAGAACAGAAAGAAAGGTAAGACGAGAGCGACGAGAAAGAGGGAGTTGCAGAAAGGTGAGAGGGTGAACAAGAGAGAGAGAGAGAGACGTAGAGGAAGAGAGAGTGATTATTCTCTTTCCCCTGTTTCAGCCACCGAAGAACAGAGGAGCATTCAGCATCCTTGTAAGACTTCTATCCTCGTTTTTCTTCTGTTCTTCTTGGTTGTTAACGTGAGCATGTTGTGGTTGTTAGTGCTCGTTAGTTTGCTGTATGCTCGGCTACTGTACAAGGATCTGTGGTGTCGTTTGTTTTCTCTGAAAACCTGTTATGAGCATATAAGTATGAAGGATCTGTGTGTGTGTCGATGAAACCAAGAGAGGAGTGTATGTTTATGCTTCCGAAAACAAGGAAGGAACTTTAATGGATAAATACATGCTAAAGTCTTCTCTTTTTTTTTTTCCCCGGTCTTGCTGTCATCTTGGATCTGCTCCTTATACTTGTGCTGCATGAGTATTTTTCTGTGTGTGAGTTGAACAGATATAGACCTAAGAAGAAGAGGAAGAAGATTAAAACGGATTCATGAACCTACTTATCCACATGCATATACAAGTGTCGCTGGCTTTGCTTGGTATAAAGATATACATATGTGTGTGTGCTTAATATATTTATATGCTGTGTGCGCGCTGAAAACGGAATAGGAAAGAGAAGGAAAAGGCAACTAAGACAAAATATATACATACAGTACGAGTTTGGTATGAAATATTGCTGCCAATGCCAATGTGTAGCATATTTTCTTTATGTGACAATATTTATTAAATCAATTTTGGGGTTATTATTTAAGTTCAAAAAAATTTATTTAAGGATAATAGTAATAATATAAATAGTAAAATAGCAAATGCATGGTGGGTGTGTGTTATATTATTAATTTTTTTTTTCTGTTATATGAAAATATATACATTAAAGTTAAATTATTTATGGAAGTTATTTTACTAATAGTAATCATGAAATCAAAAAGATAGGATTTGATTTAATTTGCTCCTATATAGTAGGATCTAAAATAACTAAATCCTATATTATCTCGCTAGCTATAATATCTTGTACAAAATAGAGAAAATAAATAAATACTATTAATAAATAATAGATGAGGAAAATAAATAATAATGAATAATGTTATTAGTTATAAAAGGGAATTAATAACATATATTTTAGGAAACCAGGAGAAATGTTAAAAATTATATGATAATTAGTGTCTTTTTAAGGTGTTAATACCATGTTTTGGGGAGTTAAGAGGGTTCAAATTAATAAAATAAAAGAATAATAATAAGGATAATAATGTGTCATTATCACTAGGAATCAGGAAATAAATAGCAATGGAGATAAATAATGAAGGGGGTTATTGTTCAACTTGATATGTTTTAATGTTATGAAATTATAAATTATAATTTTTAATATGTGGAATTTTAAGGTGTTATTAATTATTAGTAAATTGGTTGTGATAGATTCATCTGTGGAGTGTGTTAAGCCCTAGTTTGAGAGCAGTGTGAAAGTAGTTAGCTCAAGCAAGAGGTAACCACTTTCCACTTATTATGTATATTGATATGTTGTTGATAAGTAGTTTTCTGAACTGATTATGCATTTTTTAAAATAGTTTGCCATGTGGAATTTTTATGAATTGAAATATATGCATTCAAATGTATTGGGAACTGATATATGATGACTCGATTATTGTGAATATTTTGAAAATTCCCCTATTAAATTATGGTGATTATTATAGAAAGTGATGAATTGGGAAAAGAAGGAGTTGTTATTTCCACCACGTGGTGGGCCTTCATTTGTGCATGATGGTTTGCTTTTGATTGTCCCACCAGAGTGATGGGACTTGCCCACTAGAGTAAAGAGACCCATGGTCTGAGACAGGTGCTCTGAGGATTTTGGTCGGTCGTGATCACTTGATCAGTGAGCTTTTGGAGTAACCAGTAACATGGGTGTAACTTAACGCATGGGTCTAGTCGGAGGAAATAAGGCTGTTCGGTTGGATTGATGGGAGGTATTCTGGGAATTAAATTCAAAACGATTTGAGACACCTATAAGATACTTAATGATAATGTGTTAAATATTGAAAAGGATGTTGATGAATTGTTTTATTTTGGATTGATTTGTTTTATTCTACTTGGCACCTCACTAGCATATATTGATTCATAATGAGCTGGACTGATGGTTACAAAATTTTTCTAGGTGACCAGTCCAATCCAGTCTAGGTCCTTCTGGGAAGCAAGCAGAAGTTTAGTCTACTTTACTAAGAGTAGGACTTCTGTTCATTTGTTGTATGTTTTGGATGACTGTATATTGTCATACTCTAGGGCTCATGATGCATACTTTAGCATATTTTGAAAATTTTTAATTTCCGCGTAAATCCTATTACTCTAATTAATACTTTGTTAAATATATAGTTATTCTGTTAATTAAACTGCGGTCGTTTCAAGCAGAGTGTCAAAGAAGCTCCAAATCAAATCAAAGGCAACAGTTTTAGCATATGGGTCACTCCTAACACCTGCTTCGATGATGGTGAGGTTGAAGGTGGGACCCAAAAAAAAAAGAAGTTAACACCTTTTACAATAACTAATAGAGTTGTTTATATATGTTCTATATGAAGAACACAGATGTCTAACTCCGAAGAGTTAGTGGATATTTATGTTGGATTAATGGAGTTCTATCAGATGCTTTAATGTTAAATGCTCAATAGACAAATACAGCTCTGCAATAGCTATGGAAGCAGATATCACAAAATGTATCCTAGATCACTGAGCAAACACGACGGTGGCAATGGCCACAAAGAGGTGGGGTGTGTGCACAGTGAGACTGAATGTAGAAGAGTGAGTGTAGAGAGCATACCTGGTGGACAACCTCACTATTTATAAGGGTTACCTTTAGGGTTTTTTCCTCACCCTGTGCATCGCATCCTTGCATATTGCCCACGACACCCACGTTCTGCTGTTCCTGCCCCACTACCTACTCATGCCTGCTCCACTACCTGTACTGTTCGAGATTAGCGGTATGGTTAATGGGTGATTAGTGTTTCACCTGCAAGCAGCCAACTTCAGCACAGGGCTTTCTTGCTGGGCCATAAAATCTCCTAGGCCCAATATAGAGGGTTGTAGCAAATGCCCCCCAGCCCAGTAGTTCGGGTGTCCGAGCTGCCGGGGTGCATATTTCTGTTGTGATGAGAGATATCTCCCTCCTGCCAGGCTTATCTAGGGTGACCGTGCTTCGCTTAATCTGAAGCGCTTAAAACAATGGGGGTCCGAGAGTTCTTCTAGCGAATTCCGAGCTCCTGAGGCTACCGCCATGTTGGCGTCATTATGTCGGTTTTCAACTTCTTCAACCGAGCTCTTTGGAGTGGGCATATTATCGAGTTTGGTCAGGGTGAGATTAACCTTACCTTGTGATGACTGTTGATTTGCCAAGGTAGGTCGTGCAGTCTATGTAGGTAGCATTTTAATTTCTGCTGTAATCACGCTTGCGCCATCTGTAATATCCTGAAATTCAGGCATAGAGACTTGAGAATAGGCCTTAATTGGGTAGATTACCAGGCCCGGTTCAAGGAGTGTGACATTTCCTGGACAAATAAATATCCTCTGTGTTTTTAAGGAAATAGGAAGAGAAAGAGACACTAAAAAATCATATGTCAAAAAGCAAGAGTTAGAGTAATGATTGCGGTGGGACACGTGCCACTTCAAGGGCAAAAGAGGAAAAAGTAAGGGTAAGAAAGTCAAATCCTTACCCCTCAAGTCATTAATTTCGTCCAAACAGGAGAGAGAAGGAGAAATCAGATGATTTTATCCATAATCAGGCCTATACACGAAAGGCGGGTCCCAAAGGATGTTAACTGGTAAAAAGGGGACCGATAGGGACTAGTTAGGGTTCTTTTTAGACTGAATGAGACAAGTGTGGGACCACTTTGGGAAGATGGAAGGGTGCCATATGTGAGTGTCCATTCAGGGGAGAATATCTGGAAAAATTGTAGAAAAGTACAAAAAGGGGCACTTTTGTACTCGACAGGGCCCAGCAGGGATCGGTTGGTCGGGAACCGAACTAATAAAGTGAAGGAAATGAATTAATTAAAGAGGATCAAATGTGTGGGCCCCATTAGGTGCCACATGGCTCTCTTTCATTAAAGAAAAACGTTGCTTGGTGGCCAAGAAAAGGAAAGTCAAAGTAAAAGTCAACTGCGGGTCCTGCGATCAAGGAAAAAGGGTAAAATGGGAATAAATGGGGTAAAAATCAATGGGGGCAGATTTGAGGGACCCAAATGGCGTCCCATATGTGCCCCTGGATAGGTAAAAAGTTCCAGGCCAAAGTCTATAATTATCCAAAAGTTCCGGGGCGAAATTATAATTTTCGAAAGTTTCAGGCAAAACGAGTAATTTTCCCGAAAATTGGAAAATATCCCACATATTTTTGGGAGCTTCTCTATGCCACTTGACTGCCCTAGAAGTCTCTGGACTTTCTTGGAGGTAAAGTCAAGAAATATCTATCCAAAATTACCTCCTGTCAATCAGAAATTACACCGGTTAATTCCAAAGTTATTGAATTAATTTCACCTTCATTAAAAGGTGTTTTACTCTTCTTCTTCCATCCTTGAGCACAAAAATTACAAGAGAACCAGGGGAGGGCAATCAGCCACCATTATTAGGGTTTCAAACTCAAGATCTCAAGCTTATCCACCGATTCTCCGATTTAAGGTAACACAAAAAAACTTGGATTCTTGGAGTTTTATTAAGCTATTTCGTGCAATTAGTGGGATCATGGTTTTTGGGTTTTATTTCTGCATTTTTAAAGTCTCCAATGGTTCTGGAACGTGATTTTGTGTAGGGTATGGGTTTGGTTTGAGTTTCCAAAATCAAAACACCGAAAAACCCTAAAAGGAAGGTTGCTGCCAGTTTTGGAAAATCTGGACAGCGAACCTCCGGTAACATTTTTGACAGGGTAAATGAATTTGGTTTGATCCGAAATTTTACAGGTGAAAATTAGACATCCGAGGCATGAGTCTAAATATATAATAATAAAGATTTGGATACGATTTTCTTGTTGAAATACTTGGTTGAAAACAGAAAAGGAAACAGTGGCGCGAATCTGGACTAGAGGGCAGAAAAGTAGTATCGCGCCCAGATACATGCACTTTTGACCTCTAGGAATATTTTTCCTTAAATGTAGACATGCTAATGGTTCATATGGCGATGGTTTCACTCAAAAATAATTTTTTTGGAATATATGAAAAATCGGTGAAATCAGGACAGAAACACTGAATTTTTGGAAAATTTGTTTGTAGCTCGGTTTTAAGCAAATAATGTAAGGGCATTTTTGGAAAGTACTCAAATAAATTATTTTTATGATATTTATGGTCTAACAACCTATTGGGAGACTTGTGGGAACCCTAAAAGTATAACACGGTATTTTTACCATCAGGTAGTAGTAACCTCTTTATTCTTGCATCTTTATGTGTTTGTTGTATGTTTTGTTTGCCATATGTGTTTTTGCTTGTGTTTGGTCAAATATGCATACAAAACGTGTTTGTGATTGTGTTCCTAACGCTGAGGATGCCTGCCAAGGTCGCACACGTAAGGGTGGCGGCTGTACGGACTGGCTTGTGATTCCGGTAAATCCGGGGCCTGCCTTGGTAAGACGGCTTAACGGTACGAAGACATGTATGTTATGTATGTTCTCTGTTTGCATATATGGTATGTTTGGTATGTTTTCCATATCGATATGGTTGCATACACATATACACCACATATATTGTGCATGAGTATTGATGGTTACTCTAGGGGTCACACACAGACTCTAGGGGGTGCTAGTGACGCAGGAGAGTGTGCTTAAGTAGAGAAGGCCTTTTTGCAGAGGTAGGATGATGGAGCAGTTGAAGGATAGGGGATGCCCTACCATATTTTGTATTTTACTCTTTGGGGATAACTGTACTTATGTTTTAGTATTTATTTCTGGATGACTGTACCCTTAATCCTTCGAAGACTTTTACTTATTGTTTATTTACTTTTACCAGTATAGTAGATTGTCCAAATCGGTTAAAATGCTCTGTTGCGCACACTCTGATGCATGTTAAATGGACCTAATAACTAAGGAAAGGTAATCGCTAAAAGGAATCCCTCCAACCCGCCACCCAAAAGGGCGAGGCTGGTAGGGGTGTAACACCATCCCTTGGGTGCCAACTGACTCTTCCCCATTGCTTGGGAACCCTAACGTCGCGCCTGGACGCTTGCGGTCCTGAGGCGCATTAAAAGCGCATCTCGTTTCCCGAGAGTCATTATCACTTTATGTGTCCACTGGCCTTTTTGCCCCTAAGTTTTCGAATTCGCACATTTCGACGGTTGCACTTATATATACTTTTCTCCTCTCATTCGTGAACATTTTGCTTCCAAAGTTTTTTATGCTCTCCACAAGCTTCTTGTCTTCTGCTCGTTTTCCGACGACTCAAACCTTCATCTTGCATTCTTCGTCCTTTCGTATTTTCAGGTAAACATTGCTAGAATTCATCTCTGTCTTTATGCCCTTGATTTTTTCTGTCCCCATTCTCTGCTTTTAGCTTCTAGGCATTTATTCCTCCCCTTCTCCATGATTTTGAACTCTTTGCATGCTTTATTAGACTCATTTTTTACAAAGATGATGATTGATTAGCAAATTCCTTTCTGAATTCGAATGTGTTGAAAACACAATCGACCAACAGAACTAATCCGTCTTATTTTTATTTGGAGTCTGCCTGATTTAAGTTGATATTTCTTTATTTCCTGCTTTCCTTCTTTGTCAGTTGGCGATGAGGGCCAATACGAGCTTTTTCCTGGTTTTTGTAGTCGTTAATTGCTTGGTCTGAGCCATCTAGAGCTTTATTTTTTTCTTTTTTCTTTCTAGAACTTCCATAGATAAAGCCCCTCCTCCTTCCTTTACCATCGACGGGAAACCGGTATCCCGAGAAGAGTATGAACTTTTCTTAAGATTGCCCCTAGGCACTCTTCATTGGCTTTGGGGGGTTGACCGTACTGTCGAACAAAAATGAGAGGCCTTGCCCCGAGCTTATAGGGGGGGTGTTAGTAAAACAAGGCACCAAATTCTCCCCTCAAACCCTAACTCGATCAACGCGCATGATCCACATTCAACCTGGCATAAAGCTCGTTATATCCCAGGTGCACTTCCCCCTCGTTCACCATACCTTTCATGTCTCGGATTGGGACATCGATCGCGAACGATTGTCAACACATGTAATGACTGTCTCTTCGTGTCTAGTGATCACTCTTTCCGGGGTTTCGAGGCTGAAGCCCAGTCCATTTTGTCCTCCTATCGACATAATTAGGCTTTGGAATTAATGCCTGCTCCTAGTACTTATAGGAGTTAGTCTTCCCTTACTTATCAATTCCTTTATTTTTCTGACCTTAGATTGCCCTCGATTTCTGATGACTCTTTCTGTTTTATATTTTACTATAGGTATGGCTCCTACCACTTCCAAACGTTCTAGCAAAGCTGCGGCTGAAAAGGCAAGTTACATGAAGTAGTGGGTTGTTGATAATGTCTTAGCCGCCAGGTCAAGCATGTCTGCGACCGGGTTGGCAAGTCTTCCTGTCCAGGGCTGGGATGATTATACCCTTGCTCTTCCCTCTTCCTTCGAGTCCATCTGTACCCAGCCAGAGGAGGATAAATCATCTCCTTTTTTCTTCATGTACAGGGATGTGGTCACTAGGCTTGGTGTTCGCTTCCCGTTTTCTGAGTTCCCAATGAGTCTACTCAACCATCTTCACCTTGCCTCTACTTAGCCACACCCCAACGACTAGGCTTTCGTAATTACTTTCGAGCATTTCTGCAAGTCTAACAAGTTGACGTGTACCATACAACTTTTCTTTCATTTTTTTATGGTCCAAGAGTCTAGTGTTAGTAAGAGTTAGTCCCCTAAGAAAGGTCACACCTCAATCCGGGGAGATGCGAAATTGCCAAAGTATTTCACCATCTTCATTGATTCTTTTAAAGGTTTCAAAACTAGTTTTTTCAAGGTTCGGGCCAAGGCCGGGAAGATACCCTGGTTTCTTAAGACCTTGGACACTAGTATGGACGAGACACCCTTCCCATTGTACTAGACCCGGAATCATCATAAGTTTCCTGCTGCCTCTTACCGCTTCTTTGAGAGGCATTTTTTAAATGATGAGACTCTCGCCATATCTCATATTTTGTCATATGTTCAGCTCCATGGCCTAATAAAATCGACCGACTTTATTCCTCAGTCTGACACCTGCGTCTCTAGGCCAAGAGTATGGCCGCCTCGTTTATTGCATGATTTACTTTTATCTAGCCTTTTTTACTACATTTGTGATTGCTGCTTACTAAAAAAATATTCTTTTTCTGCAGCTCAAAAAATGGGTAGGCTGGGCTATTTGAACACTGAGGCCTTTGGTGAAGAAGACGAGGTTGCAATCACCGGGGTGAAAGGTCCTACTCTCGTGACCGATACCACTGCTGCTAGCGCTGGCTTGAAGCGGCTGAGGAAGGGAAAAAGTCAACTTGTCCCGACAGTTTTTGGGGCCGCTACTTTAACCTAGGTGGAAGAGGTTATCGCTTTTGGGGCAGACATTCTTCATGTTCCCGACTCTCCTCTACTATGCTCGCTTCCTTCTCCTCCTTCCTCTTCCAACCCTACCCGGCTTGTCAAGTTTGAACTTTGGGAAACCAGGGTACACAGCATCAACCGTCCGGGATTTCGGCCTCCTGTTGCCTTTTATGAGCCTAACCAGCTTTTTGAAGGCGAGGTCCGTGAATTGAAGGACGTGGAGGACGCCATGGCAAAAGCCATTGGGCTGGTGGATCTTGTGGTCTTCCTGAAGCATAGTGGAGCTAAGTCTCATGAGCACCTGATGGAGACCAAAACGTAACTTTATCTTACTACAGAGGAGGGTACCCGGGCGAAGGTTGCACTCAAGGGTTTTAGGGAGGAGAAGGAGAAGCCGCATAGTGAACTGCCTCAAGCCAAGGCAAAACTTTCAGCCACTCAAATATCACTTTTTGATGCCACCCAAAACCATCTTCAAGACGTGAAGGCGATAAAGGGGTTGCAGTCTATGAATCATGAGCTGGAAACACGATCGCAGGAGACTGAGACCAAGCTTAAGGTCAAGATATCTATGCTCAAGAAGGGGGTTGTGGAGTCTTTCAACAACGCCCTGGATCAAGTCTGGTATTTCAACCCTGTTGTGTCTCTGAATCTTGCGAAGGTGCATTACCAAGCCTACGTTGATGACGATGGGAGCTTCGTTCCTGCCCCGTCATTTGATTTCCCAGTCGTGGCGCCTACTTTGGTCGACGAGCAAGGCGGGGCCAAGTCTGAGTGTAATACCCCAAATTTTGGGTCTAAAGACTTGAGGATTAGCCTATTTTTGGGAGACTACTAGGCCCTAATTATAAAGAGTTCAAAGTCTTGAGCTTATTATGAGGAAGAACTTAAGATAATTAGCAAAATTATTTTAGACGTTGAAAAGAAATAGGAAAAATTATGTGATAGTATATTGAAAATGTGAAAAATTATTAAATGTGCAACGTGTATGTATATGTGTGTGTACGTGTTGAATTCCCCTTCAAATATTGATCTCATGCTCCACGTAAGATCATATTACATTTTGTTTCTTCCATTTGACGCCATATATACCTATTCTTTGCAACACTTAATTTCTTCATTTCAGTTGTGCACCACGTATACATCCCCACATTTGCCTCTCAAACATTTTATTATCCCCATTCATATCCATCTACTTCGGCCAACACACCCCATGCATGTAATCCAACGTGTGTTGGATGGAATTTTTGACACATATCACTTATTCATAATTGTTAGTTCTCTATATATTTTGATGATAATTGACACTTGCAAATAATATTGTAGCTTATGATTCAAGTTAAAATGTCATCAGAACACTCAATAATGAATCAGAAGTTACTGTCTCATAATCTGCCAAATTGATTCGAGCCACAGTTCTGAAACTAGAGTCTTGGACTCGAGCCACGGCTCTGAAACTAGAGTCTTGAACTCTAGCCACAGTCCTAAAACTAAAGTCTTGAACTCGAGCCATTAGTAAGAAAACTTCAGTGATTCATTAACTCATAGTTTTACAAAACGACAATGATTTTAAAACTTGAGTCAAATCTCTTAAATTCAAGTCTAGAATTTGAGCCAAATTTGAAAACTCGGGTCCGTGATTTATAAACTATTAACTTTGTTTATCTAATGTTTGACTCGAGCCAATAAGAAAAGTCTAAAGTTAGAAACTCAAGCCTATGCCTTTCAAGATCACATTAAGTTGGAGACTTTAAATTAAAGACTCGAGCCAACGTTGATCTAAAAAGAATTTTGTAAACGTTATAACAGACTCGAGCCTTTCTTACGAAACTCGAGTCAGAAACTCTGGCCATATATGTTCAACTCGAACATATTGCTCTAATATGTGCTATTTAAAGTTTTAAAGAGTAAAACTTGAGTCTAGATTCTATGCCTCAAGTTTGTGACTCTAGCAAAGAATACCGAACTCAAGGTTATAATTAAATCTTCTTTATAAAACAAACGGTAGACTCAAGTCATCTCTCGAGAACTCAAGTTTGTGCCTCTAGTCTCTTATGTGTAACTCGAGCCTAAAAACTCTCGGTAGTCTATAATCTCTGAGTTTCAACAAATTCATTCAGAAAATTTGAGCCTAGTGATTCAAACTCGAGTCTTGAGAATTCTTGCTCATTAGATCTCAAAGCCTCACCTCTTTGAAACTCATCTTATGATTTATTTGCATCATATCTTCATTCATTCATTATTATTATTATTGTTAGCGATATTTAACCAAGTTTGCTAGCAAGTCACAGATGATAAAATATCTCAAAGACAGTATCTGCTGATCTGTAAAGTAGAAACACAGTATGGAGTGTTAGAACATATGTTGAGGAATATTTGCAACTTGAATTAAATAATTTTGGACATTCCTTTTGCTGCCCATTCTGATGGAATATGATTAACATTATCCTCAAGATTAAATATACTGAAGGATAAGAAAGTAACAAACACCACTAAATCAAAAAGCCTGGAATCCAGAAACGCTCAAACAGTCAAGAACTTGGTGAACTTCCAACGTCAAATTTTCAGTGGAGCTCCAACAACTATATTCTGATATGCTACATTCAAATGAAGCTCTTCAAGTATAAAAAGAACATTAGAAACGTAGAGAAGACACAGAAGCATACGCATCAAAGCTTACATTGAGTTTTCAATCTGTTTTCTGTAAAATACTAGAGAAACACCTGTACTTCAGTGATTATCATTATCTACACTTAGAGAGTGTGTTTTGTGTTGTTAAAATAATTTGTTTGTAAGAATCTCAAGTCTGGGGACTTGAAGATTGGGAATATCAGTGTACAACTTGTAAGGGGGAGTGTATCCTAATGAGAGGATAACTTCAAATACAGATTGTGTAACTGATTGTGAGTGATAGTGGAAATCCCAGAGAGTCTGGGGACTGAACGTAGGTCAAGGAGTTAGACCGAACCAGTATAAATGTTGTTGTGTCTTGCTTTCCTCTTCTCTTCTTTGCTCATCCCTGTTTCAGCGTATACATTACAGACCACCGTCAAGAAAATTTTTAAAATCCTCAATTCACCCCCCTCTTGGTGATTTGCTCCGCTTTTCAATAATAAGTCATGCTTACTTCTCTAGCGAACACCTCATCTCTCCCTTAATTCTCCATTATATCATCCGAAACTTCCTCTTCTCATATCTTCCATTCCCCTTTCGGTCAGATACACTCCCTTTCCCTTGAATATCCAATTGAACCATACTCTCTCTTTTCCTTTCAGCTTTGGCGAAAACAACAATAGAAAGGAAGGAAACATCATGTTTTATAAATCCAAAATTCGCACCATACATCTTTATGGGTTTATGAAATTGAAAGATCAAGGTAGTAACTCTTCTCTCACATACTATGTGTACCTTTATATGCTTGTATTTATCATTTTATGTATATATAAAAAATGCATTAATGCTGAATGTGTTGTATGAATTGTGTTTATAAATGATAATTATACTTGCATGTATTGTGTATGCATTTTATGTGAGTGATTATTAATGTTACTACTGGGATTCGTGTGAATCCCAGGAATATTTTTGGATAAGTTTAATTTTGCAGTTGGGTTAAGTAGCCTGAGAGCTAAGAAGGAAGAACTGGAGGTATAGACCAAGAAGGGAAAGATTTTACCTTTTAGATTTATTTTACTGATGATTTAGTTATTTGTACAGGAATAGTAGCTTCAATAGTAATTCTTTATTTGAAAATACGTTTTCGTGTACAAATTCAAGTATAAAAATGGTGTATTTTGGACGGGTGTTTCACTGAGAATAAAGGGGCCAGTAGTTCTTGAGCTAGCCAGGAAGTCGGCTTTTATTTTGTTTCTTCTTGTACTATTGTATTTTGGCCATGTACATTTAAATGGTCCAGACCTTTATATTACCATTGTGTGTTTTGCTTCCCGAGTGCTGTAATATTTTCATTGTGAATTCAAACCTTTGAGGTTCGAAATTCGAGTTTAATGGCCAAGCCATGGCCACAAATGTTATCATGGAGTTCGTATTTATGTCTACTTGGAATCATATCCAAGCTTGAGATTTTTTGTAAAAACCTTATGATTTTTACGTAACGCTCTGACCTTTAAGAGATCCGAGTTCCAATCCGAGATAGAGGTAACCTACCGCGTCACAGCCCATCCTGGAACACGTAGACCTGATCAAGGTCGATGGGGCAAGCCACTTCACTCTCTCAGAAGAAGGGTTTAAATGCATCTGGGTCTCAATGGATCGTTGTGAACGTTCTATTTTCTTTGTTAAGACTGACTTGTAACTCCTCGTTTTGCCCAAAATGAAATCAATAATCGCAATTTAATAAGGCAAAAACTCAACTTTTTGTAAGTGCCCCCGTATCGAGGATTCATACATAATTGATGTTGATTTTAATAAATCAAACATTTAACTTTTTGCAATTGTCCTCATATTGAGGATTCATTCATTGTTGACATAGATGACGTGATCGTCTTACAAAATCCTGAAGAGGAATTGTACAATAGTTTTGACATCATGGTCATTTTACATACTCCCTTGGGAGGGATTCTTCGATGAAGGCTGACTCAACTATAGTATAACTTTAGTTTCTCGGTGTTCCACGTTTGCTTAATAGGCTACTTTCCCAAAGTTTTCAAGCGATAAGGCTTTGGCACCCATATGCTGCCCATTGATTCCCTTGTGAACCTCAGACAAGACTACTCGGCCTCTTCTAGGTTCAGGCACTTGAGCATTAGTGAATGGAAGCCTTTCCGGTAGAGTTGATCCTCGACCATGGTGTATATCGATGCATCTCGAATTAATTTCCTGGCTTTAAAAGAATCATCAAGCTGCAACCCTCTTTCCAAGTAGTCTACTATTAGCTTCTTCCAATCTCCGGTCGCCGAGATCATCATGATGCAGCTCGGCTTAATCAAACTTTGTTGTATTACGATTCTATTATTGCATGGATTCTTGGTGCTCGCCAATTTTGACAGAATATCAGCTCAGGTATTTTCCCCTTTGGGAATATGAGTGACCACCACTTCATCAAAAACTCTATGGTCGTTTTAACCCTGTTCAAGTATTTCGCCAGTAATGGCCCTTAGACCTGGTATGTCCCCTCAATCTGAGCAGCCACAAGCTGTGAATCGATGAAGGCATGTACCTTTTTAGCTCCGGCTTCCTTAGCTTGTATTAACCCGACTAGCAGCGCTTTATACTCGGCCTAGTTATTCGACGTCTTAAATGTCAACTATAGTGACTGTTCCATCGCCACTCCTTCTGGAGTCTCAACAATGATTTCGACGCCTCCCCCGTTATTATTGGATGAACCATCTACGAACACCTTCCAAATTGGGAGGCTTCCTACTCCTTCTTGATCGGTCGTCATAAGTTCCATTATAAAGTCTGCCAAGGCTTGCGACTTAATTTCTTGCCTTACCTCATAAGTAATGTCGAACTCGGAAAGCTCTATAGCCTAGCTGGTCATTCTCCCAGCTAAATCCGGTCGGTGTAAAACTTGTCGGATGGGTTGATTTGTTCTCACAACGATCCGGAGTCCCTGGAAGTATTGCTACAATCAACAAAGCATACGCCACTTTCTCCAACTTCTAGTATCTCAACTTGGAAGCTTACAGGGCTTTACTAACAAAGTAAACTAGGATTTACCCATCTTCCAATTCTCTTACTAGTGCGGCACTTACGACCTCCTCCCCTACTGAGAGGTATAATATTAGGGTTTCATCCGGGTTGGGTCTAGACAGAACAGGGGGCGCTGCTAAACACTGTGTGACCTTCGTAAACGCAGCTTCACACTCTGAGTCCCATTCAACTTAGGCTGCTTTTTTAAGTAGCTTAAAGAATGGGAGAGCATTCTCAGCGGATTTTGGCAGGAATCTGGTCAACGCGGCCAATCATCCTGTCAGTTGCTAAACCTCCTGCTTCATCTCGGGCACTTTCATGTTCAGGACGGCTTGGCATTTGTCCTAGTTTGCTTCTATTCCTCGGTTAGTCAACATGAATCCCAAAAACTTCCTGGTTGGAACTCCAAATGTGCACTTGGCTGGATTAAGCCGAATTCGGTATACTCGGAGCTTATCAAATGTTGTTGTAGGTCTTGAATGTGGACCTTATTGTCTACCGACTTCACTATCATATCATCGATATAAACTTCAACGTTCTTGCCCAGCTGCTCATCTAAGACCTAATTCATCATCCTTTGGTATGTCGCTCCAGCATTCTTTAAACCAAAAGGCATGACATTGTAGCAATAATTTGCCTTTTTTGTTATAAAGGCCATTTTCTCTTGATCATCGACATGCATTGCGATCTCGTTATATCCGGAATAGGCATCCATGAAAGACAATAGCTGAAAACTTGAAGCATTATTTACCAGTTGGTCAATGCTAGGCATATGATATGCATCTTTAGGGCATACTTTGTTAAGATCAGTATAGTCCATGCATACCCTTCATTTACCATTTGGTTTTTTTTTACCAACACTGCGTTTGACAACCAGGTAGTGTATTGTACCCTCTTATGAACCCGGCTTCCAGGAGCTCTTTTACATGGTTTTTCAAGGCCTGGATTCTCTCTAGATCCTTCTTTCTCTTCTTCTGCGCTACTGGAGTTGACCCTAGGTAGATGGGTAATTTATGGCAGCAAAATTTCGGGTCGATACCCGAAAGTTCAGATGCTTTCCATGCAAATACGTTCTGATTCGCTCTGAGGAAGTCAATTAAGCCAGCTTTAACTTTGGGCTTCAAGGCTTTGCCAATCTTCGTAACTTGTCCCGGTTCTTGGCCCAATGCTAGGTCCTCCAACTCTCCTCCTGGTTCTGGCCTCGTCGCCTCGGTCTCTTTACGCATATCTAATTCCACTAAGTGTATTGACTTAGCAGATGGGCTGAACTGGTCATGATTCCGGGCTAGCTGGGTCAAAAAGTCTTCCTTACTTCCCTTTACCATAGTGAAGTAACAATGCCGGTATTCCTGCTGGTCTCCCTTTACCGTCACCACCTCGTTTTTGTTATTTATCATCTTCAGCTTCTGATGCTTTGTCGATGTTAGCATGTCCCAGTTATGGATAGTTGGCCTTCCTAAGATGATATTGTAGCTAGATGGGAAATCGGCTATAATAAACCTGACCAACTCTGACTTAAATGTGTCCTTTGTCCCGAGGGTTAGCTTTAGATCTATATACCCTTTGGGCTGGGTATATCGTCCATTGAAACCTGTGAGGGTAGTCTTGCATGGCTTCAGATGCTTTGGGTCGAGATTCATCTTTTTCAATGCCGCCCATAAGATAATGTCACATGTGCTCCCAGTATTAATAAAGATCTTCCTCACCAAGCATCTTCCAATAGTCCTGGAAATAACTAGCTCATCATGGTGCCCTGACACTACATCTTCCAAATCTTTGCTAGTGAAAGCTAGCAGGGGGTTCAGGTTTGTTAGTATCCTCCTCGAATCTAGGTTGGCCTCGGATGGACAATACCTCTTTTAGGTACTTTCTTCTTTGGCTTGATGTATCCTCTCCTCCTCCGAATTTTCCGCTTATCACATTACATTTGAATTTTGGTTCGAGGAACTCGTCATTACCTCCTTCAGGCTTTCTAGTGCCCTGCTCCCTCCGTCTCTTTTCAGGGGCCGAGCTCGATGCCTCTTGCCGACGCTTGTTGAACTTACGGCCTTGCGTTCTAATCACATATTTTCCTTAACTTGCCCTCTTGGACAAACTTCTCAATCGCATCTCGGAAATCCCAGCATTGATCGGTCGTATGCCTTAGCTGATCATGAAAGTCACAATAGCAGGACTGATCAAGCGTTGCCTTGCTACTCATGGGCCGGGGTCTATCTACCTTCTTCATTTTCTTCAATGCGACCTCTTTATAAAGCTAGGACCTTGACATGTTTAAAGGAGTATACTTCTCGTACTGGCCTTCCAGCTTGGCACTCCAAACTTTGTTGTCCAAATTTCTACTACGGAATTCCGACCTAAAACTTCCGGGTTGTCCCTTCTTGGCTTGGGGCCCTTCCCTCCGTGTTTCCTTTCCGCCCAAATTGGCAATCTGTAGTTGCTCCAGCTCCAAATACTTTTTAGCTTGGGAGTTGAAATCCTCTAGGGTTTTGACCTCATCTTTAATCACGGCCTACTCAAATCTGGATTCCGAATCCAACCCATATATCAACAGGTGGACATGTATGCTTTCTTCTAGATCACGCACTTATAATGCGGCATCCTTAAATCGGTCTAAGTACTTGTGCAATGTTTCTTCTGACTTCTGCTGTATCTTATTCAACGTGTAGATTGATTTTGGCTGTTTTTTTGCTAGTCGCAATATTGGAGAGAAATTTATCTCCCAAATCCTTGAAACTCTTGATTGACTTGGAAGGTAAGGTGTGGAACCACCTCTGGGCGGCTCTTTAAAGAGTTCCGACAAAGAGCCGGTATATGATAGGTCTACGGTACTCTCTTACAAACATGTTGAGGTCAAAGGTATTAAGGTGAGCCTGCGGGTCCTGGGTCCCGTCGTACTTAGTTAGCTCGGTGGAATCAAAATCCTTAGGGTATGTAGTGTTAGCAATCTCATCCGAAAGGGGTTGATATTATCTATTTTGTTATCATAGATCCTTCGGTATTTGTCAACTATCCTGGATTTTGGCGGAGGCATGCTTCTATTTTGATTTGAGAATCCGGTTTGTCTGTTGGGCGTTTCTTCAGGACGACTGGGCTTAACTTGCTGCCCGTTCGTTTGTGTGTTCTCCAGACCTCGGGTCCCACCATCTTGAGCTTGGTTCTGGGTTTGATTTCCCTTATTTTGCTTCCGCTCCGCCGAGCTGGCCTCAGTTTGATTGACCTATGGTCCCTCATTAGCCTCCTGGGCCGACTGTGATATATCTCTATGGCGTAAGCCTGTGGTATCCCGACTACTACCGCCCAAGAACTCCTCTATTTGTCTCATTCTTTCTTCGAATAAACAGGTTCGGTCACCTTCCTCTTGCCTCAAGATGGCATTTCGGTGCTCCATGTCTTCTCGGATGCGCTTAAGATCGGCCTCCCTCTGAAGGTAGCTCTGTTGTTCCATCCGGTCCATTCATTTCATAACAACATTAAAAGCACTTTGTAGGTATCGGTCTTCGGGTTTTCAGCCATAGGGACGTGTGAGGTCTGGGTTTGGGGCTCTGTATGCTGCTGTGCCAGCGCTGGTGCCGGTGAGGATACGGTGTCAGCCATTTCCTCCACCTCAACATGATCATATTCTGGAACATTCGAACCCTCCCTCTGAGCTTAGTTAGGGGCCACCTGCCCTTGAAGAATAGGCGGCTCGTAATGTTGCTGCATGTCATTCCCACGAGGTTGGTCCTATGGCGGAGGGTCTTGTCGGGGAGCTTGACCCCGGCTTTTGGTGTGTGCCATTCTTAGTGGTTTTGCTTCGGGCAATCGAACTTTATCGTCCCCACGGTCGGCGCCAATGTTCTGTATGAAGAACACAGATGTCTAACTCTGAAGAGTTAGTGGATATTTATGTTGGATCAATGGAGTTCTATCGGACACTCTAATGTTAAACGCTCAATAGACGAATACGGCTCTACAATATCTATAGAAACAGATATCAAAGAATGTATCCTAGATGTTGGTTAAACATTGCCCACGGCACCCACGTTCTGCTGTTCTTGCTCCACTACCTGCTCATGCCTGCTCCACTACTCGTACGGTCCGCGATTAGTGGCATGGTTAGTGGGTGATTAGTGTTTCACCTGCAAGCAGGCCAACTTCCGCACAGGGCTTTATTGCTGGGCCATAAAATCTCCCAAGCCCAATGTACATGGCCGTAACAATATATATATATATATATATATATATATATATATATATATATATATATATATATATATAATCATTCCAAACCCAGATTCTTACTTATGTACCTCTTTTGTCCTTTTCTCTCTTTAGTAAACATTTTTCAGTTTTGAAATTTCATATGGTATTTAAATATTATTCCCAAAAATCTATTTTGATGGAAAGGAATGGAATTGAAAATTAGAAATGGTGACATGTTGGTTAAACATTGGAATCGAAAATAGTTTGATGAAAAATTTTATGGAACAAGAATTTTGTAATGGCACCAAGGAAAATAAGGGCAAACTCATATTACCCTTAGAATAAAAAATAAATTAAAATAAATACATAAAAAGTTTTTTTATAGCTGGCTAAGAACCTGGCTCACTCATTCCATAATAATTTTTATAAATATAATTATTCAATGTAAATAAAAAATCAGTATTAATTTTCAGGAAAAAATATTGTTGGTATTACATGGTTAAAAAATAATATAAATAATAATACAAAGATTGCATTTTGTTGGGATATCAAATTATCAAATCTATTCTATTTTGAAACTCATGGTGTAACAATCAAAATAGACCGTCCATATGTTTAGTTTTCAATTAAATAATCAACACATAAGGGCTTAAGAATTAAGGAAAATTAGAATGAAGGACTTAAAAGAAAAAATATTTATTGAGAAGGATCATAAAAATTGTAATTATTTAGAATGACTAAATACAAGAATATAAAATTAATAATACTAAACTACCCTTAATGAAATCTTCTCCATTCCTTCCTACATTTTCTTCCACACTCTATTTTGAAAATTAACACAAAATTTTAAATTTCAATAAATTAAATAAAATTTTTCTTAATTTTCATTTTTCATAAATTGTATAGATATATCTATGAAAAAAATTCACATTCTTTAATTTTTTTCAAAATTATAATTTTCTAAAATAAAAAAAATTAATGAAAAAATATTATTATATCATTTTAATAAAAATCAAAGTGTTTTATAATTTGTTGTATATGTTAAAGCAAAAAAGAATTATATGATTTATTTTTTTTTTATTTTCAAAAAAATTTATGTGGGTTAGAAAATTTATTTAATGATAATTAAATTAAAAAAATATAAATAATATATTATATCCTAAAAAATATGAAATGAGTTTAGCGTTTACTTTTATAAAACGAGTTTAATGGATATCAACGTTAATACTTAAAAATATAAATCCGAAAACTTGATTATATGTTTGTTAATTAAATGATCTAGTGATTATATGAATATTTAACTTGTTAAAAAAATTAAAAAAATGACTTTGAACCGTAGTTGATTAAAAAAAAATATTGATTTTACATGTGAATGATGAGCGGTTTTACTTTAAATTTTAGTTATTTTTTTAAGAGTTAACGTGCAAAAATGCACATATGCTTTGTCATGAGAAGCGCCCAGCACCAAGTGTTTTTTTAGGTGCAAAAAGTACACATGTGGTTATAAATTAGGTGCAAAAAAACCATTTGACTGTTAAGTTTGACTTTGACCGTTAAGTTTAATTTTTTTTTACTTTCAAATGTGCAAAAATACACATGTAGTTTGGTAAAAAGAGCGCCCAATACCAAGTTTTTTTTTAATTTAATAATTTTATTTCAATTAAAGGAACATTATTATTTCTCTAGATGTAATTCCGAGGGGAATTTTTAATTTCTATAATTTATTTTATTTTTTTAAAATCCTTATTATATTTTCTAATTAATAATTAGTAAATAAGTGTTTATGCATTTACAATTTGATATTATAAATACTATATTTAATTAAAAATAATTTTAATTTTTTGATCTAACAAATTGAACAAAAAATTATTTAAATAATCAATATTATTTAATTTTTATTGCATTTTCTAATTATGCAATGAACGTTTGCACTAATAAGGATTTTAAAAAATAAAATAAATTATGGAAATAAAAAATTTGGCCTCTTAGAAATTATACCTAGAAAAATAATAATTTTCTTTTAATTGAAATAAAATTATTAAATTAAAAAAACACTTGGTGTCGAGTGCTCTTTTTGTCGAATCATATATGTATTTTTGCATCTTTGAAAGTAAAAAAAGTCAAACGTAACGGTCAAAGTCAAATTTAGCAATCAAAGGGTATTTTTGTACTTATTTTGTAACCATGTGTGTACTTTTCCATATAAAAAAAGATTTGGTGTTGGACGCTCCTTGAGGTAAAGCACATGTGCATTTTTGCATCTTAACCCTTTTTTTAATTATGAATGCAAGAGATAATATAGAAGATTTGATCCGGGAAAATTTAGTAATTTTTAATTTATATTATGATATTTGATCATTCTAAGTAATTACAATTTTTATGGTCCTTTTCATTGAATATTTTTTCCTTCCGGTCATTCCTTCTAATTTTCCCTAAAAATTATGTCCTGAATTGTACAAGCCGCAGACAACACTAATTGAATAATTAATTAAAGGATTATATTATTTTCAATACCAAAACCAAAATGTTTTAAAACAACTCATAATGCCATGGCAATTAGCTATCATGGGCACAATAAAGCTTCCAAGGTTAAGGAATGGATCCTTCTCCATCATTTACTACATTAATCATATAAAATTGACATTCTTTTTTAATAGAAGAGTATTCAGATTCACAATATGAGAAATTACTTATATTTTTTAATTTATATATTTCTATTTCTAAACTATTTATTTTATTATGTATAGCTTCATCAATTTCTAAAGGTTCTAGATTATATTCATAAGCTTCTTCTAATATATTCTTTTTTTTGGGTTCTAGACAATTAGTAGATATATGACCATTTTTTTCCACAATTATAACATTTACATTTTATCGGGGTTTTATTATAAGTTATTTTCTTTTTCCCTTTCTTAAAATGCTTTCTGGGCTTATATTTCCAATAAAAATTTTCTTGAGGATATTTTTAAAAATTATATTTAGTTTAACCTTTCCTTCTTCTTTTTATTTTTTTATTTTTTGGTTTACATCCCTATCTATGTGTTATCTCTAATTCTCCGCATTATGTAACATCCCATTTTAAAACACCGGAATTTTTTTTTTAAAACAAACCGTGATCAGAGTCGAGCATTTCAATTAAACGAGTAACTGAATATTTAAAAGTACATAACCATAGTGTAATTATTCTTATATAGACAACTACTGTTTCCAAAAAGTAATGTCAAAATATTTACACAAATGTAAACTTCTTCACCCCTTCTACATAGGCTGTCTGCCTCTCTCTTCCACCCTGGGACCTCCAGAACCTGTAGCTATAGCTGAAATCCAATTCTCAATTGGATCTCAGGTAACGGTTAACCTTATGCTCAAATAAAACACATATAGGCAACAGATAATCACAGTAACATAACAGCGTATCACTACATAAGCACACAGCAGATGCATGATCAAACAATGGACAGAACATAAGCACACAATAATATGTAAGGTCACACAACATGTTTGCACATAAACTAGTGCCACGACCTCCCATCGTGTCCTCAGCGCTAGGAAAACCCAACGGCGTTATCATGACTATAACCCGTAACAAGCTGTATGTATGACCGACAACCCTCAATAGAGTTTCGGTATATAAAAACATGTATACCACATATATGTATATGAGCAGCATAAGAGTTAATGTTACTATACGCGTCCGTACCTTCGTTGATGATTTTGGTTACTCTGGTAGTGTTTTGACAGCGGTTTGATAACGGGAACAGCGGTTTGTGATTCTGGGTATCCTATAAGGATAACATCACCAGTATGAGTATCTAAGACCATAACAAGCATTTTAGGTACAAATTACCATTTTGCCCCTAGTTAAACTTTTTGACGGAATTTCGTCAGAGCTTCGCTGTTCCGACTTTTTGCTTCCAAAATTTTTGCTATAATCTTTTCTCTAACATTTTTCTAAGATAATTATCATATTTATTCTAAAAACATGATATCTAAATTATCTTGAAAAATTAAGACTATCCTAACACTTTTACTATAACTACTGAAAGAACTACTGAACTAAAGACTAGGGACCGAAGAACTTACTCAGAACTTCGCTAGGATTTTCTCCGGACTACTCCTTCTTCCTTCTCCTCTTGATTTTCGAAAACTGCAAGAGAGCTTGGTGTGAAGAATGGTGAAATGTGAAGGGGTATTTATAGGTGAAGGGAAGGGCATTTTCGTAATTTTTGTCTGGCCGAATTCTGACCGTCAGATCGCACTTTTCTGAGGTGGCTTCATCTTGGCCTTACACCTCTCTTTGCTGACATCATCCTGAGTCATCAAAATGATGTCATGCTTACTTCATCTCTTGCTTTATCTGATAAGTCTCTGATTCGGTGTCCTGTTCGCGTAATTCCGTAAAATCTTAAAATTCTGAGAACAGTACGCTGAAGATCCTTTCATCCTCTTTAAGAATACTGGACTCTCCTTACCTTATACTCTCAGTAAGGACATTCCGTTATCTGCCGAAAATCCTCGGTATTCGTGCCCGGTTACCGAAATAATTTTGGCCGGTACTAGCTTCTGGATCAAAATTCACTGACCAATAATATGCTCTGGTTTTTCTTAACCCATCCCCATATTCTCACAACGGAATTACTTTCTATCCGTGGTCATTTATCCTGTTCATTTTTCCTCTGATTATTATATTATTTTCTTATTAACACATGTCTTATATAATATTATTATTATATAAAAAAATCTCTCCATCCTTATCCCTCCATTTTTTTTTTCGGCCAGCCCCCCCCCCCCTTTTTCTTTTTTTTTTCTTTTTTTTTTCCAACACGTATATTATATTTGTCTTATATTTATCTCTCACCAAATTTCCTTATTGGTCCAAAATGAATTTAGGCTTATAAAATTTCCAAAAATTACTTAATAAATCCCTTAATATTCTCTAATAATTTTCTTAATTAAAACTTATCATTTTCTCATAAATATTTCATTGACATCAATAATCTAAGTTTTATGCAATTTATTAACAATTTTAGAATCTATTTTGATTTCTAGAATACTTTTTAAATTTTCCTTCTTTTGTTTTCATAGGAAATATTTTATTAAATTGTCTAAACTATGGATAATATGTTTTCTAAATTTTTCATAATTATTCCATCTCTTTTTGAATTTTCCATAATTTTCTCGGAATATTTTATGGCTTTAAATGTTATTTTTCTACATTTCCGACAATAAATTTCCTTTAATTTTTCATAACTTATCCCTTTGAACAAAACTAATCCTATAATGTGTAGAGACAAAAATTTCCATAAATAGACATTTTTATTACTATAACATAATTCTCCAGATAATAATTATCCGGGTATTACACATTATAATATCATTTTATTGGTTTTATAATACTTTGTATTTCTCTAGGCTTGTTTACATTTATTTGATAAATATTCTTTTAGAAAATATTCTATTCTCCCCATAGTATCGATAAATGGTATTAAATCATTTCTTTGTCCAAAAGCTTTATTATAATCTTCTATTATAGTTTCTGATATTAGTTTTTGCAATTCATACGTTTGTAATATTTATTCATAATAATATATTTTTTTTATATTAACAAATGTACGTACTAGTTCAAATATTTAGGATCTACAAAACACATTTCTATCTGATACAATTTTGTAATAGTTTTTTTTCTTCTATTTTTGTTGTTTCATTTACTCCTATATTTCTTCCTAGATTCATTTATTAATAATTGTTCATATTGTCTTATTAATAATGCCTAGAATTCTTTCCTATTTTGATATGGCTCTGTTATTATTCTTGTTTGTTCTCTGACGCAGTGGCGGAACCACGTTTAATGTTTGGGGGGCATTAATTTCAATGGTGTTACACACACACACATTAAGCCTACCCTTAACTTTGGTTTATTTTGAAAAGAAAAAACCTTTTGTATGTCTTTTGGTTTATTTACTTGTAAAGTTAGCATTAACTTTGCTTGTAGCAACTGCATCTGTGGAAAGAACATTTTCAGTTATGAAATACATCAAGATTATACTTCGTAATCGGATGGGAGGTGAATGATTGAATGATTGTTTAGTGTCTTATATTAAAAAAGATGTATGCTTGTAGCAACTGCATCTGTGGAAATAACATTTTCAGCTATGAAATACATCAAGACTGTACTTCGTAATCGGATGGGAGATGAATGATTGAATGATTGTTTAGTGTCTTATATTGAAAAAGATGTATTTAATAACATTGATAACAAGACAATTATGAAAAAATTCTAAAAAATAAGACCTAAAAAGATAATATTGTAATTATTTTTATTGTAATATATTTTTTTATAAAAAAAAATTCGGGGGTGCTACCCCCAAACCCCTGACCCCTAATCCCCTAATGGTGCCCCCTTAATCAGATACGCCCCTGCTCTAACTCATGTGTTTCACTCTTCCACCAATTTTGTAAATTTCCTATAAAACTTGCTTTTACTAACATACTGGCTATATTAGTCTCAATATTTCTTCCTATTAATGCTATTAATTGGGATTTTGTCAATTCTTCTAATCTTTTTCATTATATAAATTACAGTATAAATCTAGTCATATTTCTAAATTTGGTATTTCTCTAATTTCATATTGTCATTGGCGTTGGTATATATCCTGAATTACTAGATTTTAAATATCGTTTCAAATGGTATATCATGTGATCTTAATGGTTATTTGTGATATAAATTATTTACTTCCACCTCTTCTTCTCTATTTATTTATTCCGTTAATTATTGTACTTGCCGAAGCATTATTTATATTATGTTTTTTTTTACTTTTTATACTTGGAACATTAAAATTTTGTTGATTATCTATTTCTTGTCCTTATTTCATATTTATTTGAGCTTTTGAATTTCCTATAGTTGTAATATATGCAAATTCTTTACTTATTTCTTATAAATTTTGCTTTTCTTCTTATCCCATAATTTCTTCTATTTCATCTTCATTCAATTCTTCTAATGCATTCATCATAGTTATGGAGGTTCTATTTTGATTTTGTTCTTTTCCTACTGGAGATTTTAGTATTATAAATAAATCATCAGTTTCTCATCCTATATGACAGGCTATTTCTAATATTGGATTTTTTTTTAGTTACTTCTTTTGTCTCTTTTTCTTGGTAAACTATTTGTCTAGTTCTTTCTTATTGTCTTTTCAAATTTATTTTCCGTATTTCTTCAAATATAGTCCATATTTTTTTTATGAATAACTTCTTGTCCTTTATGAATGTCTTATGATTCTAGTTTGTCTCATGTTCTCATCAAGTGTTTGAGATATTATTTGTTTCGTTTTCTTGTTCTAATATTTTCATCATGTTTATTTATGGGTGCTTTTGAATTGATTCTATTTTTCGTTCTATCCTTCAGGTTTTCATGATTTTTTTAATATTTCACTTTATATATATAAGCTGATTCATTTGTATTATTTCTCATTTATGTCTTTATATCATATATATTTATTCTATTGGTTTTTCTAATTCCAACAATCCTTCTAGTCTATATTTAGGTTGTTCTTTTTCTATAATTAATTAAACAGATTTTGACCCTTGTGAAAATTCCAATTTTAAAGTATTTTCGATAACAATCTAAACTTCATCTTATACAATATTAACAGAGTGAGGTTTAATCATCATTTTCTATGAGATATTTCACATATCGCATAAGGTTAATCATATTTTTATTTACATTGAATGATTATATTTATAAAAGGTACTATGGAATGGGTGAGCAAGGTTATTAGCTTGCTTTTAAAAAAACTTTGTAATCCTTTATTTTACTTTATTTTTTATTATAAGGGTACTATGAATTTGCATTATTTTCCTGATGCCATCACACAATTCTCGCCATAAAATTTTTCATCAAACTATTTTCTATTCGAATGTTTAACCAACATGTCACCATTCATGATTTTTAATTCTATTCCTTTCCATCAAAATAGATTCTTTAGACTAATAAAGGGCTTGAAGAAAAGTTTCTTTCCACGTTCATCTAGAATCCCCAAAAACATCCACCGCCAATGTAAAACTTAAATTTGGGAGAGGTGTTCATAGTTAGTTGCCGACCGTGCCTCAAAAGATATGGCACCCAAAAATATCCATGATAAAGTAATTATAATTCTTTAGGGAATAACACAAATCAAGGAAGATAAAGTAAGCTAGCGTTGTTATCTCGAGCAATTCAAAAGAAGAGAGCTAAGGCTGAATGATTGATAAATGCAAGGATTGAACGTGTGTGAATGACAATGAGATATGAAACTTAGTATAAAGACTAAGTTGATGATTATATATGATATAATCTACCTTTGTTCTTTAATATAAGATCGAATCAAATTTTTTAGAAAAAATTAAGAAGTTGAATAAATTACTTTAAAATTATTATATTTGTCATTTTTATATCAAACAAATTTGTTTGACTTTTAAACTAATATATAATTTAATAATACATTACATATGTTATGATTAAGCTATTTATTTAACTTTTTTAATTTCTCTACAAAAAGTCAATTAAGTCTTATATTGAAGACCGAAAAGTATAATATAAATTAAATAGGACGTGCTCGTAGGCTATGTTTTAGAAAAGTAGGCTTGACAATATGCATGAGTTTGACCTATTTACTATAAGTTAGGTTGGACTTTATAGAGGCTTGGCCGTATGCCTTGTTAGGATATTAGCTAGCCCTAGCCTATTCTCACTCCTAGAGGAGAGTTTAAGTGAAATATAATATAAAAAAGAAAATTAAAGATATAAATAGATAGATTTTACTAGTAATTTTTTTGCCTGCTAATAGTAAATGACACTGATATATTGATGATATATAGTAGGGATGAAATTTTAAAAGATAAAATAATATGATTATGTTGATTCTAAGTATTTTTAGCTTTAATTTTCTTAATAAACACATTTTACTATTTATAGGTACTAGCAGGCCCCAAAAACGTTAAAATCATTGTCAGGTTGGGGGGTTAGCTAAAAAGACAGGCTTCGTACTTCGTGTAGCTGACTTGCATCAAATTTTAATGGAAAAATACAACCAAGTCTCATGTAAGAGAAATAATTAAGGATTAAGGAGTAGATTGACCAAACAAGTTTTAATCTCGGAATACCCAACACAAATAAGTTTTAAAAAGAATAAAAGTATCAATCAACAATTCAAATGCTAACTCACGCAATGACGTTAAAATCAGCCTAACCACTGTTTGGTGTGATGATAAAGGTATTGGAGGAGAGATAAAATGGCCGTTAGGTTTAAGTTAATGAGATTGTGCTATTTTCCCCATTTTAAATTGTTCATTGGTATTTTTTTTTTCCATTTTCAATTGTTGATTGGTACTTTTGCTCCCTTCAAAACTTATTTGTGCTGGATGCTCCTAGCGTAAAACTTGTTTGGCCAATCTGCACTTTAACCCAATAATTAAAACCAATTCCCAATTTTGCCAAGTTTCATCATCTTTCACCTTGCCTGAGGCACTGCGGTTCTTCCCTCTTTTCTCTTGCCCGAGGTCCCACTTGGCCACTTTCCAGTTAGGTTTTTCTATATTGAAAAGGCAGGTATATAGCGTTTTTTAAATCACATAATGTTGTCTTTGAAGTTTATTTGTCTCAATGTTACTTCAAAAGTTTTAAAACGTAACAATGTTATCATATCCCATTAAAAAAACTAATATTTACCGTAAAAAAATGATGTTAACTATTAACTTTTTAACAAAAACTTCTAGAACAAATTTGTTACTTAACCCTTTTTTAAAGCACACACTTATGTTAACACACACCCACACTTATAGAGGTGTGCCAATTGAGATATAGCTCATTGGCAGCAAGCATATAGCTTGAATATGTACAATAAGTCTAATATCTAGACATCACTACTTGGTTCGTGTGGCATGACTTCCAAGTTAAATTTTAGGGAAAATCTCTCTCAAGTCTTAAGGGACTAACATAATTTCAAAAAATTTCCTTAGAAAAGTCACATGTGAGGAAAGTCCCAAGGGACTTCATAGGTATTAAGTAAAAGATGAAATTATGCAAACACGCTTAATCAATTTCTAAAAAAGGATGGGAATCTCAATTCTCTGCACTACCTTTCTGTTGTCCACCTCAACGTCACCCCCTTCTCCACCACCAACACCATCGCCATAACCAACTCCTCCCCCTCATCTCCCTATCCAGCGATGTCGGCAAATCCATTGAAGCACGAATCCAGCGCCTGATCTCTAAGCACCCCGAAGTGTGAATCTGAAGGGCTCTTTTTGAGTTGACCTTTTTAGATCAGAGTGTGAAAGAGAGGCATAAGGTACATAATCATTTTAGCCAAGATTTATTTCTCATGAAAATGGATCTTAGAGGATTACTAGTAGTTGGTATATTCATTTTTTAATTTTGTTGGTTTGTCCATGGAAATTTGGTTAGGCTAGGAAAATAGTTTAAGTGCAATGAAAAGTCATGTGTTAGCATCATACGCTTATTGAAATTATCCGTGTTCAAAACTTCAGATTTGGTTTCTTGTGCGGAAGATTTTTGCTTTGACATATATCATGGTCCAATTGCTGGTTGCAAGTTTGATGTGGCTTGCCCATAAAGTGTAACTTATGGAGATGGAAGCCCCACAACAAGGTACTTTTTGAAGGATTATCTTACATTCAACCAGGTCAATGGTGTAACATCATAGCACCTCACGTCCTCACTCTTGATATTGTCTGTTTTGGGGCCCATTACCCCTCACGGCTTTAAAACGTGTCAAGATGAGGAGGTATCCAGACCCTTACTTATTCCCCTCCTCGACTGATGTGGGACATAACACTTAACCCACTTTTGGGCCCAACGTCTTCGCTAGCACGTTAACCCACATCAACCTTGAGCCTAGCTTTGATACCAATTATAATATCTCAGCGCCTCACTCTTGATATTATCTGCTTCAGGGCTCATTGCCCTTCACGGTTTTAAAATGCTTCTAAAGGGGAAGGTATCCAGACCCTTATAACCCTCTTGATGCATTTTAAATCCATGAAGGACGATGGGCCCCAAAGCAAATAATATCAAGAGCGAGGCACTGAGATGTTACAATTGGTATCAAAGTCAGGTTCGGGTCGATGTGGGTTAACGTGCTAGCGAGGATGCTGGGCCCAAAGGTGGGTTGAGTGTTATGTCCCACATCAGTCGAGGAGGGGAACAAAAGATGCCTTATAAGAGTTTGGATACCTCCCCTTCTTGATGTGTTTTAAAGCCGTGAAGGGTGATGAGCCCCAAAGCGAACAATATAAGGAGTGAGATGTTGTGATGTTACAAATAGTAACCTTCATAGTTCTCTAGAAAACAGCATGGTGATTTTTAGGTGACAACTAGAGAAGTTTTTTCCTTTATAATCATACAATGTTGATATCTCACAACTGCTCTATAATTCTATTATTAGATCTTATTATGGCTTATGATTGTGGAATTTATGTATTTCTTAATGGTTATTTGAGTTAATTGCTTTATATTTTGTGGATATCTTCCTGTGTGATTATTTGACTGCTTTTTCTAGATTTGTTGAGGTATTTTGAATGTTGCATTCCTTTTTATGTTTATTTTTTTGTTCATTTTTCTTGCTAGTCTTTGCTCTTGATGTTTATTATTATATAGCAAAACTCCTTGTGGATCACTCATATCCAAATAATTGAAACCTGCTGACCTTCTACCTAAAAACCCTTCCATCCTCAATTTAACATGCATAAGATCTTCCTTTGCAATTTTTCCTCCTTTATCTCCCCTCTAATTGACCCATACACCCCCTAAATACTATATTTTCTTCACAGTTGTTCCTTTTGTTACCAAGTGGGGGCTATCCTTTTACTTTTTTTTTAATGTCATGACATACTTAGCTTTGTAAATGTATGAATACAAATATAAGAAAAGGTCACTATTATAGTTGAAAGATTTTCTGGATGTGTTCTGACTTTTGAAGTTTTGTTTTCTTGATAGGTGCAGTGCTAAACAATTTGGGGCATTAGGGTCAACTAATAAAGCTCTTGATGGAATACATGGTTTTGGTCAAGTTTTTTGCCATGCTAAATATATTTGTAGTCTGATGCAAAATATATTGCAGCCAGATCAATGGACTATAGTCTTAGAATATTTGGCCTACCCAATGAAAATAAAGACATATGGTTGTGATGATATGGAGATTGCTCTTCATGTACTAAATGAACTTGATATAGTAGGCCTTTGGGTGTGAATGAATATTGATAAGTGATAGAAGAGTAAATATATACAAGGACATAAGGAATTATTATACTATCAGATAGTGAATCAAGGATAAAACAATTGGAATGTTAACATTCACTAAAAAAAAAAGGTTTAAGTAGTAAATTTGTCCAAAAATTTTCGTTAAAAAGTTAACAGTCAACATCAATTATTTAATGATCAACGTTAGTTTTTTAACAAAATATGACAACATTGTTACATTTTGAAACTCTTGAAGCAACATTGAGTGCTTTAAAAAACGTTATATACTTGCCTTTGCAATACCAAAAAAAAAAAAAAACTTAACTGGAAAGTGGCCAAGTAGGACCTTGGGCAAGATAAAAGAGGGAAGAACCTCAATGCCTCGGGCAAGGTGAAAGATGATGAAACCAGGGAAAATTGGGAACTAGTATTCATTATTGGGTTAAGATGTAGATTAGCCAAACAAGTTTTTTTTTTTTTTTTTTTGCTAGGAGCAAGTTTTTAGCTAAGAGCACTCGTATAAATAAGTTTTAATGGGAGCAAAACAAAAGTACCAATCAACAATTGAAAATGAAAAAAAAAACCAATAAACAATTTAAAATGGGGCAAATAGCACAACCCCATTAATTTCAACCTAACGCTTGTTTTATCTCTCCCCCAACACCTCTATCATCACATCAAACGGCTGTTAGGCTTATTTTAACGTCATTGTATGAGTTACCATTTTCAATTATTGATTGGTACTTTTACTCTTTTTAAACCTTATTTATGCTAGTTACTCTTAACGTAAAACTTATTTGTCCAATTAGCACCTTAATCCTTAACTATTTCTCTTATATAAAACTTGGTTGTATTTTTCCTTTTTTTTATATACAAGAAAGTTTTGGAAGGGTTTGACATCAGTCCCCTACCAAGGTCAGGACACGGCCTCAGGCTCTATAAGCACTTATTGGGGACTTACAAGATCGCCTACCAAAGGAGTCCCAGCGACGGCAGAGGGGATCGAACCCACGATCCAAGGGTTTAGTCCTGGATCCCTTACCATCTGTGCCAACTCTCATTGGCTTGTATTTTTCCATTTAAATTTGATGCAAGTCGGCTAGTCGCCTACACGAAGGATGAAGCCTGTCTTTTTAGCTAACCCACATAGCACAACAATGTTTTTAACGTTTTTGGGCCAAATAATCCCTATAAACAGTAAAATGTGTTTATAAGAAAAATAGAAAATCAAAGCTAAAAATACTCAGAATCAACATAATCATATTATTTTATTTTTTAAAATTTCATCCCCACTATATATCATCAATATATCAATATCATCTACCATTAGCTGGCAAGAAAATAACAAGTAAAATTTTTCTATTTATATCTTTAATTTTCTTTTTTATATTATATATCACTCAAACTCTATTCTAGGAGTGAAAATAGGCTAGGGCTAATATCCTAACAGGTGCATACATCCAAGCATAGATAAAGTCTAACGTAAATTGGTTAAACACATGCGTATTGTTAAGGCTATTTAAATAAAGAGGTCAAACATATTTTTATAAGACTTTGCCTACTGGCATACCCTATTTAATTTACATTATTATTTTTTTATCCTTAATATAAGACATAATTGACTTTTTGTATATAAATTAAGTAAGTTAAATAAGTAATTTAATCACAACATATGTAGTATATTATTAAATTATATATTAGTTTATAAGTGAGACAAATTAGTTTGATATAAAAATGACAAATATAATAATTTTAAAATAATTTATTTAGACTCTTAAATTTCTCTAAAAAGGTTGATTCGACATTATATTAAAGAACAAAGTTCTATTATATCATATATAATTATCAACTTAGTCATCATTCTAAGTTTCACATCTCGTCGCCATTCACACACGTTCAATCCTTGCATTCATCAATCATTCAACCTTAGCTCTCTTCTCTTCAACCGCTCGAGAGAGCAACACTAACTTACTTTCTCTTCCCTGATTTGCGTTATTCCCTAAAGAATCATAATTACTTTATCATGAATGTTTTTGGGTGCCATATCTTCTGACGCATAGTCGGCAACAAACTATGAGCAACTCTCCCAAATTTAAGTTATACATTGGCGGGGGATTTTTTTGGGATTCCAAATCAACGTGGAAAGAAGCTTTTCTTCAGGCCCTTTATTAGTATAGAATCTATTTTGATGGAAAGGAATAGAATTGAAAATTATGAATGGTGACATGTTGGTTAAACATTGGAATAGAAAATAGTTTGATGAAAAATTTTATCACGACAATTGTGTGATGGCATCAGGAAAATAAGTGCAAATTCATATTACCCTTATAATAGAGTAAAATGAAGGCATACAAAGTTTTTTAAAAGCAAGCTAAGAACCTTGCTCACTCATTCCATAATGCTTTTTTAAAATATAATCATTCAATGTAAATAAAAATATGATTAACCTTGTGTGATATGTTAAATATCTCACAGAAAATGAGGATTAAACCTCACTTTGTTAATTTTGTATAAGATAAAGTTTATATTGTTATTGAAAATACTTTAGAGTTGGAATTTTCTCAAGGTCATAATTTGTGTAATTAAGATGGGACTATCTATGAACATATAACAATTCTGTATCGGAGAATAAACAGTAAAATTCACCATATATGAGAATCGGATGCAAAAAAATAATAATAACGAAATCTAAGCTGAACATATGTGGTCTCTTTAAGACAGTTTGTTCCCACTATACTGACACCTAAGCATCACGAACAATTGTCTCCTAGGATAGAACTGATTATATCTCCAGAATGATGGTACTATCAATCAGAAGCCCTACGAACACAACCAAATGCCAAAGAAATCATACACACAAGATTATGGCAGAATGCAGTATACTGTATCTATGAGAGCAAAGTGGTGAAAAAATGAGTAGATTTTTGGTGACACATGTCTATCTATAGACAAAGAAAAGGGTGAGATGGACCCTCACCGACGAATCAACTCAACGAGTGAATCACACGTTGGCCAAATCAACGCTACGAAATGGACTAGCGTTTAGCAAACCAATACTAATTTGATCGCAACTTTTGGTTTCGAAAATTAATGGTCCATTACTGGCGTTGGTTTAGAGAAACACAGAGAGGCTAATAGGAAATTAGTAAGAAATGCAAGGAGTGTTTGGACAAAAACTAAAAATTATTTAATAAAAAACTATTTTTAATTTCTCACATACACGACCATGATGGGGCGGGTGGGCGACGAAGCGCACATGGTGGACTAAGGCCCACCTACACCCTCTCTCCTCTACAAAAGTGGTGTGCCCCAAGGGGCAATCTAGAGGGGTTGAAGTGGAGACTTAAAACCATTCCACTTATCATGTTTTGTCTAATATGAGACTTCTACTCACACACCCCTTTCACCTTCCTTTTTCCTCTTCTTCTCCAACCAACTTATTATTCATAATCCATGGGATTTAGACTCAAAATCCAATAGTTTAGGCATCTTATGAAAATATTGCTATATTTTTTATTTTTTGGGTTAAGGTGCAAAATTACACATGAGCTTTTTCCCAGGAGCAAAAATACACATGCTTTTTTTAGGAGAAAAAATACACATGTGGTTACCATTTTTGTGCAAAAATCACATCCCACCATTAAGTCATTGTTCACCGTGATGAGAGAGAAAGAGATGAGGTGAACAATAATTTAACGGCGATGAACAGTGACTTAACAGTGAGATGTGATTTTTGAACCAAAATGGTAACTATTAGGATTCGTACACGCAGCGGAATTAAATTTATCCAATAAATTATGAATCCCAAGAAGAGGATCTATCAACAGCGATAAAACGAGTTAGTAGTTAGAAACCGTACCTATGCGAACTCGTGTGCGTGCTTTGCAAACTCGTGGGCTAATACCTTCTTCGGTCAATCAATCTCTAGGAGCCGACTCTACGAATCCACTCCCTCTACCGGTATCCACACCAAACAGCACTCTAACACGAATAGCAGCGTGCTAGCGCCTTCAAGCTTATGTCTCACGTCTCTCTTCTAGGGTTCCTTTTGTGGCTCTACAATTCTCTTGTGTGTGTAATCAAATTACTTACAATCTAAGGGTATTTATAACCCTAATGAGTCACATTAAATATTCAAAATTAATCTTATTAATTTTGAAATTGAATTAGAAATTAAATCTGTTTAATTGATTCAATCCAATCAATTTATTTAATGCAAATTAGAAGCCATCAGATTTGATTTATCTTCATAAATCAAATATGAGATATGATATCTATTAAATCATTGATTTATCTTCATAAATCAAATTAGTAATTTATTTAATGATTAGCCCTTAGGGCATAATTTCCAACAGTAACCTCATATGTATTTTTGCTCCTCAAAAAGCATATTGTATTTTTGCTCTCGGAGAAAAAGTTCATGTGTATTTTTACACCTTAACCCTAATTTTTTCAACCTAACCATTTCGTATAATTAGTCAATTTTTCAAGATATACATTTCTCTTGTTTTAAATTGTAGTAAAGATTCCTTCTCGATTCAATTGGTGAAGCAATTATTGTGTTCCCTAGGAGATGAAATTAGACTTATAAGATCCAAATCTCTCTCATGGCAACAATCAGTATTGTCATGCTTAAAAAGGAAACAAGGAAAATATGATTATCCAGTGTTAGTAAACTATTGAATGACATTTTCTCATCTGGGGCTAAAGGCGGGAAATCGAGTTGAGTCCGTCAGGCCAACCCGTTTAAGTCATCTTAAGTCAAGGGTCGAGTACATAGATTGGTGCCTCCAAAGAAAGTTGGATCTAAGAAGGCCAATTCTATAAAGACAAGACTCGACCCATTAATATATATATTTCAACTTTCCAACTATTTTTAGAGTAATATGAAACTGATGAAAAGTAAAGGAAAATAACAAGAGAATTTAGAGATAGAGAGAGAGAGAGTAGGGGGAGATTCTATTTCAGTGTATTCAAAATGTTTACAGAAGGCCTCTATTTATAGAGGGAAAATGGGACTTTAACTGTAATTTCCATTCTGGGCCTTTGATGTAATTTTCCCTAAAATCAGAAACTATTCATTCACATGAATTCATTCTTGTGAATTGATTCACATGAATTCATTCCCGTGAATGAATTATAATTTCATGTGGGTCCCACCAAATAGTAGATTACTATGCGTGGTACTATGCATGGGTCTCATATCATCTTGTAATATTTGGAGACCGTGAGTCAATGGACATCCATATAATAAGTATATTCATAACACTCGCCCTTGGATGTCCATTTATGAATGTGCCTCGTTAAAAACTTTAACTAGGAAAAACTCAGTGGCATAAAAACCTAGCCAAAGAAAAGAGTACATCATTCATTGGTACACTATTTAGTGCTGCCTCATTAAAAACCTTTCTAGAAAAACCCAGTGGGACAAAACTTAGATAGGGGAAAAAGAGTACAGCGTGTATCGACTCCCCCTGTTGACAATATCAGTTGAGATCTTGACTCTTCGTAGACCAATACCATGAACAAGTTTTTCAAAGGTTGTACATGGAAGAGATTTAGTAAATAAATCTGCTAAGATTTTCACTTGAACTGATTTTCTAGATATCAATTTCACCATTTTGTTGAAGATCATGAGTATAGAAGAATTTTGGTGAAATATGCTTTGTTCTATCACCCTTGATATAACCCTCCTTGAGTTGGGTAATACATGCAGTATTATCCACATATAGAACTATTGAAACCATTTTATCAGAATATAAATGACAAGTAGTTCGTATATGATGAATTACTAACCTCAACTACACACATTCCCGACTTGCTTCATGCATTGCTAGAATTTCTGCATGATTAGCTGAAGTGGCTGTTATAGTCTGTTTCATAAATCTCCATGAAATAGCTGCACCTCCACATGTAAATAGATAGCCTGTTTGTGATTTTCCATCATGTGGATCAGACATAAATCCAGTATCTGCATAATCAATCAATTCATGCTTCGATACATTTGAGTAGTATAATCACATATCCATAGTACCTCTGAGATAACGAAGAATTTGCTTTACACCATTCCAATGCCTCTGTATTGGTGCAGAACTATATCTTGCTAATAAATTTACAACAAACGATATATTAGGTCGTGTATGATTAGCAAGATACATTAGTGCCCCAATAGCACTTAGGTATGGTACTTCTGGACCAAGTAGTTCTTATGCACCTTTGTCATTAATTATTTGAGGTCGAAATGGATCTTGATCCTTATCTAAAAGACTTACTACCATTGGAATACATAATGGATGTGACTTATCCATATAAAATCGTTCTAGGATCTTCTTTGTATAAGTTTCTTGATATACAAAGATCTCATCCTTCAGTTACTCGATTTGTAGTCCAAGGAAAAAAATTTGTTCTGCCCAAATCTTTCATTTCAAATTCTTTCTTCAAACAATTAATTGCTTTCGAAAGCTCTTCAGGAGTTCCAATTATGTTGATATTATCAACATAAACAACAATTATAACAAATTCATTTCTCGATTCTTTCATAAAAATGCATGGGCATATTAGATCATTTTTATACCATTTTTTCAACAAATATTTCTTCAGACAATTATACCACATGCGCCCTGATTGTTTTAAACCATATAGGGACTTATTTAATTTGATCGAGTATTGTTCCCGAGAATTTGAATTAGATGCTTCTGGCACCTTTAGTCCTTCAGGACCTTTCATATAAATATCACTATCAAGTGATCCATACAAATATGCAGTCACTACATCCATCATATGTAAATTAAGCCCTTCATTTACTGCTAGGCTAATCAAATAACAAAAAGTAGTCGCATCCACTACTGGTGAATACGTTTCTTCATAATCAATGTCGGGTCTTTGTGTAAATCCTTGGGCTACAAGACATACCTTATATCTTGTAATTTCACCCTTTTCATTTCTCTCTCTTACAAAAACCCATTTTTATCCAACTGGCTTTACGCCTTCAGGTGTTTGGACTACAGGTCCAAATACTTTTCGTTTTTCCAGTGATTTCAATTTTGCATTAATAGCATCTTTCCATAAGAGCCAATCTTTTCGCTGTTGACACTCTAATAGATTTTGGCTCATGGTCCTCTTCATTATTCATTACATCATATGTTATATGATTAGCAAAGATGTCATCAACATTGACTTCATTTCGATCCCATCGGATACCATTCATAACATAATTAATTAAGATCTCATTATTTTCATACATTCCAGGTACTTGAGTCTCTTTTGGGACTGCAACATTCTCTTCTGGAGATAAATCTTCAAGAGATGGCTCTGCTGAAGCTACTGACTTTTCTTGATTATCCTCAACTTGACCATCTATATTTTTAGCTCCTTTTCTCTTTCGAGGATTTTTATCTTTTGAACCGATGGGTCTACCACGTTTCATGTGTGCTTTAGATTCATTCATTATAGGTTGTCCTTCAAGAACATCAATTCGAATAGGAGCATTCACAGCTGGAACATGTGACTTTGTCACTCTTTTTGGGTCAGTGAATGCTTCTGGCATTCGATTAGCTAAATCCTATAAATGAATTATCTTTTGAACTTCTAGTTCACATTGTTTTGTACGAGGATCAAAATGAGCCAATGATAATTCATTCCAGTTAATCTCTTTACCCAGCTGCTTATTATTTCCCCCTAATGTCGGGAAGACTGATTCATCAAAGTGACAATCAGCAAATCGTGCAGTAAATAAATCTCCTGTAGATGGTTCTAAATATTTTATGATTGAAGGAGATTCATACCCAACATATATTCTCATCCTCCTTTGAGGACCCATTTTAGTGCGTTGTGGTGGTTCTACTGGCACATACACTGCACATCCAAAAATTCTTATATGAGAAATATTAGGTTCTTGACCAAAAACCATTTGTAAGGGGGAAACCTTTAGGTAACTAGTAGGCCTTATGCAAATTAACATTGCAGCATGCAAAATGGCATGGCCCCAAGCAGAAATCGGTAGATTAGATCTCATAAGTAAAGGTCTTGTAATAAGTTGCAATCGTTTAATCAAAGATTCTGCGAGTCCATTTTGCGTATGAACATGAGCTACATGATGTTCAACATCAATTCTAAGGGACATACAATATTCATTAAAAGCTTGTGAAGTCAATTCACCAGCATTATCAAGATGTATTTTCTTGATAGGATGATCAGGGTAATGTGCTCTTAATTGAATCAATTGAGCAAGTAATCTCGCAAATGCCAGGTTACGAGAAGATAATAAGCAAACATGTGACCATTTGGTTGATGCGTCAATTAAGACCATAAAATATATAAATGGTCTATATGGTGGATGTATTGGTCCACAAATGTCTCCCTATATCTGTTCTAGAAATGTAAGAGATTCACCTCCTACTTTGCTTGGTGAGGGTTGAATAATCAACTTTCCCTTGGAACATGCATCACATAAGAAATCATGGCACTGTGGTATTTGCTTACACTTCAGGGTATGTCCACATGAATTTTCAATTATTTGTCACATCATAGTTGACCCAGGATGGCCTAACCGGTCATGCCAAATATTAAATTCATGAGTAAACTTCTGGTTGTCATTGGCAAATTGCTGGTTTGCATTGACAAACTTATGGTTTGTATTAGTAAACTTCTAGTTTACAATAGCATATATTTCAATTGTACTTATAAAAGTATAATACAAACTAGAAGAAAAAGTAGGAAAATTTTCTAATATGCATTTTCTACCAGAAATTATGTTTATGATAGCAAGACATTCTTGATTATCTTTAGCTGTCGTTTCTATATGATATCCATTTCTGCAGATATCTTTGAAACTCAACAAGTTCCTTTTTGATTTGGTAGAATAAATTGCATTTTCAATGCATAATTTTGTTCCTTCAGGTAACAAAATATTAGCTCTTCCGAAGTCTTCGATCAAATTTATACTACCAGATATAGTCTGAACATTGGCTTCTTACATTACCAATGAAGAAAAATATTTGTCATTTTTTAGTATGGTGTGCGTTGTTGCGCTATCAACGAGACACAAATCTTCAGGATTGTTGTCAACAAGATTCATTCTTCATTAAAGATACATGAAAATAAAAATAAAACATAATTAAAAGAAATACATATAACAGAAGAAAGTTTCAACATATTAAAACATAATCATTAATCATGAAAAATGATTTATACTAAGTAATCAGCAATATCAAAATGAGTCATCTCAACATCTTCTTTCCTAGAATTCTCAGCCTTATCCACATGATTTGCTTCAATCTTTGGTCCTTTACCATTATTTTTCAATGATTCTTGGTAAAGATCAACCAAATGTCTTAGCGTACGGCAGGTACGTGACCAATGACCTTTGACACCACAACGATAACATGCATTTTCTGCATGTTTGTTATTTCCACTTGTTTCCCTTCTGGGATTCTTATCAAACTTTCCCGATTTAGGGCGGGAATTTGATCCACCATGATTTGGACCACGACCACGGTCACGCCCACGCCTACGATTGTAGCCACCTTTACGTCCACGTCCTCAGCCATTTGAAAATTCATTAGTTACTACATTCACTTATGAGAATGAAGTTGAACCTGTTGAACGTGATTCATGATTTTTTAATAAAAGCTCATTATTCTGTTTGGCTACTAAGAGACAAGATATTAAATTTGCATATATTTTAAAACCCTTCTCGCGGTATTGCTGCTGCAGGAGCAAGTTAGATGCATGAAATATGGAGAATGTTTTTTCTAGCATGTCTTCATCAGTAATGTTCTCTCCACATAATTTCAGCTGAGAAGTAATCCTGAACATAGCTGAGTTGTATTCCCTTACAGATTTAAAATCTTGTAAACGCAAATGAATCCAGTTATATCGAGCTTTTGGTAGAATGACCATCTTTTGGTGGTCATATCTTTCCTTCAAATTGTTCCAAAGAACAAATGGGTCTTTTACAATCAAATATTCAACTTTTAGATCATCATGTAAATGGTGGTGTAACAAAATCATGGCTTTGGCCTTTTTTTGATTGGATTCTTCATTCCCTTCTTTAATTGTGTTTTCTAGCTTATGGACATTCAGATGGATTTCTACATCCAGCATTCAGAATAAATAGTTCTTTCCGGTGATGTCAAGAACTGCAAACTCAATTTTTGAAAGGTTTGACATGATTCAAACTAATTAAAGAAAATAAACATGAATTAAAAATACGAATAATAATAACAATAAAATATTAAAAACAATAATTATAATTAAAGCATTATGGCTTCAGGCCATTTATAACTCATAATGAGAAAATTAAATTTATATGGCTTCTGGCCATAAAAATAACATGACTTCTGGTCATGAAGGCAATATGACTTCTGGTCATATAATTTCAGAATAAGAAAATATAAGTATATGGCTTCTGGCCATAATAACATAATATTAAATGTTAATAACAATAAAAGTAAATGTTATGTTAGCAACAGTAAAAATAACAATATCTGTAAACAAAGAATATCAAATCTAGATATCTATGTAGGAGGTAAACCCTTCCATGTAAATGTTAAATGAACAAAATATAAAATTACCGTGAATAGTAGAAATTACTATTCACAGTAAATAGTAAATAAAGTAAAATTACTGAAAGATTAAATCTAGACTTCTAAATAGGAGTTAGATGAATAAAATGTAAAATTACTGAAAAATGGTAAATTTACTATGAATAGTAAATTACTATTTACCGTAGTAAAATAGTAAATAATCTCAAATCTTAACCATGGAACCCGATATTTAAAATAATCGGTAAAAGTATATCTTTAATTCCATATTGTGGTTAAGATTATCTCAGATAAATAAAATAAACAAATAGCAAAGAAGATGGTGATAAAATCTTACCTTAGTAGAGTCTTCGTGCTGATAAATAATATAAAACTGATGAAAAGTAAAGGAAAATAATAAGAGAATCTAGAGATAGAGAGAGAGAGAGAGAGAGTAGGGGGAGATTCTATTTCAGTGTATTCAAAATGTTTGCAGAAAGTCTCTATTTATAGAAGGAAAATGAGACTTTAACTGTAATTTCTATTCTGAGCCTTTGATGTAATTTTCCCAAAAATCAGAACTATTCATTCACATGAATTCATTCCCGTGAATGAATTATAATTTCATGTGGGTCCCACCAAATAGTAGATTACTATATGTGGGTCCCATATCATCTTGTAATATTTGGAGACCGTGAGTCCATGGACATCTAAGTATATTCATAACATAGAGTTGTTTATCCACTCATTTACATACATAATGTTTATATTCTAATTTTATAATTTTGGTTTTTTAATATTTTTACCTATGAAAATAGAATCTACAACTAACTTGAAGTGAAACACAATAAATATCTTAAAAAATGAAAAAAGATGAAGATGATAGTTATCACTCTCATATTTTTTAATGATTTACTTCTTATATTTTATGCAACTTGTGGACAATAATTTATATTTAATAATGGATTAGTGATTTTATTTGTTTGTTACATTATAAGCTTTGTTAAGACCTTAATTTTGATAACATTTATTTGTTAAATTAAGACTTTAATTGTTATAATTTACTAATTATATTTATTAAAAGAAAAAAGAAAAAAGAAAAATAGCTTAAATTCAGAAAATTGGCATCCAACCCTGGTCTAAACGCTCACAAGCCAAGCCTTAAAAAACATTTGTTTTTCTTATCTCTAACATAAAAGAGACGGACCAATTGACACGAATGCACAATCAGTGAGGAACCGAGAGATTCTAGACGGCTTCAATGTTTCTTTTCTTTTTTTTTTTTTGCTCGGAGCTTCAATGTTTCTCATCGGCCCAAGGTATAAGCTTCAATTATTCAACATACCACAACCTCCAATTTTTTACTTAAATTCTTTCAATAGGCTAAGCAAACTATAATTTGAAAGAAACAAGGATCAGAAAGGACGTGACAAAAGCCGTAAAATATCATAATAAGAAAAGTAAAGACATACAAACCAAAATTTTCCTCCCCAGAAGAGAGGCCATCAAAACGACAAAGGCCTAAGAAAATAACACTTTACACAGCAACCAGTGATGCACCAATAAACCATTTATTCAGAACTCTTAATTGGCCTGAATCTTCGCCATGAGAGCAATCAAGTCAACAACACGTGTACTGCAGCATTACACACAAAGCAAGCATCAGACATCAATTAATTGGTAATTTTCCCGAGATAGAACCACTTAACCCCTCCCTCACCAACTGTGAAGATGCCGCTGCCTTGTAATCGTAAGAAAACATATGCCAAAAACAGGAAGAAAGATAAATTACCTGTAGCCCCACTCGTTGCTATACCAAGCAACAAGCTTCACAAAGTTGTCGCCCAGAGTAGTACCTGCCTTGGCGTCAAAAAAACTTGACCTGAAAAAGAACAAAAGAATTAACGCAAAACTCTTAGCTCCAATGACAAATAGGCGAATATATGGATCCAAAGAAGACGAGGCAGAGAATTGGATGCATTTAATAGCTTCCAATGAGATGATAATACACACCTGCTGTCCCCGACAAAGTTAGTGGACTCCACATTTTCAAGGTAACCAAGGATTCCCTTCAACTTGCCCTGGGACTCCTCCCTGAAAAACAGTACTATTGAATCAGACAAGCCAAAAGCAGAGCACTCAGGTCCTGCATACCTCAACAATCAAATAATACTTAAATGTATAATAGTCACTTTGAGCATAACAGTCACTTTGAGAATAAAATCATACTTGATGGCAGCCTTAATCTGGTCATAGGTGGCTGGCTTTTCCAGCCTCACAGTGAGATGAGCAACAGAGGCAGTCGTAAAAGGAATAGGGAAGGCCATTCCAGTCAATTTTCCATTTAGAGCAGGAAGCACTTTCCCAACAGCCTGACGCATGCGAAGGGTATGTTACTGAAGGTCACCAGATAAAGGTGATAACTAACACTAATATATGAATGCCAATTATTCACCTTAGCAGATCCAGTGCTGCTAGGAATGAATCTTCCACCCATCCATTCTTCACCTAGTGGCCCATCATAAGTCTCCTGGGCGGCTGAGCAGCAACATAGCATGAAAGTCATGATTACGTGAAACATATGAATCAGAGACGCTGGATATTAGCGTTAATTATACCCACCAGTGATGGCGTGAAATGTGGTCATTAGCCCCTCGACAATGCCAAACCTATCATGAATAACCTACAATTGACATAGAAAGATTAACATAACAGAACAGTACAGCATTGACACAAGAACAATATGAGTATCTGACACCCTGATAACCTTCACAAGTGGAGCAAGGCAGTTGGTTGTGCGACTTGCATTAGAAACAATATCAAGCTCTGGCTTGTATTCGTGCTCATTAACACCTACGACAAACATGGGAGCATCTTCACTGTTTGCACATATGATAACCTTCTTTGCACCACCCTGGCTCAATCAAAACAGAACAGACAAAATATCATTCCACACAACCCTCACAAAACTAAACTGTGATGAAATACCGTCAAAGAAGCAATGCTAAGCAAAGTTTATATTACACGGAATTTTAAGATATGCTTATAGCTAATCTACAAGACCCAGTGCCAATCAGTCCAATAGATGATCTATATATAAAAAGATAAGTGAAAGCAATATTATTAGCAAAATACAATTTTAACGTTATATGAGATCATTAAGAAAAGCAAATGACAAAAGCCAAAGACATAGATGAGAAGGGGTAGTGCACAAAAGCAAACCTTAAAATGGGCAGCAGCCTTCTCTTTGTCTGTGAAGTCACTGGTGGTCTCAACAATATACTCAGCTCCAGTCTGGGCCCAGGGGATCTCTGCGGGGTTCCTGATGCATGAAGTTACAAGGTCAATGGATAATATCTTCACCTTCAAAACACTGTGTTAACATATACAAGCACAACCATAAGAAAATTTCAGGACCTACCTGCGTGCAAACACAGTGACAGGCTTTTCATCAAAAAGATAGACATTATAGATAGTTTTCGTGAAACCATGAGTTTTCCACCCCCCGTGAGCAAGGCCGTACATAGACATGCAGGTCTGTGAGACACGGTGAAATTCAGTCAACAACTAAAACTAGGAACTTAAACTGAACACACATCAAATCCATGGAAAAGCTTAAATAGACAAAACTAAAATCATATTATCCACTATAATTCCACATATATGGAGAATGATCATGAACATAGATAATAGTAATGTATACCAAGTAAGAGAAATTAATGAAAGGGTCATTAATAGCAACAACTTCAATATCATTCCTTTGCATAGCCGCCCTCGCTACCAAACGACCAATCCTTCCAAATCCTGGAAGTGAAAACACGAGCAAACATAAAAACTTAGAATAACTTACAAAAGTAATTGATAGCGGGGGAAAAAAACGAAGAAACAAGAAAGGAAGACTATAAAAAAGAATTAGTAGCAAAAAAAAAAAAAAAAAGATGTAGATGGAAGTAAAAGATCGCTTACCATTGATTCCGATCTTGATCTTGCCACCCATAATTCTAGCTCTCTCGCATAGCTGGATGGTGGGTGCCTGTCCGCGTAGCGTTCTTATTCTCTTGCATAGCAGGACGGTGGCGGCTTCTTCACGGTGTGGGAAAGGGGTTGAATGGCGAAGGCGAGACCGAGATTGAGGTCTGAGCTGTGGGATCTTGCAGGTTGCACCTAGGGCGAAAAAATGAATATCCTTCACAAAAGAGGTATGCCTTGGACCGAATTTTTTTGTGTGCAGTTAATAACTTAATACTTCCTTCGGTTCTAAGACAAAATTTAACATTTGTGATGCTAAATAAGTTATTCAATCATATTATTTATTATTAATTTTATTACTCAACCTAATTAGTTTAGAAAAAAATAAAAATAAAAATAATCAAAAGCTTAATCACTAAAAAAACAGCCAACTTGATATTATATTTATACTTGCAACCGAGGAGTATCAAGTTATTGAAAGAATTATTAGTAGCAACAAAGCTCAGAGATTAGAGAATATGCAAAGGCTCATGTAAACAACCTATATAACACTAACAATAATTTGATTCTGAAAAGCGAAACAAATTGAACCCAAGAATATGCCCTTCAGCAACTGGGATTCCTCACAATTGCAAGCAGCAACCTCAATACAAAGCGTGGGTTGGACTTGAAAAAGAACTTACGGAACCCATTGTCCAGGAAAACAAGAATTCTAATTAATCCACTTTTCAAAATTATTAATTTATGTGATTCCAACAGGTTAAAAATTTTGTATATATCTAAAAATGACTAAAATTGAAGATTAGAGAAATCTAAAATTCAAAATAATTATATTTTCCTAAATACAACAAACTAGAGCTGACCCAGTCTAAGATGAACAAATGCGGCTTCTATTAATCAAAAGCAATGCCATCTAAAGTAGTCTATATTATACTTAATCCCTGATCCAATAAAATTTGCTCACGATATCTTCTGTATAATTTTTCTTTCGGGTATTGTTCTTCTCAATATACAACCAACATGTAAGCTCAACCATTCATTGCTTTCCTCAAAAGAAAATCCTTAATACAGATTGGCATATGGTACATAATAGCCATGACGGTTGAGTAATGACCAGAAGAGAACCATGCAGGTGAGTTCTTCTTGAGGATAGTAGCCACAGTGTTTTTAGCAAACTCATCCGTAGGGGTGGACTTTGATCTTTGAGAAAAATAAGCTCTCTCTCGAATTGCTCCTTCAAATGGCTTAAACAAGTTCCATTCAGGCATTTGGTTGTAGCTGGCTACTGCAGAATTCCCAATATTTGACTTGATAGCTCCCGGCACAACGTTGACAACATCAATTCCAAAATGACTCAGTTCCAATCTGCACATATTTTGAATAAAAAATGGTAGACAGAAAATGCCAAACACACAAATAATCAAGGAACAATTAAGTTTAATATGTAAATCAAAGAAAAAAGTTGAATATGTGAGTAGAGCTGGTATAACATCATAGTCCCTCAATTTCCATCCAACAAAGCACAGCTTTCACAAAATCCAACAAACCGAAACAATCCAATGAACCACATACAAAGATAATCATGACCATGTAAGCAAATCACCAAGGGCGTCACATAAGCTCATGGGTTAGTAGGCATATTACTTGGCCCAATCGGCATGTAGAGCCACACGATTTATAAGAGTATATTGATTTGCAGTTTCCTTAAATCCTGATTGTGATGATTTGGGGAAGTGTAGGAACAATTTATGAACGACTAAAAGCGTGTACATAACTACATGAACAGTGATTTCTGTTTCTGTCACATATTTATGTAAAGATGTTTTGTTTGAAACGATCAAAACTATGGTTTTTGTAACTACTTACTTCCACAATGAAATGGATGATTTCATATGTGAAACAGAGTATATACTAAGTTTTAGCAAAGATTACAGTTTCCTTAAACCCTGATGAAGTCTAGGAACAACTTTATGAACGATTGAAAGTGTGCACATAACTATATGAATGGTGGCTTTCTGTCACCAATACTATTCTTGTCACTAATTTTATGCAAGAAATGAAGAACAATTCTCAAATTAAGACAGCAGATTTGAAGAATATGCAAACCTCAGAGTATCAGTCAAAGCATGAACAGCAGCTTTGGAAGCAGTGTAAGTGCCTGACCATGGTCCGGGGGCCATAGCAGCAACACTTCCAATGTTTACAATCTTCCCCTTTTTCCTATTTGCCATGTGTGGAACAACAGCTTGAACCATTCTCAACGTACCTGCATTTGTTAGTGAAATATACTAAATCTCGGTAACTATGCAATTTAGATTCTCGGATAAGAGTATGAGAAATTAAGAATAGCCAATTGATTCTCCTTTTCGAGCATCACATTGAAATGTTTGCATGGAATGCCATAAGATTCATCTGATAATAAGCTTCCTTCTTTAGTTGTTTTATCCCGTGCGAATAAAAGAAAGATTAACAGCAATTACCAACACTATGCCAAACCCCTGATTCAGATTGCAGGAAGAATAAGTAATTCGTGGAGCAATGATAAAATTTGTCCAGTTCATTTTTTCATTGTCGCTGTGAACTCGATGACAACGTAGTTTCTAAAATTCCCAATTTACAAAAACATAAGGGACGATTGAAATGTTTAAAGCTGGTTAAATTGAAACGAACCATAAACATTGGTATCAAAAGTTTGCTGGACGGCGGAGAGAGGAACCTCAGCAAGTGGACCGACGCATTGAATCCCGGCATTATTCACCAAAACATCGACACGGCCATACTTTTCCAGAACATTCTTCACCGCTCGTTGAACGCTCTGTTCTGATCGAACATCGAGCTCCTGCAAGAAGAACCTGGGATCCTGCTCCAGGTCCGCCATGGATGACCGTGACCTACTTGTGGCAACCACCGTACACTTGTTGGCGGCGAATGCGCGTGCCAGCGCGTGTCCGATTCCTCCTTGAGAACAGCCGGTGACGAGAACTACCGGTTGCTCTTGAAGCTCCAATTCTTCCGAATTCTTCATGATTTTAGAGCTCTAACTAGGTGCGCACGCCCTCGAATCAGAAAAACAAGAAGAGAAACCGTAGTATGCAGAACCACACTACATCGCAAATCAACCAATTCTGACCCTACATTTACGGCTTGAAATTTCTGCATTTTGTTTTTGTTTTTTTGTTTTTTTTCCCCAATTACGGCGGAGAATTTATTTATTGTGAAGGAATAAAACCCTTGGGACTAGCCATGGGTAAAGTTGAGGATCAAGGCTGGTCCAGCTTTATTGGGTTAATTCTTGAAGGGTCAGGGCTCAGAATAAAAAAAAGGTTCAGGTGCAAAAATACACATAACCTTTTTTTCCAGGAGCGCCCATCACCATAATCTTTTTTTGTTCCAAAGTAGCCATGATGTTACGTTTTTGATGCAAAAATACTACGGGCCGATAGTTGACCGAAGTTGACCGTTAACTTGAACGGAAATGAACAGTAACTCGGGTGAAATTACTATTTTGCCCCAAGTTTAATTTTTTTTAAATACTAAAATAAACCCTCCTCCACTGGTGGGCTCCACCACCAGCCACATCACCGCCGGGGGCCGCCCTCCCCACCGACGGTAACTTTTTGTTTTTCTTTTTTAAAACTAAGGTCTTTTCTATATTAAAAAAAAAAACTAAGGTTTTTTCTATAAAAAAACTAAGGGGAGGCTAGTGGGCCCCACCATCGGTGGCGGACGCCCTCTCCGCCGCGGTGGCGGCGACTTTTTTTTTTTTTTAAGAAAAACTAAGGTTTTTTTTTTTTGTAGAAAAAACCTTAGTTTTTTTTTAAAAAAAAGTTGCCACCGCCAGTCGCCTTCGGCGACCGGTAGCAGGTAGGGTGGCGGTTGCCGATGGTGGGGCCCACCAGCCTCCCTTTAGTTTATTGTAGAAAAAACCTTAGTTTAAAAAAAAAAGTTGTCGTTGCTGGTGTGTCTACCTTTTCTTTAACTCTCTACCTAATTAGTGTTTAGCCACGATCCGGCAAAATTTGTGATTAAGTAGATAATTTTTTTTTTAAAATCACCTATTCACCCCCTATAGGTGATATTCCATCTTCAGGCCCTTCAGATGTTCTATGGATTTTAATTCCCAAAATAATATTTGCTAGACCTATATCTTTCATGTCAAATTTATTGCTAAGCAATCCCTTAGTAGCTTTAATTTTTTATTATTACTACCCAATATCAACATGTCATCTATATAAAAACAGACTATGGCAAGACTGTTTTCAGTATTCCAAATATTGTGTTATCACATTCATTGATACTACATCCATTTGATAACATAACTTCATCGAATTTGGCATGCCATTGTTTTGAGGCTTGCTTAAGTCCATAAAGGTACGTTATCAAGAGAAAAATTTTATATTCTTGTCTTGAGACAACAAATCATTGATGTTGTTCTAGATAGATCTATTTCTCTAAGTCACCATTCAAGAAAGCTGTCTTTACATCTATTTGATATATTTCCAACCTATTCAATACTGCTATCGCAATTAACATCTGAATAGATGTAATCCTTGTAACAGGTGAGTGTGTATCAAAGTAGTCCAGGCTTTCACATTGTTTATAGCCTTTTACTACCAACCTAGCTTTGTACTTATCAATAGTGCCATTTGCTTTCATCTTCTTTTTGAAGACCTACCTAGTTCCTAGAGGCTTGTTGTCAGGAGGAATGTCAATCGATTCCCATGTGTGGTTTAACGAATAGATTCAACTTTACTATTGATAATTTCTTCCTAGAATGGTGCTTCAGGGGAGCCTATAGCCTTTATATATGTTCGATGTAATACCCCAAAAATCCTAATTAGCATAGCCACTATATTTTGATAGAAAACACCTATTAAAATAGGTAAATATGTGGTCTCAAAACTAGTAAAATAATTACCTTATTTTCCTAAGGTAATTTCTCATGAAATTAGAGTAAATAGAGAGCTAAAAGTCCCTAAGTGAATTTATGGGTCATAAAATACCCTGAGAATGTTATGATAAATCCTAATAGGCAACTAAATATATATTAAAATTAGAGAGTATGTTGTCTCTAAATGTTTAATTAATTTCTTATCATTTTAAGGAATGATATCATTTCTAAGCAATTAAAATCATCAAAGGATGATGAAATCAATTGAAGAAAATTAGGAACAGTTATTGGGCAATTAAAATTGCAATAATTAAGTTACTTTAATAAGTTTTGGAATTAGTTCATAATTAATTTTCAAAGGTCATAATTAAAGACCAAATGATATTGATTAGCATCAAGGAGTTGTAAATCATCAAAAGTTAAATTAGAAACCTTGTTAAATGTTGGTAATTAAGCCTAGTGGTTTAGGATATTGTGTGATTATTAAAATACACATTGAATGGATATTAGGGGGGGATTTTCGGTCAAGATTTGTGAAGGAAGGAGAAAGAACTTATGATATTGTAATAAAAGAAAAGTCAAATAAGTAGTGTATGAAAGAAGCTTAAAACAACTTAGGGAGCAAGTTAACTTGGGAAGCAAGTTGTTGTTTAATTAGATGCAATTAGATGAGAATCTATAGAAATTAAATCATATCTTGAAATATTGGAACTAAGTGTTAAATGTAAATACATATTTGGAATCAGTGAATTATGAACTTCAACTTGGCTATTCCTAAAGTTAATTTCGGTTACTTTTAAGATTCATACCTAAGTGTTTGGGAAATTAAAAATCACCATAAATCTAGTCATAAAATTAGGATTATAAAAGTGAAATTGGATTTTGAATTAAAACACCAACATAGGCCTAACTAAATTAGCATTTGGGAGTAAATACAAGATGAAGCAACAACTTAAGAGCTAAGGGGGGAGGGTGGACGTTTTTTATTAGGTGTAGGGGCAAGATTTTTCCCTCTTCTCCAAGAAAATACCAAGGGCCAAGATCAATTAGAATTGCTTGGAGGCTACTCATTTACTTCACTATAAATAGAGGCCTTGGGTCTTCAATCTCCTCACACCAAAATTCAACCACAAAGGCGAGTTCTTAGAGAGAGGACCGAAATCTAGAGAGGTAGGAGAGTGAGAGGAAAAGCTCCAAAAGCAAGGAGCAAGGTTCTTCAAGAGGTAAGTTCTAGTCTTTAGTTCTTGAAGTTCTAGTTTAAGTTCATAGTATTTTATGCTTTGATCTTAAATATTCAAGAGTAGTTTTGATTTCATGTTTTTATGGTTAAAAATGGCTTGATTTCGAAAATTAGATTAGGAATATGATATAGCAAAGTTTTTGGAAGATTATAATCGAAATAGCGAAGCTCTGGCGAAATTTCATCACTTAGCGATTTCTAGAGCCAGTAAAAAAGACGTCAGTATTTTATGAGGAAGATGAAACTCTAAAATTCTGAGAAAATTCATGGTGCAAGTAGATGTCTAGGGCTTTCCAAATCTATAAAGAGTGTATCATTTGAAGCTCTGTGCAAAGAGATAAAAATCTCAGAAGTTAAGCTACATTTTCTGGGTGAAATTCTGGGCAGTGGTTTGAAAAGTTGAAACTGGGAATTATCCATGAATTCTGAGTAAGTTCCAGTATTTTTCCTCAAAAGTAGACATCTCAAGGATTCCGGGAAATTTTACGGATCCTCATTTCGATTTTTCTAGAATTAGTTATGATTTTTCGAAGTTAGGCGAAATTCTGCCCAGAAATGCTGGATCAGCTTTTTTCCTGAAAATTAGGGAATAAATTGGAAAATAAATCCACTAGGGGTAAAATGGTCTTATATAGCCAAAATATCTCTTTGAAATAGTATTTGTGAGTTAATAGAGACAATATTACCCTTATAGGATAACTGTGATCGCATTCTGACCAACGAAACAGAACTCGTCAACGAAGGTACGTCCGCGTACTGGTAACTCTAACTCTGATGTTTACAGTATGCGTATATGTGGTATGTGTGTTGTATGTATGTTGGTGGTGTTGTTGTTTGAATACATGTTGTTGTTAAAGGATAACTGTACACCTGCATTCACTGGGAGTGATATATTTCGCTGGGAGGGGTACATTTGCATTCACTGGGAGTGACATATTTGAGAATGATTCATTTTGCTGTGATTATATATTGTATATGTAAATATGAGGTTAACCGTTACCTGGGGTCCGTATGCATGGGACCTAAGCTCTTAATATAGCGTCAGGGTCAGGGGAACCTAAAAAAGCCGGAGCAAATCACCAAGACGGGGTGAATTGGGGATTTGAAAAAAATTTTCGCTCAATTCTGGAATTTAATCGCTGAAGCAAAGTGGTGCAGAGAAAGGGTAAGGCACAGCAAGATTTATACTGGTTCGGTCTAACTCCTTGACCTACGTCTAGTCCCTAGACTCTCTGGGATTTTCACTATCACTTACAATTAGTTACACACTTTGTACTCGAAAGCTATCCTCTCACTAGGATACTCCCCCTTACAAGTTGTACACTGATATCTCAATCTCCAAGTCCCCCGACTTGAGATTCTCACAGTAAGTGATATACCAACACAGTACAACTACACACTCTGTAACTTAGGATGATCCTCTCACTAGGACTCACTCCCCTTTACAAGTTGTAGTCGCATAACCAATCTCCAAGTCCCCGACCTGAGATTCTTTACAATCAAATGATTAACGAAAACAAACTCTCTCTAAGAGTAGATATTGATAAACACTGAAGCTCAAATCTCTCAAGACTATTTACAGAAGAATATATACAGAAATCTGAATGTTGCACACTGTAATGTCTTGTTTCTTATCTTGTCTTCTCTATCTCTGTTCTTCTTTGAATCTGAATGATATTTATAGCTGTTGGAGTCCATTTTGAGTGAAGAACTTGACTATTGGAAGAGCACTACGAATTTGAACATTGGAGGCTCTTCTTTCAGAACTAGCTGTTGAGAATCCACTGAAATTTATCTTGATGGATGGATTCTGACTTTGTCCAAGCTGTTACAGACATCCTTGCATTGTGGGGCTTAGTTAATGTGAAGATAATGTTGATGTCCCAATGCTAGAATGGGCTGTGTTTAAATATATGTTAGTTTAATCCAAGTTGGAACACTTTAAGAGATAATATCCTTTTCTCTCTCTTGCTTTACAGCTCATTGGCTGGACCTTCATTGTTTCCTTCAATAAACCATCTGAAACTTGCTAACAAACTGGTTAAAAGACGTTAGGAATAATAGCAATTAAAGATATGAAGTATTAAGATCATTCAAATGGTTTTCGCAAATTTGCGTCTTCTGATTTTTCAAATCTGTCCGTTATAAATTCGAGTTTACAAACCCAGACTCGAGTTTGGAGTTCATCCAGAGAGCAATGTATTTTGAAAATCTTCCTAAACTCGAGTTGATTAGTGACTGACTCGAGTTTGGTTCTTACAGAGAGGAAAGTCGCGAATGGCTTTTGGATGAAGTTTTGAGCACAGTGCTAAACTCGAGTCATTTAGTGACTGACTCGAGTTTGAAGCTTTTATAAAAATATTGAGTTTAAGTTCAGTGCTTCAAAACTGGAGTTTAGAAAACGCAGACTGGAGTTTACAAAACCTGAAACATTGTTTAGTTCTCTGTATGGCCCAGACTCGAGTTTGAGTATCCAAACTCGAGTTTCAGTGTAAACTGAAACTTTTGAAAGATCTTTTCATTTTGCAAACTAGAGTTTCTATTTTCCAAACTGGAGTTTTCAAATCAGGTTTTAACTCAAAGCTTTCCTGTTTGAGCTAAACTCGAGTCACCAAAACCTTGACTCGAGTTTCAGTGAAAACTGAAACATTGAAATACCTTTGAAAGCTCAAAACTGGAGTTTTCATTTTCAAACCTGGAGTTTAGAAATCATGTAATAGCTCGAGTGTTTTCAAACAGTCCTAAACTCGAGTTTCAGAAATCTGACTCGAGTTTCAGTGAATATTGAAACTTTGAAAACTTTTCATTTAGGTGTAAACTGGAGTCACTGATTTAAAACCTGGAGTTTACAAATTAAGCATTAACTCAAATGTCTCTGTTTACGCTAAACTCGAGTTAACATAAACCAGACTCGAGTTTGCAGCTCTTAAAACATTTTAGTTTCTTAAACTCTCCTTGTAAACTAGAGTTTGGAAGGATCAAGAGTAGAGCTTGAAAACTTGATAAAAATGTTGAAGTTTTTGTTTGATCCTAAACTCGAGTTAACAAACACAGACTCGAGTTTACAATTCTTTGAAATATTTAGCCTTTAAACTTTATTGCAAACTGGAGTTTAGAAGGATCAAGAGTAGAGTTTGAAAACTTTGATAAAATGTTGAAGCTTCTGTTTGATTCTAAACTCGAGTTAACAGACATAGACTCGAGTTTACAAGTCTTTAAAACTTTTAGTCTTTAAACTTGATTGTAAACTGGAGTTTGGAGAAACTGAAGGTAGAGTTTGAAAACGAGTTGAAATGCAAGAGTCACTGACTTTGATCTAAACTCGAGTTTACAAAACCTGACTCGAGTTTGGACATATATCAAAAATTAATGCTCTCTGTTTCTTCCAAACCTGCAGTTTGAATTGTAGACTGGAGTTTGGCATTCTTGCAAAAACTTTGATTGCTTTCTGTTTCTGTGCAAACTCGAGTGTGCATACACAAACTGGAGTTTGGCTCTTTTTCAAAAATGATTAGTTCTTCTGTAAAGTCTCAAACTCGAGTTCAGGTTCCTAAACTCGAGTTTGCCTTAAACAGAAAGTTTTACAACTTTCAAGGCAAACTTCAAATTAAGTTTACAATTGTCAGTTATCATCAAAACACCTAGAGAACTAACAGAACCAAGGACGGAGGAGAAGGGAAAGCAACATGTTTAGAGACCCAGCAAAAAGTTTCCTATTGTTGTTCCGGCAGAAGCCTTCCTTTTGTTCTTGTACATTACTTTTGAACCACGCGGTTACTACACCGTTATTGTATTCAGCCAGACTTACGACATTTTGAAATATAAATATCAATTACTCTTCCGCTCAAATGATCTACTCTGATGTTTTGAAATGATTTTGGAAGAAAAATAAATTATTCCGCTTTTGAAAATTGGGATATTACATTCGAGGCTTATTTTCCAACAAAAATTCAGAAAATCATGCCCAAAGGATATTGTGGTCGTTTGCCTTACACTATTCCTAGGTTCCTCTTTTGTAGGATCATTGTTAATTGTAATATCATGAGATATCAAAGTATTGTTATAATCAATTTCCTTGTTATATGGAAATACATTGTCAAAGAATGTAGTGTCCCTTGACTTAATAACCGTATTAACATGAATATTTGATACATTAGACTTATAAACCAAAAACTGATATGCATTACTATTTAGTGCATAATCAATACACATGCAGTCCATTATCCTAGGTCCAATTTTCAACATTTTCAGTTTAGGAATTGATGCCTTAGCCAACCACCCCCACACTTTCAAATATTTTAAGGAATGTTTATTTCCTTTTTATATTTCATATGGTATGCATTTTATCTTTTTTTAAGGCACTCTATTAATTATTAAATTTGCCATTTAAATGGCTTCCCCTCCCATAAATTTTGTGGTAAACTAGACGTAACCAACATGCATTTGTCATTTATTTCAATGTTCAAATTTTCACTAATATTCAACATTCAACCATAATGATGCTATAAAGATTTCACATAATTTAGTAGTGATGCATACCCAAAAATCTTTATCATTTTTGGACGTTTAAATGGACAATATCAACATTTATAGTCAATCATTATAAAGACAAATAACCGGCCTTTGGGTTGATCCATAATTGCCCTATAACAAACTTCAAATCAAACATAACTTTATAGCATCAATCTTATGAGTAATTGAAACATCTATGTCATATTTGGAATTATAATAATTCATAAAGATTTGACCACTTTGGTGACTAATAAATCCACTATACTTAATTATACAATTTCTATTCACAATATTTAAAAAGCATAAAATCATAGCCACAAACTCATCCATAATTATAAAATTAAGGCTATAATCACATTTCTACCAATCATGAAACCAATTCTGTTTATCATATTAATTGGCTAAGTTAGTGTAAATCTAATGGGAGTCTCTTCGTGATATTACAACAGTGACTAATTAAATAACCACTAAATCAAGGCTTAGCCTTTGAACCAATTTCCAAGACACCAACGATATGAATCAATTTTATCTAATTCCACCACTAATAATCCACATTTCGACATATGATTTTTCAACCAATAAGTCATTATCATTATATTTAAAGCAAACTTTAAAATTTTCAAACCCATAAAAATAGAGAGAGAAAAATAATTGCAAGTTCATTTTTCTTAGTCATCAATAATAAAAGTTACAGCCTAACAAATTCCATTTGAGCCCAGCACCTTTTTTTTTCTCTTTATAATTCTCAGCCAAGCCCTAAAAAATGATGGCCCATAACCCTTTTCTTTTCTTTAATTTGTAATACCTTTGATCCAAAATTGTTGAACCCAACTTCAATTCCCTTTAATGAAACCGTGTGTTTCATCCTCTTCGTGTAACACCCCTAATTCCATACTATTAGTTATGTGTATAAATACATAGTATTTATAAATATCATCAAAGTGGAGCGATAGAGCGTATGTGTCGAGTCATTACTGATACATATACATGGCTACAAATTTAAACTAATTATAGCATATCTGGTCGGTATAATAACGATACAATAATTTAAGTATTTAAATACTAAATATCTAACATTACAAATATAGTTCAAAATAAAACTTCGACTGAGTCTTCAGCGTGCATCTTACCCTTTATATTGGCTCTTGATCATCCAGATCCTGAAGCTAGGGTCAAGTCTGAGATTCAATACCTATTAGATCTTCAATAACAGCTAACCTCATGGGCAAGTAATAACAATATATATGACATATATTCATTACGTTCAATAACAACAATACATAGCACACAATAGATGTATGTTAATAGCAACAACAAAGTATATAACACATAACAGATGTATGTCAATAACAACAACAGTATATAGCACACAACAAATTATTGTTTAACAACGTTTGCACTCACCAGTGCCACGAATCCACATGAGTGCTAGGAAAACATACATGTGTTGTTATCATGACTATAATCCACAACAAGCTAATCCATAGCTTAACTAAATGTAAATAAACATGTGACCTAAGACCGAGTCTTAATCACAGTGTATGACCTAAGACCTCATCTTGTCCATGACTTCATATGAATAAAATAATCATATATATACATATAAGACATATAAGAGTAAAAGTCATAGTACGTGCCGCACCTTAGTTTGCATAGCTAGTGGTATGATTCTCTTTTAGTATCGATTCTCAACTTTCCCGAATATCCTATAATACCATTACTACATTATGATATTATAATAAATACCACATGACTTAGAATGATATCCTAATATATATTCTTGCCAATGTTGACCTTTTTACTCTTGGTAGATTTATTATTCCAATTTTACCCTTACATTTCCATAAAACCGGAATTTCAGCATTTCTACCTAGATTTCCCACTAACTTTGAAAAATTATAACTAATTGTAAAAAAATTGAAATAATGTGATTCCAAATAAAAAAGGACCCTTGACAAGTATATTTTCAGGGAAAAATATTCCCAAAAACTTGACATGCTTGCATCATTCCCATTTTTAAATTCCTCAGCCACTATTCCAGTTTTCAGTTATGAAACATGGGCTAACTTGGAAGATTCACATATTTTTGTACCAAAATTCAAACAAATACATGTCATACATGGATGTAAATCCCTTCATGTATATTATATCTCTGAATAATTTCAGGATTTTTAGACACCATTTGAATGGCCAAAACCCATGCATAACAACCACTATTCAAATTAACATCCAGAAAACAAGGCTTAGCTTCAAAAATTTGTATCTCCTTGAACAGAGCTTAAAAGGTTACAAATTGTATATCTAAAGAAATCCCTAGATGTCTACTTTATGCATGGAAAATTTTATGATTTTTAAAAATCATATTCCATATAAAATGACGTCCATAATGCGAATGATTTCAGAAAATTGAAATCTGGGATTTTTCCCAACTTTCACCACTTGGATCTTTTAACTTCAAAAATTATTTCCCAACATGTTTCCACTCAATTTTTCATTTTAAAAGAAATTGATATCTTAAAAACATGTAAAGGAATTTACTTTATCTTTTCCTAGATTAAACTACAATTCTACAAAAATCTAAAAGCTTAAGACCAATAATTTACCTCTTGAAGTTCTTAGTCCTTCTTCTTGCTCTTATGGATTTTTCTAACTCAATCAACTGTGATATGAGTTTTTGGTGTGAAGAATGAAGATGAGAGAAACCTCTATTTATAGGAAAAAATCAAGCTCATGTGGAACCAAGTTTCATGGAATCAAATTCTCCTTTCTTCTTCTTAACCATTGGATCAAAGTTCACTTTATGAAACCTCATCTCTCCCCTACACCACTTGGTTGACCACCACCTCTTCTCCCTAGCCATTTGATTAATTCTCCATGTGTCAATAATCCAATGATCAATTGCTTTCATTGTTTGATTTAATTATCTTAGGATTTAGCTTAATTATATGATTAATTAGGACCATTGGATTGCATTACATGTGCAACACTATCAACCATTGAACCCCATTGTAATTGCTGACTTTTGGGGCTGATTTGATTAAGCCTAATTATCCCCTTAATAATGTGTTAATTGTCCTTTTAATTGCATCTCTTATTGGTTAATTGGTTTACTACATACTTCAAGTCATTAGAGCATTATTAGCAAATTAATTTCATCTTCCATTGGCCCTTGATATTTTCGAAAATGAGCAGCCCTATTTTGATAATTTTATTTTGCCACTAATCACCTTGAAGATATGTGCAATTATTCTTAATTATTGTAAATTTAAGTGCCCCTTAGTTTTAGCTAACTTGCTTTAATTTTATTAAGTGTTTTCATTGCTTACCTTGCCCTTTTTGATAGACAATTGTTATTATTTTATGTGCTTTTTATATAACATTTTATTCCATGTATATGTTGACTCAAAACCTACCATTTAATTATAAATTTCATGAATAAATTTGCCTAAAATTATAATCTATAGGTTATAATCCTTTGAGACACATATTCACCTTCATTTATACATATTATTCATCAAAATAAAAGATTTATGATGAATAAGAATTTCAAGGCATTACACTTCGACCCAAAACTGTTGAGCCTAATGTGAATGCACAAACTATGCATTTTATCTTGTGTCCTAACGTGTGGCTCAACTAGCAGAAGGCTAGCCTTTAAGGTGTATGGCACCCATGGGTTATGGGTTTGAAACCTCTTGGAACTGTTTTCTTCCACAACATTTTTTAATGAAACAACAGTGAAACACACCATTTCACTTAGGATACCCTCCCAAAACAAAAACAATGCCATTTTAGATTGGGGTGTCATCTCCTACCTCCAGCTGGGTCACACAAATCCATATGGATCCATGGGTTGGGTCTGTTAGACATAACTCTTCTTTCCTCTATAACTGACATTTCTGACGTCAGTTTTTCACGTTCTTGGTGTCTATCTCTTCATTTTTTTCAAGGTCTATGTAATGACACCTATTATGTGGCCTAAAGCCACTGTTTTCTTATGACCCAATCTTAAAAACTAAAGATGACAAAAAATGATTTAGTTCTTATGGTTTTTCTTTCTATCTCTATATAACTCTTAGGTATGAAATCTTTGTTTTATTTTCCTTTTCATTTTTATGACAATATTTTATTGACTAGAAATTTTGGTTTTCCAATTACCCAATTTTATAAATATTAACGGCCAAGACCAATGGATATTTTATTTCCTATTAGAGTCCCAAACTTTCACATACCAGGTTTTTCTTCACATTTAAAAACACATACAACAAGAAAAACCAAACTTTGTTTCATCATAGGATAGAATATATGTAGTGGAACAAAATATACCAATCATTGAAACAAACAAATATATGCAGCAAATAAACTTCAATTTATACATTCCTCTATGAACAAGAATTCATCATATCAAGGACAAACAATAACTTCAATAATATGTTATAATCCCTCTTTATACTTTTCCATTTTTTTTAAAAATAGCATACTCCATGAAAAACCACATGGAAGCAGAAAACTAGAGGCACATAAACAACTCCAGATTTATTTATATACCCACAACTTTTATGCATGATTTAGGAACTCTAATTTTTTAAAATTAGGAGTCCAAAATATAAGAACTGAGCAAAGATTCAATACAAATTGTCTTAAAATTGTTATAGAAAATAATTTAGAATTGGAATTTTCATAAGGGTCAGAATCTATGTTATTAAGATGGGACTATTTACAAACATAACAATTCTGCTTAAGAGAATAAACAGTAAAAAATCATAAGACTGCTGAAAATAATGATAATGAAATTGATGAAATTCGAGCCCAACGTATGTTGTCTCCTTAAGACAATTTGTTACCTTTATACAGATCTCTAAGGATCACGAATAATTGTCTCCCAAGATAGAACAGATTGCGTCTCCAGAATGATGCCACTATGAATCAGGAGTCTGGACGAAGACAACCAAGTGCTTTTAGAATTGCACAGTGTATGAGAGATGAAAAATGCAGAATGCAAGATACTCTATGTATGAGAGTGAAGTTTTGGAAAAATGAGTTAATTTTTTTGTCACACACATGTCTATTTATAGATGATAAAATAGTCAGATAGACACCTGCTGGTTAACCACGCAATATAGCAAACTAACACAACTGATGGTGGTGAACCAACACCTACTTATTCATAACCTATAAGATTTAGACACAAAATCTAACAAGTTATAAATAAGAAGTATGTTGGAGAAGAAGAAAAGAATGGAAGGTGAAAGAGGTGTGTGGGTAGAAGTCCAACATTGGACAAAACAAGAGAAGTGAAAGGGTATATAAGCCTTCAATTAGGTCTTCTAAATTGGGACCTTAGGCCAACCCACTTTTGTGGAGAAGGGAGGGCACAAATAGGGTATCTAGAGTGTTGCATATCTCATATAGTGTGCAATTCTAAAAGCATTTTGTTTTGTTCATTTGGGCTTCTGATTGGTAATGGCTTCATCTTGGAGATGCAATTCATTCTATCTTGGGAGATAATTGTTCATGATCCTTGGACATCTGTATAGGGGGAACAAATTGTCTTAAGAAGACAACGTCTGTTGGGCTTGGATTTAATCAATTTCATTACCATTATTTTCAGCAGTCTTGTGACTTTTTTTCTTCTTTTTTTATATTGTACAGAATTGTTGTATATTTATAGATTAGGCCATCTTAATGACATAGATTCTAATCCTTGTGAAAATTTCTACTTCTAAAGTATTTTTAACAACAATCTTAAGACAATTTGTTCAAATATGTGTTCAATTTTTAAATTTTGGATTCTTGATTTTGAAAAGTTAGGGTTTATAAAAAATTTATGATTTTTCCTAATGAATTAATGGTATTGAATCCAAATATAAAGGTTAGATATTTGGATATTGCATCATCGGCATATGTTTTCCTTCTAGAATGAAAAAATAACAAAAAGGATGTTTTGACCGAGATTGCAGGAAAAATATGTGTAGTTTGCAATTGCTTATCTTTGTGAGTTTTGCGTTGTATTCTCTTGAATAAGATCTTAGAGTTGTCATGCAACAATACATATAAATTGCTCATCTATGTGAGTTTGGTGTTGAATTCTCTTGAATGAGATGTTAGAGTTGTTCTACAGCAATACATGCATGTCCACATACTATAATATATTGTTGTGAGTCGTTGTTTCAGCTGTTTTTGTTTTTTGAAACTGGGTCATGAGAAAATGATTTTATTAAGCCCCCAAGTCAGCGTCATTGTGTATATTTTAAAAAGAAGAGATAGACAATAAGAACATGAAAAATTGACATTGGAAATGTTAGTTATGGAGGAAAGAAGAGTTGGGTTTGCGGACCCGACACTCGGATCCATATGGGTCAACATTGACTTGTTTGGAGGGAGGAGACAAAAGAAATGGTTCGTTTTCCTCCTCTTAAGTGAAATGGTGCATTTCACTTTTTTAACACACAAACGCACGCGCGCGCGCGCGCACACACACACACACAAACGTGCTAGGTAGGGGTCAAACTTGTGACAGTGAGCTTTAAAAAAACACCCTATCTATTGAGCTATAGGCGCTTGATGGCTTTAGTTGCTAACCTATGAAACTATGCTTATGGTTTTTGTTAGGCTCAATAGAATTTGGGCCTACAATTTTTTTTTTCCCACAGAATTTAATTAAAAACAGTGTTATAGGCTTTAATTTTGGGTCATCTAGTTTTACATATGTATAGTTATTATTGATGGCTTAGAAAAGGAATAAATTTTTTTTTGTTAAAGCTTATTATTTTTTTGTTGAAGCCTCTATATGTTGATAAAAAAATATAATGAAAGTGACTTGTTAGCTGATAAATCATATGTCAAAATGTGGATTATTGGTAGTGGAATCAGATAAAGTTAGTTCATACCATTGCTACCTAGGAAAGTGTTTCAAAGGCTAAGCCTTGATTTAGTGTTTATTTAATTAATCACCATTGCAATAGCATGAAGAGACTCTCACTTGATTTGCATTTACCTGGCCAATTGATATGATTAACAGAGTTGGTGTCATGTATCGGTAGAAATGCAATTATAGCCTTAATTTTATAATTATGGATGATTTTGTGGCTATTATTTTGTGCTTTTTAAATATTGTGAATAACAATTTAATGAATGTTAAATTTTTAAGTTTTGGAATCAAGTATGGTGGGTTTATTAGTTACCAAAGTGATCAATGCTTTATGAATTGTTTTAATTCCAAATATTATGGTAAGTTAAATATTTAAGTTTTGGAATTAAGTATGGTGGATTTATTTGTCACTAAAGTAGCTAAATTTTTATGAATATTATGATTCCAAATATTACGGTGATGTTTCAATTACCCACAACCTTGATGCAATAAAGTTATCTTTGTGTTATGGTTGTATTGAAGTTTTTTTTTTATTATAGGGTGGTTATGGATCAACCCTTTTTGTCTTTATAATAATTGGATATAAATGTTTGTATTGTCCATTTGGACATCCAAAGATAATAAATATTTTTAGTTGGGGTCTGCATCACTACCAAATTATTTGAAATATTTATAGTATCATTGTGGTTGAAAGTTGTATATTAGTGGAAAATCGGACATTGAAAGAAATAATGAATGTGATGTTGATTATGTCCGGTTTACCATATAATTTGTGGAGGGAAGCCATTTTAATGGTTAACTTTCTAATTAATGGACTGCCTCACAAAATGATACAAAACATACCATACAAAATGTGGAAAGAAAAGAAACCTTCCTTGAAATATTTGAAAGTGTCTGGGTGCTTGGTGAATATTGCGATTCCTAAGCTTAAAGATTGATAATCAAACCTAAGACAATTGACTGTGTATTCATTGAATATACACTTAATAGTAGTGATATCGATTTTTGATTTCAAGAGATGGCAATAGAATTGGTTGACCTTCCTCCTCACAATAAGCTTCTAAGAACTAAGTATTATGTAGATTGACCAAAGTGCTATAAAGCATACTAGTGACTATGGGTTCCTCTAGTAAGGTTATTGCCTTTGGGAATACTACTTAGGCCTTTAGAATATTGCCCAAAAGCCCCTATGCAGAGACGAAACTTCTTATGGACAAGGGGGGCCATGGCCCCCGCAAAAATTTTGGTGTTGTAAGAATTTATATAGAAATATGTGGTGTCGGTGAAGAAAATGGTGAGGGGAAAGCAAAGGAGCCGATGTTTCCCAACGCCAAACTCAGAGGAAGCTGATGTTTCAGTTTCCTTCTGTAATACCCTAATTTTTATAATACATTTAAATATATATTTAGACAAATAATACCTATTGAAAATAGGTGAATATGAGGTCTCAAACACCTTGTATTGAATTTACCTTATTACTAAGACAATTTCTCCTAAGAATAAATAATATGCAAATAGGTCCCTGAAATATTTATGGGTTATAAAATACCCTGAAAATATTATAAAGAGACAAATAAATATTTATTTGAAATAGGGAAGAATATTGTCCCTAATTTAGGTAATTTATTAAATTATTACCTTGGAAAAATTAAAGGAGAAAAATCAAAAAGTATTAGGGGACCATATTGGACCCCATGATTTTTAATATTTTGCATAATGCATAAATTATCAATTTCAGTAAAATAGTTGTGAGAAAATAATTAATCTTAATTAAGAAAATTGTCAACAATTAGTAAGTGATTAAATAAGTAATTAATTGTTGATTGTTTAAACATGAATAACAGGGAATATCCAAAGTTAATTATATGAAACCTCTAATTTGATATTAATGACCAATGGGGGGTCAAGGTTGGCATAAAGAGTGTTGCTAATTAATTTAGCATAATTAAGAGGTATATTAAGTAAATTACAAATATCCTTAATAGAATAAGCTTGCACTAATTGAGATTAGTTGCACAATTATTCAAGATGATTAGAGACAAACTAAAAGAGGGCTAATTATATTTAAAAATAATTAAGCCAAAGAGAATGAAATAATATCTTAAGTAATTAAGTCTAAATCTTCATATAATTGAGTTAGCTAATGGCAAAATATAATTAAGGAGCATGTAAACACTTGATTAACATGATAATTAAGAATTTCTAATTAGTGTTGAAAAGTCAACAATGACACCTAAGCCTTGATTATGTCATTAAGATGACATCACAAGAGCACATGTGTATGTTGTGAGTGTGTGTGCCTAAGTGTTGTGCATGTGTGTGTGTGTAGTAGAGGAAAGAGAAAAGATGAATCTAGAAAAGGGGGGAGGTGGCATTTTTTTGTAAGAGGTATAAGGTCAAGATTTAAGCTTCCTAGTTAAGTTAAATCCAATGGTTAGAATGGAATTAAAGTTGCTAGATAGTTAACTCATGGTTGGCTATAAATAGGAGGCTTCATGCTTCATTTTTCTTCACACCAAATCACACTTCAAGAAAGGTGATTTCTAAATAGGAGAGGGAGGAGGAATCTTGAAGCAAGAAGGAGAGTCTTCAAGAGGTAAGTTCTAGCATTTAAATTTCTAGTTTTTAGTTTTTATAAGTTCTTAGTATAAATGTTAGTTTAATCTAGAAAATTAGAGAATAAATTCCTATACTTGTTTTTAGGCCTCATTGCATTGAAAAATGCCTGAAGAGGTAAAAACATGGTAGGAAATAATTTTTGGAAGTCCTTGGATTAAGATTGTGAAAGTTGTAGAATTTTCGGTTCTTAAATCTTAGACAGACAGCAAAAAAGATGCTATGATTTTATATAACAAATGAAGTTATAAAATCATGAAATTTTCCAGAAAGAAAGTAGACATGTAGGGCTTTCCAAATATATAAAATATGCAACATTTTGATCTCTGGTCAAGGAGATATGAATTTTTGAAGTTAAGCCATTTTTGCTGGAATAAAATCTGGGTAACGTTGAGAAAATTTGAAACTGGTAATGACTCACAAATTCTTGGTGAAAATGAATATTTTTCCTCAAAAATAGACATCCTAAGGGTTCCGGGGAATTTTACGGATCCTCATTTCGATTTTTGTAGAATTAGTTATGGTTTTTCAAAGTTGCTGAAAAATCTGCCCAGAAATTCAGCATAGCGTTTTTAAATAAATGTAAGGGTAAAGTTGTAAATAACAAATCCACCAAGGGTAGATGGGTAAATAGAGGTGGAAGTCTATCTTAGGATATTATTCTAAGTGATATGGTGATATATTAGGATATCCGAGAGGTCCAGGGCCGGATCCAAGGGTTGGACGTTTGAAGTTACCTGGTGAAATGTACGAACGCGTACTGTAACTCTAATTCTTATGTTGCTTGTATGCTTTATATATGATGTGATGATTCATATAGTCATGGACTGTGACTAAGACTGGGTCTTAGGTCACCATTTGAAATACATTCAGCATTGATTTGAAACAGGTTACAGTCTTGGTAATGCCGTATGGATGTTTTTCTAGCGCTGAAGACACGCCGGGAGCGTGGTACTGGTTTATGTGCAAACGATGGTTGAACATTACATGAGCTGTATGCTATGTATTGTGAGACATTACATTTGCTGTGTGCTATGGATTGTTTTATATTACATTTGCTGGTGCTATGTATTGTTTTGTTGTGAACCTTACATGGATCGTATGCTATGTATGGTTAATGCTAGAATGTAATGAATATCTATCATGCATACTATTATACTTGAACATAAGGTTAACTGTTACCTGAGGTCCAATGGGCATTGGACCTCAGTCTTAATGACTAGTACAGGGAAGAAACCAGGATAGAGAATGTAACATCCCAAATTCCAGGTTCAAAAATCGGGTCGGTCGACACTTAGTTTTAAGAAAAACAACAGAAATTGAGATGCTACAGCTTAGAGTACTGCGGAAATTGATAGCGTGCGCTAAGATCCGGACAACGAGTATCTGATATAAAAATGCCCAGACATATGATGATGCCCGACATAAGCTGATATATTAAATATCCCGAAGGAATATTCATGTGATACAATTTACAGAGGTTAAATACAATCCTCTAATAAAGAAAGTTTTAAACTAAACCTATGACCAGGAACCTAACATTAGTTAATTAAACAGATTGGCCAGGTAGGGGTCTATCATGGGAGCCTCACCGACTTATACGGCGACTGATTGGCTTCCCACATAGATTAACCCAGCCTTAGACACCAAACTGTTCAAAGTAACTTTGTTAAATTCGAGTCAGAAACTAAGTCCTAATAACTTCTACCGACCTTTGCCTTTAACCGCTGCCTCTTCACGGCTCTATCTACCAACGCCTTCTCCATCCCGGTTTCTTTCCTGTACTATTTATTAAGACTGAGGTCCAATGTCCATTGGACCTCAGGTAACGGTTAACCTTATGCTTATGTAAACAGTATATGACAGTTATCACAGATATACAACATAATCACAGTTTCAAACAAATATCCACATGTAAGGCAATAACATAACACAGCCACTGCAATATGTATGTTACCCCAGTCTGCACATAACCAGTGCCACGACGGCCCATCGTGTCCTCAGCGTTAGGAAAACTCAACGGTGTTATCAAGACTATAACCCGTATACAATTCAACTCTCATGAGTAAATTTCAAAACAGAGTATTATCATGTGAAAACAACAATCATATATAACCATATCATAAGCATAAGAGTTAAGGTTACAGTACGCGTCCGTACCTTTTACCGCATAGTCGTCAAACATCCGACCTTTGATTCCGGCTTTGGACTTCCCGGATATCCTAACATATCACCATATCACTTAGAATAACATTCTAAGAGATATTTCCACCTCTATTTACCATTCTACCCTTGATGGCTTTATTATTACAATTTTGCCCTTGCATTTCTTCAAAAACGTGGTGCAGCATTTTCTGGGCAGATTTTTCGGTAACTTTGAAAAATCATAACTAATTCTAGAAAAATCAAAATGAGGATCCGTAAAATGTTCCGGAATCCTTGAGAAGTCTACTTTTGAGGAAAAATACTGGGATTTACCCAGATTTCACGGAATTTTCCCAGTTTCCAGTTTTCAAAACGCTGTCCAGATTTTCGCCCAGACACTGTAGCTTAACTTCTAAGATTTTTATCTTTTTACACAGAGGTTCAAATGACATACTCTTTATAGATTTAGAAAGCCCTAGATGTCTACTTTCACCAGGAATTTTCTCAGAATTGTATAACATCATCTTCATCATAAAATACTGACATTTTTACCCCTGACTTCAGAAATCACTGTTTGAGGAGATTTCGCCAGAGCTTTGCTATTTTGATCCTAATCTTCCAAAAATTTTGATATAACTTCTTCTTCATCAAATTTTCGAAATAAAGACAATGGAAACCTCAAAAACATGAAATTAAAACTGTATATGGAAGATTGAAGATCAAAATAACTTTTCTAGCATTTCTACTTAATAAACTAAGAACTTGAACTATGAAACTAAAAACTCTCTTACCTCTTGAGGACCTCTTGCCTCTCTTTTTCCAGCAGCTCCTCCCTCTCTTTCCCTCTCTATATTTCGAATTGAAGCTTGATGATTTGGTGGGGGAAAAATGTGAAGCCTAAGCCTCTATTTATAGTAAAACCATGCTTAACTTCCTAACACTTCTTCCTTGATCTAAACCATTGGATTTTTCTTGGTGGGAAAGTCATGATCTTAGCCCTCCACCCTTCCTTGGCCGAAATTCCCCCTCCCCCTTCTAGAGTTTTCTTTGCTTGGTCCCCAAGCACACTCCTTCTCCATTAAGTTAGCTAATTAATCCCAAATTCTAATTTAATTAGGTGTAAGTGAATGTTTTAATTCATAATCCAATTTCACTTTTGGAATCCCAATTTTGTGATTAGATTTATGGTGATTTTTAATTCCCAAAACACTTAGGTATGAATCTTATATGTATCCGAAAATAACTTTGGGAATAGCCAAGATGAAGCTCATAATTCCCTGATTCCAAATATGTATTTATCTTGAAGATCTAGTTTCAAGATTTCAAATTATGATTTAATTAAGCAATTACTTGCTCATTAAGCTAGACAACTTGCTCTCCAAGTTGTCTTCTTCTTCACACTTCTTTCATTGACTTTCTCTACTACACACACACATATACACAACACTTGTGCTCCTATTGGCTCTTAAATATTATCATGGATTTAGACATTTTAAATTGCTAGAATTATTGTAGGCCTTTGATCCTACTTAATGAAATTCAATCCTAGCCATTACTTAATATTTAATTTACCCAAGTTGATTAACAAGTTTAATTCCTTGCCTCTTTATTTATCAAGAATTTCGCCTCACATAATAACCTTAGGGATTATTAATTTAATTCAAGTTATTATCCTTATCATAGTGTTTTAGGGGTTACTAGGCTTAATTACCAAAATTTAACAAGGTTTCAAATTTAATTTTGATAATTAAAAACTCCTTGTATGCTAATTTTAGCTTCTAACTATCATTTGATCCTTTAATTCAATTGATATTTCTTTAATTATGACCTTTATAATTCAACTATTAACTAATTTCAAAAATTAATAAAGTGTCTCAATTATTGCAATTTCAATTGCCCAATAATTATTACTAATTTCCTCTAATCGATTTTACCATCCTCTGATGACTTTAAATTGTTAAAATGGCATAATTAAGATTATACTATATTCTGATAATCTTAGGATATGGATCAATAAGATTAAGAAAATTGAATTTGGATTTATTAGAATCCAAAGAAAATTTCCCTAACAACGATAATAAATCAGTTATAAATTTTAGAGACAACATACTCTTCTATTTAATAGGTTTAGTTGCCTCTTAGAATTTATCATAACGTTCCCAGGGTATTTTGTAACCCATAACTTCCCTTAGGAATTTTTAGCTCTTTATTTACTCTAATTTCATGAGAAATTGCCTTAAAAGATAAGGTAATTATTTCACTAGTTTTGAGACCACAAATTCACCTATTGTAATAGGTGTCATTTATCAAAATTTAATATGTACATGTATTATGAAAATTGGGGTATTACAGAGAAAATGCTGGTGGATAGAGCCGTGAAGAGGCGGCAGTCAAAGGTAAAGGTCTGTAGAAGTTATAAGGACTTAGCTTTTGGCTCGAATTTAACAAGGTTACTTTGAACGGTTTGGTGTCTAAGGCTGGGTTAATCTATGTGGGAAGTCAATCAGTCGCCGTATAAGTCGGTGAGGCCCTCATGATAGACCCCTACCTGGCCAAACTGTTTAATTAACTGATGTTAGGTTCCAAGTCATGGGTTTAATTTAAAACTTTCTTTATCAGAAGATTGTATTTAACCTCCGTAAATTGTATCACATGAATATTCCTTCAGGATATTTAATATATTAGCTTATGTCGGGCATCATCATATGTTTGGGCATTTTTATATTAGATACTCGTTGTCCGGATCTTAGCGCACGCTATCAATTTCCGCAGTACTCTAAGTTGAGCGTCTCAAACTCTGTTGTTTTTCTTAAAACTAAGTGTCGACTGACACGATTTTCGAACCTGGAATTTGGGATGTTACACCTTCGGTGCTTCCTCTTGTTCTTGTTTTCTGTCTCAACTTCTCTATGTTTTCTGTTCTTTGTCTCAGTCACTCTCTCTTTCTCTCCTCTCAATCTCATTCTCTGCCTCTCTCTTGTTTAGACTGACTTTTCTGTTCTCAACCTTTGAATGAATGGAAATAAAGAAACAGTGGCATATATAATAGTTGTGATCTTTCTGCTGTCCGAGAAGAACCAGAGGGTATTTGACACAGGGCTCAAGAATGATGGTCATCAGCAGATCTCTCGCTGCTTTTCTGTCCGAGAAATAAAATTTATTTTTGACACCCCTAATTTGTATTTTTAACATTTTTTCCTCTTTCTTTTCATTCCTCCTACTCACTTTAGGCGTTCGTGGAACCTTTCTTGAAAGATTAGTAATGAATCATTTTTTAATACATTTAAAACTTTCCTTAAAAAAAATTTCAGGGGCAACCCCCGAATCCCCCACTACTGTTTGGCCCCCCCAAATATTCTATCCAAATTTCGTCCCTGCCCCTATGGTTTCATATTAGGGAATTCTACCTTGTAAAATATATTCCAGTTAGTGGTGTACAATAATTAAACTAGTGGCTTGCCACGTGATATTTAGGTTTTACAAATCATAACCCAATCACTAATTCTGCCATTTATGTCACATTATTCTCAAGGGGTTTCCATGTATCCTCATGTTTATGCAAGTCAATGAATGTCATAAACTCAACTCTCATCAAATACATGTACTAAGTATACTTTTGTAATATATCAAAAGATCACATGCTTGCACATAAACACATACAAAATTTAGCTTAGTTCACATGTACATGCCTATTGTCTTCTTTAATCATCACACATATCAATCTATGTAGTTCTAAGGTCCATACGAGGGTTCCTGTAATACCCCAATTTTCATAATACATGTAAATATTATATTTTGATAAATAACACCTATTACAATAGGTGAATTTGTGGTCTCAAAACTAGTGAAATAATTACCTTATCTTTTAAGGTAATTTCTCATGAGACTAGAGTAAATAAAGAGCTAAAAATACCTAAGTGAAGTTGAGAGTCATAAAATACCCTGAGAATGTTATGATAAATTCTAAAAAGGCAACTAAATCTATTAAAATAGAAGAGTATGTTATCTCTAAATTTATAACTGATTTATTATCATTGTTAGGGGAATTTTCTTTGGATTCTAGTAAATCCAAATCGAATTTTCTAAATATTATTGAGGATCATAAAATCTCCTAAGATTATCATAATGTAGTATAATCTTAATTATGCCATTTTAACAATTTAAAGTCATCGGAGGATGGTAAAATCGATTAGAGGAAATTAGTAACAATTATTGGGCAATTGAAATTGCAATAATTGAGACACTTTATTAATTTTTGAAATTAGTTAATAGTTGATTTATAAAGGTCATAATTAAAGAAATATCAATTGAATTAAGAATCAAATGATAGTTAGAAGCTAAAATTAGCACACAAGAAGTTATTAATCATCAAAATTAAATTAGAAACTTTGTCAATTTTGATAATTAAGCCTAGTAACCCCTAAAACATGATGTTAGAAATTAAAATTGGGATTCTTAATTTAATTCTATGAGACGAAAATTCCTATTTAATGGTGAACAAATTATATTAATCCTAAAATCTAAGTGAACTAATGAGGGAATTATCTTCTTAAATATGTGAAAAACATTAAAACATAATCGATTTAAAAGAGATTAGGGGAAAGGGGCGATTTCCTTCTCTTAGGCAACAAGAAAAGTGAATTGTTAGAAATAAACATATAATTAAATTAAACTTCTAGAAGAGAAGACTTTAGGGGCTTGTTTTAAATGGAAGAAGATAAGGAAAGTGTGTGTATGTGTGATGTGTGGCGTGAGGTGTGTGTATATCAAGAGGAAGAAATGGTTTATTATATAAGCTTAGTTTGAGAAGTCAACAAAAAAAAAAAACACCAACCAATCACATAAAAAGGGAAATGAAGGAAAAAGGAAAAAGAAAGAAAATTAAAAGGTCAAGAGGTGTATGAAGGAAGATTGATTGTCTTGGTGACCAAGGAAATATTTAATTAAGTAGAATTATAAGAAAACTGATAGAAAGTAAATCATAACTTGTGATACTGAAGTTAAATGTCCAAGATAAATACATATTTGGAATTAGGGAATTATGAGCTTCAACTTGACTATTCCCAAAAATATTTTCGGTTTCTTTTAAAATTCATATTCAAGCATTCTGGGAATTAAAAATCACTATAAATCTAATCATAAAATTAGGATTCCAAAGGTGAAATTGGATTTTGAATTAAAACACCAACTTACACCTAATTAAATTAGCTTTTGGAGTAATTAGAGGATAAATAGATTATCTTGGGGATAAAGCAAAGCACTTCTAGAAGGAGGGGGATGGGAGGACGAAATTAGAAGAGGTGTAGGGATGAGATTGTTGCCTCTTCTCCAAGTAAATCCAATGGTTAAGAAGCTAAGGGCAAAACTACAAAAATACCATCCTCTTCCACTATAAATAGAAGCCTTTCCCTCACCATTTCCTCACCAATTCTCCAAGGCATAGACCGAAATATAGAGAGCAAGGGAGAGAGTGAGGAGCTTCAAGAATTAGGAAGCTTGTGTTCTTCAAGAGGTAAGAGAGTTTTTAGCTTTTGAGTTCAAGTTCCTAGGTTATGAAATAGTAATGCTAGAAATACTGTTTTGATCTTTAATCTTCCAAAAATAGTTTTATTTTCATGTTTTTATGGTTTCCAATGGCTTTATTTCGAAAAACTGATGAGGAAGAAGTTATAGCAAAATTTTTGGAAGATTAGGATCAAAATAGCGAAGCTCTGGCGAAATTTCCTCAAACAGTAATTTCTGGAGTCAGGGGTAAAAACGCCAGTATTTTATGATGAAGATGATGTTCTAAAATTCTGAGAAAATTCATGGTGAAATTAGACGTCTAGGGCTTTCTAAATCTATAAAGAGTGTATCATTTGAAGCTCTGTGCAAAAAGATAAAAATCTCAGAAGTTAGGCAATGTTTTCTATGCGAAATTCTGGGCAGTATTTTAAAACGTGAAATATTGGAATTATCCATGAGTTCTGGGTAAGTTCCAGTATTTTTCCTCAAAATTATACTTCTCAAGGATCTCAGAACATTTTACGGATCCTCATTTTGATTTTTCTAGAATTAGTTATGATTTTTCAAAGTTACCGAAAAATCTGCCCAGAAAATGCTGCATCACGTTTTTGAAGAAATGTAAGGGCAAAATTGTAATAATAAAGCCATCAAGGGTAGAATGGTAAATAGGGGTGGAAATATCTCTTAGAATGTTATTCTAAGTGATATGGTGATATGTTAGGATATCCAGGAAGTCCAAAGCCGGAATCAAAGGTCGGATGTTTGACGACTACACGGTAAAAGGTACGGACGCGTATTGTAACATTAACGCTTATGCTTATGGTATGGTTATGTATGATAGTTGGTTTCACATGATGAAACTCTGTTTTGAAAATTTGCTCATGATATACTGGATTGTATATGCTGAATTGTATACGGGTTATAGTCTTGATAACTCCGTTGAGTTTTCCTAGCGCTGAGGATACGATGGGCCGTCGTGGCACTGGTTATGTGCAGACTATGGGTAACATACATATTGCAGTGGCTGTGTTATGTTACTTGCTGATATGGTTTTGAAGGTTATAAATGTGATTTTATCATTGTGATATCTGTCATATACTGTTTACATAAGCATGAGGTTAACCGTTACCTGAGGTCCAATGGACATTGGACCTCAGTCTTAATGTATGGTACAGGGAAGAAACCGGGATAGAGAAGATGCCGGAAGATAGAGCCGTGAAGAGGCAGCGGTCAAAGATGAAGGTCGGTAGAAGTATTACAAGCAGGGTACTTTGGCACGGATGTAACAAAGTTATTTCGGTCTGTTTGGTGCTTAAACTAAGGAAGGGTTCTTCGATGGGTTGTCACAAGTCGCCGTAGAGTCGGTGAGACTCCCATTAGATAGAACTCCGACTTGACCAAATTGACTGAGTAACTGATGTTAGATTCCAGGCCATAGGTCTAGTGTAAAACTTTCCTTAACAGAGAATTATATTTAATCTCTGTAAACTGTATCGCATGAATATTCCTTCGGGATATTTAATATATCAGCCTATGTCGGGCATCATCATATGTCTGGGCATTTTATATCAGTTACTCTGTAACATCCCACTTTTAAACAGTAAAAATAATGGGAATTTTTTTTTTTAACACACGGTGATCAGAGTAAAGCATTTTTCATAGGCAGAGTAACTGAATTCAAAGTACATAACCATGGTGTAATTTCATTATACAGTCATCCCAAAAGAAGATAGTTTCTAACAGTATATATACAAATATAACTGATAAACTTCTTCAGCCCTTCCATACCGTCCACCAGCCTTTACCGTCACTCTCTCGGTACTCCCGACCCTGAAGCTACAGCTGAGATCCAATTACCAATTGGATCTCAGGTAACGGTTAACCTTATGCTCAAATAAAACAGTATATTGACAACAGCGTTAACATAATCACATACAGTAGAATATCACTACATAAGCACATAGCAGATGTATGATCAAATAATGGAAGAACATAAGCACAAAGCAATATGTAAAGCCCCACATAATGGTTGCACATATCCAGTGCTACGACGGCCCATCGTGTCCTCAGTGCTAGGCAAACCCAACGGCATTATCATGACTATAATCTGTAATAAGCTGTAAAATAACTGACAACCCTAAACAGAGTTTCAGTATCTAGCATGTCTATCACATATATGTATATAAGCAGCATAAGTGTTAAAGTTACAATACGCGTCCGTACCTCCGTTGACGACTTTTAACGTTTCCGTCAAATTCACGGTACGTTTGACAGCGGCTTGACAGCGGAAATAACGGTTCGTGATTCTGGGTATCCTATAAGGATAACATCACCAGTATGAATGTCTAAGACCATAACAGGCATTTTTAGGTACAAATTACCATTTTGCCCCTAGTTAGCCTTTTTAGCGGAATTTCGCCAGAGCTTCGCTGTTCCAACTTTTTACTCCCAAAATTTTTGCTATAATATTTTCTATAATATTTTTCTAAGATAACTATCATATTTATTCTAAAAACATGATATCTAAATTATCTTGAAAAATTAAGACTATCCCAACACTTCTACTATAACTACTGAACTAAAGACTAAGGACCGAGAAACTTACTCAGAGCTTTACTGCGAAATTCCCCGGACTCCTCCTTCTTCCTTCTCTCTCAAATTTTCGGCCTTCTCAAGAGGAAATGGTGTGAAGAATGGTGAAATGTGAAGGGGTATTTATAGGTGAACTCAATGGCATTTTCGTAATTTCGTTGAACTTTGTCTGGTCGAATTCTGACCGTTGGATCGCACTTTTGCTAGGTGGAATGATCTTGGCCATACACCTATTAGGCCGATCTCATCATCCATAAAGAGACAAAGGATGATGACCTCATCTTGCCTGTGTCATCTTGCTTTATCAGATGAAATCCTGGGTTCGGTGTCCGGTTTGCGTAATTCCGTAAAATTTCAAAATTCCGAGAATGACATGCTGAAGATTTCTACTTCCTCTTTCAAATGTCATATTTTAACTGGATTTCTGATCCTGTTAGGGACATTCCGTTATCAGCTGAAAATCCTCGATTTTCGTGTCCGATCTCAGAAACAATTTTGGCCGGTATTAGCTTCTGGATAAAGATCTACTGACCACTAATATGCTCTGATTTTTCTTGACCCATAACCATATTCCCACAACGGGAATACTTTCTATCCGTGGTCATTTTTCCTATTCATTTTTCCTCTGATTATTATATTATTTTACAATTAACACATGTTTTTATCTTATTATTATTTTATTCTATGATCTTATCCCTTCTTTTATTTATTTTTTTTTTCTTTTTGGCCCAAATTTTCAGCCACACACACATATATATATATATATTTTTGATTTTTCCATTAATCCTAATATTCTATTTAATTCTCACAAAATTCTCTTATTGATCCAAAATGAATTTAGGCTTATAAAATTTCCAAAAATTACTTAATAAATCCCTTAATATTTTATAATAATTTTCTTAATTGAAACTCATCATTTTCTTATAAATATTTTATTGACATCAATAATCTAAGTTTTATACAATTTCTTATCAATTTTAGAGTCTATTATGATTTCTAAAACACTTTTAAAATTTTCCTTCTTTTGTTTTCATAGGAAATATTTTGTTAAATTTTCTAAATTATGGATAATATGTTTCCTATATTTTTCACAATTATTCCATCTCTTTTTGAATTTTCCATAATTTCCTTGTGATATTTTATGGCTTTAAATATTGTTTTTGGCAATAAATTCCCTTTAATTTTTCATAATTCATTCCCTTGAACAAAATTAATATTATAACATGTTGAGACATAAATTTTCATAAATAGACATTTTTATAACATATTTTCCAAATAATAATTATCCGGTATTACATACTCATTGTCCGGATCTTTGCGCACGTTATCCATTTCCGCAGTATTCTAAGCTGTAGCATTTCAAACTCTGTTGTTTTTCTTAAAACCAAGTGTCGACCGACACGATTTTCGAACCTGGAATTTGGGATGTTGCAGTTCCATAAGGCAATTTTAGTCTTAAAATGGTAGGGTTCATACTAGTTCTACTCAATCTAGGCTTATGGAGCTTTTAGAAAAACCCATGAGCAGCACTGATAATTAATATAGATAGAACTACGTTACTTGGTATTCGATAATTTGTAATTGAGAAAAGTCCTTATCACAAAGCTTGAACTCAATATAGAGTAACAAGAAACTTAATTAAAACAAAATTATTTAGCAACACTAGATGTTCATAATCTTACCTCTATTTAGTTGTTTAGAATTTTCCCAAGAGTAGGAAATGTTATATGAGAACTATATTATATCTGATTAGAATAGCCTTATCTAACATTTCTATAATCTCAACTTGATATTCTAACCTTTAAAACCCCATTTTCCAGAAAAGTCCCCAATCTACCACAAAATTCGTATTTCTTGAATAACAGATTTAATGCGTTATAAATTAATCTTACCGAGGCATCTCATTGTTTATCTTATAGTTAAAATTTCTGAAAAGGATGTGTTTAACCTTCTCGCAAAATTCCATGATGATCAAACGGTGGACGAAGTTGAAAACATCAATTCATTCTTCTAGACGATAATTGAACATTATTCCACTTATTTTTATCTCTTAGTTAATAATAATTTAAGGATGTTTAATTGAGAAATAATGGGTTTTATTACTGAATTGGGTATTAAGTTTTTAATTAGATTAAATTCGTTTTTGGTAATAAAATTCTAGATTTACAATGCTTCACCATTTTTGCTATAACTTTTGATCTAGATATCGGATTAGCCTCATTATTCTTTCGTTTTTCAGATGATTCAGAGAGCTACTATTGTTATGAAGACCTCGAAGGCTGATTTGGACAAGAAGATGGACGAAATTGGAACTAAAGACAGACCCATTTTGCTGGATTTCCATTTTGGACGAATTTTGTAATAAAAGGACCAATTATTAGAAGTTTCCTAATTTATTAGAGATTTCATATTGATTAGAGTTTTCCTATGATTAGGGGATTGATTCCTAATTGTCAGTCATCTTAATTCATCCTTCTTGTATAAGGAAAATTGTATGGTGGCTGCAAATGACAAATTATTACGTTTTACATTGTTATTGGATTAAAAACGTTTTAATTAAATTCTCTGAGATGTTCTTTGTGTTCTTTGTCTATTCTTCATTGTTTTGCCCAGCCATGCTTGGCTAAGCCTCTCTGATTAACCTATGGATTAAGGATTCCGTATTCCAAAGGACTCACACTTAACCGGTAACATCTAAACTCGTTTTTGCCTTCTTTTATAGGATCTACTTTTTGAATTCGGATTGGGTTTTTGATTAAAAACCCAGATTGATTTATCCCAAGGACACAATTCGAACTGGGTTTAAGTGATTACTGAGCGATTGTTCAGTGACATGCCACTGTTCTGAACATATTTTGGACGATCGTTCAGTGGAGGGAATTTTTGGACAAACGCAGAGATTTCGGTTTGTCTAGAATCAATCACGAGTTTGGTGTATTATTTTAGTCTGATGAAGGTCTTGGAATTCCTAATTCTGGGTTAGTCGTTTTTAGTGTAATTAATCTCGTTTTCCTTAACTATTTCATTTTACTTTCATTTTTAATTGCATTAAAAAACTCCCCCCATTCTGTTACTATTTTTCTATTTCTATTAAACCTACTGCGAATTCTGTGGGAAACGATCTAGGTTCCTTATACTGCAAATCTTTTTACTGAACTTGGTTATTTTGTAAGAGATCGGCATCTCTTGCCAAAATTTGGCATCGTTGCTGGAAATTCGCATCGGTTTGATTAGTAACAGATTAGGAGTAGATTAGTGGGTTTGGGTGACTGGGCATATGGAAATTGGCATTCTAAACAATTCGAACCAAGGCTTTCCCACATGGAAATTAGCATTCTAAACAATAATCACACCCTTTGGGAAGTAAGGTTCTACTCCAAATCGCCAAATTCCATCGTTTAGGCCCTGTTTTATTTGTTTTTTAGTCTCGGTGGGACGTAGCCGGTATTTTTGAAATTGTTCTAGACTTTGCGACTATCTCTGATTGAGTTGAAATTTGGTAGCTTGATAGATTCCAGCCTAAAGGGCAGTAACCAGCGGCGGATTTTGAGGGGTAGGGATGACCACACAAAAATTACAGAAAAGAACCCAAAATTTTAGAAAATTATCTTGCCGCCCCAAAATTTTTTTATTTTTAGTCCCTCCATATAAAGTACGTGGAGGGACTAAAATAAAAGTTTTTAAATTTTTGGGGCTTAAATATAGTTTCATAAACATCTGAGTCCTATTTTGTAATTTTTACATGAAGGCAGAAAACAGATGATAGGCTCAATTAACAGCATTGGCGAAATTACTCTTGATCCAATAGTTTGTTGGTAATTTTGGTCCACTAGAGAGTTTATTGACGAAATTGCTCCTGAGCCAAAAATTCGTTGGCAAAATTGCACCTTAACCCTTTAAATAACTATAACTACTTTTACATCCAACAAAAGATAATTTTACTAGGTCCTCATAATAAAATACTTTATTACAATATTTACACCTTCAGCTAAGAATTTATTGTGCATGCATGCTCTACTCTAATGTTATTTGGTCTACTAACTATATTGTGGTTTTTAGCCTATTCATTATTCCGCAATTTAATGTTGAAATATTAGTTCATGCGCAATACAACTATTCGTCCGCTTTAGCGATTTCTCATTCAGCACTAAAATAATTACAAATTTACCAGTAGTTCCAGCCTGGTGGTTTGAGTATTTGCACGTCACTATATAGGTCCATGGTTCGTATCCGGTACACTGAAAATGATTATAATTTTTAAAGTCCTTATTAATAAATATTTCTTTTTTAGTCTTTCTCCCTAAATAATTTTACCATGAACGTATTATCAGAAATTTTTTCCCCACACGTATTAACTAAAATTAAATTAGGTTCATTTACCATTATTCCTGTACTATATGTTAATGCGTTATCGATATAGTGTTAAAAATAGTGTCAGTATAACGATCATAATTCATTATAAATACTATATTATAATAACATAGTAATTTATTTATAAATATAAATATTTTCTTGCACGAAATATTTTTAGTTTAATATAAAAGGGATAAAGTGCATTTTTGTTCTAAAAGTATTTTAACAAAAGCTATGTGAATACCCTTGAAGAAGAAGATGATGGAGCAGGTTTATAATTATGAGTGGTGCAATTTTCCCTTAAAAGTAACTACTCAAAAGCAATGGGTATGTGCAAGTTCTTTGAAGAGTAATTCTGCTCAGGAAGTAACCAAAACATAACAATTTTATTCATTGTTGTAAAAATGTTAAAGGCCATTGTTAATTTTCTAACAATTAAGGAAAATTTGCTCAATTTTTAACATTTTCGAGATGAAATTGTCTTAACAAATTTATTGACTCCTAACGCTTTTAAGTGGGTTACTTTCGGAATAAAATTGTATCTTAACCCTATAATTATAAGCAAATGCCAACAAAGCCAAGGCCTTGGTAGCCCAATGATACCAAACTCTTCTCTTTAAGGCTTTTTTTTAATTTGAAGTTGCAAGTTCAAAGCCTCTATAACTATGATGAGTGTGAGTTATAGGGGGAAAACACAAACCAGCAAAGGAGATGCTGTTAAAAGGGATAAAGAAACTACTTTGCAACATGTAAAAAACCTTCTCTCTCTCTCTCTCTCTCTAAAATTCCAAATTGATAATTGAGTTTTACTCATAACTCTCAGTGAAATGAGAGCTGTTACTATGAAATAAAAAGAAGAAATTCTTATAGGTTGCAACAGACAATGGATCTTACCTAGCAATCTCACTTCCCAAGCTACTCAGATAAGAAAACAAGGGAGATATAGCTAGATATGTGATCGACCAAATTGCTCCAAAATGAAAATTCATTGACAGTTTATTTAATTTGGCCAACAAGTTGTATTATTCATGATGACTTTCAAAAGAAACAGACCAAGCCAACCTACAGTTGAATCACTACGTAGACCCCATGCCAGAAAACCAGGGAGAAATTTTTCTCTTTATTATTTATAAAATCATTTTTAGTTTAAAACCGTAACAGCAGTTTTCTCTCTGTATATCTTTACCAATAAGAATCTCTCTAAAGTATTAAAAGCATAACAATATGTATTCTTGTATAATGTTACTACTTTCAGCCCTAAATATATAAAATAGATAATGGGTTTACGTTGTTTATATAAGACTTCAATTCATTTTGTATTTCAAATTTATAATTTTTCCCTTAAAAGTATCTCTAACCGCATAGCGTAAGAAAATTTTCATCAACTAGTAGTAACGCAACACATGATAAAAAAATGATAGTTTGGAAAAGCCATCAGTAAAACATATACCTATTTTTGTAATAGGTGCCATTAATTTGAAATCTGAATCCTCCTCCGTTCCAATGAACCTTAATTAGTTAATGTGACACAATAATAGTTTGGCTATATATGTATGTTGTGAAAACAAAAAAAAGGGGGGGGGGGGGGTGGATCGGTAAGCAAAGTGAGTTACTGCAAGGTGTAGATAGCCTGTCTATATAGTAAGTGATCAAATACAAATAAAACAGATTCATCATACGCCTCTCTCTCCCTCCTTCTCCATCTATCCCTTTACCAACTCAAAACCTCTCCTAGTAATCTTTCAGGTTCTCTCTCTCTCTCTCTCTCTATTATTTGGTGGTCCATTGTTGCTGATTTTTCTATTTGTCAGGGTAATTAATATGAAGCCCTAGACAGTTTGTTCCTAGCAGTTCGTGCAGGCATGGCGAGTTCTCCCCAGAGATTTGCTAATGGAAGCATGTCGGAGCTGTTCTATTTACCGACTGCTGCCGTGATGTTGCTCGACTACGACGAGAAAAAGACGGTGAGGTTGCTGGGGCTGGGGGTTTTTCGTATCAACCTTATCGTGCAGACGACGACAGAGCCGCCACTCCTGACGACGTATTGCTGCGTCAACGATTTTCAGTGGCCAATGGCGGAGGACGCACCGATCATTAGAGTGTGTGAGCGATCATTCATCTTGGGCTTTCCTGGCCTCTTGTACGCCCTTCAGTTCCCTTCCGTTTGCCCAGACACTCACATAGACTCTCTTGAAAGGGTGTTCAAAAAATTTGGTCACTACAAGAATTTTGGTGACACTGCTTCTGGTGGGCCCGGTATAGTCTCTCTCTCTCTCAATTTACTTAGTTTTATTTGATTCTGTTCATTTGCCATCACCATATTTCTAGGTTCTATTCATGTATAATCAATTGAAGACTCCTATTTCCAGGTTTGGTCTTTAATTTGTCTTCCTCTTATAGCTTTTGTAATATCTTTGGGTTCGTTAGTGCCCCTAACATCACAAATGTTTCTTTGCGATCTAGAGGAACCTAACAGGGTTTTTAATCGCTAGATCAACTATGTTGTTTCTTTTCATATCTTATGGATCTACCTACGGTGACAAAAGGGTGTAATTAGGATTTTTTAATGATTTTTTTCTTATAAAATAAAATAGAATTGTGCAGTTTTGATTTACTTTCTTTGAAAAACCAATAAAAAAACAAAATTATGTCATTTTATCACCGTAAAATATCAAAATGTTACTTATTTTATATAAAATAAAAATACATTTAAAATATTGGGTATTATTACAATTTACAAGGACATAATTAGAGGAAGGCAGACTAGAGCCCGAAACCCCATATTTTGAACCATTTCAATTAAATTGTCTCATGGTAAAGGAGAGGTGCATTTATATATTTAATACGGATTAATTTCTTGCCTTTTTTCTTTTTTGGACAGAAAAGTGACCTAGTCTTAGAAACTGACATAACTATTGAACTCAGTCAACGTTTCTGACAGAAAAATTCGGTTCAGAAGAATATAACAAAACGAGTTCGATGTATCAGTGTGATGAATATAGTCTGTGATAATTGCAGGTTAAGCTTGTGCCGACAATGAACCAGGAATATGGAGCATTGTACGGCCATTAGCAGAAGCAAAGGCACACGAGGTTCTTCTTCGTTTTGGGCACAAGCCAGGAAGGCTCATCACTTTGTTACCTCATATGATCTCTTGCTACACAAGAGCCACTAGAATGTCGGCGGCCATAAAATCTATCGTAAACGGCCACGTTTCAGGAAGTCTAAGACGCGTTCACTTCACGGTGGCGGGCACCAAGGGCGGGTCATCATCGTCGTACTCGATGCCGGCGACGCCTTCGATCAGTGTCTTTATTTGTCTGGTGGATGCCATTGAAAAAGCTTGGATGTATTCTATGGGAGTGCCTACGTCTGTACTGGATTTAAATCCTCATTTTCGTACAAATTATCATCGTCATCCTGGATCTAGGGTTTGGAGGTTGAATCATATGGGGCTTAATACTTTCTCTCAAGGGTTAGAATCTGCTTGTGAACGTGAAGAGCAAATGGTAACGGTGAGAACTGCGATCGGTGAGGTCACTGGTGCCGGCCAAGGGAAAAAAGCATCATCGTCGGAGGCCGCTTCTTCTTCGAACGCTGCAATGATAAATAATGGTGAGGATATAAAACCAAACATTAGGAACTAAAAGCCATTGACTCTTGAGTGTTTGTATGTGGCGCCGAGGATATATGTTTTTGTGTGGAATGAAGAACGTCGGGGATGATGACATTAATTATTTGTTGGAGTAGACTGGGTTTGCCTAAGATCTCCTTTAATTCTTGGTTTTTATTTCAGTGTAACCTCATTTTGGGGTGGACAATAATTTAAAAAATAACAAACAAATTTAAGCATTGTCGGATTTCCCAAAAAAAAAAAAAAAAAGTTATTTTTTCATATTCGTAGGAACTATCAAATTCAATCACAACATATGCTTTATACAAACACTCATGGTTTATAATGAAATTTCTTAAGTTAATAATGTCTCACGGAAATTCTGATTATTTTGAAAATTTCTTTGGTTTTTATCCTTACCTTACAAAAGCTTGTTGTTCATATTGAAATTATTACGTAGAGCATTACCCTTAGTTGATATACTTCGTGAACACCGCCTCAATACTTCGGGTCAATGTCTTTTTGGATATTCAGTTAATGAAAAACTTTGGCTAAAGCCATTTGGTTTGGATGTTTTTCAATTAGGCCACCTGACATCAGGCCCTCAACTTCTTCAATGGTTGAAAGATGCCTTTTGCTTTATCTTTTCTCTTGTGATTAGCTAGATAGTTAAAGGTATATTATTGTCTTACTTAATACATTATGGCGCAAGAGGAACTTGGAACTTCATGAAGGAAAAGCCACGTCACCCCAACTAGCTGTTCATGCGATTTTCATAGCAATTTCATTTTCCTCTCTCTGACAGATGCTAACTCAACACCCACTTTATTTTTGCAACTCTCTTCTTCAAGCCTCAAACATTCTAGCAATGGAAATAAGTGGAACAGAGGGGTTGCTTTTGCTGGTGTTGGCGCATTCAATTCATTCAAGATATTTGATATCGGACGCTTTTGGTCCATTAGGCGTGGTTGTTATTCGATCTGTTTTATGCACGGGTTTATTTGGTGTCCACGGGTTTTTCTTTCATGCCATATTTATTCCTTTGCAACCTATTTTGGTGTTAAAGGGCAGCATACCATCAGCCTAACGTTATAAATGTGATCAAATCCTCATTTTTTCATTCATAAGAAAATTTTTATGTCCCTAAGTTACAAGGTCAATAATTGATTTTCCTTCTAGTCTTTAATATAAAACATTTTTGTAAACTTGATCTTCATCCTAAATGTAAGATACATTTTTTTTTCCACTTACATTTATATGGTGTTGATTAAGAATAAATCCACTTACATTTATCTTATCCTAGTTTCTCATCACCTGGTTGTCCTCTTTTTCCCTTTTTGGCTCCTATCAAATAATTTTATACTAGTAATGAAATTAACCTCACTAGCTACTTCTCACCAACTTGACTTTTTTTTTTTTTTTTTTTTTTACGATGCTCTAGAAGATACATACACACAGACACACACACAAGAAATTGTTGGCATCCAACGTCAACTATTTGATTCAAAGGCAACTTATATGAATATCCCCAATGTTTACACATGAGGATATTGGTTTCTTTCTAAATTCTTTTACTTCTATCTTATGGAGGGTATACTATGTTAGTTATTTTAATAGGAATAGAGAAGTTTTTGTTTTTCCTCTTTTTATTGAAACTTTGTAGTAGTTATTGCCTTAATATTGTTTTACCTTTATTTATATATGTGTGTGTGTGTGTGCGTGTGTTATATATACCCCTCCCATCTCACCATCAAGAACTTGAGGCAAATTTGAGGGTATAACTAGACACTTCTAAATCCACACACACGAAATTTTAGATAAATCACAAAATTTATGACTTATTGGATATGATATGAATGATGTACTGTTACTTTGTGTTTTATATTGATTCCAAGGATTTTTTTTGGAAGATTCAATGTGGGCAATTTTTTTTAAAAGGTCGTCAAAATGATTAATGATAAAAATAACTCAAATTGACAAATTATCTTACTTTATATATCCCTTTTTTCATAACTATTTATAACTAGTCAATGATTAATTAGTAATGATAACAATGATCATAACGAGAATAACCACTTATTTTTCATTCATTAATTAGACTAATGGCCATGATATAAAATTATTGGCAATTCAGGTTTTATATACTAATCGGGCATTATTATATGAAATCGATCGTTTTTGCATGACATTTATTTATGTCGGTTAATAGAAAATAAGCAGACATAAAAGTTGGCCAGTGGCATTAATTTTTAATTTGTTAAATAAAGAAATTTATATTAATATTTTATTAGCTGACATCTTTTATATATCTAAGCTGGCATATAGAAACTTCAGTTTTTTTATTATTGTTTTGAATTGAAACTTATTTGATTTGAAGTATTAGAGAGAATTATATTCAACCTATAATTTTGAATTGTATTCTTTTTCTCAAATTATACCATGCGTTTAAAGGATTTTCCCCTCTTCTTCCGGGGGAAAAAAATATCGAAAAAGCATAAGTCCCTAAAAAAATATTGTCATCCATAACAGCCAAAGCATTCAACAATAATGAACACATTGGGTAGAATATATTAGCTTCAGGCTATATAATTTATATGAATCTTAGAGAGGGATTAATGCTTCTCCACTTCTACTCCTCTTCTTCTTCTTCTTCTTGTTTTTCCCCCTTTTCATTTTAAAACTAATAATTTCGGATGATGAGATTTAGGATCTCGGTGGCTACGGCCTGCCAAATGGAACTCAGTGTTGTAATTATCAATATGAACTATCATTGGCACATATAGTATTTTTGCCTATTAAGCTGTATCAAAAAATAAAGAGAAGGGTGTGAGTTGAAATCCCGGTCAAACCTCTAAAGATCTGCGAGCTGAACCACCAAAACTCATGCTAGATTTTGAGTAAAATATTTGTGTGTGTTTCTTTGAAGCATGGATGCCTCGCAGTATTATATATGTTTGTTTTGTCAAGTTAACTATTTTTTTTTTTCAAAGGACGACGTATGCTGTCATAAATTAAACGACTCAAAGATTGCAAATATATCAAAATTCTAACAAAAAAGAGTCGCAAGAGAATATTGACGCAAGCATTTGTAATTATTACATCAGTGACTAACATATATTACATCTTCACTAACACTGAATTGAAATACACCCATACAATAACACACACGTAAACATGATGATGGCATTCAAATACAACAGGCTGATGAAAGACATTTTCAAAATTTTCATTTACAGAGAAATACGTGTCCCTAGCTAGTTAAACACATGCAAATTAAAATCACACTGTACTGCAAATTTAAAGAAACCTAACACTTTTTGTAAATGACTTTAGGTGAAGTACTGAAATAAAGAGAAAGATAAACACATAATGATTTAATTTTATGGAACTCGAAGTAGAACATATAATGACTTGTTTGCCTCTTTCCTCACTTCACTTCAATTTATTTTAGATCGTCAAAATTCCTGCTCGAAAATTAAGCAGGATTAACCTCACTGGGTGTGAATTGATCTCCAACAACAGTACTGCTTGCTTGTGATTAGTTAGTGGCTTTACGCTAACAATTTTTTTTCTTTTAATTCATGCATTATATTTATTATATTTTTAGTTTTAGAAACAAACAAATAAGATGAGTTAAATTTCAGGAGTTCATCAAAGTCTAGATATATCCTATTATTTTCATAAACCAATCTACTCCCACCGTTTCAAAATAGAAGTCACCTTCTTTAAGAATGCTTTAATCTATAATATAAGAAAATAAAATAATTAATACTTCTATTGTACTTAATGAGACATAAATACGAGACATAATTAATTAATTTGAGTAGACTAAGAAAGTTGATAAAGTTAGTTAATGTAACACCCCATTGAGCTCAGAACACATCTTCACTTATCATGCAATCAGATGTATGATTTAATAAAAAAATTTAAACCATTAGACTAGGTTTGATCTCAGAAAATGGAAGCCTTTTTATGAAGAGTGAAAATAATATTATAGTTCAAATGAGCTTGTCTGAACCATTTAAAATATCTAAAAACATTTTATCAGTAGTTCAAACTTATCATTAAAAATGCATCATACTTGAAACCTTATTAAGTTTTATTAGAGTATTTCCTTATTTCTTCGACTAACCTAGTGCTCTGTTAAATCATTCATCATGATTTGAGCTTGTTATATACATGCCCATCCCTGTAGCAATAGTTAGTAGAGGTGCACGCGCGCGCGCGCACACATGTCCTGTTTATTACTTCTATGTAATTATATATATATATATATATATATATATATATATATATATATATAATTAAAAATATATATCCCAGTAACCATACTTGGCTATCTCAAAATATTAACTAAATCATAAAGAAATAGTAAAACCCATTTACAAAAGTGAAACTAAATGTTTCAACTGCATCTTCAACATCACCTTCTTCTTAAATCAAGCAATAACTATGTCCTTGCTTCTTCCTCCTTGCTTGACTACTCACGTCTTCGATTTATAGAAGGCTTTGAGATTCAAATGAATGAATCCCAGAGTAACAAGTTAATCTCAAATATAATTCCAAACTTATGCAACATATGTAAATTAACCAAATAGAGTAGTCCACACAATATATAAAACATTCAAATGATCAAGTTCATATTGAAATTTAAATTCAAGTATTACATTCCATATGCAGCTTGTAAAACAAGAGTTCATTTAATGATTTTCAATTACCTTAGCGTAAGGAAATTCATTTTAGGTAGTTCAATACCAAAAATACCAAATGTAATAGGCCTTGCCTAGCCATCGGGAAGCTATAGCCCCATGGTCGGCCCTTCTGCTTAATTGACCCATGAGTGGTGCTGGCCTCATAAGGCGAGACATACAAATATGACATATATAAACATATATAGCTATATAAAGAGTGTGAAATTAAAGTTACTACTTGTTGGTTTTAGCTTCTTTAAACCCACCCCAAAATGTTTGTCATTTAGTATCCTTATGACTAGGGATGTATACTTATTGGGAATTTATTTAACTAAACATTATTCACTATGAAATAAATATCATCTCCGCCATATAACATTTCAATTTATCTAAAGAAACCTTTATTTTGAAGGTTGAAGGTTAAACACAATTAGCAACTTATATGATTATTCTAAGACTTATCAAAGACTGACATTTAATTTCCACAGGTATTTGAAATATTCATTGTAATACCTGGATAATTATTATCTGGAATATTATGTCCATTTATAATAGATATGGTCTCAAAATGTTATATAATTGGTCTATTTTTAAAGGAAAATACTAAGAAAATTAAATGAAATTTATTGCCAAAAATGTGAAAAAATGCATTTTAGGGCCATAAAACATCCTAAAAATGTGATGATAAATTCTAAAGGGCTGTGAAATAATTATTAAAAATTAGAAGGAATATTGTCCCTAATTTAGACAATTTATTAAATTATCTCTTTTGAAAATAGAAGAATAGAAAATTAAAAAGTATTTTGGGGACCATATTGGACCCTATGATTTTTAATATTATGCATGGAGCATAAATTATTAATGTCAATAAAATAGTTGTGAGATAATAATTATTACTAATTAAGAAAATGGTCAACAATTAGTAAGTGATTAATTAGATAATTAATGGCTAATTGTTTAGACATAAGATAAAGAGAAAAAGGTGGAAATTACTTAAAATAAATATAGATATATAAATAAAAACGAAAATTAGAAGAAAAATAAATAAAAATGAAATGAAAATTAAGAAATTAATATCTAGATATTTGCATTAAAATAACATTATAAGTTAAGACATGTGGTAATTAAGTAATATTATAATAGTAAAAATGTGAACATGATAAATGACCACGGATAGAAATAAAATCCTACCTAGAAAACTATGAACTAGGTTTCTTGAGTCAGAGTATATTAGGTATATTAGGAACAAGTGAATTTCTATCTCGGAGTGGACTGTCTTCGAAGTCATTTCTGTAACCAACGGAGTGATTTGGAGATCCGGCCAGGAAGATATTTTCTGAGATTAAAGCAGATAGTAGAAATGAGAACTAATGGAAAATAATTCATAGATTGAAATCCAGGGATAAGTTGAGAAAAACCAGAGTATATTATTGATCAGTGGATTTTTATCCAGAGGTTGGCGCCGACAGACGATATTTTCGTAACCGGTTGCGATTACTGAGGATTTTCGGCAGGTAACAGAATGTTTTTAATGAGAGTATAAGGTTAGGAAAACCCGGTATTCTCGAAGAGGAAGAAAATACCTTCAAAGTGTTATTTCTGGAATTTTAAGATTTTACAAAATTTCGCGATCGGAACACCGAACAGGGACTTTATCGGTAGAAAACTTCTTGAGAAAGTTGGTGACATCACCTTGGTGACTAAGGATGACATCATCCTTGAGAGGTGTATGGCCAAGATCTTGCCACCTCCAAGAAGTGCGATCCGACGGTCAGAATTCAACCAGACAAAGTTCAATGAAATTATGAAAATGCCATTGGTTTTTTCTAAAAATAGCCACCATTTCATTTGGAATTCTCACACCAAATTCTCTTGAGAATTTCGAAACTTGGGAGAGGAAGGAAGAAGGAGGAGTCCGGAGAAATTTATAGTGAAGCTCTGAGTAAATCCTTCAGTCCTTAGTCTTTAGTTCGGTAGTTCTTAGAGTTTTAGGATAGATGTTGTTTTGATCCTTAATCTTCCAGTATATTTTAGATATCATGTTTTAGGATAGATATGATATTTATTTTGGGAAATATGTTGGAGTAAGAGATATGCTAAAATTCTGGAAGATTAGAGTCAAAGTAACGAAGTTCTGGCGAAATTTGCTGATTAGAGAAGTCAAGGGTAAAATGGTCATTTGTGACTAAAATGACTGTTATGATATTAGTAATTGATTATATGCGATATTATTCTTATAGGATATCCCTGAATACGTTCTAACCAACTGTCGCACCGTATCCTTCCAGAAATACCGTATAGCGTCAACGAAGGTACGTTCGCGTACTGTAACACTAACTCTGATATTTACAGTATGTGTATATGTGGTATATGTGCATGTTGTGGTGTGTTGTTTGAATACTTGTTTGGTAAGAAATAATTGTACACCTGCATATACTGGGAGTGATATATTTGCTTTCACTAGGAGTAGTACTTTTCGCTGGAAGCGGTACATTTGTATTCACTGGGAGTGACATGTTTGGAAGTGTTTCATTTGCTGTGATTTTGTACTGTATATGTAAATATGAGGTTAACCGTTACCTGGGGTCCGTATGCATGAGACCTCAGCTCTTAACATAGCGTCAGGGTCAGGAGAACCAAGAACGGAGGACAAGGGGAAGCACAAACGGGATGCATAGAAGACCCGGCTGAAGACTTCCTTTTGATGTTCCGGCGGAAGCCTTCCTTTTATTGTTGAACATTACTTTTGAAATACTTGGTATGATATACCGCTATTGTATCCAGCCAGACTTACGGCATTTTGAAATACAAGTATCAGTTACTCTTTCGCTCAAATGATCTACTCTGATGATTTTAAATGATTTTTGATGAAAAAGTAATATTCCGCTTTTGAAAATTTGGGATGTTACATTCATAACTTAGTCGATATAACTCTAAATGGAGTAATTCCAATTTATATTTATTCTTTGATAAGTCTATTTTCAAAAATTAAAGTCACCAATTTGATTTATGGCTAAGAAAAAATCCCAAATTTTAAAAATTTAAGCACTATCCAGGATTTCTTAGAAATTATTCTTATCTTTAAAAATCATTAACTTGTCGTGTAGAGTTAAAACAAATATCCATTATACATCAAATTAAATATCTGAAAGTCATCTATATAATTGGAAAGATTTACAATTTAATCTTACTTGAGTTATTCCCAATTTTCAAAAACATCAGGACTGTCCAGTGAGTGTTAGAATCATTGCTCAACTTAAAAATTGGATATCTCATTGCTTAGAGATTTACAAATTAAAAATTTTATATCACATTAAAGCTCTGTGAATCTTCTTACTTTCTGAAAATTTTCATAATTTTATGAGTTCGTTTACCCAATCAAATTCCACGCACAATGTTTTTGCCCAATTTTGGTTTCCAGAACTTAGGGTAATTTTGTACAATTTATTTCTCGTTGACCAGAGCTCATAATAATACAAAATTCCCACCATTTTAAAACTATGTATGTCCTCTATCTTTTGAAATATTTTCATAATTTGATAAGTCCACTTGATCAGTCAAAACACACATGCAAGCGGATCGGCTCCAGATTTCCAAAATTGGCAGTTTTAACGCTTTTTTTTTTTTTTATAAAGCTTGTGATTTTGTTTTCCAAAATATCTTTAAAAATGCATTCACCAACATATTCCCACTCCTTTTTCAGTGGTGAACACATTGGTGGTCTCATATTTTCCATATTCTAACATTTTCTAAGTTTACCACATATTTTCCAGATCTGGATTTCAAACTTTAAGTTTTAAAATCTTAAGAAAAAGGGTGAGACTCTTACCACCAATGCTTGTTCTTGACCTTGTGAGCACCTTCACTTCTTCAAACCCTTTAATTTGACATTAAAGACATATGCATGTGAGTTTACAATCACTCAAAGCAACATGCAAGAAGGTAGAAGGGATTATTGCAAGCAATATTACTTTATCATTCTTTGGGTTCTTCTTTCTTTGGCTGAACAAAAGATGAATGTTGGAGAGGAGTTGCTGACCATGGAAAGGAGGGGAATGATTGAGAGAAGGTAGAATTATTGGTGGTTGAAGGAAAAGAAGAGTTACGGTTTTGAGAGAAGACGATGAAGAAAATTGTTGGTGTTTGGGAGAGGGAATCTGTAAGATTGAGAGAAGATGATGGGGATTTGTTAAAACGTTGGAATGGATGTTATTAGTGAACGTGTGTGTAGCTGTCTGTGAGTTAAGGGGGGAGGAAGAGAAAAATGTAATGTGTTGGAAGCTTGCAAAGATGCCATGTGTCCTTGTGAAATATGAGGGAAGACAAGTGAAATTTTGTAGGGTGTCTGTATAATCGTGCATGTGCATGTGTGAGAGGAGGAAAATGTGTGTTTTGGGCCTTCTTTGCCTCTTGTTAGGCTGTGGCTTATTGGGCCTTACTAAGGGTCCAATGTATTTTTCCACAATTTCTTGCTTCTGGGCCAAGATCGTTAGTCCAATAAAAACCCAATTCCCTTTTTTCCTTTATTCTTACTTTCAGGCCGAAAACTTGGGGCCTTATTCAAAGGTCCAATTGGTTTTCCTTCATCCTTTTTTTTTGAACTAAAGTCCATAAACCAAACAAAAACATAATTTGTGTTGGAGTTTTGTTATTACTGTTGACCCAATTCATCTAATAACAAATATTAAATAAATTAATAATAGATATTAAATCTTGTCACTTTGTTGAATATTCTACAATATGCCTCTACTAAAGCAAAAGCCGGGATATTACAATTAATTTGATTATTGTTGATAAAATATATCAATAGAGTTAATTTAAAAAAATTGATAAACATGTGAAATATGTTATGACTAATATCATCAACTATTTAATTAGGTCATACATTAATGATTAGAGGAGTACTTAATTATCAATTTTACTTGTAATATAATACTTAAATGTATTTCATCATATTTTTCTCTTTATACTTGAAAACATCATGAGTAAAGTTGGAAAAAAAAATCAATTTATAACAAATTTAATGAGTTAATTACTCTTTCTTAATTAAATCCGGTTAGGTAGTTAACAGTTACTTATATTTTGGAGCGAAAAACTATATCATTAAAATGTAATCTAAATAATTCATAATTGGAGAGTTGATACATAACAATATTGAAATTCACTCTCATATGAAGTTTATATTGGACCAGTAGACATTACCAACAGGGCTAATAAGTTGGTTTTATTATTTTTTTTGAGAGAGTGGTTTAGAACACACAGAATGATAAATAGTGGTGCGCAGGCCATGATTTAAAATAGAAACATGACAAGAGGAGTCTTAATTTAATTTTATACAGAACCATTATTGCCAAGTCACTTCCAATATAATTGTGTTTAATGTTTTCTCTTAATTTATAAAAATGTAGTGTGCTTATCTTCTAATAATCTATAACCCGTGAGAGTAATTAGTCCCAAACGTCTAATCGATCAGATATTAATTAAATCTAATTGAATGGAACACATTCATAGTGCACCATGTTCACCATGATGCCAGTTTTCCATATCTAATGAGAAAATTAATTATTTTTGTTATTATTGATTTGATTCCGTTTCATCAACTCAACCTCTAATTAAATTTTAACTTTTGAAACTCAATGTATATATCTATATAGTTTTGATTCAGTTACAACTCATTCCCTATATTTGTAACCAATTTAAATGTTAATCCCATTTTAAAAAATAAATTACAAGTAATAAAATTGTTTCGTGAAGTTTAGGTGGTTAAATTTTTAAATGGTTAAAACAATACGTTACACTGAATGAAAGTTAAGAAATAAAGTTTCAACTAAGTTAAAATTATAGAGATTTTATTACACAAACTTACAATTACGAACTGAGTTATAACAAGTGATAATTATTTGCTACACACATATTTATACCCCTTTTGGGCCACCTGAGAATCAACACTTTTGTTTTGTTTTTTTTTTAAAGGTCAGATTCAAATTTAGTTCGCAACTACATTTGGTTGCTACATAGTATGTATTCTGTAAATCATTTGACTTGATCCTTTTAGTAGCTATGTTATAGATATGTCAATCATTAGGATGTTCTAAATTCAATAAATAATAAATAATAACCAACATGCAAATCACCATTAGTATAAAAAATGTCATTACAATAAATAGAACATTTACCATTCCTAGTAATAAAAGTATAATCTTCCTTATTTAAATAAGAAAGAGAAACAATGTTACTACTCAAAGCAGGAACTAAAAGCGATTGTTCAAAATTAATAAAAGCTCATTAGGCAAAACTATTTCATAAGTTCCTACAGCTAAAACAACAACTCTTGCTTGGTTTCTAACTCCTAGGTCCACTTGGCCTTCTTCAACTTTCTACTGTCCTTGAGACCCTGCATGTTTATACAAATGTGAGAACCACATGCAGTATCTAAAACAATAACTCTTGCTTGGTTTCTAACTCCTAGGTCCACTTGGCCTTCTTCAACTTTCTACTATCTTTGAGACCCTGCATGTTTATACAAATGTAAGAACCACATGCAGTATCTAATACCCATATAGAGAAAAGTAGAAAAATGAATGTCTATAACATAAATACATAAAGAATAGCTCAGCTATCCTTCTTGTTCTTTTTCAAATCTTCAAGGTAGAGTTTGCAGTTCCTGTTGCAATGATTGAGTTCATTGTAGAAGAAGCAGACGCCGTCCTTCGAAAGCTTTGCCTTCTTGGCTGCAAGTTTAGTTTCGGACCTGTTTGACTCTTTGGTATTACTAGTTGAGCCATTACCCTTTCCTTTTCATACCCTTTCTTTTTTGAACCATCAAAACAACGTTGAGTCCCTTCTTAACGCTTTGCTCAACAGTTTTGAGCATCCCATGCAATTTAGAAATTGATTTCTCCATAACTTTCTAGGAGTAAGTTTAAGATCAAATTTGTAGCTAACTTATGACTCATAGGAAATCCAAGCTGTTAGTTCTCTAGGTGTTTTGATGATAACTGACAATTATAAGCTTAATTTGAAGTTTGTCTTGAAAGTTGTAAAACTTTTTGTTTAAGGCAAACTCGAGTTTAGGATCCTAAACTCGAGTTTGAGACTTTACAGAAGAGTTGATCATTTTTGAAATAGAACCAAACTCCAGTTTGTGTATGCAAACTCGAGTTTGCACAGAAATAGAAAGTAATCAAAGTTTTTGCAAGAATGCCAAACTCCAGTCTACAATTCAAACTGTAGGTTTGGAAGAAACAGAGAGCATTAATTTTTGATATATGTCCAAACTCGAGTCAAGTTTTGTAAACTCGAGTTTAGATCAAAGTCAGTGACCCTTGCATTTCAACTCGTTTTTCAAACTCTACCTTCAGTTTCTCCAAACTCCAGTTTACAATTAAGTTTAAAGACTAAAAGTTTCAAAGACTTGTAAACTCGAGTCTATATTTGTTAACTCGAGTTTAGGATCAAACAGAAGCTTCAACATTTTATCAAAGTTTTCAAACTCTACTCTTGATCCTTCTAAACTCCAGTTTGCAATAAAGTTTAAAGGCTAAATATTTCAAAGACTTGTAAACTCGAGTCTATGTTTGTTAACTCAAGTTTAGGATCAAACAGAAGCTTTAACGTTTTATCAAGATTTTCAAACTCTACCTTTGATCTTTCCAAACTCCAGTTTACAAGAAGAGTTTAAGAACAAAACTGTTTAAGACTTGTAAACTCGAGTCAGAGGTATGTTAACTCAAGTTTAGGTTCAATCAAGAAACACTTGAGTTTTGCCCAACAATCTCTAAACTCCAGTCATGATCTCTAAACTCCAGTTTGCAGATGTCTATGAAGGTTTCAGTAAAGGCTGAAACTCGAGTTTGAGGGTGCAAACTCGAGTCTGCATCATACAGAGAGCTCATTAATGTTTTCAAATCCTAAACTCTAGTTTGTCTTTATTAACTCCAGTCTGGAAGTTCTTGAACTTAAAGTTTATTTCTGTAATAAACTTCCAAACTCGAGTCAGTCACTAAATGACTCGAGTTTAGGCATGTGTCAAGGTTTCATTCAAAATGTCAAAACCCGATAGTCACTTCTGTAAGAGACAAACTCAAGTCTGCCATCCTAAACTCCATTTTAAAACCTTGCTCAGAATACATTGCTCTCTGGATAAATCCCAAACTCGAGTCTGTGTTTGTAAACTCGAGTCTACGACGAACAGATTTTCAAAAACTGATGAAACCACATTGCGAAATCCTCATGTTTAACATTATTACATCATATTGTTTATTGCTAATATTCCTAACGTCTTTTAACAAGTTTGCTAGCACGTTTCAGATATTTAAATCCAGGATTTCTCCAAGAAAGAAAGGTTTAGCTATAAAGCAAGAGAGAGAAAAAGATGTTGTCTCTTAAAGTGCTTCAACTTAGATTAAATTAACATATCTTCAAGTACAACCCTTTCCAGCACTGGGACACCAACATTATCTTCCTAATAACTAAGTCCCACAATACAAGAATGTTTGGAACAGCTTGGACAAAGTCAGAATCCTCCCATAAAGATTATTTTCAGTGGAATCTCAACAGCTAGTTCTGGAAGTAGAGCCTCCAACGTTCAAACTTATAGTGCTCTTCCAACAGCTATATTCTTCATTCAAAATGATCTTCATCTGTTATAAATACAATCCAGAATTGAAGAACAATAATCCAAGCATATTAGAACAGAAGCTGATACATTCAAAACTTACAATTACTAGTTATCTTCTGTAATATCTTGAGTGATATATTTGAGCTTCAGTGTTAATCATTATCTACTCTTTGAGAGAGTTCGTTTTCGTTTTTGATCACTTGCTGGTATAATCTCAAGTCAGGGGACTTGGAGATTTGGGAATATCAGTGTACAACTTGTAAGGGGGAGTGTATCCTAGTGAGAGGATAACTTTCGAATACAGAGTGTGTAACTGATTGTGAGTGATAGTGGAAATCCCAGAGACTCTGGGGACTGGAAGTAGGTCAAGGAGTTAGACCGAACCAGTATAAATCTCGCTGTGTCTTGCTTCCTTCTTCTAACCCCTGTTCACCCCTGTTATAGCACATACGTTTCAGAATACTGTCAAAAATTAGTAAATCCCCAATTCACCCCCTCTTGGTGATTTGCTCCGCTTTTCACAAGCATCTCAAGGTGATCAATTTCAACACATGGACACTAAATAATGCACCTTTAGCCATCTTGCATAAATGTAAGGTCATTGTGGTCTTATATCTCTCTTGCTTTGCTTGTTGCTGAAACATTTCCTTGAGACGAACAATCATCTCATAAGCCTCCATATGTTTTAGATCTCTTTGGAGCTCTGGAACCATAGTGGCAAGCATCAAGCTTCCTACATCCACATAGTCATTCTTACGCTTTGTGTAAGCATCTCTCTGAGCTCTTTAAGTATTGGCTACAAGCTCGTCAAGAATGGGTTGATCAAGGACATACACATTTCTTTTATGCTTGAGAACAATTCTCAAGTTCATAAACCAGTCAAGAAAAGCTTGTCATATTGAGTTTGTCCTTCTCAAGGATTGATCGCAGTGATAGTGTAGTAATATTACTAGTTGACATGATTCTACAATTAAAATATGCAAAGTTAGTTAGTAATCTCGCACTTAATTAATAACCCTCAATATAATTAGTGGGTTAAGATACATATTTGACATAAATTTATGTCTGCTTTGGTAGGACGCTTAAAGTCAAGTTATTTAGGTAGGCAACCTCTTTCCTAATAACATCACATGTAACACTTAGATCTTTATGAGATTGGATCATCACATGACACGACATGTTTAATCCCATCTAATGCCTTGAGATCTAAAACCATTTTGTTAATCTCAATTAAGTCAAAACAATAATGAATGTTGTGAGTATCACCATTACTCACGCTTGTCTTACCAAAATAATTCAAGGGCATCTACTTTAGTGGTTCTTGCAAATGAGCGATCTAGGTTTTGACAAGCATTCATTGATTGACGGCATTATGATTTAGGATTTTATTTAGAGGGTTCAACCAATTAAATTCTATTTATATGAATGCAGTGATAGTTGTATCTTATATAAATAACATATGAACGTTAAAGTAAACATGTAATGATCTAATAAAAAGCATAATTAAAACATGATACAACATGGCTGGCTCACTTAACCTAAAATCCTCTCAAGCTAATGAGAAGACTTCTCTAAATAATTAAAGGACAATTACATTAGGAGAAACCTCATTTAAACATATGAAGGGAGTGAGAAGAGAAGAGAATGTATATAGAGAATATTTAGAGAAAAGGCATGACATGCAGGCCATATTTAAACATTAAAACCCTTGTAAAGACTAGATCTATGTTGTTCACCATACCCAAACAACTTTGAAAGTAAACCACAACAAGCATTAATTCATATAATATGAAAGAAACAAAGAGTGTCATGATTAAATTAGATCATGCTAAGAATAGTTAGCTATGACGGTCTCACTAATAGCTAGCTTTCGAAAAAGGCACTCTCTTTTAGTAAAATTATGTCATTTCAAAAAATTTCAAACGGAGAGAGGTGTTGTTTTGTGTTGTGATCTAAACACTTCAAAAAACTACACAAAACGATGCCATCCTAGCCTTCTTCTTCAAGCTTTTGGATCCCTAAGATCCGACTAGAGATCCAAATGTGACCTGAACATATAAGAACATAAACTCAATTTAAACACATATAAATATTCAGTTATATATATATATATATATATATATATATATATATATATAACGTACAATTGATCTGACTTTGATACCACTGTCAGGACTCATACAAGTAGAAGAAGAAATTAACCAAAAGAAAGATTGAATCTCAATCATAGATATGTCAATGATGTTTAATTCAAGTAGTCAGAATTATACCTTTTGTATGCGTCTTGTTCGATCACTAGGAGTCAACTGAACGAACCAGCTCCCTCTATCGATATCCACACGAACAGGACCCCAATACCGACAACGTGCTAATGCCTCTAATGTTTTTCACACTTCTAGGGTTTCTCTTGTGGCCTTTTCTAATGTCTTACTCACTATCTTAGGGTTTTCCAACCCTAATGCGCCATATTATATATTCAAAATTTTATTTTAATTAATTTTGAAATCTAAATTGGATTAAAATAATATTAATTAAATATGTCCAACATATTTAATCTAATCTATTTATTTAATCCAAATTAAAAGTCATCTGATTTAACTTATTTTCATAAATTAAATTTGAGATATGATATATATCTTCAAAAATTAAATCTAAGATACAATATCTCTATTAGTTTTAGTTATTTAATTTATCAAATAAATTAAATACAAAAAAAATACTACATAATAATATTATCATATATATATATATATATATATGTATGTATGTATGTATGTATGTATGTATGTATGTATGTATGTATATATAATATTATTATTTTCAAATTTATATTTTACACACATACACACACACAACACACATAAACTAGCACATAAACACACCACACAGATATATATATATATATATATATATATATAGACATTATAGCTCGTGTTGGGCCTTATAGGCCTACATGAAATTGGTAGCGGGCCAACACTGTACCAGCCTACAAGTTGCAAGCGGCTTCTACCAAGACATTATGACTACCCAATTCATATAAGAATTGATGATACAATGCAACCTATCATTCAACCATGCCACGTCCCCTTTGTCATGCGATAATTTGGTCAAGGATGAAGCATGGATAGTATCATCCTCCTATTCTTGGCCAGTACTTTCTCAGTTCTTGAGTAATCTAACAATTGAAATGGAAACTCCTTTCCATCATAGTATGACCATACTTTTCTCAAACTTACTCATCGAGGGGCCTAATAATATCTCTCTACAAATGTGATGGACAAATCTCATCTTGACCATTCACATTTCTTTGTATGAAAACCACTAATCCCGATCGAAGCCTTTATCATCACCTAATCAAAGGTGACTTTTGACTAGGTCAAAGATTAGTGACTCTCATGTAGGAATGCATGATGATCTCAAGTCAAAGGGCATTGTGACGTGATTATACATGAGATAAGCTTATGACTTAATCCATGAAGCTTCTCATAGTAGATTGGTCCAGCACTTTGTACTCTTACAAGTGCCTAAGATTTTGATTCGTATCACCATACCTTATCAAAGTTATACTGGTCTTATTTCATCTTCGCTCTCACATAGAGGACCGATCAAGGACATTTAAGAAAATCTTTATGATACATCCAAGGATACAATCATCATAACAAACATGAAAATGATATGATAACAAAATGAAGAAATACATTAAAGGGTTAAGGTGCAAAAATACACATGAGGCTTTTCCCCCAGAGTGCCCAGCACCAAGTGTTTTTTTTTGAAGCAAAATACACATATGGTTACCATTTTAGAGCAAAAGTCACATCCCACTGTAAAGTCATTGTTCACCGTGATGAGAGAGAAAGAGATGAAGTGAACAGTAACATAACGACAGTGAACAGTGACTTAACGGTGGGATGTGACTTTTGCTCCAAAATGGTAACGACGTGTGTATTTTTGCTTCAAAAAAAGCACGTGGTGCTGGGCTTTAATACATTCTCCCATTTGAGATTGTTTAGGGCTTTAATACATCATCTCCTTTGGATATCTTACCATTGCCCTCTAGTGAATGAGCTAACCTTGATGGCAAGAACAATTCTAAATTTGTGCAGAGATTGCATGTTATTGTGAGAGCCAATATTTAGAGGAAGAATGAACAATATTTAAGGCATTACTACAAAAACACTTTTAACTTCCGTTTTTATACTTTTTCTACGTCCCCTTTTAGGGGAACACATATGTGAGCGACGTAGTAAAGTTTGGGAATAATGTCCCTTATAAAAGGGATGCCATGAGATACTTACAATGTCCCTTTTTTAAGTAGATGCTAAATGTTTTTTTTTTTTTGAAAAGAAAAATTGATGGAAGTAGGTGGGATATGAAGAACCCAAATGAAATTGTAACTAGGATCTAAGGTCCTTGTCATTCTTGGTTCCGCAGCTACAGTTGAACTAAACCACCGTTAGGGAGTACAGAGCTTGCACATATGCATGAATTGCCGCCTTGGCCATCAACAATGCTTCGCTTCCTCTATTTTGCAAACATTAAAATTTAATTTGAATAGGAAAAAAAACTCAATTCAAGCAACATTATTTACAATTTCCAATTTGAAGGAAAAAAAAATAAAAACTAGTTTAGAAACACACACACACAAACCATGCTTAGAATAAAGCAGCCTTGAACATCCCTGGCATCAGCACACACTTTTAGAAATATATGAGCCGACGTGAACCAGTTCTTGTCCTTAATAGCTAATGCTTTAGGAGAAGATTTTGATAAAACCTGAAATTGAAGGCCTAAACCATATGGAATCTCTCACACCTAATCCCAGAAAATCAAACATGCTAGAGAACCAACCTAGAAAGACCAAAAATAATAAATATTTTAGAAATTAATTGAGACACACACGTCATCAAAACACTAATGAAATGGGAGGGGCACGGCGCACTAGAACTGAGTTTGGTGAGGATACAGAGGACAAGATCTTCAGGTAGAGGCTAAAAAAAATCATATCTTCCTTTAGCAACCAAGTTGTAATGGATCTAAGCTGGAAGGTTCAAAACAAACATGGGCAATGCTGCCGTGTTGAAGTATGAAACTGTTCCTTTAGTATTAGGACTTCCATTCATAGTGGCTTCCAGCATCACTATGTCCTCCATAATGATGGAGCACGGGAAGTTGGTGATCTCATCAGGACCCTTGATCTTTAGAGCTACCCTATCGTACTCAAACACAACTTCCTCTACTATATCAAAAGTTCCAAGCTAGATTTATGTTCCTAGGTTTGGATCTTGGTGGCCCGGCGACCCTAACGTCTCTAGTGGAACACCTTTGAACTTCTTATGGTAGCGGGAAATAGAGGGTTGTTTGAATCCAGTGAGGTTGGTTTTGGGTGGAGTAGTATGGAGATAAGTGGAGAAGGAAGGAGGATCAGAGAAGGGAACATGGAGGGAGATGAGGCTCTTGACTCTGGATGAAAGTTGGAAGTAAAGAGTGTAATAGGATAAGTATTAAGGAAAGCTTTTGGCATCACTTTCTAAAATTAGGATGCTAAAAGCCTTACAATCCCAATTTTGAAAAAGGGACGCCAAAAATCAACTATTGGCATCCCTTTTTAAATTAGGGCACAAAAAGTAGGGCTTTTGGCATCCCAATTTCTAAAAGGGATGCCAAAAGTTAATTTGTGGCATCCCTTTTGTTAAAGAGATGCCTATTATGTTAAAAGTTTAGCATATAATTATAAAAATGCCACCCCCTTTAAATTTTTGAAAAACAGACGGTTTTTTAGGGAAGTAAGATAAAATTTTTGTAGTAATAAGGCAAGCTAACAAAGGTCGCAGGAAAGGTTGTTTTTGAGCTTAAAGATTGGGTTTGGGTACACTTACGAAAGGGGATGTTTCCATAACAACGGAAATCTAAGTCGCAACCAAGAGGAGATGGAGCTTTCCAAGTCGTGGAGTGCATAAATAACAATGCTTATAAAAGATATATACCAATCTCCTATGGTAATGTTAGTGCTACTTTTAATGCGGCTGGCTTATCTCTCTTTAATGTTGCAAATTTAAGGAAGAATCCTTCTAAGTAAGGAGGGAATGATGGAGGAGTATGGCAAGATAGAAGTAGAGCTTCAAAGGAAGAGAAAGGCATGAAGTAGGAAGCCCAAGCTTAAGGATAAAAATCCAATGTCCTAAAAGATCTATTACAAAGCACTAGAGGCCCAATGACAAGATAAGGACTATAGCTATGAAGGAGGCCCAGAATTGTTTGATAAGAGTGCTAGAAGAGGCATCCTTTAATCACTACTACAAATAAGAGCTTTTAGACCACTTCATTTAGATCGAATTATAGAGGATCAGGTCTAAAAAGTGTAACCATTAGAAATTTCATAAATACCAAGACACGTTTAGACCAAATTATAGAGAATTAGGTCTAAAAAATATGATTGGTGGCAGTTTCGTAAATATTAAAAAACACTTTAGACTGAATTATAGATGATCGGGGGGCAGTTTCATAATTATAAATAATAGTTTCTAGACTGAATTATAGAGGATTAGGTCTAAAAAGTTAAAATAAAAAAAATTAAAATGTCTATTACTTATACGACCGATTATTACAAATAATTGGTCAAACAAGTTTAAGAAAATGTTGATTACTTTTAAAACCATTTATTGGAAATAACCTGTCTAAAAGATGAAACTTTTTAGACCTTATATTTTGTATATCTGGTCTAAAAGATGAATCTTCTCTATTTTTTAGACCTTATATTTTTTTTTATAACCAGTCTAAAAGATGAATACTTTTATAACTAGTCTACAAGATGAATATTGCGCTAAATTTGAATTTCCCCATGAAAAACCTCTTCCTCTTCCACCTCCTTACTACACTTACCCTCTCCTATAACTCCATTATCATGCCCTTCACAACTTTGCCCCCCATTATAGAGCTAGTCACTGTCACATGCAGTCTCTTCTAGATGCCACCATTTTGTCTTAGCAATAGGTAATTTCATGAAACTCTGTCATTTTTATTGGACTCTAGGTTTTCTCTTCCAAACCCCAATCTCAGGCTTCTTCATATCTCCTTGAATGTAGCCAAAGGCATTATAGCGAGTTCTTGAATGTCATTAAGAAGGGAAAGATCGAGAGAGTCAAGTTCAAAAAGATGGTTCTGCCCTTCAACTTACTGATGGACAAGCAAAATCTACACATGATCTTGCGACAAGCTTGGGCACAATGGGATCTGAATAATTAAATGAGTAATTTTTTTAAATAACTGAGGGTAAAATGGCCTTTAGAAACATGAATACCTGCATCTTCATAAATTAAATGCTCTATTTTCTTTTTTTAACTTTCTTGTGTTTGATCCTCTACCATACACTAGTGCAAAAAAGTGTTTTAAGATCGTCTTATTTACAGCAGATTATCGACACTTTGGTCTTAAATATATGACTAGTGGCAATTTTGTAAATATAAAGAACTTCTTAGACCGCATCATTTTTTGATAGGTCTTAAATATATTATTTAGACTGCTTAAAAAAACAACCAATCTTAAAACTTTTATTTTAAAAAATTGAAATATAAATTACATTAAAGAGAAATCTCATTCAGCCCGACTTATATTTTTTGCGGTCCAAAATAATAGGAAAATATTTAAATATAATGGTATAAAACTTTTAAGACCGGACATATATAAAGGACGGTCTTCAAGTTAATATTTTTAAGAACGGATGTAACTTCTGCCCGGTACTAAATAATAAAAAAATTTAAACTAATAGTTTATTACTTTTGAGACCGGACATAAATAAAGGACGGTCTTATATTTTAACCTTTAAGACCGTCATTTTAGTTACTTTGTTCTTAAAATTGCGAAACATATTCTCGCCTGAAACCTTGCCTTGCAACTTACGTCTTCCTGTTGTGTTACATCTTTTCCTTGCAAACCACAACCATCCTATGTTACTTTCTCATTTGCTCAGGCATTCCTCTCTTGCACTACCTCTCTCAACCTCTTTTCTTGTTTAAAAAATGAACGGAGGAAACAATTATAGTTCTGTTCATGGAATGCCAGTTGATGATGTGATTGGTGTGAATCAGAACAAACTATGTTCTTCTTAGAGTGAGCCTCCTCGTAATTACCCTGCACGCCGTGGTGGTAGAAGAGGCCCTACCCGATTGAAAGAGCTTGCCTTAGCGTAGATTGCCGGTCAAAAGCTCGATATACAGTTTGATGAACATTTGGCTCCTTGTAGCCCTAATAAGAGCAAATACAATAGTTATGTCGGCTTACTAGCACGCAACAAGCTTAGCATTTTGACCGACGAGAGGAAAAATGTCAACAATGAGAAGGTGAAGGATCTTATTTGGGCCTCTATCCTGTAACATCCCAAATTCTAGGTTCGAAAATCGTGTCGGTTGACACTTAGTTTTAAGAAAATCAATAGAGTTTGAGATTCTACAGCTTAGAGTACTGTGGAAGTGGTTAGCTTGAGCTAAGATCCGGACAACGAGTAACTGATATATAATGTCTAGACATATGATGATGCCTGACATAAGCTGATATATCAAATATCCCGTGGGAATATTCATGTGACACAATTTATAGAGATTTGAATACATATCTCTAATAAAGACAGTCTCAAACTAGACCTATGGCATGGAACCTAACATCAGTTACTCAGTCAGTATGGCCAGGTCAATGTTCAATCTAATGGGAGTCTCACCAACTCTACGGCGACTTGTGACAACCCACCGATGAACCTTTCCTTAGTTTAAGCACCAAATAGACCGAAATAACCTTGTTACATTCGTGCCAGAACACTCTACTTGTAACACTTCTACCGGCCTTCATCTTCGACCGCTGTCTCTATACGGCGTTATACTCTGGAACCTTCTCTATCCCGGGTTCCTTCCTGTACTATTCAATAAGACTGAGGTCCAATGTCCATTGGACCTCAGGTAACGGTTAACCTCATGCTTATGTAACAGTATATGACAGTTAACACAGATATACAACATAATCATAGTTTCAAAACATATATCCACATGTAAGGCAATAACATAACACAGCCACTACAATATGTATGTTACCCCAGTCTGCACATAACCAGTGCCACGACGGCCCATCGTGTCCTCAGCGCTAGGAAAACTCAACGGAGTTATCAAGACCATAACCCGTATACAAATTCAAACATATCATAAGCAATTTTCAAAACAGAGTATCATCATGTGAAACAACTATCATATATAACCATACCATAAGCATAAGCGTTAATGTTACAATACGCGTCCGTACCTTTTCCCGTATAGTCGTCAAACGTCTGACCTTTGATTCCGGCTTTGGGCTTCCCGGATATCCTAACATATCACCATATCACTTAGAATAATATCCTAAGAGATATTTTCACCTCTATTTACCCTTCTACCCTTGGTAGCTTCATAATTACAATTTTGCCCTTACATTTCTTAAAAACGTAGTGCAGCATTTCCTGGGCAGATTTTTTGGTAACTTTGAAAAATCATAACTAATTCTAGAAAAATCATTTTGAGGATCCGTAAAATGTTTCGGAATCCTTGAGAAATATACTTTTGAGGAAAAATACTGGAACTTACCCAGAACTCATGGATAATTCCCAGATTTCACATTTTACAATACTGCCCAGAATTTCACACAGAAAAACAATGCCTAACTTCTGAGATTTTTATCTTTTTGTACAGAGCTTCAAATGATACACTCTTTATAGATTTGGAAAGCCTATATGTCTACTTTCATCATGAATTTTCCCAGAATTTTAGAACATCATCTTCTTCATAAGATATTGACGTTTTTACCCTTGACTTCAGAAAATACTAATCGAGGAAATTTCGCTAGAGCTTCGCTATTTTGATCCTAATCTTCCAAAAATTTTGATATAACTTCTTCTTCATCAAATTTTCGAAATAAATGCAATGGAAACCTCAAAAACATGAAATTAAAACTGCATATGGAAGATTGAAGATTAAAATAACTTTTTCTAGCATTTCTACTTATAAACTAAGAACTTAAACTATGAACTAAAAACTCCCTTACCTCTTGAAGAACACTTGCTCCTAACTTCTTGAAGCTCCTCACTCTCTCCCTTGCTCTCTACATTTTTGGTTGAGGCTTGGTGAATTGGTGGAAAATTTGTGAAGAGGAGGTCTCTATTTATAGCCCAAAACATGAGTAGCCTCCAAGTAATTACAATTGATCTTAGCCCTTGAGTTTTACTTGGAGAAGAAGCACAAATCTTGGCCCTACACCTTCTCCAATTCGTCCTCCCCCCTTCCTCCTTCTAGAATTCCTTTTGCTTTGTCCCCAAGGCATTCCATTTATCCCCTAATTACTCCAAATGCTAATTTAGTTAAGTATAAGTTAGTGTTCTTCTTCAAAATCCAATTGCACTTTTGAAATCCTAATTTTATGACTAGATTTATGATGATTTTTAATTCCCAAAACTCTTAGATATGAATCTCAAAAGTATCCGAAAACGGCTTTGGGAATAGCCAAGTTAATGCTCATAATTTACTGATCTCAAATATGTATTTATCCTTACTACTTAGTTTTAGTATTTCAAGATAGGATTTATTTTCTATAGATTTTCACCTAATTTAATTTAATTAAATAACAACTTTCTCACAAAGTCAAGCTACTTGTTGCCCAAGTTTTCAAATCTTCTCCAACACTCTTCCTTAATTGACTTATGTGTTATTCTCTTTTTCCTTCTTGTTTAAAAAAAAACGTCCCCCCCCTAAATTTAATCACTCAAATTATGTGTTTAATGTTCTCACATTTTTAAGAAGGTAATTCTCCCATTGGTCTACTTAGATTTTGGATTCATGGTTAATATAATTTAATTCTTCCATTTATTTACCATTAAACAAGAATTTCCGTCCCATAGAAATAAATTAGGAAGATTTATTTTAAATCCCAATTTTAATTTCTAACATCATGCTTTAGGGGTTACTAGGCTTAACCACCAAAATTGACAAGGTTTCTAATTTCATTTTGATGATTAATAACTTCTTGTGTGCTAATTTTAGCTTCTAACTATCATTTGATCCTTTAATTCAATTGATATTTCTTTAAGTATGACCTTTATAAATCAACTATTAACTAATTTCAAAAATTAATAAAGTGTCTCAATTATTGCAATTTCAATTGCCCAATAATTGTTACTAATTTCCTCTAATCGATTTTACCATCCTCCGATGACTTTAAATTGTTAAAATGACATAATTAAGATTATACTACATTATGATAATCTTATGATATTTTATGATCCTCAATAAGATTTAGAAAATTGAATTTGGATTTATTAGAATCTAAAGAAAATTTCCCTAACAATGATAATAAATCAGTTATAAATTTTAGAGACAACATACTCTTCTATTTAATAGGTTTAGTTGCCTCTTAGAATTTATCATAACGTTCTTAGGGTATTTTGTAACCCATAACTTCCCTTAGGAATTTTTAACTCTTTATTTACTCTAATTTCATGAGAAATCGCCCTAAAAGATAAGGTAATTTTTTTACTAGTTTTGAGACCACAAATTCACCTATTGTAATAGGTGTCATTTATCAAAATTTAATATTTACATGTATTATGAAAATTAGGGTATTACATATCCGGCTTACGTATAATGTTCCTGACAATGAGAAGTTGAAAGTCAAGACATTGTCATATTATGCTGATCAATGGAGTAAGTTTAAGATTGAGCTAGCAAATTAGTATGTTTTTGCCAAGGTTTCGGTTGGTGAGCCTTGCCTTGATCCTTGCGCCAAGTATGCCTTTCTTCATGAAAAAACTTGACAATAATTTGTTTAGATGCGAACTACTGAACAAAGGTTAGTATATGGATACTGGCACACTGCCTTATGAACTTAGTCATCTAACAAATTATATGTGCTCTTATATATATATATATATATATATCTTGTTTGTTTTTGACACGTCATCAACTAGTTTCGTCTAACTTATGTGGGTTTTATGTCATGAGACACATTTATGATATTATGACGCAAAAAAATTTTGACTATTACTGAAGAGGTAAATGTATTTGATATTACATACGATTGGTGTGCTAACCCCTTTTATGCAAGTAATTAAGGACTACTTGATCGCGCGGCCTTTTTCGTCTTTAACCTTGGGGCCCACAATCAACAAAATAACCAAGGATTGCGTATAGACAACCTTAGGATCATTCTCTCTTCTCGACGAGCCTTTTATTGATTCCTAAGTAATCTAAATGACATGTAAATACGATAAAAACAAGGGGAAAATTGGTTTTGGATTTTTGAATTAGACTAAAATATAAATGCAATTAAATTAAATGCTAAACTACTATTTTTGGTATTTTCTTTATAAAATGGAATGGAGTATGATATGGAATTGAAAATATGAATTATGAATGTTCTTGATAATGGAGAAATGACTATCCTCGCTCAAAAAGTATGGAAGTTAAATTTCATTAAGTCTTAAGAAAAACCTCAAGATACCACTTGAGTCCAATATTCCCAATTAATAGTAGCTCCTATAACCATAGCTAACTACTACCCCTTGAGATATTGTTTGAGCCCACTTAATGCGTAATTGAAATTGGAATAATGCAACATGAGACTTCTAAATTTGAGTACTAAATAGTCCCTCAAAAGGGTACAAATCAACCACATTAATTAGACAATACCACGCTAATCAACATAGCTTCATTGAAACCACAAAGAAATTTATACACATAAAAATCACACAACAAAATCCAATTTCAACTACAAATATCAAACTAACAGAGATAATTACCATTAATCTCAGTTCCAGAATCATATATCAAAATTTAGCAATTCAAATATATAATCCTAGACTATTAGTAAGATAGATAAAACTCCCCTAATGTAGTCCAATGAGCTCAAGAACAAGTCTTCATCACCAAGAACAGAGAAATTCAGCCACTCATAGCTACCAAACAGTCCAGAAAAATCAGTGAAATCAAATTAATCATGGTTCGCCGGAAAAATTGCAAGCTAGCCGGAATCTGCATAAACTTCGCCGGAAAATTCCAGAACTCGCTGGAATCTGGGATTTTCTTTCTTTCCTCAGTTCAGTCCGACGGTGGAGCCTGGTAGAGTGAATGAAGAAGAAGAAGATGGTTTCTCTCCTTCCTTTCCGTCCTCCCTCCGGTTTCTGCGTTTTTCTTCGTTTTTTTCCCAAAAACTCTCCAGCCGTCCCCCTTGCGTCTGTGTTCTCTGGCCTGTCCGAAGAAGAAGATGATGATGAGGAGGCAGATCTCCGGTCCCTGATTTCGGCGCTCCAAGATTCTTCCTCCTCTTCCCCGTTCGCTTTCCGTCTGCCTGGTTCTTCTTTCCTTTTAAAACTCCAGCCGCCCTTCGTTCGTGCCTCTCCCTCTTCAATATTCAATCTCCAAAACCTATTAATTCCCTTGGTCAAAACGTGCGTTTTGACCAAGGGACCAAAATGAAAAGAAATTTAAAACTTGCCGAGGGACCTAAACGCAAACTTAGAAACTTCTAGAATTTGAATTCAAACTTCTTTTTTTTTTTTTAATTTGATTTAATCTTTTCAAATATTCTTAGAAAAATCAATCATTAAGAGTAATTACAATTTCTTTGACAATTTTGCCCTTTTTAATTCTAATTTCATGTATTTACTCATAATATCAATTTATCATAAGAAAAGCATTTAAAGCTCAATAACTATGACAAAAATGCATTAAGAATCTCAATTTAATCATTAAAATCATATAAAAATATAGTTCAATCACTACTACTACTACTACTACACACACACATAGACACACACACACAGATATATATATACAACATATATATATACATATACATATACATATACATATATACACACACACACACACACAAATATATATATCTATCTTTGATGTTACAGACGTTTGCTTGTGCTGGCCCCTTTCCTGATGGTGATATTGAGCGCATATGCCAAGTCATTTGTGAATATCTGAGTCAGGAACTCGCAAATGAGTCCTGAATTAATTTGTAAATATATGGTGTAGCTGTATTACATCTTCTATAAATAATGAACAATTGTACGATATATATATATATATATATATATATATATATATATATATATATATATATGTACAATTTAATAACCAATAATTAATAAATTTGTTTATTAATTTCCAACAAATTATATTGATACTTTCTATTTTTTGTTGCTGAATGTATTGCATGGAATTAGTACTTAAACCTTTAGGACAAAATGTTGTAAATGAGCTGATTATAAAGTTGAAAATGTCCAGTGAGACTTTTAGGGCCAGATATTTTATAGTTGTCCGATCCTAAAAGTATTTCACAAAATATGAGACTTTTAAGACCGACAATTTTATATCTGTCCTGTTCTAAATGCCTTTTTATAAATAAATTCTTTTCACTATACAAAACATGCGAGACTTTTAAGAGCGACTATTTCATTAATGTCCGATCCTAAAAGTCCTTGTATAATTTTTTTTAAAATATTATAGACTTTTAGGACCGTCTATTTCATATCTGTCTGGTCTTGAAGGTCTTTTTAAAAATACGTTTACTCAAAAGTACTACTCTCTTTTTGCTTTTTTTGTGGATAAGATTCCTCATAATATTGGACATTGGATTTTCAATGAAATGAAGAGATTTTGTCTTCACTCCAAGAAGAATTCCACCACCCCTTCCCCAAACTTTGTCTATGTTATTTTGTTTCATGAAAATGTTTGGTACCTAGAGAAGAATGAGGCTCCTAAGAAGCCTGAGATGTTTGGAAAACATCATTTGAATTTGATGAGAATTTCATTTGAAGAACGATATGGGCAATCAAGAGCCAGAGGCCCATCTAGATCAAGAGCTCATGAGGCACAATATGAACCTGCTCAAGAACAGTGTTCACAACCTCCACCTTTTACACTTGGAGCCACAATCAAGGCTATAGTGGAGAAGGCTGTCTTTGGAAAAATTGGTCATCTTCAAGTAGCTATGATAGCTTAGAGTCATGAGCTAACTGAGAAATTGGAGACTGAGATTGACAAGTTGGTGAATGAGGTCACCATGTTACTTGCTGATCAAAAGGAAATGAAAGAGGAAGTTGGCAATCTTAGGGGTCACATTGAAGACCAAAGTGCAAGTCTCACCAATATTCACAACACATTATGGACTTTGACCAACAAAGTGGATAGGCTATTGAAGTCTCAGTCCTCTGATCCCCCTGTTGGACTTGGCAATTATAACTCGAGCCATTGATTAGTATTGGCTCGAGTCAAAAAATGTTAACGGGAAAAAGGCGCAGTTTCAATTCAAAATAAAACCGCTCGAATGCATATGGGGTCTTAAGACAATGCCCTAGTCTTCTTTCACTGTCATATTCATTTGCTTGTATATATGTTTAATTTGTTCTAACAATGTCAAGTTTGTTTGGTTGTTTTGTTTGTTATTGATGTTGTATTCTGCCAATTTTAATTTCATAGTTGAAAATGTCTAGTGAGACTTTTAGGGCCAGATATTTTTTATCTGTCTGGTCCTAAAGGTCTTTTTTTAAATATTTAGTTAATTTTAAAGTCAATTAACGATGACTCATGAGGACTTTAATTTGCATGTTTTGTATGTTCTTAATTAACGTTGTTATTATATTACATTTTTAATTTCAAAGTCAATTTTGTAATTTCTCAAACGTGGGGTAATCCAAGCAGGTTTGTCCAAAATAAACAGATATGATCGAAAGACTAAAACAAAATGTGGAAGCAGTCGCAAGTATATATATTTTTATTTTGCTCGATAAGGGCAGTATCCGATACATACATTAAAAAAAGACAAGAAAATTAAAAAAAACTGCTAATTAATCCTCCTTATTGTCACCGGAGGAGGAGTCATTGTTTGATACTTCATAAGGCTACTTTGACAGGCGAATCGATGACAAGTATGAAGGAAAAAGGGAACCCCCTATGGCTATTGTCGGAGGTGTCTTCAAACATCAATACAATTGTTCAAACCCTTACCTTTGATCGATTTTATATGGGTATTAACTGTTAATTATTGCACAGACTTGTTAGAAGTTGGAATATGGCTTCTTCATTTTGGTTTCGATAGTCCTTATCATAATTTTATGCAACATTTGGCTTGTTTGCATCCTCGACTATGAATTCCTGCCGACATCGTTCGATTCCTTCGACGTGGCTTTGAGACAAAATCCAAGGCTACGGGCATGTTGTTGCTGCTTTATGCTGCGGTAGCGTCAGTACAAGGTGAGATGTTGTTGCTGTTGGTGGAGGAGTTGGGCAACACTGGCAGAGGTAAATTGGAGATAATGAGGTCAGAAGGGTCGAAGATGCACGATAAGCCTCCTTGGGGCAACTTTGTCATTTCACAATAATAACTAATCACAAAAAAGTCCCTAGATACTTTTTTGTTAGAAAAATTTGGTATAGGACTCTTTTGTGGTTATATTTGTACTTTGAGACCTGACAATGATTTTCCCAATGAATTATTAGTTGACTTAGAAACTTAAGTTTTCTACTATTATTTTCAATAAAAGCTTATCTGATTCAAAGTATTAGAGATAATTATATTTTTTTAATCAAATAGAGAGAATTATATTTAACCAATAATTTTAAATTGTACTCTTTTGATGCTCAAATTATACCACGCGTTTAAAAGATTTTCCCACTTCCTTTAAGGAAAAGAATATAAGTGAGACATTTGTCGCAACTATCCCTAAATTTATTAAAATGGGATTAGTTTCATTTTTGCTTGAGAAGTTTTTACTTAGAAGCTGTGGGTATCTATATATGGGCTTTGGTTTTCTCATGTTACATGAAAAAAGTCTCCTACACACACATGAAATGGTAGGACCCACATATACATATATGAATTAATATATGTATATGTGGGTCCCACCATTTCATGTATGTGTGACATGAGAAAATGTTTTCCCTCTATATATATATATATTGACTCAATGTCACGCAAACAGTTTTTAAAATAGAGGAATTAACCAGCTATACTAGTTCAAGTATGGCCTGGTATGGAGTAAGATGATGATAAAAGGACCTTTAGCTCTGAAACTGAGTGTTGCCTAGTATTGAGTAAGATTATGGCCTGGTATTGATACACTGTTGAGTGCTACCTCATTAAAAACCTTTCTAGGAAAACCCAGTGGGATAAAACCTAGATAAGGGAAAAAGAGTATAGCGTGTATTGTCTCCCCTCTTGATTACATCAGACTTGCTCCCCCTGATGACCGCATTGCTTCAATATCTTTCTGAACATATCATTCTTTCTATCATCAAGTATTCATTGTATACCTGCAAGATCTAAATCTTTCAAGTAAAATCACAATAATCATTTTATAAATATACATGTGCATATAGAATTTTAATAAATATTCATTAAGATGCACACTCTAATTGCTTCTGGCAATATATGAATTTATCATTATTCTCAAAAATTTTATGCTTCTTGCATCTTGAGTCCTTCAGAGACTTATGCTTCTGGCATATTTAATCCTTTAGGGACATATGTTTCTGGCGCTTTACGTCCTTCAAGAACATGTGCTTCTAGCACACTAATATATTGTGGCTCATGATCCTCATTATCATTTATTACAACATATGCTATCATATAAACATAGATATAATCATAGTTGACATTATTTTCGGTCCCATCAGATTTCATTCATAATTTATTGAGATCTCATTATTATCACACATTTTATGTACCTGGGTCTCTTCTAGAGATATCTCTTTTGGAGATAACATCTCTTCAGGAGATGACTCTTCTGGAGCTTTTCTTAATTATCCTCGACTTGATCATCTATATTCTGAGCTCCTTTTTCACTTTTATTTATCTTTAAAACCGATGGACATGTAACGCTTTAGACGTGCTTTATAACAATTCATATAGGAGCATTTGCAGTTGGGACATGTGACTTTGTCACTTTCTTAAGGTCAGTAAATGCTTCTGGCATTCGATGAACTAAACTCTGCAACTGAATTATCATTTTGAACTCTTAGTGCACATTTCTTTGTACGAGGATCAATATGAGCCAATGATAATTCATTCCACTTGATCTCTTTTACCCAATTTGCTTATTTTTCTCCCCCTCATCTAATCATGCAATGTGTATCCATCTGTGTGCATTATAAATAATCATTGCACATTCAAAACTTTTAAGATGGAATTTATCTGGCTCCTGACCAAAAGCCAATTTTATGGGTAGAATTTTGTTGGTTTATATAATTGTTGCAAATCTACACATATAAACAATGTTCTCATAATCATTGATTTACTCATATATGATTTCTAGATTAATAAATCTAGAAATTGCACGCATAATATATTGCAAACTTCTGGTTGCAAACATCACTGCAAAAATTGCAGATTTATAATCTCACATGTATCCTATATCATTTAATTTGATACATTTCCAGAGATCCAATTTCCAGTCATAATCAATAATATTCTCATAATCATTTTTATTTGAGAATAAACAGCTCATAATATATGACTCGGATGATCAAACAAGTCATGCCAACTTTCCATATGATTTATCATCAAATCTAATATAAATTCCAGGGGAATTAATTAATACAAATATTCACGAAGAATTAATACACAAACACTCACACTTCATCAATATCATTCTCCCCCTCAAGTGTGAGTACTTAAAAATTAATTCATGGAATTTCCATACAATATTCCATAATAATAGCATATATGATATTTATTTCTATAGATATCATTAAAATTCCACAGATTTCTTAATGCATTATCAATGCATAATTTTGTTACTTCTGGTAACAAAATTTTCGTTTTCCAAAATCGATACAAAATCATCAGATGTGTATCACTGCAGATTCACAAGCACAACACTGTAGAATCACAGATACATTACTGTGGAATCACAGGCGTAACATGCATCACTTTGGAATTGTCGTATGCATATATAGTCAAAAAGTGTCTAAGTTTGTGCTTTATAGGGAGTAGATCTGCAGAGATTCAACAAGACTGTGCATATCTGCAGAGATTCAATAGGATTTTATATGGCTATAAATAGAAGAAGGCAAATGAACATGCCTCACAAACACCCAAGCATCTGATAATATCAACTACCAGATACTCACACATTTTTCACTAAATTTTATTGCCATGGCAAGGCCAAGCAATTTTATCCCAGTTTCTGATACATCCGACACAACATTACTTGATGCTTTGTTGTTTGATGATCAAACAAATATGTCATTTTCTTCTTTACTATTTTTTGATCCTTTAGACATGGTTAGTCCTCCTTCTACTATTCCTCCTTCTGCTTCAAATGTACCAACTTCTCCTCTAAGCACAAATGTTCTTCTTCAATCTACAAGGATTGAAGGTACAACAGAAGCATGATCATCAAGGAGGCCTGTTAAAAGATGTAGACTATGGCAGAACTGATGGAGTCTACTAATCCAGTTTAGCCAATAGTGACGACAATCAATCAGCCAGCAATCACAAGCCAGCAAACAACCATAAGCCAGCCATCAACAATCAGCCAACAAACAACCATCAATTTGGTAGCAACCACTAGCCAGCAAGCAACAATAAGCAGCCAGCCAACTATAACCACTAGTCAGCTAGCAACTACTAGCCAGTTAACAACTACTAGCTTATTGGAATGTAATTGTTGTGATGTATTACGAGAGATCATACATACCAACGGACTTCAGTGTCATAAACTTGAAGTTCACGGAAGGAGAACATGTATGATTTCCCCATGCTGTTTTATTTGAAAATGTACAGGATAAATCTTACAATACCGACAGGCTTCAAATGTTTGATTTTACTAATAAAAATTTTAGAGAAATCAAATATTTTTTTGACAGAGTATTTTATAGATTTACAAGCATTAGGATATAACTTGATGTGTGATCCTGTATTAGCCTTTTATGAGATCTTTTGTGTTGGTTCAGAATGGACAAATAATCCAAATGAACCCTATAGGAGTTCATTTCAAACCAACATTGAAAATCCATTAGATAAAGGAAAATAACCCGCGGTTAATATTTCATATGATACTTCATCCCTTAATTAGGGTGAATTATATAGATTAACAATGGAGCAACGAGAAAGAATAAAGAAAACAACGCTTCATGATTTAAGAAATTATTTTTATTTAACCCTCAATGATGCGAGTAAACAATTAAATATGAGTACTCATACCATCCAAAAGATTTATCAAAAAGGAGGGTTAACTGAGTGGCCATACAAGAAGCTTCAAAAACTTATGAGGCAGATCTCGATATTACGAAGAGCTTTACCTCATCTTGATCCCATCTGAAGAAAAGCAAAAGAAGATGATATTAAATATCTTTAGAATGAGATCATTAAGCTTTGTAAAGGAGTTGAACCACTCGTTATTAAACTTTGTTGAAATAATATTGACTTTTGTTTAATTATTTTGTTTATGAATATTCCTCTCTCGTATTCACAATAATTGTTATAATTATAGAAAAACAATCATAATAGTAAAACAATCATACATACATAATAAAATTTATTTATTACTTCATTCACTTCTGGGAATGAAGTTGAATAAAAATTCATGATCCATAACTCACTAATTTGTTTGATCATGGCAAGAAATTAATCAACAATATTTCTTGACTTAATCACAATATTGCTACTACAAGAGTAAATTCGATATATTTATTTACAATCAACCATGATCATACAATCCCTTGTCTCATAATTTGAGGGAGTATTTAATGCCAAATATACAATTTTGAGGCCTTTATACAATTGATAGCGTACAAAATTTATGGATCAAACCATGTTTCATAATTTATCTCTTTGGCTTCAGGCCAAAATGTCTCTTAGCTTCAGGCTAATTTTATCTCTTAGCCAATTTATGCCTCCTCATAATCTCAGGTCAATTAATGCCTCATATCTCCATGGCATTTTGATCTCAAGATACATATGGCTTTTTAACAATTTATCTTCAGGATAAATAAAATATAAACATAATTAAAATAAATAGATGGAACCCACTGATATGTATATATTAGTGTCGTTGCCATAAATAATAAAAGGGAGGGGATATATATAAAGCGATAAATAAAATAAAATATAAAAGGGAAGGGGGATATAAAACAGTAAATAAATTATAAATAAATGGAGTCCACTATACTAGTGTCACTGCCAAAAAAAATAAATAAAGCAGTAAAGAATTAAAAGTAAATTAAATAAATGGAGTCCACTAATATATACTAGTGTACCACCATGAAAGATAAATAAATGCTAAATAAAATAAATGGAGCCCACTAATAGATATTGGTGTGCCGCCATGAAAAACAAATAAAGTAGTAAAGAATTAAATTAAACAATTGGAGCCCACTAATATATAGTGTTGCCACCATAAAAGATAAATAAATATTAGTAGCAATAAAATTAAATGTTAGTGGCATAAAAGTAAATGCATAAAAGTAAATGTTAGTTACATAAAAATAAATGTTAGTATAGTTAGTAACAATAATAAAATATCAAATTAAAACAATTTAAAAGAAAGATTAAATCTAGACTTTCAATATGGAGTGAAATTAATAACAATAATAATAAAGATTAAGTTGAAAAATTTACTCACCTTCTTCTCCCCTTTTAATTTTTTTTTAGAGTTCACTGTTATGTCGGCATTTTTTTTAAATATTAAAATATTATATAATATGAAATGCAATGAATGATAGGAGCAGGTAGCGTCGTTTGTTATTCCTTTTTTTTCATCATTCAATGAATATGCCAAAACCTATTATTTGGAGGAGTTGAACTTCGACTATTTTTTCCTCACCTGCCAATATGTCGTCATGCACCATGTGAACCAAAAGAAAAAGTGTGGACCCGTCTTACCAATAATTTGATTGTCTCCCATTTTGATTGAGAAATTCTTCAAGCAGCTTCTTGGCTTTGAGAGAGAGGACGCAGGTGTTGAGATTGTGGAATCAGATTCGGAGGACGATGAGATTGGAAGTGAGCTAAGATTTTGCGCTGTCGAAGAAGATGTTTTCTTGAATTAAGGTTTTGGTATGAAATGGTGAAAACAGATCAGAGAGTTTCTATTGAGAAGATGAGTCTGGAAGATGAAGACGATGGGTCAGCAAGAGTCGACATGAGGAAGACAATGAGGACAAAGCATGAATGGAAGCTTGAGCTTCTGGTTTAACATCATTTTGATGAGATGAAAAAGCTTGGAAAACATGCTGGATAATTTATTTTGGTTAGAGAGAAAGAGAGACTGAGTCAAAGGGAATAGACAAAAAGAGGAAGATGATGAAGCCCATCCATCTTCCGTTTCTGCCAAAGAGAGAAGGTCATGGTAGAAGAGGAAGACTCATATCATGTTCATCATCAGATCTGGCCGAATCTGGACAATAGTAGTTGGGGGAGGTGCTAGTGTCATCTATGCCGACACAGTTGGAGATAGAGCTTGGAAACTACACCGAATACAATGGCGCATCTAAAGAAGAAGAACACAAGTTCTGGAGAAAATATGGAATGCAATGCCAGGTGAAAGATGATATGCTTCACCGGAGAAGAAGAAAACGAAGAAAGCTATCAGCCGAAGGAGAAGCTATCATGCTGATAACGTGTTATGAAACTAAAGGAAAACTGAAGGAAAGAAAGCAAGGAACAAGAAGGAAAGAACAGAGGAATCGTTATCTTCAATTCTCATTCAAGACTAATGAATAGTTATTCAAGACTAATGAATAGTTACAGGAGACTTTTATAGAAAGATGTAAATAGTAAATTACTATGCGTATATACCATGTCATCCTGTATTTGAAGATTATGAGTTAATGGACATCCATATAATAAGTATATTCATAACAATTATAAAATTATTTTTGAATAAAAACTAAAAAGAGGCCCAGATCAGAAGCATGCTTTAGCCAAATTATTTCCACTTCCATCGCCTATGCATGACTAGCTCGTCTAAATTAGTAACATATGCTAGATTTAGGTGCTTTTCTGATCTGTGGAGTCTACATTATGGAGAAAAGACATCACTTGCTCTTAACGTCAGGTGCTTTTAACCTCATATAGATATATTAATTAATCATTAATTTATTCTTAAATTTCATCCAATTTTTTAATGGATGAGGCTTTCGTCCGGTACCATTAACATTTGCTGCCCTCCTTTTTTTTTAATACGCTGTCGTTTTATTGCTAAAATGGCACTGTTCATTTTTTTTAGGTTAAGGTGCAAAAATACACATAAGCTTTTTCCTCATAAGCAAAAATACACATATGCTTTTTAGAGGAGCAAAAATACACACGTGGTTACCATTTTGGAGCAAAAGTCACATCCCACCGTTAAGTCACTGTTCATCATCGTTATATTACTGTTCACTTAATCCCTTTCTCTCTCATCACAGTGAATAGTGACTTAATAGTGAGATGTGAATAGTTCTAAAAAAATACTTTAGGATATTGACGGAATATTGGCTAATACTGAAAAAATAATTCATGATCTTGAAAAATTATTTTATGATCTTGAAAAAAGATTTTAGGGTACTAAATTGTACTAAAGATATTTCAGGATACTAACTGGTACTGAAAAAAATACTTCATCATCTTAAAAAAAAATTTTCAGGATACTAACTGATATTAAAAAAATACTTTAAGATATTAAATGATGCAAAGAAAATATTTCAAAATAGTGATTGGTGCTTAAAAAAATATTTCATTTGGTGAATGTTATTTAAGAAAAAAAGGAAAAAAAATGAACAGTGTTATTTTAGCATTAAAACCACAGCGTATTAAAAAAAAAAAAAAGAGGGTAGCGGATATTAATGGTACCGGATGAAAGCCTGCTCCCTTTTTAATGATAAATTAACCCCGTAGTGTCCATCTATACACTCTTGTAATTAAACTCATCAGTCAAGTTGCTTATCTTAACTCTCGATAATTCAACCATAGATATTCTGGTTGGTTCCTGTATAAACTTAATTAATTGGCCCCAAGTGAACTTGGTTATAACTCGCTAAACTTAGGACTCAGATGTCGAGTAGCAAGTTGGATATGGGCTAACAACAGTACTTGAACTAACCACAGTGTTCTTTTCCTCTTTTCTCTTCTTTTCTCTTCATGTTCTTCTCCTCGCCCTCTTATCCATCACTATAATTGCAGCTGAGCTTGCTCCAATGGAAGACATTATTGTTGTTCTTCTTACAAACTAATATATGATTTTTTTGAAAAAAAAACAAAAATTTGACTGATCAGAAATGCAATTGGAATTTAGATCCATGAATGAGGCTATTTATAGATGCCTCGATGAGAGAGGCCAGGCTATTGCCATTTCAATAGTGCATGTCTCTTGCTTGTGATGAGTTTGTGGCTTTACACCAACTATCGGCCAAAAGAAATATTAGAAAATGTTATCTTCTTCCTCATCCAACTTTAGGACAAAGTTTGGTTTGTGCACAACAAAAACACCAACCGCTACAAGTTTGTTTATTCATTATATATTTTATATTTAGTATTACCTCTATTATCTAATATAATCATTACAAAAAAAACTTTAGATTAGGGACAGAATTAGCGATGAAAAAAATTTCACTAAAATTACTGACAAAATTCTATAGGTAATTCTGCTAGTAAAATCACCAACGAAAATAACTGACAGAATTCCATCGATCATGTCTTCTACCACGGTTTTTTCTACGACGGACGTTTTCTATTAGAAATCTAATTACCGAAGAAATTCTGTGGGTAATTCTGTCGGTAATGTCAATTATCAATGGAATTTCATGGATAATTTCTTTCAATGATCCTGCGTTTTTTTGTTTTGGTAGTGAATATGTAATACCCGGATAATCATTTGTCTGGAATACTATATTAAGATAAATAGAATGGCTATTTGTGATAAATAAAAATATGGTCTCAAAGTGTGAGATAATTAGTTCCAAGGAAAATATTAAGAGAATAAAGCAAATTAAGTGCTAAAAAGGTTTAAAAATGCATTTTAGGGTCATAAAACATCCTAAAAAGAATTATGAAAAATTCTAGAGGGCATGAGAATAATTATTAAAAATTAGAAAGAATATTGTCCTTAATTTAGACAATTTATTAAATTATTTCCTTTGAAAATGAAAAGAAGAAAAATTTAAAAGTATTATGGAACCAAAATTGACTAAATGATTTTTAATATTATGCATGGTACATAAATTACCAATGTCAGTAAAATAGTTGTGAGATAATAATTATTACTAATTAAGAAAATTGTCAAAAATTAGTGAATGATTAATTAGATAATTAATGCCTAATTGTTTAGACATAAATAAAAAGAGAGAGAAGGTGGAGATATTTGTGAGTTGTGAGTATGTGTGAGTTGTGAGTGTGTGTGTGCCTAAGTGTTGTGCATGTGTGTGTGTGTAGTAAAACAAAAAAAGTCAAGAGGTGTGAGAGGAGATAAGGATGAAGTTGATCTTTGTAATATAAAATAGTATAAATTTAAGCATGTGTTAAATAGATAATGATATAATAATAAGGAATAAACATGTAATGAAAATAAGAACCGATAGAAAATAATTCCGTTGTGAGAATCTGGGATGAGTTAGGAAAAACCAGAATATATTATTGGTCAGTGGATTTTTATCCAGAAGTTGGTGCCGGTCGAAGTTATTTCTGTAACCAGTCACGAATACCGAGGATTTTCGGCAGATAACGGAATGTCCTTACTGAGAGTATAAGGCTAAGAGAACCCAGTATTCCTGAAGAGGAAGAAAAGACCTTCAGAGTGTCATTCCCGGAATTTCAAGATTTTACAAAATTTCACGATCGAAACACCGAACAGGGACTTTATCGGTAGAAAACTTCTTGAGAAAGGTGGTGACATCACCTTGGTGACTAAGGATGACATCATCCTTGAGAGGTGTAAGGCCAAGATCTTGCCACTTCCAAGAAGTGCGATCCGACGGTCAGAAACTGAGCAGACAAAGTTCAAAGGAATTACCAAATTGCCATTGCCTTTTTCTATAAATAGCCCCTTCATTTCTCTTCATTCTTCACCAATCCTAGAGAGAAGTTAGAGGGAGAAGCTCTAGAGAAGGAGTAAGAAGTTTATAGCAAAGCTTTGGGTAAGTTCTTCGGTCCCTAGTCTTTAGTTTTAGTGTCTCTTTCGGTAGTTGTAGTAGAACTGCTAGATTGATCTTTAATCTTCCAAGTATGTTTAGAAATCATGTTCTAGGGGTAATTAAGGTATTAATTTCGAAAACCATCATAGAGTTAGAGATATGTGAAAATTCTGGAAGATTAGAGTCAAGATAGCGAAGTACTGGCGAAATCCCGCTGATTAGGGGATCAGGGGCAAAATGGTAATTTGTACCTAAAATGCCTGTTATGATATCAAATATTGATAAATGTGATGTTATCATTATAGGATATCAGTAATCTTGTTCCGCTGTCATTTCGTTGTCGTTCCGCTGTTTTTCGTCAAAAGTACAGTATATCGTCAACATATTAAACGCTCGTCAACGAAGGTACGTCCGCGTACTGTAACACTAACTCTGATGTTTATGGTATACATATATGTGGTATGTGTGTCGTATGTACAAAGTGTGTATATTGTGGAATGCATGTAAAGGTTATCTGTATTGCTGGGAGCGATATGTCTGTATGCTGGGAGCGATATGTCTGTATGCTAGGAGCGATATGGTTGCATGCTGGGAGCGATACATATGCATTGATTATGTTAGGTTGTCTGTATATGATGTTGATATTGTGGTATTTGTCGTTCGTATATTGTGTATATAAACATGAGGTTAACCGTTACCTGGGGTCCGTATGCATGGGACCTCAGCTCTTAACATAGCTTCAGGATCGGGAGGTCCGAGGACCGAGAAGAAGCGCAAGCAGGCTGCCTAGAAGACCCGGCTGAAGACTTCCTTTTGTTATCTACTTCACTTTTTGAGCCACGCGGTTTCTATACCGCTATACTATTGTATCTAGCCAGACTTATGGCATTTTGAAATACAAGTATCAGTTACTCTTCTGCTCAAATGCCTTACTCTGATGATTTAAAGTGATTTTTGATGAAAAAAAAAATTATTCCGCTTTTAAAAATTGGGATGTTACAGAATAGTTTGTTGACATGTTTGATTTGGCTCTAAAAATTTGTATCCCATATTATTTATCAATTTTTCCTCAAATATCAGATTGCATGTTAAGAGGGTTTGAGTCAATGAGAAGTTCAATGGAAATTATTTAAGGGAGTATTTCAGGAAACCAACACACATTTTTAGAGAAATAACTATTTTAACTAAATTCGTTAATTTGGTCAAATTTGTTAAGTGACAATAGAGGTAGTAGTATACTTTTATTTTTAGTAACAAAGAAATAATTAAAATTTCAATAGTTCATCAAAGTCTAGACATGCACTCTCTTGTGATTGGACCAGTATTGATTTTTTTCCAACGTCACTAACAAGTTGGTTTTATTATATTTGTGAAAGAATGGTTTAAAACACACAGAATTTTATGTAGTGGTGCGCGGGCCATGCTGTATCATACCTCAATGAAAAGAGGAGTCTTAATTTAATTTGCACAAAACCATTATTGCGCCGTCACTTCCAATTGTGTTTTCTCTTAATTTGTAAAAATTAGTGTGCATATTATAGGCCGTGACAGTAATTAATCCTAATCGTCTGATCAATTGTTATTAATATTTTTTTTAACATTAATTAATTAGATATTAATAAAATATGATTGAGCTGAACACAATGATAGTGAACCCTTTCACGAAAACGCCAGTTTCCTTATTCAATCAAAAAATTAATTATTTGGTTACTACAACTTTAATTGGATTGCAACTCATTTTTTAAACTTTAAAATCAATATAGCTCACTTTATTTAGCTTTGATAATAGTTGTAACTTAATTCCTATAGCTATAACCATTTTAATTGATAGTCCTTACATTTTCCAAAATACATTATAAGGACTAAATATTATTTATTAAAGCTCAAGGACTGAGGTTCTAAATGAAGATTAAAGCTACACATTATGGTGATCCAAAGTTTTTGAAAACCAATCGTTGAAATTTAAATTACAATGACACGTTTTTAAAACTGGTTGTTGTCAATCAAAATAAAAAAAAAATGGCCTGAGAGAAGTCACCTTTCATTGATTGGTTTCAAAAACCAATTGTTGTAACTAACACACAGAGAGAGAGAGAGAGAGAGAGAGAGAGAGAGAGAGAGAGAGAGAGAGAGAGAGAGAGAGAGAGAGAGAGAGAGAGAGAGAGAGAGAGCCCGGGGGAGTTTGAACTCTCGACCTCGGCAATAATTAAACAACGACTTTGGTGTTGTTGCCAAGATATTTATTAAAGGATTCCACATCTGTTTTCTACAAAACAATCGTTGTATTTCAAAACAATAAAACGACTAATTGGTGTGACAAGAGTTCGAACTCTCAACCCAATGATAACTGTCCAACGTTCTAGCCGACTAATTGGTGTCAATATTTTTTATTAAAAAAATGGTGAGTGGACCAACCTAGAGATACAATGACTATTTTTATTAAAATTACAACATTACCACCACCAGTTTTTTTACGAATATTTTTTTTAAAAAAAGTAATGTTAATTGTCGACATTAAATCTCTACTTTGTAATAGTGAAATCATATTATTTATGACTTACTGGATATGATATGATTGATGTACTTTTATTTTATGTTTACTTTTATGTTTACTATTAAAATGGTGGTTATTAACTACAAACTTTATTTTTATGTTTTCACAATTTCAATTTGTAATACATGATGGTGTGTATAAATAACTGCTATTTTTAAGTATCATATATCTTTGTGTAACTTTTGTCTTAATATACATAATATTTATTCGATGTAATCATTATTATTAAGCATTATATATATCCAAAAATATACTCCTGATTCTACTTGGGCATTATTTTATGAAATCGATGGTTCTTAGCTCAGAGATTTATGTCAGTCCATAGTATATCAGACATAAAAATTGTCTAGTGGCATTTCTAATTTGTTGAAAGAAATTTGTTTATATTAGTATTTAATTATTAGCTGACATCTTCCATCTAACAAGACAAATAAACTTAAGTTTTCTACTATTATTTTGAATAAAAGCTTATTTGATTTGAAGTATTAGAGAGAATTATAGTTAACCTATAATTTTAAGTTATATTCTTTTGATGCTCAAATTATATCATGCATTTAAAAGATTTTCCCACTTCCTCTAAGTAAAAAAATACGAGACATTTGTCGTAGCTATCCCCAAATCTATTAAAATGAGATTAGGTTCATTTTTACCCAATGATTTTCACTTAAAAGCAATGTTATCACCGGTTATTGACCTGGTCAGGGTACTGGGTCAATGGGTTATTGGTTGAACCAGTGGGTCATTGGTTGAACCGCATAACTATGACCCGGTCTCGAAAACCATACTATATTTATAAATTATACAACCATACTTATAAATATATATAAAAAAATGATTTTACAAAATAAAAGTACCTAAAATATTTTTAAAGATATTTAGAGAGTTATCTAAACAATTTTGGGTGATTTCTATGAGATTATATTATTATAAGATCAAATCAAATGAGTGTATTATTTGTGGGATTTCAATTTAAAATAAAATTTTTTAAGTTTAGAACATAAATAAAAATTGAAGAAGAAATAAAGAATTTTTATTATTTATTATTTATTATTATTGTTATTATTACTACTATTCTTTTTAGTATAGGATTTCTTTTGTTGCGCACAGGAGGGAAGGGAGCACTATTATTATTTCCACGTGGCTTTATTTCAAATAAGAATCATGGTTAGTTCGGATGGGCTAAAATGAATTGGGCGGCTGATTGGTTGAAGCTGGGCCCACGAAGAAGAATTTATCAATGAATGAAAAACCTAAAGTTCAATGAATAAAAGAAGGAAGGCTGGAACAAAGACGGGAGGCGCAGACGGCAATTAGAAGAACCAGAGACACAAGCACAGCGCTGAGCAGAGAAAGGAAGAAGCAGAGGAGCAGCAATTCTCTTCATCATCTCCACAGATCCATCGCTGCAGAGGAGACGGAGAAACAGAGAGACACAAGAGAGCCACAGCTAGGAGGGGAACCGTTCAGTCAACTTCATTCTCTTCTCCAGGCAGTACCGATCAGAACAAACGAAGAGGCCATTGTTGATTCTTGTTCTTGTGATTGTTTGGTTATCTCAATTGACTATAGTTCCATTTCAATTCCTGTGATTTCCTATGTCTTTGAACGTTGCTCTGGAAATTCTGACTTTGATTTGATCTTGTGTTGCTATTCTGGACTTTATCTTAGTCATGTGTAGCTACACCGTAAGTCTTTTTCGTACCCACCGTCTTCTTCCTCCATCTACTAGTCAAATCATTTAAAAAAAACAAAAAAACTCCGACTCGGCCACTTGGCCGGTTTGCCGCTTTTGGATAAAACCGGCTGGTCGAACCGGCCAAAAACCGTTTTTCACTCATTTCCGATTCTCGGACCGGTTGGGTGCCCAATTCACCGAGTTCTGGTTTGACCCAGCCGGTCCGAGCAGTTCGCCGCTTTTGGATAAAACCGGCTGGTCGAACCGGTCAAAAACCGTTTTTCACTCATTTTCGATCCTGCTCGGACCGGTTGGGTGCCTAGTTTGCCGGGTTCTGGTTTGACCCGGCCAGTCCGAGCCTAATAACACTACTTAAAAGTTGTGGGTATGTCCGTATGTGAAAGTTTGGTACCCACTTTTCAACACCCATTTCCGATAACCGTGAAAATACTTATTTTTTTGACAAAAATTGACTGTGTGACAGACACGTAGCATTTTGACTCGCCACCTTGGTCATTACACCTCATCTTCTTCCCTTTCCCCTTAGAAGAGTACAGGCGTACAACAGATGCCCCACCGACTTTATATTGTTCCCATGCCGTACCTGGATTCTTGTTTGTAGTCCTTAATTAGTGTTATGAAACTGATAAAAATAATAAGAAGAATAGCAGAGGTTCTAGAGAGATAAAGTAGAGAGAGAGATTCTCATTTCATTCAATCAATGAATAGTTACAGAAAACCTCTATTTATAGAAGAAAAATGGGACTTTAATGTAATTTCCACCTCTGGGTCATTTGGTGTAGTTTTCCCCAAAAACCTAAACTGTTCACTCACAGATTTCCTTCCAGTGAGTGATTGTATAATTGTGTGCGGGTCCCACCAAATAGTAAACTACTATGCGTGGTACTATACAAATAGTAAATCACTATGCGTGGGTCCCATGTCATCTTTTAATATTTGGAGACCAGGAGTCAATGAACATCCACATAATAAGTATATTCATAACACTCCCCCTTGGATGTCCATTTATGAATGTGCCTCGTTAAAAATTTAACTAGGAAAAACCCAGTGGGATAAAAACCTAGCTAAAGAAAAGAGTACATCATTCATTAATACACTATCAAGTGTTGCCTCATTAAAAACCTTTCTAGGAAAACCCAGTAGGACGAAATCTAGATAAGGGATAAAGAGTACAGCGTGTATCGTCTCCCCCTCTTGATTACATCAGACTTGCTCCCCCTGATGACCGCATTGCTTCAATGTCTTTCTGAACATATCATTCTTTCTATCATCAAGTATTTTGTTATTCGCTGTGGAATAATAGAAAAACCCGATCTGATTGTTCATTGTATACCTGCAAGATCTAAATCTTTCAAGTAAAATCATAATAATCTTTTCATAAACATACATGTGCATATAGAACTTTAATAAATGTTTATTCAGATAATGATACTATATGCACTATGATTGCTTTATGCAATATATGAATTTAATTGATTATTCTTGAGAATTTGATGCTTCTAGCATCTTGAGTTCTTCTGGGACATATGTGTTTCTGACGCCTTGTGTGCTTTTAGCACACACAAATATATTATGATTCATGATCCTCATTATCATTCATTACAGCATATGCTATCATAGATATTATTAACGTTGACTTCATTTTCAGTCCCATCAGATTTCATTCATAATTTATTGAGATCTCATTATATTTACATATATTAGGTACCTAGGTCTCTCTTGGACCATAATACACTTTTCTTATAATATCTCTTCTGGAGATAACATCTCGTCAAAAGATAACTCTTCTGGAGCTTTACTTAATTATCCTCGACTTGATCATCTATATTTTATAGCTCATTTTCTCTTTCGAGGATTTTTATCTTTATAACCGATGGACCAGCAACGCTTCAGGCATGCTATATAACAATTCATATAGGAGCATTTGCAGTTGGGACATGTGACTTTATCACTTTAGGTCAGTAAATGCTTTTAGCATTTGATTAGCTAAAATAAAGTGGAATGAATTATCTTTTGAACTTTTAGTGCACATTTCTTTGTACGAGGATCAATATGAGCCAATGATAATTCATTTCACTTTATCTTTACCCAATCTGCTTATTTTTCTCTCCCTCATCAAATCATCAATTTTCTTTGTATATCCATCTATGTGCATTGTAATAGATTAATAATCATTACACATTTAAAACATTTCAAGATGAAATTAATCTGGTTCCTGACCAAAAGCCAATTATACGGGGAGAATTCTGTTGGCTTATATAATTACTGCAAATATACACAACATATAAATTTTGTTCTCATAATCATTGATCTATCAATTCATGGATACTTTAATACATGATTTATGGATCATTCAATCTGGAAATTACGCGCATAATATATTGCAAACTTCTGGTTGCAAATATCACTACAAACTTTGCAGATTTATAATCTCATATGTAAATTATCAATTTGATATATTTCCAGAGATCCATTTCCAATAATTATTTCTATCTGAGAACAAACAGCACATAATATATGACTCGGATGATCAAACAAGTTATGCCAACTTTCCATATGATTTATCATCAAATCTAATATTCATTTTGGGGGAATCAACATAGAAACATTCATAAAGAATTATCACATAAATATTCACACTTAATATATATCATTCTCCCCCTCAAGTGTGAGACCTTAAAAATTAATTTATGGAATTTCCATACAATATTCCATGATAATAGCATATATGATATCTATTTCATTAAAATTCCACAGATTTCTAAATGCATTATCAATGCATAATTTTGTTACTTCTGGTAACAAAATTTCCATTTTCCAGAATCAACAAACAAATATATATTAAATACAAAATCATCAGATGTATAATTGCAGATTCACAAGCACAATACTATGTAATCACAGGCGCATCACTGTGGAATCACAGGCGCAACAACTCAGATTGTTGTATGCATATAAAGTCAAAAAGATTCCAGGCTCGTGCTTTATAGGGAGCAGATCTGCAGAGATTTAACAGGACTACGCAAATCTGCAGAGATTCAATAGGATTTAATTCTTCTATAAATAGAAGAAGGCAAAACGAACATGCCTCACAAACACACAAGCATATGATAATATCAATTACCAGATACTCACATATTTCTCTAAATTCTATTGCCATGGCAGGACCAAGCAGTTTTGTCCCAGTTTCTGATACATCCGAAACAACATTACTTGATGCTTTGTTGTATGATGATCAGCCCAACATGTCATTTACTTCTTTGTTATCTCCTAATCCTTTTGAAATGTTTATTCCTCCTTCTACTATTCCTCCTTCTGCTTCAAATGTATCTACTTCTCCCCCAAGAACAAGTGTTCTTCCACAAGCTACAAGGATTGAAGGTACAACTGAAGCATGTTCATCAAGGAGGCCTGTTAAGAGGTGTAGAACTATGGCAGAACTAATGGAGTCTACCAATGCAGTTCAGCCAATAGTGTCGGCAGTTAATCAACCAGCATTCACTAGCCAGCAAATTATCATCAGCCTGCCAGCAATAACCAGCCCGACAGTAACAATCAGCCAACATACAACCACTAGCCAGCCAGCAACAATCAGCCAACCAACAGCTACAAGCCAATTAGCAACTACTAGTTTATTGGAATGTAGTTGTTGTCATGTTTTACGGGAAATTATTCATACCAACGGACTTCAATATCATAAACTTGAAGTTCATGGGAGGAAGATAGGTATGATTTCCCATACTGTTTTATTTGAAAATGTACAGGATAAATCTTACAATACTGACAGGCATCCAATGTTTGATTTTAGTAATAAAAATTTTGGAGAAATCAAACATTTTCTAACACAGTATTGTATAGATTTACAAGCATCAGGATATAACTTGATGCGTGATCCTGTATTGGACTATCATGAGGTCCTTTGTGTTGATTCGGAATGGGCTAAAAATCCAAATGAACTACCGCGGAGTTCATTTCAAACCAACATTGAAAATCCATTAGATAAAGGAAAACAACCCGTGGTTAATCTTCCATATGATATATCATCCCTTAATCAGGGTGAATTATATAGATTAACAATGGAGCAACGGGAAAGAATAAAGAAAACAACGCACCATGATTTAAGTGATTATTTTCACTTAACCCTAGATGATGCGAGTAAACAATTAAATATGTCTACTCACACCATACAAAAGATCTATCAAAAAGGAGGGTTAACTGAGTGGCCACACAAAAAGCTTAAGAAACTTATGATGCAAATCTCGACATTACGAAGAGCTTTGCCTCATCTGGATCCCATCTCAAGAGAAGCAAAAGAAGAAGATATCAAATATCTTCAAAATGAGATGATTAAGGTTTGTAATGGAGTTGAGCCACTCGCTATTAAACTTTGTTGAAATAATATTGCCTTTTGTTGAATTGTTTTATTTATAAATATTCTTTCTCTTGTATTCACAAAAATTGTTATAATTATCTAAACATAAAATAATAGTAAAATAATCATAATCACAATTTATTTATTGCTTCATTCACTTCTGGGAATGAAGTTGGATAAAATTCATGATCCATAATTCACTAATTTGTTTGATTATGGCAAGAAATTAATCCATAATATTTCTTGACTTTACCACAATATTGTTATTGCAATAGCAAATTGAATATATTTATTTATAATATCAATCATGATCATACAATCCCTTGTCTCATAATTTAAGGGAATATTTAATGCCAAATATACAATTTTGAGACCTTTAGACAACTGATGGCATACAAAATTTATGGATCAAATATTGTTTCATAATTTGTCACATGTCATCAGGCTAACTTGCCTCTTGGCTTCAGGCTATCTTGCCTCTGAAATTAAGGCTATCTTGCCTCTTGCTCTCAAGCCAATTTATGCCTCATCTCTCTATGGCATTTTGATCTCATAATATATATGGCCTTTTAACAGTTTATCTTCAGGATAAATAAAATATAAACATAATAAAATAAATAGATGGAACCCACTAATATGTACATATTAGTGTCGTTGCCATAAATAATAAGAAGGGAGAGGGATATATATATAAAGCAATAAATAAATAAAATAAAATAAAAGACTGGAAATAAACATGCTAAATAAATAAAAAGAAGATGAGATAGGAATGGTAGTAAACTCACAGCGAGACCTATCTCATCCAAAGATAAGAAAGAAGATGCATTTGCAAATGTATATATATATATATATATATATATATATATATATGTATAATATAATATAATATATAGAAACGGTAAATAAATAAAAATAAAAAGGGAAGGGGATTTAAAGCAGTAAATAAATAATAAATAAATGGAGTCCACTATACAAGTGTTACCACCATGAAAAATAAAGCAGTAAATAATAAATGGTGCCCATTATATTAGTGTTGCTACCATGAAAGATAAATAAAGTAGTAAAGAATTAAAATAAAATAAATGGGGCCCACAAAATGTCACCACCATAAAAGATAAATAAACTCTAAATAAAATAAATAAATAGAGCCCACTAATAGATACTAGTGTGCCTCCATGAAGAATAAATAAATGTAAAATAAAATAAATAAATGGAGCCCACTAATAAATAGTGTTGCCGCCATAAAAGATAAATAAATGCTAAAATAAATAAATAGAACCCACTAGTAAATATACTAATGTGCCATCATAAAAGATAAATAAATGTTAGTAACAATAAAATAAATGTTAGTGACATAAAACTAAATATTAGTAAAGTCAGTATGGAGCTTAGTATAGCCACCATGAAATAAATGAATAGGAAGTGGGAAGAATATATAAATATAAATAAATTACTATAAATAATAAAATATAAATTTACCGTGAATAGTAAAATTACTATTAACTGTAAATAGTGAATAAAGTAAAATTACAGAAAGATTAATCTAGACTTCCATGTAGGAGTCAAATGAATAAAATGTAAAAATTACTGAAAAGGGGTAAATTTACTGTAAATAGTAAATTACTATTTACCGTAGTAAAATAGTAAATAATCTCAAATCTTAACCATGGAACCCGATGTTAAAATAAACGGTAAGAATAGATATTTAATTCCATATAATGGTTAAGATCATCCCAGATAAATAAAATGGAAATATGAAATAGATGGTGAGAAAATCTTACCTTGGTAGAATCTTCGTGCTGATAACGTGTTATAAAACTGATAAAAATAATAAGAAGAAGAGCAGAGGTTTTAGAGAGATAAAGTAGAGAGAGAGATTCTCATTTCATTCAATCAATAAACAGTTACAGAAAACCTCTATTTATAAAAGAAAAATGGGACTTTAGTGTAATTTCCACCTCTGGGTCATTTGGTGTAGTTTTCCCCAAAAACCTAAACTGTTCACTCACTCACGGGTCCCACCAAATAGTAAACTATATGCGTGGTACTATGCAAATAGTAAATCATTATGCGTGAGTCCCATGTCATCTTTTAATATTTGGAGACCAGAAGTCAATGGATATCCACATAATAAGTATATTCATAACAATTAGAAAATTATTTTCGAATAAAAAACTAAGAAGTGGCTCAGATCAGGACCATACTTTAGCCAAAGTATTTCCACGTCCATCCACTATGCACGACTCATCAGAATTAATAACGTATGCTAGATTTAGGTGCTTTTCTGATTGGTGGAATCTACATTATGGAGAAAAGAGATCACTTACTCTTATCATCAGGTGCTTTTAACCTCAAATAGATATATTAATTAATCATTAGTTTATTCTTAAATTTGATCCAATTTTTTAATGATTAATTAACCCAGTAGTGTCCATTTATACTCATAATTAAACTTACGAGTCACTTGCTTAACTTAACTCTTGTCAATTCAACCATATTAATTCTAGTTCGTTTGTGTATAACCTTAATTAATTGGCCCCATGTAAAGTTGGTTATAACTCGCTAAAGTTGGGACTCAAATGTCCAGGAGCGCGAGTTGAATATGCGCTAATTTCATTTAAACCTTCAAGTTCTCCCACCAATTTGATTAGCTTTTGAAGAATATCTTGTAAAGAAAAGTGACGAAAAGTGATTTTTAAAATTATATTTTGAGTAGAATATAAATCTCAAGTATCAATAATGCGTCATACTATTAATTATACACGTATATTTTGCCAATTTAACTAATTTTTTCCTCCAAAGGACGTGGTATGCTGTCTTAGACAAGTCAAGATTGCAAATATATTAAAATTCTGACAGAAAAAGTGTAGCAAGAAGTATAGAATAAATCAAACACTAGTTTATATATTACATCTTCACCAACACTGATAATTGAAACACTCCCATACAATTTACACGCACGGGTCGTACACAATATTGATGCCATCATTCAAATAGAACAGGCTGATGAAAGTCCTTATCAAGAACTTTCATGTACACAGAAATAAGCCCTAATTAATCAAACACATGCAAATTAACCTACAACCACACTGTACTGCAAATTAAAGAAAAATAATTGACATGGATTCTAAATGACTTTAAGTGAAGTGAAAGACAAACACAGAATGATTAGCTCCACTAATTTTATGTTTATCTCATTCCTTACTTTACTTCACTTCAATTTATTTTAGATTATCAAAATTCCAGCGATAATTATTCAGGATTAACCTTACTGGGTGTGAATTGATCTCCACCTGGATAAACCTTAATATTGTTACCTCTGTTTCCAACAACAGTACTTGAAGTATCCACAGTGTAGCCATGTTTGGCTCTCTTCTCTTCTCTTCTCTTCATGTTCTTCTCCTCCGCCCTCTTCTGCATCACTATAACTGCAGCTGAGTTTGCTCCAATGGAAGACATTATTGCTGTTCTTCTTAAAAAGAAATATATATATTTTTTATTTGACTGATCAGAAATGTTCTTGGAATTTAGATCCATGAACGATTTTTATAGATGCGTCGATGAAAGAGGCCAGGCTATTGCCATTTCAATAATGCATGTCTCTTGCCTGTGATGAGTTAGTGGCTTTACACCAACTATCAGCAAATAAATAAAGAAAATAAAAAAAAAATAGAAAATGTTATCTTCTTCCTCATCCAACTTTAGGAAAAAGTTTGGTGTGTGCACAACTAAAACACCAACTGTCATTGTGATTGGATTTAGCTACTAGATCCGGTTTCGCTACTCGACCTTAAAGTAGTACAGCAGATGCACCACCAAAGGTCACTCAGAGTATACACTACTGAGGAATTCTATTTAGTTTATGTCATTATTTCCATGCCGTACGTGGAAACTTTTTTGTTTTACTTAATTAGAAAATTATTTTCAAATTTAAAACTAAAAAGAGGCCCAGATCAGGAGCATGCTTTAGCCAAAGTACTTCCACTTCCTTGTACTATGAACAAATCGTCTGAGTTAGTAATGTGTTCAAGATTTAGGTGGCAAATTTTCAAGATTTAGGTGGCAAATTTTCCCAAGTAATCCAAAAAAAAAAAAAAAGAAATTGTTAGATTGGACCACTGTACAAACATATTATTAAACTAGACCAATTTGTGGCACCACATCGCCACTGTACAGGTGGCGTCGCCACGTGGGACGCCACCTATTTTTTTTAAAAAAAATTGTTTAAGCTACCTACGGCAGCTTTTCTGACAGGAGGAGCTATCAGATTTTTTAAAAAAATTTTATTTTATTTAATATAATATATAATATATATTATAAATAATATAATAATTATATATTAATATATTTTTTTATATAATATATATTATTAATAATATATAATATGATTAATATAATAATTATATATTACTATTATTTTATATTAATAATATAATAATATATTATTTTATATAATATACATTATATTATATTATATATATATATATATATATATATATATATATATATATATATATATATATATATATATATTACATACAGTACCTAAGGAAGAAGCAACCCAGATTGAAGACAACGATGATATACTGAGAGCTAGCTAACTAGCATTTGATTTGAGAGAAAAAAAACATAAAAATAACAGGATTATCGAGGAAGATGATGTTGCAGACAACAATGAAAAGTAAGAGAGTACGGTTATTCTTGGCCATGCGATTATTATATTATTATTTCATTCAGTAAGATTACTGATCTGTTCAGAAAACTCACCGTCCATCCGATATTTTCTTCCGATGTAGTCAAGCTGGTCATTGGAGCCACAATTGCCCTCTCAAGAACAAATCTAGCTCGCATCTTGCTTAAAATTCAAGTATCTCTAAAATTTGTTACCTCTGCGGTCATGGGCATTGCGAGATTCGAATGACCAAGAATAATCTTATATTAATCATATTCATAATTATTATATAAAATATAAAATAATATTATTATTAACCAAGAATAATATCATTGCGAGGTTTTCTATCTCTCCCAAATCTGTGTTCCCCCGGAATTAATATTATCAATATAAAATAATAGTAATATATAATTATTATATTAATTATTATATATATTATTAATAATATATATATTATATAAAAAATATATTAATATATAATTATATTAATAATAATATATAATATATAATATATAATTATATTATTTATATTATATATTTTATATTATATCATATAAAATAAATTTTTTTAAAAAAATATGATAGGGGGCGTTAGCCCCAAAAAAGCTGTCTGTGGCAACTTAAACAATTTTTTTAAAAAAAAATAGGTGGCATTGCCACCTAGGATGCCATGTGGCGGCGCCACCTGTACAGTGGTTGTAATACCCGAACAGTCATTATCTGAAAAATTATATTATAGAGATAAAATGTCCATTAATAAAGATTTTTGTCTCAACATGTTATAGGGATAGTTTTATTCAAAGGAATAAATTAAGAAAAATCAAAGGAAATTTATCGTCAGAAATGTGGAAATACCATTTAAAGCCATAAAACATTATGAGGGATTATGAAAAAAATTCAAAGAGACATGGAATAATTATTAAAAATTTAGAAAACATACTATTCATAATTTAGACAATTTAATAAATTATTTCCTATGAAAATAAAAAGAGGGAAAATTAAAAAGTATTCTAGAATGGAAATTGATCCCATAATTTTTAATATTTTACTTAAAGGATGAATTAACAATGTTAACAAAATTGTTGTGAGGAAATAATTAATTTTAATTAAGAAAATTATTAAGAATTATTAAAGGAGTAATTAAGTAATTTTTGGAAATTTTACAAGGTCAAAATCCATGAGATTGATTAGGAACCAATAGGAAATTTTGGGAGAAATAAATATAAGATAAATAGGATATTAAGATTAATGGAAAAATTATAATATTATATATATATGTGTATGTGGCCTAAAATTTGGCCAAAAAGGAAAAAAAATAAAATAAAAGAAGAGATAAGATCTTAGAATATAATAATAATATGATAAAAACATGTGTTAATTAGATAATAATATAATAATCAGAGGAAAAATGAACAGGATAAATGACCACGGATAGAAAGAAATTCCGTTGTGAGATTCTGGGAATAAGTTAGGAAAAACCAGAATATATTATTGGTCAGTGGATTTTTATTCGGAAGCTAGTACCGGCCAAAGTTATTTCGGTAACCAGGCACGAATATCGAGGATTTTCGGCAGATAACGGAATGTCCTTACTAGGAGTATAAGGGAAGAAGAACTCAGTATTCTTAAAGAGGAAGAAAAGACCTTCATAGTGTTGTTCTCAAAATTTTAAGATGTTACGGAATTTCGTGAACAGGACACCGAATCAGGGATTTATCAGATAAAGTGAAGAGATGATGCAAGCATGACATCACTTTGATGACTCAAGATGACATCAGCAAAGAGAGGTGTAAGGCCAAGATCAAGCCACCTCAAGAAAGTGCAATCTGACGGTCAGAATTCAACCAGATAAAGTTCAATGAAATTACGAAAATGTCATTAGGCTTTTCTATAAATAAGCCATCATTCCTCTTCATTCTTCACCAATTCACTTACAATCCTAGAGAGAAGTTAGAGAGAGAAGCTCTGGAAGAGGAGTAAGAAGTTCATAGCAAAACTCTGAGTAAGTTCTCCGATCCCTAGCCTTTAGTTCAGTAATTCTTTCGTAGTTATAATAGGAACGTTAGAATAGTCGTTAATTTTTCTAGTTTAGATATCATGTTTTAGGAATAAATATGATATTTATCTTAGAAATATGTTAGAGGAAAGGTTGTAGCAAAAATTTTGAAAGTCAAAACAGCGAATCTCTAGCGAAATTCCGCCGGTTAGGGGATCAGGGGCAAAATGGTAATTTGTACCTAAAATGCCTATTATGATATCAAATATTGATAAATGTGATATTATCATTATAGGATATCATAATCTTGTTCCATTGTCATTTCGTTGTTTCCGCTGTCACCGCTGTCAAATCACCGTCGTACCGCTGTCAAACGTATCACAACGCTACCGAAGTGCCCGAAATCGTCAACGGAGGTACGGACGCGTATTGTAACCTTAACACTTATGCTGCTCATATACATATATGTGATAGACATGTTTATATACTGAGGCTCCGTTGAGGGTGGTCAGTTTTGCATACAACATTTTACGAGTTATAGTCTTGATAACGCCGTTTGGTTTTCCTAGCGCTGAGGACACGATGGGCCGTCGTGGCACTGGTTATGTGCAGACACGTTGTGGGGCTTTACATATTGCTTTGTGCTTATGTTCTGCCATTGTGTGACTTTACATATTGTTGTGTGCTTATGTACTGTCGTGATTGTGATCATGCATCTGCTGTGTGCTTATGTAGTGATTTACTGCTGTTATGAGTTTGTGAATAACTGTTATCCATATACTGTTATATTTGAGCATAAGGTTAACCGTTACCTAAGATCCAATTGGTAATTGGATCTCAGCTGTAGCTTCAGGTTCAGGAGGATCCAGGGTGGAGGAGAGCGGCAGGTAGCCGATGTAGACGGGATGAAAGAGTTTATATGTTTTAGTTTTTGAACTATCTGGATACTGTTTTTTTTAAACAGCAGATGACTGTATAAGGATAATTGCACTATGGTTATATACTTTTGAAATTCAGTACTCACTTACTAAAATGCTCGACTCTGATCACGATTTATTTTAAAATAAACATTCCTGTGTTTTTAAAGTGGGATGTTACAGTGGCACCACGTGACGTGACGCCACACGTGGCGCCATCTGATATGGGAACACAAATTGGTCTAATTGGATAATATATTTGTACAGTGATCCAATCTGACATTTTTTTTTTGGGTTACTTTGGAAAATTTGCCAGATTTAGTGTAACATCCCGCTTAAAACAGTAGATTTTTTTTTAAAACAAACCGTAATCAGAGTCGAGCATTTTAGTATGAGAGTACTAAATTTCAAAAGTATATAACCATAGTGTAATCATCCTTATACAGTCATCTACTATTTAAAAAAACAGTATCTAGATAGTTCAAAAACTTAAACATATAAACTCTTTCATCCCGTCTACATCGGCTACCTGCCGCTCTCCTCCACCCTGGATCCTCCTGAACCTGAAGCTACAGCTGAGATCCAATTACCAATTGGATCTTAGGTAACGGTTAACCTTATGCTCAAATATAACAGTATATGGATAACAGTTATTCACAAACTCATAACAGCAGTAAATCACTACATAAGCACACAGCAGATGCATGATCACAATCACGACAGTACATAAGCACACAACAATATGTAAAGTCACACAATGGCAGAACATAAGCACAAAGCAATATGTAAAGCCCCACAACGTGTCTGCACATAACCAGTGCCACGACGGCCCATCGTGTCCTCAGCGCTAGGAAAACCAAACGGCGTTATCAAGACTATAACTCGTAAAATGTTGTATGCAAAACTGACCACCCTCAACGGAGCCTCAGTATATAAACATGTCTATCACATATATGTATATGAGCAGCATAAGTGTTAAGGTTACAATACGCGTCCGTACCTTCGTTATCGATTTCTAATACTCCGGTAACGTTTTGACGGTGGTTTGACGACGGTATAAGCAGAGTAAAGCATTTTTCATAAGCAGAGTAACTGAATTCAAAATACATAACCATAGTGTAATTTCATTATACAGTCATCCCAAAAGAAGATAGTTTATAACAGTATATACAAATATAACTGATAAACTTCTTCAGCCCTTCCATACCGTCCACCAGCCTCTACCGTCACTCTCTCGGTACTCCCGACCCTGAAGCTACAGCTGAGATCCAATTACCAATTGGATCTCAGGTAATGGTTAACCTTATGCTCAAATAAAACAGTATATTGATAACAGCGTTAACATAATCACATACAGCAGAATATCACTACATAAGCACACAGCAGATGTATGATCAAATAATGGCAGAACATAAGCACAAAGCAATATGTAAAGCCCCACATAATGGTTGCACATATCCAGTGCCACGACGGCCCATTGTGTCCTCAGCGCTAGGCAAACCCAACAGCATTATCAAGACTATAATCCGTATCAAGCTGTAAATATAACTGACAACCCTAAACGGAGTTTCAGTATCTAGCATGTCTATCACATATATGTATATAAGCAGCATAAGTGTTAAGGTTACAATACGCGTCCGTATCTCCGTTGATGACTTTGGTTACTCCGGTAGTGATTTGACAGTGGAAACAGCGATTCGTGATTCTGGGTAACCTATAAGGATAACATCACCAGTAAGAATATCTAAGACCATAACAGGCATTTTTAGGTACAAATTACCATTTTGCCCCTAGTTAGCCTTTTTGGCAGAATTTCGCCAGAGCTTCGCTGTTCCGACTTTTTACTTCCAAAATTTTTGCTAAAATATTTTCTATAATATTTTTCTAAGATAATTATCATATTTATTCCAAAAACATGATATCTAAATTATCTTGAAAAATTAAGACTATCCTAACACTTCTACTATAACTACTGAAAGAACTACCGAACTAAAGACTAGGGACCGAAGACTTACTCAGAGCTTCACTGCGAACTTTCCCGGACTCCTCCTTCCTCTTCCTCCTCTTGATTTTTGAAAATGGCAAGAGAGAATGGTGTGGAGAGAAATGAGAGCTATTTATAGAAAACTCGGATGGCATTTTTGTAATTTTCGTCTGATCGAATACTGACCGTTAGATCGCACTTTTGCTAGGTGGAATGATCTTGGCCATACACCTATTAGGCCGAACTCATCATCCATAAAGATACAAAGAATGATGACCTCATCTTGCCTGTGTCATCTTGCTTTATCAGATGAAATCCTGGGTTCGGTGTCCGACTTCAGAAACAATTTTGGCCGGTATTAGCTTCTGGATAAAAATCCACTGACCAATAATTTGTTCTGGTTTTTCCCTACTTATGCCTGTATTGTCACAACGGTCTGACTTTCTAAGAGCTCCTATTTTAATTATCTGCTTATTTTCTTCAAAATATCTTCCTATCCGGATCTCCAAATTGCTCTATCGGTTACAGAAATGAATTCGGAGACCGGCTATCTTGGGATAAAATTTCACTCGTTCGTAATATACTCTGACTCCAACAACCTAGTTCACTATTTTCTATGTAAGATTTTATTTCTATCCGTTCTCGTTTTTCCTGTCCATTTTTCCTCTGATTATTATATTATTTCTAATTCAACACATGTTTTTATCTTATTATTATTATATAAAAAATATCCATCCAACCTTATCCCTCCACCAAAATTTCAGCCAGCCCCCCCCCCCCCTTTTTTTTCCAACATATATTATATTTATCTTATATTTATCTCTCACCAAAATTCTCTTATTGGTCCAAAATGAATTTAAGCTTATAAAATTCCCTAAAATTACTTAATAAATCCCTTAATATTTTCTAATAATTTTATTAATTAAAAATTATCATTTTCTCATAAATATTTTATTGACATCAATAATCTAAATTTTTATGCAATTTATTAACAATTTTAGACTCTATTTTGATTTCTAGAGTACCTTTTAAATTTTCCTTCTTTTATTTTCATAGGAAATATTTTATTAAATTGTATAATTTATGGATAATATGTTTTCTAAATTTTTCATAATTATTCCATCTCTTTTTCCATAATTTTCTTGGAATATTTTATGGCTTTAAATGTTATTTTTGACAATAAATTCCCTTTAATTTTTCATAATTCATTCCTTTGAACAAAATTAATACTATAACATGTTGAGACATAAATTTTCATAAATAGACATTTTTATTATTATAACATATTTTCCAGATAATAATTATCCGGGTATTACAGTTTGACTTTTTGGCGGAATTTCGCCAGAGCTTCGCTGTTGCGACTTTATACTTCCAAAATTTTTGCTATAATCTTTTCTCTAATATATTTCTAAGATAATTATCATATTTATTCTAAAAACATGCTATCTAAACTATCTTGAAAAATTAAGACCATTCTAGCATTTTTACTATAACCACTGAAAGAACTACTGAACTAAAGACTAAGGACCGGAGAACTTACTCAGAGTTTTGCTATGAACTTCTTACTCCTCTTCCAGAGCTTCTCTCTCTAACTTCTCTCTAGGATTGTAAGTGAATTGGTGAAGAATGAAGAGGAATGATGGCCTATTTATAGAAAAGCCCAATGGCATTTTCGTAATTTCGTTGAACTTTATCTGGTTGAATTCTGACCATCAGATCGCACTTTCTTGAGGTGGCTTGATCTTGGCCTTACACCTCTCTTTGCTGATATCATCTTGAGTCATCAAAGTGATGTCATGCTTGCTCATCTCTTCACTTTATCTGATAAATCCCTGATTCGGTGTCCTGTTCACGAAATTCCGTAACACCTTAAAATTCCGAGAACAACACTCTTTAAGGTCTTTTTCTCCTCTTTAAGAATACTGGGTTCTTCTTCCCTTATACTCCCAGTAAGGACATTCCGTTATCTGCCGAAAATCCTCGGTATTCGTGACTGGTTTCAGAAATAACTTCGGTCGGTACTAATTTCTGGATAAAAATCCACTGACCAATAATATATTCTAGTTTTTCCTAACACATTCCCAGAATCTCACAACGGAATTACTTTCTATCTGTGGTCATTTATCCTGTTCATTTTCTCTCTGATTATTATATTATTATCTTATTAACACATGTTTTAATTATATTATTATTTTATTTAAGATCTTCTTTCATATTTATTCTCCAATTTTCTATTATTATTTTTTCTTTTTGGCCTAATTTTCGGCCACACACACACACACACACACATATAATTATAATTTTTTCATTAATCTTAATATCCTATTTATCTTATATTTATTTCTCCCAAAATTTCCTATTGGTTCCTAATCAATCTCATGGATTTAGACCTTGTAAAATTTCCAAAAATTACTTAATTACTCCTTTAATAATTCCTAATAATTTTCTTAATTAAAATTAATTATTTCCTCACAACAATTTTGTTAATATTGTTAATTCATCCTTTAAGTAAAATATTAAAAATTATGGGATCAATTTCCATTCTAGAATACTTTTTAATTTTTCTTCTTTTTATTTTAATAGGAAATATTTTATTAAATTGTCTAAATTAAGAATAATATATTTCCTAAATTTTAAATAATTATTCCATGCTTTCTTGAATTTTTCACAATTCTCCTTTGACAATAGACTAATTATATTACATTTTGAGACCTCATATTCACCTATTCTCAATAGGTATTATTTATCTAAATATATATTTTAAGTGCATTATAAAAATTAGAGTATTACATTTAGGTTCTTTTCTGATTGGTGGATTCTACATTATGGAGAAGAGAGATCACTTACTCTTATCATCAGGTGATTTTAACCTCATATAGATATATTAATTAATCATTAATTTATTCTTAAATTTGGTCCAATTCTTTTATGATTAATTAACGCAGTGGTGTCCATCTATACTCTCGTAGTTAAACTCATGAGTTACCTTGCTTAACTCTTGAAAATTCTAGTTGGTTCCTGTATCAACTTAAATGTAAACTTGGTAATAACTCGCTAAGCTTGGGCCATAGGTTGGAAATGCGCTAATATCATTCAAACCTTCGAGTTGCCTCAGCAACCTAATTAAGTTTTAGAGAATAGATCATGAAGAAAAGTGACGAAATGTGATTTTGAAAAATAATGTTTGAGTAAAATATAAATCTCAAGTATCTATGCCCGGTAGTATTAATTATACAAATTTGTTTTGCCAATTTAACTAATTTTTTCCTCCAAAGGACGCGGTATGCAGTCTTAGACAACTCAAGATTGCAAATACATCAAAATTCTAACAGAAAAAGTGTGTCAAGAGAGTATAGAGTTAATTAAACACTAGTTTATATCTTGCATCTCACACCAAAACTGAGAATTGAAACACACCCGTACCATTTACACGCACGGGTCGTACACAATATGATGCCATCATTCAAATAAAACAGGCTGATGAAAGTGCTTTTCAAGAGCTCTCACGTACGTACGAGCCCCTAATTAATCAAACACATGCAAATTAAAATACAACCACAGTGATCTACTGCAAATTAAATAAAACTAATTGACATGGTTTCTAAATGACTTTAAGTGAAGTGAAAGGCAAACACAGAATGATTAGCTCCACTAATTTTATGTTTATCTCATTCCTTACTTTACTTCACTTCAATTTATTTTAGATTATCAAAATTCCAGCGATAATTATTCAGGATTAACCTTATTTGGTGTGAATTGATCTCCAACTGGATAAACCTAATTATTATTGCCTCGGTTTCCTACAACAGTACTTGAACTACCCAGTGTAGCCATGTCTTGCTCTATTCTCTTCCTTTCTCTTCATGTTCTTCTCCTTCGCCATCTTCTCCATCGCTATTATTGCCATTTCAATATAATGCGCATGTCTCTTGCTTGTGATTAGTTAGTGGCTTTAGACCAACTATCAGCAAAAACAGGGAAAAAAAAAATTATTCTTCCTCATCCAACTTTAGGAAACAGTTTGGTCTGTCCACAACTAAAACACCAACTGCCACAAGTTTGTTTATTCACTATATAATTTATATTTATTAATACCTCTAACCTCTAATATAACAACTAGTTGACAGGTTGGATTTGGTTTTAAATATTTGTCCCCCATATTATTTATCATTTTTTCACTAATATCCCCTGTTGATTGCACACGTTGAGAGGATTTGGGTCAATGAGAAGTTCAATGGAAAATATTCAAGAGGGAATTTTTGGGAATCCAACACATTTTTTGAGAAATAACTAATTTAACTAATTTCCTTAATCTAGTCACATTTGTTAAGTAGACCTCATATTAATGACAAGAGAAGTAGTATATTTTTATTTTTAGTAAAAAAGAAATCAGTTAAATTTCAGGAGTTCATCAAAGTCTAACCAGTATTTATTTATTACCAACTGGACTGACAAGTTGGTTTTATTGTATTTGTGAAAGAGTGGTATAAAACGCACAGAATTATATGTAGTTGTGCGCCTGCATTGCTTTATCATATCTCAATCAAAAGAGGAGTCTTAATTTAATTTTGCACAAAATCATTATTGCGACGTCACCTCCAATTGTATTTAATGTTTTCTCTTAATTAATTTATAAAAATTTAGTGTTCTTATTATCTGCTAATAATCTATATATCTAGGCCGAGACAATAATTAATCCTAATTGTCTGATCAATTCATATCAATAATTTTTTAACATTAATCAACTACATATTAATAAAAAATAATTTAGTTGAACAAAATCATAGTGCACCCTTTCACCAAAATGCCAGTTTAATGAAAAAAATGAATTATTTGGTTACTACAACTTTAATTTGATTCCAACTCATTCTCTAAACTTTCAGTCAATATAGCTAATTTATGTAGCTTCAATATAGTTGTAACTTAATTAATATAGTTATAATCATTTTAAACGTTAGTGCTTACATTTTAGAAAATAAATTATAAGGACTAATATTATTTATTAAAGCTTAGGGACTAAAGTTTAAAATAAAGATTAAAACTACATATTACGGTGATTTAAAGTTTAAGATTTAAATTTCAATCAAGTGAAAACTATAGTAATTAAGTTACATCAAATTGTGAATTACAACTTGGTTATAAATATTTGCTCCATTATACATATCTATATATATAATGTTGAACACTATCGTGGAAAGTTAATTTATTATAGTCTGACATTTAATTACATAAAGAAAGAAGGGTGAGATAGGGGAACATTAAATAATAATGTCCACCAGTTTCATTATCAACTCATAACTAATAGGGAACATCCTTTCCAGGTTCCAAGGACTAAGAAAATGACAAAAAATTCTTGAAAAAAGCCTGCTATCAAAAAAGTCCTCAAGGGACTTGATAGTGATTAATTAAAAAGATGAAATTACATTAGTACCCTTAAGGATTAAAAAAGGAAAGGAATGGCAGATGTTTTGGCACGTTGTGATTCTCATTATTGAGAGAGGAAGAATCGGAGAATGTGAGGGTGGATGATCAAGGTTGAAGGTCCAACAATGAAGGCAGGTAAGAAGCCGAACTAACTTGGTGTAATACCCTAATTTTCATAATACATGTAAATATCATATTTTGATAAATAACACCTATTACAATAGGTGAATTTGTGGTCTCAAAATTAGTGAAATAATTATCTTATTTTCTAAAGGTAATTTCTCATGAGATTAGAGTAAATAAAGAGCTAAAAATCCCTAAGTGAATTTGTGGGTCATAAAATACCCTGAGAATGTTATAATAAATCCTAGAAGGCAACTAGATATTTATTAAAAATTAGAAAGTATGTTGTCTCTAATTTGGATAATTTATGGGATTATTTTTCCAAGGGAAATAATTAAAGTAATTAGTGAATATTAAAAACAATTATGGGGCAAGTGAATTTTTATTAATTAAGTTAATTTCATAATTATTCATAATTAGTCTTGGGACTATTTAAGATCAACAAATTGGAATATTTTAGCTTGATTAAGTATTAAAAAGGGGTCAATATAAGTATCAAATGAATTTCTAAAGATTGTAATTGGTTTGATAATCAATTATAATCTTGGCAATTAAGTCTAGTAACCCCTAAAATACTATATTAATTAATTATCCCTCCCACTAATAAAAGTGGCGAAAATTACTAATTAAAGAGTGAAGAAATTATATTAATCTTTTTTTTCCTAAACCTTTGTCAAATTAATTGGACCAATGAGAAGCTTGAGTTTTAATTATTAGAGCACAAATGAAATACAATTCTTGATCCTAAAGCAAAGGAGGGCCACGTTTTTTTTTAAAAAGGAAGAACATAATTGTTTAAAATTAAAAGCTATCATATGGGTTAGTTAAGTTGGAGTATGAAGGAAGTTTTCAAACTTAAGGAGCAAGTTTCTTAAACTTGGGGAGCAAGAAGTGATTTATTTAGATGAAATTAGATGGAAATCCATAAGAATTAAATCATAACTTGAAATCCTGAAACTAAGTATTAAAGATAAGTACATATTTGAACTCAGTGAATTATGAGCTTCGATTTAGATTTTCCCGAAGTTATTTTCGGTTACTTTTAAGATTCATACCTAAGTATTTTGGGAATTAAAAATCACCATAAATCTAATCATAAAATTAGGATTTCAAAAGTGAAATTGGATTTTGAATTGAAACACCCACTTACACCTAACTAAATTAGAGTTTGGGATTAATTAGGACAACTTAGTGAAGAAGTTGAATGACTTGGGGACAAAGCAAGGGAACTTCTTGAAGAAGGAAGGGGGAAGAGGAGGTGTAGGGGAGGGATTGAAGCCTCCTCACCAAGTAATATCCAATGGCTAGAAGGCAAAGGAAAAATCACAAAAATGCCACCACCCTCTCCTATAAATAGAGGCCTCCCACTTCACAAATTCTCACCAATTCATCAAGCTTCAATTCGAAAATTTAGAGAGAAAGGGAGGGTGTGGAAGAGCTGCAGAAAAATAGGAGGCTAGTGGTCTTCAAGAGGTAAGGGAGTTTTTAGTTCATAGTTCAAGTTCTTAGTTTATGAAGTAGAAATGCTAGAAATGTTATTTTGATCTTCAATCTTCCAAATATAGTTTTATTTTCATATTTTTATGGTTTCCAATGGCTTTATTTCGAAAATTTGATGAAGAAGAAGCTATAGCAAAAATTTCCGGAAGATTATGATCAAAATAGCGAAGCTCTAACAAAATTTCATTGATTAGTATTTTTTGGAGTCAGGGGTAAAAACGTCAGTATTTTATGATGAAGATGATATTATAAAATTCTGAGAAAATTCATGGTGAAAGTAGACGTCTAGGGCTTTCCAAATATATAGAGTTTGTGTCATTTGAAGCTCTGCGCGAAAAGATAAAAATCTTAGAAGTTAAGCGATGTTTTCTGGGCGAAAATCTGGGCAGCAGTTTGAAATGTTAAAACTGGGAATTATCCATGAATTCTGGGTAAGTTCCAGTATTTTTCCTTGAAAATATACTTCTCAAGGATTCCGGAACATTTTACGGATCCTAATTTCGATTTTTCTGGAATTAGTTATGATTTTCCAAAGTTAGGCGAAAATCTGCCCAGAAATGCTGAATGAACGTTTTTTTACGAAAATTATGTGGAAATAATTGAAAATAAATCCTTCAAAGGTAAAAATGTCAAGTATGGCCAAGGTGTCTCTTGAAATATTGTTTGAGAATTAATTGAGACAATATTACCCTTTTAGGATAGACTGTGCACGTGTTCCGACAACAAACGTACCCAAAAGTCCTGTCAAACTCAGGTACGGACGCGTATTGTAACATTAACACTTATGCTTATGGTATGGTTATATATGATAATTGTTTTCACATGTTGATACTCTGTTTTGAAATTGCTCATGGATTTGAGTTGTATACGGGTTATAGTCTTGATAACACCGTTGAGTTTTCCTAGCGTTGAGGACATGAAAGGCCATCGTGACACTGGTTATGTGCAGACTTGGGTAACATACATATTGCAGTGGCTGTGTTATGTTACTTGCTGATATGGTTTTGAAAGTTATAAATGTGATTTTATCATTGTGATATCTATCATATACTGTTTACATAAGCATGAGGTTAACCGTTACCTGAGGTCTAATGGGCATTGGACCTCAGTCTTAATGAATAGTACAGGAAAGAAACCGGGATGGAGAAGGCGTCGGTAGATAGAGCCGTGAAGAGGCAGTGGTTAAAGGCAAAGGTCGGTAGAAGTTATTAGGACTTAGCTTCTGGCACGAATTTAACAAAGTTACTTTGAACAGTTTGGTGTCTAAGGCTAGGTTAATCTATGTGGGAAGCCAATCAGTCGCCGTATAAGTCGGTGAGGCCCCATAATAGACCCCTACCTGGCCAATCTGTTTGATTAACTGATGTTAGGTTCCAAGCCATAGGTCTAGTTTAAGACTTTCTTTATGAGAGAAATGTATTCAAACCTCTGTAAATTGTATCACATGAATATTCCTTCGGGATATTTAATATATCAGCTTATGTCGGACATCATCATATGTCTAGGCATTTTTATATCAGATACTCGTTGTCCGGATCTTAGCGCACGCTATCAATTTCCGCAGTACTTTAAGCTGTAGCATTTCAAACTCTGTTGTTTTTCTTAAAACTAAGTGTCGACCGACACGATTTTCAAACCTGGAATTTGGGATGTTACACTTGGAAGTTGTAGCTTTCATCAACTGTGTAAAAGGCTCAACCAACTTGGTGTTTTTTTTGCTATGTATGCTTAGTTTGTTCATATTGAATGATTTCTGGCTGCAAGGTTAGAGCTTGGGCTCATTTATGTTACTATTAGATAGGAACTAGGTAAGTAATGCTAAGATTTTGATTAAAATATCATCTTGATCATTGTACTTAGTGTTTAATTGTTGTAGGGTAGGGTTAATAAAATGTTGCTTTGTTTTTTGGCATGGAAATAAAGGGGTTTGTTTGTTTTTAGTGGGAATAGTTGAAAGTGATGAAGGTATTTTGTTTGTAAAAATACTGATATGTGATAGTTGTTAATACCTACAATAGTAGTCGCTAAGATGAATGTTTAAGCTATTAATACTAATTGTATGTTGTAGGGTGAGGTTAACAAAATTTTGTTATGTTTTTAGGCAAGCAAACAGAGGGATTGGTCTATTTTTAGTGGGAATGGTTGAATATGATGAATGTATTTTGGCTGTAAAAACACTGATATAGGATAGTTGTCAATATTTACAATTGTAGTTGTTAAGATAATTTTTTAAGTTGTTAATACTAACTATATGTTGTAGCTCATATATAATTAAAGATGGTTAATACTTCATGGAATAATCTATTTTATTTCTTTCATATTTTGGGGGGGGGGGGGTTTGTATATAGTAGTGTAATACCCTAAAATTTGACGTAGGGTAAATATCATAAATTGATAGAATATACCTATTGAAAATAGGTGAATATGAGGTCTCAAACACCTTGTATTGAATTCATCTTGTTATTGGGACAATTTCTCCTAAGATTGAATAATGCGCGAAAAGGTCCCTAAAACATTAGATACTTTGCAAATAGGTCCCTAAAATATTTATGGGTTATAAAATACCCTGAGAAAATTATGATAAAATCCTAAGAGGCAACTAAATATTTATTAAAAATTGGAAAGTATGTTGTCTCTAATTTAGGTAATTTATTAAATTATTACCTTGGAAAAATTACAGGAGAAAAATCTAAAAGTATTGGGGGACCATATTGAACCCCATGATTTTTAATATTATGCATGGTGCATAAATTACCAATGTCAGTGAAATAGTTGTGAGGTAATAATTATTACTAATTAAGAAAATTGTCAACAATTAGTAAGTGATTAATTAGATAATTAATGACTAATTGTTTAGACATAAGATAAAGAGAAAAAGGTGGAAATTACTTAAAATAAATAAATATATATATATATATATATAAACGAAATTATGAAGAAAAATTAAAATGGAAATTAAGAAAAAATATCTAAGATATTTAGTAATTAAATAATATTATAATTGTGATATTTTATATAGGATAAACGAGAACGGATAGAAATAAAATCCTACCTAGAAAACCATGGACTAAGTTTCTAGAGTCAGAGTATATTATAGACAAGTGAATTTTTATGTCGAATTAGGCTCTCTCCGAAGTCATTTCCGTAACCGACAAAGTGATCATGAGATAAGGCCAAGAAGATATTTTGTGAAGTTAGAACAGATAGTAGAAATGAGAACCGATGGAAAATAATTCATAAACTGGAATCCGGGGATAATTTGGTAAAAACCAGAGTATATTATTAATTAGTGGATTTTTATCCAGAAGTTGACGTCGGCAGACTCAATTTCCGTAGCCAACGGCGTTTGACCGAAATATTCAGCAGACAACGAAATGTCCTTAATGAGACCAAAAACTTAGATAACCCAAGTATCTTGAAAGAGAAAGAAAAGATCTTCAGGACCTTACTCCCAGAATTTTGAGATTTCCCAAAATTACGCGATTTAGACACTGAACAGGGAACTTTATCAGATAAAGGCACATAAATCAAGAGATGATACAAGCATGACATCACTTTGATGACTCAAGACGAGGTCATCATAGTGAGGTGTAAGGCCAGGATCGTGCCACCTCAAAGAAGTGCGATCCAATGGTCAGAAACTAACCAGACAAAGTTCAAAGGAATTACCGAAATGCCATCGTCTTTTTTCTATAAATAGCCTTCACCTTCTCTTCATTCTTCACAAATCCTAGAGCTTTCTAGAGAGAGATTTTAGAGAGAAGGAGGAGTCTATGGAAATAGCAAAGTGCCGGGTAAGTTCTTCGGTCCCTAGTCTTTAGTCTTAAGTTCTTTCGGTAGTTATAGTAGAAATGCTAGAGTAATCTCTAATCTTCCAAGTCAGTTTAGATATCATGTTTTAGGGATAGATATGATATTTATTTCAAAAATATATTGGAGAAAGAGGTATGTCAAAATCTTGGGAGATTAAGATTAAAATAGCGAAGCTCTGACAAAATCTCGTCGATTTGTCAACCTAAGGGCAAAATGGTAATTTGTACCTAAAATGCCTATTATGATATTAAATATTCATAAACGTAATATCATCCTTATAGGATATCTGAAATCACAAACCGTTGTTTCTGCTGTTACCGCTGTTGTACCGCCGTCGTATCGCTGTCAAACGTAGTATTCCGCCAGAAATGCCGTATAGCGTCAACGAAGGTATGTTCGCGTACTGTAACACTAACTCTGATATTTATGGTATGCGTGTATGTGGCACGTGTGTTGTATGCATGTTGGTGGTGTGTTGTTTGATTACTTAGTGTTGTTAGAGGATAACTGAACATATGCATGCACTAGGAGTGGTATATCTATATTCACTGGGAGTGGTACATTTCGCTGGGAGCGGTACATTTGCATTAATTGGGAGTGACATATTTGGGAGTGATTCATTTGCTGTGTTTATATACCGTATATGTAAATATGAGGTTAACCGTTACCTGGGGTCCGTATGCATGAGACCTCAGCTCTTAACATAACAGCAGGGTCAGGAGAACCAAGGACGAAAGAGAGGGGAAAGCAACACGCTTAGAGACCCTGCTAGAGATTTCATTTTGACGTTCCGGCGGAAGCCTTCCTTTTGTTGTCTACTTCACTTTTGAGCCACGCGGTTACTATACCGCTATTGTATCCAGCCAGACTTATGGCATTCTGAAATATAAGTATCAGTTACTTTTCTTGCTCTGATGCTCTACTCTGATGAAAAAAATAATATTCCGCTTTTGAAAATTTGGGATGTTACAGGTAGAAGAAATGAAAGTGAGTATGTTGGTGGTTTGATAAGAACAAAATGCATAAAGGAAGGCACAACCTATAAGGAGTTGTAAAGAATCATGTAATCTTTATTGGAAAAGAAAGTAATAAAATGTCCGTGAAATTCAAAGTTAGCCTAGATACATCTACATTTGTGGATCTTGTAGATAAGAAAGGGGTGGATCATTTAATATAGTTTAATGAAAAATATGGTCATGTTTACATTGAAGAAAATGGGAATAATGACAATAAACTACTAAGTAAAAAATGGTCTAATAGAAGAGCAAGAAGAGTAAATCTTGTTGTATCAAGAATGTAATTTCTTACTATATAAGTTGTGAATAAATGCTGAAACATTGTCATTACTAGCACTAAAAGTTGTTGTTTGTCACAAAACCGATCAAGTTGTCTATGTCTCTACCTTAATGGTTAAATGAAAGTCAAGAGTTACCATCTTTGGCATGTTGCACGCAAATTGTACCATCAACTAGATCGAAAATGAATCATTCAAAATTTAAGGATTTGATTACGGGAGAAGGACGGATTTATGCCAATGTTGTGACCCTTTGTGAAACATTATACAAATTCAGCATTTCATACAAGTTTTCCTACGTATTTGTGAAGAACAATCAACAAAAGATAATTGTGAAGTGCAAGGTTTATGATTGTCCTTGGCATATGGATGCATATTCAGCAAGAGAACATCAAGATACTAAGTTTCTAACCATAAGAACATACAAAAGTGAACATATCCACAATGCGCAGGACAACCTAACTATTTCTCATCCACCTATGTTCAACTTGACATCATCAATTGTAATAGATGGTTTGAGGTGTAATATTGACAAGAATCATAATGAAATTTGATCTAACTTGTACAAAGAGTATGAGGTGTGACTGAACTGTCGCCAAAGCATATAGGGCCAAAGAAAGAGCATTGAGGCAATTACATGGTCAAGCAGACACTAGTACAAAAAATGGCTTTAAGACCATTTCATTTAGACCAAAGTATTGTAAATATCAAGAACTTCTTGGACTAGATCCTTTATTCATAAGTCTAAAATATATTATTTTGACCACTTTCCAAAACAACCGGTCTTAAATATATTAAAAAAAATTGAAATATTAATTACTTTTTAGAAAAATCTCATATGATTGTACTTAAATAGTATCCAGTCCAAAATATAAGGAAAACTTTACATATAAAGTCTATTAATTTTAAGATCGGATATATTTAGAAGCCAATCTTAAAAGTTTAATTTTTAAGACCAGGCGTAAATAGTAGCCGGTACAAAATATAAGGAAAAAAATTGAATAAAAAATTACTTACTTTTAAGACCAGATTTAATAAAGACCGATCTTAAAGTTTAACTTTTAATATCGCTTCTAAATATGTCCGACCTTGAAATTACAATGCTAAAAAGGAATTATATTTTCTCTTCTTCACGCTGAATCTTGAAGTTGCTCTCTTTGAACCTCTCTTCCTGTTGTGAAACCTCTCTTCCTATCACATTAGCTCTCTTCCTTTTCCACCACCACTAGCCTCTATTACTCTCTCATTCGCTCAGTCATTCCTCTCTCGCACCACCTTTCACAACCTCTCTTGCTGTTTCAAAAATGAAGGGAGAAAGCAATTCTAGTCTTGTTCAAGGAATGCCAATTACTAGAGTGAATTAGAGAAAACCCTGTACATCTCAAAGTGAGCCTCGTAACTAGCCTTTACGCCATTATGGAAGAGGAACGAGATTGAAAGACCTTGCCTTAAATTAGACTACTGGGGAAAAGATCGACATTCAGTTTGATGAAAATTTGAATCCTATCAGCCTTAATAAAAACACAAATAGGAGTTATATCGGCCTACTAGCAGGCAATAAGCCTAGCATCTTGATATATGAGTGGAAAAATGTTGATAAGAAGAAAGTAAAGCATCTTATTTGGGACTTTATCTAGCGACATACAATGTTCCTAACAGTTAAAAGTTGAAAAACAAGATATTGTTGTATTGTGATTATCGATAGACGAAGTTTAAGACCACGCTATCTAACAATTATATTCATGTTGAAGTTCCAGTTGATTAACCTCGCCCTAATCCTTGCCACAAGTATACATTTCTTGATAAAAACACTTGGCAACAATTTTTTCAAATGCGGACTACTCCCGAAGCTTTGGTGAGTTTTATATTTAGTTCTTTTCCCAATTTTTGTTTGCTTAAGAACCTGTGTGGTTATGTGATATGTTATTCTAATCCTATTAATGAGATGGTTTGGTGTATGAATAGAAGAAAATTAAAATATTTCTTCTTGTTAATTACAGCTTCATGCCATTATCAAATGGCATTTCCATCCTTTGTCTTGCATCAGAAGAGCATGCCTTAGTTCTTATGTAAATATGACTATAGATGGACTAATACAGTAAAAGCCAAGTCTCTCTTTTGTTGTTCATTTCATAAATAATAAAATTATATATAAAAATAATTATGAGGCAAGATTGTTAAGACCAGATATTATAAAACAACTAGTCTTAAGAGTATTACATTTTTAATTTAATATTCTTACTTTTAGGACCGGATATATTATAAAAATTTGGTCTTAAAATTTAATGAATACAAAAATTAAATATATATGATTAGGACCAGATACTTTATAATTAACCTATCTTAATAATATCCCCAAACACTGAAATCTGTCTTTATCACGTGGAAAATTAAATTTCCTCCTTTGAACTTCTCTTTTTATTGTGTCGAAAGTGATAACTCATGTTTTAACTCCAGTGTTTGTGTGTTGCTTTATCACTGCTTCGTGTTTTTCTCTCGGTAAGCTAGTACTGATCAACTTGTCACTTTATGGTTTCTTAGCTCAATGGCGATACCCCAAGCTGTCGTAAGAGGCATTTTAGTTTGATATAACTTTTTGATTTTTCTTCTTATCGTTCTAGTTTCTCTCATGGGTTGAATGAAATCGATGAAATGTTCTTGTGGGTTCCTCTGTTGTTAATGAATATTGTGTTTTGAAGATTATATTAGCACTTGGGACCTACCCAACTGACCAATAAGTGTTTTTAGGGTTACTTTTGTTGTCTACAAAAGCAACTTTTGTGGAGAAGAATTCCTCAGCAAAAGCATTTGAATCTATATGCTACAGGTGAGTCTAGCGAACCTTTAGGTGATGCATTTATTTTGCTTGTTGGATTCATTGTGATACATTGATGACCAAGAGTAGTTTTCATGATGCATTTATGGGTAAGTTTATCCTTAAAAAAAAACATAACCTACATTGAGCATATGCATTTGGAGTTGACTTAGTTAATGCAATTTTCAAAATTTTTTGATAATTTATGTTAAATATTTCCAAGAATTTTATTATAGATCACAGTTGGATAAATGTTTTATATAACACTGCTACCGGCCTCGCCCTCTTGGGTGGCGGATAGAGGAATTCCCTTTTTATATTTACCAAATATCATATAATTACTATTTATTAACATGCATAAGAGTTTTGACGTGGCAGAGCATTTCCTAGTTGGATTTCAAACAATACTGGTATAACCAAAAGTAAGTAACAAAATATAGTTCCTAAAGGGTTAATTATGCAGTTATCCACCAATGCCAATAAGGCCAAAAGAATATACAGTCATCCAAAATCAAAACAAATAACAAAATATAGTCTTCCATCACTCCCAACAACTCCATCTACTCCTGCCCAGTAGTCTTACCCTTTTCTCCAGAGTCTGCCCTCAAAGAACTCCCAGAGGTTCTACAAAAAATATGGGGTTCATGAATGGATCCCAGAGTAACCGTTAATTTCATATGTAATGTATAAACATTGTATGTATGAAACCATAATTAGGAAAGATACCAAGTAACAACATTCAATAACAAAAGCGCGTAACACAAATGCAACATACCAAGTATATCGTGTTAACTGTGGAAGGACTACATGTCCTGGAAACAAATGCAGGACTACTCAACAAAACAAGCCCCGGATCCACAACTCTAGGAAAAACACAGTAGTCAGGCTCTAAACCTAGACCACACTGAATACACACAAACTCATGTATGTCCCTTTTCAGGAGACACGGGTCCACAATCATGGAAAATACAGACATACAAAGTAACACATAACACATGAGGATTAAGGTTATTACCTGGTAGTTGACCACTGATATCAGTATATTTTTTTCTTCGCATGCACAAAAATCACGGTAACCCTAAAATAACTAGAATATAGATATAAATAACTCCTCCTGATAACTTCCTATATTTTATATATACAAAGTACATTTTGATGATATTTGGAGAGTTATCTAAACAATTTTGAGAGATTTCTATGAGATTATATGATTATAAGATCAAATCAAATTGGTGCATCATTTGTGAGATTTCAATTTAAAATAAATGTTTTTGAGTTTAGGAAATAATAGATGAGAAGTTTTCTAAAAAAAAAAAAGAAATTAAAGAAGATTTAGTTTTATTATTGTTGTTGTTATCGTTACTTAATTGCTTTTAATTTCACCATCAGACAAGCACCTGGCCATATTTCGGAAATCCAATCAATCCAATTGAATGGATTAAATGGAGGTGGGTCCCCCGAACAAAAGGAAATGAATTGGGCTGAATGAAGTCAATGGAAGAAAATCAAATGGAGACCTAAAAAAAGCTACGTGAAGGAAAGGGAAAGAATTGCCAATTGGATGAAGACACACCGTTTTCGGCTTAAATCAATTGAATGGAATTGGTGGGTTTGGATTGGAATGGAAAATGGGCCCACGATGGATTAAATGGATTGGTGAATTGAAGACCTAAAGCTAGTGACGGCTGAAGAAGAAAGCAAGACGCAAAGAACAAAAAGAGGAATCAAAGAACAGAGAATACCCACGAGGCCGAGAAAGAATCAGAGAATTGAAAGCACGGGACGAATAGAAAGAAAGAAGGCGCACGGCTGGAGCTGGAGACACAGAGTAACCACAGCATTTGAGGGAGATCACTGTTCATCTTCCTCGCTGCACACTGAGTACGTCTGGAATTGGGAAGCAGAGGAGCAATAGTGGGGGCTGTTTGTCTTAACTTCACTCTTTTGCCTTTGATCCCTTTTATGGGTGTTAACTCTGAATTTATTGGTCTTGCTTTGATGATGTTTAAAGCCATGTGTAGCTAATTTTTCCTTTGCAACTTAGAGCACTATGATGAGACTTAGAAATTGTTCCCACTAATTAGTTTTGCTTAATTTTAATTCAGTTTATTTGATCTTGTTTTGATTGTTACTGTTTAAGATTGGCCACCATTGAGCATGTTTTGGGGATATAAGATTGAACTTGACAAAAGGAATCTTAAATTGACCTTGAGATTAAATAATGCGGAATTAGATTTAATCTAATTTGCATCTAGGATAGACATATACCTAGAAGTTCCGCATAATCAAATTAGAGTGAGCCCGATTTAAATTGCATCTTAATTAGTTGTGTAAAACATTGCATAATTAATTGAGATAGGTATATTGTAACATCCCAATTTTCAAAAGTGGAATAAATTTTTCATCATTTCAAATCATTTCAAATCATCACAGTAGAGCATTTGACCGGAAGAGTAACTGATACTTATATTTCAAAATGCCAGTCTGGATACAATAGCAGTATAGTAACCACGTGGCTCAAAAGTGAAGTAAATAACAAAAGGAAGGCTTCCGCCGGAACGTCAAAATGAAATCTTTAGCCGGGTCTCTAAGCGTGTTGCTTTCCCCTCTCCTCCGTCCTTGGTTCTCCTGACCTTGATGCTATGTTAAGAGCTGAGGTCCTATGCATACGGACCCCAGGTAACGGTTAACCTCATGCTTACATATAAAAAATGTGGATGACATATACCACAACATCAACAACATATACAAACAATCCATCACAATCAATGCATATGTATCGCTCCCAGCATGCAACCATATCGCTCCCAACATATAGACATATCGCTCCCAGCATTCAGACATATCGCTCCCAGCATATGAACATATCACCCCCAGCATTACAGATACCCTCTAACCTTTATATGCATTTCACAGTATAAACACTCTATACATACAACACACATGTCACATATATGCATAACATAAACATCAGAGTTAGTGTTACAGTACGCAAACATACCTTCGTTGATGACTTTCGGTACGTTTCGACAGAAAGCGATCACAGATATCCTATAAGGGTAATATCATCTCTATTAATTCAAAAATATTATTTCAAGAGATATTTTGGCTATATAAGATCATTTTACCCCTGGTGGATTTATTATTTACAATTCTGCCCTTACATTTATTCAAAAACGCAGTGCAGTCTTTTCTAGGCAGATTTTTCGGTAACTTTGAAAAATCATAACTAATTCTAAAAAAATCATTTTGAGGTGCTGTAAAATTCCTCATGACCCTTGGCATGTCTATTTTCAAGGAAAAATATTCCCAGAACCTAGAACATCATGAATCATTCCCAGTTTTAAATTTTCTCAACGTTGCCCAGATTTTATTCCAGCAAAAATGGCTTAACTTCAAAAATTCATATCTCCTTGACCAGAGATCAAAATGTTACATATTTTATATATTTGGAAAGCCCTACATGTCTAATTTATTTCTGGAAAATTTCATGATTTTATAACTTCATTTGCTTCATAAAATCATAGCATCTTTTTCGCTGCCTGATAAGGACTTAGGAACCGAAAATTCTGCAACTCTTACGAATTTAATCTAAGGACTCCCAAACATTATTTCCTATCATTTTTTTACCTCTTCAGGCATTTTTCAATGCAATGAGGCCTAAAAACAAGTATAGGAATTCATTCTCTAATTTTCTAGATTAAACTAACATTTATACTAAGAACTTATAAAAACTAAAGACTAGAAATTTAAATGCTAGAACTTACCTCTTGAACACTCTTGAACTCCTTCCTCCTTCTTGCTTCACTCTCCTCTTAAACTCTACAATCTTTGGTATGAGTTTGGTGTGAAGAATGAAGAGAGGAGGAGAACTCTCTATTTATAGGCAATCCTTGGTTAACTTCCTAGCAACTTTCATTCTATTTTAACCCTTAGATTAAACTTAACTAGGAAGTTTAAATCTAACCCTTACACCTCCTACAAAAATGTCACCTCCCCCCTTTTCTAGATTCATCTTTTCTCTTTCCTCCACTACACACACACACATGCACAACACTTAGGCACACACACACACTCACAACATACACATGTGCTCTTGTGATGTCATCTTGATGACATAATCAAGGCTTAGGTGTCATTGTTGACTTTTCAACACTAATTAGCAATTCTTAATTATCATGTTAATCAAGTGTTTACATGCTCCTTAATTATATTTTGCCATTAGCTAACTCAATTATATGAAGATTCAGACTTAATTTCTTGAGATATTATTTCATTCTCTTTGACTTAATTATTTTTAAATATAATTAGTCCTCTTTTAATTTGTCTCTAATCATCTTGAAGAATTATGCAACTAATCTCAATTAGTGCAAGCTTATTTTGTTAAGGATAATTGTAATTCACTTAATATACCTCTTAATTATGCTAAATTAATTAGCAACACTCTTTATGCCAACCTTGACCCTTCATTGGTCATTAATATCAAATTAGGAGTTTCATATAATTAACTTTGGATATCCCCTTTTATTCATGTTTAAACAATCAACAATTAATTACTTATTTAATCACCTACTAATTATTGACAATTTTCTTAAATAGGATTAATTATTTTCTCACAACTATTTTACTGAAATTGATAATTTATGCATTATGCAAAATATTAAAAACCATGGGGCAATTTATGTTCCCCAAAATGATATTTAATTTTGCCTCATTATTTCCCAAGGAAAATAATCTCATAAATTACCTAAATTAGAGACAACATACTTTCTAATTTTTAATAAATATTTAATTGTCTCTTAGGATTTTATCATAATTTTCTCAGGGTATTTTATGACCCACAAATATTTCAGGGACATATTTGTAAATTATCCAATGTTTTAGGGCCCTTTTCGCACATTGCTTAATCTTAGGAGAAATTGTCCTAATAATAAAGTAAATTTAATACAAGGTGTTTGAGACCTCATGTTCACCTATTTTCAATAGATATTATTTACTAAATTATGATACTTATCCTAAGTAGAATTTTTTTAGGGTATTACATATATAAATAGACCGACAGGCATTTATAAACACTAATACTCTAATTTAGCTGATTGAATTAAGTTAAAATTAATTTAGTGGGAATAAAATCTAAGAACAAATAAGAAATTAGTGACTCTAGGTTGTCTTTTTGATATTGAAATTTGTTTTTCGTGAAAAGTTTTTGTTGATATTAATTTCCTGTTCTATTTGCATTTCTTTTTACTCGTATTGAAAACAATTTTGATTTATTCAACTTAAATGAAAAAGGAAATTTAACATCTGATCACTAGTTGGATTGAGTCTCTGTGGGATTACCTTGATTTACCACCTACTATTTTTATGACCCGTATACTTATGGTGCTTAATTAAATTTTGGTAGCATCACCTCCTTAAAGATATTTATTTGATAACGCAAAATAAGTCTTTTTCTAAATTCTTCAAAACTCCAAATCCTCTTTCAATATTTCTGAAATTTTTATTCTTGATTCTAAAAATATGATCCAAGGTTACTCCTACACAAATATTATTTAAAACGCTTGTAAGACACTAAAACTTCCAAAAACGAATCAGATCATGGTGATTAGGAGGCTGGACGAAATTCTTCCACTAAATTAAGCAATCAATCTACCATTTTTAATCACCAACTCTTCTTATCTCATAGTAGTATTTCTTCATAGACCAAAAATTCCATATTTGATTCTCTGATCAACCATTTTACCCATTAATTATACCCAACCAATGATTATACACTCAACAAATATTTCCAATCTAGCAACTATAAGGTTATAAAGTAGTTAGGATTATTACTTACTTGATCTTGATCTTCTAATAAATTGAGGCTTTGATCCTTAATGATTCTTCTCCTTCCTTTTCGGCCTCAACCTTCAACCCACCATGAAAAATTCTCCTTAAGGTATGAGTTTACATGAAAGAAGGAAGAAGAAAGTGGTTTGAGAATCTAAAGACCTTACCTCTTTAAACATTTTTGCATAGCCTTATTTGTATTTCCGTGATGATTTTTGATCTTCTTTTCTCCTTCTCCAGACGTCCAACAAGCTCAAAGAAAGGAGATGAGATCCTTAAATAGATCCCCAAGTCGGTTCTACACCCTTCTTGCATCTAGATTTCTCCTCACCATTCTAGAGAAATCAAAGCAAATCCTTGTCTCCACTCTTGCTTGGCCGGCGGTTTTTGAGGAGAGTAGGTGAAGCAAAATATTTCTTTGATTTCCCTTTGATCTTCATCTTCGACGCTTTGGAGTAGTTTGGGAAGAGAAAAGAAATGCTCCTTCTTCAAGCTACTATTCCACTAGGCACAATGAAAAACTCCTGAAGAAATTTTCGGATTTGGCTATGGTCCTTTGCAAAGGAGGCTCCTTTGCAAAGGACCAATGTAAAAGTGCACATTTACCCAAAAAAAAGTGCTTTGCCAAAAAAAGAGGGCAATTTACACTTGGTCCTTTGCAAAGGAGGCTCCTTTGCAAAGGACCATAGCCAAATCCGAAATTTTCAGTGTGAAGCATGCTTCATCACGTGATACTCTCCTTCCTCCCTTCATTTAATTCGATTTGCTCAATTCATTAATTCATTTGTCACCTCATCTCTCTTTTTCCATTTAAAGAAGCATGAAGTAATATATTATTATTGTTTATTCATTCTTTTCCTTCTCAATTCCTTCCTCACACCTGGCTCCATTGGGAATGTAAGAAAAACATATCTCCCCATTAAATACTCAATCCTCCATTAGGTGGGAATTGTCAAATCCATCATGTCATTTCTTCACATTGCCTAGTGGTTTAAAAGAAGCGCAAGGAAATTGATCATTTATATTTCTTTGCCTCTCAATTCCTCTCTTACGTCTGGCATATTGGAAACTTAGAAAGATATATTTCCTCATTCAATGCCCCATTTCCATTAAATGAGAATTGTCAAATCCATCAACTCAGGTCCCGTTTGGTTCACCGAACTCGGACGAGGGAAAGGGAACTTGGACGAGTTCCCACTTAAAATGACCGTTTAGCGCACGTGAGTTCTGGGAACTTGGATTCCCACCTGTGCCTCAGTTCCCACGAACGTGGGAATGTGATTTCCTCCTCAAAATGGCAGGATCTAAAAAATGTTCCCGGGAGGTCGAATTTTTCGGTCAAAAAAGCCCCTCAAAACTTCAAACAGAGTAGCTGATGCTCTTCGACCCCCCTTCTGGTTCTGCAACAACCATAAGCTGCGAGAGAGAGAAGCAGCGGCTGCGGGAACTCGATCTGAAGCTTGCTTAGTCGTTGGGCGAAGGACAGTTGCAGAAGAACCAGGTAAGATGAAATGAGTGTTTAATTTGTGTGTTGATTTTTGTCCGATAGCGTCCTGCTTATGAACTAGAGTGAATGTGCAAGTGTTGAAAGTGTTTTCTTTCTACAGTTTTAGCTTCTGAGTAGTATGTAATGTAAAACAGAAGCTGAAACTGATCAACCCATATGCGTCGTTCGAACTAGACAACTTGGTTTGTGTTTTTGAAACATTGTGTGTGACTGTTAATTATATATGAAAGTAGTTGAATGTAGCTGATGGTATAGGTTGTTAGTTTTTTTTTTTTTTTGCTCATTAGCTGATGGTATGTAAAGTGAAGATGATAGTTTCATGGTTTCACTGGCTATTGTGATTAACTATGAAAGTAAAATAGTTTTAGTCTTGGTCAAATTTAATGAATTGGAGGGGAGAAAATGTATTTTTTGGTTGTGTGATTGTTACCATGACATGAATGATTTTTGTAGCTGGAAAATAATCTTTTCAAACAATCCAATGTACATTGGCATCACTGACTGAGGTGTAAAATCCAGCACCTAATGTGTAATTTTGTTGTTTCATTTTGATCCACATGTTGCTCTGTTAATTTGAACAATCAATCCGATCACATGGTTTTGTGTTATTAAGTCATTGTTGGGTTGTGGTGTATGGAATTAAGATATGTAAGAGGAGTGGGGGATGACATTGAAAAACAAATTGGTGTTGGAAAAAAATGTGTAGGCATGGACACAGAAGCAGAGCAACTGGTTGGAATGTTGGCGGGGTGCTTAGCAATTCTCCTAGTAGTAAGAAGGTTGGTTGTGACTATGATAGTTGCAGTTGTAGCAAGTTGACCGAGGCACTTATCGAATAGGTCTTATAGGTTAGATTTTCATGCCAAGAGAGCTAACTTGAGGGCTATGGTAGACAGTAGTGACACCACTTGCTTCAACGAAATTAGGATGTACCGAACAACATTTGATAAATTGTGCCACATGTTGGACACAATCGGTGGATTGAAACCAACTACGCATATGCTAGTTAATGAGCAAGTGGCAATGTTCCTCACATCCTGGGCCATCATGTGAAGAATAGAGTGATTCAGTTTGAGTTTGGTAGATCAGTTGAAACTATTAGTAGATACTTTAAAATTGTTCTGAATGCTACCATTAGACTCCAATCATTTCTTCGAAAGAAACCAGAGCTGATCCCAGAGGACTCAAATGATAAGAGATGGAAGTGGTTCAAGGTATGTGCAATGTGTATTTGTGTGACAATTTAAATTCACATTCTTGGAATAAATGATGATTATAAGTTGGTTATTTTTTCAGGGGTGTCTTGGTGCATTAGATGGGACGCACATACGCATACAAGTCCTTGCAGAAAAAAAGGGAGGTACCGAAATAGGAAAGGCAAGGCAACAACCAATGTTCTTGGTGTGTGCTCACCGGACGGTCAATTCATATACGTGTTGCTTGGATGGGAAGGTTCAGCTGCGGATGGAAGGGTCTTGAGAGATGCTATAAGTAGATGACATCCTCTATGAATACCACAAGGTATACATGTTACAATTGGATAGGGAACTATATATCCCCCTTTTTCCCTGTTTGAAAGCACAATCATTAATTAAGTGTAATTTGTTTGGATAGGGAACTACTACTTGGTTGATGCAGGGTACACGAATTGCCAAGGTTTTTTGGCGCAATATAGGGGGCAAAGATACCACCTTAATGAGTGGAGACACGGAAGCCAACCGCAAACTCTGCAGGAGTGCTTCAATATGCGACATTCGTCTGCACGAAATGTCATAGAAAGGTGGTTTGACATACTGAAGTTACGTTGGGCTATCCTGCGGAGTGCACTTACTACCCAGTGAAGGTCCAAAATAGATACATCCTCGCATGCTGCCTTATCCATAATTTGATTCGTCAGGAAGTGATTTAAGATCCTCTTGATGGGCACATTGATGCCTTTGAGGCTGGACCTCCCACAATAGATAACACCCCCATGATGCCTATGGAAACAAGTGATATGTGGAATAATTTTAGGGACAATGTTGCAAATGAGATGTTTGATGCGTATATTCAACATACTGAGGATTGATGATGTTATTTTAATGTTGTTGCTTATTAGGATTAATTGTCTTTCCTTTGTTTCTGTGACTATGAACACCACCTTATGTAACTGATTGTAATGAAACTAGTTCTTGTATTCTCTTTCAAATTTAAAGGTTAGCGTGCTATTCATGTTCAACTTATGTTGTCCTTAATTAAATTTAATACTCTGTTTTTTCACTTGAGTTTTTATAGATGGAGCAGAATGAACTAGCAACGAAGGGGAAGCAAAAGATGTGGACTCTTGAGGAGGACAAGGTATTGGTGGACAGCCTTGTTACCTTAAGGATGGAGCAAAAGTTCATGGCTGATAATGGCTTCAAATCTGGATATGCTAATGCGCTGCAGACTATGATGGAAGAAAAGCTTCCCGGGTGTGGCATCAAGGCATGCCCCCACATTACGTCCAGAATCAAGACATTGAAAAGATTGTGGCAAACGACATACGACATGGTTTATGGGAACAACACTTCAGGCTTTGGTTGGGATCCTGACACCAAATTTGTTATAGCCGAAAAAGAGGTGTGGGATGAGTATATAAAGGTCAATCCTCGCATCACTGACTCAAATGTTTTGATACTGGACATTGACCTCATCTCTGATGATGCTATTCTGACATATCTTTTCCATTTTCAGGCTCATCCAAAGGCTGCACTATTCCGCAACAAGTCATTTCCAAACTTTGACTCCTTGACCATTGTGTGGGGAAGAGATAGGGCAGTGGGTGATGAGGTAAGATCCCCTATCGGAATGGAGGATGATGTTAATGCTGAATATGAGGAGCTTTCGGAAACACCTAACCATATGGTAGCTGAATATGATTTCACCCAAACAATAGATGAAACCACACCTTCAACTTGAAATGGATCTGAGCCATCACATAGTAAGAAGAAGAAGAGACGACTCAACCACTCAGAAAATCATGGTTGATGCATTGAGAGATACAGTTGCATCATTGGACAATACTATAGTTACTGTGTTCAACAAGCTTGGTGATAAACTTGGTTGTCAAATGGCTGCTCAACATAGGCAAGCTGAACTTAAGGCGAAGGGTGATGAACTTTTCATGCAGCTACTTAAGGTAGAAGATCTCACATGGAATGAGTGAAACACTGCTCATATCAAGATCCTGGCCTGTGACAAACTGTTGAGAGCATTTGGAAAAATTCCTGCTGCGTTTAAGGAATCGTGGATCCGCAGCTTGCTACAACAATAGAATGCTTAGTAATGTTTTGAATGTATTTTTTGAGATGGCTAGGGTTTACTGAGTTGTGTCACTTAAATTTGGACACAACGATCTCACTTTTGTGTGGTGAAAGCAAACTTTGAACTATGTTCCTGTTGGGATATATGTCATAGTCAACATGGTCTAAAGTTTGTGTTCCCCTATGTACATGTACATGAAGGATGCCTTTTTGTGTCCCTGCCATCTGTGTATATATCCGTCTGATATAGGTCCAGGTCAGACAATAGTGGTTTTTTGATTAGGTCATGTTAAAGCCACACAAATGTTGCCAGATGTTGGGCATATGTAATCAGTTTTTGGATGCTCTGTAATGGTGTATTATAATATAATGATATAATTTCCACATGCGTCTGTGTGTTATAAACATTAATAAAAGGGTTGTGGAACAATTTAGTTCCACTACTATATTTTGATGCATGTAATTCAATTAATTTCCCTCCTGCTCAGATGCTTATTAGTAGTTGTGTTACAGAAAGCGTTCGAACTTCACGTCCAAGTTCGAGCGCATACCTTTGAAGGCGTAGGCTCATGCTACACATACTAAACCAGAAGAAGTTCGAACTTACGGCTGAAGTTCGAATGTGGTCGTGGTAGGGTTTTTTCCCAAAAAAGGGCAGTGCAGAAGTGTTTTTTCTGCGGAAAAAAAACAAAACGTGTTAACCACGAAGTTCAACTGTTCACTTTTAAATTGAAAGAAAAAAATACAAATTCGGGAATCAAACAAGTGGCGTTTGAACGTGGGGTAGTATTGAAGTCAAAACTGCCATCAATAACCTCTGTTTTGCAGTTGGAAGTACATTGTGAGAAATCGAAGTGCCCAATCTCTCTTGGAACAAGCCTTAGCGGTTACAGAGTTGGAATACGAAAAATCACAAATGGCGAGGGTGAAAATTACTGACGATTGATTGCAAGAATTGGGTATAACAATGGCCGACGTTGAGAGGTTTAAGAAGCATCTGTCTACCCTCTGTTACGATGGGCAGGCGACCAATGAACCTTATGACGAGTACGATGTTGCCACGAAGTGGAAGCGTGAAAATGAGGCTAAACAAAAACGGCAGCAGTGTCGCGGTGCTAGGGAAAAAAGGAAAAAAATTACGCAGAGTCCTGAGCTCGTTGACATTGATTCATCTAGTGATTCGCCTATGAAGAAAAAATGGAAACTTCCCCCAAAGGAAAAGGGGAAATCAACTGTGGTAAGCAATGCGAGTTCTAGTGACGAAGACAAGGCATGGAAGCCAACTGCATCAGCCAATGCATCATTTGACACAACCAATGCATCATTTGTTCATTATTCCATTACTTAATTGTTGTGCACACTGTATCCTTGTTTTTTACCATTCCTTCTACATCAGTCATGCTCCTTTTCCATGTTTTCGCTGACTTAGGTATTCATTGATGTTATTCCTTATACCCATCACAGCTACATAGCTCTTATTATGTGGTTGCTGCTTGTCATGTCAAAAACATACATGGCCTTGCTGAAGTTATTACCATTTTTTTATTCTTTCATTTCTGAAACCTTACAATTTGGTGTTCTTCATCATCAAACCAGATGAAAGGACAACTTCTGTGATGCATCATAATGTTTTTCGTTAACAAATGAAATTGCCCTGTCATTTCTGCATTGGTTTTATTGCTGAATATATATAAGGGATATACCCTGGAGTTATCACCAATCCAGGTTGCATAATTGCAACTGACATTGTTGTCACTATAAATTGCCCTGTTTGTCTCTCTGCTCACATGGTTGACGGTGTGTTTGTGCAGCAATTATTTTTAAACTTAAACTTCATTGTCATACAGCATTTGAGAAGGTCAAATTGCCTATTTGTACTTTCTTTCACTACATTGTTCATCACATTTGTTCTTTTCACCCGACATTTTGAACAAACCAATCATCGGTGTTGTTCGACAAAAACCATATGACCTCTCTGATTGCTTACGAACATCTACTTTTGTTTCTGCAAGCTCAACCTATCATGGGTATGCCTTTGGTTATAAGAAAACCTGTTTTGGGGTTAGTTTATCAATGCAACATAACGAGATTCAATGTTAAATTGTTTCGTTCCCCATTCGTCGTCGATTATTCATTCTCGCACCAAGTTTATTTTCTTTTTGTTTCATCTCCAATTTCGTTCTATGCTTCTCGTCCTTCTCACATCCGCCACCGTTCTAATCGTCGACCTATCCTTTCCCGTCCTCATTTGGTTCCATTCTCAAATTGAGCACGCGATTTGGTCTCTATTTCTCCTTTTTTTATTTACAGTTTTTTTTGTTCTCCAGCATTTTTGACATCAGGGCATAATGGGAATTTTGTCTCAAGTTCCCAGTTAATCCACCCCAAATTCTTCAAACCAAACATTTTATTTCCAATCAACTTAAGTTCCATTCCCATGCCAACCAAACAGTTCTATTTTTTTAAGTTCTCTTTTATCTTCCCTTCCCTCCCCTTCCCTATTTTAAGTTCCCTTCCCTCTTTTAAAATTCCCTGAACCAAACGGGACCTTATTCTTCTCCCTAAGTTTGGCGGTTTTAGAGAATGGAGGAGCAAACAAACAAATAAAAAAAAAACAATATCCCTTTTCATTTGTATCATACGGTGGCTTATATGTATATATTTATTTATATTTTGCTTTCCCTTCATCTCTTCTCTTTCATACGAGGTGATAGAAAATAATAGAGTAGAAATAATATGTGTTGTTCCAGGCCTTATTTGCTGTACACCACTTTCCTTCTTAATTAAGTTTCATGCAATATCTACATTTCAAAAACAATTTAGACTTATATAGAAACTCTACTTAAAATTTTTCATCAGAATTTTCCCCTCCATTTAATGGATGAAAAATATAAGAAATATGAGGGAAAAATATATTTTTACCTTCTTTGACAATACTTATCTCAAATTATCTATAATCAAATTTATTAACCACATGTCAAATAATTCCACATTATTTTTCCCAATAATTAATTTATCTTGTTAGAAAAATAATATATCATTGACTACTTCTTAGTGAGAAGTTCTCATATTCCAATAATTAATTTACATGAAAATTGGGGATGTTACACTTTACAGACGAGTATTGAAATGAGAATGGGGTGAGGGAATTTATAAAATTTTCTAAACGAAATGTCGATGATGGTAGTAGAAAGTTTTATTACCCATGTGTATAATGTTTGAATGAGAGACGACTATATCCTGAAGTTATATGCACACATTCAATTTGTGAAGAATTTTGTAAGACTTGTACAATATGGGTATGACATGGTGAAAAAATGCCAAGCGAATCTCAACATGGGGAAGTGGCCTTTGATGATAATGACACAGATATGGATGATTGGATAAAGGACATTATTCGTGATGTAAGAGAAGAGGCTTTTGAATAATCACATGCATATGATAATATGTGCAATGATGCAGAGACGCCACTTTGTAACATCCCAATTTTCTGGGACTTGAATATGAGAATATTATGGGAATTTAAATTATGAAATTTGGGCTAAAATAATAGGAATTTAATTCCAAGGCCTAGGAAATTTAAGAATTTCATTGTTTTGCAATTAAACTTAATTGCAAATTAAATAGTGTTTTAATAAAATTAAAAAAAAAAAGAAGAAGAAGATTTCCGTGGGCTTCTAATTAACCCCAACACTTCAGCCCACATGAAGATACATCAGCAAAGCCCAAAGTATTATTACATCAATTCCATTTGAACCACGTAAGAACAAGAGCATTCAGTCACGAACTTCCAGGCCACCGAAACACTGAATCCGAAAGCAAAATAGACCCAAGCCCATTAAGCTGAAACCTATTTCTTCAGCCCATTCAACCTGTCGAAAGCCAAGCGCAGCCCACGACTTAACGGCAGGAAGTCTTAACCAATAGCAAATCACTTGTCGAAAAAAGTTGGCATAGATTGGAAGGGATTTAGTCAAGTCCCAAAGAGATGTGTGTTCAATTCCCACTGCTGTCACTGAGACTCCTTCGGTAGGCAATCTCGTAAGTCACCATTAAGTACTCAAAGAGCCCGGGGCCGTGCCCTGGCCTTGGTAGGGACCAGGGGCGGACCTAGGAATTTTGGTCATGGGGGGCGAAAATAAAAAATGCTAGAAGTATTTAAAATATGATACAGACATAATATACAAAAAATTAAAAGAAATATATTACATAAATTCACTAAACTCTTACTCTACATATTTCTGTGCTAAAACTTGAAACAATTTCTTTTTCAATATATGTAATCAAAGAATCATCAAGAAATTAGTCTTCCATTTTATCACAAAGAGCATGAATTATTATTTCATAACCAATATGATTTAAAAAATATTATTAATAATAAAAGTAAACTGACTAAAATTAATTATTAGTCATTATCTATATTCTCATAGCCATCTTTTAACAAAACTTAAAACTTGTCTAAAATCCTAACCCTAAGATATCTTCTAATCAGTATAAAAGTAGTATTATTAGAAAGAAAAAATCATGTATAATAAATTTCATAACAAAATTTTAATGGAAAAAAGTAATTTTGAGTAATTTAATTTGTCATGAGAAGTTGAAAGTAGTCAAAGGGTGCCACCTCTTTCTTATTACAAGAGCCTCCTTCGTATTTGTTTATATATACATGAAGGCTAGGTTTATGGTTACCATCTTAAAGCTTTGAACTGTTTAATGTATTTTTTTTTTGTAAAAAACAAAGATTAGGGGGGGCGGGGGCCTCCGTCCGCCTATGATAGGGACTGATGTGGAAACCCTCCAAAACTTTTATATATATAAAAAAATAAAATAAAATAGCAGATCACGTAAACCTGACCATTTCTTTCCATTGCTCCACTGTTACGTAAACAGAGTAAGACACGCAAGAACGCCGAAATCAGATCTGGTTACGGCGGAAGATCAGTGAAGAATCATTAAACCATGTCTCTCGAGACCCTCACCCATCAGACCAGCGGTCCTACGCGTTTGGACTGGATCGGAGTTCTGTTATTTAAACCTTAACCTTGCTGCTTGTGTTCATCTGTCAACTTGAGAGCTTGAGAGAGAAACACAGAGTGAGACGAGGGAGGGACTGAGAGTTGAGAGGGAGAGAAAACTGAATCCACTTATCCCTGTTTCGGGTAACAAGAAACAGAGGAATCACCATTCAGTTGTGTCATCGAGGCTGGTATTTTTACTCTGCTCATTGTCGAAGAAACAGGGGAACTGTGCAGCAAGCTACTTCCTTCGGTTCAGGCATTGAGAACTTAAGGTAAGTAGTGGACTTTCTTTTCCTCAAGTTCTTCTTTGTTGCCCATCGGAAAGAAGGTTAAAACTGAACTGGAAGGGAAAAAAAAAAATAATAATCATTTGGGGGGGGGGGGGGGGGGCGCTGTTTAACTAAAAGGAACCTTGCTGAAACTGAATAAAGACGTAGGAAATATATAGTCACGCCGTGAGTATTTGGAGCATAAGCCACTGAAAAATGAAAAACAAGGATAGTTATATATACATGAAGTCAGTTGCATCTGTTAGGAACTGAATGAATAAAGCAAACCACGTTATTTTGCTGTCATGATAAAGGAAAGAAAACTTTGCTGCATAAAATGGTTTTATTTTGCTGTCATCGGGTTCTTGGAATTTTATTGTAAGAGTATGTATATATATCTGCATGAGAGACCTCGTGGTTGCTGTGTGTGCCAGCCTGAGTGTGATTTGTTTTTTTTTTTTTTTTTTTTTTTTTTTGCATCTCCATGTGTGCATGCCGTGGCTGTCTGTGTTTTCTTTTTCTGCATTTAGGTTCTGTTATTGCGGAAACGAATAGGCTGTATATTGGACCTGTATGTGTTTATATGATAGTATATATATATGATGATAAGAACTTGTTGCCTGGAAAGAAGGAAAGAAAAACGATGACTGCATGTTTCTCATACGTGTGAGTATAAGTTAATGAAAGAAAAGAGCTATTATTCTGCATAATAATGAATGGAAGCCGTGAGAGTCCAGGGAGAATAGAAAAAAATGATAGACCTGTATATATGTGTGTGTACGTTTTGCTGCTGGATATGTATATATGTGTGTATAATATGGTTCCAGGTTGATGCTATTCTCACGGTCAAACCTACTTAGTAATTGTTCAAACTTTGCTAAAGTTAAAATGCAAAGAGAAGGGAATAGGTTAACATTAATAATTGATTTATATGCATGTAGTCACTGTCTTAAGCTGAAGGAAGGAGAAGTTATGTTGCTTTTCATATCTATATATATGTGTGTGTGTGCGTGTGTACGTGTTGTATACGTGGGAGTGTATATGTGAATGCTGATGCATGTTTATATATTCATCATATGCAAAACGTTGTTGTGAGTTTGTGCAAGTGTGTATATATACTAAAGTATATTTTTGAAGTGTTTTTTTTAACCAAATTAGTATTTACAAAATTTATGATTTTTGGGAATTAACTTGCAAAATGCATTTTATAGATATGCATAACTCAAAATCATTTTGAAGCATAAGTTAAGTTGAATTAGTGTTTATCAAGGTTTTAAAAGGAAACCATGAGAGACATTAAAATGCATATTAATAATTAGCATTATATTATGGAACATTGTAGGAAATCATGAGAATCATTAAATAATTACATTTAAATCATATTCTTATATGATGGTTGACACTTATTAACATTGATTGATTAATAATAAATAAGTAAAAAGAACTATTGATAAGTAATTAATAAAATGTAATAATAACAAAAAAATAAATAAATGGGTAGTAGTGTTATTATTAGGAAAAGGAATGAATAATATTAGAAAAGGAAATATGGGATAAATTAAAAAGGAATTAATAATAAATTAAAAAGGGTATAAAGGGAATACAAATTTACTCGGGGTATAAGGGTCATGAGTGGCAAGGCCATCTCTTAGGATGTTGATTGTAAGAGAAATAATGTGGTGATGATATTATAGGATACACGGAAAAGTTTGGAACCAGTATTGAAAGGTGAACGTACCACTAGCGCCAAGGTCTAAGGTATGGACGCGTACTGTAACTCTAACTCTTATGTTGTCTTGTATTCTTTATATGTGATGAGATGATTCATATATAGTCATGGACAAGACTGGGTCTTGGGTCATGGACTGTGGCTAAGACTGGGTCTTAGGTCACCATTTTAAATAAATTCAGCTTTGATTTGAAAATGGGTTACAGTCTTAGTAATGCCATATGGATGTTTTCCTAGCATTGAGGACATGATGGGCCATCGTGGCACTGGTTTATGTGCAAACTATGTGAACCTTTACATGAGCTATGTGCTATGTATTGGTGAACCTTACATGTGCTGTGTGCTATGTAGAAGTATTGTTGATATATGAACTATTACATGTGTTGTGTGCTATGTAGGTTATATGCTGAATTGTAATGAATATCTGTCATGCATATACTGTTTATGCTTGAGCATAAGGTTAATTGTTACCTGAGATTTAATGGGCATTGAATCTCAGAATTTACCCTAGCTTCAAGATCAAGAGGATCGAGAGCAGGAGAAAGGGGTAAGCAACACACATAAAGACTTGGAAGGAGTTTTATTTTGGGATGAGAATATGTATAGTTTGGTTGAACCTTTCAGATAACTGTAACCTAACACGTCAACCGAGATCACCGCAAAGAATTTTAATTTGTATCATGCTTATATTCCTTCTGGAATTTTATTTAACCAGCATATGTCTGGGCATATATTATCAGTTACTCATTCGTCCAAACGGTAAACATGCTCTCTGTTGTGACTTACTCTGATTTGTTAACGCCTTTACTCAAATAAATACATGCAAGATAGCTTAATAAGAGATCTAGGATCATAGTTGGACATCATAATGGACTTAGGAAATAGGGGCATTACATACTTTATCTTGGGTGTAAAAATACAAATTGTTAAATGCTGTATTGAAGTTGGTAAGCTTGAAAGCACAATATGACTGGAGCAACAAGAGTTTTTTTAGAAATGCTTAAGGCTTTTAATGACATGCTTCAAGATGATAATGTGTTGTTGTATCATACTATGATGCGAAGAAAATACGTCGAGGGAGAAGAACATGTTTCTGATATAGTAAAATGGTTAGCATGTGGTCCTGAGGTTGATGTCATAACTTGGAATTTTTATGTGATCAATGGTTCTACCTTTTAGGAGTACCATCCAGAACAATGGTGTTATGTTAGAGGTTCAATTTATACACATCTCCAATTCGAAAGACAAGGAGTCTAAATTGGCAGTCATACCTTATTTTAGGGTTAATGAAGAGATTTGGGAGGTGGGCTATGTTATAATTACATTTCCTATTTTCAAATACAAGTGGGTTAATGCCAATAATGGTGTTCAGATCAATCAGCTAGGATTTACATTAGTCAATATCAATAGTAGCAGTTTTGGAGATGAACCTTTTGTTATGGCACACCAAGTGAAACAAGTGTCTTATATCACGATCAGGAAAATAAAATGTGGTCTGTAGCTCTACAAGGAAAAATGGTCATTGATATTGATGAGAAAATTCATTCAAATTATGGTCTTCCTAAGATTACTCTTTTTTCAATCCCGAAAATGAACGAACAAGATGAAGCAGATAATGAACCTGGCATAAAAAATTATCATCGTGAAGGGATATAGGAGAATATCCCTTTATAAAAAGAGACAAATCATTAGGTAATATTCATAAGCAGAATTCTTTGAAAACTTTAAGGTTTTAACTATATTCTTTCTTATGTTCTTAAACAATGTCACTAACTTGAAGCTTTTTTTTTAATTTTTTTTTTATTTTTGTGGCAGGATCTAAAAGGGGCATGTTATATAAAAGAGGAATGTTACGTTGTTAGGAGAGAATCTAATGAAGACATGGTGAATCAGGCATTTATGTTCATTTAGTTGCTATATTTATAACTCATTATATTTGTAACTGATATTATTGGATTCATTTAGGTGTTATACTATCATAGCATATTCATTAAAAGGACATAACTCATGGTGAATAATATTTGTATTCATTTCCAATAACTCAATTTGTAATTCATAATGGATTGTTCATAGCTTATAACTTAAAGTATTGTCTTTTAGGTAATAGATTGGGTGGTAGATGTGTATGATTAAGAAGAAATAGATTAGTGAAAAATACGAGAAAATTTAGACCAAACGTATTACATAGAAGGTCTAAAAAGTCCAAATTTTAAGATTGTATGTATAATGTTGACGGTCTAACAAGTCTGACTTTTAAGACCGGATGTATGACATAGTCGGTCTAAAAATTCAAACCTTCAAGACCGATTAGGTGTGTTAAATATCCGATATTAAAATTCAAACTTTTAAGACCAGCTTATTTATTCATCTGGTCTTAAAAGTAGTGTTTTAAGACCTACCAAAAAATATATCAGGTTTATATAGTAGGACTTTTAAGACCTTTTATTTTGAAAGTCCGGTCTAAAAACAATTGTTTAAGACCTGTCTAACATCCAATCTTAAAAGTGACATACTTTTAAGACCACCTGTATCAAAACCGGTCAAAGATCCACTCTTGGGATGCACTTTCTGTCCAAGAAGAAGACTCTTGCTTGGTAATTCCTTAGATATGTCATAGACTCAGCAGTAGTGATCTCGATTGTAATATCCCAGACTCTTTGAATCTTGAGGTCAACATTTTTGGATAATGAAGTCGGTTTATTGGATCTTGAAGTCGGTCGAATGACTATGGACGTTGGGCCTTATTATGGATCAAGTGCTTCAGACCCAATTGAGTTAACCCGGCCCATTGACAAACCTGAAAGGATGAGGCAACAGGAATAATGCTGACACAACCACGGCGGCAACCAGAAGACGGGCTGGCGACAACCGGAACATGCCTGAGCGAGAGGGACAATTGACTGAAGTGAAGGGAGGGGTTTTCTGGCGGTGGGGGGTCCGTTTTGGGGGAGGGGGTCAATTTTGGAGGGAGGTGGTCGGTGGTGGAGGGGAGGGCTGTGGGGGGCTCGGTGGTTGGGGGGAGGGCCATAGAGGGGTCGGTGGTGGGGGGCTTGGACGCCTGGGGGGGCAGGGTAGTGGCTGTGGGGCGACCCAGGCGAAGCAGTCGGTGGACGCAGAGTGGTATGCGAGTAGTTAGGGCTGGGGGGTAGTTGGCGAGTTGAAGGAGGCAAGTTGGCAGACAAAAAAGTTTGCCAACTTGTGACGAACGGGGATTCCCATTGCTGGCCCCCGTGGCGGTCAACGACGGACGGTGTGCGGGGGCCAGCAACGGAAATCAGTTCCATCGCTAGCCCCCGTGGGGGCCAATGACGGACGATCATTCCGTCACAAACACCTTTTTTTTTTGTCTTTTTGAATTTTTTCTGCGATGGATATTTATTCTTGTCGCAAATTTTCTTATTTTTGCAACATAAATTAATTTCCGTCACAAATTTTCCGATTTTTGCGATGGAACATTATTTTCGTCGTAAAAATCCGAAAATTTACGACGGAAAATATTCCATCACAAAATCTGAATTTTCTAGTAGTGATTGTTCGATTTGATCTAGTGGTTGTGGTTTTGTGGGGAAGGGGGAGATTTGTTTTTTGCCAACTTATTTTTATGACCGGATGTTTAAAAAGTCAAATCTAAAAAGTATTACTTTGAAAACCTTATATTTTAAAAATCCAGTCTTAAAAGTATGACTTTTAAGACTTTATATTTTAAAAGTCCGGTCTAAAAATAATTGTTTAAGACTAGTTGTAATACCCCAATTTTCACAACACACGAAAATGTTATATTTTGATAAATAACACCTATTACAATATGTGAATATGTGGTCTCAAAACTAGTAAAATAATTACCTTAATTCCTAAAGTGATTTTGGAGTTAGGAGGAATAAAGAGCTAAAAAATTCCTAAGGGAAGTTATGGGTTACAAAATACGCTGAGAATATTATGATAGATCTTGAGGTGCAACTAAATATTTATAAAATAGGAAAGTATGTAGTCTTTAAATTTTTAACTGATTTATTATCATTTTTTAGGGAAATTTTCTTTGGATTCTAATAAATCCAAATTCAATTTTCTAAAGCTTATTAAAGGATTATAAAATGCCCTAAGATTATCATAATCTGGTATAATCTTAATTATACCCTTTCAGCACTTAAAATCATCAGAGAATGATAAAATCAATTAAAAGGAATTTGCAATAATGAAGGTACTTTATTAATTTTTGAAATTAGTTTTTTAAGGTCATAAATTAAGACCGACCAAATGATATTGATTAGCATACAATGAGTTGTTAATCATCAAAATTAAATTAGAAACTTGTTAAATTTTGGTAATTAAGCCTAGTAACCCCTAAAACACTATATTGAAGATTAAAATTGGGGTTTAACTAATTATTCCTAAATTATCACTCACGCCATTTTTGAGATGTTTTGAGCTCTTCTCTTTCTTTTCATCTGATTCTTGCCGAGACTCATTGGGATGGAGATGAATTAATTCAATGGCCATTTGAATGTCAAAGGCGGTGGAAGCATGGGCCAATAATAACAATTGCTTTTTCTTTCCATTTATTTACCATATTGCTATTAACTTAATCTTCATTTGCTTTTTGACTTCTTAACCGAAAATGTGTTAAGAAGGCAATGGATTTAATGTATGTTTCATGCTAAATTCGGTGGAAGCAAGGAATGGAGTTATTGGATAAAATAAGACATTAATAAATAAATTAGTAGTATGTGTGAGAAGATTGGAATAACTTGGGGAGCAAGTTGTTAATCTTGAAGAGCAAGTTCTTATTTAATTTAGTCAAATTAGATGAAAACCTATAATCATATCTTGCAATATTGAAACTAAGTGTTGAGGATGAATACATATTTAAGATCAGTGAATTATGAGCTTCAACTTGGCTATTCCCAAAGTTATTTTCGAAAACTTTTAGAGTTCATACCTAAGAGTTTCAGGGGTTAAAAATCACCATAAATCTAGTCATAGAATTAGGATTTCAAAAGTGAAATTAGATCTTGAATAAGAACACCTGATTACACCTAACTAAATTAGAATTTGGGATTATTGGGACAACTTGGGAAAGAAGTATTTATGTCTTGGAGAGAAAGGAAAACTTCAAGGAGGGAGATGAGAGAGGGATGAAATTGGGGAGAGGTGGAGAGCTAAGATTCATGCCTCTTCTCCAAGTAATAATCCAATGGCTAGGAAGCAAAGGGAAAATTACAAAGGTGTCATCACCTTCTCCTATAAATAGAAGCCTTCCCTTCACCATTTCCTCACCAATTCCTCAAGGCCTAGGCCGAAAATCTAGAGAGCAAGGGAGTGAGTGAGGAGCTTTAGGAAGTAGGAAGCTAGTGTTCTTCAAAAGGTAAGAGAGCTTTTAGTTTTTCAGTTTAAGTTCTTAGTTTATGAAGTAGAAATGCTAAAAGTGTTGTTTTGATCATCAATCTTCTAAATTCAGTTTTATTTTCATGTTTTTATGGTTTCCAATAGCTTTATTTCGAAAAAATGATGAAGAAAGAGTATGGCAAAAATTTCCGGAAGATTATGATCAAAATAGCGAAGCTCTGGCAAAATTTTATCGATTAGTGTTTTCTGGAGTCAGAGGTAAAAACGCCAGTATTTTATGAAGAAGATAGTATTCTAAAATTCTGGGAAAATTCATGATGAAAGTAGACATATAGGGCTTTCTAAATCTATAAAGAGTGTGTCGTTTGAAGCTCTGTGCGAAAAGATATAAATTCCAGAAGTTAAGCTACATTTTCTGGGTGAAAATCTGGGCAGCAGTTTGAAATGTTAAAACTGGGAATTATCCATGAATTTTGGGTAAGTTCCAGTATTTTTCCTTGAAAATAGACTTCTCAAGGATTCTGGAACATTTTACGGATCCTAATTTTGATTTTTCTGGAATTAGTTATGATTTTCCAAAGTTAGGCGAAAATCTGCTCAGAAATGCTGAATGAACGTTTTTTACGAAAATTATGTGGAAATAATTGAAAATAAATCCTTCAAGGGTAAAAATGTCAAGTATGGCCAAGGTGTCTCTTGAAATATTGTTTGAGAATTAATTGAGACAATACTACCCTTTTAGGATAGACTATGCACGTGTTCTGACGACAAACGTACCCAAAAGTCCTGTCAAACTCAGGTACGGACGCGTATTGTAACATTAACACTTATGCTTATGGTATGGTTATATATGATAATTGTTTTCACATGTTGATACTCTGTTTTGAAATTGCTCATGGATTTGAGTTGTATACGGGTTATAGTCTTGATAACACCGTTGAGTTTTCCTAGCGTTGAGGACACGATAGGCCATCGTGACACTGGTTATGTGTAGACTTGGGTAACATACATATTGCAGTGGCTGTGTTATGTTACTTGCTGATATGGTTTTGAAAGTTATAAATGTGATTTTATCATTGTGATATCTATCATATACTGTTTACATAAGCATGAGGTTAACCGTTACCTGAGGTCCAATGGGCATTGGACCTCAGTCTTAATGAATAGTACAGGAAAGAAACCAGGATAGAGAAGATGCCGGTGGGTAGAGCCGTGAAGAGGCAGCAGTCAAAGGCAAAGGTCGGTAGAAGTTATTAGGACTTAGCTTCTGGCTCGAATTTAACAAAGTTACTTTGAACAGTTTGGTGTCTAAGGCTGGGTTAATCTATGTGGGAAGCCAATCAGTCGCCGTATAAGTCGAAGAGGCCCCTATAATAGACCCCTACCTGACCAATCTGTTTAATTAACTGATGTTAGGTTCCAAGTCATGGGTTTAGTTTAAAACTTTCTTTATCAGAGGATTGTATTTAACCTCTGTAAATTGTATCAATTGAATATTCCTTCGGGATATTTAATATATCAGCTTATGTCGGGTATCATCATATGTCTGGGCATTTTTATATCAGATACTCGTTGTCTGGATCTTAGCGCACACTATCAATTTCCGCAATACTAAGCTGTAGCATCTCAAACTCTGTTGTTTTTCTTAAAACTAAGTGTCAACTGACACGATTTTCGAACTTGGAATTTGGGATGTTACACTGGTCATGCATTTAGTCTTAAAAGTAACACACTTTTAAGATCGTTTGCACCGAAACCAGCCCCAGATCTAGTCTTACAAGGCGTTTTCCATCCAGATTAAAAAATCTCTTTTGTACTAGTGTGGAATTAAACAAATTAGGCAAGAATATAATTTTTTCGTTCTTGTAAAATAATATGACTTCAACAATTAATTATTATATAATTAGATTTGTAGGTATAATAACTAACATTTACATGTTAAAAATTTTATAATAAAAATATGAAATACATATTTATAGATAGTCTAAAACTATTAAACAATGTTTTGAAAAAGACCTAATAACACTGACAATCTTATGACCCTAGGAGCACGGCATAAGTCTAAGCCCCAATGACACTTGTGACCAACAAATTATTAATTTAGAGCATGAACATAACTTTTTAAACAATCCGTCAAATAAGCACAATTCTTCCAACCCAAAGAACACATTTTTGTTAAATGTAGTATAATTATATTGCTGAAGATATGGAAGGTTTTTATTTTTATTTTTATACAGACATGAAAGTTTTTCTAACAACAATGCCCATAAGATTTATTGACGGCTATCATTTTTGTATAATTTAGCTATTAAAATTTTCTGCATTATATATATTATGGCTTAGTCTCATTAATGATAGGGATGGTTGATTGTGACTTGTCCATTAACATTTTTATATTGCAATTGGAAAGAAAAAATTTATGCCAATTAAAAATTGAAGTTAAGTATATATTCTTATAAACAATATATCAAACATAAACGATTTCTTAAATAATTAAAAATGAAAACCATAAACCTATATTCATACATTCTTTGAATACTCAAATTTCACAACTGCTTAATGAAGACTAGGAGGAAACAGTGTTAAAAGAAACGGTTGATCAGTTGGTTACTAAACATATTTTTCTTCACATTTATTTAATCCAAAATTTATTTATATTATTACTAACTATTAATCGCCCCTCCCCATCACCAGTCCCCACTAATAATAATACATGAAAATTGTTATGAGTATACTAATTATGTGGATGTCCATTGACTCTCAGTCTCCAAATATTACAAGATGATATAGGACCCACGCATAGTACCATGCATAGTAATTTACTATTTGCATCTTTCTATAAATAGAGGTCTCCTGTAACTATTCAGTACAGTTGAATGAAAATCCATTTCATCTCTCTAAAATTTCCTTTGACTTCTCTCTAGAATTTCTTCAGTTTCACAATACGTTATCGGCACGATTGCTGATATCTTCTTCTAATCCCGCAAATCTACAGATCCTACACACTCCTTGCGAAAATTCCCCTCATTTTTTTTCTGACAGATCAGTGGGCTTCTTTTTATTCGATTGGGTACAGCCTCTGTCTTAGCACCATCATTATCTTCATCATGAATACCATCATGTCCTCCTCCTTTCCATTTTTCTCTCTCTCCTTCCTATTCTTATTCTAAAAATCACAATGACTTTGGACCTCTTCCCAGAACCTCACTCTCGTTGATCATGACACTTTCACTCAAAGTGAAAGTTAATTTGCCCAGAACCTCACTCTTGTTAATTTTTCCATCATCATGATTTTTCTCTCTTCCCTATTCTTCTTCTTCCTTTCTTCTTCCAGTCTTGTTTCTGTGCTACAATTTTAGTTGATGGAGCCTCAGATTGGAAGAATCCCATTGTTCACTTTGGAGATTCCATAATTTTCAAGCACTGGATTCTTGTCGTTCTTTTCAATCCCAATTTCTTTACAAATTTCTCTTCTCCCTGCTCATTTTTTCACTTTCGGATCTTGCAAGGAAGGCTAGAGACATCTAGACTTTCCGGCAACGGTGTTCGTCTCCTCCTCAATCGCTTCACTGGTTCGGGAAGAAAAAGTGAAAAAAAAACCACTGTTTTTGCCGACAGAATAGTGTAAAAAAAAAAAAAAAGGGAGGTTGGCTGATTTCTACAGTTGCACATTCACATTCACGGGATTCTTTTGTTCGTCTGCTTCTGTGTGATTATCAAGCACTTGAGAGTTTAATAATTGTGGAGCAGGTAAGTTTATTTTATAATATACTCAAATCATATTATATTAAAGTAATAATAAAAAAAGAACATAGATCACGGGGGTTTTAAAAAATTACTATGGGCCCTTATGTTCATATTATTTATTTTATTATTTTATTGTTTTTTTATTATTGTTTATTATTTTAATTTTAATTTCAGATTTTATTGCATTGTTATTATTTTGACTCCATATTAGAAGTCTAGATTTAATCTTTCTTTTTAATTGTTTTAATTTGATATTTTATTATTGTTATTAACTATACTAACATTTATTTTTATGTAACTAACATTTAATTTACGCATTTACTTTTATTGTTACTAACATTTATTTATCTTTCATGGAGGCACACTAGTATTTATTAGTGGGCTCCATTTGTTCATTTTATTTTAAATTTATTTATCTTTCAGCGGCACACTAGTATCTATTAGTGGGCTCCATTTATTTATTTTATTTAGCGTTTATTTATCTTTCATGATGGTATACTAGTATATATTAGTGGACTCCATTTATTTAATTTACTTTTAATTCTTTACTGCTTTATTTATTTTTCATGGTAGCAACACTAGTATAGTGGGCTCCATTTATTTTATTTTACATTTATTTATTTTTCATGGTGGTGACACTAGTATAGTGAACTCCATTTATTTATAATTTATTTACTGCTTTATATATCCCCCTTCCCTTTTATTTTTATTTATTTACTTTCCTTTTATTTTTATTTATTTACTGCTTTATATCCCCCTTCCCTTTTATTATTTGTGGCAACGACACTAATATATACATGTATATTAGTGGGTTCCATCTATTTATTTTATTATTCTTATATTTATCTTGAAGATGAAATGTTAAAGGCCATAGTATCATGGAGATCAAAATGCCATTGAGATATGAGGCATAAATTGGTCTGAGAGATATGAGGCATAAATTGACCTGAGTCCATGAGATGGCATAAATTGGCTAGAAGCCAAGTGATAAATTAGCTTCAAGCTAAGAGGCAAGTTGGCCTGAACCCAAAAGACAAATTATGAAACAAGGCTTGATCCATAAATTTTGTATGCCATCAGTTGTATAAAAGCCTTAAAATTATAAATTTGGCATTAAATACCCCCTTGTTCATTAGAACAAATTAAAGGGATTGTATGACCACCAGAAGATGGTTGTTCTTCTGAAAGTTTATTATAAAGTGGATGTATTCAATTTGCTCTTGTAGTAGCAAAATTGTGAATTCTGTAATTATTTCTCACATCTATGTGGTCAAACAAAACAGAGTTTTTGTTGTAAGAATTATAAATTTCAAGGCTTGATTCCATTCTCATAAGTGAATGAAATAATGAATGGATCTAATTGTGGTGATTCAAATTTTCACTTGAAGTGGAGAAAGGTTACTGATAAGAACCACAAAAGGAAAATTGGCATGATAAATATGCTAAAATTAATGATACTATTATAAAATCTTGCTCCCCATGATTTTATGATTTTTAAGGTTTTTAAGATCTTATATGATTTTTAAAATTTATCACATATTTTGCACAAATGATTTACTATTTAATATAGTAAATACAATTTACCGTATAAGAGAAAAGTTTTTCTAAGTATGCTCTGTGACTACAGCTTAGACTGATTTGTCACATCAGAAAAAGATTATTCTTGTAGAACAGTAAATATTATTTACCGGAACAGTAAATGTTTTTACTAATACTATTCATGAGAATAGTACATACTATTTATATAGAACATGGATATTTGACTGCACAGTTTTTAATATTTTAAAATATGTAGATATTATTTCTATTTATATAAGGAATGGACATGAGAGTCCTATAATTAATAATAGCATGTTTACATCAGAAATGATGAGTAAACAAGATAGTGGCATTGGATTATTATTGAGAGAGTGACATTGGATTATTATTGAGACTCTGAAGGTTTATGTATCAAATATTAAATGATACAAAAAATTTTCAGTTATTGTCCTGATGATAATAACTGCAGAGAATTATGCCACTCAAGAATAATAATTTTTATAGGCTAATAGTCTAGAAAACTAATTAGCATAGTATACTCAACAAGAGGCCAATGTTGAGACTATATTTGGTAGTATAAATTTGAGACTCTTGAAGAGCTATGAGAATATAAATTTGATTTAAGGTTCCGGAAGTTTTGTTATTTTGAAGAAACAAAACTATGCATTGATTATGCATTTTATTCTACCAAGTATAAGTACAAAATGAAAATTGTTGAGTTTTAAAGATATCTACAGAAATGGATATCAAGATATGCTATTGTAAACCTGAAGTTTACAAATAATAATGCAAGGGTTAGGAAATGCAAACTAGTAGTTTGCTAATATAAATCAAATGATTGCCAATGAGATATTAAAGAGGCAATGAGCTGCAAAGAAAGTATGCTTATATGTAACTCACATTTGAGGAGGAGATTTGTTAGAAAGCAAGTGTGAGTTAGAATACAAGTGTGAGTTAATTTTTGAAAAGTTATATACTTCTCACACAAAGTCTAATAAGATCTCCCAAAATGGATGTCAGATTATGAGATAGTAAACCAGAAGTTTACTAATTGTTGGCATGACTTGTTTGATCATCCGAGTCATATATATAATAAGATTATGTATTGACATCCATCGAAGAACCAGAAGATTCTTCTGGCTACTTGTTCTCAAATTGAAATGATTATGAATATATCATTGATCATGATTAGTAATGGATCTTGGTATTTATAGAAATATATCAAACATATTTATATGGGTCTATTGAAATAACATGTGAACCTCACAATTGAAAGATGCATCTATTAAAAGGTTACATGTGAGATTATTAGCCTGCAACCTGAAGTTTGCAACAATGTTTGAATATACTATGCGCGCAATTTCCAGATTGAATGATCCAGAAATCATACATTAAAGCCTCCATAAATTGATATGAGAACAATGTTTATATGTTGGTATATTTGCAGCAATTATATTAGCCAACAAAATTCTCCCAGTGAAATTGGCTTTTAGTCAGGAGCCAGATTAATTCCATCTTAAAGGTTTGAATGTGTAATATTTATTTATCCACCACAATGCACATAGATGGACATAGAAAGAAAGTTGAGATATTGTTAATTTGATATTGTTTTCTCAACATGAGGGGGAGAAATTGAATAGCTGGAAAGAGAATACATGAAATGTATTATAACCATAAAGTATATATCCTCAAGTAAAGAAGTATGAACCAGAAGTTCATTGTAATACCCAGAAAAAAATATTTATTTTAAATATTATATTTCTATAAATAATACCTATTTTAAATAGGTGAATATGAGATCTCAAATTTTAGTATTTTATTTATCTTCATTTATAGGCAATTTTTCCATAGAATTCAAGAATCTAAAAATTTATTTAGCTTGTTAACATATAAAACAATATTTTAGGGATTAAATTAGGATTTAACTCATTATTCCTAATTTAATCCTATGGGATAAAAATCTCTTCAATAAAAGAATAAATAAATTATGCAATGATATTAACTTGAAAACCCAAAATCAATAAGTCAAAGGTATATAAAAGAAAATTAGTATATCTTAGGGACCAAGTTATTATATAATTAGACAAAATTAGATAAAAATCTATAGAAAATAAATCATAACTTGGAATCTTGGACTTTGATTTTAAAGATAAATACATATTTGAACTCAGTGGAATATGAGCTTCAACTGGGCTATTCCCAAGATTATTTTCGGTTACTCTTAAGATTCATACTTAAGTATTTTGGGAATTAAAAATCACCATAAATCTAACCATAAAATTAGGATTTCAAAAGTGAGATTGGATTTTGAATTTAAATACCAACTTACACCTAACTAAATTAGGATTTGGGATTAATTAGGATTAACTTAATGAAGAAAAGGCTTTTCTTGAGGACCAAGCAAACAAATTTCTAGAAGGGGGAGGGGGAAATTTCGGCCAAGAGGGAGAGGAAGGCCAAGATCATTTCTTTCTCTCCAAGTAATGATCCAAGAGCCAAGATCAAGCAAGAGTTGCAAGATGTTTAACCTCTCCTTGCTTATAAATAGAGAGCCTTGGCTAAACACATTCCTCACACCAATCCTTCTAGCCTTGGCTGCAATTTAGGGAGAGTAAGAGAGAGAGGAGCTGCTGGAGAAAGAGATACAAGAAGTCTTCAAGAGGTATAAGAGTTCTTAGCTTCTAAGTTTAAGTTCTTAGTTTATAAGTAGAAATGCTAGAAAAAGTTGTTTTAATCTTCAATCTTCCATATACAGTTTTAATTTCATGTTTTTGAGGTTTCCATTGTCTCTATTTCGAAAAATTGATGAAGAAGGAGTTATATCAAAATTTTTGGAAGATTAGGATCAAAATAGCGAAGCTCTGGCGAAATCAGTAAAATCTGAGTAAGTAATAAAGATGCTAGTATTTTATGATGAAGATGATGTTCTAAAATTCTGGGAAAATTCATGATGAAAGTAGACATATAGGGCCTTCTAAATCTATAAAGAGTGTGTCATTTGAAGCTCTGTGCAAAAAGATAAAAATCTTAGAAGTTAAGTTACATTTTCTGGGCGAAAATCTGGGCAACGGTTTGAATTCTGGAAACTGGGAATTATCCAGGAGTTCTGGGTAATTTATAGTATTTTTCCTTGAAAGTAGACATCTCAAGGATTCCGGGAAATTTTACGAATCCTCATTTCGATTTTTGTGGAATTAGTTATGATTTTTCGAAGTTAGGCGAAATTCTGCCCAGAAATTCTGAATTAACGTTTTTTTCCGAAAATTAAGTGGAAATAATTAGAAATAAATCCTTCAAGGGTAAAAATGTCAAGTGTGGCCAAGATGTCTCTTGAAATGTTGTTTGAGAATTAATTGAGACAATATTACCCTTTTAGGATAGACTGTGCTCGCGTATCGTCAACGAAACATACCCAACAACCCGTTAAACTCAGGTACGGACGCGTATTGTAACCTTAACTCTTATGCTTATGGTATGGTTATATATGGTAGTTGTTTCACATGATGATACTCTGTTTTGAAAGTTTGCTCATGATTGTTGAATTGTATACGGGTTATAGTCTTGATAACACCGTTGAGTTTTCCTAGCGCTGAGGACACGATGGGCCGTCGTGGCACTGGTTATGTGCAGACTGGGGTAACATACATATTGCAGTGGCTGTGTTATGTTATTGCCTTACATGTGGTTATGTGTTTTTGAAACTATGATTATGTTGTATATCTGTGATAACTGTCATATACTGTTTACATAAGCATGAGGTTAACCGTTACCTGAGGTTCAATGGGAATTGAACCTCAGCCCCTGCTGTAGCCTCAGGATCCCAGGGAGTCAGGATCGAGGACAAGGGTAAGAAGACGGCGTGAAGACCCTGTGAAAACCTAATTTTTTTTTTGATATTTTAGTTTAGTGTGACAGACATATGGATGACTGTATTGTTATATATTCAGTTATTTACATTACATACAATATTATTCAGTTACTCTTTCTTTTGAGAAATGTTTTCAACACACAGCTCTGTATAAAAATGCTTATGAAAATGGGATGTTACATTCATCATGGTATGCATTCATTTGCTAGATAAAGTTACTGACCTATATTCCAGCTGAAAATGCTCCAAATACAAATGTGTTATGCCTGAAGCATGAAAAATTATTCAGTTTCAAACAATTATATTATAGAGCATATTATAAAGATGATCATATTAAGGAGGTGACATAACTAATTGAAAAACCTCAAAAGAGGTTCAGGTACATGAATAATATTGATAAGTTATGTCGAATTAGAAAAATAGAATTGGATAAATGAAATTGTTGACAATAATTTTGAGAATGATATCACGTGATCAAATGAGGATTTATATGTCACAAGAAATGGCCAAGAGGATAAAGTGAAATTGAAAATGACGCAAATATAATTATATTATGATTGTTATGGACCAGAAGTCCAAAATTTATGATATATAAATGATTATGTGAAAATAAAGATTTTCACAAAGTTTAATGAGATTATGATGAGATATATGATTTTGTGGTGGAGACAATAATTTTGTATATCTGGCAGTTCATGAAAGAAAAATTATGCGTCTGTAAGATATTGTTAGAGCCTATGTTATGACTTACTAAATTATGAAGATTGGATTAGAATCTTCAAATGGATCCAACAGTGTCAAAAGCTCATGTTCCTAAAGGACAAGCTATTAAAAAGCACGCCTGAAGCATGGCAGGACCATCGGTTCTAAAGATAAAATCCTCGAAAGAGAAAAGGAGCTCAGAATATAAATGATCAAGTCGAGGATAATTAAGAAAAACTCCAGAAGAGTCATCTCCACTAGAGATATCTCCGAAAAGAGAATGTGGAGATATCTCCAAAAAGAGAATGTTGTGGTCCTAGAAGAGACCCAAGTACTTGAAAAATGTGAATATAATGAGATCCCAATAATTTATGTTATGAATGGTAACCGATAGGATCGAAATGAAATCAACATTGACAATATCTCCGTTTATCATATAATATATGATGTAATGAATTGTAATGAGGATCATGAGTCAAAATCCATTAGTGAATGCCAACAGCGAAAGGATTGGCCTTTATGGAGAGATGTCATTAATACAAAATTATATATCACTGGCAAAACGAAAAATATATTTGGACTTGTAGTCCATACACCTGAAGGTGTAAAGCTAGTTGGTTACAATAAGTTTTTGTGCGAAAAAAGAAATAAAAATGGGGAAATTACAAGATATAAGGTACATCTTATAGCCCGAAAGATTTACACAAAAATCTAGTATTGATTTTCGAAGAAATATATTCACCAGTAGTTGATATGATTACTCTTCATGATTTGATTAACCTAACAGTATATGAAGGGCTTAATTTACATCTGATGGATGTTGTGGCTGCATATTTATATGGCTTACTTGATAGTGATAATTATATGAAAGTCCCTGAAGGACATAAGGCGCCTGAAGCATATGTCCCTGAAGGACTGAATATACCGGAAGCATAAGTCCCTGAAGGACACAAGATGTTAAGAGCATCAAATTCTCGAAAGTAATCAATTAAATAAATTCATATATTACATGAAGGATTCAAAGTACATATAGTATCATTATCTGAATGAACATTAATTAAAAGTTTTATATGCACATGTATGAAAAGATTTAAATGTATTTTATTATGATTTTATTTGAAAGTTTATATTTTGCAGGTATACAATGAATAATCAAATTGGGTGTTTCTGTAATTGTTCTATAAGCGAACAACAAAATACTTGATGACAAAAAGGATGATATACTTAGAAGGACATTAAAGATAATGTAATCATCAGGGGGAGCAAATCAGATGTAATCAAGAGGAGGAGATGATACACGCTGTACTCTTTTTCCCTTATCTAGGTTTTGTCTCACTGGGTTTTCCTAGAAAGGTTTTTAATGAGGCAACATTAGAAAGTGTATCAATGAATGATGTACTCTTTTCTTTGGCTAGGTTTTTATCCCATTGGGTTTTTCCTAGTTAAAGTTTTTAATGAAGCAAATTCATAAATGGACATCCAAGGGGAAGTGTTATGAGTATACTAATTATGTGGATGTCTATTGACTCTCAGTCTCCAAATATTAAAAGATGATATGGGACCCACGCATAGTACCATGCATAGTAATTTACTATTTGCATCATTCTATAAATAGAGGTCTCCTGTAACTATTCAATACAGTTAAATAAAAATCCATTTCATCTCTCTAAAATTTCCTCTGACTTCTCTCTAGAATTTCTTCAGTTTCACAACAAAAATGACCTTGTTCAAAAGCATTTAAATTATTTTACAAGTCAGAGCTAAGCATCAAATGATACTATAATTTTGTTATTATATTCGTGTAAAAGATTTTATTGGTATAAAAAAAAATACTCCATCTAATCCTTATTATAAGATATCAAGTCACCAACTATTAACTTTTGTAGAAAGATAAATGATAGTTAAATCATTAAATTTTCCTAAATTGATAAATCATTTTCAACTTTACCCCTCTTTAAATTATGTGACTTAATTGTTTTCAACTTTAAACCTCAATGAATTATAAAGGTAATGTGGAAAAAAAAGTAATTGATATGGCAATTGGTGTCTTTTATACAAGACACAAAATTACTTCTAATTGATACCTTCTAATAAAGAGCCAAACAATTACGAATTCTTAGCATATAAAGCCAAACAAGTATGAATTCTTAGCATATACAATATCATGTCTTTGATGTCCATGATAATGTAAAAAGTAATAGAATATAAACTCCTCACATAAATGCAGATGTCAGTTTCATTGTATAAAAACGAAAAAAAATAGTTTAAGTTGTCAATTTAATCTAAGGTATGATAAAAATGTTAAAGTTTAAACATGTTTTATTTAAATCATAAAACATAACAAATATTTGATATAAAAATTACCCTCACTAACTAAACCCAGAATCTTCCAATACTTGTTGCCTTGTAGGATACCTATATGTTCAACATTTATTTAGGTTCTCATTTATTTTGTTATGTAACTAAACAAATTAAACAAACATATAATTTTTTATTCTTGTAAAATAATATGACTTCCACTATTATTATATAATTATATTTATAGGTGTAATGACTAACATTTATATGTTAAAATGTAAAATAAAAATATGAAATATATATGGGTTATGGGGCATATTGCCCTAAAAGTTTTCCTTGATAGGTAATTTCGTCCCATAAGTGTAAAAAATGGAGTAATTTGGCCTCTACCGTTATTTTAATTAACTTTGATCGTTAGTTGACCAAATATTTTGAGATGATAGTCTATATGTCATCCACGTTGTTTTTGTTAAGGTGCAAATTTACCCCATAAGTTTTAGATCTAACTATGAAAAAAGATGAAATAGATGACATACAGACTTTTAGCACAAATTTACATTTTAACAGAAATGATGGACAACATGTGCACTTTCAGCTCAATATATTTGGTCAACTAATGGTCAAAATTAACTTGGATGGCAGCATGGGCAAAATTGCTCTCTTTTTTATACTTCTAGGAAAATTTACCGTCCAAAAAATTTTCGGAGCAAAATTGCCCCTTAGTGAAAACTTTTAGAGAAAAATTGCCCCTTAATCTAATATATATTTATAGATAGTCTAAAAATATTAAACAATGTTTTTGGAAAAGACTTAATGACATTTACAACACTATGACCCTAAGAGCACAGCATAAGGCTGCGCCCCCAACAACACTTCAATTGACCAACGAGTTATTATATTAATTTAGAGCAAGAACATGCCTTTTTAAACAATCCTCTAGAAATGACACAATTCTTCCAACCCAGAGAACACTCATGTAGGTGGCTAACAAGAAAAGTATATAGGCTTGTATGGTCATGATTACGTGAAATTGAGATTCAAAAGTGGAAGTAGCAGACCTTTTTTAAATACAGGAGAAGGCATTAATTATAAGTGAGATAAGAGATTAAACTTGTGACCTCTCACTTATAAAAAAGAAACTTTAATTTTACATAATTAGTTTACAAGGCCATCGACAATAGAATACCTATTTAAATAAATAAATAAATATGTGTGTGTAGAGAGAGAGAGAGAGAGAGAGTTGATTACAGACGAAATTGGATAATTCTTTTGACAAATAGACTATCTCTAATTAATTAATGACAGAATTCTACAGCTAAACTCTTAGGGGCGGAATTCCTCTGTAATTAACTATTTTTTATACTTATAAACCTATTCGCACCGTGCATAGTTATTACTAACTATTATTTTAATTAAATTTTTCTTCTTTAAAATATTTAGTAATAATTATTTGAAAGAAATGATTCAAAAGGATTAAAATCATTTTACAAGTCAAAAAATTAAATATTAAATCTTAGTAAACCCAAAGTTACCAACACATTAGTTAATATAAAAACATACATGTTTCTGTTATTTGATCCTTTAAATATTGAAGTCGTGGTCATGAATTCACGGCGATATTATTCATTGTAATCAAATGAAGTCGTGGTCATGAATTCACATGGAAGAATGTATTAGTTGGAAAAGTATGGAATTTTTTTGTGTATTAAAGGCCCAGAGATAACACAATTTGAGGTATAATACCTATGCTTTCGTTTTATCATCCAAAAGAACCACAAACATGGTGATCAAAATGTTTAGCCACACTTTGAACATCTACTTCTTGATTCTAGCCTTATACGTCTTTATGTGTGTAGGAAATTCCAGCATAAAGAGTTGTGTTGAAACAGACAAGCAAGCGCTTCTCAAGTTGAAAGTTGATTTCATTGATGATTTTGAGATTCTTTCATCATGGAAACATGAAGTTGATTGTTGTGAGTGGAATGGAATCTCTTGCAATCGTTTGACGGGTCATGTCACTAAGTTGCAAGTCTCATATTATGGTTTGGGATATTTAAAAGGTAAAATCAATTCTTCACTATGTGATTTACAACATCTAACTCAATTGAACTTCGCCTTTAATAAGTTAGGAGGAAGCAAAATTCCAAAATGCATTGGTTCTCTTAATCAATTAAGAGAGTTGAATCTTTCAAATGCTGGTCTTGGTGGAACTATTCCACATGAATTGCGGACTTTATCTAATCTTCAAACTCTAGACATTGGGCATAATTATCAATTGATTGCAAATGATCTCGAGTGGCTTTCTAACCTTTCTTCTTTGAGGCATCTTGATTTGTCTGGGGTAAATTTAAGCCAAGCATTTGATTGACAATCACATGTATCAAGACAAGCTCCTCAATTAAGAAAGTTGATACTTTCAAATGCAGATCTTGTTGGCAATATTCCTCATCAACTAGGAAATCTATCTAATATAGAAACCCTTGACCTTAGTGAAAACTATAATTTGAATGTAAATGATCTTAAGTGGATTTCCCAACTTCCTTCTTTGAGGCATCTAGATTTGTCTGGGGTAAATCTAAGTCAAGCATTTTATTGGCTGTAACATCCCAAATTTGGGAGTTTGAAATTTTAATATTTTATGGGATTAAATTGTGAAATTTAAGCTAAATTAATTATGAGAAGGGTTATTTGAGACTTAGGTTCTTTTTCCTTAATTTGTCTTGGGGAAAAATAATAATTAAAATAAGGAATAATTAGACCTAAAAATTATGAAGGACTAAGTTGCCAAATTATTTCTAGGAAAATTATTAACTTAATTAATTAGTTAAATGAATAAGATAAGATGTTGTCTTAAAAAAAAAAAAAAGATTCACTCTTCTAAATTCCAACTTGACATGAGAAGCATATGTAATATTGACAATGAGTAAGCCACACGTTAGGACCCATTATAATTCAGTCAATACATACCTTTTCCCAAACCATTGAATCATTTCGGCCCAACCCAAGAATAGTATGAAATCCTTAAATAAAATCAAACACTCACTCTCTCTCTCAGCTTCGTATCAGACAAACAGAGGCAGAAGCAGTTCGTTTTTTTTTCGGCCCATATAATACTTCAGCCCATCTTTCTCCTGCTTTCAAACACGCAAAGATCAGAGATAAATCATGATTAAAAGCTGATCAACACGTCATAGGACAACTGTTGACTCCAAAACATGCAAGACTCTACTTAAATGATTCTCGCGTCCCATTCTTCCTCATTTCTTTCGGTATTTACAGAAAAGAAACAACAGAAAAAAAAACAGAGAGTGAAAGAGAGAAGAGAGTGAGGTAAAGAGAGACCGAAGTGGGAGGAAATGAGAGTTTCAGCTGAGATTATCCTACCCTGTTTCTGACCGATAAGAACAGAGCAAAGGATCAGCAAACATTCAGTACCCTTGGAGTTTGGAATCTGAAGGTGACCATCGCCCTCCCTTCTCCTTCTTTTTCTGTCATATCCTAGTGTAGAGTAAAAAAAACAAAAACAAAACGAAACTGAAGTGAAGACACAAAACCGAAATTGAAAGAGGAAATGAAAAACAGAGACTTATATATATATGTGTAAACCTTGGCTGTCATGAGTTTTTTCATTATTTGCGCCATTTTGCTTTGTTCAAAACATTATGAAAGCATAAAAGAATGAAAAGAAACGTTGCAGAAAAAAAAAATGCTGCTGCATGTGTGTATGCATGCCGTGGAAGCTGAAGGAAAGAAAAAGAAATAAAGAATCATGGGTAGTATAGGCTAGCTGCATGTGTGTGTTTAATATAATAGTATTTATGTGTATATAAATGTGTTGTTGTCAAATGTTATTTATATATGCTAGAGTATATTTTCTTTTTAAGTATTATTTTATAACATTTGCAAGATTTATGATCTTTAGGAATTGACTAATTGACTTGCAAGATGTATTTTATTATTATCATTATCATTATTATTATTTATTGCTTAAAGCATATAAAGGATGCATTACCATTAAAGTTTTTCTACAATATGATTGATAATTATAAATCAAAATAAATAAATAATTGATGAGTAATTAATTGAAGTTAATATTAATGTGATTTTTGGGAGTTGATTTGTAAAATACATTTTTATATATAAATGTGCTTAGATTGTGTAGAAATGTTAAATAGTTTAGGAAGAACCATAACTAGTAACATATTATGGAAATTTAGGGAAACCATGAGAAACATTAAATGAATACATTTAATTAAGTGTTTAATGATGGTTAGTATTTATAGGCTCTAAGTAATTATTTAAAAATAAAAAATTAAAAGAGAAATAATTAAACATTGATAATAAAAGGAGATTGGTAAATAAATAAATGTCTTCCTTAAGAAAGAGGAAGTGGTTAATAAAGGGGAATAGATAAATTAAAAAAAAATTTATTGATAATTAGATAATAAAATTTATAATCATAACAACATAAATAAACGGGAAATAGTGTTATTAGTAAATTTAGAATAATGACAATGTTAACTGATAGTGTTATTATTATTGAGAAAGAGTGATAATAATTAATAATGAATCATAAAGGGGAGTTGTTAACTAACTGAAAGAGTTAGTACTAATTAATAATAAAATTTACCCGGGGCATGAATGGCAAGGCCATCTCCTAGGATATTAATCATAAGAAAAATAACGCAGTGATGGTATTATAGGATACCCAGAAAGGACTTGGAACTAGTACCGAAAGGGAACGTACTGCTAGCGCAAAGATTTAAGGTACAGACGCGTACTGTAACTCTAATTTTTATGTTGCTTGTTTACTTATATGTGATGAGATGATTCCAATAGTCATGGACAAGACTTGGTCTTGGGTCATTGACTGTGGCTAAGACTAGGTCTTAGGTCACTATCGATATACATTTAGCTTTGATTTGAAAATGGGTTACAGTCTTGGTAATGCCATATTAAATATTTTTCCTAGCGCTGAGGACACGCCAGGGGCGTGGCACTGGTTTATGTGCAAACTAAGTGGGCCTTACATGTGCTGTGTGCTATGTAGAGGCAAGCCTTACATGGGCTATGTGCTATGTAGAGGTTAACGTTACAATTGCTGTGTGCTTTGTAATTGTTGAAATTCATACTATTACATGTGCTGTGTGCCGTGTATGGTGTTATGCTAAATGTGAATGAATATCTGTCATGCATATATTGTTGAACTCGAACATAAGGTTAACAATTACCTGAGATTCAATGGGTATTGAATCTCAGAATTTACTATAGCTTCAGGATCTGGAGGATCGGGAGCCGAAGAAAGGGGTAAGTGTAACATCCCAATTTTCAAAAGCGAAATAATTTATTTTTCATTTAAAATCATTTAAAATCATCAGAGTAGTGCATTTGAGCGGAAGAGTAACTGATACTTATATTTCAAAATGCCGCAAGTCTGGCTGAATACAATAGCGGTGTAGTAACCGCGTAGTTCATAAGGGATGTACAACAACAAAAGGAAAGCTTCCGCCAGAATGTCAAAGGAAACCTTCAGCCGGGTCTTCTATGCGTCTTGCTAGCGTTTCCCCTTGTCCTCTGCCCTTGGTTCACCTAACCCTGACGCTATGTTAAGAGCTGAGGTCCCATGCATACGGACCCCAGGTAACGGTTAACCTCATATTCACATATACGGTATATAAACACAGCAAATGAAACACTTCCAAAGATGTCACCAACTATGTCACTCCCAGTGAATGCAAATGTACCGCTCCCAGCGAAATATACCACTCCCAGTGAAAACAGATATATCACTCCCAGTGCATGCAGATGTACAGTTATCCTTTAACAACAGCATGTATCCAAACAACATATCACAACATGCATACAACCCACATACCACATATACACATACTGTAAATATCAGAGTTAGTGTTACAGTACGCGAACGTACCTTCGTTGATGTTTGACGGTATTTCTGGCGGAAAACGGTGCACAATTGGTCAAAACGTATTCAGGGATATCCTATAAGGATAATATCGCCTCTATTAACTCACAAATATTATTTCAAAGAGATATTTTGGCTATATAAGACCATTTTACCCCTGGTGGATTTATTTTCCAATTTATTCCCTAATTTTTGGAAAAAAAACGCTGATCCAGCATTTCTGGGCAGAATTTCGCCTAACTTCGAAAAATCATAACTAATTCTAGAAAAATTGAACCAAGGATCCGTAAAATTTCCCGGAATCCTTGAGAAGTCTAATTTCGAGGAAAAATACTGGAACTTACCCATAACTCATGGAAAATTCCCAGTTTAATCATTTCAAACTGCTGCCCAGAATTTCGTACAGAAAACATAACCTAACTTCTGAGATTTTTATCTTTTTTCCCAGAGCTTCAAATCACACACTCTTTATAGATTTAGAAATCCCTAGATGTCTACTTTCACCATGAATTTTCTCAGAATTTTTGAACATCATCTTCTTCATAAGATACTGACGTTTTTACCTCCGACTCCAGGAAATCGCTAATCGATGAAATTTCGCCAGAGCTTCGCTATTTTGATCCTAATCTTCCAAAAACTTTGCTATATCATATTCCTCATTAATTTTCGAAATCAAGCCATTTTTAACCATAAAAACATGAAATCAAAACTACTCTTGAATATTTAAGATCAAAGCATAAAATACTATGAACTTAAACTAGAACTTCAAGAACTAAAGACTAGAACTTACCTCTTGAAGAACCTTACTCCTTGCTTTTGGAGTTTTTCCTCTCACTCTCCTACCTCTCTAGATTTTGTCCCTCTCTCTAAGAACTCACCTTTGTGGTTGAGTTTTGTTGTGAGAATTCATGAAGCTAAGGACCCCTATTTATAGTGGAAAACATGAGTAGTCTCCAAGCAACTCCTCTTGATCCTAGCCCTTGAGTTTTACTTGGAGAAGAGGCATAAATATTAGCCCTCCACCTCACTCAATTTCGTCCCCCTCTCTCTCTTCCCTTAGATTATTGCTTTATCCTCTATTTAATCCCAAATTCTAATTTAGTTAGGTGTAATCGGGTGTTCTTATTCAAGATCTAATTTCACTTTTGAAATCCTAATTTTATGACTAGATTTATGGAGATTTTTAATCCCCAAAACACTTAGGTATGAAACCTTAAAGTATACAGAAATACCTTTGGGAATAGTCAAGTTGAAGCTCATAATTCACTGATTCCAAATATGTGTTTACATTTAATACTTAGTTCCAATTTTCCAAGATATGATTTATTTTCTATAGATGCTCATCTAATTTCATTTAATTAAATATTAACTTGCTCCCAAAGTTGTCTTGCTTCTCAAGTTTCCCAACTTGCTTCATAAGTTTTCCTATCTTCTCCCATACACTTAGCTAATTATCCCATGTGCTAATCTATTTTACAATATTATAATTGCTTCTTCCTTCCTTGACCGAAATTTCCCTCCCCTAATACCCATTAAATATGCCTTTTAATAGTTGTATGCTTTATTTATCCTTACAAACTCAAGAGGATAATTTCTCATTGGTTCAACTTATTTTTATTCCATTAGTGAATAGGAATTTTCGCCCTCTTAGTGATAATTTAGGAATAATAGTGTTTTAGGGGTTTTAAGACTTGATTACCAAAGTTTGACCAGTTTCTAATTTAATTTTGATGATTAACAATTTCTTGTATGCTAATCTTAGCTTTTAAATATCATTTAATCCTTAATTTAATTAATATTTCCTTATTTCTGACCTTTATAATTATTAACTAATTTCATAAGTTAATAAAGTACCTCAATTATTGCAATTTCAATTGCCCAATAATTGTTACAAATTTCCTCTAATTGATTTCATCATCCTCTGATGATTTTAATTGCTTAGAAATGGTATAATTCCTAAACATTCAAAATTTAGAGACAACATACTCTTCTATTGTAATAGGTATTTTAGTTGCCTATATAACATTCTCAGGGTATTTTATGACCCATAAATTTACTTAGGGATTTTTAGCTCTTTATCTTTCCTAATTACATGAGAAATCACCTTTGGAAATAAGGTAATTATGACACTAGTTTTGAGACCACAAATCCACCTATTTATAATAGTTATTATTTGTCAATATAATATTTCAGGTAAATAATTATCCGGGTATTACAGTAAGCGGCACACGTAGGAATTCAGAAGAAATTGTTATGTTGGTTAAGAAGTTGTATAACTTTTTGGTTGAACCTTTCTGGGATCACTGTAACCAAGTGTGAATACTATGAACAACATGATGAATTTTTTTGTATCACATTTTGTTCCTTCGGGAATTTTATTTAACCAGCATATGACTGCGCATATGAAAATCAGTTACTCTTTCGTCCAAACGCATAAGTACGCTTACTGTTGTGTAAAACTCTGTTTCCTTAACTCCCTTTCTCGGATAAATATTCACGAGATAGTTTATTAAGAGTCCTAGGACCATAATTGAATGTTAGAAAATAGGGGCGTTACATTGGCAATCATCATCTTTATCAAGAAAAGCTCCTATATTAAGAGAGTTGATACTTTCAAATTTCTCATATTTGGAGTCACTAGTTCTTAAAAATACTGGTCTTAATGGACCGATTCCACAATCATTTGGGCACTTGCTTCATCTTTCAATATTGGATATAAGTCATAACAATTTGAGTGGGCCATTCCAAAAGCTTCATCAACTTCCATTGCTGGAAGAATTATTTATGTCTGATAATAAGTTGAATGGTGTGGTCAATGAAGGACATCTGTCAACTTTATCCAACTTGAGACATTTGGATGTCTCTAACAATTTCCTTTCATTCAACTTTAGTCCAAAATGGGTTCCACCTTTTCAATTACATACATTTTTTGCGAGGTCATGCAATTTTAGCATTGGTTTTCCAATGTGGCTCAAGCATCAAGGGGAGCTTATGGACTTGGACATTTCTGGTGGTTCAATTTCAGATTCAATTCCTGAATGGATGTGGCTATTCCCGAGCCTATTTTACTTGAATATTTCCCATAACAAAATCCATGGAGAATTGCCAAGATCATTACCAAAATCTGGAATGTTTTTTGATTTGAGTTTCAATAATTTGTCAGGTTCCATACCACAATTTTCACTACTAGTAGTAGTCTTGCTTCTCTCAAATAATAAGTTCTCAAGCTCTATATCTTCTTTATGTGAAACATTACAATCTCAATTACGTCATCTTGACATGTCAAGTAATTTGCTAATAGGAAAACTTCCTTATTGTTGGAGGCAATTTATTTCCTTGGAAGTATTGATATTGGCAAACAATAATTTCTCAGGGGAAATACCATCTTCAATTGGTACTTTGAAGAAAATTAAAACCATCCATTTAAATAACAATAGCTTCTCTGGAAAGATACCAACTTTAATGGACTCTCCGTCTTTGAAGTTCATTGATTATGGCTAGGATAATTTGTATGGAATATTACCAGCATGGATTGGTTATTACTTGCCCAAATTGATTGTTTTGCATCTCCAAGAAAACAAGTTTCATGGAAATATACCTACAAGTTTATGCAAGTTATCACTTCTTCAAATTTTAGATCTTTCGCAAAACAATATTACTGGGATTGTACCCGATTGCTTCAATAACTTGAGTGCCTTGTCAAATTTAACGTTTCTAAGGGATACAATTTCTTATTTGATAATTACTATGATTTCTTGGCATGCACTTTTCATTGAAAATGCAATGTTGAATTGGAAAGGGGAAAATGTTAAGTATGACAAGAATCTTGGGCTAATGACAACCATTGATCTCTCTGGTAATCACCTTACAGGAGAAATTTCCACTAGCATGACATCACTTGTGGCATTGGCGTCCTTGAATCTATCAAGAAACAATCTAATAGGATTCATTCCCAAAAATATGGGTCAAATGAAAATGTTGGAATCACTTGATTTGTCAAGTAACTCTCTTTCTGGTTGGATTCCAATGAGCTTCTCAAATCTGAATTTTTTGAGTTTCTTGAACTTGTCTTTCAACAACTTATTAGGAGAAATTCCACAAACTACCCAACTTTAAACATTTGAAGCTTCTAGTTACGTTGGAAACTATGGACTTTGTGGACAACCACTGACAAAAGGATGCTTGAAAAATGATGACTTTGATCAACATCGCAAGACTAGTCCCAACATTGATGCAAATGAAGGAGATGAACTCATAACTTTTGGGTTCTACATCAACATTATTTTAGGATATCTTGTTGGATTTTGGGGTGTTTGTGGAACTTTAATCCTTAAAAGGTCATGGAGGGCTACTTATTTTCAATTCTTCACTAACATGTATGATTGGATTTATGTCCGCATGGCAATTTTCAAGGCTAGAATGAAAAGGAGATTGTAACATCTCAAATTCCAGGTTCGAAAATCGTGTCGGTCGACACTTAGTTTTAAGAAAAACAACAGAGTTTGAGATTCTACAGCTTAGAGTACTGTGGAAATTGATAGTGTGCGCTAAGATCCGGACAACGAGTATCTGATATAAAAATGCCCAGACATATAATGATGCCCGACATAAGCTGATATATTAAATATCCCGAAGGAATATTCATGTGATACAATTTACAGAGGTTATATACAATCCTCTGATAAAGAAAGTTTTAAACTAAACCCATGACTTGGAACCTAACATCAGTTAATTAAACAGATTGGCCAGGTAGGGGTCTATCATGGGGGCCTTACCGACTTATACGGCGACTGATTGGCTTCCCACATAGATTAACCCAGCATTAGACACCAAACTGTTCAAAGTAACTTTGTTAAATTCGAGCCAGAAGCTAAGTCCTAATAACTTCTACCGACCTTTGCCTTTGACTGCTGCCTCTTCACGGCTCTACCCTCCGGCATCTTCTCTATCTTGGTTTCTTTCCTGTACTATTCATTAAGACTGAGGTCCAATGCCCATTGGACCTCAGGTAACGGTTAACCTCATGCTTATGTAAACAGTATATGACAGATATCACAATAATATACTCACAATTATAACTTTCAAAAACATATCAGCAAGTAACATAACACAGCCACTGCAATATGTATGTTACCCAAGTCTGCACATAACCAGTGCCACGATGGCTTATCGTGTCCTCAGCGCTAGGAAAACTCAACGGTGTTATTAAGACTATAACCCATATACAATTCAGCATATCGTGAGCAACTTTCAAAACAGAGTATCATCATGTGAGAACAACTATCATATATAACCATACCATAAGCATAAGCGTTGATGTTACAATACGCGTTCGTACCTTTTACCGCATAGTCGTCAAACATCCGATCTTTGATTCCGGCTTTGGACTTCCCGGATATCCTAACATATCACCATATCACTTAGAATAACATTCTAAGAGATATTTCCACCTCTATTTACCATTCTACCCCTGATGGCTTTATTATTACAATTTTGCCCTTACATTTCTTCAAAAACGTGGTGCAGCATTTTCTGGGCAGATTCTTCGGTAACTTTGAAAAATCATAACTAATTCTTGAAAAATCAAAATGAGGATCCGTAAAATGTTCCGGAATCCTTGAGAAGTATATTTTTCAAGAAAAATACTGGGACTTACACAGAACTCATGGATAATTCCCAGATTTCACGTTTTTAAATACTTCCCAGAATTTCGCACAGAAAACATTGCCTAACTTCTGAGATTTTTATCTTTTTCCACAGAGCTTCAAATGATACACTCTTTATAGATTTAGAAATCCCTAGACGTCTACTTTCACCATGAATTTTCTCAAAATTTTAGAACATCATCTTCATCATAAAATATTGACGTTTTTACCCTTGACTCCAGAAATCACTGTTTGAGGAAATTTCGCAAGAGCTTCGCTATTTTGATCCTAATCTTCCAAAAATTTTGCTATAACTTCTTCATCAATTTTTTGAAATAAATGCAATGGAAACCATAAAAACATGAAATTAAAACTATATTTGGAAGATTGAAGATCAAAACAACATTCCCTAATATTTCTACTAAAACTTCATAAGCTAGGAACTTGAACTAAAACTAAAAGCTTCCTTACCTCTTGTAGAACCTTGCTACTATTCTTTGAGCTCTTCCACACACTCCTAACCTCTCTCAAATTTCGGCCTAAGCCTTGGTGGATTTGTGAGGAATTTATGAAGCTTGGAGTCTCTATTTATAGCCAAAGATTGGGTAGCCTCCAAGTAACTCTCAAGTGATCTTAGCCCTTGGTTCTTGACTTGGTGAGGGGGTAAAGATCTCCTCCTTACACCTAAAAAAACGTCCTCCCATCTTCCTTCTTCAAGAAGGTCTTTTGCTTTGTCCCCAAGACACACTACTTCTTCCCCAAGTTGTCCTAATTAATCCCAAATGCTAATTTAGTTAGGTGTAAGTGGGTTTCTAATTCAAAACCCAATTTCACTTTTGAAATCCTAATTTTGTGATTAGATTTATGGTGATTTTTAATTCCCAAAATACTTAGGTATGAATCTTAAAAGTAACCGGAAATGACTTTGGGAATAGCCAAGTTGAAGCTTATAATTTACTGATCTCAAATATGTATTTATCTTAAATACTTAGTTCTAATATTTCAAGTTATGATTTATTTCTTAGGGATTCTCATCTAATTGTACTTAATTACATCACTTCTTGCTCCCTAAGTTTTAAAAACTTGGTCCTTAAGTTTGTCCAATCTTCTTTCATACTCTTTGACTTATTATTTTCCCTTAATTCTTGAAAAACTTGTCCCCCTCCCCTTAACTTTAATTATGCAATTATATTTTTAATTCTCTCACATGACTAAAGAAGGTAATTCTCCTATTGGTCCATGTAGATTCTGGATTCATGGCTAATATAATTTAGTTTTTATTGTATCATTTATTTACCACCAAATAGGAATTTTCGTCCCATAGAAATAAATTAGGAATAATTAGTTGAATCCTAATTTTAATCTCCAATATAGTGTTTTACGGGTTACTAGACTTAATTACCAAAATTTAACAAGGTTTCTAATTTAATTTTGATAATTAACAACTCCTTATGTGCCAATTTAGCTTCTATTTACCATTTGGTCTTGATATTATGATCTTTATAAATTAATTACTAGCTAATCTCAAAAATTACTAGAGCATATGTGTTGGGAAGCCTTCTATTTATAGGCAACAAATGAGTAGTCCCCAAGCAAACCTCCAATGATCTTAGCCCTTGATATTTGCTTGGAGAAAAAGTCTTAATCTCACCCCTACAACACATGCAAACCGTCCTTCCTCCCCCTACTCTCTTAAGTTTTGCTCCTCCCCTTAATTATCCCCAAATGCTAATTTAGTTGGGTGTAATCGGGTGTTCTGATTCAAAATCCAATTTCACTTTTGAAATCCTAATTTTGTGACTAGATGTATGGTTATTTTTAATTCCTGAAACACTTAGGTATGAATTCTCAAAGTATACGAAAATAGCTTTGGGAATAACCAAGTTGAAGCTTATAAGTCACTGATCTCAGATATGTATTCATCTTTAATACTTAGTTCCAATATTTCAAGATATGATTTAATTCCCATAGATTCTCATCTAATTTTATTTAATTAAAGAAGAACTTGCTCACTAAGTTTAACTTCTTGCCCTCCAAGTTATACCAAGCTTCTCACTTACACTACCTTGATTGACTAATGTGTTTGTATTTAAAATCATTTTTTCCTCCTTGTTTCTTTAAGCAAAAACCGTCCCCCTCCCTCTTATTACCTTTAATTAATTTATGTTATTAATATCCTCACATGTTTAAGAAGGAAAAACTCTCATTGGTCCCCTTAGATTTTAGGATTCTTCCATTTATTGGTGCAATTTATTCATTCCCACTACATAGGGATTTTTCATCCCATAAAAGTAAATTAGGAATAATTAGTTGAATCCTAATTTTAATCTCCAATATAGTGTTTTAGGGGTTACTAGGCTTAATTACCAAAATTTAACAAGGTTTCTAATTTAATTTTGATAATTAACAACTCCTTGTGTGCCAATTTTAGCTTCTATTTACCATTTGGTCTTGGTATTATGATCTTTATAAATTAGTTACTAGCTAATTTCAAAAATTACTAGAGCATCTCAATTATTGCAATTTCAATTGCCCAATAATTGTTACTAATTTTCTCTAATTGATTTTATCATACTCCGATGTTTTTAATTGCTTAGAAAATGGTATAATTCCTAAAAATGATAATAAATCAACTAAAAAGTTGGAGACAACATATTCTCCAATGTTAATAAATATTTTGTTGCCTCTTAAGATTTATCATAACATTCTCAGGGTATTTTATGACCCATAAATTCACTTAGGGATTTTTAGCTCTTTATTTACTCTAATTTCATGAGAAATCACCTTAAAAGATAAGGTAATTATTTTACTAGTTTTGAGACCACAAATTCACCTATTGTAATAGGTGTCATTTATCAAAATTTAATATTTACATGTATTATGAAAATTGGGGTATTACAGAGATTCCAAGATTGATAGGTATATATGAAATTTTCATTACACTATTATAAATTGATCGACTATATGAAGTGTAACGAACAAAATGATTCAATGGGCTTGCTCTTTTTTTAAGTGGATCATAAATTGAATGATTTGTGGTGATTTTCTTTTTCTTGATATATGCAGGTAGGTGGAAGAAATTGTTGAAATCCAAATGTCCTCTTAGTGAATTCTCTTTGCATAAGGAATTTCTTCTCAAGAGATTTTTTGTATTTAAATTTTGGATGAGACTGTAGCGAATTAATATGATGTAGCTTTAAATTTGTTAAATTTGTTTTGCACTTTTAGTTGGTCCTTTTGTGAACTTATATAATTGAATATTTGAATGTTATGGTATCTAAATGTTGCTGACTATGATTTGTTCTGTAATACCTTAATTTCCCTAATATAATAAGCCTTGTATTTTGAAGAATTACTTAGCAAAATACAAAGGTAAATATGTGTGTCAAAAAAATATAATCTATTGATTATTTTTTTATCCAAATTTCACTTTGGAATTAATTAACCAATGGTTAATTAAGAGGCTATATTTAAGGGGCTATAAAAGGTGACATAAAATCACACGAAATAATAGCTAGTTTAAATGCTTATAAGATAAGAAAAGGGAATAGGGAAACACTTATTTTAATTGTTATCTATTAACAATTATCCTTAGCAAATAAGCTTGCACTAATTGAGATTAGTTGCATAATTCTTCAAGATGATTAGAAGCATATTAAAATCTTCAAAATGGGGCTATTATATTTCGAAATATATAACAGCCAAAGAGGATGAAATTAAGCTTGTTAATAAAGCACAAATACTCTTGATTATTTGACAAAGCAATTAGAGGCTTGGACATGTGGAGTTTAGGGACATTTAATCACTTAATTAAGTCAATAAAATGACATCATAATCAGCCCCGAAAGTCCACAATTCCAGTTGGGCACTGGTGGAGCTTTTTGAGCCAAGTATTTCAAGATATTATCTTAAGAAATTAAGCTAAACCCTCTTGTAAATAATTAAACCAATTGGATAATTGAATACATAAGATTATGACATCATCAAGCTGCCCATAAGTCTTATATTTCGGTTAGCCATGTGGGATGAATCTAAGCCAAGTTTTATTGATATTATCCTATGAAAATAAAGCACATGAAAATTTTAAAGCCTTATAGAAATTAAAGGACATAAGCCATAAATGGGGTGGTGGACAACCAAGTGGTGTAGGGAGGAGATGAAGTTTCAAAAAGTGAAATTGATCCTTTGTTTAGGGAAGAAGAAGAGGAATTTGATTCCATGAAACTTGGTTCCACATGAGCTTGATATTTTCCTATAAATAAAGGTGCCTCTCCTCTTCACTCTTCACATAAAAGTCAATTTAAAACATCTGATTATAGAATTAGAGAGTGACAAGGGCGAAATTCTTGAAGCAAGAGGAAGAAGGAATAAGAACTTTAAGAAGTAAGTTCTCTAGCTTTTTATATTTGGGTCGAATTTTAGTTTAATCTAGGAAATTGTAAAGAAAATTTATTTACATGTTTTTAAAGTCTCTAATATGTTTAAAACAAAAATTTGAGTGAAAACATGATGGATAATGATTTTTGGGATCAAAAGATCAAGATTGTAAAAGTTGAGAAATCTCCAAATTTCTATTTTTTGGAGTTAGTCGCGTTGTAGGCATTTTTTTGTATAGTAAATTATCTTCAAAAGTCATGATATTTTCCACATATAAAGTAAGCATATATATATTTCTTTTGATATATAATTTTTTATTTTTTAAATCTTTGTACGAAAAGATAACGATTTTTGAAGTTGAACCTCATTTCTAGAAGTTCAATCTGAACCGTGATTGTTGTGCATGGATTTTGACTGACCAAATGATGCTTAAAAATCCTGAACATTTCTAGAATTAAAGTTTAAGGAAAGAGCTTTCTTTGCATGTATAACAAGTAATTTTTATAGTTGTTTATAACGAGTTATAGATTTTTCAAACTGAACTATGTTTCTGGACTTGAGACTCGAACATTAGTTAAAGAAATTAAAATTGGGTATGACTTAGGGATTTCAAGTTCTAGGCGTTATTTTTTCAGAATAATAGACTTGTCAAGGGAAATTTTGGCTCTGGAATCAAATCATTTCGATTTTTTTACAATTAGTTATGAGTTTTCAAAATTAGTGAAAAATTTGGGCAGAAATGCTGAAATTATGTTTTTAAGGAAAAGTAAAGGTAAAAATGGAAGAACAAATCCTTTAAGGGTAAAAAGGTCAAAGGAGGAAAGAACAACCCTTAGGATATTATTTCAAGTGAAATGGTATTGATTATAATATCATATAAAATATGGAAAAGGAAATAATCTGACGATAACATTATAGGATACTCGAGAAGTTTGGAGTCAGATTCAAAGGTCGGCCGTATTGGTAACTACACGGTGAAAGGTATGTTCGCGTACAGTAACTTTAACTCTCCTATGTCTTATATGGCTTTGATATGATTGATTGAATCATGAAATGTGGACTCGTGAACAAGACTAGGTCTTAGGGTCATGTATGCTTATATTCAGTTAGCCGTGGATTGTTGTATTTATATGATAATGCTGCATGCTTGTTTTTCTAGTGCTGGGGAACCCATTACTGGGTCACGAGGCACTGGTAAGTGCTAGTAACGAGACATGTGTTGTAGGCTATTGTAATCGGGCACCGATGTGTTTGCTGAATGTAATATTGTTGTGATTGTCTATCATATATTGTTTATACTTTTTATATGAGGTTAACTATTACCTGAGATTCAATGGGTATTGAATCTTAGAATGGTTAAAGGTTCAAGAAAGAGACCTGGATCTGAGAAGATGACATGGATAATGTAGGTGGAGCTGTAAAGAGGCACTGATCAAGACGAGAGCCTTCAAGGCTATATAGAGTTTTAAATTTTCCATATGTAGTATATCTTAAAATAATTGATTGTTTTTTTTAGTAGGCATATATCTTTCTCCATTAGAGACAATCCTGTCAAAGTCTATGGTTGTAATAAGGATATGAGAGCTTTTAAAGACTACAAAGTTTGTAAGATTCACCCTAAGAGTTCCAAAGTTACAGTCATTGTAACGCCCAACCTTTAAGGCCTCTTATTTACCAGAGTTATTGCGCACAACATCAAAATGATTTGGACGACTTAATGTGGAATAAAAGTTTTTGGGAAATGACTTAGTCATTACAACTTGGAAATAACTGAATAGTTGCATTAATCCATTCTGTCCAAAAACCTTACATGGTAAGTTTTGAGATAGGGAATAATTGTTCAAATCCGAGATAAGGAAAATGACAATCAAGCTAAATTACAATCCGATCTAAATATAACAATAGCAAAGTCGCTTCTCTTTACAGTCGTGTTTTGCCTCGTAATCTCAATCTATTGCCTATCTCTTTCATACAATCTGGAGTTCCAATGAAGGGACCCTAGGGGTAATAGTTAATCTTATACACAAATATGAAGCATTAATGACTATATAACACATGTTAAGCACAGATAAGTATGCAATATAATAAGTCACATTGTAACTACAGTTAACGTCCAAGGTCTGTAGCCTTGTTCGTAGAACACGCAGCTTTACGGGACACACAACCCTAATTCATAGTAGGACATGTAGCCCTGTTCGTAAAACACGCAGCCCCAATCCATAGCTAGGATACATATACGCAATTATCTAGCAGACATGGCTAATCATACAAGAACACAACCATACAGGCTAATAAGATAACAATTTCCCACCTTGGTCTTGTGTCCTTAAATCTTTCTCGAATGTGCCAGGATTAGCAGAGGTATCTCGGAATGCCTATAAATGGTATCATTACCATTAGTCACTTGGGACATCTGAAACTCCTAACCTCTCTCTTGCTCTCTCCCCAGATTCCTTAAAGTGTATCTGGCTGTGCAAGTGTGTACGTTGAAGTGACGAGTTGTAGAGTGCTGAGGTAAGGTTTATGTGTCGTAGTTGTCGGGTTTGTACTTGTATGTTGTTGTTGTTTGATTGCCGGGTTTGTAGTTGTAGTTGTATGTTGTAGTTGTTGTGTAGTTGCCGGGTTTGTAGTTGTAGTTTTATTTGTGAGTTGTCGTTGCCGAGTTGTAGTTATAGGTTGTAGGTGGTGTGAGCTTACAGTTGTCAGGGTGGGGTTCGTGTGTAATGGTTACCGAGATAGAGCTCGGCTGCGGTGTAGTTGTGTGCGCATGGTTTTGTCGAGGAATGACATGGTCGGGTTAACGTGATGGTGTTGGAATTGTTTTTCATGGTTTCCTACGCATCAGTAGTCATACTACCCGAGTTTCCTTTCTCTTATCATACATCTTAGGAACACACTTATGTCTCTTCTTCTATCCAGGCCTCAGATTTACAATTTATGCAACAGAGACCCTATGGTTCGGTTCTTATAGCTCTTCTTAGCATAAACTTTATGGGTTTTTACGGTTCTCTTTCTTAAAGCTCCCTCAAAATACAGATAGAAACTGGAAAGAAGAAGGAATCAATAGTTACCTTCAGTTCATTGGAATCCTCGCTCAAATCGTACTCCTTTAGCCCTCGATGTAAGCACAGAAGAAGTATACGAAGCTGAATCACAACGAATGCTTCCTTACTTTCTTTCTCTCTCTTTCAATCTCAACTTTTGTTTGCAGCAAGATACTGAACTTCCAGGCACTGCTTTTATATTAAACTTGTTCAACTGTTGCTGCTCTTGCATGTTTAGAGAAAGAGAGGGAAATGCACTGACGCGGCATGGGAGTGAGATTTTCCGTTAGATCTTTCCCTTTTTCCATCACAATGCATGATTGACCTTCCAATCTTAGTAAAACGTGAATTATTTGTCCATGGGCTGGGTTAACTTAATTGGGCTTGGAGCAACTGAATAATAATAAAGCCCAGAGTCCATAATCAATCTTCACATATCATGTAGGCTTTAAGATCTAAAAAATCTAAGATATTACAGTCATCGGCATCAAAAAGAGATTTTGTCTACAATATAGTAGCCTTTGTTTCCACTTTTCTTGTTCTGTCTTCCTATTTTTGTCGAAATTATTTTCCTCTGTTTTTAATGAACTTGGTATTTTCAGCATTGGAGATGGTGGATATGTATGCCAAATTCTTATGTTCCTAATGAAAAATATTGGCTGCCCCACTTGTTAATTACATGCAGAAGCCAACCCTAATCGTTATTGGGGTGCCACTTTTCATTCATAGGAGATGACTATTTTTCATGATTATGTTTAGTAACTTTGTAATTTTTGTTCTATCATCTTTACCATTTCATGTTTTACAACTTGAGTGATGAATAGACTTGTAAAAAGATGCTACTATCTTCAATCTCTAATATTTTATAACATTTTTAACAAACAACTAATTTAACTAATTTTTTAATCTATCTTCATTAATTAAATATATGGAGTATTTTTGTGAAGGAGAGGAGAAAGTATGTTGTAATGATTTATTTAGTCTAAATGTTCCAATAAAGACATTCTTTGCTTTTGTTCCTGTTGAAATGTAAAAATCACTTATTTGACCTTGATGGACAAAAAGACTATTGATGAAAAAGGAATATTTGGGCCAACAATCTTACATCGTCCATGGGCACCTTGAAAATGTTGTTGGAAATGGAAATATATTGTTGATTGCTTTGTCTAATGATTGCCTTTCTATATACTTGTAGAAGCTAGAAGGTTCATTATCATTTGCTTCCTCAGATAAAGGTTGTGGTAGATAAAAATAATTACAAATTTGATGTTTTACTTTAACAAATTTTAAGCTCATTAGATATATTGGAATTAGTTATATCAGGTAAGCATTCTTGGAATGACAGAGAAAGGCAAGAATTATTCTTACTTTAATAATGTGTGTCCAAAATTTTAAACTAAGAAACATTCTTAGAGCTCTTCCTACAATCTAAATTTATTTCTTTTATGTAATTGTGGTCAGGCAAGTTTTTGCAGACAAAGTAGTAGAGGTAAATGTATGCCTTGGCCAAGGCATTGTGAGGACAAAAGGATGAGGTGCCCTTTTTAGCCCTTTTTTAGTATTAGCGTCAATAGGGGAAAAATATTTGTGTTTGTGTTTTATCCCTTGTAGCTACTTCACTTTAATTGGCTCTTTCTAAGTTCCGTTTCTAGTTTGCTGTATTTAAATATACTCAATCTGAGAATTCGACAACTTTTTATTTTACTTGTCAATACATTGGCAGAAAAAACCTTTAAATGTATCCATGACAGTGATGCATATTTCATAAGTAGACCTATTATATATTTTTTTTTATTAAGTTTTTCTGGAGCGTAAATTCTTTTAGCCATAACTTTATATGAACAATTTAAATTTAAGTATTCATTTTTAGAGCAATTCATTTTTTGTACTAAATTTTTTGCTGGTGTTTTTTGTTAGGAATGAGAAGTTAAGGAACTCAAGAGCATAGACTTCAACTTCGATGATTAGACGTCAATAGCGCCTTCTTGATATGGCTATCTAATGGAGATATATTCAAGTATGGTTGAATTCAATTAGGATAGCTCTCCCAAAGACGATTTTTGCATTCATACATACTCAAACGCGAGACTTCATACTTATGTGGTCAAAGTCCCTTCAGCTAGGATGACCACCACCTATTAGTTCAATAGTGATGTTTGGTGGTGCGTTCAAGCCAAGCATACTACCATGCAACACTTGTGGGTGTTAGTTGTGTGGGGGAGGATAACACTATTCTTATTAACAACGTCAAGCCAATCATTTTTAGATACATGATTGCAAGAATTTAATTAAAATATGTTTACTTGATAGCTATTTAAAATAAGATCAAATAAGGGGTGTATTTACTCTACTATTCTTATTAACAAGGTCAAGTAAGGATTGCAACTAACAAAAGATTTGTAAGTCTGCCAATTGCTAGAATATTCTCATTTAAGACTTCATGATTTTCAACATTCACTACTACAAAAAAACCCAAAAAAACGTCCTAAATAAAGCTCAATTAACGTCCTTTTTTAGAGAGACGTCTGTGTGGGAGTAGTTGAAAGTTTTGACTTTTGGCGTCCTGAATAAAATTCAGGACGCCTTATTTCTTTTTTTTTAAAAAAAAATCCAAAAGAGGTAAACCACTTTCTCTTCTTTCTCTGTTTGTGTTTTATACTAAATAAAATAACAAACAGTGAAGGATAGATATGAACGAAGCAAATAAAAATAAGAATTCAAGCAGAAGCATCAGGTACTAATCAGTTGAAAGAACAAGCAAAAGCAACCTTTAAGAAATCTAAGGGAGAAGTAAAGAGAGAAAGAAGAGAAAACCTTGACAATAGAGTAGTTAATTAAAAGGAGTAACAAAGATGATTTGCAGCTAAATTAATCACATCAAACTCAAAAAAAAAAAAAAATCTCAAGCATTTAATTTGGTTCTTCAGTGATAGAAAGGATGAGAAAGACACACAAGGGAATCACCAAAAAAGCTGAGATCTTGAGCAATTCTTCAGTCTGTGGGGTAATCACTCCAATCCTCGACCAGTCTCCACTATACCTGAAATGACAACATCTGAATCAAACAAATGAGTGGAAATTAAGAATCTTTTTGCTCAAATCATAGGAAAGCTAAGCAAGTAACCCGACCCCGCATCTATGAACCCTAATCTAAATACAGCAATGGCTGAGCAAGAAAGAATGGATTTTGAAAGTCTCAGTGGGAATAAGGAGTTTTGTTGGGTTGTGGGTTTCTCTTGTAAATCCCTCTTTTTGGCGAAGGGTTTTGTGAATGTTCTACCATTTTTGTTTGCAGATTTAGATCCCCACACAGATTTGGCTTTCTTCTCGCGTTATATAGTATGCCTTCATGCCTTAATGCAGATTCGATGGTTCTGGACTTTAAAAAATTTCATTTCCATGCCCTTTAGATTTCAGCCATGTCGCTTTGTTTTAAAATTTTCTAGGGTTCTGGACTTAGAGGCAACGACTTTTATAATTAAACCCTAGATCTTGTCATCTCGAGCAGATCTGGCGACCTAACCGGCCCAGCAAATGGAGATGAGATGGAAGAGAGTAACGTGGTGGAGATGAGACGAGACGAGATAGAGAGCGATCGGGAAGAGAGTGAACTAAGAGATAAGAGACTGAGCAAAATAATAGAATGGGAGAATGAGAATATATTTTCAACTAAAAAAAGAAAAAGAAGACTTTGGCGTCCTCATTCTAATATAGGTCGCCTAAAAAAACTTTGCTGTCCTGATTCTTAATATAGGGCACTTAAAAATACTCAGCAGCGCCAAAAACTTCCCTAAAGTCAAAAAAATTTATAAAACGCGCCAAATATTTAATTTTTGGCGTCTTGAACCATTTTCAGGGCGCCAAAAATAATATTTTAGGCGCCCTAAATTATATTTTAGGTCGCCAAAAAATTTCAGGAGCCATAAAATTGCGCCAAAAACCTAATTTTAGACATCCTAAAATAATTTAGGATGCCAAAAAAAATCCTGGCGCCAAAAAATTTCTCAAAATGCACCAAAAAATATTCCTGAGCCAAAAAAATTTCAAAATGCGCCAAAAAATTAATTTTAAGCATCCTGAAATATATTTAGGACTCCTAAAATTAATTTTAGGCATCCTAAATATATATTTAGGACGCCTAAGTCTCAAAATTCAGCTAAATAATTACGAGAATGCCACCGCTTATACTTTTTATTTCCTTTTTCAAAATAAGGACGTTTTTTAGGGGAGTAGTATCCATTTTTTGTAGTAGTGATTTATAAACGTTCAAAATGACAAGAAGACATTGGTATCATCATGAATTGATTTGGGTCACATAGGTTGCTGATTATGGAGAAGACCTTTTGGAAGTTAAAATTACAAAGCATAATTAAAATTGTTTTGAAGAGTAATGCAGAATATTTATTGCATTTCGTTTATTTAATTATTCTCTATGCCAATTAGCTTTGATTGTTTAGAAAACTAGGGATAAATCCCCATTTGAGAAACTAAATGGGAAATAGGATCTCATGGGGATAAATTTTTTAGACTAAAGGATCTCATGGCTTCACATTTTCCTAAGTCCCATTAGACAATTAATTTCTCATATGGAGATTTATTTCCTTTGTTCCCTTGTTTTTTTTAATAACCCCTTGGTCTACCCGGCGCTTTTTCTAAATTATATTATCAAGTATTTAAGTATTCAAATCCAATGGACTAGGACATCTCTCACCAAGAGCCTTTAAACATGGTAAGATTCGAACCTCAATTCTCTCACTTTGTTATAGAATAGCTTGTCTACCTCTAGCTGGGTTGATTTAGCTTTGTAATTGAGAGAATATATGTAAAAATTGAGGGATAAACTTCATGAGGTCACTTGATCGATAGCATAATGTTATATTTTTAGTGATTTCCCACAATAATAGAAATTCCCGACCTTGTGTTTAAGGACTAGATGTTGGACACATTTTGTTTGAACCTAATAAATTATTTGTGTGTATTCATCTCTATTTTTTTCCAAAAAAAAACAAAAATGTTTGAATTTGAAGTGTAATTTCTTGGTGAAATTAACAACTTTAACCCAATTTTGATTAATTTTAAATTAACAATAATACATTCTTGTTGCAGCAATTACATTGAAGTAAATATAGAGTTTGAGGCTGAGGCAAAATATATTTTAAACCATATTATTGTCTTTAAGCAAGCATGGATTGAAGAAAAGTATTAGGGAAAACCATTTTGCATGTACTTATTGTTAGCACTGGCTGACACCCAACATAGGGATGAATTGGATGTATGATAAAAACTTAGGAACATTGAAAATCTTTTCATATCTTAGTAAAAGTAGTTCGTATCATAGTAATGAGTTATAAAGCGATAGTCTGTCATTCAAACATATATAATGGAGATATAGGAGTTTAGGGAAGAGAATATACAAACTATGATTTATCTTGATTCGACCCAATCCATGATTTATCATAGTAATGAGTTATAAAGCGATAGTCAGTCTCTTGTTTTGTTTGCTAATTAACTTCGTTAAATCATTATTATGAAGGTTCAAGCTTTCAGTTGAGAGTTCAATCTATCTGTTAGTGAGATGTGTTAGAGAAATATTAGAGTTGTTGGCATAATTCAACATTTAGTCATTTTTGCTTTGCAGCCACACAAAATCCTTATGGTCTACTTTGGGATTGCTTAGGCTAGGTTCCTTTGACTTTCACTAGAATGGGTAGCTCAATATATAATCATTTGAACTACTCTGAATAAGTTTCCATATGAGTGCTTTGTTTCTACTACAACATTTAATACTTCTGACATAAATCTTACTTTATGATGATTTTCACATAATCTATCAAGTAATCATATGAAAACTCATAAATAAACATGATTAAAAGCATTGAGAATAATATTGAGTAAAAATCATAAGTTACTAGTTGATAATCAGTGAATTTAAATTTTCAAAGATGAAGACTTAGTGCAAAGACAGTTGACACTTAAGTATTGTTGAACTTTACTTTGAAGGAAGATTGTTTGAAGATAAAGCTTAGTTGAAAATAAGTATATTCTTCTAGACACTCGAGTATCATAAATCCATACTAGAGTGTCATACTCGAGTGTATTTTATTCATACTCTAGTGTTGATGCTTTGTGTGTCAGTAGAATACTGTTCAAAAAACAAAGTTAGAAAAGAAGCATTGATCTCTATAGACACTCTAGTGTTATAGAGTGTTAATAACAATACTTCAAGTATACCATAAAGCTTTAGTTCATCATCGAGTATTATGCATTGACCTTGAGAGAAATTACATGAACAATCGAGTGTTGATGATCATACTTGAGGGTTAGCTTTGTTAATTTCATAATGTATTCGAGTGTCAAGAAAAACTATTGTTGGCAACCATCTATACTTGATTGATCTTGAACAAAGATTAATTTCCAGAATCCAGTGACTTCCAAAATGTAAGAACATTGGTAGCACGAAGGTCAAACTCTAGTAAGCATAGCATCTTCAGCATAGCTCCACCTTTTGGAAAATGAATTATGCCCAAAAAGCTCTTTAAATCTTATTTCCAATGAATAAGAATCAGCTCCAAATTCATTGTATGCTAAGTGTTTCATTCAGATTAATGACAATTGTTTTACACCAACGTTTTCGCAATGTTTTAATCTGATTGTGAAATTCAAAAAATCATATCTCTCCTAGTTGATCTTTGTGTTTTATGATCTTGATGTTTTTGAAAAGGTATTTGAATCTCGTTTCATATGCTACTGATTCCAGCTCAATTAGATATGTATTTTGTGAGATACACTCAAAATACCAAAGTTGTGCCTGTTGTGTGGTGTGACTTGTAGTGTCAACTTTTAAAATTCATAGGTCTTTCATCTAAACTCCTTTGGGCTTGCTTTTGGCATCAAAATGACACATTGGGAGTCTAATTTCATATGAAACTAGTTTCACCTCAATTAGATTTAAGGTTTGAAAGATATCATTGAATTACTGAACCTTATACATGTTGAACGTGAAACAGAGGTGAGCAAAAGAGCTGAAATATTTTAACACTCAAGTGCTGAAAATTCACACTCGAGTTTTGAAAATGCAAGTTTTGTTTTTTGGTTTCACTTCATCATCTCCATCAACACTTCAAGTGCCAATCTTCCATACTTGAGTTTCCACTTCTAGTACTTTAAGTGTGGACTAAATTGACATTTTTGAAACTTGTGGTACCAAATTATCATTTCTGAAATTCTTGGTGCCAAACTGTCATTTTTGAAATTCATGGTACCAAACTGTCATTTCTGGAAAATGCGCCCCAACGAATTTCTTTCTTCTTCTTCCTCTTAATCAATCCAATTCAATAACCTCTTTATTGATCTTCTTCTCGATCATTCTCCATAATTGAACTTCATATTTTCTAATCTTTGATTCTATATTAAATATAATAATTAGTTAATGTAGGAGATAAATGTACTATGCAAAATTTTTTCTTAATATTTGACATCTATATTTGACATCATCAAAACTAATCATATCTAACACTTATACTCTTCCTAAGTTTTCAATTGGATAAATACCACTTTTGGTCCATGAAGTTTCATCCAAGTTTGATTTCGGTCCCTCAAGATTGAAATTGATGGTTTTAACCCTTTAAATTTACTTTGTCTATAACAATTGGACCCTAAAGTTTGTAAAGGACTTGGAAATGCATTTGACGGTGTTAATTTATCCTATGTGGCACTAACTTTGTTAATTTGGCTTATGTGGCAAGTTGATTAAGGAACTTGATATGATAAATATATTATGAAAATTATGAGTTGTTATTCATTTTTTAAAAAAGAGAGTCTGAAAAAAAGTATGAGTTGTGTAAGATAACACTTGCCCTTACGATAAATTCATGTAGGCAATCTAAATATATGAATATAGACTAATGGAATGATAGAAAAAAAAATCTGCAATGTAGTCTATTGAGCTCAAGAATAAATATCCATCACCAAGAAGCAAAGGAATTAGCTACTTATAGCAATTAAGAACCCTACACAGTATGGTACAAGGGATTGAAAGCTTCAGTCACAATTAGCCATCAGATTAGCAACTATCTTCTTCACACAAGAAAATCACAACTATAGAACACCACCATAAAAACAAAATTAATGATGAAGTAGGGAGATTATGAGTGACAACATCAAAGAAATAGAAGAAGCCACAATGACAATTTTGAATAAAGAGAGGAAGAAGTCTGATCCTCTATAATCTCTAGGCTAAAGCTTGATTTGGAATGAAAAGGTGATGATGGTGCTCGTTGGGAAAGTAGAGGTTGAAATGTGGTGGTAATGGTGATCAATGATGGATGGAGAGGAAGGCCAACGGTGACTTTCAACATTGAAGAACGATTGAGGTAGTGGTGTGTAAAATAAGGAAGAAGATGGTGGTGGTTGGAGTCTCGACTAACGGTGGAAACCGGGAAGGATCTCCATAGTCAACCCTTCTAGCCAATCAGCTTACAAGTGGCTCAAGCATACATATATATTAATAAAGATTATGTAAGAATTAGAGTTACTACCTGATTGCTTTACGATCTTTGACTAGTTTCTGAGTCCTTTTTAATCTCCTCGAGCAATATAGGATCCTATAGTAATATAATTGTGGACATTGAATTACAACTTACTCCAAGCATTATGATTGATCATGCCACTATAATCAATATAAAGTTTAATGGTCTACATTAATTTTAAAGGGTTCCTGTTAACCCTTGAAGATTAGGGGCGGACCCAAGAATTTTACTGACGGGGGGGCGAAAATAAGAAATGCTATATAATAAATAAAAAAACTTGAAATACGATACAGACCTAACATAGAAAAAATTGAAAGAAATCTATTACATAAATTAAGATTACTTCATTTGACTCTTACTCTACGTGTTTTCATATTGTTAAACTCATCTATAATTGAATCCATGTTAAAACTCAAAACAATTTTTTTTTCAATGTATGTAATCAAAGCATAATCAAGAAATTGGTCTTCCATTCTATTTCGAAGCCTGCTCTTGATTATCTCCATAGTAGAGAAAGATCTTATAGTAGTTGCTATAGAAACTGGAAGAGTGAGTACAAGTTTAATCACTATATCAATAAGAAGGTAAATTGTGGACTTTCTAGTTATTATTAGTACTTGACATAATCCAGATGTAGTTGAAAAATTAATGAAATCTGGATGCTTAGGAATGTCAAGCTCAAAATGTTGTAACTCCATCTTCAAATGCAATTTTTCCTGTTTTGTGAAATCTCTAGAATAAAATTTATTAACAAGTTTGCAAATATCATCCTTATTAAATGACATGTACCTATTTCTTGAATCTAAAGCCATGCTCAATGCAAGTAATTCAACAGTATTATTGTTGAACCTGCTATTTAATCCTTGCAATTGATAATCAATAGTAGCATAAAAGATATTTACCCTATAAAATTTCTCAGTAGAAAAAATACCTTGTTCATTTCGAGCACGACATCTCCTTCCAATATATTTTGCACTCATATCTGGAATGTCAATGTCGTATTTTATGCAAAATTCTTGAACATGAACTAAGAAAGCATCCCAACCTGTCTCTTTTAATTTCTGAAGTAACTCTTTTGTAGTTGGAACTAGATGTAAAGCGTTTGAAATATCTTGATACTCTTGTTGCAAAGCTTGACAAATGACTTCAGTAATACACATAATTTCTTTCATAAGGTGCAATATGGTGACAAAATCAAAAGATGTCAATGATGAATATGTATTATTTGCATCTCCATGATGTGGTGTTGTCTTTCCTTCATAAGAAATATTATCAAAACTTAACATATGGCTTGAAACATTTTAAACAAACTGCATATGGAATTGTAATGAGAACTCCAACGAGTAGCTCTAGCTAATGCAAAGTACCGATCTGATTAAGACTAACTCCTGATTCGAGTTCATCAATAGCAATCATTCTTGCAATTTCATTTTCTTAGGCAACTTCTAACCCATCATTACGCTTACAAGAAGAAGTAACAATATTAATTATGAAGTTTAATTTTACAAAAACCTGATAAACATGTTTTACCTCATGAGATGCAGCAACTGTTAGATATAATTAAGTTTTGATGATGTCTTATATATGCTATTAGGAACAACAAAAAGATTGAGTGATATGTTTATCATTTTCATTGACTAAACTCTTGAGCTTAATGTAGAATCAAAGATGTGAAGAATGATCAAGAAGAAGATTGATAAAGAAGTATTGAATGCAAAAGATTGTTCAGAGATGAGAAATAATCAAGAAGGAAGAATCTTCAAAGAATCAAGATATTATCAAAAGATTGTGGAGATATTCAAGGAAGAGGAAAAAGAAGAAGATCAAGGAGGATAAGGAAAAGGAAGAGAAGAAAATGAAGAAAATAATGAAGTTTGATCAAGATGGAAGATGGAACATGGAAGAAATTGATGAAAATGTCATTACACAAGTTCCAAGAGTTGTTATAGAGGTGATCATGATTAAATGGATATTGGAAAGGATCAATTCAGAGTTGAAAATAGTGAAAATCAGGTTCTGGAAGTGAATACTCAAGTTTCTAGGTCAAAACTCGAGTATACAAGCTTACTGGAAAAATTGGCTTTTGGACAGATAAAACTGAGGTTTTGAAAACCACCGTTTTGGAAACCACCGTTTGGGCTATGAAGGTCAAAACTCGAGTATGGGAATCAATACTGGAGTATGGAACTTAAAAATTCAAGTATCGGGAGTTTTCAACTTCTCTGTCACGTCTGGTCCCAACAATACTCGAGTATCCACTTCAATACTCGAGTATCAGAGCTCTTCAGCAACTCTGTTCACCTCTGTTCCGCGATCAGTTTTGGGTGAGGTCCGGTAATTCGATGATATCTCCTGAACTAGACATCGGATTGAGGTGAAATCAAATTTGGATGAAACTAGACATCCAACGCGTCATTTTGACAAAGTTTCAAGTCTAAAGAAAGATCAAAATCAAAGAGCTTTGAATTTCTAAAGCTAGATCAAATATTCACGCCCCACTTCAGAGCGAGCTTCAGTGTTTTAAGTATATCTCACAATCTACAAATCGAAATGAGCTGAGATCAGTGGCGTTTGAAAGAAGACACATAGGGCTTTCCATCAATACTTGATTCAACTAAAATGAAGATCAAACCAGAGAGATATAATCTTCAAAAGTTGACTGATAATTCAGAATGTTGCAGAAAACGCTAGTTTAGAACAACTCTCATTCTTTGGATTATAACGGACAAATCACAACAAGTTTGGATCTGACTCTTGTTGCTGTTGAAAGAAGGACCAAAGAGCTGTATGAGGATATTTGGTTTGTCAAAATTGAAGCGATATCAAGTCTGGAAGCAACCAAAGTCCAAGACAACGCAAAAACTCGAGTTTTTCAAATGAATACTCGAGTATAGCTCAAACAGAAAGCTATGAACGTTAATGGATCATCAATACTCGAGTATAGGAAGCAAAACTCGAGTATCAGACTTACAGAGACGAATTTGAAGTTATAAAATAAGCTCAATACCGCAGTATTGAAGTCAATACTCGAGTTTAAAACGAAGCTTCAGAAAATTCAAGATCTCGAAAATCACGAATTTGATCCAGATCAACCAAAAGTTTTCCCAAATGATTCATAACATTTATTATCATCATTTGTGGACACATTTCAGATGATCAAACGAGGGACTTCATGGAATTCAAGTTGCTGAGGTATCAGTCTCAAAAAGTGAAAATAACGGCTAGTTTTCAACTACCTCTTCCTCAAACGGTTCTGATTCCAACAGCTATATTCTCCAACGTCTAGAAGACCTTCATCTATAAATAGAACTAGATTCAAAACGCAAGAAGGTGGAGGAGTGATCTTACATTGTCATAATGTCAAAATGTTGAATCTCCTACTCTTTGTTTTTCAATGTTTTCTGAGTTTACCATTTAGAGAATGAAATGAATTCCTATGTGCTTCAGTGATCATTTATCCACTTCTTAGAGAGAAGTTTTACTGTAAATCACTTTATTTGAGAGTTACTCAAGGTTGGGTAATCTTGAGTGGGTGTTAATTGTAACCTTACGGGTAGTAAGGGGAGAGTCTCTGTGAGAGAGATTGTAAAGGCTTCACAAGTGCTTAGATAAACTTATGGGGTGTAAAGGCTTCTCTCTTGTGCCTGATTAAACAAGGAGAATAGTGGAAATCTCAAGTGGAGATTGAGGACTGGACGTAGGTCAAGGTTGGACTGAACCAGTATAAACCTGAGTTTGCAATTCTCTTCCCTTAACTCTTAATTTCCAGCATACATGTTTGAATGATTGTTTACAGTTTAATAACTCTTTAAAATCATTCAAACTGATTTCAATGAATCGATAAAAGATTTTCAAAGGGTCAAAGTTTTTATCTTCACCCAATTCACCCCCTCTTGGGTTCAGCCACGTTTTACAACAACCAAGGCAAGTTGAAGGTGATGAGTAAAGCAATGGACATAATAAAGCCAACAATCCATTCCATTCACCTCGCATATTTCTAGCTCCATCATAGCCTTGTCCTCAAATATTTTGAACATCAAGATTATGGTGATGAAGAGAGTTGACTATTCCTTGTTTTAAAGTCTTAGCACTTATATCTTCCATGCATACAAGACCCAAGAACCTTTCCCGTATAAAACCATATTTATCGATGTATCTCAAAACAATGGCCATATGCTCTTTTTAAGATACATCACTAGCTTAATCAACACTAAGACAAAACTTGGCATTAGAAATTTCTTCTCGTATTGTGTTCTTTACGTTTTGAGAGAAAACATGAAGAATTTCCTTTTGAATTCAAGTAGAACTATATGATGCATTTTGAGAAGCTTCTTCTAAAACAACTGCTACAACTTGTTAATTATAGGAAGCTAAAAACTATATCATCTTAAGAAATTTTCCTCGATTAAATGAAGAGTTAAGGTGAAAAAATACATATGAGCTTTTTCCTAAGGAGAGCCCAACACCACGTGCTTTTTTTGAGCAAAAATACGCACGTGATTACCATTTTGGAGCAAAAGTCACATCCCGCCATTATGTTACTGTTCACCGTGATGAGAGAGAAAGAGAAAAAGTGAACAGTAACATAACGGAGGTGAACAGTAACATAACGGAGGTGAACAGTAACATAATGGTGGGATGTGACTTTTGCTCCAAAATGGTAACCACGTGTGTATTTTTGCTCCAAAAAAAAAGCACGTGGTGCTGAACGCTTCTAGGGAAAAAGCTCATGTGTATTTTTGCACCTTAACCCTTAAATGAATCTAAGCTTTCATTATGACCTCTTAAACCACATCCTTGAAGAGCAAGCCATCTTGTCATGTCCATAAAAACTTTTAGTCTCAAACGATTAGCTGCAATCTCTTGAGAAGTAAGTTTTTCAACTAATACCTCAATATGTTGAGATTAGTTCATAAGATCACTACATGAACTCACATCATTTTTATGTATTGAGATAACATTTTTCCCAACATGATCTAGAAAGCACAATTTTCTCCATCATTAACCTTTTTCCAATTCTTAAATCCATTAACAACAAATGTATTAAGTCCAAAATGACCACTACTTGGTTTACTAAATAAATAACAAGGCAAACAAAATGCAACATCTTTACTTGGAGAATATTTTAACCAAGATGGAAACAAATCAAACCAAGAAGAGTAAAAATGATGTTGATTCTTCTTTGGCCCAGAAAAAGGATAATTTTGAAGCTTGCACTAATATGGACCAAGTTTAAGATAAGCATGACAAATATCATCTTGTTGATTTATCGGATATTTCCATATTGGAGGGTGCAGTGCCAAATCTCTTTCTAGTGAAGCAAGATCAACTTCTTTAACTACTTTATTTTCAATTCTAGGAGACTTTGAAGAAGGAGTCTCAGTATTTGACAATTCAACATCAGGAGTAGATGAGGGCAAAGACTCACTACTCTTTCCCTTAAAATAAGTATCAATGGGTAGCACTCTTCCCAATAACAATCACTTACAAAGAGCATGAATTATTTCATGACCAATATGATTTTAAAAATATTATTAATAATAAAAGTAAAGTGAAAAAATTAACTATTAGTCATCATCTATATTTCCATAGCCATCTTTTAACAAAACTCAAAACTTGTCCAAAATTGTAACCCTAAAATATTCCTTAATCGGTATAAAAGTAGTATCATTAGAAAGACAAAATCATGTAAAAAAAAATTCATGAAGGAAATTTAGTAAAAAAAAAAGTGATTTTGAGTATCTTGTTGATTCTTAAAATTTGCCTTAGACTGTTGCAAAAGAATGGTGTACCAGCTGCCAGCAAGAGGAAGAAGAGGCTAATGCTCTGAATACTGATGTTGATGTTAATATATATGGAAGCAAAATCACGTGTTAGATATTAAATATAGGTGTTATGATCGGTTGTTATGATTTATTAGTTTCTCCATTTTGGGCTAAAATATCGTGTAGGATCTCTTACGATTTATTAGCTTAATATTTGGTGCCCACATGATATTGAATATATATTTTGAAAACCCACCACAATACAACAGTAATCTGGAACTGATGTTTATTATAGGACTTGTAGTAATTTTTTTAGGGGGTAGCCCCCCTGGGGTCCGCGTCTGTTGAAAATCCAACTACTCACTTTAGGCCTTCTTTTTCATTTTCGCCCTTTTGGCCTAATTCTGCTAGATTTTTCGGCCATTTGTAGTTAAACCATTCCTAAATGATTTGAAACTCACTTAATTAGATGAATATAAGTAATGTAAGTAATATTGAGTAGTATTTAAATAGAATCAACTGGTTAATGAAAATATTTGAATTTACGATTACTATTAAAGTGAAGATATTCAGGTACCTGATGAACAATGCTTGTTCAAACTTGCTTATGCCTCAAGTAAGCATTTGAAAATTCCTTCAGAAAATCCTTAACGTTAGCCTTGCTCGAGTAATGATTAAGTTTTGCTCGAGTATCATGCTCAGGTAAAACATGTTATCTGCTTGAGTATGGTCTCAGTAATTCAGAACATAAGCTTTAGAATGACTATACTCGAGTACCATAAATCTTATTCTTGAGTATGTTGCTCGAGTACACTCTGAGGTGTACATGAATAACATCTTAACCTTGCTAAAAAAATACACTTAAGAATGAGTTAGCTTTCATGTGCTCGAGTACAGATTTCTTTATACTTGAATAAGAGAGAAACTGTGCATGAGTAAACATTATCAAAGAGTAAATATAAGTGATGAAAGAATCATGCTTGAGAACCATATTATCTCTGCTCGAGCATCATACTCAAGTATCACTTATTATGCACTCGAGTATGATCTTTGATACATAATCATTCTTCACATCAGGAACTGTACTTGAGTAAGGCTTTATTAGTACTTGAGTATTGTGCTCAAGTAGGCTAAAAGCTTACTCAAGTAATTCCATCAAAGACCAATGGAAGCCGTTATTTTTGAACTCATGCTCCAGTAACAAATAATATACTTGAGTATACTTCCTCGGTGCAAGTATGCTTGAGTAATGACTAAACCTTTACTCAGGTATGGACAAGAGAACACTTAATAGAGATGTTAGCATGAGCATACTCGTGTAAGCTTGGAACTATACTCGAGTACACTCTAGACTTAAGGCACTTTTCATTGGTTTGAAAACCTTAAATATTTTCAAGTCATGTTATCATCAAGACTCATAAACCAAGAACTAATACTAAATAGTTAGGCCTTTTTGGACTTTCTTTATTTCTCTTAGGCTCTTTGGCTGAAATTCATGGCCCATTTGAGAGGTTTACTGATCACATATTTTGACCCATTATCTCATGTTCAAGTAATATTTCATTATGGCATCATGCTAGCCTAATGTGAAATCTGTTAAGATAATCTCATTTTCACACATGAGTCATGCTGGCAAAATTTTCAATCAACTTTGAAAATTCATATATCATGATACAAATATCCAATAGTAGTGATTATAAAGGCTATGTAACCATTATCCTATATCATCAATCATTACACACCAGTCCAGAAAACGTTTCAGATTTAAGGGCTAACTCCAAAAATTTATAACTCAATGTGTACCAATCCAAATTAGCCATATAACCTATCAAATTAAAGTTTGTAATGTATACTTTATATATTTAGAAAATCTCATAGCCATTGGATATGATTTTCTTAGACAAATACACATTACAATTTGACTGCCTCCCGGAAAATCCAGTTTACTAGCATCAAGGGAAATTCCCTTCACGACACTTGTCACACTTTCTGAACTGGCCTTAGTTGTCTACCTGATATAGGCTTATCTGTTAGATATGATTAGTTTTGATGATGTCTTATATTGATGCCATTAGTAAGAGCAAAAGTTTGTATATTATATTTATCTTCTTCATTTATTAATTCTTAAATTTAATATAGGAACAAAGGTGTGAAGTTCATCTATAAAGAATGAATAAGAAGAAGATCAATAAAAGAAGAGTCAAGTGATCAAGAATGATCAAGAGAAGAAAAGGAAAGAAGAAGTTGATGAAGAGAATGAGAATATCAAGATTAGCTCAAGTTTATTTATAGAGAATGGTCAAAAAGGTGAGAAGATAGAAAGAAGAATCTACTAAGAAGCAAGAAGTTATCAAAGGAGTTTGGGGATAATCAAGAAGAAGAGGGAGAAATGAAAGATAGAAGAAGTTGATAATCAATATTTAAGATCAGCTCAAATATAAATGTGGAGAATGCTCAAGAAGATTGAAAGAAAGAAAGAGTTGCATTATGGAGAATGATCATGAGAGAGGAGATTTCAAAAAGAAGAAAATGAAGAAGAGGAAATATTGATCAAGATGGAAGATGGAAAAAGGAAAAACTTCCTGAAGATATCATTATTCATGTTCCAAGATTGATTATAGAGGTGTCTATGATCAAATGGAAGTTGGAGTTGATCAATTTAGAGTTAAAGTTGCTAGTTCTCAGTTAAGTTTTGATGATAATTAAACAATAGTAATTTGATGGTCTAAATAAGAACTCGATTTCATGCCTTAAAACTTCAGTTCTTATATCAGCAAAATAGAGAACTCAAGTTCTTGTGTAATGAACTCGAGTTCGCGACCTTTGACAATGACAAATTTTCAAAAGCTTAAGAACTAGAGTTCTTTAGTACCAAACTTGAGTTCTTATTATGTGGAATTTGGTCAAAGGCTAGGAACTAGAGTTCTTGGAAAAGAACTCAAGTTCAGGAACTAGAGTTCATCATTAAGAACTCAAGTTCTTTGAGAACCGATTTGTGCCTGAATTGAAAACTCGAGTTCTTGAGAATCAACTCAAGTTCTTGGCTTGCAGATCTGAGACGTTCAAAAAGAAAAACAAAAGAACTCGAGTTCTTTTTTAAGAACTCAAGTTCTACATTGAAAACTCGAGTCCTTGTCGCTGACTGTGATCTCTAATTCTGCGAAAGAACTGATCTTTGGCTCATGGTTTCCAAAATCACTTAGTATGATATATAAAATGCTTTTAACCTATTTGCTAATGATTTCAGGGATTACAATGAAGTATTATTCAAAAAACATCATAAAGCAAAAATGTGTGAGAGCATTTAATGCGAAAGCAGAAAACAGAGCAGAGCAACATATAGAATGAAATCTTGCACCAAAGAGAAACATTCCTTCGAGGCTTACTTGTTTCAGTTATACCTTTGCAAAAGCATATTTAACGGACAATGTATTTAATGAAAGAAGCAGACTCATATAATGAAGCCTCAACGGTGAATTTGATTTGTTGACGAAGAACCTATGTGACTAACAGAAATTTAATTATGTCTCAATGGTCACGTTCCAGCTTCACCCAACGGCATTATTGACGAAGATTATAAAAGGCGAAGCATTCAATTCAGCCAACTACCGAAACTCTGCGCATTTAACTTGAATTTATTTCTCTTAAGTGTTTCATTCATTACTCTCAATATCTTCGGATATTTCCTGTACTTCAGTGTTTCATTTATTATCTACTCGTGAGGAGTTATTAAAACACTTATTTCATTCAGTTGTTAAATCTTAAGGTTGAGGAACCTTGAGTGAGGGTGTACGATTACAAGTAGTAAGCGGGAGTGAGTCCAAGAGTGTAAGGATCATCCCTAAGTTGTATTTGTAATCCTTGAAGAGTTAGTGGAAATCCCAAGAAGTTCTTAGGGACTGGATGTAGGTCAGGATTAGACCAAACAAGTATAAATTGTTTCGTGTATATTCTCCTTTAAATTTCTGATTAGTTAGTGTTTAGTCATAAATCGCGAAAATCTTGATTAAGCGATTAAATTTTTAAATCACCTATTCACCCCCTCTATGTGATATTCCATCTTCAAAAGTCAGCAAGAATCAAGTTCTGGATGAGAAAACTCGAGTTTGATGGTCAATACTTGAGTTTACAAGCCTACTGGAAGTAATTTGTTTATGGAATACAAGAAAACTCGAGTATGGAGGTCAATACTCGAGTATGTAACTTAATGACTCGAGTATGGGGTGTTTTCATCTTCTTTGGCGTCTCTGGACCCGACAATACTCGAGTATCCAATTCAATATTCAAGTATCCAGCATGGTCAGCAACTCTGTTCACCTCTGTTTCACGTTCAGCTTTGGGCAAGCTCTGGTAATTCGATGATATCTCCTAAATCAGAGATCAGATTGAGGTGAAACAAAATTTGTATGAAACTAGACATCCAATGCATCATCATGGAAAAGTTTCATTCTCAAAGAAGTTCAGATGAGAGAGATGTGAATTTTGAAAGTTGGATCAGGAATCCACGCCACATATTAGACCAAGCTTCAATGTTGAGTGTAACTCACAATCTACAAATTGGAATGAGCTGAAATCAGTGGCATATGAAAGAAGACTCATAAGGCTTTCCATCAATACTTGATTCAACTAAAATGAAGATCATAACAAAGCAATATGGTCTTTGAAAGTTGACTGACTGTTCAAGACGTTGCAAAAACATTGGTAAAGAACAATCTTCATTCATCAGATCATAATGGATAAATCACAACGAGTTTGGATCTGATTCTTGTTGCATTGGAAAGAAGACTCAAAGAGCTATATGAGGATAAATGTTTTGCTAAATTAGAAGCTATATCAAGTCAGAAAGCAACCAAGGGCCAGAACAACTTGAATACTAGAGTTTACAAGTCAATACTTGAGTATAGCTCATACAGAGAGCAATGAACGTTAGAGGATCTTCAATACTCGAGTATGTAAGTCAATACTTGAGTATCAGATAGACAGAGATGAATCTGGAGTAATGAAATAAGCTCAATACTCGAGTATCCAAGTCAATACTCGAGTATACCCCGTCACTTCAGCAAAATGACCGTTGCGAAAATCTCATTTTTGATCTAAAACATCCAGATGATTACCCAAATGATTTGTAATACTTCTTAACACCATTTATATCATTTGTAGACATGTTTCAGATGATCAAACGAAGGATTTCATGAAGATCAAAATGTTGAGCTGTCAAGTCCAAAAAGCAGAACTAAAGGCTATATTTTTACAACGGTTATATTCTCAACGTCTCTATTAATAATGGTCATATTCTCAACGCTTAGAAGATCTTCATCTATAAATAGAGCCAGATTCAAAACACAAGATGATGATGGGAGAGATCATACTGTCAAAATGTTGAAATTTTGAAATTCATACACACTCTATTTTTCATACTTACATAGCTTATTATTTAGAGTGTGAAATGATTTGTAATGCACTTCAATGATTATCCATTTACTTCTTAGAGATAAGATACATTGTAAAAACATTCTATTTTTTGAGAGATGCTCAAGATTGGGTGATCTTTAGTGGGAAATTGAATGTATTCTTACGGGTTGTAAGGGGGAGGATCTCGGTGAGAGATTTGGCTTCACAAGTGACTGGGTAAACTTGTGGGTTTGTAAGAGGCTTCCCTTGTGCCTGGATAAACAAGAGGATAGTGGATTGAAAATCTTAAGTGGAGCTTGAGGACTGGACATAGGTCAAGGAGTGGACCGAACCAGGATAAATCTCAGTTTGCAATTCTCTTCCTTAATCTCTTTTATTTCCAACATATATGTTTGAATGATTGTCTATAGCTTTATAACTCTTTATTATCATTCAAATTGATTTTATCAAATTGCGAAAAAAAATTTCAAAGGTTGTAAGTTTTTATCTTCACCTAATTCACCCCCCTCTTAGGTTTAGCCAGGTCTTTGATTATCCTCAAATTCATAGGCCCAAAATTCAGGATATTACAATGATCATATTAGAAGATAGTCATAGATATGGAGAACACTATAATAAAAATTGGAAAATCCCTTTGAATCTATGATACTAAAAATATAACTAGAAAAGGGTATAGTACTGCTTATATGTTGTGCCATATTAACCAATTTGATCCAAGAATCATATTCCAAAGCCTCTTAAATACTAAAGCATAAGCCAAGACAATGGTTAATAGATTCAAAAGAAAAAAAAAACAAAATAGCTCAACTTATAACACTAGTGGAAAAGGAATTCTATAGTAATTAAAAAGAACATTTTTATTCAGTATAAAGATGATTAAGAATAAACAAGACCTCCACTTATAAGGTCATGGATCACAAATCTCAACACTTGTTTACGAATTTATTTTTAAAAGTGATTTTCAACTACACATGTGAATTCATTAAACGAAGACCAAAATCTACTTGATCATATAAATACAAAAAAGAAAAAACATAAAACTGCAAAGTTTAGACACACACACACACACACATTTATTACAACATAACAGTTGTATGATCTCGAATAGCATAACCAAAATCTACTTGGTCTTCAAGGAAACTAGAGAATCTGTCATCATAACTTACGTAACTCTCAAATCCCACACACATCAGTCTAACAAACATAAACTAAAGTTTGCGCTAAATTTAAAGCCACATCATCCATATAAAACCCTATTAAATTATAGCTTCCAATGTAAGAACTAGAATTCACTCAAACTATTACCTTATACAGATACCACAATATCTTGAACCTCTAGGAAGCTCAACAACTCAACACAAAAACTCAACATAGAAATTGTTTCTTATGTCCTTATTCACAAGTTCACTAAAATAAATTTCTATTTCTATCAAGGCCATGAAATTTTTGGGTAAAACTTGTACTCCCATTAAGTCCTTCATGTCCCCTTTCTTTATATATATGTAAATGAAATACAGGCAATAGAAGAAACATGGAGGCAGAAGGTCCAATATGTTAGCCTTGATAGGATTAGAGGGCATCTTAATTCCTAGCCTTGCCAAATGTTAGACTAGGATTACACCCAAGATAAAAACTAAGGAACTTAAAAAAATAGTATGGCATCTTAGTGAAAATAATAAGTATAAATATAACAAGCCATAAAACCACTATCAATTAAGCAAATCAGCGATGCTGGAAATAAAAGCAATAAGGGAAGAGAATATGCAAACTATGATGTATACCTTTATGACTTATGTCCAGTCCCCAAGCTTACTTGAGATTTTCAATCCACTATTTTCTTGTTTAATCCTGACACAAGAGAAGCCTCTACAATCCCACAAGTTTATTGGGGTATGTATGAAGTCTTTTACAAGTCTCTCACCAAGTTACTCCCCCTTAACATTGTAAGGAAGCAGGCTTGAAGATGAAGAATTACATTGATCTTAACGCTTAGAAGTGAATTAAGATGAACACTAGAGCATAATATAAATAATCTCTCTCTTTCTCTCTAAGGTAAATGATGTCAAAGCTAGAAAACAACATAGAGTATTCAGGTTGAAGTGGATGATTCATGATTTTAGCATTTTGGCCTTTTTTTTCACACCCATCAACTTTAAGTGCTTTTCTATTTATCGTTGATGTATTTTAATGAACATTGAGCTTTTCTTCTTCCCGTTAAGGCTTACAAAATATGACTATTGAAATAGACGTTGAAAGCTTCTAACATAAAAGTGTTTTTTACCAATTTGTTTGTTAATCCTTGTTTAATTTCCTGGAAAACACTTAAGAACTAGTATAGTAATTAGTTTGAATGATTAGAAGCAAGAACAATAAATTTCATAATCATTTTAGTGATTTAAATAATTCCAAAGCGATGCTTTATGTTTTGGGAAAGTATAACTAAAGTCATCTTCTCTTAGCAATTTGAAAACATTTTAGAGTATTGGATAGGTTACTGAAGTGATTTGCTAGCGATGCAGAAAATTAGATTACTCTAGTGATCTCCTTAGATCACTTAATGCATAACTTGAGTGATATTTCTTTGAAAACATATCATTTGCTCACATCATTGGAGTGTTTTGCTAGTAATGTTGTTTTAACACATCACTTGAGTTATTTTATACTTAGAAATTTTTTGATTCAAAACAATTTCAAGACCACTTCATTGTTGTGCGAATGATACTCTTTGTCTCATCAATTGAGTAGACTCAATTCATCACTCGAGTGGTCACTCAAGTGATGTTTTCTTTAAAACATTTTAGAGTAGCATCATTAGAAAAAATCACTTGAATGGTATACTAGTGATGAATTTTACCTATCACTTGAGTGGTTACTTTAGTGAACTTGGAATATACTCCAGTGGTCAGTCAAGTGATTTCCTTTTTGAAACTTTTACACACTGATCAGTGGATAAATCACTTTGGTGATAAAATACGTCACTTGAGTAATTACTCGAGAGATCATATTTTGTGAAACAATTTTATCAAAGAGATCACCATGATTATTTATCTAGGATATATCACATCATTCAAGTGATCGCTCAAGTGATCTAACAAATTTTACAAAACAAGGATCTTTTCTTGTTAAAAATACTTTTTTTCACTATCCAAATTCTATTCAAAACCTTTCTACAGTTTGTTATCATCAAAGCATAGGATCTAACATTATCCTATTCTCCTCCTTTTTTATGATGGCATAACTTGTGAATTTTGAAATCTAGTTTTCATAAAGTACTTTGTATAGAAATAACATAAGATTCATAAATCGACAAAATAGCAACATAACTTATGAAAATACCATATCATTCATACTAGTAACATGTTCATACACAAATTGAAATAGTTAGTCATGAATTCATAACTTTTGAACATAAGTAAGAAATATAAAACACTAAAAAAATATGACTCTATGAAGCATCAGTAGTGTTATCACCATCCGTATCAATGTGAATCTTCTCCCCTTTTTTGGCATCATTAGAAGGGAGAGAGTGAACATAAGATGGTTTAAATCAACTTAGGGCTTTCAGTAGTTAAGAAGATAGATCTATGGTGGTAAGAGGAGTGGCCTGTATAGGAGAAGAGGTATCATCAATGGTATCATCCTCCTAGTAAGAAAATGTAGGAGAATCAAATGGCATAAGCTTTGGCAAGTTAAGAGCAAGAATCCTAACTAGATCTTGAGGGTAATGTACATAGAAAGGGATATACTTTGGTGATGGTAGAGGATGAGAAGGCTCGGATAGTTTAATCTCTTCATTAATCTTCTTAGTGTCTTGAGTATTAGAATTATTAGAGTGATGATATTAAGGAGATTAGGTGGAATAAGCTCATAATGAGAAAGGGAGCTAAAGGGTATAAGATCTAAAATGAAATAACTAGAGATTTGTTAAGGTGGAATAAGCTCATCTATAGTAATGTAGACTGGTGTGGATGAAGTAGGATCAACCATAGAGATAGAATATTACCAAGAAAGGGCTCTACGACAGATGATAGAGCAACGACACTAGAATGGGTTAAATAGGTTTAGAGGAACTAGGTACCATATAATCAATGTTACAAACCTGCCGGCCTCACCCTTCCGGGTGGCAGGTAGTGTGATCCTTTACTTATATTCAATTCTAACTTATTTTTCCCGGGTTAATTTATGTCACGTATCAAAGTATAAGCAGCATAGTACAAACTAGTTTGGACAATAATATACTGATAACTTATGGAGAATTGCAGGAACATGAAAGACATCTTGGATCTGTATTGCAATGCCTCAGGTCAGTTGGTGAATGTAAATAAATCAGGTCTTTATTTCCCAAAAAGTGTATCATATTTGATGAAGGAAGAAATTGCACAACTGTTTCAAATTCCTTTTGTTGATAATCTAGGTAATTATTTGGGCTTGCCAATAACTTGGGCTAGATCTAAGGTACAAGCTGTAAATTTTGTAGTTGATTAGGTAAAGAAGAGGATGCAATGGTGGCAGAAAACTTTCTTATCTGATGCTGGGAGAGAGGTACTAATCAAATCAGTTGCAAATTTGATACCTATTTATTCCATGTCATGTTTCTTATTCCCAAAAGAATCTTTGAATAGATTAGACAGTTTGGTTTCTGGTTTTTGGTGCAACAACAACAACAATGCATAACCTATACCCACAAACCTGGCAACTACACAATGACCACAACATACAACTATACTTCAACTACAACACAACTTGATCTCAACACCACATAACCCGTCACTTTGATACACACAATAGCATTGAAAGAGGAGCTGAATCACCAAGGGGGTGAATTGGGGATTTTGAAAATTTTCGCAATTTCGCCTCTTATGGTGACTGACCGAATGAAATTAATGAGCAGAGAAGAAAAGCAATCACAACAGTTTATACCGATTCGACCCAACTCCTTAGCCTACGTCAAGTCCTCAAGTGCCCTGAGCTTTTCACTAAAATCACTTGATTACACACTCTGTAACTCTAAAGCAATTCTCTCTCTAAAACTTGCTCCCCCTTACAAGTTGTAATTAATGACTTCCCAAATCTCCAAGTCCCCCGACTTGAGATTATCTCACAATCAATCAATTACAATCGGCAAAACTCTCTTATAGAGCAGATAAACAATCACTGAAGCTCTATGGTGTCAAAATGACACTCTGTACAAGAAAGCACTCTAATAAATGAACAAAGTTAATGCAATTCATTTTTCAGCTCAGTGTTCTAGTAGAGACTTGAATGGAACTCTATTTATACTTAGAGAGGCATTAATAGCCGTTGCTTGCATTCATTTGATCGTTGGAGAAGTTTCCCTTCAGTTAGAAACAGTTTGGTCCTTTCTCTCTCTACACTTGTGCTTGTTTCTTGACTTGTAGGATAGAGAGTGACTTCTAGTGATTTATATCCGTTGGGATTGTCAGTCCTCACTTAAATGAAAGTCTTTTTATCCTTTTTCCACTGTGGAATGCTTGGTAGTTGAGATTACAGCAAGTTTAGTGATGTGCATTTATTGCTTCTGACAAGACTTTGCCTTTTGTGTTATCAACACCTTTAATCTCTTTGAATCATCTATAATTAGGCTAAAATACACTAGCAAACACATTAAACATATCTGGTAATGATAATAATTGAGAATATAAATCATTTAGATGATTCCATAATCATTACATAGATTTCACAAATTTGAATTATCAGAAGGCGCAACCAATACTCGAGTTTGTGCAACAATACTCGAGTTTGTCACTATACACTTAAGCCTATACTCGAGTTTCTGAGTCTATACTCGAGTATTCTCTTTCCAAAGACGGGACTCGCGATTTGAGCTTTGGTGTTCCTGATGAACTTAAGCCAATACTCGAGTATTCTTCCAATACTCGAGTTTTGGAATCTTGATGAATAAATGTCCAAAACATCAAAACCGGAGTTTCCTCTCAATACCGAAGTTTTGAAGGCCTAGAAAATTTGATTGCTCTTTGTATGCCTTAATACTCGAGTTTCAGTTTCCATACTCGAGTTTCCACCTTAGTTTTGAAAACCTGAAGTTAGTTGAGTACATGTTAAACCGTGGTTCTCAATACCAAGGTTTATAAGTAATTCAATTTAAGAACCTCATTGCTTGGCTCAATACTTGAGTATTCTAATGTGATACTCGATTTTTCATTTGAAAAACAAAACATTTAGATTCTGGAGCCAGGTTGGAAAACTATCTTTTCAAATTCTAAACTGTGGTTCTCAAAACTGAGGTTTTCTATTTTCAGCTAAAATCATTTGAAGAGTCATATAGGCACAAACTCGAGTTTTCATGTTAATACTCGAGTTTCCCTTAATGAAAAATTTGCAATGCTTTCTGTAACTCTCAATACTCGAGTATCCATTTGGATATTGCGGTATTGACCTTAGTTAAGTGCATTGAGCTATTCTTTGAACTTCAATACTCGAGTTTTGTTACCAATACTCGAGTATTGCCTCAATCTACAAGTTTTCAACTTCTTGAGACAACTCTTCATTCTTGATTTCATAATTGATTGTTATCATCAAAACCCATAGAGAACTAACAAGCACAACCCAACACTCTTGGGAATCTAGTAGAAGAAAAGTGAGAGAGAGATGTTAGGAATGTCTGACGTCCTAAGTGACTAATGACAGTGATAACACTTGTAGGTAATCCGAGATACCTCTACTGATCCCGGCACTTCCGAGAAAGATTCAAGGACTTAAGATCGAAGTGGGTAATTGTTATCTTATTAGCTTGTATTGTTGTGTTCTTGTATGATTAGCCATGCTTGCTTGATAAATGCATATATGTATATCCTAGCTATGGTTTGGGGCCGCGTGTCCCGTAGAGCTGCATGTTCTACAAACAAGACTACATGTCCTACTATGAATTTGGGGGATGCGTGTCCCATAGAGTTGTGTGTTCTACAAAAAAGACTGTGTGTCCTGAAGGGTTGCGGTCCTTAGCCGGTAGTTACAGTTACGGCAAGAATTCATTTTATTGCATTCTTATCTGTGCTTTCATGTGCTCTGTGGTCATTAAGGCTTCAATGCTTGCATATAAGATTGACTTTTACCCATGGGGTCCTTTCAATGGAACTCCAAACTCTATGAAAGAAACAGGCAGTGGATCAAGATCACAAGGCAAGACGCAATTGTGAAGAGAGTGGCTTTACGTATATTATTTTGAAGTCGGGCTACATCTTAACTCGGATTGAATTTTGTTTCTCTATCTCAGACTTATAATGTTAAATGTCTGGCCAAGATGGATAATTGTAAGAATTAAATTATTCCGAGTTGTATTAATTATGTATATTCCTTGAAAACTTATATTCCGCTTTAAGTCATCCAAATCATTTCGATTCTATGTGCAATTACTCTGGTGAATAAGAGGCCCTCAAGGTCGGACGTTACATTTTGGTATCAGAGGATTGATTTGGACAAGTTTTTAGAAAGGGAAACTAGTAAGACTTAGTTAGATTGGAAACCGGATAGAGGCCTAGGATATGAATCATATGTCGGATGAGGATCAAGCGAGGAAGGAAGTCCGACATATGTTAGAAAGTACATTAGATGTTTATTGACTATCCTTGAAGCCCTAGGAAGGATATGTCAAGTATGACATTTTAATCGAGTACATATGTCTATTGAAAGCATAGATTGTTAATGACAAGTATGGAAAATGTTCTAAGTATATTACTATCTGGGATGAATGAATTGCCGTTATTAACAGTCGTTTTCTTGACATATAGAAGTAGTGGGATTGAAAGATGGCCGACCAAAGGACAAGTCATAGACGAGTTCGGGAACAAGGACCCCAGCAGGAAGTAAACCCACCTGCTCAAGGAAGGAGTAAAGGCTGGGGCCGAAGTAAAGGAAGAATTAATCAACAGGAAGCTCAGGCTCAAGATTCCATGCAATAAGTGTTTGGGATTTTGGATGAGCACCGAGATGCATTAAGGGGATTGAGAGAGAAAGTGTTCCTACTGAGAACGGAACGAGATGAAGAAAGGCAACGTGCTGAAATTGTGGAAGCACAGTTAGCCCGAAATGCCGAGATGGAAGAATGGGACATAGAAGACAACCCTCCGCGGGCTGAGGTGCCACCTCGAGCTCAATAACAAAGAAAGAGAATAGCTAAGGAATCTCAGTTTTGGACCATCCAATTCTGTAAACACAACCTGTCGTCCTTTACTGGTGAAATGGACGTGCAAGCTGACGAGAATTGGCTATTTCGGCTGGAAAAGATCTTTGCTGTGATGGAATGCCTGGAAGAACGAAAGGTGCAACTAGCCATCTATAAGCTAAAGGGGGATGCAGACCACTGGTGGAAGAGTATAGCCAAAGCTCTATGTACCCAGTACAACCCTATTACTTGGGAGTTATTTCAAGAAAATTCAATGAGAAGTATTTTCCTCAAACAACCTAAGTGGAGATGGAGACGAAATTTCTATCCATCAAACAGAAGCCAGAGGAATATTTTGATGGATATATGTCGAGGTTCATTAATCTATCTCGTTATTCCTCTTATCTCAAGCAAAATGAGGATGACAGTTGGAAAGCCAATAGGCTCATCCAAGGACTAAAGTTGGAGGTAAGAGAGAGACTAAACTTTCGGCGATATCTTACATTTCACTAAGTTGAGGAAGAATATAGGATCATTGAGTGCAACCTGAAGGAGTTGCATGCAAGTAAGAGGGAATTGACCCATAGTAGTAGTGATCGTGGGAACTCGGCAAGTAGTCAGAAGCAAAAAGGGAACCGACCTGTTTACTAGGGCGGGAATAAGAAGCCCAACTACTATAGGCAGGATGACCCAAAACCAACCATACCCCGAAATTGTGAGAAGTATGGGAAAAGCCACCCGGGAATGAGATCTGATGGGAAGCTGATTTGTTTCCGATGTAACTAACCCGGACATTTCAGTTTTAATTGCCCACAAAAGGCTGAGGAAAGTCATCCTCAGAATCAAGAAAGGGTCTTTGCGTTAATCTGGGATGAAGCCAGGAAATCTTCCGACATGATCCAAGGTACGATCTCACTAAATGGTAATTCCTTACAAGCATTGTTTGATTCAGGTGCTATTCATTCTTTCATTGCTTGTGACTATGTTAAATGATTAGGGATGAGTACCCATGAATTACCATGTGACTTGATTGTGAGCACACCTCTCAGAGTTAAGTTTGTAGTGTCGGACGCATGTCTAAACTGTGTAGTGTGAGTAAGTGGTCGTGAGTCCATGATAGATTTGATTTGTATGCCATTGGTTAATATAGATATTATATTCGGATTGAATTGGTTGACAACATACAACGCTTTGATTGATTGTGGTAGTAAGTGAATATTGTACCTGGAATCAAGAGAGAACACCCTGGTAGGAAATTTAAATCTTCTCACTACCCAAGAAGTGACGAAATGCTTAAGTCGAGGTTGCCAAGGGTATATGGTGTTTTTCCCCATACAGGCCAAAGTCGGACCATCAAGGTCGGATATACCTGTGGTAAAGGACTTCCTAGAAGTGTTCCTGGAAGAGGTGAACGGATTGCCACCGGTAAGAGAAGTAGAGTTCACCATTGAACTGATGTCTAGCATGGGACCCATATCTAAAGTGCCCTACAAGATGGCACCAAGCGAAATGGCGGAATTGAAGAAACAAATTGAGGAGCTACTGGAGAAGGGATTTATCCAACCTAGTGTGTCACCCTAGGGAGCTCCAGTATTGTTTGTGAGAAACAAGGACGGGAGTCTTTAACTCTGTATTGATTATAGGGAACTGAACAAAGTGACCATTAAGAACAAATATCCACTCCCTAGAATTGATGATCTGTTAGATCAATTAGCTGGTTCTTGAGTATTTTCTAAGATTGATTTGCGCTCAGGATAGCACCAGTTGCGTGTAAAAGCTGAGGATATTCCAAAGACGGCATTCAGGACCAGATATGGGCACTATGAGTTCATAGTAATGCCCTTTGGGTTGATTAATGCACCTGATGTGTTCATGGACTATATAAATCGAATCTTCCGTGAGTATCTAGATCGATTCGTGGTAGTCTTTATTGATGATATTTTGGTCTACTCTAAGAATTAGGAAGAACATGAACACCATTTACGACAAGTACTTAATGTACTAAAAGAGAAGCAACTCTATACTAAGCTGAGCAAGTACGACTTCTGGCTTAGAAAAGTGAGATTTCTGGGCCATGTCATATCAAGAGACGGGGTCGTGGTTGATCCTGGCAAGGTGGAAGCCGTACTAGATTTGAAGAGACCAAAGATAGTAGCCGAGATATGGAGTTTCTTGAGTCTAGTGGGGTACTACCGCAGATTCATAAAGGATTTCTCCAGGATTGCCCTGCCATTGACAAAGTTGACGCGAAAGAACCAATCATTTGTCTAGGATGAGCACTGTGAGGGTAGTTTCAGAGAATTGAGAGAGAGGTTGACTACAACACTCGTATTGGTTATCCCAAATTCGAGTGAGACATATGTCATCTACAGTGATGTTAGTAAGCATAGATTGGAATGTGTCGTGATGCAGCAGGGCAGAGTGGTGGCTTATGCCTCTCGACAGCTGAAACCTCACAATTCTAATTACCCGACTCATGATTTGGAGCTCGTGGCTATTGTCTTTGCATTAAGATATGGCAGCATTATCTGTATGGAACTACCGTAGAATTGTACTGCGACCACAAGAGTCTCAAATACCTCTTTAACCAGAAAAAGTTGAATATGAGACAGCGTAGATGGTTAGAGTTGTTAAAGGATTATGACCTGGAGATTAAGTATCATCCGGGAAAGGTTAATGTTGTTGCAGATGCTTTGAGCAGAAAAGTGGTGCAAGCGGCATTCATGATGATTGCTGAGATGAAATTATTAGAGGACTTTCGGGATCTAAACCTATCAAATCAGATCGCCGTGAAGCCAAAGGAGCCTCGTGAGGTGTATCTTGCTAGTTTTCTTATGAGTCGAGGAGATTATGATTTGTATGATGAAATTGAGGAGGTTCAGAGGCTAGATGAATGTACAAAAACCATATGAGGTGTGATATCTCGGAATGAGACTCACGAGTATGATTTATCACCCGGCGGATTGGTAAGGTATAAGAAGAGGATTTACATACCACCAAGGGCCGAGTTAAGAGAGAAGATAATGGATGAGGCTCATAAAAGTAAGTATACCGTACATCAAGGAATGGTAAAAATGTACCGCAATCTGAGATCCGAATTCTGGTGGCCGGGATTAAAGAGGGATGTAACCCAGTATATGGCCAAGTGTTTGACCTACCAGAAGGTGAATATTGAACACCAATGTCCTGCGGGACCATTGTAAGGGCTCGAAATTCCGGAATGGAAATGAGAACACATTACCATGGACCTAGTAGTAGGTTTGCCCAAAATAGGGCATATGGATGCAATTTGGGTGATTATAGACTAGTTGATGAAGTCGACACATTCATCCCCATCAGTGCTAGATATTCACTAGAGAAGTTAGCCGAGATCTATGTCAAAGAGATAGTGAGACTTCATGGAATACTGAAGAGTATAATCTCGGATAGAGATTCTTGGTTTACATCTCGGTTCTGGCAAGCCCTGCATGAAGCTTTGGGGCCGAAGTTGAGGTTCAGCACAGCTTATCACCCTCAGATCGACAGTCAAGCAGAACGGACCATACAAACGCTAGAGGACATGTTGAGAGCATGTGTACTGGACTTCAAGGGAAATTGGGATAGATATCTCCCATTGGCCGAGTTTGCTTATAATAATAGCTATCATTCGAGCATACAGATGGCTCCATTTGACGTATTGTACGGTAGAAAGTGTCGATCGCCGATTTGTTGGGTTGAGTTGTCGGAAAGGAAACTGGTTGGACCCGACTTAGTTGATGAAACCTCCCAGTACATTGAACTCATCAAGAAGAGGCTCTTAGCCGCATAAAGCAGATAGAAAAGCTATGCGGATAAAAGAAGACAACCTCTAGAGTTTAAGATAGGGGACCACGTGTTTTTAAACTTATGACTTGCTACCTGAGTTGGTAGAACCTTAAAGAGGAAAAAGTTGAGTCCTCACTATGTCGGTCCATTTAAAGTGTTGGCAAGATGTGGACCAGTGGCCTATCAGCTCGCTTTACCCTCAAACATGGGTAGACTTCACGACGTATTCCATATTTCCCAATTAAAGAAGTACCAACCAGATCCCGGTCATGTCATAGAATATGAAGACGTAGAACTCCGATATGACAATACCTTCGTGGTTGAGCCAAAGCGAATTATTGCTCATAAGGAAAAATAGCTCAGGTATAAGAGTATTCCTTTCATGAAGGTAGTTTAGAAAGGATGGTCTCCGAGAGAAGCAACTTGGGAAACAGAGGACAACATGAAAAGGAAGTACCCAAAATTTATGGCTTTAAATCGGCTGAAAGCAAAGTAAATTTTGAGGATGAAATTTTATTTAACGGGGGGAGAAATGTAATATCCCGGATTCTTTGAATCTTGAGGTCGGCATTTTTGGATAATGAAGTCGGCTTATTGGATCTTGAAGTCAGTTGAATGACTATGGACATTAGGCCTTATTATGGATCAAGTGGTCCAGGCCCAATTGAGTTAACCCGGCCTATTGATAAATAATTCCTATTATATTAAGAATGAAAGGTTAATCACACAAAGGCTGGCTGGAGAATCCTACCCCATACCGTGTCAGCACACTTTCCTCCCTCTCTGAGTACACAAGAACAGCAGTTTTACCTACTTTTGTTGTCCTTTCAGTCGAACAAGTACAATATAAGGAGGTGTCAGGAAGTTCATTCATCTTGCTAAAAATAGGAGCTGAGACTCTGATAGAGAGAAAGGAAGAAAGTAAGGAGGCGTTTGTTGGGTCATAGCTTCGCATACTTCTTCTATGCTTGCATTGAAGATCGAAGGTTAAGGAGTACGATTACAGCAAAGAATTCATCAGACAGAAGGTAACTATCAATTCTCTCTTCTTTCCAGTTTTATCTGTATTTGGAGAAAGAACTTTAGGAAAAAGAACCGTAAAAGGAAAACCTAGAAAGTTTATGCTAGGAAGAACCATAAGAACTGAACTATGAGGTTTCTTTGGCTGCATAAATTGTAAATATGGGGAGGGCTGGATAGAAGAAGAGATAACGATGAGATTTTGAGATGCATGATAAGAGAAAAGAACTTAGATAGTATGATTATTAAGGCGTAGGAAACTAGGAGGAACGATTCCCAATACTATTGCCTTAACTTGGCCATGCCATTCCCCGACAAACAATGTGCACAAAACTGCACCACCCGAGTCTTATCTCGGCAACCACTTCACATAAATCCCACCCAGGTAACATATAATACAACTACGAACCTAGCAATTACAATCTATAACACAGCTACACAACATACAACTATACTTCAACTACAACACAACTTGATCTCAGCACCACATAACCCGTCACTTTGATACACGCACTAGCACAACTCGGCATTCTTGGGAATCTAGTAGAAGAGTGAGAGAGAGATGTTAGGAATGTCTGACGTCCCAAGTGACTAATGACAGTGATAACACTTGTAGGTAATCCGAGATACATTTGCTGATCCCGGCACTTCCGAGAAGGATTCAAGGACTTAAGACTGAGGTGGGTAATTTTTATCTTATTAGCTTGTATTGTTGTGTTCTTGTATGATTAGCCATGCTTGCTTGATAAATGCATATATGTATATCCTAGCTATAGATTGGGGCCGCGTGTTCTACAAATAGGGCTGCGTGTCCTGCTATGAATTTGGGGGCTATGTGTCCCGTAGAGTTGCGTGTTCTACAAACAAGGCTAGATGTCTTGAAGGGCTGCGGTCCTTAGCCGGTAGCTACGATTACGACAAGAATTCATTTTATTGCATTCTTATCTGTGCTTTCATGTGCTTTGTGGTCATTAACGCTTCAATGCTTACATATAAGATTGACTTTTACCCCTGGGGTCCCTTCAATGGAACTCCAGACTCTATGAAAGAAACAGGCAGTGGATCAGGATCACAAGGCAAGACGCAGTTGTGAAGAGAGCGGCTTTGCGTATATTGTTTTGAAGTCGGGCTATATCTTAACTCGGATTGAATTTTGTTTCTCTATCTCGGACTTATAATGTTAGATGTTTGGCCGAGATGGATAATTGTAAGAATTAAATTATTCCGAGTTGTATTAATTATGTTGTTTCCTTGAAAACTTATATTCCGCTTTAAGTCATCCAAATCTTTTTGATTCTACGCACAATTACTCTGGTGAATAAGAGGCCCTCAAGGTAGGACGTTACATCGACACAGTTGAAAACTTGAAAGGGTCATTTAATAACATATTTGAGAGGTTATTTATTGCTTATGGTTGATCCATTACAGGTTTTATAGATGGTTGTTGGCCCATATTTTATATAAATGAATGTCATCTTAGTAACCCTTATAAGAGAACAATGTTGTCAGCTTGTGCATGTGATGCAGATAATGAAATGTTTCTCTTAACATATGTCATTGTTAGCAATAAGACATATGATGATTGGGCTTGATTTCTAAATAATGTCAATCAAATAACATGATTAATGGTGATAACAATTGTGTCAAATCAGAATAATTCCATTATAAATAGATGCTATAAAAGATCTATTTGGTAGCGATGGACATGCATTTTGCTACCAGCATTTGAAGAATAATTATAGTGTAGAGTTTCTAAAAATTAATAAAGGCCTAACACGTACCTCTGGGAATAATGGAGATTGCACTCAACCTCCTTGATTCAATTGCTTACACAAGGATGGATAAGGACTTTATTATTGCGATAGAAAAATAAAAAAATGTTCAACATACAATTGACACAATGTATTGAGACTCATGGGGTTGTTGATGGGCTCTCAGCAAGTTTCCTTTCAAGAGGTGAGATAACATAACCAATAATATTGCATAGTCATTTAATACATGGATTATGAAAGAAAGTAAGCACATGTGTCTATTTTAATGCATAAGCATCGAGAGAAATTGGTTGTGAAGTTGTTGGCAAGCAAGATGGCTATAATGAATTAGAAAAATGGTGTTGGACCTAAGATTGAAGAAAAAATGCACTACAACAAGTTCACTATGCAAAAAATATGCATGCATCATATTATTAAGAGTACAAGTTCTCTGTGGAACCTAGATGTGGTGATGCCTTAATTTATGTTATTATAGATCTTGCTAGGAAAAAAAATGCCCATTCTTGGCATGGAAAATAAATAGACTGCCTTGTGTACATGCATATGCATCAATTAAGTTGCTTAATGGTGATGTTTCCACATTTATAGATGACAACTTTAAACTATGTGCACAGGAGAAAATGTATGCACATAGCATGCGACTAGTTGCAACACATGATTGTCCACATGTTGATGCTCTGACGATGACACATATGCTAATAGAGACTTTGTTGGACCCTCCCATTTCTACAAGGTCGATAGGTAGACTTAAAAGAAAAGGACAGGAATCTTAGTTCCAAAACAAAAAGGTTTATCATTGTGGTAGATACCATGAGGCTGGACACTCAGTAAAGACTTGCAAGAATCCAAATCTAATAATTTATGGTGGCTTAGGTTTTTCTTTTTGGCATTGTAACTTACCCTCTTTTGTTGTAAATGGCTTTAGATAGGATCCACACCATATGATTTTTTTGGAGATGGTGTATGATTTTGTAATTACCACTATATAGATGCATTTGCTGATGTAAATGACAGTTGGATATAAAACACAATTGTATCCAAGTTTCATTTATGACCATTAGTATTCTTTTGTAAATTATGTCGTCTATGACCTTGTGAAACAACTGCAATTGGCAAAAAAAAAAAAAAAAACACACACACACACACACACATTTTATATTGTGTTAATATTGTCCAATAAGGTTATAAAGTTGTAAAAATGATAGTATTTGAGTTGTTAAATAGGAAGAAGGAGTTGTCAACACCCACTTATGGATTTGTTAAAACCCATTGATGGAGTTGTCAAAACCGACTGATAGAGCTATTACAAACCTGGACATGGACATGTTAAGTTTTGGACATTCACTTGGCTAAAGTCTTCCATGCATTTCATGAAAAACCTAGACATGGAAAGCCAACCATTTTGTATACATTTCATTACATGACATTGACAAATAGCAAAAAGGCACAAAAAATTTCATCGTGTAATTGAAATTCAAAAATCAAGTAACTTCAAATGGATATTTACACAATATTAAATTGTCAAGAATAATTTCATAAAGACAAATGCATCTTTGCACAAATATAAATTGCTAACAACTTTATCATCAATAAAAATTGACGTTTACACAAAAACCGATAGACAAAACATGTGTCCTTAATACAATCAGTATATTATCACGGTGTCGCCTATAACAAGTCAGACTAGCTACCAAACAAGTTTGCTGCCTATTTGTTCCTCTTCAGCTTGGGGCCTCCTCGACCAAAGATAGCACTTTTTCTTGTTGTATGTTGTGAGGATGAGTGACTAGCCGCCACAAGAAGCCAACCTTCATTTCATGAACTTCTTCCATGGAATAGAACGACATTACTTATCCATAATCACCTTGCTCTTTTCCATCGTATGAAGGAATTCATAAAGTTAGCCATGCAATTACGTCACTAATTAAACAAACAACAACTACAAAACTCATGTGTCAAATTGAACATAGACTTTAACCCATGTCACTTCCTTAGGAATTCAAATTTAGTTCATCTTACTACTCCAGTTGCGATATGTTCCTTTCCATCAACGACTCCTTTTCATTTTTCCTTCTTCTTGGATGGCTGTGGCTTTGTTGAGAATTTTTCTCTAGTTGTCATTTGTGTATGCTTCCGTAGATACGTTGGAGTGTCAACTAAGGAGTCAAGGGCATAGAGTGTCATCATTGTCATATCAAGGACATAACAAAACTAGTGGTCAATCCAAACACACGGGCCAAAGATTAATTGACAATAGTCAATGTTATATTCTATATGTTCAGGAAGGATTTTAATTGCATTGGCTTGTAAAAACCATTTCTGTGGAACAATGACAATTTTATGTATAAAATCCGGAGTGAAAGTATGTTTGGTGATTGTACCACCATCTTCTTATTGATTAGCTACTAATGTCTTTACAACCATTGACATGACCTACATTCAAGAGAGACAAAAAGATTATAACAGTTGGTATTGTCTTTTGTACAAAAATTCATATTAGCACAATTGACTATAAAAGATATAAAAACTCCCATTAAACACGAGACAGTAATAATGATCCAATTACTACTTATGGGAGGGACCAAATCATTGATAACTCAGTAGGGCACATAATAGTAGGTAAGTTAGAAATAATTCAATTTGTCCTAAATAAATTGATCACATAATTGGACAGCAATAACAACAAAATTCCAATGACAAATAATTACTAAAACATAGGGATATTTAAACCTTAAAACATGATTTGACCATAAATCAAGCTTTCTAAAATACTTGCCTACCTACAACGGCTATGACCTTAACACATCAGAGCAAATTACATACAAATATTGCAAACTATTTACAATGGAATATATGTACACTAATAGACTTGACTACCTCTAACATTGTAATATAGCATATATTTCATAAAATATTTGAAGTAGACATGTCGTTCCCTATCATTTATTCATCATTGTGATCTTAGGAAATAGTCATGCATGTCTACAAATTCCCTAAATGACAACAACAAATGAGGATGTTGATCAAAATATTTTTTTTTTTTTGTTTATATGCATTAGTCCATGTGGAAAAGTTAGTTCAACTGACTTGCAACCTCCTCTCTTGTTGGCTTTGTTGTGAACAATTCATAAAGAATGTCCTTCTAGTCATATATCCTCTTTCCCTTGGACTTCTGCTTTGTATCAATCAGAGGGGGTCTTACAACCCAGCTAGTAGTTATTACTCTTTTAGATCTTCTCAATTCAATCTCAACTCCTTTTCCCTCCTTTTCTGCATGTTTACTCACTTGTTCTTCTATAGCAACATCGTCACTTTCTTTCACGTCAACACCAGCGTCCCTAAATGATATATTGTCTCCATCATCATCTTCATCTTCCACTTCTTTAACGTTTGCATCTTTATCCCCATCATTGATGTCATCTCCATCGTCGTTCTCAGACTCACCAAAAATAGGTGGCTAGTTTTTGGCTCCCTCACTCTCATTATTGCCTTCTTGTGGCCTATGCTCTTTGTTGGTGTCTTCTAATAATCTATGTTAAAGTGCCAGTAGTTCTTGTCCCACCATTGAAACTAGTCGTGTAAATGTTCTTTGTAATTCCTGAAAAAACATAATTTAGTTCATATATCCATAATTGCACCAACATATTTAATTAAAAAAAAACTAGTAAAATATACTATGTTAAGGCCAGCATTGTTGTCACTAATTATCAGGTGAATAAGCATTGTATCAGGATCAAACGATGTTGACACATTGACAAATGGATGCCTAATGTGATGTAGCAGGTCTTTTTACTTTTCTTCTTAATGATGAATCTGCTCTTAACCTTGTTATCACTCCAATATGCCATGGTTGAGTCTTCTTCAGCCGCTTTCAGGTCACCCAACAAAAAATGTTGGAAACAAACAGTTGCATTATCAACAATTAGAAACTACAATTATCCATTGGCATATCAAGTTTAAATACACAAATAGGTGATAGTGACTTACCAGTAGGAATCATAGGCATCCTCCAACCGGTTTACTTTGTTTACCCTTAGATTTGTAAGAATCTTTCTTGAAGTCAGCAACTCATGGCTGAGTTCTTCAATAATAAACAATGACCAATCATATTCACTAGGTGCACCCTTTGTGACCATCATCATCTTCAACACATAGTTACTGAGAGAAATAGTTGCACTAGGTGCCAACAAGGTTCCTAGGGCGAATAAAGCAAAATGAAACTCAAAGTTCTTATCTCTTTCTCCCATAAACTAATTTCCATTTGTTTTGTACTTAATGTTCTTGAAGATAGTCCTAAGATCATTGAAAATTGGGTTGTGGTCATCAACTTCAAGTTCTATGCCCTTTCCCCCCAAAGGAAGACCCATAAACTCATGCACATGTTTTGCCCTAATCACTTTGGTCTCCCCTCGAATGGACACTTGCTTGGTTAGAGGGTCAAAACATGTCATAAACTCAGGACACAAAGAATGATTGATTTGTTGGCAAGAAATATGCACCAACATATCAAACCATATCACCTTCAACCTTGCCACGATCATGGGTGTTTCCTTAAAGTTAGTGCACACTTTGAGGAGGGAACAAGATACTTCTTTCCTTTACCTAGGGCTCATAATTGTTGAACCCGCTTTGTGTATTCAACTTTCTCCTTAACACTCAGCTTTTTCCACGCTTGTCTTATTTTGACACTTACCTCTTCAAATGTTTTTCCCTTACTAGTATCATCTTTCTTCCTTTCCCCCTTCCCTTTTTGCTTTTGCTTCTCCTTTTTCCTTTCCTTGTGCTAATTGAAAAAAATTTCCACGCCCAAATTGTATTCAAAGAACCTTAGGTTGGTGCAGATTTCATTGTTGTTGATTGTTCTTTTATGATAGCCTTATCTTGCCCGCTCTTGTGTATCTTGAAAAATTTTAACGGATGCATAAATAATTTAGCCTTTATCATTACTATAAAGAGAAAACTTTTGAAGCACAATTAACAAAAAAAAAAAAAAAAATTGGGGCCCCTTGATATTCATATTAGCAAATTTTTTTGTCATTAGTTCTTTCACAAAAATAAAAATAAAATAACACACACATTATATTCATTGATAGATGCACACACAATTGAATCCTATAGCACAATGACTAAACAATGATAAATGAATCCTTAGTTGTGGATTACTTATATGGCCATCAACATGTCACATTTTGTGATACACCATGTTCTCAAACAAAAAATATTTAATTAACAAAAAGCTATTACGCAAAGCAAAGTTGCATATAATGAAATTATTGGGAAACTTCAAAATTAGTTATGACAACAACAAATAACTATTACCTATCTATTCAAATATAGAAATAATTTAAAAAAAGTAGTGCAAAATAACTGTAGAAATAACTTAATATATGTCCTCTCAAATCTAATTTAGTAAATTCCACTCAATTAAGAATTTTTCAAGAATGCCTAGAATGTTCCTCAAAGCAAGAGCCCAAGATCCCAAAGCCATCTCTAGAAAAGAACCAACTGGACCATCAGATCCCTTTTCACAATAATTAATCACTTAACTACTTCATAGTCATCTATGCAATAGGTAGCGTTTGTGACATCTAGCTCTATCCATATTCCTTAACATAACATAAGTCAAACGATATGTGTGACAGTCAAATCCTTAGGAAAATTAAAAAACTATTGCAAAGAAAACTTACCAGCATTGCTATGTGTGAAAAAGGGGGAAAAGCTTTGTACATACATAAGGGAAAAAACAAGTAAACACTATGAAGCCAACAAACTTCACTTAGCAAGCAGTCAAGAACCAATGACAACTAAATACAAATACTTCATATGACAATGACAACATGTCTATAAATCACAAGGTCAACATTCTTTGCACATTATTGAAGATATCTACAATAACAAAAAATTCTTGAGTAAAAAACACCAACATTAGACTCTACAAAACCTAATCCCTAAAATTCTTCTGTAACAAACAAAAGGTCATCTTTTTTTTACCTGTAGATTTTCCTCTTTTTATGAGAAAAGGGGAAAAGCATTAATCAATATTGTAATATCTTGAATCTTAGGCCTAGATGCTTGAGGAGAAGCTTGTATTAGGCAGATAACTAAGCCCATTTTGAGAAGAGTCCCAAGAATGTTGAAAAATAGAATAGCTCTTAGAATTATGCGATTCAACCATGTTGGGCAATAAACCTAGTATGTATAGGTTGTAGGATTAAAGTGGAGGTGTAGAAGGTCATAGAACGCTTATACAGTGCTATTGGGTTGGTAGAAAGATGCCACCCAGCTATGTTAAGAGGCAGTGGTCATTTGGTTAAGCAAAGTGTGCCAATATAGGTGTGCATGTGGCACCATTTGGAGGCCCACACACATACTTTAACCATGTGTTAGTTGGTAGGTCTCAGTGTGCCAATATAGATGTGCATGTGGCACCATTTGGAGGCCCACACACATACTTTAACCATGTGTTAGTTGGCAGGTCTCAGTATGTATGCCACAATTTTGAGTAAAACCCAAGCAGAATCTTAAGTAAGCGTCGATAAAGTAATTTTATTAAAATAGCATTAATAAAGTAAGTCATGATGATTAATGAAGACACATATTTTGCATTGTTTTGATGAGAACATGACACATGTCTTTTCATCATAACAAGGCATAAAGCTATTTTTATGTTGGTCCAGTGTAAAGATGACCTTTGTCTCCATCATGACAAGTAAAAAGCTACTTTATAACAAGGCATAAAGCTTTTTATGTTGGTCAAATAAAAATGTGACATGTGTCCCTTCATGATTACATGGTACGGGAGCACTTTTGTGTTGGCAGCACCAAAACGCACCACATAATCATTTTCCTTGACTTGTCGAACAAGCTCACCCTCTGGCTTATGATATGCGGTAAGTTTTGGACCACACACATGTTAAGAATATTTATGAATTCCCATTTTCTTCTTATCATCTATTTAAGTCAACCAGAAGAGAGGAGAGAGGAGGAAAACAAAATGAAGAGAAGGAAGAGCCGAGAGGAAGAAGGAGAAGAAAAAGAAAAGAGTCTAGGGCCAATTTCGCTTCCTATTCAACATTTCTATCTCCTGAGGCTTTCTCTAATGTTGTTCCATTCGGCGATAGCAACATTTCTCTAGTTTCAAATTCTTGATCTGAGGTTTTTGGTGCTATCTATGTGGTGGAGGTGCTATCGGATTTATGGGAGAGCACTTTGTTGATAGATAGCTTTACAATTTATAGTTTGTGTTCAGGGAATATCAATATTAGTAGAAAAAAGCAAGAATAAGTGGAGGCAACTGCATTATCAACTTTCTTGATTAAAGATAATGGGCACATAGAACCTCCTTAATGAACTACTTTATTTCTCTTCATCACTACTAGAAAACACCGAAATAGCAATAGAATTTACGAGAGAAAGAAATCCATCGCAATTTGCCATAAAATTTGCGACAGGAAAAAATCTATCGCAAATTGTGATGGAAAACAAATTCCATTGCAAAATGTTGTGACAAAAAACAAATTCCGTCGAAAATTGTGATGGAAAATACACCTTGTCACAAAATTTTACGATGAAAAACAAATTTCGCCGAAAATTGCGATGGAAAATAAAATCCATCATAAAAATTTATGACAGAAATAAAAATTCGTCGCAAATTGCAAGGAAAAACTAAATCCATCCCAAAAACGCTGCCAAATAAAAATCTCTAATAAAAACCAAACACTAACATTAAAACCTATCCCTAATAAAAACACACGTAATGGAAATCTCATCTTGAAGAAGCTGATCCTGTTTCTTCATCGACGAAGAATCATTTTGCCCTTAGTTAAGCTTGCCTTCAGAGGCCGTCCACTGCTGTCATCCCTACGTACTTGATCTTCGGCAAGTATTGAAGAAGGTTCGAACCCCAGGCTTTCTCTACTCCTAAAAGAGTCCTGGGAGGTTGATTTGTTCACTCAAGCTTTAAATCTAGGTTTGAATTTTGTTCCCAATGCCGTTGTCAAAACCCTTGTTAGACGCCTTAGCACTGTTTCTTGCTTTGTCTTAATTTCTTTTCATTTTAATTTGGCTTTGAAACTGGTCATGTAATCGTTTGAATATCCTCGCTTGAAATTACATTAAAGATAGTTGATAACTTGCGTGAGGACTGGGAAGCTTAATCAGGGAATGAGATAAAGGTAAGCACCTGGAGTTAAGGAATTTTTAACACGCTAATTTCATGCTATAATGTCTGACTATTGAGCTAAACCTAACACACTGCCAACTTTTAGGAAGTTGTATGGAAAGATACATACTTTGGGTTGCATCCCTATTGGCTTCACAAGACGTATGCCTTGAATTTTTTTGTTATGTTAGATTTAATGCTGACTATGATTATTTTTTCACTTGCAGGTTGTTGAAATTGTTGATAGGTATGAGTCTAAATGCGTACCAAGTAATTATACTGACAAGGTAGCTTTCATCGAGGGCCCTGCAGATAAATCATAAGTAAGTATCCTTGAAGAAAATTTATCATTTTGATTATTTGATCATCCTCATGCTGTTCTTTTCTTTCTTTTTTTTTTTAATGAAAATACTTTTATTCTGTTCTAATGAAAGTCGTTAGACTATAATGTTTTTATTATTTTTCCTTATGATCAAGTGAAAAAACATATGAAGGCACCCATAAAGTTTCCCATTTTTTGTTACTTTATTAGAATGTTGATAATGATCAGTGTGATGATGTATAAACATGTTTTGCATTTTGGGTATACATTCTTTTTGTGTTTTTGACTATAATGCTAGTCCCTAATCACTTTTTGATTTGAAAGAAATAGATTGATGTAAATTGACTAAATTCTCAAAGATTTGTAGTGGAATTCTTCGTATATAATTCTATTCAAGCAGCGTATAGGTAGCTTATTGCATGGCATCAGATAGAAATAATCCAGCTCATGGCATCATGATTCAAAATCTTAAGGCCAGTTCATATTGATCATAAATTACATTGTTTGAGGAGGATACAACATAGTATTATACGATGCTTTTTGTGGGTTGGGCTATCTATTGCTGGGCCTTTTGATTGTACTTATAGCTATTAATACTATAATCTCCTTTCTTCCACTCGTTAGACCTGACATATAGCTTGAAATAGAAGTTTGAAAGGAGGCAGGAGTCCGGTCAATGCAATTATGCATATTGGTGATAGTTTTGTTCAGTAGTTATCTCTTGATATATCAATTTGTATTTGGAAAATGTTGTGTCTTGATTATAAACTGATGGAGTGTTTGCGTTTGTTCCATCTTTTGAGACATTTTCTTATCCTATTCTATCTTTTTTGCTTCCAGTATATCTTATTATCATCATGTGATTGATTTTGAGTTTCTGAATTGGTAGCTTGCATCAAAGAGCTAAGTTGCTCACTTTCTTGAATGAAGGGCTTAAAGTATATCATAAGTTGCTTAAACCTACTAGATTTCCTTCTTCCATGAAGGACTTGTATCAAAAGTTTCATTTGGGACCAGTAAATACTTTATAGGGACTCGTCTGATTGAGGTTATATAAGAGAAACTTCAAAATCAGTTGTTTCATTTGTATATTGAACTGCTCTTTGGGTTCCTAAAGTGAGAAAGCTTTTAACATTTTGGTTTAATGCTTCTTATTCTCAAATATTAGTGAAAGGTTCAGTATTCTTTTACCCTTCCCCCTCCCTCTCTCTTTTAATTGTGTTAAGTGAAGCTATGATCTCTCTGTTTTGGTTACTATCAAGAGGTAAACTAGAAGGATTATGGCATTATTCTGTTTGATGTCTAATATCTTTGGTTATATTACCTCATATCACTTCAATTTTCCATGGGAGAATAACATCTCTCTTGTTTGCAAAACCACCAGACATTGATGTGAGATAATTGTAGCTAAAACGGAGAAGGCCAAAGCTATTGCAAGAAATTTTCAAAATGCTAATGTTCACAATTTTTATACTTAGACACTTGCTATCTTCCATATATAATTTTGTACACTTGTGTGTGGGTACAGCATTAGGAACTCATAAACATTTGACATATCTTGTCTTGTTTGTGTTGCCATGTGTGAAGATTTTCATGTTTCCTCTAATGTCATGTTTAATAAATTTGTATGTTTAACCTAACATGGAAAAGTTGTCAGCAATTGAAAATGAGTGAATAAATTCTGATGTTCTTCGCAGGATTTATGTCAGCCGAAGTCAGAAGCTTTACCCCCAGATGGATTGATGGTTGTTCCTTTCTATTAAGATATCAGGTTGCTTTGGAAATCTTTTCCCCTCTTTTTGATATGGCCCTTCTGTTGGAAATTATGCCATAGAGGCTAATCATTAAATAACTTCTTGATTTGATTTATGAAGATAGATATCCTATCTCAGATTTGATTTATGAAGATAAATCAAATCAGCTAGCTTCTAATTTGTATTAAATAAATAGATTGAATTGAATCAGTTAGACAGATTTAATTTCCAATTCAATTTCAAAATTAATAAGATTGATTTTGAATATTTAATGCGGCCCATTAGGGTTATAAATCTTGACCATGAATGTTGTTTTGATGATAACAAACATGAGAGTTTTGATTTAACAAAGATTGATAATTGAACCACATTAATTAACTCTCGAGAATACTAAAGCAAAGCCTATGACAAATACTCTTCTTCTTTGATTCTCAAGAATCAGAATTTGATTCTCATGCTTGAAATGTATACTTCCTCTCCTTATGTGATCATCGACAATTCTCAAGAATCAAATGGTGATTCTTGAGAATCCAAGTGCAAAGCAACAATCCTCTCTTTGTCCAATCTCATTTCTTGTTCGTTGGTTCTTGAGAATGGGTAGGTAATTCTCGAAAACTTTTAGTTCATGTACAAGAGAGGTATAACACATACATTTTCCATTTTCCATTTTGCATTCGTTGATTCTCAAGAATGTAATATACATTCTTGAGAATGAGATATAATAGATATATGAAATGCACATTTCTTTCAACTTGTAATTCTCCAATTCTCAAGAATGATATAGCCAATTCTTGAGAATGCCAAAGCAAGCAAATCATGATCTCACCAAACATCATCTCCTCTAAACTGATGATTCTTGAGAATGAGAAGGAGGATTCTTGAGAATGACATACTAAGAAGCAAAGCATGAATTTCTTCCCATCATGAAACTCACGCCAATTCTCAAGAATGAATCCTTTAATTCTTGAGAATTCCATGATAAAAGGAAATGAATATTAATGCTTTCTGCTCACAAGATACTAGCCAATTCTCGAGAATGAAAGTTCGATTCTTGAGAATGACTTCACTTAAAGCTATATAATGAATCAGACATAACTAAATGCAAGGTCGATGATTCTCAAGAATTGTGATAATTCTCAAGAATGGATAACATGAATAGCAAACATGTGAACATCATACCTTATATGTTAAGCTCGTCGATTCTCAAGAACTGGATGTTAATTCTCGAGAATGCAGTATGTAAGGCAATGAACTGAAAGACTATCCCACGACTATGTGGTTCTAGACTATGTGGAGATAATTTCCGAGAACATAAAGCCCAGAGCCCAGTGGTTGTATCAGTATTAACCTTGCTAAACTAATTGATCTTCATTTTATTTTCCCTAAACATAACTATGCTTAATCTTTGTTTTGTCTAAGTGATTTACAAATTCAAGTTTCAAGAAAAAGCATTTCAACATGGAATAAGCATTTAATGATGACAAAGAAACCGAGCAACATTTGGAATTAAAGCCTGAGACAGCAGTTGTTATTCTTTTAAGTAATCCTTATTCCGGATATTCTTCCGACACAAGTACAAACAACGATAAACGCATTTAATACCAGGCGCCACTGCATTTAATGAAGGTAACGGTTGATTTACGTCTACAAAGAAGAAATATGTCTAACGGGAATTCAAACAGACACAACGGTTATATTAAATACAAATCGAGGAAGCTTGTCAAGGCAATCATATAAAAGCCCAGAACATTCAATGTGCCAATTACCGGAACATGAAGCATTCAATTCGAAATTAATTAAGTTCATTGTTCCATTAGCTTTCATTCAATATTTCTCTGTACTTCAGTGCTTAGCTTTTATCTACTCAGTGAGGAGTGAAAATCAATTACATTGTTTGTTTATTAGTGATGCTTAAGGTTGTGGAATCTTAAGCAAAGGGTGTACGATTACAATCAGTAAGGGGGAGCGAGTCTTGAGTGATTGGACTGTCGCAGGAATTACTGAGTGTGTAATTGTAATCTTGAGGATTAGTGAAATACCCATACTGTTGTGGGGACTGGAAGTAGGTCGTTTGATTTGACCGAACCAGTATAATTTATGTTGTGTCGTTTATTCCTTTTAGTTTTACTTCTTCAGATTATCCAGTAACGAAAGGAAATTCGAAATCACCTATTCACCCCCCTCTAGGCGATATTCTCCTTTCAATAAATACCCTTAGGCTATGAATAATTTGATGACACACAAGAGAATTCAAGAGCCACAAAAGAACCCTAGAAGAGAGACGTGAGACAAAAGCTTGAAGGCGCTAGCTCGCTGCCATTCGTTTTGGAGTGTTGTTCAGTGTGGATATCGGTAGAGGGAGTGGATTCGTAGAGTCGGCTCCTAGAGATTGATAAATCAAGAAGGTGTTAGCCCACGAGTTCGCAAAGCACGCACACAAGTTCGTATAGGTACGATTCTTAATAACTAACCCAATTTAAACGCTGTTGATAGATCCTCTTCTTGAAATTCATAATTTATTGGATAAATTTCATTCCGCTGCGTGTACGAATCCCAACAGTAGCATCAAAGCCAGATAAATTGTGTGTTTAAATTAGGTTTATGTTCTTAATGTGATTATATATGGGATATATATGATTATATAAAGTTCACGTTATATATAAAAATTTTTGAGAATTTTATATATTACACGTTATATATATATATATATATATATATATATATATATATATATATATTGTAATAATAATATGATTATATTATTACACGTTATATTATTATCACGTCTCACGTTATAATTGAAGAATCATATTTAATTAAATGTAAATTTTATATATATATATGATTTGTTGGATAAATCGTTTCTGGGGGTTAATTAAATCATACTATATGAATTAATACCTGTTGTGATTTACTTTCAAATTGTTTGGGTATGGTGAATAACATGGCTATAGTCTTTACAATGGTTGTAATATTTAAATATGGCCTGCGTGCCATGCCTTTTCTCTAAATATTCTCTATGTATATTCTCTTCTCATCTCACTCTCCTCGTATGTTTAAACAAGGTTTCTCATAATGTAATTTTCTTTACTTATTTAGAGAAGTCCCCTCATTGGCTTGAGAGGATTTTAGGTTAGGTAAGCCATGTTGTGTCACATTTTAATTATGCTTTTGATTAGATCATGGCATACTTATTTTGTGTACTATGTGTTGTTTGTATGAGATACAACTATCATTGCATTCATAAAAATAGAACTCTGTTATCAAAAGAAAAAAAAAATAGAACTCTAAATGAAATCTTAAGTCGTAATGCCGTCAATTAATGAATACTTGTCAAAAACTAAATCACTTATTTGTATGTTCCACTAAAGTATATGCACTTGAGTTATCTTGGTGAGATAAGCGTGAGTAATGGTGATACCAAACACCTTCCTTTATGAATGTTACTTTCATGCTTGTTCTATAGCAACTTTATTCCTTGAACGAAGATGGACTAAGGTTTGGATCTTATCTAACCAATAATGTTATCTACTAAATGATTGAATCATCTCTATATTATTGTCATAGCATTTTTTGGCTCAGCTAATGTGAGTTTGATCACTCCCTCGTAAAGATGGGAAGTATCAAAGTTGTTATCTATTACTTTCACTGCCCTGGGTTGTGATTTCATTTTGCAATATTTCGTATATTTTTTTATTGAATGTAAACATAATTCATATGTATCATAAAACAATATAATTTTTGTTCCTAGGTTTAAATATCTTTGTCAATAAAATGAAAAATATCATTTATGTTTTTCACAGTAATATCTATAGTTGTGTGACTATAGGCTTCAGTTTATGAGTTTGATGTGCCTAATTCAGATTCCCAACCTTCTCCTTTATAATTTTGACCTTTTACCCTTAGATGCTTTGGTGACTTGTTTAATTTGTAATTCATGTGTTATTTGACTAATAGTAGTAGTTGTTCACTTGTTATGTTCAGAGAATTGCTTTGTTGTGGATAATTCAATAGGAAACATCAAGTTTTTACTGCTCGGGGAATCCTTGCTGATAATCAGGTCAAAGTTGTAATACCCTAAAAATCCTACTTAGGATAAGTATCATAATTTAGTAAATAATACCTATTGGAAATAGGTGAATATGAGGTCTCAAACACCTTGTATTGAATTTATCTTATTATTAGGACAATTTGTCCTAAGATTAAATAATATGCAAATAGGTCCCTAAAATATTTATGGGTTATTAAATACCCTGAGAAAATTATGATAAAATCCTAAGAGGCAACTAAATATTTATTAAAAATTAGAAAGTATGTTGTCTCTATTTTAGGTAATTTATGGGATTATTTTCCTTGAAAGATAATGAGTTAAAATTGGATATTATTTTGGGGAACATAAGTTGCCTCATGATTTTTAATATTATGCATGGCGCATAAATTACCAATGTCAGTAAAATTGTTGTGAGAAAATAATTAGTTTTAATTAAGAAAATTATTAGAAATTATTAAGGGATTAATTAAAAAATTTTCAGGAATTTTATAAGATTAGAGAAATTTGGGAAACATGAAAAATAAAATAAATATAAATAATAATTATTAAGGACCGAAATTTTTGGCTAATTAAATAAATAATAATGGTTAAGATATAGTCTTAAAAAGTAAAGATCAATGGTTTAGGATTTTTCAAGAATTTATGAAAGCCTAAATCCAAGTAATTAGTTATGGACCAATAGGAAAATTTTGTGGAAAATAAATATAGGATAAATATAATATATGTGGTTAAGGAAAAAAAAAATATATATATATATATATATATATATATATATATATATATGGTGTGTTGGCCAAAATTTTAGGGGAGATAAGGATGAAGAAGATATTTGAATATAATAGTAATATAGGTTTAAGCATGTGATAAATAAGTAACAATATAATAATAGTTAAAAGTGGACAGGATAAACAAGAACGGATGGAAATAAAATCCTACATAGAAAACCGTGACCTAGATTTCTAAAGTCAGGGTATATTGTGAACGAGGGAATTTTTATCTCGAGATGGCCGGTCTCCGAAGTCATTTCTGTAACCGACGGAGTGATTTGGAGATCCGAATAGGAAGATATTTTGTATAATAAAGCAGATAGCCAAAAGGAGAACTGATAGAAAATAATCCCGTTGTGGGAATTTGGGGATAAGTGGGGAAAAACCAGAGTATAATGTTAATCAGTGGATTTTTGTCTCGGAGTTAGTAGCGGACAACGTTATTTCTGTAGCCGGGCACGAATACCGAGGATTTTCAGCTGATAACAGAATGTCCTCAACAGGATCAGAAACTGAGTTAAATTAGATAATTTGAAAGAGGAAGAAAAGACCTTCGGAGTGTTGTTCCCGAAATTTTAAGATTTTACGAAATTTCGCGATCAGGATACCGAACCAGGAATTTTACCTGATAAAGCAAGATGACATAAGGCTTGATGATGCAGCAGGGATGACATCATCCTTGAGAGGTGTAAGGCCAAGATCTTGCCACCTCCAAGAAGTGCGATCTAACGGCCAGAAACTGATCAGACAAAGTCCAATGAAATTACGAAAATGCCATTGTCTTTTTCTATAAATAGCTTTCACCTTCCCTTCATTCTTCACAAATCCTAGAGCTTTCTAGAGAGAGATTTTAGAGAGAAGGAGGAGTCTGTGGAAATAGCAAAGTGTCGGGTAAGTTATTCGGTCCCTAGTCTTTAGTTTTAATGTTTCTTTCGGTAGTTGTTGTAGAAATGCTAGGTTGATCTTTAATCTTCCAGGTATGTTTAGAAATCATGTTCTAGGGGTAATTAAGGTATTAATTTCGAAAATCATTATGGAGTTGGAGATATGTTGAAATTCTGGAAGATTAGGGTCAAGGTAGCAAAGTGCTAGCGAAATTCCGCCGATTAGGGGATCAGGGGCAAAATGGTAATTTGTACCTAAAATGCCTGTTATGATATCAAATATTGATAAATGTGATGTTATCATTATAGGATATCGGTAATCTTGTTCTGCTGTCATTTCGTTGTCGTTCCGTTGTTTTCCGTCAAAAGTACAGTTTATCGTCAACGTACTAAACGCTTGTCAACGAAGGTACGTTCTGTAATACCCGAAATTTTTTTTATCTTAAAATAAATAATATACCTTAAATATTCTATGTGCACAAATAAATACCTATTGAAAATAGGTGAATTTGTGGTCTCAAAACTAGGGAAATAATTACCTTATTTCTTAAAGGTAATTACTCATGAAATTAGGAGAAATAAAGAGCTAAAAATCCCTAAGTGAATTTATGGGTTATAAAATACCTTGAGAATATTATGATAAATCCTAAAAGGCAACTAAATATTTATTAAAAATTAGAGAGTATGTTGTCTCTAATTTAGGTAATTTATGAGATTATTTTCCTTGGGAAATAATGAGGCAAAATTAAATATCATTTTGGGGAACATAAATTGCCCCATGGTTTTTAATATTTTGCATAATGCATAAATTATCAATTTCAGTAAAATAGTTGTGAGATAATAATTATTACTAATTAAGAAAATTGTCAACAATTAGTAAGTGATTAATTAGATAATTAATGGCTAATTGTTTAGACATAAGATAAAGAGAAAAAGGTGAAAATTACTTAAAATAAATATATATATATATATATATATATATATATATATAAAAACGAAAATTAGAAGAAAAATAAAGAAAAATGAAATGAAAATTAAGAAATTAATATCTAGATATTTGCATTAAAATAACATTATAAGTTAAGACATGTGATGATTAAGTATTATTATAATAATAAAGAAAGGTGAACAGGATAAATGAGAACAGATAGAAAATAATTCTGTTGCGAGAATCTGGGGATGGGTTAAGCAAAACCAGAACATATTATTGGTCAATAGAGTTTTATCCAGAAGTTGGTACCGGCCGAAGTTATTTCTGTAACCGGTCACGAATACCGAGGATTTTCGGCAGATAACGGAATATCCTTAATAAGAGTATAAGGATAGGAAAGTACAGTATTCTTAAAGAGGAAGAAAAGATCCTCAGAGTGTTGTTCCCGGAATTTTAAGATTTTACGAAATTTCGCGATCAGGATACCGAATCAGGAATTTTACCTGATAAAGCAAGATGACATAAGGCTTGATGATGCAGCAGGGATGACATCATCCTTGAGAGGTGTAAGGCCAAGATCTTGCCACCTCCAAGAAGTGCGATCCGACGGTCCAGAATTCATCTGACAAAGCATGAATAGTAACTTGGATTTTTCTATAAATAGCCCTTCACTTCTCTTCATTCTTCACCAATTCACACAATCCTAGAGAGAAGTTAGAGAGAGAAGCTCTAGAGGAGGAGCAAGAAGTTCATAGCGAAGCTCTGAGTAAGTCTTTCGGTCCCTAGTCTTTAGTCTTAAGTTCTTTCAGTAGTTCTTAGAGTTTTAGAGTAGATCTTTAATCTTCCAGTATATTTTAGATATCATGTTTTAGGATAGATATGATATTTATTTTGGGAAATATATTGGAGTTAGAGATATGTGGAAATTCTGGAAGATTAGGGTCAAGATAGCGAAGTGCTGGCGAAATTCCGCCGATTCGGGGATCAGGGGCAAAATGGTAATTTGTACCTAAAATGCCTATTATGATATCAAATATTGATAAATGTGATATTATCATTATAGGATATCAGTAATCTTGTTCCGCTGTCATTTCGCTGTCGTTCCGCTGTTTTCCGTCAAAAGTACATTTTATCGTCAACGTACTAAACGCTCGTTAACAAAGGTACGTTCGCGTACTGTAACACTAACTCTAATACTTATTGTATGCTTATATGTGATAGAAAACTATACAAGTGAATTGTATAGATAACTTTACATGTGATGTGTATTGTTAACATGGATAACTATACATGTGAATTGTATAGATAACTATACATGCGATGTGTATTGTTAGCATAGATAACCTTACATGTGATGTGTACGGTGGATATATTAATCTTGCATCTGCTATATACTTATGTGTTGATTAATGCTGTGATGTCATACATATATTGTTTACATAAGTATGAGGTTAACCGTTACCTGAGGTTCGATGCATGGATCTCAGCTCTTAATATAGCTTCAGGATCAGGAGGACTAAGCACCAAAGATAGGGGCGAGCAGCATGCTTAGAGTCCCAGCCAAAGAATTTCTTTTTGGATTTGTATTCCCATATCAGTAAATATTCAGACCTTTGTATTGTTGTATAAGCAACTAGGTACCTCAACAGGATGTTTATCAGATACTCTCTCTTTTAAATTGCTCTGATGCTCTACTCTAATGAAAGTACCTCATTCCGCTTTTGAAAAATGAGATGTTACACGTTCGCGTACTATAACACTAACTCTGATGTTTATGTTATGCATATATGTGGTATGTGTGCATATAAAGGTTAGAGAGTATCTGTAATGCTGGGGGCGATATGTCCATATGCTGGGAACGATACGGTTGCATGCTGGGAGCGATACATATGCATTGATTGTGATGGAATGTTTGTATATGTTGTTGATGTTGTGGTATATGTCATCCACATTTTGTGTATGTAAGCATGAGGTTAACCGTTACCTGGGGTCCTTATGCATGGGACCTCAGCTCTTAACATAGCATCAAGGTCAGGAGAACCAAGGACGGAGGAGAGGGGAAAGAAGCACGCTTAGAGACCCGGCTAAAGATTTCATTTTGACGTTCTGGCGGAAGCCTTCCTTTTGTTATTTACTTCACTTTTGAGCCACGTGGTTACTATACCGCTATTGTATCCAGACAGACTTATGGCATTTTGAAATATAAGTATCAGTTACTCTTCCGCTCAAATGCTCTACTGTGATGATTTGAAATGATTTTGAATAAAAAAAAAATTATTCCGCTTTTGAAAATTGGGATGTTACAAAAGTTCTGTATGCAATTTCCTTATCTTTGTTGTTTGCCTAAAAATTCTATATCTTGTAGGGACTTGGAAAAACAGTGTCGACTATTTCTTTGATATTGAAGGAAAGACCTCCAAAACTAACAGCTTGCCACAAGATACAAAAGGTTGAATTAGAAACTTTGAATCTAGAGGTCGACGAAGATGTTCTTGCTGAGGGTTGTGGAGTGGAGGAAGACAAACCTAGTCTAAATCCAATTGAAAGCAAGAACTTGGTGCAAACAAAGGGAAGGTTATCTGGATCATCACAAACCTTGCACCTTCCAGGGTTTATGTTCAGGAATATTTGTTTGTATATGTATTATTTGGTTTTTTGTACTTTGTGGAATACAAAGCTCTAATTTTTTTATTCTCTAGCTACTTGGTGTATAACTTATTGATGATTTTTGTGCTTTTTAAATCTTTTTGTTTGCAACATTGTTGTTTATATTTCATTTTGTTTATGGATAAATTTTTAGGATTGCTACTATATATATTTCTTTATATACACTTTATTTAATACATTATTTAATATTTTTTATTTTATAATATTTTTTCTTTATTTGAGTAGTTGTTGTGGAAGAGCTCTAATAATTATAATATTTTTTTCTTTATTTGAGTGGTTGTTATGGAAGAGCCCCAATAATTATTAATATTTTTTTTTTCCAATTCATCCTTGGCAATGGATATTTTTTTTCCATATTCTGTCACAATTTTAGATGGAATTCATTTTCCATCAGAACATTAGAATTTTGCGACAGAAAAGCAATTTCATCACAAGACTGGAATTTTGTGACAAAAAATCAATTCCGTCGCAAAATTCCAAATTTGAGACGGAATTGCTTTTCCATCACAAATTTACTTTGTGATGACATCTTTTGCGACGAACCAAATTCCGTCGCAAATCATTTTTGCGACAGAATGTCCCTATTTTGTGACAGATTTTGTTCGTCGCAAACTGTGACTTTTTTGTAGCGCATCTAGATTGTAGATATCAACTTTTACTACACTAGCTAGCATCAAAGAATGATCATCTTGATGTAATTGGAGCGAAGTTTCTTTTAATAAATCTTTACAAGCCTTAAAGGAAGATAAATTGTGCATTCCCAATTGTTCAATATATATGTGAAGTGCTGTAAAAGAAACTCATGGTGGTGGTTTGATGGAACACTTTTATTGGCCTCATATGAGGAAAAATGTAATTTCTATTTGTGCTAAATATGTAACATGTAAGCATGAAAAGTCTAAGGTTCGACCCCATGGATCGTATTCCCTATTACATGTGCCTTCCCAACCTTAGGTAGATACTTCTATGGATTTTGTGTTGGCTTCACCTAAGTCTCAATCCAGCAAGGATATCATCTTTGTTTTGGTTGACAGGTTCAGTAAAATGGCTCATTTCATTGCATGTTCAAAAACAAATGATTTTGTGCATATTGCTGACTTGTTCTTCAAGGAAATTGTTGGATTGCATGAATTGCCTAAAACAATTGTGAGTGACAAGGATGTAAAGTTTTTTTATCCATTTCTAGAGGACTTTATGGAGTAAGCTAAGAAAAGATCGAGCTATTGTTTTCTACTGTGGCGCATCCCCCAATGAATGGGCAAAGTGAGGGAGTAAAAAGAACCCTCACTACTTTGATTTGTGCAATAATTCAAAAGAACTTGAAGAATTGGGTAAGTTGTTTTGCCTCATATAGAATTTTCATTCCTCAAATTCCTTCTCTCCATTTGAGATTGTTTATGGCTTTAATCCATTATGTCCTTTGGATATCTTACCATTGCCTTTTAGTGAACAAGCTAACCTTGATATCATGAAAAAGGCTGAATTGGTGCAAGGATTGCATGCTACAATGAGTGCCAACATTAAGAGGAAGAATGAACAATATGCCAGGCAAGCAAACAAAGTTGTAGAAAGGTTTTTTAAGAGCCTGGAGATTGGGTTTGGGTACACTTGCAAAACGAGAGGTTTTTAGAACAATAAAAATCTAAGTTGCAACCAAGAAGAGATGGCCGTTTCCAAATTTTGGAGCGCATAAATGACAATGCATATAAAATAGATCTATTAAGCTCCTATGGTAATGTTAGGGCTACTTTTTAATAAGGCTGACTTATCTCTCATTGATGTTGCAGATTTGAGGATGAATACTTTTCAGCAAGGGAATGATAAAGGAGCATGTCAAGATGAAGATAGAGCTTCAATGTAATACCCGGATAACTATTATCTAGAATATTATGTCACAATAATAAAAATGCCTATTTACGAAGATTTTGGTCTTAATATGTTATGTGATTAGTATATGTTCAGAGAAAAATATTAAGAAAATTAAAGGAAATTTAATATCGGAAATGTGAAAAATGTGTCTTAAGGCCATAAAACATCCTGAGAAGAATTAGGAAAAATTCTAAAAGGCATGGAATAATTATTAAAAATTTAGAAAGCATATTATTCTTAATTTAGACAATTTAATAAATTATTTCCTATGAAAATAAAAAGAAGGAAAATTAAAAAGTATTCTGAGTGTAATACCCGGATAATTACTATCTGGACTATTATGTTACCATAATAAAAATATCCATTTATGATGATTATGGTCTCAAAATAGAGTATAATTAGTCTATTTTCAAAGGAAGGTACTAAGGAAAAATTATGGAAAATTCAAGAAAACACGGAATAATTATTGAAAATTTAGGAAATATATTATTCTTAATTTAGACAATTTAATAAAATATTTCCTATGAAAATAAAAAGAAGGAAAATTAAAAAGTATTTTAGAATCAAAATTGATTCTATGACTTTTAATATTTTGAATAGGACTTAAATCATTAATGTTAATGAAATTGTTGTGAGAAAATAATTAATTCTAATTAAGAAAATTATTAGGAATTATTAAAGGATTAATTAAGTAATTTTCAAGAATTTTATAAGATTAGAGAAATTTAGGAAACATAAAAAATAAAATAAATATAAATAATAAGTATTAAGGACCGAAATTTTTAGCTAATTAAATAAATAATAATGGTTAAGATATAGTCTCAAAAAGTAAAGATCAATGGTTTAGGATTTTTCAAGAATTTATGAAAGCCTAAATCCAAGTAATTAGTTATGGACCAATAGGAAAATGAATATAGGATAAATATAATATATGTGGTTAAGGAAAATATATATATATATATACATGTATATATGGTGTGGGCCAAAATTTTAGGGGAGATAAGGATGAAGAAGATATTTGAATATAATAGTAATATAGGTTTAAGCATGTGATAAATAAGTAATAATATAATAATAATTAAAAGTGGACAGGATAAACGAAAACGGATGGAAATAAAATCCTACATAGAAAACCGTGAACTAGGTTTCTAAAGTCAGGGTATATTGTGAACGAGGGAATTTTTATCTCAAGATGGCCGGTCTCCGAAGTCATTTCTGTAACCGACGGAGTGATTTGGAGATCCGAATAGGAAGATATTTTGTATAATTAAAGTAGATAGCCAAAAGGAGAACCGATAGAAAATAATTCCGTTGTGGGAATCTAGGGATAAGTGGGGAAAAACCAGAGTATAATGTTAATCAGTGAATTTTTGTCTCGAAGTTGGTACCGGACAACGTTATTTCTGTAGCCGGGCACGAATACCGAGGATTTTCAGCTGATAACGGAATGACCTCAGCGGGATCAGAAACTGAGTTAAATTAGATAATTTGAAAGAGGAAGAAAAGATCTTCAGAGTGTTGTTCCCAAAATTTTAAGTTTCTACGGAATTTCGTGATCCGAACACTGAATCAGGGATTTTATCTGATAAAGCAAGATGACACAAGCTTGTTGATGTCATCAATTTTGTCTTCTTGTGAGGGGGTGAGGTCGGCCAAGGAGGTGTATGGCCAAAATCAAACCACCTAGCAAAAGTGCGATCCAACGATCGAAATTCAACCAGATAAAGTTCAACGAAATTACAAAAATGTCATCCGAGTTTTCTATAAATAGCCACCCATTCCATTTGCAATCCCCACACCAATCCTCTTGAGGATTTCAAATTTTGAGAGAGAAGGAAGAAGGAGGAGTCCGGAGAAAAATCCTAGCGAAGCTCTGAGTAAGTTTTCGGTCCCTAGTCTTTAGTTAGGTAGTTCTTTCAGTAGTTATAGTAGAAATGCTAGAGTAGTCTTAATTTTTCAAGTTAGTTTAAATATCATGTTTTAGGAATAAATGTGATATTTATCTTAGAAATATGTTAGAGGGAAGATTATAACAAAAAATTTTGAAAGCGTAAAGTCAAAACAGCGAAGCCCTGGCAAAATTCCGCCAAAAAGTCAAACTAGGGGCAAAATGGTAATTTGTACCTAAAATGCCTATTATGGTCTTAGATATTCATACTGGTGATATTATCCTTATAGGATACCCAGAATCACGAACCGCTATTTCCGCTGTCACCGCTGTCAAATCCCCGTCGTACCACCGTCAAACATACCACAACGCTACCGAAGTGCTTGAAATCGTCAACGGAGGTATGGACGCGTATTGTAACCTTAACACTTATGCTCCTCATATTCATATATATGGTAGACATGTTTATATACTGAAACTCTGCCGTGGGTTGTCAGTCATACATACAGCTTGTTACGAGTTATAGTCTTGATAACGCCGTTGGGTTTTCCTAGCGCTGAGGACACGATGGGAGATCGTGGCACTGGTTTATGCGCAGACATAGTGTGGGGCTTTACATATTGTTGTGTGCTTATGTTCTGTCCATTGTTGATCATACATCTGCTGTGTGCTTATGTATTGATGTGCTGTTATGTTGTTACGACTATTTGTTGCCTGTATATGACTTGTTTAAGCATAAGGTTAACCGTTACCTGAGATCCAATTGGGAATTGGATCTCCGCTGTAGCTTCAGGTTCAGGAGGATCCAGGGTGGAGGAGAGCGGCAAGTAGCCGATGTAGGCGGATTGGAAGAGCTTATATGTTTTAGTTTTTGAACTATTTAGATATTGTCTTTTTGGAATCAACAGATGATTGTATAAGGATGATTACCCTATGGTTATGTACTTCTAAATATTCAGTTACTCATTTAATCAAAATGCTCGACTCTGATCACGGTTCATTTTAAAAGAAAAAAAAATTTCGGCATTTTCAATTGGGATGTTACACTGAGACTAAAATTGACTTTATGATTTTTGATAAATTGCAGGGAGCTTGAATTATTAATGTCAATAAAATTGTTGTGAGAAAATGATTGGTTTTAATTAAGAAAATTATTGAAAAGTATTAAGGGATTAATTAAGTAATTTTTGGGAATTTTATAAGATTATAGAAATTTAGGGAAAATTTTGGGAAAAATAAATACAAGATAAATAGGATATTAGGATAAATGAAAAAAAAATTAATTATATATATGTATATGTGTCTGGGCCGAAATTTTTGGGAATGGGAAGAGATAAATATGGTGAAAATAATAATAATATAAGATTAAGACATGTGTTGATTTAATAATATTATATTAATAAAAAATGAACAGGATAAATGACCACGGATAGAAATAAAATTCTATCCAAAACACCTTGAACTAAGTTGCTAGGGTCAGAGTATATTAGGAACAAGTGAATTTTTATCTCGAAGTAGGCTATCTCCGAAGTCAATTCTGTAACCGATGGAGTGTTTTGGAGATCAAGCTAAGAAGATGTTCTGTAGAATTAAAGCAGATAGTCAAAATGAGAACCGATAGAAAATAATTCGGATGCGAGATTCCGGGGATAAGTTGGGAAGAACCAGAGTATATTATTAATCAGTGAATTTTTGTCCAGAAGTTGGCACTGACCGAAGTCATTTTGGTAACCGGTCACGAATACCGAGGATTTTTGGCAGATAACGGAATGTCCTTAATGAGAATATAAGGATAGGAAAATCCAGTATTCTTGAAGAGGAAGAAAAGACCTTCAGAGTGTGGTTCCTGGAATTTTAAGATTTTACAAAAAATTTCGCGATCAGGACACCGAACCAGGAATTTCATCTGATAAAGCAAGATGACATAAGCATGATGATGTCATCAATTTTGTCTTCTTGTGGGAGGGGGAGGTCGGCCTATAGGTGTATGGCCAAGATCAAGCCACTTCAAAAAAGTGCGATCCGACGAACCAGACAAGTTCAGCGAAATTACAGAATTGTCACTCCCTTTTTCTATATATAGCCTCTCATTTCTCTTCATTCTTCACCAATTCACTCACAATCCTAGAGAGAAGTTAAAGAGAGAAGCTCTGGAAGAGGAGTAAGAAGTTCATAGCCAAGCTCTGAGAAAGTTCTACAGTCCTTAGTCTTTAGCTTAAGTAGTTCTTTCGGTAGTTATAATAGAATTGCTAGAGTAGTCCTTAATTCTTAAGTTAGCTTAGATATCATGTTTTTAGGAAAAAATATGATATTTATCTTAAGAGTATGCTAGAGGAAGGATTATAGCAAAAATTTTGAAAGTTTAAAATCAAAATAGCGAAGTACTAGCAAAAATTCCGCCAAATAGTCAATCTAGGGGCAAAATGGCAATTTGTGCCGAAATTTGCCTGACATGATCTTAAATGCTCACACCGGTGATACTATCCTTATAGAATACCTGAAATCACGAATCGCTGTTTCCGCTGTCTCCGCTGTCATACTGTCGTCGTACCGCCGTCAAGCGTACCACAATCCTACTAAAGTGTCCGGAATCGTCAACGGAGGTACGGACGCGTATTGTAACCTTAACGCTTATGCTACTCATATACTATATGTGATAGACATGCTTATATACTGAAGCTCTGTCTAGGGTTGTCGGTATACATACAGCTTTATACGAGTTATAGTTTTGATAACGTCGTTGGGTTTTTCTAGCGCTGAGGATACGATGGGCCGTCGTGACACTGGTTATGTGCAAACATTATGTGGGGTTTTACATACTGTTGTGTGCTTATGTTCTGCCAATATGTGATCATGCATCTGCTGTGTGCTTATGTAGTGATATACTGCTATTATGTGATTATGTACATGTTGTTATCCATATACTGTCTTATTTGAGCATAAGGTTAACCGTTACCTGAGATCCAATCGGGAATTGGATCTCAGCTGTAGCTTCAAGGTCGGGAGGACCAAGGTCGGAAGAGAGAGGCAAGCAAGCTGCGTAGGACCCAAGGCGGAGTTTTATTTTGTTATGTCTCTAGTTTTGTACTTTACTTTCCTTTGGATGTTAGAAGACTGTAATAGAACAATTACACTGTGGTTATGTTTTATCAAGGTTCAATTACTCGTTTTGGTCAAAAAGCTCTACTCTGATCACCGTTTTAAAAAAAAAAAAATTCCGTTATTTTTAAAATGAGATGTTACATTCAAAGGAAGAGAAAGGCATGGAGTAGGAAGCCCAAACTCAAAGGATGGAAGTTCAATGCCCCAAAAGATCCATTACAAAGCATTGAAAGCAAAATGACAAGAGCAAGGACTAAAGCAATGAAAGAGGCCATAAATTGTTTGATAAGAGAACTTAAATGGTTGGAGCCCATTTATTTTGAAGTTCTGTCATTTAATATGCCCAACAAGAGTCCAAGAATAGTGATCACATTGCTAGAAACCCAACAAGATGTACAAGACCTTGTGCTGTCCAGATTGAAGATCTCACTTAAAATACCATGTGACGAGCATGTGCCTTAGAGGAGGATTATAAGTGACGTCCAAGACACCTCAAGAAGCATCTAGAAGGCATCTTTATGCATCAAATCTTATTCAATTTAATTTTATATTAGTTTCCTTTTATTATTTGCATTGAATAAGGCTTTTTAATCAAAGATTGCTCTTGAAAACTTTGTTCTAGTTTTCTATTTTTAGTAGAGTTGGGAATTAAGACCGGCCCTACAAAGCCCAGGGTAAGAAAAACATATTTTTCAAAGCCCAACTAGAGAGCACTAAGTCCAAAGCTGCCCTGAAAGTTATTATTCCAAATTTTAACTATATTTCCTCTTTTTTTTCAAAGAAATAAAATTAGTAAAATTACAACAATTAAAGTTCTAATTTATCAAATAATTATTGTTAACATTAACATCCAAACAACACGAATCATCTAACAAATAAATACATTTACTAATTCAAAATCAAAAGCAAACTATTGTCGATAAATAACTCATAAAACATAAGAAGTGTACAACTAAGCAACATTAGTGCAATAACTATCATTGTCATCTTCTTCGCCACTATCATCAATTTCAAAGACATTTGATTGTGTTTCACTTTGAGTAGTAGGCTCTGCTTTATGAGTAAGAATATCATGAATTTCTTCTCCCACGTCATGAACACATCTATAATATTTATCTACAACAAATAATAAACGAAATCATAAAATCAAAGTATGGTTATTATGTATGTGTACTTAAGTGGATAAATAACTCTATAACAAATACAAGATACATATAAATTAGTAAATTACCATCATATGTGAATTCATGTATCCAACTATCAAGTCTAGGTAGCATAGGTAATTTAAAAAATAAAAAAATAAAAGGGCCTAACGGGCTAGCTCTTTTAAGCTCGAGGCTTTGCAGGGCCAATTTCATTTAGTTCCTCTAATTTTCAAATGTGGTCGTTGAAGGGCCAAGACTCAAAAAGGCTAGTCAAACGAACTCGGCCTGATTTCCTAGCTCTAATTTTTAGCTAACTTACTTAGTCTTGAAGAATAATTTTCTAAATACTTTAAGCTTGAATGGTGCCAGCCAAGACAATCATCATTAAGGTATCATTTATTGCTTTTATCCCTAGGATTTTAGTTCTAAAGTGTTCTTTTGTTGCCTATATATGAAGGCCAAATTTTTGTACAAAGATTCAGACTTGGTGAATGATAATTGAGAATTTTATTTCTCTTGTGTGAGCTTTACTTGAATCCCTATATTATCATGCAAATACTTAGATTGTATTAAGGACTGATCTTCCTTGTGGTGTCTTTGTGGCTAGGGTTATAAGAGACAGGCTCTCTTAAGGTCCTACCTTTGATCATTTGTCCTGTTCGTGTCTTCAAACTTGTTTTCTAGTCTGTCCATCTTCCCTTGTAGCATATCAAATTTATTAGAACTCTTGTGTGTGTGTGTGTTTTTTTTTTTTGCGTTTGAAGACGAATCGTTTGTAAGTATATATGAATTACCATAATATTATTTTGTATTTGTGCTGATATAAAGTTGGAAGACAAATCATTTATAAGTATTAAATAACAGTTGTGTATTAAGAACTATCATTTATGTTACTATATAAATGACTGTTACTAACTATAACCGTTATTTTTATGTTTTTGTGAATTCCATCTCGCAATACATACAGTGCGTATGAATAACCATTATTTTTTGTTATATATACTTGGGTAATATCCGTCTCAACATTCATGACATTTATTCGATGTAATCATTATTTAGTAAATATTATGCATGCTCAAAAATGTAGTCGTGATTCTAGTCGGGCATTATTGTATGAAATCGATCGTTTTCACCTCAGACATTTATGTCCGTCAATAGTAAATCAGACATAAAAGTTGGTTAGTGATATTTTTAATTTGTTGAAAGAAAATTTGTTTATATTAGTATAATTATTAGCTGACATCTTTTATCTAATCAGCTGACTTAGAAACTTAAGTTTCCAACTATTATTTTTGAATAAAAGCTTATTTAATTTGAAGTATTAGAGAGAATTATTTTTGTTTTTCAAATATAGCGAATTATATTTAACCTATAATTCTAAATTGTATTCTTTTGATGATCAAATTATACCATGCGTCCAAAAGACTTTCCCACTTCTAAGGAAAAATATCTTACAAGTGAAACATTCATCGAAGCTATCCCCAAATTTATTAAAATGGGATAATGTTCATTTTTGATCAAGAAGTTCTCACTCAAGAACTGTGGATATCTAGAATTATTTTTAGCTCAATTTCACCCTGAAAGTTTTTAAAATACAGGGGTATTACCCCTTTTTAACACTCATTTAAGTTCACCGTTAATATACTTATTTACTTTTACCAAAATTGGTTGTGCGACAAACACATGGCATTCTAACTCGCCATCTCGTCATTACATCTCATCTTCTTCTCTTTATCTTCCCTCATTTTGAATGGGTTCAGCTACTAGACCTTAAGGGTGCTTTTGGTTAAGGGAAGGGGATGGGAAGGGTGGAAGGAGACCTCTTTCCTTCAGTTGGTTTAATTTTTTAGGAGGGAGGTAATGCACAATTTTGGGTTAAATTCCCTTCCCTCTTTTATTTTGGGTTGCCTCAAATTGTGGGTTTTTGGAGGGAAGCTAAAGTTGTTTACAATTTTACCCTAATAAATATTTTGAAATTCTACTAATACCCCTACTAAAAATATAAAAGAACTTGAAATAGGCATTTGAGCATGTTGTAATCACTTGTTCATATGTAGACTACTGAATATTTTTTTCATCACTTTATAATAAAAAAAAAAACATAGCTTTTTAGCATTATTAACTTCTACAATTTTTTATGCTCAAAATAAAACTTGTTCATTTCATTACCCTGATGAATTACGTAGAGATATAACGTGAGTTAAGAATGAGCAAATGCAAAATTTTGATGAATAAAATTTAAATAATCAAATTATACACAAAAAGTAATGAATCAATGGGCAAAGTGAAAATGTTCATGGATAAAGGGAAAAAAATTGTTCATTTGGTTTTTTTTTTTTAAATATTTAGTATATCAGCTATTGATAAAAATATCATTTTTATACACATATTACAATATTAATATAATGATTTAATTTAAATTCAAACGTAAATTAGTTTAAACAATCTATAATTATAAAAACATAAAGTAAAATGTAAAGGTAAAATAGTCAATTGGTTATTACCACCCTCTTCTCTCCTCTTAAACCAAATAAAGGATCTTTTCCCATCTTCTTCATTCTAGCAAACGAAACAAGGTAATATACCCTACCCTCTCTCTCCTTCCTTTCCCTCCCTTCAAACCAAACACACACACTAGTACAGCAAATGCACTACCAAAGCTCACGCTGAGTATCAACTACTGAGGAATTCAGTTTAGTTTATGTCATTATACCGTTCCCACGCCGTACGTGGAAACCTTTTTTGTTGTACTTGATTAGAAAATTATTTTCCAATTAAAAACTAAAAAGAGGCCCAGATCAGGAGCATGCTTTAGCCAAAGTATTTCCACTTCCATCCACTATGGATCATTCGTCTGAATTATTAACGTATGCTAGATTTATGCGCTTTTCTGATTGATGGAGTACACACTACGGAGAAGAGGCATCGCTTACTCTTGTCATATAGATATATTAATTCACCATTAATTTATTCTTAAATTTGATGAAATTTTCTTATGATTAATTAACTCAGTGGTGTTCATCTATTCTCTCGTAGTTAAACTCATGAATCGATCAGCTTGCTTAACTTAACTCTTGACAATTCTAGTTGATTCGTATCAACTTAAATGTAAACTTGGTTATAACTCACTAGACTTGGGACTCAAATGTCTAGAAACGAGTAGGATATGCTCTAATATCATTCAAACCTTTGAGTTGCCTCACTAGCCTGACAAGCTTTTGGAAAATACATTCTAAAAAACAGTGACGAAAAGTGATTTTGAAAAATAGTCTTTTTAATAGAATATAAATATCAAGTTTCGATGCCTCTAGGTATTAATTATACACGTTTGTTTTGCCAATTTAACTAAATTTTTTCCTACAAAGGACGAGGTATTCAATCTTACAAAACTCAAGATTGCACATATATGAAAGGGAAAATTCCTCTCACAGGCCCAAGTTACAAAAATATTGTCAAAAAAAACCCTATGGTCTTCCTGATATTATTTCAAGAAACGTTAACAACTATATCAATATTCCATTAAAAACTAAATCAGTCCAGTTATTAACTACCCAATAACAGTTAAATAAATACTCATTAACAACTATATCAATATCATTAACAATTACATTTTTATGAAATAATACTAGAAAAGACCCTATGACCTTTTTAAACATATGACTTTTTTTAGAACTTTTTTTTGACAATATTTTCATAACTTGACCACTTAGGAGATTTTCCCTCTATTAAAATTCTAACAGAGAAAGTGTGGCAAGAGAGTAGAGAGTAAATTTAAAACTAGTTTATATAGTACATCATCACTAACACTGACAATTGAAACACACCCGTACAATTTACACGCACGGGTCGTACACAATATTGATGCCATCATTCAAATAGAACAGGCTGATGAAAGTCCTTTTCAAGAACTCTCATGTACACAGAAATACGTACGTGCCCGTAATTAATCAAACACATGCAAATTAAACTACAACCACACTGATCTACTGCAAATTAAAGAAAACTAATTGACATGGTTTCTAAATGACTTTAAGTGAAGTGAAACACAGAATGATTAGCTCCACTAATTTTATGTTTATCTCATTCCTTACTTTACTTCACTTCAATTTATTTTTAGATTATCATAATTCCTGCGATAATTATTCAGGATTAACCTTCTTGGGTGTGAGTTGATCTCCTCCTGGATAAACCTTATTATTATTACCTCGGTTTACAACAACTGTACTTGAACTACCCACAGTGTAGCCATGTTTTGCTTTCTTCTCTTCTTTTCTCTTCATGTTCTTCTCCTTCGCCCTCTTCTCCATCACTATGATTGCAGCTGAGCTTGCTCCAATGGAAGACATTATTGTTGTTCTTCTTACAAACTATTATAAGTTTTTTTCTTATTTGACTGATCAGAAATGCAATTGGAATTTAGATCCATGAACGTGGCTATTTATAGACGTCTCCATGACAGAGGCGAGGCTATTGCCATTTCAATAATGCATGTCCTTTGCTTGTGATGAGTTAGTGGCTACAATCAACGAAAAGAAAAATTAGAAAATATTATCTTCTTCCTCATCCAACTTTAGGAAAAAGTTTGGTCTGTGCACAACTAAAACGCCAACGGCCACAAGTTTGTTTGTTTATTATATATTTCATAATTATTACTACCTTTGAACTGTAATTTATAGTAGCTAGTTGACAGGTTGGATTTGGCTCTAAATATTTGTCCCTCATATTATTTATCATTTTTTCTTAAATATCCCTATTGATTGCAAGTTAAGAGGGTTTGAGTCAATGAGAAGTTCAAATGAAAATATTCAAGAACGGGGAAATCAACACATATTTGTAAAGAATTAATTAATTTAACTTAATTCATTTATCTAGTCAAATCTATTAAGTAGATCTTATATTATGGGCAGGAGTATACATTTATTTTTAGTTACAAAGTAATAAGTTAAATTTCAAGAGTCCATCAAAGTCTAGAGATATCCACTCTCTTGTGATTGGACCAATATTAATTTATTACCAACGGGAGTAACAAGTTGGTTTTATTATTTAAAACACACAGAATTATATGTAGTGGTGCGCTGGCCATGCTTTATCATACCTCAATTAAAAGAGGAGTCTTTATTTTATTTTGCACAAAACCATTATTGCGCCGTCACTTTCAATTGTGTTTAATTTTTTCTATTAATTTATAAAAATTAGTGTGCATATTATCTGCTAATAGATATATATATAGGTCGTGACAGTAATTAATCCTAATCGTCTGATCAATTTATAGTAATAATTGTTAACAGTAATCAATTAGATATTAATAAAATATAATTGAGTTGAACACAATCATGGTGAAACCTTTCACCAAAACGCCAGTTTCCTTACCCAATGAAAAAATGAATTATTTGGTCACTACAACTTTAATTCCATTGCAACTCATTCTCTAAACTTTAAGTCAATATAGCTCAATTTATGTAGCTTTGGTATAGTAGAAACTTAATTCCTATAGTTATAACCATTTTAAATGATAGTCCTTACATTTTACAAAATAAATTACAAGGACTAATATTATTTATTAAAGCTTAGGGACTAAAGTTTTAAATAAAGTTTAAAACTACACATTACAGTGATTCAAAGTTTTTGAAAACCAGTCGTTAAAATTTGAATTACAATGGCTAGTTTTTAAAAACCAGTCGTTGTCAATAAAAAAAACATAAATAAATAAACGGTGTGAGAGAGGTTACCTTTCATTAACTGATTCCATGAAGTGAGTAGTTGAAAATCGAGTTGCCACGAACGGTTTCCAAAACCATTCGTTGTAACTAAAAAGAAAAGAAAGAGAAATGGCGGGGGAGAGATTTGAGCTCTCAATCTCAGCAATAATTAAAAAAAACACTCTAGCTAGCCAACAGAGCCACCAAGACATTTGTTGAAAGATTCAATTATTGTTTTTTATAAAACAATTGTTGTATCTCAAAACAATAAAATAATTAATTGGTGTGAAGAGGGTTCAAACTCTCAACCTGAGAATAACTCTACAACCCAGTAGCCAGCTAAGCCATATCTATTTTTATTAACGAATATTTTTTGTAAAACAGTCGTTGTTCCTCAAAATAAAATAAAAAAATTAAATGCTAGAGATACAATAACTATTTTTATTATAATTACAATATACCAGCACCTTTTTTTAAGAATATTTTTTTTATAAAATCGACGTTAATTGTCAACATTAAATCCCTACTTTGTAATAGTGAAATCACATTATTTATGACTTATTGGATATTATATGGTTGATGTACTTTTATTTTATTGTTTATTATTGATTTTAAACATTTTTTAGGAAAATTCAATGTGGGTAATTTTTTTTAAACTGTCGGTAAAATGACTAATGATAAAAATAACTCTAATTGACAAATTAAGCATTGACTAGCTATCATAACTAATTATAACTAGTCAATGACTAATCAATAATGCTCACAATGACATTAAGGAGAATAACCACACTAGTCTACCATTAATCAATTAGACTAATCTCTGTTATAAAAATATTAGAAATCATGTTTTATATTAATATAAAAACATAATTTACATTACGGTTATTTATTATAAAATGTCATTGTCGTACATACTTTATAGTCAATAGATATAACCGTCATGTTTGTATTTTCATAGATATAATATTAGAAGATGAATTGTAATACCCGGATAATTATTATCTGGAAAATATGTTATAATAATAAAAATGTCTATTTATGGAAATGTATATCTCAACATGTTATAGTATTAATTTTGTTCAAAGAAATAAATTATGAAAAATTAAAGGAAATTTATTGTCAAAAATAACATTTAAAGCCATAAAATATTCCAAGAAAATTATGGAAAATTCAAAAAGAGATGGAATAATTATGAAAAATTTAGAAAACATATTATCCATAAATTAGACAATTTAATAAAATATTTCCTATGAAAATAAAAGAAGGAAAATTTAAAAGGTACTCTAGAAATTAAAATAGACTCTAAAATTGTTAATAAATTGCATAAAAATTTAGATTATTGATGTCAATAAAATATTTATGAGAAAATGATAAGTTTTAATTAAGAAAATTATTAGAAAATATTAAGGGATTTATTAAGTAATTTTAGGGAATTTTATAAGCTTAAATTCATTTTGGACCAATAAGAGAATTTTGGTGAGAGATAAATATAAGATAAATATAATATATGTTGGAAAATAAAAAAAAAAAAAAAAAAAAGGGGCTGGCCGAAATTTTGGTGGAGGGATAAGGTTGGATGGATATTTTTTTATATAATAATAATAAGATAAAAACATATGTTGAATTAGAAATAATATAATAATAAGGAAAAATGGACAGGAAAAACGAGAACGGATAGAAATAAAATCCTACATAGAAAACAGTGAACTAGGTTGTTGGAGTCAGAGTATATTACGGACGAGTGAAATTTTATCCCGAGATAGCCGGTCTCCGAATTCATTTCTGTAACCGATAGAGCAATTTGGAGATCCGGATAGGAAGATATTTTGAAGAAATTAAGCAGATAATCAAAATAGGAGCTCTTAGAAAGTCAGACCGTTGTGGCAATACGGGCATAAGTAGGGAAAAACCAGAGCATATTGTGGCAATCTGGAATCGGACACGAAAACCGAGGATTTTCAGCTGATAACGGAATGTCCCTAATAGGATCAGAAATCCAGTTAAAATATGACATTTGAAAGAGGAAGTAAAAAGCTTCAGCATGTCATTCTCGGAATTTTGAGATTTTACGGAATTACGCGAACCAGACACCGAACCGGGAATTCATCAGATAAAGCAAGAGATGAAGCAAGCATGACATCATTTTGATGACTCAAGATGATGTCAGCAAAGAGAGGTGTAAGGCTAAGATGAAGCCACCTCAGAAAAGTGCGATCCGACGATCAGAATTCGACCAGACAAAGTTCAACGAAATTACGAAAATGCCATCGAGTTCACCTATAAATACCCCTTCACATTTCACCATTCTTCACACCATTTCCTCTTGAGAAGGCCGAAAATTTGAGAGAGAAGGAAGAAGGAGGAGTCCGGGGAATTTCGCAGCAAAAGCTCTGAGTAAGTCTTCGGTCCCTAGTCTTTAGTTCAGTAGTTCTTTCGGTAGTTATAGTAAAAGTGTTAAGATAGTCTTAATTTTTCAAGATAATTTAGATATCATGTTTTTAGAATAAATATGATAATTATCTTAGAAAAATATTATAGAAAATATTATGGCAAAAATTTTGGAAGTAAAAAGTCGGAACAGCGAAGCTCTGGCGAAATACCGCTAAAAAGGCTAACTAAGGGCAAAATGGTAATTTGTACCTAAAAATGCCTGTTATGGTCTTAGATATTCATACTGGTGATGTTATCCTTATAGGATACCCAGAATCACGAACCGCTGTTTCCGCTGTCACCCCTGTCGAGCTGCTGTCAAACGTACCGTGAATTTGACGGAAGTGTTAAAAGTCGTCAACGGAGGTACGGACGCGTATTGTAACCTTAACACTTATGCTGCTTATATACATATATGTGATAGACATGCTTAGATACTGAAACTCTGCTTAGGGTTGTCAGTTATACTTACAGCTTGATACGGATTATAGTCTTGATAATGCCGTTGGGTTTGCCTAGCGCTGAGGACACGATGGGCCGTCGTGGCACTGGATATGTGCAACCATTATGTGGGGCTTTACATATTGCTTTGTGCTTATGTTCTGCCATTTTATGATCATACATCTGCTGTGTGCTTATGTAGTGATATTCTGCTGTATGTGATTATGTTAATGTTGTTATCAATATACTGTTTTATTTGAGCATAAGGTTAACCGTTACCTGAGATCCAATTGGTAATTGGATCTCAGCTGTAGCTTCAGGGTCAGGAGTACCGAGAGAGTGACGGTAGAGGCTGGTGGACGGTATGGAAGGGCTGAAGAAGTTTATCAGTTTATATTTGTATATACTGTTAGAAACTATCTTCTTTTGGGATGACTGTATAATGAGATTACACTATGGTTATGTATTTTGAATTCAGTTACTCTGCTTATGAAAAAAATGCTTTACTCTGATCACCGTGTTTTTAAAAAAAGAAAAATTCCATCATTTTTACTGTTTTTAAAGTGGGATGTTACATGAATCATTTGTAGGTGTTGAATGACAATTGTTTATTAAGAACTATTATTTTTTTTACAATATAAATGGTGGGTATTAACTACAACTTTTATTTTTTTTGTTTTTGCAAATTCCACGTCGCAATACATGACGGTGCACTAGAATAACCATTAATTTTAAATATTATATATATCCTTGTATGTGCAACTTCCATTTTGCTATACATAATTATTCCACTTAACCATTATTTATTAAGTGTTAAACATGCCCAAAAATGTAGTCATGATTCTAGTTGGGCATTATTATGAAATCGATGGTTTTTACATCAGACATTTACGTCGGTCAATAGTATATCAGACATAAAGTTGTCTAGTGGCATTTTTAATTTGTTGAAAGAAATTTTCTTATATTAGTATTTACTTATTAGCTGACATCTTTTATCTAAGACGACAAAGAAGCTTAAATTTTCTATTATTATTTTGAATAAAAGCTTATTTGATTTGAAGTATTAGAGAGAATTATATTTAACCTATAATTTTAAATTGTACTCTTTTGATGCTCAAATTATACCATGCCTTTAAGACATTTTCCCACTAGCTCTAAGAAAAAATAATAATAATACAAGTGAGACATTCGTGGCAGCTATCCCCAACTATATTAAAATGGGATCAGGTTCATTTTTACTCGAGAAGTTTCACTCAAGAACTGTGGGTATCGCAAAGTTTTTTTTCTTCGCTCAATCTCATCTTGTAAGTTTTTAACATAGAGGAATGGTACCCATTTTTAACACCCATTTCCGATGACCGTTAATATCATTTTGGCTGGCCACCTTGTCATTACACCTCATCTTCTTCCCCTTCCTCCCTCATTCTAATTGGGTTTAGCTACTAGACCTTAGAGTAGTACAGCAGATGCACCATCTCCCTGATATTATATTGTTCCCATGCCGTACGTGGGTACTTAATTAGAAAATTATTTTCGAATTAAAAACTAAATCGAGGCCCAGATCAAGAGCATGCTTTAGCCAAAGTATTTCCACTTCCATCCACTATGCAAGGCTCGTCAGAATTAGTACTGTATGCTATATTTAGGTGCTTTTCTGGAGTCTACATTATGGAGTAGAGACATCACTTGCTTTTATCGTCATGTGCTTTTACCCTCGTATAGATATATTTATTAATCACTTATTTTTCTTAAATTTGATCCTTTTTTTTTTTATGACTAATTAACGCGGTGGTGTCCAACTATACTCTATTAATTTAACTCACGAGTCAGCCCACTTGACTTATCTCTTGACAATTCAACCATAGAAATTATAGTTGGTTCCTGTATCAACTTAATTAATTGGCCCCATGTAAATTTGGTTATGTTGGATTTTAGGATCTAAATCCTACGGGTTAGGAATAAGAGGTAAGTTGGACAAGAAGAAGAAAGAGGAAGGTGAAAGAGGTGTATGGGAAGAAGTCTCACATTGCGAGAGAGTATATAAGTCTCCACTTTGCTCCTCTAAAGTAAGCCCTTTGACCAACACACGCCCGCCGCCCGCCCCACTTATATATGTTTGGTTTGTATATGTGTGAAATTAAAAATAATTTATTATTAAATTATTTGTAATTTTTTTTCCAAATAGTCCTTGAACTTTCATTAATTTCTTTTTTGCCCTTCCGTGATTCTCCCAACCAGTGGTTGTAAGCGAATCGTAATATCGGAACGCTGTGACCAATTCGTTCTGGTGCGTTTATTCATACGATGCACCAGTTCGCCAGCATGTAATACCCGAAAATTTTTTATCTTAAAATAAATAATATACCTTAAATATTCTATGTTCATAAATAATACCTGTTGAAAATAGGTGAATTTGTGATCTCAAAACTAGTGTCATAATTACCTTATTTCCAAAGGTGATTTCTCATGTAATTAGGAGAAATAAAGAACTAAGAATCCCTAAATGAATTTGTGGATTATAAAATACCCTTGGAATATTATGATAAATCCTGAGAGGCAACTAAATATTTATTAAAAATTAGAGAGTATGTTGTCTCTAATTTAGATAATTTATGGGATTATTTTCCTTAGGAAATAATAAGGCAAAATTAAATATCATTTTGAGGAACATAAATTGCCCCATGATTTTAATATTTTGCATGATGCATAAATTATCAATATCAGTAAAATAGTTGTGAGATAATAATTAATCTCAATTAAGAAAATTGTCAACAATTGGTAAGTGATTAATTAAATAATTAATGGCTAATTGTTTAGACATAGATAAAGGAGATAACCAAAGTTAGTTATATGAAACCTCTAATTTGATATTAATAAACAATGGAGGGTCAAGATTAGCATAAAGAATGTTGCTAATTAATTAATAAAGATGAAGAAAAATATTTTGAGATTTAGTACATAAAGATCCCTAATCCTAAAAGAATTGTTAAGTTCGTGATTAAGGCACTAATTAGGTTTGAAAAATCAAATTAGATAAATTAATAATTATTAAGGGTTAAGATGTAATCTTGAAAAGCAAAGATCAAATGTTAGGATTATTCAAGTAATTTTAAAAGCCTAAATCCATGTAATTACTTATGGGCCAATAGGGAAATTTTGTGGAAAATAAATATAAGATAAATGGAATATTATAATTAAGTAAAATAGGGAAAAATAATATATATGTATATGTTTGTGCTGGCCGAAATTTTGGTCAAAGAAGAGATAAGCATTAGGCAATTAAAAATCTAGATATTGAGCTTTCAACTACATGTGCAATTGAAGTCATAGAGGCATGGAAGAGGATAGAGAGAAAAGGGGTGTAGGTGGCATTTTTTTGTAAGAGGTGTAAGGTCAAGATTTAAGCTTCCTAGTTAAATTAAATCTAAGGGTTAGAATTGGATTAGAGTTGCAAGGAAGTTAATGCATGATTGGCTATAAATAGGAGGCTTCATGCTTCATTTTTCTTCACACCAAATCACACTTCAAGAAAGGTGATTTCTAAGTAGGAGAGGGAGGAGGAATCTTGAAGCAAGAATGAGAGTCTTCAAGAGGTAAGTTCTAGAATTTAAATTTCTAGTCTTTAGTTTTTATAAGTTCTTAGTATAAATGTTAGTTTAATCTAGAAAATTAGAGAATAAATTTCTATACTTGTTTTTAGGCCTCATTGCATTGAAAAATGCCTGAAGAGGTAAAAACATGATAGGAAATGATCTTTAGAAGTCCTTAGATTAAATTTGTAAGAGTTGCAGAATTTTCGGTTCTTAAGTCCTTATCAAGCAGCGAAAAAGATGCTATGATTTTATGAAGCAAATGAAGTTATAAAATCATGAAATTCTCCAGAAATAAAGTAGACATGTAGAGCTTTCCAAATATATAAAATATATAACATCTTGATCTCTGGTCAAGGAGATATGAATTTTTGAAGTTAAGCCATTTTTGCTGTAATAAAATCTGGGCCACGTTGAGAAAAATTAAAACTGGGAATGATTCTTCTTGTTCTAGATTCTGGGAATATTTTTCCTCCAAAGTAGACATCCCAAGGAATTCGGAGAATTTTACGGATCCCCTTTTCGATTTTTCTAGAATTAGTTATGATTTTTCAAAATTAGACGAAAATCTGCCCAAAATGCTGAAATCATTGTTTTCCGAAAATTTAGGGAATAAATTGGAAAATAAATCCACCAGGGGTAAAATGGTCTTATATAGCCAAAATATCTCTTGAAATAATATTTGTGAATTAATAGAGATGATATTACCCTTATAGGATATCTGTGATCACAATCTGTCGAAACGTGCCGAAAGTCATCAACGAAGGTACGTTCGCATACTGTAACACTAACTCTGATACTTATTGTATGTTTATATGTGATAGACAACTATACAAGTGATTTGTATAGATAACTTTACATGTGATGTGTATTGTTAACATAGATAACTATACATGTGAATTGTATAGATAACTGTACATGCGATGTGTATTGTTAGCTGTAATACCCGGATAATTATATTAACAAATAATACCTATTGAAAATAGGTGAATTTGTGGTCTCAGAATTAGTATAATAATTACCTTATTTCCTAAGGCGATTTCTCATGAAATTATGAGGGATAAAGAAAATTAAGTGTCAAAAAAGCTTTAAAATGCATTTTAGGGTCATAAAACATCATAAAAAGAATTGTAATAAATTCTAAAGGGCAGTAAAATGATTATTAAAAATTAGAAAGAATATTGTCCTTAATTTAGACAATTTAATAAATCATTTCCTTTGAAAATAAAAAGAAGAAAAATTAAAAAGTATTCTGAAACCAAAATTGACTCCGTGATTTTTGATATATTACATGGGACATAAAATACCAATGTAAGTAAAATAGTTGTGAGATAATAATTATTACTAATTAAGAAAATTGTCAATAATTAGTAAGTGATTACTTAAATAATTAATGGCTAATTGTTTAGACATGAATAAAGAAGAAAAACCAAAATTTGTGTGTGTGTGAGATGTGTGGTGTATGAGTGTTATGAGATGTGGAGAGTTATGAGTGTGTGTGTGTGTCTAAGTGTTGTGCATGTGTGTAATACCTCAATTTTCATAATACATGTAAATATTAAATTTTGATAAATGACACCTATTACAATAGGTGAATTTGTGGTCTCAAAACTAATAAAATAATTACCTTATCTTTTAAGGTGATTTCTCATGAAATTAGAGTAAATAAAGAGCTAAACATTCCTAAGTGAATTTATGGGTCATAAAATACCCTGAGAATGTTATGATAAATCCTAAGAGGCAACAAAATATTTATTAAAATTGGAGAATATGTTGTCTCCAACTTTTTAGTTGATTTATTATCATTTTTAGGAATTATACCATTTTCTAAGCAATTAAAAACATCGGAGGATGATAAAATCAATTAGAGAAATTAGGAACAATTATTGGGCAATTGAAATTGCATTAATTGAGATACTCTAGTAATTTTTGGAATTAGTTGAGAATTAATTTATAAAGGTCAAAATTAAGAAAATATCAATTAAATTGAAAACTCTTGGAATCTTAAATCCTTGTGCAATTACTTGGACCAATGAAAGATTTTTCTTCTTAAGATGTAAGAGCAAATAAAATACAAATTGATAATTGAATTTAGGGAAAGGGGGACGTTTTTCTCTCTTGGAAAGGAGGAGGAAGTTATTTAATATATTATTAAGAAGCAACACATGGGTCATTGATGCTTGTGGAAAAAGAAAGAAAACTTAAGGAGCAAGTTAATCTTTAACTTGGGGAGCAAGTTGTTATCTAGTTAGTTAAAATTAGATAAGAATCTATAGAAATTAAATCATATCTTAAAATATTGGAACTAAGTATTAAATATAAATACATATTTGGAATCAGTGAATTAAGAGCTTCAACTTGGCTATTCCCAAAGTTATTTTCGAAAACTTTTAGAGTTCATACCTAAGTGTTTTGGGAAGTTAAAATCACCATAAATCTAGCTATAAAATTAGGATTTCAAAAGTGAAATTAGATCTTGAAGAAAAACATTAGTTGGTACCTACCTAAATTAGCATTTGGGATTAAATAAGAGATGAAGCAAAACTTGTGAGCCAAGAGGAGTGAAGGACGGTTTTAGGAGGTGTAGGGTCAAGATGTTTGCCTCCTCTCCAAGTAGAAATCAAGGGCTAAGATCAATTTGAATTACTTGAAGGCTACTCATAATTTTGGCTATAAATAGAAGCCTCCTCTTCACAAATTTTCCACCAATTCACCAAGCCTCAACCGAAATATAGAGAGCAAGGGAGAGAGTGAGGAGCTTCAAGAAGTAGGAAGCTTGTGTTCTTCAAGAGGTAAGAGAGTTTTTAGTTTCATAGTTTAAGTTCTTAGGTTATGAAATAGAAATGCTAGTAGATGTTATTTTGATCTTCAATCTTCAAATTCCAGTTTTATTTTCATGTTTTTATGGTTTCCAATGTATTTATTTCGAAAATTTGATGAAGAAGAAGTTATATCAAAATTTTTGGAAGATTAGGATCAAAATAGCGAAGCTCTGGCGAAATTTCATCAATTAGTGTTTCCTGGAATCAGTAGCAAAAATGTCAGTATTTTATGAAGAAGATGATATTCTAAAATTCTGAAAAACTTCATGGTGAAAGTAAACATCTAGGGCTTTCTAAATCTATAAAGAGTGTGTGATTTGAAGCTCTGTGCAAAAAGATAAAAATATCAGAAGATAAGGCTACGTTTTCAGGGAAATTTCTGGGCAGCATTAATAAAAATAGAATCTGGGAATTTTCCGTGAAATCTGGGTAAAATCCAGTATTTTTCATTGAAAATTGACATCTTAAGGATTCCAGGAAATTTTACGGATCCTCATTTTGATTTTTCTAGAATTAGTTATGATTTTTCAAAGTTACCGAAAAATCTGCCCAGAAAATGCTGCACCACGTTTTTGAAGAAATGTAAGGGCAAAATTGTAATAATAAAGCCATCAAGGGTAGAATGGTAAATAGAGGTGGAAATATCTCTTAGGATGTTATTCTAAGTGATATGGTGATATGGTGATATATTAGGATATTCGGGAAATCCAAAGCCGGAATCAAAGGTCGGATGTTTGACGATGATGCGGTAAAAGGTACGGACACGTATTGTAACATTAACGCTTATGCTTATGGTATGGTTATATATGGTAATTGTTTTCACATGTTGATACTCTGTTTTGAAACTTCTCATGGATTTGAGTTGTATACGGGTTATAGTCTTGATAACACCGTTGAGTTTTCCTAGCGCTGAGGACACGATAGGCCATCGTGGCACTGGTTATGTGCAGACTTGGGTAACATACATATTGCAGCGGCTGTGTTATGTTATTTGCTGATATGGTTTTGAAAATTATAAATGTGATTTTATCATTGTGATATCTGTCATATACTGTTTACATAAGCATGAGGTTAACCGTTACCTGAGGTCCAATAAACATTAGACCTCAGTCTTAATAAATAGTACAGGAAAGAAACCGGGATGGAGAAGGCGTCGGTAGATAGAGCCGTGAAGAGGCAGCGGTTAAAGGCAAAGGTCGGTAGAAGTTATTAGGACTTAGCTTTTGGCACGAATTTAACAAAGTTACTTTGAACAGTTTGGTGTCTAAGGTTGGGTTAATCTATGTGGGAAGCCAATCAGTCGTCGTATAAGTCGGTGAGGCCCCATAATAGACCCCTACCTGGCCAATCTGTTTGATTAACTGATGTTAGGTTCCAAGCCATAGGTCTAGTTTAAAACTTTTTTTATGAGAGAAATGTATTCAAACCTCTGTAAATTGTATCACATGAATATTCCTTCGGGATATTTAATATATCAGCTTATGTCGGGCATCATCATATGTCTGGGCATTTTTATATTAGATACTCGTTGTGCGAATCTTAGCGCACGCTATCAATTTCCGCAGTACTCTAAGCTGTAGCATCTCAAACTCTGTTGTTTTTCTTAAAACTAAGTGTCGACCGACACGATTTTTCGAACCTGAAATTTGGGATGTTACAATGTGTGTGTGTGTGTGTAGTAGCAAAATAATAATATCTACATATTTATGATTATAATAATAATATAAAGTGAGATATTTTGAGAAAAAGCAAATAGGATAGAGGAGAACTGATAGAAAATAAATCCTATCTCAAAATATATGAACTAAGTATCTAACATAAGGCCTTATTATATACAAGTGAATTTTTATCTCAAAGTAGGCTATCTCTGAAGTTATTTCCGTAACCGACAGCGGTTGTCCGAAAATGTTCGGCAGGCAACGGAATGTCCTTAATGAGATCAAAAATTTAGATAACTCAGGTATCTTAAAAGAGAAAGAAAAGATCTTCGGGGCTATGTTCCCGGAATTTTGAGATTTCTCAAGATTACGTGATTAGAACACCGAACAGGGACTTTATCGGTAGAAAGCTTCTTGAGCAAGTTGGTGACATCACCTTGGTGACATAGGATGAGGTCAGCAAAGTAAGGTGTATGGCCAAGATCTTGCCACCTTAAAGAAGTGCAATCCGACGGTCAAAAACTGATCAGACAAATTTCAAAGGAATTACCAAAATGCCATTGCCTTTTTCTATAAATAGCCCTTCCATTCTCCTTCATTTTCTCACCAATTCACTTGCCTAGTTTGAAATCAAGAGAGATGTTAGAGAGACGGAGGAGCTCGGAGGAAGGAGTAGCAAGGTTCTGGGTAAGTTCTTCGGTCCCTAGTCTTAAGATTCTAGCTTCGTTCAGTAGTTATGGTAGAAATGTTAGTTTGATCTTTTAGTCTTCCAATATGTTGTTGACATCATGCTTAAGTTTAAATATGATATTTATTTTGAAAATATGATGGAGAAAGAGAGACGGCAAGATTTTGGAAGATTAGAGTCAAAGTAGCGAAGCTCTGGCAAAATTCCACCGACTAATCAAACTAGGGGCAAAAGGATAATTTGTATCTAAAATGCCTGTTATGATATTAAATATTCATATCTGTGATATAATCCTTATAGGATATCTGAAAACACGAACCGCTGTTTCCGTTGTCGTACCGCCGTCATACCACTGTCACACGTACCATATTTCGACGAAAGTACACGATATCGTCAATGAAGGTACGGACGCATACTGTAACTCTAACTCTTATGCTGCTTATATGCTTTATATATGATGAGATGATTCGTATAGTCATGGACAAGACTGGGTCTTGGGTTATGGACTATGGCTAAGACAGGGTCTTAAGTCACCTTGTTAAATACATTCAGCTTTTAATGTGAAAACGGGTTATAGTCTTGGTAATGCCGTAAAGATGTTTTCCTAGCGCTGAGGACACGCTCCGGGGCGTGGCACTGGTTTATGTGCAAACTATGTGGACCTTACATGGGCTGTGTGCTATGTAGGTATTGTTGAGATATGAATTGATACATGTGCTGTGTGCTATGTATAGTTATATGTTGAAATGTAAATGAATATCTATCATGCATACTGTCATACTTGAGCATAAGGTTAACCGTTACCTGAAGTCTAATGGGCATTGGACCTCAGTCTTAATGAATAGTACAGGGAAGAAACCGGGATAGAGAAGGTGCCGGTGGAAAGAGCCGTGAAGAGGCAGCGGTCGAAGACGAAGGTCGGTAGAAGTTATTAGGACTTAGTTTCTAGAAGAGTATTCTGGCACGGATTTAACAAAGTTATTTCAGACCATTTGGTGCTTAAACTAAGGAAGGTTTCATCGGTGGGTTGTCACAAGTCGCCATAGAGTTGGTGAAACTCCCATTAGATTGAACACCGACCTGGCCAAATTGTCTGATTAACTGATGTTAGGTTCCAAGTCATAGGTCTAATTTAAGAATTTCTTTATCAGAGAAATGTATTCAAATCTCTGTAAATTGTATCACATGAATATTCCTTCGGGATATTTAAAATATCAGCTTATGTCGGGGCATCATCATATGTCTGGGCATTTTATATCAGATACTCATTATCCAAATCTTGGCGCACGTTATCCATTTCCGCAGTACTCTGAGCTGTAGCAAATCTCAAAACTCTGTGATTTTCTTAAAACTAAGTGTCGATCGACACGATTTTCGAACCTGGAATTTGGGATGTTACATTAGCATAGATAACCTTACATGTGATGTGTACGGTGGATATATTAATCTTGCATCTGCTATATACTTATGTGTTGATTAATGCTGTGATGTCATACATATGTTGTTTACATAAGTATGAGATTAACCGTTACCTGAGGTTCGATGCATGGACTTCAGCTCTTAATATAGCTTCAGGATCAGGAGGACTGAGCACCAAAGATAAGGGCAAGTAGCATGCTTAGAGTCTCGGTCGAAGAATTTCTTTTTGGACTTGTATTACCATATTAGTAAATATTCAGACCTTTGTACTGCTGTATAAGCAACTAGGTACCTTAACAGGATGTTTATCAGATACTCGCCCTTTTAAATTGCTCCGATGCTCTACTCTAATGAAAGTACCTTATTCCGCTTTTGGAAAATGGGATGTTACACAGCAAGAGTTGTTGGTCGCTTCTGTTCACTCCATTTTGGTGCATCTATTCGCACTATTCACTAGTTTGCTTGCAAGAATTGAGTCCATCTCATCAATTTCCATCGTCTATAAATAGGATGTGCTAGTGACAGAAATTCTATCTTAATCAATCCCAAACATTCCTCTTTGCATACTGTATTTTATAATCATATTCTGTGTGATTCTGAAAGTAGACTTGTTAGATTCGTTCGGGCTTCTGACAGATAGTGCCATCATTCTGAAGACATAAATCCGTTCGTGAACCTTGGGTATCTATATAGAGGAAACAAATTGTCTTAAGAAGATAATGTACGTTGGGCTCAGATTTCATCAAAGTTCATTATCATATTTAAGTGAAGTGAAAGACCATACCGTACTGAAAATTAAAGAAAACTAATTGACATGGTTTCTAAATGACTTTAAGTGAAGTGAAAGACAAACACATAATGATTAGCTCCACTAATTTTATGTTCCTAAATTACTTCACTTCAAGTCGATTTATTTTAGAATACCGAAATTCATGCGATAATTATTCAGGATTAACCTTATTGGGTGTGAATTGATCTCCACCTGGATAAACCTTGTTATTATTACCTCGGTTTCCAACAACAGTACTTGAACTACCCACCGTTTAGCCATGTTTTGCTCTCTTCATGTTCTTCTCCTCCGCCCTCTTCTCCATCACTATAATTGCAGCTTAGCTTGCTCTAATGGAAGACATTATTGTTGTTCTTCTTACAAACTAATATATGATTTTTTTTTTATTTGACTTATCAAAAATGCTCTTGGAATTTAGATACATGAACGAGGCTTATATATAGATGCCCCAACGAGAGAAGCCGGGCTATTTCCATTTCAATAATGCATGTCTCTTGCTTGTGATGAGTTAGTGCCTTTACACCAACAATCAGCACAACAAAAAGAATTTAGAAAATGTTATCTTCTTCCTCATCCAACTTTAGGAAAAGGTTTTGTCTTTGCATGTTATAGCCCTACCGGCCCCACTTTTTTGGGTGGCCGATTAGAGTGATTCCTTTTACTTATTTCCTTTCCACCACTACTTGTTTCTTTTATCATGTATCAAAGTGAACACAACAAAATATGTTACCGGTTTGGACAAATACAATATATTGGTAAAAGTATAATAAACCATAAAGTAAATAAGTCCCCATGGTTAAGGGTACAGTTATCTCAAATAAAATATTAAACAGTAAATAATATTATACTCTCATCCATAATACAACATTAACCCTCCTTAGAGCGCCTTCATCTCTTCGTTTCAATACTCCCGAACCTTACTTTTTAAACTCCTGATCACCTCAACCTGAAGCACCTGCAACTTTAAAACAGTATGGAGTTCAAAATTTAACCCCCAAAGTAATTATTAAACTCAAGTATAATATGTGTACAATACATGTAAGTAAACCACAATCAGGAAAGCAAATCATAATGGCACACATACCACAAATGCATTCAGAAACATCACAATCACCCTAACATACCATTAAGTTGCCTTACTAAGGCCAGCCCCGGATGCCCGCATACCGTTGAGCCATCTCACAAGACAAGCCCTAGATGCCCACATACTGTTGAGTCGCTTAAAAAGGCAAACCATGATATCCTTAGCACTAGAATCGACACAGTAGCCAGGGACTTTAACCCCAACTACCTTGAATGCATCTCAGGCTCAGTAACAACCTAAGGACACACAATCCACTAGGCCATACAGTCTTGCATCCTCAATCATGGAAAACAGACATATAACAACAATATAGAACATGTGAGTTAACAATTACTATTTGGTGAGTATGAAGTCAATAAATTTCTCTCAAGGACTTGAAAAGTTCCTCCAGACTTGTGCTATTCCCTAGATACAACAAGCACACCTCATTTAAACACTATATAAATTTCCTCTTCAAAATTATGAAATTCACACCTTTTCCAAAAATTCCAGAAATGTTGTATCATCTTCAAAAATTTCTAACTAATTCAAGCAAAATCCGATTGATGCAATTATAGTGGCCACAGGACCCTTATTATGTTTAGTTTACAATAAAAAATAGTTTCCAAGGCCATTTTGTTGGATATGATTAGTTTTAATGATGTCTTATATAGATGTCATTAGTAAGAGCAAAAAGTTTGTATCATATACATTGATTAATTGCTATATTTAATGTAGATTGAATTGTGGAGAATGATCAAGAAAAGAAAAGAAAGAAAGAGAAACTTGGAAATGATTTGTCCAATTTGAATTGTGGAGAATCATCAAGAAAGAAGAATAAAGAAAGAAGAACTTGCACATTATAATGGGACTATCAACATTGAAATTCTTACATGTGATATTGGAAGTTTTTGTAATCAAATGGAAGCTGAAATGGCTCAATTCTGAGTTAAAATGACCAAAATCAAGCTTTCGGAAAAATATGTATGAAAACTCGAGTTCTATCATAAGAACTCTAATTCTAAGGGCAAAACTCGATTTCATTTTTTAAAACTCGAGTTGATATTTCAACAACTTGAATTGATGTTATTCCGGCCACTCTGTTCACCTTTGTTTCACGTTCAGTTTGGGTGAGGTTTGCAAATTTGATGATATCTCCAAAACCAGATATTGGATTGAGGTGAAACCAATTTTGTATCAAACTAGACATCCAATGCATCATTTTGACAAAGTTTCAAGCCCAAAGAAGTTCATATGAGAGAGCTATGAATTTCGGAAGTTGGAAATGAAATTCACGTCTCAGAGCAGACCAAGCTTCTGTGTTTTGAGTGTAACTCACAAACTACATATTGGAAGAAGCTGAAATCAATGACATATAAAACTAGACTCACATACCTTTTCCAAAAACATCAAGATCAAAGACAACAAAGATCAAATGAGAGAGATATGATTTTTGGAAGTTCATAGTCTATTCAGGATTGTGCAAAAACATTGGTTCAGAACAGCTTCTATTAATCCGATCATAATGCTCAACATACAATGAGTTTCAAGCTGATTCTTATTGCATTATAAAGAAGACTTAAAGAGCTTTATAAGTATGGGAGGTTTGTTAGATTTAAAGTTATATAGAAAACATTGCTCATGTTACTCGAAGTAAATTACCCTGACTATCCCAAGATATCACGTCAACAAAGCAAATGCCAAGATAGCTCGACGACAAAGCAAAATGTCGAGATATGACGACGGCAAGAAAAATATCAAGATGTCTCATCGGATTATGCTTCAAATGCAACGATCGGTATGGTCTGACACATATTTGTCGAGATAAGCATTTGCAAATGTTTACTTCATGTTGATGTCGGCAACTCGGCTAAGGATCCTAGTGAAGATAACCCAGCTAAGAATCCTAGTGAAGTCAACCCAATTAAGGATCCCAGTGAAGCCATCTTGGCTAAGGATCCCAACGAAGCCATCCCAACTAATTAGGATCCCGGCGAAGCCTGGCTAATAGCAGAGGAGAGTTTGAAGGCCGACATGCACCTCAAAAATGACCGTTTATTGTGTCAGATGCATTTATGAAGACAGATACAAATGGAACAAACATTCTGAGAAGACGAAAACATTCCATCAAGGCACACTTATTCCGGCTATTATTCTAAGTCAACATCCGCACCAATTACTTCAAAGAAAAAGCATTTAAATTCATCAACAACTATTTCTACAATGGACTGAAATATTACAACGGTAATATTCTACAATGGACCAATACTTCAACAGAATAATATCAACTATCTATAAGTAGAGATACATTCAAGAAGGAAATAACAATGATTAGAGCTTGCAATGTCGAAATGCTGATATTCTGAATCTAACATTTATCTCTTACGTTCTATGTTCTCAATGCTCATATAGTTCATCATAGAGAGTGAAATAATTTGCATTATACTTCAGTGTTCATATTTATCCGCTTCGTAAGAGAGTTTATTACTTGTGAATTGATTATCAAAACTTAAGGTTTTGAAACCTTAAGAGTGAGTGTACATTTATAGCTAGTAAGGGGGAGTGAGTCCTGAAAGAGGATCATCCGAGAACCTAGCATGTAATTGTAATTGTTATTGTGATAGTGAATTGAAAATCTCAAGTGGAGCTTAGGGACTGGATGTAGGTCAAGGATTGGGCCAAACCAGTATAAATCTCAGTTTGCATATTCTCTTCCTTAATCTCCTATATTCTAGCATATATATTTGAATGACTGTTTATCACTTTATAAATCATTATTGTCATACAAACTGCTTTCAGTAAGTTGCGAAAAGATTTTCAAAGTTATCCAAAGTTTTATTTGACACCCAATTCACCCCCCTCTTGGATGACAGCCAAGTCTTACACATTTGGGTTCATATCCTTTCTTCATACTCAAACCCTAGCCGTTGGTCAGAGAAAAAGTACAGGTTTTTGGCTTGTTTTCAAAAATAAATCTCTCCCAGTAGAAAAATTTTTTTAAAAAAAAAGGTACAAAATCTATACCAAAATGAAGCCCCGGATGTATACTTTAAGCATGTAAATTTTCATGGCCATTGGACTTGATTTACTATTTTCAAACTATTTTGTAAACACATCTGCCAAGAATTCACTATAGTTGGCATATTTGTTCTTGTTCTTAAGATTTAGAATTTTCGGGTTCACAAATGATGACCTTAACTTATCCCAACTGAAAATCTCATTATGGACTCAATGAAAACCTTAAATATATCAAAATCACCTCTCAACCCTATGTTTAACTTAGTTGAACAGAAATCTTGACTCCCAACTTCAAAGTCACAAAAGTATAGCTTTGAAATATACCTTGATCTTCAACTCTATTTGCCTTATGCTTGGACTGATAACTTGGTTGCTCACTCTCCTCCTTTCCTTTATCACATTTTGGGCAGCCAAAAATTGGCAAAAGAAGTCCTTAAATAATAGTCATGGGTTGCTCAAAATATCCGATACGTGCTTTCATCCACTGGTTCTTAGGTTGAATTAGGGTTTGTGGCTTATTTTCCAAGAAATTATGGAATCATCCTTGACTTGACTGATGTGACACAAATCTAATCCCCTTTGGTCAAATTTTGATCAATTTCCAAAATGTCATAATTATGTACTTGATGTAATCCACTCTATTATCTGCTGGTTAAAAGAATGCACTAGGTTTTTGCATGGTTTTTTGGCTTCCTCTCCAAGTAAATCAGATTCTCTCCTTTGGCTATACATAGGTGGCACATTTTCATCAATATAGGCATCATAATTACATGTCAAATCATTGTTAAATCAGATTCAAATATGTGGTGTAGGTTAGTCCTATTTTTTTAATCTTTTATCTTTATCTCTCTTTATGATGACTTGATTTAACCTTCTTCTTCTTCTCCAAGTAATTTCTCTCTCCCCTCTATCCTTATGTGGCACCATTTACACTGTATAAGGGGGTCTGAATCTATCTCAGGAAACCCCTAACTAGTCCTGATGAGTCACTTTTCACCAGTTACCTTTTACCTTAGGATTTGAACTAATCAATTGGACTTGTGTGTAGTCAAATCAACTGCTCTTTCTCCCTAATCTTGGTTGACATAAAAGGATTGTCTTAGGGAGTAAGGAATTTAACTTTTAATATCTTATAATTACCTCATACTTTGTGGTGCCAAAAAGTCAAACATTAAGCCCCAAAATTCCACATGTCACTTCTATCATCATTACCATTAACTTTTGTTCCTGCATATGGTTCGTATGCCCAGTCCCTCTCTTTCCCTTCTTATTTCCTCCAAAAACACAGGAAATCCTTATCAGTTCAAGAAATGCTATGTGCATATTCATTTTAGCACATCTTTACTCAGCTAATTATCTCATACTTTAGGACATAACTAAATGGCATTTTTTCCACCCGATTAATGTCGTATAAGTGTTTTGTGCCCTTTTGCACTGGCACTTTAATTTCTATAATCTATATATACTATGTCCACTAACCAATATGACCAACTTACTTAGCCCCTAAAAGCCATTTTATCTCTTGACATTCTTGGGGCTCTTCCTAAAATGGGCATAGTTGTCCACAAACTTTAGGCTTATTCTCAAGTCTCTAGACCCAAAATTCAAGATATTACAGTGCACATCTAATACACCAACTGCCACAAATGTGTTTATTCATTATATAATTTCTATTTATTACTACCTATGACCTCAAATATAAGGGCTGGTTGACAGGTTAGATTTGGCTCTAAATATTTGTCCTCCATATTATTTATCATTTTTTTTCTTAACTATCCCCATTGATTGAACATGTTAAGAGGGATTGAGTCAATGAGAAGTTCAATGGAAATTATTCAATATGGCATTTTAGGGAAACAAACAAACATGTTTAGAAAAATAACTAATTTAACTAATTTCTTTAATCTGGACAAATTTATTGAGTAGATCTTATATTAAGGACAAGAGAGAATAGTATATTTTTATTTTTAGTAACAAACAAATAAGTTAAATTTCAAGATTTCATCAAAGTATAGGCATGGCCACTCTCTTGTGATTGGACCAGTATTAATTTCTTACCAACGGCACTAACAAGTTGGTTTTATTATATTTGTGAAAGAGTGGTTTAAAACACACAGAAATTTATGTAGTGGTGCGCTGGCCATGCTTTGTCATACCTCAATGAAAAGAGGAGTCTTAATTTAATTCTGCACAAAACCATTATTGCGCCGTCACTTCCAATTGTGTTTAATGTTTTCTCTTAATTTATAAAAATGTATCTGCTAATAGTCTATATACATAGGCCGTGACAATAATTAATCCAAATCGTTTTGATCAATTGATATTAATAATTTTTTAATAGTAATCAATTAGATATTAATAAAATATAATTGAGTTGAATACAATCATAGTGAACCCTTTCACCAAAATGCCAGTTTTCCTTATTTAATGAAAAAATTAATTATTTGGTCACCACAACTTTAATTTGATTGTAACACATTCCCTAAATTTTAAATCAATATAGCTCAATTTATGTGGCGTTAATATAGCTGTAACTTAATTCCTATAGTTACACTCATTTAAAATGAAATCTGCTACATTTTACAAAATAAATTATAAGGACTACTATTATTCATTAAAGCTCAGCGACTAAAGTTTTAAATGAAGATTAAAACTACACGTGATCCAAAGTTTAACAATTAAATTTTAATCAAGTCAAAACTATAATAATTAAGCTACACCAAATTATAGTATAAAAATTGAATCCCAACTTTGTCATAGATATTTCTGACATTATATACGTGGAAAGTTAATTTATTATAGCCTGACAATTAATTACATAAGGAAACATGGGTGAGATAGGGGAACATTGAATAATAATATCCACCAGTTTCATTATCAACTCATCACTAATATAACTTATATGTAGGACTTATTAATGTATATGTATATCATGTCAGTAGCCACAAACATATCAAATTTCGTGATCAAAAGCGTACGGACAAATTTTTACGGAGTATCCGCTATTTGTTGATGGAAAAACAAATTTCAAAAATTCTCTAGACACATACTCTCTCTCTCTCTCTTTTAGAAATATTTAAGTAATATAAGAACTAAAAAAGGTACTGAAGGAATACAAAATAAGTTGAATAGAGTTCCCTAAAATGTGTGGAGATCTAAGTTGCATATATAGAGAGAGAGCACGCTCAGGAATATATAACATTGTTGTTTATGGCTTGTGTCTTGTAATTTATTATTTATTTTTTTTTACCATGAGCTTGTATGTCTTGTAAATAGTTTGCTTTTCTATAGATTTTATATTCTACATTGACATATTATAGATATTTTAAAATGATATTTGATCATTACCCACGACAACTATATAAAGATAACACCTCACATCCTTAATTTAAGACTCGGCTAAATAAGAGTTTGAAGAAGCTAAATAAATTATTTTAAAGTATTTATATTTATATTTTTTTCATTAATCCATATTTATGAAATATTCGACAGATTTTTACATTGGTTATTCAGGGCTAACACAATCCTCCTCCTTTTACCCACACTTTAAAAATATAACAAGAACATAAAATGGGGGTGGCTGAGATGAGAATATTGAAATGGATGTGTAATCATACAAGAAAAGATAATATTTGTAATAATCATATAAACGAACGAGTTGGAGTGTCCTTTATTAGAGAGAATGTAGTAGAAAATCGTTTAAGGTAATTTTGGAAATTTTCAAAGAAGACCATTAAGTTTACCAATGAGGAGGGTTGATTAAATAGTATGGAATCCTCTAAAGAAGGTCAAGGAAGATCAAATCAAACACTCGATAAGGTTATAGAATGAAATCTTTGGATTATTAACCTATCAAAAGATTTGGTTTTCAACATGGCGCAAAGGCATCGTGAAATCCACGTAGCCCACCCCACATAATAGGAGAAGGCCTTGTTGTTGTTGTTGTTGTATATTTATCATTTTTAAAAAAACTAAATTAAACGATTTATAAATTGAAATATAATCTAATGATGATATGCATAAGCATTTCAAAGAGATTATGTAACATATATATACTATAATTAAGTAATTTATTTATCTTATTTAATCTTTCTAAATTGGTCAACTGAGATCTCATATTAAAGATTAGAGGTAGTATAAACTACAAAAAAAAAAACACACTATTACCGACGGAAAAAATTCCATCGGGATCATGGGTAAAAATTACACACGAAATCCGTGGGTAACTGAAATTACCCACAGAAAATTTTCATTGCAAAAAAAGGCATGGCTTATTTTACTGTTTTTTTTGTGACGGAAATTTTCTGTAGGTAACTTTAAGTACTCACAGAATTCCATGGGTAATTCCGGACGGAATTTTTTCTGTGGGTAATACGATGTTTTTTTGTAGTGATATTTATGATTTAATTAAACGTATATGTAATTTATATATTGAAGAATTGGGAATGCTTGAAAAGCCATTATAGCTAACTTCATGGGCTGTGTATAGTTGATCATAAAGGTGCGTAATGCAACTATCTTTAGATGCGACCAATCGCTTGAAAAGCAAATGCCCGTGTTAATAAAATGGCCATGGAGCGTGTGTATAAAAATAATAAAATGTTGCAATTTTAGTCTTCCTTTTTCGGGTGGAAGGTTACAACATGTATGTTCTATTTTACTCCTCATTCCTTAATATAAGATATACTTGAGGACTTAATCTTGGTCTTAAATTTAAGATGCCATTTTCATATTTGTCAAACTTTTCTTAATTTACCCTTTTTGATGCTCTATTAACAAAATAATAATCAAGGAGGAGAGGAAATGAAGGAATTAAGAAAGATGACTAAGGTATTTTAAAAAATACATATCATTTTAACTAACTCAACTAACATTTTTAATCTAATAAATAGGTAAATATATATTATATTAAGAATCAAATGAGTCTTATATTGGAGCTCTCAAGATCAACTTGCCGACAATGGAGTGGATGACATATAATAAGGTTTAAGAAAATCAAGTATTTGAGCCGATAACATTGGCCATATATAGAACCATGACCACTTTTAGAAAAGGTAAGTTGATCGATAGGGGAAGCCTTTCATTTTCCTTTTTAATGTGCAAATCTATATTTGTATATATACCATTAATAAAGGTAATCATGTTTGAGGCACTATCAATAACTAAATGTTATATTTTCCAAGGAATATTCAAACCTAACCTTTTTAAAAAAAAAAAATAACTTTATTGTTTTGATGCATTTACGAGTTCTATGGCAAAAAATACAGGTATATGTCCCCAAAATATTAGGGATCCAATATCGGAGCCCATAACTTTGATGGACACCATAATTAAGCTCATAAGATATAGACGGTTCATAATGAATTCTGTTCAACTAAATGATTTTTAAATGGAAAATATTTTTTAAAAAATATAATTAAAAGATTATTTTTATTTTAAATCCTATATCATTATTTTTTTTAATAAAAATAGATTACAAAATTTAAATATGAACCTTCTAGGTTAGATCTAGACAGTCAGATGAGCTTATAGTGCCCATCAAACTATCAAAGTGATGGGCACTGAAACTAGTACTATTTTGACATATGATTACTCTCTTTGATTCTGATCCTTTGGTATGTTTGTCACTACAAACCCCCCCCCTTTTATAGTGGTTAAAAGTGTGTATTTATAACGATTTTAACTACTACTAATGATATAAATAGCAATAAAAAAACACCTAGAAAATGCGCTGTGGCAAGTTGTTCTATAGCGGTTTATAAAAACCGCTACTGAAACTGTAACAGTTCGGTATCACCGCTACAAGATGACATCCAAAATGCCAAATTGTCTTAACATTTTGTTGCGGCTAGTAAACTGCTACAAGATGAAATTGGATAATTTTGCAGCAGATTCTAAACAGCTACTAACTATGTCCACAAATTTTTAAAAATTGGCGTCAAAAGTTTGAATGGGGGCAAAAGGTTTTAAAAATTGGTGGCAAAAGTTTGGATGAAATTGTAAATTTGGAGCCAAAAATTTTGAAACAAATTTGTAGCGATTATAAAACTGCTACAGATTTAGTGAAAATTTAAAAATTGTGCAAAAAAATTTTTTCCAAGATTTGTAGTGGTTTTATAAAATCGCTACAAAAATATTACATTTAAAAAACTGCAATTTGAGTTATTTTTTGATTATTTTATCATTTTAGTGTCATTATTTAAGTGATAATTTATATGATAAATTTTAATATTTTTAAAAAATGTTACTAGTAGATGATATTTGATTATAGATATTATATAGGTACAATACTGAGAACGTGCAACTAAGTATATAAACTTATATTATGATGTCTACTAGATGATATTGAATTATGAAATGAAATGTTGATGGTTATAGAATGAATGTCCTTAATGTTATGGATTAAGAAAAAAATAGCATCAAAGAACTATAAGAAAGTGAAAAAATGAAAAGCAAAGAAGTGAAAAAATATTTACCATATTTGATAAGCTAGCTCAACACTTAACCTCTCCAGAAAATGTTGATGGGAAAAAGAAAACGAGACAGAAGTTGGGAGGAAGAAATGAAGAAGTGTATGAAAAGAGGTGTAGTGGTGGTATTTATAGGGATATTTGCATCAAATTTGTAGCAGTTTATGTGATGGTTTTTGTAGTGATTGAGCGATGATGTTTGTAGCTATTTTGAATTTTGTGGCCTTTTTTTTTTGTAATTGTTAAATGCTACAAAATATCTGTTGTTGTTTTTAAAAAAAAAAAATAGTTACAGTTAGATAAGCATATTTTTGTAATCAATCTTTGTTGCCATCACTACTAAAAAGGTGGGGAGAAAATGTTAGTTATGATTTTAATACGTTTGAACACAAATTAAACTTAAATTAAGTGATAAAAAAGCATAACTTAAAAAAATTTATCGAACGATAGGTAAATTGTCATCAGCTTCAAGGAAGTTTTCGAAATTGATGGGATGGAACAGCTCACTTTCAAAAGCAATGTTATCACCATTATCCATGTCGTAAAGGTCCCAAGGCTTTTAGTAAACCACCATATTCCAATCATGTGCCTATCATCCTTGTCATAATAAACTTGGTATTCCTTTGAGGCAAGAATATATGGCTCATCATCTTAAGACAGATCAGTGTGAATTGGCCAAGAGCAATTTACTAATGTGATGCCTAAGTCGTCAGTTGTGAGTTCTCGAAAAGCTGTTGTATTTGCCCACAAACACTTGAACAACGTTACCCTAAAATGACCAATTGATTTCCATGACATCAAGAAGATTTCTATGATACGGAACATCTCTAAACTGCATGTTCTCATCACTGCTGCTCACATAACTCCTTGTCCTAAAGGTTACATAAACACTTGAGTTTAGGGTTAGCAATCTTTGATCTCGTGAATCCGTGTAAAACTTAAAATCATTGACATTATATGTTGTAAACCTAGTTGCATGGTAAATAGGGCCGAGTGTGAAAGCTCTAAGATCTGGTGAGTGCAGGTTGTGGTCATGTAGTATTGAAGGTCTACTTTTGTCGTTAAAGCGATCAATTAAACTAAGTCCTAATTAATTATACAGTTTAGGGTCAACCTAGGTCATTATCCCAAGGAGCAAACTGTGGGTTTTCTTTTGAACAATCCAAATTAGAGGAGCTCTCGGATGAGCAAGAAAACCAGTTCCTTGAGGTTCTAGTCTTTCAGTGGTTCTTTCTCCCTATGAATATCGGGCTTTTTCAAGTTTCTATGATGCTTTCTTGCTATGAATATTGCGCTTTCAAGTCTAAAAATCATACCTAAATTTCTGGTCAAAACACAAGTTTTGATTAGGGACTTAAATGTAAAGTATAAAAGTTTATTGAAGGACTATATATAGTGCAAGTTTCAAAACGTTTGCGGGAGTAGACTAATTTTTACAATTTGAGCCCAAACTTCCATTTTCAAATTTGGTCTAATTTCTTCAAGCACCCACAATAAAAAAAAACAATTAATCCATCAAATATTCTCATAAAAATAAATGATTAAGAGTGATTACAATTTTTTTTAACAATTTTTCCACTTTTAGTTATAATTTAATATATTTACTCTAAATCATAATTAATAAAAAAAAAGCATTTTAAGCTCAATTATTATGTAAAAACCCCAAATAAAATATAAAAATATATAAAATAAATTAGGGATTTGTTAACAAACCTTCCACTTTAGATTCGTCTTGATAATATCATAACAATAGTAGATTCATGTCTAGGTACATGAAGAATTATAAGGCTTTTCACAATGTTGTCACTATTAAGATCAAAATATTTATCTCTTAAAGTGATGAACAATATTAGAGATTGAAAAGGGATAGAAATTATTCTTTGTTGGGATCTGTACACACAGCGAAATGAAATTTATCAATAAATTACAAATCCCAAGAAAATGATCTATCAACAGTGTTTAAATCGGGTTAGTAATTAAAAACCGTACCTATGTGAACTCGTGGCGTGCTTTGTGAACTCGCGGGCTAACGCCTTCTTGCTCAATCAATCTCTAGGAGCTGACTCTACGAATCCACTCCCTGTACTGGTATCCACATTGAACAACACTCCAACACGAACGACATCATGTTAGCGCCTTCAAGCTTTTCGTCTCACGTCTCTTCTAGGGTTTCTTTGCGGCTCTTCAATTCTCTTGTGTGTAGTAAGAATTACTCACAGCCTAAGGGTATTTATAACCTAATGGGCCACATTAAATATTCAAAATCAATATTATTAATTTTAAAATTGAATTGGAAATTAAATCTATCTAACCTATACAATCCAATCTATTTATTTAATGCGAATTAAAAGCCAACTATTTGATTTATATTCATAAATTAAATCTGAGATATGATATCTATCTTCATAAATCAAATATGAGATATGATATCACAATTAGTTTTAGTTATTTAATTTATCAAATAAATTAAATACAAAACTAATACAATATAATAATATTATTATATTTTGAGTTGTGTGTGTGTGTGTGTCCTCCCTAAATAAAACGTTGTATTAATTGAATCTTAGACATATCTTAGATTCAATGAATCTAGACATTATAGCTCGTGTTAGACTATTTCTGTGCGTGACCCTGTAGGCCCACATGAAATTTGCAACGGGCCAACACTGTACCAGCCCACAAGTCGTAAGCGGCCTCTAGTAAGACATTACAGCTATCCAACTCATATGAGGATCTATGATACGATATATCCTATTATAAAACCATGTCACGTCCCTTTTGTCACGTAATAATTTGGTCAAAGATAAAGCATGGGTAGTGTCATTCTCCCGTTCTTAATTATTACTTTCTCGATTCTTGAGTAGTCTAATAATTGAAATGGAAACTCTTTTCTATCATAGTATGGCAATACATTTCTCAGACTCACTCGTCGAGGGGCCCAGTATTATTTCTCTACAAATGTGAGGGACAAATTCCATCTTGACCATTCACATTCCTCTACATGAAAACCACTAACCCCGATCAAAGTCTTTATCATCACCTGGTCAAAGGTGACTTTTGTCTAGGTCAAAGATCAGTGACTCTCATGTAGGAATCCATGATGATCTCAGGTCAAAAGGCATTATGATGTGGTTATACATGAAAGAAGCTTATGACTTAATCCATGCAACTTTCTCATAGTGAGTTAGTCCAGCACCTTGTACTCTTACAAGTGCCTAAGACTTTGATTTGTATCTCCATACCATATCAAAGTCATACTGGTCTTATTTCATCTTCAATCCCACATAGATGACCGACCAGGGACATTTAGGACAATCTTTATGATACATCCAAGGATACAGTCATCATAATAAATGTAACATCCCAAATTTCTGGGATTTTAACATTAGAGTAATATATGTGAATGAAATGTTAAATTTGGACAAAATTAATTGTCTGCAAGTAAGGTTTAAGTTTTCCTTAATTTATTTGGGAAGAAAATAAATTTAAGGAAAATAATAAATAATAAGGGACTTATTTCCATAAATGACAATAATAGACAAATTGTAAATAAATTGATGTGATTAAATAAATAATCTCCATGATTAGGTATAATCATAATTTAAGTGATATATATATATATATATATATATATATATATATATATATATAATTGCAAATAAAAGGGATTATAAAAAAAAAAAAAAAAGAGGAAGATGTTAGGCCATGGTTTGGCCCAACAAAAGCAAACCCAGCATGAGAAAACAAAACACAAAAGACAAATGAACCACTTTGTTTTTCAACGGCTTCAGTCTCGACAGCAAAGGGAAAAGCCGTTGAAGTTGTATGTTTCTGAATAATGGAATCTTGGGCCCTTATGCAATTAATTACCCAACACAATAAACAAATTAAGCTTGATCCATTTTCCAGTAAACTAGTGTCAACTGAAACCGAAGGAACCAAATAAACCTTAGCAAATCATAATCAAAGCAATAAGCAACACATGGAGGGACAGCTGTCCGAAATTTAACATGCAAGAGCATATCATTGATAGTTAAATACTGTCACCACTCATTCGTTTTTCACTCTTACTAAGACACAAGCCGAGAGAGATAGAAAGAGAGAAGTGTGACCGAGAGTTATTTGAAAATCATCTTGCTCTGTTTCGGGAGTTTTGGGAACAAAAGGAACCAGCATGCGATCCTGTCATCATTGAGAGCATCAAAGGTGATAGCTACCTCTCTTTCCTTCGTTTTCTTCTTCCCATCACTGCTTAAGCCTAACATGAAGTTAAAAGAAAGTTATATATAGGATACCGAAATCAAAACAGAAAAAAAAAATGAAAAACAGGGGTTGTTTTGGGTTGTTATAGACATTTTGTTTTCTGCATATAGGATCATGGTAAATGCATGAAATGATCTCCTTTCCATTATTGATTAAACCATGACTGATATATATTGTAAGTTTCTGATGTATAAGTTGCTGCATGTTTCATAATGTATAAGTGTGTGTATTCGGGTGCTGTGATCTGTCAAGGAAGAGAAAAGCTGAACATGCATGCTAAAGTTTGTTTTCGATTAATAATTGTTGCTGCATGTTTCATAATGTATAAGTGTGTGTATTCGGGTGCTGTGATCTGTCAAGGAAGAGAAAAGCTGAACATGCATGCTAAAGTTTGTTTTCGGTTAATAATTGTTGCTGCATGTTTCATAATGTATAAGTGTGTGTATTCGGGTGTTGTGATCTGTCAAGGAAGAGAAAAGCTGAACATGCATGCTAAAGTTTGTTTTCGGTTAATAATTGTTGCTGCATGAGAATATATTTATGTGAGTCTTTTGCTGTTTGTTTTTTTTCTGTGTGTGAGGCTGCCTTATGTCGGGTTTAAGGAGGAGAAAGGAATTATTGTATGCATGAATGATTCTTTTTTTTTTTTTTTGTCTTGCTATCATGAGGTTCTGTTTTGAGAAATAAAAATATATATATAGATGTGTGTCGGATTGCTCAGTGAAAAAAAAAAGGGAAGAAAGGAAGAAGAAAGTGTATAAAATGTATACATATATGGATGTATCTGTATGTGTATTGGGTCTGCATGACAAAAATCTGAATATGTATAGGTATGATGGGTATGTATATATGCGCATAAGAATGAGAAAGAGAGAGAGTTTTATGAAAACATATATGTAAATATTAGTGTGCGTGTTGCTACTGTCAGAGAAGATAAAAGGGGAAAATAAACATGTATATATATGTGTGTGTTTCGGTGTGTGCTGTGAAGATAAAGGGAAAGAACAAAATATATAAAAGTGTGTATGTCATATCTGTGTGTGTGCTTGGCAGTTTATGAGAAAATGTTATGCAAATATTTAGAAGTGGTTTTGATTTATATGCTTCCATTTGTGTAATAATTAGTATATATTAAAGTATGATTTAAAAGTATAGTGTTGGTATAAAAATAAATATGCATTTTCCTTGATGTTACTTTATTCAGATTGCTATCTAAAATACTCATTTGTGTAGTATTAAAATGCATAATAATACTTAAGTATTTATAAACTCTTAATTAAAAATTAATAACTAAGAAATATGTGTTAGTAAGATTTTTGGGAATTTATTATGCTCAACCTAAAATAGGTAGAGCATAAATGATAAGTTAAATATATAATTAAAATTAAAGGAAAACCATGAGAAATGTTAAAAATTTAGTTAATTATCTTCTTAATTGAAGATGGGTATTTAAATTAATTGGTGTTACTTGTTGGGTGATAATAATAACATACAATGTTATTATTTAGGATTTAGTGCTAATGTCCAATAATAGATAGGGAACTTATTATTATTATTTGGAATAATAATAATAATAATAATAATAATAATAATAATAAATAATAATTTATTATTATTAGAGAATAGTTAAGAGATTAACTATTATTAACCCTTTAAACTAATTCATGTAATTAGTTTATTCACGATTCAAATAAGTTTCTGACAGCGATGATAAACATGTTTAGGTAGATCTTGATAATCTGATCCCAACGAATTCAGTACAAAGAAAAAGGATACACGGTTGAGGTAGGTAACTTTAATCTTATAATCATGTATATTAATGTTATGCAAATATTAGCTGATCATGTATGCTGGTTGAACTACTTGTTTATATTATCCTGATTGGCCATGGATATTGAGGCTAAGGTCTCATGGGGCTGCGGTCCCAGACAAGAGCTGCGGTTCTTGGTCGTTAACTGCGGTTACGGTTATTTCTTCCATGCTTTAAACATGTGCTATTATGTCATTTCTATTTTCATACATGTGCATGAGATTAACTGTTACCCTGGGGTCCATTCATTTGGACTCCAACACCCGTGAAAGATACAGGAACCAGTTCGGGATCAAAGAGCAAGAAGTAGCTGTAAAGAATACAACAGTTGAATCTTTTGGACATTTGGGGATTACTGTAATATATTTTATGTTTATCATTTCGCTTGTTTTTGGATTATTGTATCTAATGTCCAACTATAGGATGAGACCGAATCGCGAAAAATTTACCCGTATTTTTATATAACAGTAAATTCCAGAAATATTTATTTCATAAATAAAAGTCGTCCAAATCTCCTCGATCTATTTCCGCGATAACTCTGGTTAATTAAAGGCCCCAAAGGCCGGGTGCCACAATAAACATGCAAATGATATGATAACAAAATAGAGTAATACTTTAAATAACAATAATATTTAAAGTACAATAATTAGCCCCTAGGGCATAATTTCCAACATTCTTCACACTTCCTTAGTTAATAGAGCATGATTAGCTTGATATGTTCTTCTTAATCCCAGACCCCCTTCACAGGCAGGTATGAAAAGAGTTTCATTATTGGAAGGATGAATTATGTTCCTGTCACCACTTCATCCCCAGAATAATTGATACATCTCGAGTCAATTTTATCATAAATATATTAAGGCAACTTATTACAAAAGAGAATATACAAATTTGCCCCAGATAAGACAGTTTTGACTAAGGTCGGTGTAGAAGCTTAGGATAACATCCTAACTTTCCATGTAATAGTTCTTCTCTCTATTGCTTCAAGTACTTGGGAATAAACCAGAGCCTTGCATCTCCCTAGATCAACCCATGTTCCTAGGCATTTGCCCAATCTATCAAAAAAGCATACTCCAACGAAATTTGAATAGTGAAGCTTCAAGAGTGGGATGCATTTGGACTAAAAATTAATGATTTTCTGTCTTAACGAAGCACTATAGATCTTCAAAGCTAGGGGTGAGCATTCGGTTTTCGGTTCGGTTTTTCGGTAAAAACCGAAATACTCTCATTCTAACCACCGAACCGAAAACCGAAAACCGAAAAAACCGAACTGAAAAAAACCGAAATATTTCGGTTCGGTTTTAATATTATTTCGGTTTTTGGGCTTTAGTTGGGCTTTTTTGTGGGCCTTCTTAATTTTTTGTGTTGAAACGGGTGAAGCATATTCAGTATATAATACATGCAAGAGGAAGAGGAAATTCATAAATTCTAGCAACATCCCAAGTTAAGAAAATTGTAATATTCAAAAGAGAAACTAAAAAAAGAAGTTCCAAAATCATGACCAGTTTCACTTTCATTCTATTAAAGCATGTCTCATGAACAGCTAAAGTAGAAGTTCCATATTCATTTCAATATTTTCAACACAAACAAATGTGTCAAAAACTTCCAAAATAGACTAACAGAGTTACAAAGTAACAAATGCGCACAAGCAAAGCCACAACATCTCTCTGGCTACCATCTAGCAAGCTGGCTGAACAGAAATGGATTGCCTGGTCCCCAGTCCCCACATACATAGGCACCGACACCATCATTAAACCATTCATCTTTATTTATAACATTATAATTAATTCTTTTAATTGCTACCCAACTACTCTACCTTTGATTCTTTAAAGTCAATAAAATTGTTATAAAATGAGAGAATCCCAATAATACAAACTAACAAATCTAAATATCATCAATCAGAAAAATTGGAGAATATAAGAGTACTATGGATTCATAAATAATTTGATTCAACAAGAAGTTAACACCATAAAATCTACGCCAAAACAGAGCATCAATGGCCATCACTGTTCAAAATAACTCCATATTTCGCTTTCTTCCTCGAATTACTGTAACATCCTAATTTTTAAAAGCGGAAATTTTTTTTTTTATCAGAGTAGAGCATCAAAGCAAGTAAAAGAATGAGTAACTGATATATCATTAATTGTGGCGTATCCGTTTGTTTACAATGTACAGTACATTTATCAAAGTGAAGTTGTAATGTTATACGTCTAAAAAGATAGGATCTTCAGTCGGGTTCTTACGCTTTCTGCTTACTTCTATCCTCAGTCCTTGGTTCTCTTGACCTGAATCTATGGTAAGAGCTGAGGTCCAATACCCATCGAACATCAGGTAACGGTTAACCTCATGCTTATGTAAACAGTATATGACAAGTATCATATAATAAGTACACAATTACAACTTTCAAAATCATAACAACATGTAAGGCAATAACATAACACAGCCACTGCAATATGTATGTTACCCCAGTCTGCACTATTCACCAGTGCCACGATGGCCTATCGTGTCCTCAGCGCTAGGAAAATTTAACGGCGTTATCAAGACCATAACCCGTATTTGATTCAACAATTAGAGTACAATTTTCAAAACAAAGTCTCAGCAAGTGAAAACAACTATCATATATATGCACACCATAAGCATAAGAGTTAATGTTACAATACGCGTCCGTACTTGAGTTTTCGTACGTTCTGTTGGTCGGAAAACGATCTCTGATATCCTATAAGGGTAATACCGTCTTAATTAATTCACAAATACTATTCCAAGAGATATCTTGGCCATAATTGACAATTTTACCCTTGGTGATTTTATTTTCAATTATTTCCACAAAGTTTCGGAAAAAAACGCTGGTCCAGCATTTCTGGGCAAAATTTTGTCTAACTTTGAAAAATCATAACTAATTCCAGAAAAATCGAAATGAGGATCCGTAAAATTTCCCAAAATCCTTGAGATCTCTATTTTCGAGGTAAAATACTGGAATTCACCCAGAATTCAAGAATAATTCCCAGTTTCAACGTTTCAAACCTCTGCCCAGAATTTTCCCCAGAAAACGTAGCTTAACTTCTGGAATTTTTATTTCTCTGCTCAGAACCTCGAATGACACACTCTATACATATTTGAAAAGCCCTATATGTCTACTTTCACCATGAATTTATTCAGATTTTATAACATCATCTCCTTCATAAAATATTAACGTTTTTGCTACTGGCTCTTGAAATCGCTAACCGATGAAATTTCGCTAGAGCTTCGCTATTTTGATCATAATCTTCCAGAAATTTTTGCCATACTTTTTCTTCATCATTTTTTTTGAAATAAAGGTAATGGAAAGCATAAAAACATGAAAATAAAACTAGAATTGGGAGATTGAAGATCAAAACAACAATTCCTAACATTTCTACTTCATATGCTAAGAACTTGAACTAAAAACTAAAAGCTTCCTTACCTCTTGTAGAACCTTGCTTCTTGAAGCTCCTCCACTCTCTTCCTCACTCTCTAAATTTTGGCCTATGCCTTGGTGAATTGGTGAGAATTTGTGAAGCTCAAGGCCTCTATTTATAGCAAAACTTGAGTTAACTTCCTAACAACTTTAACTTGATCTTAGCCATTGAATTTAACTTGTAAAGGGGTTTTAATCTCACCCCTACACCTTCTCAAAACTGCCCTTCTCCCTCTTTCTTCTTAGATTTTTGCTTCATCTCTTATTTTCCCCCAAATGCTAATTTAGTTAAGTATAAGTTGATGTTTTTATTCAAGATCTAATTTCACCTTTGAAATCATAATTTTATAACTAGATTTATGGTTATTTTAAACTTCCTAAAATACTTAGGTATGAATCCTAAAAGTATATGAAAATTACTTTGGAAATAGCCAAGTTCAAGCCCATAATTTACTGGTTTCAAATATCTACTTATATTAAATACTTAGTTTCAATATTTCAATATATGATTTAATTTCTATGAATTCTCCTTGATTTGCATCTGATTAAAAATTAACTTGCTTCCTAAGTTTTTACGTTGGATTTTGTAATACCCTAAAAATCCTATTCAGCTTAGCCACTATATTTTGATAGAAAATACCTATTAAAAATAGGTGAATTTGTGGTCTCAAATTTTGGTAGCTTATTTTAGGGAATTGTCGTCTAGAATTAAATAAACCAAAGACCTGAATTTTTAAATTTCATTTGGAGATCATAAACTATCCTAAGATTGTCAGATGATCTTAATTATATCATTTGAACAATTAAAATCATCAGAGGATAATGAAATCAATTAGAGGAAATTGGTAACAATTATTGGGCAATTGGAATTGCACTAATTGAGATACTTTAGTAATTTTTGAAATTAGTTCATAATTAAATTATTAAGGTCATAATTAAGGAAAAATCAATTAAGTTAAGGATCAAATGATAGTTAGAAGCCAAGATTAGCATACAAGGAGTTTTTAATCATCAAAATTAAATTAAGAACTTACCAAATTTTGATAATTAAGTCTAGTAACCCCTAAGATATTATGTTAAAGATTAAAATTAGGATTTAACTAGTTATTCCTAATTTATTCTTAGTTGATAGTGAAAGAATTATACAAATAAATGAAAGAATTAAATTATATGAACCTCAAATTTTAAATCTAAATGAACCAATGAGAGATTCTCCTTCTTTAAAATATAGGAACATTAAAAAAAATGGGATAATTAAAGATAGGGGGGAACGATTTCTTGAAGGAAAGAAGAAGGGAAAATAAGTCAAACAAAGAAGTGTAAGGAAGAAGCTCCAAAGACTTAGTGAGCAAGTAGTTAAGCTTGGTAAGCAAGTTTTCTTTAATTAAATAAAATTAGATGAGAACCTATAGGAATTAGATCATAACTTGAAAAATGGGAACTAAGTATTTAAGATAAGCACATATTTAAGATAAGTGAATTATGAGCTTCAATTTGGCTATTCCCAAAGTTATTTTCGGTTACTTTTAAGATTCAAACCTAGGTGTTTTGGGAATTAAAAATCACCATAAATCTAATCATAAAATTAGGATTTCAAAAGTGGAATTAGATTTTGAAGAAGAACATTAGTTGATACTTAATTAAATTAGCATTTGGGATTAAATAGGGGATAAATAGCATTTCTTGGGGACAAAGCAAAGGAAATTTAAGAGCAAGAAGGGGGGAGGACGGTTTGGAGGGAATGGAAGGTCAAGATTTATGCCTCTTCCCCAAGTAATATCCAATGGCTAGAAGGCAAAGGGAAAATCACAAAAATGCCACCACCCTCTCCTATAAATAGAGGCCTCCCACTTCACAATTTTCTCATCACTTCCTCAAGCTAGGAACCGAAATATAGAGAGTAAGGGAGAGAGTGAGGAGCTTCAAGAAGTAGGAAGCAAGGTTCTTCAAGGGTAAGTTCTCTAGTTCTTAAGCTTTAGCTTTTAGTTTATAGCTTAAAGGTTATTTTGATCTTCAAATCTTCCAATTATAATTTTCATTTCATGTTTTTATGGTTTCCAATAGCTTTATTTCGAAAATTTGATGAAGAAGAAGTTATAGCAAAAATTTTGGAAGATTATGATCAAAATAGCGAAGCTTTGGCAAAATTTTGGTAATCAGGAATTTCTGGAGTCAGTAGTAAAAGTGCTAGTATTTTATGATGAAGATGATGTTCAAAAATTATGGGACAATTCATGATGAAAGTAGACATATAGGGCTTTCTAAATCTATAAAGATTGTGTCATTTGAAGCTCTGTGCAAAAAGATAAGAATCTCAAAAGTTAGGCTATGTTTTCTGTGCGAAATTCTGGGCAGCAGTTTGAAATTTTGAAACTGGGAATTTTCCAGGAGTTCTGGGTAAGTTACAGTATTTTTCCTTGAAAGTAGACATCTCAAGGATTCCGGGAAATTTTACGGATCCTCATTTCGATTTTTGTGGAATTAGTTATGATTTTTCTAAGTTAGGTGAAATTCTGCCTAGAAATTCTGCACCAACGATTTTTCCGAAAATTATGTGGAAATAATTGAAAAATAAATCCTTCAAGGGTAAAAATGTCAAGTGTGGCCAAGATGTCTCTTGAAATATTGTTTGAGAATTAATTGAGACAATATTACCCTTTTAGGATAGACTGTGCACGAGTTCCGACGTCAAACGTACCCAAAAACCCGTCAAATTCAGGTACGGACGTGTATTGTAATATTAACGCTTATGCTTATGGTATGGTTATATGTGAAAGTTGTTTTCACTTGTTGATACTCTATTTTGAAAGTTGCTTATGATATATTGAATTGAATGCAAGTTATAGTCTTGATAACTCCGTTGAGTTTTCCTAGCGCTGAGGACACGATAGGCCATCGTGGCACTGGTTATGTGCAAACTATGGGTAACATATATATTGCAATGGCTGTGTTATGTTACTTGCTAATATGATTTTGAAAGTGATAGTAGTGAATTTATTATTATAATATCTGTCATATACTGTTTACATAAGCATGAGGTTAACCGTTACCTGAGGTTCAATGGGAATTGAACCTCAGCCCCGTTATAGCTTCAGAATCCCAGGGAGTCAGGATCAAGGAAAGGGGTAAGAAGCAGGCGTGAGGACCCTGCGGAGACGTTGTCTTTTTGAAGTATAAATTGTGGTATATTGAACCCATGGATGATTGTATAGTTAAATGTTCAGTTAGATACATTATATACAATGTTATTCAGTTACTCTTTGTTTTAAATATTTTCAACTCTCAGCTCTGTATGGAAACGTTTATGAAAATGGGATGTTACAGATTTCAAACTATTATTCACTTTGATTTAATCTTGGGTAACTTACTACACACATAACTCTCTTAGACACACACACTCACTCTCAACACACACACATAACACGCCACACAACACTACCCACACACACACTTTTCTCTTTTCTTTATCCTCTTCCATTGCATTTAAATCAAGCCTCAAAAGTCTTCATATCTTCTTCCACAATCTAACTTAATTAACCCATGTGTTTGTTTATGTATTTAAAATCATTTTCCCTTCTTGCTATCCAAGTAAAACCATCCCCCTCTCTCTTTATTTAATTATCTATTTATGTTTTAATTGTTCTCACAACTCAAGAAAAATCTCTCATTGGTCCAATTTAATTTCACAAGGATTTAGGATTAAGGGTTTATATATTTTCTTCACTCCCTAATTAGTAATTTTGCGTCATTTTTATTTAAAAGGGAGAATTAATTAATCCTTGGTTACTATTGCTAATATAGTGCTTTAGGGGTTACTAGGCTTAATTACCACAATTTGACAAGGGTTCTAATTTAATTTTGATGATTAACAATTCCTTATATGCTAATCTTAGCTTCTAAATACTATTTGGTCCTTTATTTAATTGATATTTCCTTAATTATGACCTTTATAAATTAATTATTAACTAATTTCAAAAATTAATAAAGTATCCCAATTATTGCAATTCCAATTGCCCAATAATTGTTACTAATTTCCTCTAATTGATTTTATCATCCTCCGATGATTTTAATTGTTAAAATGGTATAATTATGATTATACTAAATTATAATAATCTTAGGATATTTTATGACCCTTAATAAGATTTAGAAAAATTAGTCTTTAGGCTTTCTAATTCTAGGGAAAATTGCCCATGAATAAAAATAAATACAACACTAAAATTTGAGACCATATATTCACCTGTTTTTAATAGGTATTTTCTATCAAATTATAGTAGTTATGCTAAATAGGATTTTTAGGGTATTACAATTACAGTAAGTGAAAACCTAATCGGGAGTAGCAGTAGAAGTAATAATGAAGATTAGTAACGAACAACTTACGAACTTCAAGAGAGGGCCACGCCTACTGGAGATCATAAGCGAGATTAAGGCGGAGACAACGAGGGGCGGGGGAGATCAAACCAGCACCGGATTTGTGACTGCGAGGCTGACTGATTGTGAAGTGAGTAGGCGATGCAATGCGAAGTGATTGTGCGACAGTGAGGGCCAGTCATCGGACTGATGCTTGAGCAGAGAGCCGACGCCCGACAGTGAGGGACTGAGGGAGACAAGGAGTGACCGAGTGAAGGGTAGGGTTTTTCACACGAACAGAGGGAATGAGGGACCGAAGGGAGGGTTTGAGACTTTGAGGGTCTAAACTTGTGATGTAATTGGGCTTTTGGGCTAGAGTATTGGGTAGGGTGGAGATGAGGCGGGCTGACTGCTGAGGCCTGCTAAAGATTAAAAGGGGAACACTGTTTTATTCGGTTATTTCGGTGAAAAACCGAATTAATTTAAAAAACCGAACCGAAAACCAATATAAGTCTATTTTAAAAACCGAACCAAAACCGAAAACCAAAAAACCGAACCGAAAAAACCGAATAAGCTTCGGTTCGGTTCGGTTTTCGGTTTCGGTCTTCATTTACTCACCCCTATTCAAAGCTACTTTCATTATCTTTGAAGAGCTATCAAAGCACTCAAAATTGTACTACTATTATATACTTTGAGATGTCAAGACTCAAGAATATAATGCGTTTGCAAATTGGTGGAATTTGGAAAAATCTGTATTTGCTTGGTTGGGCTAGCAAATAAATAGTACACATAATACCCACTTCGGGTGTTGAAGGTTAATTAGAATTCTAATTCCTTGCTAGCTTTATTTGTGATAGATTATTTATATTACATGCTTTGGTGCATGAGAATAATATAAATGATCTCTAACGATAGATAGCTATTGATTTGAAACTTGATTACGTTGATGGATTATTGAATGTGAATTAATGTGTATCCAATGGCAACCAGGTCAAATTAAAATATGGATTTTTAAACCAAAATTCTACACAAAACACACACACACACACACATAGGGTTAAGGTGCAAAAATGCACATATGTTTTACTCTGAAGAGCGCCTAACACCAAGTATTTTTTTAGGTGCAAAAATACACATGTAGTTACAAATTAGGTTCAAAAATACCATTTGACCGTTAAAATTGACTTTTTTACTTTCAAATGTGTAAAAATACACATGTGGTCTGACAAAAAAGCGCTCAACGCCAATTTTTTTTTAATTTAATAATTTTATTTCAGTCAAAGGAAAATTATTATTTTTCTAGGTATAATTCCTGGAAAGTCAATTTTTTTTTTAATCCTATTAAATTTTCTAATTAATAATTAATAAATGAATATTTAAGCATTTAGACTTTCATATTATAAATACTATATTTGATTAAAAATCATTTTAAATTTTTTATTTAACAAATTGAACCAGAAATTATTTAAATAATTTTTCAAGAAAAACCAAACAATATTATTTAATTATTATTGCATTAAGAAATATGCAATATTAACATTTGCACCCCTAAATGAGTTATTTTTATTTATATGATGAATGAAAATAAATCAATGAATATTATAGACTTATAGTTATAAAGTTGACTTATAAATACTCATTAATCAATTATTAATTAGAAAATTTAATATGGATTTTTTTAAAAAAACTAAATTATGGAAATAAAATTTTCACCATTTTTACCCATGAAATAAATCCTCCTTTCCAAAATGATAAATCAAAAAAAAAAAAATTGGCCTCCAGGAATTATGCCTAGAGAAATAATAATTTTCCTCTAATTGAAATAAAATTATTTAATTAAAAAAATACTTGGTGTTGAGCGCTCTTTTTGTCAAACCACATGTGTATTTTTTCACCTTTAAAAGTAAAAAAACTTAAACTTAACAGTCAAACAATATTTTTGCACCTAATTTGTAACCACATATGTACTTTTGCACCTAAAAAAACACTACTTGTTGTTGGTTGCTCCTCGGGGTAAAGCTTATATGCATTTTTACACCTTAATCCTATTCATATGCATTTTTACACCTTAATCCTATATATATGTGTGTGTGTGTGCGCGCGCGCGCGCTGATGAAGCTGAACCAGATACAACCAAAGCGTTACCATACACTTAAAGACCAAAAAAAAGAAAGCAATGTGATTTTTGTAGACTAAAGCGTCAAGCAAAAGGGAGTGAGATGAACTCAAATTCTTAGTTGTATAAAGCATTCAATATATTAATATAATCACTAAGCGCGAGCTCATATACTTCTTTTCTTTTGATAACAATTTCATTCAACGACCTAATATCTAGGGACGCTTTTTCAAAATCCTATAATGGGCCTGTTTAGGTTGGCGGTAGGAGCGGTGACTTAAAAGTTATCCGACTTTTATAAAAGCCAGATAGGAAAAAAGTCAGTTTAAGCTAACTAATGTGTGTTTGGATTGTCTGTTTGGCTTTTTGCAGAAGTGATTTTTTTTTCTAATTGAGGTGTGTTTGGATTATTATTTGAAAAGTAAGTTAAAATGGAAAATGATTGAAAAAGACATGAATCATTTTGAAACTACATATACATATTAGTTGTATATATTGAGTTAATGGAAATTTAATTTTAATTTGAAAAAAATTGAATATTATTTTAAAAAATAAACAATAAAAAACTTAAATATTATTGCAGAAAAAACTAATAAACTATTATTAGAGATATAAAAAAATCATTCCAAACAGTACCGGATTCCCTTCTTCGTCCCGTACATTTAAAAAAAATCATTTCAACGCATCCCCTTCTTCGTCCCGTACATTTCTCTTTCCCACTATCACATCTCAGCAAAATCATTCATTTGGCACAGTGAGGTAACCCAATTACCCAACGCAGGCCAACGTTTTACAAAAAGCTAGGAAATGAGGCTTTTAAAAAAGTGACATTTTGGGCTTTTTTTTATTTCAGCCCAGTGGACACACCACCCATTCCAAACAGGCTGCATTTTGGATTTTGAAGATAACTAACATTTTTGGCTTTTTTTTTTATAGAAAAAGCTGAGTTTATACCATATCCAAACAGACCCAATTAGGATTCAGATAACGTACTAGTCTAGATTGAGATTTTGCAACTAAGATGTCCCTCCCTATACTACTAGAAAAAGGGGCTTAAGAACACATCATTTAGATCGGTTATAGAGGATGAGGTCTAAAAAGTATGATCAATGACAATTTTTTAAATATAAAGAACTTTTTAAACTAATTTCTTTAATATTAGATCTAAAAGATATTATTTAGACTGATTTCCCAAACAAGTCTAAAAAGTTAAAAGAATGTTGATTATTTTTAAGGACAATTGTCTTGTTTAACTAGTCTAAAAGATGAAAATTTTAAAACCAGTTATTAAAAATAAACAGTCTAAAAGATCAGGAATAAAAAAATAATATGTTTTATTACTTTTAAAATTGGTTGTTAATAATAACCGATCTAAATGGTAAAATTTTAATACCTTATTTTGAGCATAATTGGTCTAAAAGATTAAGACCAAATTACAATTCCTCGTGCTGAAAATTGAAATTCCTCTTTTTTTTCATCTTTTCCTCCCAACAACAATGGCAAAGACAACCGAAAAAATTTGTGCCACATAAAACCCACACCAATCCTTCCATTGCCTTTCTCTCCTTTGTTCCTTCCCTTCGTTCAATCTCAACTTTCTTCCAAATGCAAAAAGAACGAAAGATGATGGGTTTGTAATTTCCTATCTAAGATTTAACGGTAAAAACCCAGAACTTTCTGCAATTTTTTATTTCAAATCTAGCATATAAAGCATATATGCAATTTTTGATTTCAGATCTAGCATTTGTGATTTCAAATCTAGCATTTACAATCTAGGCTCACTTCCACCATTCTTGCTGGTTTTTGCAAGGAACATTGATTCCATCGATCACTGATGGAATCAACACGGATTAGGCAGAGATAACGTGAAGGGAACTTGCATATCACTTCATTATGATCCTATGAGTATGTTGCGTTGGAGTAGAAAAGGAAAGCCATGGGCGAGGCTCGATGCGAAGCAACCTTGTCCTCTAGGTCGTCTCTAAAAGCTGTATGATCTGTACAAGCCTCAGAACAAGAACAGTGAAAGGGATGAACAATGGGGCTATATTTCTTTGATTCTGGCTGGGTATTAGCATGATTTGTTGATACAATTCATTTTCTTGTTACTATCTGGATACATCTATTCATTGATTATTGTGTACAGAGATAGATGTTAAAATACATTTCAGGGGATAGATTGAAGAGAATTTTGTGGTTTTAATTTTCATTCTTTGTTCAGATTATTTCGTGTAATTAAATATATCTAATAACGTCAAGCAAGCCCATTATGGTCAGAGCTTTGACCTCACGTCCAATACCGAAGGAAACACTGACAGTGTAATATCCTGAATTTCGGGCTTAAAAAGTTGAGAATAAGCCTATATCATTTAGATGACTAAGCTCAGTTTGGGAAGTGTGAGAAATGTTATGAAAAGAATTTCCCTTAATGCTGGCCAATTAGGGTTCCCAAAAGGCAGTCAATTTGTGACATGCATTTGACCAAGCAAATGATATCAAATGGCTATGAACATTTTCAAAATCAAAGTAGACCTGATAAGGTTTAATTTTATGGGTCTTATGGGTCAATTGGACCTATGTACCATGAGTTATAAATTTTTGAAGTTAAACCTGGAATCTGGAATGTTTTCTAGACCAATGCCCATTAAATGGTGATTATGGAATAGTTAACATGTGATTAACTAAGTAGATATTTTTCCCTCAAAATAGACTTATTAATGGTCACATAGATATTGGATTCATCATAATTGGATATTTGTACAATAAGATATGAATTTTTAAAGTTGGTTCAAAATTCTGCCACTTTTAGTTCTAGACAAAAATGAGTCTCGTAGAGTGATAAAATGGTCAAATGAGGTTAGTAAGGTGGATCCCACATAGGGTGCCACCTCACCTCCTCTTGACGTGTCATCCAAGACAACACCTACTCTGGCTTGTCCAAGAAGCCACCTTCCCTTGGTAGCCAAGACATTCTTGGCTTATTCAAGAAGCCACATCTTTGGCTTATTTGATAAGCTTTTTGAATTTTGATTTTTCCCTTCCTCATTCATTTTAGTTGTCCAGCACCTCTAAAAAGGTAGAAAAGAGAGGGTGAGACCGAAAATAGAGAGAGAGGGTTGGTAGGAGAGAGATGGAAGAGAAAAAAGCACTCTGAAGCCAATTTCGCCTCTGATTTGGCTTTTGTAACTCTTGAGCCCTTCTCTAACGATGTTCTTCTTGGTGAGGGCAACATTTCTATGGTTTCAGATTCTTAATCAAAGTTATTTAGTGATGTTTAAACCATGGATTTCCATCGGAATCAAGAACCGACTATGGAATCGAGTAGATGTACATATAAGCTCTAATTTGAGCAATATATCTTGAGGTTTTCTTAAGTTGTTATGCTACCTTGAAGTTTCAACCACCCTTTTTTTAGTATAAAAGAGTATGATTTTTTTTTAATGCTTCCAATGAGTTAATATCTTAAGGGCTGTGATTTTGCTATTTTTGAGGTCTTCAATGGATTACTTAGGAAAACTTTTGTGGGAAACAACTATGGCCATGCTTTTAGAAAGATTGGATTGAAAACCCAAAAATTGAAGTTGACGTAGTGGTGCTTCCAAATTCGCTTTCTGGAGGCAGCCTGATTGTGTCATGTTTTTTTGCCAACCAAATGATGTCCAATGTTTATGAAACTTTTTAGGATTATATTAGACATCCTAAACTTTAATTTTATGTCTAACATGTGTCGTTTGGGTTAGTAGATTGTATGATATGAATTGTTAGAGTTGTGGAACTGAAATTGGAATGATTATGGAACAGTTTGGTTGTTTGAGGATTTCTTGGTTGTTGTTCATCCAATTGGCTAGGTATATTATTTTTCCGTCAATATGCACTCAATAAGGGTTGTTTAGCCCTTAAAACCACTTCATTTAGGTATGTGTATATTTAATTATGATTTTTTAAAGATAGGCAAGGAAAGTTGTGAAACTCTTTTTTCCAAAATTTGGGTTTCCATTTTGAGTGTGGTTTTGACCAAGCAAATGGCTTTTTCTCTATGTGAGACTTGGTCGAAAAATAGTAGACCTCCAAGCATTAAAACGAGTGGTAATTGAAGGTCTAGAATCCAAGTTATTAATTCTCTAAGTTTAGTCATGAAATCTAGAAAATCTAGTGTCCAAATCAATTATTAACCAGCTGTCTATAAATGTATTTATAGGACACGGTGTTTTCCCGGGGCAACTAAAAGATTGGGAGCTTATTCGAGAATTAGTAAAGTGTCCAAGTGGTAACTCTTCTCTCACATACTATGTGTGACATTACATGCATGTGTGAACCATATTTGTGATTTGTGTTGTGAACATGTAATAAGGAGAACAGCCTAGTAGACTAGTGGTCCGTAAGTTGCAAAACCTGAATTGCATTCAGTTTTCAATGACTGTTATTTAAAAAATAGTCATTATAAGTTATAAACTTTTAATGGCACTTTTATACACGACCCCTGAAAACAGTCGTCTAAAGGTTTTAAAAATGGATGTTAAAAGTGTTTTTTATATGATTTTTCATAATAAAATTGGAATTCTTAATGCATTCTTTAAGACATTATTGCAAGGTCTTACATTTCTCACTTATAAGACTAGTTGTTTTACACAACCGGTCTTAAAAGTCTTACCTTTTAGACCTTATATCTTAAAAAACAATCTAACAAGTGAGTTTTAAGGCCAGTTCAGAAACCAATATTAAAAGTAACAGACTTTTAAGACCGGATCTAAAACCAGACTAAAAAGCAATTTTTATCCAATCTAAAAGCCCTTTTTTGTAGTAGTGCTAAGGGTCTTTTTCAACAAGATTATATTCAAATTTAGTTTGTTCATTTTGTAATTTAATTGGTGTACAGCTAGACCAAGTACCCTTAAATTGTTTTAAATTGGGATAATATCATGTTTGGTCCTTATAATTTGCCTCATTTGGACCATGTTTTCCTGCCAAATGCTTTGCTTAGCTAGAAGAGCTAATCAGATATAAATGGTCTAGATATAATTTTTTTAAAGTCTATATTTTATTTAAAAAATGTTTTAATCACAGAATTCGAAATAAAGATAATCTATTAGTTGTTATTTATTTTTTAAAAAAATTAATTTTTATTTAAAAATCATCATTTAAAAAAATCAAATATGTCCCCATCTGAGTAATTCTCTCTACAAAGCAAAGTGTATGTATTAGGGAAACCAGGTCCACCCTTGTTTTGATTTTGGTTCCTATATTTTCAAACCATAAAGTTTCGTTATTTCTCAAGTTTCTTTTTATCTAAAAAGTTAGTCTCTCTAGTATAATAATAACCTAGACCATTTTGTCCCTTAATGAACCAAAACTTATGATTTGAAATTATAAGAACTAAAACCAAAATGAGGACAAATTATAGGGAACCACACATTGTATTAAGCCTTTTAAAATTCTTAGTAAGAACAATTTCATTTCATATATCGATTGTTTTAGAAATTATATGTTGATGATCAATGGCGCTTACGAACTTAAAGTTAGATGTACTATATGTAGTATACCTCAAATCAATCACGAAATGGAGGTTGATCTGTGTTTTGTTAGAGAAAATTAAGGTTACAACATTGACAAGTTGAAGATGTATTGTTCCCATATCAACGTACATGAACAAATTACATGCATATTTCTAATTAAAGTCAATTGCAACTTGATGTTTTCCTGTTTCCATTAAAAAACTTAAATAAAGCAATTTAACGATGTGATGTATCAATTAAGTCTTTTGAGTCAGTTGATATCATTAAGATTAGTAGTTGAGATGTTGCCAGATAATTTAATTTTGTGTTTTGAGCATGGTGGTTAAAAATTCGATTTACCACTACGATTTTACGTTTTTAGGATTTTTTTTCATTAAAATGATTTTACTAATTTTTCAAACATTTTTATATTTTTATGATTTTTTTTATGTTACGATTTTACGTTTTACGATTTTTTATCTCTCTTCCGCTTTGAAGATTTTTCATAGAACCAAGTTTTAAGGGTTTAAAACTCAAATTGAAGATACAAGGGGTGTTAAACTATTCTAGTCTAACACTCTATTAGGGGCAATTCTAATTCTAGTCTGAATCTCTATTATCGATCAAACTAGCAAGAAATTCTGAGTAACCATATGAGATAAATTCTTGAGAAGAAAGATATTCATGTTTTGATTTAATTCCCTTACTTTGTATCTTGAATTCGTGCGTTAAAGAAAGATCCTTTTTGTTTGTAGCTAAGGGAAAACACTAGGTAACGTGTCCTACTTGTCTTATCTATCAGTGTCGGTCATGGGAGTTTTTGAGAAACTCCACAAGCTTAGGATGAGTATATTTATTTGATCTTTATCATTTCAAGACCAAAATTCATCTTGTGAGACTTATGTGTGAACCTTAGAACTAGATAGTTCAATATGTTATAATATTATGACTAATAAATGTACTTATTTAGTGTTGAGTTCGTACTTATGATTGAGATAGATGATGTATGAGAAGAGATGATAACCCTTGAGAATAATGAGATTAAATGGTGAAAGCGGAGCTAAGTCACCAAGAGGGGGTGAATTGGGGATTTTAAAATTCTTTTCTCAAGTTCTGTTTTAACAGCAATGAAACAGAACAAAATAGAGAGTAGAGACACAAAGGTTTATACTGGTTCGGTCCAACTCTATGACCAACGTCCAGTCCTTAGGCACCCTGAGTATTTCACTATATCAATCGATTACACCCTCTGTAACTCAAGAGCAATTTTCTCTCTAGAACTTGCTCCCCCTTACAAGTTGTAATCAATGAACCTCAATCTCCAAGTCCCCTGACTTGAGATTGTTTACAATAAATGAAAATTCAGATAATAAACTCTCTTAAAGAGTAGATAAGATTAAACATTGAAGCTCTATAGTATCAAAAGATACTCTGTATAAAAGAACTTAAGAATAGATGAACAAATTGAATGCTTTTCGTTTTCTAGCTCAATAGTTGTTGAGAAGAATTGAATGCTACTCTATTTATACTTAAAGTATGATTAATAATTGTTGCAAGCATCAATATGACCGTTGGTGAAGTTGTCTATCAGTTGGAAGCACTTTGGTCTCTTCTCTTTCTACTCTTTTGTTCATTCTTTATGTTAGGAGGATAAATGCTGACTTCCTTGTATTTCTATCCGTTGGAATGTCAGAGTCTTAAATAGGTGAATGTCCCTTTATCCTTTTTGCATCGTGTAGAGCCTAGTAGATCAAAATATGGCAAGTTAGGTGGCCTTACATTTAATGCTCTGACATGTCTTTTTGCTTTAGTTAAAACAGCTCTTATAAACTGCTAGTAATGTTGATAATTAATATTAGAAAGCATTTAGATCAATCAACAAGCTTTACGTAGATTTCGTAAATTTGAATTATCAGCTACCACGACGCAAACTCGAGTTTGTGCATCAATACTCAAGTTTGTCACTATGCACTTAAGTCTATACTTGAGTTTCCTCCTTCCAAAGAGGAAAGTCGCGATTTGAGCTTTGGAGCTTCAGTTTAGCTTGGGACCAATACTCAAGTTTTGGACTTTTAATGCATATAAGTTCAAAACATAAAAACTGGAGTTTACATTCAAAAATGGAGTATTGAAATCAGTGAAAACTGTCGATGCTCTCTGTATGACCAAAACTCGAGTTTGCAATCCTAAACTCGAGTTTCCAATCTCAACTTGGAACTCAGAGAGATCTTTAGACATTTCAAAACTAGAGTTTTCAAAACTGGAGTTTTTCAAACCAGAGTTTATAAATGCATTGAAATATTGATCATTTGTGCTTGGCTTGAAACTCGAGTTTTCAATGCTATACTCGAGTTTCCGTTTGAAATATGAAAACGTTTGAACTTTGGAGCCAAGGAGGAAACTGGAGTTTTCATTTCATAAACTTAAGGTTTCATATATCAAAACTTTTTGACTGCCAATACTCGAGTTTCCAAGCTGAAACTCGAGTTTTCCCGAGGTTTGGAAAAACTTATAAATTTCGTTTGAAAAATATTGAAGAGTCATTTTGGCCTTTACTCAAGTTTTCAAACTGATACTCAAGTTTGTCCTGGATGAAAAACTTGCAATGCTCTCTATAAGGCCCAATACCCAAGTTTCCAATGTGGTTTTGCTTTTGGTCATTAAAATTGAGTTTTTTCTCTGTAAGGCCCAAACTCGATTTTTATTATGTGTTGTGATATTGCATACCATGATATGATATGTTTACTCATTTTTCTAAGGATTATAAATTAATATTGCATGTTCATGAGTTATTTGATTGTTTTTCATGTATCTTTGTTTATCCTACCTATAAGGTGGGTAGTGATCATGTTATTGAAGACAGTAGTCTCACACAATTACTTCTCACATTTTTTAGGTCTAGGCTCAAGGGCGATACGACTGGGAGGGCACCAGAGGCTTGAGGCAATGGCTATAAAGAGCCGCTTTGCATTTGTCTATTTTTAATTTTATTGGCACAATTAGAGTTGCATTCAAAATTTGAAATTTTGTTTAATTCTCATTGATTATCTTTTTTGGATTTTAGTAATGGATGGCCTAAGACCTAGGACTTTTATGAAGTTGCTTTATATAAATTCTCATTTGTTCAATTGAGTCATGAAATTTGAATATAGAGGTATTATAGCTACTTGTATATATTTTATGGGTTGGAGGCCTATAGCGAACTCCCTTATTTGAACAAGAGTGACATCATGTTAATGAAAATGAAAAGTTTGAAGAATTCACATTTCAGTGTCAGGATAAATAATATAAAATATGAAACATATTTAAAAATCTCAGTGTTAAACTCTACTCCTTTTAGTCCCAAATATAAGACAAATTTTAGGGTGCAATTTGCACCATAAACTTCATCATATATTTACGATCGGAGGTAGTACTTATCAAGATATCTAGTCTTATTCTAGAAAACAACTCTGAAAATGAGCTTTTCCCTAGCTTCCAAAACATCAATCCTTTTTTTTTTAGTCATTTCAAAACGTCTATAATTATTTCACCAAAAAATAGGGAAAATCTCATATAAAGACATCTAAACTAATGCAATTCAAAATTAGATTGATAAATTTAACAAATCTTTATTTAGGCCATTAACCCGATTGAGGATTTTAAAATATAGGTAAATTGACTTTTCTACCATCCTCTATCTCATATTCTTTGAATATTATCCCTTTCATTCTCTCTACCCGTCGTATTTTCTCCTATAACAACCAGAAGAATAAAGGGTGAGCAGAAAGTAGTAGTTACCTTAGCAGTGGCGGATTTAAGGGGGCTAGGGGTAGCCCCCACCCCCTAAAATTATAAGAAAGAACCCAATTTTTTTAGGAAATTATATTTTAGCCTATAAAAAGTTTATGATTTTCACTTTAGTCCCTTTATATAAAGTTACATGGAGGGACTAAATGAAAATATTGAAATATATATAAGGCTGAAATATAGTTTAATGAAAATATAGGTTGTATTCTGTAATTTTCTACCCTTAAAATAAAGTTTTATAAACATCTAGATTTTATTCTGTAATTTTCGCCCCCCAACTGTAATTCCTGGCTCCGCCCATGGACCTTAGTGAGTGAATTGAAATTCACTTGCCCTGTCGTGTTTGCGTTGAAATTCTAAGTGGAATCTAAAATGTGGCTCTAATCTGCAATCAATAGAGACCCAATTAGGAAATTGAGGTGAGAATGAAAGAAAACCCAAATAGTTGTGTTTCTACGTCAACTTTTGATGAATGCAAGTGGGAATTCAAGAGTGTGTTTGGGAGAACATGTGTGTATAGAGAGAGAGTGAAGAAGAGAGAGATCAGAGAGAAGAGACATTGGGTGTGGACATAGATGATAAAAATGTGGCTATTAGAATGAAGCCGATGAATGTGATCTGAAGGCAGTGCTTGCATGATGCATGTGAATTTTTTCGTTTTTGCCTCCTATACACTGTATTTCTTTTCATAGGTGTTATATAATGTGTATAACTACCATATTTTGGATAGGCACCATTAGCTCAGTACATCAAAATTGTCTAGATTTGATTTTTTTAAAAAAAAATGATTTTAATAGATCAATCATCTAAAATAAAAATAATCTTTTAACTAATATTTTTCAAAAAATAATTCTTTTCATTTAAAAATCATTTTTGAAAAAAAAAATATCAAATCTAGACCGTCTAGATAGGTTGAGTTGATAGGAAAAAAAATACAAAACTTAAGTTGCCGTAGGAGGGAGAGATAAAAGGCACTCTAGAGAATGAGAGTGGAAGGAGAAATATTTAAAGAGAAAATAAGAAAGATGATGGCAATAAAATCATTTTACCCACCCTCTGAAATTTTAAATAAGGTTTAGGACCCAATGAAAGATTTGTGGATTTATTATATAATTATTTTAGTTCAGGTGGTTCTATATGGGATTTTCTCAACAAAAAAAGTCTATAATTATAATTTTAAATTTTAAATAATAAAAGGTCCTTGACACATTATGTGATACACGTCGGTCCTAAACTAGAATGGGGCTCTCAGGCCTACGTGGCCCAACTTAGGCCCTTAACTATAGTAAGAAAGGTTTCTTTCACATGTATAACAAAACTTGTATAAAAAAAAAATGTATAACAAAACAAAACAAAAAAGTTTTGAAAGTGGGGGTGTAGTACATGACTCCTTAGGTAATTGGATTATGGGTTTCACTAGGAAAATTAGTGCTTGTTAAGCCAATTCTGCTGAAAAATGGGCTATAGCTAAGTGTCTTTAATTTACTTAGGATTTTGGGTTAAAGAAAATCATTATAGAATCTGATTCTGATGAGATCATTAATATGATTTTAGATAACAATTTGATTGAGAAAGCTAAGGTGAAGAAGGAATATCACCTAGAGGGGGGTGAATAGGTGATTTAAAAATCTAACTGCTTAATCAAAATTTTCACAAATTAATGAACTAACTGATCAAGAGTTTAAAGGAGAAGGAACACGAGAGAATTTATCCTGGTTCGGTCTATCCTGACCTACGTCCAGTCCCCAAGAACACCTTGAGATTTTTCACTATCTTCATAATACAATTACACAACTCGGAATGATCCCTCAGACTCACTCCCCCTTACTATTTGTAATTGTACACCCTTACTTAAGGTTCCACAACCTTAAGATTTTACAAACGAATGAAAATTGAATGTTTAAGTAACTCCTCACGAGTTGAATAATAAATGATCACTGAAGTACAAATTGAGAGTAATGAAACTGATAAGATAATAACTCAGAGTAAATGTGCAGAGTTTTTTTGGTAGGTGGCCGAATTGTATGCTTGGGTATTTATACTCTTTCGCTATTAATGCCATTGGGAGGAAATTGAGAGTTACCGTTGTGACTTATTTAATTTTCCGTTAGACACAGCTTGCTCTGTTCCTTGTGCAGCCAAATGGACCGTTGAGACCTCATTAAATGAAATCCGTTCTTTCATTAAATGCGTTGATCGTTGAGAGTGCTTTTGCAGAAGAATGTCTTGATTAAGTAATCCTTGGAAGAATGTTTCTTCCTACTGCTCTGGGCTTCTTTCTATTTGCTGCTCTGTTTCCTACTTCAGCATTAAATGTTGTGACGTGAGCATCAGCTTTATGTTGATTTTGAATAATAACCCGTTGAAAGTTCCTGAAATCACTAGTAAACATATTAGAAATACTTTAAACATCATTCCGAGTGATTCTGGAGGTTACAAACCAAAAGCTCAATTTTTTGCAAAATCAAATATCAGTGACAGCGACAAGAACTCGAGTTTTCAAAGTAGAACTCGAGTTCTTTTGTTTTTCCATTTTAGTATCTCAGTGCTATAAGGAAAGAACTCGAGTTGACAAACTAGAACTCGAGTTCTAGAACTTGAGTTCTTATACAAGAACTCGAGTTCTTTTGGTTACTTTTCTGGGCACGTGGTCTGTGTGATGAGAACTTGAGTTGATCCTAGAGAACTCGAGTTCTTCATTTTTCCTTCAAATTCATTTTCAAAGAACTTGAGTTCTCAGATATGAACTCAAGTTCATGAACTCGAGTTCTATTATAGGAACTCGAGTTCTTAAACTTGTTCATCAGGCAATAGAGTGTCGTGCAGAGAGAACTCGAGTTCTTAATTATGAACTCGAGTTTGTCACTAATGAACTCGAGGTCTTCAGACTTGAGAATTTTTCCATGACCTGAGCCGCGAACTCGAGTTCTTAACCCAAGAACTCGAGTTCTTCATCTATGAACTCGAGTTCTATGACCAGGAACTCGAGTTCTTCATTTTGCTGAGATGAGAACTGGAGTTTTAAAGCTTGAAATCGAGTTCTCATGTAAACCATTGATTCACAAGTGTTTAATTATCATCAAAACTTGGTTGAGAACTAACATAAGGAAATGCTATATAGGAATTGGCAGGTAGATGTTCACGTTATCTCTCGAGATCTCAATAGAGTTATGGATGCTTTAGTCAAGTTGGGTATAAAGGTGGAATATCACCTAGAGGGGGTAAAAAGGTGATTATAAAATCTTCTTTCAAACAAAAGACACATACCCAGAAACAGAGATAAACTACTAAGACTGAGAAAAGGGAGTAAGAAAACAAAGAATTCATACTAGTTCGGTCTAACTCAACAACCTACATCCAATCTCCAAGCACATGGGATTTTCACTAACTCTTAATCACAATACAATTACACACTTTTACTCGGATGATCTTCTTACTAGGACTCACTCCCCCTTACAAATTGTAATCGTATATCCACTCTTAAGGTTCCACAACCTTAAGATTTTACAGATAAATTGAATAAGGTTTGACTCATCACTGAGTAAATAAGAAAATCACTGAAGTATGAATTATATCCAAAGATATTAAATGAAAGTAAATGAAACAATTGATTGCAATGATACAAAAATGAATGCACAGAGTTTCGGTAGTCGGCAAAATTAAATGATTGAGCTTTTATACTATTCTACCATTAATGCCATTGAAAGACATTGAATATAACCGTTGAATCTCTTCATATTTCTGTTAGGCATAGATGTTTTCCGTTACTTACAATCATTATTGGCTTCATTAAATGCGTTCACCATCGAAGTACTAGGGGAAAATTTTGACTTTGAATAATAGCTGGAATAAGTGTGCCTTAAAGGAATGTTTGCATCTTCTCAAAATGTTTGTTCCATTTGTATTTGTCTTCATTAAATGTGTCTGACACAATAAACGACCATTTATGCTAATCTTAATCTAAAAAAGGTCAAGCATCTGTAAATCACTCAAAAGGACGATTAGATATAACAATAATGATTTTGAGAGTGATTAAGAATAAATATAAGATGACCTGGAATAATTAATCAAAAGATCAAAGGAGCCAGCCTAGCGTTCTGATTTGCCCCAAGCATTACTCAAGTAACAACAAGAGCTTACTCGAGTAATGTCGTGAGTCCATAAGCAATTTGAATCTTGGTCAACATTACTTGCATAAGCTTAGCTCATTACTCGAGTAAACTTGGAAAGTAATGAATCTGGAGAGATATTACTTGAGTAGAAGTATATGTTACTTGAGTAATAATAAAAACTTACAGATATTGTAACATGGTTACTCGAGTAATATATTTATTACTCAAGTACTTTCTAAATATTACTTGAGTAACAGACTTATTACTTGAGTAATGTCGAATAGTCCTTTGAAAAAGGTGGCGTCTGGAACATAGATTACTCGAGTAACAAATCTTATTACTTGAGTAATATTTTGTTACTTGAGCAAGCTCGTGTATGATGAATTATTTTAATCCATTCACAACATTACTCAAGTAATCAGTTTTACTTACCTGAGTAATATGAACCACATCCCCTGAAATTGCTTTGATCACTACATTACTCAAGTAACTTCAGACATTACTCGAGTAATATATCTTAGTTAGCCAAAATGACAGTTTTGCTTTCTAGGAGTATTTAAAACCAATTTCTTGAAGAATTACTCGAGTAACAAGATAGCTTACTCGAGTAATTTTTTTTTCACAAACACATTTTCTGTTTCATAAAATTTTAATCTATTAAGTCTTCTTATCATCAAAACTCCGAGAACCAACATTCTCCCCATTTTTGATGATGACAACACTTGATTAAATGTTGAAACATATTTGAAAATTTTTGAAATCAGTGAGTCTATAATTAGTAAAATATCAATCCAAAAGAGAGAGAATGTTAGTACAATATATATGTGTATATATATATATATATCAATGCAATAGCTTTAGTACTAAAGGAGTGAAATAAATAAAAGCAAATAGTCATAGGTACTAAGATATAATCCTAAACATCAATAATAATATCAAAAGTCAAATAATATCATAAGTTCTCATCATATTACTCTACCCCTTTGTCATCATTAAAAGAGGAGAGGATGAATAGAGAGCTCAAATGGAGGATCATAGGGCTCAACAGAAGGCTATATTGGTGGCCCATCAACAAAAAGAGGATCAGTAGCATAAGCAAAAGGTCCAGTCTCAGAAGGAGCAGAAGAGGAGGGTCCAAGAGCAGAGGCTAGATGCTAAGAATGTATCTGAATACCAAGCTAATCGAGGGTCCTGTCAAGCCGATAGACATGTTACTGAAGAGTTTGAATTTCCTCCTTCAATTCATTCTGAGTAGCAAAGCATGCCTGAAAACTAGCTGTAATGTACTTGGTCAGCTTTTCAAACTCATGGCCAATGGACTTGATTAAGGTAGCAGTAGCCTTCTGAAGATTGTTCACAACATTGGTAATTTGGTTTGCATTATCGAATAGGGGAGCTATGGCATCAGTAATCCCCTTTGCTACAGCTTTTGCAACCGCCTTGGCAACAACTTGCTCCACGACATGCTGAATAGAGGAATGAGCAAAAGAAGGAGCAGACACAACAGCTTGCTCTGATACCAAGCTTGTGAAGATTAAGCCTTATCAGGAGCCCGAGATGAAGTAGGCTTGGAGGGCCCTTTCATAACTTGTTTATCCTTCTTCTTCCCGGTAACCTCAATAAAGGAGATCCTCAAAATAATCATGTGTTTCTTGCCAAACTTTTAAGGAAAGACTACCTTATCATCAGATGTTGTTTAACACCAAGATGTGAGAAACCACATTGGGAAAAGGAATGGTAGCCTTCTTTTACTTTGGAGCTTGAGAGATGAACGTTGCCATCTCGTTAATGATCCACTTCCCTATGTTTCTTGATTCTTGGGCAATGATGGATACAAACCACTGGTAATCCTTCTAAACAAAGTAGGTGTAGCTTTGTCCCTTCTAAGTCATGTTTCTGCTAATATACCATATCACCCTATAGGTATCACTCATCATGGTTGAGGTGAATTTAAGCTTACCACCATTATAAGCCACATTCAAAAGAAGAATTTCATGACATTGGGCATTTGACAATGTTGGAGGATCATTGTCGGGAGCATCAACAACTCCAAGCATCACATTCAATACAGCGGCAGATACCTCAACGTCTTATCCCCAAACTTTAGTCACCAAAACACTGTCATCATATTCATGAAACTTAGGTTTGACAAACATATTGAAGTAGAATAATTTGACCACATTCTCAGAATAAGGAGTCCAAACACCAAGCAAAGGAGAGTATTTAAATAGCCATGTAGACAAATCCAAGTTGCATTCCTTTTTAAATTGATCCAAGTCCATATATACAGTAGGACAAAACAAACAACTACCATAGTAAAAGTTAAAAGCTTTTGGGTCATCAATCAATAAAGGACTGGTATTCATACCCGATAAAGGCACCAAGGCATTGACGTCATCTTGATGAGATGCAGACCCTGCACTAGAGGCTTGTCGTTGAATGCCAGTAAAGGCCTGTCGCTGAGAACTAGATACCCATCGACTACTTGAGGCCTTTTGTCTCTTTCTCTAGGGTCTGTCTTCAATACTTTTCGATCTTATTTCTTGAAGAGATTCATGAGAGTCACCATAATCAAATAATAATACAAAGGTAGGCTTGCCTTTACCAGTAGGTATGGAATCAATATGTAGTCTAGTCATTGGTCTTGATGGTTCTTGAATAACAATACCTTTGGCCTTGGGTTTTTCATAATTCTGCCCCTTAGTGACTTGAGATTTTGGCCTTTACCTATAGGAAGGCCGAGGCTTCTTGGTAAGGGGTGTTTTAGGGGACTCAGGTAGAGATTGTTTACTGGGTCCACCAATAGTAGTCTTTGTGCAAGCCATTTAGTCAAATATCGAAGGATTAGGAGAAAAATAAAAGATTTTTTACTAAGGATTTTGACGGAAGAGATGAAGTGAAAATGTGGGTCAAGGAGAGGGAGGAATTTGTGGAGGGAAGAAAAGATTGAACCATTAAGATGTTAATTGACACTTCCATTAGTATAGATGAAATGATTCAACAAAGATTCATAACAGATTTGGTATAGAATTACGAGAATAGGGTTTTGAAAAATGAACGGGAGAGTTGAAAAGTAACAGAAAGTGAAACAATGAGACTTATAGATAGTACAAGAGTAATTGAAGTTTAGAAGGCCATACCAGATGATAAGACACGACGTTTTGATGATACTCGGGTACTTAGGTTATTACTCGAGTAAATTTTTGAAAGCACATGACAAACAGTGATGTTGCTGATGTACCACACAGTTACTCGGGTAATATCTTTGGTACTCGAGTAATTTGTTGCAAAGCCTATTATTTCTTTTGAGAAGTTGACAGCTTTACTTGAGTAATTTTCATGTTCATTGAGCAATATGTTTTTCACAGAAAAAATCGCGACAGTTCAGGATTTTAAAAAAATGTCATTACTCGGGTAATAATTTTACTGCTCGAGTAATGTTTTTCAAATCAGTACAACTTTCCTAATGAGACCGACATTACTTTGGTAATGTTTAATATTACTCGAGTAATGTTGATTATATCAGGTGCTAAACTAGCGCTCTCTTCGACATTACTCAGGTAGGAAGGATTGTACTCGAGTAATTGTAAAAAGGTCTCTGAGAAGTGCCCTCACCTAGCAATGTTACTCGAGTAAGATTATTCTTATTCGGGTAATGTTCACCTACCAACGCGACCTTTCCTTCGCTATTACTCGAGTAATTGACAGGTTACTCGAGTAATGTTAAGTGAAGGACGCTGGAAAAAATTTTTTTGAAGATACTCAAGTAATATTTGATTATTACTCGAGTAATAATTTTTTTTAAATAGTTTTAAGCCAACTTCTTTTTCAACTAGGTGATCATGATGTAATATTACTTGAGTGACTTGTACTTTTACTCGAGTAATATAATTATAAAAAATGTATTCAAATCAAGATGTGATATTACTCGGGTAACTAGAAAATTACTCAAGTAGCCTAACTTACTCTATTATTTTGACTTCTTTCTTTCGAAGCTACTCGCAAGTAATATTTTTATTACTTGAGTAATTGTATCCTCTGTTAATCTCTATTTTTGCTCACAAGAACAGAGCATCCTACAAAATAGAATCTTATATACTCCAATGCTTGAGTCAGTAATCATAACTCAATTAAATCTCAAAAATTAATTAGTAGAGAATACTTATAGCTCATTGAGATTTACCATACCTAATTCTCTTCGAATAAGTATGAATAGTTGTTTGGCTAAGGGCTACATAAATATATCCACAAGTTGTTAGTGTGTGGGAATGAACATCACCTTGACATCTTTTCTTTGCACATGATCTCTGTTAGTTCTCAGTTTTAGTTTTGATGATAACTAAACACTTGTCAATTACTGTTGTAATCCAAACTCGAGTTCATGGTTTAAAACTCAAGTTCTATAGAGCTTTATCATATCCATTTTAATCAGTAAGGTTGAGAACTCGAGTTCTAGGTTAATCAACTCGAGTTCTTGTAGTAAAACTCAAGTTCATTAGTGATGAACTCAAGTTTGCGAATTCAAACTCGTTCTAATCTTCAATCATCAAACAGACTTTGAGAACTAGAGTTTCTTAGTAAGAAACTTGAGTTCCTAACTCGGGTTCTAGATATAAAACTCGAGTTCTTCATCTTTGGAAAAACTTGTGTTTTATTTGGAAGTTTAAGAACTAGAGTTCTTGGTAAAGAACTCAAGTTCATTGGTTTTAAACTCAAGTTCTTTAAGGATTCAATGTGTGTTTAAATTCAAAACTTGAGTTCTCGTGATAACAACTCGAGTTCTTACCTTAAAGAAATGAGACATTTCAAAACAAAACACAGGAACTCAAGTTCTTGTGAGCAAACTTGAGTTTGAAACTCAAGTTCTATAGTTAGAAACTCAAGTTCATATGAACGAGAATCAAGAGCCGATGTCTGTGAATTTTCAAATGAATCAATCTTTGACTGTTGCTTTCCATGATTATTAAGAATCATTTCTAAGATGCTTTTGTCCTATTTGCTAATGATTTCAGGCACTAAAATGAAGTTTTAATCAAAAAGCTTCATAAAGCAAAAGTGTGTCAGAAGCAATTAATGCAAAGCAGTGAAACAGAGCAACAATTAGAATGAAATACTGCAGCAGAACAAAACATTCTTCCAAGGCATACTTATTTCGGCTATCAAGTACAATCAATGGCTACCACATTTAATGAAAGGAGCAAACCCATTTAATGAAGCAACGACCGATTGAGTTCAACGAGGAACAGCTGTGCCTAACGGGAATTTAAATTAGTCACAACGGTTACATTCAAGTTCCTCTCAATGGCATTAATGGCGAAAAGTATAAAAGTCCAAGCATTCAATTCAGCCAATTACCAAAACTCTGTGCATTCAACTCTATGTTATTATCATTAATTGTTTCATTTATTCCTCTTAATATCTTCAGATATTTATTGAGCTTCAGTGTTTATTTTATTCACTCAGTGAGGAGTTTATCTTATTCAATTCTCTTTTTGTAAATCTTGAGATTGTGAAATCTCAAGAACGGGTGTACAACTACAGCTTGTAAGGGGGAGTGAGTCCTTGGATAGGATCATTTCGAGTACTAGCGTGTGAGATTGTATCAACAATTGAGATAGTGAAATACCCAAGTGATTGGGGACTGGACATAAGTCGACAAGTTAGACCAAACCAATATAAACTCTCTGTGTCTATTCTTCTTGGCTGTGTCACTGTCAATTAACTTTATTTTCGAAAAGAAATAATTTTTTAATCACCTATTCACCCCCCTCTAGGTGATACTCCTAATTTTCAATCTCTGATAAAATGATGTCTAACATCAATATGCTTGGTTCTTGTGTGTTGTACTAGATTCTTCGCTAAGCTTATTGTACTGGTGTTATCATAAAGGATAGAGACTTCCTTCAAGAAGATTCCTAAATCAGATTGTTGCTGCTTGAGCCAAAGGACTTGAACACAACAACTTGAGGCAGCTATATACTCAGCTTCGGTAGATGATATAGAAATAGTGGTCTGCTTCTTACTGAACCAAGAAACAAGTGATCTACCCAAAAATTGGCATTGACCACTTGTACTATTTCTATCGATATTGTAACCAACATGATTCGAGTTTGAGTATGCTACCAGAAATTCTTGTTGACCTTTTGGAAACCATAGTCTAAGCTCCTTTATGTCAGCAAGATACCGGAAAATTCTCTTCACATGTTCAGCATGTGATTCTTTTTTAGTAGCTTGTAATCTCGCCCACATACTCACACTAAATTGTATATCCAATCTACTTGTGGTCAAGTATAGCAGTGATCCAATCATTCCTCTATAATCGGTTATGTTGAAGTCCTTACCCTTCTCATTGGTATCCAAAGAGGTGGTTGAACTCATTAGAGCGTCTGCCCCATTGCAATGCTCCAATCCAAACTTTTTGAGCAAATCACGTAGATACTTTGTTTGAGAAATGAAAATTCTGTTCTTTCGTTGTTTGATTTGCAGACCGAGGAAATAATTAAGTTTACCCATCATGGACATTTCAAATTCACTCTGAATTTTCTTTGAAAATTCCTCACCGAAAAAGTCATTAGTAGTACCAAATATGATGTCATCTACATATATTTACACAATTAAAATTTCATTACGCTTATTACTCTTAACAAAAAGTGTTGTGTCTGCTTTTCCTCTGAAAAAGCCTTGACCTAGAAGAAATTTGCTTAACCGCTCATACCAAGCTCTAAGAGCTTACTTAAGACTGTAATACCCGGATAATTATTTATCTGGAATATTATATTTACAAATAAATACCTATTGAAAATAGGTGAATTTGTGGTCTCAAAACTAAAGAAATAATTACCTTATTTCTTAAAGGTAATTTCTCATGAAATTAGGAGAAATAAAGAGCTAAAAATTCCTAAGTGAATTTGTGGGTTATGAGATACCCTGAGAATATTATGATAAATCCTGAGAGGCAACTAAATATTCATTAAAAATTAGAGAGTATGTTGTCTCTAATTTAGGTAATTTATGAGATTATTTTCCTTGGGAAATAATGAGGCAAAATTAAATATCATTTTGGGGAACATAAATTGCCCCATGGTTTTTAATATTTTGCATAATGCATAAATTATCAATTTCAGTAAAATAGTTGTGAGATAATAATTATTACTAATTAAGAAAATTGTCAACAATTAGTAAGTGATTAATTAGATAATTAATGGCTAATTGTTTGGACATAAGATAAAGAGAAAAAGGTGAAAATTACTTAAAATAAATATATATATATATATATATAAATAAAAACGAAAATTAGAAGAAAAATAAAGAAAAATGAAATGAAAATTAAGAAATTAATATCTAGATATTTGCATTAAAATAACATTATAAGTTAAGACATGTGATAATTAAGTATTATTATAATAATAAAGAAAGGTGAACAGGATAAATAAGGATGGATAGAAAATAATTCCGTTGCGAGAATCTGGGGATGGGTTAAGCAAAACCAAAACATATTATTAGTCAGTGGATTTTTATCCAGAAGTTGGTACCAGCCGAAGTTATTTCTGTAATCGGACACGAATATCGAGGATTTTCGGCAGACAACGGAATGTCCTTACTAGGTATATAAGGGTAGAAGAACCCAGTATTCTTAAAGAGGAAGAAAAGACCTTCAGCGTATTGTTCTCGGAATTTTAAGGTGCTACGGAATCTCGTGATCGGGGCACCGAACCGGGATTTCATCAGATAAAGCAAGATGACATAAGACTTGATGATGCAGCAGGGATGACATCATCCTTGAGAGGTGTATGGCCAAGATCTTGCCACCTCCAAGAAGTGCGATCTAACGGCCAGAAACTGATCAGACAAAGTTCAAAGGAATTACGAAAATGCCATTGGGCTTTTCTATAAATAGGCCATCATTCCTCTTCATTCTTCACCAATTCACTTACAATCCTAGAGAGAAGTTAGAGAGAGAAGCTCTGGAAGAGGAGTAAGAAGTTCATAGCAAAACTCTGAGTAAGTTCTTCGGTCCCTAGTCTTTAGTTTTAGTGTCTCTTTCGGTAGTTGTAGTAGAACTGCTAGATTGATCTTTAATCTTCCAAGTATGTTTAGAAATCATGTTCTAGGGATAATTAAGGTATTAATTTCAAAAACCATCATAGAGTTAGAGATATGTGGAAATTCTGGAAGATTAAGGTCAAGATAGTGAAGTACTGGCGAAATTCCGCCGATTAAGGGATCAGGGGCAAAATGGTAATTTATACCTAAAATGCCTGTTATGATATCAAATATTGATAAATGTGATATTATCATTATAGGATATCAGTAATCTTGTTCCGCTGTCATTTCGCTGTCGTTCCGCTGTTTTCCGTCAAAAGTACAGTATATCGTCAACATATTAAACGCTCGTCAACGAAGGTACGTCCGCGTACTGGTAACTTTAACTCTGATGTTTACTGTATGCGTATATGTATGGTATGCTATGTGTATGGTATGCCTATGTGAGTTAGTTGATAGCTCTGTGGTACGTTCGCGTACTGTAACACTAACTCTGATATTTACAGTATGTGTATATGTGATATGTGTGTTGTATGCATGTTGTGGTGTGTTGTTTGAGTACATGTTGTTGTTAAAGGATAACTGTACATCTGCATGTACTGGGAGTGATATATCTGTTTTCACTGGGAGTGGTACTTTTCGCTGAGAGCGGTACATTTGCATTCACTGAGAGTGACATGTTTGGAAGTGTTTCATTTGCTGTGATTTTGTACCGTATATGTAAATATGAGGTTAACCGTTACCTGGGGTCCGTATGCATGGGACCTCAGCTCTTTACATAGCATCAGGGACGGGAGAACCGGTGTCGGAGGAAAAGGGGAAGCAGCATGCTTAAAGACTCGGTGGAAGAATACCCGTTGTTGATCCGGCAGAAGCCTTCCTATTATTGATTTTCTTCACTTTTAAACAACGCGGTTTCTATACCGCTATTGTATCCAACCAGACTTATGGCATTTTGAATATAAGTGTCAGTTACTCTTCCGCTCAAATGATCTACTCTGATGATTTTAAATGATTTTTGATGAAAAAAAAATATTCCACTTTTGAAAATTTGGGATGTTACAAAGACCATATAGGGCCTTTTTGAGTCGATAAACATGATCTGAATGATCATGATTCTCAAAATTAGGGGGTTGTTCTACGTAAACTTTTTCTTATATAAAACCATTTAGAAAGGAACTCTTAAAATCATTTAATACAGTTTGAATCCTTTGATACACGCAAAAGCTAAGAGTGCACATATAGCTTCCAATCTAGCCATTGGAGCATATGTTTCCTCATAATCAATACCTTCTTCTTGATTATAGCCTTTGGCGACCCAATCTAGCTTTGTTTCTGACAGATTCATCTCATTTATTCTTAAATACCCATTTAGTGCCAATAAATAGATGTTCTTTTGGCTTAGGTACCAAATCTCAAACTTGATTCCTTTCAAATTGATGTAACTCCTCTTACATTGCTAAAACCCAACCATTGTCTGATAAAGCTTTATCAAACTTAGAGGGTTCAGTCTCAGAGATGAAAGAAGAGAAGGTTACTTCATTAAAAGTACTTCTTGTGGTTCTCACTCCATCATCCATGTCTCTTATCACTTGATCTAGATGATGTCTTCTACTGTATCTCTAGGCACGTGGTTGAGATTGAATAGGATTTTAGCAAGTATTTTCATACTCCACTTCTAAATCTTTTTTAGAGTTTTCAATAATAACAAGGGTATTTGGAGAGGATTGATTTTGAAAAATTGGTTCATTCTCATCAACAAAATTTTCAGGTTCAGATTCAGAAAACACAACATGTATAGATTCTTCTATAACACGAGTATGCTTATTGAAAACTCTATATACCTTACTTCTATTAAAGTATCCAAGAAATATACCTTCGTTGGATCTGGGGTCGAATTTACCCAAATTATCCTTACCATTTTATGGACAAAACATTTGCACCCAAAGATGTGAAGGTGTGCTAAGTTCGGTTTCCTTCCTTTGTAAAGTTCATATGGAGTCTTATTGAGCTTCTTTCAGAGATAGGCTTAATTGGAGATATAGCTAGCCGTGCTCATAGCATCCACCCAGAAGACTTGTGAGGTCTGGTTCTCATTCAACATAGCACAAGCCATGTTAGTAAGCACATGATTCTTCCTTTCAACCACTCCATTCTATTAGGGTGTTCTTAGAGCAAAGAAGTTGTGGTCAATACCGTAAGCATCACAAAATTCTCTAAAAGCTTGATTTTCAAATCCACCTCCATGATCTGTCTAAATAGCTGAAATGAAAACGCCTTTCTCATTTTGCACCTTCTTGGCAATGACAACAAACAGATCAAATGTTTCATCTTTTAAGGATAAAAAAAATAGTCCATGTAAAACAAGAGAAATCGTCGACAATGACTAAAGTGTACAAATTGCCACCAAGACTCTTAACTCTTACCAGTCTAACTAAATCCATGTGAAGTAGTTGAAGAGGTCGATTGGTCGAGATTTCAAACGTTTTTTTAAAAGATGATTTAGTTTGTTTATCTTTTTGGAAAGAATCACAAATCATGTCATTTTTAAAACGTAATTTAGGTAAACCTAAATCTTTTCTTAACAACTTATCCAGTTGGAACATGTTCACATAGGCCAGACACTTATGTCATAACCAACTTTCGTCCAAGTTGCTAATAAAGCATTTTTCAGAGATAACTTTAGGTAATTCTAAGGTATAGCAGTTACCTTCTCTAGGAGCTTTAAATAATACCTTAAGCTTTCCTTTATCAATGGGAAGATCATCCTTGTTGACAATAAGGCATTCTTCAAAATCAAAGATGATTCAATTATTCTTTTCAGGACTTTGACTCACCCTAAGGAGGTTGTGACAAAGACCTTCCATAAGATATACCTCTTTGATTAGAGGTCCTTCTTTTGCACCAATTTCACCAATCCCAGCAATCTTCCCAGATTGGTTTACTCCAAAGGTGACTTTACCACCATTTCTTGATCTCATTCCAAAAAATTTTGATTGATTCCCCATCATGTGTTTGGAGCACTCACTATCAATAAACCACTTGTTGTTCTTTGATGCTCTCAAACAAACCTACAATTTACAAAAGATCAGGTTTAAGGTACCCATCTTTTCTTGGGTCCTTTTGGGTTAGTTTGAGCCCCAGAGAATACATAGGTTCCCTTTGGCACCCATTAGTAATTGCCAACAGGTTTATCACGTCTTTCCTTCTTATGAAAATGAGATGAAGTGTTATGCCCCTTACAGTTATAGTAGTTACAATGAGCAAAGGAATTTGAAGAATGAACGGATTTTTGAAAGAAGTTCAAATAAGATTTTTCTCTCATCTTCTTTTTCCCTTTCCTTTTATCGAAAATGGGATTGTAGCCTATCCCCGATTTGTCATTTGTAAATCTCTGAGCTTTCAAAATTACATTGAGTATTTCACTGCCTTTAGTGAATATCTCAAGCATTTTTTTGAGATACAAATTCTTTTTCTCTAAATCAAGGCGTTCTTCACAAACAATGTTTTCACAAGAAGCTTTCTTAACTTGTTGTTCAAGAACTATGTTCGTCTTTTTCAAAGCTATATATTTCTCAGCAACCTTTTCAAATTCATATTGTAAAACATTATACTCAGCAAATAATTCATCATATGTAGGTTGTGAGTCATATACCTCATTATCAACGTTTTCAAGTTGCTCTTCTTCTACAACAAGATAAACATTTGCTATTTCTTCTTCATCACTTCCTTCTTTTTCCAAGGAACTATCTCCCCATATGGCAGATACATAGGCCTTCTTCTTGAAGTGATTGAACTTCTTTTTCTTCTCCTTTTCTTTGTCCTTCAGCTGAGGACATTCGGATTTAATGTGGTCGGGCTTCTTGCATTCATAACAGATGATTTGGTCTTTATCTTTGAAATCTCATCTGTTGTTACTTGAGTTTCCTTTTTGGAATCGATTTCTGAAGCCTTGATTTTTGTTGTAGAACTTTTTAAATCTTTGCACAAATATGCCTATTTCTTTGTCTTCATCATCATCATCTTATTCTTCCTTGGACTTCTTCTCTTTCATAGCATTAAGAGCAATACCTTTGTTTTTACTTGTGTTGATCTTGCCTAAGCCCTTTTTGAACTTTAATTTGCTTTCATATTTGGATAAGCTTCCGAATAGAGCAGCTATTGATTGCATTGATTCTCCACGAGTTTCCTTAATTGCTGTGACTTTAGCTTCCCATTCTTTTATTAGAACATTGAGGATTTTTCTGACTTAAGGGGCTTGCTCGTACACTTTACCCAAAAGCAGCTAGCTTATTGATCAAACTAGAAAAGCAAAGTTGAAATTCACTGATGGATTCTACAGTCTTCATTCGGAGAAGATCATACTTGGTTGTCAAGGTGTTAATACGATTCTCCTTGATACCGAAAGCTCCTTCATATGCTATCTCTAGCACCTTCCACATCTCCTTTGCAATTGCCAACTTGTAGATATAGAAGTATTCTTGTTGGTAAGAGCACTCTGGAGCATTAAGATGGCTTTGCTATTGAGAGTGACCAGTCTTCTGTCATTCTCATCATACTCTTCTTCTAGCTTCTTGATTCAAACTCCATTTTCAATTGAAGTAGGTTCATAGTTTCCTCTTTTGAATATATTCCAGAGGCCAAATTCAGTTGCCATAAACAACACTTTAAACTTAGCCTTCCAAAAGGCATAGTGTTCTCCATTGAAGCCAGGAGGATGTTGATAAATGCTCCATCTGGTAATATTCCTTCCATGATCTTTTTCTTGGGATGTTAAGCCCAATTGAGAAACCACTAGCTCTGATACCAAATGAAGGTGGAATATTACCTAGAGGGAGGTGAATAGGTGATTATATAATATTCTTTCAAACAAAGACACGAACCTAAAAACAGAGATAAACTGAGACTGAGAAAAGGGAGTAAGAACACAAAGAACTTATACTAATTTGGTCTAACTCAACGACCTAATTTCAATCTCCAACACATGGGATTTTCATTAACTCTTAATAACAATACAATTACACACTTTGTACTTAGATGATCCTCTCACTAGGATCCACTCCCCCTTACAAATTGTAATCGTATATCCACTCTTAAGGTTCCACAACCTTAAGATTTTACAGATAGATTGAATAAGGTTTGACTCATCACTGAGTAAATAAGATAATCACTGAAGTATGAATTATATCCTAAGATATTGAATGAAAGTAAATGAAACAATTGATTGCAATAATACAGAAATGAATGCGTAAAGTTTTGGTAGTTAGTGAAATTGAATAATTGAGCTTTTATACTATTCTACCATTAATGCCGTTGAGAGACATTGAATATAACCTTTGAATCTCTTCATATTTCCATTTGGCACATATGTTTCCCATTGCTGACAATCATTCCTGGCTTTATTAAATGTGTTTACCATCGAAGTACTAGGGGCAGATATTGACTCTGAATAATAGCCAGAATAAGTGCACCTCGAAGGAATGTTTGCATCTGCTTAGAATGTTTGTTCCATTTGTATATGTCTTCATTAAATGCGTTTGACACAATAAATGACCATTTATGCTAATCTTAATCTAAACAAGGTCAAGCATCTGTAAATCACTCAAAAGGATGATTAAATGTAACAATAATGATTTTAAGAGTGATTAAGAATAAATATAAGATGACCTAGAATAATTAATCAAAAGATCAGAGGAGCCAGACCGGCGTTCTGATTTGCCCCAAGCATTACTCGAGTAAGAACAAGAGCTAACTCCAGTAACGTCGTGAGTCCATAAGCATTTTGAATCTTGGTCGACATTACTTGCATAAGCTTAGATCATTACTCGAGTAAACTTGGAAAGTCATGACTCTGGAGAGATATTACTTGAGTAGAAGTATACGTTATTTGAGTAATAATAAAAACTCACAGATACTGTAATATGGTTACTCGAGTAATATATTTGTTACTCGGGTAATTTCTAAATACTACTTGAGTAACAGACTTATTACTTGAGTAATGTCGAATAGTCATTTGAAAAAGGTGGCGTCTGGAGCGAAGGTTACTCGAGTAACAAATCTTATTAATTGAGTAATATAGAAATATTACTTGAGTAATATTTTGTTACTTGAGTAATTTCATGTATGATGAATTATTTTAATCTAGTCAAGACATTACTTGAGTAATCAGTTTTACTTACCCAAGTAATATGAACCACATCTCCTAAATTGCTTTGATCACTACATTACTTGAGTAACTTCAGAGATTACTCGAGTAATATATCTTAGTTAGCTAAAATGATAGTTTTGCTTTCCAGGAGTATTTAAAACCAATTTCTCGAAGGATTACTCAAGTAACAAGATCGCTTACTTGAGTAATTTTGTTTTTTCACAAACACAATTTCTGTTTCATAAAATTTTAATGGGTTAAGGTGCAATTTTACCAACAAACTATTGGCTTAGGAGCAATTTTACCAATAAACTCTCTAGTGGACTAAAACCACCAACAAACTTTTAAAAATGTAAAATCTACACAACGCTGTTACATTGAGGGTAACGTCTGTTTTCTACCTTCATGAAAAAATTACATAATAGGACCTAGATGTTTATGAAACTATATTTAAACCCTAAAAAATTTAAAAATTTTTATTTTAGTCCCTCCACGTACTTTATATGGAGGGACTAAAGTGAAAATTATAAAAAAATTTGGGGCGGCAAGATAATTTTCTAAAACTTTGGGTTCTTTTCTGTAATTTTTGCAGGGTCATCCCTACCCCTCAAAATATGTCATTGGTTACAGGCCTTTTTCCAGTTTTAGCCTGGCCTGTGGCCTATTAAGGAGGCCTGTAATTTTAAAAATTTTGTAATCAGTCTAACAAACCACAAGCCTCACCTCAAAACAAGCCTATTTCAAACAGGGTGAAAATAGACCTACTTTAAACAGGCCGAAAACAGACCTACATCTATCAGTTTGTTTAAAGTAGGTATGTTTTTTACCCATTTAAAGTAATTATGTTTTCGCCCTATTTGAAGTAGGCTTGTTTTGAGGTGAAGCCTGTGGTTTGTTAGGTTGTTTACAAAATTTTTAAAATTACGGGCCTCCTTAATAGGCCACAGGCTAAGGTTCAAAAAAAGGCTTGTAACCAGGGGCGGATTTTGGGGGTCGGGATGGCCTCACAAAAATTACAAAAAAAGAACCCAAAATTTTAGAAAATTATCTTCCGCCCCATAAAATTTTTATAATTTTCACTTTAGTCCCTCCATTTAAAGTACGTGGAGGGACTAAAATAAAAAAATTTAAATTTTTTGGGGCTTAAATACAGTTTCATAAACATATGGGTCCTATTCTATAATTTTTGCATGAAGGTAGAAATCGAACGTTAGCCTTAATGTCTAAAGTAACCATCAATAAAAGAATTTGAATTCAAACTAGGGTAAAGGAGCAAAAATACACATGTGCTTACCCCCAGGAGCGCCCAGCGCCATATGCTTTTTTTGGGAGCAAAAATACACACATGGTTACCATTTTAGAGTAAAAGTCACATCTCATCGTTATGTTACTATTCACTTCACCTCTTTCTCTCTCATCATGGTTAACAGTAATATAACAGTGGGATGTGACTTTTACTCTAAAATAGTAACCACGTGTGTATTTTTGCTCCCAAAAAAAGCATATGGTGTTGGGCACTCCCAAGGATAAAGCAAATGCGTATTTTTTTCTCCTTTACCCTTCAAACTATTTACCCTCATATAAAACTTCTTTGACTCTATACTTTTAGAATGTATTTATAGTTTTGATAACTCAAGTTAGTTGTTCAAAATTTGAGTTAGAAGCGTTCAGTGACAAAACTAATAAAGGTAACAACTCAAGTTACTTGCGCAAAACTCGAGTTGACATGGTAAAGCCTCTACTTTCAAACCAAAACTCCCATCTACCAAAACCTGAGTTACGATCTTGAAACTCAAGTTACTCATTAGAGTTGACATTTCATAACTCGTTTATCTCTTTTACAACATAACTCGATTTTCATTTTCAAAAGAACAAATTTTCAAAACTCGAGTTATGATTTTGTGCACTTGAGTCATATGCTAGAGTTGGAATTTCAAAACTTGAGTGTTCTTTATTCAAACTCATTTTCAACAAACTTGCAATATTTGGTTTTGTGAACAAATTTTCAGAACTTGAGTTATGGATATGTGACTCAAGTTAACAACTCAAGTCAATATTTTAACACTCAAGTTATGCTTTGCAAATCCATCTTCTATGTTTAACTTCATTTTCAAACAAACTTTTATCTAAGAAGAAAATTATCTAAACTCGAGTGTCAGAAGGAAAACTCAAATCATCAACTCGAGTTAGTTAAGTGAAAACTCGAGTTGCTATCTATGGCTTAGTAAATCATCATGTCCGTAAAGCTTAAATCATTAATTGTGATTTATTATCCTCTTATTATCACTCATTACTTCTCTTAACTATTTAACCAGTATATTAATGAATTTCAAATGATTATATGGAGGATTAATGGCAAATACTATTATGTCATAAGCATTAAATGCACTTGTAGAAAACAGACACCAACACAACAATCAACTTTGAGTAAACCAAAAGAACTTTCTACTATACCCATTCCTATTAGTATTATGGTAAATCAACAGGCAAATCAAAAGGCATGTCAAAACGGCAGACAAATGGCAATAGCTTGGCAAAATCGAAGTTATGAGTAAAAAACGAACTTCATGGTCTAACGGCTATATTCAATAGTCAGATTCATTAAAACTTCACAACAGTCATTAATTGCATCCACCAATAAAAGGCGAAGCATTCGATTTAGAGCAACTACTGAAACTATCTACACTCAATCAAAATTATTGTTATCTATTGTTTCATTCAATACTTTGTAATATCTTCGGATATTCTTTGTTGGTGGTTTTGGTCTACTAGAGAGTTTATTGGTAAAATTGCTCCTGAGCCAACAAACAAAAAATTACACCTTAACCCAATTTTAATCCATTAAGTCTTATTATCATCATAATTCCTCCGAGAACCAACAGGGTATTTCCAATTTGTCAATTTTTTATGTATGTCATGATCATCTAAAGGCATGGATTGACCAGGAGTGCTTTGGATTAAATTTTTCACTTGTATAATTTTCTTTCACTGTATTGTTGGCGTTTGGCCTTCTTTAATATATTTTTTTAAAAAAAAAAAAGGTTTTCGCAAGGTTCTGGAACTTATGCGATCTTAACCCTCATTTTAAATCGTGTTTGTGACGGATCACTGTAGATTCAGCGAGGCGGCGTCACCGACTCGCTCTTTTTTATTTTATTTTTTTTAAATAATCTTCTTCTATGAATTGTGTTTCGTTCCTAGTCACTTCTGATGTCTCCGACCACCAGAAATATGCTTGATTCGGCGAATTAACTAGTTGCTGCGTCTCCAACTCTGCTTCGCCTCCTACTCACAACATGTTTTATTTTCTCTTCTCTGTGATTTAAACAGTAAGGAATCACACTCAATAATTGCCGATTTAGTTTAGATATATCCATATTCTTAGATTCAGTGATGTCATTCTTTTCATTAATTCAAACGCAAAATTGGATTTGTTGCTATTTTCATAAACAGTTGGATTTGAAGTTTTACTCTGTATTTGGTTTTTGTTTCTCTAATCATTTTTCCTTTTTTTTTTTTCCTTTGTTTGGCAGCTACACATGGGTGAGTCAAATCAGGTTCACCAAACCTGCCTTTCGTGAGTTGGTTTTTTTCCAAGCAGAAGGTGGATGGAAGTAACCTCGAGGCATCGCCACAGGAAGATGCTTTGACTTTGTCTTTGGTAGTTAGTTAAGTTTTTCCAGTGAGATTTTTCTCACGCAGATTTTTCTCATGCTAGTTTCTATCAGAATAGAAAATTGATTTGATTATGTTTCCTACTAAGAAGGAAATTTAATAATAAGAAGAAACCTAAGATTTGTGCTTGTGATAATCATTACCGGTCCACCTAACGAGCCGTTCATTTCTTACCTCTTTGACTGGATCAGACTTCACCAGTTTCTTCATTGGTATAACAGCCAGCCGCCCTGCTTAGCCCTCACTTCCTAATTAAAATATTATTTCATTCTCCTTTTTGGCCACCTTCTAGTCTTATAAGTTGGATTGTAATAAAGTTCTAGCCAATTCTATGGTTCTCTACCATTTACCAATATCCATTTGTAGCTTTCCAACTTTGAATTCTCGATAGTTAAAAAACCGACTATAGTAAGAAATGTCCATTTTTACCTGCGTGGCGTGACATGGGACCGGATATATCAATATTTTCTTGCATTAATACCTGAAAACGCTATTTCCTCGCATCTTTACCTGCTGAACTTGATATGAGTCATGACTGATTTCCTTGTTTTAATATATATGCATCCAATGGGAAAAGGTATTGGAAGATGAAATCGCTCCAAGGCCAGTGATTGTTTTGTTATAAAATATCATATTGCGTTTAGGAATTTCTTACCAGAAGCCATGATGGCTCTCTCTGAGATCTTCTCTCAACTTTGCACCAAGGCCGTAGTCCTGTTGGCTCTGCTTCTAATACAACTCATGCTTCTTATAAAGAAGCTCAGGTCAGATACACGTCCAATTACTACCACCCAATATCTCAAACTCATCGAACAGAAGAACCCCACAATTTGTTTCACCAAGAGATTGAGGCAAGAAGGTGCAGAGTGCAGGGTGTGCTTATCTGAATTCCTAGAAGGGGAAAAGGTGAGGAGCTTGAAATGTAAACACACATTTCACAGAGATTGCTTGGACAAGTGGTTGCAGCAATATTTGGCTACCTGCCCTCTTTGCAGGAACCAAGTGCTGCCAGATGATATTGTGGCCAAGTATCGGGAGCTTCAGAATCAGGTAGAATCTGATGGGAATGATGAGCAGATTATGTTCTTGTTATCCGCGTTACATGGAGGAAGTTCTTTGCACAGATTTCTTTAGAACTTGTCTTCAAGATAAGAACCAAATTAAACTCTAGTTTCTTGTATTTTTTACAGAGGGGCTACGTCTTCTCCTTTTGGGATCTTGCTGAATAACTTGGATATACCCTCTGCTGTATGTATATGTATGTATTTATGTCCACATGTTTCTTGTTTAAGATCATGATAAAAGAACCATCTCAAATTTCATTGTTCTGTTGCATATTCCCATGGTTAAAGTTCTTATTTGAGCTTACGGTTGGAATTTTGTAGTGAAGGAGATGAGTCATGGGAGATATTTTGAGAAAAGGTAGAGGTTTTAATTAATCTGGAGTGCCCATCAGAAGTGAAAAATCCCAGGCAGATATGTTTTTTGTGAGAAATCCTTCTGCACTACCATCCCTTTTGAGGATTGATTTCCTGTGAAAGGACTGTCTAATACCGTATGGATTTTCATCAAGAAGGAAGCTCAACTTGATCCTTGAGCAGAGATGACAGGTTAGCTACAGGTACAAGGCAATAGGTACTAGTAATTATGAGGGCAGATTCTTTAATGCACTGGCCAAGTGTTAGGTAGGTAAGGTTAGGAGGTTTGATGCTCAAACACCTCCTTTTTTTTTTTTTTGGGAGAGTGAAATGTTGCCCATAAGCCAAATTGGCCTGAAACAGATAGGAATTTATCTCTTGGATAGATGAAGGAAAGACATGTAGTGTAGGGTGTACTAAATTTGCAGAGTCAAGATAGAAAGAGGAGGTCGTGCAACTTAGAAAATCATATTTGTTATGGGTTCTCTCATTTAAGACAGAAACCATCAAGCCATCATATAGCATTTGGGGTTAGAGGGGGTTGATATCATTGTTAGCCCTTGATCGGTCCCTATAGCTATTAATTGTTCATTTTGGTCTCTACAACTTCACAAGGGTTTTGTCTTAGTTTAAGTACTGGCACCAAAATCAAAACTTGTTGAAAGTACACTCATTGTTAAACTCATGTCAAATTCTTATAAAATTATGGGAAACTAATTATTTGAAAATTCAGGACCAAAATCAACATTCAATCAAGAATTAATAATAGTATTAACACTTTTCTTGCCATGTGGAATTATCAAATTGTTAATGACTTCTGTGTAGTGCATGAATAAAGAGATCAATAAGGAAAGTAATAAGCCTTTTGGAAACAATTGATAGTGACAATGAGAGGCAGATCATAAAGCAAATATGGGTAATCAATATTCAATAATGATTTTTCAAAGGAGCTACCAAGCAAGCATGCGTGGATCTATTTCAAACGTTGTACTGTATATAATTTGGTGAATTGTCGGGTACATGCAACTTGCCTTATGTAAAGCTAAAAGCAGTAAGACTGCTGGTTTCCATTATTGAAGTGTGGGAAAGTGCATCATCTCTAGAAGAATTGAGGCACTCACGGACAACAAAGTCCCAAGCTGTGTTGCACACGGGGAAGATTAGCTCAAATAATTTCTGATTGATTTTAATTTTTTTTTTCATTTTTTGGGAGCTGATGAATGATGGTTGATTTGAAATTATTAATATTATTTTGTATGTTTTCTTTAAATTGTTAAAATATGCTTACATATTGAAAATTTTTATACTTTATAATATCTCTACTTCTAAATATATAAGACCCAGTTGATTTTTAAAAAAAAATTATACTTTATACTATCTCTACTTCTAAATATATAAGACCCAGTTGATTTTTTAAAAAAAAAAAATATACTTAATACTAAGTTGATTTTTTTAAAAAAAAAATTATACTTTATACTATCTCTACTTCTAAATATATAAGACCCAGTTGATTTTTAAAAAAAGAAGAAGAAGAAGAAGAAGAAGAGTTAATTAAATTTTTTTAGAGTATTTTTATTTTTATTTTTTTCTCAAAATTAATTTGAATGATTTATAAAATGACAATCTAATTATAAAAAATATATGATATGATTAAATAACTTATTTCGCTTTCTTAATCTCTCCAAAAAAAACCAATTAGATCTTGTTTTTAAGACCAAAAGAAGTACCTTCTTTTTACCAATTTTTTAATTTATACTTAAAACAAAATAATTGAATAATGTTAAGATTGTTTAAATTTCAATGAAAAATTATAATTATTTCATCGAATTTCATTTTTATATTAGTTTTATCCAGTCAAAAAAGCAAAGCAACAGTTTATTTATTTTTATGTCATGAAACTCATCATATTATATAGACTATGAAAATAGAGAGCGTAAATGATTTTTACCCCTCACAATTTCGGGTTGAGTTTCTCTCTTCATCTTTTTTTCATCATCTCTCATAATCTCTAAATTATATCTATCTAATTAATACAGTAGTACTTTAACTTTTCTCTCATTTTTTTAAATCAATGGCCCAAATGAGCTTTAGAAAAAAAATTAAAAAAGGATCTCTTTCCGTGTTTTCTGAATTTTGAACTTAGTATCGTCCATACTAACTTAAAATCATTTACCATATCAATTAATAGTTTGTTAGTATACTTTTTTCTTATTTAAATTAAAAATAAAAATCTTATGCTTGACCTTATATACTTAGGTTTTTCTTACATTACACGCGCGCGCGTTTCGGCCACTTCCTTCAAATCAGATTAGTACAATTATTAAACCCCCCCCCCCCAAAAAAAAAAAAATCTATTATAATGAAAAAGTTTTATATATATATATATATATATATATATATATATATATATATATATATATCTGGAAGATACGATATGAATTCAAAAAATACAAATGTCTCAGTTTAATTGGAAGCAAACATTATAAGACTGAGATCTCAGATTTTTTTCTAATATTTTATCCAACTTCCGTGATTTTAGTATTGCCAGATTTTCAAATGTTCACGAACGCCAGCTTCTACCCGTGCCATGTCCAAACAAATTGCCCCGAGAAGGAATCTCTAATGTTATTGCTTGACCGTGACACTTGTGATATTTTGAATCTTTTGATCAATAGTTTGTTCAAGAGAATATCACACATAATTTTATGTAAGAAAATTAAATTAAAAAATTCTTAAATTTTTATTATTTTTTTACCAAATAAATGACACGGCTTAATTTGTAAATATCAAAATTTTGACTAGTAAAAAAATATTAAATATGAATTGTAATTATGAAGGTTTGAACTGTAAATATGAATTTCTTTTGAACTTTTTTGTATCTAGTTTTCTTACTTGAGACTTTTGGATAACTTTTCTTTGTTCGATTGTATTTTACATCATTTAAATTTATTTTATTTCCAAGTTTTTATTTCAATATATATTCAAAAAAGGTTAGATATTTTTTTAAAAAAAAAAGTAGACGAAATAAGTCATAAAAAACTAAAAAAGTAAACTATTCTTTATTTTAAAAAAAATGTAAACTATTAATAAAGAAAATGAATTAAAGATTTTAGGTTAAAGTATACATTGTTTTTTCATCAAATTTCATTCTAGTCCCTTAAGTAAAGTGCATTTTCATGATTTTTAAAATTTACATGATTTAAAATATGGGAATATCATTTCTGCCTTAAGTCAAAACTACGTCGTTTTTTTTTTTTCTTTGCTCTTTTTTTGTTTTTTTTTTTCTTTGCTCTTTTTTTGTTTTGGTTTTTTTCCTTTTCCTTCTTTTCCTTCCATCTGTTCATTTAAAAAATAGCCAAAACGACATAGTTTTGGGTTAAGGCAGAAAACTTTTTCTACCTCAAAGGCAGAAATGATATTCCCTTAAAATATACAAATAATATATGGAAAAGATTAAAATTCACATCTTCTGAATAGATTCCTCGAGAAGCTATTTTGGCAGCCTCTTTTTCATATACGTTAAAGGGAGTTCAAGTGGATCGTGGTTGATGCTTTCGCTCTTTTCTTGTCTGCTTCTCACTGTTTGTTGTCTTTTGTTGATTCATAATACAATGTTCTATGATCTTTTGTGTGTTTACTTTCTTTTCCTAATTGTTTTGTTATTATTTAATTATTATGATGTTGTAGACTTGGTTTGTTTATGGTTCAATGAAATCGCTCGTTGGCAAATAAATATTGAAAATATTAACATTCAAGCATGCTTTGTCAACATTTAATTGTAAAGTTATCATTTAAATTTGATGAATAAGCATTTTTTTAACTCTATTTTAAGAAAGGTAATATCTAATAAAAATATTTCATTTCTTCCTACATTGTGTTGGAATTCGTACACACAACGAAATTAAAAACTTTACAAATCTTAAATAGGATCGTTCAACCTCGTTTAAATCAAGATTCATTATAAGAAATCGTACATTTCAAAAGCTCGTGTGCATCTATTCGATTTAAACTGGTGGACTACCTTCTTGATCAGTAGAAGTCGACTCTTTGAATCGACTTCCTCTACTGGTATCCACACAAATAACCTCGAACACGGATAGCCACGTGCTAGCGCCTTCAGTATTCTCGCGTCTCTCTTTTTCTCTAGAGTTTCTTGCGGCTTTTAATATGCTTGATAAAAGCCCCGTAGGTTTTTTCTAAACCCAATAAGCATATTTTATATTGAAAATTAATCCTCATTAATTTTGAAATTTGAATTTTTGAATCTGGATTAAAAAATATATTAATTAAATCTATCTAATAGATCTAATCTAATATATTTATTTAATCTGAATTAAAAGTCTTCTGATTTAATTTATCTCTATAAATTATATCTGAGAAAAGATATATATCTATTTAATTAAAACTGAGATACTATATCTCAATTTAAATTAAATCAGATATATGATATATTTAATTTGAAAATTAAATTAGAGATACAATATCTCTATTTAATTAAATATATAATTGATTTATCTTCATAAATCAAATTTGAGATACGATATCTCAATTAGTTTTAGTTATATAATGATAGCTCTTAGGACATAATTTCCAACACATTGAAGGTTAAATTTCGGAGTAAGGTAGTACGCTAATCGTTATATTACCTGTCTTACTTATAATTTATGCATCTACGGAGAAGGCAGAAAGGGAACTAAATTGGTTGTAAGTTTCATTTAATTGTATTAAACATTAAAACTATTTTTGGACATTTCCCTCTCAAAAATTTCATAATATATAACTGATTTTTTTTTTACACATAGATTTTATTTTTAAGCTTTTCTTCATTCTTTTCAAATTATATTTATGACTATATTTATTTCCTTGTAGAGACAATATGGCATTGAAGATTATATGCCTGTGAACAGTGAAAACAGGCTAGCAAATATATTAATAGAGCTTTTACGTTTTGTATATATTAATATGAAAGAACATGTTCAAATATTTCATTCTTTTTCATACCTGATAAAATAAATAAATATTGTCTCATATTTATATATTACAAATGTAAATAATGAAAACTTATACAACTTAAATAATAAGCGCACACGCATTGTATGGGTTCTGTGCTAGTTAGTATTAATATCCAAAGCTCTACTATTAGTGTTCGATAATTAGAACACAAATGTCTAATCCCTAAGGACTGGTGATTGTTATGTTGGATCAATATGGTCTCCAAGGAGTTTAAGGGTTAAACACCAAGAAGATGAAGGATGCTCAATGATATCTATTGAGAAGATACCACAGAGTTTCTGATGATCACTATGCTACACGAAGGCGGCCATGGCCAAAGGAGTAAGGTGTGTGCACAGTGAGACAGAATATAGAATAGATGAAAAGTGTGCATACCTTGTGGGTATTCTCCTATTTATAGAGATTATCTAAGGTTTCAGCCCACTTGAGTGCATGCAGGTAGTGCGCCTCCACGTTCTGACCATCTCTACTCCACTACATATATTATGCATGATTATAAAAGAGTTGATGATTTACCTAATTAGGGGGATTTTACCATAAAACCTCCTTGTTAGGCCCTACTTTCTGCGCCCATTTTACCGGTCCACAACCATTACTACTAACATTTGTTGGTTAGTCAATATTATATTATACATAAATAATGCTCATGATATTTTTAAATGCCATTACTTTTCTTCAAAGTGTCATTTCCCCTCATTCCTTTTGGGAGCGGGTGATGACCATTAACAAGATAGGTCCTGCTTTGTTGACTTTTATAGTTTTATGAGATGTCAATTCCACATTTTTAAACTGGTGTCATCAGAATTATTTTATCACAATAATGCTTTTTTTTTTTTTTTTACATCAGAATGATTTTTCTTTTTAGCGCTTGTTTGAATCGGATTGTTTTTAATATATAAAAAATAGTTTTGCCTTATAAATCATTGGGGGAAAAAACTATTTTAAGTGTTTACTGGTCCATACTAAATTGCTGATTGAACTCAATAATATAAGTCTCGCAAAAGGCAAACCGAGAGGAAAAAAAACAAGTCATCTAAGCGGCTAGCTAGATGAAATATTATTGTATTGAGATTGAAAAAGACTTCCATAATAAAAAGTATTAAAAAGAATTAAGGGAAAAAGACATATAAATACCATTTGAATTAGGAAAACCCCAAAAAGTCTATTAACATATATGGAAAGGACAAATAGATCTCAAGGGACTATTTTAGGATTTTGAAATGTTGTGCTATTACTAAAATGCTCCTCAAGTTTTTTTCTTGAACAAAACAAGAAAGAATCCTCGCCAACTGATAAATCCCAATTTTCATATATTTTATCCCAACTTATTCAATTATTTTAGGGATTATTTTAGGCTAATTTGGAATTATTAGATAATATTTAGATTGTTAGCCTATTCTAGGAAATAATGTAAATATGAATTAATTATAAGATATTGGGCTTAAATTATTAAATTATAAATATTCTGATTAAATAATATCTCTTGATATATGATAAATTGTGATTTTATAATATCCTATGGTGCATGATTTTTCAGGATAACTAAAAAGAAATCCAATGGTGAAATTTTATGGGACTACTTGAATTTTATTGGGTTCAAGTTGGTACCCAAAAGCACTCCTCTCCTCCCTTCTAATTAACCTAGTTCTGCCTATAAAAGAAAAAGATCATCAAGCCGTCGGACACAACAGCACGCCGGAAGATCATCAAGCTGGAGGCCGCAAGACGAGACGCAATCACGACGCAGAGGAGAGGCAGAGTGATCAATTCTTCATCCCCTTTCCATTCACGTGCGGACCCCACCTTCCAATTGATTAATTCCATTCGGATTCACGCACAGCACACCTGAATTGAATTAACCAATTCCTTTCCATCCCCTTTCACACGCGGGCCCCACGTCTAATACTCATCAATTCTCCAATTCCATTAATTCTCATTCTTCCCTCATGCCTTTGACGTGTTTGAATCTTGGAGGAGGGATGATTTTCATGGAAGTTTAAGCTCTTAAGGAAGCAACTTGGGAGGAGCATGGAAGAAGCTAAAGCTTAGGTCTTACACTTGAAGACTACAAGGGAGTGTCTTTCTTTTTATCTTTTTAATTCAAACTTGAGATTATTTAGTTTTAAAGGATTTCGAGTTGTATTAATTGAGAACAATCTAGTTTTAGATTGTAAACTTATTTCTTCTAGATTAGACTGATAATTTGAAGTTTTATACTTATTGTTGAACTCTTGTTTGCAACCTTGAGATTGTCAATTAAATTAGTAATTGAGTTTTCGTTATTAATTTAATTGTTAATTGGGTTTATCATCTTAATTGTTTAATTGAGTTGATACATTATCTAGTTGTTCAATTGGATAATTGTAAACAAGATTTCTAAATTATTTTGGAATCAAAGGTGTTGGATTTTAATGAGTTTAACTAGCCACCACTTATTTCATTATGAGTTTTCTAATGGAATATGCGTTATTGAGCTTGAGGGTTTCCCAAGTTCAAATTAGGTAATTGAATTCATTAATTTCAATATCTCATTAACCTCCCTTGGGTCTAATTAATTAATTTGGGTTAAAAAAGTCGACTCCGTGCAATTCCTAAGTTGTCCCCTTCATCATCATAACTGAATTAAATCATTTTATTTTCTTTTCTTTTAATCAATATTCTTATTAGGATTTTAATTATTCTCTCATAAGAAACCCCCCCAAAAATTGCATTCAAATTCATATAGTTTAGTTTCATTCTCATATAGGTTTTAGAGTCACTTGCATATAGGCAGTAGTGTTTTACATCTTAGTTTAGGTCCATTTACATTTCACTGCATCTTTTATCACCTGAAAATTAGTCCTAAAGAAAACCCACAGCTTGCTCCTTGGGAGAATGACCTAGGTTAACCCTAAACTGCATAATTAATTAGGACCTAGTTTAATTGATCACTTTAACGACAAAAGTACCATCGATCACCAGCGCCAAAGCTCCACTGGTCGACACTACCTCCAACGGTGGTTGCCAAAGCTCTAGTGACAACATGAGTAATAAGATTGACTACTTGAACTCCATAAATTTTGTCAAGTTTCGTTGATAGATTGAATTAAGGCAATGACAACTTAAGTGTAAATAGAGTCGGGAAATCGAATCGAGCTCGTCGGACCGGCCTGTTTAAGCCTTAGACCTTCAAGGGTAGGGCCTAAAAATTAGAATTGTTAAATAAAGTTGACCTTGTAGGGTCAGCTCTATAGAGCCGAGGGCTTAAATGGGCCAGCCCATTAGGCTGTTAATTTTTTTTTTCTTAATTAACTTAATTGAGACTGAGAGTATTGGGAATGAAGGAACCTAAAAATTCAAACCGTTTGAATAATATATGGAGTAGGTCATATAAACAACATAGCAATACCAAATTAGCAAACAATTTTTATGAATTTCAAAAGTGTTTGATAATAGGTTTGAAATTCATATAATGATAAATTAATTATATATTAGAAAACGATATATCCTCTTAGCATAAACAAACCAGGGGATCAACAAGCTTCAACTTTTAAACCAAATAATAATAATAATAATAATAATAATAATAATAACTTTTTATAACTTTTCTCCCTAAATACTTGCTTATGGAACTATTAATTATACAATTAATCAAATTATAGATAAATTCCAATTATCCATGAAAAATCATAGATTCAGGTCAAAAAAATATCATTGATAAATTTCAACTTGATTTGTTCATCAATATGGATCTCTCTCTTTTTTTCTTTTCATAAACAAATGTATAAAATCAAATTGTTTATTGGATTACTGTCAAGGAAGTTTGAATATCTGAAAAAATGGAGCGAAAGTGAATGATGAATGAACGAATATTTCAGCATTCAATGCCTCTCTTTTGTTTTTTTTTTTTTTGGTTCGCCCAAAGTATTCAATGCCTCCTAAGTCGTTGATCAGCCACTTGGGCTTCAATTCAATAATTATCAATCAGATAGATATGTAATTAATCTGTGAGCCCATTGCGACATTAATTTGGTCAATCATAAACAATTTACAATATGTTGAATATGAATGGATTTCCAATCCCATCTAATTATCTCACAACCATATATAAAATTTAGTGATTGTGTGTATATTCTTTTTTTATATATACAATTTTTTAAAAATTTTTAGTTGGTTAAGAGTGTAATTCTTTTTCAAAATTTAGAAAACAAAAGGTTTTGACGTCTCCAATCCCAACAAGTGTGATTTCCGATGTTTGAACTTATGTTTTCCTCCTTACAAGAAAGTAGGACTGCTTACCACTTCAATCAATAAGCTTATTGGTTTTTTTTTTTTTGGAAGTTCAATAAATCTAACTTTTTTTCACTTGATTGAACCAAAATTTAAACTTGAGGCTCAAATGCTAATTTTTTGGTTTTTTTTTTAATTCTAAGTTCATTTTTTTCACTTGATTGAAACAAAATTTAAACTTGAGAGTCAAATGCTAATTTCCTCAGCTTTCATCATTAAATAACACTTTGAAGATGGTCCTCCCCCAAAAGGAGGGTAAGGTAAGGGATCAAATTAAGCGTCACACTCATGAATAAACTCCTCTTGTTTTCCATGGGGAAATATATAAAGAAGGCAAAAGTCTTGGATTGGAGCTAAGCTTGTGAGTCAGCTTGATTCATTTATAGCGACCAAAATATTCTAATGTCAACTTTTAAGTAAACGTATTTTGTTGTCTCAGTCAAACTCAGTTATGACATGTATGAGCTTATCCTGTTAGATTTCTGTCACTCCAACGTTTGGAAATTTGTTCGCCAATTAATCTTTGAAAATATCCTCCTCTTATATGCATATGTGTGTGTTTGTCCTTGCGTGTGAGGGCGATATATCCCAAATGACATTAAATCTTTTTTTTAAGTGTGAAATTGTAAGTTCAAACTTTTTATAGAGTCTAATGAGTATATAAATTATAGTGGAAAAAAAAACGCGTTCATGTAGAATAAGGATATGCAAAGCTTGAACAACTAAAACTAGGTGACAATTAAAACCCTAAAAAACATCCCGCACAAAAAAAAAAACAAACAAACAAAAAAACTTAAAAAAAGGGGCTTCGTTACAAAAACCTTGACAACTCAGAAGGTTAATTGTTTCGTTTTGCATTTGAAATACTTGTTGGAGACTCAAATTTTTCTCTATTGTACATTTTTTTTTAGGGAGAATTCTATATAAAGACGGTTGAATTTTCTAAATTCAAATTTGGGTCACTGAATTTAACAAAATATAGATCAGGTTATGCGTCACAATTAAGGATTTAAAATTTGGGTCAAATTACATTCATATCCCGTAGTTATTAAAATAGCTAAATTAAAAACATAAAAACAACAAAAACCGCTCCTCAATTTGTGGACAATTAATACGTGGGATTTAATTCCCTCTTGAGCCCTTCTGGAATTTAATTATGCCATGAATGATTACACTCTTCTTGCCCCATCATCCCGACTAAATATGTAATATTCACACCATTGAAACTGTTTCAGAAATTGAAAGTGAACGTCAAAAGGCATTTATTGTACATGAATGATCTAGAATTTTAACCCCTCAAACCACAAAACTATTGGAAAAACCTTTCGTTGAATTTGTCAACATGCTTTAGAATTTCCTTATTTTAAGTAGCTTTATATATGAATTTCCCTATCATAAACCAATAGATTTGTGGTCTGAGGGGTTTTTGTATACAGATGTTTTCACGGTTTCTGGGATACCGTATTTGTTTATCTACCATGGTCAAAAGGTAATCAAGAAGATGTAAATTGGGAAATTTAACAGATAATTGGTCTATTGTAGGTTGAACTGGCGTTATTTGATGAACTAATATAGGTACTTTCCGTCAAAGGTTTCCGAGAGACACATCTGTTGGGGAGAAAATCAACTATTGAATGAATTTTTCTTTTGGCTCACTTGAGCTCTTTCAAATTCAACAAAAGATTTTTCTAATAGATCTGTGTATGAGGGGTTAAAATTTTAGATCATACATGTATAGTAAATGCCTTTTGACGTTCATTTTCTATTTCTAAAACAAGTTCAATGGTGTGAATACTACATCTTTAGTCTGGATGATAGGCAGGAAAAGGGTAATCATTCATGGCAAAATTAAATTTCAGAAGGGCTCCAGAGGGAATTAAATCCCACGTATTAATCGTCCACAAATTGAGGAGCGGTTTTTGTTGTTTTTATATTTTCAATTTAGCTATTTTAATAACTAAGGGATATAGAGGTAATTTGACCCAAATTTTAAATCCTTACTTGTGACGCATAACCTAATTTATAATTTATTAAGTTCAGTGACCCAAATTTGAATTTAGAAAATTCAACCGTCTTTATATAGAATTTTCCCCTTTTTTTATGTGTGAATTTATTGACATGATTATTTTTCTCTTGTATTTGTATCATAAAATTACATAGACAATACCGCGGACATTTAGATTACATTATACCTGTAATTTTTTAGATCAGATAAATTATAATAGCCAAATAATTCGCATTCATCATTATATTTTAAAGCTATATAAATCGCCTGATATTACAATATATTACCCTCTATATACACACACAAACAGAAACAAACGTATATATTTATTTTTGTGAAAATTGGACTGAGGTTCCGAGCAAAATAGATTACTCCCTCTAGTTTTTATTATAAAGCATCAACTAACAATTCTCACAAACCAATAAAAACAGTTAAGTCTACTTACTAAAGTTTTCTTAAAATTTAAATAATTTTCAATATTACCCCTACTAATTGCACTAAACTATATTATATTATTATTATTATTACTCCACCCACTACCCATATTAATTATATGCATACATGAAAAAAATAATTAATGTTCATTAAAAACAAGTACAAATAGACTTATTAATTGATACCTTATTACCAAAAAGAATAATACTTTAAGTTCCCTTGAAATATCTAAACGCCGACAAACCTCATGGGACCTAAGGGAAAGACGATTGGATTGTGAAAAGACGCATTGACCCTTGGTAAAACACAGGAAAACCACACACAATCCGAACTCCCCCAAATTGAGAAGGGAACACAATTTTTGGCGCCTCGCCACTCCCGTATATTGAAAGTCGCCTGACCATTTCATTGTCGTTCCCTATAAACTTATACCTATGCTATTTTGATTGAAGGTAATATTTAGTCTAATTTATTAGTTGCTTTAATTGGTAGCTCTGATTCAATATTATGGTTTACATCAAATGCCCTAGCAGATTCATGATCTCCATTTACTATTGTAAATTGAAGTTTCTTAGACCAAACTTCCACTAGAGTTTACTGGAATTTTGGATGCCATTTTGAAAGTCTATGTAAATGCTCAGAAATAAGTGAAGGGATGCCAATATGATCCATCATGAATATGGTATTTTACAATCTTGGTGAGCAGTGCAGTTTTGGAAATATGGAAGAGCATAAGACAGAAAAAAAGAGGAGAAAACTCATTAATAGTAGAGTTTATGTAAAATTGGCCCTTTATATTTACTGATCTAATGCCATGAAAGCACTATTTGGCGTAGAAAAGTTTTGGCTGTCTCTAAGGATTTTTCATTTTTGCAATGTCTTTTTATTTTATAGATTTCTGAAAGTTTGAGTGCTCCTATATCTCGACTTTCCCGTCCCTTGAGCATGTCTTAGGCGGTGCAGTCCCCTGGTAATCGTAAAGTTTAACTAAGTCAACATGGCTTTTAAAAAAATAAGGAAAGGTAATAAGCCCTTTCACTAATTTTCTCTTTGCTATTTCATTCATTGCACATTAGCAGATATATTTTCTTGTGCTTACAATGTGATGCATGTATGAAAAATTTTGTAATGTAAGAGGTTTTTTTTTACAGTTAAAGAAGGTGAAGAAAAAAAAAATCAAAACAGACAAAGGGCACCAAACTTTTCTAGGCACACCTTTTTCACTGAAGAATTTTACAAGTTGAAGGAAGGGGCAGGAGATGGAGTTCAAGTCATTTCAATAGGCGAATTTGACAGTGAGAGATGTTTGGAATAATTTGACTAATGAGTTAAAAGAAAAAGGCAAATATAAATATAGTAAACAGGTGGAGTAATTTAAAAGTGCCGGTTAAAGGGAAAAACTGTGTTCCCTTCCACATACGATGCGCTCCAAAAACAGCTTATAACAATCTGCGAGAACTTGAAGGAGAGACCATATAGAATAGCAAGGCTGAAGGCAAGGCAATAGGGTTTGATAAGTTGGTAGATATTTGTTGCCGACAAATAAACCAAGACTTATGTGCTGAGTTTATGTGTTGTTTTGACCATCCAACCAAGCAAGTTTCAATAGGGCCTAAAGATGTCAAACAATTGATGGACCAACCTTGTGGCAGGGATGAGGTTGAAGTGAAGTTGCGGCGAGGATATTGTTTTTACAAATTTCAGGTGTATTAGAAGATCCCTTACCATAAAATAAGATCATGGTTGAAGGACAAGATTGATGCAAAGTTTTGAGTTTCTTTTTGTTACCTACCATTAGCAACCCTATTGTCTCCAAGTGCAAGTATTCATACAAGTGACTGTGTTTTAAAGGTGATGTTGGTCACGAATGATGTACTTGTTGAGTTTGATCGATGCTCATTTGTTTTTAAAGAACTCGGCTATCCAATAGGAGAACACAAGGGAGAGTTGATAAAAAGGAAAAGTTGCAGGGAAAAATAATGTAGGATGTTGTTTATACTTCCTATGATAAGTGGTTGTTATTTGTTTATTTTTGTTAGTTGCATTGTGAATGTTTTATGTTAAGTTGTCATTGACTTGGAATATAGATGTAGTGTTTGCAACATTTTTCTTTGAGAATATTTAAAGCCTTTAAAGATGAGGATGCAATGATGTTGGAATGAGATAGAGTGGAGAGTAGAGATAAGATGGAGAGGGAAACCAAAAAGGGGTTGCTTCGTGGTCGGAGTCATGTAGGTGGTATTCATCTACAAAGTTTAATCCAGAAACAATGCTAACTCCATGGACTTCTTGACTTAAAGATGTCATTAATTCAAGGGTTAAATGGTAAATCCACCCCAGAAGTATACATCGCGGAACAATATTATCTTGGAAGTTTTTTAACGGTCAACATTAATTTTTTAACGGAAAAGGGCAACATTACTCTACTTTCAGAGTGAAATTGAGCCTACAAAAACTTCCAGGGCAACATTGTTCTCAAGCGTATACTTCCATAACAGATTTGCTACTTAACCCTTAATTCAATCTTATCGAATTGTCATTAATTTCATAGCCCTTTAATGATATTTGTCGTTCTTATCATTCAAGTTATCCCAACCTTCTTTCAGCAACATATTCCCCTCTTGAAATGACTTGAACTTCACATCCTTTTCCTAGAAAAATTCTTATGTAAACAATGTGTACCCAAAGAAGTATGACCCCTTTGTCCAAATTTGCTTCTTTTTTTTTTCCTTCTCTCCATCTTCTTTAACTACAAAAAAAAAAAAAAAAAAAAAAAAGACCAATTTCATCACATTACAAAAGCTTCCCTGAACTAGGACACATTGAGCTTGTTTAGTACAATTTATGGGAGACTCAATCAAGCTTATTTACTATTTGAATGGAGCTTATGATTTTTTCTTGTTTGGATAAAAAAAAAAAACTACAATCGAGCTTATAAGTGCTTAAGTGTGTATAAGCTGAAGCAGATATAAGCTAATTTTAAGCTAATTTTTCTTACTTATCCTGACTTATATAAAACACAATGCAAACTTATATAAAAATTTATATAAAACACTACAAATTTTGTAATTAAGCTTTTTTCATGTTTTTGGTAATTTTATTTTAAATTTTCTCTTATAATTATCTCAAAAATCACTTATTCATAAGTCATTCCAAACAAGTTTTACAATCTGACATGTACAAAAAACTACTTATGCAATCATCAATCCAAACATAAATTACATTTCACAATCTGACTTTTATCCAATTTAACTTTTACCCAATCGGACTTTTACATAAATCATTTTGCCCATTGGTATCCCAAACAAGTCCATTACTTGTCAATAACAATAAATAAAAAAATAACAATCAGTAGTAAAGTCCAAAGCATTAAACTTGACAAACAGTTACGAAGCATTAGTTATGGTAGTTTATACTGATGATTCACGCCAGAATAATCATTGCTTGGAATTCCTTCACAACAAATGATTTGTTTCTAAGGAATCATATCCCACTTATCATAATCAAACGATCTAATAGTCAAAAACCTATGATACAACTTAGCCAAAGTTTAGAAGCCTAAGCCAAATCATATACTACCTCCAGTTGTTTATATAGAACTCAGTTGACTGACCTGAACAAATTAAGGAAGCAAAATAGATTATTTAATTATGTTACGTAATATCTCTAAAATACTTATATATATCATCGCATTATATATCAATTTATAAATCAACCAAATTAGTTTAAAAAAACTGATAAATATAAATACTTTAAAGTAATTTATTTAGCCGAAAGTAAAAGATTCTTTCCCTATTATTTTAATTTTAGTCAAAGATATTTGATCAAACCAACTTTTGTCCAATCACTTCATGGGTAAAAACTAAAAACTACCACGAGTCAATATCAGCACCAATAGTCCATATGAACAATATAACCTTTAAATCTAAGGAAAAATTAAAGCAACCTCTATAGTGCTACAAAACAAACAATTAATAGAGAAAAAACAAAAAAGAAATTCAATGTTTATAGATAAAAAGAAAATAATATGGAGAACACTAATTATACATATGGCTGAAGGCATCATAAGGCACATAATAAAAGAGGCCATCATTTAAAAATAAACATAAGAATTCACTAGCAAGAGTGTCAATTCAGAGCACTATAATTGCACAAGACAAAGCCCTGCAGGTGTAATATTTGGAAATTGTTGGAAAATGACCATCTAACAATCATGAACAGAAATGTGATTTTCACTATTCAAAGTCAAAGGCATTGTTAGAAAAAGGGGGACCATGTCTACAAGCTTTTCCTATACCTATGGTCTATTAAATTAAGAATCATACTCTACCCAAATCAAAACATATATATATAGATAAAAGGATACTATGAGATAATACATTCATCTAAAGTAGCCTTATGAAATTTCCTCCTCCAAACTGTGCGTAGAAGGAACTTTTTCTCTTCAAATGTTTAACTTGCTTCTAGACTTTATGTACGGCCCTTGAGATTACAAGTCTATCACTTGTACATGGAAGGAGAGATATGAAAAAATGCACAAGATTACACGGTCTCATCCAAAGAAATTCAAGTTCTCCACATACTAATACTAAGATGTCTCTTTCAGTGAAAATAAAAAATAGGTGTTTTGGCAACTTTTAACTCATTGCCCATCTGCCCATCATTATTGTCTCAGCAATGGCATGCAGTGAGCATTGGAAAATTCAGCATAGAATATTAAAATAGGTAAATAAAGCTTACATAATATCCTATATAGTTTTTACATCCATTTCAGAGTTTGGTGAATGGGTTTGTCACTTTGTGCTTAGTTTAATTATATTCAAGATACTTATGAGGGAGTAAAGATATATCCTAAATTTGACTTGAAGTACGTCAGCTAGAAATACTTGCTAATATTGAAAAATTGCAGACTATTTTTACTATAAATAAGAGCAACTGATCGAGTAAATGGGGGAGTTCATATTAATAACTGTACTTTCAGCTAAGTGGGATTTAAACAAACTATTTTGGGTATTCTGTTCATCTTTTCACCCCATAGGTATGTGCATATTTGATGTTACGTCCCTTTACCAATTTATTTTCATATCTTAAACACAATGTAATTCAATAATTCATTTGGAAAGCAACTTTCTAGACAGCGATGCACATCATAATTGGTCAACCAACTGACCAAGAGTTCTGAACATCAAAGGTAATGTATGACAAATGGCAACGGTAGAAATGCCCATCTGAACTCAGTCCCATTTCTATGTGTTGATGTTATTACAAGGCCTCGCTCTCCACCACTTTGGGGCTGTCACCCCCCTCCCTATGCTTTAAAATAGGTCAAGAAGGGAGGTTTTCAGACTCTTATAAGGAGTCTTTCATTCCGTCCCCAGCCAACCTTGGACATTACACCCTCTACCCAAACCCATCATAAAATAGGGACAAGAAGAATCTCAATTTTCTTGGTTCACAAGTTCATATAGGTCAAATCAATACAAATAAAGAACAACCTCCAGCTATTCAGCCCAAAACGGAAAAATTTATGATAAAATGCCTCAACTCTCAGCATCAACACCTATACCTAATTTCACTCTCAGTCACATGAAACTAACTGAAGTCTGATTTCATCAAATTTAAATTAAAAAGAGAAGAGAAATGAACCTTGAAGACAAATGCATGACCTTCAGAGCCTTCCGATTAGTGTGAGAGAGCCCAGAACTGCGGAAGAGAACCCGTTGCACATTCTGCGACTCATTATTTGAAATGCCGATCAATATCTAATTTTCACTCACAGTCACAGGCAACAAACTGAAGGAAGTCTAAGCCCTAATTCTGCTTTCTATAAATTTTGTGAGCAACAATTGTGTCGTTAGAAGATTTGTACGGTTAACCCACACGCTTTGGGAAAAGAAATCAAGAAGAAACTAAAGAATAAAAATTTAGAATCCAATTGGGTTTCAAAAAATAGAAATCGAATTGGGCTTCTGGGCCCAAGAGAATGTGAATTGGGCTTCATAAGCAGTTATAGTCTTATGGTCTCGCTTGATTTAGCCCATTGATGAGATATTGAGTAGTTTGGAGTAAATTCTTAAAACCAATAACACCCAAAAAATTGTTATAAAAAAAAATAACACCCAAAAAAAAAAAAAAATCTCAATCCAGCTGGTCAAAATCGCGTACGTCTAGATAAATGACTGAAGGTGAACGTAATAGACTGCCTAATATTCTTATCACCTAAGAGAGGTACCTTTCGTGGTTAACACAAACCTTTTATTAAAATTTATATAAACAAAAAATTACACCCAAAAGAAAGATAAAAGATTCCCCCATTGTCTCAACCTTTTCCCCAGTCATCTATGCATGAGCAAGATTTTAGAAATTCATATGTCCGATCATATATACTTAAGAACCAAAAACCAATATGTCAAGCTAGGACAATTTTTTTTTATTATTATTTCTATTTTTTGTTTTTTTTTTTTTGGGTGTTCTGCTGTGACGATAAGCACTAATTACTGTAAATTAGACACAGAGGGGGGGGGGTGGTTCTAAAGTAATCATGCTTCGAAATGTAAAATTCAATTGGAACTATAACTATGTACAAGAGAATTCAGAATTCAGAGGAAGAATCAGAAAATGCAGAGCATGACAGAACTCAAAAAATCCAAACAACCCAATATTTTGATGAGTGGAATGAGTTCAAGCAGAGAAGAAGCTGTGAGAAGCAGCAACACTAAATTGGGTTCTAGGCTCCCAAATCCAATTATAACTCAGAATCTGACTCTTCACTTCATCAAACTTGTGTTTCAGCCCCTGAGCCACCGTATAAACCATCTCAGAACGACGGTGTTCATCATAGTCCAACAACCCACCAGATCCTCCGCCGCCACCAGCAGCGGAGGCGGAAGCAGCCTTCTTTGCGCTCCTGACCCTCCTCTCATACTCTTCAGCCACCAACATCGCTATATCAGCCATTGATCCTTGAAACTTAAAGGTTAAAAATTTGGTAGTAATAATAATTGTTGGTTGGTTTGGATTCTGGGAAATTTTAGGAGGAGAATTTATAGGTGGGAAGTTGCAGAAAGTGGAGAAATTTGGATAAGGGTGAAGGGACAGGGACAGGAACAAAGGTGGTGGGACCCGTTTCATTAAAATAAACAAATAAATGCTTTTGTGTTAGTTTCCCAGAGAAAGAGACGCGGATTTACAAACCTTTCCCAGGGCTCAACATGTTTTTGTTGGCAAGTGGTATGGTATTTACAGGCAAGTGGAGGCGCCCATTGTATTATATATAATACAACTATTGCTGACAGGTTTCACAAGTTGAGAGTCTCAATAACTTAATATTCACATGCAACGTGCAGATGTCTCTTCGTTTAGCCGATATCTTCTCTGTATTATGCCTACCAAGTGAATTATTGCTCCATTCAATTTTTAATATAAAATTTAATTTTTATATTTATCATTTTTTTATTTATTCTTATTAATATTATCTCAACAATAATTAAAAAAATAGAGAATGAGGAAATTATAGAATATAACTAAAATATTTTAGAAAATACATATCGTATTAATTAATTTTACTAACTTAAATCTAATTAAATTCTGTAAATATATCTTTAATTAACAACCAGGGAGTAATAATTTAGAAACCTTTAACACCCGCGGTAACAAAGAGAGGTATTGATAACCATCTTGGGTGGGCGTAATGATTCAACATCTCGTCTTTTAAACAAGTGGTTGGGGGTTCGATCCCCAATTTTTGTGAATGGAAAGCATCATGTGGCTAACCCTTTACCACTTTGTGCGCTGACCCGAGGCGGAGAATTAGTCTCATGGCTATCGATTATGAGGATACCTTGGTTAGAGAGAGAGAGAGAGAGGTATTGATAATTTATATAAATCAAATTGTAATGGGAATATACTTTCGGTTATTTGCTAATCGGTGATGGACAATAAAACATGATCTGGACCCAAAAGAAACATAAAACATGATGTACATTCCCCCATGCCGAGATCCTTGCTCCTTGGTCGCTTCCATATCACCGTCCATAGATCTTTCTACGGAGGACCAATTACCTTCAATATATTTTTAAAAAAATAATGCAATATTTATTAGAAAAATCGGTAGAAAGTCTTTTAGAAATTTTCTTGCTGGACCTTAATTCAATTATGAATAGTTTTTGTATGGGTGTATATGAAATCCAGCGGAGGATTAGTACTATTTGTGTATTAAAACATTCATATCCTTGAGCTAATAAAATTTATAAACATTAAATTTTCATTGATTTTTCCATATACTCAAAAAACGGGTGAAGTTTAGAATATTATACTTCATTATTTAAATTATTATCTAAAATAACAACCTTACTTATCAACCAAAAACATTAGAATTTGGATGGAAATTGCATAATCGAATATGTGACACATTGGTTCCCATCAAAGTTGGCTTCCCTCCTCCTACCTTCCCCACCATTAAATTTCAACTAATCTCATTAATAGTTCTGAATTGTTTAGGTTAAAATTTAACAATTTAAATTTACTTATTCATTATACTCTTGTGATCTTAATTACTTTATGGTGATCTTAATTACTTTATGGTGATATGAACCGAGTTCAATCTGAACTAGTTGGAAAGACTCGGTTTCCTATAGGGATAACTATCATGCTATCCTCATCTCTTTCCCTCTCTAAATACAGAGACCAAAAGTGTAGGGATTTGATCGATGGAACAAGTTGGAATTTGATATTATCCTAAATATAAAACTTTTATCCATTTTATTTCTAATATTTATCTTTCTTTTTTAAAAAAAAAACTAATTTACACCTAAATTATAACCAACATATAATTTAATATCATATAGAGGTAATTTATTACCAATGAAATTGACATCCGTTGGAAGGTAGAGGGTCGGGGTGGGCAGCGAAAAAGAAAAGAAAAAGAAGCACTGGACGACGCGCAAGCAGAGGAGTGCTGACTGCTGAGAGTCATGTCTTCTTGCCCTTTCTTGTACTCCTCCAGCCTTTGATATAATATATATTCGGAAAATTAATCTTGATCTTAATTAAATATAAGGTATAATTTTTATATTTGTCAATTTTTTCCTAATTTACCCATAATGATACTCTCTTAATCATAATCATGGAAGATAATAAAGATGACTACGGAGTTTTAGAAAATGCATGTCTTATTAACTAACTTAACCAACTTCCTTAATTTAATTAAATCAGGGAAATACTTATTATATTAAGCAAAAGGGGGAGTATTAAATTCGCCTAAAACAGAAATTTGAATGTGATAACGTACTTAACTTTTATAATTGTTACCTTTCCAGCTTGTATGATACACTACCAGAGAAATTACGGTCAAGGAAGAGGTTCTTTTGCTCTTTCGATGAAAATCTGAAATAGAGCTCATGAATCCTGGAAAAACATTTTGATAACTTTTTTTTTCCCAATAATCCACATCATGAAATGGAAGCTAAAACCATCAATAGACCTAAATCTAATAAACCTACATCAAATGTTAAAAAGCTGGTAGACTAACATAAATGCAGAACACAGCTTTACAGCAGTTGTAGCTTTTTTTTTTTTTTTTTTTGGGGGGGGGTTAATTGGTGACTGGAATGAGACAGACAAAACATTGACGAGCAATTTTGTCTAGACTTGCGGAAAAGGACTTTTGAAACCAAGGTTTAGAGGTTTCCCAAACATGCAATAAAAAGCAACCAAACAATCTCCTATTCGTAATGCAATCATGATTATCATTGCAAACATACAATGGGATTAATCCAAACAAGCTCTACATGTAATCAGATGCTCAAATATTATCCTCAGTTTTTATACATAAACAGGTGAAATACAATTTTACATATTTCAATACATCAGTATATTTGTACAAATTTAGCCAAATTGGTATGACAAGCGTATCAATAACTGACATACCTGTGTAAAAAGGATTGGCCCATCAAAACTCGAGGCCGAACATGTCTCTATATGTTTAAGTAATTCTCGTCAGCTAATGGATGACTTCATAGGAGGCCGAGATTTTTTAGCTGCTGAACGTGCTCAGGGGGCAAAGTCGGGGGGCACCAATCAGATCCTGTCATTTCCCCATCAACGTCCTCAACAACGTACTCCTATTATGACCAAAATAGTTTCCATAATCAAGATCAAACCAATCTACAGTATTTAAGGCCAGCTTTAGAACCCATATCACAAGCAGTTGAACCAGGGTCATGGGAATATCATTATCAAGGATAAAATATCCAAAATTGTTTGCTTGCCCATTTTACATGAACAGTCAAAAGTGGAGGCAAAAGACGCCATGGTTACTTAATTTCCCGCAAAATCATTTTAAAGCTAAGCTAACACAGCATAAAACAACATATGCTATTGCACGGCACACTTTTATACATCTATGCCATCTAACATTTAAAAAAATAAATAAATAAATAAATAACTGGCTTCATTCTTGCAAGCCCAGTCAGCAGGACAAAGGGAGAGAAAAAAATCCTGGAGCCCCTAATAAATGTCTGCTCTGTTAAGGTGGGAAGAAATTATCTCGTTAGGAGATGCAGAAAGATTAGACAAAAAATCTCATAATTTCCCATAGCAATTCCAAGGTAATTCTTATAATAAAATAAGCAATGGCTATTGACTAAAAAGAATGAGAAAAAACACCAGTAAGTCAAATGTTCTGGTTCATTTGGCCACTATGGTGAACCATTAGCTTATGCTTCATTGCACAGCACCAAATGGGAAAAAGCAAAGGTGAAAATGTGATGTACCTTTGTTAACATTCTTTTTGCAAGTATGTGGTAATGTCGCTGCCAAATTCGCTGTCCTACCATGGTAGCCACCAATACACTGTAAAATATTCCAATTACAGTAAAAAGTCCCAGAACAATCAGAGCCATTATAAACAGTAGAGGTAGCCCAGCTTCCCCAGCACCTCCAAGGCATCCACCACATTCAGTAGCCATGGTTCCACAACTCTCAAAGCATGTGGTGCAGTCAGTCCACATGCAGAGTGTTCCAGGCAAATGACAGTCTGCACAGACCCTACAACAGTGGCGTACACGGCAGAAAAAAATGTTAGTCTACCTATTCTCACCCAGTATATTGATATACTTCAAATAAGTCGATCATGCAATGGAAAGATGTATAGTTAGAAGACTAAATTTTTCAATTTTACTTCCTCAATGAGAATAATAGTCTAATAGCAAATTAATCCCAAAATTCACAGGCATCATATAGATGTCAACAATTTCTAAAGTAACAAATCATCTTTAATATGCCTAAAGTAGATCTTAAGAGTAGAATTATGTCATAAAAACCCTCAATGATGAAGATTAAATATATCAAAGCAGAGTCACTACCCAGGTTGACAGCAACAAAGACATAATTCCCGACAAGGCTGAGCTAAATCATTGCGAACTCTTCGATCATAACAAGTAATGAAGCAGCCAGATAGGCCAAGCAAAGCAAAAAACAATAAAGCCCCTGCATTTGACAGTATCAATATGAAATCAACTGAAATAAGCTACTTTTTGTAAATGAATAAAACAAATTGCGAACTCATCAAAAACAAAAAAGCTACAGGTTACCAAAAAAAAATTATACAAGCATAATGAAGAATACTGCCTAAGCTCTTCACAATTTACCGCATATGTAGTAAAAGCTAAGTTCACTATCAAAGCCCCAAACATGACGAAGCCAGTATTGCTCGTAACCATCCATTAGATAAACCAAATAAGCCAGTGAAGCAATAACCTAAAAACAAAGGAAACAGGACCTTAAGTGAAAATTTGTTTAATAGAGGAAAATATTTAACCATCCAAATACTTCAGTCAACGGAAACCTACAAGCTGAACAGACAGAAATATAAACAAAATGTCTCTTGTAACAAAGAACCGAAATTTCAAGGTTCTCCATTTCCTATCAGCAGCAACATGGACACGCAAATAATAAGGAGCTTTGCAGGTTGTGCAATGAGCAAATGCAAATCCCTCCTGCAAGAATTTATATTCAAATTCATTATGAAAAGAGTATGTAAAGTGAAACTCTTAGTTCACTGCAAGAAATTATTTCATTTTCCTAAATTCCAGTTATCATTACATAAAGTCAAAAGCATCCAGAGATAGGTAGAAGGGCACACTTTTTTTGGTCCAAGGGCCACACATTTATGATAAGCTTCATAGTAACCTTTTATCCCAAATAGAAGTTGCAGAACCCGCATCAATAGAATTGTAAGAACAAATAAGATAAACCTTGGCAAATAGTCAAAGAAATGGATAAACATGCATATAGCAGGTTAGTGAAAAGTCCTATTCAAAAAATAAAGTAAAATAAAGGTATATATAAACATTCATAGATTGGATCCTTATTGTTTCCACCGTTTGAGGCATCCATCCCTAAATATTAAAATTATTTATTAGAAACCAACAAAGGTGATAACACAGGTTATTTTGAGTGAGTTAGCAGACAACTCGAGGAGGCTGATGACTATGCATATAGGTGGATAAGTGAATCCACGTAGGCAATGACTGGACTCCTCTTTTTGACCAGAATACCAAACTCGTGAGTTCGAGGCACAACAGTTGCAGTAGCATTATGGCATTTTTGAGGCAGATAGGGTTGCTTTCTTTGATGTAAAGGAGGCAAGGGGGAAGAGATGGCCAATGAGTACCTTCATCAAGTGATTTGCAAACTCAAACAGGTAAGCGATACAGTTCATTTTTGCATCTAAGTCCTCAAACAGAGTTTGTCAATTCGAACAGTATCTCAGTGTTGCGTGATTGGGTACACTCTTTAATTAAAAAAGAAGGGGGGGAAAAACAACAGAAGTTTTAGGTGATCATTCCTTGCACATTTCCATATATTAATAACCTATAGTATCAATCGTGATATTTTGTCTTCTTATGTACCAAAACTTCCTTCATAACAATTCAAACAATAACAAATTGTTGTATACAAAGTAGTCAATCCCGGATAGCGGCGCATAGCAGCTAACCCAAAAAACGCTAAAGCGGTATAGCGCATAGCAGGATGACCGCTATACCGAAGATAATAGATACACACATAAAGGTTTAAAAATAGAAATGTACTCAAAACTCAAGACATATCCATCATGAATAATAAAAAGTCAACTAAAGAAACAAACATCATTAAATTAGTCTCTAAAGCCATAAATTAAATATTCATATTTTTACTATAGCAAGCATTTTTACTGTAGTTAAGGTCTATGGTTGTTGTGATTGGGAAGATGAGACCATTTTCACTGTACCAACTAGCCAGCACAACAACAGAACTGTAGCAAGCAGAAATCAGAACTCTCGTAGTGACTATTATTTATATCTCTTCCTTCGATTTCTCATCGCAAGTAGAAATCAGAACTCGTCATCTCAACCTTCGAACTGTCGTAGCAAGCAGAAATCTCAACCTTCAAACTGTAGCAGGCAGAACTCTCGTTGTCTCAACCTTCGAATTGTAGCAAGCAGAAATAAGAGGCGCCGAAATCAGAAATCGGAGAAGATTAGGTCTCGTCATCTTCAGGAATAAGCCGGAAATGTCATTGTCTTGTTTTAGGAATGTCTTTTTCTTTTAACTGTTTGTTTAAAAAAACTAAACAGCGCGAGATGCGGCGCGACCAGGCGCGCTGCAGCGGGCGCAACAAACACAATGCAAAAACGCACCGCAACTGATTTGCTGTAGCGGGCAGCCACTGTTTTGCTCCGCACTGCCACAATAGCACCGCTATTGCGCGCTATTGACTACTCTGGTTGTATAATCATAAATAAATATAAAAAGTAGTTGGTCAGTTTGAAGGCTAGCCGTTAGAACTAACCATTAGCATTAGGCCTATAAGAGAACACTTACTCAATTGTATTATGATACAGAATCATAATTCTGTATACAAAGGAAGAGAGAAATAGAGAGAAGAAAACCAAAAATAGGGTAGAAGAAGGAGAAGACAGAGATTAGACAGAAACAGAACAGAAGTGAGATTATTCCATCATCAATCATAATCTGAATTACAATAGGGATTAGGCCTTTATTTATAGGCTAGAGTGACTTAATGACCAAGCCAACCCTAAACTAACTAACTAACTTCCTAACAGATTTAGTTCCTAACAACCCCTAACTAACTCCTAACTTTTTATTATCTTTACATATCAATATCCCCTCCCCAAAAACATCCTTGCCCTCAAGGATGATTGACTACAACCAAACATGCAAACTGGAATCAACAAAATAGAGACTTAAAATTCTGAATAACTTCTTGACAATGTAGAATCCTCTTTCCTGAATGCTGCTACCCACAAGTACAATTCACTTCTTTTATGCTGGAACAAATAGCAACAATAAATCCAATCCAGACCCAAATAACATTTTCATTAGCTCTCCTCTGAACCAAGTATGTAGCAGACTTTGGGTAGGAGAGCAATGAAAAAATGAGAGCCAATTTTGCTGCAATATGTCACCTATATATTCAGACCTTTTAAGACCCAATTGCAGCAACAAACTTGGGCTATTTTCTTCAAAGGAAAAGCCCAAACACTCATCTGAAATTAGCCATCCCAATGGACCAGCAAGGTACTTCTGCCCCCACGAGAAATTGCAAGCCAGCTGGACTTCTTCAAAATACTTCTGACCCTTGGAGCAACTGGAAGACAGCTGGTGGTTTGACTTTTCAAACTGAACCAAACCCAACCACTCAACTCCTGCATTTGTCTTAGTCATAGAATCGCAACTCTCTCGCAACTTGCAAGAACAGTGACGACGGAACAACAGCGACCTGTGACGAAGTCTCCTGAACAATCACTTCCAGAGAAGAAGAGGACTCAACAGCAACCTTGTGTTTCTGATCTCCTCCGTCGCATCTTTCGGTATTTGATCAACAACTTCTCTTTCTGTTTCTTCCTCAAAAACAGAGGATTTAAGACCTTCATCATCTTCTTGAATTTTGTCAGCTGCTATGTGGTCGATTGGACCTTCTTGGGTGTTAGTCAAATAATCTTTTTCTAGATCTTCCAATTCTTTTCTTACCTTCTCTTCTTTCTTGTCTCGCCATTGCAAGTAAATTTCTTGCAATCTTGCCAAACGCCTAGCTTCAAGCACAGTGAGAGGGTTGAACATATAAACAGATTCTGCAACCTCTTCTTTCAAGCCACAAACATATGTCTTAACTAGGTAGTCCTCTGATACATCTAGATTGGCTGAGAGGGAATCAAATGCAAGATTATAATCTGCTACAGAACCTTCTTGTTGAAGGCGCCATAACTGACGTCTCCTCCTTGCTTGTTGGACCCGTTCTTCAAAACTTCTTGAAAGAAATTGAGAAGAGAATATTGAAGCCATACAGAGAAATTCTTTTCTTCTTTTTCTTCTTTTGAAATAACAGAAACAGAACCAGAAACCAGGAAAAACAGACCCAGACAATGAATTATGGCTAAAAACAGAACCAAGAAACCTGAACCAGAGGGTATTGCACCAGGAACAGAAGAAAATTGAACCAGAATGAATACAGAATCAACGAAAGAGGCAGAACCAGAAAACCAACAAGAAGAACTAGAGCTGCAAATCTTTATGGTTGCAAGATGATAGACGACAGAAAACACTCAAACAGTCACAGAACTGACCACAAAAACCAGAACTGCAAATCTTTATGGTTTTCTTGAAATTCTTGATGAATCTTTTCTTACTACTCAGAATTCTGAATCCAGTAAAAGTGAAACAGAACCGAGCCAATCTTCCTTTTTCTTTCTTTTTATCAATTAGAATAGAGCGAGTTGGGAACAGAAACAGCGAAAGAGGGCGGAGGAACGAGACCTCTGATACCACTGATACAGAATCATAATTCTGTATACAAAGGAAGAGAGAAATAGAGAGAAGAAAACCAAAAATAGGGTAGAAGAAGGAGAAGACAGAGATTAGACAGAAACAGAACAGAAGTGAGATTATTCCATCATCAATCATAATCTGAATTACAATAGGGATTAGGCCTTTATTTATAGGCTAGAGTGACTTAATAATCAAGCCAACCCTAAACTAACTAACTAACTTCCTAACAGATTTAGTTCCTAACAACCCCTAACTAACTCCTAACTTTTTATTATCTTTACATATCATATTAACCAGACTATTGATGAATACACAATGCGCACTATTCAGTATCTCTCTATTGTTTCTCTTTGTTCCTCTCTGATCTCTCTTGCCCTCTCTCAATTCTCTCTACCCTCTGTTACTATTCTTCTCTATTTCCCTCTTTCCCATCCCTTCATCTCATTCTGGATTACAATAATCGAACACAAAGTCCTTAATGAGAAGGGGTAGCACATATAAACCAACAAGCACCTAAAGCTTTTAACTTCATAACAATTTAAATACCCAAAACACAAGCATTCAATTCCTATTCATAAATTCATTAATTAATGAAAATGTATAATTATAACAATAAGCCTCTTATGAATGCACTCTGCCACCACGGAGAAAAGAAAGGGGGAAAATTGGAGGCAAAGGGTGTGATCAGAAAACTGGAAAAAAACGTTGATGATACTTGTCATTTTGTAAGATTGTGTTGAAGGAAGGCCTCCAATTGTAATGGTAATGTAATCACAGCTGAATGTAATGCATTCCCTTGAATATGTATGTGTGACTGTGTGTGGAAGAGTTAATGTGTGCACGCACATGTGTGTATTTCAACTTTTGATATATGTTCTCTCCACACATACTTGTTCCCCCAAGATGGCCTTCAGTCGGTGTTACAAATAAAGGCATTGACCTTTCTACTGTCTAGAAATCATCATTTCATCAAATAGTAGCTACACTAAGATCACTGGCATGTGATTTGTAGCCATAGCTTTAATATAAGTATAATACACTCTAATTATCCTAATTAGTAATTACAACATTTGGACAACATCCTTACCCTAACAGCTCGCCAATGATCCAAACATTCTCGATGTACATATTTTGATGTTCCTTTGCACTTGCAAGGCGCAATGAAGTCCCGACCTGAACAACAGTAAATAACGATAGCATAAATCCTAACACCAGAATATGTGAACAAAAGAAAACTCGCAAGTATCTGCAGCAGATTTATATATAACCACAATATCCCACACAAATATCAACAATCTTCCCTTAGGCAGAGCGACGAAAATTAAGGCATCCACAATGCAAAAACATTATAAAAGAATGTAAATCACATAGGCTTTTGGACAATGAATTAATTACATATTTGCCTCAAAAATACTTTAAAAACTGAACCCAACTTAAGGACAAAGTTCCGTAGCCTCCCACTAGGAATATTTTGAACAAGTAAATGAAAATATAGTCGTGCGGGCACAATCGTAACCGAAAGACCCTAAAATGCATTGAATTTCCAAAAAGAATCAACTAAACGCGACTAGTGCGGAATTACTCCACCTTCACTTCTCATCGCAACCACTAAATGAGAATTGAAATACAATTTGCCCTAAACATGGAAATGGATATAAAAGTAAAATTACCATCAGTCTCGAGACAAATCCGGCATTGGATTTGTTCGCTGGGACCGGCTTCCAGGTCGATCTCACTGGGGTCAGTGATGAGCTTTGGAGGGAGTAGAGGCGAATCGTCTGAGCGATCCGCCATTAAATTAAAATACAGAGGAAGTAGAGGAAAGGGTAGGGGAAAAATAATAGTTCAAATTGAATGAATTTATGGGAAATGAATCTGAAACCATGAATTCGCGATCACATAGAGCCTGGTTTCAGAATTCAAACTTCCACTTCTCTCAGAATGTGGAGTTGAGCTGTCTCCACGCGCACCCTCGCTGACTTGGGGTCTCCTGACTTCCAACCTTTTTACCAATACGATGAGAATTGAGACGAAGCTGTGGAATTCTCGGAAATAAGTGCGTAAAACTAAATCTAAATTGTATCTGGGAATATCATTTTTTCCTTCAACCGTACCGTAGCTTTTTTTTAAACGAAGAGGTGCTCTTTTTTTTTTTTTTTTTTTTTCATCTCTTTATATAAAAAGAACCAAAATGACGTCGTTTTGGCTCAAGACAGAAATGATATTCCCATTGATTTTACCAACAAATACCTTTATTACTGTTTTGGTGTAAGACCCTTCTGTTTTTTTTTAGTCAACGTAAGACCCTTCTCACTATGTCATCGGTACTAATATTAAGATAAGTAGTTAAAACTTGGAAATAGTTTGTAGTTGTAGTACTTACTTCAAACCACAATACATGGCATTTTTAGAAAGGCGACAGGATATTTTTACTATAATTTTTTATTACTATCAATGTTACTATCACTTTTTCACCATTAGATTAGAATCTTATCTATCTTTATCATTTCTCTCTCCTATTGAGATTTTGATCTAACGATAAAAAAATGGTAGTAACAAAAAATGGTAGTAAGAATATCCTATTCCTTTAGAAAAAATTGTAGATCCACGTTATAAATAATCTGAGAGTAATTAATCTTTATTTATCATTTTTATTTATTAATGTAGTTAATGCTTGTGATTTTTGTATTATTTTCATCTTTTAAAACCTTTTTTAATATTTGTAAAGTTGGGAAAAAAAATTAATTTAAGACATATTTAATTAATTAACTATATTTTGTAAGTTTTAATTAATTAATCAAGGCAACTTATATTGAGTATCTAAGGAAGTGTCATTAAAAAGCTAAAATATTACTACTACTTTATAATATTATCCTCCAATTAAAATTAGAATAAAATACTCTAATCACCCATCTATTTTACCTAAATTAGAATGATATCCCCTCTATTTTGAAAACTTATATAAACCTCTCTTAAAATCAAAATATATGTTGCACATATCTCTTTTATACTCTTAAGATTCTTTTTTTATCCTTCAAATCGTTAACGGACCATTAAGTTTCACTCTTTTAATCAAAATTAACATAAGAATGATTTGAACATTTATATTTGTCAAAAAAAATTGTCCAACCATAAACTAATTCTAATATATATTTTTTAATTTATTAATATGGTATAAGATTTATTAATTTTGATTATATTGTAAAATTTATAATTTTAATTTCTCATAATATTTATTGAAACGTGGTTTATTTTAGGTTTTTTTAAAATATACAGAAATATATTCCAAACATAAATTATTATTATCATATAGTATATATAATATAAGTTCAAGATATTATATAAATAATTCATCGTTGCGGCCATTGATTTTTTTCCTAAAGTTTGTAAACGTTCATAAATAGATTAGTGATTTGATTTGACAAAGGTGAAATTGGTAAATAAAATTTATTTTAATATAAATTTTAATTAACAATATTTTTTAAATATTTTTGGAATATTCTTAATGGAGTAAGGTTTAAACCTAACTATATATTTTCAAAATAGATGGGAGGTCTATATAATTAAGGCAAAATAGAAAAGTTGTCAAAGTATTTTACTCTTAAATTAACATACTTCCTTTCATCCACAATTTAAATTATAAATCACTTTTATAAAAATGTTATGATCCACAAAATATGTTATTTGGAGAAAAATTAATACTTATTTGTAAATTTTGTTTATGTTATTAATGTTTAAGTGTGACTTTTTATATTTTATCACTTTTTCAAAACCTAATTTAATATAGAAAAATTTTGAAAATATTTGACTTTTTTTTTAAAAAAAAAAAAACCTTTCTCTCTTCTCTCCTGCGCTCCCCTCTGCATCTCACCTTCTTGCTGATAGCTTGTGATGAACAAGCCACCGGCAAGCCTACTTTTGTGTAACAGACAAGTCAGAGGTGTAGCTTAGAGTCCAGATCTAACATCTGCGATCCTCTCACTTTGAGTTTTGTCGGTTGTGGCCTTCTCTCGTCCTTGTGGCGAGTCTTCTCCTCTCTTTCTCCAGATCTGATCTGCAGATGTGAAATTTATCTATTTTTTGTTCCTTTTTTTTGTGGTTTTGGGTTTTGTGGTGGTGTTTTTGTCTAAAGAAATAAACAAGTCTGTAAGATCTACGTTCAAATCCTCTGAGCTGGATGACTGTTTGAACGTTATTAGATCTGATTATGTCTTGATAGTTTGGATTTGCGTTCTTGGGGGAAAATTTAAAGAGGTGTTTTTCGGTGTGTGGTCAAGGTCATTGGATCTACTTGATTAGAGGAGCGGAAGTTTTATTCAAGACATTATAGGTCTTCTTCTTTCTGAGGTTGAGTTTTCTATGTTCTTTACCCCAATATGGGATGTTTGTACAACTACTCTAATTGCAACTAATACTTATAAGGATGTGTGCTCTTCAGAATGGGTTTTACGATCAACACTTCCTTTGTGGTCACTTCTAACCTTGGATATCGAGGAGACTGATTTGCCTATAAGTTTTCTTCTACTTTTAAAATCTGTTATGTACTCTTGGTTGTTTTTGTATCTGGTTTATTTGGTTGTATTTGAGATTGTTTTATTTGTATTTGTTTTCATCTATTGTATTAGTCTCAAGTATTAATATATATTTAGCTTTCGATCAAAAAACTATCATTTTTTAATTTTAAATAATTAATTGAAGTGAGTTATATCGGAGATCAAAGAAATATCTTAATTACTTTTAATTTAATAATATTGTTATACCATATTTGCCTACATTACACTTAATAAGGTATTTGTGGAGGGGGGGAAAAATCAAATGCTATTAACCTCTTACATAGGATTTTATTTTTAGGACTACTAAAAACTATTAGATGGGGTCGTATAATAAGGGATGGGAGCAAGTACACAGTTAACCCCAAACCTTAATGCTCCAAGTAAAAGGAAACTCACGGAACCAGTTACCCTCCTTGACAAGGAGAGTCTGTTGCAAGGAAAACCAAAGCTTTATTTTAACATGACAAAAAAAAACATAACATCACAAAAACAAAAAAAAAATCAGTGTCAAATCCTTGCAGCGGACCCTCCTTGTCAAGGAGGGTAGCCGGTTTCGAAACTCATACATCCACTATACACTCATTCTATGGTTAAATCTCACAACCCCCCAAGTCATACATATGAGCCAAAGCCTCTTGTCCTTTTTTTTTTTTTTACCAACTCAATTATAATTTTAATATATCAATAAATACCATAAAGTTAATTAAAATAAGTTATACTATTTTCAATATATTTATATCAATGTCCATGCATATACGGTTGATTAGTTACAAAATCATTTTTTTGTTTTCGCAACTTGTGTCCTTTTATTTGCTCATTTTTTTAAAAAAAAAAAAAAAACTTGTGTGCTCTTAATTGAAAAAATAAATAAATAAACCATGAACTATAGTGTTTTTTAACTGTCTATAACAATATAGTCCAATTACTTCTCAACTGATTGAGTACCTTAATCCAAAAGATCTTTTTAGCTTTATTTGAATAGCTAGGGACTGTATTGTTAAATGGATTTTCAATGCATCTATAGGGATCGATTTAGCGAATGAGCGTGTAACTGGATCTTAACAATGCCAACAAAGAACTTAATAGAATTATATAAATCCTAAATAAAAGGAGTTAGCTTAATTAAAGGATGTTTTCTAGTTTTGAAACTTATAGTGAGTGTTTGCAGATGATCAAGTAGAGCATTACTCCTAAACATGTATTTCAATTTCTGAGGCGTTTGGCAACTTCCTAAATATTTTTATTTTGTGCATGAGTTAAAGAGAGAAATGTGTTGCTTTTTTAAAAAAAAAAATACGAATAAAACATTTTTTTAATCCAATAATGAGCAAAATGTGTTGTGAGGCCAATCATTCACTCTCTGCCTTAAAATCCCAAATCATAGATAGAGCTAAAAAAAAATCATTGTCATCACACAAGCTAGATCGCCCTTAATCTTCATTGCGTTTGTTTGAGTTAGCGGAAGGAGCAGTGGCTTAAAAACTATCTGACTTTTATAAAAGTTAGGTAGGAAAAAAGTCAGGTTAAGCTAACTGATGTGTGTTTGGATTGCTTGTTTGACTTTTTGCAGTAGTGACTTTTTTTTTAACTGATGTGTGTTTGGATTATTATTTGAAAAGTCAGTTGATATAGAAAATAACTGAAAACGACATGAATCATATTAAATACTACATATACATATTAGTTGTATATATTGAGTTAATGAAAATTTTAATTTTAATTTGAAAAAAATTAAATATTTTAAAAAGAAAAAAGGTCCACAAAATAACAAATGGCAATAAGTGCAACATGTTTAAATAAACTTGGATTTCAAGCTTAAAAAAAGCAACGATACGTTACGTTTTGTGAAAAAACCCAACGCGTCAGCCGTGGCTCCCAAACAGATCAGTTTTTGTCTTTTTATAACTAACCTACTTTTTTGACTTTTTTTTTTCAGAAAAAGCCACGTTACAAAGCACTCCAAACAGGCCCATTTACTTTACCAATACTTTTTGTCTGCTTTTATAAATAAGCCCACATTGCTTGACATTTTGGTTTTTTTAAGTACATGGATCATTATATTAGAGACAATCTAGATATATTTTATTTCATTTTATTTTCAATATGACTTAGTTTCAAGTTCAATTCAATTCTTGTTAACATTAGCTTAGATTGAAACTTGAAACCCACAATTGTCTTTGCAATTTTTTTTTTTAAAAAAAAAACATTGACATCCTACAATCTCAGCATGTGTTCACATGTGAGTTGTTCCCCAAAATTTAGGCCAACACATCAAGAGTGTATGTTTGAATTGATGTTTAAGAAGCAAGTTCATGTAAATTGAAATAAAATTTTTCTCACAATTTACCTCAAATATTACAAATCACATTGGAAAAACAACTTATACCGTAACCAAAAAAACACTAAATCCACTCCATAACATGTCAAGAGAGCAAATTGCAATTTCTTGTGACAGTGTCAAAAATATACAAAGCATACCATTTGGTTGTCCTCAAAAGTTGCTTGTTGTTGGGAGAATACCTAAGACAGCTTATACTCCCTCTTGTTTTTAATGTAAAATTTATTTATCTAATTTAATTGTATTAAGAAAGCTAGTTAAGTTAATTAATTTGATTTTTTTCCTAAAATGCCCAATAATCTTCCTTAGTTCCCTCTTTCTCTTACTTCACTACAAAAAAAGAATGGATTAACCACAAAATTTCCATGGGTAACAATTACACATGACATTACCCACGGAAGATTTCTGTCGCACAAAAATATGTGGGAAAATAAACCATGTCTTTTTTTGAGATAGAAATTTTTCATGAATAATTTCCCACGGAATTTTTTGGGTAATTCTGTGGCTAATCTATTCTTTTTTTGCAGTGCTTGATTTTTGTTAAAAGAGTGTCAATAGAGATAAATTAGGAAAAAAACTGACAAATAAAAAAAATAAATGTTATATTTAGAACTAAAATTAACTCATATTAAAGAGCAGAGGAGTATAATCTTTAGAAGAAGGAAAACAACAAGATGTGAACCAATTTAAAGACTATCTATTACAGTATTACATCTTAATAGGCCGTTTGGATTAAACTAAAGCTTGTCAATAGTTGCTAGCTTGCTGCTACAACTAGCTTCGTCAGAAGGCCAAATAAATCACAGAGCTGTGATATGCGATGTTGTATCGGTTCCTGAAAGAAAAAATGCAAGTTACACACCACTATTGATGTCATGCTATGATAACACTTAAAAAATATTGGTTTATGAATTACCTCCGATGAAGATACATCAAATTTTGAATTATATGTGTGCTATTGTCTCATGCAAGAATTTTGTATCTGACAACAAAAAGGTATGCTCAATGACATGAATAAGGTATGAAAAATATACATATGAAATCAAACTCTTTCCAAAAGTTGTATCGCTGCAAGTAAATTGGTCTAACAGAAGCATCACCGTGAAAGACATGTCACTGTTATAAACAATATTAAACCAGCCTACTCATCCAATTCTTGAGAATTCAGGCTAACCAATAGTGATATCATTGCATGCAAATCCAATCGGGTATTGTTAAACTAATGCGGGAATGCATGATAATATTCAATGTGTTTCAGGATAAAATTAAACCTCGCTCATCAATCAAAAGAATTGAACCATCATTTGCCTTTCCAAATTCGTACTTTGTATCCCCCAATATGATCGAGGCCATGTTCTGAAGCCACACGCTGCAATGTAAGGCAAATAAATGAAGTCAACAAAAACTGAAAAAAAGGAATTGATACATGTAGCGAACACATTTTCCAGTTTCAAATCGACTGATGAAGAACTACATGCTTAACAGAGGATATCAAATGATTAAAACTAAGCAAGGAGAGCATATGATCATGCAGTTGTCACTTGCCAAGATAATATATAAAAGGGCGATTGTGCAAAATACGCCTATTCACTTTTACCAAATATATATGGGAATATCATTTCTGCCTTTAAGGCAAAAAAAGTTTTCTGCCTTAAGTTAAAACTACGTTGTTTTGACTCTTTTTTTGTTTTTATTTTTTTTTCTTCTCTCTTTTTTGTTTTTGTTTTTTTTCCCTCTTTTTCCTTTCATCTCTCCATTTCTTCATTTAAAAAAAAAAACGAAAACTACGTAGTTTTGACTTAAGGTAGAAAACTTTTTCTACCTTAAAGGCAAAAATGATATTCCCTACATATATTTAGTATCATATATATTTGTTGAGTGAAAAAATACCCATCAATTTTTCCAAACGGTGCAAAATTGCCCGTCTCCATTAACCACATCAAACTGGCTTTACTTTTAGTTTTGTTGGGCCCCACTTAATCTAGGTGTCAACAATTTCTCCCTATTCCTCCTCTCCTTTAATGTTTTGAAATTAGGACCAGACTGGAATTGGACCGAAAACTAGTGAATCGATTAATAAACCAATCCAATCCAGACATCAACCTGGTTCGTTCCCCCCTCCTAATGATTTTTTAAAAATTTTATATTAATTACCTTGAAATCTTTAATTTCTCACCAATTTAAAATCATTGATGTGTTGGGGTCCCATATGCCCTAAACATCCAAATGGATCAATTCAAAGAATTTAGACGTCTCAATGCAACTGGGTGAAAAAGAGAACTTCGTTTGCTTTGGCTGAATGAACACATCACAAGTTTTATTAGCAAAAGATGTATCATCAAGTACAAGATTCAAATGTTACACTATAAAGAGAGGGGCATGTCCAAGCCTTTTATGCCACAAAGATACATAATCTAATTTCGACCGACCTTTTAGTACTAGTATTGTGTTACATTGACATTATGACAATTTGGTGATACTCCTAGAATGTATAGACCACCAACCAGAACTAGTTAGTCTCATCTTCCCATCCTGCGTGACATAAAGGTTAGGGGAAAATGTAGCCATGTATTTATTTTCAGTAGTGAACTTAGATATGGAAATTAGGTTAAATTTAAGGTTTTGAGCGCATAAAGCACATTTCTCCCCCAGCAAAAGCAACATTCCCCTTGATTCTGCGTCAGCTTGATAAGTTTTGCTTTGTGTCTCTTGTGATGTTGAGTTTGAATATCATCTTTGTGCCTTCAAATCGTCACCTTCATTTTGTAAATATTTTTTGTTGAGGTTAAATGGGATTAAGATGTAAATTTATTCTAAAAGTTATATCGTTGAAGAGTATTGTTACCTAAAAACCTTTTACAGTTTCAATGTTACTCTGAAGTGTTAAAATGAAGCAATGTTGTCTCTAATTATTAAAAAGTTACAGGTCAACATCAATTTTTTAACGGTTTTTAATGGTTAATGTGAGCTTTTAAGAGCAACATTTCCATATTTTAAAACTTTTAAAGTGACATTAAACATGAAAAAAAAAAAAAACCTTCAGAATAATATTGTTCTTAACGAAAGCTTTTAAGATAAATTTTCTCATTAACACAGTTTCAATATGCCGATGAAAACCAAAACTCTTAAGAAAAGAAGAGGGAACCCCAGTTGAAAGCAAATTAAAATTTTATGAAATTATAAGGATTAAAATCAAAATTTAAAATGTCAAGAGCTTATTGCTTAATTCACACCTCATGCCTCCTCTTATAGATGAGGGTGATGGGTTCTCCCATGTTGTCAAGTAGGGGTGGGTGCCTGGGTGTGTGTGGGAAGGGCGTGTGAGTCGCCTCCCTTATGGAACAATTTAAAATTATAAGAATCAAAATCAAAATTTGATTAAACTCTATACTCCCTCCTATCTTTTTTATAAGGAACCATGAGACCCTTATATATAAGAAATAAATCGTTTCTATCTAAAAATTCAAACTAGTTCACACTAAATATATGTCACTTGTTATCCCTACAATGAATTTTCATTTATTATTTCTCATATATATACATATGTACTCTCTTTATAAATAATAGTATAATTGGAAAGAAAATGGCACATCTTATACCCATTTAGCACTTTTTTTTTGTAAATGACATGTATCTTCCTATCAGTAACAATCATCTTTAAGGCACTATCAGACAATCGCTATGTTTTTTCAAAAGAGAAGAAAAGTAATAACTAATAATAATAGCATCAACCCTTCTCATTTTGATCGAAGAAAAGTAGAAAGCACATGTATTGGCAAATAATGTGGGCTATTTTATTTTAGGCCATCTATTGGGTAAGTAGTGTGGGCTACCGACCTCGGAGGCAGAACCCAGCCTATTCCTCTGATTTTGCGCCATATGGGCTTTTTCCTGCTTTTGATTGTTTCTTCTCATGCTTAAAGATTAACACTGTTTCTATTAAAAAAAAAAAAAAAGATTAACACTGAAAGATAAATTGGTAACACCCCGGGCACCAACTATGGCTTCGCTTAAAGTGTATATATATATATATATATATATATATATATATATATATTAGTTGATCGGAATTGTGAAATGTTGAAATAGGAATTTTTTTTATTATTATTATCATTTAGTATCTGGTCTAAGGTTTATAGGGGCCCTCTCACCACAAGTATCTGCTTTAAGAGATGAACACGAAACTCAAAAATATATAGCAGGGCTTTATATCACTGGACCAAAATCCATACCTGTGTAATTTTTTTTGCTAGGGTAGGAACTAGAAAGTAATGTCACCAGTGGATGCAAAATAAGTGACATATAAGCTTTTTTTATTTTATAAATTATAGGCAAATGACATGAAATTTAGGAGAATTTTAAACAATAATAAATTATGCGTCCCATTTGATTACTAAAATTGAAAGGTAATCTGATTTCATGGCACAGCAATTAATATACAAAACATCTATTATAGTATCTTCATAAACATTACTATAATAACAACTAATTTATTGCCCACTATACTTTGTCTAGTGGTTGATTAGCTAGACTATAAAGTGGGCAAGATATAGAATAGTCGGTTGATCCTATACCTAATAATAAAATTTATAAAAAGCTTTGAACGCTGGGTGGCCTAAAAGGTTATAAAAAATATAAGGGTTAATATGTAATATCATTTTTTATCTCTTAAGTTTACTTTCATTTTGATTTTAGTCATTCAAGTTTCAAATACTTGGTTTCAATACCTACTAAGGGCAAAATGTTCTATATTTTTATTGAGTTATAAGGATCAATATTTTGAATAAATGAAACTTGACAAACCAAAGCCTATAATTTAAAACTTGAGAGACTAAAACCAAAATAAAAATAAACTTGAGGGAAGACCAAAAATTATATTAATAACCCAAAAACTAACAATTAATTTCTTGGGAGAATATCATTTAAGTCTCAATCAAGAGAAATAATATATTAACAAGCCCAATAAATTGCTAGTGACAACTTTTTCACTTGTCATTAGTAGCTCTTTACTTGTAGATGACAAATTTTCTAAAATTATGTTCCTAAATTAGAACCTTAATGATATTTTCCTTAATTTTCTTCAATTATTGATTTTGATTTAGAGACCAATAGGATATTATGTATGTGATTGTGTGTGTGTGAGTATTTTACGTACAACTATACTTTTATTAGAAGTAATTGTGTATGTTTATATATATATATATATATATATTAATTCTATTCCATCCTACAAAGCAAACAAGCCCCCCAAGTTTTTATAGACATATGATGATATGAATAAAGATATTTTTCACTTTTTCTTTATCATTTTCTAGTAGGGAACATGGATATAGAAAGTAGTCCATTAAATCATGTTTGACTATAAAAAGTATATCTACGCATTTTTTTTTTCTCAATATTTTTCGCAACTTTTTTTTTCTACTTTTAAGAATCTGGATAACTGAGACAAGTTACTTTCATGCAGACATACCTGAAATTTTATTAGGCCATCTTTATGCATGCTATCTTTGATTTACTCTACCCTACAACGTCAAAAGTGGCACACAATTATCTGTTTAGAGCTAAAATCTTGCTCATAAATCCATTTTGTACGCTTTAATTAGAAAAAAGTGGCCTATGCATGGACCTTTTGGTAAACCTAATGTGAACTTCAATATCCCGAAAAAAATTAAGTTTAGTTTTTATGGTTCAATAATCCGCTCATTCTAGATAGTACGTAGTTCCCTTTAAAAAAAAATTGAAATAATTAATTACTATATATTTATTATCATGATTATTTAGAATAAGCGTATAGTATGTTTGAAAGTTGAAATTATAGCCTTATGATGTTATCAAATAATAATGATAATAATACTATAATAGACAATTATTTACCAGCTTGCGTATCTAATAGATACGCATAATTTTTTATGGCAAAAACAAAAAAAAAGATACCCAATTTTTAATATTGTCAATCAAGATGTTGGAATTTTTGTCTTGTTTTTAATTAATAATCCTTTCATTCTTGATTGTTTTTGTCAATCAATATCACATGTTAAATTGGGCAACCCTAATTTGCTGGCATAACATTTCTCAGGTCTAAAACGGGATTATTATTATTATTATTATTATTATTATTATTATTATGTGATCGTTTTCTCTTCTTATAATCATGCCAGCATGACTCTCTTATTTTGGGTTTCTTACTTTCTTTTACTTAAAAAAGCAAATCGAAGTTCAACACGCAAGAAAATTGTTTTTTTTTTCTTTTTTAATTTGGGTCGGCCATGACTATATGCATGATATATAATATTACTTTGTGAACCAATTTTCCTATACGCGTCTTAATGCAATTACATAGTAATTATATGAAAAATTAGGTACGTGTCATGTATGGGTTACGTTCAAAGTCCAAGATATACTATAAATATTGTTAATATATTTATAAACAAGGTTCTGAAACCCAAACCGGTCATTAGACCGGTCGAAGTACTGGGTCAAGGGTCAGTTGGTCAGATCAGAGTCAAATCAGAGTTAAACCGATGAAGCATAGAAGATTTAAAGTTATTAGTATAAAATTCTAAGGAAAATTAAAAAAATGATTTTCTTTTTTTTAAAAAAAGTGAACCGGTTTAACCCCCGGATCGGACTAGTTTAGGAATCAAACCGGTTTAGGGACCGGTTGGTCACCAATTGTTAATATATTTATAAACAAGGTTTCGAAACCCAAATCGGTCATCAGACCGGTTGGAGTACTAGGTCAAAGGTAGTTGGTCAGACCGGAGTCAAATCAGAGTTAAACTGGTGAAGAATAGAAGATTTTAAGATTATTAGTATAAAATTCTAAGGAAAATTAAAAAAAAATGATTTTCTTTTTTTTTTTAAAAAAAAGTGAATCGGTTTGACCCCCGGATTAGACCAGTTTAGGAATCAGACTAGTTTAGGGACCGGTTCACTGGTTTCCGGTCCGATCCGAGTCTGAGAACCTTGTTTATAAACATATAAAAAAAATCTTGCTTTTTACATGTTATAGATGATATTTTTCATATCAACAAAATTAATAAAATGTTATAATTATACTGCTTCTATTCAATTTGTTGAGCTAGTTGAAGGATTTGTTTTAATCCTAAGTGTAATACCTTAATTCATCATATCTTCTAATTCTTTTTATTTTTGTCAAACTATCTATATAAAAATTGCATATATTAAGATGATTTCAATTTTCCGTAATGAATAAATGAGATATTCTGCTTGCTGCGGATGAAAAAATATAGAGATATTTTGAAGAAAATAACACATATTTAATTTAAATAATTTTTAATATTTATAAATTAGTTAAGATTATGAGGAAGACGGAGAAAATGAATGGTCGATAGGGAAAAAAAAAGAGTATATGAATGGAAAACTTGGATTTTTCAATTTTTTTAATATAAAGAGAAAAATGTTAAAGAGTGAGGAAGGACCGAAGGAGGACCCACCCTCATTAGATAATTGAACGTAGAATAAAAGCACCAGCAATTTTGGTAAAAAAAAAAAAAAAGACACCATCAAGAAAGAAAAGGAAGGTGGGTGTTTGCGTGACGCTTCATTTGCTTCATTAATTATTCCAAGTTGTGACCCACACAAAAATAAAATAAAATTAGAATATTAATTTATAAAAGGGACGTCTCTTAAGTTATGGACCTTTCATTCCAACACACCCCACCCATCATTTTTCACATTATTTTAAACTCTTCAATCCTCACTCATCGCTTCTCGAATCATGCTACATACTTTAATATTTTAAATGTGAAAAATAACATTATATGTATATATCTTAATTTTTTTAGGGTCACAACTCTTTTGCTGGTCAAAAAATATATCTCAATTTTTTAGGGCCACAAATTTATTTGGCTTAATGTCGTGGGCATGGAGTAAGAAATTGTTACTCCCTCCAATATTAAACATATAAAAGTTAATGAGTGGTTTACTATATTAAATATAAAATATTAGCATTATTCTACTTTTGTCTTCTAAATTTATAATTTTTCTATTAATTACATATGTTGAAAGTTTCAATGTTGTTAAGATCGTGAGTTTAAACAAATTTGTGATAGTAAACTCATATCATCAACTCAAATCGTAAACTCACATGAGTTTACTTTTATTATTAAATAGGTATTATTAGTATATAATTAAATAATTCAAATATAAAAATGAAATAATTTGACTTAAATCTATTTTAAATCCAAATAATTAAGATTAAATCCATCAACCTTCATCATTTATCATATTTAACAAAGAAATTTCTGTAAAATTTATATATAAAGCCGCTTAGTATGATCAAATAAAAAAAGTCAACTGGAGTTTAAGAGTAAATTAACATGACTTTGTAACCTATAAATGTAAAAACGAGACAACTTGATGTATGAACTCGTAAGTTTAATTGAGTTTACAATTGATAAGAGTTTACACGTGATTAGACTCGTCTTTTTAAGTTAAAAATGTAGAAACGATAAAATTAGAGAGTCAATTTGTAAGTTTGACAACAATAGAAATATTGGTTCAATACAAATAAGAGAAAATCACACCAAAGTGCCAGACCAAAAAAAAAAATGAAGAGTCCTACAACTTACTATTAATTGGCAAGTGAAAATAACATCATAAACAAGTCATGAGACTTTTTAAATATTATTTTTCTTAAATTGGATATTTGTATGATTTTTCGTACAAAAAATTAAAGAGTACATCTTAAGGAAACTAATACATATTTTGTTATGAACAACTAACTTAAGTATTTTTCATAGTCCTTGATTTTATTAATTGTTTATAACTCCTGCCAAGGACATGAAGGAATAATTAGAGCAAAATATTACTCAAGTAACTAAAATACCTTTTTTAAAATAAAAAAAAAACTACAAAATGATATATATTAAAGACTATAGAGCCTTACAAAGTCTGATAGTTTACAAAACTTTTACCCTAAAATATAAATTTTCAAGTTTCTTCATAAAAGAGTGATTAATGCAGAGGATGAGAAATACCTTTATTTAATACAATGGTTGAAAGAGAATGCAAAACCATTTTATTATAAAGTTTTTGGTTTACTCATCAAATGGAAAGCACACACATGCATACTCACACTCCCACCGGATCAAGTATGTGGAAAGGTGTTGGTTCCATTATGGAAACATGCCACTATGTAATTAAATATTTTTTGAAATTGAAATGGATCGAAGAGAGTAAATACATGAATAAATAATAATAATAATAATAATATATAAATTACCTAAATTTGATCTAAAAGATATTAAGAGGGCAATAACAACAGTAAAGGAATAAGAATGAGTTTAATACTACTCTGATTAGACATATTTACCTAATTTCAACATATTAAAAAAGTAAACTAAGTTAATTAATATAATTTGTATTTTCTAAAAAATTAAAACACGCCCTAGTTATTTTTCTTAATTTCTTAATTCTCTCTCATCATTGATATATCAATAGGAGTAGATTAGACAAAAATTTGTGAATAAAAAAACTGCTACTTTTATTTAAAATTAAAATCAACTCTTCATATTTTATATTAAGAATCGGATGAATGCTATATAAAAATGAAGGTTGAAATTCTAACTTATAAGTTTTAACTTAGATAGAACTCTCATGACTAAAGTAAAGGAAGAGAGAGATGAGTTGAGAAAAAATAACAATTCGTTTCCCACTATCCCTAATTTTATACTACTAGTTGGCTTTATCCGCTTATCTACTCTCGTATAATTTATTAATTAATGTTCCCTTTTTATTTTTATTTTTATTTTTTAAAAAAAACTCATAATCCACTCTATATCAACAAACTTTCTAATTTTCTTTATTTAAAAAGAATCCAACTTGCATATAATGTATTCTTATGAAACAGACAAATTATTTTAATAAGAAATAAACAACTATATTATGAATTGACACCTACCCACAAGGATCTAGTTACCGTTTGTATTTGTCATTTTATCATGGATACAAATAAAATATGTAATTATACTTATCCTAGGTGTTCTGATGACTTGTGCAACGCACACTAATTTGCGTTTTAGGTGGATGAAATATTAATTATATCCATTTTTTTGATATTATATTATAAAATTAAAAAAAAAAGTTTACGCACATTCATCCATATATGATTTATTTTCTTAACTTTGTTGTCGATTAAAATATGTGCGAAATTAAAAAAAAAATTGTGAAAAGCATATCAAATATTATATAATACTTTATATGGGTCCTAAATATAATAGCTAGACAAATTGTACTTTGTTTATAAATATAAAAGCTCAATCTATTTTATTATCTCCTAGAGAATAACAATTGCACATATTAAAGGAGTTTTTATGAAGGGATGGTTTCAAATATGATGCGTGTGTATTTTATAACTATACCAATATATATAAATATAAAATTTACAACATATACATGGTATACACTTATGAATATTATGATTAATTTTAAATTTTGTACAAAACTCATAATACTCTAAATCACTAAGACACAAAAATTTAAAAATGAAAAAGCATTCTTTGATCTTTGATATTACCTCTGGTTCTAATTATAAGACTAAATTGACCTTTTTAGAGAAATTAAAGAAACTAATTAAATTACTTTAGAGTATTTTTTTTCAAACTAATTAGTTTGACTAATAAATTAATATATAATTTAAGAATACATAATATAGGATATGATTAAATAACATATTTAATTTTCTTAATTTTTTTTAAAAAAACTCAGTCTTATAATTAAAACCCGAAGTAGCACATTAGACCAGAGTTAGGGCTTTGGATAATTGACTTAGTTGTATTTCATATTTTCGCACAAATAGTTTTTTTATTTTCAGACGCACAATTTATTCCTCCCCATAATAATCAAGCTCCACAACAAAGTGCTTTTTCCATTTAATTGCGTGCTGACCTTTCATATAGATATATAGTGTGAAATTATGATAGTTAAATTTCTATATTGGTATTGATGGTTTTACCTCTATTATTGATTTTGATTGAGTGCTTTTCCACACGTGTGATTATCTTTATTCATATATTCATAAATTATTATTACTTTTTGTAATGTTTTTATTGCGAGTGCTTAACTCAACAAGGCAGCTATACATTACCTCATCGCATATCTAAACTAGTATGAATTGTACTTTCATTCATACTTCTCATATTACCACAAGAAAACATATTTAAATACTCAGAAGCAATCCAGAAAATTAATGAAAGGTGAGCATTAGTCGAAGGATGTTAGGGTGTCCCCGAATTTTTTTCATAGGAAAGTTTTAAATAAATTAAAAATAAAAAAATATTCGTGAAATCAAGCGAATACTGATGATATAATAAGAGAGTCAATTATTTTACAAACCTGTCATTTAAAAAAGTAAGGCTAAGTACTATTACAATAAAAATAATTATAATGTCATCCTTATTTTTTGGAATTCCATCATAATTGTCTTATTATTAATGCTATTAAATACATCTTTTTTAATATAAGACACTAAATAATTATTCAATCATTCATCTCCTATCTAATTACGAAGTGCAATCTTGATATTTAAAGATAGGCACTTAATTTAAATATGTATTAGTTATCTAATTTAATTTTTTTAACAATTGCCAAATTTTAAAGGTGGGGCACTTGCCCCCCAACCCAATACCTACATCCACCTCTGCGTGTGCACGTGTCTGTGTGTGTATTTGTATTTTTCAAACTTAAACCTCTTTGTTAAAATATTATTTAACATGAAATGTGTGTGGTATACAGATACTGAAACTTATTAGTATAAAGAGTTTGGTTTTACATATAAACGGAATTTTATTTATTAATATATAATGTCATTATTCTGAAAGCTGAAAGCTGAGTTTTTATTTTAATTTTAAAATTAAATGTAAAAGCCCTCATATACTGTATGGCGTTTTAGGTTAAATAAGAGTATGTTTGGTATGGGGTAAATAGAGAGGGAGAATGAATTTTAATGAGTTCAATTTTAACAAAGTGGAGAAATGTGATTAATAGCTTTTAATTAATTTTTCTTATTTTTTATTTTACATATTCTCTCTATTAAAACTTTTTAATCTCACTTATCCATTTTTTTAAACTGATACTCATTAAAATTTTCCCTCTTATCCATTTTCATTCCTTTGTGTCAAACAGCTGGCCCTAAAAGAAGCTAAGCTCAGATGTTAAGTATATTAAACAAGGTGTCAAATTCAAATATTACAAATTTCTTATGGCTTAAATTTAAACTAACGTTAAAATATGGCATCAAATTGTTATTATGAGAAAAAAAAAAAAAAAAAAAAGAAAGTGCAGAATATGGACTTGAGGAAGGTAGATATTTGGTGCATGCAGATATGGTAAAGGCAAAAAGAATGCAAAAGAGATTTGGATTCCAAATCAAAAGTTTGATCCAAAGTTATACGCAAAAGACAAGTTTGCATAAAAATAATAATTTTGTAATAAGTAGCTTGGGTTGTCATAAAGTTTTAAAAATAGTCTGCCTAATATGTACGTGCTTTTCCTCTTCTTTTTATTTCATAGGTTTCTTTTCTTAATTAATTTGGTGGCATATGACCTGTTCAGTCCTTTCAAAAATGATTTCTCATTCTTGTCACACATGCCATTCCCCTCGAGGCTATCTGATAAATCCGCACAAAGGAATATGGCCTTAAACATAAGACCTCACACCATTTCATTTATAATATTTAGTATTTTTTTAAATTAATTTATTTAACTTATGGATTGATATATATAATATGTTGTTATATATATATATATAAACACACACACACATCGCAAGTCAACAACCGAATTTAGCGACAAAACTTCGATGCTAATCAGTTAGTGACAAGTTATTTTATGACTAAATCATCGAAATTCGTCACTAATAATATGTTTTTTTTATTTTTGCAATGGTATTTTAGGGAGATCACATTATGTTTGTTATAATCGAATAATTTATTTATTTTTTATATTAATATCATCAAATTCCGTCACTAATCATACGTTTTTTATATTAATTAATCAATTTTTGGGAGATCACATTGTATCTAGTTCTCAAAGCACTTAAATAGCTTTTATATTAATATAAGTTCGCTTTTTCTAAGTGTGAAGATAGGGTTGGTACGTGTATAAATGGTAATAAAAGAGAGTATTTTATAAGGGAAACTTTGGATTGCCACGAATGGACAAGATGGAAACGGAAACCATTGTCTTTTTATAGAGCTTTTGAAAGGCTAATCTTAGTAGAGGTAATTGAATTTAGGGAAAATTTCATTTAGTCGGTCTGTAATAAATTTATTTCAGTATATACCCCCAAAATTTTATAAAACTTCATTGTACCTTATGATCAAAATGAAATTAATTTTTGTGGGTAAAAAAACAATGATATCCTTATTTTATTTGTATTGTAAATATTCATACTTGTCTTGTGAATTTCTATATTTTTCTTGTGAATAGCTCTCTAAGTTCTTTTGAATCATTTTATTTGTTTTGTAAATATCTTTATTTGTCTTCTAAATGCACATATTTATCTTTGTGAATTTCCATATTTGTCTTATAAATGCATAAAATATTTTTAACTCCTCATATTCTTTTGAATTCCTTTATTTGTCATGCAAATATTCATATTTGTCTTATGGATTTTCATATTTGTCTTATAAATGATCAAAATATTTTTAACTCCTTAAGCTCTTTTGAATCCTTTAGTTATTTGTATTGTTAATATTTTTACTTGTCTTGTAAATACTCATATTTATCTTATAAATGACTAAAATGTTTTTAATTCCATAAGTTATTTCGAATCCTTTTATTTATCTTATAAATCTCTTTTATTTATCTTGCAAAAGACCTTTTTATTTGTAGTGACCTATTTTTTCTTCTTTTCCCTAATGTGCTCAATAGAAGGAAAAAATAGGAATCAATTGAAAAGAGAGAGAGAAGTAAGAAAGAGACAAAAAAGGTCTCCTTCAACGATTTCACTTTTTGATTAAAATATTAATACACGAACCAGACAACCACAACCAAGTTGACTTGAAAACCGGGAAGAAAGGGACCCAATGTGACTCGCCCTAACCTGGGACAAACCGGCCTAACTCATAGTAAACCGGCTACGATGGGGTTGACCCAAAGTAACTTTTTTTATTAAAAAATTTGCAAAAAAAGAAAAAAATCATGAAGTGTGTTATGAATATACTGATTATGTGGATGTCCATTGACTCCCGGGCTCCAAATATTATAAGATGACATGGGACCCACGCATAGTACCATTGCATAGTAGTTTACTATTTAGTGGGACCCACGCACAAAATTATACAACTCACGGGAATGCATTCCCGTGAGTGTACAGTTATGTAATTATGGGAATATTGCATCAAATGACCCAAAGTGAAAATTACACTAAAGGCTCATTTTCCTTCTATAAATAGAGGCCTTCTGTAAACATTCTGTGTACACTGAAATAGAATCTCTCCTTACTCTCTCTCTCTCTATTTCTATATTCTCTTGTTATTGTTCTCTATTTTCATAAGTTTTATATTACGTTATCAGCACGAAGACTCTACCAAGGTAAGATTTTATTACCATCTCCTTTACTATTTGTTTATTTTTTCTATCTGGGATAATCTTAACCATGATATGGAATTAAAGTTCTACTTTTACCGATTATTTTGAACATCGGGTTCCATGGTTAAGATTTGAGATTATTTACTATTTACTATTCACAGTAAATAGTAATTTTTACTATTCATGTTAATTTTACCTTTTTCAGTAATTTTATATTTCTATTCATTTTGACTCCTTTATGGAAGTCTAGATTTAATATTTCAGTAATTTTATTTTATTCACTGTGAATAGTAACTTTACTATTCACGGTAAATTTATATTTTACTATTTATAGTAATTTATTTATGTTTATATATTCTTCCCACTCCCTATTTATTAATTCATGGTGGCAACATTAAGCTCCATTTGTAATTTAATTTTACTGTTTTATTTATTTAATTCATGGTGGCGATACTAAGCTCCATTTGTTTAATTTAAATTCTTTACTTACTGCTTTATTTATTTCATGGTGGCGATATTAAGCTCCATACTGACTTTATTAATATTTACATTATGCCACTAACATTTAAATTTATGTTACTACCATTTATTTATGCATTTATTTACTTTTTATGGTGGCGGCACTAATAGGGCTCCATTTGTTTATCTTAATTCTTTACTGTTGTCTATAAATTATATAATATATGCATCATCTTTCTTACCTTCAGATGAGATAGGTCTCGCTGTGAGTTTACTCCCATTCCTATCTCATCTCCATTTGTTTATCTTAATTCTTTACTGCTGTCTATATATTATATAATATATGCATCATCTTTCTTACCTTCGGATGAGATAGGTCTCGCTGTGAGTTTACTCCCATTCCCATCTCATCTTATTTTTATTTTCTTAGCATGTTTATTTACCGTTCTTTAAATTATGTTTTAATTTATAATAAGATTTTATAATATGATTCTAATTATCTTTATTATTTTTAGTTTGAATCATGTCTTCCAACCTTTCAAATCTTGAATTGAATGCTCTTGACATCACCGGGAAGAATTATCTATCATGGGTTTTAGATGCTGAAATCCATCTTCAAGCAAAGGACTTTGGAAAGGCCATATTGCCAGGAAATGATGCGTCCCCTCAAGTAAAGGCTAAAGCTATGATTTTTCTCCGACACCACATTCATGAAAGTTTGAAAACTGAATATTTAACGGTGAAAGATCCATTTGAATTGTGGACTAGTTTGAAAGATAGGTATGATCATCAGAAAACGGTGATTTTGCCTAGAGCTCGTTATGAATGGATTCATCTCAGGTTACAAGATTTTAAAACTGTAAGTGAGTATAACTCAGCTGTTTTCAAAATAAGTTCTCAGTTAAAATTATGTGGTGAAAAAATAACTGATGAGGACTTATTAGAGAAAACTTTTTCTACTTTTCATGCTTCGAATTTGCTTTTACAACAGCAATATCGTGAGAAAGGTTTTAAAAAATATTCTGAGTTAATCTCATGTTTACTAGTAGCCGAGCAAAATAACGAGTTATTATTGAAAAATCATGAAAATCGTCCCACTGGATCTTCTCCATTTCCTGAAGCGAATGTGAGTGTACGGAATGATCATGGTCGTGGCCATGGTCGCGGTCGTGGTCATGGCCGTGGTCGTGGACGAGGACGTGGAAATCGTGGAGGTAGAAATAATCATGGTCCTTATCATGGTGGAAGAGGTTATTATAGTCCTTATACCCACCAGAAAAAGATGAACAATGAAGGACAAAAGAATGATAAAGTAGGTCCTTCAAAAGTTGTTGAACATAAATGTTATCGGTGTGGTATGAAGGGACACTGGGTACGTAATTGTCGTACACCAGAACATTTAGCGAAACTTTACCAAGCCTCTATAAAAAAGAGTGTTAATTATGTGGAATGTGATGATAAGGCTCATAAAGATAATGATGTCAATGAGCCAAATGATGATGTAATGTCTCACTTGGAGGTGGAAGATTTTTATGATTAAATAAGTTTTGCAAAAATTGTAATAATTATTTTGTTTCGTTCTGACTTGTTGCCAATTATGTATAATAAATATGTTTTTAATGCATCTTCTATATTAAATATGTTTTAATGCATTTCTTTTCTTTTAATGAAGCTCATGGACATTTCAAATATTGCACACAAGAATGAAGATATATGTCTCATTGATAGTGCAACGACACATACAATTCTTAAAGATAAGAAATATTTTTCACATCTAACAAATTGTAGTACAAGCATCAATACCATAGTGGGTAATACAAGATTGATTGAAGGCTCTGGAAGAGCAATAATAATATTATCCAATGGTACGAAATTTGTTATTAATGATGCTTTGTATTCCTCTAAGTCTCATAGAAATTTGTTGAGTTTTAAAGATATCCGTCGAAATGGATATCATATTGAGACTATAAATGAGGAGAATAAAGAATATCTACAAATTGTTACTGTTAGATATGGTGAAAAATATGTTTTGGAGAAATTACCTATGTTATCTTCTGGTTTGTACTATTCAAGTATTAGTACAATTGAAATAAATGTTATGGAAAACCAGAAGCATGTTGATAAAGACATATTTATTATTTGGCATGACCGGTTAGGCCATCCCGGGTCAATTATGATGCGACGTATAATAGAGAATTCATGTGGACATAACTTGAAACAGAAACAAATACCAAAATCCCATGATTTCTCATGTGATGCATGTTCCAAGGGAAAATTAATTATTCGGCCATCACCAACCAAAGTAGAAAGTGAGTCTCTCACATTTCTAGAACGGATACAGGGAGATATTTGTGGGCCAATACACCCACCATGCGGACCATTTAGGTATTATATGGTTTTAATTGATGCATCAACTAAATAGTCGCATGTGTGCTTATTATCTTCTCGAAACCTGGCGTTTGCGAGATTACTTGCTCAATTGACAAGATTAAGAGCACATTACCCGGATTATCCTATCAAGAAAATACGTCTTGATAATGCTGGTGAATTTACTTCACAGACTTTTAATGAATATTGTATGTCCCTTGGAATTGATGTTGAACATCCTGTAGCACATGTTCATACGCAAAATGGACTTGCAGAATCATTGGTAAAACGATTGCAACTTATTGCAAGACCTTTACTTTTGAAATCTAATTTACCAATTTCTGCTTGGGGCCATGCCATTTTGCATGCAGCAATGTTAATTCGCATCAGGCCAACTAGTTATTTAAAAGTTTCCCCCTTACAAATGGTTTTTGGTGAAGAACCTAATATTTCTCATATACGGACCTTTGGATGTGCAGTATATGTGCCTATAGCACCTCCACAACGTACTAAAATGGGTCCTCAAAGAAGAATGGGAATTTATGTTGGGTATAAATCTCCTTCAATTATAAAATATTTAGAACCATCTACAGGAGATTTATTTACTGCACGATTTGAAGATTGTCATTTTAATGAATCAGTTTACCCAACATTAGGGGGAGAAAATAAGCAGTTGAATAAAGAGATTAGTTGGAATGAATTATCATTGGCTCATTTTGATCCTCGTACAAAACAATGTGAACTAGAAGTTCAAAAGATAATTCATTTACAGAATTCAGCTAATCGAATGCCAGAAGCATTCACTGACCCAAAGAAAGTGACAAAGTCACATATTCCAGCTGCTAATGCTCCTATTCGAATTGATGTCCTTGTAGGACAACCGATTACAAATGAATCAAAAGCACGCCTTAAGCGTGGTAGGCCTATCGGTTCCAAAGATAAAAATCCTCGAAAAAGAAAAGGAGCTAAGATTATAGATGGCCAAGTCGAGGATAATCAAGAAAAAAGCGTAGCTCTGGATGAGCCACTTCATGAAGAGAAATTATCTCCAGAGGAGAATATTGAGGCCCCAGAAGAGATCCAGGTATCTGAAATGTATGAAAATAATGAGATCTCAATAAATTATGTCACAAATAATATCAAATGGAACCGTAATGAAGTCAACATTGACGACATTTTTACTAATCATATGGCATATGATGTAATGAATGAAGAAGAGGATCATGAGCCAAAATCCATTAGAGAGTGCCAACAACGAAAAGATTGGCTCCTATGGAAAGATGCCATTAATGCAGAATTAAAATCATTAGCAAAACGAAAAGTATTTGGACCTATAGTCCATACACCTAAAGATGTAAAGCCAGTTGGATATAAATGGGTTTTTGTACGGAAAAGAAATGAAAAGGGTGAAATTACAAGGTATAAAGCACGCCTTGTAGCCCAAGGCTTTACACAAAGACCTGGCATAGATTTTGAAGAAACATATTCACCAGTAGTGGATGCAACTACTTTTCGTTATTTAATTAGCCTAGCAGCAAATGAAAGGCTTGATTTGCATCTAATGGATGTTGTGACTGCCTATTTATATGGCTCACTTGATAGTGATATCTATATGAAAGTTCCTGAAGGACTCAAGATGCCTGAAGCATTTGATTCAAATTCACAAGAACAATACTCGATCAAATTAAATAAGTCCCTGTATGGCTTGAAACAATCAGGGCGCATGTGGTATAATTGCCTTAAAGAATATTTGTTGAAAGAAGGGTATAAAAATGACCCGATATGCCCATGCAGTTTTATAAAAAGATCGAGAAATGAATTTGCTATAATTGTTGTTTATGTTGATGATATCAACATTATTGGAACTCCTGAAGAGATTACAAAAGCAATTCATTGTTTGAAGAAAGAATTTGAAATGAAAGATTTAGGTAGGACAAAATTTTGTCTTGGATTACAAATTGAGTACCTGAAGGACGGGATCTTTGTACATCAAGAAACTTATACAAAGAAGGTCTTGAAACGATTTTATATGGATAAGTCACATCCATTCTGTACTCCAATGGTTGTAAGATTTTTGATAAAAGAAAAAGATCCATTCCAACCCCAAGTAATTAACAAAAAAGGTGTAGAACAATTACTTGGTCCAGAAGTACCATATCTTAATGCTATTGGGGCACTAATGTATCTTGCTAATCACACAAGACCTGATATAACATTTGCTGTTAATTTATTAGCAAGATATAGTTCTGCACCAACACTGAGGCATTGGAATGGTGTAAAGCGTATTTTTCGTTATCTCAGAGGTACTATGGATATGGGGTTATATTATTCAAATGTATCTAAACATGAACTGATTGGTTATTCAGATGCTGGATTTATGTCTGATCCACATGACGGAAAATCACAAACAGGCTATGTATTTACATGTGGAGGTACAACAATTTCATGGCGATCTATGAAACAAACTATATCAGCCACTTCATCTAATAATGCAGAAATCCTAGCTATGCATGAAACAAGTCGAGAATGTGTGTGGTTGAGGTCAGTAATTCATCATATACGAACTACTTGTCATTTATCTTCTAGTAAAATGGTTCCAACAGTTCTATATGAGGATAATACTGCATGTATTGCCCAACTTAAAGAAGGATACATCAAGGGCGATAGAACGAAGCATATTTCACCAAAATTTTTCTTTACTCGTGATCTTCAACAGAATGGTGAAATAGATATCCAACAAATCAGTTCAAGGGAAAATTTGGCAGATTTATTTACCAAGTCACTTCCAGAAGCAATCTTTGAGAAGCTTGTTTATGGTATTGGTCTTCGAAGACTCAAAGATCTCAACTGATGTTGTCAATAGGGGGAGTCGATACACGCTGTACTCTTTTTCCCTTATCTAGGTTTTGTCCCACTGGGTTTTCCTAGAAAGGTTTTTAATGAGGCAGCACTGGATAGTGTATCACTGAATGATGTATTTTTTTTTTCTTTGGCTAGGTTTTTATCCCACTGGGTTTTTCTTAGTTAAAGTTTTTAACGAGACACATTCATAAATGGACATCCAAGGGGGAGTGTTATGAATATACTGATTATGTGGATGTCCATTGACTCCCGGGCTCCAAATATTATAAGATGACATGGGACCCACGCATAGTACCATTGCATAGTAGTTTACTATTTGGTGGGACCCACGCACAAAATTATACAACTCACGGGAATGCATTCCCGTGAGTGTACAGTTATGTAATTATGGGAATATTGCATCAAATGACCCAAAGTGGAAATTATACTAAAGGCCCATTTTCCTTCTATAAATAGAGGCCTTCTGTAAACATTCTGTGTACACTGAAATAGAATCTCTCCTTACTCTCTCTCTCTCTATTTCTATATTCTCTTGTTATTGTTCTCTATTTTCATAAGTTTTATATTAAAGTGCAATTACTTCAAGAAGAAAGATGTTTACTAAGAAAAAGAAGAAATGAGGGGTAAAAAGAAGGAAAATATAAAAGGAAATGAAAAAGTTATTGATAATATATAAAAATATATCTTCTCTAATGTCCTTTTTATAAAATTCAAAATTTTAAATTGGTTTGATCTTTTTATATTGATTAAGGTTAAAGTATAGTTTTAGTCTTATAAGTTTTATATGAGTTATATTTTTGGTTCCTTAAGTAACTTTATAAAGCCTAATTTTTGTGTTGTAATTCTAACATTGTTAATGTTGTTAACGGAAAATGATGACATGGAAAACCCAAGTGATGGCTAGCTAATAACCTTTAATTATATAAATTTTAGATATTTTTTAATTTAAACATATTTCAAATTTAAGATTAATAGCATTTAAGTACACAATTATCACTTGACTTTGTTGCATCAACATTTTTTGTTAACAACATTAACGATGTTAGAATTATAAGACTAAAAGTATACATTATAAAGTTAAGAGAATAAAAGTATACTTCAGATAAACTTAAAGAACTAAAATTATATTGTAGCCTTAATTATATGTAAAGATATTACTATAACATATACTACCTCTATTTTAAATATATATGTATTGTTAGTTGGTAGAGTTCGATCTTGGAGTTGGTCAAGGCGTTGGGGGAGGCATCCTAGGTGATGTGAACTTGTAGAAGCGCAGACTGAGTTGGAGGCATGTGTACTTTCAGTTGTATACCCTAGGGAGCAAAGCTATAGTGCTCTGCCTTTGGTCTGTAGGTGAACTCAACCCCTCTCCTAAAATTTTGTTATATAAAAAAGGGACTTTTATACACTTTATTTTAAATATATCTTTTAATTATCATCGGTTTCACCCGGTCAAACCTATTAACTCTTAAACCACTGTCTTTACCGTTTTATTGACTAGATCGATTTTTAATGCCTTGCTTAAAAGTCTGACTAACAAGATTATGTGATAGAAGAGGGAGATTAAAGTTGAGCCACAATCGTTCTTCCCCTGGATTAGTTCTTCATAAGATTAAAGTTGCTCTGACTTCAACAATTTCTAAATTACTATTTTGGGAAACATTTTTTTCTTGTAGGATCTAGATAATTTTTTTGGGAAAATTAGAATGAAGGACCTACAAGAAAAAATATTTATTGAGAAGGACCATAAAAATTGTAATTATTTAGAAGGACTAAATACAAGAATATAAAATGAATAATACTAAACTACCCTTAAGGAAATATTCTTCATTTCCTCCTATATTCTTTCCCACACTCTAAATTGAAAACTAACACAATTTTAAATTTCAATAAATTAAATAAAATTTTTCTCAATTTTCATTTTTCAGAAATTGTATAGATATATCTATGAAAAAAAGCATCACATTCTTAAATTTTTTTCAAAATTATAATTTGCTAAAATAAAAAAATGTTTTAATTAAAAATTTAAATAAAACTCAAGGTGTTTTTTATTTTAGAAAAAAATTTATGTGGGTTAAAAAATTAATTTAATGATAATTAAATTAAAAAATATAAATAATCTATTATATCCTTTAAAAAATGAAATGAGTTTAGTTTTTATGTTTATAAAAAGAATTTGATGGATATTAATGTTAATACTTAACAATACAAATCTAAAAACTTGATCATATATTTGTTAATTACATGATCTATTGATTATATGAATATTTAACTTGTTGAAAAAAAATTAAAAAAAATGAGTTTGAGCCGTAGTTAATTAAGAAATATATTGATTTTACATGAGTTTGAAACTTAGAAAAAAGATTATATAATGATATTACATGTGAATGACGGGCGGTTTTACTTTTAATTTTAGTTATTATTTTTTTTTTAAATTTTGAATGCAAGAGATAACATAGGAGGTTTGGTTAGGGAAAATTTAGTAATTTTTAATTTATATTATGATATTTGATCATTCTAAGTAATTACAATTTTTATGATCCTTCTCATTAAATATTTTTTCCTCCAAGTCCTTCATTCTAATTCCCCCCCCTTTTTTACTATTTGTAGGATTTTGAGAATGCCGTTTGAGTTATTCAAGATTAAACAGAGATCTCAACTAACGGGTTTGATATAAATAGTAAGCGGCTTGTGCTGTTTAAACAAAGTTTCGAATTTGAGTCTTGTGAATTTAGAAAAACCTCAGTGGGAGACTCATCTATTATATCCAAGTGCGAGACTCTGGTTGAATCTGGATTAGTTAGGACAAAGTTTTAAATACTGGATGGACCAAAAAGGAAAAAACAAAGATCTCACAATTGACAAATATACTCATAATTATGTTTAACAAAGTCATTAATTTTATAGCATACAAGTCGTATGAAATTGGATAACCAACCCTAAAAAGTTTAGGGTTTTTCCAATTAGGGCTTATCCCTTAAAACCTCATCCCTACATTTTTAAGTAGAGCTCATATAAAATATTTATAAAATTATATAAAAATTTCATTAAAATAAAAAAGATCAAGACTAGCTCAAAATCAACTCTTTTTTTTTTTTTTGGCTTTTAAACTCAAGTATATGAGAACTCATTTCCCCCTCATTTTTAAGCTTGACCGATAAAAAAAAAATACGGGGGAAAATGAGAGTTTCTTTTCGTTGGATCCAAATATATATTACCAACGTTTTTATAAAATAAATAAATAGTTTGACTTTTTTTTTTTTTAAAAAAAAACTTATGTTTTGATTTGATCGACATAATGATGCTCATGGAACATGCATGGGAGCTAGGGTGTAAGTAAACGATTAAAAGGGAAGAAAGATGCAAAGTATTTTCCACAATTTTGGTGCAATTTTTGAATAATAATGTAAATATTCTGCGTTCAAAAAATAATTCTCTGCATTGTCGGGATTCTTCAACCTGTCATTTCATATTTGGAATATTATTATACGATGCTAACAGCTAATGTTTCACTAAATATATAAATTCTATTGCTATATTTTTCTCTGATCTTCTGTGTTCAGAAATAGTAAATATATGAAATCTATTTTTGAAATTTAAAATGCAACCTTGTTTTAATTTATATATTTTTGGACAAATATTTCATCAAAACCATCAACTAGTTTTGAAGACCATTGTTAAGAATAAAAGGAGTATTCCATCCTTTAATCAAGTCATTGTTGACAAAGATCAGAATTGTCACGACCTCATAATATATATAAATTGTTATTATTTATCAATTTTAATGAAAACCTTAGCACTTTTTTTTTTTAAAAACATTTTAAGAAGTCTTAGACTGGTATGATAGTAATGTCACAAAAATAATCAATATTTAATACTCCCTCCTTTGTTTAATTTACTAAATATGAGAGACCCTTTTTAAGGAAGCTAGCTAGCTAACCACCTTGATCTTTCCAAAAAAAAAAAAAGTACTCTTTCTAAAACTTGCTCTCTATTTTCATACCCACCTTATATGATTTGAACAGTGATAATTATTAATCAATATTATATTGTATTATACAAAAAGCTTATTTTAAATAAAAACTGACAAAAGATTCTTATATTCAGCACCATTTTTTTAATAGCCACCATACATTTCAGCTGGGGAACATGCCAAGTTTATTAAATGCAGAATCCTGTATAAATCTAATTGAAATACTAAAATTTAAATTCAGGCCAACAATTTTAATAAATTATTTATGAGGTCTAATTAAGAATTTTTGAATGTTATTAAAAGATTACAACACTCTCCTATAATTAAAAAGAAAAATTGAAGGTAGCTAGATGCATCCCATTTTTTTTATTATTTCAACCGTATTAATTAATTAATTCTTTATCTTTACTTTTAATTAGTTAGTAAGTTTTTTGATAAAATAATTATTTACTTATGATTTTTTTAATAAAAAAACAAACATTAATATATAATTTTTTTAAAAAAATCTACTGTGTCTAAATAAAATTATTCAAATTTGTATATATCTCATATAATTGAAAAAAATATTTTTAACTAGCAAAGATATTATATAAATATAATTATAGATGTATAATTAAAATATAATTTTCTTAAAAAAACTATACTATATTGATATAAGATTATTCAAATTTGTATATTTTCTATATAATCCCAACAAATATTTTTGTTCAACCAAGATATTATGTAAATTTAATAATATAGTGGATGGATTCATTCTTCTATTTCATAAAAAACCTCTACATGTGGTGATTGAAGAATTTCACTCGTTTCATTTCTCTAAAGTTGATCTGTAAGATATTAATGAATATTGTTGTGCCTATTCCATTTTGAATTACATATTAAATAATGGAATAAATTCATTACATTTTAATTAATACACTAATAATTATAATTAAAAACGAGAGAGCAAAGATAGAATTGAATTAGCTAACAAAGGTAATTTGTGAAGAAAATATGACTTTGAGGGGGCAACATGATTATTTAACAATATTTAGAAATCTCTAATTAGGGCTCTTAGCCTAATAAAAAATTTGTGAAAAATAGAGACCTGAATTTAAATTTTGGTATTTCACTTGGATTTATATAAAATTCTCCTTTATTAAAATATTGGATTCCTCTATTAATATTATACAAATTTAAATAAAACATTGAAATTAATAAACAAATACTCCAATACCTAAAAAGCTATCCAATCTTGCAAATAACCACTTTTGGTGGGTAACATTATCCATCACCAAAATTATATCGCTGGATATACCCTAGTCGCAGCAAAGAGAGTGCAATACACGCACGGCAAACTCAATGCCACGCGTCAACCATACATTACTCTACCGCCAAACTTTTGCTTTGTAACATCACCTTCAATGCCAAAATACTACCCTCGCGCGTATCACTCAGATTTCCCAGCTTGAATGACAATATAACACACTTATCAGACCCCATTTTCTGGGTCCTTCCTTCTTTCTTCACCTCTGTTCGCCGGTGACCCGCCACAAGTCTCCGGCCACTGGACCAATCGGAATCTGACGTCACTCAATCACTGAGAAGAAGTGTGTGTGAACCACGAACCGGATCTACCTGGTGCGCATATATAGGGTAGTGGAAGGATGAGATGACTGCGACGTTTAGCTTAGTGTGAAATCTTTGACTCTGTAGCACACAACCACACCCAATGACACGCAGAAAAATACAATTCACAAAATAGGCCTCTCAAATTTTTTTATAATAATAAAATTGATAGATATATATGTATATAAAATAGCAAGCCTAATATTACTACAATGATTAATGGAAGATCAATGCAAGAGAAGTTAAACTAAAAGTTTGGGGGGTCTCTTTTAAGCTGTCGGGGGCATCGTTCGATTCTTCATCGCAATGATGGGAACTCTGGGTTTTGTAACTGGTAAGCCATAGGGTTTCAACTTGGGGCTTAGGGAATTTCGTTCTGGTTTTCTGGTGGGGGCATGAGTTGAGCGGGAAAAACCTTCTGAAAGTAGAGCTTTCAAAGGTTCGATTTCTATTCCCTCCCTTTTTTTTTGGTTCCCTTTCTTATTTCTATTTTCAAAGAATTGAATCATGGAAGTTTAAAATCTAATGGATTTTTCTAATGACATGAACTAGATGCTTTGTCTTGATGTTGTTACTCATGTGCTTTCCATTTAAAGTTCATCTATCTGCCATTCTAATGATTACTAGTACTTTCCTGTTGTGTCCTTTTCAATTCCTGTTGTCTTTTCCTATACTAAAATGGTTATTTGGCTGTAGGAGGAATCCAAGCTTGAAAGATGTTTTTGCAGAAGCTATTGAATACTTTTTCTTTGTGGTTGTTTCAAACATGTCTGGATGAATGAATAAACTAAAACTCGGTTTAAATGAATCCAATGATCAGACTTAGTATAGTTGACACTTCTTTCCTTTCCCCCCACGTTGCTGCCAGTATATCTAAGTAGACTGGGGCCTACGGTTTTATTATCTCCTAACTGCAAATTTTTCATCTTACCTCTTGGTAGATCTTCTGGTAATATGTTGCTTAGCCTTGTTTGATGCCAACTTTAATGGTCGGCTTCCGTTTTTTGCTGCGATGGCTTTGTAGAGTGCATGCAAGTCTAACATAACTGCATTTCTTGAGCACCAATAGATTTTTATCAGGGTTGATCCCCAGGGAATATATATTGGTGCCGATTATACTTTTTTAGAGTTAGTATTAACTTTCTTAAAGTGCATCGATCTGGGCATGCATTTTAGCTAGTAGTGTAACTTCTAATTCCAGATTGGTTATATCATATAATTGGAGATTTCTTCTAGTATAGTCAATCTCTTTTGTGTTTTTCCTAGTCCTTGTTGATTCATTCTAGTAATCATTTATTTGTTCACCTGGAAATGCTTTTCTGTTATCCGAACAGCAGGTTGTTATTAATGTTTGTGTCACGGATGCTGGTTGAAATACTGCGCTGACCAATCCATAGAACATGAATTCTCCATCCACACAGTTTGTTTCCTCAAGGAGGATGGGTGTTTATGATCCAATCCAACAGATTAATATGTGGGAAGAACATTTCAAAAGCAATGGTAATTTAAGTGCCTTAATTTGTGAAGCCGATGGGAAGTTAATTAATCAGGTAAAACTTTACAAAGTTCATTCTTGCTTTTGTTTTTGTTTTTTCTTTTTGGCTGGAAAATGGGAAGGCCTCTCCCGCCTACTAAGCAAACTCATTTTTTTTTAATACCTAGCCAGAGGATGCTTCTCATAACACATTGGGTACGTCCAAGATGTATGGCCAAGAAGCTAATAGACCTACTGATAAGGTGAGAGCATGTTATGAAAACCCATTACCTATCACTCCCCTTCCTCATTAACCTCGAGCAACTGAAAAGTGAAAAGTGGTTATGTTTTGGGGAGCAGTGGCTATGCTGAAGTATATTGCACACTTAGCACTTCCTGCAAGTGTAATATTCAATTGAAATAGTCTTTGAATGCAAATGTGGATAATTTTTTTATTCTTAGCTTCAAATGGAGTTTCTTGATCATGAAATTTTCATGGTAACTGATTCTGGCATTGTATATACTGTCATATAGAAGTTCTATTGCTCAAACTGGATTAATTGTTTAATGTAATGGCTATTGTTGTCTAGTCTGGCTATGGTGATGATTGGTGAGGATGAGTGAATCCTAGGCATAAATCAAGATGGATAGGTAAAAGTGTCATGTGGAGCCTCCTAAACTAGTCCACCAAATGTAGGGTAGGATATCCCTAAATGTGGGAAGGAACATATTCTCTATTTTATCTTGTCTTCTTTAGTTTTATGGATATGCTAAGGACAACAAGGGAAAGCATCTTTTTTTTCTGACCCCTTCAGACTGTGTCATGGGAATCTATAATGGCTCCATTTTCAGATGTCTGTCATACATTCGTATCTTTTTATATGTGTTTGATGCTTATATTGTGAAAAAAGTAGGAACTTGATGTTGTTAAAACATGCAGATACAAAGACGTCTTGCACAAAATCGGGAGGCTGCTCGTAAGAGTCGTCTGCGGAAAAAGGTTGGAAGGGTTGTGCATTGAAAGATAGTCAATTGGCAATGGGCGACAATTGTTTTAATATACCAATTTTTTATGTGGTTTTTGATATCCCCTTTTAGGCCTATGTGCAGCAATTAGAATCAAGTCGTTTGAAGCTGATCCAGATAGAGCAAGAGCTCAACCATGCGAGACAACAGGTGCAAAGATGAACATCACTTGTACTCTTTTTCAGTATATTGTTTTACATTGCTCATTATATATTTTCTTCTATTTTCAATGTTTGATGGAATAAAACTGCAGGGTTTATATATGGGCGGGGCATTGGACTCGAATAATATGGGTTTTCCTGGAACTGTTAATTCAGGTTTGCCCTTAAATTTTGCTGTTGTTATTCCACATCTTGGTTAATAATATAATACTCTCCAACTTTGCTAAATTAATAATATTTATTCATTTGTGAAATTACTTACAGTTACATGCCAAATTAATCTGAATTTTTGTTGTAGCAATTATGCTAAAGTATCCGAATATCTTTTTGTCCTATTGGTTTAAGTCATAACCAATTTTGAAGCTCTGAACTTCCATTTTATTTTCCAGATTCCTGGACCATTGCTGCACATTCAAATTTCACTGTCTGTCTGTGCTGTGGTCAGAGTTGAGTCTATGATTCATTCAATATGATCATTTCTTTGACCACAAAAAAAAAAAAGAAAGATCATTGCTGCCGAATCTAGATTATTCAATTCCATTGTCATATTCCAAAATATTTATTTATTTATCGGTTGAAGTCCCTTCTTTTCCTTTGTTTGCATTTTACATTGTTCAGATGTTGTACACGACTCTACTACTGCCCTTATAAATTGTCAATTAAATAGGTACAAAGTATCTGTACGATACATTTGTCCTAAATGCAAGTCTTACATCCAGCCTTGGCACAATTTCATTGAAATGCAAGTTCAACTCCAAAATTTATTGGGAAATTTTCTGTGTGCTGTATGATTTACACTTACATGTGGTTCATATTGGTTGATATGGTATTGACTCTTGCATTTCCTTGAGTAGGTCTCTCATCTCATACTCCCCTCCTTTTTCCAGTTAGTTCTTGCATTCTAAAATCAAGCAACTTAACAATTCTGCAGGTATTACGACCTTTGAGATGGAATATGGACACTGGGTTGAAGAGCAAAATAGACAAATCTGTGAACTAAGAGGTGCTTTAAATGCTCATATTAGTGACATGGAGCTCAGGATTCTTGTAGATAGTATAATGAATCACTATTTTGAACTCTATCGAAAGAAGTCTGCTGCTGCAAAAGTGGATGTTTTCTATGTGATGTTTGGTATGTGGAAGACTACAGCTGAGCGTTTTTTCATGTGGATTGGAGGCTTTCGCCCCTCTAAGCTTTTAAAGGTAGATCTCAGATCTAATTAATGATCAAAATTAAGAATATCTTCATAGTATATGTCTACATATGCCAGTCCTTTGAAAATATGATTGAAATGTATACTATACTAGTATCTTTTTGTTTACCCAAATACTTAATCTTTGCCCTGCTTGATTTTGAAGTTCTCGTCAACATTTATATCTGAAAAAAGAAACCACCCAGTTACTACTTAGTGATCATAAATGCTTCAGGCATTAAACAAACCTTGCTTCTGTCAATACCTCTTTCCCTTTCTTAATGAAGAGATACGGTTGAAATAGTTGGATTCTTCATTTTTCCGTGAAGAATAATCTTTCATCTCCCTGGATGATCCTTAGCAGTTCACCATTTATTCTTCTCTGTGCATTTTGTTGATCTCTTTGGATACTGCTTATTCACTATATAAATTCAAACACAATATTAGGAATAAAGGATTGTATTTAACCCAAAGTCAAAGAAATTGTTCAAGTTAAAACTTCACTTTCCTTCTCGTCCCCTCCCCTCAGACCAAACAAAGCTTATTTATTGTCTGAAAGAGTAGGGTCCATCTGATATTTAAGATTTGTCTCAATAAGGGATCTAGATTCTCTGAAGTTTGGGTGTCTGAAATTTAAATTCAATAAATTGTCTTGTGTGTGTGTGTGTGTGTGAAAGGAAAAAAAAAAGAAAAAGAGTACTAGTACTTTGCATTAAACTTTACCCACTAGATGATTGCAGCAGCACACCTACACTTAATATTTAAACAACTGTTTTATTTGAATGCTTGCAACATACAAGTCATGAAAGAAAATCATTTTGACTGCAGGTCATTGTCCCTCTGATTGAACCCTTGACTGAGCAACAACGGTTTGATATCTCTAACCTCGAACAATCTTGCCAGCAAGCAGAAGATGCCCTTTCTCAAGGTATGGATAAACTCCAGCAAACACTTGGCGATACTATAGCAGCGGGACCTCTAGTTGAAGGAACTTATATTCCTCAGATGGCTGCTGCAATGGAGAAAATGGAAGCTCTCGTGAGCTTTGTAAACCAGGTAACGAACTTCACTTTCTTAATATCCTTCACTTTCCATGTTTAGTCGAAATTTCCCTTCAGCTCCACATGCCATGCTTTTCAAGAGAACACTTTTTTAGTTGTACCTTGCATGTATGTCTGCTGCATATACATAAATGGGCGCAGGTTCAGGCACAGCTCTTTCCCTTCAATTTTTCCCCATTTTTGTGCGTATTGGTCAGGATAAGGTTCCTAAAGAGATAACTGAGTTAAAGTGCATGAAATCTATTCAAGTAACCCAAAACGATCTTGATTAGGGCTCTAAAGTGATGCCAAATGGAGTGAATAAATTGCACTCATTGATGTTCATACTGTCTGCATCCCAGCACTTGTTTTAATGTCATTACTTGTAGGTAAAAAAGAAATAAGATTATAAGAATGAGAATCACATCCCACGTTGCCTTTGAGATTTTATTTTTATTTTTCCATTTGAACTCTTTCATGGAAGCTTAACCTGTTGGTAAGCCACTTTATACTCCCTTCAATCCTTAATATAATACATAGTTTGAGAGTTAATCTTGGTCCTAATTATAAGACCTAATCTTTATATTTGTCAATCTTTTTCTAATTTACTCCTATGGATACTCCCTCAACAATAATTAAGGAAGAGAGGAAATGAGGGAATTAAGGAAGATGACTAGAGTGTTTTAGAAAATACATGTCATATTAACTAATTCAATTAGCTTCCTTAATTTAATCAAATTAGGGAAATATATCTTATATTAAAGACCAGAGGGAGTGATATTTAGTCTTGCTTCCTTTCTCCTTTGTGGATCAGTTCTACCAACACCAGGTTCAGGAAAGGGGTGAAAAAATTGTTTCTCTGCATGCCTAAATCATATATCATATAATTACGTTCACATCTATAATAGGAAAATGAATGGCTACATCATGCCAATTCTACTTGGAGGGTTGAAGTATCAACCAAACAGTTCTAAGGTTGGAAAATTGAAGTGTTTATTCTTTTTAGTTGAATAATTTAGAGATTACTAAGTGTTGGAAGTTTATTTATCGTCACACGTTCAAGTAGAGGTATTCAAAGTCCTTCTGGTGCCAAGTAATGTAACATTTGGCATTGAATTTGGTGAACATAGTTCTGTGGTTGAGAACCGACATCAAATATTGGGAGCATTTCAAATATCTTTAAGGGTTAAGTAGCAAATCTGCCTTAGAAGTACACACTCGAGAGCAATGTTGCCCTGGAAGTTTTTTTGGGCTCAATGTTGCCCCGAAAGTCTAAAAGCGTAGCAATCTTGCCCTTTTCTGTTAAAAAGTTAACGATCAACGTCAATTTTTTAACGATCAACGTTAGTTTTATAACGGAAAAAGGGAAACATTACTACGTTTTTAGACTTCTGGGGAAAAATTGAGCCTGAAAAAACTTTCAGGGCAACATTGCTCCTCGATGTATACTTTCAGGGCAAATTTGCTACTTAATCCTATTTTTAACCATATATGAAGAATGACCATGGACCTGGAGAATGCCTATGGATATCAGATCATAAAGCACACTTATGTTTATTTACCATAATGATTCATCACATCGTTAATGAATGCTATTATTGATCATTAACTTCCACCTAACTTGCTACCACACACACACAATTTTTGCTTGGCTATTAGTAACTTATGCTTTTATGTCAAACAGGCTGATCATCTTCGTCAGGAAACATTGCAGCAGATGTTTCGGATCCTAACAATCCGTCAGGCTGCTCGATACCTGCTTACTCTAGGCGAATACTTCCAACGCCTACGATCCTTGAGCTCACTTTTAGCTAATCGTCCTCGGGAACCAGCTTAATCTTATAGCAAGAACACAATGCTTGAAAGTTGAACAAGATGACCATGGCCATGAAACAGCAAAACCTTGTACTATATGTGGTTCACGCTGCTCAAATTTTTCCTGCAGGCTTGTGTAATGAAGTTGTAGATATGGCCATATTTATGAATAGCAAGTCTTAAATCTGTAAATAAAAGGCACTTTAATTTGGAAGAAGGTTCAGTGCATAACATCCTTTTGTTAGTGAGTTATTTATATCTTGTATTAGTGATTTCTGCGGGAGCTGGACACGTAAATGTAAGGTGTATATTGTATATAGGAAAGCTGTGTTCCGTGGACATATTATTTGTTCTTGTCTTCTTGATTGGGAGTGTTAGATAATAGTAATATCCATCTGAACTGAACAAGCTTCCTCTTTTTTTGTATACTTTTCTTTTTCCTCTTTCATGGATGTTGGACTCACACCTCTCCTTATATGTGTATGTTGGACTCGAATATGATTGTTTCATTTCATGTTGGAAATTATGGTTTTCACTGCTTTCAGCATAACTGAAATAAATTTACGTTATTTGATTTTTGTAGCCTGAGTTACCCAATTATGATTTGTGTGAACTTGCTTCTCTAACACTAATTCAAACAAGCCCAATGTTTATCCAATGACTCATAGCCACACTTGTCAATTTTTACTTTTCTAGCGAAGTAGTCACGGAACTTGTTAAAAGTAGTAGTAAATGCTGTTATTGAAATGATCAATATCTTTATAAATTTTGTCATTTACTTTACAAGTGCAGTTAGTGATTAAAACATTATGTTCGAACTTGTTAAAATTAACGTTCAAATTGCTACTCCCCAACCCAATTAGTCGTGTTTTCTCAAATGTGGAACTTGTTAAACGTTAGAATAAATGTTATTGTTGAAATGGTTAAAGCATTTACAAATGTTGTCATTCACTTTACAAGTGTAGTAAGTGATTAAAACATTATATTCTAACTTGTAAAAATTGACAAGTGTAGTTAAATTCCAACTCCCCTACCCAATTAGTTTGTGTTTTCTCAAATGTGGAACTTGTTAAAATTTGTGGTAAATGTCGTTGTTGAAATGGTTAATACTTTTTTAAATGTTGTCAATCACTTTATAAGTGTGGTTAATGATTTAAAACATTACACTCTTGCATGTATTATACATATTACTATGCAATTATTATTTTTTCAATGAAACCTAACTAAGCGTTCACAATGAAAATGTGTATGTTACAAAATATTGTAATAATATACATATATCTTATAAAAGATAAGATAGATAAAATGAATAAATTTAGTCTTAGTAATATTTTTTATATGCGATCACCTGATAAACTTACAATGGATGGAAAAATTGTTAGTTCTCTATGTGTTTTGATGATAACTGACAATTGTAAACAAAATGTGGCTAATGATTCAAGCCCAAAATATGTTAACTTGATCAAACTTGTATCAGTAACCTACTGTCATATTGACTCGAGTTTCGAGTTTGAGGTTATCAAACTCGAGCCAAGTCTTTTGAAAGATTAGTTAAAATTCACTAAGGCTTTAATTGACTCAAGGATTTACTCGAGTCATATGCTCTTATGAAATATTTTAAAAAATAATGTTTCCTCGAGCTTATACTATCTGACTCAAGTCATCTTTTGTGTACTTAAAAATTTATTTTCAAAATAGATGAACTTGTGACTTGAGCCAGTGCTCCTTAACTCGAGTATAGATTTGAAAATCCTACTCAAATGAATTTAGTTAACTCGAGTTATCATTTAATGACTTGAGCTGATACGATTTCAAATCACTTTCAAAAGTAATCTCGAAGTTCATTTATAAAAGATGAAATTGACTTGAGCATACTATGATTGACTCGAGTCATGCACTTGAGTAAATGTTGTAAACTCAAGTTAAAGTCATACAGAGACATCTTCATTTAAGCTTCAAACTTATTTTCTAAGAAGATGAACTTGTGACTTAGGCATATAAATGCTTAACTCGAGTCATCTGCTTGAGTTTGCCTAAATCTAACTCGAGTTAAATCTATCTTTATTTTGCAATCATTGTGTTTGTAAATCTTAAATCTTTAAGTATGATTTGCTTACTTCATATCATCACTCATTATTGTTCCTAACTATGCTTAATTAGTTTATTAATAAGTTTCAGATGATTAGATGGATGGTTAAATGCAAATTGATCATAAAGCAATGATTATGTCACCTGTATTAAATGCGTCTCCAGAAAACAAAGTACAAATTTAGTTACTCATTCTCTAGACATTCTGAAGGCATTTATGGTTTCTTTCCTTATTCAAATGACAAATCATCTAATGGGAAGAACACAAAGAATGTCAATAAAGAATGTTGGTGATCATTGAACGAATCAAGCATTGTGAGTAACGAAAATGTCTTCAAGTCTAATGGCTATATAGATTACCATCAATGGTGCATTGCAGGCTTCCAACAATCTTTAATTGTCTTCACCATATATAAGTTGAAGCATTCAATTCATTCCACCTACTGGAAACACAAACGCTCAAACGATCAGTATGCATTTACTATTTCATTTATTTGAGTAATATCTTTAGATATTTATAATCTTCAATGTTTATCTATTTGCTCTTCTAGAGAGTTTATTTCTAAATCAATATATTTGTAAGAATCTCAAAGTATTAGGACTTTAAGATTGAGATATTTGATTACAACTTGTAAGAGGGAGTGAATCTTAATGAGAGAATTACTTTCGAGTATAGAGTGTGCAATTAGTTAATGGGATAGTAAAAATCTCAAAGAATCTGGAGACTGGACGTAGGTCAAGAGTTGAGACCAAACTAGTATAAATCTCTCGTGTCAATATTTCTCCTACTCTCTCTATTATACTGTGTTTTAGATGGTGTGTTCAGGGGAAATTGAAAAGATTTTTTAAATCACCCAATTCACCCCCTATTGGTGCTTTCAAAAACTATTTGGATGTTGCAGTTGAGACTGGTTAAGTATGAAGGCCAAGGCATCCTGTAGAGCTTGTAGTTGTAAGTGCAAGATTCCAAGTCGAATTGTTGGAGTAAATGTTCATTCATGAAAGGTGAGGTGATCAAAATATATCTTGATTATTACACTACAGGGACCTGTCCTAGTATTCTTGATGTTGAAGATGACATCCTATTGAACAGAGGGGCTATAGGTCCCTATAACATGATGGCCACTGTCATTTAAGGGTATATGTTATTCAATTATTTAGTTATCTTGATTTGTTGATGTATGGACAAGGATGTGACAGCGCTTGCTTTAGTTTGTGCCTCCCTGATCACTTGTAGAGGAAGAATTCCCATTCTTGCATGACAGATTTTGTTTCTAGCAAACCATAGGGATTCTAGTAATTGAAAGGCGAAGTATGTCATAAAATTACTAGGATCCCTTACTTTGCGCTTGACTACAAATCCCATTAGTGAACTAAAGCAAAAGATATCTAGCTCTGAAAGTATAAATCCATATAATATTACCTGGCTATTGGATAATATTTAGGGGCTTCAGATAACGAAATTGAATATCTTGTAAATTATTGAACCACTTGCTTAGGGTAGAGTGAGGATAAAAGATGAAAACTCCACTTTCCAGAAAGAGCGTAGTATATAGTTTGACACTTTCAAGTGAAGGAATGCTAGACCAAACTACTGCAGAGGCCATTGGATCCAACTATGTAAAGAAATAGAAGATCCTTCACCTACCTACCAGGTAAAGTGGTCAGTGATTATGTTGTTGGTTTTAAGATTTTACCTCCATAGACATGAACTATTGTAAGTAGGTTTAAAAATATATTGTCGATCAAGATCCAAATACTTCATCATCATTACTTGATTAAGCAAACTTGATTGATTATAGATGACCTGCCATAAATGTTTAGCCAATAGAGCACCATTAATGGCTTCCAATTGAATAATTTGCAAACCACCATTACACGAGGCAAACATAACCCTTCCTAGTGGAGATGATGGGTGTTTTATGAAGTATCAATGTATCCCAAGAAGAAATTAGCCATCTTCATTGTTGTGGCATAACATAAGTAGCCAAAAAAAAAAAAAAAATTGTACATGAAAAAGGATACCCCAACAGAGATGACAACGAGTGGTTAATTAATACCAAACGTCTTGCTTAAGAAAGAAGATTGCATTTCCACCTAGCAAGTCGTTTGTCAAGTTTTTGAATAACTTCAAGATACTTTCATTTCTTAGATCTTAGACCATCAATGTATGTACCAAGATATTTTCTCAAGAGAGTGTGGAATACAATTTCAAGCAATTCTGACAAAAGCTCATTTCATTTGATGAGAAACAGAGAGGCCAGAAACTAAAGTTGATTTTTGATTGTTAATATATTGCCTTGAGATTAAAGAATATCGTCAAAGCATGCTTTAACTATGCAACAAGCTTCCTTCGTTGCATGTCTAAAAAGAAGAGTGACATCAACATACATCAAATGTGTCAATGACATTACTTCATAAGAGACATGAATACCCGTTCACCAATTATAATTTTCTACTTGATGAATCATGCAGGACATAACATTAGAAAAAAAGCAAAAAGAGATAAGGAGGTAATGGATCCCCTTGTCGAAGGCCTTAGGATAGGCTGAAAGGATGTCCTAGCGATCCATTAAGTATGACTCGGTAAGAGACAGTCGAAACACATTGCATGAGTAATTGAATGATCCTGACAGGGGAAGTTATCTTCTTGAGTGCTTTCAGCACAAAATGCCATGACATCTTGTCATATGTATTGGCAATATCAAGTTTGATTGCATACCAACCAACTCTGCTCTTTCATGTGCCCTGAATCTTTGCCGTACGTTCTAAGGCAAAAATAATATCGTCAGTAATGATTCTGCCCTTAAGGAAAGCGTTTTGATTTAGAGTGATTAAATCCCCCAAAATCTCCTTTAACTAATTAAACATAACTTTTGAAATTGGCTTATATATGACATTACATAGATTGATAGGCCATAAATCCTTAAAGGTGCAAGGGTTATTGCAATTTGGAAGTAGCACTATAAAGGATCAATTCAATTCCTTAATAATATATCCTCACTGAAAGATCTAATAAACCATTGAGATGATGTTGTGTTTAATGAAAGACCAAAGTTTTTGATAAAACCTGGCATGAAACCCATCCAGTCTTGGTGCATTATCAGCCTTCATCTCAAAAAATGCCTTTTCAATCTCCTCAACAGAAACATTCCAGTTCATTCACTCAAAATGGGTAGATGAGAGCCCTGTCAAGTTAATATTATTTAAGGTTTGATCCACACACTGTCATCAAAAGAACCCAAATCTTCATAAACTTGTTTGAAATAAGATGTAGCTTCATTATGAATGTTTTCTTGATCTTCAATCCAATCACCAAACTCATTTTTTATATGAACTATCATTTTCTTCATTCTTCTTGAAGAAGTTGAACAATGAAAATATTTAGTATTTAAGTTGCCCTAACACATCTAGTTTTGTCTTGCCTATTGTGACCAAAGCATTTCTTCACAGTCATACCAGAATTCTAAAATAAATTTCAAAAAGGATACTTGATGTTCTTTGTCAATTGATAAAACCCCCTTGTTATGCCAATATTGAAGTTCATGCTTAAAGTCCTGTATATTGGAGGAAATTCGGCTAACTGATTAATTTTTTTTATGAGATAAAACCTTCGAATACATTTAAGCTAGGAAGAATTCTTATAAGCCCAAGACCTATGAATTTCTCTGCTTCATTCGTGACAAAAAATATCCTGACATTGAGGAAAAGAGAACCAAAAGTTTTCAAACCTAAACAACTTTATTCCCTTCCTTTCCTAATGAGTTTGGAACAATATCGGGGAGTGATCATATGCAGAAATTGCTAGTGTTTGAAGCGCTGAAGATGGATAGATTTGTAGCCATAAAGGATTACAGAGTGCCTAATCAAGTTTCTCTTTTACTCGATTAGCACCATGGCGATTGTTGCACCAAGTGAACTACCCCCTTGAGATGGGATGTCAATAATATTGCACTCATCTAAGAAATGAAGGAAGGAAGATGCACATGCAATAGATGATGAGGCGCTAAGTTTATCATATAAACCTAAAATTTGATTGATATCACCAATAATTAACCAATTTATAGAAATGGAAGTTACTAATGAACACAACCAAAACCATAAAATATAACGATATTTAAAAGCAGGAAAGCTATACACAAAAGTAACACACACACACACATGTATATGTATATTATGTATATATACATATGCATACCTATACATAATATACATATACATATGTATATGTATAGTATACATGTGTGCGTGTGTGTCATAAGTATCAAAAATTTTACCAGCAGTGTGGATCTAGTTAGGAGTACTATCTAGTACATTATAAGACACAGAGGAAGAGACACCCAAAAAAAGACCGCCCTTATGACCAACTGGATCCATGACAAAAACATTAGAAAATGCAAACTTACTAAGCTTCTTATCTATTTTACATTGGTGCATAAAAGTTTCACTAAGAAACAAAAAGTTAGGAAAGTATTTACAAAAAAGATATCTAAGTCGTTAAACTATTATGGTTTTACCAAGAACACAGTTCCACAACAATATCTTCATGTGTCCAGATGGAGTTTTTTGGCACAAACTCTGATAAAACCTAGATGGAGTTTTACCAAGAACACAATTCCACAGCAATACCTTCATGTGTCCAGATGGAGTTTTTTGGCACAAACTCCGATAAAACCCAGAAAAAAGGAGTAAGTGTCTTGAATTAGAGAAGCAGCAAGTACAACACATCCATGAGAAAGAAGAGAAGGTTTGTGGATATGTGGAGTTGGAGCAATTAAAATCACATAAGCTTGAGTAGGATGGGGTCAGCATGCATCTATTAGTCTTGAGGCTGAGAGTTGTCCAAATGAATTGAAATTTGTGGATATAACCTAACATACATGTGTGTCTGGAAGTTATAAAAAATTTATGAGTCCTCTGAGTCAATAGGATAAGCAACCTGAATAAGTGGATCAACAAGATAAGAGAAAGCTTGAATCCAAATATCTTTAGAGGGAGGAGAGTCTTTGCCATACACTGTGTTAGGACTATTATACCCAAAATAAGACAAGCCCAAGAAAATTCCATTAGGCCTAGCCATATCTTCTTCAAAGTCCAAAGAAGAAGGAATGACAATTGTTGGGCCTTCAAGGACCATTAAATCTAACCAAAACGATGGGCCTGCATAGAAATTGTAGAAGAAAATTGGCCCACTGAGACTTTTAAGCTTGTGATGTGGTCCAACTTCATTGAGATATGACATGCCATGTTCTAATGGGGTTCAATTCATAAAACATAAGACATTATGCTTGAATTGAATCTAAAAACACGTTGATTAAAAAAAATATTTATAAAGATCCCAACCAAAGCATTCCACCTAGATCGAGCTGGTCAGATGAACTGAGAAATTAAATTAGTTTGGTTAGGGAGAACAAATTGTGGAGCAATTAGATGAAAAGGGACATGATTATTCTCATTTAATGCTGCTGTGGTGAACTGATTGAAGCGCGAGGAGGTAGTAGTGTTTATAGGAGGTAGTGTTTATAACAGTGAATCTAATCGGCAACTAACTCTAACGGTTTTCCGGCATCAGAATTTGTTGGGGTGGTTGATCTACATCCATTCGTTGAAAATCGTCTGAAAAATCATGCAGAACAGATCCTTGTATTCTTGAATGACGAGAAGCTAATGAATCTGTGGAAGAGGAAGAAGTAGATGATCGAATGTTGAAGCGATCAAGAGTAGATTGGCCAAAAGGTGCAGTTTGGGATTGTCGACTTTGGTGAACCTACACAGAGTATTAACTGCCATTTGGAGATGAAAACAAGAGATAAATGTACTGTGATGATGACGACAATGTCTGTGGTAAAAAGCAATGTTATCATGTGAAACCATGGGATTATCATAATCCTTTACAAGGTTTGAATTGAATCGAGACATTAGCCGAGCACTGTGAATAATCATGCCAGAAGAAATCAAGTGTTCATCCTAATCACAATCCTGATCTACATGGCCAATTCTACCACAAGCACAACATATTTGAAAAACCCGTTCATATCTAAATTGCACCCATTAATGTCTTGAATCTTTTTTCAAATTGTACATGACAGCCCATGATTAAAAGTAAAGCAAGTTCAATAGAAACACGAACTTGAAGAAAACGAACGTTTTGCAACCCTTCATTCTCTTCTTCAAACTCAACAAAATCACCAATAATGTCCCCCTTTAATCTCGCATTGGGTCGAATATGATAATCAATGGGAAGTTCCCATATCTGAGTTCGTGGAAGAGGCTCACGGTCCAGTATGACATTGTTTCTGAACTTAGAGATAATGAAAAAAGAATTTTTGAGGGATCAAGGTCCCATTTGAGTGATAAAGTCTCGATCTTGCTCATTCTGAAAATGGAGTAGGAATCGATATTTATTGTGATCATAAAAAGTACTGGACCTTGTAATTTCCAGGCTTGATCTAAATCATCATGAAGCTCACGTTTAGACCATAACTATTTGTCAAGTAGAAATCCAGAAGCACACATTTGCAACCGTTGACGCCAATTCTCCGTATATTGGCCTCCAAGCATGATGATTGGACCTTGACGTGGCAAACGGAACCCATGCAAGCCATCGTGATAACTGATAAGAGTTAGCATTAGTAAAATCAAAAGAGTGACTTCCATCTATAGACTGACTGCTTGTCGCCTAATTATGTTGAAGGTTGAGATGAGTCATATATATCATTTTGAGAGATAAAAAACTTAATAATCTTCCAGAAACAACCTAAAGATAAAACACATACAAAGAAGATAACCAAGTTTTTCATGAGGATGAACAGATTAAACGGGTAGAAGGAGGAGAAAAGGGAAAAGAAAATCATAGAAGAGCTACGAAGTGAGTCAGTGATGTAAGTTCAAAGATCACCAAATTTATTCGCTGAGGAAGTTCGCTACGAAACTCATATTACTATGCAATACGTTATTAAGGGGAATTGGTAACCCAATGGCTACCATTCATTTTGGGAACTAAGGTGGGTTGGTTTAAATCCCACCTCCACTACATTTGCTGCAAATAAAAAAAAGGGTAGAGGTGTAAAAATGCACATATACTTTACCCTCAAGAGAGTTCAGCAACATATGCTTTTTTGGGGAGCAAAAGTAACTACTTGGTTAAAAAAATGGAGCAAAAATCCCACCTACCGTTAAGGACCAAATGTTTGACTTTTATCTATAAGTAATGTCTATTATCAGAGCTGACGTGGCATTAGTTTGATTTATCCATTAAATTCACACCAATTTCTCCTTCATTCTCTTCCATTTCTCCATTAAAAACGCAGAAGGCCATTAAAGACAATGAGGAAGATGATAAAGACCTTCGCTGATTCTCCTTCATCATCACCTTATCTCTCCACTTCACCGCCCTATCTTGTTGCCGGCGACATCCACCTTCATCTCCATCGTTGCCGGCGATCACTACTCCTCCATTACCACTAATGAATCTTCAAAAATCAAAGGGACGAGGTTTCTGGATAGTGAGCGCTGCGATTTTGCAGAGGCTAGACCACCACTGCACCTCCTTCTTCTTCCGTTCTTCCTTCCTTCCTCCACCTTTCTCTTCTTTTGTCGAGAGAGAGCTCGAGCTTTGGTGAATCGACGGTGAGAGAAGAACACCACCACCACCACCACTGTCGGACCTTTCACTCTTCCTCTCCACCGTCAACCTCTTCTTTTCCAACCACCGTCGACCCATTCCATATCCTATTTTTTCATTCTTTCCAGATTTTGGCGACTTCCAACCTTTGTTTTTCACTACCATCGTCACCACCGATGATCCCCTGCTCTGTCTCATCGTCATTTCTTCACACCTTCATTGTTGATGATCTGAAAAAGAGAGGAACAGAGCAGTGACATGAAGGTTGAAGACCAGGAGGGGCATCATTTTCAAGCTAAAGAGAGGGAGGACGAACGATGGCCTTCCTCCCTCTGGTCCTCGCTAACACCACACACAAAGGTCTGGTCCTACAGGTTTTCTCATTGGCGGTAGTGGTTTTCTTGGAGCACTTTGTTGGCAGTAGTGGTTAATGGTAGAGCATAGTGGTGATGAGGGGAATGAGGTTGAAGGTTCAGGTTCAACTCTCCGTTCTCAGACTTGGGTCTAAACATCTACAAATCGTCTGGTGTAAGGTCGAGGCGAGTAGGAGAAGACACTACGTTTATACGTTTTACCGAGGGACTAAAATGAAAATTATAAAAGTTCATGGAGGGACTAAATTGAAATTTATTAAAATGTATTTGCGGGTTGAATTGTAATTCATAATAACTCATAACCCAGTCAACGTCCACATCATCATTTTCAATGTAAGAAAAGTCAAACAAACGGTCCATGTATAGTTTTGCTCCTTTTTCTTAACCATGTAGTTATTTTTACTCCCAAAAAAAGTATATGGTGCGGAGCGTTCCTAAGGGTAAAGTACATGTATATTTTTGCTACTTTAAGCTAAAAAAAAGAATTATTAACCCCCAAAATCCAAAATTTATACTTATTACTATTTATTTATCTTTTTGCTAATTTAATAGATATTTTAGAATTTTTTTTAATTGAAATGGTATTTTTTAATCATTTAAAAAAAATATTATGATAAATAAAAAATATTTGTTTATAGAATAAATTTAAAATAAGAATATATTATTTCAAACAAATTTATAATTAAAAAAAATTATTAAAAATATATTTTAATATAGAAATATATTTTTATCAATTTTTTTACTGTAATTGTGACATATTTAAATTTAAAATATTATTATAACTAAAAATATTTTAATATTAAATTATTTTATATAAAAATATATTTTCAATAAAAAATAATATTTTACTTAGAAAATATATTAAAGAAAATTTATTGTAAAATAAAAATATTTTTTCATAAGTAAAAAATTATTATAATTATAAAATATGTTAATATAATTTTAAATAAAAATATATTATTGTAAATAGAATAATTATTATAATTAAAGATAGGGAAAATGCCTATGGAGGCCCAAATAAGCAAGAAAATCCCAAAAAAGGCCCAAACTAAAGTCACTGATCAGAAAAGGCTCTAGGGCCCTAATGGGTATTAAGTTCAAATAGTAAATTACATCATTGCCCCTAAAGCCAAAGAAAAAGCTCCCCTCTCAAATTCTTCATCTAAAATGCATCGAATCAGAGAGTAGGGCCATTTTCTTCCTTCTTGAACTGGCCTGACCCTCTCGGTCTCTCAAACGCCTCATATCGTTGGACTCTACAAATTGGTTGTCAAACTCTGCAGATCCACTCTCATAGCGTCGCTAAACTATGTAGATCAACCTCAGCCTAGTACATTGTTCCCTAGAGGTTACAAGAGGGCCGAGATTAAAGTCCCCAGCCTCATTCTCCAGTTGAACCTTGACGAGGTTTTGAGTGGTGGTGATACTCTTGATTTGATAAACAAGGAGGTGTCGAAATGGGTTGGGATTGTGGTGCTCACTATCAGTGAAGCCAGTGGCGGAAGGCTCTATGAGGCTACTTGCACGTTGACGTCGGTGGTTCAGGACTGCGCCTATTTGTTGGTTTCTGAGCGCGTTGATATTTCTGCCGCTACTAGTGCTAACGGGGTTCTGCTCTCTGATCAAGGTCATTATACTATTTCTATTACTGGAACATAATCAAGACATTTCATTCTTATTCTTTCTATTTAACCTTTACTTCAAAGCATCTTCTAACTACCTGAACCATCTCATCTCTTGAGAAGAAAAAAGGCCTTACTTGTTTGTTTGATCATTTGCCTATTTAATACCGTTAATTTGAAAAGAGCATACTTTGTCAACAATTATGTCTCTTAACAACCTTTACTTCAGAAGCATCTTCTAACTACCTGAACCATCTCATCTCTTGAGAAGAAAAAAGGCCTTACTTGTTTGCTTGATCATTTGCCTATTTAATTGAATATCGTTAATTTGAAAAGAGCATACTTTGTCAACAATTATGTCTCTTAACAACCTTAATAAATGACTGATGAGCTTGAATGGTGAACCACTAATGGCAATAATTGTTCTACAATTTAATAGCAATATGTTCATTTAGATATGTGAAGACGTATCCATGCTAACTTTAAGGCTATCAACATAGATAATGATAAAATTAGTACATGGATCCACAATTAGTACTATGCTCATGGTCATTTTAAAATTATTTATCTCAAAGACATTGTAGAGGGAGTGGAATCCTGTTTTGTATTGATGACCTTTCTTCTTAAGTGTACTTCATTTCATCTCCTTTGTTTCTTTTGCTATTTTTCTCCTCACTAAAATATTTTTCTTCAAGTCCTCCTACTTTGTCCTTTTGATGTTAGGGTTCTAATCGGTGTTACCTGCCTATACTCATGAACTTTTTGTACCAGCATGATTTTGATGAAATTATTGCTTGTTTTAACTTCTTGACATAGATGATTAATATTTTCTTTCCTTACAGTTTTGAAGGTGTCATTGTTGACTCTCTAGAATCAAAAGAAGCCTTTTGAAGGTGGGTTTTTCATCCTATCTAACTCTTTATGATTGTTGTTAAAATATTAGATCTCTCAGCTTGTATAGAGAAGTCACGTGGTATTTTTTTTGGTCGAAGAAGTCATGTGGTATTGAGTTTTAGGCTTGTATAAGTTAACAAGGTTTTGCTAACTTTTTAATGTATTTTAATAGTGTCTAGCTCATGATTTCAACAGGCATTTAAAAATTCTACCATGTGCTTGAGATGACTTGGATGGCTATTCTTCCCTTTTTGTGTGTGTGTGTGTGTTGGGGTGGGGGGTTTCCTTGTGACTTTTATTTAGCAGTTCATGAGATTTGATGTTTTGAGGTCGAACTTTTAATGGTGTTCAAAACTAGATGTAAGGGGTCAGTGAAGAAATATTAGCTGCCTTTTGTTAAAAACATAAGCTTTTAAATTTCTCTATTTTTTATTTTATATGTCACCCCTTTCATTTAAATTGTCAATCATATATAAATACTTCAGCCATTTTTCTTCTTTTTTGAATAGTAGTTAATAGTTAGCTTGTGTTGTGCTATGACTTCAATCTATATACCTTTAAAAATTGTTTGTATATCTGTGATATGTTTGCCTACAATTTTATATTTTGTAGACTTTATGCTAAGAACATAATTATTGGCTTTGAAAATGAAGGGAGCAAAGGTTATTTTCCAATGGTCATTTTGTAGTACTTATGATTGTTAGAACACTAGGTTTCAGCAGTAACACCATCTTTCATGTTAGAACATGAATAAACTTTCAAAAAATTTCTTCTTTGTGATTTTGAATTGCAGGGAATGTAGCTAATGTAGTAGCATACGGTCACCTAGGAGATGATAATTTGCACTTAAATATCTCAGCTCCCCAGTATGATGATAAGGTAACTTGATCAAGTGAATGCTAGATAACTGTTTAGTTTTGATATGGTTGTCTTTATATAGCAGATCATCTGTATTAAAAGTTGCAGATTTTATCACAAATCGAGCCTTATGTGTATGAGTGGAAATTCATGGGGTTTGACATAGTTTGGAGTCCATTTGCATTCTTTTTAAGTTAGTAATCTTCTCATCTTAAAGTTTTTAAATATTAGTTGATTGTTGATTATGGTTAATAAATGCATAATGGTCTTTTTTGCATGGCAAGTTACACTGATCTTGCAAAACCATATCTCCCTAAATTGCATGAGTGGCATTCCATATCTGGACTTGATCGCTATATCGATGGAGACAACACCAATGATGACATTATCTTATTCTTTCATAAAATTTGATCTACATTTTGTGATACATACTTGTTAGGACACATTGTAGTTGCTGACAAATATGTATTTGTCACAAATTTGTATTTATGATGGTGACCTTCACCATTTGTTTTGTTGTAAATTGTCTACTGATGCTAACTTTACAATTTTTAATCAATGACAACCACAAATTTTTGCTTATGTTTTGATTGTTGTTCATGGAATGAGATTTGCAAAAGAATTGATGGGCCATTAACAACAATAACATGGTCCATTAACAACAATAACAGGGTCCATTAACAACAATAACATGGTCTATTAACAACAATAACATGCGCGATTTACTACAATAATAGGGGCCATTTACAACAATAACATGGTCCATTTACAACAATAACATGGTCCATTAACAACAATAACATGGGCGATTTACAACAATAACAGGGTCCATTAACAACAATAACATGATCCATTAACAACAATAACAAGGGCCATTTACAACAATAACAAGGTCCATTAACAACAATAACAGGGACGATTTACAACAATAACATGGTCCATTAACAACAGTAACAGGGGCCATTAACAACAATAACAGGGGCCATTTACAACAATAACATGGTCCATTAACAACAATAACATGGTCCATTAACAACAATAACAGTAGACACTAACAACAATATCAGTAGCCACTTACAATAATAACAGTAGACACTAACAACAATATCAGTAACCACTAACAACAATATCAGTAGACACTAATAACAATAACAGTAGCCGCTTACAACAATATCAGTAGACACTAACAACATCAGTAGGCACTAACAACAATATCAGTAGGCACTAACAACAATATCAGTAGCCACTTACAATAATAACAGTAGACACTAACAACAATATCAGTAACCACTAACAACAATATCAGTAGCCACTTACAACAATATCAGTAGTCACTAACAACAATATTAGTAGCCACTTACAACAATATCAGTAGCCACTTACAAGAATAACAGTAGACACTAACAACAATATTAGTAACCACTTACAACAATATCAGTAGACACTAACAACAATATCAGTAGCCATTTACAACAATAACAGTAGACACTAACAACAATATCAGTAGCCACTTACAACAATGTCAGTAGACACTAACAACAATATCAGTAGGCACTTACAACAATATCAGTAGGCACTTACAACAATATCAGTAGGCACTTACAACAATATCAGTAGGCACTAACAACAGTATCAGTAGGCACTAACAACAATAACAGTAGACACTAAAAACAATATCAGTAGCCACTAACAATAATAACAGTAGACACTAACAACAATATCAGTAGCCACTTACAACAATAACAGTAGACACTAACAACAATATCAATAGTCACTAACAATAATATCAGTAGCCACTTACAACAATATCAGTAGCCACTTACAACAATATCAGTAGACACTAACAACAATATTAGTAGTTTACACTGATATTGTTGTTAGTGGCTACTGATATTGTTGTTAGTGGATATTGATATTGCTGTTAGTGTCTACTGATATTGTTGTCAGTGGCTACTGATATTGTTGTTAGTGTCTACTGATATTGTTTTTAGTGAGTACTAATATTGTTGTAAGTGACTACTCATATTGTTGTTAGTGTCTACTGATATTGTTGTTAATAGACCATGTTATTGTTGTTAATGGACCATGTTATTGTTGTTAGTCCCCACTAATATTATTGTCAATGACCCGTTAATTGTTGTTAAGGGGTACTTTTATGGTCGTCAATGGGTACTGTTATGGTTGTTAGTGGGTACTGATATTGTAGTTAATGACCCCTGTTATTGTTGTTTGTGAGGATTGATATTCCTGCTACAAATGACTGATATGATTGATACCAATGACTAAACAAATACCTTGAATAAATGGCCCCTGTTATTGTTGTTATTGGCCTCTGTTTTTGTTGTTAATGGCCCCTGTTTTGCAGTTGGCACTCCGTGAAGAAATATCAAAACATAAGCAACAACAACATTGCAAAACATAAGAAAAAATTTGCTCTTGTCATTGAACAAAAATTGTGAAATTAGCATCAGTTGACAATTTACACAAGAACAAATGTTGAAGGTCATTGTTATGAATACAAAGTTGTCATAAATACATATTTGTCATCAATTACATATTTGTCATCAGCTACAATGTTTCCTAACAAGTATTCCCCCTAATGTGTCTTCTTCTGCTTTCGGTAGTCATCAATCAAAGACAACACTTTTTATTGATGGCTGTTGCGAGGATGGGTAACCAGCCACCACAAGACGCCCACCTTCAATTCCCGAATTTCATCGTCAGCAAAGAATGACATTGTGTACCCCTCATCACCATGCATTGAACCATCCCACGTCTATAACCATGAAAGCACATGAACCCCACAAGAGTCCCTGAAATAAAATAGACAGGTTCTAGTCAAATTAGCAATCAAATAAAATAGATAGGTTCTAGTCAATCCTCAAATCAAAATTCATCAGATCAAGCCTCAGCCTAGCATGCTTAAATTCGAAATCAAAATCATAGAACCATCACATTGCAATTTTCAGTTCAAAGACTACCAAAATAAGCAGGAAGTGCTACACTAATCTTGGTTTTTCTTTAATTTCTTGGAAAGCCAAGAAAGAAGCCATTGTTTCTAAGTCATCTTGTAAAGCTAAATATCATACCTTAGCTTCCACCACATGTGAGTTACAATGGCTCATATATCTTTTGAATGATTTCCATATTTCTCATGTTGCTCCTCCTCTTTTGTATTGTGATAATCAATCTACAATTCAAATTGCTACAAATCCTACATTAAATGAAAGGACAAAACACATTGAACTTGATTGTCACTTGGTCCGGGAAAAGCTTCAAGCAAAGGCTATACATATTCTTCCAGTTCAGTCATCCAATCAAATTGCTGACATTTTTACTAAACCTCTGCAATATCCTACTAGATTTCAAGAACTTACATCCAAGCTGGGTCTCAAGAACATCTATACTTCAGCTTGCGGAGAGGTGATAGGTGTCACGTAACAAATTGTATTTGTTGTATATAGTTTGTGTTCAATTTGTGTAACTAATATTCTGTTATGTAAACCACTTGGTGTATTTCCTTCCTTGTGTATTTCATTATTTATGTGTATAAATAGATTGGCCCATCAATAATATTCAAGTCATTATTTTCCTTCATACACCGTCAGTCACAGTTTAAGGACACAAATATAAATTAGATTGTGTCCTGGCATAGTAAATCCAATCCTGCATTTGGTTTTAGCCAGTAAATTTTGGTATTTGGTACAGAACCTTGAGCATAATAAAGAAAAAATTGAAACAATTTTTTAATATTCTTCTATTCGTCCACTGGGCAAATACCCTGACTATATCTTAGATCTATTGCTATCAAACTATTCAGGTAATATCTAACAATTATATGTTTTTCCAATAACATAACGAAGCATACTTGTTTTTGATACAATAATGAAGTATATGGTTTCTCAATCAAACTACACACTTGTTAAATTTTAAAAGGGAAATTAAACTAATGGGGGAAACGTAAGAAACTACATTTAAGTTCAGTAGACTAAAAAACATGACCTCAATCACAAGTGTGTTAGATGAAAATTAACAACACTAATTTGGATAAGTGAACTATCTAGTTTCACAATGATGTGCTAATTATATAGAGACAAAGAATTTGATAACTTCAACACCAATGCATTAAATTGTTGTAAGGGGGGAAGTGCAAAATGTAACTGATAGAAAACAAATAATATAAGGAAATGATAAGCCACCCGACTTAGCCCCTGCGTCTGTCATGAACTAGCACGAAACTCCAGATTGATTGTCAATATGACACTTGAGTGGTTCAAAAATTAACGCTTTTAGATTTAGGAGTCAATTAAATTATTCACAATCATTAGTTGTGTTCATAATCTTTTATTAACCCTTAATCTTTTATTAACCCCCAAAACTGACTTCTTGAACCTTTAACAAATCAAAAAGTTCTTTGCGGCCCTTAATCTTTTATTAACCCCCAAAATTGACTTCTTGAACCTAAATCTAAGCAAGTGCACCATACAGATAAATTCATACAGCGGCATTGACAATCGTTGACAGAGTTTCACAAGAAATCAAAAGAGATCAAGAAGAATAGTAGCTTACATACAAGCACAACATACATCAAAATAAAACAGAAAATGACGCAAGAAAATAAGTTTCAATCACATTGTTAGTAACCAAAAAAAAAAAGTTTCAATCACGCGTTTAAATGAGAAAACAAACTCTCACGACGTTGGGTTCTGAGAAGATTTACTCACGCATCGACCACTGAACCTCAATAGCGAGGAACCACGAACAATGCCGCTCACGATGACAGCTTCTGGCAACGCCACCCAACCTTGCTTCACTCTGTGTAACCCTAATCTGAGACAGAGGCAGAGAAAGTGCGAAAGAGGGAGTGAGAGATGGAAGATAGGATTCACTAAAGGGCTTTGGCGCGAAAGAGGGAGTGAGAGATGGAAGATAGAATTTAGGGCTCCGGCGGAATCGTTTTGCAGCGAATGAAATTAAAAAAGTTCCACTGAGTAATGAATAAAGATGGGAAGGAAATAAGGGTAACAATGTAATTTGGTTTTGAACTTAATACTTATAAAGGCCCTAGGGCCTTTTTTGACAGGGTAATGTTCTCTGGGCCGTATTTGAGATTATTTTGTTATTTTGGGCCCTGAGGGGCATTTCACCTTAAAAATATATCATTTTTAATAAATTAAAATTAATATATATATATATATATATATATATATATATATATATATATATATATAAAATTAAAAATATTAGTATGAAATTAATTTTAAAAAATATGTTATTATAAATAAAAATATTATAATAAAAAATATATTATCATAAAATGATTTTAAAAGAGAAAATATATTACTAAGCATAAAATATGATAAGAAGACCCATTTATAGCTACCTATATTAAGGTGTTTCCACTAACTTCTATATCTACTTCCTCTCCATTTAATTTCTTTATTATTTGATTAACTTTTAATGGTTGAAATATATTTTGTAAGAAATATTATTATATTATTATATTTAATATTACAATAATACTTTTAACATAACATAAAATCTCAATTATTAAAAGCCAATCCAATGATATAAAAATTAGGGGTCATTAAAGACACTTCCCCCCTACCCATTAGCTCTAACACTTTTGTTCTATTAGTAGGGTTTGTCCCTATATAAATTTTTTTTTTTGGGTCCAAACATACTTATATTAATATTTAAATCAAAATATACATGAGAACATAACAATTACAATGGAATACAAACAAATAAAACACAACAAACCAAATAAAAGGGAAACTAACAGCCAAAACAATTACAGAGGCATGAAAAAAAGTAGCTCTAGCGACTGCACCGATCTCCTGAACATCCAAGATTAGAAGTGACAAGAAAGAAGGTGTTGGTTGTAAAACCCACCCCATAGGGCATACCTTCTTATAAGGATAAGCTGCACAATGATCAACTGCACAATGATCAGTTACACAATTACTCAGTCGGATAAAAATTATAAAAACTCAACCTCAGAAGAAAAAAGACAAATGATATCATTGAAAATGGAAGAAATCACCAAGGGGGGTGAATTGGGGATTTCAAAAATTCTTTTGAACTCTTTTTCAAAACTTGAAAAGTAAATAATGAAAGAGTAAGGGAAGAAAAGCTAGATACACATGATTTATACTGGTTCGGTCTTTAACCTTGACCTACGTCCAGTCCCCATATATCTTCTGGGTATTTCTACTAGTTCAATAGACTTTAACTACAACAATGTAAACCACACGCAATCCTATTCATCTAGGACTTGCTCCCCCTTACACTTTGTAATTAACCAACCCAATTCACAGGTTCCACAACCTTGAGTTTATACAAACAAATGTTTGAAAAATGTTTTCAAAGAATCAAGACTCTCAAAAGAGTAAATATTGATAAACACTGAAGAACAGATCAAAAACCACAATACAAACTCAAATTGCAAATGTAATCAAATGTAGCTTCATTGTATGTATCTTGTTCTGAGTCTTCATAGCTTTTTATAGGCTAACTAGAGGAACTAGCCATTGCATTTTCTTCTCTAACGTTCAGCTGTAAATCTAAAAATGACAGTTGCATATTTTCCTCTATTCCTTCAATTTTCAACTGGAATCTTGGAATATGTTGATGCAGATGGTCTTCCAGATATTTTGTCATTCCATAATCTTTATTTGACCGTTGGAGAGTGATTTAATTGATCCATAACGGTTTGTGCTGAACCATTGGGATAGAGGAGAAGAATCAGCCCTGTTCTTGGTTCTTCATTTAATGCACTTATTCCAGATCTGATTTCATCTTGATCTTTGCTGGACTTATCTGAAATTCACTCAAAACTTCATCAAAGATGTTAGAAGTAATAGTATCATATGATAAAACATTTTTAGATTGACCCATAAATATTTCGCAGATCAACACCATCTGGTTTTTCAAAATCACCGATGCAAACTCGAGTTTGTAATCCTTGACTTGAGTTTTGGGTTCATCCAGAGAGTATGAATGTTAAGCAAGGGCCTAAACTGGAGTTTAGAGATGGCTGACTCGAGTTTGGTTCTTAGAGAGAAGACTGTCGGGCTCTGGTCTTTAGATGAGATTTTGGACATATGGCTAAACTCGAGTCAATTAATGACTAACTCGAGTTTGGGGCTTTGTTACGAGTATAAGCCTAAGTTCAAGAACTTCCAGACTGGAGTTTAGAAACATAAACTGGAGTTTTCAAATCAGACATATTGTTGAGCTGTCTGTGTGACTCAAACTCAAGTTTACAAATGTAAACTCGAGTTTTAGGAACTGAAACTTTGAGATTTTTCTTGGTCAAGTGTAAACTGGAGTTTGGAAACAAAGGTTGGAGTTTGTAAGACAGGTAGTAACTCGAGTATTTTCTGTTTGACCTTAACTCGAGTCTATAAGGTTAGACTCGAGTTTCAGTGTAAACTGAAACTTTGAAACATTTCTGTTTGAACCAAACTGGAGTTTATAAATCAAGACTGGAGTTTAGAAATTGAGCTGGAACTCGAGTGTTTTCTGTTTGGTCTAAACTCGAGTTTTGAAATCCAGACTCGAGTTTGTCTCGTTGTAAAAAACTTTGAGTACTCTTCGTTTCTTCCAGACTGGAGTTTGCCTGAGCAGACTGGAGTTTGACTTTTCTTGTAAAATCTGAGATACTCTCTGTCTAGTCCAAACTCGAGTTTTACTACCTAAACTCGAGTTTGCCTTTGTCAGTAGGTTTTACAATTTACCAAAAGCAAACTTCATTTTGAGTTTACAATTGTTAGTTATCATCAAAACACATAGGGAACTAACAATCATGTATAATACTTCTCCTCCTCCAATCAAGTAACTTTAGGAAACACCTATCGAACAAACTAACACTAAAAAGAAAAGAGGAAAACACCACCATGACAGAAAACACATCCACACACCAAAAACATAAAAAACATAGAAATAGACAGTCCCCCTTCCAACGTAGATCATCGGAAAGAAAGATGCCGATACAATAGCTCTCACTGTGAGGAAAGAGACTCCCACCGCCTCAAGAAGGATCTGGAGAAGGAGAGGAAAAGCTAGCACCAGAGGTGAGAGACAGCCACCGTCGCATACCGAGATCTGGCGGAGAACATAGGACGACCGGCGTCGAAGAAGATGGAGGCTCGCCGTAGAGTGTCTCAAGGCCGATTTGAGAAAAGCAACTCCAAAATACTCCGATGCTACCTTCTTTTGATTCTCCGAGCCCCGATCTACAGATCTACACAATTGTGGCTCAAAAAGGATCCCGCTGGAGGCAAGGCCGCCGCCGGCGAGAGGGAAAGCCAAAAGTTGCGGACGCGGAAGGACGAGAGCGCGAGATAGAGAAAAGAGAGTGCGAGGTTGGTATACTCATAGAAAGAGGAACTGTCCCTATATAAAAGTTGATGGCACTAAAGAGTCAAATTAAAATATTTAATTAGGAGAGTGTACCAATTAAAAATTGAAGAAAAATATTGATAAATGTAAATGTTTAAAATATGTTATTATATTAATTATGAATAAAAATCTTACTACTACCGGAGGCGGTACTATGTCAATTTTTTTGGGAAAATCATTATTAGTTCCTAATGTACGGAATTAATCATAAAAAATTCTCATACGAAATTCCCTTAATAAAAAAGTTTCGTTGTCAAAATTACTTTATTAGTTGTTAAAATGTCCCTACGAAAATCTCGTTCTGGTTCTTATGTTACAAAAAATTGTCTAGGTTTCTAAAATTCTAAAGGAAAAACTCAGAGAATTTTTGACCATATGAAATGCCTTTTTCACAATGTGATTTTTATAAGAATATTTTAGCAACTAATAAAATCATTTCAACAATATGAAAATTCATTTTGATAATGAGATTTTTTGTGGAGAGAATTTAGCAATTAATCACAAAAAAGTTGGGACTTTTTTGGTCAGGGGAATTTGATATAAGATTTTTGTATGATTAATTTCGTATTTTAGGACCTTTTTCCCTAATTTTTTTTTGCCAGATATTATATTAATTGAATAAGATGTAAATTTAATTTAGGGTTAAGTAGCAATTCGTCTCAGAAATACACGCCCAAGAATAATGTTATTTAAAAGTTTTTTTGAGCTCAATGTTATTCTTTTTCATTAAAAATTTAATTATTAACTTCAATTTTTTATTAATCAATGTTAATTTTTTAACCGAAAAAGATAATTGGTACGTTTTAAACTTCCCAGAAAAATTGAACTTCAAAAATCTTTCAAAACAGTATTAGCCCTCGAAGTATATTACGGGTTTGCTATTATTTATACAACATCAGTAACACGATAAACAAACACGCAAACAGTGAAATTTCCACAAACTTGTCGTCACGCGCCCTACTTCTCTCTCATATAGTTATAACCGCGAATACGAACCCCAGCGTTCTCATCTTGACTAGGATCACCTCCCGGTGACGATCTGCACTGTAGCTCGGTACTCTACGGCAACAGGTGAGCTCTCGCCCTACTGCTTTCACTGTTTTCTCTGGTGTTTATAATGCTCTACCATATTTGATTAACTGGCCGAGCTGAATATTAGCTCACATTGATATTTTAGCTGATTTTTATTCTTTTGTTTTGTATTTCAGTAAAAGAGAAGCATTTTAAAATTTGAATCATTGACAAAATGGTTACCTTTGAGATGAATGATCGAAAGAGTAAGTGGAGTTTCTTCTTCTTCTCTTTTCCGTCAAAGTTAAGTGAATATGATATGAATTGTCTTCGGACTTATGGCCACAGAGTTTGCAACAGTTTATCATTTACATATTTTTTGGGGGAAGTATGATTAGATTTTGATTTATATGCGCGAAGTTATGAAGGTCTTGACCTAAATCTTCCGATCTTATGGGGCTTAAATTGCCAAATAACTGGAAATAGTTATCCTATGAAAATCGTAATATTCTAGCAGTATACTTATTTGTCACTTGCTTATATCTGTAGATAAAATTGTATATTTTAAGTGGTATTCGATTGGAGATTGGATATTATGATCTCAATCCGATGTAACGATATTTCAAGTTAATTTAATACCTTGGCCTTCACAAGTTTGTATGTAATGATATTCAGTTGATTTGCTTATCTTTTTCTCTACCGTCATATTTCTTGGATTTCTTGCTGGGTTAACACTTAACACGAGGATTGGAAATGACTATGCTTGAGAGCCTGTTCGGAAACCTAACTTCTCCTACATACTTACCTCGTAAATCCCAAAAGCTAATCCAAGCCTTTGAGTCCTAATTATAAAATTATTTTTGTCATTGATGCTTTAGTTTGAATAATTCTTTTACCTAATGCTGTCACCTATTTTCAACATGATATAGTTACTAGACTTGGTGTATGCTACGTGCTTTCTGCAAGGGTACAGTTTGCAGCCCCTTGGAACTCAGCATAAATAAAAGCTCTGGAAAATAGGGTAAAGAAGAGGAGATAGTTTCTGAACTGACTCTAGTACGAATAAGTTGACTACAGCGAACATATCAGTTATTTTAACAACTTGATGATAATTATTCACTTTAGTAGCCAATAATAACAATTGTGATGGGTTTCAGGCCTGCGATTCCAGAAATAGATTCAGGAATGGTATTCCAGTATATACTTTTAGTCAGCCTTGGTCGATTTAGTTTAACTCATCACAATGCGATTATGCAATAACACATTTAGTAAATATTCACTTAATATGACTGACATTCATTATTTATAAGTTACGGTGATATATAAGGCATCTACCTGCTAATAAGCCTGTGAAGTAAATGCTCATCGTGTATGCATAGGTATTTCAGGGCTTCATATTTATTTGCCTTAGGATGATTGAAGGATAACTTTGAATTATTTTTGAAATGTACACTAGTTTCCATGTTCTTGCTGTTTCTTATTTGCTGATGGAAGAATATTTTATTTGTGAATTAGTTATTTTTTTACTTTTGTAGTTGGAGTTTAGCTGCATCAGTTTGTCATGTAAAATTTTTACAGTCCTTACATTCATGTCATTTGATGTATGAAATTGGCACATGAAACAGAGATTGGATTGGGATTGATGGGATTTGGCATACTTTTTTCTTTCCTTGGGATTCTTTTCTTCTTTGACAAGGGACTACTAGCCATGGGAAATGTAAGTTTCCTGATATTACAAGTTTCTTGTTTATGTTGATCCTTTTTGTTTTGTTTTGTGTCACCTTTTATAATGCTTTGTTATTTTGTGTCACTCAAATCAGATCCTCTTTGTGTCTGGCGTGTCCTTGACCATTGGACTAAAATCAACTTTACAATTCTTCGTGAAACGGAGTAACTTCAAGGTACCTTTATGTTGTATTTGGTTTCCTTTCAATTGATGTTTGTTGCCCTCTTCATGGAAATTATTTTATCCTATCCTATGATTTTTCTTTTTCTGGTTTTGTAGGGAACAATTTCATTTGTCAGTGGATTCCTTATCCTCATATTAGGATGGCCTATTCTGGGCATGATTCTGGAGGCTTATGGGTTCATAGTGCTCTTCAGGTGTGGTGGAATTTGAAAGAAACTTTATGCTGTAATGAGTTAATAACTTCATTTACATGCTTGAAGCTAATGATTGATTATGCTTTGCAGTGGTTTCTGGCCTACATTAGCTGTCTTCTTGCAAAAGATTCCCATCCTTGGCTGGTTGTTTCAACAACCATATGTTAGATCGGTATGTGTATGTGATGAAGTGTCTTTACCTATCAATTTTAAGCTACCATACAAGTATTTTGTTTTGGCACTATATTCATCCCTGCTATACTGCTACCCAGCATGGGCGTTATACTTTGACAATCATGGCTTATTATGGAAGTCATATGTATAGTTGCTTTTGATCAGGGTATCTCAAATTTCATTCAAAGTAAATGACCTTGAGCACAAATTTGAAAAACAAGTTAACCTTAAATGACAAGCTATAGTCTTACATTATTGGAGCATTACTTCTGTTATTAGAATTCAATTAAGAGAAAACTGTTTATGGTCTTCTGTCAACACCAAAGCAGATAACTTTGGCCAGCTTAATAGGTGTTGTCCAGTGTGCTCACTCTTCATTGTGTAAACCACCAAAAATGCAATGTTCTTCTCCTCCAACTTCTGCCCACTAATTGCCAACAAACTTTTTATCTGTTGCCCCCATTATCAAAACAATCAGTGCTTATGAGTCAGTGAATCATATGGAGTGAGATAGTATGGATGTAGGATTTATCTTGGAAACTTGTAATTGCTAAGTTGAAGTTCTTCAGTCTTCACAACACAGGAAGCTAAATATGTTTTCTGATTTTTCTAAGCCTACAAATTTTCTTCACTTGCCATTATGGGCTAAATTAAGGTGGTGATATGTGGGGAAGAACTCCTATCTTTCCTAGTGTTATTTTCAGAACTTCAACTGTTGTGTGATTGTTGAATAATATGTGAATGTGCATGTCTTTACATAGTATGGTATCAAGTTGAAACCTTTGGACATGCGTGCATAATTTTTGAATTGTTCTTACTGAGGTTTGCTTATTTTCTGTCAACTTTCCAGTTGTTGGATCGCTACAGAGGTAGACGAATGCCAGTGTAAGGCAAGATTCTCTTAATCATAGTGTAGCTGTGAGTGCACTTGTAACTGAATGTAAAGAAAAACATACAAATGGAGGCCTAACTCTCTTTTAGTTTGCACCACGATTGAAGAAAATGTTTGTAACTTCCATGAAAATACTGCAAATGAAACGGAAAGGGAGAAGTTTTGGTTTAGGTATTGCTATTATCCTTGTTTGGTCTCTCCTTTTGGTAAGTGGAAAATTCATTGATTGGATCAGGTGTCAATTATGCAACTCTGATTACCTTACCTCCCCTACTAGACAACTTTGGAGAAGCATCTATTGGCATTTGTATTGCATTCATTATAGGAATATCATATCAGTTTTCATGCATATGAAACTAACTGTACTGGTTGGTATTGCTCATCAATGGTAAGATGAATAGGAATAGTTCTCGTATTATCTTGTCTATTACAGCTTGTTTTGGTGGTCCCAAATAATAAGTATAATTGGACTAAACTAGTGAAATTTTTGTGAAGGAAGGGACTTGTGTTGAGAGTCCTAGTTAAGAGTCTGTTTTTCTCACAAATACCCTTTATGTACATATTCTGAACAAATTAATTAAAGAAAACTATTGTTTCTTTTGTGATGACAGACGAGCATGCCTTATTCTGTGTTATGGATTGAATGCCTTGTAGTGATTCAGGTTATCTGACATTATCATGGGATCTTCCTGAGTGTTCTAGATTTGATTATTGCCGGATGTCACCGAAAGGACTAGACTTTATTATTTCCTTGTGAGTTTTGAGATTGAGTTAAGAGATGCTGTCCTCCACAACTTTCGTCCATTTGTACTAACAAGTAGGGAATTATGATCGCCTCAAATTTGGAATTGTTATCCAGCTTTCCTTTTTTTTTTTTTTCAAGAAAATTACTTTTGATAATGGAGTAGGAATTGTCATTTTCTATATATATAAAAAAAAGATTAATATTGAAATGTAAAATCTGGAACAAGGATGACGTAGAACAGAGCCAAGTGTCAAAAAGAGAGTCCACTAAACATGGAATTATAAATGATTGTTTGAAGGTGGAGCACCCAGAGACTTTCACATGATGCGTTGCAATCAATAATGCATCAACATTGTAATTTTTAAAATAAAAATAAGGATATGATTGAAATAATAACAAACACTGTCTTGAATTTTAATATAATAAAAAGAAATGTTCGGTTTAAAAAGTGATGATTAATAAAATAAAAATGGAGTATATTTTTAGAAAATTAATGCTTAATTGGGGCTAACTCACAATATAATTGTTGTATATAATTTTTTTTATATATATATATATATATATATATATATATATATATATATATATATATTATTTATTTATTTATGTAGCTTTAGATTATGTCATTTAAAATTGATCAACGAGGTCCAATAGGCCCACTCCAGATCGGACTAGAGCCCAATAATTTGTTAGGCCTGATTATTGTGGATTGGTTTTCTTATGGGCCGCCAAAGGTTTTCGGTTGGCCCACTCCACAATTTTTATTTTAAAAGAAGTCTTCATGATTTCTTCCGCTTTTGATTTCAAATATTCTTTTTTTCGATCGAAAGATTTCAAATATTCAATGAAGATTTAAAATAAAGAATTCGATTCATCCTGCCTTAACGTTCAAAAACTTCAATCTGTTGTTCGGCTCTTCCTCCCCCCCCAGATTCATAGTCTCCTCCTAAAATTGTGATGTCATCGTTCGGCTCTCATGCTTCCACAGTAAGAACTCTGTAACCCTAATTGCCTTTATCTGATTTGTGGTCTTCAGTGTGTTTCATGTTCAACAGTTTTACCTTGAGACTGATGATGCGCTTTTTCTGGGGCAGCCGTTGGGTCAGTGAGAGCTTTGTTGCGTTAGTGTGAAAATGGCTAAACGTAGAGTCAAGAGAACCCTTCAAAAGACTGAATCGTCACCTGAAGCCAATAGAAACGGCAATAACGAGCCCAAGGGGAGTCAAATTGAATCGCAACAAGCTCAATTCGTAGACCTCGAGGGTATATTTTTCTGTGTGCTTGTATTGTTCCATCTTTCTTTTATAATTATGAAAATTGTTATAATATGGAAATTAAGTTTTGAAGCCTATTTACATGTGGAAAGGCAAATTTTTATGGCTTCAAATTTATGGACTGTACTCCGCTGAAATGCTCTTTTCTAGATCATCAGATTTCGTCATCGTTTTTAGTGTCTTTAAGTTCTTAATTCTAGCTTCAACAATTTTTGTTTCCCAGTTGAGCGACAAGCTGCTGCCGTTAGGGCTGTTCGTGATGTGGAAGTTGAACATTTACTGACTGAGTTGCGCTTACTTCGGTCGTATTTTAGCAAGGAACAACTCCAGACACCTGTACTACGAATTTTTGAGAAAATTCTCCCAAATCTTTCAGTTGTAAGTGACAAAGAGAACAAGAAGTTTGAATTGAGATGGAGTCATAAAGACAATAGGATGTCCATGAGCTGTGCTGAAGGAAAAGATGTTCATGCTTCTCTTCTGCAAAGATTGTCCATGGCTTTTCCTGACTTCTCTTCTGCAATCCCTCCTTTGGATGGCTTTGAATACTCTAGCAAGGCTGGTAGTTACTTTATTTTATGCATGCTTGAACCCTTCCCTTTTTCTCTCTTTTTGGATAGACTTTACCTGATTATGGTTATTTGATTATTGGCAGGAAGAACAAGTCTTCTTGGTTCTGATAACTTGTATTTTAAGGATTTTGTAAGTTCTGTATGTTCTTTAATATTATGCCAGAAGCTGAATGAGTAAACATGTTCTCTGCTAATTGTTTGATATGTCTTTTATTTAGAGTTTGGAGGAGCCATCCGAAGCTCAGACTCTCGCAATGCAGGAAGCTCTTAAGACTCCTGGGGTCTGTATTTTGTATTATCTTCCACTAGTTTCATTTCTGGATTTTGCTTCTGGACTATCATTTTTCATCTGGCTTCTTTATGTTCAATTTGTTAGTAGTCAATGGTCCTTGACAACTGACATTATTTAGAAAGGGATTAAATTTTATTTGTTTGAATACATAGTGCTCATATAATCAAGTCAAAGTGTGCAAATAATTTACGGTTCCCTATATGCTATATATCTGAACTCTGTGACATAAGATTATTGTTTTGTTGATGCATACCAACCGCCAAATGCCAATTAGTCTACACCAAGATCATCAGAAAATAATGTAAGACTGTAAGCTAGGATATCAAGTCCTTGAAGGAGTACCCTCCTCATGTCCCGTGCATTATGCTTGAATGCATCTACTAACTCCTGTAATCTTTTTGGGCCAGATACTTAACAGATGAAAATTGACTACGGAAAGAGTTAGGTTACATTTTTAGCTATTAATAGGACATATACCTGTAAATCTGTTCAACAACCTATTATATTCTTAGTAGCCAAATCTGGAGAAACTGATTTCATGGGAATCTAGATAAAGATGAAGCAGCTTGTAATTCGTTATGATCTCTGGTATTTGGTGGCTATCAATGGTAATTTGGAGCTGAAGGGATTTTCCAGATAGGCTTTTATCTCTAAAAGCAGGAGAAATTAATTTGTTTGGTTTTTGCAGGTGAGTAGTCTGAGGTTGTCTGTTGGGATGACACCCAAAACACTCAGACTGCCCAAACCTGGCGAGATGCTTCTTTCTGTCCATGGATCACCCCTTGGTGTTTACAAGGAAAATAACATGGAAGCGATACGTGGTATGAAGAATGTTGCTTCTAGCTTTTTTTTATATATTGTTCAGGCATTATTTCCATATGAAAAAGAGGTTTTCTTGCCTTTTGTCTAACTTCAACTTATTTCTCTGAACTCCCAATTACCCACCTCAATGGTTTTCTTTCCAGACGCAGGGTATTCACTTCTGTTATATAATACTGCTAGTTCTTCTGTTCTGATATCTATTTTAATGTGCAGAATCAGAAGAAGGTTGAATGCCCTACTAAAACCTTAAGTAGGCTCATTGTGGTTCAAAAACAAGCAAAGTGAGTTGTAAATATCTCAATAGGCACCAATCAATCACTTTCCATGTATTTTTATAATCGAGGATTCCATTAATAAATATTATGCTTTTGTATTTAAAATTTTCCAGACTCTAGGTGCCCCTGACAACGAAGTAGGTTGACTAATGTAGATATGGAGGTCTTCCAGCTTCCAAAGAATTGGTGATGGTGCTGACAAAATCAATTCTGCCTTGGAGCGTAAGAGTTATAAATATTGCAGTACAGGTTGTTTTGTTTCATGAAAAATGCTTTCGTTGTAAACCTCTTATTAACTTCGTCCATTTTGAAAGAGAGAAGGTGAGAAGAGGGTGTTGCCAGTGGTTATTTAGCTGACATTTAGATTGGTTTATGCAAATTTTAGGTAAGCGTGACATTCTAGTGTTGTATTTTTATTTATCTAAGCAAATAAATCATTGATATTAATTTGGGGTTTTAAGTTTGGAGCCTAGAAATCACTATCAAAAGCTTTGGTAGCTGTTAGGTCTGATGCATCACTTTTGTCATCAATGCTTCCAACGATGACGAACCCATGGGACATTGCTGAGAGCAGGGCCTGAGAAAAAATTATGAATCTGGCCATGCAAGACTTACAATCAAAGAACTTTTTTTTTTTAATGAAAATTGGAATCCATTAATAACTCAAAGGAGCATATACAATATGGAAAACTACAATCTACTTTTTTTCACCAACTACCGCCTCTTGATATGAAGGTGATGGGTAACCAATGAGACAAAAGTTTCCTACGATATTATAAGATTGCTTAGCCAAATTATCAATTAAATTATTTTATTCCTTAAGAATATGACTAATTAAAACTTAAATCCGATGATGCAACAATTTTTTGTATCCTCTATTCCAACATATCTGAAAACCTTACCTTGGGTGACCGCAATGATTTATGCTATTGTTAGAGGAACTACAGTGAACTTGTACATGAATCCACATATCCATCGTCTAACGTCTCCACTAATAGCACCTCCACAACTACTTCTCCTTTGCTCCAGAATTCAAGCATCCACCTCGAGAGTGATAAATCCTTATTGACGTTCCTCTATCCTAGCTTGCCTTGAAAAGGCTACATTGTGCGTTTGTTTCTTGCAATGATCCACCCAAATGTCCTAGCAGATATAATCAAATAGAGTAGCCCATTGAATTTTCTTGGTGAATTCTCTTCCTGCTTCGTGTTTGAGATTCCACTGTAGCCACTCTATGCCTTAGAGGATGTGAACTTCTCCCATAAGGTCGAGGCAACCACTGAAATCCATCATTCATTTGCGTTGCTACAATCCCTCATTAAGTGCATTAAGTCCTCTTGGTTGCATCCAAACGGGCATTTGGCTAATTCCTCAATGCCTCTCTGAACTCTTAGCCACGTCGTATGTACTCCCCCATATGCAAAAGTCCACATGAAAGACTTAATCTTCTTCGAGACAACCCATCTCCATAGTATCTTCTAAACAAAGCCTCCGTCTCGATATGTGCCTGCAAAAAGAAAGTAGAATGCATACTTTACAAAAAAGGAACCATCGGATGAAGATTTCAAATAGTATTTATCCTCCCTTCTCTCCTCCTGGGGTGGGTGTGCACACAAGAACCGACAACAGCTTGTGGCTAGAACCACTTGATCAACTTGTTTCAGTCCTACTCTCACCAACAGTCAACATAATCAAGTCTATTGATTTCTATTCGTGAAAGCTTTGTAACCATGAATACGATCAATAAGGGATCTATTGATGTCAGACCAATTGTTAAACCAAAAGGATGTCGGTTCACCATTTCCAATTTTAACTTCTAATGCCCCTTTGAAACTTATTCCAAATATCATATAGCCCTCTCCATGTGAAGGACACCCCTTCCTTATTTTGGATTTTAGGTCTGAACCCTTCTCCACTCATATACTTATTACAGAGCACCTTAACCCAAAGTGCCTCCCTGTTACCCAAAAGATCCCAACACAATTTCATCAAGAATGCCTTGTTTTGTTTGTACAGATCCCTTATTCTGAGGCCACCATCTTTCTTCTCTTCAGTTACTTGCTTCCATGATACAAGGTGGAGCTTCTTTCCCTTGTAGTCATTACCCCATAAGAAATTCTTGCTCTTCTTCTCCAGTTCCTTTACCAACCCTTTTGGGAGAAGCATTGTTTGCATATAATAAGATGGTAAGGTTGTGAGCACTGCTATAATAAGGGTAGTTCGACAAGCGAGGTTTAAGCATCCACATTTCTACCCTAACAATTTCTTCTGAGTTTTGTTTAAGATTGGGGCAAAGATGACATTTGATGCTCACCAATGAATGAAGGGTATACCCAAGTATTTGCCTAAGTCTTCGGTAAGAATAACTCACATGCCCTGACTTAGATGAAGTGTCCTTGAGCCGTGAACATCTATGGAGAAACAAATTATAGTCTTGTTCTTGTTCATCAATTGACCAGAAGCCCTACAACATGTTTCTAAGCACTTCATCATCCCTTTAACCTATCCTTTTGATGCTTCACCAAACAAAATAATATCATCGTCAAAAAGCAGGTGAGAAAGAAACATACCTCCCTTTTTTAGTTGAATCAACTTCCAAGAACCATACTATATAGCATCCTTAATGATATGGTTTAATCTCTCCATACACAATGTGAAAATGTATGGAGACATTGGATCTCCCTATCATATGTCTCTAGAAGAAGTAAAGATCTCTATTGTTTCCCTGTTCTACAAGACCTAGAAGGATGGTGTAGTGATACAAGCCAATATTGCTTCGCACCATTAATCATCAAAGCCAACAACATTAAGAGTACCCTAGATAAAAGCCCATTCAAGTCTATCATAAGCTTTCTCAAGATCAACTTTAACTTCTATCCATCCTTTCATTCTCATCTTGGTTCTCATAGAATGCACGACCTCTTTGGCAATAATAATATTATCGTTGCTCTCTATTTTCCTAATATAAAACAGCATTGATGATCACCCACGATTTTCCCCATTATATCTCGAAGGTGACGACTTATAATTTTAGTAATGATCTTGTAACTCACATTGCATAAGGAAATTGGCTTGAATTCCTCAATGGTCACTAGGGTTTCCATCTTAGGTATAAGGACAATATTTGTGTTGTTAATGTCCTTCACCCTTGATAGATAATCCAAGAAATCTTTCACCGATTTAAAAGCTAACCCCTACTAAATTCTGGTACTCCTAATAAAGCACAGCCGGTATTCCATCTGGTCCAGGTGCTTTAAAGGCTCTAAGGTCAAAAGTAGCATGGTGGATTCTTCATCTGTAACGTCTGCTTGGAGATGGCCTACCTCTGCATCATTCAATGTAGGAAAGTGTGGCCTAGTTCTAATCTCACAAGCATCAGTGTTCCCGTTTTGAAGAGCTCCTTATAATACTTAATAGCTAGGTTTTTGAGAGTGTACTAATAAAAAAAACCCAACTCCCGTCAAAGATATAATGGAAAAATTTGGAAAAAAAATCTATTGACAATATTAAATTGTTAACAAAATTTAAATTTGAGGATATTTTTTTTAAAGAAATAATAAGGAAAGCACAAATGAGATTAATTAAGGGAAAATTATATATGTATTATTTAATAAGATTCATATCTTTTTTAGTCATTTCTCATCTAAACAAGATTCAGTTTGAAAAAAAGTCACCATCAATCTAAATATAAATCATATTTACAATATGATTTTTATCCTATCTTAAATATGCAAAAGTCATATTTAAAAAAGTTACTTCTACCACCGTTAATTTAAATGGGCACACAATCTCCAGACTGCCTCATGTATATGAAATTTGGTTGAGATCCACCGTTTTTGTCTTTCACATAAAGGTATGCATTGAAATCACCCATAACAACCTATGGACCATTAACCGTCTGACTAATGTCAATGAGCTCACTCCAAAAATTGCGTCTAAGAATACAGTTTAGGTTCCACATAAACGCTGGATAAAAGAAAGCCCTTTAAACAATTTGCAAGTACCCTTTTAAGATGAATAGCTTGGGTGGAGGAAGAGACATATTGAATCTTCTTCAACATCCTAAGGAACTCAAATGCCTCTCGCATAACCCCTAGCTTCAAATCTCAACCAAGTGTTAAAACCTAAATGTTAAATAATTTTACCTGCCTTATTGATGTTGATTCGAGTCTCACTTAAAATAAGAACTTTGATACTTCTTTTATGAACCACATCTTTCGCTCTACCAGGAAAAGATTTTGAGGCTGCACCCATGCAATTCCAAGATAAGATATTCATAATTAAATAAAAACAAAAAGTAAGAGGAAAACAAAACCTGAGAGTTACTATCCCGAATTAGAAAGCTCTATGACTCCGTTAACCTCCTGTAAATCTTCCCTAACTTCATCTTGAGTTTTGAACCACATGTCATTGTGATCACTTGTCTCATTATTTATCCAGGTTCCGTCATGGCCCAACATAGGGTCTGAAGTTTTAGAAAGGCCCAACATTTGATTTACTAAGACTTGGAGTTGTTATTAAGTATCTCACGTTGTTATATGCTCTAGTACACCTCTTCCCATCTCAGTAAACCGAGAATTGCCACCATGTTCAACTTGCTCCAATACTTGGTTAAAAACCAATGGCCGACCTTTTAGAATTGAGCAAAAAATGAGATTATGGGCTTGACCCACTTGTTTCCATTTTAGTATGGGGGACAATATTATTGCCCTTGAAATTGACCACAACCTACATAATCCTCATTTATAGTTGGAGCACTTGTCATTTTCTCTACCGGTGCCTTCGAGGTTTCCTCTTTCTCACTTTGCTTCTGATCCTCAACACATTGGTGGAAGTCTGTGGGTTTATTTTTAGGGAGCAGCTTTAGATGCCCTAAGTACATTAGGGAATTGCGATCGTTCTTTGATTTGGAGATTTGCGTACCTATTTCTTTCTCTACTATGCAACATATGCCTTTTTTTATGTTGGGGGTTTAACTTTTCATTTGATGAGACTTCCAAATTCAACTCCCTCAGAATGTCATAGCAAGACCTAACAATTTTTCCTTCTTATTCCCCCATTGACTGAATGTTACTAGCTAACTTGGGGATATGTTGCTTCTCTGGCTTAGTTTTTTAGGCACAACACCTAGCAAGTGATGTAACCTTTATCCACATGTCATACTCTTCCTCTACTAGAATACAAGTTACACTAACAATTGGTTGTTTTCCTTCATTGTTTCTTGGTGCTAGTGAATGGGTTTGCGATGTCCCTGGCTTTGTTGAAGGTGTTTTGGTTTATGTTTTTGGTGTGCAAGTCTCTTGAGTATGTCTGTATAAGTCACAAGTGAAGCATATTATATCAAACCCCTCGTACTCCACTGGATATATTCGATTCTAGAGTTAAAATCTAGATTGTAATTGGTTATTCAGGTCTACCTCAACACTCACTCTATCAAACTTCCCTCTTTTCACTACATGTTGATTATTATCTTTTAGTGCTAAAGTATGGAGATTAAACTTGAAAGTGTTAGTTCTCTATGTGTTTTGATGATAACTGACAATTGTAAATACAAAGTGAAGTTTATCTTAGGTAAGTTGAAAAACTTACTGGTAAAGGCAAACTTGAATTTGGGGTTCTATACTCAAGTTTAGACTTGACAGAGAGTATCTCAATTTTTATGAATTTAAAGCAAATTACAGTTTGCATTTACAAAATGTGGTTTATGTAAAATAGAGAGCACTCAAAGTCTTTCAAGCTAAAGCAAGCTTGAGTTTGTGTTAGACAGAGACACTTCAATATTTTGAAATTAAGCAAACCACAGTTTGATATTCTAAACCACGGTTTGCTCCTAGCTAATGGCTATATAAAGTTTTCTATGCTTTGAGAAAACTTGAGTTTAAGTTTACAAACTTGAGTTTGAATCAAGCAGAGAGTTTTCAAAGTTTTCGTGTTTAAAACTACGGTATGCATTTGTAAACTCCAACTTGTCATTTGCAAAAAGCTATCAACATTTTCTATAAACATAGAAAACTTGAGTTTAAAAATGTAAACTCGAGTTTGATTCAGGAAAAGAGCTCCTTACTATTTTGAACTAAGAAAACTCCGGTTTGTATTTACAAATTGTGGTTTGATACTTTGTGGACTTAAACGTGTTTTGTCTTTCCAAAAGACAAACTCGAGTTTGCCACAATTACAAAATGCATTTCAAAGCTCAAATCGCGATGGTCATTCCTTGGATGAACTAAACTCCAATTTAAGTTTCTAAACTGCAGTTTGGCTCCTGAGCTGAACTCCCAAAGTGTGGTTTGTTTGAACAAACTCAAGTTTGTGTCGCACAGCTTGAAACTCCGATTTCTGGAATTTGCGATATGATCTAATTTGATTTGTATGCTTCATGATTTCATTTTATATTATTCCTTGTTATACTTGATCAATTTGCTCATGAGTTTCAAATGAATTTAGCAAGGATCAAGGTGAAATCAAATTTGGGATAAATACAATTAATAAATAACTAAGAACAAGCCTGAACTTTCTCCTCTATCCCAATGGCTCAACTCAGACTATTACAGATCGTCCAAATCACTCTTCAATGGTCAAATGAAGTTTATGGAATGGCAATAATGCTATGCTGGAAAATCATCTGCAACAACTCTATTCCAGATTTTCAACTAAATATTGAAGGAACAGAGAAAAATATGCAAATATCATATTCTCGATATCAAGTTGAACATTGAAGAATCAGAGAGAAGAAAATGCAATGGCTAGGTTCTCTGGTTGACTATAAATACCCAAGAAGACTCGAAAATCAAACAACAACAACACCACAACCACAAACAATTACAACTAATTATATTCTTTCATTTTTGTTGTAGTGCATACTACTATATTTGAGCTTCAATGTTTATTCATATATGCTCTTTAAGAGAGTTTGTTTTTGAAAATAATTTGATTGTTCTTTTGAGAAAACTCAAGGTTGTGGAACTTGTGACTTGGGTTATTTGATTGCAAAGTGTAAGGGGAAGCAAGTCCTAAGTGTTAGGATTGCTTGAAAGTTACATTGTTGTAATCAAATTTTATTGAGATAGTTGAAAATCCTAGAAGGTATTTGGGGACTAGATGTAGGTTAAGGGTAGGATCGAACCAGTATAAATCTTACTGTGTCAAGCTCTTCTTACCTTATTTCTTATACTTCGGTTTTTAGTCTATACTTGTGTATTTTGAAAAGAATTTTTAAAATCCCCAATTCACCTCCCTCTTGGTGGTTTCTTCCATTTACAGAAAGCTCTTCCAATTAGCTTCCTAATCTCCATAATACATTCCTCTGAGTAGATGTTCATTGGAAGGGTGGGAACCCTTACCCAAATTGCAACCTTTCGCACCTTGTTACAATGGGGATTAAAATTTGGACTCCGCCTCTAGACAACAAGACAATGTCCCTGTATAGGCCAGGGTCCATCAAACAATACTTTAGTGTATAAAGCTTCTTTTGTGCTCTAAAAACAAAATAATTGTTAGGAAGGTCAATAAGCTCATAATTTTTAGAATGCAATGGCCACTTAATTGTGTCTTTCAGCATGTCGAGATTAGTCTCCTACCTAAGACGGTCAAAATAAGAGCACCCTTTTATGGCCTACAAAGTTCTTTGAGTCTTTCATCTGAAACATTCAATTTAAGAAGCATTCCTATCATCTTCTTTTGTTCTTCAGTCAGCTCTGGTGTCTTCTCGTCCTCTTCTTTTAACCACTCCTTCATTCTTCCATCAAGTTCTTATCAAAAACCTTTTCATCATTCCCTAACAGCTTTGCTTTGTGAGCAAGATAAATATTTTGTTGTTATGTGTGAGTTTAAAAAATTTGAAATCTCTCATGGATGGGTTTATGAGGGGTGTTCAGGGTGTGACACGAAACCAAAAGTAACCAATGGTCTAGTTTCTTATGGCAACAATTATTGTAAGGGGAAATAATGCACTATCTAATCCAAGTATGATGATTTAAGGCATGTATTTTATTAACCCTATGTTGTTATAGTCCTTGTAAAAGGTATATATCTCATAAGGCCTCACCTTCTGCAGGCTCAAGCTTAATTACCTTATTGGTGATGAATTTGGAATTGCCTCCATAGTGCTTTTTTGACAATTATGTATATAAGATATTGAAGAAAAGTGCATCTAAGCTAAGAGTTGATATTCCTAAGGTTTCATTCTAACTTTTTCATATTAATGTCATGGTTTTTGGTAACATTTATGATCTTTCCTACTAAGAGGCAATATGCTATGAATTTCCAAATAAAGTTAACAACTTGATTGGCAAGAAAATGCTTTTAAAGATGAAGCTGAACAAGTACAACAGGGAGAACCCAAATTCAAGTGTCTCGGTCGCAAAATATGCAGAGTATGTTTATCATATCAATGATTTTAATGAAGTTGCTTTTGAGATTCAATGTCACTTAGTTCACTTATTTTTGCTAAGATAGTTCAATGTTTTTGCCATATCCTAATGTAAAGATAATAATCAACATTTAGGGACCTAATTGTAAAATGGATAGCTAGTAGGGTAATTAGTCATTAACCCTTTACATTAGTTAGTTACTTGGGGAGGCTATAGTATTATAAATAGCCTACTCTTTCATTTTGTATTAGCCAAATTGATTATGTAAATAATACAGAAACTATGTGAGAGTCTATAGGAGCTCCCATATTCATATTCTTCTCCTATTATGTCTATGATGTCTCTCTTCTATCTTTATTTCTTAATTCCATGGTAATAATAATATTATTGGTATCAGAGCCTTCAATCCTAGGTCCTTCCACTATGATTCCAAAAGAAAAAAAGAACCTTTAACATGGCTTCTACATCCTTGTCTTTATCTCTTTCAAGAATCTTTGAAGAACATCTCTAACAAAAAAAAGAGGTGACTTCAGTTATGGCACCTTCGACAACAGGGCTCTGTAACTGAATTTATTCATTTGTTTGATTCCCTTTCAGCTAACCTAGATGTATTAGAGGATTATCTGGTTGAGGCCTATGTTTCTCGCTTGAAAGAAGAGGTTGCAAAATTTGTTAAGATGTTCAAAACTCTTACTACTCTCACTCTGTTTGAAGTTAGGCGTATGGCAATGGTGTAAGAATTGTCCATATAGTGGCGAGTCAAGAAAGAGGAGCAGGCAAGAAAAGCTTTAAAAGATTAAGTAGACAGTGGTTGTTCTCGAAGACTCTACAAAGGTGCAAGAAGTGTTTGCTTGTCCAAAAAAGAATGAGACTTGTTTGGACTCCTCTCATGAATGTGAGGACAAAAACGAAGCAAGAGTGACAAAGCTCATAAATACAAGAGAAACTCAAAAGCCACAACAATGTACTCATGACTCTTGGCTTAGTACAAACAACTTCGTGTGCTATAGGAAGAACAATGTGACAGGGATCAATGTTATCACTCAATTCTCTATCTTTGTCATTATCAAATACTTCTGGGCTTCCAATGCGTGGGTTTGCAATTGATTTCTGAAACCTAGAAACATGGAAGAATGTGAAACTCTCATATAAAGTTAATGGGTCTCTGAGCATCGATTCCACTCGAGGTTTTCACGAATTTTCGCATGCAACGGCCTTAAGGGAGGTGACGAAAGCCAAGAACCTCAACATCTGTGAATGTTTTTAGGAGTTGTTCAATGAATCTTTTAGTTTCGACATCATTAACGATTACTGCTGCTCTCTCGACGCGGATTCTCATTCTACCTTCAAGTTTGTGTTCTTCACCAGCTAACTTCTTTCCTTTCCCACTGTTAAGTCCTCTTCTTTTGTCATTGTTTGTTTCTACTTTATCGACGGTCGTTGTTTCATATTGCTTCATGTTGTGGGGTTCTTTTCTATCACTACTATCTCTATTTCAATTACTTGGTCGAAGGAGTTTGTAAAGCATCAATTTTTCGCATAGTTCAACTAAGTTTGAGCTAGTTATGGGGCAAGCTGAGGAGTTCACGTGGCTACAAAAACTTCAATTTAAAAAGTCAAACCAGCATGAATCCATTTGTGCGTGTCAAAGGTCTTTTGAATTTGAATTGGATTTTCTAGTATTAAATAACCCAATGTGTTTTGAAGGTGATGTCATTGGTGGAAGATAGCTATCATCCATCTTTTCAATCCTATTGTTGGGTCCCACCTTCCAAAACCTTCAGTTGCTCTACAAATTGTAATACATAATAGGTAAATGGAATGGCCCAATTACTTGGCATTTGGGTTTCATTATTCCTACGAGAACTCTACTGCAAATATGGTTCAAAGGGAAGTTAATTGAAATGCTTTATGAGAGAATATGTTCTCTTCAGAGAAAGAAAATGCTAAAGGTGTAGCAAAGGTCTAGTCACAAAGTTCAAGACTGTTAATTGAAATGCTTTATGGAGCTTATGTTTTCAGTTTGGTTTTACTCTATTAGATTTTTTTTTTTTTTTGAGGTTTAAGTTTGTGCTTTACTTATCAACTATCCTTGAGGGCAAGGATGTTTTTAGAAGGGGGTATTGATATGTAAAGATAATAATCTGTATATAGGGACCTAATTGTAAACGAGATAATTAGTAGGGTAATTAGTCATTAACCATTTACTAGCCGTTAGTTACTTGGGGAGACTAAAGTAATAAATAGCCTACTCCTCCATTTTGTATTAGTTAGATTGTTATACAATAATACAAAAACTATGTGAGAGTCTACAAGAGCTCTCCTATTCATCTTCTCCTATTGTCTATGGTGTCTCTCTTCTATCTCTATTTCTTAATTCTAGGGTAATAACCATATCATACTAACTGCTCTCATTTTGATTCTAGTTAGCTTGGACAACCAAGTGGGTTGTTCAATGATAACGAAAAGGATATTATTTTCATGAGGAATTCCATCCTTAAGGGAAAATGTTGAAGCATATGTTTCACTATCTAAAAGCTTCCCCATTATGGAACTTGGTGAAGTTTCAATTTCTGATGACATGCTTGTTGTTCCTTCAAAGGGGAAAAGGAAGGTTTCTTCGAAGAAACTTGCTGCTCATAGTTCAAAGATTGTCGCAGATGGACTAGCAAAGTCATCCTCAAAGCCACTGAAATCAATTAAGTAGGAAAATAATTGAGCACAGTTCTCTATTTCCTTCAATATTCTAAGTAGTTTTTTGCAATGTTGGTTGTATTATTCAGCATTTTTGTGGTTGCTTCATTGTAATGTTGTGTCAGATGCCACTAGATTAAATTGCATGTTTATTAGGAAAACAATTGGTTTTTTGTTCATGTATTGGAATTACGAGAACCAATCTTTAGCAATAAACATAGAGAACCAATTTTTCACAAACTTTTTCATGTTGTTAAAATGCCTGTTTATTAGGAGAGTAGTTGATTTTTTGTTCATGTAGTGGAATTAAGAGAAACAATGGTAGCAACTATGTTTTAGCAGGTAATTATTACAAGCTAAGAGAACCAATCTTTATTGGACTTCATGTGATGCACATTGCTTGGACTTGATGTTAAAAGACATTGGAAAGCTTCCTAATGTTAAAACGACAATACAAAGAGGCATCGGTCTAGTAGGCTTTATTTATAACCACTCATTAGCCTTGAACACGATGAGGAAGTACACAAAGAAAACTGAATTGGTTAGGTATGGAGTCACGATGTTTGCTACAACCTTACATAAAGAAGGTTGCAAAAATGAAAAAACAACCTTATAATGATGGTCACCTCAGATGAATGGTTCATGTCTAAGGCTCCTAAAGATGCTAAGGGGAAAAGGACAACTAACACTATACTTATGCCTTCATTTTGGAATGGCTTTGTTTATTCTATTAAGGCTATGGTGCCTCCTCTACGTGTTCTTAGGCTTGTTGATAATTGAAAAAAGCTTGCAACGGGTCACATATATGAAGCTATGGATAAGGCTAAGGATGCTATTCAAAGATCCTTTAATGGAAATGAAGACAAGTACATAGAGATTTTGGCTATTATTGACAGAAGATGGGAGTGCTAAATTCATCATCCATTACATGCAGCATCTAATTTTCTAAACCCGAAGTTTTATTATCGCAATCCAAGAATTGAATTTGATGATAAGTGATTGTAGGACTTTATTGATGCATTGAGAGGTTGATACCAACCAAAGAAAAGGAAGATAAGATTAAAAATGAGTTGGCATTGTATAAAAGAGTTGGAGGCATCTTTGGTATGAAGCAAGCAATAAGCCAAAAAACCACTGTGGCTCCTAGTAAGTAAAAGTGCATTCCTTGATAAATTTAAATGATCCAATCGATTATGTAAAGCCTGCGGTAGCAACGAAACCAAGGAGAGTATACAAAAAAGACAATTCTATTTTTATTATATTAATATTAGATTAATATTACATTATAATTTAAACTAGTGGTTATACTAAATTGCTAATTAGTTCACTCATTATAGTTGAGTAGTGTAGGATGTATGGAGTATCTACTCCAAGTTTACAAAAAATTACCATCAAAGTGTTAAGCTTGACTTATAGTACATCCGGATATGAGTGCAATTAGAGTACTTTGGAACATGTAAGTATTCATTTAAAGGACTATAATTTATAGAATTTCAAGTAGTGATTGTCAAACAAATATTCTTTTTTTCATAAATTATTCAACAGATTCATTCTAATGAGAGAAATAAGCTTGTGCATCATTAGTTGTAAGACTTGGTTTTTGTTAAGTGTAACCAAACTCATAAAGAATGCTTTGATTGTCGTGATATGATTGATCTCATTCTCCTAAATGACATTAACGATAGTAATGAGTGGTTAGTGGGGGAAAATGAGTGGAGATGAAGAAGTTGCTAAGGATGAGTTAAGTCTTAGAAAATGACACTTAGATTTGGGGAGTTGTTGCTAATGTAGTTGGGGTTGGTGAGCCTAGAACATACACTTGGCAACAAAGAAGATTAAAGAATATATAGACAACTTCAACGCCTTCAACTAGCAATAACAAATTATCATTGAAGACGAAAAGGAAGAGGCAAATGATGAAGAAAGTGGCAATGATGAGGAAGAAAAGATCTACAAGTCTAGTAGTGGTGAAAGCAACAATGATGAAGAGGACTTAAATGATCTTTTTCATTGAAGAATAAAGAGATTTTTTGCATATATTTATGGCCTTTAAAGACTACTTGTTTTTTGGAGCATTTATGTGTGTACCTGCTATTTTCAGTATAGCAATCATACAGCTATGCGCTATTCCCTTTTTTGGGCCAACCACTCTGTACCACTATCAATGATAGATTACTCTTGTTCACAACTCTCTTCGTCAAATAAAACTATTCAGTTAACAAACTCCTATGTCTTTCTCTAAAAACCAATTTCACAACCTTTAAAATTAAAGCAGCCCTATATAACTAGCGTTCAACTTTTTGAATATTGGGACTAAAAAATGTAGGCTTTCTAGGTAACTAGACTAAAAATTCAAGTCAGCTAGCAAATAAAAAGTAGGGAAAATTGATTACAGGGTCCAAGGAAGCAAAATAATTACAAAAAAGGCCCAAGAAACATTCACATGCCGCGCCTTTTCTGGCATTTTTTCAAAAAACGTCAGCAACTACATCAGTAGTGGTTAACAACTATATCAGTCTCCATTAACAACTAAATCAGTCTAATTAACAGCTACATTTTAACAACTACATCTATAGCAATTAACAACTATATCCGTACACTTTTTTTTGAAAAAATGCCAGAAAAGGCCCTTTTCTGGCATGTGAATGTTTCTTGGGCCTTTTTTGTAATTATTTTACTTCCTTGGGCCCTGTAATCAATTTTCCCTAAAAAGTAACAGATATAGAGATAATGCAAATGGTGACTACAGTTTGCAACTTAATAAGAAAACTTTTTTGAAAAAAAAAAGAAGAAGAAGAAGCAAAACATTTGAACTTGTACAGAAAAAAAATCCCAGATTTTTGGATAAACCAAGATTTTGAAAAAGAAAAGAAAAAAGCTGAAAGAGATTACTTGCGCAGCATGTATTATTATTATTTATGAAGACCTCACAAAAATAAGAAAAAAAATTCAAGATTTAAGATCTCATTGCTACTTTCTTGTGGGATTTCTGATAGCTTGGAGAGAGTAATGAAAAGCTGATAGCACATTACTTGATATGTCCCATCCACCATCAAATTCATTCATCCAAGTCAATCAAGTAGAAACCAGTAGCCTACAATGGGGCTCTAGTTGTTTTAAAATATTGGAAAGTAGTAGCTTGGGTAATAGACATAAGAGAAAGAGATTAATTTATTAAACAAAAAAGAAATGGAGGGAGACATTTTCGGAATACCATGCCTACACAAGGATGATTTTACTGTATTAATTGATTTGAAACATATAAAACATGTAAATGTATGGCGGCTGCTTAAACAGTATCCCTTCCCAAGAGCTTTGCAATAGTCCTTTAACAGAGACTAATAACAACTTCCAATTGAGATGCTGATCTTGAAAAAGGAATCAGCAAATATACAAAGTTGAGAAATAAAGAAATTTGTATTTTTGGGGTTTTATTTTTTTCTTTTCAAACCCCAGTGACATGTAAAAACTGTGAATATCCAGGATGGTGTGAAAAAAACAAATAGAATAATAACTCAAAAATGCAGGCAGCATAAAAAGGTGATAGCTTTAGCAATTAAGAAGCATAGTGATACACAGCCTCATGATATAAAGCCTTCCTCTTCGTTGCCTTATCATCGTCCTCCACTTGGCAAAACCCAGCCATGCCCTTTGTTCCCATGACTCGCACTTGCTACAAATAACGATATAAAATTAGACTTAGAAGTTTCAATGTTGCTTCTCATTTCCCCTCCCAGCAACTAACAGATTGCTATAAAAATAAGATTTAAGGTTAAGTGATAATGAAGAGAGAATCAATCAATTTGGATAATGAAGGAAATACCGAGTCAATGGTAATGTTGAATAAGCTGGATCTACCACGGGCCACGATTAAGATTGCATTTTTGAATAAAGTATTTCTGAGTAAAGCTCGCAACTTGTGTCGAAGTCCTTTGTTTCACATAGTTGCTTGAGATCCCTCTCCAATCGCCCTTCCCTCTACCTTCTGCAATCCCAGAAAGAACAGCTTGTATTCTTCCTCTGTCCATGGAACCCACAAATAACTCTTATCATGCGATGTCAAAAGGCATAGTTTATTTTCAAGTAATATGGAGGTTTCAAAAATCTAACATTATCTAAATCGGCTAGTTTAAGTAAGATGGAGATTTCAAAAATCTAACATTGTCTAAATAGGCTAGAAAATTTAGCGGAGAAATCGTTTGTAATCCTACTAATTACAAATTTCAAATAATAAACCATGACAGAGATGTTGCAACACCTTTTCTCCCCACAAACATTTGTCTAAAAATCTTTCTCCTCCCGCAGCAAAATCACCGTCGACCATTACTGAAGGTTACAATCATTAACATCACCAAGAAAGTAATCAAACCGAAAAATAGTCATACAAAGTCGCAAAAAAAAACATCTTCAAGTTGAATGTCCCAAAAGTTAAAGACGATCTCTGCCCCTCTCTATCATGGTTGCAAGGTCAAAATAGAGAAGACAAAAGTTGCGTGGTTAAAGATCTCTACCCTCACCATCAAAGAAGAACGTCGCCGCCAGTTACCGTTCTCCGCCACCGTCGGATTTGTTAGCAAAAGCTCACCGGTGAATCTTGCCGGCCGTGGAAGGTCAAGGGTAATGGTGCTCAAAATTGAAAGAGGGAGAAGAAATGGCGAGATACTGAGGCCCTGGTTGGATCAGCAAAAATGGGGCAATGGAAAAGGAAAATTGAAATTTTCAGATGGCGGCACTGTTTGAATCGAATTTTTTATAGGAAAAGATTTTCACGCAGGCGCCATTTTCCAATATTTAAATGAAGGGAAAACATTTTCTTATGTCGTAGGAAAATGGTTTTCTCATATTACACACACATGAAATGGTGGGACCCACATATACATATATGAATTCATATATGTATATGTGGGTCCCACTATTCCATGTATGTGTAGGAAACTTTTTTTTTCTTATGTAACATGAGAAAACCAAAGCCCTTAAATGAAAATGGCTTCCTACAAAAATGGTTGGAACCCATTTTTCAGCGCTTATGAAATTCAAAGAAAGTCGATTTTGCCCTTGCCACGACTAACTATATAAAAGGGTGAGCATGTGACGTTGGAAAGAGATAGCAGAGAGCTGTGGAGAATGAAGAAGAAGGCACGTGGAATTTCAACACAACAACAGGTTTATTTTTCTCCATATTTGTTCTTTGTTATAGTCGTTACTTTCTCCGTTTACTTCACCGTCCTTGGATAGTCTAGAGTTAGGCGATGGACAGAGAAATGGATGAAGGTTTAGTTGAAGTGTTGGCTGGATGTTTAGCTATAATTTTAGCGTAAGGAAACTGGTTGTTGCAATGTTTGTGACCCTCACAAGTACACGTATGAGAGAAATCCCTTATAACTCATTTAGCCTAGATTTCCACTCTAAAAGAGCAAACCTCAGAGCAATGGTATATACTAACAACACCACTTGCTTCAATCATATTAGGATGAACAGGGCAACATTTGATGCCTTGTGCCACATGCTGGACACAATTGGAGGGCTCTGACCTACAAGGCACATGTTAGTTGATGAGCAAGTTTCCATGTTCTTACACATTTTGGCCCATCATGTGAAGAACCGAATAGTTCGATTTGAGTTTGGAAGGTCAAGTGAAACAATAAGTAGATATTTCAAGCTCGTTTTAAATACCACCCTGAAACTGCAAGATCAAATTTTCAAGACACTAGAGCCTATCAGAGATAATTGCACGGACGATCGGTACAATCGTCATTGGAAAAGTTATTTTCATCCTCATATAATTATTGTTAACGACAGGGGTGTTTGGGGGCTCTGGATGGTACACATATACAAGTACAAGTGCTAGCCCACCAAAAGGGTAGATATCAAAACAGGAAAGGGGATATAACCACGAATGTTCTTGAAGTATGCTCGTCCGATGGACAATTTGTATCTGTGTTGCCTGGATGGGAAGGATCTGCTGCGGATGAGAGGTTCCTGAGGGACGCGATAAGGAGGATACATGGTCTAAAAGTTCCAACTGGTGCATTTTTTTGTATTGAGTATCTGGAAAACTTTAGCTTAATTAAAACTAATTGAAGATGTTATTGTGCAGGAAACTACTATTTATTGATGTCGGTTACACAAACAGTGATGGATTCCTTGCACCTTATCATGAGCAGCGTTACCACCTTAATGAGTGGAGACCAGGCTACCAACCACAGAGCCCAGCTGAATGTTTTAACATGCGACATTCATGTGCTCGTAACATCATTAAATGATGCTTTGGTATTCTGAAGTTACGATAGGCCATCCTCCGATCTCCTTCTTCCTATCAAATAAAGATTTAGAACAGATATATCGTGGCATGTTGCCTGCTCCATAACCTTATTCAGAGATCAATTGTACCTGACCCATTAGATGAACAACTAGACTCATTAGAACCCCTAAACCCAAGTCAAGAAATTCATTCAATTTCTACGATGGAAAACTCAGCTGCTTGGAATAATTTTAGGGACAATCTAGCTACTGGCATTTATAATGTTTATTTGGCTCATAGATCTTGATTACCATTATCATTACTGTATTATTTGATAAATGAAGGCTGGAACTTTGGGGGGGAACACACTTGTAACTTTGGGGGGGGGGGGGAACACACTTGAGTGTGCATATGGCACTCTCAAGTGTACACTTGAGTGTGCCATATGCACACTCAAGTGTCCCCCCCAAAAAAAAATAATAATAATAAATGGAGGCTAGAACTTTTTTTTTTTTTTTTTGAGTGGGGGGCACACTTGAGTGTGCATATGGCACTCTCAGGTGTACACTTGAGTGTCTAAGTGTCCCCTTTGTGTGTGTGTGTGTGGGGGGGGGGGGGGCACACTCTTGAGTGTGCTCCATTTTTTTTTTTTAGGTCAAAGAAACCTGCGAAAAAGCGGAGGAGCAAACAAAAATGTAGCTTTAGTTTTTTAATAGCCCTTGAAATGTTGAGGGTAAAAAAGTAATTTTTTCTTATTTTCCTACTTATTTTCTTTCAACCAAACAAAACTTTTCCAATCCAACCATTTTCTTTTCTAGTGTAAACTAAATGCATTCACGTAAAATATTTTCCCTTCCGTTCTTTTATTTTTCTTTTCATTCCTTTCCATTCTTTCCTATTTTGTTCTTTGATCCAAATGAGGCCTGAGGATGTGGTTGCAAATAGAGGGATGGAAGGAAAAGATGCATCGGATAAAGGAAAAATGAGAAATAAATGAGAGGGAATGAATTATGGATGAATGAATTATAAAATAGGAGTTTCAATTTTCAAAATTTTAAGAATTAAACGTCTGGCACGGAGCCCAAAATATTTCTTGGTGCTGATAGTGTTCATATGAACAATTAAAAAAGAGAGAGAGAGAGAGAAGCCATAATGGAAATTGGCTCGGCTTCAAGTAAAGAGGACCAAAAGAATAAGGTAATATTTAGTTATATGGACCCCACTATTTAAGAGCCTATTTGGTTAAAGGGAAGGAAGGGAGGAGAGAGAAAAAAAAGTATCTCATCTTTATTAAATAGCTCATAAAAGATTTTCAATATTTCAAAAATACACTTTAAAAAAAAAGAATATTTTTCTGATTAATGGAAATTTGGTCAATATCCTCCCTATAGACTCTTCCCCTCCCACTCCCTCCCCTCAAACAAAATTGAGAGGGCACGAAACAAAATTTTGTGTAGGGGAATACCAAATAACCCATAATATTTCCAAATTAGATCTTGGGATTCATTTGCAAATTGTAATACGGCTGTTTTAGTATCTCCATCACACCCTCGCTTCTTTGTCATCATATACAAGGTTTGCGGTCAGTTTCAGTGTTAGTGGATGTTAAAAAACCAGCTGATCATAATCTAAGGTAATCTAAGGTAGTATTTTGGAAATTCTCAAAACTTAGGTTTCAAACCTAAGTTTATGTAAGTTCAGACAAAACTCCTCTTATATGCTTACTTTGTAAATTCCTAAACCTATTTTTAAAAACTAATCCAAACAGGCACTAAACCACCCAAAGAAATGTAAGGTAGCTTTGGAGCCTGTTCTAAATGGAAAACTAAGCAAGCAATTCACCTTTTTTTTGGTCGACAAATGGAAAGCAGGCACTTCACCTTAAAGATCAAACTTGATTCAATGGTGTTGGATTAGCTACAAACAAATTAATTTATTGAGGTAAGAAGAATGGAGCTCATTTAACAACATTAGATTCCCAAGCCAGTGCTTTTGTGACAAAAGGACATGGAAGCTATGCAATTTTTTTTTTTTTAAAAAAAAAAAAGAATCCCTAGAAGCAAATAGGCCCCAAAGCTGCATCAGTCATGATCAGTGTGGTCTGAATCATCATATCAAGTGAAACTGCACTTTGCATTGTTGAGCTTGTAAGTGAAGTGATCAGACAATTGGAGGTTAACTGATCCTGAAATATGACAAGCTGCAGCAGCGAAACAACTAAATTCAGCCAGCGAGCAGATAAAAAATGAAGAAAACTGTTACAATAAGGCTTTTGAGTCAAAAAAGTTTCTCAGAGACTATTTTGAAAGTTTGTCGTTGTTAAATGCACAAGCAACTTCAAATTTTACACTTGAGATATTACAGTTTATGAAACCATCCAGAGAACTATAGGGAAAAGGCACATATCACCTCAACTTTAAATTGTAAGTTTTGAAGCAAAATCTTGAGGGCGTTGGTTATTGTTAAAACCAACAGCAAAGATATGAATGTGCAAGTTGGTAACTTGGTATGCTGACAGAGAAGCCATATTGTTTTCAAGGAAAAAATATTTTCTATAAGCTGGGGGGAAAATGTTGATAGATGTCAAATGAGGAACAATGAAAAATCTGTTCTACAGAATAATCAAACTGATGCAGATTAGGATGAGCTAAAAAGTGGGCAAAGAGATATAACATACCATCATACAAGTGAGTATTCTTTGTTATGCAAATCTCCAATAGATATATTGGTTGGGAGTTTCATTCGCATGAACTGCCAGCTACATTTCTTGATCAGCTTTTGCAAGATCCTGGGGCTTACTTGAATCAGCATTTTCAGATTTTGAATTTGCAGTTGAAGACCCAACAGCAGCCAAAACATCCAAGAAGAACCTCTTATTGGGGACAATACCATCTTTATCCATATGCTTCAGCAATTTACACTGATGCTCCTTTAAACCGGCTTTAGTGTAAGCCCCATAAAGAAGTTTATATGTTGATGAATCTGGAAAAACTTGGATACTTCTAGCCCTCTCAAAGAGTGCATCAGCTTCCATCGGCAAACCATTCATGCAGTAAACATCCAGCATTGCATTTAGGGTTGAAACTTTTATATCAACTTTTGACTCAACCAACCCATCAAATAACTCTCTGGCCCTGGAAATGCAATTGCAGAAACCATACATATAGATTAGACTCTCATATGTCACAAAGTTAGGTTTGTAACCCATGTCGGTCATCTTTTTGTAAGCATTGTCTGCTTTATCTCTAAGACGTGCCTTCCCATAGTTCAAAATCATTGAATTGAATGTAGGCAGAGTTGGTTTCTCTTTGGAGCGTAATAAACTCTTGAACACTTGTTCCATCTTATCAAATTGCTGCCTTTTCCCATATGAATCAATGAGAAGATTAAAGGTAATTATGTCAGGCTTACACTGATTGCTTTTCATTTGAGAAAGTACAGATTCCATTTCTCGGATCATCCCGTTTTTTCCATAAGCATCCATGACACCATTGAAAGTGTAAGTATCAGGTGAAACAATGCTCTCATTGAGATCTTTAAACAAGAAACTTACACAATCCACGTCCCAAGCTTGGGCAAAAGCTCTCAACAGAATGTTGTACGTTACAATGTTGGGTTTACATCGCTCCATTCCCTTCATCTTCTCAAAGTAACCAAGAGCTTTGGCCAAAGCCTTTGTTTTATCCCGTGAACGAAGATGAGCTGTGATAAGTGCATTATAGACTGAAGTATCAGGGCGACAGCCAGTATTGCGCATCTCTGTGAAAAGCCACATAGCAAGTCTGGTTTGTCCTTTCTTTCCCATCACTGATATTAGTTTTGAGTAAACCCCATTATCTGCAACATACCACCTTTGCTTCTGCATCCATCTGAAAACCTGAATACTAAATACTTTGAGACGAGCAGATAACTGGTGAAATTGTAAAATATCATAGCTATTTTCAAAGCCCCCTTTTCTTTTAATGCCAAGCATGTCCTTATTGGTCATATGGAGTAGTTTTTCAGTAAATATTGTATCAGCTAACTATACCATGAGCCAATGCAACTAATTAATAGAGTGGTGTGGTGAATTACCGTTAAAACCATGACTGGAAAATGTAACTACTAAAAATTTGTCGGTGACATGAAGTATACTGAGAATGTTCATTCATTCACGTGAAAAGCAAATGAATTTCCAAGTTAAAAACCTACAAATTCAGGTTGTCTCCAACTCCTACTGACTCAATATTTTAGCACTACCAATCTTGGAGATATGGTAGCAGAGAAGTGACAATAAGAAAAACTCATTATCAGTTATCGACAAAAGTACAGAAAGCCCAACCCACTAATTTATATTACAAGAATATTGTCTGGGATTGGAAGAACGAAACTAACCTCAAGGCATTGCAGCCAGTTGTCACGTTTTCCGAGCTCCTCAAACAGCAGAAAGCAGTGCTCAGTTCTTACCAGCTTCACATACTTGTTCATTGTCTTCAATATCGGCTCTTTGTCACTAAACTTGCCCATAAGCAAGCGAACCAGCTCTTGAGCTTCAGATTTGTCACTCAATTCACTCAATTTACTCTTGCGACTGACGGAGACGCAAGAAATTGGGATTGTGGGCGTAGCCAGAGGAAACCGTGGAGGCAGGATTCTCCTGTAATTTACCAATGGATAAGAAAGAGAAGACGAGGGAATCGGAAAATGTTGCAAAGAGTGGGATTGAAATGGATTCGAAGGCATTCCTAATTTTTCAGAATATTTACTGATACAATCCATGAGGCTGCATGTGACTGAGCGACGGTGATGACGGTGGAGAGCACGATGGGCGAAGAGGGTGATGACGGTGGCGACGGGTGAATGAAGAGGCCTCACACTATCACGATTAATCTCAGCGTCAATGCGAAAAGACACGGCCCAGATTTTGTTTTCGAGTCTAAACGCTGCGTTTGAGTTATCTCAGCATCATTGCAAAAAGAGACGGCCCGGATTTTGGTTTGCGTTTACTAAAATGGGTAATAAACTAATAACAGATCAGGACCTGAAAACGAAAAAGAGAGGATTGAACCCGACGTGAATCGAACACGCAACCTTCTGATCTGGAGTCAGACGCGCTACCATTGCGCCACGGATCCACGGCTTTTAATTTGGACATAAAAAATAATATTAAATCTTTGTTAAAAGGTGATTTTTCTATTACAGCAAAGAAAATGTAATTATCTTCGTTTTTTAAAAAAAAAAGAATTAAAATAGATGCACTGACAATCTAAGGTTATATACGAGATCAAAACAGTGGCCTCTCACTTACAAGGGTCATCTATTACACTAAGTTACAAGGCCATGGCATCAAATGTAATCTTTAAAGTAAAAAGAAAGTACTAATAGGGGTAGTTTAACGTAGTAACTAACAAATACTTTACAAATTAGTGAATTAGGGTTTGAATTCATGATGATATAGGTGCTTATAAGTGCCAAAAAGTATATCGAATATGATTGTCTCCAACAAAAAAATACATGTGTCCTTTTGGGGGAAGCATGAGTATGTGACTTGTAAATTTTGTCTCATTGTTTCTAGTGATTACCATTTAGGTAATTCTTACTTATAAACTTTACAAATATGTTTAATCATAGTTTTATACTCCTTCCGATTTTTTTTTATAAGATTTCAAAATGTAAATTGTCTTGATTATTTTTATAAGAACCTAACAAAAATTGTCTAAACATTTAATGATTTTTGTTCATTTGTACCCCTTATTGATTACTCATATCGCATTAATTATAGGATTGATAATGCTTATATTAACTCTATTTCTCTCTCTTACTTTTCTTTATAAATAAGGGTATACTTGGAAAAATATATATTTCAAAACATATTTAGTAATTTTAACTTAATTTACCTTTTTTTTTTTTAGGGTAAGGTGCAAAAATATACATGTTTTTCCTCCAGGAGCGCCCAGCACCATATGTTTTTTTTTTGTGCAAAAATACACATGCCGTTAGGTTTTGGGAGCAAAAATGTCAGTTCCGTTAACTGACCGTTAGTTAACCGTTAACCATGGTGAAATTACTCTTTTGCCCTTAACCCTTTTCTTTTTTAATTATTTTAAACTAAGGGCAAAAAGGTAATTTCACCATGATTAACGGTCAGTTAACGGTCAACTAACGGAAGTGGTATTTTTGCTCCTAAAACCTAACGGCGTGTGTATTTTCTGATATTAGCTATCCTATGTTTTCAAATTTTGGACAAGTTAGGCATTAAAATAACCTAGAGAAAGAGAGTTATTCACTAAGATGGGATCGTTATTGGAAGATAAAATTACTGATATTTTCTGTTTTGTAGGAAAATATGAAAAAATCACTACCTCTAGTGCCTTATATAAGAGTTAGTTGATTAAATTTGATCTAAAAAATAAGGCATCAAAATCCCTTTGATGCAAAATCACTTGATATGAGTTTCGAAATTTTTTTTTTAAAAAAAAGAAAAGATAAATAAGATAGACTCAGTAGGAGGAATTAGTTTGATGTTGGATACTTCATTTTTGAAATTGCAGAGGGACCTTGAATTTGAAAAAGACAGACAAACAAACAAACCACTTCAACTTGTGAAGCGGGTTGGCATTAGTTGCCTCATCAATAATTATAAATTGTTCAAGTAAATCCAGAATGCAGAATGGAACCCACTAAAGTTGCATTAAAAAAGAAAACACTTGCTTCAATTACACTTTATGATCTTCGTTCTTCCAAATTAAAATTGCATTATTCCTTCTAGTTCAAAGTATAAGAACTAAACTTGTGAGTGGATGTGTTTTTTTATAAGACGCATTTTGTTTTTGTCTCTGCATTTGATGCTTTTTTTAAATTTTTTTAAAAAAATTGCCACTCCCCTTCTCATAATTCTTCTCCTCTACATTCCTTTTCTTCATTTTTCCCATTTGTTATCTCTCTTACTTATTCTCTTAATAAATAATAATATATTAGAAAAAGAAAGTAGATGCCTTGTGTGTGTGTGTGTGTTAATTTTGATTAACTTCTTGATAAATGTAAATTACATATTTGGCTCTTATATTTTGAACGGAAAGGAAATATTTTTTTTATTCAAACAAACTTTATGGCGAAAGCTATTCGTTTCGGGGCATGTCATGTGGCCATGTGGGCAGTACAATGTTTTCTTTCTTTTTTTTTTTACTAATTAACGATGACATATTAACTCCCCCACAATACAATTTAAGGAATATTTTCATTCATTTAGCTTAAATCAAAACTAGTAAGTGAAACCATCATTCATTTTTAAAAGAAAAAAAAAACCAATAGTTTTATAACTCAGTGACATGATTGCTCCTTTATAAATGAGAAATCACTAGTTCAATTTTCTTTATAACTACAGACTTCCATATAAGATTCGAACTTACAACATCACGTTTAAAGAAACTTACAAGTGATTGATATCGTTTAGGCTACAAAATCCTGACTCTTGTATGGTTCTAATTTAGCCAACTTGTATTCAAAAAACAAAAAAACAAAAAAGAAGAAGAGGCCTACCTTTGTAGCACATCCTATTGGTTCTTCATAAGAAATGACAGGTTATTTGGTTCCAATTATCATTCAGTTTCAATATACTTTCAAATTGGGCCTCTTTAAAATGCCAAGCTAGAAAAGTGCCACAAGCCTTTGCTAAATTTCATATAGATCAAAGACATATACGAGATATGATGATTACCCAACATAGCCTCATTAATCAAACGCCTACCTAGAGAACAGCCCCAGCCAAGATAAAGTTTAGACGATCACATTACACATTTAAGAGTTTTACAATCAGAATATTTATTTATTATTGACTCTTTAGTAAAGAAGTCATGCACGTTTTCATGGAAAACGTAATAAAAAAATTACTTTCGGTAGTTTATGACAAAATCAGCTATAACGAGGAAATGAAAATGTCTGTCCATATATGGGCTCACAATACAGTAACAGTTTTTCCTTTTTAACAACATAATACAGTAGCATTAGTTGCCATGATAGTTACAATTTGCAACGATGCACTGCCAATGGCATTGGCAAATATTAAAGTCTCCTTGATGCTTTCTCCGAGTTAAATTCCAAATCGTCCTTAATTTTATGAAACACCAATGACAATAAGTAACCAAACTCGAGGCAAAGCACACCATGAAAGCATCAGCATTTCATTAAGAAAGTCATAAAAAGACTGTTAAGCCTCTATCAACAAGGGTGGGGAGGTCGCAGAGATGCAATGTTGCTCCTGGTTTCATCATTAAGAGAAACTAAGTATAAGCCCTGGTTTCGCAGAATCATTGGGAAGACTAAAAGTGATTTAGCGCTTACCATATAAATGCTTTCATCAACCTTCCTCCCAGTCTATGTCGTCATAATCCTCTTCGTCATCTGGTGCCGCCTCAGCTTCAACATTCAAGTCATTGACCTTGTAATTCTCGTTTGTATTGCCTTTAAAATCCAACCCCAAGCTCATGTTAGACTCAACAAGAAAACCAGGAAAAAAAATAGGGAAAGAGGGAAACAGGAGGTAGGAGACAGTGTTACAAGAAATATTCAGAAAAGGGCCATCAACATATTGTTCAAAGTAAATTTCATATTACCAATGGCAGCCACGATTAAAGGGAGCAAATGTACAAGGCAATTTATTCAGAAAGGTTTATCAATTTTATTTGGATTTATTCTGTGGTGTATACCAATCCCATTTCTACCATTGGCACCATTGTCATCTCTATTCTCCACCACCATCATCAACAGTTACCATGGCCGCCATTCCAACTGTCCCACTACCTAAGTTAAATATCATCCATTCATGTATATGCTGTACCTCCAATATCCTCCAAAATTTTCTAATTCAACTCATAACAAGCAAAAACCACGACTATTGTGCCACATGACCCAAAAGCTGCAGCTGCCACCATCACTACCATGATCACACTCTAACCAATCACGATAGCCAAACATAACAGTACTTCCAGAGCATACTGTGTAGAGTTGTCTGTCACGTTCAGATTCCTCAAAGATTACAAAAAGAACAACCAAATTTCCACCACCCAATGCCATATAACTATTTTTAATCAAAACTTGCCAATATATTAGAAGCACTGACTAGTAAATCTTCAGGTTCTTTCTTGGAAGGGATAGCATTTTGTTCTTTTGGGAAAAAATCAGCAGCAGTGTGAATAGGCTATGCAAAAGATTTCAAGTTGGGATCCAAATTTTGGTCCTACTCAAATCGTAAAGACTGATAGTTACCTGGAATTGGAGCCTCCTCCCATTCAGTATCATCATCTTCCTCACGTTTTGATTTCATGCCAACCTGACGCTGCGAAGGACCACTAAAAGGATCCTCAAATGCAGATGTATTTGATGATTGCTCTTGTACTTTCGCAGCCTCTTCCAATTCTTGTTGTTTCTTGAGTAATGCTGCATAATAAGCCTTAATGTATTCATCCTATAAGAAGACAAAAAAGAGATATCACAATAAGAATAATCATTCTTTGCTCATTTTGGGGTAAGAGATAGAGGCGTCGACAAACAATTTTAACATTAACAATAACATTAATTTATCTGTACTAGCCTGTAGACTTTTTTTATCATCCTGTTCAACTGTTGATTTTTTATCATCTGAATACTGTGCTGAAGCGGAAGTTGAAGCCCCATCCATCTTTGTCTCCTGTTTCACTTCTCCGCGCTGTTCTTTTGTAAGACTCATCCCTTGTTTAATCATCCAAGGTGGCAAAACCTTTAGAGATGTACTTTCAGTTACAGACTTAATATCCTCTCCCTTGCCTTCTGCTCCATTAAAGTCAACAACAACCTGTCACATCCAGCAGTAGATTACTTAGCAATCAAATTATCAGAATCAGGATTTCACAATATTGAGTAATGTCATGGAGATATCTATGATAAAACTTGAGAAAAACATAAGCTTAGTGCTTCAGATTCATTCACTCTTTATTATGTTTATCAAAAGTTGAAACCGAACTACACCAAAACTGCACTATGTTGTGCAATTTAAATGCTCAACAGATCTCAATGATTGCAAAAAAAGGTCGAACTTAAACTGTCCAAGTCCAAAAACAAAAGAAGAAAGTTTGACCAAGACAACACATGAGACAATTCTTATCTGAGTTCATGTCAGGCTAACATAAGAATGCTACAGTGCTTGAGTAACCTGTCTAAGTGAAACACCTGGGGCATTAGGAATTCAACTTTATTTGAAATTCTTGTAGTTAATCTATAGAAAAGAAGATGGAAGACCAAAATGTAGGCACGGGTTAAAGCTTCCTCATATATTATATATATATATTGAACAAATAATAGTGGATCTTCAAGAGCATACAATTTCAAGTCCAGAGCTCCAAAGGTCCAACTGCCTTTCTATAGATCAAGTCTGTACTGTCCACCCCTTTTCTGATGAATTGAACATACTTTGACAAACACTTCTACGTATTTGTTCTTTAATAATTTTTTAAAATAATGCAGTGAACAAAAGCCTTCAGCATTTGAGCTGTGTGGGCATTGGGCATCCAGTGAGCAACTCAAGCAGCTCAGACATGAGAGAAACACAAAGAAACTACTCAGGAAAAGTATATACAGAACATTTGGTGCTGAAGTTATCAGACCACATGGCTAAGAAGAGAAACTGTGAGAATGTCACTAATCGGCTGACTTGTAAGAAGCAAATCATAATATTAAGGCACCCACTCTTTCTCTATCAAGGACATTTTCAGTAAAAGTACCAGTTGCAATGGAGTTCTTGAGTCCCCTTGTGAGTCACAATGCAGTACGTAGGTAACTATCACTTTAAATTGGGTTCAATATTTAGGTGTACCAGCCTAGATATGTTTTCCTTGTATGGGTTCTATTTGTAACCAGCCAAAATCCTAATGGATAGTGCTTTTATCTTTAGATTAAATTCTATCTTAATTATAACTAGTATAGGACTGGAGAAGGCCTATCACAATGTGTATGAGTTCTACACATGTGCAAGCCTTTCCATTCACCATTTTTCTATTCTTATCTTAAAGTTTAACATTCTCATTTGCGATAATAAAAAAGAAAATTATCATCTAACAACTAAATGATCACCCATGCTCCCAACAAATTTTAAACCACCCATATTGTTCAAAGTAGTCGCATAGTTATGAACTGAGATGCATTTATCAAATTTATATATAAGTTAGAATTCAAATCAGGGAAACCATAACGACTATCTTAAAATTTTCTTAGAGATTTACATACCCATTTGGGATAATAAAAGGCAGGCTGTGGTCTAACTACCAAATGATTGATCATCCATGCTTCCAATAAATTTCAAAACTACCCATATTTACACTCTGTTTATGAGCTGAGAGATTCATATATCAAAATGATATATATAAGCTAGAATTTAAACTAGGGCAACCATAACAACCATACAAACTATCCTTAAAAAGAGAAAGATTGAAAACTATCATGGCTATAAGATCACCGAGAGAAATGAAAAGATATATTGCTCAAACTATGACGTGACAATGTTACCTTTGTATCTCCACTGTAAGGCATTGGCGTTCCACCATATCCAAGACCGTGAGGAATTTTGGAATCACCCATGCCACTATCACCATTGGCTGCAAGCCCATTAGCTCTAGCTCGAGCCTCCCATGCTTGAAGACTGCCAAATTCTGGAACAGGCAAGTCTTTTACACGACTGAGTTGGTCCATCAAAGGCTTGAGCTGTACCTGCAATCCATTGCTTATTTGCTAAATCAGTCAACATTGGCATGCAGTTCTATGATGAATGACAGCATCTAGAAAGAAGCCAGGCGACACATCATACCAGGACTGCCCTAGTCAAGAAACATAACAATTGCAAGTATATATTAAGGTGGGGAAGATCAGTAAATCTAGGCAAGTACTGTCCACTATAAAAGTTTCTGATATTTAACATAACTTGCAAATAAGAAGGTACAATTTCAATGTCTCCACCATTTCTAATTCTAAACATCTTTTTAAATAATTTTTCAAGTATTTTCAATATTATTTTATTATGCAAGATTTGGTTATTATTTTAGGAGTTGGGACTTGTAACTTAGGGCAGTTGAGCTAACTTTAAACAAGGAATTTGAATAACCCTTATGCTTAATTTTGTAATTGCATGTTAGATCCAGGGTTAGATAGCAATATCTTGCCATTAAATAAGTCTACCCATTTTGTCAGTCACAGTTGTTCCCCTTGATAATTGAAATACTGAATAGATCCTTGAAATATATGATTTATTGATTTTTCCCTATGTCTCCTCATTCTGCACCACTATGCTCTATTGGGTCCATCATATGATAAAAAGTATACAAATAAAACCACAATAAAACTATAACAGCACCTCCAAATTTTGAAGCATGTCCTTTAACTTCTCACGGCGGCGTCTTCTTGCATTGTCATCCACATCACCCCCCTCTTGAGCAGCTAACTTGTCACTTTCTACCTCAAGTTTTCCATTACAACTTTCACAATGAAAGTCTTCATCTTCAAAAGATATCAAGCGCAGAGCATCCAAGGCATTATATCTACAATAATTCAAATTCTCAAATGTTATGACAGAAATACTTGATATTAACAAGCATGATCAGAATTATAATAATGAGTACAATGAACATACAAAACCTTTTTCCACAGTTGGGACATAGATATTCCTGAACTGTATTCTTGTTCTCCAGTTCATCTTTCAACTTCTTCTTCATGCGATGCAATCTGTACCTAACCACATCATATAGCTACAACAAATTTCATCATAACAATGTCAATAAATAAAGAAATGAGGATCAGATGAGCAAGTAATTTTAAGATATTGTCATAGAAAAGGGAAAAATAATTTTGATTTCCCCTTCCCTCAGCAGTAAGAACACCCCAAATATAACTCATAAAGAAACCTTCAAAGAAAAAGTGACAGACCTGTGCATAATCTAGACAACAGTAAGAGTGTGTATGCAGCTTGACCTTTTCTTCTCCCTCTTTAGGTGCCAGTGAACCATCAGTTGTAGCAGCTACAGCAGCACTATACATTTTTGCACCTTTCGCAGTCTGACAGAAAACCAAACAAGAAATGACATAAGTAAATGGGTACATGACAGATATCTTAACAATATCAGGACATCACTATATAAAATCACTGATAATTGATACTTTTGAAAAACTAAACATGACAAATAATATAACTCTTTCCACACCAGAAGGAGCTTGGGAAGTTTAAAATTATATACCACTTATTTAACATGTTGCATAGAGTTGGAACAAAAATGAGAATTCTAGCAGATGACACAGACATTAGCATAATAGAAACCTCATAAAAACTCAACAAACCTAGTTATTCTTCAAGATCTATAATGTCCGATAAGCAGACCAGTGACTAAGATGGCCAACTATATGAAGCAGAAGAAATATTCAAGTAATAAACACAACTTCATAGTGAACAAAATGAATTAGAAAAGAATAGATGCATTTGTGTGGTATTACTGGAAGTATGATGTCTGAGGACAGAAACCAGGGGATTGAAGGAATGGATAAACAATAACACATAATAGGCATTTTTTCACTGTCACAGAAAGAGACTTGATGGAAATTCAACTGCCAAAAAATTGATTAAAACAAACCTGGAATGCAATAGGATGATGATTGGAATATAGATTGTTGATAATATTATAAGTTGACAACTATGTGTGACTTTGGTGTTTGTTAATGGTGCACAAAAAGCTTGTTACTTGGATGGTATTATAAAAATCAGTCATGGTTCAAGGGCTTTCACTTAATGGATTGTTCTTCTAGGATGAAATGGTTGATTACTAAATCTAAAGCCCACCAAGTGATTAGGAGTTCTATCCTTAATGTCCTATTCCTCATAAAGTAATACTTTAGCATGAAGTCTGATGGATGGATCCTTTGACCACATCACAAGCCCAAACAGCATATTAAATTTGCTCGTGGGGCATATTAGACATATTAATAATATCATTCATGGATCCTCACTTAAAATTGCAAACTGTGTTGGAAGATATGTACTTCATTCAACTTTAAAATTTCTGACAGTGTTGGAAAATAAAATTGTAATAGGGTGCAAAGATTCAAAATCTTAATGATCAAATCAAGCCAAACGGTACCTCTCTTCTATGGTCCCGAGTGATGAACTTCTCTTCTTCAAAAAACCGCAGAGTTCTACGAAGTTGTTTTGTGTGCAATTTAAGGTCCTTTGCCAAATCTTCTTCTCTAACCCATTGTCGTCTGGAGAAAAAGAACATACTTAGCCAAAGGACAAAACACACACCTACTGTGCAGCTAAATAAATCACACTTCAAGACAATACTGTCTTCTGTAATGCAGCAATGCACCGAAGATTCCACATTCAACAAAAAGACTAAGACCTTTATGTGTCATTCAACGAACCAAAGGACTGTCTAGGATCCAATGATCCTAGCAAATAATCCAGCATTGTATTCATACAAACACAGCCACTCCTCTGATATGTTCTTATCGTTTTATTTAAGTTCACTGAAGTTCACATCATGTTTCGAGCAAAAAAAAAAGTTCACATCATCTTATTCTATCTTGTTTGCTTTTTTTTTTAAGAAAAAATCAAAATCATAGCCTGCTCTCTGCTGAATCGCTCTCAGCAAAGGAGACAGAAAGAACAACTTTAAAAGCAGATAAACACAAAAACAATAACAAAGGCCGAACCTCGTCAGTGCATCCAGCACCACTACAGCAATGCCTCTGTTATCACTCCTACCCGTTTTAGGCTGATTATCTCCTTTGCTCGTCAGATCATCGTAGAAGGCTCTTGCTGCTAGTTTAACCAGCCTAGGCATATTCATCGAAAATCAAAAACACATTTGAAGCAAAAATAAATCCAAAAAACAAGTTTTAAACCAATCGATCAGAAGAGAACTGTACTTGTTGAAATGTTCGACCATTATGTAGATGCGCAACCGAGCAAAATTATTGCATCAACAGACGAGATCACAAATGAAGAAAAGCTGGAGAGGATCTAAAGAACAAACTAAACGTTGGACCAAAATTGCTTGCAAGGATATTATCAATTATAAGGAGGAAATTAACCACTTCACTAGCGAATCAAATTTATGGAAAATCAGATAGGGAAAATCATTAGGGAGCTTCTGAAGTAGAACTAGAAGTTAAAAAACTCGTTTAAAGTGTCAAAGACTATACAAATTACGTAAGTTTCATACAGGTTTCGACGCACAAAGGGACCATCAACCAAGAATTAAAGGCAGAGCTCAAAGAAAGAGGAAGAAGTTGTTTTAATTATTGGGAAGTACAGAAGAATAGGGCTGGTAATTAAGTTAGCGCGTACAAGGAAGACCAGATCAGGTCAGATAAAATGGACCGTTGGATGATTTTGGGCCAGTGGATAGGGAAAGCCCATTTCCTCGAGTTGGCTCAAACAAGTCAATCTCGAGCTCTTGACAGTCAACAAGAGAAGGACAGAGACGTCGGCACGAGCTCAAGCTCCGTGATGAAGATGGGACGCTGGTGTTCGTTGATTTAGAGCTACAGAACGGAGGTAAGTGACGATCTCTATTCTAAAAAAAAGTGTTTGTGATTTTGATTTCAATTCAGGGGTAATTGAATCTCAAGCCGCGCCTGATGTATAAAAACTCATCTTTAATTCTTCAACAAATAATTTGAATCAATCCCCATGAAGAAGAGAAAACAACCCAAAAATGAACTTGAGCAAAAATGAAAGAATTGCGTAATTCCTTTTCCTTTCATATTAAACCCAAAGAGTAAAGGGGAAGGTAGCAAAATCATCAACAATAACAAGCAAGTAATGAAAAGAGGGATATGAATTTCTTACCCAAAAATTTGAGAGTGAGAGGTAGAACTATAAATGGAACAGTTGGATACAAGAACTCTAACGATTTCGCTCTGCGGCATCTCATATTCCGGCGACCTTTTGGAGCAACGCTTCCTCGTCGGGATCTCAGATTCTTGGTTGTCGATCTCAAAATCTTAGGGTTGTTGCGCCATGCATGGCCCTAATTTCTCCAACCCCATGATATCCTTTTTCTCTTTCCTTCACTTTCTTCCTTCCATGTTTCTTCTTCCTTCCCATGACATTGCATTTAATTTGATGGATGAAGCTTGGAATGTTGCAGATGCTGGTCTGCGACGTCCTTAACCGTTTGTGACCAACACAAAAGCCTTCCACCAACTTCCTAAAATTTATTTTTCCAGACTGAAAATACATCCCTGTGGAGAAAATTTTCTTTTTTTAGAACTAGGAAATTGTAAACTTTTGGTACGGAGTCCAGCAATCAGGTTTAATTTTTTTAAAAAAAGTATATTTATTTCTTTTTCCCTTGACAAATTTCTATCAGGAACAAAAAAAACTGTGTATAAAGACTTTACTTAAATTTTAGAAGTTTTGTCACAAAAACATCACTCTAATATTTATAAGGTTCCATTTCCTAGCAATCAAATATTCAAGTATTGCATAAATTACATTTTTCAATCTAAAATATATGAGAATAGGTGGAAATTCCCTCTTTTTCTCTCTTCTCTCTCCTGCTCGCCTCTACATCTTGTGCTCGCTTTCAACTCTCGCGGGCGGCTTGTGATGAACAAGCCACCGGCGAGCCTATTTTTGGTGCCACAGACAAGTCAGAGATGCAATTTGGAGTTCAGATTTGTCATCTGCGGTCCTCTCACTTTGAGTTTTGTCGGTTGTAGCTTTTATCGTCCTTGTGGCAAGTCATTTCCTCTCTTTCTCCAGATCTGATCTGCCGAGGTGAGAGTTATCTACTTTCTATTCCTTTTCTTGTGGTTCTGGGTTTTGCGGTGATGTTTTTATCTCAAGAAATAATCAGATCTGTCAGATCTGCTTTCAAACCCTCTTGATTGAATGGTTGTTTGGACGTTATGAGGTCTGATTATCTCTTGGTAGCTCGGATCTGCATTCTTAGGGGAAGATCTAAAGAGGAGTTTTTTGGTGTGTCATCAAGGTCACCGGACTTGTTTGATTAGAGGAGCAGATGTGTTCTTCAGAACATTAAAGGTCTTCTTTCTTTCGAGGTTGTGTTTACTGATTTCTTTACCCTAAGATGGGGTACTAAGTTAGCTGATTTAATTATAGCTATTGTTTATAAGATTGTGTGCCCTTTGGAGTGGGTTTTCCAACCAACACTCTATTGCTCATCACTTCCATCACTTCTAACCTTGGGTTTCGAGGAGGCCGATTATGTCCATGATCCTACTTCAGCTCTTATATTTTTAATGTATGGTCTTTGGCTATTATTGTATCCAGTTTATTTTATTATTATTGTTGTTATCTTTGTTTTAGCTTTATTTGTGGTTGTTTTTTTTATGTTGTATATGTTTTCAATATTAATATATATATTTGGGTTGTCCAAAAAACAAATCTAAAATATATTATTTTAGATACTTACTATATAAAAATGATTTTAATCTATACAATTTATTAATACATCTATGTTTGAGCTATTTATTATCATCTTATAAAATTGACTAATGATATAATTTTAATTTGGTAGACAAATGTATTTAAGTTATGGTATTTATTATGAAATTTAATATTAAAAATTTTTGAAATAGAATCTTGTCCTTTATATGCAATTGTCATAAAAACTAATGTCTTTTTTATAATTAAAACATTAAAAAAAAAAAGTGATTATGATGAAAATTATTCAAACATTATCATTTAATCAAAATCATTTTTTCCTTAGAATCTATTTTACTCGTAATCTATTTTTAAAAATCACTTTTATAACTTTTTCTGAAAACTATTATCTAGAAGTTAATATAAACACATACTTAGGGTGTGCATGGTAACGTTCCTAGAATGAGTTTTTTTTTTTCAATTTTTGTTCCCGGGAATAAAAATGGGTGAGAATTGTGTTTGGTAAATCCGGTTTTTTTTTTCTGTTCCCAGGCTAAACCGGTTTAGTTTTCTGTGCTGGGGAATAAAAAAAAGAAGCAGAAAATTTCTGCTTTTATGTTCCAGGGCACAAAATCAGAATCATTTTTCTCCCCACTAATGCTCTTCCCAGACACAGAATCAGAAAAATTAAAAGCGTTAACAAACGTAATTCTGATTCTCAGAACTCTTCCCAGACACAGAATCAGAAAAAACTGTTTCATCTCAGAAAGTGTGCTAGGGAATAGAATGGTTGTCATGCACACTCTTAGAGAGTGACAAATCACATTAAAAAGCTTATGTGTTGTTAGCTTGTAAATGGTCAAACCACAAATAATGTGGTACACTGGATCAGACAATAATTTCTTAAGGGAGGTCAAATTTAAATTTTGAAATATTATTAGGTCACAAAAACCTTTAAAATGACATGGGTTATATACACCTAATTTAAAGTCCAGAAGGTTTAGTGGCATTTGTTCCTGTTTCTTTTTTTTCTCAATTTGCATTTGCTACTTCCTTTTATTACTTTCTTGATCCTTTTATAACATCCCAATTATCCACTTAGGATAATGTGTTTTTTCTATTTTAGGATAATGTGTTTTTTCTATTTTTTGTCCATAATTAATTATATTTGCTCTCTTTGTCTTTTTTCCTCATACGATATTTACTTTCATATTTTTTTCATAATTAATTCAATAAGGGTATGTTTTGGAAAAAGTAGTTCATTTCTTACATAGTAATATTATTTTTTTTAACCAATTTTAATTGTTTGTTTAAACAATATAATTCGAGCTCTTATTAAAAAAAAAAAGTAGGTGTGAGGGATCTTAAAAATCCTAATTATTTAAGAGGATCAGTTATTAAAATATAAACTTAAAGAATTAAGATTCAAAAATACTTATATGGTTTTCTTAAAAGTACACCCAACTTCAAGTACTTTTTTTAAGTGCAAAAATGATTATATGGTTACAAAAGTAAAGTAAAAATATTTATTGACTGATAGCTAACTGTTAGTTTGACTTCTTTATATTTTTAAGGTTGATATAGACAATGACTCAGCTAAATTTCATCACAGCTGGCAATGGAGAACTGGAGAAAATTACATAAAAGGAACCAAATAGTTTTGAAAATTACCAAAAGCAGCAATGGTGGCGAGGAGGCGAAGATAGGTGGCCTGGTAGGTAAGATTGAGATTGAGGGAGAGAATGGTTAAATTGTAATTTTCAAAATATCTATGTTATTTTTTGTAATTTTCTCCAATTATTTACTGTCGGTTGATGAAATTTAGTTGAGTTATCATAGTCAACCTTTAAAATACAAAAAAAAAAATTCAAACAACAATCAATGGTCAATGGGTATATTTACTATTTTTGGAATCATATAATCATTTTTACATCCAAAAAAAGATACTTGATATTAGCTGTACCTTTAAAAAAACCATGTGTTTTTTATTATTAAACCCAAACTTAAAAATGGATTCTTTTTCAATAAATATTTTTTACGTATTTCACTCTAATTTTCAAAAAAAAAAAAATCTGCATTGGAAACCGAATTATCATTTTCAACACGTTTAGCCTGCAGGTTCGACCTTGGTCCGAGCAACAAAAAGAGGGACTGAGTTACTCTTGTCTTCTTCAAGATATTTATATACGCGACGATGAGAAATGTTCAGAGTCAGATTCTCTGTAACTCCACACATGAACCATTTCTCCAACTTCTCTACCATTTGCATATGGAACTCTTACATAAGGGAAGCTGTGAATCAAGGCCACGCGGAGAAAGCCCTTGTTCTTTGCCGTCAAATGAAGCAAAATGGTATCCAACCCAACAATTCCACTCTCCCCTTTGTAGCCAAAGCCTGTGCCAAACTCTTAGATATCAAACAATCCCGAATTATCCATGCCCTTGTCGCCAAATCATGGTTTCAATCAAATGTTTTTGTGCAAACTGCAATGGTTGACATGTATATTAAATGTGATCAACTTGAATATGCATACAATTTATTTGTCGAAATGCCCGTGAGGGATGTCGTTTCTTGGAATGCTATATTACTGGGTTTTGCTCAGGCGGGTTTTCTTGATCGGGTTTCTTGTCTTCTGCATCAGATGAGGATTTCGGGGACTCGACCGGACTCTGTAACCGTCTTGGCTCTGACCCATATCGTTTTGATTACGAAAGATCCTAGATTTGTTGGTTTGGTTCATTCTTTTGGAATTCGGATGGGAACTCTTATTGATGTGTCGGTGGCTAACACTTTGATTGCTGCATATGCTAAATGTGGTGACTTGGTCTCAGCAGAGACATTGTTCGACGAAACTGATGTTGGTCTAAGGTCTGTTGTCTCCTGGAATTCCATGATTGCAGCATATTCTAATTTTGCGAAACATGACCAGGCTCTATGTTGTTACAAAGAGATGCTAGATGGTGGATTTTCCCCAGATATTAGCACCATTCTCAGTTTGCTTTCATCATTTGTGCAGCCCAAAGCACTATTTCAAGGTATGCTGATTCATTCTCATGGAGTCCAGTCAGGCTGTGATTCCGACATATGTGTGGTTAACACTCTTGTTTCTATGTATTCCAAGTGTGGAGATATTCATTCTGCAAGATTTTTGTTTGATGCCATGCCTTACAGAACTTGTGTTTCATGGACTGCTATGATCAATGGGTATGTTGAAAAAGGATATACGGATGAAGGATTGGCCTTGTTCAATAAAATGGAAACAACTAGTGAAAAACCTGATCTCGTCACCGTGCTTGCTTTGATCTCAGGTTGCGGCCAAACGGGCGCACTTGAGCTTGGAAGATGGCTTCACACTTACTCCATTTCCAAGGGGCTGAAAGATGATGTTGTAGTTTGTAATGCACTGATTGACATGTATGCGAAATGTGGAAGTATCAATGAAGCTCGAGAGCTTTTTTATAGCGTGACGGACAAAACTGTGGTCTCCTGGACAACTATGATTACTGCTTGTGCTTTAAATGGAGATTTTAAGCAGGCTCTGGACCTTTTTTCCATGATGGTAGATCTGGGAGTGAGACCAAACCACATAACATTTCTTGCCATTCTTCAAGCTTGCGCCCATGGAGGTTTACTTGAGAAAGGATTGGAATGCTTTACTTTGATGGCTCATAAGTATGGCATATACCCAGGTATAGATCACTATTCATGCGTGGTCGATCTTCTCGGTCGTAGAGGACAACTAAAGGAAGCTCTGGAAATTATTAAGACCATGCCTTTTGAACCGGATGCTGGAATATGGAGTGCATTGCTCAGCGCTTGCAAGCTTCATCATAATATGGAAATGGCGAAATATGTGTTCGAACGGCTCTGTGAAATGGATGCTCAGGGAGCTGTTCCTTATGTGGAGATGGCTAACTCGTATGCTTCAGCTGGAATTTGGGATGGAGTTGCAGCTGTGAGGAGGAAGATGAAAGATCTTAACGTGAAAAAGACTCCGGGACAAAGCATTGTTCAAGTGAATGGAAAATCTAGTGTGTTCACAGTTGAAGATAGAGATCACCCTCAAGCCTCGTACATATATGATACGTTAGATGGTTTGATCTTGCATTGTAGACGAAGGATATGGACTCATTCAGAGGAGGCTTCTGAACTTGAATGGAATTGAAACCACTGATATTGATCACGCACTTAAGTAGTTAGTGGATAATGGATAAACAAGTAATAACGTTTTCCCTTGCCTTGAATATTTGTAGACAGCATCAAATTGTTGGTAAAGATTTTTTTCTAGTTTGGATAAGAGAGAAAGGAAAATTTATGCAGCCACGTACTTTCTTTTGGCCAGTTTCATCCAACCATGTTGGTGAAAACAAAAACCAAATTTGTAAGATCATATATATGAATGTAAACTTTAAATTTGCATAGAAGATAGTAGCTTAAACAAATTATCAGTTGTAAAATGTAATTTTGTTCTTGACGCCAAATGATTTATGAACTTTGTGAATGTGTAGCAACTAGGAAGCTTCAATATTTAGTGTATGCGCTTACAACTAAAATTGGCGAATTGCTAGACAAACTTTTCAAGCTTCATCCTTTCCTTGAGAATGCTGTACATGTGACGCAGCGTCAAAAGCCATAGCATTGAAGTACAAGCTTCGATTTGGATAATTGCCGCCGCCGCTGCTGGAGACCAGTCGTTCGCCATTGTTGGTTCAGAGAAAGGTTTAGCTTGGGAACGCGCTTTAAAAAAGAAGGGGCAAAATACAGGGAAAAAGAAAAAAAGAAAACGGCAAAGGGTCTTGTTATAATTTTTTTTTTCAATTTATTATAAGGGGCAATATAATCATTTTATAATTTATAACTAATTATGAAATAAAATTAATTTAAGAATTCCTTCAAATATTACTTCATACCAAAAGTAATTGTAAAAAGTAGTCTTCCATCAACCTTGGTCCCGTTCCCAATTTCAGTCCGTCCATCAAAATTCAATGTTATGTGCCAAACATTGCCTTAGAGTCAAAGAGTTTCTAAATGAGTCAGACTAAGATAATATATGTTGATTCTAATGTACTTAGTAGGTAGAAATTAAATATACAATATACAGAATAACATGACAAAAATCTGTATTAATTAAATAGAATATACAGAGAGCATACAAACAAGTTTGTATAATATGAAAAGTTATAAACAAACTCACAAGACTGCCGAAAATAGTTATGAACTATGCGGAAATCCGGGTCCAACTTTTGTTGTGTCCTTAAGACAATTTTGCTCCCTCAATATGGATGCTAAAGGTTTCTGAGCAATTGTCTCCCAGGATAGAGCGGATTATTCGTCTCTAGAAAGATAACTTTGTCTGTCTGAATCCCAAGTGAATCCAATGAGTCTGTTTTCGAAATGCACAAAATGTATATGTAGTATACAGAAAGAGTGTATGCAGAGAAATCGTGATTTGATTCTGTTACTAGGGCCCCTATTTAAAGACTTTAGAAAAACACGATCAGATAGACTCGTCTGTTGCTGCGAATTGGTAAATTGTGCAAACCGACGCACCAGAACGGAACAAACAAATGCGACTTGCTTCTGTTGCTGGCGAACTGGTGTGTTTCACGAATAGACGCACCAGACGAAGCAAACAATCTGAACGAATCGCAAAACGCAGCCGCTCGTTGGAAAAACTCGGAGAGGCATAACAGAATTAATAATAAAAGAATTATTTTATTCAAAAAAATTATTTAATAAAAAATTATTTTTTATTTCACACACACACGGACCGAACCGGACGAGCGGTGCTTGAAAAGACTCAAAATGTGGGGCACAATTATCGATAAGAAGAGAAAACATATAGCCCACAGGTCATACAATACTGATTCCATAACACATGGTTTAAGTTTAATAGCAGATAAATAGTCATAACATTACAAAAATATGAATGTCCTAAGATGACAATATAGGATTCCATACAACACTAATACCAAAAGAGGCTTACAAAGTTTCTCAACTCTTATACCTTTGGTTGCTTCCCTTTACCTTTGGTTGCTTCCCTTGGCCTCTAATAAGATTAGAGGTTTCACCTGAAAAATATTTATAATGACGGGGTGAGACATAAAGTCCCAGTAACCAAAATTAAATTATTAAATATGCAAGAAATGATTGCAAATCAGAGAAACAGGTTTACTAACATATTTATAACATCAACAAGAAATAATTAATTAATCCATAATAAGTAATAATAAGTAGAACCGTCCGCGCTCATTCATCCTGCTCCTCCTTATATCTTCTAGACGTGGTACAGTCTATCAGTGCTAGTATACCTAGCCAATGTTATCTAGACACTTCAAGATATTGTCCCCTCTCATACTACCACCAAAATACCGTAACAAGGAGATGTCCGCCCAAAACACTCTACTCAAATTCCGAGCTTGGAATAAGAGAGCCAATAGGCACAATTTCACCCTAAATCTCTTCCACACAATCCAACACATCAAATAACAAATAAACAACATATCCTTATAATTTTTCAAGATCATCGTACAATACATTGTTCTATTTATAACATCTTATAACAAACATTATAACTATCACAACAACCACTACTGCTTTACTAAAACAATTTCATGTTCAGATACAGGCAAAATTTTCCAAAACACATACCAAGAAAACATATAATAGTAAGGTTTAGAAAACACCTTGCAGTCCAAAACAAGCATATAAAATAAATTAACCTTGGTTACCTCAACTCCAAGCTAAATATTGAGTAGTAAAACACGAACGATCACCAATCACAAGGAAATTCTACATCATCACAATAATAATTTCATATAACTTATTTTATAAACATTCTAATAATAATATATTATCATAAAAACTGAAAATAATATTTCAGTTCTTCAAACTTGAAAACTAAATCAATTAAAATTAGTTATTAATCATTTTATACATATATACAGTCATCTATTTTCAAAAATCAAAACTTCTCCAAAATTGTAACCTAAAAATTTCACTAACCAATGTAATATTACCTCTATTAGAAAGAAAAAAATATATAGAACAATTTTCATGAAGAAACTATATATTGAAAAAAAGTTAATTTAACTACCTAAATGATCTTATAAAATAAACAATATACCTTAAAAACTTAAATATATTCCACCTCTTCTTCTTCTCTCCTCTCCTTTCATCACCTTCGTTTTCTTTTCTTATCTTTTCAATTCACTAACCACACATGTATATATATAGGCAAGTAAGGCGGTGGACTTTTATTGTGTGTTTTTTTTAAATAATAACTCTTCCTTCCACCGCAAGCTCCTTCCTCTCTCTCTCTCTCTCTTTTTCTTTTTATTTTCTCTTTCCTTCCGCTGCACGCATCAGCCTCTTCCTTTTTTTTTTAATGGAAGAAATGACCACAAAAGACCTAACTTTATTTTTATTTATTTACTTTTTTTTTCTCAATTACAATAATCAAATATAATTATGAATCTCAATTACAATAATCAAATATAATTATTTCATAATTACAATTAAATCTTAATAATAAAATTTAGGATGTTACAGCGCTCAATCGAGCCGGATGGCGGCTACACGAGCGGTAGACCAAGGGTTGCCCAAGTCGTCACCTCTCTACAAAAGTAGGTTGACCCAAGGGCCCATTTAGTAGGAGCAAAGTTGGGGCTTATATACCCTCAAACTTTTCTCCAACTAACTAATGTGGGACTTCTATCCACATACACATTCCTTCTTATTTTTCTTCTTATTTTCCATCATTCTTCTTATTTATAACCTATGGGATTTCCTCCTAAATTATAACAATATATGCATTGCACTCTTGAGAATAGGGTAGTAAAAAGTGTTTTGGAGTTCAAATTGGGAGATTAGGTTATTTTACAAGTGAAAAAGTTTAAATATTTGGAATCAATTCTACAAAAAGATGGCAAAATTGATGGATGCATAGAATTCAATCTAGGCAGTTTAAATAACAAAAAGCTACTAAAGTTATCTGTGATGGAAAAATATATGACAAAGTCAAAGAAAAATTTTGTTGTACTGCAATTCAACCAACAATGCTTTATGATAATAAATGTTGGGTTGTGAAGGGGCTATATGAGCACAAAGTATGGGTAGTTGAGATAAGGATGCTGAGATAAATGTGTGGTCATATATTAAAAGATAATATTCACAATGAACTTATATGAGGAAGGGTGGGAGTGACTCTTATTAAAGAAAAAAGTGGTAGAAAATCATCTGAAATGGTTACGGTATATACAAAAGAGGCCATTGAATATATAGTGAATAGGATAGATTAAGTTATTTCAAGCCCAGTTAAGAGAGGTAGAGGAAGATCGAAAAGAATACTCAATGTGGTTATTGAGTGAAATCTCTTAATTAACAATCTATTCTGAGATTGAGATTTAGTTTTAATAGAGCTCAATGGTGGCATTTATCCACGTAGCCAACTTCACCTAATAGGACTAAGGCTCTGTTGTTGTAGTATAAGTTGGTTTTTCTAAAATACCATAACCCCTTAATATATGCATTCAATGGGAAAGTTTTGGAAAAAAGAAAATTACAAATGTAGGAGACAACATGAATTAGAATTAGAGTCTTATATTTATATTTATTTAGGGGATAGAATATTCTTACTACTATTTTTTGTTACTATCAATGTTATTACCACTTTTTCACTGTTAAATCATAATCTTATTTATTTTTATCATTTCTCTCTCCTATTGAGATTCTGATCTAACGGTGAAAAAGTAGTAGTAATATTGGTAGTAACAAAAAATGGTAGTAAGAATATCATATTCCTTTATGTAGAACCAAATTCAAACCTCAAACAACTCTTATACTAAAAATGGAAGGTAATAGTTATTAGTAGTATGTTAAATGTATATTGTCTTTTCTTTTATTTGTTTGATCTCATTCATAATACAATATTATTGTCATCAAACTTGGCAAGAAAATATTAACAAGGAAATATTAAATTACTTGAAATAACAGAAAATTAAGAAGAGATAGATTCAGTTTTATGCATGTACTATTGGAATAAAATTACTTGGAAGATTACTAGTATCTCATCAAAATTTGAAGAACTTGTAGTAAGATTTCCAAGAGGTTCTCTTTGGCCTTCAACTTGTATTTTAAACATTTTATCTTTAATTTTTATATCATTATTGTTTTTATTCAGGAAAAGAAGAAGAAGAAGAAGAATTTGAAGGCAACAAATTGCCCATTCTGTCATTTTTAACGCGAGTAAGCACTAAACATGGATTTGGAATTCTTTTGACCGAAATTTCTACATTTTTTAATAGAGAAATAACAAGCACATAGCACGAGAGTTCAAAACAACATCAATATGAACGAACAAAACTAATGAACGAGCGCATGAATTTGGAATTCGCGTGGCAAGTACGGGGAAGGTATATGAATTATGACTTTATGGCTTTCAGCACGCTTTCCATGATTATAACAACATTTATCGCTTGATTCGAATAGGGAGTATAGATAAACGAAAATTTTCAATCGTGATTTTACGGTGTCCACTAATATAAATACACTTTTAAATCAACTTTTTGCTTTGAGACGTTATCAGGTCCCAATAAACTTGTAAAGTTTGAATTTTTGGCTCTATCCCTGTCATCTCTCATGGATGTCCTTGCCCCTTCGTCTTCGCAACCCCAACACTGTAATAATAATTGCAATGCCGAGTACGACTGCGATCACAGGGACGGTGAGGGCACCGTCGTTATTGATGATTCCAACAACCATTGTTCACGACCCGTGGTTCACAATTATCCCCCCGGACCCATCGATAGTGAGCTTAAACGCAGTACTACGAGATGCAAGAAGAGAACTTTAATGAAGAAGAGGGTAGCCTTAGATAATTCCGAATCTCCATCTTCGTCGTCGACTCGTTATTCTTCTTCTTCTGCGGTTTCATCGCAAAGGGGTATCGCGGTTGCGTGTCAACGGCGCAACCCTAGAGTCCTTGTTCGTCGTAATAGGAATGATGTAGCCACAATCGGGTTTCCTCTTGGAATGTCTTTTGCAGCTGTTATTGCTCAGGTGCGACTTTCTTGTTTTGTTTTTCTTTTTGCTTCTTTATTTCGTTTCATACTATATTCTTGCGATGCCTCATCATTAGGTGGCTATTGAATATGAAGAAATTTATGTTTTTGATGATTGGGTGTTGTCTATAATGACAAATAAATGGCATAAGAGATGATCTTGGGTCTTTCAATGTGAGAGTTATAGAAGTTATATTCCCTTTATCTTTTTCGGGTCACAGGAGGACACCAGTCCTTCAGCTACTTTAAGGTTATTCCTTTGACTGTCCATAAATCCATCTGCCTCGTTAGTTGGACTTGAACTCCAAGTTCAAATTTTGAATGTTCAGTGATCAACCATTGTGGTATCCTTCTGGGGAAGTTATTTTCTCGCAACAGTAACACAGCATTTGAAAGAGCTTCGGGTTTGTACTTTTTGTTCTTTTTCTTCCCCTCGCTGCTCATCATGAGAGTCTACTTTCACTGCATCGCTGAGTATTAAAAAATTACTCTTCTCCAAGCTCTCCCGTGCATTCATCTTTTTAACCTCAGAGTGTACTGTTCTTTCAAGTAACCAACAGAGTTATTACTTATTAGCTACGATTTAAGAAATAGTTAGCCTTTTATGCTGCAGCAGTTGCACCTTACTTTCCTCACCGAGAGTCCTAGACGCTACACAGCATCTGAAGGACATGAAAGTAAATTCAAAGAACTTGAGCTGTAATGGAGACATGGGTTTAATGCCTCAGCTATCTAGATACATCTGATCTAGTTCTTAAACTGTAACAAACCAATCAGTCAGCTGTAAATTTGTCACTTATTTACCATCTCCTTCACTATCTAGTGCTGTACTAACATGCCCTAACTGGCGTGTTTATCTCCTTTCAATTCTTGTTCCACTTCTCGTTAGCTTTTGAATATTTCTTCGTCACCAGAAATCCCTCACGGAAAGTCTGGACCTATTTTTGGAAATTATGCATATTCATCCTAATACCAAAGAATGTCTGACACTTACAGGAACATACTAGGTTTCTAAGTTGCATATTCTATAGCCCACTCCTTTTACAAGATCTTGTGTCCCACTGTTCAACATCTGAGAAATAACTAAGCTGTGACTTTATTCCATGAACTCTGTGTTATCCAGTTTTTTTCAGTGCAAAAGAGGATTAGTAGGATTCCTTCAATCTACCAGTTGTTGGTTGCTTGTTTTGTTTGAGGGTGGGTCAGTGGATGTAGTGACAGTAATCAAGCAACTTAAGTCATTTATATATGCCTTTCTTGGGGAGCATGTGATGCTTGGTATTTGAAATTGAAGAGGGGCCTTTGTACATTTTGGGCTTTATGCCTTCTGAAGGACATTTCAATGACATAATATTCTTGGCATTTGCAATGGGATTTAGTTCATTCCGTCTGTCACTTACGCATGGATGTTCTGGGGTAGTTTTTTTATGCAAGGCTGTTTTTTTATCCCTTTTGATATTTAATTTGGTTGCTTTTGTGTGTAGTCTGATCCATGAAAACTATTTCATATGTTTTTCATACTGATTTTAGGCATTGAATAATTTGAGTGCCTCACTCTATGCTATATAAACTCTTTCGTTGTATTTTTTTATTATTGTGAATTTGTGAGAGTATAGCTTCAGTTCCCCGCTTTTCCATTTAAAGCCCCATTTAGTGTTGACCCTTCCATTCAATGAGATCTGGCTTATAAAAACTCCTGCAATATACATATTTTACTGCGTGACAATGCCTAATTCAATAAATTGTTATGATTGATATGGATTTTATTGCTAACACTTGTTGGGCTTTCAATCTGTTTTTAGGTTTTGTATAGAAGAGATAGAGCTGCTGAAAGGATATCCCCAGAACATCTTTCATTGGTAATTTCCATGCCCCTTACTTTCATGAACTAGAGTAATTTGTAACAAACTTTGGCTCCAGTTTTGGGTTCTATGCTCTCATTTGTCATGGCATTTTCATTTAGAAGCATTATTAAAGATGACTTGTAGTTTTATTTTGATGCACATTGTGATGTATGAATTACAGTACTGGCAATACAATTCATCCGTCTAGTAATATCTCAGAAATATCCTGTTATTCTTATGGATGAATAAATTAAGTACCATATTTGGAGGTGAATGGCATGGACTTTTATGTCATTTTGGTGCATGCTAACTAATTTTATCAGATTTTGATTAGAACTTTGACTGTTGTTTGTGAACCTTGTAGATGTGCACATCCGCTGTCAGAGAATCTTTAGCCAATGTAAGCCATTGTTTACTGCTGATTCACATCTTGGTTGCTGTTTTACTTGTACTTTAGCATTAAGCATGTCCATTTTACTGTGTAAAGTCTGCACGCCACTTATTTGGATGCCTATCTTCAGGTTTTTGGAGACAAGGTGGAGGGTCTAACAAGGAACTTTGAACAATCATTTGATAGCACTCTGAATACTCTCAGATTAATTTATGAATCAACTACAGGCCAGAAAGGAAGTGAATTTGGCGCTTCAAGGAGAGAAATTCTAACTTCTAAATTGACTCTTGACAAAGGAGATTGCAAAAGGGATGTTGTCCAAGAGGATGCTTGTTCAAAGACAGTCATGCATGATGGAATCCAAGATCAATCAAATAGTTCTGAAGAGGTCAAGGAGAGCACTCCTATGGATATAGTTAGTCATAGTCTAATTGTGCCTGGGCAATTAAACCAAGTGGCACATTTTCCTGAATTCTCCTCTAGGTCTACATTAAATAATTCAAATATTACTCCTTTTGAGAAATTTGTAATAGAACAAAGTCGTTCCAATGACCTCAAGGTAGTGGAACTTGGCCTTAAGATGAAAAACTTGAAACTGAAAGAGACGCAATTGGCTCTCAACTCAGATTCAAATCATCTAGAGAGATCAAAGCTTGCTATGGGAATATCAAAACAATCTTTTAGAGTTGAAAAGTTTAAGAATCAACAAGAAGATCTGAGACATGGTGAGCTAAATAAGAAGTGTGTTGACTGTCTTATTGCGGGTCTGCTTGTTATGTCATCCTCACTTTTGTACGGCGCTTATGTTTATTCATATCATCGAATTGCCGAAGCTACTGCATCATGCACACCTTTAATCGAGGCAAGTATTGACTATTATGTCTATGTCCTTTGTTCTGGCTTTGGTCACTTTAACATGATGCTCTTTGATCTTTGGGATTCTTGATGCTCTAGTATAGCATTTATTTGAGATAAAAATTCAATTTCTTTCCTCTGGAATGCTCAAACCATGCTGATAACCTTTCTTGAACGCTCAATGAGTAAGCTTTCTGGGATACATACTAGCTAGTAACCATTAATCTTTTCATCAGTAATCATGAAAAAGTGTTATTCTTTGATTTTCTTCGGAGCTGCATCAAGGTTTTTTTGGATTGATCTGATTTGTATTTCAATTTTTTTAGTAAATATGTATAATAGTGGAAGATTCACAATATTAGCTTGCCTCTTATTGTAACCTATAATTGTTACAAGCATAATGATACATATTATCAAATGTGAAGCAAGATGTAAATAGCACAAACGTATAGTGATTTTAGCTGCATATACTAGCTGCATGCATTCCTGTTCAGAAAACATTGATGATATTTTCTTTTTCTCTGTTTTAGGAAGTGCCCTCCTGGTGGACTCCTAAGTCAATGTCCTCTTTGAATTCGAAGTTGAATGTTTTGTGGTGTCAAGTTCAAGTTTTGAGCAGAATGGCATTTGGTTTCTTAATGATCTTTGCTGTTGCGTGTTTGCTTATGTTGCGATCAACAACATTGACAACACAGACAATGCCGGTAACTTTAATCCTTTTGCTGTTAGGAGTTGTTTGTGGCTCTTTCGGCAAGCTGTGTGTGGATACTTTGGGAGGGAATGGTTATGTATGGCTCTTATACTGGGAGATTCTGTGCATGCTTCATTTCCTTTCCATGGTTTGCACATCTGCTTTGTTCCAAATCCTTCATGGACCTGTCACTGCACAACAAACAACAAAGGGTGATACCAAATTCCCTTACTGGTTCCGAAGATTCTTGTTCTACGTTTCTTTGCTGGTATTCCTGCCACTTTTATGTGGTCTCTTGCCTTTCGCTGGCTTTGGTGTTTGGAAAGATCATTTTTTGATGAAGGTGACTGAGTATTTGACAGATTCTAGTTAGTAAAGCTAGTTTTCTTCTGGTTTAGGCATGTCTTTGCCTAATTCTGAGCTGAATTGGTAGTGGTGACTGAGTCAAGCAGGCCTATATTGTCTTTGCCCAAGGCTGTGATATTAGTTCATGTATTAGTATTTTTGTTTTTCTTTCTCAGGAGGGCCATGTATAAGTTTAAAGTAGTCCTCTTCTGAGCAAGAGTGCAGAGGGGTGATAAATTTTATTTATTTACTTTGCATTATTGATAGAGCACAATTCCATGCAGCCAACTCCATCTAGTTGGATAAGGCTTTTGTTGTTGTAATATTTTGTGGGATGTTGTAAAATAAAGGCTTGATTTTATATTTTTTCGGTGATGTAATGATTGAATTGTATGTTATGAAAATCTTTGCTTTTGACACCACCTTGCTTGGTCTTTGCATGATGTGGTAGACCCATCATCATGTACCATTTGACTTCTGTTTGGTATTCTTATGGCTATTTCTTTTTTAGATGTTTCATTTGTGCTTTTTTTGAAATCAAAAGATGCTTCTCTTGTAATAAAAGACAAATTACACTATTATCATTAACAGAAACGTTCTTATGTACAATATTTTAAATGATAATATGGTATCAATTATAGCATATCAAAAAGTCACATCATGTTAAAACAATGAATAATACACTAACTTATTTTGTAGACTTCGCACATGAGAACATGTTATTTTAATGATAAAAGGCACCTTAAATCTTATTTTGGTTCCTTGAATGAAATTTTTCTATACAAGCCTTCATAGAAACATCATATTAACTCGATTGATGCTAGAAGAGGCATATCCGCATATCTGAAGTTGAAAAATAAGGATTTCTTAAACTGATTTATTAATTTTTATTTTATTTTATTTTATCGGATGTCCGCAGGACAAATTGTTTTTGATTTTGACCTTTATAAAACAATATTATTCTGCCAATTTGAAAAACATTCATGCGTGAGAACTTTTTAAGAATATTGTATTCGAAATACAAAATTGAGAAACGCTTATGTGCTTGAAGGACCAAATTAAGACAATTTTGCGTAATTAAAGTTAAATAGGGTTTTACAGCAAAAATATAAAAATAAAAATAAAAACAAGAAATGCATTTTAGTCAACTTATATTATCTTAGTTTCAAGAGAACTATATATATATTAATCAAAAGCAATTGTGCAGTGTTCACAATTCATTCCCTTCCCAACTCAATGCATAACAATTCTAATAAGCATAGACAACTTGGATAGTTGGATGCAGGACCAGTTCAAGTTTAGTGATTTTACAAAATACGAGGTAAATATATATTCTTAAAAAACAAAAACATGCTTATTTGTTGTAAAACCAAAAAGGGCAAATAATGAAATTCAACCATTGAAAAGTGCCTCCTAATTCATTAGCGTCAAGGTAAACTGTAGCTCATTCAAGGGATCAGGCTGTCTTACACCTTATCCATATTACATGACTAGTCCTGTAGAATTGAAATGGAATCCAACATGGTACAACGAATAGGAAATAAATTCATTTCCTTTTCTAGAATCTAAATAAATTTCGTGCAGCATACTATGAATGGGGAAAAGAATTATCTCTGACATAACAAGGATAGGCAGGAGCCACTGAAATTGAAGCCCCTGATAATCAAAAGAACTTCTCTACAAACTGAAATCTCAAAAACAGATCTCATATTCCTCCCATCTTAAAACTCCTACTTTTTCTTCACTAGATTTTTAAGGTACATTGTTGCATCCTATTGAACTGGATGTGACAAGGAGGTTGCCTGTTGAACTTCATAGAAACCAAAATCCCTGCTGACGTAGGCAAGACAAGCCAGCAAACTTCTTTGCCATTTTCGTCTTGGGGTCAATCACAGAATCTCATGAGCCTTTCCATAATACCTGTTTATGAATGGGGACTGCAGAACAGAAGTACATTATCATATGAGCAAGAAAATAGCATTATGAACGGAAACAAGAACTTCATGACAGGAAAAACTATAAATTGCAATTATTCCAGACCCTTTAATCTTCCTTGTTTAGAAAATCCTATATTCTTTACCCAAACATGTCCCAGGTTGGGCCATAAACCAATCGAAGCTTGACAGAATTTCTGGGGAAAGGGAATGGAATGAAACAAATAACTCTTGAAATGTGAAACTTCACGTGTCCCTTTAATGAAGAAAATTAATAATTGCGGGAATGTAATGGATATTTCGTATCCAAATTGAAGTGCAATGGACAAGGAATGATTTTCCGGGGTTCTGAACAAATGGGGCCATAATTTGTAAGCAGCACAGCCACACAAATCATTGGAATCAAAGAAAAGATGATAGGCCACCCTTGTAAAAGTAAGGAATTGAGACTTTTCAATAAACTAAGCATGCAAAAGAAGTGGCCAACAGTAACCTCCAAGAATACCATTCATAGTGAAATAGCAAGTTTAAGAATCTACAAGAACAAGCAAAGGCTCAACCCTGGAGAAGGCTCCGCAGTTATTCCTTGACCGTTGAGGGATCTTTTTAGGAGGATTGACCACCAAGCAAGAGTTACAGTAGAAATGAGGATTCAAACATTCATATATAAAGACGTAAACCCTTCATTCAAATTCCTTCAACCAGTTGAACCAACACAAGTTGAACAAGACAAACCAAGAGCATAGCTTCTTCCTATACTATAATATGGTTGTCAAAATTGCAACTTACTTGAAAAAAGTTTTAAAAAATGGGCCAACTGGTACTTAATCCCGATTTAAGGCAACCAGTGTAAACTTTATTGTAAGTTAATAATTAAGCTTTTCCTTTGAGTTTTTATTCTCCTATAAAAAGCCTAGTTTTCTGTCCCAACTTTATCCCATATCAACCGCTCAGAAGGGAATAATACAGCCCCAGAAGCTGCATTTACACTCTTGTAATCTTCCAGCATGTTATTGCTTGTGCAGTAGCACCAGCAGCAATGCAACCTTCATATAACTTTGCTACAGTTTGACAGAATGAGTTTTGTCTGGTTGTAGCTTGAACTATAAAACACACAAATAATCATTAGTAGCTCTAATTGAAGTGATGTGAGGAGGTTGGACATTCGACTCATTCTTGGACAATTAACAATGACTGATTTAATTTTCATTAACCATACCAAGAGCATGAAAAGAGAGTAATGTCATCCTCCTATTCACATACTCTTGAAATGCTAGGTGTACAAATGGAAAACATTAGAAGATAAAGAGGAAAATGAAGATGTTCTTGATGATGATCATTATGATGATATTAGATTTGATGAAGAGAAGGAATTAGATTAGAATATATTAAAACCTTAGACAAAAACTTTGCCAGGCATTGATTTGTTTCATAATTCAAGAATTCAATATTGTAATTTATGGATATTTATTATGTTATTGAGGCTATTTTTTTTTTTTCAAAATGGCTGGCTATATATTAATTGTTATCATATTTTAACTTTATTTTTCAGGAAAAAATGTGACTTCTAAGTTAGTAGTTGCGGCATTAATCAAATTATAAGCAGGTTTGAGGTTGGGGGTTGTGATTTGTGTTCCAATTGCAGAAGACTGAGATAAGAAGCTTCATTGAGATCAAGAGCTTGAGGATGCAATTTTGGATGAATCAAATGAAACCAACGCAATAAGCCAATAATTAGTATTTTTTCCTCTTAGTTCATCAGAGTCCAAGAGTGTTACATAAGAGGACACATTTTTCATCCCTTTTTTTTTGGCTGCTCTCTGTTAGGCCTTTCAATTATAAAAGTGAGAATTTTGATGAACTTGAAAGTGGAAGATGACTAGAGATGAAGCAAAGTGGAAATATTTGGGGTACTAATACGACCTCACATAAACAATAGATGCAAGGCTATTTTCCAGTTTTATGGCTGGGATTGAGAAATTGACCCTGACAATTTCTCAATTAAATCCAGAGCATCATAGAACTATAAATTGTGGCAGAAACTATCAATTCTAGTATTTAGAAAGAAATGGACCACCAATTTTCAGGGCATATACTAATGTGTTAACTCTAGGACTAAAATCAAAACATTCGCATCAGATGTATGTCATACTAATGTTGAAAAAATTTGAAATGCCAGAGTCTCATAAGAATGCCCAAGCACCTACCTTAACAGTAGATACATCAGGAGTATCTGGTGTTTGCACGGGGTAGAATTTGTAAAATCTCATACTTTCAAATGCAGCTTTAGTTTCCTCACTCATTTCCTCAATGGCTTTTTTTCGAGCTTCCCTTGCCTACAAGAAAAGGAATGTGTCAGATAGCAGGAAGCAACACTAGATGAGCAGAGCCACTTACAACAACCACAATACCTCTCTATTTGCTTTCTTTGCTTCACGAACTTTTTCCTTCACAAATTCCTATAACCATAAAAGGATCAGCATGCCTTAATTATTTAAGTTACGAAAAGCATGAATAAACCATATCCATTTAATTATTACTTACTTTGAAGGCATCCTTTTGATCTTCTGATAACTCCTCCTCCGCTATGAGTTTATCTGTGAACTCCTGCACAGCACAGCAGAAATTAGCACAGTTCCTTGCCTAAAGTAATTTAATTGTCCAAATTTAACTCTATTCATTACAAGAGTCATAAGAAGCAGAAATAAAGAAAGAGCAGATACAATTAGAAGCAAAGATCTTCACAGGTCCCAAACCTCAATGTTAATAATATCTTCAGAACACACTAACTTTAATAATAGGTAGCCAGTTGTGTTGAGCATAAATGATCACAAAGTGATAAGCAACAAATATTAAAATTTCTGCAAAATAATGCCAAGTGGACTTACATGATTGATAGTCTGGAAAAACAAAAGTGATGCATGGATAATTTAAACTTACAAACTACCACTTTTAAGCTGCCTATGCTGACATTTTCTGATATGTAAAGATAATAATCTGCATTTAGGGATCTAATTGTAAGATAAACCTACGGATCTAATTGTGAACTAGATAGTTAGTAGGGTAATTAGTCATTAATCCTTTACTAGCCGTTGATTAGTTACTTGGAGAGGCTATAGTATTATAAATAGCCTACCCCTCCCTTTTGCATCAATCAGATTGGTTATGTGAATAATAAAGACACTATGTGAGAGTCTACTGGCGCTCTCCTATTCATCTTTTTCTCCTATTAGGTCTATGGTTTCTCTCTTCTATCTCTATTTCTTAATTCTATGGTAATAATCATATCAATGGTATTAGAGCCTTCAATCCTTGGCCCTTCCACTGCAATTCCAAAAGAAAAAAGGAATCTTCAACATGGTTTCTACATCCTCATCTCTATTTCTTTCAAGAAGCTTTGAAGAACATCAACAAAAAAAAGAGGGGACTTCAGCTATGGCACCTTCAACAACTGGGCTCTGATGCTGAATTTAATCATTTGTTTGATTCCCTTCCAACCAACCTAGATGTATCGGAGGATATCTGGTTGAGGCCTATGTTTCTGGCTTGAAAGAAGAGGTTGCAGAATCTGTTAAGATGTTCAAAACCCTCGCTCTGCTTGAAGCTAGGCATATGGCAAGGTGCGAGTCAAGAAAGCGGCGTAAGCAAGAAAATCGTAAAAGATCAAGAAAAATCTTATTCCTACATAGCTGTTTTTTTTTTTAGGTTCAGGTTTGTGCTTTATTTGTCAACCATCCTTAAGGGCAAGGATGTTTATGGGAGGGGGTATTGATATGTAAAGATAACAATCTGCATTTAAGGACCTAATTGTAAGATAAACCTAGGGATATAATTGTAAACTAGATAGTTAGTAGGGTAATTAATCATTAATCTTTTACTGGCTGTTAGTTAGTTACTTGGGGAGGCTATAGTATTATAGGTAGCCTACTCCATTTTGTATCATTCAAATTGGATATGTGAATAATACAGAAACTATGTGAGAGTCTGCAGAAGCTCTCCTATTCATCTTCTTCTCCTATTCTGTCTATGGTATCTCTCTTCTATCTCTATTTCTTAATTCTATGGTAATAGCCATACCATTTTCTACATTACAAACAATACAGAAGTAATTTATCACCTCAAGCTCATCTAACTCCCAATCAAATTCACAGAATACCTGCATCAAACAAAAACCAGATGAGCTCGTTGAAACCCAAATGTAGAACAAACCTAACAAAGTGTTTTCCACCACATTTACCGGTTTTTGCTCTGCAGGAAAAATAATTTGAACCTCAGTGCTCTGTTCAAGTTCATCTTCCTTAAAAGGCTGGTAGAAATCTGTGAAACACACAGTTGTCATATAAAACTTTTTGTCTGAACAAGTACATTAGCAGTAACTGGTTATAATCATGACCCTAAACTATAACAATTATAGACCCCAATAATTAACACCAAGCATCCTACATCCATCAAATAAAACAGTCCTTGATTTTTCCACCACAGTTACGATCTAATAAAGACATTATATGATGTCTAGATACAATCTCAGTAATTGCTAGAATCTGAAAATGTTTGATTTTCCCTGATATCAGATACAACATGATACATTCATTTAAACAATTAAATTACAATATTCTAAAGACAGAAGACTCACAAGGTAAGCAGTACTCATATTTCTTTACCCGGTCCAACTTCAGATGCTTTAAAGCAGACCTGTGTAACATGGATTTATCACACAAAAAATAAAAGTCATGTTCATAAACATAAATATGCATATCAAGGCACAACGTGTATGGATGGGAAATCCTATGCTAATTCCAACAACTAATACCAAAAAAAAAAAAAACATCATCAAGCTGTGCAAAAGAAACAAGTTTTTACCTCACTCTCAGAAGGCAGAAAATGACAAAGTGCTACTGGTTTCCCTAATTATTGTATTTGTAGCTAATATTTCCATTCAGTATAAACAAATCCACACATGTTCATCTCATAGGATAGAAACCTAACATTTACTCTCCAAAGATCAAAACAACAATAAGAAACACCAAAAATACAGAAACACAATTCTGCTATTAACATATTGCCATGCCACAAAAATAAGGTTGTATCTGTTAAACAATTGAAAAAATGCACAGAAGGATATGCAATGCAAACATCCAGGACTCAAGTATATTCCAGAATGATTAGGCTTAGCTGCAGTCCCTTATTATCAGGTTCCTCGATTAAAATATGACAAATGTATGGTAAGGTTTAGCCAACCTCGGTGGGATAAGGATTTTCTTGTTGTTTTATGGTAAGGTTCATCAATTAAAATATGAAAAGTGTATGCATCTCCAATAATAGCATGATAATGTATGATTTAATTAAAAACCTTTTTAGACGTCTCAATGATACTAATAGAGAACCACAAACCTGATATATTTTAATTGGGTAACCTATTAGCGAAGCTAAAAAATCACACAGGCATTTTCAAAACCAAAATACTTTCCACCCACATCCCCTAGTAGTTTTTCTTGAAGAGGCATCACCTAATTGAGCATGCAGAAAGTTGAAGGTAAATAGAAGAGGAAAATGGTGTGAGAAAAAAATAGAACAAGAAAAAAAGGTGGAATAATAGCAGCTATTTTTTTTTTTTGGGGGGGGGGGGGGGGATTACCCGAAAATATGGAACAGACTTATCACATACACAGCAAGAAAGGAGGCAGACAGAAGGCAATACCTTCTTTGGGTGCATCTCAAGATATATATTTGGGACTTTAGTCTATCAACTTGACTTTCTCTGTTGATGTCATTAAATCATCAACCATAAATATCAGATTCAGAAGACTATAAATCACTGTTTAATAAGAAAGTCTCAGAAAAAAGGCCGAATGGGATAAATACCGATCCTCTAATGGGATATATGGAACCCAGTCCATTTTCATTTGTTTCATAGGAATAATTTCTTCAGCCTCTCTTTGAACCGAATTAATCCCAATTTTATCAGATGGTGGAAAAGGCGATACAACCTATTTACAAAAAGGAGTTTAAAATATTATTAAAAACCATGGATAAATCAAAATCCCCAACTGTCAGATTTGACATTTACAAGCAACATTAATGAAGCATTTCCAAATGAATATTTAGCACCCAAAAATTTAAGATTTAGTAATTACTAATTTATAGTATAAGCCAAATAAAAAGAACCAAAAAAAGGAAAAGGGAAAGAGCACAGTGATCGTGGCACGCGTGCAGATATAATTGCACCTTTCCAAGATTAAACAATTGTAATTCAACAAAAAATCTCAAACATTAATAAATTAACCACCTCGTTTTCTTTATTTATACAGAGGCAGAAAGAACAGAGTTTGACAACTTACAGCCACCACAACAGGTATGCAGATAAGTTTGTTTTCGCCTTTATACGGGACCAGTTGAGCTGCATATATTAAAATTAATAGGATATTTGGATGTAAAAATCATGAGTATTTAAGAGGAATTGGCTTGGAATCAAGTTGCCAGCTTATAAGATGATGAAAATTTAAAGCTTGCAAGCTACTTACGTTCAGTGCAACCAAAGAGATAAACCTTTTTACCCAGCAGAGCTCCACCCTCTTCAAATGCTTTCTGAACGCATTTGATCATTTAATCAGTCATTCATAATGTAGTTAACTTCATTGGACAAAGTTTAAACTTCAACTAAAAATCAACAATCAATTAAAGATGGGCTAGTTTCTCACTTCTAAATTGGAGAAATCCCACTTGACCTGATAGACAGAATCCAATTGGTCCCACTGGCATAAGATTATATGAAGCTGTGAGAAAAACAAGGAACAATTATTCAAAACGCCAAATAAGAAAAGCTACTAGTGTTGCAAACCTCTGTTCCAACAGGGAATGTTTCCTTCCATAAGTCTTCCTGCACAATGCATATGGACAAATATTGTCAGTAAAAGTAACAGTCAGTCACGCTGAATGACTTGAATGACAATGCACCACCTTTTGGGTACTTTCATAAAAGATGCTATGCGTTAAGGTCAAAATAACTTCAAAAGATTGCTTTCATCCGTTAAGAACATACTATAACTCTTTATCTATCGGAAAGTGAGAGTTCACTACATTTCTCACTGGACCAACCAACTTCTTATATGAAAAGCAGCCAGCTAAAACTGAGAGACGGTAGTAAAAAAATTATGCAATAGTTCAGGAACACAGTAAATCAATGACATATCTGAATAACATCGAAACATTACAACCATTTATCCTTCATGAAGACAGCTGCGTGTTCCATCAATGGAAATAGCCCAGGCAGCCATAGCCAAAGTTCAGTTGTCTGCTGACATCAATAGGCCAACTGCCTAGTTTACCAGGAAAACGAAGTTGACACAGCTTTAATAGACAAAGGAGAGCTAAGTTATAATTGACTTCTTCGTTTTTGGCAGCACATTCGAATACAGAGCACAATGACGCAAATCTAAAACAAATCGTAGCCTCAGTAACCACTCTCTAGCTCTTATTCGAGGCCCAGCTAACATCAATATCAATAAACTGAATGACCTTCAGTTAGCAACTTGATTTCAAAAGCATTATACATCATATACACAACGCCAGATAACACACTTACATGAAAAAGAAATAAACCAAAAAAGATCTACAAAAATCTAATAACCTCCAATGTGCGCATACAAGATTCAGAGCCAAATCAAGCTCCAGACACGTTCAACAGGAATCCGAAATACACAAATTAATAGTTAGCAGCTACGATGTACCAAGTTGCGCTGATCCTCGAAGTATTCAGGCTCGGTCTCTGGCTTGGAGGTCCTAGCTCGTTTAGCTCTAGCTGTCTTTGTCGGTTGCTTCTCCTTGGCTTCCTTTGGCTGGGAAGCTTCTTCCTTCTGCCCCGTCTTCCTCTTAGCTCCTTTCCTCATTGTCCGCACAGTTGAGCGACGGAAATCAGAAAATCTAGAGCGAAAAGAAAGAAAAGAATGAGAGAGAAAGAGAGAGATGGGAATAGGGTTTGTGGCGGGACTCGAAAGCGCAGGATCCGGATTCAAATGTAGTAAAGAGAGAGAGGGCGTGAGATTCACGCAGATGTTCCAAACCTGAAGAGAGAGAAACAGTGTGTGTGTGTGTTGTCTAGAGGGTTTTGTGATGAAAATTGTAATGAATGGTTTTCAAATTTTGCAGCCCCAAAGGCAGAAACACGTTTTAACAAAATTGTTACTACTACAACAGTATTGCCCGAATGGGGAGAAAAAATGAAACATGTGGCTCGGTTTGGGCTTGCTTATTCACTACTATGCAGGGTTTCATCCATTAGCCAATCACGATATGACACGTTTGGTTGACGATGGAATTGGCGGTATATTCTCTTTTCAAATACTCCCTCCGATCTTAATTATAAGACATATTTAACCGATTTTGGGGAGATTAAGGAGGGGAGTTAAATTAGTTAATTTTACTCATTTTCCTAAAATGCCCTTATATAAATTTTCAATGACATTAACATATCTCTCCAACCTAAAATCTTCATTTTCATACTTTTTAATTGAAATGATTATCTTGCTATATATACATATATGTGTGTACTCACACATATATATCTATATATGTTTATGCACACACACATATCTACACCCCTCCCCCAAAAAAACACACACACCAAAGACACACATAAATGAAAACCCCACATCCCCCACACACACATGTATACACATCAACACACATAAATACATTAATACACAATACACACACAAATATATATGTGTGTGCACACACACACATATTGGTAAATTAACGTCAACTCATCCATAAACAAATTAAAATATAACAATTTAAGAGTTTTATTGATTGGAAAATTTTATGTACCTAAATGTATATACTTACCAAAAACCAAACACACTTGAAAGAATAAAATAGGGGCGTTTTGGGAAAAAATTGACAAAACTTTAAATTTTGTTTTATAATTAGGATCAAAACTAACTCTCAAATATTGTCCTATAATTAGAATCGGAGGGAGTAACTCATTTGGATTAGGATAGGAAGCAATGCAAAAATGACTTTTTTGCCAAGAATTTTAAAATGATTATTTTGAAACTAATAATTATTATTTATCATTTTGTATAGTATATTTTCCTATTAGCATTTATTTTCAATAATTTTTAGTGAATTATCCTTTGGAAACTTAACAATCATATTTATTCATGTTCTCTTAGGATAATCAACTAAACCACATTTGCTTTGGTCAAGGGTCAAGGCAAATCCCTCTTTTTTCTCTTATATGTGTGTTTTGTATTTATACATGGGTTAAGGTGCAAGTGTGCAACCATTATTTTGAAGTAGTTTTCGAAATATATCCAATGCCCTAAAATAATTTTTTTATCTATCCAATATTTTAAAGTATTTTTTTTAAGTGTGTTTATCATCTTAAAGTAGTTTTTTTTTATAATTTTACATTTAATAATTTGGATAATTTAAAATGTTGAATACACGTAAAAAAAAATCTTCAAGATGTTGGGTGAACCAAAAATAATTTAAAGTGCTAGGTGCACATAAAAATTACTTTAAAGTGATTGACACACCTAAAAAACAAAATTTCAAGGTGTTGAATGAACCACAAAATATTTTAAGGCATTAGATATACCTGAAAAAAATACTTCATGGTATTGGTCGCACATTAACCCTTTATGCGTTTATAATCATATACTATTATTAGCATTATTGTCAGCCTCATGAGTTAATTTTCCAAGTTTTCCGGTGTTATGCTTCTAGCTTACAAAATCTTCTTAGTTTATACTTAAATTCATGCTAACCATAAACCCGGTTAAACTTGCGAGTATACACAATAATTTTAATGTTTTTACATTTTTACCTTATAAAATTGTGGCTACTTGCTATTAATCTCATATTAGTTTGTTTTTATAATTATATTCATTAACTTCATATGTGAACTTCATAAAAAAAATTGAATATGATAAATTATAAATGTTGATAGATTTAATTTCCATTATTAATATTTAAAATATATTTGAACTAAATGATTGTTACTTTTAAATTTTATTATATATTTTTAATACATATTTTTTATTAAAAGTAAACTCTTACTAATTTATGATTTGAGTTCACGATCCTAATTTACATTCTTGTCACTTAAATGTGTTTGGCAATATTGACTATTATAATTAATATATATTTATTTTATTTATGATACATTATTTTTAAGGAAAACTACAATATCTATAGTCATGTTTTGTATTCATAGTGATAAATATAAAAATTCAAGAAACAAAATTGGACCAAGCAATGATCAGCCCTACCACTTCTTCTTCTTCTTCTTCTTCTTCTTCTTCTTCTTCTTCTTCTTTTTTTTTTTTGAACAAGACATATGAGTTATGAGCATAACCGAAAGACCCATGCCCAATACTGGGCAAAAACATATATTTATAATTCAAATGGTTCGGCATATCCAAAATATACAAAGAGCGACCCAAAAAGAATATTTCCACAGGCGAGATGGACGTTATCAAAACTCCAATTGTCTTGCTCTAATCAGACACTTTTTCTTTCAAATCAAGGTTTTATGCATATTAGTAGTCAAACATTCAGCTAAAACTCAAAGCCCAAAATCATGATTTGGGCAAAAGGTTTATTGGTATAGCTTTTACGAAATGATTTTTAAAAGTAATCCCCTCAAAATTCTGTTAACCAAAAGCTAATTCAAAGACACTTTAACTACTAGACCAATATTAATTTCCTTGGAGCCTTGTTTTAATCCAGGCCCACCTTCTAGGCCTTTTCGTTTTTTGGCCCCATGGATAGCTCATCAAGATTTCCCAGTGCTGGTGGGTCGTATCTAGTAGGATAATTTTGATCTCTTATCCTGCATCAAGCTCTTCACCACGGAGGCCCAAAAGTGAATGACAAAACCTTCGGAGCCATCGGCAGACGCAAGCGTCGCCTACTCAACCGATTAAGAGGAATCCAAATCAAGCTGGAGGATCCCAACTACATCTCAGCAGATTTCCTGTCCGATCTAGAAGTCTCCTTAAGAGAGGATTTTGAAGAGGTTTGTTTCCAAGAAGAACTCTTATGGATCCAAAAGTCCTCTTCGGACTAGATATGCCTTGGCGATCGAAACACTCAATATTACCAGCTGAAAGCCATGATACGCAGGAAGAAAAATTGTATCAAGCGTCTAAAGAATCAGGAAGGAGTCTGGCTAACAGATGATTCCAGCCTAGTGGACCATGCCCAGCAATTCTTTCAGGAGCTCTACTCCCTTGAAGGCCCATCATTCTTTCCCCTTTCGATCCAAGGTAGGTTCCCTCATCTTGATGATGCTCAGCTGTTATCGTTGGAAAGGGAAATTTCGTTAGAAGAAGTGAAGTAAGCCTTATTTAAAATGAAGCCTTTAAAGGCCCCTGGGAAAGATGGTATTCATGCCCTTTTCTATCAATCCAGTGGAACATTGTTGGTCCAAGCATCCTCACATACTTTCAGAGTCTTTGGTCTGAAAATCCCCTCTATTCGTCCCTCAACCAAACTCTGTTAGCCTTAATTCCTAAGGTCAGTAATCCTAGTGCAATTAACGAGTTTCGCCCTATTAGCCTCTATTCTGTGGTGTACAAGTTGCTATCAAAGACCATTGCTAATCGCTTAAGACCCCTCATGCCTGGATTAATTGGACAGTATCAATCGAGCTTTATTCAAGGTCGCAGCATAATCAATAATATTGTTATAGCCTAGGAAGTCATCCACTCCATGAGAGGAAAAAAAGGCAAGACTGGTTGGATGGCCATTAAGGTTGATTTACACAAGGCTTTTGATTGCCTATGATGGGACTTCATAGAGAATACTTTGTTTGATTCTGGTATCCCAGTTCCCCTGATAAGGCTAATAATGAACTGTATCACCTCTACTTCCATGTAAGTCCTTTGGAATGGGAAACCTTCCAATTCCTTTGTTTCTGCCCGAGATGTGCGACAGGGGGATCCCCTCTCTCCATATATTTTCATTCTCTGCATGAAACGATTATCTCAGCTCATTGAGGCTAAAATAAACTCTCATGATTGGAAAACAATCAAGATTGGACAAAAGGGAGTTCATCTATCTCACTTATTTTTTGTTGATGACTTAAGTTTATTTGGTCATGCTACCTGCCAACAAGCCAAGTTAATTAGGGAAACCTTACAAGAATTTTGCAAATCACTTGGCCACTCCATTAGCTCCCTTAAGACGAAGATCTATTTCTCAAAGAATTTGGAGTCCCAGCTTAGCAAGGAAATCTGTGACATACTGGGTTATCAAAGAACTTACTCTCTAAGGAAGTATCTGGGTGTCCCTCTTTTGACTGGGCGCGTTTCTTCCTCCACCTATGGATACATCATTGACAAACTCCAAACCAAGTTAGTAGGCTAGAAAAGTAAGTGTCTTTCATTAGCCGGTCGTATCACCCTCGCCAAGTCAGTCCTTGCATCGATACCCCTCTATACAATGCAAAGTACAACTCTCCCTTCTTCATGCACAAGCAAAATTGAGAGGATCATTCGGAAATTCATCTGGGGTCATTCATCGGAGCGGCGAGGGATCAGCCTAGTTAAGTGGCAGGAACTCTGTCAACTAGTAAAGCATGGTGGCTGTGGTCTATTGTGGCTGGAGTCTCAAAACAGGGCATTCCTGATGAAGTTAATATTTAAAATCCACTACCATCCGACCTCTTTATGGGTTAGAGTTCTAAGGCAAAAGTATGAAGTCTCTAACTCAGGCCAGGGAATCCATCGCGCTCGTATGTCCTTACCTCTAGAGAAGCCTAATAAAATTATGGGAAGAAACCTATATGCACAACAAGTGGAAACCTGGGGACGGTAGCATGGTCCGTTTCTGGACTAATTTTTGGGTAGGAGATTCTGGGCCTCTAAAAAACTTGGCCTTTTCCCCAATTTCAGAGCTGGATCTTCAGAAGACTATTGTTGATTGCGTGGCAGATGATGGCTCCTGGAAATGGAGTTCCTTTACAGTGTGTTTGGTTTGAGAGGAGAGAGTGGGAGGGAAAGAGGAGAGATAAATTTTTCCTCTCATCTTTACTAAATTGCCCATGTTTCAATATTTCAAAAATATATTCTTACCAAAAAAGAATATTCCTTTCATTAATGACAATTTGGTCAATTCACTCCTTCCCTCCCCCTTCCCCTCCCTCAAACCAAACAGGGCCTTAGTCACCTTCTGTCCTTCTATGTGCTTAAGGACATCTCCTCCACTACTTTACAAGAGGGCGTGCCTCATTCTTGTATGTATAACATGACCAAGAATGGCGAGTTCACTACCAAGTCAACATATACAAGCCTTGAATCCCTTCACTGGAACGATCAAGATCCCCTATGGTCCAAGACATGGAAACTTCCGATGGCTCATAGAATTCGAACATTCACCTGGTTACTTTTAAGAGGTAAGCTCTTGACTAATGAGGTTCGGACTCATAGGAAGCTCTCTACTGATAATAGATGCTCCATGTGTCTAAGTGGAATAGAACACCTTAATCATGTTTTCAAAGATTGCTACTTTGCTTCCTCTGTTTGGAAGAAAATTCTCCCCTCGGATCTAAGCGCGGACTTTTATAGGCTCCATATCCAGCAATGGCTAAATATAATTATCTAGGCTCCTGATCTTTGCACCACATGGAAGGTCGGCATATGCATTACCTGTTGGAAGCTATGGGATGTTAGAAATAAGAGAATCTTTATTGGTGACAATTTTACGGTTGATGGCATTATTGCTCATATTAGAGCGCTTGTAGTCCACACTCAGAATAGTTTTGATAGGTTTAGGATGCTTTTGTAATTCCTTTGCTACCTCTGTACAGACTCAGTTTCTATAATGAATTCCCTTTCACTCGAAATTTTGACACTTTAACTACTTGTTTGAATTAGCCATGAAAAATTAATTTTATGTTGTATAAAATAAATATGAAAGTGGAGTTTTATTTTGCAAAGCACAAAGAGTTCTTTTAGTATCACCAACAAAATACATAGTAGTAGTAGTATTAAATAAATCAAGTTTGTGCCTGTTTGTGAGGTTCCCCTTGACCAAATTTTCATTGGTCACTCATGATTAAATGTGTTGTGTTAGGAAACATTCTACTTTCTTGGCATGAATTCAAAAATTGATACTTACCAAATTTATAGACATACACATGTGTGTGCATGTGTGTATATTGCAACCCATATACATATATACTTACTAAAAACCAAATACACTTGAGATAATAAAATAAGGGTATTTTAAGAAGAAATTGGTAAAAACTAAAAAGTTGTCCTGTAATTAGGACTAAAACCAACCCCCTAAATATTGTCTTATAATTAGAACCGGAGGGACTAATTTATCTTGCATATTTTCAAAATCATGAATTAAAATGTTTTGAAAAGATTATATTTAATGTAAAAATTATCATTTAGAAATAGTATCATTTGTAATACAAAAAAAAAAAATTATAATTTGAACCTGAAATTTATAAATTTTCCAGAAGGCAGGGTGACAAAAGATAGTCCAAAGTCTAAACCCATTCCTTGGATTAGATCAATTAAATAAGCATGCTTAGTAAAACGCTTCTTCCGCTTTAAAACAAGTCTTAATGATATGGAATGTTATACTTTTAAATTTAAATTGAATACGATTTTTAATTCTGAAAAAAAAAACATATTTTTTTAATTTAATTAGATTAACAAAGTTACTTAAGTTAGTTAATGTAAGATATATTTTTTAAAACACTTTAATCATCTTTTTTAATTTTCTCCTTCCATATCATTTTTAAATATTATTGAGAGATCATCAATAACAGTAAATTAGGAATATGTCTTATATTTAGAATCAAAATTAATTCCCCAAATTTATTTCATATTAAAGAGAGAGGGAGTAGAATTTTTTAAAAGATTTTGAAATATGGGTTTTTCCCACTATGTTGTCTTCTTCATCAATCTATCCATGCTTCCTAATCCTAAGCTATTGGGGATATGCCAGGGATATTCTTTCGACCTATCCAACTCACAAAAATTGATGTTTATTATTTGCTTTTTTTTTTCCTATGCAATTTTTTTAATTAATTATATATACTGTCACGAAACATTTAAAATTCTGTCAATTTTCCTAGCATCATATTTCCACATGAAGGAAAGTTAGGAGAGAAAATATATTTATGTATCGGGGCGGATCCATATTCGGATCCAAAAGAAAGATTTAATGCTTCATAATTTGAATAAGATAATGCTCACGCAATTAGACTACTATTAAACTTTATTCAAATCAACTCTAACAAATAAGACACATCGGTAATCTCTTACTGAGTTCTTTATCTTCCACCAAATCTAACACTTTTTATCTTTACAAAAGGCCTCGGTAATGTTGTTTCCCATCTTCTAAGGAAGGTTTGGAATAACTCCTAAGGACAATGTTTTCAAATACAATTTGAACCAAATATTTTAGGGTAAAGGATAAAAAATACACATGTGCTTTAGCCCGTGAGCGTCCAACACCATATGCTTTTTTTTGAACAAAAATATATACACGGTTACCATTTTGGATCAAAAGTCACATCCCGCCGTTATGTTACTGTTCACCACCATTATGTTACTATTTGCTTCAAAATGATAACTACATGTGTATTTTTACTACAAAAAAAAAGCATATGGTGCTGGATGCTCCCGATGATAAAGTGCATGTATATTTTTGCTCCTTTACCCACTATTTTATTGTTATTTTTTAGATTTCGCCAACATACATAAAATTGGATCGGTATATAATGAAAACTTTGGAATCTACATTTTTCAAACTATACATGAAGCTTACAAGCGCCTTTAAAGATGATGATTATTTTCATGTGAAGGGAACTTATCTCAATCAAACACTATGAGGCCAATATTTCCAACATCATATGGGAAGATATTTCTAATGTTGTGTTTAGTTACGTTACTACACACAGTGGCGGAGCCACATTGTAGGTTGAGGGGGCAATGTCCCCTCTCGACTTTCATTTTTTAAAAAAAAGAAGAAAATAAAATTAATTAATTAATTAATTAAATTATATGATTGAAAATGTGAAGTAAAGAAACGGAGAGCACGGTCTGCTTAAACCAAAAAGAAAAAGAATAGGTTCAAATTAATTAACATGATTGTTTAGTGCCTTATATTAAAAAAGATGTATTTGATAGTATTAATAATAAGGCAATTATGATGAAATTCCAAAAAGTAAGGTCTAAAATGATGATATTATAATTATTTTTATTGTAATATATTTTTGTTATTCAAAAAAATTTTCAGAGGCGCTGCCCCTGAACCCCCGACCCCAAATCGCCCAATGGTGCCCCCTCTGGATAAAAATCCTGGCTTCGCCCCTGATTGCACATTCTTATAATTTTTCAGTTTTTTAATAGCTTGTTTTATACTTATTTTTGTCCTTTTAATTCTCGTGTACTTTAAATAATCTTTCTATCTTAATTTAATTGCCGTTTTATTTTATTTAAAAAACAACAACAATGATATGCACCCTAGTAGAAGGGGGTTGCAGTGCCCATTACGCTTTCTTGGAACAATAGCTAAGCTCTCCCTCTTTGAACAAAATGTTTCGTGATCAACTATAAGAATAAATGGGAAAGAGAAATAATACGCGTAGGTATTACTTCATCTTGTTATTAATGCAAGGCATATTTTAAGATGTGATCTTGATTTTAAATATGAGACGTAATTTTCACATTTTTCATTTTTATTTTAATTTATCCCTATTGATGTTTCTCACCAATAGTTAAGGAAGAGAGAGAGTGAGAGAATTATGGGAGACGACTATGATATTTTAGAAAGGAAAATACTTATGTGAAGTTATTTATATCCATTTCGTCAAGTTCTCTAATCTCATATCACTATGTATCATATTTTTGAATTTTTATTATTTAACTATAAACTTATATAAAAAAATATATATATTATCATATGTTATAGGAAAACTTGATGCAAGTAAGGGATATAAAGAACTTAATATAAGTATAGCTTTTCTAGAAAATACATGTCGTTAGAATATATTAGTTTACCTTGGTGGATTAAGGCTCAAACTTGATTCAAGAGAGGCTATTATGAAAAGATGTGAGGGTTCATAACTAAAGAGAACGATCTTTTTATGATTTAATAGTATGTCTTTTCCGTTGTGACCATATGCTTAAAAGTCACATTTTTTATCTATGTGACTTTACGTACGTGTGTGTGTTAGAGAGAGAGGGGGGAGGGCAGGATTGAGGGAGTAGTTAATTTGAATAACACACACAAAATAATATCCTCCCCCTCTAAAAGGATCTCCCATAAAATTTTTCTCTTCTTTTCCACTGTTTGATGTATTTGTTGTGTAACATAAACGAATTTCAATTTCTGTGTGCACTTCAGTAAGTCAAGTGGATTCTAGGTACATTCGAAATTTTTACACATGTCATGTTAACTAATCCAATTAAGTAATATATCTTATATTAAAGACAAAAGAGAGTATTTAAGACTATAGAACACAGTCGAAGCATCACAGTTCATTCTCTTCATGCCATCATTGTTCAAACCACTCATGCTAGAGAGCCCTCCACAGATGAGGGAAGGGAAACCCTCACAATATCACTCTCTACGACGAATAAGTTTCAAAATGTTAGCCTTTGCTAAACCTTCTCCATTTACAATTTTTAGCTAAAGAGATACCCCTCATAAATATAATATAAAATTGAGTTTTTTTAAGAGATTAAGGAAATTAAATAAGTTACTCAATTATATCATTTGTTGTATATCGATAAATTATATGATAAGTTTCTTAGCCAGACTAATCAATTTGGAGAAAGAAAATAAAAATAAAAATACTTTAAAGTAATTTAACTAGTTTTCTTGATCTATCTAAAAAAGTCAACTTTATCTTATATTTAGGATCCGGATGAGTATCTCTTTTTTTTTTTTTTTAAAAAAAAACATTACGTATACTAAGTCAAATTCATTATTGAATTAGGGGGTTTCTTAATATCACTGGATTGAGATTGAATTGAAGAATCCAATCCAACATTGATATCTCACGTGTGAGTAAAAAATATCACTTTTGAGCAAAAAAAAAAAGAGTAAAAAATATCACTCTCTATGGTTGATAGTAAACGTTAAGTGTTAAGTGTTTGAAGGTGAGAATCCTATATTATTGGGGTTGGATTTCTCTCATTATTATTATTTTATTATCCCTCATTATCTCTAAATCACATCCATCTAATCAATACAATATTACTTTTATTTTTTTTTTTCATTTTCTCAATCAACGGTTTAAATTTAGTCAATAAAAGAAAATGAGAAATAGATAAGGAGAAGATCTCCTTCCATGTTATCGTCATGCACATGGGGGCTAGTTTCTGGATTCCTTTTCATTTCTCAAGAAATACCATTTAGAAAAAGAAGTATCAAATTTGTTCTTTGCAACGTTAACGTTATTTCTTTTTCAATCTTCACACATAAAAGGTTATCCATTTATTTCCTTTTTGCCCACACATATCTTCGTGGCATCCGATACTTTTAGGAGAATATAAATTCGTCATTATAGAATTACCATATCACCAATGAGCTCCGAGTATAAATTTTATTTTCTTCCTATGCTTAATATAAAAGTTAGATACTTCTCCGATTAAAATATATGATCTAATTTGTAGTAAAAATTTTAATTATACATTAGGTCCTCGTTTGGGACCAAAAGTGATAACCAATTTGCATGGACAGATAAAATTGGTTAATTTACTTATTTTTTTAAAAAAATGTGTTGTGTTCTCTAAAAATACTTTTTTGGTCTTATTTATAAGGTGGATCATATTTTTTTGTCTTATTTATAAGTTGCACTATTATAATTTTCACATGAATGTTTAATTTTATTCTTCATATATTATTATGTAAATTTTGTACTCTTGATTCTTGAGATATGTATATATAGTAAATAAGGATAAAGTTGAAAAATGATTAAATGTTAAGATAGAGTTACTAACATTTAATGACAGCATTTTTTAAATTTTTATGAAATATATTGGAAGCTAAGTGACTTATAAATAGCATCAAATGAGTATTCTTTAATAGTTTGCATTAAAACTACTCTATAATGAAAACCTAGCTTGAGGGAAAAAATTACACTATAAATTTGGGATCCAAAGTAAGCTTGCCTTATATTTAAGATTGAATTAAACTCTATAGGTAAAACTCATGTACATTCACGACTGGATGAAGTACGTTTTATATCAATAAGGGCCTTGAATAGAAGGAAACCAAATAAATGGAACTAGCTCGAGAAAACAAATCAAAATTTGGCAAAGATTAAAAGGTCTATTCAACCTTTTAAGATATAAAATTTGATTGAATCACATTGGTCAGAATATGTTCGATTTGAAAAATACCAAAATAAATTATAGTATACTCTAATAATTGTTTTTTTATATATAATATGGTAGGCAAATCATATATAATTTCAATTCATTCAATTTTTTATTTAAAAATTTATTTACATAATTTTATGTTTTCAAAATAAGATTTAAATTTTTTTTTCATCAAGTAAAATTATAACTATTAATCTTGGGAAGATTGTTAAAAAAAATCTCCCGTTGAAATATTATTTTCCAAAAGTAGTTGAAATTTGTTTAATAACCCAATTGCATCCTACTTTTAATTGGTGCAACTCTTCTTTAATTGTGTGCCCCTTATTCTCAATTACTCCCCCATTCTTAAAATAAGACTTATTTGAAGAGTCAATGTTGGTCCTAAATATTAAATATATTTGTTATAATTGTCAATTTTTTTTTCCTAATTTACTCTTATATATTGATGCCCCTCAACATTAATAATCAAGGAAGAGAATGAATGGGGAAATTAAAAAAAAAAATATCCGTTGTGTTTTAGAAAATACATGTCATATTAATTAACTTTCTTAATCTAATCAAAATAGATAACTATGTTTTATATTAAGAACCAAAAAGAGTATATTAAGATGGCTGAAGCATGCCTTCTTGAATTATTTCATCCGTATGCCATCTGAAATTTTTTGTATCAACTGCATTGCTATACAAGCATCTAAATTTAGGTATAATTGGAAAATATCATAACACCTTCTTTTGACTCTTTCCATTCGTTTGGTAGCATGAGGACAAACACAAAAGACACTCGAATAATAATTCATATTCTTTTCTGAACAAAATTTAATTGTTGGAGCAAGCATGCATCTTTTTATAACTCAAGCTAGTGGTGCGCATCACTTATTTTGCATCATAAATCTTGGTCGGCATATCGTTTCCTAATGGTAGTATTCTTCTCAAAAGCGCAAGCGATTTTTTGAAGCTAGAGTCACTCAACCCATAGTATACTTTCTAGTCATGTAAGGTCAACACTGCAGATAATAATGAGAACTCAGTACAATTCTTATACAAAGGCTTCTCTATATTGCTCTTCATCATCTCAAATTTTTATGGGCATTCACTTAATTCCGCTTCAATTGCATCGATCATATCTTGAAGATGATCAGCCTCAAATGTACTTGTGTCAAAGTCAAGTGGTTCACACCTTTCCAAATTTGGTCGACTAGCACTGCTGCACATATCTATCTCCCCTTGTTTTGTTTAATAGGTATAACTTTGATCAATTCCGTACATCATTAAGTGTGATTCACAACTATCTGGATTAACACGCTTTACAATGACACACCTGACACAAAGGCAAATAATCATACTGCAATCATCAACACTATTACAAATTGCAAACCTTATAAAATCATCTACCCCATCCTAGTATTCCCTTGATAGATGATTGTCAGACATTTATGTTAGTTCTAAACCAAGTTTTGATGATAACTAAACACTTGTAAATTGATAGTTTAATAAAGAACTCGATTTGATGCTGAACAACTCAAGTTCCTATATCAGCTAAACAGAGAACTCGAGTTCTTGGGTAAAGAACTCGAGTTCACGACCTTGGCCGTAATCAGTTTTCAAAGTTCTTAAGAACTGGAGTTCTTTAGTACCAAACTCAAGTTCAAGAACTTGAGTTCTTGGTAAAGAACTCGAGTTCTTATTATGAGAAATTCGGTCAAAGACTAAGAACTTGAGTTGTTGGAAAAGAACTCAAGTTCATGAACTTGAGTTCTCAGTAAAGAACTCGAGTTCCTTTTGTGTGGTACTTGATCAAAGTTTAAGAACTTGAGTTCTTAGAAAAGAACTCAAGTTCATGAACTTGAGTTCATGATTAAGAACTCAAGTTCTTTGAGAACCAATTTGCACCTCAACTGAAAACTCAAGTTCTTAAAACTCAACTCGAGTTCTTGGCTTGCAGACCTGAGATGTTCACAAAGAAAAACAAAAGAACTCAAGTTCTTGTTTAAGAACTCGAGTTTTTGTCGCTGTGTGATCTCTGATTCTGCGAAAGAATTGATGTTTGGCTTATGGCTTCCAAAATCACTTAGTATGATATATAAAATGCTTTTATCACGTTTGCTAGTGGTTTCAGGGATTTCAACGTTGTATTATTCAAAAACAACATAAAGCAAATGCTCACATCACAGCATTTAATGCTAAAGCAGAAAACAGAGCAACATATGGAATGAAGCTATGCAACAGAGAGAAACATTCTTCCAAGAATTACTTAATTAAGATATTCTTCTGCAAAAGCATGCTCAACAGACTACGCATTTAATGAAAAAACAGATTTCATTTAATGAAGCTTCAATGGTCCATTTGGTTGAACGAGGAACAGAGTTACGTCTAACAGAAAATTGAATAAGTCACAACGGTAACATTCAAGTTCCTCCCAACAACATTAATGGCGAATAGTATAAATGCCCGAGCATTCAATTCCGCCAACTATCGAAACTCTGCGCATTTAACTCGAATTTATTTCTCTTAAGTGTTTTATTCATTACTCTCAATATTTTTGGATATTTCCTGTACTTCAGTGTTTCATTTATTATCTACTCATGAGGAGTTGCTAAAACACTTATTTGATTCAGTTGTAATATCTTAAAGTTGTGGAACCTTAAGTGTGGGTGTACGATTACAAGTAGTAAGGGGGAGTGAGTCCGAGAGTGTGAGGATCATCCCAAGTTGTATTTGTAATCTCTGAAGAGTTAGTGAAAATCCCAAGGAGTTTCTTGGGGACTAGATGTGGGTCAGGATTAGACCGAACCAGGATAAATTGCCTTGTGTTTACTCTTCTTTAAAATTCTGCTTAGTTAGTGCTTTGTCTTAATTAGCGGAAATTTTGATTAAGCGAATAAATTTTCAAATCACCTATTCACCCCCCTCTAGGTGATATTCCACTTTCAATTCATTCTTTCTTTGTACTCCCCATCTAGATCATATTGTGTATGTAGAGGAAAATGTGATAACAACTTAACAAAATCACTTAAAAAACAATACTTCCATAAACTTTATTCAAATAAACTCTAATAAATAAGAGGTATCGGTAATCTCTTATCAAGTTCTTTATCTTCCACCAAGTCTGACACTTTGTATCCTTACAGAAGGCTTGGTAATGTTGTTTCCTATGTTTTGAGGAAGGTTTGGAATAACTCCTAAAGACAATGTCTTCGGATACAATGTGAACCAAATATTTTATTGTTATTTTGCAGATTTCGCCAACATACATAAAATTGGATCGATATATAATGAAAACTTTGGGATCTACATTTTTTTTAAACTGTTGCATGTCTCAAAGCCAGTCTCAGGTAGATATACTATACATGAAGCTTATAAGTGCATTTAAAGATGATGATTATTTGCATAGGAAGAGAACTCATCTCAATCAAACACTATGAGGCCAATACTTCCAACATCATATGGGAAGATATTTCTAATGTTGTGTTTAGTTACATTACTGCACATTCTTATAATTTTTCAGTTTTTCAATAGCTTGTTTTATACTTATTTTTGTCCTTTTGATTCTCGTGTAATCTGAATAATCTTTTTATCTTAATTTAATTGTCTTTTTATTTTATTTAAAAAAGCAACAATGATATGCATCATAGGAGAAGGGGGTTGCAGCACCCATTATGCTTTCTTGGAACAATAGCTAAGCTCTCCCATTTTGAACAAAATGTTTCATGATTAACCATATGAATAAATGGAAAAGGGAAACATGCATAATTACTATTACCTCTAGTCTTTAATATAAGACATAGTTTTAGAATTGATCTTGGTTCTAATATAATTTCCATATCTATCATTATTTTCCTAATTTATCTTTATTAATACTTCTCACAATAAGCAATGTGGAGAGAGAAGCAGTGAATTAAAGGAGATAACTATGATATTTTAAAAAGGAAAATACTTATGTCAAGTTTCTTATTTCTATTTCATCAAGTTCTCTAATCTCATATGGGGTTTTTGACCAAAATAACCCTAATTAAAAAATTATTTACCAAAATATCATTATCTGGAAACTATTAACCAATTTGCCCCTGTTTAATCGATTACATATCATATGTAATCGATTATGTAATCGATTAAACAAGGGCAGTGGCATAAAAAGTTATGTAATCGATTAAGCTACAGTGGCGTAATCGATTAAATAGGGGCAGATTGGTTAATAGTTTTCAAACAATGACATTTTGGTAAATAATTTTTTAATTAGGGTTATTTTGATAAAAAAGCCTCTCATATGAGTATGTATCCTATTTTGAAATTATTATCATTTAACTATATATAAACTCATGTAAAAAAGAATAATACACACTGTCATGTGTGATTAAAGAACTTGATGTACTATATATAAGAAACTTGATGTAATCAAGTATGATATTTTTAGAAAATACATGTTGTTAGAATATATAAGTCAACATTGTTAATTAGGACTCAAGCCCGATTCAAGAGGGGTTATTATGAAGAGATATAGGGGTCTATAACCAAAGAGAAAATTCCTTTATGATTTAATAGTTATGTCTATTTTGATATAATCATTCGCTTAAGTGTCACATTTTTTCCTATGTGACTCTACATATACTATTGATATCATGTGGGATTGAGGAAGTAGATAATCTAAATAACACGCACCGAATAATGTTCTCCTCCCCTCTAAAAAGGATCTCTCATAAGTTTGTGTTAGATATGATTAATTTTGATGATGTCTTATATAGATGTCAATATTAAAAGCAAAAAGATTGGGTAATATAGTTATCTCCTACATTGACTAACTGTTATATTTAATGTAGATTAATCCAAGTTGAATTGTAAAGGTCAATAAAAAAGAAGATAAGAGATTTCATAAAGAAAGAGTTGAATCATGAAGAATGATCAAGAAGAAGATCAATAAAGAAGTATTGAATGACAGAAAGAAGAATCTGCAAAGAAGCAAGAAGTTATCAGAGGGTTTTGGGGATAATAAAGGAGAAGAGTAGAGATTGAAGAAGAAAGAATTTATTGAATGGAACGTCCTCATTCAAGATCAGTTCAAATATATTTGTGAAGAATGTTCAAGAGAATTAAAAGAAAGAAAGAATTAAATTATGGAGAATGATCAAGAGATGAGATTTCAAAAAGAAGAAAATGAAGAAGAGGAAATATTGAAGAAGGTAGAAGCTGCAGAGAATGATGAGCCCAAATTAAATAATGAAAATTGATCAAGATGGACGATGGAAAAAGGAAGAACTTGCTGAAGATATCATTATTCAAATTCTAAGATTGATCCTAGAAGTCTCCTTGATCAAATAGAAGTTGGAGTGGTTCAATTCAGAGTTCGAACAAGCAAATATCAAGTTCTGGATGAGAAAACTTGAGTTTCCAAGTCGAAACTCAAGTTTACTACCTTACTACAGTAATTTGCCTCTAGAATGCGAGAAAACTAGAGTTTGGGTGTCAAAACTCGAGTTTGGAACTTTATGACTCGAGTTTGGAGTGCCTTCAGCATCTCTGGACCCGACAAACTCGAGTTTCCAGCGCTAATCAGCAACTCTGTTCACCTCTGTTTCACGTTTAGCTTGGGCGAGCTCTGGTAATTCGATGGTATCTCCTAAACCAAAGATCGGATTGAGGTGAAACCAATTTTTGGTGAAACTAGACTTTTAATGCGTCATTTTGACAAAGTTTCAAGCCCAAATAAGTTCAGATGAGAGAGCTGTGAATTTTGAAAGTTGGATCAATAATCCATGCCATATATCAGATCAAGCTTCAATGTTTTGAGTGTAACTCACAATCTACATATCAGAATGAGTTGAAATCGGTGGTATATGAAAGAAGACTCATAAGGCTTTCCATAAAGACTTGATCCAATTAAAATGAAGTTCAGATTAGAGAGATATGGTCTTCAAAAGGTCACTATCAGTTCAGGACATTGCAAAAACGCTGGTTAAGAACAACTTTCATTCATCGGATCATAACGGACAAAATCCAATGAGTTTGGATCTGATTCTTTTTGCATTGGAAAGAAGACACAAAGAGTTATATGGGGATAAGTATTTGGAGCTATATCAAGTCAAAGAGCATCCAAGGACAAAACAACTTGAAAACTCGAGTTTACAAGTGAAAACTCGAGTATAGCTCAGACAAAGAGCAACGAACATCTGAGGATCTTCCATCCTCGAGTTTGTAAATCAAACTCAAGTTTTGATCAGACAGAGAAGAATCTGGAGTAATGCAACAAGCTCAATACTCGAGTTTTCAAGTCAAAACTCGAGTTTACACCTTGGCTTCAGAAAAATCAACGCGTCGAAAATCACGTTTTTAATCAAGAACATCCAGATGATTACCCAAATGATCTATAATACTTCTTGACATCATTTATACCATTTGTGTACATGTTTCAGATGATCAAATGACGTCAAACTGAAGATCAAGGCTAAAGTGAATGCTGATGTCACAGTTGGCTCATAAAACAAAGTTCTAAAGGCTAGTTTCCAATTGATCTCTAATGGCTCTATTCATAACGATCATACTTCCCAACGTTCAGATCATCCTCATCTATAAATAAAGCCGCATTCAAAACACACAAAAAGGATGACAAGAGATTATGCTGTCAAAATGCCAAAATTCTGAAGCTCCTACACACTATGTTTTTCAATGCTTACTTTGCTTATCATATAGAGAGTGGAATGATTTGTAATGTATTTCAGTGATTATCCATTCACTTCTTTGAGAGAAGAATCATTGTAAATCATATTTTCTGAGAGATACTTAAGGTTGGGTGATCTTGAGTGAGAAATTGAATGTATCCTTATGGGTTGTAAGGGGGAGGATCTCAGTGAGAGATTTGGCTTCACAAGTGTCTGGGTAAACTTGTGGGTTTGTAAGAGGTTTCTCTTGTGCCTGGATAAACAAGATGATAGTGGATTAAAAATCTTAAGTGGAGCTTGAGGACTAGACGTAAGTCAAGGATTGGATCGAATTAGAAAAAATCTCAGTTTGCAATTCTCTTCCTTAATCTCCTTCATTTCCAACATATATGTTTGAAAAATTGTCTATAGCTTTATAACTCTTTATTGTCATACAAATTGATTTTACCGAATTGCGAAAAGATTTTCGAAGGTCCAAAGTTTTTATCTTCATCCAATCCACCCCCCTCTTGGGTTCAACCGGGTCTTTCAATTTGTTCTCTTATCTTCCTCTCTTTGGTTTATTTGTTGTGTAATGTAATCGAGTGTGCATCAATGCTTCAGTTTTGTGTGGGTATTTTAGTGAGTCAATCGGATTCCAAGCACATATGAAATTCTTACACATGTCATATTAACTAATCAAATTAGATAAATATACATTGTATCAAGGACATGAGAAAGTATTGAAGCATCACAATTCATCCTCTTTCAGGCTCAACGGTTCTACCATAAAAGCTTTGTTTGTTTAGCCCTACCCAACCTTTGACAAGAGGCAATAAGAAGATGCCATCATCGCACAACCCTCTCATGCTAGAGAGCCCTCCATAGATGATAACAATGACACTATCTGCAACGGATATGTTTCAAAATGTTAGCCTTTATGCTAAACTTCTCCATTTGCAATTTTTAGCTAAAGAGATACTCTCTTCGATCCTAAATGTAAGATAGAGTTATCTATTTTTGAAGAAATTAAGGAAACTAAATAAGGTATTTAATCATATCATTTGTTATGTATCATTAGATTATAAATCAATTTATTAGTTAGACTAATTAATTATAAGAAAAAAATTAAAAATACTTTAAAGTAATTTAATTACTTTCCTTAACATTAAAAAAGTCAACTCTATCTTATATTTAATATTAGAAAGAGTATCTCTTTCTCTTTCTTTTTCCTTTTCTTTTTTTAAACATTAGTAAGTCAAATTGATTATTGAATTAGCGGGGTTCTTAATATCACTAGATTGAGAATGAATTGAAGAATCCAAATATAACATTGATACCTCACGTATGAGTAAAAAAATATCACTCTCTATGGTTGATATGAAACGTTAAGTGGGTGAAGGTGAGAATCCTATATTATTGTCATGCACATGGGAGCTAGTTTCCGGATTCCTTTTCATTTCTCTAGAAATGCCATTTAGAAAAAGAAGTATCAAATTTGCTCTTTGCAACATTAACGTTATTTCTTCTTCAATCTTGACACATAAAAAAGGCTTTTCCATTTATTTCCTTTTTGCCCACAGTTATCCTCGTGGCATCCGATCCTTTTAGGAGAATATAAATTCGTCATCAATTTAGAACCAGAAGTGGTAATCAATTTGCATGGACTAGGAAAATTGATTAAGTTACTTATTTTTAAAAAAATGTGTGTTTGTTTCTAGAAAAATACTTTTTTGGTTCTATTTATAAGTCATGGAAGATTTTTTTTTTTTTTTTTTTAATTTATAAGTTGCACTATTATAATTTTCACATGAATGTTTAATTTTACCCTTCGTATATTATTATATAAATTTTGTACTCTTGATACTTGAGATATGTATATATATTGAATAACGATGAAGGTCGAAAGTTATTAAATTTTAAGACAGAGTAAATAAGATTTAATGACTTGATATTTTTTAAATTTTTGTGAAATATACTGAAACTGACTTATAAATAGCACTTGATGAGTACTCTTTAATAGTAGTTGGCATTAAAACTACTCTATAATGAAAACGTAGCTTGAGGGAAAAAATTAAACTATAGATTTAGGATATAAAGCAAGCTAAGGCTTTATATTTAAGACTAAATGAGACTCCATAATTAAAACTCATGTACATTTACGGTAGGATGAAGTATATTTTATATCAATAAGGGATTTGAATAGAAGGAAACCAAATAAATGGAACTAGCTCGAGAAAATAAATCAAAATTTGGCAAAGATTAAAAAGTTTATTCAACCTTTTAAGATATAAAATTTGATTGAATCACATTGGCCAGAATATGTTCGATTTGAACAAAACCAAACTAAATTATAGTATACCCTAATAATGGTTGTTATATATAATATGCTAGGTAAATCATATATAATTTCAATTCATTCAATTTTTCATTAAAAAAATTATTTATGTAATTTTTATGTTTTCAAAATAAGATTTATTTATTTTTTTTCTTCAAGTAGAACTATTACTATTAAACTTGGGAAGATTGTTAAAAAAAATCTCCCTTTAAAATTTACTACCCAAAAATATTTAAAGTTTGTTTAATAACCCAATTGCATCCTTTCTTTAATGGGCGGATCTCTTTTTTAATAGCTCACAGCTTATTCTCGATTACCCTTAGTGTGGAGAGTTAATGTTAGTCCTAAATATAAGATATATTTTTCATAATTATCATTTTTTTATTTACTCTTATATATTGACGCCCCCTCAACATTAATGATCAATGAGAAGAAGGAATGGGAGAACTAAATACAATGACTGACTTGTTTTAGAAAATATATGTCATATTAACTAAATTAATTTTCTTAATCTAATTAAATTAGATAAATATGTCTTATATTAAGAAACAAAGGGAATATATGCAAAATGGAGGACATTTGCATGTAGATGAATATATTTTCCAGACACAAGGTTTTGTAATGTGAATCTTTAGGTACTTTTGTACAATAAATTTTAGGGTTAAGGTTTAAAAATGTACATGTGATTTTCCCTAAGAGCGCTTAACACCAAGTGTTTTTTTAGGCGCAAAAGTGATTGGTTACAAATTAGGTGTAAAAATATCGGTTGACCTTTAAGTTTGACTTTGACCATTAAATTTTACTTCTTTTTTTTTTTTTTTTTGCTGATTAGATGATGATATGACTTTTAAAGGTGCAAAAATACACATATGGTTTGGCCAAAATAACGTCGAACGCCAAGTTCTTTTTTTATGTGTAAAAAAACACTATGGCTTGGCTAAAAATGTCATTTAACCGTTTGTTTGACTTTTTTTTTTATTGGCTGGACAATGACGTGGTTTTTAAAGCAACTGTGTGAAAAAAGACCATTAAATTGAATTGTTCAAGTTGGAGAAAGTATGCATTAGACGACACTTACTCACCGTTGCCTCAGAAATAGCCTTGCGAAACTCATACAGCTAAAGTGGCATGTGGATAAAAAATATATTCACATTGGTCATGTGTTAATTTTCAGGTACAATTTACATAGGCTAACAGAGGGATAAGGATGGTGATAATAATTCTTCCCAAACTCAGACTCACGATTGGTTAGCATGTTTTTTTGCTACATAGTTGCTTTGAAAGCCACGTTATCGTCCATTCAGGAAAAAAAGTCAAACTAATTGTCAAACAATATTTTTGGCCAAACCATATATATATTTTCACACATTTGAAAACCACGTCATCGTCTAATCAATAAAGATAAAAAAGTCAAACTTAATGGTCAAACGATATTTTTGCACTTAATTTGTAATTATATAATCACTTTTACACCTAAAAAAATCACTTGGTGTTAGACGCTTCTTGAAAAAAAACACATGTCCGTTTTTATACATTAATCTTAAATTTTATATAAGAGATTTTCCAGAATTAAGTTTGGATGTTAAATTCATCTCATGGTCTTTCCAACCATTTGTAATTAGCTGTTCAATCAATAACCTAAATATGATTATGAAGTTATTATTACTTTATGATGAATGAACGTGTACGAAATTAGTTAGTTAGAAAAGGGCAAACGACGAATAATGATTAACAAGAAGAAAAAAAAGAACGTGGACGACAAGAGCCCCGAACAAGTTTTGCTAGTGCAAAAAAGTGCGAGTGAGTATCACGCATTTTGAGTGATTCTCAGGAAAAGAGACAAAAGCAAATAGATGCACGCGAATCTCTCAAAACACCCTCACTAGTGTCTCAGTGCTCCACAGCTACCATCTACAGTGCCCACATATATACACCCCACTGTTTCTATATATGGTCACAGTCAACGGCGGATTGCCCCCTCTAAAATTTGACAATTGTTAAAAAAAAAAAAGAAATTTAAATTAGATAATTAATACATATTTAAATTAAGTACACATTCTTAATATATCAAGATTGCACTTCGTAATCGAATGGGGGATAAATGGTTAGATGATTGTTTAGTGTCTTATATTGAAAAAGATGTATTTAATAGCATTGATAATAAGACAAATATGATGGAATTCCAAAAAATAAAGTATAGGAGGATGACATGGTAATTATTTTTATTATAATAGCACGTAGTTTTACTTTTCTAAATAACATGTTTATAAAATAACTACATCTCTTATTACATTATTAGTATTCGCTTGATTTTTTTGATATTTTTTGTTCTTTTTAATGTATTTAAAACTTTCCTAAAAAAAAGGTTTGCTCTTTTATGACTTGACAAGACATGAAAGTGCCCTCTAGATTGCTTAGTGCCTTATATTAAAAAAGATATATTTGATAGTATTGATAATGAGACAAATATGATAAAATTCCAAAAAATAAGGCTTAGAAATGTGACATTGTAATTATTGTAATATACTTTTGTAATTACAATATATGTACTTAAACTTATTTAGTGTTCAGTCTTGCTATTTTCAACCGCACTTAGCTTTGTTTTTTCTTTTTATTCTTTCATTTTTTAATACATTTAAAACTTTACTTTAAAAAAAAAAATTGGGGCAGCAGTAGTGCCCTCCTTTCAATTATTTTCTGGGTCTGCCACCGGTCACAGTGCCGCCCATCTGAATTATATAATGCACGTACGTAACTCACTTGTAATATGCTCCTCTAGTACTTGTTCATATTATAAATCTAGGTGGTTAAATTTTTGATCATAAATAAACGCTGCTGATACGCTTGCGAGTCATTAATGTCTGTTTTCCATACCCCTATTGAGTGAAAGTAAATGTATTCTGTCCTTACAATATAGGGCGCTTAAATTATTTTAAAAAAACTAATTCTTTTTATTTTTACCTTCCAAATCACTAATTTTAATTATTTTCATAAATTTCATATATTAGTTTGTCAGGCGCCCCCTTCAATTCCTCAGTACAAGTTTTTAAATCATTTATATAAGAATATTTTTTTAATAAATTAAATTATTTTTATAAAAATAGTATTTACTTTATTAATAAATGTTTATTAAATGTTTATGATTAAATAATTAAAATTTTTCTTAAAATGTTTCAAATCTAAATGATTGAAATTAAATACAATAATATTCATAATTTATCATACTAAAAAAGTATATAAAGTTTACATATGAAGTCACTGAATATGATTAAATTAAAAGTTTGCACAAGGTTTTAATAACTAGTTCATACGAGTGTTTAAGAAAAAACAATAAATTTAGAACTGAATTGGCAATTAACAAAATTTTAATAATAAGTTAGCACAATTTTATGAGTTAGACATACAAAAACTATACAATTGATAAGTAAACTTGCGAGATTGACATTAGTGTAATTTCTGTGATGCTATTACCTTTCATGTATTATTTGAATTAAGGTTCTTGTGGGTGGCCAAGTAGCTCTTGAAGATTCTGGAAGGTTTGTTTTGAGGGCTGAGTACGTTTGGGTAAACGGTAAGAGAAGTGACTTATTTTTTATATGATTTTTACATAACTAAGATAGGAAAAAAAATCAAATTGTAAATGTAATTTGTATTTATATTGACGGTGGTAGATGTGACTTTTTTTCTAAATGGAAACATATTTAAATTATTATTTGAAAAACCATTTGTGATAAAAAATGATTAAAAATGACATGAATTTTATTGAATACTATATATATCAATATTAATTGTATACATTGCGATAATTGAAGATAAAAATTTATATTTATATTTGATAAAAAACGTTAAATTTTTATTCAAAAAAATTAAAAAACACTAAAGTGCCACATCATCATCCTTTTTTGTTTGGAAAAAAAAAAAAAAACCTTTCCTCTGTCCTAGACTCTTCTACTATGTACTTGAAAAGGTGGAGTTTTTACATGCACAGTCACAGCGCCGTGAAGAAACTTGGAGAGCTTAGAACGTTTGACCACTCCTTGGTCACCAGAGACCCTTCTTCAGTTACCCTTCATCACACGATTTGTAGAGACAAAGAACCAGAAGCTGCATTGTGAAAACGTTGCAGAAAAGCTCAGCCCAACGCTCCCATCACCAGCGTCTAAAGAAAAGTTATTTTTTGACTCCAGAAATAAACTTAACCCAAACACCATCAAAAACCTCTAACTAAGCTATTTCTCACTGATTTTTTTTTTCCCTCTCCACCGCTCAAGCCACCGATGCCTGGCGTGAACCCTTACAGGCTGTTATTTTAATATCACTAATTAAGATAGCCCCTTTTTAATAAATTACACTTTTGAGTATTATATGTAGCCTTTTTTTAAATATGATGAAAATTATTTTCCAATATAACAGATATTTATACTCTCCCTTGTCATATTTCAAATTTATGTGAAGTCATGTTATACTCAAGTTAAAAACTGCATCTAATTATCTATATTTCCTATAATTAATACATACAAAAATGTTTCTAGTTTTACATATCCTAAATACTATGAATTCTACATCCAAAAAAACTCAATTTCAATTATCTTTTTTAAATTCCTAAATACCCCATCACTTAACATTTCTCAAATTATCCATCCTGATTGCATATAGCAAGGGAATTTCTATAAAAGGACTGATACAATGTACATGATTTAAAAATGATATTTGAGGAAAACTAACATATATTTATGATAAATAACTATTAATTTTCTTAATATTCATAGATTAGTTATCAATCTCTTATAGTCTTATATTAACGATTAGAGGGAGCGTAATTAAAAATAATATTAGAAAATAGGGAAAATTTCAATCATTTTTAATGGAAACAATTCTATTTCTGTTAACCCAAAAAAATCGGAAATTTCATTGCAATCTTTGAATTAAAATGAAATTAAATTTTGTGGGTGAAAAGATAATGAAACATTTACTTTATTTTTTGTAAGAAAATTTTTAGGATAAATAAAGATATTTACAAAATAAATAAATGAAAGGGAGTTAACAAAAGTATTTTGGCCATTTGCAAGTTTAAGAAGAGAATTCACAAGACAAATAAAACTATTTACAAGACAAATAAATGAATTCTAGATAATCCAGTGGGTTTCAAATATTTTGATTATTCACAAGATAAATAGGGAATGCACAAGATAAATAAGGATATTTACAAAAAAAAATGATTTAAAAAATAAAGCTACCTATAACATTTAATTTTATTTTGACCCAACGTATTTGAAGTTTTAAAATTTTCAGAGTTAACTGAAATAAAATTGTTTATATTGGAGCTGACTTGAAATTGTCCCCAAAATAATGCTCCATTCATATTGTTGAAAGGTTTCACTTTCACACATCAATTTATAATGCATTTTATGAAGTATCAAGAGTGATTATAATTAAATTCTAACGCAGTCCTCTTCTTTTCCTATCATCTTCTCTTTTCTAATCCTCTTTTGTTTTCTAGTTATTGGATCAACATTTGAATAGTTTAGATTTAATTTGATATAAAATATTATTTTTATTGTCTTTATTACAATAGTGAATTATTCATATCAAAATTTAGCAATTTGCATATAATTAATTAATTATTTTTATAATTTAACATTCTAACAATAATTCTATAAAAATTCAATTTGAATCATTCAAAAAATTAATCTAATGGTTAAAAGAAAGAGAAGGGCAGGTTCCAAGCCGGATAGTAATAGGCTTATCTTCAAAATAAAATAACATTTTCTCCACAAAGTTTACAATTTGTAAAGAAACCAAGGGTAATATAAAATTTTATACCTACGGATTACAACTTACAAGCCAGTCCAGAAAGTAGAATATTTCCGAGGAAAAAGCAGTTACATGCAACCAAGGGGCATCTTTTTCTTTGCCCACAGTTGAGAGAGCCCTGGGCGAATAAGTTCCAGAGGGACGGTGAAACGGATCATTGACCCGGTAAAAGGCGCCACCGCACCGGAAAATGGAACTGTTCACCGCCGGCTGAGATTCCATAAAAAAAAAAAAAAGCCAGTAAAGGCAAAAAGGGGTCACGATATTTTATACTGACGATATTATGTTTATTAGCATTTTAAAATCTCCACCAACCAATACCATTCTCAACCACAAAACGACACGTGTCAGTTCGTTTCCCGTTTGTAGGGCTAGGGTCAGCGCTCACGTCCTTTGAGCGGGAGCATCTCTGTCTCGTCCTCTGCTTCCTTCGTTTATTCCCCAAACTTTTTGGCGAAAAAATAGACAAACGCAGACTTATCATCATTTCATAATAAACACTATTTTCATAATAATAATTATTATAATAAATTTATTCTCTTCCTGGGTCCAAAAATATTTCCTCCCCTTCTGGCTTCTGAGGTGGTGGTAACTCGCAACTCGCAAGTTTGTGATCAATTTCTCCTCCAAAACCCTAGCTACCATCCGCCGCCTCTTGTTCGTCCAGAATATGAATCTCATCTGTAAGTATTTGTTGTGTGTTGATCAATGCTAACGTAAAATGCCTTCGTCGTGTAAGAGTGAGGCGATGATTTTTGGTTCTCCTCATTGAATTCTAACAAGATATATGTAATTTTCTCTGGCAATTTAATTCTTGGAGCTTCCATCCAATTGTTTTCATTTTGTTTGTCTTTATTTGATCAAGTTTTTGTGGGAATTCGCTATAATTGGTGAACTTTCCATTTCTTTTTCACCCTTTCCTTGTTGATTTTTCAGCAATTTGCGCTTATTTGGAAATTCCTTGCCTGTTCTAGTCCATTTTTAAATTTTACTCTTAAACTGTTTTCATGTGCTGTTGAAGATTCCTCTGCTCATGGATCATGACCATGTTCGAAGTACAATTGCGGTCCAGGGAAATTTGAAAGCTTCAGCTGGCGTTAGGCTAGGCGAGGGCTAGTTTCTTCTGAATCATCAATGGGTGAAGACGGACTACGCATTAGTGGCCTTTCAGCTGGTTTGGCAGTTATATTGAACGGGGAGGACAGTAAAGAGAATTTGCCAAAAACTCGACTTTTATCGTGCTGTGATGAATCAGGCCATGAGTCTGTGGAGCGAACCCTTGAATACGTGTTTGGCCTCCCCAATAGATCACTCAGTCCATTGAATGGTCCAGTTGACAGCGATATAATTTGCTCTATTATCAGGAACAATTTCTCTAGATTTAATGCAAACTTGAGTGATTCATTTTGCGAAAGAGATGGAATTTGTCTTATGGAGAATGGTTCTGGACGTGAGTTTGTTTGCCTAGAAGATTACAGTATCTGTGGTGACATAAGGATCATCAAGCCGCCATTGCTCATAGAGAGCTTGGCAATGTTTAGTAGTGCTAGGGCCAATGCTTGTGTTTGGAAAGGAAAATGGATGTATGAGGTTTCGTTAGAAACTTCTGGTATACAGCAGCTTGGTTGGGCCACTCTCTCTTGCCCTTTTACTGAACAGCAAGGTGTTGGTGATGGTGAAGATTCATATGCATATGATGGTAGAAGAGTCAGCAAGTGGAATAAGGAAGCTGAAACATATGGTCAGTCATGGGTTGTTGGTGATGTTATAGGATGTTGCATAGATCTTGATCATGATGAAATCCTTTTCTTCAGGAATGGTAATTCACTTGGGGTGGCATTCCATGGAATTCGAAAAATGGGCCCTGGTTTTGGTTATTACCCAGCAGTTTCTCTTTCTCAAGGTGAAAGATGTGAGTTGAACTTTGGGGCCCGTCCCTTCAAGTATCCAATCAAAGGTTATCTTCCTCTTCAAGCTCCTCCTTCAAAGTGCTATTTTGTCACCCATTTGCTGCAGTGTTGGTCGAGGCTTTTGAGCATGCATTCTATGGACCGGAATGAACATTCATTAGTTCAGAAATTGAGAAGGATGAAGAGGTTTGATTCGTTAGAAGAGTTTTTTCTTCCTGTTTCTCATGCTACATGTGTGGAGCTTTTCTCTGCACTTGAAGCAGACGCTGGGAACATTGAGTATATGGTTTGGGGTCCACTATTGTCTTTCATGTTTGAAGTTTTTGGATTGCACGCACCACATGACTATTCAAGCTTGGATAAAGTTGTGGATGCACTTTTAGAATTTCGAGGATCACATGCGCTGTTTGAACACATCATAAACGCCCTTTCATTTGGTTGCAAAACTGCATCATTAGTTTTAACGGACTGCCCCTACTCTGGATCATATTCTTACCTTGCTTTGCTCTGTCATCTATTAAGACGAGAAGAACTTATGGTTCTTTGGTGGAAGTCGCCAGATTTTGAATTCTTGTTTGAAGGTTTTTTGTCTCAAAAGAGTCCAAACAAACATGACCTTGAGGCTTTGATGCCTACTGTTTGGTGGCCTGGTTCCTGTGAAGATGCTTCTCACGAAGTTAATATGGTGCTGACAACCACGGCTTTGTCTGAAGCAATCAACAAGGTTAGTCTATTTTAGTTAATATCTTAATTGAGTACCCTTTTTTTTTACTGTCTCCTGATGCTTACTTTGAAGCTTTGAAGATGCAAACAATTTGAGAACAATTTTATCATCAAATTGTTGCCTTACATATTAAGAGTAATCTACTCCCTCCGGTCCTTATTATAAGGCACCAACTAACAAATCACACAAACCAATAAAAACAGTTAAAGTCAATAAAGTTGTCTTATAATTTAAGTAACTTCCAATATTACCTCTATTATTTACTCTAAACTCTAATATTATATTATTATCACTCTCACCTACTACCCCTATTAATTATGGACATATATGGAAAAAAATAATCAATGCTCCTTGGAAACAAGCAAGTGCCTTATAAAAAGGACCAAATACATTTGGTAGTTGGTGCCTTATAATAAGGACAAGAGGGAGTATATGTTATGAATAATGGAAAATGTGAAAAAGTTGGCATTCAATGAGAAACATGCTATGGGATTGTTTTGATTTGTTGCACTAACCTGGACTGGTGGAGTTAGGATTGCTTTTCTTGACACATATACTGCTGTACTATCATTGCCGGTGTTTCTAACTTCATATATGTCAAGATATGCCGACACACTGGTCCTGTCATGCATGCATGAAGCTAAACAACTATGAGAAAAATTAGTTAATTTTACTATTGACAATGAGGCCAAAAGTTTTCTTTATCTAATTATTCTACTTCACAAATCATGTAATATAATTAATTCTGCAAGTGTTTATTTGTAGGAATTCCTATGTCAGCAAATGGCTGGATTGGGCAAAATGGATCTATATCATTATCTTTGTAATTGTGAAATCACTTTCACTTGTATTTAATAATATCGTATAATTAATAGTTCCATCTGATTTGGACATGACTGGGAATTGCCGTGGCTCATGATAAATCATATGCCTTAACAATATTATGTGAGGAAGATGAAATGCTGGCATAATAACATAGACTATATTTTTCTTTGTTTTGTTCTCCTGCCTTATCTATCTTTATTTTCCACTGAATTGCAAGCAGATTGAAGAGAAACATAGGGACCTTTGTCGCCTTGTGATACAATTCTTACCACCCACTTTGCCTCCTCAGCTACCTGGGGCAGTGTTTAGGGCATTCTTACATAGTCTTCTATTGAAGAACAGGGGAGCAGATCGAAATGTCCCACCTCCTGGAGTTTCAAATAACTCCGTTCTTGTTTCAGTTTATACAGTCGTGCTCCATTTCCTATCTGAAGGATTTGGCTTGGGTGACATCTGTGGTTGGTTGAAGAGCTGCAAATCTGATGGTTCAGATGTTGGATTTCTTCATAAAGGCGGTCAGCAAAGTTTTCCTGTAGGATTATTCCTAAAAGATGATCCCCACAGGACTGATATTTCCAGGCTTGGGGGATCCTATACTCACTTGTTTAAACTCCACCCGGCAATTGATTGTGAGACTGAAGTAGTTCGGTGGGATGAAGGATGCATGGATGTTGAAGAATGCAGAGTAACTCACTCATCGAGGCAGAAGCCCTGCTGCTGTTCAAGTGATGATGCTGATTTTACTAGAATTTCGAAGTATCCAATCAAGTACATGGCCAAAGGTTCTTGTGGCCATTGCAGCTCTATTCCAGAAAGACCGGCTCATGTCACTGCAGAATGTAGTGACCGGAGTTTGGATGATGAGATAACAGATAAGCCTAGCACAAGCGATCAATCAGAACCTGAGTATAATTATCGCCATGTGCATCACATGAAGAGTGTACTAATGGAGAGTAATATTTCTACAGCTATGCTACGAGAAGAGGAACTACTTGATGTGTTGCTGTGGTTATATCAAATTGGTCTTACTACAAATTTTAAGCAGGTGAATATAGATAATGTTGGCAAAATTTGTTGAAGATTATACCATTAATCATGTTTATTTGTCATTTGACTTTATTGCTGAAATTTCTCTAAGTTTTACTTGCAAGGTCTTGGTTTTGTCCAAAATGTCTATCTTTTTTTCGTTAAGGAGGAAAATGTTTGGACTTATTATGGGGCACATCAGTTATATTCCCCTTTGGCTCATGCCCAAAGTAACTAGGTAAACCTTGTTGATAATTAATTTCTTCATTTTCTATGGGTCTGTACAAGATCTCTTTGTCAACTGGAATTGAATTTCTCAATTGAGCTCTTGATGCTAAACTCTTTCCTAGTGTTATGGAGGAGGGGAGTTTGGGGTAGAATTTTATTTTTTGTAGGTCATCGAATTTTAATCTGGTTTTGTAGGCATCATACTACTTGACTCATCAGTCTCAGTCAATCGCCTTCCTTGAAGAAGCTGATAAACAAATTAGAGATAGAGCTTGCAGTGAGCAATTGAAGAAACTGAAAGAAGCTCGTAATGAATATCGGGAGGAGGTTATAGATTGTGTTAGACATTGTGCTTGGTAATTTGATCCTCTCAACTCATTCTGGCTTTATCTGTTTCCCCCTCTTCCTTTTTATTCCTTTAAACTATCTGCTCCAACCAGTAGTATCTTGACAATTAAGTAATGGTTAATAGTAGTTTATATGACTTGTGTTCATTTGATCTTATTGTTAACCGACTCTAATAACTTGCAATTTGACAACTAGTTGTTGACCCTTTCCCCCTTTGGGAAGCTCACATTTTAGTTACAATAATAATCAGTCTTGCTTATCTCCTTCCTGCAAGTTGTAGTTTCCTTTATAGTGCATCCAGTGTGAATAGATATCTCCACTACAGTTTATCTACTTTAATTTTCTATTTCAGCTTATCTTATCGGGATTGTCTCAGTCTGGTTGATTCCTTGTAGTTTTAGCCCCTTGTTAGGATGAATGCTCGTTAGCCTGACTTAGATATTGTGAGGTAAGGAGAGTTTCATGACGTTGTCACAAGGATAATCATATATTATTGAAATCTTTTTTAGACCAGAACGATAACATGCTTTTGTTTTGCTGGGGTAGTTTTATGTCTATCAGGACTTGTAATTAGCCATAGAGTCTTAAAGTAGTTCTAACTTTATTTTAAGCACTTTTTAAGACTTTGTTATTATATTTAATTTTAAATAGTTATTATAACTATGCCTGTGGTGATGTTACAACTAAATTTGCTATTAATTCTACTATTTTGGGGTTCTGTGTTAATGATAAGATCACAAATATGATATACTCCCTAATGCTATGCTTTTGCAATCTTTGTTTTCTGAATGCTTCTCACATAATAGCCTCCTTGAACATTTTAGTGTAGAAATCTCAAATTTGATAACCTTGAGGAGTCTTATTACTGTTGGTTTTTCTCATTTGGTTGTTACCTGTGGTCGTATCTTCATGCTATGCAGGTATCGGATCTCACTATTTTCTCGATGGAAACAGAGAGGAATGTATGCTATGTGCATGTGGGTTGTCCAGCTGCTGTTGGTGCTTAGCAAAATGGATTCAGTGTTTGTTTATGTACCTGAATATTATCTGGAAGCTCTGGTAATTTTACTGGTTGAAGTTTAAGAATCAATTTGATTCACTTTGCTGCAGAGAAGTATCATTCGTTCAGTTCTTCTTCATCCTTTCTTTTCCTGTTGCATTTCAAACAAATTGAAATGAGTCTTTGACTATAATTGTTTCATGCCCTTGAAGGGTTGGGATCAGGTGTTTTGAGTGTTTATAGTAGCAGAGGGCCTCTTAGAATGCATAAAAATTGGTATTGTTTTTAATATAGGAGTTGGTTTGCTGTTTTACACAGATATGACCTGCCCGAACTAATGTGCTTCTAAGTTACATTTAACCTTTCTAAAACTTCTTTCATTATCATTCATGAATATTTTGCCCCTCGTGCAGGTTGATTGCTTTCACGCGTTGCGGAAAAGTGATCCCCCATTTGTTCCTTCAACAATTTTCATCAAGCAAGGGCTTGCTTCATTTGTATGTATAATCTTTTTAGTCTTTATTTTTCCAATATTTGTAACTCTCGTTCCTTCCTTTTGTTGGACAAAAGTTTTCTTCAGTCAAAGTTGATTTTTACGTGTGTGTTTTAGGAACCAAATCAAATTGCTGTGGGGGATGAAATGACCCATTTGATCTGAACTAATTCATTTATAAATATATTTTTCATGGGCGTGCTGCATGTGTGCACACCCACACATGTAAACTGTTGTTTCACCATATTTTGAGTTCTCAGCGTGTGTGATGTACACCCAAATCACTGCTGAATTGTGTGAATATGAGACTGAGTTCAGTATACTTTACCTTTTGAAATGTAATAAGTCAATTGTTCACATATTGTAACACCGATGAACGATGATTGGAGCCTAATGAAGCTGAGAATGGTGGTTTTGTTTGGGTGCTTCTATTAGAACCCTTCATGTATTAGGTTTCTGAAATTAATGAATGATGGATGTTGTTTTTAACTTTTTATTGGAGATTGACCCTTAATAAGCATTAAACCAGATTATGAAGACCCCAAATTATCTGTTACTGAGCTTTGAGCTTTAAAACTTGGTAAAAGTTGTCTGTAAAAGATTTTGTGAAAGATGCAATGCGATGTATGGTAAATGCAACACTTGTATAAAATAACTGATACTTTCTTTTACTTTTAAAGTAAGCATCGGGTATTTTTATGATGTCTCTTGGAACTTATTCATATTTCTTGATATTGTTGTGCCGCCCAACTGAGTTAGAAAGGATTTCCCCCACTAAACACTCCCTAGGTAGGAGACCAATTGATGTTTCTTATCAGAAGAATTTTGGCGATTCTTGGTGACATATTTAATTTCATTTGGACCTGGTGCTTGGCTGGGGAGGTATGGTTTTAAGTGGTGTTGGGCTTTCTGAAAATGGTAATTATGCCACGTAAAAGTAGTTCATCTAAAGTTGACTGAAAAAAGTACAGATAACAAGAACAATTGAGCTTTTTTTATATTGAAAATATACACAAGCGTCAGGAAGCATTGAAATAGATTCAAGTCTTGAGCATTTATATCAAAGTATATCTTGGTTGGGACTCTCTTGTATAATGATCACTGATAAGACATGGATTTTTGGTATTTTTTCCTCTGGTTTTTGCTTTGTCTAGTGTGTGTGGGTTTAAATAGTTTTAATTATGAGATTTTTGCGTTAAAAATGTAATATTGCTTAAATTAATCAATTAGAGATTATGTTATGGCTTGTGTGCGCTGTTGGTTTAATAAAATTGTTGGCTATTTCTTATCCATGGATTGTTGAGTTATATGTATGATTTGTTTTTGCCAGGTCACCTTTGTTGTTACCCATTTCAATGATCCAAGAATAGCAAATGCTGATCTTAGGGATCTTCTTCTTCAGTCTATATCCGTACTGGTTCAGTACAGGGAGTATTTGGCTGCTTTTGAGAGCAATGAAGCTGCCACCCAAAAGATGCCAAAAGCGTTACTATCAGCATTTGATAACAGATCATGGATCCCTGTGACAAACATACTTCTGCGATTGTGTAAGGGTTCTGGTTTTGCTGCTTCAAAGAATGGGGAATCATCTTCATCATCAGTGCTTTTCCAGGTATGTAACAACCTCTGGATGTCTTGCACTTAGTAATTTTTTTTTTACCTCAGATTGGTTCTAATCAGATTTACCTTTTTATTCATGTATTTCGATTTAATGCAGAGGTTGCTTAAAGATGCTTGCATGAATGATGAAGAATTGTTCTCAGCTTTTCTGAACCGTCTATTTAATACACTTAGCTGGACAATGACTGAATTTTCAGTTTCTGTCAGGGAAATGCAAGAAAAGTATCAGGTATGCATATACTATTCTTTTTTATCCTTTACAGGTTGCAAGTTGGTATGCCACTTACTTTTCAATAATTATGCTGCTTAAGTTAGTTAGGTGGTAGTAATAAGCATTCTAGTCGGACCTTGATTTAGGTGGATTAAGTTGATACTTTGTTACTCTACTGTTTCTTTGCAGTTTGCATGGCTGGAACTGAAATTCATTTTGTTGTTGGATGTTATTTATAAGATGCTCTTGTTACTGTGGAGGTTATCTGTTTTAAGTAGTTTTAGTTTTGTTTTCAAGATGTTACATGTCAATAAGATTGAAATCAATCCGTATCAACTTTGCTGTTATTTAATAATGTTATGTTGGGTATTTCTTTGTCATTCCATAATTCTTTGGTGAAATATATCTATTGCAGGTAATAGAATTCCAGCAAAGGAAATGCTGTGTTATATTTGATCTTTCATGCAATCTTGCAAGGATTCTAGAGTTCTATACTCGTGAGATTCCTCAAGCATTCTTGTTAGGACCTGACACAAATCTTCGAAGGTTGACCGAGTTGATTGTATTTATCTTAAATCACATTTCTTCTGCAGCAGACGCTGAATTTTTTGACCTGTAAGTGAGCTTGTAACTTGAGCTTATAGACCACCAGGACAGTAAAATGGAAGTTATCTTTTTTACCTAGAATCTGCTATTTATATGCATTGTTCCTTAGTATTATATTTTGGACCTTGTTATGAGCCAGTTTTATTTACAACAACAGTGTCTTGAAAAAATTGAGACTGGTCTGGCTGAAAGTAGTTTTCATTTACTCTTTTTGATAAGTTGGATTCCATTATTGCAGATCTCTTAGAAGATTTGGCCACACTTCAGAGAAAGTAAATCGTGGCATGATTCTGGCACCTCTCATAGGGATAATCTTAAATTTATTGGATGCCTCTAACAAGGCAGAATGCCAGGAGAGCAATGATCTTGTGGATGTCTTTGCAAGCATGGACTGTCCTGATACTGTTCATTATGGATTCCAGTATCTTCTGGATAAAAACTGGGTTAGATATTGTCTTCCTTTGGCTATCTTAATCTTAATCCTTGAGTCTTTATGCATTTTCCTCCCTTATGCATCCATTATTCAGCTTCGTGCAAATCTCAAGTAGTTTGGACGCATACTTAATTGCATTTTGTCTTTGAAACTGTATAGTAGGGTTACTCTGCTGGTACATACATGATGGGAAAAGATATGCTAGTGACACAAAAGAGGTGTTCTGTTTCTGGTTCTTGTGGTGTGGATCTGCTTCTGTGTCGGTGGATTTTCTCTTCTGGGATTAGGGCTTTATAAGTTCCATAGATATCTAAAGTGCTTTTGAAGTTCTGCATTTTTATCTGAAAGTCTTGTTTCCATAGAAACCTCGAATAGTTTCACTTGTGCGGAGTATGGAACGATTACAAAGTGAAATCTAATAAATTTGGGATTCTTCTGCTTTTATTTGAAATTTGCTTAGTTTCATCCTGATCTCTAAGTGGTCGTATATTAATTTAAAAGAGGAACCTCTGACACCATGCGCATATTCACTGCATTTGTGATTTTCATTTTATCAGGATGGACTATCTAGAGGGGGCATTTACATGGCAAAATACGAGCAACTAGAGAGTTTTCTAAGCCTCCTCACTTGCCGCATAGTAGCTCATCATGAGAAAATGGATGGTATGGAGGAGACAGATACTGATGATAGCATGTGCTGCATTTGCTATGCTAGTGAAGCCAATGCCCGAATCGCGCCTTGCTCACATAGGTCTTGCTATGGCTGTATTACCAGGCATCTTTTAAACTGCCAGAGATGTTTCTTCTGCAATACAACAGTAACTGACGTTGTCCGAATCGTTTAGAACTCCGACTATAAAAATCCTTCACCTTGGAGTTGCTTGGCCTTTCTGGCGGAAAGTTTAGCCTGTCAGTTTGATTATTCTTTTTTGTCATTGAACCCCAGATTTGAAAAGTGACATTATTGATCATAGAGGAAATGAAACACATGGGAAATAGATGGGGAAAAATGGGGGTGGGGTTAGTGGTGTAGGGGGAAATCATTCAGGATGGTGTAATGCTGACATCATTACTGACGTGTAAGTCGTTTTTGGGGACTAAACACAGGCCAGGAAGGAAGTAGCCATGGGTGAATTAAGAATTTTGCAGGTTAATCAAGTTAGAGGGTATCATTATTCTGTAAATATGCGATATGTAAATGGCAAGCAAAGTCTTCAGGTCTCTATTCTCTGTTAGCATTCTCTATTTCAGTATTCATATCTCATAGGACTGGCTTTTTAGGCCATGGCAATGTACAGCTGATGTATTCTGTAAGATAAGGAAAAACAATGTATAGGTAAACTCTAACAGGATTTTTTTTGGGGTTAAATATATTTCGGTCGCAAAACTCAACAGTTAAATGCTTGTAGTTTAAGGAAGTAGGCAAAATTGGAGATAAATCTCCATTTGAGAAATTAATTGGGCTAGTTAAAAAGTATCGAAAACATTGTTGTTGTTTTTTTTTTTAAAAAAATTTATTTGTTATTTTAAGAAATTTGTCAAACATTGTTCTTAGTCCTAAATTTTACAACTCAACATTTTATTTTAATTTTTTTAAGTTATAGTTCTGAAGAAGAATCGTCTCTATGTATAAAAGCGCTTAGCGTAGGCAAAGGGTTAGCGAATAGTATTATGAATACATGAGACCTGTAGGAATTTATGTTTGGTTAGCTTGGAGTAATTTTTTTCCTTCAAATATATATATATATCAGAAGTAATGAATTAATAATAGGTGAATTTCTATTCTTTTTTTATAAATTTATAGGTCATATTACTAATAATAATATAATTATTAGTTGGAGGAGGAGCATCATCATCATCATCTTGAAATATATCCACAAAATTATTTAAGGTTCTTCTTATTTTAAAAATGGTTTAATATAATCCCCCTCCCAACAAAAAAAAAAAAGATTCATTTTAATTTTGGTTCTTTAAATTTCAAATAATATGATTTAGTACTTCAACTCTCATTTTGATTAAAATATTAGTCCCTATAATTAATATAGACCTAGACTATTTTGCTCAATAAGTGATCAAAACTCAAGGTTTAAAAGTTTGAGGTACTAAAACTAAAATTATGACAAATTTAAGGGACTAAAGATTGCATTAAACCTTTCAAAGTTTACACACTTCTATGTATCGTGCTGATTTCATGTTCAATTTATTATAGGGTTAATGTGGTAAAATAACATTCAACATTTTATCAAAATTGCAAAAGTGGATATAAACTATTTTTTGGAGTAAAAATAACCATAAGTTTTTAAAATTGGAGGTATGACCGTTAAACCCAACTAACTTCTATCCATTACAATGGGGAAAATTAATATTTTGACCCTTAAAGTTTTAACATATTTATAACTTAGTCTCTAAATTTTTAACTCTTTTGTAACTCAATCCTTAATACTTTTGCATTATCCTATGTGGCAAAAGAAATGTTAAAATATTGTTAAAAATTACTTAGGGGGATTTTACATAAAGTAAAAAAAATAAAAAACAGCATTCATATTCCCACCAACTTATATCCCCCTCCATCTCTGTTTTTCAAAAGCCTCACTGGCAAAATTCTCAAATAAAGTTTGAAAAAAAAAAAAAAAAAAAAAAAAAATATATATATATATATATATATATATATATATATATATATATATAAATAGATATTTGTCACCTAAAGTTAATTCCCCAAAATTATCAATTGTATGAAATCCACACAAGTTCTAAGGCAATAATCACCACCCACACTCTGCATGCCAAACTCACAACTAAACTCCTGATAAATATAATGTGTGCGCCAAAATTCATGGTTAGTTCTTTCCTCTTACAAATTGGCAATAGATTATTGAATGAGTTTATATAAATAAAACTTCAAAGAGGTAAGTGCTCAATACTTGTTTAAATTTGTTTTTTCGATAGGTGAAATTTTCGGCAAGGTTTGGTCCCATTCTAGGTCAAAGAAGAATAAAAATGAGGCTACATATATTTAGTGTTGATTCAAAAATGCTTTTGTCTTGAATATTGTTCGTTTAATCAGATAGACAGAGACAAATTTTCTAAATTGGATGATACTTCACTGCGAACAATTCTTAATCTGAATAACTCCGTGGTTTTTTTAAAGAAAAACATTTTAAGCTCAATAATTATAAGAAAATTTTCAAATAAAGTTTGAAAATATATGACAAAATATGGATTTGTCATCCAGTAAGGTTTCTAGAAAACAAAGACGGATGGGGATTTGAGTTGATGGGAATGAGGACACTGTTTATTTTTCAATTTATGCAAAGTCTACTTAAACAATTTTTAACAGCATTTTAACATATTTTTGCCTTATAGGATGATTAAAAAACATTAGGGACTGAGTTGCAAATGAGACAAAAGTTCAGGGGCTGGAACATAAATGAGGCAAAACTTTAATGGTCAAAAGATTTTTTCCCCCTCATCATAATAGATAAAAGTTAGTTAGATCTAACAATTTTGTCCCAATTTTAAAAGTTTATGAATATTTTTATTCTAAAAATTATTTTATGGTTATTTTTGCACTTTTGATCTCATCCCTTTATTAATGAACTGTTATATTCAAGAATTGTTCAATTTGATGCAAATGGATGGACAAAAAATTTGATGCAAATGATGTTTATGCAGCCACATTTTGAGCCGCGGTGGCCCCAAAAGAAGGACATTTGACCAAAAATATTAAATTTTGACAAAATTTTAGGCATTTGTCGGCTTACTCTTTCAGTTTTTTCATTGTTAATATCAAATCTATATAGTTTACTCCCTATTTTATTTGAGATAAGATATTCTTATTATCTCTTTATCTTACTACCATTTTACTATAAATTTCTTACCGTTAGATCTATTATTTGATCAAATGGCCCTGATTTACCCTACTTAATACATTTTTCCTTCTCCACATTTCTACAAATTTGGTGCTTCCTTCTCCCCTAATCCCTTAGGTCCCGTTTGGTTTGGTTCAGGGAATTTTTAAGAAGGGAAAGGAACTTAAAGAAGGGAAAGAAATGGAAAGGAAGATGAGAGGGAACTTAAAAAAATAGAACTGTTTGGTTGACATGGGAATAGAACTTAAGTTGACTGGAAATGAAATGTTTGGTATGAAGAATTGGAGGTTGATTAAGTGGGGAGTTGAGATAAAATTCCCATAATGCCCTTAAAGTAAAAAAGACTGAAAAAAAAACTGGGAAGGAATTTTTTTTTTTCCAACCTGACAATAACGAACCCTACCAAATTGTGTGGTGGTCTGGATGGAGAATGGAATGAGATGTTGACGGAAAATTAAAGGCTGACGAGTAGAACGGCAGCGGATGTGAGAAGGACGACAAGCATGGAACGAATAAGGCGATAAAACAAAAAAAATTAACTTAAAGCACAGATTCAAACGAACCAGTGAAGTTCGAACGGAAGTTACAGATTTAAGCTTGAAGCATAAAACACAAACTGATGACCATTTAAACAGATTTAAACAGGTAAACATCCTACATAGGAGAACAACAAGAACAATATGCCAGCTGTAAACCCAAGCAGAGCACCCAATACAAAATCCACACACATTCGGCTTAGCTGGGCATGAATTGAAGAAAAAATCACCCAAGCAAAGCACCCAATACATATATTTCACTATTTCCTACTGTCGAAAAACAGGACATTGGCTTAAGACTTTTAAAAAAGAAGCACAGTGCTGAAAGAACAACAAAAGCCATTTAATTCTTACCTCGATTCAACCTTCCTCGCCCAGCACTTCGATTTCAAGTTGCCACTGTCGTTTTCGATTGCTCCTTCAAAATCGTTGCTCACAACTAGATTAAATTCGACCAACGACAAAGCAAGATTCAAATCCACTCCTCGCAGCTGCTGCTTCTCTCTCTCGCAGCTCGTGATTGTCGCGGCTTCTCATCGTGGCGTCGAAGAGCATCAGCTGCTCTGTTTGAAGTTTTGAAGGGTTTTTTTGACCGAAATTTTTCAGCTCTCGGGAACAATTTTCAGATCCCGCCATTTTGAGTTGGAAATCACCTTCCCACGTTCGTGGGAGCTCAACCACAGGAGGGAATCGCACTCACTGGAACCCACGTACGCCAAACATGATTTTTAAGCGGGAACTTTTCCAACTTCCCTTCCCATGGTCCGAATTCTGTGAACCAAACGGGATCTTAGTTGTTGTTGCCACCTAGAAAGAGGCCGTGCAATACTTGGCTTATCAATTGCCCAGAGCCTGCTGCCATCCTGAGAAATATCCTTTGGATCATCACAGGATACATCAGGTCGCCATTCACGGGCAGTTTCACAACTAAAAGGCCGCTCAAGAATATGTTCACGTATTTCTTCATATTTTTCCTGTGTTGGTATCAACCTCCATTTAAAACAATTTGCACATTGTACGGTGAAAGCCCCCACTCATGGCAGTTCCCTAGGAATTGAATTTTGAGGTTTGCTTATTTGTTGTAATGGAGATTCATACTGAAGAGGATTAGCGACAAGCTCAATTGCCCGAGAACCATTTGCCACAGGATCATAAAGTACTAATTGATTAGATGCATTTTCAATAGACAGATTGAAAAATGAAAATCGCACAAATTGAAAAATGACAAAAAGAGAAGTTAGAAGAAAGAAAAGATAACCAAAGTAGCACGGACTGTGATACCACAAAACTAGTAAGGAAGAGGGGCACGGACGAGGGGAGGGAGGGTTGATCTTCCCGGGCGGTGATGTGCTGAATCAAGAGGACGGAAGGGGAAAGAGAGAAATGTGAAGAAGGAAGAAGGTTTTAAGTAGGGTAAATCAGATCATTGGATTATCGTAAGAAAATGGTAATAAAATAAGGAGGTAGTAAGAATATCCTATCTCATTTTATTTTTGGCTTATTTTATTTCAAAAAATAAAATAATTTTTTTTAAACAAATCATCTAAAAGGACAAGGTAATTTGCGCCACCTCCTCCTTGGAGAGAGCGGCTAATATATAACACGGGCTAATGTTTTCGCCGATTCTTTAGTTAGGAATTCTCACTTTCTAGATGGTGTATTTTTCACTCTTGATATTATCGTTCCGTTCTTGAATTGGGTCGTCGTCCTCAGGATCTCCCTGCATCGTGGAGAGCCACAAATGGCGAGCTCTCTGCAATTGCGAGTTACGAAATCACCGCCTTGGCCGTCTTCCAAGAATCTTTTCGTCGGCGACAACATCGACGCCGGCCGTCGGAGACTACTCTGTAGAAGACCTGCTCTACCAATCACTTCATTGACCTTACAATCGCATTCTGATGCAGCTGCTCCCTCAACTTCTGAGCCCTCGCATTACACCCCCTCCGTTGGATCTTCTCTAATTTCTCCTTCTCTTCACCCCTCTCACTGGAATCTTACTCACCGCCATATCACTCTTCTCAATGTCGTTGCTTGTGTGGTAAATTACATTTCTTCCTTTCTTTAATTTGGTTCTGTTACTTTCACAATATTGGTTCTCTTTGAACTTCACCAAATTCATTTCCGGAATTTCCTTGTTATCCTGCAATAGATAGCTTTGGTATCTTGATGTCAATACGAAACCCTACTTCACAAAAGTGAATGTATATGATGCGGATAATGTGGTGCATGCATGTGTAAAAGGTGAAAATGGAGCATTTGAAGAGAGATTTTTTGTGAATGTATGTAGTGTATCTGAAGCGACATAGTGAATATATGTAGTGATATGAATAATGATAAATGATATAACGAAGAAAATAGATAATGGGTATAATGATATGAAGATGCTAAACAGAGTCTCATTCTCTCTTTGTTGTTTCTTTTAATGTATCAAACATGAATGAATAAATGTAGGAGATAGAATTCATGTTCCGGTTGATCTTTTGTTGAAACTTTGGAATTTTTTATTCTCACTCTCGTTTCATAGGCTCTTCAGATATTACTATTTTTCCTCCACTTTTTGCCTGTTAGATGTAACTAGTGAAGTCGTGTCTTATTCTGTTGTGCAGACGGCAATATCTGCGACATGGCTGTTTTGTTCTGCAATTCCAACGCTTCTGGTTTGGGTTCTTAAAACTTGTCTTCCATGACTTTTTATCTTATTGGATTGTTTTTGGACGGATTAATTTAGACCAATGCATTCAAATTGCAATGTTCCTTCTTATGAAAGGCTTTCAAGAGAGCAGCAGAATCAATGGAGAAGCTGATGGATTCCACAAGGGAGGAGCTTCCTGATACAATGGCTGCCATTCGGCTATCTGGAATGGAAATCAACGACTTGACATCGGAGATCAGTGATCTTGGGTATCTTCATTAGCTGCAAATTTCTTTTGCTGATAAAAATCAGTAAACTAGTAGATGACTTTTACTATCCCTAGTAGGATAGTGAAGAAAATCCTGATATTCTCGAGTTAAAGACTTAAAGTCAGTCAGTTATTTATGGTAGTTAAAGTTAAATGCCAAGCTGATCTATGATATAAGCATACAGCTCTTAGGCATTAATGCAAGTTCCTTTTACTTCTCAGTGGTAATAATCCCTTGTTTGATTACCTTAAATCTGCAGTCAAGAGATTAGCCAGGGTGTAAGGAGATCCACTCGTGCAGTTCGCTTAGCTGAAGAGGGACTTCGAGGTTTCACAACTATGGCTTCATCAGGTACTCTCCCAATTAAGCTGCAAAATCTAATTGTCTAAATTTTAGTCTCAAGATTCTTTTAAAATGAAAATATTTTGGTTCTGATATCATCACTACTACTTTAATGCTTCACGAACATTTTGTGTCACTTCATACTATCATACCATCTGGGAATATGATCTTGTTGATTCTAATTATCTTATCTTCAAAAAATTGTATATTGTCTTTTAATGCTCCTAGAAGGGGAAAATTAAAATGAAATCATACATTTGGTTACTGAAGTGATGCAAAAAGCTTTGAAGCATTGGATTGGTAATTACACTAATTTTTTTATGATCCCAATAAGACTTTTGCCATTAAATTTGGAGCTGTGGCAAATAATTCCATTTCATGTTCACTTTGGTTAGCTTCATTGCAGGCAGTGGCGAGCCTGAAAGCTAAGCCAGTTGAGCCAGTTGTAGCTAGAACTGCTAGGGGCTTGAGAGAGGGTCTTGTGAAGGGTCGAACAATCGTGCAGATGATTTTCACTCTTACCCATTTTTCAAAGCTTGCTCTTAACTATATCACTAGACGCAGGAAGAGCTAGGGCAAAGAAGATGATAGACGTTCCTGCTGAGCAATATAGATGTTTGTTGTTCTCCTCTGTATAAATTTTTCGACCTCTTTTTCATGAGAACGTAGAAATGGTTAGAGATCATGCGTTTCCCTTTAGACTCTTTGTATTAAAGATAAGATTTGGCATTTTGGAAATAGTATGGTATGAAGGAGAGGTGGTTCCTTGGGAAATCAAATTCCCATAAACTATGAAATATCTCTCCCCATAATGGAGTTGAGGCCTGAGGGACTTCTTCAGATTCTTGGGAACCATATTTTAGTGTCCCGTACGGCTGAATGCTTTCTGTTGAACAATCCTGCCAGTCTGCCACCCATCACCGTCAACTCCATTTGCGGCTCCATTCTCTATTCTTGCTCGCCGCTGTGTTCTTTGCCTCTTTACGTAGATGGACAAATCCTTAAAAAAGGTATTTTCAGTGCCTTTGAATTTCAGGAATTTTGTCGATTATAGTTACGATCTGTTGATTGAATTTGTTGGCTGGATCTACTGATTTTCTGTTGATTTGTGGGGTTGATCTAGGATTTGCCCATTTCAGTCGTGGTTCTCTATCTCAACTATTTATAATCGAGAGTACTATTTTAAGTGTTTATAATTTTGATCCTTGTTATGGTGCGTGCATTCATGGAATACAAGAAACTGAGTACTATTTTCGTGTTTGAATGGCGGTGAGTGAAATGCAGTAATGCACTCTCCCATTTCTTTTTTTGAAGAAATAAATGCCTTTTTTTTTAATATATAAAAGTGTCAATTATATATTATTTTATTGACAACAAGACAAACCTCATTAAGCATAGGATAACAAGATTACACTAAAAATGGGCTGCTTTACATTGGCGTTGGAAGATCAAAGCAAGCAGATGCAAAAGCGAGTGATGAGGTTGCGACGGGTAGGAGGTGCATGTCGTTGAAGATCTTCCCAACGAAGATATACAAGCCATGCGTCCTGAACAATGGAGACACGTAAGGAGCAATTAAGAAGCAGTGATTTCACAAGAAGAAAGAGTTACAGATAGTCAAAGGGTGTTTACCTGAAATGGATAAGTTTGGTTCATACGGAACCTGTACGTAAATGATGGTTAGTGATTTTTTTGGACGATGGAAAGAGATGCGACAGCGTTTTATAAGGGAATGAAAAATGCAGAAATCAGGTGGAAATGTGGGTGGTTCAGCTGGAAAAAGGGAACGAGTAAGTTTTGGCTTTTTCAGGGCAGGAGGAACCAAGTTAATTTTGCATAGAACAGGCATCTTCATGGAAATTTCTTAAAGTAGTTCAGTTATGAATGAATTTTTTTTTAGAAGGGTTAAGTAGTAAATTCACCCTGAAAGTATATGTAGAGGAGTAATGTTGTCTTGGAAGTTTTTTCAGGTTCAATTTCACCTCAAAAGTCTAAAATCGTAGTAATGTTGTCATTTTTCATTAAAAAATTTCTAAGGCAACATTACTCTCAGACGTGTACTTCTAGGGCAGATTTGTTATTTAATGATTTTTAGAATGTTTCTCTACTTTCTTTAACAAGTGCATAAGTGAAAAAAGAACTAATAAATGTTTCATATAAAAGTAACTTTTTCTTATAATAAGAAATAAAACTACATTCCCATTTGTTTCTTGGGAAGGGTATCTCAACAAGATTATGATCACGACTGATATTGCAGCCAAAACGAATGGAGGGACCATTCCCCTTGTTTACCTATCACTTGATGTTTGGAGCAGAAACCATTAGACGAAAAAGACGACATCGAGGTTTTACCGTGATACTGTTTTTTTGTACTCATTATATTTCTTAATATAATACATACTTACATAATTTGGTTAATTAAAAAATTAATTAAATTAGTTAATATGACATGTAATTTCTAAAACACTCTAATTATCTTTTTTAATTCTCTCATTCCCCCTCTTATTCAATTATTAAGGGAGCATGAATAGGGGTAAATTAAAAAAAAGGGTTACATACAATTTTTGCAATAGAAGTTTACCGCATTGGTCACCCGAAGTTTTTTGGTCTCATTTTTGCTTTAAAAGTTTAAAAACGTAGCAATCTTGCCCATCTATTGATCTTGACCGTTGAACTGTTGCTCTTCTTTATAAACTTTTAAGAGCAAAATTGCAACTAAAAAAAACTTTCGGGACAAATTTGCTTTAAAAAAGAAAACTTTTAAGCTATATTTGCTCTGTTTTTAATTTTTCAAGGCAAAAATGAGACCAAAAAAACTTTCAAGTACCAGTGCTCCTTAAAATAAACTTCTATTATAAAAATGGTATTTAACCAAAAAAAAAAAAAATTGACACATAAAAAAATATATCTTATATTTAAAATCAAGATAACTCTCCAAAATGTCTTATATTGACAGACTGGAGTAGTAAGTCCAACTATTGGTAAGTTTTGCCCGCAATAGACACTGAAATGTTTAACGACCTTAATTTGTGGAAATGTTCTCATCTACTTAAGCCCTCAGTAGCTGGGCTGACAGTATAGTACTTGATCAGATTAAGACGTAGAATGAAAGAAGAAGAAGCTTGTTTTACTTATATAAAAAAAAGAAGCTTGTTTTACAAACCAAAAAAAAAAAATCGAGACCTTCAAATTCTCCTCCCCAACCCCCCATAGCAATATCACGCTCAGCAAGAACAGGGAGGAAGAAACTCATAAAGATGCCAAAAAAAAAAAAAAAAGGAAAAGGTTAACACAGAAAGAACATTAAAATTAACTCAAGCCTACGTAGAGTTTAAAACCTATGGAGCTGCGAATTCCCTTATATTTCAAGAGGCAGAAACATTAACTTGGCCTCCTGGTCCTTTGGTTAATGGTGGCCTTGTTGACTTCCAGAGGCTTCGTGATGTTGTTGTTCTTGTTCCTTCTGCATGTTTCCTCTCAGTGCCAGAGTCCCCACCAAGGCACTTGGAAATAACCTTCACCATTTGTTCTATCAAATAACAAGGCTTGTATGATTTGAAAGCCCTTTCTCTTTCACTCTCCATAGTTTTTTTTGTTTTTGGAATAATACCATTGAACTCCTACTTTCTTTTGCTACCTCATTTGTTCATGATTGTGCTTGCTTAAAAGCGAGTGCTTATAGACACGCGACTTCATGCTTCAACTTTCCAACATGTCGCAGCAATTAGACACCTGCCACTTCGCGTACCTTCTTCACTTGCATTCTCGGTTTGGCTTTGTCGGTTTCCATTTACGTCTTGCTTTGGTGTATTTGTATGCCTAATTCAGATACAATTATGTGCCGTTTGGATTAGAGAATTGATTTTGCGCGTTCAAAGCTAAATATGCTAGAACGGGTTCTTTTTATACACTGGAAGAGCAATCTAAAAACCACAAAACCAAGGAAACGTTAACAGTTCCCTCAACATTTTTTTTTTGATACAGAAGAATTTTGAAATTAAACTAAGATGAAACCACTAGTGGGGGAAACAGGTCCTAGTTTCTCGGTTGCCACCAGCGTCCTAAGCTCTGAAAGGCAAGCGTGTAATATGAATGACTTGTAGGTCCCATGAATACCTCTTAAAGCTGCGGGTTTGCAACAACAGTAAAACGCGGATGTGATGAATCAAGGTTTTGTAATGAAACAACGTCAGAAGTGACTATTATTAAGATGATTTATCAGCCTGGATTGAAAGACGAGAGATTGGAATTTGAACCCTATCAACTGCACCAACATTACCATTACCCGTAACCATATAGCCGTATGTATTCTATGAGATTTTGAAGCATGCGGTGACTAGCAAACTGCAATTTCTGTAATATTTGGCTTTGATAAGTGTCCCTTTACATTAGGGATAGAAGTTGTTTTTTTAACATGATTTAATTTATGGTTTACAGGATAAGTATATGAGATGAATTTCATCCCATTTCTAATGCCAACTCAAGAGAATGAATACGTTTTATACATCAAGCATCGTTTTGGAATCTCGTGGAAGCCTGCTGAAAATGAAATTATGCATTAGTCCCCAATATTTTCGTGAATGTCGTCTGTTTCACCAAGTGGTAGATTCAGTCCCCAAAAAACAATTAAACGTCAGATTAATCAGCCGAAGATCCACAATCCTTTGAATGAATATGTTGAATATCATCGTACACAGGCCTTAAATCTCTGATGACGCTAACCTCTGTTCTTTGATGAGTGTGAGACCGATGTGGGGAATTCGGATACAAGCAAAAGTATGAACTAGGAAAGATTATACAGTTGGCAAAAAAAGAAAGAAAGACTAAACGGGCATTCAATAAAACTGATGCCAATTAAGTAGCTAAATTTCTGGGATCATTCAATGATTGAGAACATGAAAAGTGGTAATCAGCTTTGTTTTGGTTTAGGTTTTCTGTGTCTTTGGGAAGAAGGGCTATCAGATGCAGGGTCCAGACCAAAACATTTGAGAAAAGCAACCCTAGCTAACTGGAAATAATGGCAAGGATGAAACCTGGACGAGCCATCCCTCTCTCCTAATTCTTCTCCATTCACTATCCTTCTCGTTGTTCCAGCTGATACTTCACCTTTAATACTGCGATTCTCTCCTCCCTGCAAAATTATGTACTTCTATCAGAAAACATTACAATACTTTCACTTAGAAGGAGGAGCTATTTGTGCATGTATTAGTTCATCTGTTCTCAAAGAGAATGCATAATATTAAGAGTTACAAGACACGAAAGAAAACCAAAGTGATTATTAAGCTAGGCAAGTTCAATAATGAACAAGAACATAATTGCAACGTGCAAATGTTTATGGCACTCTCTAAGCCAGCAAAGCAATAAAACTGGTTCCTAAAACTTATCCGTCCCAAAATGGTGCTGGCACAATTATGATGCAGGACTGAGTCAAAACCAGAAGGATTATTACATACTAGTTGAGATTATATAGATCTCATCCCACAGAAAACCACGGTTTTTAATTTTTAATTTTTTTTAATAGAATAATTCTAAATGGATGGCGAACACTTGGTGAGCACGGAGAGGATCAATTAAATCTCAGCCATTTAGGTCTGGGTCAAATTGAGTTGTATCAAAGATTGTCCATGGAATGAATTAATATCTGTCCTTACCAATCTTACCCAAATTTTTCTCCGTTTAATTAGGGATTCGTTTTCCAGAATATGCACGAACTTTCCTTATCATCTAAGTCTCAAATTAGAGAACAACCAAACATAAGCAATATCCGATGCAGAATGATAAAGAATAACATCAGAGGCCCCTATTCTGAAAGGAGAGGACCACTCCAATTAAATACTAGTTATTAGGTTAAATCTAAAATCTTGACGGGTAATCAGATGAAAAAGGACTATTAAACCTTCTAATTATTGCCGTAGATAAACACCAAGCGGTTGTCTCTAGGAGTAAGAGACAATCGAGATTTTCAATGACGTCTAATTTCTTCGTCTCCACGCTAATGAGGTTTACTGAGAGGGTGAATTAAAAACTTAACATTTAAAAATAAAAGAAAAGGTTTATGTTCCTTCCTCCTCTACAGATCGAGACGCCAATGGCAAAAGAGGATGAAGAGAAAAGGAAAACTCTCTATGTCAATCGAAAAGACCGCGATTCTTAAACTAGATGAAGACCAAAAAATACAGCAAAGTTTCAATATCAAGATCATAAATCCCAAATTCTACGAAATGAGAGGAGTATATTAAAAACACAGCAAGAAAGGAAAATATAGTACCCGTGTATCCAGTCTGTGGCTGATGAGAGTAGTAGTGGTTGCGGAATCGTGCTTAGCACTAGGTTTTTCTACCGGTCGAATGTCATCGAAAAGTAAGCGGCTGGTAGATGCAGATTCCAGAGTGGAGGGGCCTGCGGTGGCTGAGGCGATGGAGGCATCGTCAGAGGAATCCAAATAGAAGACGGTGAACCACAAGAAAAGAGCGAAGAGGAGAAACGCAACCACCAGCTGAACCAAAAGCAGCCATGGAATTCCAGGGATCTCCAAGATAACGTCCCCAGGATAATACATCTTAATTATTAACAATAATCTAGGGAAATAGTAATCTCGATAGCAAATTTATGAAGAGAGAGAGAGAGAAGAACATGGAGTCGTCGGGGTTTGAAGTTGAACTTTGAATTGAAGTTAACTTCAACCCGAGGCAGAGTGATGGGAAAGGATTCCATCTGGGTCGCTCCTGGCTCAGAATGTGGGGAATTTCAGAGTGTAATTCACGCGCTCCGTTGTGCGCGTGCTTAAACTTGCTTCATATTCCATCCATCCTTTTTCTACTGCCTGGCAAGCTTTGGCATGCCAATTGGCAAGATGGGTTGTTTCTAGAGTTGTCAATTAAGGTTGGCCCGGCCCTTTAGGGTTGGTCCGTGAAGGGTCAGGACCTAATAGGGTTGGTCTTCTAGGGTCTGAAGTAAAAAAATTATTTGTTTCCTCAAGTCTGGCTCCAGAGCACTAGGGCCAGGGCCAGCCCGTAGGGTCTAGAAATTACTATTCTAAATTTTAACTATCTTTCCTCCACTTTTTTTTTAAAATATAATTAGTAAATTACAACACGAATCATCCAATAAATTAGCACAGTCACTAATTCATAATCAAAAGCAAACTATGTTCCTAAATAACTCACATAAAACATAAAAAGCATATCATTAAGCGACATTAGTATGATGACTATTATTGTCGTCATCTTCGTCACTATCATCGATTTTAACGACATTTTATTGTTCTTTACTTTGAGTAGTAGCCTTAAGCTCATGAGTAAGAATATCATAAAATTATTCTCCCACATCATAAACACATCCATAATCTTTATTTACAACAAATAATAAATCAAATCATAAAATTACAGTATAGTTATTATGTATTTGTAGTTAAATGGATAAATAATTCTAACAAATACAATATATATATAAATTAATAAATTTAAAAATGAAAAAAAAGAAAAAACTATAGTGAAAAGGGCCTTAGGGCTGGCCCGTGGCCCTCCAGGGTCGGCCCGTTTAAGCCCGAAGCCCGTCAGGGCCGGCCCTTTAGGGCCAATTTCAAATATTTCGTCCATTTTCAAGCCCGGCCCTTAAAGGACCAAGGCTTAAATGGGCGGGCCCGATGGGTCTGTCCCGTTTTGACGGCTCTAATTGTTGACCTGTTGCCAGGGGACACCACCATTTCTTGTTTATTTTCTTGTTATGGATTTATTTTTTCGTTTAAAAAAAAAAGAAAAATTCCTAAAACTTTTCTCATTACTAGATTAATTAATAGAGTTACATGAAATTTGTTTTTAGAGATTCATGTGTAACTAACTCTTCTTCACAACATATGTGCAACATAACTTTAATTGTATTGTACAAAAATTTACTACTATCTCTAAATGTATGTAAAACAAAAGATATTTATACATAACTGAAAATGTTTGACTTATGGCTGAAAATATTTTGCGCCAGTCCAAGAATGTGAGTTGTTACCTAGGTTTGGACAACAAACTTTATAATAAAGGATTTTTCAACAACTTGCCTGGGAAAAATTAAAGCATTGGATGAATTTAGTTCATATAGAATTAGTGAAATAATGGTGAAATTGGTAATTTAATCATCTAGCTAAATGTTTATTTGGGAAATTTCCAAATCATAGATTCAAAAGTCATTTTTCATAGGTAGAGGCAAAAATATTTCTGAAATGCTAAAATAATAAATTGGCACTAAAGCTAAAATTTCGAAATCTTTTTATTTTCCCTGAAAAGAAATTTTGAAATCCTCAATAGTGTAATTTATTTGGGTTTTTTTTAATGCAAATGATTTCAATATTAAATTTTTATTGTATGTCCGAAAAAAATTAGTTGATTTTTATATTTGTTGGTACACATACTTTAAAGCATTAAATACATCTCACACGTTTGAGTTTACAATTGTTTGTATTATGATGATTGTTATGAATATTAATTAAGTGAATGTCTATTAACTCATATTTTAGTCAGTATCTACTTGGTTATATTTAATAACTTTTTATTCTACTTCCTTCCCAAGCTGGCAATACTTATTCTCCAAGTTTCCTATTAATGGTGGCTTTTGGAGCAATACTAATTAAGGTTTATATATAGAGGTCTTGTGTAAGTATTGTAACACACACAAGTAAATGAGAATTACTCCCCTATTTCCCTCTTATTTTATCTCTTGCTCTCTTATCCCAGATAGCTTTTATTTTCATATCACGTTATCAGCACGATAATTCTAACAAAAGCATACTTCTCTCATAGTTACCTTAACAAGTTCTTCTAATTTTTGTGTGTGTGTGTGTGATCTTGATCTATCTAGAGAGCTACTATACGAAATTAAAGAGACTCTTTTCCCCATTGTTTAAAACATTGGGTTTCATTGCTAAAATGGGAGATTGTTATTGTTTTTATTTATTATTTTAATCTCCTTTACAAGTTCTTATATATTATTGATATTGTTACTTTAGTATGGTTAGAAGTTATACACCTCTAATCTCATGTTCTGAAATTATATAGCTAGAAGCCACATTGCTTTAATTTGATATTCTAAAATATATAACAAGAAGTCATATTGCTCTAATTTCCTATTACATGGCCAAAAGTCATATTTCTTTATTCATATTTTGAGAGTATATAACCAAAAGTCATATCACTTTGATTTCTTAATCTGATATATTATGGCCATAAGCCATATTTCTTTTATTTTTTTATTATATGGTTAGAAACCATATACCTTTTCCTATCTTACAATATGGCTAGAAGTCATTTTCACTTGATTCCTTATCATATGGCCAAAAGTCATATGCTTTTTTGTCTTCCGTGTTATTGAATGGCTAGAAACCATTTTTTATTTATTTTGAAGATAAAACGTTAAAATTCATATAATTCTAATTTCTCATTATTAGCTTAAAGCCATAAGAACTAAATAGCCTGAAGTCGTAAAGGTTTTAATTTTGTCGTAATATTTTATTTTATGAATTATTTTTTGTATTTATGAAATTTCTTTTATTATCGTTTGTGTTATTATATTTCCTTTTTATATTTCATATTTTATGAATTCCCTTTTATTGCATAAGTATGAACTATGTTAAATGTTATGAAATTTAAATTTATGGCTCTAGTTATTATAAAAAAGAACTATTTATCTTGAATGTCTTATCTATGATTTTTCTACGCCACCATTTACATGAAGACTTCAAAATTGAATATTTGACCGTAAAAGATCTCTTTGTACTTTGGAACAAATTAAAGGAATTGTAAGACCACTAGAAGATTATTATTCTTGCAAAAACTCGTTATAAATGGATGCATCCAATTTCTTTCTATAGTAGCAATATTGTGAAAGAGTTTTTAAGAAATATGCTGAATTAGTTTCTTGCCTCCATGTGACCAAACAAAACAATGAGCTTTTGTTGAAAAACATAAAAAATATACTAATGCTCTTATTAGAATTGATGTCCTTGAAGAAAACCTATTATGAATGAATCTAAACCATGCCTCAAGCATAGCAAGCCCATTGGTTTCCAAGATAAAAATCCTATAAAGAGAAAAGGAACTAAGAGTATAGATGGTTAAGTTGATGATGATCAAGAAAAGTTAGTAGCTCCAGAAGAGCCATCTCTTAAAGAGTTATTATCTCCAGTAGAGATATATCCATAAAAGAATATTATAGTTTCATAAGAGACTTAGGTACATGCATGTGTGAAAATAATGGCATCTCAATAAACTATGTTATGAATGGAATCCAATAGGATTGAAATGAAGTTAACATTTACAACATCTATGCTTATAATATACCATTTGATATCATGAATTATAATGAGGATCTAAGCAAGTGCTAAAAGCACAAGTTCTCAAAGGACTCAAGTGTTGAAGCACAAGTCCCCAAATGACTCAAGGTACTAGAAGCATCAAATGCAAGTTCTTGAGAATAATACTCATTTAAGTTAAATAAGTCTATATATGACTTGAAGTAATCTTGGGGCAAATAGTATAATCGTCTCAATGAATATATGTTGAAAGAAGGGTACGAAAGTGATCTAATATGATCTAGAAGTGAGCTTGATATAAATTGATGTTTATCTTGATGACATCAACATCATTGAAACTCCTGAAGAGTTTTAAAAGGAAATTAATTGTTTAAAAAAAGACTTTGAAATAAAGGAGAGCAAGAACAAAATTTTGTTTTAAATTACAAATCGAGTGCCTCGAGAACGATTTCTTTGTATATCAAAAAGCTTATACAACGAAGATCCTAGAACAATTTTACATAAATAAGTCGTATCCATTATGTACCTCAATATTGTAAGGTCTTTACAGGCGGATAAAGACCCATTCCAACATTAAATAATTAGTGAAGAAGGTGGTGAAGAACTAATTGATTTAGAAGTATCATATTTTAATACTATTAGAGCACTAATGTATCTTGCTACCACACACATCCTAATATATCATTTCTTATTAACTTCTTAATTATATATAGTTCTTCACTGACATAAAGGCATTAGAATGGAGTAGAATACATTTTTCGTTACTTCAAAGGCATTATGGACATGAGGTTATTCTACTCAAATGTATTTAAGCATGGGACTGGTTGGTTATGAAGATGTTGGATTTTTATCTTATTCATGTGATGGTAAATCACAAATGGGCTAATTGTTTACATGTGGAGAAGCATCTATTTCATGATGATCCATGAAACAAACTACATTAGCCACAATATCTAACACAAAAATTCTAGTAATACATTAAGCAAGTCAAAAATGTGTATGTTAAGGCCAATAATACATCATATATACAAACCACTTGTGGTTTATCTTCAGGCAAAATGATTTAAAAGGTCCTATATGAGGATGGTGTTGCATGCATTGCCTCACTTAAGGAATGATATATCAATGGTGATAAAACAAAGCATATTTCACTAAAAATTCTTCTTCACTTGTGACCTTCAAAAGGATAGTGAGATAGATATCTGGCAAAACCGTTCAAGTGAAAATCTAGCAGATTTATTCACCAAGTCACCTCTAAATACAATCTTTGAAAAACTTATCCATATTATCAGTCTTCAGAGACTCAAAGATTTCAAGTGATATTGTTAAGAGAGAGAGTCGATACTCGCTTTACTCTTTTTTCCTCTTTTAGGTTTTGTCCAGTTGGTTTTCCTATAAATGTTATTAATAAGGCAGCATTAGAAAGTGTGTCAACAAATGATGTACTATTTTCTTTAACTATGTTTTTGTCCCATTGAGTTTTTCATAATTAAAGTTTTTAATAAGGCACATTCATAATAGACATTTAGGAGAGTGTCATGAACAATAATTATACAGATGCATATTAACTCATATTTTAGTCAACATTTACTTGGTTACGTTTAATAACTTCTTATTTTTATTCTACTTCCTTCCCAAGCTAGAAAGATTTGCTCTCCAAGTTTCCTATTAATGGTGGCTTTTGTAGCAAAACTCATTAAGACCTATAAATAGAGGTATTGTACAAGCATTGTAACATACACAAGTGAATGAGAATTATTCTCATATTTCTCTCTTGTTATCTGAACTTCGATATCTTTTATTTTCATATCACGGATAACATTTTATATGGTAGTTGGTTTTAATAAATTATCTCATGGCCTTATTTAATTATCTTCTCTAAACTAGTTTTACTTTTAATACAAATTGAATAAAGTGGCAAAAAAATAAAATAATAAAGTCAATACCTTAACCACACAGAACACAGCTTTGGCGGAAAAAAGCTTAACGCATCTTGATAAGGATTGAATTGACAGATTCGACCATTTGAGGTGTTTGTAAGATGAAAATAAAGTTAAATTGTATTTTAATAAGATTAATTTAAACCTTTCGACAAATAAAATCTTAATACCGAATTACTAGAACAACTTGAGTTCGCTGAAAATGTTAAGTCAACTTGCAAATTTCAAATAAAATATTAACCTGATTTGTCTGTATTTAGCTCGGGTAAGAACAACCAATAAAGAGTTAGTTGAATGGTATAAAACAGTACAAGATCCTGCTGTGGTCTCGAATTGAATTGGAGTATTAAAAGAGATACTTGTGCTGGGATACTTAGCAGTCAATATGGATGCTTAAGTTATAACTGACCTGTGAAAACTCAAGGGTGAGATAATCTTTTGGTAAGATTTCATAATCTCATATTCTTGTCACATACTACTCTGGTCCTATTTATAAGTCTTTCTTAACTAAATCACACATATCAAGAAAATTTAGTTAGCTCAATGATTATGAGGTAAATTTTCAATTTTTCCCTCATTTATGAATAGGTATTTTTTAACTTTTTCTTCTCTTTCTATTTTCATTGTTACAATTAATGTGAGTAAAATTGTCACAATCCCATTGATTACTTAAAAGAAGATTTATAAATAGCAGCAAAATGGTATTTGACACGATAAGATTTGTGATATTGGAATCCTAAATTTATCTATGTTTTAAAAGAATTTTTCAAAGATTTTCCCATATACGATAGACATATGCGCGATTGTCGCACACGCGCGGGGCAAAATTGGTGTTAGGTATTTTACAATTACTTGTTGGGTGCTACCAGGAGGGAAGACAAAATCGTATAATTCATAAGACAACAAGCCGCATAATTTATAAGACAAAATCGTATTTAGAGGAATTATTGTGGGCTTTAATAATACAAATTTTTCTTCCTTTTTCCCTCATATACGTATTAAAATTCATTTTAAGTAAAAAAAAAAACTTACAAAAATACCTTCAAGATGTAACGATCCAGATTTGACACCTGTATCGAACTTGGTAACCTCTAAACGGATGAAATCCTTCTGAAAAATGTTAAAAAGGACAAATAATCTAATCGTCAACCATCAAATGCCAAACAAATTTTCTCAACAACCAGTAAAACCTCGGTTTATTATTAAATTTTCAGAAAATTATTTGTGCATAATGTAAAGTTTAGGAAACTTTTTTTTTTTTGGTAATTTAGTTTAAATTTTAAATAAAATTTATGAGGGATGCAACTCATCATTAGTTAAACACCATATAATACATGAAAAATACGCATAATAAAAATATAAAACTATATTTAAATTGTTATATAAACATATTAATATAACTTCAGGTTGACATGCATGTGTACGTTCATGTTTTCTTTTTTAAATACATGACTATAAAAGTGTTTTTATTTGTTTTTTGGGGTCATCTACGATCGAGGTGCTATTTATTAAATATTATTTGGCAAGTTAATTTATTTATTTAATGGCTATTTTCGAAGTGGTCCTAAGCTAAATGGATGACCAAAGCCTGAATATAAGGGGCAAGCTTGTTGTAGAACAAACAAGAGTGTTGAATCTCACTTGATGTGTTAATGTCATTGGGTGAATCATTTTAATCAATCGAAGATCCACAGAAACAAATCATCATAACCTTTTTAATTTAATGGTAAGTGTGCACACTCTTTGAAGCTTCTCTAATTATTTATATCATTCATACATAATAATATAAGATTTGAATTATATTTCGTACATAATAATTCTTTCTCACTCTTTTTTTTTTTTTTTAATTAGCTTGGCATTCTCTTATTGAAAATAATTTTCTAACTGTTAATTATTAAATATGAGCACCTTTTAAAATAAGAATTTGAACCTTAATTCTTCGTGTTGTGAAAAACTAGACATTTTCACTCAACAAAATCTATCTTTTCTTTTAGTAGATGAATGGTATTTTCATGGGAAAATTCCAGAAAAAAACTGTGGGAAAATCATAATCCAAAATAATTTTTATTTAATATACTTTCTTAGCTAATTATTATATTTTTGAGAAAATGATAACACGCTTTATTAGGGATTCTTAATTTGAGATATTCAAATTAAAAGTATTTAATTGAAACAAAACACACTGTTAACCCACAAGGGAGGTAGAACTTAAAGTGATGGGCTGGATCCAGAGTCAGGCTACCTAATGGCCCATTTCGACAGCATAATGGGCTCAAAGGATATGAGTCCATAACACAACCTTGTGAGCTAACTTATGGTCCATTTTGACCAGGACTTGAGAAATAAAATATAATGACATATATGGCCTTCATATTACCTATTGAAACAATTTGGGTTCACAATGGGTCATCCCACAAGGGAGGTAGATCTTAAGGTGATGGGCCTGATCCAGAGTTTGTCTACCTTATGGCCCATTTTGACCAGTTCTTGAGAAATAAAAATATCGTTACACATAAAATGACATATATAGCCTCCACCTCACCATCTTTTCTCGTACAGTGATGGCCAGTGGGTCACGTATTCCGTGTTGGAGTTTCTCACGTGGACGAAACGTGAAAATTAATTTCCAAATATACTTTTCTTTGGAATTTTTGCCCACTCTAAATGCTAAATGCGCGATTGGGTTTTTCTCATTGTTATTATTATTTTTTTTATAATCTTTCTATTTAATTTAAAAAATTATAATACTCTTTTAATTTTTATTTTTCTTCTTAATTAACAGTTCAAATATTGGTGAGAAATTATATGTGTGTGTGTGTCTGTTTCCTTCTCCCACTACTTTTCGAGCGTCCCTATAAAACGTCTATTAGTATTCACTATCTGAAAACCACCTTACGGAATAATGCACTTGACACGTAGTAGGTTAATGGGTCCTACCAGCTCCCGCTACCTTCCGTTCCAGTTTTTAATTTCAGAAAGATTCACGGAATCTGAAAAGTTTTCTTCTCATCCCGGTTTTTATATGGCTTCTCCGGCGCGTGTAGCGTACTGCCAACTTCGGCGACCGGTACCGACGGTTCGGTCAAAGGAGCAGTTAGTTCCAGTTCAGATAGCCGTTCCGAAACCCAAACCGGTGGAGCCAGAAGCCACAAACATCGTTCTACAGCCTCGGCTGTGTAATCTGAGATCTTACGGCTCCGATCGGTTGGGAAGCTTGATCAGGACTAGGAAGGACGGCGTAGATGGCGGCGCCGATGATGACGTGTCTACCTTCTTCGCGACGCTGTCTGAATATATTGAAAGCTCTCAGAGAAGCCATGAATTCGAGATCATCTTGGGTCGCATGGCTATGGTAATCTCTCTATACTCTAATTACTTGAAATTAAATAAGAAAACAAGAATCAACAATGAATCATCTGATGACTTGCAATGATCCATCATTTTAAAGCCACGAATTCGTTGAAGATGGTGTTTGCAGGGACAGTGACGATGGAAATTGTGACGGGGAACTCGGTGTTCAGGAAGATGGAAGTGGAAGGGATAGTGGAAGCCGGAGGGGTATGTTTGGGAGCTGTAGCTTTTGCGGCCATGTTTGCGTGGTTCTCAAGTGCTCGAAACAGAGTGAGCAAGATGTTCAGAATTGGATGCAACACTTTCATCGATTCAGCTATTGATCAAATCGTAGATACCTTGTTCTACGAAAGTGAGTTAAGTGACTGGTCTGATGAACTGTGATGCTGTGTTGGAATTTTGAGTGCTTTAGTTGGGGGAAAACCTACTCCTATATAGAAAAGGAGGCCAAGACTTGTCTCTGCATCGTGCCTAGAATGTTGTAAAAAGGCTACATATGTTTGCTGTTTTTATGTAGCAAAGAAAAACACTAGCTAGTTGATATCCAGGGTCAGAACTCAGAATTATATTCAATGAAATGCTTCAGACTGATTTCGCGTTTCGGTTTACAGTTAGGTGCTTGGGGATGAGACTGGTTTCTTTCGCCTTTAACGTCTCAAAACTTCATTGTTGAATAAGTGGAATTGAGAGTGGGAAAAAATCATAGAATTTGTTGAGAGTGGGATTTGAACCCACGCCCTTTCGGACCAGAACCTTAATCTGGCGCCTTAGACCAACTCGGCCATCTCAACTTTGATAGCGTTTGTTAAATTAAAATTTTAATATTAAATTTAATTTCTCCTCCTTTGTTCTTTTTTTTGGTCTGACTCCTTTATTCATGGTATTTTTTTTCCTCCTTTCCTCTAAATGGGATTGCTGGCTCGTGACGGCCCATTCCATTGACATGCGGTTTTGTATATTAGGATAGTCCAATGAGACACTGAGAGTAAGGTGAGGTTAAGAATTGGGGACATATTTTTTCCCGTACGAAAGAATTGTTTTCATGATTTGAATTACCAAAATTAGATGAAATTAAATATCGCATCAAACCGATATGATAATAAACAGGTATTGTCAGAAGGAGATGATAATCAAATATCAATGATCAAGGTAAGGCTCAGACGAATCCAACGCCATCACCGGAACCACCGCGTGAAACACCGGAGCAAGTATTTCCGGTGAATGGGGAGGAATTTAGCCCCTGGATGTTTGTAGGGGGTCAACCAAAGGTCGGTCCTCGAGAAAAGAGAACAGCAGGGTGAGCTCGGAAGAAGTTTTTCTCCTTATCTCATTTCTCCTTTTTTCTTATTGGTCAAATCTAGACTGTTGATTGAGAAAACGAGAGAAAAATAAAAGTAGTATTATATTAATTGAACGGATGTGATTTAGAGATTATGAGGGATAATAAGAAAATGATGAAGAGAGAAACTCAACCCGTGAGCTCAAAGGAGTACGGGTCTCAAGGGAGGATAGGGAAAAAAGTGGAAAATAAACCAACGTTCTCACGGTATGCAGCATTTGCAGACTTGGAATGGGGGAAGGTTGATTTTCTAAAGATTAAGGATTAAGATAGTTCAATAAGTTAATCAATATTTATTTTTAAGGATAAAAGAGTAAAGATACACATGTGTTTTATGAATATAAAGGCAACCTAAGTGGCTAAGGGTAAAGAAAATACAAGAACTGGGCTCAAATTAGCGCAGGTAAAGGCCCAGGTGGCGAGGGGAGCAAATATTGATGATGGGCTGAAAGCAACAGCCCCAAAAGCTCAGGTGGATCATCGAGTGGCAGGCCCAAGATTCCATCAGGTTGTGAGTGGGTGTGTGAATACTATAGCACCCACAGTCCTAATTAATCCGGTGCATTAGTATAAAAAAACAAAAAACAAAAAACAAAAATGCGGTGCATCGGATTAGTCACAGAACAATAGGACGGTCCACTCCTTTAGCATTCTTTTCCATCCACTTCCACCAAAATTGTGTCGTTTTGCCTAGAAAAGAGTGAACCTCATGCTTTTTTTTAAAAAAAAAACAAAATATTTGCATACTTAAGGGTGCTAAAAATATATTTTAGGACACTGACCGGTATTGAAAAAATATTTTATGATCTTAAAAAAATAAATTAGGATACTAACTGGTATAAAAAAAATACTTTATGATCTTAAAAAAGATATTTCAGGTACTGATTGGTACTAAAAGGATATTTACTGATACTGAAAAAATACTTCATCATCTTGAAAAATTATTCTATGATTTCGAAAAAAAAATCCTAAAGTATATTTTTAGTACCGATCATTACCCTAAAATATTTTTTTAAAATGTTAAAATAATTTTTCAAGATCATGAAATATTTTTTTTAGTACTTGTTAGTATCCTAAAGTATTCTTTTCAATATCAGTTAGTACCCTAAAATAATTTTTCAAGATCATGAAGTATTTTTTCTGTATCAGTCAGTACCCTAATTTTTTTTTTTAAGATTATGAAATATTTTTTCAGTACCGGTCAGTGTCCTGAAATATATTTTTAGCACCCTTAAGTATCCTGAAATATATATTTTTTTAAAAGCATGAAGTTCACTCTTTTCTAGGCAAAACCACATAGTTTTGGGAGAAGTGGATGGAACAGAATGTTAAAGGGAGTGGACCGTACCCACTTCCGAACAATAGGCCCCGAATGGATCCGAAACCGGACCACCCACCACAAGACCCGGAAAATAAAAACCGTGAAATGTGAATAACTTAGCTTGTTTGAGAGTTTCAAAAACCTAAGTTTTGAAAACAAAACCTAGGTTTTATCAAAAACTAATTTGCATCAAAACCTAGATTTTATCAAAAGCTATTTTTTTCATCTTTTTCTCTCTCCTCTATCATTATCAGTATTTTTTCAGTACTTATCATTATCCTTAAAATAATTTTTAGTACCTTTCAGTACCCTAAGTATTTTTTTAAGATCAGTCATTACCCTAAAATATTTTTTCAATATTATAAAATAAATTTTCAAAATCATGAAGTATTTTTGCAGTATCTTTAAATATCTTTTTAGTGCTCATCAGCACTCTGAAATATTTTTTCAAGAACATTCATTAATCTGAAACATTTTTTTAATATCCTAAAATATATTTTTATGATCATGAAGTCTTTTTTAAGTACAAGTTAGTACCCTGAAATATTCCATAATCTTAAAAATTTATTTTAAGATATTAAAAGGGTTAAGGTGCAAAAATACACATGTTTTTCCTCTAGAAGCGCCCAACACTAGATATTTTTTTGTATGCAAAAATACACACGTCATTAGGTTTTAGGAGCAAAAATACCACTTCCGTTAGTTGATTGTTAGTTGACCGTTAACCATGATGAAATTACTCTTCTGCCCTTAACACTTTTCTTTTTTAATTATTTTAAACTAAGGGCAAAAAGGTAATTTCACCATGGTTAACGGTCAACTAACGGAAGTGGTATTTTTGTTCCTAAAACCTAACGGCGTGTGTAGTGTTGCACAAAAAAAACATATAGTGCTGGGCTCTCCTGGGGGAAAAACATATGTGTATTTTTGCACCTTAACTCGATATTAAAAAGATATTTAAGGGTAATGATTGATCTTAAAAATGTATTTTAGGATACTGATGGGTACTAAAATGATACGTAATACTAACTGGTACTAAAAAAAATACTTCTCATGGGCTTAAAATTTTATTTTAGGATCTTGAAAAAATATTTCAAGGTACTGACAATCTTGAAAAAATATTTTATGGTACTCACAGGTACTAAAAAGATACTAAAAAAAATACTTCTTAATCTTGAAAAAAAAAATTAAAATGTTGAAAAAATATTTCAAAGTAATGAGTAATATTGAAAAAATATTTCAGGGTACAAAAAGGTACTAAAAAAATATCTTAAAGATACTGACTGATACTAAAAAAATAATGATGATGGTAGAGGAGAGAGAAAAGGCTGAAAAAAACTAAAAAATTTTAGAATAACTTCTGGAAAAAATAAGGGTATTTGGTAAACTTGTGACAAAACTTAGGTTTTGATACAGAATAGCTTCTGGAAAAAAAAGGGGTGTTTGGAAAACTTTTGCCAAAACTTAGATTTTGATGCATAATAGTTTCTGGATAATTTTGGGGTGTTTGGCAAACTTTTGTCAAAACCTATGTTTTCAAGTTATCTAAACACTCATTTTTTTTCCAAAAGCTATTTTTCAAAAATTATTTTTACCTTGTAAATCCTAAAAGCTATTTTCCAAAATTTATTATTTAAAAGCCATTTTTACCTTGTAAATCCCCAAATCTATTCTTTAAAAGCTACATCCATACGGGCCCCCAGTAGTAGAAAATCAAGGAGGTTCGACAATGGAGGATATAGAAAAGAAGCGGATTTCTGATCAGACGCAACAGATTGTGAAAAAGGAGTTGGACAAGGCAAGAAAGAAATTGTGAGGTGTTGATAATGGAAAATCTCTCACCAGATAAATCCTGATGTCTTTCATCTTACTTGCTCGTTATAATTTATGTTGTCTATTGATAGTTTCGTCTTGGAATTGTCGAGGTGTGGGAAGTCGATCGTTTAACTGAATATTGAAAGAGGTAGTTTGAAATTATGGTATTCAGGTCATGGGTCTCATTGAAAGTCATGTGAGTGGCACTAAAGCAGACAAAGTGGTAATGCTAATTGGGTTTAAATAATTGGTTTAGATTTTAGGCAATAGGATTCGAAGGGGGATTTGGGCTCAATGGAATGATTGGGAGGTTTCTGTTGAATATTTAATCTCCATTACTCAGGCCCTACACTGTAAAATTTGTGATTTGAAGTGGGGAAATGGTGTATGTAACATTTGTTTATGGAGAGACTACAAAAATTAAAAAAGCTTCATTTTGGTCATTTCTAATTTAGATAGCATCATTGATTGAAGGACCCCAACTTGTTTTAGGAGACTTTAACACCTTTTTATCTCTATCTAACAAACAGGGTGGTACTCCTACTATTCTTGGTAATTTATCTCATTTTTCTTCATGTCTTAAATGAGTGTGAATAACTAGAAGTGCTCATGGTAGGGTACAAAACGAAAAATTCACTTGGGAAAGAAATGATGTGAAAGAATGATTATGTTGGGTGCTCTGCAACTTGGACTGGGAACCATCAAATCCACACTCTAAGGCCTTTAAGCAATTGAGGGATAAATATGATCATCGAGTAGTTTTGGTATCAAGTAGTATCAATAGACAGAGTAATCCCAAACCATAGGTTTTTCGATACCAAGTGACATGGTGTTTATAAGAGAAATTTTCAGAGTTGGTAAATTCATCTTGGCATGACAAAACTTAGTTAGAAGGGCGCCAAGCTTTTGAAATAGTAGCTTGGAAGGATTCCAAAGAGAAAAAGGGAGGTGAATAGAAGATTGGAAGGTAGTGACAAAGCCAAGCAATGAAACTATCCCCCATGTTTAGGGAAATTGGAGAACAAACTATGGCAAGAGTACTTGAAAGTAGTTAACCAAGAAGAACTCTTGTAGTTCCAAAAATCTAGGTGCAATTGGATACAATTTCAGGATAAAAACACAAATTTCTTCTATCCTACCATGGTATGTCAAAGGAAAAGAAATAGAATTGATGCTCTTCATAATGATAATGGTATGTGGGTGATGGATCAAGAGATGTTCAAGAACATGTCTACAAGCTTCTTTAAAAAACTCTACTATAAGGAAGATAATGTCCCTGTGGTTAGTTACTGGTTGCGCTCCTTCCCTCCACTTAATCTCACTCAGCTAGGTTCCATTCAGAGAGTATTAACTACAGTTGAAATAAAGAATGCAACTTTTGAGATGGGTGCTTCAAAGTATCAGGACCCAATGGCTTACAACTTCATTTTTTTCAATCATATATAGTGGGAGGTAATTGGGGGAAAGGTTTATGAGTGGATTTTTTTCTACCTAGGAAGACTCGTGCTGTGTGAAAGAGTTGAACTAGACTACTATTGTACCGATTCCAAAGGTTGACCATCCAATGTCAATCAAGGAGTTCCGGCCGATATTGTTGTGTAATGTTTGCTTCAAAATTATCACAAAGGTTATGGCGAATAGGCTAGGAGGGGTTCTGGACTTACTTATTTAATCGAATTTGCATAGCTTCATTAGTGCACGCCAAGGGTGTGACAATATTATTCTTGCTCAGGAGGCAATCATACCATGAGAACAAAAATTGGAGCCAAAGGTTATGTGGCCATAAAAGTGGATATGGAAAATGCATACAATAAGCTAGTTTGGAGGTTTCTTGAGTTTAACCTTAATAGCCTAGGATTTAATGAGAACTTTATACACCAAATCATGCAATGTGTGACATCCACCTCCATTAGAGTATCTTAGAATGAGACTCTAACAAAGTAATTCAATCCTTTAAAAGGATTATGACAAGGCGACCCCTTCAGCCCATATATTTTGTTATTTTCATGTAAACACATGGCTAACTTATTCATGAAGAAGTGGAAGCAAAACATTTGGAAACTATTGAAATTAAGTAGACAAGGACCAATGCTATCTCATTTATTCTTTGCTAATGACTTGTTCTTGTTTAGTGAGGCAAGTAGTGAACCAATGGGTTTGATTAAGGATATTTTTCAGTTTTGTAATATCTTGAATTACAGGCCTAGAGACTTGAAGATAAGACTGTAAGAGGGGGATGATTAAGTCCAATTTGGAATAGTCCAAAAAATGTTGAGAGATAAAAAGACTCTCAAGGATTATGTGATTCAACCCAACTAGAAAGAAGACCTACTATATGTAGGTAGAAGGATTAAAATGTCGGTGCAGAATGGCACATTACAAATAAGCAGTACCATTGGGTGGGTAGAAAGATGCCACCCAGTTATATCATAAGGTATGGGACGATTGATTGAGATAAATATGTCAGTATGAGTGTGCATGTGGCATTTCCAGGGTAAACATGTGTATCATGCGTTTTTTCAAAAGACACAGGTATGTGAGGCCATATGGGGAGCTCACACACTTGAACATGGAATTATATGGCAGGACTTGGTATGCATGTCGCAATCCCGAGTAGAATCTCAAATAACCACCGATAAAGTAACTTTAATAAAGTAGATCATAATAACTAATAATGACACAACTTTTGTGTCGGCTCCACGGGAATATGACAAGTGTAATCTCATCATGACAAAGTTGAAGACCACTTTTAAGTTGGAATCTCTAGAACACACCACCTAGCTCTTGAGTCGGGGGAATCCACAAGTCTCCAGCTCAATTGCTTACTTAACTATTTTGAACAATGAATTCAGGAGTAAGGAAATTCATCAGGCCTCCCTTTCCCTTACAAAAGGTGACGCCTCAAAGAAGGAGAAAAAGGGAAAGAAGATGCTTTAAGGACACTTTGTATCTTGGGATTTAATCAATTGGACACATGTCAACATAGGACTTGATTACATGAGATTAAAGCTTATTTAATCCTTCTTAAGACCCCTAATTCGACTAAGTGAAGGAAAAAGGAGAGAAAATATAAGGAAAAAGAAAAAGATGGAGGAGAAAGATGAAGGTTGAAGAACAAGAAGCAAGTTTCTAGAATAGAGGTGTTTTGTGCTATCTACAAAGTGTCAAGGTAGGAGAAACAAGATACAAGCACTATAAAGTGTAAGGGGATTTGATATCTGCCCTTGACACCTAAGAGACTGGTAACAAGATCCAAAGTTGGAAAGGATTCAAAGTAGTAACTTTTCTCTCACATATTATATATGTACTTATATGCATATGTGAAACATTGTGATTTTGTGTTTTGAACATAAGATAGGCAGTAGGGCCTAATGGGCCAGTGGGTTCTTGGGTCACAAATCCTATTAAACATTCAGTGAGAAGGGCAGAGGTGCAGTTGAATACCCAACACTGTGGGAAAGGACCGGTGGGTCTTATGATTGTAGTCAATGTTGCATATCATGTTCATCTCTGATTGACTACCATGTTCAGTGTATGCATTTTATGTGAGTGATTGACTGTTACTCCTATGATTCACATGAATCTTAGTCCTTTCCACATATTTAGAATATGATCAGCACATTGGACTTGGTTCTAAAGGCAATGAGGTAGATACCGGCAACTAAAGGTTGCAGCCTTGTTTAAGTATATGATAAGTTATGTAATGAGTAATTAACTCATAAGTAATTGAATAGTAATACTTTCGATGCATAGTTAAAGGAGTATGTAGGACAAGTGTTATAGTTTTTTTATGGTGTTTCAAGACATAGAATCAATCTCTAAAAGCTCAAAATGTTTTGCCTCCTACAAAGTCCACTTTAACAAAGCATATGAATATAGCAGAATGTTGATCATTAGCTTGACCTCATACTTAGGAGAATACTTGGGAGTGCCACTTCTCCACAAACGAGTAGTAAAACAAACATTTACACCTATAATCCAATTTGTAAATAAAAGATTGACTAGTTGGAAGGGGAAGTTCCTAAGTAAAGAAGGACACATAGTGCTCATCAAATCCATTCTATCTAAACTTCCCTATTATCAGATGCAGACTCTATTACTAACTAAAGGGGTGTTAAAAGATATTCAAAAAATTAGTAGAGATTTCTTTAGAAATCATGGACAAGAAAGCCGTAAACTCGACCTCATTGCTTAGGATACCATTAAGGGCAGAAAGGAGGATGGGGGCCTAGGGATTAAGGATCTCTTATGGCTAAACTTGGCGTTTATAGTGAAATTTTGTTGGGTATTTTTGACCAAGTTGAATGCTTTATGGGTACAATGTTTAATGAAAAAATATCATTGTTGAGATAATCCTCTACCTATGGTGTGTAAGAGAGCTAATCAATTAGCCATTTGGGAGGGCATTACTAAGGTTTGGATATCTTTTGTATAGGTGTGGGATGTAAAATCAGAAATAGTCAATCAACGAGCACCTAGTGAGACAAAAATATGCCATTAGACATTCCTTTAGTCTAATTCATTGATAAGAATGACCAACTTTTGGAATTCGAAGCACAAGTTAATCAATTCTTGTGTTTGGATGAGTCCTAGGATCTAGCCAAATGGCAATTATTTTTACCAGAGTGGTTTATTTAGAAAATTAAAATGGTAGGCCTACCTAACAGTAACAGTGAGGATGGTTTTTGTTGGAGGTTATTATCTAATAGTGATTTTAGTGTGCAATATGCCTATAAGCTAGTGAGTAACCAAAGCTCACAACAACTTGTGCCTTATTGGAAATAGTTATGGTGATGGCCAATTCCATAGAGAGCAAAATTTTTCATGTGGCAAGTCTTTCATAAGAGAATACCAACATATAGTCTTCAAGTGTAGAAAGGATTGAGTGCTAATAATAAGTGTCCTTTTGAGTGTCAATGTTAGGAAATAATTCTTTATATATTGAGAGACTGTGAGGCTGCAAATAATGTGTATATGTCTTTAATTAACCCCATATATTACCCTATATTCTTTTCTTATGACTTGCAATTGTGGTTGAGATGGAATGAGACCCATCACCCAGGTAGGTCACGGACATCTAAACAGTTGTTGCTAAGAGTATTCGGGCTTGAGTACTGGATCTTGTGGAAGAATAGATGTCATAGAGTCTTTAATGGCACCAGTAATCAACCTTAAGCACTAACACACTGGTGCTTTCATCTTTTGATAGAGGAAGTCAACAAAGCCATTCTCAAATACCAAATCCTTCGTATCCCATATATAACTAATACGAGATGGCACCCCTTTCCATTGAGTTATGTCCATGTTGATGTTGATGAATAAAAAACCTAAAATGGTCAGACAATGTGGGGTGGACTTATTCGAGATCATCAAGGGAATTGGAACATTGGTTTCCAACGAAAACTATGCTACATTCCTACGATAGCAGCAAAACTTCAAGCTATTAGGTAAGGCCTCTTGGTATGCAAAGCATCTAGATTAATGAAGGTTAAACCATACTATGACTCTTTAGAGGCACTACATTTGATATTTGCAACAGCTAGAAATGCACACCCTTAAGATCCTCATATAGAGGAGGTGAGATCATCGGTCTTCACCTCTAATAACCCATAAGTGTTTCATGTACACCTAAGGCTATATATTGTGTTGATTGAAAATGGAAGAAATCACCAAGAGGTGGTGAATTAGGGATTTTAAAATTCTTTTTGAAAGACGCCCAAGTTTTTGAATTGAAAAACAGAATGTAAGAAGGCAAAGAGAGAGAAGCTTAGACACAAAAGATTTATACTGGTTCGGTCTTAACCTTGACCTACGTCTAGTCCCCAGATATCTTCTGGTTTTTTCAACTATCAATATTCTCTTATTACAACAATGTAACTTTCAAGCAATCCTAATCAACTAGGACTTGCTCCCCCTTACACTTTGTAATTAAAAGACCTAACTCACAGGTTCCACTACCTTAAGTTCTCTCAAACAAGTAATCAAAATGATTTTCAAAACAATACTCTCAAAAGAGCAGATATTGATAAACATTGAAGTTCAAATAAAATACTCAACAAAGACTCAAATCGAAAATGTAATTAGTTGTAGTTTTGTGTGTTGATGCAATGAGTCTTCCTGGGTATTTATAGCTTGATCAGAGAAACTAGCTGTTGCATTTTCTTCTCTTTTATTCTTCAATGTTCAGCTTCATTTCTGGAATATGACAGTTGCATATTTTTCTCCATTCTTTCAATTCTCCGTTGGAATATTGGATTTAGACGTTGCATATGATCTTCTAATTTCTCTGTCCTTCGATAAACCTTATTTGACCGTTGGAGAGTGATTTGATTGACCTATAACGGTATGAGCTGAACCCTTGGGAAAAAGGAGAAGTTTCAAACTTGTTCTTGGTTCTTCATTAAATGCATTTAACCCAAATATGATTTCACCTTGATCCTTGCTAAATTCATCTGAAACTAATAAGCATTTTGATCAAGTATATGTATATATGATGATTCACAACTTAACATGTGAGTAAATTAACTTATAAGTCTTAATCAAATAGATATAGGATCTCGTCTATGAAACAGAGTTTCGTTAAGCTCGAGTTAAAACCATGTAGGCTCGAGTCTAATCGTGCTGTAGACTTTTTGACAACTCTCTGTCTGAGCCATGTTAGTTCTCTATGGGTTTTGATGATAACAATCAATTGTAGAACCAAGATTGAAGTTGTTGGACCTAGCTGTCACCCAAGATGGGGGTGAATTGGGTGTCTGATTAAAACTTATGAACTTTGAAAATCTTTTCGCAACTTCTAAATCAACAGTAAGATATTCAAATAAGCATATGCTAGAAATATAAGAGTTTAGGGAAGTGAGTATGAAAACTGTAATTTATCCCGGTTCGGTCCAATCCTTGACCTACGTCTAGTCCCCAAGCTTCACTTGAAATTTCCAATCCACTATCTGCTTTCAACTTGATTACACGTTCTGTATTCAAAGTAATCCTCTCACTAGGATTCACTGCCCCTTACAAACTGTAGTCAATACACTCGCTTGATTACATACTTTGTACTCAAAGTAATCCTCTAACTAGGATTCATTCCCCTTACAGGCTGAAATCAACACAATGTGTTTCTCACTCAAGATCACCCAATCTTGAGTATCTCTCAGATAGAATGTTTACAGATAAATCTTCTCTCTCTCAGAAGTAAATATATAAACACTGAAGTACATAATCAATCTTCTTACTTTCTCTACGATAAAATATAAAACACAGAGAAACAGAAAGTAAATGGGCTAAGTGTATTTTGACATGTTAACAGTGACTATCATTTCATTAGCTTCGTTGAATCATTCGTCAATCGTCATCAATCATCTGTCGTCTCTTTTTTCAGTTTGAAGGGTTCACTATTTATAGGTAAATGTTTTTTGACCGTTGTGAGCATTTGACTGTTGAAGGGATTTGAATGTGTTTGTTGAGAATGTTCAAATATGTATCCATTGTGAGTGGCAAACGAAATCATTGAGCCATGAAACATTCTCCCATGCCATTCCCATTACTGTTTGTCTCCCAGTGATGTCTCTTTATCAAGATGGGCAGCAACTGGACAATTCTCTTTGTTGAATCCAAGTTACAAATGATCTCTGGCATACACATTGGCACACCATACTGCAATTGCGACTTTCCAACTAAGCAAAAGTTGTTGCCCTGTTTTCTGAGACATATTCAAACTAAGCAATGCTAATTAACTGAAACTCGATCAAAGACATGATTAATTATGAATAGATGAGTTTAAAGATGATTAACCAAGGTTAGGTAATGGCCCATAGAATTTCAGAGGCAATTGATGCGTCAAATATGATGTACATGCAGGAAATGCATTCTAGAGAAATACCCAACATTCTCGAGAGCTATAAGCTTACCAGACATTATACCTGACGAGACTTGAGAATGATAACCTGGAAACATATAAACATTTGTGAGAATATATACTAAGTTCAGATTGCTCTTGTTAATACTCGAGAATTCATTTCTCATTCTCGAGAACCATTCTCAAGAATTGGTTTCTGATTCTCAAGAATCACTTCAGAAGAATATCCCAAGTTAACGTTAAACTGAATAAGCTTTCATTCATTCTCGAGAATTTTGTTTCTGATTCTCGAGAATTACTTCAGCAAAATATTCCAATGTGATCCGTAGAGCCATTCTCGAGAATTGATTTCTGATTCTCGAGAATCACATCAGCAATGTCATTTCATTCTGATCTTGTCAAATCATTCTTGAGAGCCACTTACAAGCTCTCGAGAATCATTCTCACTTGCAGCAGTTAACTTTCGGTAAACTTAATATCCTCTATATAGCTTTAATTGTGGCAAACCACCTACGTCCAGAAAGGTCTTCAAGTCTTCTTTTCAATGCAACAAGAATCAGCTCCAAACTCATTGTATGTTGAGCATTATGATCAAATTAATAAAAGTTGTTCTTGATGAACGTTTTTGCACCATTCTAAAACAAACTCTGAACTTATAAAAATCATATCTCTCTCATTTGATCTTTTTTTTTATGAGATCTTGATGTTTTTGGAAAGTTATTTGAGTCAGTTTCATATGGCACCAATTTCAGCTCATTCCGATGTGTGGTTTGTGAGATATACTCAAATTAATGAACCTTGTTTTGCTGTATGACGATAACAGATGGAGCAACTTTCAAAATTCATAACTCTCTCATCTGATCTTATTTGGACTTGAATATTTGACAAGATGACACATTGGATGTCTAGTTTCATCCAAAATTGGTTTCACCTCAATCCGATCTCTTGTTTGGGAGATATCATCGATTTACTGAACGTGGTCAGGTGAAACGTGAACAGAGTTGAGCAATTGCTGAATTCCGACCATTCTCGAGAATCACTATGCCATTCTCGAGAATTGCAACATCATTCTCGAGAATGAGTGAGTTTTATGCATAGGAAGCAGCTGTTCATTCACGGGACTATAGCAATTGATACGTAGCAACTCTTATTCATCGGGAAGCTTGAATTTGTTTATTTTAACTCAGAATATAGTCATTTCAACTTGCACTTCATCATGGAGACTTGTATAATGATATTCTTATTCCATTCATCAAGTTCTCCCATCTTGATCATTCTTCATTGTTTATACTTCATATCTACATTAATATATAAGAATTAATCAAAATAGAAGATAAATGTAGTATGTAAACTTTTTGCTCTGGATAATGGCATTTATATAAGACATCATCAAAACAAATCATAACCAACAGAAGTATTGTCTTAAGAAAGTAAAAACTTGCTGGAAGAGGCAATACTCGAGTATCAGCAGCAATACTCAAGTATTGGACTTTCAAAGAAAACTCAATGTAAATGACTAAGGGCAATATCGCAGTATCCTAGTAGATACTCAAGTATTGGACCTTACAGAGAGCATCACAAGTTTTCCATCAGAGCATACTTGAGTATTGGCCTTCATACTCAAGTATAGGCCAAAGAGACTCTTCAGTATTTTTCAAAAGAAATGCAAACTTCAGTTTGGAAAATTCTAGTTTCAAAAGCTCAAGTTTTGGAATATGAAAAGTCCAGTTTTCAACTTGGCTCCAAATTCAAATGTTTTCACTTTCAAATGAAAACTTGAGTATGACATTAACATACTCAAGTATTGGGCCAAGCAAAGATGACTTAAACATTTATTGCACTTACAAACTTCAGTTTGGAAAACTCCAGTTTTAGAAACTCTAGTTTCACACTGGCTAATGTTCTCTCTGAGTTTTAAAAATGAAAATCCATACTTGAGTATGGTATTGAATACTCGTGTATCGAGTCATATAGAGAGCAACTGAGGTTTTTAAGGTTTCAATACTCTGGTATTGAATAAATACTCCGGTTTTGAAGTTTTGGGCAAAAAACTCATCAAGAGTCCAAAACTCGAGTATTTATAGAATACTCAAGTATTGGCTTAAGTTCATTTGAAGCTCAAAAGCTCAGATCGCAAGTTTCATCTCTGGAAGGAGAATACTCAAGTATAGAGTTAGAAACTCGAGTATGGTTTTAAGTGCATAGTGACATACTCGAGTATTGATGCACAAACTTAAGTATGCGTCGCAACAGTTGAAAATTCAAATCTGCGAAATCTGCATAATGATTGTTGATTGATCTAAATGCTTTCTAATATTCTTTATCAACTTCATTAGATATGTTTAATGTGTTTGCTAGTGTATTTCAGCCTATTTAGATGTGATTCAAGCAGATTTTAAGAGCTGACCTCACTAGAGCAAAATTCATGTCAGAGCATTAAATGCAAGGCTATCAAACTTGTCATAATCCAATCTACCAAGCTATGCACAATGCAAAAAGGATAAAGAGACATACACCTACTCATAACATTGACATTCCAATAGCTAGAAACACAAGGAAGTCAACATCTGTCCTTCCAACACAAAGAATGAACAAAGTATAGAGAGAGAAGAGACCAAGTTGCTTCTAACAGTCAAAAAAGTTCTTCAACGGTCATATGACTGCTTGCAATGGTTATTAAACATACTCTGAGTATAAATATAGCAGCATTCAATTCTCTCAACAACTATTGAGCCAGAAATCGAATGGCATTTAATTTGTTCATCTATTCTCAAGCTTTTATGTACAGAGTATCTATTGATACTATCTGAGCTTCAGTGTCCATCTTATCTGCTCTTTTAAGAGAGTTTATTACTTGTATTCATTTATTGTAAAGAATCTCAAGTCGGGGCACTTGGAGATTTGGGAGTCTTTGATTACAACTTGTAAAGGAGAGCAAGTTCTAGTGAGAGAATTGCTTCAGAGTTCAGAGTGTGTAATCAAGAGACATAGTAAAATACTTAGGGTGCCTGAGGACTGGACGTAGGCCATAGAGTTGGGTCGAACCAGTATAATCCTTTGTGTCCATTTTCTCTTTCCTGCACTCTGTTTTGCTCTGCATTATCACCTTAAAACAGAACTAGTGAAAGAATTTCGAAAATCCCCAATTCACCCCCTCTTGGTGATTTAGCTCCACTTTCAAGCCAAACTCGAGTTTATAAGTTCCAGGCTCGAGTTTGTTTTAGTCAAACTCTTTTTGAAATCAGAGATAGGCTTGAGTCTACACAATCATGTTCGAGTCCATATTTCAAAATATTTTGGAATGCTCTCTGTAAGGGACAAACTCAAGTTTAGCTTATCAGGCTCAAGTTTGTTCACATGAACAATTAAGGGAGAACTCTCTGTAAGACTTAAGCTTGAGTTAGGTAAAAACATGCTTGAGTCTCAAACTGTCAACATGCTCTCTATAAGGCATAAGCTCGAGTTTATTATGTCAGACTCGAGTTTAACTAAGGGCGACAAACCTGTTTTGCTCTCTGTAACCTGTAGACTCAAGTTTAATATAATGGGCTCGAGTTTAGTTAAGATAAAATCATGAAACTTGCTCTCTATCATGAGTAGGCTCAAGTTTATCAAAGGAGGCTCGAGTTTGCCTAAGTTCAAAAACACTTATCCTTCTGTATGTTAAGTATGAACTCGAGTTTAACAGGATTAAGCTAGAGTTTGACTTACATAACAAAGATTAAATCAATGTTAACAAACTTCTACCTTTCTTTGAATTTTAACAACAAAAAGCAACTTCTTAGTTTACAATTGTCAGTTATCATCAAAACACATAGGGAACTAACACTGATATGATAACAAAGAAAGCCCACAAGGTGGGACTAAAAAGGCATATTCTTCCCTTAGCCTCGGATTTCTATTTTATCCTAACTTTTAGCTTATTTAGAGTAGTTTGTAAAGTCCTTCTAACTTAATTTAATCTTAGTTTTAGAAAGATGTGATGTATTGACTGTCTAAACATTCAAGAGTATCTTGTCATTTTTATTCCCAAAAAAAAAAAGATCACCAAGCCAACTGTCGTTCACCTTTCAAATGGCATCGGGCACCTCTTTTTTATTATTATTATTTTTTATTTGGTCAAATTTTTCCCTATTCAAGACTTGGAGTGTAAAGAGTTTTCACCTCTCACAATAAGTGTGCTTCTTGGGATTCGAACTTGTGTTTCCCTCCTTATAAGGTGAAGTTGCTTATCACCTTAACCAACAGCTTGTTGGTTATTAATTCTCTTAAAATATAGTTGAGTGATTTATATGGAAATGAAAGGTTGTAGGATTTTTTTCATATAAAAAAAGTACATATTAGGTAAATGGTTTAGGTATAAGAATACCCATAAACTTATTTCAGAAGAGCTCCAGCATCTATAAACATTTTTTGGGTGCAAGAGATTCTGAACTTTTCTAAATGAGGGAAAAAATGTCATTACCATTAGAAGAAGGTAATTGCCATTACATTTGAGCTAAGTGCACCCCATACATTACTTTTTTAGTGCAAAAATACTCATTAACTTTTACACAAATGTGTCTAACACCGTCACTTTTTAAAATATGCATATGCGTATGTGGATTACTGGCATTTTCATCCCTTTATATGTAGAGGTGACATAAAACTCACGATGTGCCACCAATGTGTTGTTAACACAACTCAATGATTCTCTTCCGAGTGTAGATTTTTTAATAAGGCAATAATCCAATATGACAATTGCTTGCTTCACTATTCTAATCTTTTGAGCTTTTCCACTATCGACACAAGACTTAGGGTTGCCCTCTTGAACATTAATACTATGAGAACATTGTACAATACTATGAACCAGACAATAGATGAGGCAGTTAAACTTGTTGTTGGCAAAAAGAAGTATACAATTACAACAACAAAATTTTCAACATTTATGACTACGTATTCTCTAACTCAGTTCAAGCCAGACTTTTTGCTGTCATATTGCAAAAGTTTCCTAAGTGGTACAATTGGGGGCCTTGGCCTGGGTTTTTATAGGAAGCTAGGAGGAAGAGTTCTAAATAAGAGGAATCAAGAAGGAAGTGGGGGGAGTGAGTGAGAGCTTTTTAAAGGGTTAAAGGGATAACAATGCTGTCAGTTTACATATATATATATATACACATCAAAAAAATATATCGTGTTGGACAACCTTTTGGTAAAATTTAATAGGTATTTTTGTACCCAAAAAGTAACATGTGTGGTCCACTTAGTCAAAAATTAACATTAGTTATCTTCCTCTTATGGTAGTGACATTTTTGCGCTATTAAGAAAAACTCATAGGCATTTTTGCACCAAAAAAATCTTATGGGTGCCAAGTTATCTTCTAAAATAAGTTTATTGGTAGTTTTGGACATTAACCATAAGGTCAAAATTAGGTTTTATCACATAAGAGAAACAATGACATATGGCTTTGTTTCTTTTATGATATGTGAACATATGCAAGAAAGATTTAAATTAGCATTTATTAAAAAGAAAATGATATGGAAATTGTTTGACGTGGTTTGGGCATATTCAAAGAACTAGTACAGATTTAAGCATTTATAATAATGGTTAGCGCTAATAAATGTCATGTATGTCGAGACATGGGTTGCACAAGGATATATAATGCTTAAATGTAATGATTAGTTATGCTTACCGTCAAGTATTGCAATGTGAGATTCATGAAAACACAAACATAACAGTTGTGGCTAATAATTGTCATTTATTTAGTGACAAAAACTACATTTTTTTAATAAACAATCATTATGAACACTTACAAATGATTCATTTTTCAAACACTTATATCAGTGAAGACAAAATGTAACGGTCTTAAGAAACAACCATCATCTTTCATAACCCTTCATAACATTCACATCTTTAATGTTATAACTCAGCATAACCCTTCGTAATCCTGTTAGACCTTCATAATCATAATTCATAACCCTTCATAATCTGTTAGACCTCTATTGAAACTAAACTATTCCTTGTTATTCTTACTACTTTTCAATATAGGTCTCCTTATTCTCTCCTCCATTATGTTAAGATCCCAGGGAACTCCTCCCCCTCCCTTCACCACCGCCTCCTCCTCAAGGCTTGTTGGTGGTAACAAATGGCTCAATTACTGAGGATCCTAATCACATTGCCCCTTCCATCATAGCCAACACCTCTACCCCTCCTCCAATCCATCTATTATGCCAAATGACGACATAGCACAAGAGAAAAGTGCATTGGAGAAGGATCTTGTTGTCATAAGGAGGTATAGAAAGCAAATTAAGAGAGAAGGGAAGAAACTTATTGTAGATGGAACAAGAAAGGTCAAATTTTAAAATATGAAAAGTTCAAAATTTGTTATATTTCACAGTTTATCATTTCTTGTTCCACCTTACAACAAGTGTTCTCCCCTCTCTCAAATTTGTTATATTTCACTTGCCCTAACTCATGTTTTTGTTGTTCGTGAGCCCTAGCTAAATAGCATTCCATTAGTGCTCTGTTCTCCTTATTTGATTGAGGTATTTCTGTGAAGTCTTGATGCGATAAAGTATTCAAGGTGACATTAACTTCCTTTTGTTAAGTTATGTTTTTTTTTTTGGAAAACCTATTGTTGCTCTGATTGAATGTTCATTTCTTATTACAGGAAGTTGTCAACTCATTGCTTTGATTAAATGTTCCTACTTTATTGATCTTTTTCGAAGTAAATTTTGGAGATATGATCCCAAGGAAAATAGTTATATCTCTCTATTTTTTTTAAGTATTCATATCTTCAGAAGTTACTTCAAAAAGTTCAATAGGTGTGATGAATAAATTAGTTCATGTGTACCGATGAGAGTCATACATGAATAAGCTCTATGAATAAACTAGTTTAGATGTACCAAGAGTCATACACGAACAAGCTCTGTGAATAAACTAGTTTATGTGACATATTGAATTGATGTTGTGAAGTTAGATTTTTTCTTTTGAACATCTTATTATTGCTTTGACTAAAGATTCATCTCATGTATTTTTATTGAGCATGTGACACTAAATTAAATGCTATGAAATTCAATACTATGATCAATCTTAGACTCTTCAATGTGAGAGTTTTTAAGCTATTTGGTCTCGTCTCTATATAATACTTAGTCTCGTTCTACTTCTCATATTAAGTAGCGATGTAATTTGGATTGATCAAGATTTTTTCGGACTTGTGGCTAAAATCAATCGCACTTCTGATCTATATATATAATAATGTAAGTGTTCACCTATAGTTTATGTCTCTTAAGCAATTAAGCCTAGAAAGTAAAGGAATATGGGAAAACAAATATCCCTATCAAAAAAGGCACAAGGTTATGCAAAGTTTTGAACTCATATGGTTCCATATCCCCTCCTCCACCCTTTTTGATAAGGGTATATGTTTTTTTTGCTCAAAGTCTTTTTCTTTCCAGGGGTTAATTCCTATAAAGAGACACAATTATATTTAGATTATCTGTTATGTTATCACTTATATACGCCCACAACTACCATTGATTCTCCCCACAAAGCCTAGAATTTCTTATTCTGTGCCAAATTGCATAGCCACGTGATGTGTAAGGTAGTGATATTCTATTATATTTATATAGGAGATAAACTAGTTTAGAAATTCTCACTTGAAGAATCTTATATTTATACATCACAGTTTTTATGTAAAAATCATCATGTATTATAAATGTTCACAATTATAAACCGTAATTTATGTACTTAATACATAACGATTATCAACATGAGACCATTATTAAATTTAATTAAAAGTCACAGTTCTTATATATAAACCGTTATGTATATTACTAAATAAATGGCTATGTATAATGCAAGCATTATAATATGTTACAACGGTTGTTTACGTGTGCCCGTCAATTATTATCATAGTAATGGGCAGATCATGGCCTCGCTAAACCTCAATACATAATGAGGTTATATATATGTATTATATTAGGTCTAGAATAAATAATTGTTCGGAACTTTAATGCATCTGCGTCGTGCTTTTTATAACCCCCGCATATATGGTTGTTTGAAACCTTTATATGAGGCAGCTAATAATCGTCATATATCACGATTTCTGCAGTAGTAAATGTGACTATCGAATGTGTTGATGATGAATGAGAATGGATCAAGTATTATAGAGTCCTTTTAAAAGGGGGTAATAACTATTTTAGCTAACAAATTATCTAAAAATTTTAGTTGTTTATAAACTAAAATGATATCATGCAATCTATGTTGTCAATCACATCTAACACGGGTATAAAAAAGGCTTTTAAGACCGGACGAAAAAGGTATCGTAAGACCAGATCAACGACCAGTCTCGTTCCAAGCGATCTTAAAAGTCTGTTACTTTTAAGACTGAATACGCAACCGGTCTTAAAAAATACTTTTAAGACCGGACTTTTAAAGTATCCGGTCTTAAAAGTCTCATTCTATCACAAAAAAATGGACTTTTAAGACCAGTTGCGAAAACACATCCAGTCTTAAAAGTCCATTTCTATTAAAAAAAATCTGGAAACCAGAAATTTGTCTGGGTGAGCAGCATATTAGGGATAAATTTGAATAATCTTCTTTGATACAAATCCAACCCCACCATCCCATCCTTCTGGAGGCTGCACAGATCACATTATTTCATCATTTAAGTTAGGCTATATTGATTCAATGAAGGATGAAAACTTAAGTTCTCTTTAAAATGATATAGCAAGTGAGAAACTAACCTGATTCACGACATAGTATACTTTGAAACGACCGGGATAATTAGCAACAAGACGGTTCAATTCTTCCTGCATATATATAAATATGCAAATTACTATAAATGAGAAGTAAGCAAACATTGTGTACTTTAAACAAAGACATACTTGGAATGTTACAGTAATTCCAGACCCTCCAACGAGCATCCCAAAGATAAACTCATCTAGCATCCCGAATTGGTCTCAATTCATAAATTCTTGCTTGCAAATTTTTCAAGTCATAAAAGCAAAAATAAAATAGATCAAAGAAGACAAAGTAAAAATTGCGAATCTAGAGAAGCTATAATCAAAACAAGAAACCTTCAGAGCAAAGAAGGCGAGAGCAATTTTCGTAGTGTTAGAAAATTTGTGAGTGAGGTCCTTGACATAAGATGAGATGAGTTGAAAAGAGTGAGGTAAGATTTAAAAGGTCAAAGAGAGGTTTAGAGAGCGAAATTTAATTTTCAAGGCGGGAAAATAAAAAATTCATCTTTTAGATTTTTTAGACCAGACTTTTTAAACATCCGCTCTTAAAAGTATACTTTTTAGACTGGACTTATTAAATATCCGGTTTTAAAAGTCTTTTAGAGAAGTTTAGAAAGCGAAATTCAATTTTCGAAGTGGGAAAATAAAAAATTCATTTTTTAGACTTTTTAGACTGGACTTTTTAAACATCCGGTCTTAAAAGTGTTCTATATATTTGTTGGAAGTTCATATTTAATTAGTTAGCATATACAATTATATTATGCAATTATCTTAATTAAGTTGTTAAAAAGATTTTCATAATTAAGTTAGTAGATTATGGTTTTTTTAATTTCATAATTATATTTCTGATTGTAATCCCTAGATTATATTATGCAATTATCTTAATTAAGTTGTTAGAGAGATTTTAGGAATTAAGTTAGCAGATTATGGTTTTTTGAATTTCGTAATTATATTTCTGATTGTAATCCCTAGATTATAGGAACTTCCTAGGTCAAAAGATTATTTACTTATTAGCATCTATATATAATTCCAATGAAGCGAAGGAATAAAGCATCGCATTCTCGGACTCATCTCTGATCGGCGTCTTCTCAAAATATTTACGAAATTGTCACCGGTCATACTTTTAAGACCGGATCTTTTCTAATCCGGTCTTAAAAGTGTTCTATATATTTACAAAAATGCCACCAATTATATTTTTAAGACCGGATCTTTTATAATCCGGTCCAAAATGTTCTTTATATTTACAAAACTGTCACCAGTCATACTTTTAAAACCTGATTCTCTATAATCTGGTCTAAATGAGGCGGTCTTAAAGCTATTTTTTGCACTAGTGTAATAACAATGGTTGTTGTTATTGTAATTGTTTTTAAAAAGGTTAAATATCATTTTTGCCATAGAAGTTTACTTTGAGGAGTATTGGGCACCCAGAAGTTTTTTGGGTCTCATTTTTGCCCTAGAAGTTTAAAAACGTAGCAATATTGCCTATTCATTGATCTTGATTGTTGAATTGTTGCTCTTCTTTATAAACTTTCAGGGGCAAAATTGCTTTTAAAAAAACTTTTAGGATAAATTTGCTCATAAAAAAGACTTCCAAGGTATATTTGCTTCATTTTTAAACTTTCGGTGCAAAAATGAAACCAAAAAAAATTTCAAGTGACCAATGCTCCTTAGGGTAAACTTCCATAGTAAAAATGATATTTAACCCTTTTAAAATACAAGTCATTTTTTTCAACTTTTCTTTTCTTAAAATATAAGTTGAGTTTGATAATTTCTAAAATACATAATAGTATAAATAATTAATTTATTATAATCAAGTATTTATTTAAATTTTTTACATATTTGGTAATATATATTTCTTTTAACTACGATATTTATCCACGTGCAATGATTGAATCATATTTATATCATGGAAGAGTTTAAGGAATAAAAATTGAGCTCTTAAGGTGAAAAAATTTCAAAATCAACCAATATAAGTTTGTGTGTGTAGAGAACCAGGGGGGGGGGGATATTTCCTTGTGGGCAATAATTTTATGCTTCTAGCATGGGAGGCAAGATTTTACTCAACATTTTTATTAACTTAATTCCAAAGCATGTGTTCAACACAAGTATTTCCAAGTAGGAAACTTTGGGAGGGGGCCAACACCATAAATTTATTGGTAGAAGTGTGTTCAATACCTAAAGTATTTTCTCATAAGTGCCTAGTATCCTAAAATAATTTATGGTGCATCTAGTATATTAGTACTTTAAAGCATTTTTATTTGCGTATCCAACACTTTAAAATATTTTATGGTTCATCCAACACTTGAAATATTTTGTCAAGTGCGTCTTGCACCTTGAAGTTGTTATTCAAAAAACACTTCAAGTTGTTAGATTCCCCTTCACTTAGAGGACTTTTTGGGAGTTCATTGTGAGGTTGAAATTGCTCATTTAGGTTGTTTCTTGGTAGTGAAAGAAAATATATTTATTTGATTTTATTTATAAGGCACTTATAGTACATAGTATATGCCGCACGAACAAAAAAAAAACCTTAAATTTTATTAGCTCCTTTATAAAATTTAATAACTTTCTAAATTTACCCCTATTTAATATATATTATACTATATGAGAACAAAATCCATACAATAATAAATGGAAGATAAAATTGTATATTTATGTGAAAATTTTCTTCCTATGCCTGACCCAACTTTGTTATCTCTTTCTATCTTATAAATTGAGTCAGAGAAGTAATATCTATAAATATTTGTATATCAATTGATGTAACAAAAAAAAAATTGATAAAAAACCCCATTTTAATATATAAGCAGCTAATAATCCTATTTTGTAAGAGTTACATGTGTAACTCTTATTGGGAAATTCCATTAAAGTCAGCAAATCCCAGTGACAAATTTCACAAATCCTTATGCCCTGTGTTGATACAATGAATTAGGGGTATGAAAATGAAAATGAATTTCCATGAGATGGTAGGAAGGAATTGGCGTCCATTATGAGACCCAAACAGTTGTAATTCCACGGAACCAGATTCCCTGCTCGTCGACGAGTAGGGTGGGATGAGTGCTGGGCGGTCCAGATCTCCCATGAGATTTGGACCATCTATTTTTTTTTATTTTTACAAGATTTTTGTAAAAAAAAGATTTCTTTAAATACGAGACAGTATCTTAAAATAATTTTTTAAGTACCAGTTAGTATCCTAAAATAATTTTTTAAGATTCTAAAAATTATTTTCAAGAATATAAAATATTTTTCAGTGTCAGTTAATATCCTGAAGTATGTTTTTAGTCTCATTCAGTATCCTGAAATTTTTTTTAACAGTACTAGTCAGTACCCTAAAGTATCTTTTTAATCTCATTTAGTCCCCCAAAAAATTTTATCAAGATGATAAAAATTTTCAGGGGACTGAATGAAACTAAGAAGATACTTTAAGGTATTGACTGGTACTATTTAAAAAAAATTAAGGTACTAAATGTTGCTGAAAAATACTTTATGATCTTAAAAAATTATTTGAAGATTTTAAAAAAATATTTCAAACTACTGTTTGCTACTAAAAAATATTTCAGGATACGGTACTAAAAAAAATCCTAATAAAATTTTCTTACAAAAATCTTATAAAAAAAAAAAAAAAAAAGACAGTCCAAATCTCAGGAGAGATTTAGACCGCCCAGGTCTCCCACCACTCGTCCCCCTGGGACGAGCTCAGGGATTCTGGTTCCGTAATTCCACCTCCTAAAATCCACTTTTGCCCCCTTAATTCGGGCTTGGCCGTACAAACCCCCTCGCAACGAGTTTCTCACCCCAACCGCCAGGGAGCTCCTCAACCCAACCACCGGCGTGCTTCTCGCCCACCGTCAGTGAGCTACTCGCCCGCCGTCGCTGCCCTTGTCACAGTTTTGCCTTCCCACCTCCATTGTTAGTTGACCCACCTTCATCGATCTCCGACCATTTCGCGTCTGTGATGGCGAGGATAAGGAAGAAGCAGAGACAATACGGCGGCGAAGACAGACCCATGGCTTAACGGCTGATGATGGATCTGACGAAACCATTGAGAAGATGGACGCTGGTGATGACCCACCTCCTCCAGGTCTTCCCTGGAGGTTGGTTTTTAGGTGATAAAGGTTTGAATCTTGAAGCAGTGACTGGCTGACCGGAAAGTTTATGTTGGTTGAAGGTTTGAATCTTTGCAGCAATGAAGGTTTGAACAGTGCAGGTGATTGGTTGAGTTTCGATAGAGAAGCTGGTTTGGGATTTTAAAAAAAAAAAAGATTTAAGAAGGGCATTTTGGTATTTTCAGCTAAGACGCTTAATTGGTCCATGGACTCAATTTAGGATTTGTAACTGTTGAGCATTTTACCACATTGCCACTAATTTGTTTAAACCCCCCTCTTCAAAGGCACTTTGGCCAGCCACCCACCGCCACTCTCACAGTGGGAGGAGCTCCGACGACACTGGCCATAGCTCCAATCATTGGCAGTGAAGGGAGCTCCGGCGACAAACGTTGTTGTAAAAGTTCTGTTGTTAGTAGCTAAATGAGAACTTGTAAATTGATTTTTTCACGTATCCTGTAATTGAATACCAACAAATCTTTACCGAAGAGTACAATTTCATTGCAAAAATTTGCTGTGAATGGTTGTTGGGGATTTGCAAATTAGTAAATTGAACCTGTTGATTTCTTAGAAATTAGACATTAACAAGTTCAATTACAAAACAAGTTTAGAAATTAAAATGTTTAATTTAGCAATTCATGACTTCCTATAATCCTATTAGCTATTTACCATGCAACTTATGTAATAAAGATACTCTCTTCAATAAACAGTTACAGTGATTCAATCACAAGATAGGTTAGGACATGTTGACCAACAAAAAAAAAAGATAGGTTAGGAAGTTAATAACTAACAAGCCTTATAATTATTATTATTTGGCCCCTCATTAAATGATGAATTGAGTAAGAATCATATATGTGGTAACTAATTTAATTAATTTTTTTTGCTAGGTCACAATATAATTAATTTCTTAATTATGATGAAACAGTTAAAATAATATTAGAATTAAAAAGAACAAGGCAACCCATGTCCGTGTAACCTAGTGGCATGATGAAAACTTTTGTAATAAGTAGAAGGTTGTGATCTCAATATTGTTTAACATTAGACTGTCACAATAATAAGAATAAGGAAGGCACTGCTCTGATCTTTATTATGATGAAATGCGTCATTAATAACTCTATATATAGGTTGATCTATATTCAAGAACAACTTTTTTTTGAATTAACTGAACTTATAATAAAGATTAGAGTAATAATTTTGAGAGGGGTGAATTCATTGGTGGGGCTAAAGCAGGTTGGTCAAAAGCTGGGCGTGAGAGTCTCCGGCAACAGGTTGAACCAATGGAATTCATATGGGAGCAGAACCAACACAATGAATTCATTTGGACTCATCAATAATAGCTCCACCAACCCAAAAAGCCTTCGCATGCATGCACTTCAACAACCTCTTCCTTCAAATTTCAACGGCGGAAAGAAGTTGGTATAGATAGTGAGGGATTTGGTCAAATCCTAAAAGGATGAGTGTTCGATTCCCGCTGCCATAACTGGGACTCATTCGGTGGGCAATCTCATAAGTCCTCAGTAAGTGCTCAAAGAACCTGGAGTCGTGTCCTAACCTTAATAAGGAACTGATGTCGAACCTCTTCAAAATTTTTCTTTAATATTAAAAAAAAAATCAACAAGCCATCCACGTACTATTCCTTCTACTTCTGTGCCCGTGAGCAAATTCATTTTGATTTTTGAGTTTGTCGGTAAATGATTTTGTTTAATTTTACTGAACTTGATGAATAAAAACATGTTTAATTTTACATATATAAACCATCAAATAATGTGAAACCAAACACTCGTACGTGGACTTGTTAGAAGTGACAATAGAATCTAAAGACTTCGGAGACACGTGAGAGCATCAACGGCCTGGATGACATACAAAGCCAAGACTCGTGAAAATCCCGCATAGACATTGAATAGAAATTTTAACAAGTAAAAATTTTCAGTTGATACTTAATTTGAGTGCGTTAAGAAAGTTAGGTAAATTAGTGAGTTTTAACAAATGTAATTCTTGATGTCCTTAAAATGTTTTATAAATTGGATTGTCAATATTGTTGTGTGGGTATGAATAGGGGTAAAGTTTGAGAGAAATGATAAAAATGCATATAAATATCATATCAAAATTTCTCCCAAATTTCAAGAGTTAATTGTAAAGTCACATTCAATTCGCTAAATCAACATTTTTCGTTACTATAAACTAAAAAATATATATGTGTTATAAATTTAAAAGACTGAATTGATATTTCATGTAAAATAGAAGACTAGACATTCAATAAGGGCATGATTTGAGTTGCCCATCAAGGGAAATCAGCATATAGAAGACTAGAAATATTCTTTATTCCAGGTTAAAAATACAATTCAAGATCTAGATATCAATTAAAATCATATTAAATGACTTAATTAACATTTTTTTATTCGTGTAAATTAGTTAGCAACCTATTATATTTGGGACTAAATTGAGTATTTTCTTGTAAAATGTATATATTAAATAGTTAAAAATTATTAAGTTTCCAAGTAACAACCGACTAATTTGAATTGAGATTTTGTGATGAGAATGTCTCTCCCAATTTTATTTTATTTTTTAAATAAAGTAAGATTCGAACTCCGTCTACTCACTTTATAGTCCAACTAACCCACCACTAAATCAAAGGGGTTAGACATTGGGTGGTTCAAATGGTTGTAAGAAAAAGTTAAAGAATTATTAAAATTTAAAAAAGAGTTAATAAAGTTTAAATTTTTTTAAAACTTCAGTGAAATATGGAATAACTGATTTATAAATTTGAGAGGTCCAGAGGAACGCACACTACCTACATGTTAATGTAGAATCTATATGAGTTGATATTGATGAGAAATATAAGACATATTTATCAATATTTACTTAATTGATCAATCTTAAAAATAATTAAGTGAGAGAAATGAAAGGAATTAAAGAATATGATTATAACTTTTTAGAAAATCCATATCAAATTAATTTATTTCCCTAATCTAATTAAATTGGATAAGCAAGCCTTATGAAGGATAAAAAATACATAAAAAAAATATAATTTAAACTTCAAAATCTCATATCAATGGTTTTATACTAAATGAATAGTTAGTCGGGTTAAGTAACAAATCCGCTCCGGAAATACACGCTCGAGAGCAATGTTACCCTAGAAGTTTTTTTAGGCTTAATATTGCCCCGAAAATCTAAGAAAGTAGCAATGTTGCCCTTTTCCGTTAAAAAGTTAACGGTTGATATCAATTTTGTTAACAAAAAATAGTAACATTACTACGTTTTTAAACTTTTTAGGTAAAATTAAACATAAAAAACTTCTAAAACAACAATACTCCTCAACTTATACATTTGGGACAAGATTTGATGCTTAACCCATAGTTAGTCTAATTAATCCCTTATACTCCTCTAATTATAAATTTTAAAGTGTGAAACGTGAAGTATGATTTTCTTGAGACAAAAGGACATGAGGGTACATTATGCAGAAATAGGGTATGCTATAATTTGGATTTGGTATGGCCCACATAGATATAGGAACATAGTACTATGAGGATGAAAGGGTTGTCACGCGTAAGAGTGCTTTGGGAGCGCGTAAAAGAGAAAGGACGAGGCAGTAAATGATTTTGCCATTTTCACGTGGTTTTGTAGTTGCTTTTCGATTCCAGAGCCTGGCTTCTCATAACTGCCTTTGTCTGACATGCAAAAATAGAGTTTTCTGATATTTTGAGTCGTAGCAGCAGTCGTAGACTATGACTAGCATCGCTGGCTGGCACTCTACCATCACACTTGTTCATCATGTTCAAGAATAAGTGGCTGTACGTCACACATGCTGCTTGCTGTCTCTCCAATGGTTTGTATTCACACTAACCTTATTAAATATAAATATGTGTAAAAAATTAATTAATTGTGCCTTAAAAATTTACAAATGTCTTATTAAAAAGACTAAAAACAATTGTTAACTGATGCCTCATAATAAGAACTAAAAAGGAGTAACTAGCTACTTGGCTCAACCCACTTGAATCTGTTTTTCTAACGTGATTTACAATATATGAAAAAAGTATGTGTGATGAATTTTATATTTATTTTCGTAAATGTGTTTTCTTACTAATTTCAGTAATTTGTGCTTGTCTAGAACTTGATCATGCCCCTCAAAAGTGTTTACATTATCAGACTCTGTGCTTATTTAGAATATTGGAGTCTTTAAATGTAAAGAATTTCATCCCAACATGATTCTTAATAAGCACTCAATCTTCCAAGGACATTGTTCAACCCAATCAATGTTTCTTGGTCTCATTGCCTCTCTATTTTTGAATCATGCCAATTTCACGAATAAAAGAGAAAATCCTTTTAAAAAAATTTAAAAAACGTTAAAAGACAAAAAGATGTTTTAGATATTTATAATATCTAAGAGATATTAAGGGCTCATTCGTCCTTTTCATAATTTGAAGGAAATGACAGAATTGCTTCCTTAGGGTCAAAATTATGAACATATGTGTCTCTAAGTTCAAAATTAAGAATAGAGAGGATGACACAATTTCACAAGTTTTGATAAAATTTCTCACAAGTTTATACCGGATTTTCACAATTTCTCATAAGAATTTCACACAAGTTGCAAATAAAAATTCATAAGATTTGATAAGAGTTTCATAAGTTGATAAGAGTTTCATAAGTTCAGATAATGTTTTCACAAATTCTTAAAAGAATTTCACAAGTCTAAATAAAGTTTTCACAATTAATTCCATAAAAGTGAAAATTAAACTTCGAAGGATAATTCTGTCATCACCTTTTAATAAAATGATGAATCAGACCCAAACACCTCTTTAATATTATGAATATTTAGAACCCTTTTTATCTGTTGACATTTTTAAAATTCATTTAAGGGATTTTCCACGAATAAAATGTTTCTACACCCTTGGCTTGGGGAAGCAACATAAAATTCTGATGGAACGAAGAAAGCATTTAACGGTGCATATTCCCGGAATTGGTCATCAAATTTAGGGTCACCGTTGGGTTATAACTAGACGTTAAGACTTTGAACCTCCCTTTGGTCAGGTTCAACCCGGCTTAAACCTTTGGATTAAACCGTGTTGGATAGAAGTGATTAGTCCATGTTTTTTAAAGATAGGTACTTATATATAGCCTAGGGTGTTCATGGGAGGCCGGGACCCATGCCTGATGCCTCACCTGAAAGATCATTAGGCAGGAAAATAAAGTCCAGTGTCCGGTCTTACTCGATAGGAACCCTATCAATTTTGGGCAAGGCGATAATGGGCTGAAGCCTTCCCTGCCTAAATGGCAATACCCTAGTATACTCTATGTGGAAGAAAAAAAAACTTCAATCACACCTAATAAACAATATTGCAAACTTCAAATGAAATCTATAATTCTATACTTTGAAATATTTCAAAATAAATCTACAACTTGAATCTTGAAATTAAAAAGATAATCATTTGTCTTAGTAAATTGTTAAATACTCATAAGTAAAAATAAAAAAAATATATAATACTATATATACTATTGGGCAGGGCCAAATGGGCAGGGTGACATACCATGGCCGATATCCAACCATGGCCGCAAAAATGCTCAGTTCAATTATACCTAATTTTTCTTGGGTTGCTATTTCTTGGGCTAAACAAGACAATTTTTCTGCAGGCTCAAGCAGACGCTTAAGGCCGTAGGCATTATGAACACACCTAATAAAGCCCACAAATAAAATTCTCACATGAGTATTAAAATTTGAACTCATGAATTTTTGAATTGTGGGTCAACTCCTTCCAATCAGACTAGACTTTATTAGCGCACTAGTCTATTCTAAATTGGAACGGATTAGAACTTTTTTTACAGATATTTTTAAAAAAAAAAAAAATTGTCCAAATATATAGCCCTAATTAAAAATTGTATCATGTCCAAGCTTAGTATAATGTCTTCAGGTGAGATCAGATAGACCAGGGTACTATAGTATATGACCAGCCTACAGCCCTAAGGTGCGTTGAATAATTTGAGCTCTTATTTATTTATTTATTTTGGAAGAATTCTGTCCAGATCGTAAGAAACTAAGAAAATTTTAAAAAATTCTAAAAAATATTCAAATGTTAAAAAAGTCTAAAAGAATTATTGACTCTATTGATGAAGTTTTTAATCTCATATGTGGGAATTGTTAATCCGAATGATTGAGTTGTCAATGAAAATTTTCTGATATCTGAGATTTTCTTGGGATTTTTTTAAGATTTTCTTGGTCTCGTGGGATATTAACAGAAAATTTCCTTTTTTTTTCATCCTATTTTTAATTTTAACAAGATCGTTCATATTATAATTGGTTTTAATATAAAAATAAAATTTCCACAGTGAAACTAATTAGATAGATGAATTTAAGGCTAGCGGAAGTGAGTGGATAAACATATAGCAGTCACAAATTAATTTAAGATTGGTTTGGAATGATAATAGGATCCTTCAAAAGTAAATTTTTAATCATAATTTGCCGTGTATAAAGTAATTATATGAGAATAATTTTGTCTTAATTTATGTCAACGTGCTTATGATAAACAACTTCAAAGAAGCACTTAAAAACTATGATAATACACTATATTAGTAAATTATGATAGGGGTTGGGTTATAAAAGTGATATTGAAAAAAGAAAGAAAGTTGATTCATAACCTATCAATTCATATATATTATAGAGAGAACATGTCTTTATGAAAAATGCATTATATCTAGGATAGAAAACAAGTATGTAAATAAATTTGTTAGGTGGCACAAATGAATTTAAGAAAATAAAATAGAGGAAAGAAGTGAGAAATGAAAAGAAAAAATATGTATCACCCACTACTTAATTGTCCTACACTACCATATAACCTTAATGCCTAACATAATTGGCAGTTGAGTTTTTTAAACATCTATTCAGAGGTTCAATTGATGGCAATGTATGGAGATGATAAGTGCTAAAGTTCTTTTTAGGAGACTACAATGCGAGGAGAGTAGTCACTGTTATGAATGATAGATGTTTATCTCCACCAAAAAAAAAAAAAAAAAAAAAAACCCCACAGACTATGTTTGAATAGTTGAAAGTGTTAAATAAATTGTACTATCTCTTATTCTTAATATAAAACGTATTATAGTTTTTTATTAGATCAAATAAGTTAATTAGTTGATGTAGTCAATATGACAAATATTATTTTAAAACATATTGGTCCCCTTTTTTAATTCTCTCTTCCCTTCCTTTATTGATTATTCTTAAGAGAGTATCAATAAAGATTAATTAGAAAAAAATTAATAAATATAAAAATATATCTTATATTTAAAATTAAAATAACCCACAAAAAATGCTATATAAGATATCATCTATGGAGCATATCATATCACTGACAAGATTTTATATTGAGAAGCACTCCCTCCACGGTTGAAACTAGAAAGGAATCGCATAGGTTTGTGGCAGACAAGATATCGAGGAGGGAGAGAAAAGGCAAGATCTTTTTCTTCATGAGACCCCCAAACTGAACTGTCCCTCCACGGTTCCTTTCCCTTTGCTTTTTCACGGAATCAGTTTAGGTGCTATCCTGCTCGTCCTATTTTAGACCGTTGAGATGACAATCTAAATTTGATTTTTTAAAAAAAAAAAATCATTTTACTGGATAACAAATATAAAATAAAAATAATCTCTTAATTAGTATTTTTTAAAAAAAATATTTTTTATCAAAAGATCATCAACCAAAAAAAAATTTAAATTAAACAGTCCAAATAAGACCAACACCAGATGTCTGGACCTGGCTTTGGTCCCATGCTTTCTCCCATCCGTTGCGTGCCAAAGGATGCTAGTTTGGTGCAAAGGAGGGCAGCTTTTTTTGGGCCTTCTTTTAAGAAAAAATATTTTAAGATAGTAACGGGTATTAAAAAAATATTTTGAAATATTGAACGGTACTAAAAAAGATTTTATAATTTTGAAAAATTATTTTAGGGTTTTGAAAAATATCTTGAAATATATTTGTAGTATCAGTCAATACCCTAAAATATTTTTTCAAGATCCTAAAATAGTTTTTTAAGATTATGAAGCATTATTTTAATACCAGTTAGTATCCTCAAATATCTTTTTAGTATCATTCAGTATCCCGAAATAATTTTTCAACATCGTAAAATATTTTTTCAATAAATTTTAATATTCTAATGTATTTTTTTTTAGTACTAATCAATAGCCTGAAATAATTTTTTTAAAAAAAAAATCAAAAGAGGATTGCCCTCCTTTATGTCACAACTGTGCCGTTTTGACGCAAGGGACACAACGGATGGGAGAAAGCATCGGACCAAAGTTAGGTCACAGATGTCTAGCCTATGGAGAGACACCAAAACTAGTATTCCTATGGTCCTAATTGTAAGACATAATTGACTTTTTTAGAGAAATTAAGGAAGCTAATTAAATTACTTTAAAGTATTTCTATTTTTTTCTTTAAACTAATTAGTTTGACTAATAAACTAATATAATACACAACATATGAAATGATTAAGTAATTTATTTAGTTTCCTTAATCCCTTCAGAAGAAATTAATTTTATCTTATAATTAGAACAGGAGCGAGTACCATTTAAGGATAGACACGGAACTCTTCACTTTTTCATTTTCTCCTCTCCTTTTCTCTTTCCTGTCCGTTTCTCTTTACTCCTCAGCTCACTCAATAGCCGCCTCCCATCCATTCATGTCCTTCTACACTAGGCTTAATGCTCAAAATATAACATAACAACAAAATTCACATTATTCAATTATCATCCTTGAATGCTAAATTGGGCATTAATGTTTGTGGCTATTAAATTTTTTACCTAAGAAAAACTTGGATACATCTTCACACTCAACCCCACCTCTAAATAAATACTAAATTTGGTACTAATACCAATAAGAAACAATTATAAGGAAAACACTGTAGAAAACAATTCTAATTAATTAACAACTATCAGTAAATACAAATTGTAGACATCTTCACACTCCATCCTATCCTTTTTATTTTCCTTTTCAAACTTCATTGATTCATTATATATATATTTAGAAAGTTGATCTTGATTTTAAATATAACACATAGTTTCTATTTCAATATATATTTCTTAAAAGACAAAATACATATGTTAGATATATATTTAATATATTAAGCCTATTTTTTTACTATTTTTTCATTATTTAAAAAAAATCACTCTACTTTTCAGTGGTCTAAATTAAGTTTATATTAAGGAAAAATTAACATTTTGGTCCTTATATTTTTAAACTCAATTGTAACCTTGTACTTTGATTCGGTTAAATTTAATTCCTATGACTCATTATAACTTAGTCCATATAATTTGAACCATTTTGTAATATTTAATCCATAAATTTTATTATATATACGATTGTATTTTCTAAAATATATATAACGAAATTATAAAATGCCTAAAAATATAGGGAGTGGGTGTTTGTTTGAGTTGTTGGTAGAAGTTGCTTTTCTGATGTATTTATGGCGTATGAGATAAGTACTCCCTTTAGTCTTTATTATAAGGCACCAATTACAATTTCTCGTGGATCAAGGAATAGAAGTTAAGTTATTAAATTAGTCCAAAATTGATAAATATTTTCAACTTTACCCCTATTTTAATGATGTGAATTTAAAGAGTTAGTTAAAATAAAAGTATAATGAAATAGTAATAAATGAGTTAGTTAAAGGAAGTTGGTGCCTTATAATAAAGACAAAAAACTGTTAATAGTCGGTGCCTTATAATAAGAATTAGAAGAAGTATGTGAGATAAATTTTATCTCAATTTATGCCAACGTACTTCTCTGATGCCAACTCAAACATGCATTGAGTTCTAGTAAGTCAAAATTTAGACACTAAATACAAATGAGAATAAACTATAATATTGAATTCCGCAAATTCAAAGTATAAAATTGACATAACTAATGGTCATGTGTATATGGATGAGGGCCAATGGCGGACCCAGGAATTTTAAGGACAGGGGGTGAAAATAAAAAATAATATATCATAAATAAAAATACTTAAAATACAATATAGACCTAATATACAAAAAATTAAAAGTAATCTATTATAAAAATTAAGATCACTTCACTTAACTTTTACTTTACTTGTTTTCATATTGTTAAACTTATCTATAATTGAATTTATGCTAAAACTCAAAATAATTCCTTTTTCAATGTATGTAATTAAAAAATCATTAAGAAATTGGTCTTCTATTCTATTTTGAAGCTTGTTTTTTATTATCTTCATAGTAGAGATCATATATTCTAGTAATGACTATAGAAATTGGAAGAGTGAATACAAATTTAATCACTTTATTAATAAAAAAGTAAATGATGGACTTTCTAGTTCTTATTAGCCCTTGATATAATTCAGATGCAGTTGATAAACTAATCAAATTTGGATATTTAGGAATGTCATGCTCAAAATATTGTAACTATATCTTCAAATGCAATTTTTCTTGTTATGTGAAATCTCTAAAATAAAATTTATCAATAAGTTTGCAAATATCATTACTATTAAATGACTTGTACCTATTTTTTTGATCTAAAATCATGTTCAAAGTAAGTAATTCAATAATATTATAATTGAACATGTTATTTAATTCTTACAATTGATAATCAATTATAGTATAAAAAAATTAAGCTCTCACGAGCATAATGATGGATTTGAACTATAGATGACCTAATTAAAATAAGGAATCTAATTACCAAAATATCATTTTATTATATATATACATTTTTTAAAAAAATAAAAAATAAAAAACTAGGGGAGGCGGGGGCCACCCCTCGCCCCCCATGTAAGTCCGCCCTTGGATGAGGCCTCATTAAGAGAGAAATAAGAATGATGTTACGTATAAGTGTGAATATGTGATCGCTTCTTTTATAATCAAATATATCAGTCGACAGATGGGGGTAAACAAAACATTCTATAATTTATAGAAAAGAAATACCACTCTAGTCTTATTTATAAATTTCACACACCAAGAAGAGGTAGTTATCTCAATGATTATGGTTGTAAATTTTTAACTTTGCCTTCATTTATGATTGGGTATTTTTCAATTCTTTCTTCTATCTCTATTTTTATAAGTACAATTAATATAAATGACATTGTCATAATCTCATTTATTACATAAAACTGGACTTATAAATAGGATCAAATTTTTCAAGGGCAAGAGTGTGAGGGTTAACCTTCTCGTATTATCATTTTCTCATAATCTCTAAATCATGTCCGTCTAATTTTCTCAGTATCTCTTTTCAATATATTTGGGTCGTTAACTAGGAAGATGAGAGAAAAATTAAAATAGTATTATAATATTATAGACAAAATAAACGGACATGATTTAGAGATTATTAGAAAATGATAATACGAGAAAGTTAACCCTCACACTCTTGCCCTTGGCAAAAACATTAGATCACGAGCATCTCATTAATTGAAGTTTCGAATATTGTTTTATTGAAAACACAAACAATTCAGATAATTTTAATTATAATTAGGTGATAACTTATTTAAAATAATTAATTCACATTTTAGTGTTTGAAAAAACATAGGCTAATATAATGTTTATGTTAGCCTATGCTTTTTTTTTTTCAAATTGAGATGTTTATGTTTCTTAAAAACAAAAGAAAATGTGAATTATTTTAAATAACTCATCAATCCATTCCCAGCATGCCGTGCTTGTGAGACACGCAAAGGTTTCCAAAATTAAAAGTAGCTTTGAATAATACACCTAAATTTAATATATTTCAAATCCGACCCCAAGACCACAACCCCTATCAACGTGTTCATTTATTTTTCGCCTTAAAAAAACACGTATTGATTTTTTTTCCCCATATAAAAAACACATGGGGTGAAACTTGGGAGTCGTGAATCACCCTTAGCAAAATTAATATATGAGAGGAGTTCCCCATAATTTACTAATACGTTGTTTAGTACTCCTATTTTATTATAAGACATAAATTAATAAGTATATTTGATTTTTTTTTATAAGGCACTCACTTATTTCCAAGAAATATTAATTTTTTTTATGTGTGTCTATAATTAATAAGGATAGTGAGTGAGAATAATAATTAAATACTCCTTATAAGATACTTAATTTTCACTTACTCGCTTGTTTTCAAGAATCATTAATTATTTATTTTTTCCAAAATTAAGATTTAATCCAATTAGTAAAAGTAATATTGAAAATTAATTAAATTAAAGAACAAATTTATTAATTTAACTATTTTTATTGATTTGTTAAAATTATTAATTAGTGTTTTATAATAAAAAGATATAGGGATTATTGTGTCGCCTTTGGTCAAATTAATCACATAATGATCTAATGCAAAGTAAAAATAGTTCGTTCGGAAAAATCCTAATAAAATAGTAATTGAATTTCAAAATATAAAATAAATAATTTTTTAATAAAATCAGCTATCAATTATTTTATTATTTTTATTAATTATACTCCTATTATTGCCAAATCACAATAGAATCTTAAGAAACATTGATTAGAGATTAGAGATATTGAATCTTGTGTACCGGTAAAAAGCAATAATATTTCATCAAATTAAAACAGCTAAAAGTATAAGGGGCAAAGATAAAATTAACCATGTAAGACACCTGACAATGATTTGACCAAAGTTGGAGCCCCGCCCTCCATGATAACTGTACGAAGTGAAAACCAGGCACCAATCATATATTGTCTGGAACGTCCATTCAAGCTCTCAAAGAACCAGAATATTAAGAACTTCGTACAGAAAACTCTGATATTATAAAAATCTTCTTAACCACTCCATTTATAAGTTATAACTGTTAATTTTAATATTAACTTCGTTTTAATTATAAGAAAAAGTTGATTTTTTTAAGAAATTAAGAAAACTAAATTAATTATTTAATTATTTCATATATTATATATTCTTATATTATATATTATTTTATTAGTCAAACTAATTAATTTAAAGAAAAAAATAAAAATAAAAATATTCTAAAGTAATTTAATTATCTTCCTTAATCTCTTTGAAAAAGTCAACTATGTCTTATAATTAAGATCTATGTCTTATAATTAAGATCGAATGGAGTAATTTTTTTTAAAAAAATTATGAAATCAGAATTTTCTATGATTTGTTTTTTCTCTTGGGACCTTCAATTTTTTTTCCCTCTATCGTTCTCCTACCAACACCAAATTACAGTTCATGTTATAACACCTTGGAAAAACATAGCCACCTTAAACACAAACTCAAACTCGGGAATTATAAAATAAAAGTTTACACTACATGCGTTCACATTAGAGATCCTAGAGCATCTTTCTAAGTTTTAACTTCAAAAGCTGCCTCATCTACATATACAAAACAAAGTTGCATATTCTAAAAACTTCAAATTAACTAACTAATCTAAATTAAAGCCAAACTTCTAATCATAACCCTAATCGTAATTGAAGCTGATACGTCATGTAATGACCCGAGAAATTTGATTCTTTTCATTTTTCAACCTCCACGGCCACCGCATGCAGCGGGTGTTTCATTTCACAGGACAGTTTTAGAACCTCGGCGAGATCAACGGGTCGAGCCAAGTCTTGGACCCACTTGAACCGGTGAACCAACTTGGCCACCCACAGCGACACCGTCACGAGGCCAAAGTTCTTCCCGGGGCACACCCTTCGACCCGCCCCGAACGGTGCAAGCCGCAGATCAGAGCCCCGAACGTCCACGTCAGCGCCGCCTTCGCTCTCGAGAAACCTCTCCGGCGAGAAATCGAGCGGCGAATCCCACACTCTGGGGTCATGCGTGATAGCCCACATGTTCACCATGGCGGTTGTGTTGGCGGGAACCACCATTCCGTTGCTTAGATGGACGTCCGACGTGGACAGCCGGGCCCACGAAAGGAGTGGACCCGGCGGATGTACTCGCAGTGATTCCTTCACCACCGCCTGTAAGTACGGCATTCTCGCCACGTCAGCGTCCGTCACAATCCCTTCGTCCCCAACAATCTGGTGGATTTCATTGTAAAGCTTATCCTGCACCTTCGGATTCAACACCAACTCCGCCATTGCCCACTCGGTCAAAAGCGCCGTCGTATCAGTCCCTCTGAATATCATCTCCTGAAAAATTAAACTCACGAGTCAACTCGGTCCTACAAAAGAAACTCACTCATGAACATATTATATACATGTCACATACCCATAACACAGCGATCATATCATTTTCTTCAAGCTTGTCTTCACCTTCCAAGGTAAGCAACACGTCAACGAAGTCATCGTTATCGGAGGGTTTTCCCGAGGTGGCGGCGGCACGGTGCTCTTCTATGACGGAACCGACGAATTTACGAACACGAGGAACAAGTTTCGAGCAGCGTTCATTTATACGATGTGGGTCATAGATAGCGCTTAGCCAGGGAAGATAATCAGACCAGTTAAAAGCACCAAGAAGCTCAAAACCTTCCCGAACCATATCCTTGAGCTCTTTAAGTTCTTCGCTCTCAATCAATGTATCGTACCTTTTACCGAAGACGCTGCTCATGATGTTGTTGAGAGAAGCGGCTTGAAGGTGCTTACGTAGAGAAACTGTTCCGTGTTGTTTCTGTTCGGTTGCTATATTGCGCAGCATGGCGGCGCACTCTAGCTGGCGACCTTTTTCGTGGGCTATAATACGCCGAGGTGCAAATAAGTGTGACGAAGCGATCCTACGAAGCAGTCGCCAGTAGGTCCCATTAGGAGCGAAGCCTATGGCTCGGCTAAACATGAGGCTCTTAGCGGATTGCTTGAGGGGGCGGTCGGCGAAGTGGGGTGATGTCAGGATTTCGCGGGCAGTGGTGGGGTCAGAAGCTACGACAACAGGAGTACTCAAGCCGAGGCTGAAAGCCATGAGCTGAGTGTTGTCACGTGCCCAAGCCATGGCGGCGAGAGATCGGTGGGCCAAGCCGCGGCTCAAGGTGAATAAGCTGCCAAAGACAGGAATACCCCTAGGGCCAGGGATAGGAACTTGTCCTCTAGAGCTCCGACCATTTCTCCAGGCGAGGCCGCCGTTAGAGAAGGCCCAAGTGAGAAGAGCAAGAGCGAGAAAGGCGATGAAGATGGAAACTAGAGTGTAAGTGTCGCCGACGAAGTGGTCGGAGCCGAGAAAAGCCGGGAGGGTAAATACCCATAAGTTTGTGGGCTTTGAAGCCGCACTACTCGGACCTATCTCCATAGAGAGAGAGGCTGTGCGTGCCCGAGTGTTTCAGAGAAAATAACAGAAAGGAAGTAAAGCAAAGACACGAGAGAGCACTTGGATGGATGGGTTGTTGAGGGAGAATATGAACATATATAGCTCAGATGGGAAGAGGGAGAGCTGAAAAACTTGGTTTGGGTTGGGGCTAAGTGGGGGTGGGAATAGATCAGACCTCTATCAGGCGATCTACATCGTGACTTGTTTAGAGTCTGATTAGGTTTGACCTATTTATAAAATAGGTGAGGTCAAAACTTATTTAAAATTCTAAATATTTAAATAGGTCAGGCCTATTTTGTTAAGACCTAACCTGCAAACTTTCACGCCAGACCTGTTTATATATTAAATAAATATAATTAAATGTTTATCATATAAATAACATAATATTTTTTATTTTTTTATTTTTATATTCTAATTTCAAATTATATTTATATAGATTTTATAGATTCAAAGTGTATAAAGCCTATTTATGACCTTCAAATGCTATAATATTAAGTTTTTTTAAAGGCCTACATTGTAAGTAGGCATTTAAAAAGGTTTCAGGCCCGACCAGGCCTTAAGAAGGCTCAGCCCTAAGTCGAAAAAAAACCTGAATTCAAGCTCAGGCCTTGTGCCCCTATTACAGGCTCAGACCTATTTAGCCAAAGTCTGGCTTGACTTGGCCTATTTCCATGCGTAAGGCTAGGGTGTCCTAAGATCTTATTATGATTGTAATTGAGTAGTTAACTTACTGAATCTATCATAAATTTAAAAAGAAAATTATTCATATTAAATTTAATGTTAAAGGAGAGAATATATATATATATATATATATATATATATATATATATATATATATATCATATCATATTTGAATATTAATTATAAAGATAAAATTGACAAATAAGTATTAATTACTTTCCAAGCTACTTGAATAGTGGACCAACCATTTTTCTAAAAGTAAATTATATTGTGAATCTCCAATCTTATATATAACAGCTCGATAACATAATTACACAGTTTAAGAAAGTAATTAAAATTAGCTAAAAATAATAAATATGTATTCAAATAATTTTTTTCCTAAGTATATCCTTACTTATAACGGATAAATAAGAAAGATAAATAATTTAAACATAAATATTATCAACTTTTTAATTAATACAATCTATATAATTAATGAATGGTACAAATAGGGGGAAAAATTCATTAAATGTTGAGACAACTTTTATCTAACTTTTAAAGAAAATCAACACAATTCAAATTTTGGACTTTATAAGTTACTTTGAATACGTTGAACAAGGATTAAGAAAAACCATAAACTTCAAAAATTTTAACTAAAGTTTTACCAAATTTTCCCATTGAACCTATTTAATTTACATTTATCTAACGAGAACAACTTTTACGTTATAATAAATGAATAATAAAATTATACATTCATATACAAAAAAATTTAATAGGATGACGTATAAGTATGATAAAAAAAATATAGTTTTTCTTTCAGCTTTATATATAGGATAAGAGTAGGATTGTTGAAATCAAGAAATTGTGGCTAAGTTATCAATTAAGGCTAAAAAGGAAATGTTCATGAATGTATAAAATTAGTGGCAGAGGGATCCTTGCATGGGGAAGCTAGAGGTTTCAACCCCCCACATGACTACTTTAGCTCTCTTCTAATAAAAGTTTGAATTGGGGTAATATGACCTTGTAAGTTCTTGTGCAAGTTGGAGGTTAAAAATATGATCTCACTTGTGATCTTATATGATTGATTGCCTACCCCTTTATTTCAAAATTAATATTGGCAATTGGGGTCTTGGAGTAGTCTTTTAAGTCTTTAATATATTACTTATTTGAAAGTTGATACTTGTTTAAAATAGTGATTGTAACTTTCAAAAATTGCTTTTTAATCAAGATTTATATCATATGAGGTGAGTATATGAAATGAGTTTTGTTCTAATTTACGTGAATAAGCACTTTTGGGAGTTTTAAACGTGATCTCAAACAAGCATTGTTTCTAAATATAAGATTGATCAATTTTTTTTATATTTATGTTCCCTCATAGTGAATTAAAGATAATTAATAAACTAAGGAAGATGATTAAGATAATCTTTTAAAAAATACGTGTCATATAAATTAATTCAATTAATTTTTTAATCAAATCAACTTACATAAATATGTCACATTGAAGCAACATACCACAAAAGGATTATTTTCCCCCTATGAGTAAGTTAATATCACTCTGGTCTTATTTATCAGTCCCTATTAATCAAAAGATTTGCTTATATTTATAAGTCTTTTTTCATGTAATACATAAGATTGTAACAATTTTATACATATTAATTATACAAATGAAAATAGAGAAGGAAGAAAGAGTTGAAAAATACTCATTTATAAATAAGGATAAATTTAAAAATTTATTCCGTAATTTAGTTAATATATATTTATAAGTACGGCGCCCAAAAAAAGTTACTTCTCGGCTTCTCGTATTTTTGAATATAGGATAAACTTTATAATGGAAATTGTACAACAAATTTTGACATTTATTAAATACTAATACGGAAAATAATAGCAGTTAATGGTAACTGCCTTGATTGCTTGATTAAATAATAAAAAGTTATTTAATTTATAACCGTAGTGGGTTCACGTGAAAACAAAAGGGGAGGGGGGGTATGTGGAGGGAGGGGAAGGCGTTGGCAGGGAAGGGAGAGAGATGTGTGGTTGGGGTTGGAGGCGTTATGAGGAGAGAGATTACGGCCCCAAAGACGGCGACCTATGTAACGCATTGGGAGATGTGAAGCCAAAGCCAAAGCCTTCTCATTTATTGTGTCTTTATTTTGTGCCATTGCCCCCTACCCCTACTCGTACACCTTCCCTACACTTTAGCTCTTATCCACACCCAAATGCTCCTCACTCTTCACTCAATGCACTGAACACGTCTCAGCAGAACTCGCAACAAAATGTAAATAAATTAGGCAAATGTAAATAAATTAGGTTTAAGGTGTAAAAATAAATATGAGTTTTTTTTTTTTTAGCAACGTTTAACATCACATATTTTTTTTAGGAGTAAAAATACACATGTAGTTACCATTTTGAAGTAAAAGTCATATCCCACCGTTAAGTTATTATTCACCGCCGTTAAGTTACTGTTCACTTCATCTCTTTCTCTCTCATCACGGTTAACAGTAACTTAAAGGTGGAATGCGACTTTTGCTCCAAAATGATAATCACATGTGTATTTTTGCTCTAAAAAAAAAGCACGTGATGCTAGGCGCTTCTAGAAAAAAAGCTCATGTGTAGTTTTACACCTTAACAAAAAAATATGCTACCTCCAGTGCTTAATCTAATACTACTTTGCTATTTAATATAAAACATAATTGATTTTTTTTTCCAGAGATTAAAAAAGTTAAATAAGTTACTTTGAAATATTTATATTTATATTTTTTACAATAAATTGATTTGTTTAACTTATGGAATAGTATATAATCAAATGATACACGACAAGTGTAATAACTAACTAACTTATTTAACTTCCTTAATCTCTCTAAAAATAGTTAATTATGTCTTATATTAAGAACTGAAAGAGTATCTACTTTATAATTAAGTGATGTTTCATTAAGCATCAGCTAATAACCAAGTTCATCAAAAATCGCCCGCTAATATGGTGCTCTTAAATTTGATCTCAAGGCTTTTTCCAACAATTTCAATGGGCTTGTTTGGGATATGGTGTGCAATCAGACTCATGGAAAAATCTGATTGGGTAAAAGTCCGATTGGATAAAAGTTTGATTATGAAACGTGATTTATATTTGGATGAGTGGTTGCATAAGTAGCTTATGGAAAAGTCTAATTGGGTACAAACTTGTTTGAAATGACTTATGAATAAATGACTTTTGAGATAATTATAAGAAAAAAATTAAAACCAAAAATATGAAAAATATTAAATTACAAAATTTGGCAATACTAAAATATATAATTTGATCAAATAAAAATATTACATAAGTAACTAGGAAATTATTATAAGAGCTTATCATAAGCTCTTACCCGTAAGCTACTATAAGCTAGGAATTGGAGCTTTTGAAATAAGCACTTATTTAGCGAAAAGCTCTTTTGCCAACTTTTTTCACTCAAACAAAAATTTTAAGAAAAAACTCATAAGCATTTATGATAAGCTCCAAAAGCTCCTCATATAAGCTTTCCCAAACATTCTCAATAGTTGCTTCGACGGTGGTAAAACCTAGTCCAAAGGACAAGACAAGACACACGTAATGAAACTTGCACATATTTAACAAAGTATCCATTAGGAGATTGCACTATTGGAAAACAAAACTTTTAAGATCGGTTGAAATTGACTTTTAAAGCTGGATTTAGGTCTGGTATTGTATCAACCAATTTAAAAAGTATATCCTTATTAAGATTGAACTTATGACCAATCTTAAAAGCTTATTTTTTATACTGGTTGGTTAGATGACCGGTGTAAAAATGTTTCCATTTATAATTTTAAAAAAATGCTCACTCTTTAGACCATTTAATTTCATGCTATTTGTCTTTTCAAGGTTTACTTCTTTTTTTCCCTTGCATTTTCCTTGCGTCCAAAGGACTTGGATGATTTTTGGGTACTAGATTTAATGGATCTGCCTAGATCTAACATCTGCATGTTGTTGACACATGATTCATACTGTGAGCATCCTTGAAGTTGAAATTGCAACCCATGGATTGGCTACTAGGTCACTATATACATTTTAACTCTTCTGGACCTCACAATGAAACATGCTTCCATGCTACCTAAGTCTCAGGTAAAAATATTCTTATTTAATGAAGCTAAGTATAACAGAGTTAATATACAAGTATGAGAACTTGATTTTATATGTGTGAATATGATATTGTGGGGAGGTATTGGTTGAGAATAAAACCAAACTAAATGTCAATAATAAGAAAGTCATCGATTAGGTGGAAATACAAGTGACAAGGTGAGGATTAATTAACTCTAAATTGGAGAGTGAAAAACATTGGCTAGATGATCATCACTTGAAAGGATAAATTTGTTGGACTAGGCCGTAATCCAACAAATTTTTATCCTTTCAAGCATTGATCACCCGACTTACATTTTTTTATTGTCTAATTTAGATGCCTTAATATCAACCCGTCACTAGTAAATCCACCTAGTCAAGTAGCTCCTTATTATTAGCCTTAACTTTGATTTCCATATCAACCAAGACTTCATGCATGTTGTATTTCTTGTTGATGATCATCATCTATTTCATGTTATCAATTTATTGTTGATAAAAACCATTAGATGAAAGTTCATGTATGTTTCTAAAATTTTATACTTTGTTCTAAAAATTATATTTTAAACCGCATGATTTGAAACATGGTGTTGTTATGAATTAAAAATGTTTTTAACATATTGACACTGTCTTTAAAGAGGATAAGTCTACAAAAAGTTGTCGACACTGTCATTAATGAGAACCGGTTTGGAAAATGTTGTCATAAGTACATATACTCACTTATACACTCATTTTTCATCTCTAGCATCTCTTAGACCCCCACAAGTGATCTTCCTCTCTTTGTCGCCTCCAGCCGCCATGATGTCTGTCTCTCCACCCTTGAAATGGCTTGACATTCCTCCCCATTGGGCTCTCCCTCTCTATCATCGTCGTTTTACTCTCACGTTCGGTAGAAATCCCTGCTTTACACAAACCCTTAATAGATGTTTTGATGCCGCGTTTTGTTAGTGTTTTGTTTCGTTGTCTTTGCTTGATAGAAGTTTTAATTATTGTCTTTTACAGTCTCTCAATACTCATTTCCCTTCATTGTTGAAACACTGATGCTCAATCTTTTTATTTCATTGTAGAAATACTGATACTTACGCCTTTTATCCTCTTAACTAACTCTACACACCTATTGTCCTCTGACCACCATATCTATCACAATGTTGAATTTGCAATGGAAATGGACATACAAGGTGTGCATATATTGCAAAAAAGCTAAATGGACGTACAAGGTGTGTTTGATCGATATTCTCTCTAGTTGAATGCAAAGACCATATATTCACGAGTTAAGAAGTATTCAATGTGTAATATCTGTGGTAGTATGGGTAGTCTAGTATATTGAAGCTGGCTTCAAATTCAATGTAGCTCATGAACATATGGTTTGTACATAATACATTGAATTTGAAGCAAGTAGTGATAATTTTGGCCAATCAACACCACCAAACATAGCACAAATGGTAGATGAGTGCAAAACGGACCATATTTTCATGAGTGTGAAGAGTCTTTTGATACACAAAAAAGAGTATAAAAGCGCCGAAAAGATATGTGAACAACACTAAGTTGAATTATTTTTATAGTTATCACTTATATTTTTGTACAATTGTGAAAGTATTAAATAATCTTTTTAATATGTTTTTCCAATGGTTGATATACATAAAATATAGCTTAGAACATTATTTAAAATTTACAAATTTAAAAATAAAACTTAGCCAGAGAAACTAATTTTCTATTCACAGTAATTTTCTATCTGTCTTAGAGCTAATTGACATTGTTTTCCAATTTTATCCTTGTTATTAAATAACAAGTCGGTTTTGGTCAAATCGGCTAACCTAAAACCGTTACTTAGAGTTGTAAAATTCATTTATACTCGCATTCCTTCTTTCCTCTCTTCATCTTCCCCTTCTGCCTTCCTCCCTTTCTTCAATTCTATTAGCGCCAATGGATCTGGAGAACGTTCTGGAGACCATGCAGCGATCTTGATGCCTAATCAATCTTTTCTTGTAAGCATTATGTTCAAGGTACGGTCCAACATTAAATATATGTATTTCTCCTCTATGGCAATTTAAACTTTGATTTGTTAAGTTATGAATCTTGATAGATCGAGGTTTTTTTTCCCCCTATTATTGTCTTGTTAATCTACCCAAATTTTTTTTATATACATTTTTTCAGGGGGAAAAAATTCAGCCGAATTAGGACCCCTAGGCCCTAACAAGCTGTGATCTTGGGAATTTTTTTAATATTCTTAAGTAACACAGTCACGGTAATGTGAACTACCGTTGAACAGTCTATTGTTTCCTCAAAATAATGGCCATTAAATTAGATATAAAAAAAAAAATAACCAAGGCAATCAACTACTAATATTACGAACGTCTTTCACCTGGCAATAATAGCTTACTAACTCATTATAAGTCATAAACGGTAATGAAATCAAGCTAACGATTTCTGTTACAACAGAAGTGGCTGCATATAAGATACTGGTCTTATGATATATAGTAAGTTGTTATCACGAATTATTACTTTAAACGTTTCGGCTCCAAAAAAATTATTACTTTAAACCTCTTTCTCCCCTGGCTTTTTTTTTTTTTTTTTTTTTTTTTTTTTTTTTTTAACGTCTTGTGTTCTATTTATTAATATCATGAAACAAGTTAGCACTTAAATTTAGGGATAATGACTTTTACGTCACAACTTTAAAAAATAATATCGTAAAAGACTTCATTAACAATTGAATAGGGAGAATTAATAATTGAATTAGTTACAATTAACAATTTATAGAACTTATCAATGTGTTATTTCTCTTGGTTAGGACCTATATGTCATTAGCCCTTAAATTTATACGTAAAATAAAATTTATAATTAAATTAAATAAATTGTTAGCTATCTTGCCACCTACCTTATTCTTATCATGAACTTCTTTCAAATTTAATATTAATTTATTTTAAGTTTAATTGAAATACAGTAAATATTAAAGGCTGAACTACCAACATTTTCACCTCTTCACCCCCGCACTCCATAGTTCAACAGTTTCAACTTTGCCTTCATGAATTCAATGGTACCAAATATCACATATTACATAAAGGAAGGTTTAATTTCGTAACTTTTTTACTAATCTAGTGATCAATAATTATCTATGGACTATTTTATTTCTACCTTGTTTAATAATTTTATAGTTACATATGATTTTATAGCTAATTATCTAGTGTTGCACTGGTGAACTAAAGTGAATGATTTTTGTTTTTGTAAAGCGCAAAAAAAAAAAAAAAAAAATCTGTAGTGATCCCATTCCGACACTTAAATATATTTAATAGCTGATATCCAATTATTTCAGTTTGACAGCCGAATCTAGCAAATGGTGCTTTGATATCACCACCATATCCCCACTAAATTTTCCATTTGAAGCAATTTTTTAGTGAATCGATGGAATAAGAATTTGTTTTTCCAATTTAGAATGTTTGAAATTTAATTTCTTTTATGTAATATGTGATATTTGGTACCATTGAATCCATGAAGGCAAAGTTGAAACTATTGAACTATGGTGTGTGGGGTTAGAGAGGTAAAAATGGTGGTAGTTCAGCCTTTAATATTTACTGTACTTTAACTTGAATAAATTAATATTAAATTTGAAAAGAAGTTGATGATAAGAATAAGGTAGGTCACATGATAGGTAACATATTTATTCAATTTAATTATAAATTTTATTTTAAGTATAAATTTAAGGGATAATGACATGTAGGTTCCAACCAAGAGAAATAAGACATTTATAAGTCTTATAAATAGTTAATGATAACTGATTCCCTTATTAATTCTCTATGTTTACTTGTTAATGAGGATTTTTCTAATATTATTATTTTTTGTTGGAATCTAAAAGTTATTTTCCCTAAATTTAAGTTGTAACTTGTTCTATGATATTAATAAATAGAAGGCAAGACGTTTAAAGAAAAAAACAAAACAAAAAAAGTAGACAAAGAAGTTTAAAGTAATATGTTTTTTTGGGGTCAAAACGTTTAAAGTAATAATTCATGATACCAACTTAATTACTATATATCATAAGACCAGCATCTTGAAAGTGGAAGAAATCACCAAGAGGGGGGTGAATTAGGGATTTTAAAATTTCTTTTCAACTCTTAAAAAATAAAGCTTAAGAAATGAATAATGAAAGAGTAGAGAAAGAAAAGCTCAGACACACAGAATTTATATTGGTTCGGTCTTAACCTTGACCTACGTCCAGCCCCCAGATACCTTCTGGGTGTTTCCACTAGTTCAACAGATTTTTAACTACAATAATGAAGACAAGACACAATCCTAATCACCTAGGACTTGCTCCCCCTTACACTTTGTAATTAAACAACCCAACTCACAGGTTCCACAACCTTGAGTTTACACAACCAAATACTTTAAAAGAATTTCAATCTCTCAAAAGAGTGAATATTGATAATTATTGAAGAACAGATAAAAGAATCACAATACAGACTCAAAAATGCAAATGTGTTCAAGTGTAGCTTCGTTGTGTGTTTTGCTCTGAGTCTTCATAGCCTTTTATAGCCTAACTAGATGAACTAGCCGTTGCAATATCTTCTCCAACGTTCAGTTGCAGATCTGGAAAATGACAGTTGCAAATTTTGCTCTGTTCTTTCAATTCTTTGCTGAAATCCTGGAATATGTTGTTGCAGAACGTCTTCCAGATTCTTTGTCATTCCACAATCTTAATTTGACCGTTTGAGGTGATCTTAATGTGTTCCAACGGTCTGAACTAAACATCTAGGATAAGGGAGAAGAATCAGCTCTGTTCTTGGTTCTTCATTAAATGCACTTATTCGAGATCTTTGATTCTCTTTGATCTTGTGATGAACCTGTTTGAAACTTATAAAAAACTTGATCAATAATGTTAGAAATAATAATGCAACAAGATATGATAATTTCATATTAACCCATAATGATTTCGCAGATTGATTTGATCTGGTTTTCAAAAGTTACCGAAGCAAACTCGAGTTTGGTGTTCTAGACTCGAGTTTGAGGTTCATCCAGAGAGCAAGATATGTTTGAAAGTTTCCTAAACTCGAGTTGACAAGTAACTGACTCGAGTTTGGTTCTTACAGAGAGGAAAGTTGCGAGTTGGTCTTGAATGAGATTTTGAATACTTGGCTAAACTCGAGTCATTTAGTGACTGACTCGAGTTTGAAGCTTTTATGAAAAAACTTAAGTTTAAGTTCACAGCTTCAAAACTGGAGTTTAGAAATGCAGACTAGAGTTTAGAAATCATGTAATAGCTTGAGTATTTTCAAATAGTCCTAAACTCGAGTCTCCAGAAATCTGACTCGAGTTTCAGTGTATATTGAAACTTTGACAATTTTTCATTTAAGTACAAACCGGAGTCACTGAAATTTAAACTGGAGTTTAGAAAACAAGTATCAACTCGAGTAACTCTGTTTATGTCAAACTCGAGTCTACATAATCCAGACTCGAGTTTCCAGTGAAAACTGAAAACATGAAGACTATTGCATTTTGCAAACTGGAGTTTGGAAAACTTGATAAAACGTTGAAGCTTCTGTTTGATTTCAAACTCGGGTTTCCAAATCATAAACTCGAGTTTACAAGTCTTTAAACTTTTAGCACATAAACTTTCTTGTAAACTGGAGTTTCCTAGAATCAAAGGTAGAGTTTGGAAACAAGTTGAAATTCGAGTGTCACTGCCTTTGATCTAGACTCAAGTTTATAAATATAGACTTGAGTTTACAACTCTTGTAAACTTTGATAACTCTCTGTAACTCTGTAAACTCGAGTTTGCCTATACACACTGGAGTTTGGCCAACATTGTAAAATCTGAGCTTTTGTCTGTCAAGTCCAAACTCGAGTTTAGCAACCCAAACTCGAGTTTGCCTTAAACAGAAAGTTTTACAACTTTCCAAGGACAAACTTTAAATTGAGTTTACAATTGTCGGTTATCATCAAAATACATAGAGAACTAACACAACTTATATGCATTAACTTCTGTTGCAATAGAAATCGTTAGCTTGATTTCATTAGCGTTTATCATGAGTTATAATGAGTTAGTAAGCTGTTATATTGTCTGGTGAAAGACATTAGTAATATTAGTACTTGATTGCCTTGGTTATTTTTTTTTATTATATCTAATTTAATGGCCATTAATTTGAGGAAGCTGTTCAATAGGGGTGCATATTATTGTGACTTGTGTTACTTAAAAATATTAAAAAATTCCCAAGATCACAACTTGTTAGAAGTCATAATTCGGCTGAATTTCCCCCCCCCCCCTGAAAAAATGTAAGAAAAGAAACAAATAATTGAGTAGATCAAGTTTCAACAACACACAATAATAGAAAAAAAAACCTGGATCTATCAAGATTCATAACCTAAAAAATGAAAGTTTGAATAACCATCGAAGATGTAAGGAAAGATTGATTAGCCCTCAAGATATCTACACGTTCTCTAGAACTATTGGCACCAATAGAATTGAAGAATGGGAGGCTAGAAGGAGTGGGAGTGTAAATGAATTTTACAATTGTGTTAACGTTTTTAGGTTAGCCGATCCGCCCAAAACTGACATGTTGTTTGATGATAAGGGTAAAATTGAAAAATAATTTCAATCAACTCTAGGACTGGTAGAAAATTATTGTGAATTGAAACTAACTAGGTAAATGTTATTTTTAAATTTGTAAAAAATTTAAATAATATTTCTAAGCTATATTTTAAGTATATCTACCATTGGAAAAACAAAATCTAGTGGTGAAATGTGAAAAAAACATTTACATTTATTATAAAACTAAAGAAATTTAAAATAAGTATTGTATAAATATTACATACCATAACTATTTCATTTTTATTTTCATTATCGTATATTGTATGAAATTTAGATATTTTTTAATTATGTTTGATTGTGCACTAAAAATGAATAATAAAATTTTTGCTAAATTGAAGAGAAGACAACCTCTCATCTTATATCCTTTCAACTCTTTGATACTAATAAAAGGATATTTAATAATAAAAAAGCAAGAGAGTATAAATTTAATTTTGAAAAATAATATTTTTTAAAAAATACTAATTCTTATGCATTTCAACTTGAATAAATTTGTATTAAATTTGAAAAGAAGTTCATGATAAGAATAAGGTAGGGAACTTATTTCTTTAATTTAAATAGAAATTAAGGGTTAAGGTGCACCATTGTTGAACAGTCTATTGCTTCCCCAAAATAATGGCCATTAAATTAGATATAATTAAAAAAAAATAACCAAGGCAATCAAGTACTAATATTACAATAACAACTTACTAACTAACTCATTATAAGTCAAGAAAAACGCTAATGAAATTTTGGACAAAAAAAAACGCTAATGAAATCAGGCTAACGATTTCTGTTACTTTTTTGGGAAAATCCACATGGGGTCCAAGATATAAACATAATTTCAAAAAATGCCCAACCAATTTTTCCATGGGCCTTTTCTGATATTAAGTTTCAAGAGAAAATTACCAAAAATGGCCCAGCTGCGCTGCCTTCTTTTTTATTTTTTAACTCTATGAGCGTTTTTTGTAATTTTCTCTTGAAATTTAATATCAAAAAACATGGGAAAGTTGATTAGACATTTTTTAAAATTATGTTTATATCTTGGGCCCCCAAGTAGAGTTTCCCTACTATTTTTTTTTTTTTTTGCTCAACAGATTTCTGTTACAATTATTACATTAAACACTTCCCAAAAAAACTATTACTTTTTAAACGCCTTTGCTTACTGTTTTTTTTTTTTTTTTTTTTTTTTTAACGTCTGGTCTTCTATTTCTTGGTATCATAAAACAAGTTACTACTTAAATTTATCCTTAAAATTAAAGAGTTATGGTGAAAAAATATATATAACCTTCTCTCCCAGGAATAAAAATGCACCTTAACCCTTTTATTTTAAGTATAAATTTAAGTAGTAACTTGTTTTATGATATCAAGAAATAGAAGACCAGACGTTAAAAAAAAAAAAAACAGTAAGCAAAGGCGTTTAAAAGGTAATAGTTTTTTTGGGAAGTGTTTAATGTAATAATTGTAACAGAAATCTGTTGAGCAAAAAAAAAAAAAAAATAGTAGGGAAACTCTACTTAGGGGCCCAAGATATAAACATAATTTTAAAAAAGGTCCAATCAACTTTCCCATATTTTTTGATATTAAGTTTCAAGAGAAAATTACAAAAAACGCTCATAGAGTTAAAAAATAAAAAAGAAGGCAGCGCAGCTGGGCCATTTTTGGTAATTTTCTCTTGAAACTTAATATCAGAAAAGGCCCATGGAAAAATTGGTTGGGTATTTTTTGAAATTATGTTTATATCTTGGACCCCATGTGGATTTTCCCAAAAAAGTAACAGAAATCGTTAGCCTGATTTCATTAGCGTTTTTTTTTGTCCAAAATTTCATTAGCGTTTTTCTTGACTTATAATGAGTTAGTTAGTAAGTTGTTATTGTAATATTAGTACTTGATTGCCTTGGTTATTTTTTTTTAATTATATCTAATTTAATGGCCATTATTTTGGAGAAGCAATAGAGTGTTCAACAATGGTGCACATTATCATTTCATTACTGTGTTACTTAAAAATATTAAAAAAATTCCCTAGATCACACTTTGTTAGCGGTCCTAATTCGTCCGATTTTCCCCCCCTTAAAAAATGTAAGGAAAAAAAAAAAAAAAGAACTGAGTAGATTAACAACACACAATTTTTTTTTTTTAAAAATAAACCTCAATCTATCAAGATTCATAACTTGACAAATCAAAGTTCCTATAACCATTGAGAAAAAATACTTATATTAAGCGTTTAGTCGTAACTTATTAGCAAAAAAAAAAAAAAAAGGTGTTTAGTCGTAACTTGAACATAATGCCTACAAGGAAAGATTGATTAGCCGTCAAAATATCTACGCGTTCTAAGGAATCATTGGCATCAATAGAATTAAAGAAAGAGAAGAAGGGAGAATGGGAAGAAGAAGAGAGGAAAGAAGGAGCATGAGTATAAAGGAATTTTATAATTTTGATTAATATTTCTATGTTAGCCAATTTGACGAAAACAGACATGTTGTTTAATAATGAGGATAAAATTGGGAAGCAATTTCAATTAGCTCTATGACTTGTAGGAAATTATTGTGAATTGAAAATTAGTTTCTCTGGCTAAGTATTATTTTAAAATTTGTAAAACTTTTAAAGAATGTTTCTAAGCTATATTTTATGTATATCTACCATTGGGAAAAAAAAATTCAAGTGAAATGTGAAAAAAATATGTACATTTGTTATAAAACTAAAAAAATTTAAATAAATATTGTATAAATATTATATACCGTATTTATTTCATTTTTATCTTCACAATCGTATATTGAATGAAATTTAGATATTTGTTAATTGTGTTTAATTGTGCTCTGAAAACGAATAATTAAATTTTTGCCATATTGAAGAGAAGACAAGCTCTCCTCTTATATCCTTTCAAATACTAATAAAATGATATTTAATAATAAAAAATTTATAGAGTACTAATTTAATTTTGTATAATAATATATATTTTTTTAAAAAATACTAATTCTAATGTTATACTTAACGTATAAAATTAGAAATATATTCAATAATCATGGTTGGTCTAACTACGGTTCAATGTGAGCCGACCCAATGACTGAATACAAAAGCCTATAGTTTGCAAAATCATAAGGCTATTTTTTTTTTTTTTTTTTTTTTTTACCGGCACTACTGGTAGTGCAGTGGTATTGTGAGTAGTCTCTCCACCCCTTTGTACTGGGTTTGATCCCCCATCCCCTATCGCCTATGTATAAAAAAAAAAGGCCTCCCCCCCTAATAGTGTTGCCTTAAATCATTCCCCATGACTTGTGATATTTAGAAAAGTAAAAAATGGAGTATTCAATTCCATGACATCTAGATGCTTATTTATTCCTAAAATGGAAAAGTTCAAATATCCAATATATATTATTTTTCATCCTAGATTTCAAATCATTCTTTATCCATTACTTAATCAGATTTATTTGATATAACACACTATTTCAACAGGTTAAATATGAAATTAAATTTCAAATATTCTAAATTGGAATAAACTAAAATTCTTATAAACCCATTGATTCACTAAAAAAATTGCTTGAAATAGAAGATTTAGTGCGAATATGGTGGTGATCAAAGCATCATTTTCCAGATTCGGCTATCAAACTGAAATAATTAAATATTAGCTACTAAATTATTTAAATGTCAGAATGGGATCACTGTAGATTTTATTTTATTTTTTATTTTTGCCTTTTATAAAACAAAACTCATGTCACATTGGTTCACTAGTGCAACACAAAATCATTTAAATAAGTTGATAATAAACAAACACTAATTCTCAAATAAAATCTAAAGCTAGTAAAATTTTGACATTTGCAGGAAAGGTCGTTAATCAGTCTTGACTTAGTGGGGGAAAAGGAAAAGAAAAAACTTCGAAGATAAAAATGGTCATTTATTAGCTTTTTTTTTTTTAAAAAAAAAAATTTAATCACAAATAAATTCAATAACTTTTTACAATTTTGAACCACACAACTTGAACTCTAACATTAACATTTTTATCAATATCACTATTTCTAAATTGCGGAACTTGTGAAATAAATTGATTTCTCAATTTAACATCCAATTCGCTTCTAGTATGTCTCTTATCAAAATTGCAATATATATACTATCTTTAGCCTACTCGAGCAAAAACTATTAGAGTCTAAGACGTTCTCCATAACTTAAATTTAGAGTCGAACTTTTCTCTTGTCTCACCCAGTAAACAACTTATCCAATAATCAATATGCACAAAGAGCCACAGTTGAGTGGTAAGTATGTAAAGAAAATAATTATTAATAAGATATATAATCAAAATATTGAAATGAGACGAATATAGAAGATAATTATACTTACTATTTTGAATATAAAAACCAAAATGGAGAAAAACTATAAAATTATTAAACAAAGTAGAAATAAAATAGCCCATAGATAATTATTGATCACTAGATTAGTGAAAAGTTACGAAATTAAACTTTCTTTATTTATGTAATATGTGATATTTGGTAACATTGAATTCATAAAGGCAAAGTTGAAACTATTGAACTGTGGGGTTGAAGAGGTGAAAATGTGGGTAGTTCAGCCTTTAATATTTACTGCATTTCAACTTGAATAAATTAATTTTAAATTTGAAAAGAAGTTCATGATAAGAATAAGGTAGGTCACATGATAGATAACATATTTATTTCATTTAATTATAAATTTTATTTTAAGTATAAATTTAAGTAGAAACTTGTTTTATGATATTAAAAAATAAGAAATAGTATAACTATAGAAGACAAGACGTTCAACAACAAAAAGAAAAGAAACAGTAGACAAAGACGTTTAAAGTAATAACTTTTTTTTTTTTTTTTTGTAAGACGAGTATCTTACATGCAGCCACTTCTGTTGTAACAGAAATCGTTAGCTTGATTTCATTACCGTTTATGACTTATATAATGAGTTAATAAGCTATTATTGTCAGGTGAAAGACGTTCGTAATATTAGTAGTTGATTGCCTTGGTTAATTTTTTTTTTTATATCTAATTTAATGGCCATTATTTTGAGGAAGCAATAGACTGTTCAACAGTGGTGCCCATTATCGTAACTGTGTTACTTAAAAATATTAAAAAAAATTCCCAAGATCACACCTTGTTAGGGCCTAGGGGTCCTAATTCGGATGAATTTTTTCCCCCTGAAAAAATGTATATATATATAAAAAAAAAGATTTGGGTAGATTAACAAGACACAATAATAGGGAAAAAAACCTTGATCTATCAGGTTTCATAACTTAACAAATCAAAGTTTAAATCGCCATCAAGAAGAAATACACATATTTAGTGTTGGATTGTACCTTGAACATAATGCTTACAAGAAAAGATTGATTAGGCATCAAGATCGCTGCATAGTCTCCAGAACGTTCTCCAGATCCATTGGCGCTAATAGAATTGAAGAAAGGGAGGAAGGCAGAAGGGGAAGATGAAGAGAGGAAAGAAGGAATGCGAGTATAAAAGAATTTTACAACTCTAAGTAACGGTTTTAGGTTAGCCGATTTGACCAAAACCGACATGTTATTTAATAACGAGGATAAAATTGGAAAACAATGTCAATTAGCTCTAGGACAGATAGAAAATTACTGTGAATAGAAAATTAGTTTCTCTGGCTAAGTTTTATTTTTAAATTTGTAAATTTTAAATAATGTTCTAAGCTATATTTTATGTATATCTACCATTGGAAAAACATATTAAAAAGATTATTTAATACTTTCACAATTGTACGAAAATATAAGTGATAACTATAAAAATAATTCAATTAGTGATGTTCACATATCTTTTCGGTGCTTTTGATACTCTCTCATGTAATTAAAAAGAATAAATTAGTATTAAGTAAATTAAATTTGTAATCAGTGTTTCTATAATTACAACAACCACAAAGAAAATATAAGAAGATAACAAACACAAAAGGAATATCATATTTATATCTTTGGAAGGAAGGTTTTTGTTTTTTTCATTTTCCAAGTTCTACAAGAAGGGGTTGCATGTATCTGCAACCTCCAACTTTGTTTCAGCCTCTGTGCTATGTATGCAAATGTAATCGAGCTCGTCAGCATGTGTAGTTCATAATAGAATTACTTCATATGTAGTGTACTACATACTTTGATAAATTAAACTGAGTTTGGAACAAAATGAAATAATATTGGTCTTTTCATAAACTCTTCACACTCATGAAAATATGGTCCGTTTAACACTCATCTACCATTTGTGCTATGTTTGGTGGTGTTGATTGGCCAAAATTATCACTACTTGCTTCAAATTCAATGTATTATGTACAAACCATATGTTCATGAGCTACATGGAATTTGAAGCCAGCTTCAATATACTAGACTACCCATACTACCACATATATTACACATTGAATACTTCTTAACTCCTGAATATATGGTCTTTGCATTCAACTAGAGAGAATATCGATCAAACACACCTTGTACGTCCATTTAGCTTTTTTACAATACACACACACCTTGTATGTCAATTTCCATTGCAGATTCAACATTGTGATATATATGGTGGTCGGAGGACAATAGGTGTGTGGAGTTAGTTAAGAGGATAAAAGGCGTAAGTATCAGTATTTCTACAATGAAATAAGAAGATTGAGCATCACGGTTTCAACAATGAAGGAAAATGAGTATTGAGAGACTGTAAAAGACAACAATTAAAACTTCTATCAAGCAAAGACAACGAAACAGAACACTAACAAAACGCGGCATCAAAACATCTATTGAGGGTTTGTGAAAAGCAAGGATTTCTACCAAACACGAGAGTAAAACGACGATAATAGAGAGGGAGAGCCCAATGGGGAGGAATGTCAAGCCATTTCAAGGGTGGAGAGAGAGACATCATGGCGGCTGGAGACGACAAAGAGAGGAAGATCACTTGTGGGGGTCTAAGAGATGCTAGAGATGAAAAATGAGTGTATAAGTGAGTATATGTACTTATGACAACATTTTCCAAACCGGTTCTCATTAATGACAGTGTCCACAACTTTTTCTAGACTAATCCTCTTTAAAGACAGTGTCAATATGTTAAACATTTTTAATTCATAACAACACCATGTTTCAAAATTATGCGGTTTAAAATATAATTTTTAGAACAAAGTATAAAATTTTAGAAACATACATGAACTTTCATCTAATGGTTTTTATCAACAACAAATTGATAAGATGAAATAGATGATGATCATCAACAAGAAATACAACATGCATGAAGTCTTGGTTGATATGGAAATCAAAGTTAAGGCTAATAATAAGGAGCTACTTGACTAGGTGGATTTACTAGTGACGGGTTGATATTAAGGCGTCTAAATTAGACAATAAAAAAATGTAAGTCGGGTGATCAATGCTTGAAAGGAAAAATTTGTTGGATTACGGCCTAGTCCAACAAATTTATCCTTTCAAGTGATGATCATCTGGCCAATGTTTTTCACTCTCCAATTTAGAGTTAATTAATCCTCACCTTGTCACTTGTATTTCCACCTAATCGATCACTTTCTTATTATTGACATTTAGTTTGGTTTCATTCTCAACCAATTCCTCCCCACGATATCATATTCACACATATAAAATCAAGTTCTCATACTTGTATATTAACTCTGTTATACTTAGCTTCATTAAATAAGAATATTTTTACCTGAGACTTAGGTAGCATGGAAGCATGTTTCATTGTGAGGTCCAGAAGAGTTAAAATGTATATAGTAACCTAGTAGCCAATCCATGGGTTGCAATTTCAACTTCAAGGATGCTCACAATATGAATCATGTGTCAACAACATGCAGATGTTAGATCTAGGCAGATCCATTAAATCTAGTACCCAAAAATCATCCAAGTCCTTTGGACGCAAGGAAAATGCAAGGAAAAAAAAGAAGTAAACCTTGAAAAGACAAATAGCATGAAATTAAATGGTCTAAAGAGTGAGCACTTTTTTAAAATTATAAATGGAAACATTTTTACACCGGTCATCTAACCAACCAGTATAAAAAATAAGCTTTTAAGATTGGTCATAAGTTCAATCTTAATAAGGATATACTTTTTAAATTGGTTGATACAATACCAGACCTAAATCCAGCTTTAAAAGTCAATTTCAACCGATCTTAAAAGTTTTGTTTTCCAATAGTGCAATCTCCTAATGGATACTTTGTTAAATATGTGCAAGTTTCATTATGTGTCTTGTCTTGTCCTTTGGACTAGGTTTTACCACCGCCGAAGCAACTATTGAACATTTTTGGGAAAGCTTATATGAGGAGCTTTTGGAGCTTATCATAAGTGCTTATGAGTTTTTTCTTAAAATTTTTGTTTGGGTGAAAAAAGTTAGCAAAAGAGCTTATTGCTAAATAAGTGCTTATTTCAAAAGCTCCAATTTCTAACTTATGGTAGTTTACGGATAAGAACTTATAATAAGCTCTTATGATAATTTCCTAGTTACTTATGTAATATTTTTATTTGATCAAATTATGTATTTTAGTATTGCCAAATTTTGTAATTTAACATTTTTCATATTTTTGATAATTTTGATTTTAATTTTTTCTTATAATTATCTCAAAAGTCATTTATTCATAAGTTATTTCAAACAAGTTTGTACCCAAGCAGACTTTTCCATAAGCTACTTATGCAATCACTCATCCAAATATAAATCACGTTTCACAATTGGACTTTTACCTAATCAGACTTTTCCATGAGTCTGATTGCACACCATATTCCAAACAAGCCCATTGAGATTGTTGGAAAGAGCCTTGAGATCAAATTTAAGAGCTCCATATTAGCCTTAGTTTTTTTTTCAAAAAAAAGTCGCCAGAGGAGGTGGCCGTCGCCGGTCGCCGACAGTCGACAGTGGAGAGGGCGGCCACCGGCGGTGGTGTGGCCGATGGTGGGACCCACCGGACTCCCCTTAGTTTTTATTAACTATTTATATAAGACTTGTCAATGTATTATTTCTTTTGGTTGAGACTTATATATCATTATCCCTTAAATTTATATTTAAAATAAAATTTATAATTAAATTGAATAAATATATTACCTATCATGTAACCTATCTTATTCTTATCATCAACTTCTTTTCAAATTTAATATTAATTTATTCAAGTTGAAGTACAGTAAATATTAAAGGCTACCAACATTTTTACCTCTTCAACCCCACACACCATAGTTCAATAATTTCAACTTTGCCTTCATGAATTCAATGGTACCAAATATCACATATTACATAAAAGAAATTAAATTTCAAATATTCTAAATTGGAAAAACAAATTCTTTTTCCATTGATTCACTAATGGAAAATTGCTTCAAATGGAAAATTTATAGGGAATAAGGTGGTGATATCAAATCACCATTTGCCAGATTTGGCTGTCAAACTGAAATAATTGGATATCAGCTATTAAATATATTTAAGTGTCAGAATGGGATGGCTAAAGATTTTTTTTTTTTTTTTTTACAAAAACAAAAATCATATCACTTTAGTTCACCAGTGCAACACTAGATAATTAACTATAAAATCATATGTAACTATAAAATTATTAAACAAGGCAGAAATAAAATAGTCCATAGATAATTATTGATCACTAGATTAGTAAAAAAGTTACGAAATTAAACCTTCCTTTATGTAATATGTGATATTTGGTACCATTGAATTCATGAAGGCAAAGTTGAAACTGTTGAACTATGGAGTGCGGGGGTGAAGAGGTGAAAATGTTGGTAGTTCAGCCTTTAATATTTACTGTATTTCAATTAAACTTAAAATAAATTAATATTAAATTTGAAAGAAGTTCATGATAAGAATAAGGTAGGTGGCAAGATAGCTAACATATTTATTTAATTTAATTATAAATTTTATTTTACGTATGAATTTAAGGGCTAATGACATATAGGTTCCAACTAAGAGAAATAATATATTGATAAATCCTATAAATTGTTAATTGTAACTAATTCAATTATTAATTCTCCCAATTCAATTGTTAATGAAGTCTTTTCTGATATTATTTTTTAAAGTTGTGACGTAAAAGTCATTATCCCTAAATTTAAGTGGTAAGTTGTTTCATGATATTAATTAATAGAACACAAGACGTTAAAAAAAAAAGCCAGTGGACAAAGAGGTTTAAAGTAATAATTTTTTTGGGGCCGAAACGTTTAAAGTAATAATTCGTGATAACAACTTACTATATATCATAAGACCAGTATCTTATATGCAGCCACTTCTGTTGTAACAGAAATCGTTAGCTTGATTTCATTACCGTTTATGACTTATAATGAGTTAGTAAGCTATTATTGTTAGGTGAAAGACGTTCGTAATATTAGTAGTTGATTGCCTTGGTTATTATTATTATTTTTATTATATCTAATTTAATGGCCATTATTTTGAGAAAGCAATAGACTGTTCAACAGTGGTGCACATTATCGTGACTGTGTTACTTACAAATATTAAAAAAATTCCCAAGATCACACTTTGGTAGCGGTCCTAATTCAGCTTATTTTTATTTTCTTAAAAAATGTAAGGAAAATAAAAAGAACGTAGTAGATTAACAACACACAAAAATAGAAAAAAATAAAAAAAAATAAAAACTCAATCTATCAAGAATTATTTACAACTTGACAAATCAAAGTTGGTGTAGCCATTGAGAAAAAAACATTTATATTTAGTGTTCAGTTGTACCTTAAACATAATGCCTATAAGGTTGGCCGATTCGACTAAATAAAGAAAGAAGGAGTATAAATGAGTGGGAGTATAAATGAGTTTTATAATTCTGATTTATGTTTTAAGGTTAGCCGATTCGACTAAAACCGATATGTTGTTTGATAATGAGGATAAATTTGGAAAACAACTTCAATTAACACTAGGAGTGGTAGAAATTATTGTGAATTGAAAGTTAGTTTCTCTAGCTAAGTATTATTTTTAAATTTGTAAAAATTTTAGATAATGTTTCTAAGCTATATTTTATGTATATGCACCATTGGAAAGACAAAATCTAGTGGTGAAATGTGAAAAAAATATATGTACATTTGTTATGAAACTAAAAAATTTAAAATACATATTGTATAAATATTATACACCATTTTTATTTCATTTTTATCTTCATAATCGTATATTGAATGAAATTTAGATATTTGTTAATTATGTTTAATTGTGCACTGAAAACGAATAATTAAATTTTTGCCATATTGAAGAGAAGACAATCTCTCCTCTTATATCCTTTCAATTCTTTTATACTAATAAAATGATATTTAATAATAAAAAATTTAGAGAGTATTAATTTAATTTTGTATAATAATATTTTTTTTTAAAAAAAAACTAATTCTAATGCTATATTTAACGTATAAAATTAGAAATATATTCAATAATGATGGTTTAGAGTCGATCTTTTCTCTTTTCTCAGCCACATAACGAAATTCATGCCTAGTAAACAATTTATCTAGCAATCAATATGCACAAAGAGTTGCAGTTGAGTGGTAAGTATTTCCACTTGAATAAGTGAATATTAAATTTGAAAAGAAGTTCATGAAAAGAATAAGGTAGGTCACATGATAGGTAACATATTTATTTAATTTAATTAGAAATTCTATTTTAAGTATAAATTTAAGTAGTAACTTGTTTTATGATATTAAGAAATAGAAGACAAGACGTTAAAAAAAACAGTAGACCAATACGTTTAAAGTAATAATTTTTTGTGGCCAAAACGTTTAAACAGTTTTTTTTTTTTTTTTTTTTTTTTTGATTATATCTGATTTAATGGCCATTATTTTGAGGAAACAATAGACTGTTCAACAGTGGTGCCCATTATCGTAACTGTGTTACTTAAAAATATTAAAAAATTCCCAAGATCATACCTTGTTCGCGGTCCTAATTTGGCTGATTTTTTTTTTTTAAAAATGTAAAAAAAGAAAAAAAGAATTTAGCAGATTAACCACACACAATAATAGATAAGAAAACCCGGATCTATTACGATTCATAACCTAACGAATCAAAGTTTGAACAGCCATCAAGGAGAAATATTTATATTTAGTAATCAATTATGCCCTAAAGTACATAATGCCAATAAAGAAAGATTGATTAGCCATCAAGATATCTACACGTTCTCTAGAACCATTGGCACCAGCACTACAAAAAATAGGTCAATTTATAGCGGTTAAAATGACGTATTTATAACGGTTAAAGCCGCTACAAACATCATTAGTAGCGGTTCAGAAAACCATTATAAAATACACCGTGGCAAACCGATTTATAATGGTTAAAAAAACCGATACTATATACTTCGTAACCGTTATTGTAACTGTAATGGTTAACCATAATCAGTAGGGTTATAAAATTGCTATTGTAGGGTTATAAAATTGCTACTAATTTTGTACAAATTCGTTATATCGTAGCGGTTACTTAACCGCAACAAAGGGTTCTCGCCATTATTTTAGGAAAAAATATTTTTGCCAAAAGTTTGAATTCTTTTCATAGTTGTAGCGGTTTTAGAACCGCTACAATATATTTCCGCCATTTTATCTGAAAAAATATTTTCCTGCCATTTTCAATTTTGTTATTTGTAGTGGTATTAAACCGCTACAAAATATTCAATCATTTTTTTTGAAATTTTTTAATTCATATTTGTAGCTATTAGTAAACCTCTACAACTTCATAAAAGGGAAAAGAAATCTCAATCGTCATTAAAATTAAATATTTAAATAATTTATATTTTATCAATAATTTATCAATGTCAATATTTCAATTATTATTAAATATATAATTAATTAAATATTTTCTTAGCAATAATATATATTTTTAGTGAAATAAATGATATTAAAATGTGATATTTGATTATATATATTTATTGTATTGGTGTAGTTTATTGTAGGTTGATTTAAATAATATTTAATATTAAAAATAATGTGTGTAAAAGTAAATTAAATATTGTGTGTGAAGGTAGATAGAATAATGTGTGTGAAAGTAGATGAAATAAGGTGAGTGAAAGTGTAAAGAAATTTTAAAAAATCATACAATTCTTAAATAAGAAAAATTAGAATCACAAATGTAGAATAAAAAAATAAATACTATGATAATCATTATATTTGATCCGGTTGAACAACACTTACCTTCTTAAAACACTTAATCTCTTTGAGAAAATGTAGAAATTTGAGAAACAATGAGGAGAAAACGTGTTAGAAAACGAAAATGGAGCATATTAAATATGGTTTGTGGGAGTGTTTATATATTGGTATCTGCATACCTGTTTTATAGCGGTTGATGTTACGCTTTTTGTATCGTTTAATATTAGTAGCAGTTAAAGTCACGGTTTTTATAGCGGTTAATAACCGCTACAAATAAGTTAAAAAAAATTACATTTTAAAACGTAAGCTGCAAATATGTTTTTTTGGGCAAAAAAAAGCTACAAATAAGTTTTTTTTTTAAAAAAATATAAGATTACATATTAAATCGTAAACATAATTTTAATTTTTTCTCTCAATCTTCGTCACCATCCCTACAAAAAAAAGGATAAAATGCTACTTGTGAGTTGAATATATTTGAACACAAATAAAACTTTATTTAAATGTTATTATTTCATAAAGCGTATATTAAAAAACGTACTGAACTATAGGTAAATTGTCATCGCCGTCTGGGAAGAAGTTCTCAAAGCTGGCGGGCTGGAATTGCTCACTCTTGTAGGCGACGTTATCAACATAGCCCATGTCGTAAAGGTCCTGAGGCTTTAAGTTAACCACTATATGCCAATCCCTGTGCCTCTGAGGCAAGAATATACGGTTCATCATCTTCAGACTGACTGGTGTGAATAGGCCGGGAGAAATTCAATGATGTGATGCCTAAGTCATCAGTGGTGAGTTCCCGGGACGTTGTTGTATTCGCTCACAAACACTTGTACAACGTCATTGTGAAATGGCCTTAGTAATTTATCCTGACCATATCAAGCAGCTTTCCATAATACGGGACGTCACCAAATTGCATGTTCCCGTCACTGCTGCTCGCGTAACTCCTCCCAAACGTGCCATATACACCTGAGTTTTGGGCTAGCAATCCTTGATCTCGTGAAACTGTGCAAAACTTGAAACTACTGACATTGTATGCCGTAAATATTTTGGCCTGGTCAAGCAAGTTGAGTGCGAGAGCTCTGAATTCTGGTGAGTGCGGGTTGTAGTCATTCATTATTTTCCTCCTAAACCAACTCGGGAATTCTCTGTGAACCTTTCTATGAATTTCAGATGATGTTTGTGGATGGATCCTCAGCTGACGCTTGACATAACTTCTGAATTCCCTGCAATTAAACATGCGAAGAAAACCACAAAATGTGAGTACATAATGTAAGGAAATATAAAGGATAACATATATATGTGCGCAATCCTTACTGAAGGTACGGTTCAACTTTAGTGCAATTAATCAAGACATGTCTATGTGCTTGAAGCTTATCAAGTGCCGCCAGTTTGAAGTTCTCAGTTCCACCAACTGCTTTACTAACACGAGGGATTAACAACTCTATTGCTGATGACTCTGGCTTTGGACAATCTTCTACATGAGGCGGTCGGTTGAATGATGTCTCAATGTCATCAAAGTATTTGGAATAAAAATACAATACCTCATCCCTAATATAACCTTCTGCAATTGAACCTTTAGGCCATGTCTTATTCCTCACGTAAGATTTCAGTTTCCCAAGAAAAAAACCTATAAAGTAATGAATGAAAAATGTTGAGACATTAATGCTAAAATGTGTGACTAGGTAGTAATGCTAAAGTAATTAATTTTAAATAAGTACCTCTCAATAGGATACATCCATCAGTAATGAACTGGGCTAGCAAGTTTTGTTTTGTGAACAAGGTGTATCGTCAGGTGAACCATGATCGTGCAAAAGAATGGAGTAAAGATCATCTCCAAATGACACAAAGTAAGAACGATTTTCTGTTGCAGCTGGTTGAGCTCCTCAACGATCAAAACCTTGGAACACAACTTCTGGAAGAAAGAACATAGCTCGACCAAAACGATCGACACATCAAGAGACAACATATCTTTGATGGCCTGCGGAAGTAACAGTTGTATAAAAACATGTGAGTCATAACTCTTCAACCCAGTAACCTTTCATGCCTGCTCATCATTACATCTTGAAATGTTGCTTGAGTACCCGTTTGGAAATTTTATTTTCTTCAAAGTCGTGAGGAAGATTTCCTTTTTCAGTTTTGTTAAGGTGAATTTTGCCGGTTGAAATTTGTCCTGCTCATTCGGCCATGTGTCTGCACGAACTCCCATCTCCTGTAAATCTTTCCTCGCTTGAAGATGATCTTTTGACTTGCCTAGTTTGTTTAGAAACGTGTACAACATATTGTCTCACACATTTTTCTTAATGTGCATGATATCCATATTGTGTCGGATCAAATTATCCTTCTAATAGGGAAGAGTGAAGAAGATGCTTATCTTTCGCCATTACTGGGGAGTAAAACCAGAAGCCCTGGCGGTCTTTGTACCGGTCTTTGCTTGATCGTCTCTTTTCCAAACTCAAATTCAATATCATGAATATGCTCTATGATTTCTTCACAAGATAAAATCTAAGGAGGTCCTCTTTTTTCCTGTTGCCCATTGAAGTGATCACATTGCAACCTAAACCTATGCTTACCATCTAGAAACCTTCGATGACCCATGAAATATCACTTATGACTGTGGGGAAGATGCACTAAGTTAGAGTCAAAATTGCAACTTGGACACGCAAGGCCGGTATGCACATTCCACCTAGATAATGTTCCAAGGCCAGGAAAGTCACTAATCGTTCAAATCAAGCTACACACAAGTTGAAAGTTTCTTGTCATGCGAGTCATATGTCTCGACCCCTACATTGTACAACTCGACCAACTCCACGATAAGCGGTTGGAGAAACACATCGATGTCATTTCCTGGTGCCTTTTTGTTTGGAATGATCATAGACATAATTTAGGAGCTTTGTTGTATACACATCCAGGGGGCAAGTTGTAGGGGATCAAGACAACTGGGCAAATACTATAACTTGTGCTAAGATTCCCAAATGGATTAAAACCATTGGTCACCAAAGTGAGACAAACATTTCTAAGGTCCGCCGCAAAATCTGGAAAGTGTGAGTCAAACGCTTTCCATGCTTGAGCATCCCGTGGATGTCTAAGTTTACCATCTTCGTTCTTCTCCGCTTCATGCCACCTTATAATATGCTCAACTTTCATGGATGACATAAACAGTCTTTGTAAACGTTGTTTTAAAGGAAAGTACTTGAGAGCCTTTACGGGTTTCTTCTTCTACTTTTTCCCCTTCCGTATAGCCTTAAACCTCGATGTGTGACACTTCTTACAAGTCTCCCTACGAGCGTCCGTTCCTCAATAAAGCATACAGTTGTTAGGGTAAACATCAATCTTTTTGTAGTTCAAGCCTAATCTGTTAACTATCTTCTTGGCCTCATAGAAGTTTGTGGGAATGTCTGCGTTAGGGAAAGCATCTCGCAGTAATTTCAACAACATCGACATTGCTTTATCAGTGATCTCACACAAGAACTTAATATGGTACAACTTGATGAGGAAAGATAATTTGGAGTATTTCTGAAAACCTTGATACAATAGACGATCACTCTCATCCATGAGGATGAAAAATTCTCGAGTTGCTTCATTCTTGAGGAAAACAGGTTTTGCACGCTGAACTTCTGTCGTGAAATTGTCGTCGTGAATACCAAAAACATCGTGAATAGCTTCATTAACAGGATCATCTTGAGCTACTTGATTTCCTACTTGTGAGCTACGAGGAAGATGATCCCCACATTGCATACCACATTTCTCACCATGAAGTCCCCAAAATGTATATTCAACTAGAAAAGGCTTGATAAGAAGATGTTCCGTAACACTGTCTTGTGTTTGCCACTTCTTAAACTTGCATTGACAAGACGGACACATAATCTTCCCATTAACGCTAGCGTGAGGTAAGGCGAAATCTAAGAAATATTTGAATCCAGCTAAATATACGGGATAAATGTGCGGCAACTTGATCCATTACTTATCCATATTTAGTAAATAAAGTTAGGATAGAATACAAATGAAGAGAGAATGTTTAATTCTCTTCAAATGACTTAAGATCCATTAAATGCAACATTAGTTCAATTGTAGCGGTTGGCAACCGTTACACAAACCATTACAAATAACAAATTCCATTCGTTGCGGTTTAATAACCGCTACAAAACTATTGCAATTCAAACTGAAAAAATCCTGCCAGAGATTAGTAGCGGTTATGGAAATGCTATACTAACCGCTACAAAATGTAATAAGTTGGACAGTTCTTTTGTTTGGAATTTAAATTGAATAGATCTCGCCAAAGTTTTGTAGCGGTTTGAGAATCGCTATACAAGCTACTACAAAATGTACGCCATAAGACACTTCTTCAATTTGAAATTTAAATTGAATAGATCCTGCCGGAGTTTTGTAGCGGTTTTGTAATCACTATAGTAACCTCTACAAAATGTAAGTCGTTGGACATTTCTAGTGGTTATGGTCTAGTAACCGCTACAAAAGGTATTTAATGTTACAATTGTAGCGGTTATGGTCATGCAGTCTCTACAAAACGTCTTTATTATTTTTTTGTCAAACAATATTTAATGTTTTGTAAAAAAATTTACAAAATTGAAATTTATAGTAAAAAACTACAAATTATTTTAAAAAATGAATTTTTATTTGTTACATATTATTTTCATTATTTGTTTTACAATACCTATTTTATGCAACTATAATTATATATTATAAGTAACATTAATAAACTAATGTAAATGGATATAAGTATTTAATTGTAAATGGATCTAAGTATTTAAATTGTAATCTAATAAACCAAACAATTTAAAAAGAGAACAAACATTTTAAACAAAAATATGTCAGTGAAAATAAAAACTAACAATCAGAAGCTTGATGATCAGGTCTTATCTCAGTAGTGGCGTGTGCAGGAGCAGAGGTAATAACACCCTCATCTCATCAGCAACAGCAGGCAGGGGGTGGGGGGATCCTCGTGGATGAACGAAGGGGTAGGTTGGGGGGAATCCTCGTCGATGAATGAAGGGGGAGGTTGGGGAGGTGAAAAGTGCCTGTGAGGTAACAACTCTGTTAGGGCATTGGCAAAAGCATCCCAGCTATGCTTCTGAGTAGCATACCAATGGTCAATTCTATCTTGAATGCGCCTCTCCCAGGCAACCTACTACACCGCCTGCTTGGCCCTCTCTACCGCTTGTGCAGCCTCTAGTGCGTCTACCTGCTCAGCAACCTTCACTGCAACTTGCTCGACAACCCACTCGGCAATCATCGCCTCCAACCTTGTGGTAGTGCTGGAGGTTCCGACCTCAGAGGCAAAGGACTTGTTGTACACAATGCTAGGCCACACGGCTAGGCCTATACCCTTAATGTGGTTGGGATGCTTGACTGGGCCCACAACAACTTTTAATGGGGTCGTAGGGTCCATAGACCCCTGTGACTCTGGGGCCTAGGATGCTCGCAACTTTGCCTAGGTCTACTCAATCCAGGCCTGATGCGCAAATTTCATAAAATATTAATGAAACCATTTAATTGAATTTAAATATATTAAATTAACTATATCAATAATTTTTTTGTACCTTACTATGATCTCCTTTGCTGTCTCAGAGGTCAGTGTCCAATCACGATCTCTATGGGTGTGTGTGAAGAGCTCCCCATAGTTCGTTTGACGATTTTCCTCTTGTGCCTTCGCTCGCTGAAAGAATTAAAAGAATAAAAAGTTTTTTATTTGAAAAATGGAACAATCAATCATTTAAACCTCAAATTAATTTAACTAATAACATACCATCTCACTGTAGGTCACAACAAACGTCTTAGATCCTGCCGTGTGATGGACCGTCTTCTGTGCCCGGCTCCTGATGTTCCTCTGGGACAGAGTCTACAATGAAATTAATCTTGTGAACTACATTTAAACTATATTAATCTTAATTGTAAATTAATTTAAATTATATTTATATCTTAAACTACATTTAAACAAAATTGATTTATCGAAAAATTTAAAGTATAATTAATTGAAAAATGTACCTGTCCCTCTGCACTCCTCCTACATTGAACAAAACATCTCTTGTCATTGGGGTCCACGCTGTTTGGGACATTCTGGATCAGCTACTATAGAGGAACCATCCCATCTCCATTTCTCTGGTTGTACAAACAATTCCTCTGGTTCTTCCACCCATCCCCTATCTTCAGCAAAGAGTACTTCTTTGCCTGGCCTCCCATGTTAAAATTTTTCTGTATCATAATTTAATTACTAATTAATTAAGTAATAAAAAATAAATAAACAACTAACTAAAGGAACAAACCACACATTATAAATATTAACATGTAAAATAATATAAAGCAACATAACTTACCTAGACAATGTCTGTAAATGCTTCGTCCTTGTTCTTGACTGGAACACACCTCCAATCCTTGAAGTTCAACGGGAACCATACCAAATTTCCACCAAACTCAGACAGGAATTGGTTGAACTAGTGACTACCATTGGCGACTGTCTGGTCTGTGTCCATATTCTAGGAGACCACTACGCAAGGCCTCTGCAACAAAGTGACCCGGAAATATCCAGCGTCCTCTTGGTGATGTTCCCATGTGTATCTGCACAATTAAGAAAAACATGTTTTTATTGCTTTTAAATAAAATTTAATTAAATGTAAGAAAATGAAATTTAAATTTTCTCAAAAAACTAATTACATCTACCTTCGATATCCACCACAAATTTGGTGGAAAGCGAAGATGACAGTTGGGGGTCCCTTTGGTCATGCTCGTTCTACCAGTCGAGAAACTGTTGCACTGTGCTTGCGGGAAAGTTTATCTCAATGTCTTCATGTTCATTGAGGTTTTTGATCGATAGAGTTGCACCTCGTTCTGCATCTACAGTCTCTAGGGTCTCCTTCCCTGGGATTGGTTCATCAGCGAAGAGGTCCTCAAACTCACTCCCTGTCTAAGGGGGCAGAGGGAGATTTATAGGCCCACGCCATCTCGGACGGCCCTGTCTACTGCTACTTCTTCTCAAGACTGTTTTACCTCATGAAATCCCTTTCCCTTTCTCTTTGTTAACCATAATGTTATTTTTTATCGTACAAAGAAGAAAAACAAAAGTAAAAAGAGGTGAGAAATAAACAGTAGTGTAAGGGGAAAATGAGACACTGATGTTAATAGCGCGTCATTTTGTAGCAGTTATAATGAAAAACCGCTACAAAATTATGCACTTTGTTGCATTTTTGCAAGACCGTTGTAAGAACCCCTACCAACGTACCTCGGTCTTCGTAAAATCTTGCAACGATTACCAACACTCTTACAGTGTATTGACGTTTGAATTTCTGTAGCGGTTACTGGCTCTAACCGCTACAAATTGGTTGACCTTTCATATTTAGTTGCGATCACCCGAAAAAACATTTTGTAGCGGTTATTGGGTAAAACCGCTACTAATTTAATTTTTTGGCAAAAAAAATTCCAAACTAATTAGTTTATTAGTTTGACTAATAAACCAATTAGTTTGGTTTTTTAAAAAATTATTTCTGATAAGTATACTGAAAATAGTCCAACATGGCCGTGAAGATTGGACTTTAATATAGCCATCGATATCCCTGTAAAAACTCAATGAGTCATTTTGATCAGAGACATTTTAAAGAGACAAGTGTGACTATAATAAAAACCCAACCTTCGATCGCTATTTAGACGATCGTCAGAAGAGTAGAAGTCTTCACGTCAAAGAAATAACCAAATCTGGTTTGTAACTGAATAACCGCCTTGGCTTCAAGGATGAGAGATGCAAGTATCTGCAGCTATAATCTCTCGAGATAAAAGATTAGAGCTGTAAATTTCTGCATGTCTTCGACTACCAAGTTGGGATAGTTCATTCAATTACAAGCCGGATTCGATGATTTCTCATATTTATAGTTATTGTTTGATGTACGGACAAATGAGTTTATAAAGGTTAAATATTAGTAGTGGTTATAGATGAAACTGCGACAAAATTGAGTCATTTCGCTTTCTTGTACTAGTTATTCTCATGTAATCGCGACAAAAATTTGCACCATTACGCGCGAATGCTGGTGCCACATTTGTAGCGGTTTTGTTTTATGACAAACGACGACAAATTAACTGTCACAAACATTTGCACTATTACGCGTCAAGCTGGTGCCACTTTTGTAGCGGTTTATTGGCGATAACCGCTACTAATTTAAGTTTTTGGAAAAAAAATTCCAAACTAATTAGTTTACTAGTCTATTAGTTTGACTAATAAACCAATTAGTTTTGTTAAAAAAAATTATTTCTGATAGGTGTACTGAAAATAGTCCAATGTGCCCGTGAAGATTGGACTTTAATATAGCCACAGATCTCACTATAAAGACTCATTGGCTCATTTTGATCAGAGATATTTTACAGAGAGAAAGATGGTTATAATGAAAACCCAACCTTTGGTTGCTTGTTAGACAATGTTTAGAAGAATAGAAGTCTTCACGTCAAAGAAATAACCAAATTTGGATTGTTACTGAAGGAACTGCCTCATCTTCAAGGATAAGAGAGGCAAATATCTGCAGCCCTTATCTCTCGAGATAAGATATCAGAGTTGCAGATATATGCATATCTTTGACTATGAAGCCGAGATAGTTCCTTTAGTGACAATGCATATTTAGTGATTTCTCGGTATTTATAGTTGAAGTTTGATGTACAAATAGAGACATTTATATAGGTTAAATATTAGTAGCGGTTATGATAGAAACCGCTACAACATAATAGGATTTATCACGATCTGGTTATCACTATACATTAACCGCGACAGAACTTTGTTGTTTCTCTTTCTTGTAGCGGTTATTATGACGACCATTAGGCGCCAACACTGGTGCCACATTTGTAATGGATTTTTAGGGAAACTGCGACAAATTAACCACTACAAATATTTGAGCCCTTACACGTAAAATTGGCGTCATATTCGTAGCGGTTTATTTGGCAATAACTGCTACAAATATCATTACAAAATGGCCCATGCTTTGTTGCCAATCCTCCTGCTACAAATTTGTTGCAGTTTTGTATAAAACCGCTACAAATATATGATTTCGTAGCGGTTTTTTGTGACCGCTACTGATTTTTTTTATACGTAAATAGAGTAGAAGATAGGCATCCAACTACATAACAAGAAAATAAATTAACTATTAGCCGCAACCATTCCTAAGGTGCTCAACGCCTATGTTGTCTGCAACTATAAATTGGTACAGCCCAGCGAGGGGGAATAGTATAAAGCGCTTCATCTGGAGCCTCCCCATGTCGCAAACCAAGGTTAGCCAACCAATTTGCACACTGGTTCTCCCTCCCTTAGCACATGACAGAAAGGTGTTTCCCAATGCCTGCATGTAATTGCTCGTATTTGAGATACCAAATGGCACTCACGAGCTACACTTCCTTGTTTAGAAAGTAGTGCAATAGCTGAATGACAATCACTCTCAACAGCTGCAAACTTGCATCTTGCCTCCCATGCCAATTCTAGTCCTCTCATAATTCCCCATAGTTCAATTGTCAATGTTGAACATCTTCCAAGCCTCATCGCAAACCCTCTGAGCCACTTGCTGATATGATCTCGCAGCAAACCACCATATTACGCAATCTGCTCTGGTCCTTTTGACACCCCGTCAGAGTTAAGCTTCACAAAGGGAGCTTCTAGGAATGACCACCTGACCATAGTAATCTTTTGTATTAATCCTTCATATCTACTAGCACTTACTTTCCTCAACTCTCCCAGCATTTCGAAAACCAGTCGCAGACTATATTTGCAATATGTTCAATCTGCGTACTGTGGATAGTCGCATTTCACCACGTCTAGAGAAACCAGTAAGAGATAATGAAGCACTCATGCCACTGAAATCCACCTTCACCTAGCTCCTCACACAACCGATTTACCCTTACCCAATTAGCCCATCCATGATTGCAGAAATCGTGGGTCTTGCCTTCTGGTAATATTTTATACCAGAATTCATGTACAACATGGCAATCCTTGAATGCGTGTAGCAGAGTCTCTTCTTCTTTGTGACATAGTGGGCAGATTCCATCATGATCCGACCATACTCGTACCCATGAATACACATGTAATCTCTGGTGAAATAGCTTCTAGCAAAAAATATGAATTCGATGCGGTTCCATCCACTTCCATAGTTTTGTCCATACATCATAGCTGATTTCTGAATGTTTGTATCCAGGTTCAGCTAGATAGGTATAACATCTTTTTACGCTAACACCTATTAAGCCTCCAGCCAACTAGAATGAACGATCTGGTCCATCCTCCGGAGAATGGGGAATTATGCCTGTAATTAATCCCACCACATTTTGGGGAAGCAGACTATTTAACAATGGTAAATCCCATCCTCCGCCTTGATCAATAAATTCAATGATCATACTATCCCTCATAGCATCTTGAATGAGTTCCTTAGCATAATCTTGTAGACAAACATCCGCGGACACCCATTTATCTTTCCAAAATGAGATAGAAGTCCCATCTCCAATCTCCCATACCACCTCATCCTTCATGTTTATAATAATATTACATAAAGAACTCCAGAACATTGAACCACCAGGTTTAAGGATTGGAAGATTCCCATTAGGAACCTTGTATTTACCTTGTAAGACTTGAACCCATAAAGCATCTTTCTCACTTTGGAATCTCCAAGCATACTTCATAAGGAAAGCATGATTCATCAACTGAGATGATTTAAGCTCAAGTTCTCCCATGCTTTTAGGACTAGTCACCACATCCTAACTTAAGGCATGATGAGCCTTCCGAAGACGAGAGTCACCCCAGATGAAATTTCTCTGAATTTTGTCAATTTCATTGCAGATACTGGAGGGAAGGCTAGCATATTGCATATGAAAATAAGGGATGGTAGATAAAGCTGATTTAACAAGGGTTACTCGACCTGCCTGAGATAGGCATTGCTACTACCAGCTACTTAATTTCCTTCTCATCTTATCCATAATATGTTGATAACATTGTTTAGATGCTCGCCCATGCACCATCCAAGCCCCCAAATACCTTCCATCATTTTTAACTCTCTTGAATATACTTTTAGCCACCAAAGTAACATCCAAATCCTCAGATATATGTTTGGAAAAGTATATGATAGTTTTTTGTATACTAACCTTAAGCCCTGAGATTTGTTCAAACAGAGAGAGACACTTCAGGATAGTATCCAATTGTTCAGGTCTTACCTCTGCAAATAGCATAAGATCATTAGCAAACATCAATTGAGATATTAGGGGTCCTCCCTGACCTACCTTAATAGTAGTCCACAGCCCTCCTCTAACAGCTGTGGAGATAATATGCGACAATTTCTATGTAAATAGATACGGTGATAGGGGATTCCCCTGTCGAATGCCCCTAGAAGGCTAAAAATAAGAGGTCTTGCCCCTATCCCACAAAATATTAAAGGAAGACGTGGAGACAGCCTGCATAATCAAGTCAACCATATTGCCTGGGAAGCCAACTTCCCCAAGTACACTATGCAAGAAATTCCAGTTAAGCCGATGATATGCCTTTTCTAGGTCAACTTTAATTGCCATAAATTGTTTTCCATGCATTTTATGTATTGAATGAATCAGCTCCTGAACGATAACAATATTATCATGAATCTGCCTATGGGGCATAAAACTAGATTGGCAAGGCGAAATGATAGTTTCCGTTATTGGCTGCAATCGTTGCACAATTAGTTTGGTGATCAACTTATACATGATTGATCATAATGAGATGGAACGGAACTGCGACATAGATGTTGGTATCTAGACTTTAGGGATTAAAGCAATCAAAGTAGCTTTTAAATACCTGATACGCGTGGATTATGCCGAATATCAATAATCAATCTCATGATCTGGTGACTACGCACACTCCACTGCCTTTAGAAGAACACTGCAGGATATCCATCAATCCCAGGGGCTTTAAAACTTCCCTTGCTAAACAAACATTTCCAAACCTTCTCACAAGAAGGCATCCGATACAACCCATTCAAAACATTTTGTGGAATACTTGGCCAAGTAGAACTAAGCCACCTACAGGAAGGAACCTCATCCAGAAATAGATTCTTAAAATAGGAAAGAGCTATATATTTAAGGTGATCAACATTATCCACCCAAATATTGTGCTCATTTTTCAATCGAGCAATCATGTTAAAGCCCCTCCAAGTGATTGTTTTGAGGTGATAGAATTTAGTGTTACGGTCCCCTATGCTTAACCATTGGTGTTGAGACTTTTGGACCTAGAACAACTCTTCCTGCTTTAAAATCTCATTGAAGTGGTTTCTGCACTCTAACTCTTGTAAACACAAGGCAGCAGAGTCATTACTCAACCGTTTGATTCTGTATCATATGTAATTCATCACTTAGGGAATCTTCAGCTAGAAAATATTCCCATAAACCTCCCTATTCCAACGACTAAGAGGTGTAACCAAACGAGCTAACATAGTAGGTAGATCTGGACAAGTCTTCCATTGTGAAGTCATAAATGCTTGAAATTCAGAATGATTCATCCAATCAGCTAGGAAACGAAAGGGCCTTTCCTGTTTAGCCTCTGGCAAACCAAACAATCTTAATAACATAGGTGAATGATCCGAATTGTACCTTTGAATATTAACAACATCGGCCTTATCAAATAACATTCTCCAGGAAGCATTCGTGAGAACCTGATCTAACTTTTTGTAGACTCGATCTAAATAACCCCATTTAGGACCCTTCCAGGAGAAAACTCTCTTGGAAGTTTTAATATCATCAAGTTGCCACCCCATCAAACAATTTCTAAACACCCTACATATGAACATGCTGGAAAGAATTACTTAAAATAGTAACTTGAACATCCTGCGCTTTCTAAAGGACCGAAATACCTATAGAAAAACCCCTAGCTTCCTCCATAAAAGAGCTATCAAAACCAAACTTCCTTCGAAGCCTCAAACACTTCTCCCCATTTGTCTTCGTCTCAATTAGTACTAGTAACTTAATATTATACTTTGAGATTAAAAATCTCAACTAGCATCCAATATCGGCATTGGCCGCCCCCTGTAGTTCAAGACGAGGATCGACATCATGATGACCGTGGAGTAGAGACAGGTGATTCGCGCACCTGAGACTGCTTATCAATACTTCCCATCTTCACTTTCGTCTTGCCACTCCCCACAGGTCTTCCTCTTTTCTTAAGCCCACCAATTTTCATTGGGCTCACATGAGTCTCAGCCCAAACGCAGCTACCAACATATGCCAATGATTTATTGTTCTGCATAGCTTCCCCTTCATTCCCGTTCTCACATGCATAATGGGTCCCGTCTCCTTGTTGTCCATCATTTGACAATTTTTGACCGTTCAATAACCTCACACTTTCTTCATTCACCAAGACTTCTCCTGCTGGACCAATGACTCCATCGTCATCTACTACTATCTCGGCTCCCCCGCTAGGACCTGCATCACTAGGCATACAAATGATCAACTCCCCGCCATGCATAGTTGGTACATCCTTCCTGACCTCTAGCGATAGACCACCAGCCGACAGTTGTCCTATATTCTCTTCGACGACGTTACAACAGCTCTACACAGCCTTTTCCTAAACCCCTGATTCAGGGACTCATGCAGCCTCTGTTCTGCAGCTTTTGTCCTAGAGATAGCGACGTCCACATCTCGATTTTCTTGAGCTATAATATCCCTTTTCTTGCCCACCACTGCTCAGTACTCCATATTACGTGCATTTTGCCTTGCACCTGTCTGATCCATAGCAGCGAGGGCCTTCGGGCAATTTCCTGACCTATGACCATAGACCTTGCATGCCTCACAGACTACCTCCAGCCCTTCATATACGATAACTCTGCTTATTATCGAGGAAATAACTTATCTCTAACTCTTTAGACAGGTCTACTTCCACACAAATTCTTGTAAAACAGCCCCTCGCAACTTTGGTGGCCACAGAATCTATATGTATAAACCTGCCAATAAAATTGCCAACATCTGTCAACAACCTTGTCTTCACAAACTCCGGCAGAAACTCTGGCAAATTCACCCACATCTTCACCTTTCCAATTCCATCATTCTCTGGGTCAAAGGTCGACCTCCACTCCTCTACTGCAAGGTAATAATTCTGCACCATCCATGGCCCGTCAAACTTAGTAGCATTAAGATCTGTCAGTGATTCAAAGCGCACCAAAAAATATCCATTAACCACTACAAATCGTGATTTTTTTTTTGTAGTGCAATAAAATTGAAGAAAGGGAGGATAGGAGAATGGGAAGAAGAAGAGAGAAAAGGAGTGAGAGTATAAATAAATTTTACAATTTTGATTGATGTTTCTAGATTAGTCGATTTGACCAAAACTGACATATTTTTTGATGATAAAGGTAAAATTGGAAAATAATTTCAATAAGCTCTAGGACTGGTAGAAACTTATTGTGAATTGAAACTAACTGGGTAAATGTTATTTTTAAATTTGAAAAAAATTGAAATAATGTTTCTAGGCTATATTTTAAGTATATCTACCATTGGAAAAACAAAATCTAGTGGTGAAATGTGAATAAAATATTTACATTTATTATAAAACTAAAGAAATTTAAAATATATATTGTATAAATATTACATACCATAATTATTTCATTTTTATTTTCATTATCGTATAGTGTATGAAATTTAGATATTTGTTAATTATGTTTCATTGTGCACTGAAAACGAATAATAAATTTTTTGCTAAAATTGAGGAGAGGACAACCTCTGATCTTATATCCTTTCAACTCTTTGATACTAATAAATGGTTATTTAATAATAAAAAGGTAAGAGAGTGTAAATTTAATTCTGTAAAATAATATTCTTAAAATAAAATACTAATTCTAATGTATTTCAACTTCAATAAATTAATATTAAATTTGAAAAGAAGTTCATGATAAGAATAAGGTACGTGACATGATGGGTAACATATTTATTTAATTCAATTAGAAATTTTATGTTAAGTATAAACTTAAGTAAGTAGTAACTTAGCTTGTTTTATGATATTAAGAAATAGAAAACGAGACGTTCAAGAAAAGCAAAAACAAACAGTAGACAAAGACGTTTAAGGTGTGTGTATATATATATATAATTTTTTTTTTTGGGGGCAAAACGTTGAAAGTAATAATTCATGATAACAAGTTACTATATATTATAAGACCAGCATCTCACATGCAGCTACTTCTTCTGTTGTAACAGAAATCGTTAACGTGATTTCATTAGGCTTTGTCTAGGAGTTTGGAAGAAAAAGAAAAGAAATAGGTGTATGGAGTTTGGAGGGGAAGAGAAGGAAGAGAAATATAGGATATTTCATTCCCCTATTTAGGAGTTAAAAAAATCATAAAGGAGGAAGATGGAGGATTAATGAGTTACTTTTACCATTTAATCCTTTTCTTTAAAAATTAATATAGTTATTATACTTTACAAATAAATTAAAATTAAAATTTTCTAAAAAAATTATTTATGCAATTTTTATATTCAAAAAATATTTTCTCCTAAAAAAGGTATTTTCTCTCTCTAAAAATATTTTCCCCTAAAAAAGTATTTTCTTTCTCTAAAAAGTATTTTCCCCTATAAAAAGTATTTTCTTTCTCTAAAAAGTATATTCCCCTCTAAAAAGTATTTTCTCTCTCTAAAAAATATTTTCTCTCTCTAAAAATATTTTCCCCTATAAAAAGTATTTTCTCTCTGTAAAAATATTTCCTCATAAAAAAGTATTTCCCTCTCTATTTTTTTGTGTGCATTCTAACAATAGAAAAAAAAAAGAAATCAGAAATAACGAGAGTGTTTTTTGAATGAGAGTAAAAAAATAATTAATCTATTCTACCTCTTAAAACCTCCTATATTGGAGGAACTTTATTTTTTTGAAGAATGATGGTTTTGGGGAATTTGTAAGAATCCCTGATTCCCCCTCTCTTATTTTTAAAAGGGTTAAAGTGCAAAAATACACATGATCTTTTTCCTCAGGAGCGCCCAGCACCAAGAACTTTTTTTTGGAACAAAAATACACACGTGGTTACTATTTTGGAGCAAAAGTCATATCCTACCGTTAAGTCAGTGTTCACCGCCGTTATGTTATTGTTCACTTTATCTTTTTTTTTTTTTCATCATGGTAAACAGTGACTTAACGGTAAGATGTGACTTTTGCTCCAAAATGGTAACCATGTGTGTATTTTTGCTCCTGAAAAAAGTTCTTGGTGCTGGGCGCTCTTAAGGAAAAAACTTATGTGTATTTTTGCACCTGAATTCTTTTTAAAACTCCCAAACAAGAGAAGGGACTACCAAAGCCCTTCATTTTCTTTCATTTCCCTCTAAAATGGAACTCTCAAACAATGGTAAAAGTATTTGTCAGGTGAAAGACGTCAGTAGTATTTGTAGTTGATTGCACTGGTTATTTTTTTTATTATTATATCTAATTTAATGGCCGTTATTTTGAGGAAGCAATAGACTTTTCAAAAGTGGTACTTATTATCGTGACTCTGTTACTTAAATTTATTACAAAATTTCCAAGATCACACCTTGTTAATGGTCCTAATTTGGCTGATTTTTCTTTTCTTTAAAAATGTAAGGGGGAAAAAAAGAACTGAGTAGATTAACAACACACAATAATAGGGGAAAAAGACCTCATTCTATCAAGATTCATACCTTAAAAAAAATCAAAATTTGAATAGTTGTTGAGGAGAAATACTTCTATTCAGTGTTCGGTCGTACCTTGAACATAATGCTTACAAGAAAAAATTGATTAGCCACCAAGATATCTGCACGTTCTCTAGAACTATTGGTGCGAATAAAATTGAAGAAAGGGAGGAAGGGAGAATGGGAGAGGAAGAAGGGAAAGAAGGAGTGGGAGTATAAATGAATTTCATACTTTTGATTAACATTTCTAGGTTACCCGATTCAAGCAAAATTGACATGTTGTTTGATAATAAGGATAAAATTGGAAAACAATTTCGATTAGCTCTAGAATTGATAGAAAATTATTGTGAATTAAAAATTGGAAAAATCCTCTTGAAGATCCAATTAACCAATATGTTCCCAAAAAAAGCCTAAATAAAAGTTACTAATCAGAAATCGCTCTAAGGCCTATTCTAATCTATAAATGTTAGGTTAAAAGACAAAAAAAAAAAAAAAAAAATCCATCACACTAATGCTTAAAAAGGAGGGGATTTTCCCAATTTAAAATTTCACACACGCACGCGCGCACATACTCTCTCTCTCTAACCAGAGCCAAGTCTAGTCTCCGTCTCTCAAAGCCGTCTTCCCTCGTGTCGGGAAGGTGACATCGTCAACCACCGTCAACACACAGACACACACAGACTAGACGCAAGTCTGGTCTCCGTCTTCACTCGTGTTAGGAAGGTGACATCATGAACCACCGTCGACCATCTAAAGTTGAGAGTGTCGTCGTCACTGGTTCGCCTCTGGCAATCGTCTTTAAAGAAAGGTATAAAACATTTTAGAGATAAGGTTTTTTCATGCGTGTATGCCTTTGATTTTCTATCATCCATTTCCTTTGATTCGCTATCCTTGATCATTCCCCCCCACCCCCCCCGGGAAAGCCTTCTGTAAGTGATTTTCTAGGGTTTCTACAAACGTCATATGTTTATTTCATACCAGGCAAGATATTTTGGAGTTATGCCTGGCATGCTTTTGCTTCCTCTTCAGACTTTTATATATCCATTATTGATTCCCGAGAGAAACGAAGGGGAAAGTATTTAATACGAGGGACGATATATAACTAAAGCATTTTTGTGACTGAGCCTTTACGCCTAATATATATTAAGGGATTTTAAGATATGTCTTTATTTTCTTGTTGTTGTTCAAATGATAAAAAGGAGCAGTGCATAATCTGTTTTGTCTGCCGATGCCTCGAAGAAAATCTACTGATGCAACTCTTCTGCCATTTCCATTCGTATTTTAAAACAATGATCCAAGCGCCTCACTATTGTTGATTATGTTTCCTAATTTCGTGCAGAGAATCTAAACCCAATTTACGATTGGCATGCTTGCATATGTTTTAGTTGGTTCTTTATCTTTGATAATTTCATTCTTGAAGCATGCTCGTTTTTATAAAATTTTAGTTGTTTCTTTCTAGGATCTATTTCCTGTAAATGGCGACGGGTTTGTCTATAGTTGGAAGTGAGAAATGATTTGATATCTAAGACTATTACTAACAAATAAGCGTCATATTAGTATTGGTAAAGGATGAATTTGATTCTTCTGGTGTATATATTTGGTTGAACGGGGGACATCACATGGCCTTTTCTTGTATTTTCTTGTTTAAGTATAGTTTTTATCAATGGATAAAGAAGATTTTTTTATACAAGTTGACCATTTGCATGAGGTTCACTCCTTTAATATGTTATAAGAATGCGAATCGCTGATGGGTGGTCTTTAGGGATTGTTTTGGAGGCAAAAACGAAAGTTGTTCTAAATTAGGAATTTTGGGAACTATGATAAATAAATGCATTTATATTGAAAATCAAATTTTGTAAATTGAATGCATGGAAATATTCAATTTGTTGCTTCCAGCCACCTCAATTTAAAAAATAGTATATATAAGACTTGAGTTCTCTGTGAATTTTTTAGAGACATTATTTATGTTTATGGACTTTAATTTTGTTGATACTATTCTAATCAATTTGTTTTCAAATTATGGCGTCTTCTATGCATGTACGGTAATATTATGTTGGTCTCCATTCTTTGTTCCTCTGTTTTTCTGTGCAAACGCCTTTGATTTGAAATGGAGCTTTGTCTCTGAAACATGATTCTAGCATCAATAGTTGGGAATGGGTCTCCTGATTTTTATGTTCTTTTCCTTTGTTGATATTCAGAATGGCAAGGGAGAATGCCATTATTTCTTTTGCGCTTTAATTTTTGTATTGATAGTGTAGTGTCTTGGTTCTAAAGTAAACTGGGAATATATGGTATAAGGATGAAACAAGAGAATTGTAACATTGACCAGGCTTGATGTTCAAGGTGTCATGTTTTTTCAGTTGTCAAGTTTCTTTCTCTGTATAGTATTTGTAAAAAATGTATTGTGGCATTGAGTATACATGTAAGAATGCATAATTTGGAACTAAGACTATCATTTTGTAGTTCCCAAATAGTATTGTTAGTAATGAGATTTTACTTTAACGAAATGAATTTGCAGGATAACTTTTGAAGGTGCTTTGCATTTATTTTAGGTTAAAATCTTGTAAGGAATCTGGAACATCTCCACAGCCACAAGCTTCATTAGTAGTGGAGCGCATCAGAAAAGTTGTCACTGAGCCTTCTCTCACGGCAAGGGATGCCCTTGAAAAATATCAAGTTGTTGCACACAAGGTTTTGGTTTTCATCTATTTCTATTTCTATTTCCTACTACATATATTTGACAATTTAATTTAACCACGCAGTATTCCTGAAATAGACTTAAGGATAAGTTTTTTTTTTTTTTTTAATTATATATCTCATGCTTTATGGTTCTTTATTATATCCTTGGCTTTGCAAAGCAAACAAAATTTAACTTTCAATAGGTAAATAATTATCCAGGATAGAGATGACTAATATCTAGACAACAACAATATAATAAAAACCCTAATTATACACCTTATCCATAATTTTTAATTCTGAATTAATATAGCACATGTAACAAGGAACAACTAACACTAAAGTGTCTGCATCTCATGTTTTTAATAGTGTTATGGTCCCGTATATTGGGCCTGGATGATATGCGGCTCAGTAATGAGACTTTATAATAAAATCCATCCATAATCAGGTAAAACACTAATCATCTCATAATCATAGCTATAATCCAGAACAGTATAGGTAGTGGAGCAGGCATGACCAAATGGTGGGTGTGCATAACTAGGACACGGACGCGCACACTCGTTGGAGGCACACACTCTGATGGAGGGACCAAAATCCTAAAGGTAATCTCTATAAATAGTAGATTACCCAACAGGTACGTCTCTTGATGGATCTATTCTACATTAAGTTTCACTATGCATACGCCCCTCCCCCTTTGGCTATCGCCATATTTGTGTAGCACAGTGATCATCATATGCTCTGTGGTATCTCTTTTATAGATATCACCGAGTAATTTTCATCTCCTTGGAGTTCTAACCCATAGACATCTTGGAGAGTTCATCTGATCCCATATAAATTACTCACTAGTCCTTTGAGGCTAGACATCTATGTTCTACTACAGAACATTGACGCCTAGGGATTGTAAACTTTGATCCCCATGACCAAGATGGTTGATACAAGAATTACTCACTGACTGCCTCATCAGGAATAACATCTCGGAAACGCAGTGCAGCAAAATCTTGAGCTACCCCTTCCGGAGGAGCGAACGGTTTAGAACCAAATTCAACTTGATGTTGTGGGTATTCTGGGATATAACCATATAGAGGTGGAAGAGGTAGTTGATACAGTGTCCTTGCCAACACTTGGGATGGCACAACATGTGGTTGTTCAACCATAGGTTCCTCAAGTACCTAAAGTCATGAATTTTGACGTCCGCTACATGCAAAGTGCCCTGAATGCTATGATGACTCGCATGGATAGAATGGAGCAGCAAAACCGCTTGTAATGGCAGGAAGACCTTGGGCTCATGTAAGGGGAAATGAATTGCTGAAATGCAGTTATGCGATAGAAGGTGATGCAGCGAACACGCTTGTTTGAGGAGCAGATTAGGCATATTGAAAATTTTGTAAGCAGAAACAACCGGGATACCATTGGTGAAGGCTAGGGGAATGTCTCTACCTCGGCTCAAGTGGCGAATGAAGGACATTAAGCCAACCGCACTAAAAATAGCTCGGCAAACTGAGGCCAAAATCAAGACGATCAAACTCGAGACTGAGTTCGGAAGTGGGGGCGCGAAATTCTGAGCATACTTCTATGGATGACCAACAATTTAAACCCAACCATGAAGTAGAAACGCCTAACTGGGATACTAGGTTTTCTAACCAACCGAAAGATATGCTTCCCTGAGGCCAGTTGCATTGGGGAGATATAGGAGAAAGTATGATAATGGGCTACATAACATCAGTCCTTTCACCGAAGAAATCATAAATGTTGTGTATCCCAAGGATTTCGACTCGTTCGAGCTCCCTAAATATGATAGGGCTCCCTAAATATGATAGGAGCCAACACTTTGAAGACTTGGGGTGAAAAGTTCCTGTTGAAAGAGCAGCCAAAATCGATATACACCTTGAACAAAATCCAGCAGAGGCCAAGGGAAACCTTGCTCAAATACTTGGACACTTTAAAGAGGCTGCATTACAGGTGTACGGGTTGGAGGAAGGTATACACGTCCATTTGCTGATATTCGGGTTAGAAGAAGTCAGTAATGAAGGATGAAGTCAAGACCTTAAAGGAATTCAAGACTCAGGAAAAAAAGTATTTAGAGTTGGAGTAGCTCCAAATAGTTAATGTTGTTGGGAAGGAGAAGTGAAATGATTCTCTTTAGAAGAAGAAAGAGCAACCCAGAAACCAGGGACAAGATTTCTGCGGGAGGAGCACGGACAACAAATTCTGAGGCAAAAAGATGGAAGGGAAATATGAGAAATATACGCCCTTGAACGTGTCCAGATCCCAAGTCTGGAAAGAAGTCGCATTAACTGAGTTGCGTAAAGTGAATCAGCCCGGCCTTTGAGCAATAAGGCAGCTTTGGATCAGTCCCACTTTTGCGAGTTCAACGATCAACCAGGGCATACCATGTATTAATGCTGGGATATGAGAGATGCCATAGAGAAATTTGTTAGAGAAGGCAAACTAAGGAAGTATGTAATTAAGACCCAGGGCCGTAACAAGTAGAACAAGTACTGGCAGGAAGGATCGAGTTCGACGCCCCGAGAAAAGGAGGAAGGGGCAGAGCTTGAAGAATTTGAAAGACGACATCGATGAGTTCCCAAAGGCGGAATTCAAATGCAATGTTATAAGTGGAGGATTCAAAGGAGGGGGAGACACAACAAGTCAGAGAAAGAAGTATTTGAAGGAGATCCTATCTATAAGAGAACAACCTGATAAATCCCAATTTTCATATATTTTATCCCGGCTTATTCATTTATTTTTGGGACTATTTTTGGCTAAATTGGATTTATTAGATAATATTTTGATTGTTAGCCAATTTTAGGAAATAATATAAATCTGAATTAAAGATGAGATTATTGGGCTTAAATTAATAATATTCTGATTATATTGTGATTAAATAATATTTTTAAATATATGATAGATCACGATTTTATTTAATTTCTGCTTATAAAAAAACATATTAGAGGATCCTATGGTGCAAAATTTTTCAGGGAAGCTAAAAGGAAATCCGATGGTGGAATTTTATTGGGCTTCTTAAATTCTATTGGGATCAAGTTGGTACCCAGAAAATCTCCTCCCCTTCCTTTTTAACTAACCTAGCCACCATATTGAAATCATCATCATGACGCTGGAGACTGAGACAAGCGGCAAGAAGACGAGACGCAAGAAAAAGACGCTAGTCGCAGAGGTTGACGCTATTTTCTTTAATCCCACCATAATCCATTACTTCCCAGAATCCCATTCACATACATAGACCCACACCACGTATTGAATAATTGGCATCACTCAACATTATTAATTCTCTATAAGTCCTACAACCAGTGAACCACAATCAACGACTACTTCACAATTCCTTCACATGGCTATGATGTGTCTAAAGCTTGGTGTGGAGAATATTTACATGGCAGTGTAAGCTATTTAGAAGGCAACTTGAGAAGAGCATGGAAGAAGCTAAGGCCTAAAACTTACACTTGAAGATCATAAGGGAGAGTCTTTCCTTTTATTGATTTAGTTCAAGACTTGAGATTATTTAGTTTTAGATAATTTTAAGTTGTTTTCTTGAGAACAATCTAGTTTTAGATTGTAAACATATTATTTAGTTTGGATTAAATTGATAATTTGGATTTGAATTGTGCTTAAGATAATTGCTAGGCTTTTTGTTTGCAAACCGTTTGATTGTCAATTATATTATTCACTGATTTTTCATTATTAATTTAATTGCCAATTTAGGTTTATCCTCTTGATTGTTTGATTAAGAAAGTTAATTGTCTAGTTGTTTAATTAGGCAATTGTAAACAAGATTTCTAAGATTATTTTGGAATTAAATGTGATAGGTTTTTAATGAGTTTAACTAGCCACCGCTTATTTCATTATGAGTTTTCTAGTGGAATATGTGTTATTGAGCTTGAGGGTTTCCCATGTTTGAATTAGGTAATTGAACTCATTAATTTCAATATCTCATTAATCTCCCTTTGATCTAATTAATTAATTTGGGCTAGGAAAGTTAACTCCATGTGAATCCTAAGTTGGGCCTTCATCATCATAACTGAATTAGATCCTTATTATTTTATTGCTTTTAAGCAATCTTCTTATTAGGATTTTAATTGTTCTCTGATAAGAAAACCCCCCCAAAAATTATATTCAAATTTATATAGATTAGTCTTATTTTCATATAGGTTTTAGAGCTGATTGCATTAGTACATTTAGTTAGTTAATTGCATATAGGTAGTAGTGTTTTGCATTCTAGTTTAGATCCATTTACATTCCACTACATCTTTTGTCACTTGAAAGTTAGTCCTAAAGAAAACTCAAAGCTTGCTCGTTGAGAGAATTACCAAGGTTGACCCTAAACTATATAATTAATTAGGACCTAGTTTAATTGATCACTTTAATGACAAAAACAACTCATCAATTTTGGCATCGTTGTCGGGGAGCAACGGTTAGACTCTAGGTTTGAGTTTTCAGGTGACTTCGTAGGTAATTGTTTATTGCATGACCAGATTCTCTTTTGAAAAATTGTTAGCCTTTGATTATGAGATTGAGAGGATATTTCACCAACAAAGAAGAACTAGAGCTAGTACTCTTGTAGAGTAGTTCCTTTGTTAATTCTATTATTGAATCCTCTGATTCTAAGGTTAATAAGGACGGTAATAATATTGTTGTTAATGCTGATGAGAATGTACACGCAAATGCAAATGCTCATGCTCATATTGTTGATCCTACTATGACTATTAAAGAATTGGTTTCACTTGATCTGCATTTTCAAAATTGGTGCATAAATTATCCTGATATTAATGTGAATTTTGAGATGAAATCTGGATTGATACACTTACTTCCAAAATTTAATGGCCTTTCAGGAGAGGAAGCATACAATCATTTGAAGAAGTTTCACATCGTTTGTACTGCTATGAAACCAGTTAATGTGACTGAATATCAAATTAAGATGTGTGCCTTCCTATTCTCTTTGGAAGGATCTACTAAAAGCTAGTTGCTTTGATTACCTCCTGGATTCATTACTTCATGGAATCAATTGAAAAAGCTGTTATTAGAAAGGTATTTCCTAGCCTCTCACTATTAAGAAAGATATATGTGGACCAGTAGTGCAAAAATGTGTTTTAAGACCACCTCATTTAGAGCGGAGTATCGACGCCCCAGTCTTAAAGAAATGATCGGTGACAATTTTGTAAATATAAAGAATTTCTTCCACCGCGTCAATTTTTAAGACTGCCTTATTGAGAGCGGACAAAGAAAGCTTCGGTCTTAAAGATATGACCAGTGGCAATTTTGTAAATATCAAAGAACATCTTGGACCGTATCATTTTTTGATAGGTCTTAAATATATTATTCACATCGCTGGAAAAACCAACCGCTCTTAAAACATTTATTAAAAAAAATTTGAAATATGAATTACTTTAAAGAAAAATCACGGACATCCCGACTTATATTTTATGCGGTTAAAAATAACATGGAAATTTTTAAAAATAATTGTATAAAACTTTTAAGACTAGAGTTAAATAAATGACTGCTCTTAAAACATTTATTAAAAATAATTGTAAATAATATGAAATTATTGAAAAATCCCGTACAGCCAGACTTATATTTTTTGCGGTGCAAAATAACAAGGAAATATATAAATAAAATGGTAAAAAACTTTTAAGACCGGACATATATAAATGATGTTCTTAAAGTTAATATTTTTAAGAGTGGACATGACTTCTACCCGGTTCTAAATAATTAAAAAATTTAAAGTAATAGTTTATTACTTTTAAGACCGGACGTAATAAAAGGACGCTATGAAATGTTAACCTTTAAGACTGTCGTTTTGTGTTTCTTCGGTCTTAAAACTGCCCACTATATTTCTTGCGCGAAACATTTACTTGTGTCTTATGTCTTTTTGTCTGAACACTGAAACCCCTGTTCTTGTTGTGAAACACTCAAACACCTCTTCTTGTTGCATTACATCTCTTCCTTGCAAACCGCTATTATCTTCTGTTACTCTCTCATTTTCTCTGGCATTCCTTTCTTGCACTACCTCTCTCAACCTCTTCTTGTTTCGAAAATGAACGGAGGAAACGAGTGTAGTTCTGTTCGTGAAATGCCAGTTGATGATGTGATTGGTGTTAGTCAGAACGAACCAGCTCCTTCTTAGAGTGAGCCTCCTCATAACCGCCTTGCACACTGTCGTGGTAGAAGAGGCCCCACGTGATTGAAAGAGCTTTCCCTAGCGCGGAGTGCCAATGAAAAGCTTGATATACAGTTTGATGAACATTTGGCTCCTTGTGGCGCTAATAAAAGCAGATATAATAGTTATGTCGGCTTATAAGCACGCAGCAAGCCAAGCATTTTGGTTGACGAGTGGAAAAATGTCGACCAAGAGAAGGTGAATGATCTTATCTGGGCCTCTATCCGGCTTACGTACAATGTTCCTGACGATGAGAAGTTGAAAGTCAAGACATTGTCGTATTGTGCTGATCGCTGGAGGAAGTTTAAGACCCAGTTAGCGAACAACTATATTTTTGCCAAGGTTACGATTGGTTAGCCTCGCCCTAATCCTTGCGCCAAGTATGCCTTTCTTGATGAAGCAACATGACAACAATTTGTTCAGATGTGGACTACTGAAGAAGCTTTGGTGAGTCTATATTTAATTTTTTTGTCCCTTCTTGTATACTTATTAACCTGTGCGGATATGTGAATGTTATTGTGTTCATTTATGAGGCCGTTCGCCAGGTTGCTTGTTTAGGAAGGTATTCTGTTATAGTAGGTCACGTAGACATTGCTGTTAGTTAGTTAGGATGTTAATTGTGTAATGGTATATGTGCAAGCTGTTATTGAAACTTGACTGAGTTTAAACCAGTTATGATGAATGAATGAATTGACTGAGTTGGCAGCAGTTCTGCATCTCCCTTTCCTCTGATTTTCCCTATTTATTATACAATTCTACATCTTCCTTAACAAAGTCTTGAAACTTGATGAAGTGAATTTGACTAGTGTTTGAATTGAGGTCTGGAATTGATAATGAATAGTTGTTTTCGAATCTAATTCATAGATAAGAAGGCAGCAAGCACAAGAGATTGGGAGAAAGAATGATTGCCCATATACGTCTTGCGGTGGATATGAAAAGGCTGAAAAAGAGTTGATGGCCGCCAAACGAAAGAGATTGAAAGATGAAGCTCAAGCCAATTCTTCTGAGATTATTGATCCGCGGCCGCCATCTCCAATACGCTGTGAGGAGTTATGGCTCTATATTTGCAAAAAGAAAGGCGTGGCATATTCTAGTGAACAAACTCGTGTAGTCACTGAGAGAATTGTAAGTAGCATTATTTTTTAATTTTTAGTTACTAAACATGTTTTGTTACTAATTATGCTATTGTTATCTGTATCTTACAGGAAGAACTCAAAATGCAAGAACAAGAGGGATCATTTTTGCCGGACGGGAGGAAAGATATTCTTACCATTGCGACTGGAAAACCAAATCACGTTGGGCGTGTAAGGGGAATTGGAGGACGGGTAGGCCTGAAGGAATACTTTGGTAAATCCAAACGCCAAAAACAAACAATGGTTACCTGGGAGGAGACAGAACGTACATTGGCTAAAGCAACTGAGGAAGCAGAGGCTAGCGCAGAGAAGAAAGCAGCTGAACGAGAAGCTTCATTAAGTGCAAAGTTTCAAGACGAGCTAAAAAAGATGAAGGAGGAGATGATGATTGTCAGCTCTTGTGGAGAGAGCACTGTTCCCTTCCTATACTCACCTCCACCTGTCCAACAGAGCACTAAAGGGAGCTGCATTGTTGGACAGTCAGCGGAGCATTGTGAGCTTTATTACGTGGAGGATCTGGTAGTTGATTGGTTGCAAGAAGGAATGTCTACAACTTGGGATCAACTGTACACCAACGACAAATGGCTGATGATGAAGTCAGAGTGTCAGTTGAAGAGGTGATCATCGTTGATGCACCTATCCCTCTTCAAACCGATGAAATTAAACTTGTGAGTGATTGCTTGGGAAGCTTCATCTCGTGGCCAGTGAAGCTTGTACGTGTTTGTACTCCTCCTCAAGCCCCAGCCCCTGCTGATGAAGCTGCAGCCTTGCATGATATTTTGCCCGCTCCTAAGTTGACTGCCAAGGATGAGATTGGACTTATGGTAGTCAATCAAACTTTTGAAACCAGATCATGGCCTCTAAATGCTGAAGTAGGCCTAAAAGAGAAGCAACCGGTCTTCGTTGACCAAGAAGATTTAATCTCCTATCTCTTTCCTAAAAAGGAGATAACTGATGCAATTGTGTTGTTATTGATGAAGTAAGTAGTATCTTCTTCTATGAGTACATACATAATTTTAAGAGGTGTCGTTTATACACGTACATATACATATATACTAGCTAATTTACTGATGCATGTCATTATTGTAGGTTGATGCATCGTGAAATGGGAGTATAGGGCAGAGAACATGATTTTGGATTCTTGTGCCCAAGCTACATAAGCGCGGCAACCGTAACTCAAAGAACATCATACATATCTAGGAGGTTGTCTAACAATATGAGAAGGTGGTACCTTGTACCATTCAACCATTCTAACAATTGGCAGTTGGTCCTCCTTTCCGCAGAGGAAAATAAAGTAGTCTTTTTATGCTCCCTTCACCACGAACCAGTGCCTACATTAAAGCAAATTGTTGATAAGTAAGCGCATGTCATTTTGTCACTGATTTTTGTCTGAAATCTCTTCTGTGAATTTTCAGTTACGAATATTGAAATTTTTGATTTTGATAAGAGGGCCATGTCGGAATACTAAAAGAAGGCCAAGAGAAAGGCTGGGCATCAAGTCAAAGATACTGTATGGATCAAACTAAAGGTTAGTACGGATGGACACTGCCTTGTGAACTGTCATTGTGCATGCGTTCTTATATATGTGTGTGTGTGTGTGTGTGTTTCTTGTTTGATTTTAGACACGTCGGAAACTACATGTTTCTAACTTATGTGGGCTTTATGTCATGCGACACATGTATGATATTATCACGCGAAGAATTTTGTCTATGACTGAACAGGTAAATGTATTTGATATTATACATACGTTTGACTTGCTGACCCCTTTGATGAAAGTAATTAAGGTCTAATATATATTTCTATCTTTGATGTTACAGACGTTTGATTGCGCTGACCCCTTTCCTGATGGTGATATTGAAGTCATTTGTGAATTTATCATTCAGGAAATCGCAAATGCCCCCTGGATTAATTTGTAAATATGTGCTGTAGATCTATATTATATTACATCTTCTGTAGATAATAATGAACAATTGTACAGTTTAATGATCAATAATTAATAAATTTGTTTATTCATTTTCCAACAAATTATTCTGATGCTTTCTATTTTTTGTTGCTGAATGTATTGTATGGAATTAGTTCTTAAACCTTTAGGACAGGATGCTGTAAATGAACTCATTAAAAAGAATTATGTCCAATGAGACTTTTAGGACCGTCTATTTCATATCAGTCCGGTCCTAAAAGTCGTAGTATAATTTTTTTAAAATATTGGAGACTTCTAGGACTGTCTATTTCATAATAGTTCAATCCTGGGCTTTTTAAAAATATGTGAGACTTTTAGGAGTGGCTAGTTATTAAATGATTGGTCCTAAAAGTCCCTTTCAAAATATTCCGCGAGACATATATATGTGGATCCCACCATTTCATGCGTTATGTAGGAATCTTCTTCTTCTGATACAACATGAAAAATTTAAACTAAAATATTGGAGACTTTTAGGACCGTCTATTTCATAACAGTTTGGTCCTGAAGGGCTTTTAAAAAATACGTTTTTAATTTTAAAAATATGCTAGACTTTTAGGAGCGACTAGTTATTTAATGACCGGTCCTAAAAGTCCTTTTAAAATGCGTCATATATATGTGGGTCCCACCATTTCATATGTGAATCTTCTTCTTCTTATGCAACATGAAATCATGGAACCCGACCATGTCTGAAACAGTGAAGCATATGTCCTGGCATATGAAATGAAAAAAATTGAAGGACATTGGCCTTCTCAAATGCTGTATAACAAGCATTTGTGAAGTTTTTCACAAGTTGCCTCACGCACCCAAAAATAAAAGACTATAATCCACAACCAGGAGACTTTTAGGACTATCTATTTCATAACAGTTCGGTCCTGAAGGGCTTTTCAAAAATACGTTTTTAATTTTAAAAATATGCTAGACTTTTAGGAGTGACTTTTTAATAAAAGTTCGGTCCTAAAAGTCCATGCGTAGATCTTTAAGACCGGCTTTTTATATGTCTACGGCCCTGAAGGTCTTTTTTTTTAAAAAAATTAATTAATTATTCTATTTTTCTATACAAAACTGAATCAACTGATATTATGTTCAAATCAAATCAACTAAGCAAATATATGATGGTTAATTTTAAAGTCAATTAGCGATGACTCATGAGGACTTTAATTTTCATGTTTTGTATGTTCTTAATTAATGTCGTTATTATATTTTTTTAAACAAATTAATGTTGTTATTATATAACTTATGTTAATTTCAAAGCCATTTTTGGAACTTCTCAAAAGTACGCAATCAGGTTTCGACAAAAAAAAAAATACAATATGATAATCCAAGCAGGTTTGTCCAAAATGGCCGTCGTGGCCGCAATTATATATATATATATATATATATATATATATATATATATATATATATATTTATTTATTTATTTATTTATTCTGCCCTTGAAGGGTAGCTACAAGTACATTAAAAAAATAGACAAGAAAATATATAAAAAAAAAGAAAAAACTAATTAATCCTCCATATTGTTGCCGGAGGAGGAGGAGGATGTAGTGTCTGCTTCAGAAGTAGGGACCTTAACGTCATTGGCATCGAAGACCATCTTGATCTTGTTGTTGACGGTATGAAGGAGGCCACAGAGTTTGCCCAGTTGTTAGTCTATGTGATCGACGCGGGCCAGCAGATGCTCCACCATCTGCTTGACTGTTGGATTCGGCGGCAGAGGGGGAGGTCTCGCAGGTATGAGAGGAGGAGGAGGAAAAGGAGGACCCGATGGTCGAGGTGGTGGGGCAGCCATTATAGAATCGAGTCGGAGATTGTAGAAGGAAATGAGGATGTGGAGAAGAATGTGAAGAAACTAAAGTAACGAGGGGCTTAAATGGATCGAGCACCATTGTTGGATTGTCCTCAGAAGCCAAAGAGACTATCAATCATCATTACAGAGTATAAGGATATGACTGCACCTCTTGGAATTTGGAACGAAGGCATTTTTAAGACTGCATATTCTAAGATAACCGGTCTTATATGTATTTTTTAGATCAATTTAAGGATCCAAGTACACAACTCTAGGATATGAAGAGATTCATCTTACTTAAGCATTAAATTTTAGGATGCAACTCCTAATATCTGAATTCGTATCGACGGTACTTTTAAAGATATTACAAATTTCAACTTAAATTCTAATTGGTTTAAATTAAAAATTAGTAATAGGCCTTTAGGACCAGACATATATAATTATTAGGTCTTAAATGTTATTACTAATTATTTATTGCCAATTGAATCCCATATTCTCACATTCCCATATCTAAAACAGTGAAGCATATGTCCTGCCATGTTAAATGGAAAAAATTGAAGGACATTGTCCTTCTCAAATGTTGTATAACAAGCATTTGTGAAGTTTTTCACAAGTTCCCTCACGCACCAAAAAATAGAAGACTAAAATCCATAACCAGGAGACTTTTAGGACCGTCTATTTCATAACAGTCCGGTCCTGAAGGGCTTTTGAAAAATACGTTTTTAATTTTAAAAATATGCTAGACTTTTAGGAGCTACTTTTTAATAAATGTTTGGTCCTAAAAGTCCATGCGTAGATCTTTAGGACCGGCTTTTTATATGTCTACGGTCCTAAAGGTCTTTTTTTAAAAAAATTATTTAATTATTCTATTTCTTTTATACAGAACTGAATCAATTGATATTATGTTCAAATCAAATCCCATATTCTCACATTCCCATTTTGTATCTCTCTGCTCCCCTCTGCCCTAACCCAAGCTAGACAATGGTTAGATACAAGATAACCCCTCGCAGGGCCACTCTTGAATTTCGTTGGAGGATCTTGAGACAACTCGTTGGTTTACATCATATTCAGACCAAGAAAACGTGTTCTATTTAGACGGAGGAGTCTCAGGTCATGGGACCCATTATTATTTCGGATGATGAAAAGGTTCCCACTCCCCCTCTCCAGCCTCTTAGTCTTGACGCTAAAGAAGTGATACAACAGGAAATTGCTGATATCCGTCGAGAAATTTCTGCCGCTGAAGTAGATATCGACAAGGCATTAGTTGATAATTAGCTTTAGGAATTTTAGTCACATTATAGGTTGTTTTTGTTAATTGTAAGTTTGTTGTTCTTATTTTTCTTTTGTACTTGCACATTATCCATTAATGTAAAAATCAAAATGAACTAAGCTTATTAATGGAAAAAACCTTATTCTCAACTATCCTTTTTTTTCATTCTGTTGCTGCTGCTGTTGAGCAAAAAAATATTCAATTACTGCTACTGCAATCTTTTAGTTTAATTTTAAAGAAAATGTAGACTTTCACTAAATTCTTGTAATTTAAAAAAAAAAGAGACTTTTAGGAGCGGGTGCTTAATAAGTAACCGATCTTAATAAATTCATTTAGGAGCGTGTGCTTAATACGTAACTGATCTTAATACTTCTATACCTTTAGGACCGGATGCTTTACAATTAACCATTCTTAATGAAAAGAAATATAAATGACTTGTCGCGCGGAAAAGTTATATTTTCCTCTCTGAATTTCTCTTGTCCCGCCAAAAGTGATAATAACTCCTATTCACTCTCAACTCTCAAGTGTTTGTGTGTTGCTTCGTCACTGCCGTAAGACAGATCTCTTGACAAGCTAGTGCTGGCCAGCTTATCACTTTCTGGTTGGTTCTTATGCTAAACAATGATAGACCTGTAAGATGTGTATTTCAGTTACATATATATTTTATTTTTCTGCTTTTGTTCTGGGTTATTCTTGGTCTCCACAAAATCAGTGAAATGTTGACGTGTGTTACTCTGTTGTATTTCGATACTGTACTTTGAAGTTTATGTTGTTAGTTCTCTATGTGTTTTAATGATAACAGACCATTGTACACTAAAAGTCTTTTATTGTTGCTAAAGTTCAAACATGCTCAAAGACTGTTAAAATTGATTTAAAACTTATGATGTTAGTTAAACTCGAGTTTAGGATTGATAAACTCAGGTTTACACTTAACAAAAAGAAAAATAAGTGTTTTGAACTTAGGCAAACTCGAACCTAATTTATTAGACTCGAGCCTTTTCATGATAGAGAGCAAGTTTCATGTTTTATAACTAAGGCAGACTCGAGTCAGTTATGGTAAACTTGAGCCTACGTCTTACAGAAAGCAAATTAAGTTATTGACTCTCAGTTAGACTCAAGCCTACCAGAATAAACTCGAGCATGAGCCTTATAGAGAGCATGTTGCATTTCTCCATGTTTTTAAACTTGAGCACGTATTTCTTAACTCAAGCCTAACTCTTACAGAGAGCTCCTCAAACAGAATTCCACACGAGTAAACTCGAGCTTTACCCTTCCAGAGAGCAATCAAATATTTACTCCAAAATAGGGTCAAGCGTAACGTGATTAACTCAAGCCTATTTCAGATTGAAAGAAGTTTCAAAAGCGTATAGCTAAAGCAAACTTGAGCCTAACAGTTACAGACTCGAGTTTGGGTCAGACTGATAGCTATCAAAGTTTCATGGCCCGAGCGGACTCGAGCCTAAAGATTTCACTTAAGCCTACACCTTTTCGCTCAAGCCTCATTTCACTACAAAAAGTTCTAGACTCGAGCTCGTCACTAATAGACTCGAGTCTGTGCACTATTCCAAAATACTTTTAAACACTCATCACGATAAATACTGAACTCTAAAGGGAAAACTCAAGCCTACTTATTTTATGCTTGAGTCCTCATGAACAAACTCGAGCCTACTGATGTTAGACTCGAGCCTGACGAGATCTCTGTTTTACTCTTTGTGTTTTTCATATTTCTAATTCACTCTCATGATGTGTTTTACACTTATATAATATTACGAATCATCATATATATGTTTGATAAGTTTGTTCATGAATTACAGATCACATTAACACGTTTTAAGCTTCAGGTCAGATCTGGGTTAAGAGCATTTAATGCAGGACCAAAAACCAGGCTGAAACTTCTCCTCTATCCCAATGTTCACCACATACCATTATGGATCAACCAAATCACTCTTCAACAGTCCAAAATGGATCATGGAATGACAAGAATACTGGAAGATCATCTGCAACGGCTATATCCAAGATTCCAGCCAAGAATTGAAGAAATGAGGAAAATATGCAACAACCATTTTCTAGATTTACAGTTGAACGTTAGAGAAGAAAATACAACGGCTAGTTTCACCAGTTAACCTTTAAATATCCATGAAGACGAAGAGCAAGAGATACAACATAATTACATCTGATTGCTTCTTTGATCTTTAAGCTCTGTTATGCGAAATATTTTTGAACTTCGATGTTTATGATTATTTGCTCTTTAAGAGAGTGTGATTTCGAAATTCATTTCTGATTACTTGTGTGAGAACTCAAGGTTGTGGAACCTGTGAGTTGGGTTGTTTAATTACAAAGTGTAAGGGGGGGCAAGTCCTAGGTGATTAGGATTGCATGTGATTTACATTGTTGTAATTAAAGCTCATTAAGATATTAGAAATACCCAGAAGATATCTGGGGATTGAACGTAGGTCAAAGTTGAGACCGAACCAGTATAAATCCTTTGTGTCCAGCTTTTCTTCCTTCTCCTTTTTTATTTCAAGTTTTTGAAAACTTAGACATCTTTGAAAAGAATCTTTTTAAAATCCCCAATTCACCCCCCTCTTGGTGATTTCTTCCATCTTCATATGTTTTACTTGAGACCTATCCGAATGACCAAGAAGTGCACTTAGGGTTTCTTTTGTTGTCTGCATTTATTTTCCGCGTCATGCATTTATTTTCCTTAGCTTCTTGGATTGACTGTACGTGATACATTTATGAGCACGAGTGATTCTTCATGTTGCATTTAATGGCCAAAGTATTTTTTTTCGTTTTTGGAACAATACTAGATTGACTGTACATGATACATTTATGGTGCATTTACTGTTAAAAGGTATTACAAGATAAGAAAACAGGTGTCCTCATGATTGAAATTTAAAGACAAATAAGAGACTCAAACACGAGTGATTCTTCATGTTGCATTTAATAGACAAAGTCTCACTCATATGCATTTAATGGACTTGGCTTAGTTTATATGAAATTTTCAATTTTTTCGGATAATGTATGTTAAATCTTTTCGTCTATAGGAATTATACTATGGATCATAGTTGGATAAATGCGAGACGGATGAGTGTTGAATATGAGAATGGGGTGAGGGAATTTATAGAGTTTTGCAAAAGGAAATGCCCATGATGGTAGTGGGAATTTTTATTGCCCATGTGTAGAATGTTTAAATGAGAGGCGAGTAAGTCCAAAAGTTATATACACACATTTAATTTGTGAAGGATTTTGTAAGACCTATACAATATGGATATGGCATGGTGAAAAAGTTCCATGTGCATCTCAACATGTTGAAGTGTCCTTTGATGAGAATGACACGGATATGGATGATAGCATAGAGGACATTATTTGTGATGTAGGGAAGAGGCTTTTGAGAAATCACATGCATATGGTAATATGTGCAGTGATGCTGAGACCCCGCTATACCCTGGGTGTAAAAAATACCAATTGTTGAACGCCATTTTGAGATTGGTCAGCTTGAAAGCACGCATGGATGGAGTGACAAGAGTTTTTCAGAAATGCTTGAGGCTGTTAAGGACATGCTTCCGGATGATAATGTGTTTCCTCATCGATACTATGATGCTAAGAAAATTCTTTGTCCACTGGGGATGGAGTACAAAAAGATCCATATATGCCCAAATGATTGCATATTGTATAGAAAGGAGTTTGAAGATAAGTAGAAATGTCCGGTATGTGAAACCCCAAGGTACAATTCTAATAAGGGGTTTGCAAAAGTGTAGTGGTATCTTCCAATCATAACAAGGTTCAAGTGGTTGTTTGCTAATGAAAATGATGCAAGAAATTTGAGGTGGCATACCGATGAGAGGATTTCTGATGGAAAGCTTCGACATCTAGCCGATTCTTCTCAATGGAAGAAAATCGATCAATTATTTCCGACCTTCGGGGAAGAACCAAAGAACCTTAAGCTTGCCCTTAGCACAGATGGCATGAATCCCTATGGAAGCCTTAGCAACATACATAGTTCATGGCCTGTACTCCTGATTATTTACAACTTATCTCCTATATTATGCATGAAACAAAAGTACATCATGTTGTCTATGTTGATTTTGGGACCAAAAAAACCCGGAAACGACATTGATGTGTACCTTCAGCCCTTGATTGAAGACTTGAAGGAGTTATGGGAAGAAGGTGTCGATGTTTTTGACTTTTTCAAGAAGGAGGTCTTTAAAATGAGAGCCATGACATTTTTTCCGATAAATGACTTCCCAGCATATGGGTACTTGTCAGGGTATAGTATAAAAGACCATAAAGCATGTCCGATTTATGAAGAAGGCACACGCTACCATAAACTTCAACATGGAAGAAAGACGGTTTATCTTGGACATAGAAGATTTCTTAGACGGGGCCTCCCATATAGTCGATTAAAGAAAACCTTTTTTGGTGGCTAAGAGCATGAACATGCTCCAATGACATTGACTGGGGAGCAAGAGTATGAAAAGGTGAAAAATATAAGTGTCATTTTCAGTAAGACTGCAAAGGGTAAAAAAGAAACAAATATATGGAAAAAGAGATCGGTCTTCTTCAATCTTCTATATTGGCGCAACCTTGATGTGAGACACTGTATTAATGTCATGCATGTTGAGAAACACGTATGTGATAGCATTGTTGGCACGCTTCTCAACATACAAGGTAATTCCAAGGATGGTGTGAAGGTAAGATTGGATTTGCAGGCAATGGGGATATGGGAAGACTTACATCCAAGGCCATATGGTAAGAGAACTTATTGTCCCCCGGCTTCTCATAATTCATCTAAGGATGAGAAAAGAAGTTTTTGTGAGTGTTTACATGGCACAAAAGTTCCCTCGTGGTATTCTTCAAATCTTAAGAGGCTTGTATCGATGAAGGACTTGAAATTAGTAGGCTAGAAGTCTCACTATTGTCATGTATTAATGCAATAGCTGCTCCCAGTAGCTATTCAAGGTATTGTCGAGTATGATCTTCGACACATTTTGACTAGTCTTTGTTTCTTCTTCAATGTCGTTTGTAGTAAAGTTTTCGAGATTGAATAATTGGATGAATTGGAAAATAAAGGATATCTGATATTGTACCAGCTTGAGAAACTTTTTGTCCCTGCATTTTTTGACATCATGGTTCATCTAATTGTTCATCTAGTGAGGGAGATAAAGCCGTGCGGCCCTGTCCATTTACGGTGGATGTATCAAATTGAAAGATCTATGAAATTCCTAAAAGGGTACGTGAAGAACGCATACCGTCCAGAAGCATCAATTGTTCAGAAGTATGTATCTGAAGAGGCTATGGAATTTTATCAAAATTATTTAGCTAAAGTAAGACATATTGGGCTTCTAAAACGTCAGCATGCTGAAGGGGTAGATGAGGGGCCTCAATAAGGGGTGTGGATCCTAATGAATTGTCACAAGTCCACTTATACATCTTGAATAATGTTTATGAAGTTCAAGCCACCATAGCTGCACATAAAGAAGCTATGAGGAAAGAAAATCCCCGAATGAATGAACAAAGGTTGATTAGGGAGCATAACAGAACTTTTGCAAACTAGTTCAAACAAAAGGTCGAGGGAGAGGAATTTATTTCTGAGACAATGAAATGGTTAGCATGTGGTCCTGAGGTTGATGTCATAAGTTGGAATTCATATGTGATCAACGGTTACACATTTTACACGAAGTCCCTAGATGATAGGAGCACCGTCCACAACAGTGGTGTAATGTTAGAGACTAAATCCATGTACTTTTCCAGTTCGAAAGACAATCAGCCTAAATTTGCAGTCATGCCATATTATGGGGTTATTGAAGAGATTTGGGAGGTAGACTATGTCTTCATTAGATTTTCCATTTTCAAATGCAAGTGGGTTAATGTGAATAATGGTGTTCAGATCATTCAATTAGGATTTACATTAGTCGATCTCAATAATACAAGTTTTGGAGATGAACCTTTTCTTATGGCAGACTAGGCGAAACAAGTTTTTTATATTACCGATCAAGCAAATAAAATGTGGTCTGTAGCTCTCCAAGGTAAAAGGGTCATTGATATTGATGAGGAAAGTCATGCAAATTATGGTCTTCCTGAGAGTACTCCTTTTTCAAGGGGTCTATTGGACATCAACGAAGAAGATAAAGCAGATAATGAACCCGACATAAGAAATGATCATCAAGAAGGCATATGGGAGGATATCCCTTTATAAAAGAGTCATCAATTCATAAGGTAATATTCATCTACATAATTATTTGAAAACTTTAAGGTTTTAATTTACGTTTTTACTATATTCATTCCTTCTTAATTATATATGTTCTTAAACAATGTTGCTGACTGTCTTTTGTTCTTGTTTTTATTTTTCTGGCAGGATCTGATCAAAATGGGCTAGCTTGTCACAAAAGAAGCTAGGAATTTAGTTATGTTCGTTGTTATTGGCTGGGTGGGAATCTGATGAAGACAAGGTGATGAATTGGTATATATGTTCATTTAGGTGCTGTATACTGTTATTTGTAACACATTGTATGTATTTGTCTTATTGTATTAATTACATTTATTTGTTATGAGGTTTGTACTGTAATAAATAGTAACAAGCTCATTCATTACGATGCCTGGTGAATAATATTTGTATTCCCAATTCAATTATAAATTGAAGCTTAGAGTACTGTCTGTTAGATGCTAGATTGTGTGACGAATTTGTTTTGAACAGGGGAAATTTTCACTTTTAAGACTGGTCTATTGAAGGTCCGGTCTTAAAGTCAGACTTTTAAGAGCGAAGGCTATTCCTTAAGATCTTCAAACTACTAATAACGATCTTAAAGATTAACCTTTAAGACTGGTGTTTTTTATGTCCGGTTTTAAAAGTGAGACTTTTTAGAGCGGACTTTATTCTATACGGTCTTAAAAGTTCTAATAATATATACGTAAAAAAAACCAACTTTTAAGATTAGACTTATTAATTTTGTTCGGTCTTAAAAGTTATAATTTTGAGACCGGTTACATGTTAAAGCAAGGTCTTATTTTCTTTATTTTTGAGATCGGTGAATATGTTTGACCGATCTTGAAAGTTACATACTTTTAAGACCTGATGACATTTAGTCTGGTCTTGAAAGTGGGGTATTTAAGACCAAACCTTTTTTATCCGGTCTAATAAATTCCGGTTTTAAGACCGAACAAAATATATGTAAGGTCTATATAGTGCGATTTTTAAGACCTGTTATTTCTTACGTCCAGTCTTGAAATATTTCTTTAAGACCGGTTCGAGTCCAGTCTTAAAAGTTACTTACTTATAAGACCGCCTGGAACGAGATCAGTCGCTGATCTGGGCTTGTAGGGCCTATTTTGTCTGGTCTTAAAATACTTTTTTGTACCCGTGGATGTCGACAAATGGTTGGGGAATCCTTATATGAATATTTGGAGCGTTTTAAAACATTGTATTCTAGTTGTCCCCATCATCAAATCTCGGATACATTATTAATGTAATACTTTCATGAAGGGCTCTTACCTCTAAAGAGAGATTTATTAGACTTAGCTGCCAGTGGTGTTCTTCTTCACTTGACTATTGAAGATGCTTGGGAATTGACTGAAAGGAAAGCTGAGAATAGCCAACAATTTGGTTCTAGACAACAAGTAAAAGTTAATGAGGTGGGATTGCTCTTTGAGTCTCACCTAAAGAGAAAAATAAATAAGCTTGCATCTGCTGTGAAAAAATTGGCTATGTCCCATATGCAAAATTCTTCTAATATGGTCAATCCTATGGGGCCCTTTACTTCTTTTACCCCACAGCTTAACTCTTCTGCTCTAATAGGGCCACTTTGTTCTATTTGCTCTCTAGCCACTCATGCTACTGACCTTTTTCCCTTACCTGAATGATGGAGCTGAATCTTCCAATGAAGTATATCCTTCTAAACCTATGACTCAAGGTGGACAAAAATATGATCCTTACTCCAATACATATAATTCTGGATGGTGTGACCATCTAAATCTTCGATATGGAAATGGCCAGCCTTAACAAGCACAGTTTAATCAAAGTGGAAATTCTAGTAGCAAGAAGTTTCAACAAGTTATACAATCAATGTCAGTTCGAGATGAAGGTTCAAGATTAGAAAGCAAGATGGATGCTATGATGAAGATCATAATACAACAATTGTTAGTTCTCTATGTGTTTTGATGATAATTAACAATTGTAAACACAATATGAAGTTTGTCCTTGGTAAGTTGTAAAACTTACTGTCAAAGGCAAACTCGAGTTTGGGTATCAAAACTCGAGTTTGAACTAGACAGAGAGAAGCTCAGATATTACAAAGGAAGCCAAACTCCAGTTTGCTCAGGCAAACTTTATTTTGCGAGATACAGAGACCACCCAAAGTTTTCACAACAAAGACAAACTCGAGTCTTGGTATTAAAACCCGAGTTTAGACAAAACACAAAGAATTCAGAAAACTTCAGTATCTTCACAAGTCTTGTAAACTCCATTCTTAATTATGTAAACTCTAGTTTTCATGTGACAGAAAGATTTCAAAGTTTCAGTTTTCACTGAAACTCGAGTTTTGTGTCATACAGAGAGCTCTGCAATATCACTGTTTTTGAAAACTCCAGTTTGAGTTAGAAAACTCCAGTTTGTAGTAGACAAAGAGCTCTTAAATATTCTGAACTAAGTTTGCACTTGAAAACTCTAGTTTTGAGGTTTGTGGACTTAAGCATATTTTTTCTTCAAAAGTCCAAAACTCGAGTTACTCACTTAATGACTCGAGTTTGGCCTTAAGATCAAGTGTACCTCAAAACTCGTATCGCGATCTTGCTCTCTGGATAAACTATAAACTCGAGTCTTGAAACGTAAACTCGAGTTTGTGTCGATGTTTTTGAAAAACCAGATTGTGTCAATCTGCGAAATCTTTATGGGTTAATCTGAAAATGTCATATCATGTATTTCTATTATTTCTAACATCATTGATAAAGTTTTGAGTAAGTTTCAGATAAGTTCAACAGTGATGAAGATAAAATCAGATCTGGATCACATGCAATAAATGAAGAACTAAGAAAAGGGATGATCTTTCTCCTCTATCCCAATGGTACAACTTAGGCCGTTGCAGGTCAATCATATCTCACTTCAACGGTCGAAATAAGGTTTATGGAATGACAATATCTGAAAGACCATTTGCATCAACCAATTCCAGGATTCCAGTTGAAAAATTTGAAGAACAGAGGAAAATATGCAATAACTATTTTCCAAAAATAAAGATGAATGTTGAAGAAGAAAGGAGATGAATTAGCAACAGCTAGTTCCTCAGATTAATCCTATAAATACACATGAAGACGGAAAACAATACACACAACTGAATTACAACTTCTTACATTCTTGATTCTTAGTTGTGTTATGCAAAATATTTTTTGAACTTCAATGTTTATAATTATTTGCTCTTTAAGAGAGTGTGATTTCGAAAATCATTTGATTACTGCTTTTGTAAGAACTCAAGGTTGTGGAACCTATGAGTTGGGTTGTTTTATTACAAAGTGTAAGGGGGAGCAAGTCCTCGGTGATTAGGATTACGTGCGTTTCACATTGTTGTAATTAAAGCCCATTGAGATACTGGAAATACCCCGAAGATATCTAGGGACTGGATGTAGGTCAAGGTTTAGACCGAACCAGTATAAATCCTTTATGTCCAGCTTTTCTTCCCTTACTTTTTCGTTCTTTGTTTTCTCAAGTTTTAAAATCATCTTTAAAAAGAATTTTTGAAATCTCCAATTCACCCCCTCTTGGTGATTTGTTCCATTTTCATTTGGTATCAGAGGTAGGTTATCTACTTAAAGGATTAACATCCTAGACAAAAAGATCCAATGGAAGGAATACTACCAGATGGTGCTTCAATCAATAGACCACCAGGTTTCAATGGTGAACACTATTCATTCTGGAAATCCAAATTCAAAGTATTTGTGATGGCTAGTGAGTATGGTCTATGGGAAGTAATTGAGGAGGGAATTATGTCCCTACTAAGAAAGTTGGAGAGAATGTTGTGCCAAAAATGAGAGTTGAGTTTGATGAAAATGATCAAAAGAAAGTTGTTTTTAACAGCAAAGCCATCTTGATGCTGCATAGTGCTTTGAGCCAAAAGGAGTACTTTTGCATTTGCAATCTACCTAGTGCCAAAGAAATGTGGGATCATTAGAAGTCGCCTATGAAGGAACTTCAGGAATCAAGGAGAACAAAATCAACACTCTCACAACTAAGTATGATCTATTACGCATGAAATCTGAAGAATCAATTGTAGAGTTCTAGCTCCGTTTCACTCACCTGATCAATCAGCTGTTAGCCTTAGGAAAGGTATACGACCAAAAAGCCCAGGTAAGAAAAATCTTGACTATACTAACCAAAGATTGGGAAGCTAAAGTGACAGCTATAGAAGAAGCCCGAGGAGAATCCATGCAATTTGTAGATGCCCTCTTTGGAAGCCTGTCAGAATACGAAGGCAAAATCAAGTTTGGAAAAGGATTTCATGAAATGGAAGGGAAGCAAAAGGGAATTGCTCTCAAAACTGTCAAGGAAGATAGGAACTCTGATGACAATGAGATAGATGACGAAGAGATTGGAATGATGGTCTGGAGATTCAAAAAGTTCTAGAAAAAGGATCAAGGATTCTATAAGTCTCACAAGAACAGCAACAACAAAGAAGCGAAGAAGCCAATCATATATTATGAGTGTGACAAGCCTGGTCACATTAAGTCTGAATGCCCTCAGCTGAAGAACAAAGAAAAGGAAAACACAATATTCAGCTCATTTAAGAAAAAGGCCTATGTTTTCACCATCTGGGGAGATAGTTCATTCGATGAAGAGGAAGAGGATGAAGATCAAACAACAAATCTCTTCCTGGTTGCTCAGGAAGAATCTAACAACGAAGAGGTAAGTGCTTCTAAACCAATGTTTGATGAATTACTTTCTGAATATAATAATCTGCGTTTTGAATTTAGAAAAATGGCAAAAGAACTCCTAAACTCAAAAAGAAAAATAAAGATTTTGGAACAACAAACTCAGAACTTTCCATCTCCCACTCCAGAAAAGATTTGTGAAAATTGTTGCATATTACAGAAAAGAAATTATCACCTTTAAAAAAAACACTTGAAAAATTCACTCAGGGTAGTGAAATGCTTAATATCATCTTGAATCAACAAAAATTTACAAATGACAACTTAGGAATTGGTTAAAAACCAGACCTTGACAAAAGGAAAGGCAAGAAGATAAATGGAGAAAAGAATTACTTAAGTTATTTTAAAAAATCAGTCTACTCTTCTAATCCATTTGCTCACTGTAATTATTGCAATAGAAAAGGCCATACCACTTCTTCTTGTTTTCATAGAAAGGAAAGAAAAAGTAAACCTATAGGTAATTACCAATGGGTGCCTAAAGGATCCTATAAGGCTCCTAAGGCACTTACTAACCCAAAAGAATCCAAAAGAATATGGGTACTTAAAACTTAACCTCATAAAACTGCAGGTATGTCTAAGAGCATCAAAATCTAGTAAATGGTATATTGACAGTGGATGCTCTAGACACATGACAGGAGATCAATCCAAATTCTCAACAATCAAACACAAGGATGGTGGCAAGGTTACATTTGGTGGAAATCAATTCGAAAGAATAGCTGGTAATGGTGAAGTTGGCAACAATGATGGACCAAAAATAAAAGATGTCTACCTTGTAGAAGGACTATGCCATAATCTCCTCAGTGTAAGCCAAAGTACGGATAAAGGTAATCTAGTTATCTTTAACTCAGAAGAATGCTTGATTGTTAACAAGGATGATCTCTCTTTAGACAGTATTAAATCAAAAGCCTTATTTAGGGCTCAAAGGGAAGGTAATTGTTACACTCTAAATCTCTCTAATGATTTATCATCTGAAAATTGTTTCATTAGTAACTTAGATGAAAGTTAGCTATCGCACAAACGACTAGCTCATGTCAACATGTTTCAACTTGATAAGTTAATAAAAAAGGAGTTGGTTATTAGGTTGCCAAAACTAGATTTCAAAAAGGATATGATTTGTGATGCTTGTCAAAAGGGAAAACAAACTAAATCATACTTTAAATCAAAAAATGAGATTTCAATCAATAGACCACTTCAATTACTACATATGGATTTAGTTGGTCCAGCTAGAGTAAAAAGTCTTGGTGGAAATCTATACACTCTAGTTATAGTTGATGACTTCTCAAGATATACATGGACCTTATTCTTGTCTGCTAAAAATGAAGCACTTGATCAATTTACTGTGTTTGACAAAAAGGTCCAGAACGAGAAAGGTTTATCTATTGCAAGAATCCGAACTAATCATGGAGGAGAATTTGAAAATCACTTCTTTGAAATATTCTGTGATGAGATGGGGGTAGACCACAACTTCTCTGCACCAAGAACTCCTCAACATAATGGAGTAGTAGAAAGAAAGAACAGAGTTCTTACAGAAATGGCAAGAGCAATGCTGAATTAAAATCAGACCTCTCAAGTGTTTTGGGTAGATGCAATGAACACAACTTGTTACATTTCTAACCAAGCATATCTCAGGAAGAAGTTGAACAAAACCCCATATGAGCTTTACAAAGGAAGAAAGCCCAACTTAGCTCATTTGTATATTTTCAGGTGTAAGTGCTTTATTCACAAGAATGGTAAAGAAAACTTAGGTAAATTTGATGATTCTAAAGTTGATGAAGGTATATTCCTTGGATATTCATCTAGGAGTAAGGCATATAGAGTATATAATCATTCTACTTGAACTATAGAAGAATCAATTCATGTTGTTTTCTGTTAAACCAATCCTAACAAATCCATGGTTGATGATGATGATGAAATTCAGAATCAATCCTCTTCAAAAGCTTCCTCTGTTTTGACAAATTCTGAAAACTATTTGCAAAGAGAACCAGAAGCTGAATCTGAACATGATTGTGAAAACTCTGGCCAAACTCAACCTAGAGCTTGGAAATACAGTAGGAGTCATCCACTGGACCAAGTCATAGGTGATGCAAGTCAAGGAGTTAGAACCAGGCAAAGCATCTTGAATGAAGTTACCTTTTCAGCTTTTATTTTTGAGATAGAACCCTCTAAGATTGAAGAAGCCCTTTCAGACAATGATTGGGTGATAGCAATGCAAGAGGAATTACATCAATTTGAAAGAAATCAAGTTTGGGACTTGGTACTCAGGCCCAAAGACTATCCAGTCATTGGCACTAAATGGGTATTCAAGAACAAACGTGATGAGTCTGCAATCATTGTCCGTAACAAGGCAAGATTAGTAGCTAAAGGATATAACCAAGAAGAAGGAATTGACTATGAAGAAACTTATGCTCTAGTTGCAAGACTGGAAGCCATAAGGGTCCTTCTAGCCTTTGCCTGCATCAAAGGTTTTAAACTACATCAAATGGATGTAAAATCAACATTTCTAAATAGGTTCATTCAAGAAGAAGTTTATGTTGAACAACCTCCTGGTTTTGAAGATGAATTTCATCCAGATCATGTTTTCAAACTAAAGAAAGCTTTATATGGCTTAAAACAAGCTCCTAGGGCTTGGTATGAAAGGCTAAGTAAATTCCTTCTAGACCACGGATTTGTAAGAGGAAAAGCATATACCACTCTATTCATTAAAAGTAACAAAATGAATGAAATCTTACTTGTACAAATCTATGTAGATGATATAATTTTCGGTGCTACTAATGATGCTTTGTGCAAGGAATTTTCTGAGACCATGCAAGGTGAGTTTGAAATGTCAATGATGGGAGAGCTCAACTATTTTCTTGGTCTTCAAATCAAGCAACGTAAGAACGGGATATTCATATCTCAGACTAAGTACCTAAGAGACCTACTCAAGAAATACGGCCTCCAAGATTGTAATGGAGCAGACACACCAATGAGCTCAACTGCTGCCTTAGATGCCGATGAGAAGGGAAAAGACTTTAATATCACAAAGTACAGAGGCATGATTGGATCATTACTTTACTTGACAACAAGTAGACCAGACATACAATTCAGTGTGGGAATGTGTGCTAGATTCCAATCCGCACCTAAGGAATCTCATGCCGAACACGTGAAAAGAATCTTCAGATACCTGCGCGATACAGAAGAATTGGGGTTATGGTTTCCCAAAGGTCAACCTGCACACTTGGTGGCTTACTCTGACTCAGATCATGCTGGATACAAAACTGATCGGAAAAGCACAAGTGGACAATGTGAATTCTTTGGAAATTCACTTGTCTTATGGTTTAGTAAGAAGCAAAACACAGTAGCGACATCCTCAACTGAAGCTGAATATGTTGTTGCATCAAGTTGCTGCTCACAGGTCCTATGGCTTAAACAACAGATCCAAGACCCTGGAACTCATATGAAAGAAATTCCAATTCTTTGTGATAACACAAGTACCATCAGCTTAGCCAAGAATCCTGTTTATCATACCAGAACTAAGCATATTGATGTCAGACATCACTTCATTCAAGATCATGTTCAAAAGAAGGATGTCAAAGTATTATTCATCCCAACTCATCAACAGCTTGCAGATATCTTCACAAAACCACTTGCAAAAGAGTAATTTACCTTTATTAAAAGAGAATTGGGAATGGTAAATCCCAATGAACTGTAAGATATCCCTACCTCAATGTTAATTATGTGTTTTGATGGTTAACTGTTACTAACTTAAGCATCAGAGTGTTTAGATATGTTTTTGCAGGATATTTTGTTGCTAATGTTTTTGCAGGATACTCATAGCCCCTGTAAACAGGCCAAACTCGAGTCAGACACCCAAACTCGAGTTTATCGGGATAAACAACAAATGAGTTTTTAGAGTCAGGCCAAACTCAAGTCATTAAGTGACTGACTCGAATCTACACCATCCTAAGAAATCCTGAAGTTTATGAAGAGTCTCCAAAACTCGAGTCATTAAGTGAGTGACTCGAGTCTGCATTTCACAGAGAGAAATATGGAAATCAGAGATGACCTCAAACTCGAGTCAGCGTATACAAACTCGAGTTTATCAGGGTTTCAAGGATTCACAGCTACATCCTTGAAGTCCAGGTAAGTATCCCACTCTTCTAAACTCGAGTCTGACTTGTAAACTCGAGTCTATCGGAACTCTATATATATGTGATTGCTGTGACTATTCATTTTACAACTCTCATACTTGAGTTTGCCCTAGAGTTCTCCGTACTCTCTTCTTTCTTCATCTTCGAATCCACCTTATCTCTCACCAATGGCTTCAAATCAAACATCCAGACCCTCTAATGATGATGAAACCACGAAATCTTCTTCACCCTCTCCCCTTCAACGAAAACCTAGGGTGAAATCCATTTCTACTCACAGACCTAGAAGGGAAAAATTGATTCCCAAGAAATTTGCTTCAGGAATCGATAAACAAATCCCTGGAATCCCTCACACTACTTCTCCCAGATCAAAAGGGGTGGTGATTCAAGAACCTATCGAAGACCAAGCTAGAAAGAAGCCAGAACCTGATTCTGGCAAAGGAAAGGAGAAAGTTGCAGAACCCTCAAAAGGCTCCAAAAGGAAACGAGCTGAAAAGAGTCAAGGATCCTCTAAAGTTCAACAATCTTCTGTTCCACCCTCTGAACAACAACAAGAACAATTTCCAGAAAGGCCACAAATGGTACAGAAGGCAATTACTGACATTTATAATCATTCTTTACCTCCCTCTGATTTCTTCTCTGAGACCACCATCCTCTCCAACCAAGAAGCTGTCAAATTCAAGGAAGAGTTTGGTAAGAAACCATTTTGCCCTGTGGTCTCAGTAGATTTAGAGAGCCTAAAAAAGGAGTGTAACCTTGACCTATCCCCTTGGTTAAGTTAATTCAAGACTCTTCTATCCATTAAAACTCTCTATACTCCCAACATTGTTAGACTATTTTATTTCAATATGGTTTGGGACAATGAAGAGGACAATGAAAAACACAGAGTCTCAACGACAGTTAGGGGAGTCAAGTTTTCTTTATCTGCTGACATTCTGAATAAGATTCTGGACATTGACAATCCCCCCCTCACCATTCTATAAACTATACCAATAGGCAAATTTTTGAAATTCTTAAACCAAATGAGCCTTTTTCTGATGATCAGCAAATTTCTCTTCACTTTACCCCTGCTTCCATGACTCCTACCTTCCGTGTTCTTTGGTACATCTATTCCAGGAACCTTGTGTAAAAGGGTGGCAACTTCACACACTTCACCAAAACAGACTATGCACCCTTTGCTGCAGTCGTGGATAAGATGCCAATTAACATAGGGCAATGGGTATTTGAGGAAATGACCAGATTCAGATTTGGTTTTAGGATAACTTCTCACATCCCTTTCCCTTCTCTCATATCTGTTATCCTGTTCCATTTCAAAATTTGGCATGTAGGAGCCATAGACACCATAGTAAGACCTCCAGCATTTGGGAAGCCCCAATTACACCTCATGAAGATTAGCTTCAATACTGAAGGTTCTGGACAGTCTAGAGCTCCCTCTAGAACAAGAGCCTCATACTCACGAGCTCAAGAAGCCCAGTCAGCTCCTCCACCTCCTCAAACTTCCATTCCTTCTGACTTTATTGCAAAGGTCAAGGAAATTGTTGATGCTGCACTGGAATCCTTTGCTGAAAAGATGGAAACAGAGATTGGGAAGATTGTGTCTGAGTTAACCAAATCAAATCAAGCACTCATAGAGACTCAGGATGCAATGAAGAATCAACTTGACAAGATTCTATAGCATCTCAATACTTCCTCCCAGACTACTCGACCTCCTACCCCTCCTGTAGACCTTTCACCCTCATTTGATGATGCCAAAGGGGGAGAGGAAACTGAAGACAAAGGGGAAGAGAAAGGACAGTCTTGAGTCTTGTGTCTGAGTTTGTCTGTTTTTATTACTTTGCGTTTGTTTGAGCTTATTTGTAATTATCAAGTACTTGGTAGTGCTTTGTATTTTGAGATCTTCCATACTTGATTAAGGTTTAATATGATAAGTTCAATATAGTTCACCTTGCTTCTGCTTGTGTTTAAATCTGATAGAGCAAACTCTGCAAAATTCATTTCAAAATAACAAACATAATCAAATCCTTTGCAAAACTCAGTTTACAAGTGTTGTCATCATCAAAAAGGGGGAGAATGTTAGTTCTCAATGTGTTTTGATGATAACTAGCAATTATAAACTGTATATGAAGTTTGTTTTTCGCAATATGAAAATCTCACTGTCAAAGGCAAACTCGAGTTTAGGTATGTAAACTCGAGTTTGAGGAGTTACAGAAAGCAATCAGAAATTTTCACAACAAGCCAAACTCCAGTTTGTAAAACCAAACCTGAAGTCAGGAAGATACAGAGAGCACTCAGAATTCCAAGCAAGCCAAACTCGAGTCTGGATTCCTAAACTCCAGTCTAGACCAAACAGAAAGACACTCGAGTTCCAGGCCAAGTTATAAACTCCAGTCTAGAGTTACAAACTCCAGTCTAGACCAAACAGAAAGATTTGAATAGTTTCAGCTCAAACATAAACTCGAATCTGTCATTGTAAACTCGAGTTTAGGACAAATAGAGAAACACTCGAATTCCTACCATCTTTCCAAAACTCCAGTCTGTCTCCTAAACTCTAGTCTGGAAAATCACGAACTTAGGCTTGTTCTTCAAACATAGACCCAAACTCGAGTCAGTCACTAATTGACTCGAGTCTGGGAGCAGGACCAAAATTCCATGCCAAGTCTAAAGCCCGATAGTTCTCTCTGTAAAAGCCAAACTCGAGTTAGCTTTTACAGACTGCAAGTTTAGACCTCTAATCAACGGACATGCTTTCTGGATGAACCCCAAACTCAAGTCTGGAAGAACAAACTCGAGTTTCATCGGGGATTTTGAAAAATCAAATGATATTGATCTGCGAAATCTTAATGGGTCTTCCTGAAATTATTTCATGATATGATATTATTGTTTCTAATGTCCTTGATGAAGTTTTGAGTGTTTTTCAGATAAGGTTTAGCCAAGATCAAGGTGAGATCAAGATCCAGAATAAGTGCATTAAATGAAGAACCAAGAACAGGGCTGATTCTTCTCCCTTATCCGAGATGTTCAGTTCAGATCGTTGCAACACATTAAGATCACTTCAAACGGTCGAATTAAGATCATGGAATGGCTAAAAATCTGGAAGACGTTCTGCAACAACTAAATTCCAAGATTCTAGCTAAGAATTCAAAGAACAGAGCAAAATATGCTACTGCCATTTTTCCAGAATTGCAGCTGAACATTAGAGAAAGAATTGCAACGGCTAGCTTATCCATTCAGTCTATAAGAGGCTGTGAAAACTCAAAGCAAAATACACAACGAAGCTATCTTGATTATACTTTGAAATTTGAGTCTGTACTGTTATTTTCAACCTGTTCTTCAGTGTTTATCCTTATCTACTCTTTTGAGAGTTTGTAAATTTTTGAAAGCATTTGTTTGTGAGAACTCAAGGTTGTGGAACCTGTGAGTTGGGTTGTTCAATCACAAAGTGTAAGGGGGAGCAAGTCCTAGGTGATTAGGATTGTGTCTGGTCTTCATTGTTGTAATTGAAAATCGGTTGAATTAGTGGAAACACCCAGAAGGTATCTGGGGACTGGACGTAGGTCAAGGTTGAGACCGAACCAGTATAAATTCTGTGTGTCTAAGCTTTTCTTTTTCTACTCTTTTATTATCCATTTCTTAAGCTTCATTTTTAAGAGTTGAAAAGAATTCTTAAAATCCCCAATTCACCCCCCTCTTGGTGATTTCTTCCACTTTCAGGGTGGACTTCTAGGCTTATGTTGATGAAAGCGGAAAATTAGTCCCCCTTCCTCCTCTACTCCCTAGGATTCAATACTCCGGATTGAGGATGGTCAAGAGGAGGAAGATGACGAAGATGATGAGGAAGCCGAGACTCCTGAGCCTTTGACCGACGCCATGGTCCCTCCTATACATTGAAGAGCCGGGAAGCCAGTTTCATTTGTATTTACTTCCTTTTTGTTTTGTTGCCGACTTCAGCTAGCTTGTATTTTGACTTTAATGAATGAAAACTTCTCTTTCTTTCTATATGAAAGTATTTCCATTTCCTGCATTCACCATAATAACAATAAAATATTTAATCGTGAACTTAAACTTCAAGTCTAAGGTTCTTTTTGAATGGCTAGGCCACAGCAAAAAATCTTAGCATAGAATCTGCATTTATGTTCATCCGGTAAAAAAACCAGGCATAATATTTGAAAAATTTTCTTCAATCTTTACATAACATTCCGATTATTTCTAACCAGAATTCTATCTGAGGTAATGGCGATCCATCATATGTTCAAAATTGGTTCGTAATCCGTCTTTCAAACATTTTGACTTGATTAGGGTCAGTATGGCAGGTAACTTCACTACCCCAGAATTTTTTTTTTGATGCATCACGATCACAGTGGATTTTATTGAACGTTCTTCATTTTGAAGCGGGTCTTTCGATCCCAGCTTCGTTTAAAACTGAGCTTGAAATTGATTTTAGTAAACCAAACACTTGAATATTTGAAACTATTATTAGTTCAAGAATTCATTCATTTATAGACTTGGCGACATAGTTGTATTACATAATCCCTTAACATGAATTAGACTTGGCGACATAGTCGTCTTTTACACATATTTTGGATTTAATTGTAATATATTTTTAGCTTTTCTGCATTCCATGTTTGTTTGATTGGCTTCTTCACAAAGTCTCCAGGCTATAAGCTCCTATATTGAGCTTTTCTCTAACCCGATATGGTCCTTCCCAATTTGCAGATAGCTTTCCTTCTCTAGTATTTTTGTTTCCTATGTTAGCCCGTTGGAGTACCAAGTCCCCTCTGTGGAACGACCTAGGCTTCACTTTCTTATTAATTTTGGCCGTGATGAGCTATTTCATAGCCATATCCCGACAATGTGTTGTGATTCTTACTTCATTAATCATGTCCAACTCAAGTGCCAAGGCTTCACTATTAGTCATTTCTTCGTCTACTAGGGCCATGATTCTCCTCTAAGAAAGTTGGCTTATCTCTACCGAGATCATTGCCTCACATCCATAAGTTAGTTTGAACAGAGTTTCCCTGGTCTAGGATTGAGTACTGGTTCGGTATACCTAAAGGACAAAAAATAGTTGCTCAACCCAACTGATCTTTGTGTCCTCCATTTACTTCTTTAGCCTATCCATAAGGATTTTATTTGCCGCTTCAGCTTGTCCGTTCGATTGTGGGTGTTCTGTTGAGGAAAAACGGTGTTTAATTTGGAAGGCCGTCATCATCTTCTAGAATCCCTTATCGATGAATTGAGTCCCATTGTCTGAGATTAATTCCGTCGGGATCCTGAAACGGGCAATATTGCTCTTTTCAAAGACTCTCTGCACCGCTGCCAAATTGATCGTGGTCAAAGGTTTGGCTTCTATTCACTTGGTGAAGTAATCAATGGCTACTACCAACCACCACAATTGTCCTAGGGTTGCCTTAAGTAGCTTGAGCAAATTCATACCCCATTTATAGAAAGGCCATGGGGCCAAGATAGATTTTAACTTTGTTGGGGCATACCTATGATTTTTGCATGCTTCTTACAACAATTACATTTTCAGACATCTTCCTTTGAATATGTCACCATTATAGGGCCAAAAGTACCCGGCTCGAACGACTTTTCTTGATAAGGCCTTAGCGCCCATGTGTTATCCATTAATTCTTTCATGTATCTCAGCCAGTACATACTTGGCCTCTTCCAAGTTTAAGCACTTGAGCATTATGGAGTGTAGGCCTTTGCGATACAGTTGATTCTCAACCATAATGTACAGCTGCGTTTCGGACCAGCTTTTCTTTATTTGAACGTATCATCAAGCAACAACCTTCTTTCCAAGTAGTCAATAATTGGTTTCCTCTAATCGTCTACCAAGGATATCATCATGACGCAACTCGGCTCTGACATAATTTGTTGAATCATCGTTCTAAGATTATTTGGGTTCTTGGTACTCACCAATTTGGACAAGATATTGGCTCAGGTGTTTTCTCCCCTGGGAATGTGGGCAACTATCACCTCCTCAAAGTTGGCCATGGCTTCCTTTACTTTATTCAATTATTTTGCCTGCAAAAGGCCCTTGACTTGTTATGTCCAATCAATCTATGCCGTTATGACTTGTGAGTCGGTCGAGATGCGGACTTTGGTAGCTTTGCTTTCCCAAGCCTGGATCAATCCGGCAAGGAGTGCTTCATGTTCTTCTTGATTTTTAGACATTGGGAAATTGAGCCGCAAAGAATGCTCCATCGAGACTCCCTCCGGACTTTCAACAATAATCTTGGCCCTACTTCCCTTGATATTTGAAGAACTATGTACGAACACTTTCCAAATATCATTATTTCTGGCCTCTCCTTTATACGTCGGGGTTAGTTCCATCATGAAATCGGCCAGAGCCTGAGACCTGATGTCATATCAGGCATTATACGTAATGTCGAACTCAGATAATCCAATCACCTAACTAAACATTCTTCCAACCAGATCTGGTCTGTTAGCACCTGTCGGATGGGCTGGCTTGTCCTTATGATGATTGGTGTCCTTCAAAGTAAGGACGAAGCCTTCTTGCAGTAGTAAGTAAGGCAAAGGCCATCTTCTCAAGTTTTTGATACCTCAATTTTAAAGACTGTAGAGCCCGAATGACGAAATATGCCGACATTTTGTTGGAAATTATGTCTTAGGGGCTAATTATTAAATAACTTTCATATTTGATTTATGAAAATAAATCAATGATTTGATTTATAAAGATAAATCAAATCAGCTGGCTTTTAATTCGCATTAAATAAATTGATTGGATTGAATCAATTAGACAGATTTAATTTCCAATTCAATTTCAAAATTAATAAGATTGATTTTGAATATTTAATGTGGCCCATTAGAGTTATAAATACCCTTACATTGTAAGTAATTTGATTACACACACAAGAGAATTGTAGAGCCACAAAAAGAACCCTAGAAGAGAGACGTGAGACAAAAGCTTGAAGGCGCTAGCACGCTGCTGTTTGTGTTGGAGTGTTGTTCGGTATGGATACCGGTAGAGGGAGTGGATTCGTAGAGTCGGCTCCTAGAGATTGATTAACTGAAAAAGGTGTTAGCCCACGAGTTTGCAAAGCATGCACACGAGTTCGCATAGGTACGGTTCTTATTTACTAACCCTATTTAAATGTTGTTGATAGATCCTCTTCTTAGGATTTGTAATTTATTGGATAAATTTCATTCCATTGAGTGTATGAATCCCAACAATGGTATCAGAGCCAGATCAATTGTGCATTTAAATTGAGTTTATATTCTTAATGCGATTATATATGGGGTATATTGTGCGTTTATGCTTAACCATATTTTGTATGCATTTAAATCGAAAGTCACGTTAAAGTTATGATTAGTCACATTCAGAAAGTTCTGAAACGTTCAGAATTTTTTTAAACATTGTAATTTGCATTACGTGTTACTATAATTGACTAACATCAAAGATCAGCCCTATTCTGGGTTTTTCATTTATTGCATTTGATCCAGATCTGATTTTATCTTGATCATTGTTGAACTTATCTGAAACTTACTCAAAACTTTATCAATGATGTTAGAAATAATAGAAATACATGATATGACATTTTCAGATTAACCCATAAAGATTTCGCAAATTCACACAATCTGGTTTTTCAAAAACATCGACACAAACTCGAGTTTACGTTTTAAGACTCGAGTTTATAGTTTATCCAGAGAGCAAGATCGTGATATGAGTTTTGAGGTACACTTGATCTTAAGGCCAAACTCGAGTCATTAAGTGAGTAACTCGAGTTTTGGACTTTTGAAGAAAAAATATGCTTAAGTCCAAAAACCTCAAAACTAGAGTTTTCAAATGCAAACTTAGTTCAGAATATTTAAGAGCTCTCTGTCTACTACAAACTGGAGTTTTCTAACTCAAACTGGAGTTTTCAAAAACAGTGATATTGCAGAGCTCTCTGTATGACACAAAACTCGAGTTTACAATATAGAAACTCGGGTTTCAGTGAAAACTGAAACTTTGAAATCTTTCTGTCACATGAAAACTGGAGTTTACAAGACTTGTGAAAATACTGAAGTTTTCTGAATTCTTTCTGTTTGGTCTAAACTCGGGTTTTAATACCAAGACTCGAGTTTGTCTTTGTTGTGAAAACTTTGAGTGGTTTCTGTATCTCTCGCAAACTCGAGTTTGCCTATCTGAGCTACTCTCTGTCTAGTTCAAACTCGACTTTTGATACCTAAACTCGAGTTTTCCTTTGACAGTAAGTTTTACAACTTACCAAGGACAAACTTCATATTGTGTTTACAATTGTCAGTTATCATCAAAACACATAGAGAACTAACATTCTCCCCCTTTTTGATGATGACAACACTTGTAAACTAAAACTTTAAAGAATTTGACAAATTGAGCATTTTGAAATGAAGTTTGGCAAACATGATATGAAATGCATTTAAGATAACATAGATTGAGAGCGCAGCAACACAATGAACTTTTCATTTAAACCATTAGTGCATTTCATGAAGATATAACAAAGATGAAAGCAAAAATAAGTGTTTAAACCATTAGTGCATTTCATGAAGATCTAACAAAGATGAAAGCAGAAATAAGTACAGACTCAAGATTCAAACTCTACAAATTAAATTCTTCTCCACTCAAGTTTGTTCTGAGCTTTTCTCTCCCCCTTTGTAATCAACAAAAGAGGGGTCTATAGGTGTAGGGTCTGTAGGTATGGGCTGAGAGGGAGTAGCAGTGGTGGTGTCTGGGGCAAGTGTGGAAGTAGGAGGTGCAGTTCTAGAGGAGGAAGGAGTTAAAGACTTTAAAATCTGATCCAGTTGCACCTTTATTACATCTTGAGTTTCTATCAATTCCTGATTCATCTTGGTCAACTCGAACACAATTTTCCCAATCTGAATCTCCATGTTCGTGGCCAATTTGGTAATTACAGCATCGACAATCTCCTGAACCTTGGCAGCAAAGTCAGAAGGAAGGGAAGGCTGAGAAGGTGGAGGAGCTGACTGATCTTCTTTAGCGTGAATAGAAGGATCTCTTGTCCTTGAAGGAGCTCTAGACTGGCCAGAGCCTTCATTATCAAAACTGATCTTCATGAGATGTAATTGTGGCTTCCTACATGCTGGAGGTCTCACAATAGTGTCAATAGCCCCAACATGCCAAATCTTAAAGTAAACAAGGATGACAGAGACTAGAGAGGGGAAAGGAATGTGGGAAGATTTTCTAGATCCAAATCTGAATTTGATCATCTCTTAGAATACCCACTGACCAACATTGATAGGCATTTTTCTATAATGGCAGTGAAAGGAAGATAATCTTTTTGGGTGAAATGAGTAAAATTTCCACCTTTTTGGACTAGATTTATAGAATAAATGTACCACAAGGTACGGTAGAGGGGAGACATTGAGGCAGGAGTAAAGTGCAGAGAAATCAATTGAACCTCTGTGACAGGTTCATTTGGTTTTAGGATTTCAAAACACTGCCTATTGGAATAATTTATTGAATGGTGAGGAGGGGGTTGTCAATTTTCAAGATAGAGTTTAGGATTGCAGCAGATAAGGTAATCTTTATTTCCTTGACAGTAGTAGTGACTCTCTCCTTATCCAAACTTTGATCGTCATCCTCTAAAGTAGCCTAATGCATATTAAAGTAGAAGAGTCTCACAATATTTGGAGTATAATGAGTAGAAATTGAAAGAAGAGTTTTGAATTGAGTAAGCCAAGGGGAAAGATCGAGATTACAATCATGTTTCAGAGTTTCTAGATTGACAGACACAACTAGGCAGAAGGGCTTTTTACCATGGTCTTCTTTGAATTTGGTAGCCAATGCATTAGACAAAATGGTATTATCAGTGATGAACCCAGATGGAGGGGAGGTGTGATTGTAAATTTCGAAAATTGCATTTTGTACCATTGGAGATGCCTCAGGTGGTTGATCAGTTTGTTGATCAGAAGATGGATTGGCTGATGATTGAGCCATGGAGGATGTTTGGCTCTGGTCAGTTCTTTTTCTCTTGGAAGCCTTTGAAGGTTCTCCAGCTTTTTCTTTTCCTTTTTCCAGAAACATGGTCTGGCTTCTTCCTTATTTGTTCTTCAGTTGGTTCTTGAATTGTGACTCGTTTAGGTTTGGGACAGGTATGAGGAACGCCTGGAATTTGCTTATCGATGCCTGAAGCAAATCTCTTGGGAATCATCTTGTGCCTCATTGGTCTGTGGACAGGGATGGATTTGATTCTTGGTTGTCGCTATAGGGAAGGAGACGTAGGAGATTTAGAGTTTTCATCATCTTGGAAAGGTCTGGAGGATTGATTGGAGGCCATTTTAGGGTTGTGAGGATGAGATTGAAGATGAATCAGAGGGAGTTAAGAGATTGACATTAGGCAAAACTTGAGTTTTGAAGATTGTGAATTAACAGTCACAGCAAGCACATATATATAGAGCGCGTTAAACTCAAGTTTACACTAACTGACTCAGATTTACATGAGTTCAGACTTACCTGGACTTCAAGGATGTATGTGTGAATCCTTGAATCCCAACAAAACTCGAGTTTATACTTACTGACTCGAGTTTTGAATTTCTTCAAAACTTCAAGTTGCTTTCTGTCTGATGCAGACTTAAGTCACTTACTTAATGACTCGAGTTTGAAAACTCTTCACAATTTCAGACTTCTCTGTTTGATTCAGACTCGAGTTTTAAGATTCCTCAAAAACATCAGGCTGCTCTCTGTCTGTCGCAGACTCGAGTCACTCACTTAATGACTCGAGTTTTGACTGATTCCTGAAATTCAGTTGCTTTTTGTCCCCGATAAACTCAAGTTTCAGTCCTGAGACTCGAGTTTTCTTCACATTTATAGCAAATATTAGTGAATGAACAACCTGCAAAAACACATCTAAACACTCCAATGCTTAAGTTAATATCAAGTAATTATCAAAACACTGATTAACTAACATTTGGGTAGAGAGAACTCACAATTCATTGGGATTTACCATTCCGAATTCTCTTCCTATAAACATGAATTATTCTTTAGCTAGTGGCTTGGTGAAGATATCTGCTAGCTGTTGATGAGAGGGTATGAATATCACTTTGACATCCTTTCTCTGTACATAATCTCTTATGAAATGATGTCTAACATCAATGTGCTTGGTCCTTGTATGATGTACAACATTCTTTGCCAAGCTTATTGTGCTTGTCTTATCACACATAATTGGGATTTCCTTGAGATGCAAACCCAGATCCTGAAGTTGTTGTTTTAACCATAATACTTGAGAACAACAACTTGAAGTAGCAATGTATTTAGCTTCAGTTGATGATACTGAGATAGTAGTTTGTTTCTTGCTGAACCAGGAGACAAGTAAACCACCAAGAAATTGACATTGGCCACTTGTACTCTTTCTATCTGTCTTATATCCAGCATGATTTGAGTCTGAGTATGCCACCAAATGTTCAGGTTGACCTTTGGGAAACCACAATCCCAATTCTTCTGTGTCACGCAGATATCTGAAAATCCTTTTCACATACTCAGCATGAGATTCTTTTGAAGCTGATTGAAATTGAGCACACATCCCTACACTGAATTGAATGTCAGGCCTGCTTGCTGTTAGGTAGAGTAGGGATCCAATCATTCCTCTATATCTTGTGATGTTAAAATCTTTTCCCTTTTCGTCAGCATCTAAAGCAGCAGTTGAACTCATTGGTGTGTCTGCTCCATTACAATCTTGAAGACCATATTTCTTGAGCAAGTCTCTTAGAAACTTGGTCTAAGAAATAAATATTTCATTTTTGCGTTGCTTGATTTGTAGACCAAGAAAATAATTGAGTTCTCCCATCATTGACATTTCAAATTTACCCTACATAGTCTCAGAAAATTCCTTGCACAAAGCATCATTAGTAGCACCAAAAATTATATCATCCACATAGATTTGCACAAGTAAGATTTCATTAAGTTGTTACTTTTAATAAAAAGTGTGGTATCTGTTCTTCCTCTTACAAATCCATGATCTAGAAGAAATTTACTTAGTCCCTCATACCAAGCTCTAGGAGCTTGTTTTAAACCATATAAAGCCTTTTTAAATTTGAAAACATGATCTGGATGAAATTCATCCTCAAAACCTGGGGGTTGTTCTACATAAACCTCTTCCTGAATAAAGCCATTCAGAAATGCTAATTTCACATACATTTGATAGAGTTTGAAACCTTTAATGTAAGCAAAGGCTAGAAGTACTCTTATGCTTCCAATCTTGCCATTGGAGCATAAGTTTCTTCATAATGAATTCCTTCTTCTTGATTATATCCTTTTGCTACCAATCTTGCCTTGTTACGGACAATGATTGCAGACTCATCACGTTTGTTCTTGAATACCCATTTAGTGTCAATGACGGGATGGTCTTTGGGCCTAGGTACCAAGTCCCAAGCTTGATTTCTTTTAAATTGATGTAATTCCTCTTGCATTGCTATCACCCAATCATTGTCTGAAAGGGCTTCTTCAATCTTAGAGGGTTCTATTTCTGAAATAAAAGCTGAAAAAGTGACTTCATTCAAAATACTTTGTCTGGTTTTAACTCCATGATATGACCGGGTTTGTCACATTCATAGCATACAATTGGTTTCTTTGTTTCCTTGTTGTTGTTCTTGTATGTCTTACGGAAGGCTTGATCCTTTTTGTAGAATTTCTTGAATCTTTGAACCATCATTCCGATCTCCTCATCATCAATCTCTTCATCATCTGAGTTCCTATCTTCCTTGTGAGTCTTGAGGGCAATTCCTTTCTGTTTTCCTTCTATTTCATCAAGTCCTTTTCTGAACTTGATTTTCCCTTCATATTCTGATAAGCTACCGAAGAGAGCAGCTACAGATTGCATAGATTCTCCTCTTGCTTCCTCTATGGCTGTCACTTTGGCTTCCCAATCTTTGGTTAGTATATTCAAAATTTTTCTTACCTGAGTTCTTTGATCATATACCTTTCTCAGGGCTGACAACTGATTGATCAGGTGAGTGAACCGGAGCTGGAATTCAGTAATTGATTCTCCAGTCTTCATGCGTAGTAGGTCATATTCGGTGGTGAGTGTGTTGATTCAGTTTTCCTTGATCCCTGAGGTACCTTCGTAGGCCACTTCCAATGCATTCCACATCTCTTTGGCACTGGGTAGATTTCAAACGTGAAAATACTCCTTTTGACTTAGTGCACTCTGCAACATTAAAATAGCTTTGCTGTTAAGGACAACTTTCTTTTGATCATTTTCATCAAATTCTGCCTTTGCCTTTGGTACAACATTTTCTCCTACTTTCTTTGTAGGTACATAATTGCCATCCTCAATAACTTCCCATAGACCATACTCACTGGCCATCACAAATACTTTGAATTTGGATTTCCAGAATGGGTAGTGTTCACCATTAAATCCCGGTGGTCTGTTTATTGAGGCACCATCTGGTAGGATTCCTTCCATTGGATCTTTATGTCTAGGATGTTAATCCTTTGAGTAGACAACCTGTCCTCTGATACCAAATGAAAGTGGAAGAAATCACCAAGAGGGGGGTGAATTGGGGATTTTAAGAATTCTTTTCAACTCTTAAAAATGAAGCTTAAGAAATGGATAATAAAAGAGTAGAAAAAGAAAAGCTTAGACACACAGAATTTATACTGGTTCGGTCTCAACCTTGACCTACGTCCAGTCCCCAGATACCTTCTGGGTGTTTCCACTAATTCAACCGATTTTCAATTACAACAATGAAGACCAGACACAATCCTAATCACCTAGGACTTGCTCCCCCTTACACTTTGTGATTGAACAACCCAACTCACAGGTTCCACAACCTTGAGTTCTCACAAACAAATGCTTTCAAAAATTTACAAACTCTCAAAAGAGTAGATAAGGATAAACACTGAAGAACAGGTTGAAAATAACAGTACAGACTCAAATTTCAAAGTATAATCAAGATAGCTTCGTTGTGTATTTTGCTTTGAGTTTTCACAGCCTCTTATAGACTGAATGGATAAGCTAGCCGTTGCAATTCTTTCTCTAATGTTCAGCTGCAATTCTGGAAAAATGGCAGTAGCATATTTTGCTCTGTTCTTTGAATTCTTAGCTAGAATCTTGGAATTTAGTTGTTGCAGAACGTCTTCCAGATTTTTAGCCATTCCATGATCTTAATTCGACCGTTTGAAGTGATCTTAATGTGTTGCAACGATCTGAACTGAACATCTCGGATAAGGGAGAAGAATCAGCCCTGTTCTTGGTTCTTCATTTAATGCACTTATTCTGGATCTTGATCTCACCTTGATCTTGGCTAAACCTTATCTGAAAAACACTCAAAACTTCATCAAGGACATTAGAAACAATAATATCATATCATGAAATAATTTCAGGAAGACCCATTAAGATTTCGCAGATCAATATCATTTGATTTTTCAAAATCCCCGATGAAACTCGAGTTTGTTCTTCCAGACTCGAGTTTGGGGTTCATCCAGAAAGCATGTCCGTTGATTAGAGGTCTAAACTTGCAGTCTGTAAAAGCTAACTCGAGTTTGGCTTTTACAGAGAGAACTATCGGGCTTTAGACTTGGCATGGAATTTTGGTCCTGCTCCCAGACTCGAGTCAATTAGTGACTGACTCGAGTTTGGGTCTATGTTTGAAGAACAAGCCTAAGTTCGTGATTTTCCAGACTAGAGTTTAGGAGACAGACTGGAGTTTTGGAAAGATGGTAGGAATTCGAGTGTTTCTCTATTTGTCCTAAACTCGAGTTTACAATGACAGATTCGAGTTTATGTTTGAGCTGAAACTATTCAAATCTTTCTGTTTGGTCTAGACTGGAGTTTGTAACTCTAGACTGGAGTTTATAACTTGGCCTGGAACTCGAGTGTCTTTCTGTTTGGTCTAGACTGGAGTTTAGGAATCCAGACTCGAGTTTGGCTTGCTTGGAATTCTGAGTGCTCTCTGTATCTTCCTGACTTCAGGTTTGGTTTTACAAACTGGAGTTTGGCTTGTTGTGAAAATTTCTGATTGCTTTCTGTAACTCCTCAAACTCGAGTTTACACGTAAACTCGAGTTTGCCTTTGACAGTGAGATTTTCATATTGCCAAAAACAAACTTCATATCCAGTTTATAATTGCTAGTTATCATCAAAACACATTGAGAACTAACACACCCCAGAGATGTCCAAATTAACATTTGGATTCAAACACTAGACATACTCGAGAGCGTTCTTGAAGGATTCTTCAACATCGTTCTTCAACTTCAAGATGTTTGCTCTAAGCATAGCTTCAATTTCCTTTGATCTCATCTCTAGCTCGCCATACATGTCTTTATGCTTCGATATCACATTTATATCCCAAATATGATTATCATTAGCACAAGAAAGAGAAAATTTTATTTCTTCAAGATCCTTCTTGACTTTCCTGAGCTCTTTGTCAATTTTTTGGTTTTTCTCCTTCAGCCCTGTCGACTCTGCTTTGATCTTAACTGCTTCTTCTAGAGCATGGTCCAACTCTACCTTAGCATGCTCCAATTGAGTCTGAGATTTGGCGCATTTCTATTTCAAGTATAGCATGAGTCAGGCAAACCCAATGCCTTCGACGCATAATTCTTAATGTTATTCAGCTCTCTAGCTTCAGCCTCGGTCAGATAAGTTGGGTCAAAATAGTGCTGAAGAGGACGGAATCCAACCCAGTTTACACCATTAATTTCATCTTCCTAGAACTCAGATAAGGGTATATGGGAAGGAGGGGGAGGAGGAGAGGAGGAGTAGGAGTCGTAGTTTGTTGGTGGGAGGAAGGATCAGCAAGAACCCAGGAATCTGAGGTGGATATGACCTCGGTACTGGATGGGGCGGCAATATCTTTCTGCTTTGAACCCAACTTGCTCTTAGCCTTCTTATGCCTCTTTGAAAGGGCTCCTTTGCTACCAGTCTCGATCACTGGGTTTCCATGCTTCTTGCCCTTTGCCTGGGCTCTTTTCGCCTCCTTGCGAAAGACCTCAGCATCCAAGTAATCAGTCCTCTTTCCCATTTGATGAGCTGTAAGACAGGAGGAATAAGCAGTCAGAAATGGTTGGGTGAATACAAATGAATATCAATAAAAGTAGACAACAAAAATTCAGAATTACTTATAGCAATGAAGGTTTGCAAACACTTATACAGATTAATTCCAACCTCATTTCGAGGAATATAATTGGTAGACTTGATTGGGCCATGCATATCAGCATAAGAATGAATGAAAGAAGCCACACTTGACTCAGCATCAAAAAAATGCCTCTCCGAGAAGCGGTAGGAGGTGGTAGGAAAGCTATGGTGGTCTCTAGACCAGTACAAGGGAAACTTCCCCTCCACAATGTAGGACTCTGTGGTCTTAAGAAACCAAAGTAGTTAGGTGGGTTCGGCCTGAACTTTGAAAAAAAAACGTATTTAAAACCTTTAAAAGAATTGACAAAAACAGTAAAGTGTTTTTGTTTGTCGTCACCTAGGAGTGAGGTCCAACCTTTTTTCTTATATTGACTTTTGCTGACGCTAGCCTAATAGATGGTAAAAAAAATGGAAGAAAAGTTGAATTATGCAAGTTAAATTGTTAGAATTGCAAAAACACTCAAAAGCAATTGCAAAGGCCTATCTTTTAGGGTGAAGTTGAGAAGAAGCAAGGTGGAGGTAAGTAAGAAGTTCCATTTGAAACTTGGTGAACAGGAAGCAAACACCAAGTCGAGTAACCACATCCTGATAAGGAAAAAAGAAATGAGAAGATGACCCAACCCCTTTGGGTTGAGTATAGACTGACTCACATGGAAATGGAGGGATGAATGGTGTATCCCTCTCCGTTCTTAACAGGAAGTCTCGCCACCTTGACTCGCTTGACTCTTTGGCTAAAACCTTGCCAGAACGTTGCGAAGAAGGAGTTCCCAACCCATACATATAACAAAATGAAAAATAACTAATAAAAAGCTAAGGGTATACCTTGATTATAGCAACTATGAGATGATGGAGGAAAGACAGAGTGGCATCCGTTGATACTAACATCAGGGGCAAGTCACAGATTTAGCTTATATCGGTAAGAGGCTAAAACTGACTCAGCTTCTCTTTCACATCCACGTGCTGAAAAGTCACAGGCCAAGAAAAGGCAATCTTCGCATGGGTCAGCAGTGCTTTTTGGACGGGACCCTGAGACAAGGTAATGAGGATCTTGTGAAGGTGGAAGGGATAATCTTAGAATAAGGTTAATCTCATCCCGTTCTAAGGTTTGGAAGAGAAGATCAATTGGGCTAGGGATATTATGGTGTATCTGGCTTTTCTTCTTATTCCCACCACTTCTGGGGGTACAAAGCAAAACTTCTTGTTTTTCCTTCTCAATACGCTTGATCCCCCAGAACCAGTTATGAACCCCCAAAGGTAGTTTTTCAATATCTCATACTCCTCCTCTGGAATTGGTTTCTCATCAATCATAGAAAAGGAAGAAGGGCCTTTGTCCATGGAGTTTCTAGAAAAAGCAAATTTTAAAATAATTAGGATGGCTCAATCCAATATGGTTCTTTTTTCAACTTTACATGATTTCAGTAGTTAATTCCTTTTCTTTAGTCGTCACGGCCATCCAACGTAAATGAATAAGAAAAATAAGCATAATTTTGAACATCGATGGGCAATATTCAAATGACTACCCATAAAATTCTAGCTACCCAGAGGCCCAGAAGTACACTTTTACAGAATGACATATGAAGAAGCAACAGGCAATGCCATGCTAAAAATCAAAAGCACGGGTAGAACAAAGAAGAGAAGGGAGTGAAGAAATACCTGAAGTAATGGAAGTTGGTAGAGGTGAAAGAAGGTATGTAGAAGCTTGTAGAGAAACTGGCTCTGAGAGTTGAAGTTATCTTGAAGATGAAGAAAGCTTAAAAGTAAAGGTAAGACAAATGAGAGAGAAATGAGTATATATGAGCGTAACCATCAAATCCGTGAATTTGAAAAGTCAAGGGAAAAAAAGGCAACAGGCGCATCAAGTGATGATGACGCGCGAAAAATGAGCTACTCATTTAATGTGCCTTGGTACCACAGGCAGCTAGGCATGGCGTTTTGGCTTCCGGACAGTTGAAAGTAGGTAGCTAGCAAGTAGATGATGATGAAATGAAAACTAAGGCAGAAGTTGAATCGTCATCTACCGAGTTTTTCAAAAATTTATCCCTATTTCCCAAAAGTGTGATCAACTTCCATGAAAAGCCCGTATTCACACCGAAGAGTCCGAGATCAAGGAAAATGAGGAAGAAAAAGCCTAAAAGTGCAAATAGGTTTGATGATTTCTTCATTATACGAATTCAGTTTGGGTGGAAGACACGACTATGAGCTAGTGGATTAAAAAACACGGAATCTCAAGGAAGAAACCTTGATATATAAAAAAGGCTTCGAACCCTAGACGGATGCAACCCAAATTGGGAGAAGACTATTGATGAAAAACTTATAAGCTGAACCCCGAAGACATCAAGAAAAACCTAATTTGGGTGAAATGAAATAAGTTAACCCTGACCACACACTTGGGGCAAGGGCAAAGGATTTATACTGGTTCGGTCTTAACCTTGACCTACATCCAGTCCCCAGATATCTTCTGGGTATTTCTAGTATCTCAATAGGCTTTAATTACAACAATGTAAAACACACGCAATCCTATTCACCTAGGACTTGCTCCCCCTTACACTTTGTAATTAAACAACCCAACTCAAAAGTTTCACAACTTTGAGTTCTTACAAAACAAGTAATCAAATAATTTTTTGAAGTCAAACTCTCTTAAAGAGCAAATATGAATAAACACTGAAGTTCAAGAAATAGTAGTTTTAACATTAAAGATCTAAAGCAAGAATATAATCAGTTGTAATTGTGTGTCAATTGCTCTGAGTCTTCATGAGTATTTATAGGTTGATAAGAGGAACTAGCCGTTGCATTTTCTTCTCTTTCATTCTTCAAAGTTCAGCTGTAAATCTGGAATATGACGGTTGCATATTTTTCTCTATTTCTTCAATTCTTGGCTGGAATCCTGGGATTAGTTGATGCAGATGGTTCTCCATATATTCTGTCATTCCATAAACTTTATTTGACCATTTGAGAGAGATTTGATTGACCTATAACAGTCTGATCTAAACCATTGGGATAGAGGAGAAGGTTCAGGCTTGTTCTTGATTCTTCATTAATTGCATTTTACCCAGATCTAATTTCACCTTGATCTTTGCTGAATTCATCTGAAAATTATTCGAAAATTCATTAAACATTGTTAGAATCAATTGTAATATATGATATGATGTTTTAAGATTAACACATGAAGATTTCGCATATTGGCGCAATCTGGTTGTTCAAAATCTGTTCGTCACAAACTCAATTTTTCATAGGCAGACTCGAGTTTTGAGTTCATCTAGAAAGCAACATTGCGATAAGAGTTTTGAACACATTTTGAAAAACTTCCTAAACTCGAGTTGATATGTGATTGACTCGAGTTTTGGTTCTTTACAGAGAAAAGAGTTGAGTTCTGGTCTTTGAATGAGATTTTGGACATATGGCAAAACTCGAGTCATTAAGTGACTAACTCGAGTTTTGGATTTTGATAAGAAGATATAGTTAAGTCCAAAACAACAAGACTAGAGTTTCCAGAAATTTTGCAAAACTCTCTGTATGATACAAACTCGAGTTTTTAATATGAAAACTCGAGTTTCAGTAATAACTGAAACTTTGAAATCTCTATCAAAAGAAAAACTAGAGTTTTCAAAATCAAAACTAGAGTTTACAAAACAAGTAACAACTCGAGTGTCTCTGTTTAATCAAAACTCGAGTCTTCAAAATCAAGACTCGAGTTTCAGTGAAAACTGAAACTTTGAAAATCCTTTGCATAGGTAAAACTGAAGTTTGTAAAGATGAGACTTGAGTTTTCAAAAGCTAAGAATCCAAGGGACTCTTTGTTTAGTATAAACTCGAGTTACCAAAGACCAAACTTGAGTTTTCTCAAGTTCACAAAACTTAGAAAACTTTCCAACATATAAACTCTATTGAAAACTGAAGTTTTCCTTACTTGAGAAAACACTGAAGTTTCTGTTTGATATAAACTCAAGTTTTCTGACTGAAACTTGAGTTTGTCTTGTTGTGAAAGCTTTGAGTGCTCTCTGTGTCTTGCAAACTTGAGTTTGTTTAAGCAAACTGGAGTTTGGCTTTCACTGCAAAGATTGAGCTACTCTCTGTCAAGTCAAAACTCAAGTTTTGCTACCAAAACTCGAGTTTGCCTTTGACAGTAAGTTTTACAACTTACCAAAGACAAACTTCATATTGAGTTTACAATTGTCAGTTATCATCAAAACACATAGAGAACTAACAAAACCATAACACTATTTGAAGAGATATTTGAGCTCGGATGAAAATGTAAACAAGCATAGTAGTGAGGCATCTTCTCAAAGTTGGAACTTGGATAAAATAGCATATATCCCATCTAGAATCCGAAATCCATATATTAGGCTTGGATGATATGTGGCCTAGTAATGAAACTTCATGAAAAAATCCATCCCTAATCAGGTAAAACGTTAATCATCCCATAATCATGCCTATAATACAGAACAATACAAGTAGTGGAGCAGGCATGACAAAAATGTGGGCGCGCATAATCAGGACGCAGACATGTACTCTTGTTGGAGGCGTGCACTTTGATAGAGTGACCAAAACACTAAAGTAAATTTCTATAAATAGAAGATTACCCAATAGGTACGTCTCTCGATGAATCTATTCTACATCTAGTCTCACTTTGCACATACCTCAACCCCTTTGGCTATCGCCATATTTGTGTAGCACAGTGATCATCAGACGCTCTGTGGTATCTCTTTCATAGATATCACTGAGTAATCTTCATCTCCTTGGTGTTCTAACCCATAGACATCTTCGAGAGTCCATCTGGTCCATATAAATTACTCAGTAATCCTTTGAGGCTAGACATTTGTGTTCTACTACAAAACAAATAGTTTAGAGCAATTTTACTTGCTGATAATTCTTTCTTTTGCTTTGCCAAAAGACTCCACTTTTTTGCTTTGTTCATCTTTATGAAAAAAATCATGTGCACTTGAAATGGGTATTAAAATTGGTAAGCTTTGATCTAGCTTCTAAATTAAAAGAAATATACTTAAGTTTGTTTGGTTTTTCTTGTTGTCACAAAGACAATATAAATGTGAAATAATGCATTACTTTAATCAACATTCCCTTGCTAGACATGTGTATTGTCAACTGAAATTACATCTTTCATTTTACTCTCATAAGTTTCTCTCAATCACAGCATATTGCAATATGAAGTTAGTTAAATGCACTCAAAACCTTTGAGCACATTCATTCACATTATATTGGAGATGTTGTATGACTTTCAACGTGTTTCTATTAGGATTGAAAATCAAATAGCACATGAGATATAGACCCCTGAATTAACAAATAATAGGTTCATTTGATTTCCTAGTTACAAATGTGGGATGGTTTAGAGCAAGGTGATGGTGAATACTTAATGTTGTTATACTCAATGAATGAAATGCGGGAAATGAAGGTCGGCTTCTTGTGGTGGCTAGTCACCCATCCTCATAACATCCATCGGCAAAAGGTATTGTCTTTCATTGAGGAGTTCCACAAGAAGAAGATGAGACTTTAGGCAACATACTTGTTAGGACACATTTCAGTGGATCACTTGTGCAGATTTATTTATGAAATATTTGTGAAAAAATTCTTTTTGTGGGAAGGTTCATTTATATTGATAAAAATGACCTTCTTTTATTTCAATGACAAGAGCAAATTTTGCTGCCTTTATGATATTTGTTAATGGTATGTCAAACGTGGGAGAATGGAAAATGTCTATGTTTCGTAAGGTCCTGCGTTTTTTAATGTCACGTCCTAGGTGCAATATTTGAATATTTACAAACATCAGTGACTTATATCAACATCATCAACAGATCATACTCAAGCTATGTGTTAACAATTACATCAATGGGTGTTAACAATAATGTCATTGACTTATAACAACTACATATGTCAACATTAACAATTTTAATATATTAGTAACAACGATATCAGTACAACATTAACAATGACGTTAGTACATCATTAACAACTATATCAGTATATTTTAACAACTATATCAATATACATTAACAACTATATCAATACAACATTATAACATTAACAACTATATCAGTACAACATTAGCAACGACATCAGTAGATCATTAATAACTATATCAGTATACTTAGAACATTAACATATATCAATATACCATTAACAACTATATTAGTACTACATTAACAACTATATCAGTATACATTAACAACTACATGGAGGCTAGCTAGCTATATGTCCTGAGAAAAAGAATGTGAGATGCCATGCCTAAAAAAGAAACACCTAAGCCACTATAAATGATCAGCTTGGATTTGGATTCTTGCAAGTCTTCATGGAGTGTCCTGACTCATGGAATCAACAAGAAGTTAATATTAACAACTTTAATAGTGATATTAATAACTAAAATTGTAGGTATTAAGAACTATCCCATATCAGCGTTTTCACATTCAATAATTCCCACTAGTAAACAGACCTCCCTCTGTTTCCATATCCAAAAACAGATCAACCTGCCCCTACAACGTTTTCACATTCAATTTGTATTAAAAACTTAAACAATCATATTAACAACTACAACTATATGTTTTAATAACTATCCCATATTAGCGTTTTTTCAACCACAATACCTTGATCACTTTCAACCATTCCCACTTAAATACAAACCTTCCCCTTTGTTTTCATGCCCAAAAACAGAGGAAAGATGCCTCAAAGCATACTTTTATTTAGTTATTTATTATAAGGGATAAATGGAAGAAATCAACAAGAGGGGGTGAATTGAGAATCCTAAAAAATTCTTTTCGAAACACCCAAGTTTTAGACCGAAAACAAAGTACAACAAGACAAAGGAAGAAAAGCTTGAAATAGTAAGATTTAGAGTAAAATACCCTAACCACCCTCCTGTTTTACCTTAATTACATAGACTTCCCCTTTATTTTGGAAACCCATATAAACCTCCGTTTAAAAAAAATGTATATTACACAAACCTCCCTTATATTTTAATATTCTATTTCCATCCATCCAAACTATTAGTTGGCTGTTAAATTTGACTTTTAAACTTTTTTTTTTTTTACCAAAATGTCTCTCTTTAGTATTATATATATAACTTTCTAATTTTTTTAAAAAAAAAATTATTAGTTTTGATATTATAAATTAATTTTGACTTCAAATATATCTTAAGCACATATTTTCATCAAATATAATAAACTATATAAGTTTGAGTTTGTATGTGTCATTTAAATTTATAATTTAATATTTTTTTTCATAAATATTTATAAACACATTTGATCAAGCACATGTTTATTTAAAAACTTACCTGAATATTTAAATTTTGTGATATTTACATTAACTGGTGCTAAAATCATCAAACAAATAATTATTTCTAAAGATAAAAATAGAAAATAAAGAACAGATAAAAAAAATTAAATTCTTTAGAACAATTTTAGTCAAAATATGAAAGACAAAATAAATACGCACAAGATAAAAGTAAAACTAGGGATTTAGTATTAAGAGTAAAATAGTAAATAAATTATATTTTTATATAAAGTTTAATTAAAAATAATTTTTTGGAATCTTTTAGGAATATTCTTAACAAAGTTAATTGTTTAGACTTAAATGTATGTTTTCAAAATAGAGGAGATGTCTATATAATTAAGGTAAACATGAGGGAGGTCAAAGTATTTTACTCATATATATAATACTAAAAGGGGACATTTTGGTTAAAAAAAAGCTCAAAAGTCAAATTTAACGACCAACTAATGGTTTGGGTGGATGAAAATAGATTCTTAAAATATAAGGGAGATTTGTGTAACATACATTTTTGTTAAGGGAGGTTTATATGGGTTTTCAAAATAGAGGAGAAGTCTGTGTATTTAAGGTAAAACAGGAGGGTGGTCAGAGTATTTTACTCTAAGATTTATATTGGTTCAATCTTAACCTTGACCTACGTCCAGTCCCCAGATACCTTCTAGGATTTTCAACTATATCAATAACCTTTAATTACAACAATCTAACTCCCAAGCAATCCTAATCACCTAAGACTTGCTCTCCCTTACACTTTGCAATTAAATAACCCAACTCACAGGTTCCACAACCTTGAGTTTTCTCAAACGAGTAATCAAATAATTTTCAAAAACAAAACTCTCTTAAAGAGCATATATGAATAAACACTGAAGTTCAAATAATAGTATGCACAACAAAGAATCAAATAAGAATGTAATTAGTTGTAATTGTGTCTTGTTCTTTGAATCTTTTGGGTATTTGTAATCAACCAAAGAAACTAGTTGTTGCATTTTCTTCTCTCTGATTCTTCAATATTCAACTTGATATCTGGAATATGGTAGTTGCATATTTTTCTCTATTTCTTCAATTCTTAGTTGGAATCCTGGATTAGTTGTTGCTAATGGTCTTCTAGTATTCTTGTCATTCCATAAACTTTATTTGATCATTGGAGAGTAATCTAGACAATCTGTAACAATCTGAGCTAAACCACTGAGATAGAGGAGAAAGTTCAAGGTTGTTATTGGTTCTTCATTGGTTGCATTTAACCTAGATTTGATTTCACCTTGATCCTTGCTAAATTCATCTGTAATTCATGAACAAATTGATCAAGTATAACAGGGAATAATATAAAGTGAAATCATAAAGTATATAGATTAAACATGATCAAATCACAGATTTCCAAAAATCAGAGTTTTAAATTGTGCGACGAAAACTCGCGTTTATAAAAACAAACTGGAGTTTTGTTCATTTTAGGAATAGCCATCGCACTATCATATTTTTTAAACATATTTTGAAATAGCGCAAAACTTGAGTCATTAAGTATCAAACTCGAATTTGATTCATTATAGGAATGATCATCACGATTTGAAGTTTGAAATACATTTTAAGAATATAAGCAAACTCAAGTCATTTTGTGACTAACTCGAGTTTCTGACTTTTGATAAAAAAAAAAAACTAAGTTTAAAATCACAAAGTTCAAAATAGGAGTTTTCAAAGCTTAACTGTAGTTTTCAAGTTCAAGAAATAGAGCATAGCTCTCTGTTTCACATAAACTCAAGTTTTCAAAACTTAACTCGAGTTTCCTTTATAAACGAGGAACTTTGAAATCTCTCTGCTTGAGACAAACTCAAGTTTACATTATTAAACTCGAGTTTTTTTAAGTTTATAGAAAACATTGATAACTCTTTGTAAATGACACATTAGAGTTTACAGATGTAAGCAACAATTTGTTTGAGCATGAAATCTTTGAAAACTCTCGACTTGATTCAAACTCAAGTTTGTAAACTTAAACTCGAGTTTTCTCAAAACATAAAAAAAAACTTTATATAGCCGTCAGCTAAGTGTAAAACCAAGGTTTAGAGTATGAAACTATAGTTTGCTTGTTTTCAAAATATTGAAGTGTTTCTGTCTTATACAAACTCGAGTTTGCTTTAGTTTTAAAAACTTTGAGTGCTCTCTTTTTGACATAAACTATAGTTTATAATTGCAAACCGCAGTTTGCTTTTAAGTTTATAAAATTGAGTCATTCTGTCAAGTCCAAACTTGATTTTTGGAACTCCAAACTCGAATTTGTCTTTGATAAGTTGAAAAACTTACTGTCAAAGACAAATTCACTTTGTACTTACAATTGTCAGTCACCATTAAAACTCATAGAGAACTAACCTAAAGAAGACTAAAGCCCAAATGCATACTTTTAATTTATACAAGGTAGAGTGATCACTACTGTGTGGCTTAGTGTCCATTATAATGACTTTCTGTTAAAAATGTATCCCTCATACATGTAATCCACATAATGCTATAAAATTTTTGTTTAGAGTTTTAATATTCGGTACTTTTATGCAATGGTTATCCTAGCGAAAGAAAAATTTTACCTTCATGTACATGCAACACAGATAACTTTTTTCAAATCTAAGAAGCAAAGGATAAAGATTGCAAATGCAAAGATACTTAAATGAAAATTTGACAGAAAGAACAAAGGCTATTAGATATGATTAATTTTGATGATGTCTTATATAGATGCCATTAGAGCAAAAAATTTACATGCCATATTGACTAATTCCTAAATTTAATGTAGATTCAAAATGTGAAATTCATTTATGAAGAATGGTCAAGAAGAAGATAAATAAAGAAGTATTGAATTAAAGAAAGAAATGGAATCAAAGAAGATGTGGAGTCAAATGATGAAGAACAAGAGAATAGAAGAAAGAAAGAGTTAAATTATGGAGAATCATCAAGAGAAGAGAAGAAAGAAAAAAAATGTCGAATGGAGTGAGAAAGTCATTATACAAGCCCATAAATTGATTCTAGAAGTTTCCACGGTCAAATGAAAGTTGAAATGGCTCAAATCAGAGTTAAAATAAGAAAAATCATGTTTTTATATGAATTGACTTGAGTTAGAGTCATTTGACTCGAGTTTGGGCTAAAACTTGAGTCAAACATAATTGATTCGAGTCAAATGTGTCTTTCAGCAACTCTGTTCTACTCTATTTCAGGCGAGATCTGGTAAATCGATGATATCTCCTAAACCAAAGATCGGATTGAGGTGAAATCAATTTTGTATGAAACTAGACATCCAATACGTCATCTTGACAAAAATTCAAGTCTAAAGAAGATTAGATGAGAGAGCTATGAATTTTGGAAGTTGACCCATCTGTCACCGTCATACAACAAACCAAGGTTCACTCATTTAAGGATATCTCACAAACTACAAATCAGAATGGGCATACAAATCGGAATGGGCTGAAATCGGTGGCATATGAAACTAGACTCATATACCTTTCCAAAAACATAAATATCACAGGAAAAAAAAGATCAAATAAGAGAGATATGATTTTTGGAAGTTGAGAGTCTGTTTAGGATTGTGCAAAAATGTTGATTCAAGAACAACTTTTACTAATCTGATCATAATGCTCAACATACAATGAGTTTGGAGTTGATTCTTCTTGCATTGGAAAGAATACTTAAAGAGTATTCTAGGGATATATGTGATTTGTCAAGATGCTTAAGAAATGGAGATGTTATGATTACTGGAACTTAGCCAACAAAGTGAAAATCTTGAGTGGTGAGGCTTCCTGTCAAATTGACTCGAGTCAAAGGATTATGACTTGAGTTCAAGCCTAAACTCGAGCCAGAAAATGTGACTCGAGTCTAGGAACTTGAGAAAGTTTAACAAATCAACTATGCTGACTCGAACCAAGGAAGTATGCCTCAAGTTTTATCCAAAACTCGAGTCAGGAAAGATTGCCTCAAGTTTTTCAGCAATACTCTGAACATCCATCTTTAGCCGTTATTTTTGAAATTGCATATTTGGACTCGAGCCTACATATGGTGACTCAAGTTTGTACTAAGACTCGAGGTAAGCAAATATGACTCGAGCCAGAAGCTGCATTATAAATCTGTTGCCTGATGAATTTCGACCGTTACTTTTGAAGAATGACTCCTGTAACTCGAGTCTGAAAAGAATGACTCAAGTTTTGGGGAAAACTCGAGTCAGGGTGATCAGACTCGAGTCTATGGTGTTTCAAACAGAAAAAAACCAAAATGTATCAATTCTGAAAAATCTTCGTTTTAACCGTGACAGACTTTAAATATGATTTATTTGGCTTATTTCCTTTCTTATTATCATTCCTAACTTGTTTGATGAGCTTGTTAATGAGTTTCAGCTGGATTAACTTTAGATTATCAAAAGGTGAATGATTACGTCAGAGCTCACAACGATGACTTTGAACAAATCACAACGGTCATATTCCAATGGAAAGAATTACTTAACAGACAAATCAATCTCCATTGCCTATAAATATAAAAGTCTTCAAACCGAAAAAAGTGACGACGATTGATGAAAGAATCGACGAAGCCGACAAAATGATTTTACCACTTCACCGTCGATAGCTTATACACTCTGTTTTTCTGTTTTTACAGTAGAGAGTGAGATTATCAATTATGTATTTCAGTGATTATTATTCATCTACTCTGTGAGAGAGTCCAAACACTTATTTCATTATCTATTTTAGTGATCAAATCTCAAGGTTGTAGAACCTTTAAGAGTGGGTGTACAGTTACAACTTGTAAGGGAAGTGAATCCTAGTGTGAAAAGATCATTCTAAGTACAGAGTGCGTAATTGTATCGTGTAGGGGGAGTATCTCGGTAAGAGATTGTAAAGATTGCACAAGTGCCCGACTAAACTTGTGAGGTTGTAAAGGCTTTTCTCTTGTGCCTGGTTAAATAAGGAGATAGTGGAAATCTCAAGTGCAGCTTGGGGACTGGACGTAGGTCAAGGATTGGGCCGAACCAGTATAAATATCTGTTTGCATATTCTTTTCCCTAAACTCTTACATTTCAGCATATATGTTTTGAATGGCTATCTATTGGTTTATAAATTATTATTGTCATTCAAACATTCTTTAGTAAGTTACGAAAAGATTTTCCAAGTTTCCAAAAGTTTTATCCGACACCCAATTCACCCCCCTCTTGGGTGACAGCCAGGTCTAACAAAGACATCCCTGGATGTATCACAAAAGAAGCATTTAGTAGGAATTAAGGTAAGTAAAATTAGTATCAAGTAGACCTTAACATCTTCAGGAAAGCAAAAGGAGGCCAAATCCTTCTTATGCATTGGGAGCCTCTTCCCAAGAGGATATTTGAAAAGTAACTGCACATATATAAATAGATATTGGTCATGAAGAACCTGTCGTTCTAAACCAATACACTAAATTGTTGTCACCAAAAAAAAAAAAATAAAAAGAAGAAGCTAAATTATAACTAAAACGAGAGAAGCCATCGATTGCTTAAAGTCTATATTGTGAAGGAAAAAAAATGTCATTAAATTGACTGTTTGCATAGTTGATATATACACCATCAAAGAAAGAAAACATGCAATGTTCCAAAATTGTTTGCATAATTTTCAAAATTAAACTTTAAAACTTTTTATAATAGAATAGAACCACTGACACTTGATACTCACTAGTCTATAAGACTAAATGATGCATTTTTTTTTTACTTTTTGATAAAAATAAATGATGCTTCTTTAATAAAGCATATGTCATTAGCCTTAAAATTGATCAATAAAGAATCATGATTGCTCGATGACATCAAGCACATTACATTTTTGAGTTTTTCTACCTGTAAAACCATCTTAATTATAGTTTTATATTTTAGTAAAAGCATATGCAATGTGGTTAGTTGTTGATGGCAATGCTATAGGCACTAAAGATTTAATATCCAATGAACCTGAGGTTCCAAAGTTGGTGCAATTGGCCCCTGTTGCTGCAACGTTTTGAAGTCTAGAAATTCAAAGTTTGCTTTCTTCTTTTGCCATTTTTTTTTCTTTCTACAAATGCTTCCTCCACAAGCTTTACATTTGGAAGCAGCCCCACAATCCCAAAATTTTCGAAGAGCGAGGATGACTCCTTATAATTCACACAATCTTAGAATAATATTCACAGTGATTTCAACAAACTGATAAATATATGCTCTAACCAAAATCCTATGAATGTGCTCAAAGGTTTAGGGTGCATATAACTAACTTCATATTGCAATATGCAAAAAGATTAGGGTTTAATCAACAATTACTCTTTCCCTCTGAAACACCCATAGATCGACGACCACAAAGGCAGAGGCAGAGACCCGCAAGCATCGAGGTGCAAAGACAGAGATCCACAAGCACAGATGCACAGAGGTGGAGATCGAGACTAAGAAGGCCAGAGATTAGAGAATGTAAAGAGAAGGTAGAGATGAAATTTCGTGTTGAATTTCAGACTTGCACACGGGTTTCTCTCATCATCGTTTTCTCACCATCCCTCATAATCTTTAAATCACATCCATCCAATTAATACAATATTACTTTAACTTTTCTTTTATTTTTCTAATCAATGGCCCAGATGAGGCCAATGAGAGAAAATGAGAAAAAGATAATGAGAGAATCTTCTTCCCTTACACTAAGGGTAGTAATGTAATTTCATTTTTTGACTTAATCCTTTTCTAATATCTGACTTTTCTTTAAGCCTTTTTTGAGATTATGGTGATTAATTGGGCGCTGAGGGAGATTTTCCCTTAAAAATTAGTTTCTCTAGCTAAGTATTATTTTTAAATTTGTAGAAATTTTAAATAATGTTTCTAAGCTATATTTTTTGTATATCTACCATTGGGAAAACAAAATATAGTGGTGAAATGTGAAAAAAAATATGTATATTTGTTATAAAACTAAAAAATTTAAAATATGTATTGTATAAATATTATATACCATATTTAATTTCATTATCGTATGTTGTATGAAATGTAGATATTTGTTAATTATGTTTAATCGTGCACTGAAAACGAATAATAAAAATTTTGCCATATTGAAGAGAATACAAGCTCTCATCTTATATCCTTTCAACTCTTTTATACTAATAAAACGATATTTAATAATACAAAATTAAAATAGCATAAAATTAATTTTTTTAAATAATATTTTAAAAAAATATTAATTCTAATGTTATATTTAACGTATAAAACTAGAAATATATTCAATAATCATGGTTGGTTAACTACGGTTCAACGTGAGCCGGCCCAATGACTGAATACAAAAGCCTAAAGTTTGCAAAATCGTAAGGCCTATCTTCTTATTGGTCTCCAACAACTTTTTCTTCCAACGATTGGCAACAAACAGGCCTCATTCATCACAGCAAACATTAGTATATTACTTTTCGGCCATGCAATCAATTTAGGTGAGCCATCGTACTTGGGCTCAACTGGCGTGGGGGTCGGTCTTCCTCACCTTTAGGGAGGGGGTTCGATCCCTACGTTGGTCAAAGCGCTGGGGGAGACATCTTAGGGGTCTAGGAAGCAGTGATAACGCTGGTAGAGGTAGAGACATGTGTACTCTCTGGCCAGTATCCCCTGTGGATTGGGCTCCAAGCGCCTTGCCCTTAGACTGTGGGTGAGCCCAACCCCTTTCCTAAAATTTTTTGTATCAAAAAAAAATTTAGGTGAAATATTTTTGAACATTACTAAATAAGTAAATATCCTTCTATCAATTGGGCCATTAAGTATCCAGCCCAGCCCAATAACTTGGACTAGAAAAAAAAAAAAAAAAATGAACACCTATCGCTGAGGCTGACTTGATCGTTTGTCACTATCCAATCTGCTTCCAGTTTCATCTGTGAGACCGGCGGGCGAACCGAACACTACTGACGAGGGACGCTAACAATGTCGTTGTACACCGTTACAGACTCGGAACCACCGTCACCGAGTCTCATCCCCTCCCTTCCGGACGACGTTGCTTTGAACTGCTTAGCTCGCGTTCCTCGTTCCCAACACTTATCCCTCTCGCTCGTCTCCAAATCCATCCGCTCTCTCCTATCTTCGTCTCTCTTCTTCAACGCTCGCTCTCTCCTTCACTGTACGCAACATATTCTTTACCTCACCCTTCGCTCTCATGGTCCCGCTGGTTCTCTTCAATGGTTCTCTCTCCATCAAAACATTCTCAATCCTTCGCACACGAACCTTCTCGTCCCTATCCCGCCAATGCCATCTCCGGCGGTTGGATCCGCCTACGCCGTCCTTGGCCATAATATTTACGTCATCGGCGGTTTTATCAACGACGTCCCTTCTCCGCATGTATGGATCCTTGATTGCCGCTTTAATAAGTGGCGCGCAGGCCCTAACATGCGCGTTGGCCGTGAGTTCGCCGCCGCTGGCCTTGTCGACGGGAAGATTTATGTCATAGGAGGTTGCGTCGCTGATACTTGGGCTAGATCGACGAATTGGGCCGAGGTATTCGATCCGGCAATTGGTAGGTGGGATACGGTTCCGAGTCTTGTGGAGGTGCGGGATAAATGGATGCACGCAAGCGCTGTCATTGACGGTAAGGTTTATGCCATGGCTGATCGCGGTGGGGTCGTGTATGATACACGGAATAAGGTTTGGGAAAGTGTTGGGTGTGAGCTCGATTTGGGATGGAGAGGGAGGGCATGCGTGGTGGATGGTGTTTTGTATTGCTACGATTACCTGGGGAATATCAAGGGATATGATGTGAAGAAAGGTGTTTGGAAGGAATTGAGATTGAGAGGCTTGGAAAAAGACACTAAGGGCTTGCCGAGGTTTTTGTGTGGGGCGACCATGGCTAATGTTGGTGGGAAGTTGCTTGTGGCGTGGGAAGAAGGGAGTGGGAAAGAAATACAAATTTGTTGTGCTGAAATTGAGGTGACAAAAAATGATGAGGGTGAATTATGGGGCAAAATTGCCTGGTCGGATAAAGTTCTGTCAGTCAACAAAGGGTCGTCAATTGTGCATTGTTGTGCAGTACTGTTGTGAATTGATTTTGAGCTAGTGCTTAGCAACAAGGTATGATATCCAGTACCGTTGTGAATTGATTTTGAGCTAGTGCTTAGCAACAAGGTATGATATCCTTGGGTTTGTTTGTTACGTAGTGGTTGAAAACCTTTTAAAACTTTAGATTTGAGATTTACGAGAATATGAGATGAGTTTTGTGTTTTAGTTTTGACTTTTGACATATTTTCAAACAATACCATAGTTTGTACTTGGTTTTGTTTTATTGATAGTTCCCCTCGGTTCAATTTCTTGATAGCATCCCTGTCTCTCATCTGGTAGTGTCTTGAAATTTGGGTGTAGGTGAGAAGTAGTTTGATGTGTTGTTTCTTATCTACCTTTTTCCATCCATCCATCCATCTCTCTTTCTTTTTTAGAAAACTGAATGACAATGAGAAAAAGCAGTATTTAGATAGCTTCCCTGTCTCATCTGGCGGTGCCTTGAAATTTGGGGATAGGTGAGAATTTGCTTGATGTCTTGTTTCTTATCTACCTTTTTCCATCTATCTATCTTTCTTTCTTTTTTAGAACGTAAATCTTACCAACCTGTGCGTGCGTGTGATATTTTAAAACCAATCATATTAGTTTGGGTGAGGCCAAAAAAATAAGCATACGGAGATTGCTCGTGTTGTCCAATCAGTTCTTGTCTGTCTTGTTACAAAGTCGCTTAACTAGCCTGAAAAAGTAATCTAGTCCAACTCGACACCAAACTGAATCAGGCTATGTTTTGGGGCCATCAATTAACCTAAGTCAATTCTCACCTCAACTTATGGACAATTTTACCAGTAGAGTTGGTTATACCCACAAGAATAGTTGCATACATTTATTTCTAGGTTATTTTTTAATTATTATGCATAATTTTCAAGAAGCTCATTTCATGCATGCCAATTATAACCTAAACTAACTTGTACGATATAGTTTCTATATATGTGTGAACCAAAGGCTTTGGTATTAACTATACAAGGGAAACACAGCACAAAGAGCAGGATAAAAAACAAGACCATCATACTCTAAGGATCTACAGCTAGCATCCCAAGGGTTTCATACGCTGTGAACCGGGCAATGGGTACAAAGCATTAGATTCCCTATAAACATGGTCCATGATGACTATCTAGTTGTGCAGGAGCAGGTCTTGAGTATAAACATGGTCCATTAGATTCCTTCATGATGACTATCTGTGAGACTGCTTCAACCAAATCAACTGTTTAACCCTAGCTTCTTAAGGAAGCGGCTTCAGTCCTCTGCGCCTTGCGGTCCACTCCCATCCTCTTCCTGAAACGGCACCGTTTTGGCGCAAAAACACCACACCTGTTGCCTTTTTTTTTTAATATACATATATTTCTGGGTACTTTAGGTACTAAAAATATATTTCAGGGTACTTTAGGTGCTAAAAATATATTTCAAGATACTAACCAGTAACGAAAAAATACTTACTGATACTTTAAGATCTTGAAAAATTATTTTAGAATGTAGTAAGTATTTTTTTTGGTACAGGTCAGTATCCTGAAATATATTTTTAGTACCCAAAGTACCCTGAAATATGTGTATATTAAAAAAAAAAAAAGCAATAGGTGTGGTGTTTTTGCGCCAAAACGGCGCCGTTTCAGGAAGAGGATGGGAGTGGACCACAAGGCGCAAAGGACTGAAGCCGCTTCCGCTTCTTAATGCCTGAAATCCAGCCAAGCTTAAGTCCTTGACTGATATTCTTGGGATAAATCCCTTCTTCTCCGGGAACTTCACTTGCCATAGCCCTTAGTAGTCCTGTATCATCCCTGTTCCACTAGCTTCTCTTTGGCACCAAGTGATCCATCGACATATATGCGCTGCTGTCACGGCTCAATTCTTGTTTTCTTGTTGCCAGTTCTGTGGTTCTTCTCCACTGCAGTATTCTCTGGGCGTCTCTAAAGCTTAGTTGCTCTTTACCTGCCCATCTTGTTTGGAAACTCTATTGCATCATTCTGACCAAAGGTTCCAATAGACTTGAGCGGATACTTTTGTCTTTCCCACTCCAGCCTACTAGCTCTCCCTCTTTTGGCTTCCTTCGTTGCATTTTATATGACCTAGTTCTGTAGATCTTGAGAGTAAAAGACATGCTAAGAATGTTTGACAATGTCATACTACACTTCTCGGGCTGCAATCTTTGAGGATGTGCATGATTGTTTCAGGGGATTCACAACTACCTGAGCAGAGATCATCCACTGTGAATCCCATCTGGGGAGCTTATTTGCACCTGTTTTAGCTTTACTCTTATATGTAGGACAATCCCATATCTCTCTCCAAATCATAATTTTTTTTGCATCAACTTATATTATCTTACTCAAAACAACATGCATAATATATTTTGTATTGTCAAAATTAAAACAACATACCATAATAAGTAGATGTTTAGTGATTTATTGACTGGTGGTTCAAGCTCTATGAAGTCTTACTGTTTTTCCTTCCCATTCGGTCCCTCCCAGCTTGTTACTCAGAAGGGGGCTTCTTTCCCTTTTTCTTTTTCTTTTTTAATTCCAATCTTGCTGCGCAGCAGAGAAGCAGTAACTCTTCATTGTTAATTTGATATAAGTCAGTATCTTGTGTATTCTGTGGCTTGTCTTTTGAAGGAATGACGATGAGCCAATGTACTTAGCATAATAAAGACTTGAGTATCGTATCTTCATCAGTCATGAGTCATAATGCTTTTCTCACTGCTGAATTGTAATATATTTTGTATTCGACGTGTATAAATGACATCATCTTGGTAAAAGGATTTTGTCCCAATTTAGTTTTTTTTTTTTTTTGGATAAAATTTGACCTCCATTTATTGTTGTCTCAATTCTGATATATTCTTTGCAGCATGTAACCGTGACTTACTATTGTGAATGGGATTTGATTCTTATTTGGCGTAAAGATTAAGACAGTGCTTAAGTGGATAGTGCATACTATATTTAGACTCTTGTAAGATTCTTGAGCTGCACTAAATTTTTTCTCCTTGATTGCAGGACATGTATTTGAGGGTAATGTCCTGGAAAGGAGGCCACTGGGGAATTCATTGATTTGACATAAATCTGCGGTCACTTGATCTAATGAGCTTGAAGCCGCCTTTCTAATTTAATCAGGTGACCCTTACAACCCCATGCATCTTAAATAAAAAAGGAAGTGCTCTAGTAGTATTGCATGTTTGTAAATTTATATCTTGCTTCTTAATAAGAAGAATTTCTTTCTCGAGCTTAAATTTGTATATAGATGACATTATGTGTTGCTTAGCATTGTGTTAATTTATATGAGCTCTTTTGATGTAATTAGCATGAAACAAGTATTGTTGAATGATTGACAGTGTACAGCGTTCTGTCTTATTATTGTTTTTCCAGTTGTCCATGAATGTGAGGACAACAATGTCCAAATAATATATAATAATATTCTGATCAAATCTTAGCTTAATCGACTGCCCTGCTTTTTTTGACCTGGCTTAGGTCCTCGGATTTATGTCTGCTGCGTGAAACTGTGCCGTTTTGGTGCTGTTTCACACCCCTGATCCCCCTTTTTTACTTTAAGGAAAAAAAATGGGTCAAGCATTGCCGGATAGTAAAAAGATAATTTTGGACACTAAATGGTACTGAAAAAATTCTTCAACATCTTGAAAAATTATTTTAGAATCATGAAAAAATATTTCAGGGTACTGAAAAAAAAAAAATTTGAGGTTACTGACTCGTACTAAAAGTATACTTCAGATTGATATTGAAAAAATAATTTATGATCTTGAAAAATTATTTTAGGTTCTTGAAAAAAATATTTTAGGACCGTGAAAAAATATTTCAAGTACTGACTAATATTAATAGGATACTCTAAGATAGTGACTAGTACTGAAAAAATAATTCATAATCTTAAAATATTATTTTAAAATCTTGAAAAAAATATTCTAGAGTGTATTTTTAGTAACAGTTAGTGCCTGAATTATTTTTTAAAGATCCTAAAACAATTTTTTTAATATCATGAATTATTTTTTCAGTATTCCGAATTATCTTTTTAGTACCCATGAATACTTATAATATTTTTTCAAAATCCTAAAATATTTTTTTAAGATCATGGAAAACTGTTTCAGTACCATTTCGTATTTTAAATTATCTTTTTACTACCGGTCCCAAAAAAAATTTCTTTTAAAAAGGGATCATGTGTGTGAAGTTGCGCCGAAACAGTTCACTTTCACGTAGCGGACATAAGTCCACAAAGGACCTAAGCCAGGTCTGCTTTTTTGGTTTTGTTTTTGTACTTAAAAGACCGGCTTGAGGTTATTTTTTGCTCAGCGGCATGAGGTTATTAGGGGAATCAAACTTTTGAACTTCTGCAGTTTTTATGCCAATAGGTTAAGGTCACCGGGAGTTATGCCGGTAGGCCATTTATTTAATTTTTAAATTAAATTAAGTGACATAAACATTGATGAGTTTGAAATTGATTTTGTTTTTTTAATAATGGAAAAACAAAATAAACTACTATTTTTTTTTTTTGGGGGGGGGGGGTTTGAGGAATTGTTGAGATAAGGAATGAAATTTGATTCAAGCAAATTGATGAGGAATGACTTTTAGAAGATGGAATACAGGTTATCCTTGCTCAAAATGATTTAGGACTCAAAAATCAAACCTTAGCAACTTGTTAAGTCTAGTGGTATTAATTAGTGATTACCCATAGAAATTTAGATAGATAATTACTTCTTAATCCACTATTAAATACCACTTAGTGTGTAATTTTGGGTCTTATTTATTCAGTTTGTTCCTCTATGCAAGGAGCACTTGTGAGATACTCAAATAAGATCAAAGCGGTCATAATGCTGATTCAAATAACAACCACATTAAATTGAAAAGGGAATATATAAATATAATTCTCAAATCATACAATTCAATTCAAACAAAGATAAACAACTCAGTAATTAATCACAAGTCACAACATAAATAATAACTCAGAAAATCCATCACTACATAAGCCAAAATTAAAGGATTAAAACAAATAACTCCCCTGATTGTATCTCTGAAGCTCAAACCAATCTTCCATCCCCAAGAAGCATGAAATAATTTAGCCTCTTGTGGAATTTATCTTCTAAAATATTTGCCCCCCCCCCCCCCCCAAAAAAAAAAAGATTTATATCCGGAGGTGTGGGATTCAAGAAAATCCTAAAAGTTTGAATAATGCCTTAAAATCATATTTGGTAGAGGAAGATGTTATTTTTGGAAATTTGCAAAAAATGGTCATTTATGAAATTAGAGGTACTAAAATGTCATGTAAAAATTTGGGGTAATTTTCTTTAACTTTATCTGATCTCTCTCTGTTCTCAAAGTGACGCTAATATTACCGAAAATTCCCTTTTCTGTCAAAATTCCCATCTAGCCACATGAAGAATTTATTTTTCCATTTTAGTCCTTGTGCTTCTTTACTTTTTAGTCCTTCAACTCCAACTTTCCCAGTGACCTACTATTCAAATCAATATCTTATCATTTCTTCATTCAAAATTTAAGTTTTAAAGAACAATCACAAGATTATACTAAATATATCCTTTTAAGCTCTATTTTCACACAATCATCTTTAATTCAATTTAATCATAATAAATGCTATTTAGTCCAAAATTAATGGTAAAATCCATAAATAAGATTTTAAATATTATGATAAAAACGGGATATATCATAAAATTTAACTAGGTTGGGTCCTTGAGGGCTCACCAATGCCAAGACATGCTTCCGAGGTGAAAGAGGACTTATAGAGGTACTTAATGATCTTCCACCAATAAGTTTTTCTTCTTTTGCTAAACACAAGTATGCAGCCTTTTTTTTCTTAATGAAATCAAGCTGTCAATTTGTTTTGGTACAAAGCCAGCCAATTTTCATTATATCTTGGGTTTTATATGCTCTTTCATAAAATTGGTGCTCGGTGTCTTCCATGATTCGCTGGGTCGATAAGAAACCATATCTTTGTTAATGGTTGTTTGGTTTGAGTAGAACTTACTACATTTATTCTTCTAAATGGACAAACAAATTTGCCGAGAGATTTTTTTGATACTTTGATTTTCAACATCATTATTTGAAATCCATGTAATCTCAAATTTGCATAGTTCAGCAAAATCGTAAATTTTTGAAACGGGCGAGTCATTGGAATCATAGTCAAAAGGACTTCATTTGCAATTGATTCCAAGTAGGTTTTTAAAGGAAAACTTTTGTTGGAGTGGGCCCAGCCGCCAACTATGGGCTTTTATCATTTAAACCTAATTTTTAAGTGACTTAGTCCAGATCAGATCTGATTATAAGATCTTAACTGTTTTTTAAATTTCAAATTATCGTTCCTAGATCTTAGGAGTTCAGATTATTGTTCCTAGATTTTAGGAGAAACCCTAGCAAACAGATGAGGTTATTTCTTCTATATATGTATACACACATGAGATGAATAAACACAATGAAAAAGGCACAGACCTTTCATTATTTAATGGTATCAGAGGGCAGTTATTCGGCTCACTTCTGATGTCATATAAAGCAGCTTTAAACAGTCAGCCGCGAGCCTTCCCTGTTGACAAAAGAGACCATCCCTCTGCGTCAACCCGTGATGGCCCAATAGGGACTATATCGTCGCATAATATGGGAATTCCTGGTGCTAGTTCGATTGGGGCAGCGCCGGATTCTCTCTCTCAATTAACCATAGCTCATAAATTGAATGAAAATAACTACCTCCAATGGTCCCGGAACATTTTGATGTATGTCCAAGGAAAGAAGGCGGCCAAGTATCTTACCGAAGACCCACCTCCAATCAACTCGGCAGAATTTGAGACTTGGGAGACAGAAAACAACATGGTGATGGCTTGGTTAATAAACTATATGACGTCTTCTTGCTACTTCTGCCAAGGAAATTTGGGACTTTGCTCGAAAGACCTTTTCTGTTCGAGAAAATATTGCCACAGTCATCCAAGTAAAGAGCGCTCTCAGAGAACTCTATCAAGGTGAGAAGATTGTGACACATTATTATATTGCCTTGGTAAAACTATGGCAGCAATTGGACTTGTATGAAAATTATGAATGGTCCTGTCAAGCTGATATAATCTATCATAAACGCCTACTTGATCAAGAGAGGTGTTGTGATTTCCTTCTTGGTCTTAATGACTCATATGAAGATGCTCGAGGTCGCACAATGAGCATAAAGCCACTACCCCTATTGGAAGATGCCTTTAATCTAATTAAATGTGAGGAGAGTAGAAAATTCTTGACTCGAGGCTCACCTAACCAGGCAGCAATCTCCCAAGAGGCGTCTGCTCTTGTTGTTCGTGGAAATCAAGGAGACATGAAGACAAGAAAGTCTACAAAATGGTGCGATCATTGTAACAAGAATGGTCACACCAAAGAAGAGTGCTGGAAGTTACATGGTAAGCCTCCAAAACATGAAGCAGAAAGGCAAATATGATAAGAAGGGGCTAATGATAAATGGACCTAAGATGGACAATGATAATCTAAGCACTGAAGAACTCATGGTTCTGCGAAGGATTCTGGACAAACATACCGAATCATCCTCAGCAAAAACCTGTGAGAAAAATTATCCTTATGTTACCTTGGCCAAATCAGGTACTACCCTTACATGTGCTCTTAGTGGTGTAACTATTTCCAAAGATATCTGGGTTGTAGATTCTGGTGCAACAGATCACATAACAGGGTTCAAGGAACTGTTTTCTGATTTTACTCACTATTTTAAGCATAATTCAGTAGAAGTGGCAAATGGTCAATTTTCAGAAATTCATGGATCAGGCACAGTAATAATATCTAAAGACATTGTATTAAAAAATGTCTTATATGTTCCAGAAATTGAGTGTAGCCTATTATCTGTGAAGCGTGTTGTTGATAAGCTAAGCTGCATAGTAACTTTTGACAAAATTGGCTGCCATTTTCAGGACTTGGCTTTGGGGAAGGTGATTGGGAATGCTGAAGTGTGGAATGGACTCTATTACATTCAAGGATCACTCTCAAATAAACCCTGTGCTGTGCACTCTATCATGGCTACAGAAGACATTAAATTGTGGCATTCTAAGTTAGGCCACCCTAGTCTCACTTGTATGCGTTTGTTGTTTCCAAACATTAGTACTAAGTCTATTTCAGATTTTCAGTGTGATTCTTGTCAATTTGCTAAACAGACTCAAAATTCATATCCCACTCACACTTATAAACCCTTACACCCATTTAATCTCATTCATAGTGACGTTTGGGGTCCTTCTAAAGTTGCCAATAATTCAAAAGCTAGATGGTTTATAACATTTATTGATGATCATACTCGGCTAACATGGGTCACATTAATGAAAGATAAATCTGAGGTGTTTACTATTTTCAAAAACTTCTATATCTTCATTCAAAATCAGTTTCAAACGTCTATTAAAATTCTTAGAAGTGACAATGGTCGAGAGTATTTAAATTCAAGCTTTCAACATTTTTTGACTGAAAAAGGAATACATCATCAAACTTCTTGTGTTCATACTCCTCAACAAAATGGAGTGGTTGAACGGAAAAATCGTCATCTTCTTGAAGTCGCTAGGTCCATTATGTTTGAAAACAATGTTCCTAGCAGATTTTGGGGAGATGTTGTTCTTACCTCAGCCTACTTAATTAATCGCATGCCTTCAAAAATACTAAACTTTCAGACACCCCTACAAATATTTACAAAAACTTATCCCAATTCTCCTCTTATTAATCCTCTTCCTGCACGGGTCTTTGGCTGTACAGTTTTTGTTTATAATGAGGGAGGAGGTAAACTAGCTACACGTGCTCTTAAATGCATTTTCTTAGGCTACTCCCCAACTCAAAAGGGGTATAAGTGTTTTTATCCAGCTTCAAACAAACTTTTTGTCACTTCAAATGTGAAATTTGTTGAAAAACAACCTTATTTCTTAAACACACCCATTCAGGGGGAGAGTAGGAGTGAATGGCTTGTTTTTGAACCTGAGTATGATCAACAATATAGTGTTTCCTCATCTACACGGCCTATTAATGAACCACAAACACCATTTGATCCTACTTATTCTACCGAACATCATTCTGATTCTTTTGGAGACAATTCAGAATACTCAATACACAATCCCATAAACAAACACCAGCAAAGTCCTAAACTAGCTATACCCCAAACAGCCAATCCATTTGAACCTCTTAACTTGATTTCTGAATCTGAAACACATGAGACTAGGTTGAACGACCCTGAGGCAGCCACAAAACAGCAACATGATGAAATAGATACTAATTCCACACCTCAGCAGACTCATAATCCTACAACCGAGACAAGTTCTGAGAATATGCATTGGCCTATTGCCTTAAGAAAAGGGAAAAGGAGTTGCACTCAACATCCTATAGCCAGGTATGTCTCATATAATAAACTTTCACCACATATGAAAACCTTTGTGGTTAACATTGAGAAAGACAGCATACCCAGAAATTTTGAAGAAGCCATTTCTGATCCAAAGTGGAAACAAGCAATTGAAGAAGAATTGAGAGCTCTACATAAGAATGGGACTTGGAAAATCACCAATTTACCCAAAGGGAAGTCTATAGTCAGAAACAAGTGGGTATTCACTATAAAATACAATCCTGATGGGAGTGTGAATAAATACAAAGCTCGACTAGTGGCTCGAGGGTTTACACAGACTTATGGCATAGATTATCAAGAAATTTTTGCCCCTGTAGCAAAACTTAACACTATAAAGGTTTTGTTGTCTCTTGCAGCTAATCTAGAGTGGCCTTTACATCAAATGGATGTAAAAAAATGCCTTTTAAAATGGTGATCTTGAAGAGGAAGTATACATGGAGGTGCCTTTGGGACTTAGAAGCTCAGAAAATTCCAGCAAAGTATGCAAGCTCTACAAATCACTATATGTACTGAAGCAATCACCAAGAGCATGGTTCGAAAGATTCACTCGAGCTATCAAGGCTTGGGGTTATAAATAGTGCCTATAAAAGACCAAGATGGAAGAAGAACGATCCTCATCGTGTATGTTGATGATATTGTCTTAACAGGTGATGATGAAGAAGAAGTCACAATGCTAAAGTAAAATTTAGCATCATAATTTGAGATAAAAGATCTCGGCCCATTAAGATACTTCTTAGGAATGGAGGTGGCTAGGACTCAAAAAGGGATCAATATCTCACAAAGGAAGTATACGTTGGATCTCCTCAAGGAAACTGGAATGTTAGGGGCAAGACCAGCTCATACTCCTATGGAATTAAATCAAAAATTAACAATTCGACCTGATGGCACAGCTGTAAATCAAGAGAGATATCAAAAATTAGTTGGAAAGCTAATTTACTTGTCTCATACACGACCTGATATATGTTTTCCTGTGAGTGTTGTAAGTCAGTTTTCTAGTAACCCACAGAAAGAACATATGACAGCAGTATACAAGATACTCAGATACCTAAAGAAAACTCCAGGTTTAGGCTTATTTTTTGAAAAAGGCTACTCTAGAAGCATCGAACTTTTCACTGATGCTGATTAGGGAGGTTCAAAAGTTGATAGACGTTCCACCATCGGTTACTGTACCTATGTATGGGGTAATCTAGTAACATGGAGGAGTAAAAAGCAACCAATAGTCTCTCGAAGCTCAGCAGAATCTGAATACAGGGCATTGTCTCTTGTAGTATGTGAAGGTATGTGGGTAATAAGACTTCTTAAAGAAATTAAGGCTGAACCAGAAGAACCCTTAAAGGTGTGGTGTGACAACATGTCAACAATTAGGATTGCAAACAATCCTATTCATCATGATCGAATGAAGCATGTGGAAATAGACCGACATTTTATTAGAGAAAAATTAGAGGCAAAGGTGATGGACCAATCATATATTCCATCAGGAAAACAGGCTGCAGATATTATGACCAAATCGCTCACTCAGGGAAAGTTTGAAGGCCTTAGAAGCAAGTTGGGATATTAGAGAAAAATTAGAGGCAAAGGTGATGGACCTATCATATATTCCATCAGGAAAACAAGTTGCAAATATTATGACCAAATCGCTCACTCAGGGAAAAGTTTGAAGGCCTTAGAAGCAAGTTGGGAATGATCAACATCTATTCACCAGCTTGAGGGGGAGTGTTAGAGTGGGCCCAGCCGCCAACTATGGGCTTTTATCATTTAAACCTAATTTTTAAGTGACTTAGTCCAGATCAGATCTAATTATAAGATCTTAACTGTTTTTTAAATTTCAAATTATTGTTCCTAGATCTTAGGAGTTTAGATTACTGTTCCTAGATTTTAGGAGAAACCCTAGCGAATAGGTGAGGTTATTTCTTCTATATATGTACACACACATGAGATGAATAAACACAATGAAAAAGGCACAGACCTTTCATTATTTCAACTTTTTTCCCCATTTAGTGTGTAATTGCAAAATCTGATCCCAAATAGGAGTAGCATTAGAATGAGTATTCTCAATCCAATCTTTGAATCATACGCTCATTTGATAAAGAAATTCCCATTGGAAGATCTCGACCATATAACATCTTCATGACCATAAGGATCTGAGGGTTTGATCAAACAGACTTGGCTAAAGCACAAGAGGAAGATAAGGGATTCACATTCAGTTCATTTATACTTCCTCTACTGCCTTTTAAAGATTGAAAGCTTTAAGACATGCCTTCATTCTAATTATCATCTCCAAAACTTGGAAGTTGGGCATGGGAGATGGTTCTATGTGTTTCATTGAGATTGAAGAATTAAAAACCTTAATATTTTTATTTATGGTTATTAGTTCCCTCATCTCATGCATCCCTCAAGTACTAAAGCTTTGATGCAATTTTATTAGTTTGAGGCATATATAGTAAGAGAAAAATAAAATAGAGAAATATATATATTTTTTCATGAGAATGTTTTTTTACTTGTTGTACTACTCTTTAAATAGAAAAACAAATTCCCCACATCAAATACTCAACAACAAATTCCTGATACAATTACAAAGGAATACTAGGTATTTAAAAGACAATAAAAATGAAACAAGTTTTATTAAGATCTTTATCCCCTGATCTGACATTACATTGATTAAATCTAGCTTTTTAGCCATCATCTCAACCACTAACGCAATGGCCACCTCTACTTTTCAGGAAGCTCATAATCTGCATCATTGCCTGATAAATACATAGATGTAAATTAGAGACGCATCAATAATGCTAAGGGGCCGTTTGCTATGAGGGATTTGGAGAGGAGGGGAAATTTTTATGAGTTGGGTTTTTAAAAAAAAAAAAAAAATTGAAGAAGTGTGGTAATAAAATTTTAATGAAGAGAATATGTGAGATAAAAATAGTAGAAAAAATTAATTAAAAACTTTTAATCCTACATTTATATATATTTTTTCAATCCAGCTCATAAAAAGTTTGTCTCCTCCCTCTAAATTTCTCATACCCTAAGCCCTTTAGTGTAGAACCACACAAGGAAGCTTTAAACTGGCCTATGAAGAAAAAGGAGTGGGACAAGAGGGTAGGGCCGAAAGAGATTTGAACCTCAATTGCGATAGTAATTGGAGACAGATCCAACACATCTCTGTCGCCCAGTTTTGCTGCTATATCTAGTCAAAACAACAGAAAGGTAACATGAATAGCATTTTCATTGGGCAATCTTACAAAAGCCTAATTTTCTTCTAAATAGTTTGTGTTGACGTCCCTCAGTTTGAACTTGGGAGAGAATGTGAACGTTCGATTTCCATGTTGGTTGGTTAAGAGGAACACATGGTCACGGTTTTGAACAGCATTGAGAGAGATAAGGACTTTGGAGAGAATATGATTTGATTTTATAAGAAAGAATACAAATATCCATTGGCTTACTTTCTAAGGAGACCCTGGCATTGGCGTTAGCATATGCTTCAAATCTTGCATCTAATAGAGAAGACAAACGCCGCAAAGTCTGCACGTTAATTCCAAAGAATCAAATTACTGGTCTACCAACAAAAATCACTCTCTCTCTTAGCATCTTAAATTCTCAATAATTATGGCTTATTCGATGTAAAGAGAAGATGCTTTTATGGAAGAGATATAATTTACCTCTCTGTATGCATCTCCTGTCTCATTATGTAGAAGTGGACGAGAATCAGTTCCCACAGCAGTAATTCTATGACCCAATGCCTCTACTGGTACATCCAACCAAATACTAACCCCCTTGTGGATATATTTCCTGGCGACCAAAAAACACCGCATGGTTAGGCGGACTTGAGGAAGGAATTTAGGTGAAGAAAAAGTTCAATGATTAGTATGATGACTGTTAGACCAATTGATAGGCCTTATAACTGCACCACCACCAGTAGCAACAACAAGTCTATCCATCACTGATAGCTTCTTCAGTACCCCAGTCTGAAATGGGAAAAGAAAAGGCATGAAATTGTGATGTTATGCAGTGCCTTGTTAGCACACATCATTCACAGATAATTTTATTTTTACTAAACCAGTTATACCAGTTTCTAGCAGCTAACATGAGTATATAAATTCCGAAATTGAATAGTAAGCACATATTTGTTCCACGGAATGGCTAAGATGACGCCAACTCCTTTTTTGCCTTGTCACGGCCAAGCAACAACCATGGTGCTATACATGGTAGTTAAAATCTTGTTTTATCGCGATTTTACGTTTTTATGTTTTTTTTTCATTAAAATGATTTTACTAATTTTTAACGTTTTTACAATTTTGTTACGTTACGATTTTACGTTTTATGATTTTTTATACCTCTTCCGATTTTACGTAAAATCTTAATTTTAACAACCTCAGTGGCTTGGTGCTATATGGTTACTAAATGGAATTGATTCACTGAATCGTAAAGGGTACTTATGAGAATGCCTTAGGTTTCACAACCAGTAACTTTCTCAGCCATTTTTCCATGAGGTTAAAATATGATTTTGGAGGGCGGAAGGCATCAAAACCCTGAGAAAGAAGAGCTGGGGAAAAAGAACAAGGCTTTTTTAACTGACCTCCTTGTCACGAAAGAAACTTTCCCCACAGTGTTTGAAGATATCAGCCACAGAAGTTCCTCCAACTTCGTCCTCAATGAGTTGATCACTGAAGCACAAGCGCAACAAATATTCAGCAGGAACTTTAATGTGCCCATCGAATGGAGCATTTCTGTTGTGACATACAAACATGCACATAGTGATCTTAAGGTCTCAACCTTAGATTTTATCCCCGAAATTTATGGTGTGCCCGGGTCATTAATATCCACAGATTGAAGAATATAATTCTATAAACTAGCGAATCACTGACTTCATTACTAAGTAACCATTCCCTTTCCTGACTATGGTTTACTGGAAGTGGCTCTCATCTACTTCCCTTCCCATCTCTTCTTCATATCAACCATTGGATCGAAATATCAACGGTTCAGATTTTTTCTTTTATAAAAATATTTTTTTTTTAATATTTTATTAAAGATAAAATATAAACTGTTCATATTTTAATCCAACGGTTGATATGAAGAAGAGGGTGGAAGAGGATGGGAGCAAAATCCTGGTTTACTTGCCTTCAAAACTATTTTTCCGAAGATTAAAAATGGTAGAGTATTCACCATCTGAGTACTAACCAATCATAGAAGTCATATTTAAGCACTTCTGATAAAATTTTCCCTACAGTTGTCTTCCCGGAGCCCATCATTCCTGAGTTTCAAAAACAAAATATTTTGGATGCCAAAGTTAATTATTATCGGAACGCATACCATGTGAACACATGGACTCAACAAACAAACTGACCAACAAGATATATGCAGCGTCCATTTAGATGCTTCTCGAAATCTTGAGAGTTATTCTGCAATTTTTACTGATTTTGAGTGAGACAAAAGTAGATAGCTACTTATCCAAGCAACAAATTAACTGAGCTCAGATTACAATATTTTTTCGAAACTATTCAATCAAAATTTATCAGATAAAAGGCGTCAGTCATACTTTACCTTGAAGATCAACTCTTCATCAGTAGAAACTTGAAAACCTCCAACTTCCAATGTAGAAACTACAAAAGTGAGGTTTAAAATAAACCGTCGAGTTGGCCCGTGCTTCTTACACAGTCAGTAATTAGTAATCAAATAAATCATATCACTGCAAACGGTACGTTAACTCTATACTTTCATTGATTTTTACCCAAATCGCCGCAAAGATAGTTCCTATCAAATAGAAGCAGAGACAACCCGGATTGAACAACATATTCCTATGATTATTGTTCATAGCTACCTGGAGAATTGTTGCACGAACAAACAACCTTCAATGGCGTCCTGGTGCGCCGACTCGGTAACGGTTTTCCAGAATGCCAATTAGCTGAAACAAAAACCTGAAGCCTCTTCTCTCTAAAGCCTGGAGATAGTTTCAGAGAACCGCCGTCTTTTACCCCAAGTCTCTCGGAACTCACGAATGTTGAGAATTGCAGACTCCGTGCAGCTAAAATGTCCATGGCTTCACCACAAAACAACTCGGCCCTTCTTCACCAACAAATACGACGGAATCCAACCGAATCGATGTAGAGGACCAAACTGATAATCGAACTCCGGTGCGATTCTGCGGCGAACGCCAACAAATTTCCCCTCAGTTAACGATAAATAACAGCTAATATATCAACAAATTTATCAAGAAGAAATGAGCATGAAACATCTTCATTCGAATTGTTGTCTTTCTAAATTAGTAAAAATGTGGAGAAGAAATTCGCAGAACTCACCTGTTGTTCTCCAAGAAGTTGAATACACTTGATGCACAAGAGACAGACACAAAAAACCGAATCCAGTAAGCAAAATCAGCATACTGAGAAAAGGAAACAAAATCAAAAGCAAAAACGGAAGAATTCATCACCGAAACAGTGAAACTCTACAAAGTGCGTCACATCATTTGTATTGCTTCATAGACATGAAATTTTGCAGGCGCACAACATACAACTACCAAAAAATGTATGCTACTAGACAAATGATGAATTGTATGGTTCATCTCATCTCTATCGAATATTTATGCAAGGCTTCGGCTACGAGCTACGATCCCGACCAGCTAAGTACTGCTAGTAATACTCACAAACAAACAAATTGCAGGTGGGACCGTAGATTTTGAGTGTGTGCGGAGATTGGAGTGTTTCCACGGACGTCCGCTGCGGGTCCCGCCCTCTACCTATCCATTGCTACAAGAGAACAACGTTTCACTCTAAAATAGAGGGAGTGTAGTGGTGAAAGCTGAAATAATTTGGCAATTCAGCGGTTTGACACGTGGAAAATTGGAGGAGGGAAGGAAAACTTTGAAGGATGAGAAAAGATAAGTTGTTTGGTAATAAAAAAATGAATGGGTGATAGTTGGTAAATAATCATAAAATATATATTTTTACCCTGAAAAATAATTAATTCAAAATGAAAAATGAATTTTTTTTAATAATTCAAATTTGATACAAATTTTCTTACATTAAATTTAAATTTATGGATCAAATTCTTTTTTTTTAAATGAAGCATCTACTTCACACAAAAAAAATCGAATTTGTCTAAAATATTCTCCCGCTAAGTTCTAATTATCACATAAATTTGATTTTAATCATATTTTATTGTCTTATAGAAAATAAATATTTTATGAGAGGGTTAATATGTTCGAAAACGTCACTGCTCACGTAGGAACTTAGGTTCTCACTAATTTTGATGGGATCTTATATCCCAACTTTAAAAAAAGATTGGTGATGTAGGAACTTGAATTTTTAGAAAGATTGGGCAAAAAATATACTAAATAAAAAAACTTATCCATCTTCCTTTTCCTTCTCTTCTCTGTTTTACGTATCAAACAAGCCCCAAACTCTTTTTCAGAGAGAGAGAGAGAGTAAATAGTGGGGGTGTACTGTGTAGTGACCAACAAATTAAAAAAATATTTAACCCTCAATTGTTTACTTGCTCGGGAATCAAATAATCAAATAATATCTTCAATCGATTTCTAATTTATAATAATAAAAGAAAAAAACTCAATTGTACAATTTAAAATTTAAAACAGTTTGTCCTATAATTTGACTAATATATAAAAAGCACTGAATAAAGAATATTTAAAATTATTATCTTAAAAATTTTATATTAAAGTGTCCTATGAATTAAAACACATGATAATATATGTTAAAATATTCACTTGATCTTATAAATTTATAGTGAGTTTTATTTCAATCTCTTACATTTATAAAATATGTTTTCAGTCTCTTAATCTAAACAATGTTAATAAATTTTAGGGTTAAGGTGCAAAAATGCACATAACTTTTTGTCCCAGGAGCGCTCAGCACTATAACCTTTTTTTTGGTGCAAAAGTACCTTCAAGGTTATATTTCTGGAGCAAATGTCACACAAGTGTTAACAGTCAACATATTTGACCATTAAAGTTAAAGTTTTGACTAAAGGAGATGAGGTGGATGGTGAAGTAGAACATATTGAAGCCAAGTGGAAGGTAAAAGGCTGACATAGAAACCAGAACTAAAGCCACGTGAGTTATCTTGCTAACTTAAAACAAAATACTTAAGATCCATGAAACTAAGATCAACCAAGCAAAAACCTTTGCTTCCATTTATCAAAAAGAAAAACCTTCGCTTCTTGAAAACCCTAATATTCACGCGAGCACGAAAATGGTGAAGTCGAACATTGCAATCAGAAAACTGGGGTCGCGATTGTGAGGTGAGGAAGAAAAATCTGTTTGTGAGGATCTTCATTGCAACCTAACCTTTCACGATTCAACTCCAACTCTGTCTTTTGCCGTCGAAAGCTGGCAATTTCGACTCCCTATCTAATTTCGATTCTTGAACTGTTTGTTCCCCAAAATTATCGAACACAATGGATCTAAATTTTCTTGTCGACTTTCTGAGTTGGCTGATTAGCTGTCGTCGAACTAAATGATATACCACTTTTCCCCAAAATTATCGCATTTTCACTTTCTGAAACTATTCCCTTTTCTGAAAGGGAAGAAATGGTTGTGTGCTTAAGTTAGGTCGAATGGGGCGGTATCGCATTTGTATCCAACTTGCATGAACCTTCCCTCTTGAATTATAAGTTAGTGGTAAATCAACTTTTCTCATTTATGCCTCCGCGATTTACTCCTAGGCTGATCCCAACAAGACAGTTCAAATTTCAAAAGAGATGGAAAGTTGATGACATACTCATGTTCTGTAATTTATGTTAGTCTTCAGTGGACCTGTAGATGAATCATGGAACCAAGAACATTGTAACACCTTCCATTTCAGTGGACCTGTAGATGAATCACGGATCTGTAGATGAAATTTTTTAAGTCTAAGATTAAATATTTTTATGATTTGTTTGGGAGTAGTGAGAGATAAAGTGAGAAGCACTAAATAAGGGATGGGCATATGATGAAAAATGCCAAACAATGCTCCTTGTCTCATGATGCTTCTCTTATTTTCTCATTCAGAAACAAAAGAAAAATTCAAACAACAACAACAAAGTCATACTGGGTGACCAACAAAACAACACACTGATATGGCTGTCTTTGTTTGAGCTTCTGCTTGAAGAGGCTAAAGTAAACTTCTTCTTTTTTTCACCAGAATCAGACATGGATTCTGTTCATTTCCTCCTGGTTTCCGTGCTTCTTTTCTTGCCTGCATTTCATAGCAGATAGTACTTGTTTCTATGTCTTAGTTTGGTTTGAAGGTTGATTTGTTACAGCTTTTATGTTAAATCTATTTTGGTTGCTCTCAATTGATTAGCTGATTTAAGACCCAAAGTTGTTGCTGCCTTTTAGTCTTCCATGCAAGTACTGGAGTCTTATCTACCTTGTTGTTGCCTCATTCTGTCCTAATTTTAATTTGTGCTTTGTGCTTTGTAGTGACAATGTCATTGAAGGGCAAGGAGAAAGTGACAAATGAAAATAGAGTGCAGAAAACACAAAAGTATTTTGTCAAGATGACTACGTTGTCAAGGCAAATGTGGAGGGTTTCATTGAGGAAATGGGGTTCGGTAGTAACTATGATGAAATTGAATTCTTGGGGTCTGATTATGATGTTCCAGAGGATGAGGGTGAGAGTGATGTTAGTGAGCCACGGTTCAATATGCATGCTGATGATGAGAGTGATGATGATAAGGACTCAGAAGTTGGGGAGGTTGATGTGGATGATGAGAGTGATGATGAAAACAATGGATTGGGCCAGTTATGTGTACTGCCTGAGGCCGAGTCATGCTCTACACACCCTTATCTTGTGGTAGGCATGACATTTGAAGACAAGATTGAGCTGAAGAGAGCCGTAGATAAGTATGCTATCACGCATGGCTTTAAGCTTAAAGTTGTGCGGAGTGATAAAAATACATTTAAGGTGTTGTGTGAAGAGGGTTGCCCTTATACACTATATGCATCTACATTTGGCCAAAGTGTGGGATGGCAGGTGAAGTCAATTAATGATGTACACATGTGTGCACGTGTGTATGACAATCCAAGGGCTTCTACAAAGTGGTTGGCTGACTATTTCAAGGACAAGGTCCAAGAAGACCCTAAATTCAAGACGAAAGACATGAAGGCAGAAGTGCAAAGGGATCTAAGAGTAAGGGTTAGTTTGCATAAATGCAAGAGGGCGAAGAAATTGATAATGGAGGACATGGAAGGGAGTTTCAAGGATGAGTTTCGAAACTTGGGGGCATATTGCAATGAGTTGAGAGTGTCAAACCCCGGTTCAGACGTGTGTGTCGATGTAAGCAGAGAGGCATTGGAACATGGACAAAGAATTTTCAAAAGGATTTACGTTTGTTATAATGCTGCAAAGGTATAACTCCAAATAAATTCTTTTTTCCCGTTTTGGTTCTACTAGTTACTATACATATTTGATTTCCTCTACTGGTCCTATTAGTTATTCTAAAACACCTGTAGCTGTATTTTTTATTCTATAATTCATCTTATCCCTTTTTTTTTCTATATGATCTTTTGCATTCTTTTCTTAATACTAAATATGACAACTGTTAATAATAAAATTTACATTGCTTGACTTTATTGTAAAATTATAACTCCAAAGAAATTATGGTTTCCTGTTCTGGTTCTATTAGTAACTATACATATTTGATTTCTCTGCTGATCATATTGGGTATTCTTTCGTCTGATCATGTTAAGTATTCTTTCTTCTGTTAAGTATTCTATTAGTTACTCCAAATTAAGTATTCTTTCATGTTCTGGTTCTATTAGTTACTATACATATTAAGTATTCTTTCCTGTTTTGGTTCTATTAGTTACTATACATATTAAGTATTCTTTCCTGTTTTGGTTCTATTAGTCACTATACATATTAAGTATTCTATTAGTTACTCCAAGTAAAGTGTTCAAATCATTCATTCTTGGCTTCCTCTCTGCTGATCATGTTAAGTATTCTTTCGTCTGTTGGAGTTTACAGGAATTCTCAAGATTTCTCCATCTGTTTTCCAGTAAACTTGTATTATGCACCTTTTTTTTCAAAATGTACTTTTTTTTTCTCCTGCACAATTTTCAACAATTACCTTAAACTTATTGTTCTATTAAAATTTTTTGTTCTCAATAGTGATACCCTTTTTTTTACTAAGGCAAATATACATATTTTCAGTCAACTATTAACTATGCCTCTTTCTTTTAATATCACAGGTTGGCTGGAAAGAAGGGTGTAGACCCTTGATTGGTGTCGATGGCACCTTCTTGAAAGGGAAATCAAAGGGAATATTGCTGACAGCTGTGGGCTTCGACGGCAATGATGGTTTTGTACCCACTGGCCCTTGGCTTAGTGGACAGGGAAAATGCTCACCATTGGTCGTGGTTCCTACAATGGCTGAGTCATTTTCTAGACTTAGGCAATGGTGAGACTGTTACGATAATGTCTGATATGCAAAAGGTAACAACCTAAGTTTCAATGTTATTTGAGTTTTTGTATTATTAAGAAACTTTGAAATTGGTTTTAATGTGTTGTGTCATTTGTATGTAAGGGCCTTGCTACTGATGTTCGTGATGTTCTTCCTACTGCTGAGCAAAGATTTTGTGCCCGCCACATATACGCAAATTGGAGCAAGAAGTGGAGAGGGAATGAGTTCAAGAAGAAGTTTTTCTCATGTGCATGGAGTACGTACACCGAAGAATTGAATGACAATCTCAAGAAGTTGGGTTCCTTGAGGAAAGAGGCAGCCGAGGATGCAGTCACATATAATGTCACATATTGGGTTAGAGCTTATTTTACTTCTAGATGTAGGTCTTGGGCAGTAGATAATAATATGAGTGAGTTGTTTAATGCGTGGATAGATGAGTGTAGGTTCTTACTCATAATTAGAATGTTTAAAGGGATTAGATTGAAAATGATGGCTAAATGGGCTGAAAGTAAGACACATGTTCGTGGCTGGAAATCTGAGTTCAGCCCTAAATGCATGGATTTGTTTGAGTCAAATAGATATCTAGCTGTTAATTGTAGAGTTTTCTTCAATAGGGATGATGGGTATGAAATAGGAGAGGGTCAAGATAAGCATATAGTTGCTGTTTCAAGAGGAATGTGTACATGTAAAGCTTGGGATTTAACGGGCATACCTTGTCAGCATGCCATTTGAGCAATTTTTCATGCTAAGATAGATCCTATGTCTCACATTTCACACTACTATCACAAGGACACATATATTGCTGCCTATAGATCCAAACTACAACCCGTTAGGGGGAAAAAATTTTAGGACACCAAAAATTTCCTACCAATGCAGCCTCCACATGTTACAAACCTGCCTGGGAGACCTCAGAAGAAAAGGACCAGAACTGAGGAAGCAGATAGAAGGAGGAAAAACTCAAGATCCACTCATCACGAAAGAGATGCAACTGCATCTAATGTGGCTCAAGAAGGGGGACTACAAAAATTAAGTAAGCGTGGAAAGACCTACAAGTGTTCCCGATGCAAGAAACCAGGCCACAACAAATCAAGGTGTAAGGAGGTACGTTACTAACGTATTTGCTTAGTGTCACTGAATTTTACTATTGCCCCAAATTTCTATCTCTGTTTTCAATCTTGGAAATTTTCAGTTTTGTTGTCATGGTCTGTTTGGGTATTCGTTAAAGTTATATGAGGGTGTATAGGGTATGTATGAGTGTGTATTTGTTATCCTTGACTGAAGTGGGTCTGTTGTATTTTATACCAATTAAGTTGTTAGAATAACTTTCTTGTGATCTATCAGCTCTTTTTGCTCTGAAAACCATAAAATGATTTGGATTGAGTTTATTGTGAGTTTCTGTCTGTAGAAAATTGACAGTTAATTAGGATCGAAAGACTATATTTATATAGCCTTTCCCCACTTCTTTGGGATTATCTTAGGCATAGATTAGATCCAATATTATAGGATAAGATATTTTGATATTATTATTATCTGTAATTAGCTAAATATCAATCTTAAGCAAAGATCTGATTTGGCCCTCCTTTTGTATATATGGACCAATATTCTGACTGGAATATATAATCAAAATACAATTCTTCATCTCTAAATTCTTTTTTAGTTAAGTTGAGTTTAGTGTAGCATTGTATAAGATATTGTATCGCATAAGATGATACTGTCGTATGTCTGCTAATATCTGATAAAATACTGAATAGGATTTAATCAACTCTTTTGACAACATTGTCGTTTACTTGGAAATGTCGTATATTTTAATTATTCCTTTTTTTATTTTAAAAAAAACTTGATGCTACTCCAATATACTAACATGCATATACTGCCAAAAGAATATAATTACGATATGTACACTTGCATCAAACTCTTTCTTAAACTTTTTATGCTAGCGAGAGGGTGAGACCTGTTTGGTGAGGCTTCATTTTGTTTCCTGTTCTTTATCTTTCTGTTACAGAAAGGTAAGCAGCAAAGCTGTGAGGCCTTGGTTAAATTTTGTCGATATCCCACTTAAGTTGTTTGTTTAATCAGAATTTTGTCCCTTAAACTTAAATTTCACCGCTGAAAATAATATAACAGCAGAGTGTACATCAGGTTCTTGGTAGCCTCTAACTCTTGACAGTTAATTAGGGTCGAAAGGCTATATTTATAAGCTTCTATTTAAGCTAATTGGACTGATTTATAAGTTGATCTCTTTGTGATTTGAGCTTTTATTTAAGCTGATCTATTTCTGATTGGAGGTTATATAAAAGCAACATAAATGCTTAATTTATCTTCAGCCTTCCTTATCCCAACATAAGTTACAATGGCAGGCTCCATCTCGTGAGGAACAACAGAAGGCAACAAAGGGTAGGCGTAAGTCCAGTCAACAGCCACCTGTACCGACCCAAACCCCCCAAGAACAATCATCCACCGCTGACTTCACCTTTGAACAACCCCCTTAACCGACCCAAGAAGAACCCAACCAGAGTCAAACTTCCCAACCACCACCTACAAATTCCAGACCCTCTATTACAACACACAGGACACCAATAAGGTCCTGTACGAGGCAGCCAAGAGCTGCATGTGGTTATGGGATCATATTTGAGGAGAGGACTGGAAGTATTGTTCACAATGTAAGTTTCTTCTGTCCAATGGTAGTATTACATGTAAATGTTACTGAATCTTATAGTTGTTACAGAAATTGTTTCCATCAACCTGCTGAACTTAAATTACTCAATTAGTAGTTGAATCTGTTTTGACCACATATTTGCAGCAATTTAAGATTAATAATTCTGGTTTGTGTTTCCAATATTATATTGCAGCCTGGGCTTAATTCTGAGTATGTTATTCAAGAGGGCACAACACAACAATATATGCAAAAGAATGCTGATCCACAAACAAAATTCCCCATCCCAAATGAAAGGGAAATGAGAATGGCTCAAGGACGTAGCTCTAGCTCTAGCGACCTAACACGTGCAAGATGCATTCAGTTTCAGCCCCAATCAGCCACGCTTGATCCACCTTCAGACCTTCCATTTCAACCTCCAGGCCTACAGTGGAGAGGCCAACCATGTGTGACAACCACACAACTTGTACAACGTCTTCGCAGCAACAAAGACAAAGGAAAGCATGCTAGTTAGTAGGGCGATGTGTACATGTGTATGACCTTCGGTTGTTTAATTATTTTGGTGACAAATGTGTATAGCCTGAACACTTCAGCCTTAACCCTCTTTTTGATGTTCTAATATTAGCTACTTTTGTAAATGTGTCTAGCAGTGGTTAGTTTGACAAACAAATGTGTATAGCTTGAACACTTCAGCCTTTAGGGTATTAGCTAATCAGGATTATATGGGATTAATTCCCTTGACTGTAACTTTTGTAATTGGCTTATAGCCTTCACTGTGTATCCTTTGCAGAAGATATAAATGATTTATAGTAATTGCCTTATAGCCTTCACTGCGTATCCATTGTAGAATTTCTAAATGGATTTTTGTAATTGGCTTATAGCCTTACTGTGTAATTTTTGTAATTGGATCAGAATTGCTTCGATGTGGAGGACATCCCACCATGAAGTTGTCAATCAAAATCTATCCCCCATATATATAGAGCCTCACGTACGAGCTGCTTGTTGCTTTATATTTGCATATATAGAGATTAAAGTGAGGGCTCTGGAATATGCTTTTTAATTGATCTTACAAACCCAAACTGATGATTCCCATCTATCTGTTTTTTCGATTACTATGTTTAGATTGGTACTGTGTGCTACCTGGTTTAGAAATCATAACCCTCAAAGAGTTGATACATATCTTGCCTAATATTATACCAAGTATTCTACAATATCTATGGGTTTAGCTGATTAGGTTTTGAATATGAGAACAATAGAACAGAGAGAACAGGAGGAAGCATATAATAGTCAATGGTAGGCGTGATGTACAAGAACAGGTAGTCATATTGATTTTTATCTTTTAGTCCATCATCTCTTGACAGAATTTAAAACCAATATTATTTTGGAGGCTCTGGCTCTTCAAATTGTCTACCAAACAAGCACAATATTTGAAATTCATCTTAGACCCTCTTTTTTGAGACTTACTTTTCTTTACCATAACAATAAAAGTCAACAAACAAGCTCTTCATACAACTACAAATACATTATCACTAAAAGTTCATTTACACTGAAACTTTTCTAAACTCTCATAACCTAAACAAAAGTCAACAACAACCCTTACAAATACAATATCACTAACAACACCCAAGTTAGTAACAAAGTTGCCAATACAAGTTTGAATTTCCATTGCACCTTCTTCACTTCACTATCTTTCTCTAAATGTTTAGATTTCATCTTCAGCACCTCACCTTCAAGTGCAACAAGCTCTTCGTACCACTTTACACAAACATTCCCTCTTTGAAGTTGCTTGTTCTCATCATATAGCTTGTTAATGTCATTAAGTAGATGTTTGATGACTTCATTTTCCCTTTCCCCAAACTCACCATCGTGCCATTCGAAATATCCACATCCACCATCCTATGAAAAAAGGCAAATTAATAACTTCATTGTCAAATTAATATATTAGACAACATACAAAGTAGAATACCTTAGTATATTCCATAATGCGGAATGTGTGAGCAAAATTTAGCCAAAATGATTGAAACAACCTATGCAAACCAAACTGAACTAAAATAAATCAAAACCAAAATTGATAGGTCCACACTAGAATTTAACCCATATAAAACAACCTAAACCTAATCAATGGTGTACTGGTGTTATTATTAGGCTATTAGAACCAAAACCAAGCCAAAGTAGGACCAGAATTTCAATTGAAAAGCCATTGGACACCAAAAATTTTCACAAAGATGTGTTAATATCAGCAACAAAATCACTGCTTGATTAGGAAACTTCTGATAGATGTTTGGATTTTCTAGCACAACACCATTCGTACATATTTTCCCCATCTAACCAAATTCAAAGAAAACAGATGAAAAATATGTAATGCATTATTTATTGATTTTGAAAGTTTTGCAGATTTTTTCCCCACTAGTACTATTCAATAAGAATCAGTAGCATGTGTCAGCTTTATGCATTTAACTGAGACTTGAAGTCTTTCGCATGTTAGGCTAAATTTTTTGTTTGTAATGAAATTATGAAAAAAAAGGCAAATTAAATTGAACCTGAACCAACCCAAAATTGAAAGCATTGAACATGACATTTAAAGTATTCATGCATTATAAGACCACTAGAACTACATAATTATGCTGGCACCAGAATACTGTATGTCACAATTAGAGACATCAAAGAATATAGCAGCGAATAAATATACTTTGCTTCTCAATGATAACATTGGGATAAAGCTTACCTGGTAGTAATTCCTACACCCATAAAACCTTCTACCTGGGTTTCCTTCAGACCACGATGTCCACCTCGGAGCCAACAATTTGTGATGGCAATACTGCAACGGACCTTCATAATGTTCCTCGCGGCTGGGTTTTCTCAACAAAACTACCTTCCTTCTCGCTTTCTCATTTCTCCCTCTGCTTGATGTTGACGATGAAGCCATACAACTACTTGTCGATTTCAGATTCCTCTGAGCTTGAACTATATGCTTCGACGTTGAAGACCACGCAGGGCTCAGTGGTGAATGCCTTCAATCACGATCCAGGTCCCTGTCGATTTCAGATCCCTAATCGACCTACTGTGCTTGGAAGAATGGAAGACGTTCACAAAAGCTCCTGCGTGAATCTTCTTTTCTTGGTCGGTCAAATGGAAGGGGATGAAGTAATTATATGTCAAATATCCTAAGTAAAGCCACGTAAGTAAAAAAGAAATCGCTGACCTGGCAAATTTCACCCCATTTAAACAGACGTTTGGCTTTGTGTGACATTTGATCCAGAAATATAACCTTGAAGGTACTTTTGCACCCAAAAAAAGGTTATGGTGCTAAGCGCTCCTGGGACAAAAGGTTATGTGTATTTTTGTACCTTAACCCTAAATTTTATTAAATAATCAATTAATATCATCGTTCAGTATCTTATTCATAATCTTAACACTGTTAATTAATCTTATTAAACAATCAATTACTCCTCCTCAATATAAGATAAATTTTACCTAATTTGATTCGATTAAAGAATTTTATTAAGTTAGTTTATATCATATGTATTTTCTAAAACACTTTAATCATTTTTCTTAATTTTTTTCATCTATACTCTTATTTGATTATGATTAAGGAAGTATCAATAGAAGTAAATTAAGAAAACATCGACAAATATAAAAACTATGTCTTATATTTAGAACATATATTGACTCTCCAAATATATCTTATATTAAAGATTGGAGGAGTAATTTCATTGTTCAATATCTAATTTATAATAACCTTAACATTGTTAATTAATCTTATCAAACAATCAATTAATATCAGCGTCCAATATCTTGTTTATAATCTTAACGCTATTAATTAATATTATTAAATAATCAATTAATATCGTGGTTTAACATCTAATTTATAAGATTAAGTGTTTGAAAACATACTTTATAAATTCAAGAGATTGAAATGAAACTCACTATAAATTTATAAGATCAAGTGAATACTTTAACATATATTATGTGTTTTAATTTATAAGACACTTTAAAGAAAATTTTAAAAATAATTAATTTTAATTATTGTTTATTCAGTGCTTTATATATTAGTTAAATTATAGGCCAAGTTGTTTAAATTTTAAATAGTATAATTGAGTTTATTTCTATTATTATTAGTAAAGGGTCAAAAATACACACGACATTTGCCCCAAGGAACGCCCAGCACCATGATCTTTTTTTTCTGAATCAAAAATACACACGACGTTATGTTTTAGAGTCAAAAATACCATGGGCCGTTAGTTGACCAACGTTGACCGTTAACTTGGACGGAAATGAACAGTAACTCAGGTGAAATTACCATTTTGCCCTTAGTTTTAAGCTGAAATTACCATTTTGCCCCTAGTTTTAAATTTTTTATTTTAAAAAAAACACTAAAATAACCCCTCCCCCACTGGTGGGCCCCACCACCGGCCACACCATCGCCAACTGCCGCCCTCCCCACCTCCGGCCGCTGCCGGCGACCTCCTCCAGCGGGCTCCCCCGGAGGCCTTTTTTAAAAAAATAATTTTTTTATTAAAACAAGAACCTAAAATAACCCTTCCCCCGCCAGTGGTCCCAACCATTAGCCATACCACCGCCGGCCGCTGCCCTCCCCACTGTCGGTTGCCACCGGCAGCCACTTCCAAAGACCTCCTCCGACGGTCTTTTTTTTAAAAAAATTAATTTTTTTAAAGAAACAAAAAACTAAACTAACCCCTCCTTCACTGGTGGGCCCCACCACCGCCGGCAACCATCTCCGGCGACTTCCTCCAGCGGCTTTTTTTAATATTTTAAAAAAAAAAAACTAAAATACACTATTCTTTAATATAAACAATATTTAGATCTACCATAATCAAACAAGTGTGTGTGTGTGTGTGTGTTTTTTTTTGAGGGGGTGATTTATTATTTTTTCATAAATTTATGGAAATTATGTTTAATTTAAATGTGTTTGATAATTGAACGAGTTCAAAAATATTGTAGTGATAATTAAGCTGACAACAACAACGACAAAAATATATGAAGTGAAAAAAAAATAACTGACTTATTAAAAAGGAAATAAATGTAGTCGGATTTTAATTTTACCAAACGAAAAAGTGTTTTATTAATACGAAACTCAAAATAATTTACAAAGATACTGCAGAAAAACGGTGTTCGTAGTCTTTCCAAACAGTGATCAACTAGTGAGGTGCAATAAAATATTAAAAGGAAAAAAAAGCAATAATTTATTATTGCTACCAACTTGCGAAATGCTATTCTTATTAATTTTAAATCTTATAGTGCATTTCCAGGATGCCACCTCTCTCTCTCTCTCTCTCTCTCTCTATATATATATATTTTGGTCGAAAACACCTTTCTATATATTATTTTAAAAATAAAAAAAGAAGCCACCAGAGGAAGTCGCCAGAGATGGTTGCCGGTGGTGGTGGGGCCCACCGGCGAGGGAGAGGTTATTTTAGTTTTTTGCCTCTTTAAAAAATTATTTAAAAAAAAAAAAAGGTCGCCAGAGGTGGCCACTAACAGTGGGGAGGGCGGCGGCCGACAGTGATGTGGCCGGTGGTGGGGCCCACTGGCGGGGAAGGGTTATTTTAGGTTTTTGTTTTTTAAAAAAAAAAATGCCACCGATCGCCAGCGGTGGGGAGGGCGGCGGTCGACAGTGGTGTGACCGATGGTGGGACCCACCGGCAGGGGGAGGGTTATTTTAGTGTTTTTTTTAAAAAAGAAAAAATTTAAAACTAAGGGCAAAATGGTAATTTCAGCTTAAAACTAATGGCAAAATGGTAATTTCACCCCAGTTACTGTTCATTTCCGTCCAAGTTAATGGTCAACGTTGGTCAATTAACGGCCCATGGTATTTTTGACCCTGAAACATAACGTCGTGTGTATTTTTGATCCATAAAAAAGGTCGTGGTGCTGGGCGATCCTTGGGGCAAAGGTCATGTGTATTTTTGACCCTTCACCCTTATTATTATTATAAATTAGATATAGAATGATGATTTTGATTGATTATTTGATTATCTGGCAAGTAAATTATTTAGGGTTAAATATTTTTTTTTGTTTGATAGTCACTGCACAGCACCAACCCAGTATTCTTTTTTTGTTTACAAAGAGTACTCACCCAGTATTTATGCTTGTTTTTTTTAAAAAAAAAGTATTTACTCTCTTATATATATGCATTCCCATCGTTCCATTGATTGACCAAACTATTTTACCTTTCACCACTTCCCTCGCTCTATTTTCAGGTGAAACGTTGTCGTCTTATAGCAAAGGATATGTTGCAGACGGAACCCATAGCAGAGAGAATCCTGGTCCAATTTCCATTGGTACATTTAAAAAAAAAAGTTACAATGAATCAATCAATGCTCATAGACAAAAACAAATACAGTTCAATATAGGACTGAGTATAGAACCCATAACTCATAAGCTCACCCACAACTTAGTGTAATTGGGTCATTTTGAGCCTACCCAAAAAGACCTATAATGACGCGTGTTCGAACCTGCCCATTTAAGATTTAAATAGGTGGGTCATGGGCACACCTACGGGCTGCCCATACTTGCCCATTTAGTGTTTTTTTTTTATTAACTACTCATCTCATTTCACATTACGCCATAAGGTAAAGGAATTCCTTGACTCCCTCCTTATTCAAGATTTCAAGTATTTGAGGCACAAGGGTTGGATACTAAATTCTTGCAAGAACTCCTTGTCTTTAAAGATAGTTGAGGCACTCATATGTGCTGAAAATTGGCTATTGAAAACACCTAAATTTAAGGACCTTGATATTGATAAATTTGATGAGAATGCAAGTGTTGTTTCTGGTATTTTCAATAACATTCTGAATTTGTATTTTTCATTTTTTTTATTTCATATCAGATTATTTATGATATGTTTTCTCTTCATTAATTTTACGGAGGAAGATTTAGCATTTGGAGCTATAGTCCCTTCCTCAAGTGAATCTGAAGATGATGGTGAAGATTGAAGCATGCAGATTGAATAGAAGCATGCCATTTTGTTAATCTATGAACTTGTAGAGTTGTAGTTGTAATGTTGTAATTTAAAAGTTGGAGTTTGAACATCAAAATTATGTTCTAATGTTTCTTATCTAAATTTATGTTGTTTTGTGTAAATTGTGATTATTGAACTTTAAAAATTCTGATTTCAGAAATTGGATGATGAATTTGGATGGATGCTTCATGCTTATGTATGTTTTTTTTTCAAAAAAATAAAAATAAACTGCTCAATTGTAAATGTGTTACCTAAAACCAGGTTGCCCACTCATTTATGTGCTAGTCTGTTTACACGGATTTAAATGGGTTAAGGTACGGGTATGGGCTACCCATCCAATTTAAAGTTAAATGGGCGGGCTATGGGTTTGGGCTCAGGTTGCTCAACTCGCCCATTGCTCTGCCTAGATCAATATCTCTTCTTATACCTAAAACCATTTTGGGAGTACATCTTGTGCTAATAGTAATAATCTGATCAGTGTAGCATACTCATCATCAATTACCTCACACATTATCCACATTTATTTTAGGTGGTTTAATTTTTTTTTTATATTTTAAACAAATTTTTATTTTAATATATGTTAAATTTAAAATAAATTAATTTTATAACTAGCATTTCATCCACATTTTATATGAATTTATAATTTAAGAATCACATATTACAAATTTTAAATTCAAGTAGTTTACATTAAATTTGAACAGCCTAAATATAATACCCTACTAATATTTCAATAATTATCATAACAATAGCACATAGCTTAATGGGTAAAACAGAAAATAATAAAAATATACTAATACAATGATCTTGATTACATAACACGAATACCCACAAGGTTATACATATTACCTACAAATTCTAATTATAACTATAGAATTCGACATCCAATAACCCCCAACCATTTTGGAATAGGTTCGACATCCGCCATCTTGCCACGCGTCCAGTGCACTGTCCATTTCTCAAATAATATTGAAGGCTGGGATCCCAAAGAATCCTAAAGTAACAATTAATCTCAAATACAGAGTATAGACAACACATGAAAACCAACCACAATCATGAAAATAAACAAATACAACATTCAGCATACACGCAGTCACATAATGCAATATAGCACTAAAAACAATATTAACTGCAAACACAAGACGCAACAAGTCCCAGATCCACAGCTAGGAAAACAACTGGGCCTCAGATCTAGAACAATTTAATGAATACCAGGTTTAGCAACCCAAGGACCTCTAGTTCACTAGGCCCTACAGCCTAAATGTGTGTTCACAACACGGATCATAATCACGATACAAACATGCGTATGCAATCATACATAGTATGTGAGATTATGGTTACTATCTAGACACTATCAATTCTTGAATTGGTTCCCAATTCTTTCATCATCCTAGGCAATAGTTAAACCCTATAAATTCACATAAATAGATGGCGGATCAATACCATGGTTATTAAACCCAGACCAGACCAAACTAACCAGTTCGGACCGGAAACTGGTGAACTAGCCATGAAACCAATCCAATCTGCGATAAAAACCGGGATCAGGGTCAAAAGGTTTTTCTTTACGGAAAAAAAACTTCAACTAAAGAGGAAGAAGTTTACAGAGAGATGGGAAGATGAGGATGTTATGGTGACAGCGTCCTTTGCTTTGAGACCTACTTTTTTGCCGGCTCCGGTGATGGCGTCAAAGACAGCTTGCAAAGACATGAAGAGAACAAAGGACGAGGCCAGTTGTTTGGCGAAGATGAAGCTTCCTTTGTCCTCTTGCACTTGCCTTATATGTGATTGCTTGAGCTTGCATGATTCACGGTAAGGTCACAGCTAGATTTCAAGGCCAAGGAAGGAGTCATGGGGAAAGAGAAGAGAAAGAATGTTTAATGGCTTACAAGTATGGTGTATGGGTTTGGCACTTTAGGTGGATGATGAAGACATGGATTGAAGTGCTTCCTTAATCAATTATTATAAAAGGGTGAGAAGGATCAATGTCATAAATGAGAAGTAGAGAAGACATGACTTTTCAATTTGTTTTCAACTAGTGGGTTCCAATTCCCATTAATAAATACTATATAATAAATCTTGGAGATCTAGTTACCCGATTCGACTCCAATTCGACCCACTAACCCTTAACTCAGTACCTTGACCGGTTCAATGACTAGTCTGGTTTTAATAACCTTGATCAATACTTGTACGAAATTTCCAATTTTTATACCTAAATTTAAAAAATTCATAACTTGGGTTCTAGACCTTCGATTAGTATGTTCTAAAGCATTTTAAAGCTTCAAGGCCTAATATTATCTAACTAAATTTCAAAAAAAAAAGTCATTTACTTAGTTAAAACCTTGCTCAAAATAAGAACCCAAATTTTGGGAAAATAGGGTTCACAATTTCCCTGGTCTATATTTGAAAAATCATAACTGAATCTACATAACTCCAATTGAGGTGGTTCCAAAGGCTACCCGACCCTTACTGAGTCTAGTTTTAGGGAAAAATATCATTCTTAGCCAATTAGATGCTCAACATTCCAGAAATCTTCAAACAACCAAACTGTTCAGAATTCATTACAATTTAAGTGCCCAAATTTTAGTAATTCATATCTTACAGTATACTAACTCAAATGGCACATCATATATCAAATTAAAGCTTAGGAAGTCTACTACAATCTAAAAAAATCTTAAGGCCAGTGAAAATCATTTCATTGGTTAAAACCACAACACTGATAGCTCTCATATTTGTTTTGATGATAATTAACCTGAACTTAGCCAACAAAGTGAGAAAATCATGTATGCTGAAGCTCTCTGTCAGATTGACTCGAGCCAAGAGAATGTGACTCAAGTTTAAGCCCAAACTCGAGCCAGAGAATGTGACTCGAGCCAAGTGTGAACTAATAGATTTTATTATGTTTAACTCTAGGAAGTTATAAAGCCTCAATCCGACTCTCATATACATTTAGAGCCTACTTGGTACATAGATACGATGGAAAGGGAAAGGAAGATTAGCAAGTTCCCTTGTTTGATATGCTTTTTATGTCAAATCTTCCCGGGCCCACCAATCTTCCCTTATATATGGGAAGATAAGATTCCACCAAAATTGGTAGGATCTCAAGTTCCCACGTGAACAATGACACTTTTGGATTTATTTACCCCTGATAAAATATGTTTTCCATAATGCAAGAAAATAGGATTAAAATCAAATTTATGCAACAAGTTCGAACTTGGTGGGAGAATATTTTAGGCAAATTCAAACTTAACGGGAAATTTTTTTAGACAAATTCAAACTTGGCGAGAGAATATTTTAAATAAATTTGAACTTGATAAGAGGATTTTTTAAAATTATTTTAGCAAAAAAATTATTTTTCCTTTCGTTTTGAATTAATTACTTTTGAAGATAAAATAGGTATTTCCTGATTCTTTATCAACTATTACTCCTTCATTTTCTTCCTACCAAACAACTCATCTTCCCTCATCCCTCAAAATATTCCATTCCCTTCTTTTCCCTTCTCTAAGGCCTTGTTTGTTACATTGAACTAAGCCCAAAGAAAGAGAACTTGAAATAGTTCCCTCTAACTAGACACGTTTGGTGCGCCACACTGCCCAGAAGATGACTTCCCACTTTGTCCAAAGTTTCCTTAAACGTGAGAACCTTCATTCCATCCGAAAGTGGCAGGAGAGCTGAAATATTCCCAAGAGAGTCAAATATTGGGACAAAAATGTGCCTTTGAAAAAGCATATCCATTTAAAGCTCGAGCTACTGAGCCGTTTGACGAAGGAAACATTGAAGAAGGTTTGAACAAGAAGCTACCAAGGCGAAGGAGAAGTTCAACCCTGTCAAAATTGAAGCTAAAATCCAAGTAAGTGGCTATGGGTATGCATTGATGTATGATTAGTGTTTTTTTATAAACCTTGCTGATGCCCTGTTGCTTCCACTTAGGTAAAAATAGACAGAAAATGTGTTGGAAAGCAACAAGGAAGATCTTTTTTAACAAGTCTCTGTGAATGTGTCTTTTTGTGGGTTCTATCATGGTCATTTTGGAGATGTAGTGAGATAGGCAATGGGAATAGGCAATGAAAAATGTTGTTTGCTCTCTACATTGTATTGTGCTTTTGTATAAAAAAATGTAGTTTGTTGCTTTACAGTGTGTTTTGGTTTAGTGAATGAGAAATGTGACCATAATGTGAACTGTGTGAGATTTGAAATTGGATGTGTACATATTGCAGGTTGAAGAAAATGTAATGTTGGATATGTAATAATTTACATGAAATGAAAATGACAATTGGGTGTTAAATATGTAATTGTAAACTAAAAAAGAGAAAGCACAAGTCGTGAAATACAAAGTTAACACATGTGAACTATAGAATAAGTGGGATGTTAATTCATTGAAGTGTGATATGTGTGTTGGGTCAACAATGGTGATATAAATTGACAAGTTGGGATGGAATGTTGAAATGTAGGAATGTTAAATAGTAGTACTTTGTAAAGAGTAGTAGATTATGATGAAAAGGAAATTGGTGTGCAAAAAAATTGTGTAAGTATGGAGCTAAGGTCAGAGGAAATGGTTGCAATATTGGTTGGGTGTTTAGCTTTACTTTTAGCAGTGAGAAGCATGCTTGTGACAATTATAGTAGTAGTTGGAGTAGTTAGACCGAGTGACTTACCAAATAAGTCATTTAGATTAGATTTTCATACCAAAAGAGTGAATTTGAGGGCTATGATATACAATAGTGACATCACTTGCTCCAACCAAATTTGGATGTATCGAGCAACGTTTGATAAATTATATCACATGTTAGACACAATTGGGGGATTAAAAGCAACTAAACATATGCTAGTTGATGAGCAAGTAACAATGTTCCTTCACATATTGGTGCATCATGTGAAGAACAAAGTCATTTAGTTTGAGTTTGGAAGGTCAAGGGAAACCATTAGTATATACTTTAAACTAGTGCTCAATGCTACCATTAGACTTCAATCATTGCTAGTGAAGAAACTTGAGCCAATTCCAAAAGACTCAAATGATAATTGGTGGAAGTAGTTCAAGGTACATACATTATGTTATTGTGTGACTAATTTTATTTACTTTTCACCTGAAGCGGTATAATGGTATTGTGTATTCAAGGGTGCCTTGGTGCATTGGATGGTACATACATATGTGTACAAGTCCTTACAAAACACAAGGGAAGGTACCGAAATATAAAATGAGAGGTAACAACTAATGTCCTTAGTGTATGCTCACCAGATGGGCAATTCATATTTGTGTTGCCATGAAGGGAAGGTTTGTCTGCTGATGGAAAGGTGTCAAGAAATGGTATAAGGAGACCACACAGGCTAAGAGTACCGCATGGTAATGGTCTGAGGGTATGCTAGTTGGTTACAATTACATAATATTTGTGTTCCTTAAATTGTTGGGCAAGACTAAAAACGCATATGCTTCGTTTATGCATGGAAGTACTACTTGATGGATGCAGGGTACAGTAGTTGCCAAGGTTTTCTAACTCCTTATGAGGTCAAAGTTACCACCTTAATGAGTGGAGACAAGGATACCAACCCCAAACTGCTCATGAGTGCTTTAATATGCGATATTTTGCTGCCCGGAATGTGATAGAAAGGTGCTTTAGCATACTGAAGTTACATTAGGCAATATTGAGAAGCACATCTTTTTACCCAATGAAGATTCAAAACAAATACATCGTTGCATGTTGTTTACTAAATAATTTGATTCATCTGGAGAGTGTTCAAGATCCCCTAGATAAGCAACTTGAGTCATTTCATATTGGACCCTACAACAATTGACAACACTCTCTTAGTCCCTATGGAAACCAATCATGTGTGGAATAATTTAGGGAAAATGTTGCAAATGACGTGTTTGATGCCTTAGTAGCACATACAGCAAATTGATGTTGTAGACAATTATTGTTTGTGTATGGACAATGTGTTTGATATGTTTATGTCATAAAGACAAGGCTATTATATGCAAGATTAAATGAAATGCAGTTAGACTTTGTGCTTCATATGCTTATTAGTTAGTTTCCTATTATGTTAACATTTTTAATAACTTCACAAACTTTGTGTGTTTGAGTTATGTTTTAGATGGATTCATCATATTAGGGAAGCAAGGGGAAGATCAAAATGTGGACTCCAAAGGAGGATCGAGTCCTGGTTGACTACCTTATAAGTTTGAGATTGGACCAAAACTTCATGGCGAATAATAGGTTTAGATCTAGATTTGCCAATGTGTTACAGATAATGATAGAGGAAAAGCTACCTAGTTCTAAGATTAAAGCTAGTCCAAACATAATCTCAAGAATCAAAACATTGAAACAGTTGTAGCAAGCGGCATATGATATGTTTTATAAGACCAATACATCTGGATTTGGTTGGGATCTGAAGACAAAACTTGTAACTGCAAATAACCAGTTGTGGGATGAGTATCTTAAGGTATGTGCAACCATCAATGTCTTCAATATACTTCACTATGACTTGTAACATGACATCTGTTTGCATCACTCACATACTTGTGCATATTGCCCAAATTTAGGTTTAGGACAAAGTGCTTACCCAAATTTGACGCTGTAACATCCCAAATTTTGGACCCTTAGAATTGAGAATAAGCATAAATAAGGCAAATGACTAAGCCCAGTTTGAGAAGAGTCCCAAGAATGTCGAGAGATAGGAAGCCTCTCGGGGACTAAATAATTCGGTTGTACAGGTCAATGGACCTAGTAGGTATAAGCCATGAAATTAAAGTGTCAGTGAAAAAGGGGCACAAAGCACTTTACTGTGTTAATCCAATTGCAAAGGATGCCACCCAACTATGTCCTGAGGTATAGGACAATTAGTTGAATGAAAATATGCCAATATAAGTAAGTATACAGTATTTTCATGGCAATCAGGTACTCCTTGCGTTTTTGGGAAAACATCAGTATGTGGCTTTGTGTGTCGGGTCTCGATATTCGTGTCACAATTCCAAGTAAAACCACAGCAAGAGTTCTGAGTACGCTGCATAAATCGAGGAAAACACGCAAACAGAGACAACACACACATGTTTCCTCCTCTCCTTGTGACACATGGCTCCATAAGAGCATGACAACACACACACACACACACACACACAAAAAACAGAATTTCCCTCCCTCTTCTTTAGTCATTCATGGATCACACTTCCAATCTCACACTAACACAAACAATTATCTCAATTCCCCTAACCTCCAACAATCATCCTTCCTCATCAAACCTCACGGATCATCATCATCAACCTTAACGTTTCTTGAATCACCATGGTTTGGAAGCAAGAAGGTAGGAAGAAGAAGATCAAAAAGTTTAAGGTAAGAAACTTGAACTATATTTTGGTGATTTTGATGTTTTTTTCATGCATGATGTGTTAGAAGGAAGATGACTCACATGCATGTTGATTTCTCAAGTCTAGGGTGAAGATTGATCAAGTAATAGAGTGGTAAAGTGACCACAAGCTCAAAGATCAAGCCTAGTGGTAAGAACATCCATTTCTTCTTCAAGCTTTTGATTTAAACTAAGATTTGTAATCTGAGGCAAACTTAAATAAATGAGTGGAATTTAGTAAATATGAGTTCACCATGGTTTTCACCACGAAAAATTGTATGGGAATAAAGAGGTGAATGAATTTTTAAAGGTATTTTGGAAAATAAAATCATAAGCTTCATAAAAACGTTGAAACTGCCAGTTTTGGAAGTCTGGAGTCAGTCCTCTTGCATGCATGTTTTAATTGATTAAATGGACTTATAAAATTATAAAAATATTCCAAGAGATAGAGGACATGAATATCTTTAAAATGGTGGGTATTTTGTATTTTTATAAGCTCTGGTTAGAGAGAAATAAATTGTACAAAATGACCCTACATTTTGGAAGCAAAAATTGGGCAGTGAGCTTGTATGTGGAATTTTAATGGGTAAACGAACCCATAAATTTTGGAAACTTTCTAGAATAAAAGAGGACTCATAGAGAGTTAATTTTATATATGGTTTGTAATTTTTAAAGTTCTGTACAGTGAGATATGAATTTTTAAAGATAAGCCATGAATTCTGGAAGCTTAATAGAACAGTCAGTGGAAACGTAAAAGCTGGCAATAATTTGACAAGTTATGCCCTTTGTAATTATTTTCTATGAAATGGGACTTTTCTAGGAACACGTGAGAGTTGACGGCACATTAAAATTATTTTTTTTCAATTAATTAAAAATAATTAAAGTTGTTGGACTGTTAAGGATAGTGACAAATAAAGACTGAAAGTAACAAGTTTAAGTTATTTAATTAAGCCCTAATGAAATAAGGGTTAAAAAGGAAAATAAACATTCATTTTCTCTGGTTCTAAAGGTATGGTTATGTCTTTAGGGCAACAAGGAGAATGAAGAAACTTCAAGCAACTCCGAAGGTTGGTGAAAGAGGAACCTGAGCAAGGATAGTAGTTCTTAAAAGGTAGTGGGCTTATCTTACTTGCATGTATTTGATATTATTGCTTATGTGTATATGTATTATTTCTATGCTTTCTTGTTATGTGTATCATACTTGAATGTTTGAAGCTCTGTTTATGATTATGCTATGGCCATGAGTATGATGCATGAAGCATTGAGCATGCAGAAATGTGATTATGTTAACATGAGCTTGTGCAAGGCAAGTATGTCATACATTAGCATTTATCTTGCATGCATTGTTTAATATTGTCTACTACTAAGATTCCTCAGAATCTCACCCTCTACTACCAACCAGTAGGCAGGTGAGCACAAGAGAGAAGTGTTGCACTAGGTTCAAGAAGGGAGCGTTGCTTGAAGATGGCCTAGCAGAAGGATAGTTCAAGAACCGAGGGGCGACAGTGATTCAATGTGTTTAATTTTCATTGTCTATAATGAATGTAAACGTTTGTAAAGGGGTATAAGCCCTGGGAATACTCCCCTTATGTAATCAAGTTCCGTTGTATCAGTATATCGAATATTTCTGATTTGGTCACACTATTGGGTAACATTATAGGAAAGAATGTTGGCACCCTAGGCGGGTGTTACAGACGCTTTGTGCATGGTGTGGGGAAGGACAGGGCCATTGGTGACAAAGGACTTGCCCCTAGTAGAATGGAGGAGGAAGTTAACCTTCATGATGATGATCTTCTAGAAACACCCCCGAATGATACTGGAGAAAATGATTTTCCAAAGACAAGTCAAGAATTGCACCCACTCCAATCAATCCAAGTGATGTGTCATTCTGTCAAAGGAAGAGGTGATGGCTTAACAACTCTGAAGTGATGGCTGCTACTGTCAGTGACATAGTTACCTCGTTGGACAAGACCATCGTTAGTGTGTTTGACAAGCTAGTGAATGAGATGTCTACTCAAGAATGTTAACTCCATAAGTGTTTTGATGATAACCCAACTTGAACTTATTCAACAAAGCCTAAAATTCACATCTAAGTTTCCTGTCGAATTGACTCGAGTCAAGGGATCATGACTTGAGTTTGATCCAAAACTCGAGCAAGAAAATGAGACTCGAGTCTAGGTGCTTGAGAAAATTTAATAAATGATCTATGCTGACTCAAGCCAGGGAAGTGTGACTCAAGTTTCACCAAAAACTCGAGTTGAAACTCGATTTAAGAAATATTGCCTCGAGTTTTCCGCAATCCTCTGAACATCCATGTTTGTCCGTTATTTCTGAAATTGCATATCCTGACTCGAGCCTACAAATAGTGACTCGAGTTGATGCAAAGACTCGAGGCAGGAAAATGTGACTCGAGCAAGAAGCTATATTATAGATATGTTGCTATTAATTTTTTACCATTATTTTTGAAAAATGACTCTTGTGATTCGAGCCTATAATTTGTGACTCGAGTTTCCTTCACAACTCAAGCCAGAATAGTGTGATTCGAGGCAAACAAGTTTTGGTCACATATAATTGACTCGAGGCTAATATAATTGACTAGAGCCAGATGTGACAGATTTTGAAAAATCGTTGCTTAAATTATAACAGATTTTAAATGTGATTAGGTTAGTCTTTGACACTTTATATTATCATTCTAACCATGTTTAATAAGCTTATGGATAAGTCCAGGAAGATGAAGATTAATGGCAATCTGCATTAAAGCAAACATGATGTCAGCAGCATTAAATGAAAAGCTTTATATTAGCAAGAAAGCGTCTAATCAACATAAAGGGTTCTCACATTCTTTCTGCTTCTTGCTTCCTACTGCTCAACGGTCGAATGAAGAACAATGAACCAGGAACATTCCTTACAGAAGCAATGAGACATTCTTAAAGTCGTTTTATCTTCCCAAGACCAACCACCCACATTTAATGAAGCAGCATTGTCATATTATGGACGTTAGAACTAACGGAATTACAAACCAGAGACAACGGCTACATCATAACGACATTAATGGTGAAGCTATAAAATGAAGAAGCATTCATTACCGCCAACCACCAAAGTTACCGAAACGCTACGCAATTAAAGAGCATTCATTGTAACTCTATTTCTGTAGTATTTCATTCAACCGTGCACTTTAGTGTTTAACATTTAATCTACTTATTAGGAGTCCAGAAATTTTACTTGATTATTTGTAAAATCTTGAGGTTGGGACCTCAAGTGATTGGGGCAAACAATTACAGCTTGTAAGGAGGAGTGATCAATGAGAGAGAATCATCCAAGTATAGAGTGTAATTGTGGTGTGGGACTTAGTGGAAATCCCAGGTGTTCTGGGGACTAGATGTAGGTTAAGTTTTGGACCGAACCAAGATATATCATGTGTCCATATTTATCTCTTCCTCTCTCTGTTTTGATTTGGTTGGTTGAAAGTTTTTCAAAACTATAAGATATCACCTATTCACCCCCCATCTAGGTGATTTTCAAAGAAAGGCAATTTGAACTTGATGTAAAGGGATTTGACTTGTTCATAGAGCTGCTTCAAGTTGAGGACTTAACATGGAATGAGAGAAATAGTACTCACATGAAGATCACTAGTTGTTATAGGTTGCTTGATGCCTTTTTGAAGATACCTCCTCAGTTTAAGCCTTCATGGATCTATAGCCTTCTCCAATAATAGTTAGTATAGTCAAGTAATGTTTAGCCATATAGTATTTTTGTTACTGGACTGGGATAACTTAAATGTGTCGGTTATATTTTAGACACAAATCTAACGTTTGTTTATGCTTGAATGCAAACTTTGTACTATGTTCATTTAGGGGCAGTTTAAAATTGGACATCAGATAAAGTTTGTGTCTTTTGTGCATGTAGCATTTGAAACTATGTGTAGTATAGGGCCATATGTATATAGGCTGTTGCAGGGGTTTAACTGTGTGTATTTGTAATTTTTGAGAAAGTTAATATAAAATGACATTTTCTTATACTATTTGATGTTAAAGTTCTGTCATCTTAATATTTTTAATCTCTACCGTCATCCATTTATCGTAGCATAGTTTATGTCAAACAGAATTAGTTGCGTTTCTGTCACATTATTGTTCTAGAATGTTCTAATATAAACTGATGCAAAACTTTGGTTATTGTCATCCATTTTTCGTTCGAACGCGTTCTAACTTTATTGCATTACGTACGAACCTAATGTCGTCATTCAAAGTATTCATTAACAATTGTCATACAAAGGTCGCCACACATAGCGTCTATTAATGTTCAAACGTGCGAGATCAATTCGAACATTCACTCCCTCAACTAACACACATGGCAGTGGATGTATTAATGACAATGTAATTAACAACTGTGTACTATGTTTTTAAATGTGTTAAGATAATTTTAATGTGTGAGGATATAACGTTGGAATTTGTTGTTTTAAATTATTAGAAATTCACTAAGGGTAGTTTATATAATTGCGAAAGAAAAAATAGTCGATAATTATTCTAATTGGTCTAACATCATTTATGTACTAGTTTGAACGGCAGCCAATGGATAACTGTCTCACCCACTCTATTTTTGGAAATGAAAACTAACCCATATCATCTTCTCTTCTCCACACCAAAAACCAAGCCCTTTCACATTGTCTTCTACAATGTGACATGTGACATTTGGCACTCTTGGTATTAACACACAAACCCCATGGCTTACAACATTGCCTTCTTCGTTCTGCAAATATTCACATTTATCTGTCCACTGTTCATCCAACCTAACCAAAACTGCTTCATACATTCCTTAAATAATTACCCCCATTGTTCATATGTTTGCCCAACCTACACGCTAATAGATAACCTTAAATAAAAATATCCTGACCACTCGTTGTCAACTGAAAAAAACAAAGGGATTTGGAAATGGCTAGGACAAAAACGATTGATGAAGGCTTAGAGAAATTGGGGATAACAATAGCAGACGTTGAGAAGTTTAGAAAGCACTGCTCAACACTACAAGTTGCTATGATAAAAATTTATATGACAAGTACACAGTAGTAGCTAAGTGGAAGTGAGAAATGAAGGCTAAGGAAGCGAAGAAACGACAACGGGTTGCTAAGAGGAAGGAGAAGACTACAGTGGCTAGGAAGAGGAAGCCCCCTAATGACAATGACACTGAGTCAGCATCAAATTCATCACCTATTCAAAAAAAAAAAAGCGAATGGCAGAGGATGTCAAATAGAAGAATGGAAAAAAGGTTGTCGGTGAGAGTTCAAGTGGGGAAGATGAATAATGGAAAGAGACTAATCCAAAATAAGGGTCTGCCTCGACCGACAACAAAGATGAAGAAAATGAGCCTATGGATCATGTGAGGTCAAAGTTGTATAAGCGAGTAAAACAGAAACAGAGAGAAAATGTCATCCCTGAATCAAAGGCGGACTTTAACTAGTTCAAACTTGAAGACTATGACATAAGGTTAGTCTGCCATAGTCTATGCAAAATGAGTAGGATTTAGATTAACTCATTTGAAACTGATTTTCCATTTGGATTAAACGCCATTATTAGACGCTTTAGGGGTATGCTTGAGTTGGGTTTGCCTTACAGTGAGTCAGTTGTAAAAGTCTTCTACTCAAATTTGAAATTGTCTAGAATCGGTATAGTTTCCACTTGTGTTAAGGGAAAAACAATTGAAATTAATGAGAAGAAAATGCTTAGTTGGTTAAAAGTTGAGGCTGCACAATTGAAGGACACAACCTTTAGTGGAGAGGAAATAGATAAAGTTCTGCTGGAGGGAGGGACAATTGACGATGACTCTCCTCTATACAAACCTAAGCAGTTGGCTCATAACTATGGGTCCTCCACTATTTGTACAGCAAGAACTTTGTTAACAAGAGGAAGCACTTTACAACTATAATCATTGAGGATAAACAAATCCTCACTTCTTTGAAAGTCTCAAGAATTATACATAAAGAAATAATAATTTTCCTTTAGTTGAAATAAAATTATTAAATTAAAAAAAGGTACTTGGTATTGGATGCTCTTTTAGCCGAACCATATATCTATTTTTGCATCTTTGAAAGTCACGTCATCATCCAGTCATCGGTCAAAGTCAAGCTTAACAGTCGAACGGTATTTTTTCACATGATTTCTAATCACATAGTCACTTTTGTACTTAAAATAAACATTTGGTGTTGGACGCTCATTGAAGTAAAACACATGTGCATTTTTACACCTTAACCCTTTTAATTAACCATAATAGACCTATATAAGCGTTCCTTTTCTACCATGGTTAAGAATTAAATAGTGACGTTACAATTTTTATCACATCATTCTCAATGAGTCATTTTCTTTTATATTGAGTCTATCTCTTGAAAATCTTTAAAATCTGCGCTAAGTAAATGGTTTTTGAAGGAAAGTGTTACATGATATTATGGGAAAACCCCTTTAAGGTCTCAATGGATTAAAACAATATCAAGAAAATCTTATAGAAAATTCTGATGTGAAAAATGTCTCAAAAAATTGTTAAAACTCACAGATAGAATTGTTAATTACCTATTATAAGAGTTGTCAATTAAATTTTTTTGTCATCTAAATTTTCTATGGGATCTTTTTGACATTTTTTATCCCCCATTTAATACTCCTACAATTATAACCCGGTGGCACCAAGCTTTCCTAATTATGACTAACGAAAAGTTACGGTACAATCCTCCTTTAGGGATGGCCATAGCCCATAGGGTTGGCTCCTGTCCTTTAAGCTCACGAACTTAGCGCCTAGGCTTTGGACCTTTTTATAATTTTCAATAATTTTCAGAGAGACAAAGTTAAAACAATAAATCTTTAAAAAAAATCGTAATTCAAATCATGAATATTCGCGAACTCAAGGGTCAGACTAGTGTCCAAATATCCAAAAACAAACCAACTGAAACCATGGTCCTAGCCCCGGATCAATCATTGTCCAAAATTAAATGAACCAGACAAACCATAAAATGAGAAACTTGTTATGAATATACTTATTATGTGGATGTCCATTGACTCCCGGTCTCCAAATATTACAAGATGACATGGGACCCACGCATAGTATCACGCATAGTGATTTACTATTTGGTGGGACCCGCAGCCAAATATAACATTCACGGGAATGCAAATCCGTGAATGAATAGTTTTGTACTTTGGGGAAAACTACACCAAATGACCCAGAGGTGGAAATTACACTAAAGTCTCATTTTTCCTTCTATAAATAGAGGTCTTCTGTAACTATTCAAGATACAGTTGAAATGAGAATTTCTCTCTCTACTTTCTCTCTCTATAATCTCTTCTCTTATTCTTATCAATTTTATAACACGTTATCAGCACGAAGACTCTACCAAGGTAAGATTATATTACCATCTCCTTTACTATATGTTTATTTTATCTATCTGGGATAATCTTAACCATGATATGGAATTAAAGTTCTACTTTTACCGATTATTTTGAACATCAGGTTCCATGGTTAAGATTTGAAATTATTTACTATTTACTATTCACAGTAAATAGTAATTTTTACTATTCATGTTAATTTTACCTTTTTCAGTAATTTTACATTTTTATTCATTTAGACTCCTATATGGAAGTTTAGATTTAATATTTCAGTAATTTTATTTATTCACTATTTACAGTGAATAGTAACTTTACTATTCACGGTAAATTTATATTTTACTATTTACAGTAATTTATTTATGTTTATATATTCTTCTCACTCCCTATTTATTTATTTCATGGTGGCGACATTAAGCTCCATTTGTAATTTAATTCTAATTCTTTACTTACTGCTTTATTTTTTTATTTCATGGTGGCGATACTAAGTTCCATACTGACTTTACTAACATTTACTTTATGCCACTAACATTTAAATTTATGTTACTAACATTTACTTTTATGTTCCTAACATAACATTTATTTTTATGTTACTAACATTTATTTATCTTTTATGGTGGCAACACTATTTATTTGTGGGCCCCATTTATTTTATTCGTTACTGCTTTATTTATTTTTCATGGTAGCAACACTAGTATAGTGGGCACCATTTATTTTATTATTTACTGCTTTATTTATTTTTCATGGTGGTGACACTAGTATAGTGGACTCCATTTATTTATTATTTATTTACTGCTTTATATCCCTCTTCCCTTTTATTTTCATTTATTTATTTACTGCTTTATATATCCCCTTCCCATTTTATTATTTATGGCAACCACACTATTAGTGGGTTCCATCTATTTATTTTATTATGTTTATATTTTATTTATCTGAAGATAAATTGTTAAAAGGCCATGGAGATATGAGGCATAAATTGGCCTGAGACCATGAGGAGACATAAATTGGCTAGAAGTCAAGTGATAAATTAGCCTGAAGCTAATGAGACAAGTTGGCCTGAAGCCAAGAGACAAATTATGATACAAGGCTTGATCCATAAATTTTGTATATCATCAATTGTATAAAGGCCTTAAAATTGTATATTTGACATTTAATACTCCCTCAAATTATGAGACAAGGGATTGTATGATCATGGTTTATTGTAAATAAATATATCCAATTTGCTCTTGTAGTAGCAATATTGTGATTAAGTATGGATCATGAATTTTATCCAACTTCATTTCCAGAAGTGAATGAAGTAAGAAATAAATTTGTCATTATTGTTGTTTTACTATTGTTTTGTGTTTCTTATAATTATAAAAATTTTTGTAAATACGAGAGAAAAATATTCATCAACAAAATAATTAAACAAAAGGAAATATTATTTCAACAAAGTTTAATAGCGAGTGGCTCAACTCCATTACAAACCTTAATCATCTCATTCTGAAGATACATAATTTCTTCTTCTTTTTCTTTTCTTGAGATGGGATCAAGATGAGGCAAAGCTCTTCGTAATATCAAGATTTGCGTCATAAGTTTTTTAAGCTTTTTGTGTGGCCACTCAGTTAACCCTCCTTTTTGATAGATCTTTTGTATGGTGTGAGTAGACATATTTAATTGTTTACTCGTATCATCGAGGGTTAAGTGAAAATAATCACTTAAATCATGGAGCGTTGTTCTCTTTATTCTTTCTCGTTGCTCCATTATTAATCTATATAATTCACCCTGATTAAGGGATGAAATATCATATAGAATATTTACCCCGGGTTGTTTTCCTTTATCTAATGGATTTTCAATGTTGTTTTGAAATGAACTCCCGCGGGGTTCATTTGGATTATTTGTCCATTCCGAACCAACACAAAGGACCTCATAATAGGTCAATACAAGATCTCACATCAAGTTATATCCTGAAGCTTGTAAATCTATACAATACTGTGTCAGAAAATATTTGATTTCTCCAAAATTTTTATTTGTAAAATCAAACATTGGAAGCCTGTCAATATTGTAAGATTTATCCTGTACATTTTCAAATAAAACAGCGTGGGAAATCATACATGTTCTCCTTCCGTGAACTTCAAGTTTATGACACTGAAGTCCGTTGGTATGTATGATCTCCCGTAAAGCATCACAACAACTACATTCCAATAAGGAAGTAGTTGCTAACTGGCTGGTAGTCACTAGATGACTGGTTGTAGCTGGCTAGTTGGTTATTGTTGGTTCGATGATTGTTGCTGGCTGGCTAGTCATTGCTTGCTGGCTGTAGGTTGCTGCCAGACTAATGGTTGTTTGTTGACTGATTGTTGATGGCTGGCTGATAGTTGTTTGCTGGCTTGTGATTGCTGGCTGATTAATTGTTGTCACTATTGGTTGAACTGGATTGGTAGACTCCATTAGTTCTGCCATAGTTTTACACCTCTTAACAGACCTCCTTGATGAACCTGCTTCAGTTGTACCTTCAATCCTTGTAGATTGAGGAAGAATACTTGTTCTTAAGAGAGAAGTAGGTACATTTGAAGCAGAAGGAGGAATAGTAGAAGGAGGAATAAACATGTCTAAAGGATCAGAAAATAGTAGAGAAGAAAATGACATGTTTGTCTGATCATCATACAACAAAGCATCAAGTAATGCTGTGTCGGATGTATCAGAAACTGGGATAAAATTGCTTGGTCCAGCCATGGCAATAGAATTTAGAGAAATATGTGTGAGTATCTGGTAATTGATATTATTAGATGCTTGAGTGTTTGTGAGGCATGCTCGTTTGCTTTCTTCTATTTATAGCCGAATTAAATCCTATTAAATCTCTGCAGATGTGCGCAGTCCTATTGAATCTCTGCAGATCTGCTCCCTATAAAGCACGAGCCTGGAGTCTTTTTGACTTTATATGCATACAACAATCTGAGTTGTTGCGCCTGTGATCCCACAGTGATACATGTTACGCCTGTGATTCCACAGTGATGCATCTGTGATTACACAGTATTGCACTCGTGAATCTGCAATTATACACCTGATGATTTTGTATTTAATATATATTTGTTTGTTGATTCTGGAAAATGGAAATTTTGTTACCAGAAGTAACAAAATTATGCATTGATAATGCATTAAGAAATCTGTGAAATTTTAATGATATCTGTAGATATAGATATCATATATGCTATTATTATGGAATATTGTATGGAAATTTCATGAATTAATTTTTAAGGTCTCACACTTGAGGGGGAGAATGATATATATCAAGTGTGAGTGTTTGTGTATTAATTCTCCGTGAATATTTGTGTTAATTCCCCCGAAATTTGATATTAGATTTGATGGAAAGTTGGCATGACTTGCTTGATCATCCGAGTCATATATTATGAGCTACTTATTCTCAAATAAAAATGATTATGAGAATATTATTTATTATGATTGGAAATGGATCTCTGGAAATATATCAATTTGAATGATATGAGAATACATGTGATATTATAAATCTGCAAAGTTTGCAGTGATGTTTGCAACCAGAAGTTTGCAAGATATTATGCGCGCAATTTCCAGATTTAATGATCCATAAATCATATATGAGTAAATCAATGCTTATGAGAACATTGTTTATATGTGTAGATTTGCAGTGATTATTTAAGCCAGCAAAATTCTCCCTGTATAATTGGCTTTTGGTTAGAAGCTAGATAAATTCCATCTTAAAAGTTTTGAATGTGCAATGATTATTTATAATGCACACAGATGGATATACATTGCATGATTAGATGAGGGGGAGAAAAATAAGTAGATTAGGTAAAATAGATAAAGTGGAATGAATTATTATTGACTCATATTGATCCTCGTACAAAGAAATGTGCACTAAGAGTTCAAAATGATAATTCAGTTGCAGAGTTTAGTTAATCGAATGCCAGAAGCATTTACTGACCTTAAGAAAGTGACAAAGTCACATGTCCCAACTGCAAATGCTCCTATATAAATTGTTATAAAGCACGCCTGAAGCGTTACAGGTCCATCGGTTTTAAAGATAAAAATCCTCAAATGAGAAAAGGAACTATAAGAATATAGATGATCAAGTCGAGGATAATTAAGAAAAGCTCCAGAAGAGCCATCTCCTGAAGAGATGTTATCTCCAGAAGAGATGTTATTTCTAGAATTGAATATTATGGTCCTAGAAGAAACCCAGGAACCTAATATATGTGAATATAAAGAGATCTCAATAAATGAAATCCGATGGGACTGAAAATGATATCAACGTTGATGATACTTATGTTTAAATGATAGCATATGTTGTAATAAATGATAATGAGGATCATGAGCTATAATATATTAGTGTGTGCCAGAAGCACATGTCCTTGAAGGACGTAAGGCGCCAGAAACATATGTTCCTGAAGGACTAAATATGCCAGAAGCATCAAATTTTCGAGAATAATGATAAGTTCATATATTGCCAGAAGCAATTAGAGTGTGCATTTTCATGAACATTTATTAAAATTTTATATGCACATGTATATTTATGAAATGATTATTGTGATTTTACTTGAAAGAGTTAGATTTTGCAGGTATTCAATGATTTATCAAATTGGGCGTTTCTATAATTGTTCTATAAGTGAACAACAGAATACTTGATGACAGAAAGAGAGTTATGCTCAGAAGACATTAAAAATTATGTAATCATCAGGGGGAGCAAAACTGATGTAATCAAGAGGGGGAAACGATACACGCTGCACTCTTTTCCCTTATCTAGGTTTTGTCCCATTGGGTTTTCCTAGAAAGGTTTTTAATGAAGCAACACTAGATAGTGTATCAATGGATGATGTACTCTTTTCTTTGGCTAGGTTTTTATCCCACTGGGTTTTTCCTAGTTAAAGTTTTTAACGAGGCACATTCATAAATGGACATCCAAGGGGGAGTGTTATGAATATACTTATTATGTGGATGTCCATTGACTCCCGGTCTCCAAATATTACAAGATGACATGGGACCCACGCATAGTACCATGCATAGTACCACGTATAGTGATTTACTATTTGGTGGAACCCGCAGCCAATTATAACATTCACAGGAATGCAAATCTGTGAATGAATAGTTTTGTACTTTGGGGAAAACTACACCAAATGACCCAGAGGTGGAAATTACACTAAAGTCCCATTTTCCTTCTATAAATAGAGGTCTTCTGTAACTATTCAAAATACAGTTGAAATGAGAATTTCTCTCTCTACTTTTTCTCTCTATAATCTCTTCTCTTATTCTTATCAGTTTTATAACAAAACTTCCATTATTTGCAAAAAATCATAAACAAAAATCATAAACTCACATTATAGTTATAGTTATTATGTATTTTTTGTAAAAGGCATAAATAATAATATCACTTAATAAAGATAAATTACCCTTATAAGTAAAACCATACATCCTGTTTTGAGCACAAATTATAGCCTAAATATTAGTTGAGAAAGGGATAATTAATCCGTCAGTTTTTGCAGTTTTAATCAATTTTTAAGTTGGTCCCTCTATTTTACTTTTACATTTTTTTTGTCACGCTCCTTAATATTTATAGAATATTAGTATTTATAGAATAATATTTAATAGTTTTATTTTAACACTATTTTTATGAATTATTTTAATATTCTTCTTAATTTTTTAATGGGAATACAAGCATGTGATACCTTAACCGATGTCGTGGATGAATTTGTTGGAGAACAGATAGTACCAAACAGACCTGCCAAGAGACTCCACAAAGATTTGTAGGAAGTATCATTGAATATAAAAGTCTCTCAACGTTTGATAGTGTGAATCGTTCTATACTTGAGGATGTCATCCAGCACTTTCTTAGGGTCATACTTTAACTGTACAACTCTATCCGCCTAAGAATGAGGAGAACAGTGTACTCTTGGGTATGATTCGAATGCATGAGTGTAGATGAACATGCCGAAAGGACTCACAGTCCCCTATAAGGGATTAGCCTTTCACAAGACCGGTAGGGCTTGGATGACTTCTAGTTGACTTGGAAATCTGTGCATAGTAAGTAATCATGAAGAGTCATGTTCCATCTTAGAGCCAATAGAAGAAAATTCATAGTTTGTGAAAAAGCTATATTTAGTCAACCAAGAGAGATGATACTCCATCTTTACTCTCGACTAAATGTGAATAACAATGTGAGGGATAATGCCGGTATGGTATCCAAATTAAAAAAGGTAGATCATTTGATCAACTCAATTAATTCTAGGGCCACAGAGCATTGCTACTGTCTTATGTAATTATTAAATAACTTGGGCCCATTAAAGGAGTTTGATTGGTCCAAGGTTATTTATGTCAGTGATTAATTAGGCCTAATGGGTCATACACAAAGGTTATTTCTGATTGCTTAAAAATTAGCAAACTTGGACCAATAATTGTTATTGGGCTTTCTTGAAAAAATATGTGTATTTGGATTGGAGTGAGACTCCAAGCTCAATAAATAAAAAATGGTACCATAGATGGTTCCTAAGTAAGAAATTAGTTTATCCACTAATAGGCCCAAATATGTTACAAGACCAAATAAGGTTTTAGGCCAATTTGAATTTGAAATTTAAATTTAAGAGATTGGGTTATAAAGTTAATTTTAAATTATCTAATATATTTGTGTGCATGTGTGTGTGTCCAATAAAGATTGGATAAATAAAGGATAAAGAAATAATGAAAGATATGGATGTAATCCATTATATTGAATAATTCATTCAAGAAATAATTCAAGATATGGATTTAATTCATTTTTATTAATTATTTGGATAATACCAATTAATGGGTCATTAATCTTGAATCCTAATTAGGGTGTTGGTTGATAAATTGAGATGATACATTAGTATTGTATCATTCTACCAAAGCACTAGGAAAGGGAACAAGAGGCGTCATCCATAGGTAATTCGTTCTTTTTCTTCCTTTCCAAATATATAATCTCAAGAAACCTAATCTTCTTGAAATAAAGAAAACTCAAGATCCTTCACTTATAAACCTTGGCATCACCTAGCAAGCATACAAGGAAGAGAGGAATCAAAGACAAGGAGTTCTCAAGGCAATCAGGAGATAGCCGTGTGGATCATCGTTAGAAAACCTCATACACTTTGAAGTCTTCAGTGATCTAAGGTAAACCTAAAACTCATGTGTATTTTAATGAGTAAATCTAGAAAGAACCCATGAGTATTTCTTTATAGTTTAATTTGGGATAATTTATGAACGCCTGTAAAGAGTTACAGGATCGATAACAAGTAATAAAGTTAAAAAACATAATTATAATCATTACCCATGAGTACCGTAAAAGTTATGGGTTCTCATGAGCACCCGTAAAAAGTCACAGGTTTTCATATATTGACTCAATCAAAAAATAACTTATCAATCGGTAACTTACTAGTCATAATTATGGGTTTTAGCTCATGAGTACCATAAAAGTTATGGGTTCTCTTAAGCGCCTATAAAGAGTTACATATTTGATAATTATTATATTTATCATGGTATTTAGATCCATGATCTTCCGTATGAGTTACAAGTTCTTATATATTAACTTATTTAAGTAACTCATGAGTACTATAAAGTGTTACGGGTTGAGAACCGTAAAGAATTGTGATTATAAATTATAAATTCCACTGCAATTAGTGAAGAACAAATTTTTTGTTTTTCCCACTCATAAGTTTGCGCTTAAACGTCAGGTAGCACCCAATTTAACTAACACTTCTCGAATACTTGGCTTCTACAAGGCATGAATATTCAAGATATGTGTTTAAGATCCCTTTCTGAGACTGAGAAGGAGAGCTCTGTATTGGATTGGGTTCGTAATGGTACTTGGGATTATGCACACCTGGACTCTGGTGTCAAATGAAATTATCCGAAGGTTGATAGCTTTCCCTCCACCTTCACCTAGTTTCAGGGATGATTTCATTATTTGGAGTGGCTCTCAAAATGGAGTATTAACAGTTAAATCAGCGTACGACCTTATTGAGAGTCCCAATGATCAGCTTGCTCACTCTTGCTATAAACTCATTTGGAAGTGGCAAGCAGTTGAGAGGACCTAGGTATTTATGTGGTTAGCTTTTCAGAATAAACTCCCTACTAATGAATGGCATAGTAGATGGTCCTCATCATCAGCTTTTTGCCATTACTGCAACTCTCAGGTTGAGAGTCTTATCCATATATTACGTGATTGTTCCAATGCCAGAAATATGTGGATGTCCCTAGTTAGTCCACGACTTTGCCCTTCCTTCTTTACCGGACATCTCCCAGAATCAAAACAGGGTTGCTAACAAGCTAGCGAAAGATTGTCATTTACAATCTGATTTTCTTGATTCATGTCCTCCTTCCTTAAGGAGCTTGGTTTTACAAGATTGCATGGGAATTAATTCCCCAACCCCCCATTTTAATTTAAAGGCTATGCCTGCATTTATACAACAAAAAAAGAAAAAGAAAACATAATTAAAACGGAAGGACATGCACTAAAAAAACTAGAAGGACTGACTAAAAAGAAAATATATATATTACAAAGGCCTAATTTAAAATTAGGTGAAACTATAAGGACTCAGATTAATTTTTATTTTTTAATTAAAATTTATTTATATTATTTATTTTAATTCTAATATTTATTTATTTTTGTAATTGTAAAATTTGAATTATAATAATAATTTTTTTCCAAAAATATAATATAATTATAATTATTTAATTAAGAATAGCTAATTAATCACATTAATTAATATATAATTATTCATTGAAACTTATTAGTAGTAAATCATACTTTAATATTTTTAATTTATTTAATTTTCAATTAAACTAATAAATTAAAATAAAAACCCTACAAAGACTTGATTAAAAATCATACGAAACAATAAGTAGGCTATTGAAAATCAGATGAAACTATAAGTATCTAATAAAAAAACTTACAAAGACCTAATTAAAAACATATGAAAGTATAAGGACCTGATTTTTTTTAAAAAAAATGTAGGGATCTAATTAAAATTAGTTTTTTGAACAGTAATTAAAAATTGGTTGAAACTATAAAAATTTACAAATTAATTATCCCATTAAAAATTGAAAATTTATAGGAAAATTTTCATTAAAATACCATTTGAATTTACAAAACCCTCAGAAGTCTTCCGAATTTGTAAAAAGATTGAGAGGTACTAAGAACCTATGAGAGATATGAAAATTCAGGTGAAATCATTTTTTTACCCTTAGTTTTAAATAAATAAAAATACCCTCGTTGGGGGGCTGCCGCCAGCTAGGGTGGGGTTTTTTTTTTGGTTTAGGATTTTTTGTTTTAAAAAAAAAATTATTCATTGAAAGTGTGAAGGTGGGGTTCAAACCCCCAACCCCCCACACATTCATGGGACCAAGTGGCCCACCGGTTGGACCACTTGGTTCCTTGAATATATAGATTTATATACATTAATAAATATATCTATTCTTCTTAACATTTTTTCAATGGTATTTATAAATCTAGAAACGAGAATTATCATTTTACAAATGAAATTTACAACATTTTCTGCCGGGATTCCTTTTTTTCCTCTTTGATGCATGTGAGTAAAAAATAACAAAAAAAAAATGCAAGTTTACAAATCCTAAAATGAGAATTACCATTCCATAAACGGGATTTACAATGTTTTCTATAGGAATCCTTTTTTTTACTCTTTGATGCATGTGAGTGAAAACCAAAAAAATGAACTATTACAAATCCTGAAACGAGAATTACTAATCCTGAAACAAGAATTACCATTCCATAAACGGAATTTACAACGTTTTTTACAAGGATCTTTTTTTTTTACTCTTTGATGCATGTGAATGAAAATAAAAATAAAAATGCACTGTTACAAATTCTGAAACGAGAATTATAAATCATGAAATGAGATTTACCATTTCACAAACAGCATTTACAACTTTTTTTCAAGTTTACATGTTTTCCTCTTTAATGCCTGAGTGGAAAAAAAAAATGCACTGTCACAAATCTCTAAAAACTAATTACAAATCCTAAAACGTCAATTACATATCCTAAAACACCATTTACAACTTTTTTTAATTACAAAAAATGATCATTGAAAAAAAATTGTAAATTCCGTTTGTGGAATATTAAATTCTTTATAAAATAATTTTATTTTCCAAAGAATTTAATATTACGAGATATTTAATTCTAGATTTCTTCCTGATATCTTGTCGTATTAATATCATAGTTTGAAATTCTTTGTAACTACTTTGCTATCATCCCTCTTTATTTTTCATATACTTATTTTGAAAATCTTTTATTTTATATATTTGTTTTATTTTTCAAAATTTTAATTTAATATTTCAACTTCTTTATAGCTGGCCGTACTAATAACATAGTTTGAAATCCTTTGTAACTCACTTTGCTATCATCCCTCGTTACTTTTTATATACTTATTTTGAAAATATTTTATCTACTCGGAAGCATTGTAATCCTTAAAATAAAGTTTTATTTTATTTTTTATAGAAAATATTATATATATATATATATATATATATATATATATATATATATATGTATGTATGTATTATTTTCCAAAGAATTTAATATTACGAGATATTTAATTCTAGATTTCTTCCTGATATCTTACTATAATAATAACATAGTTTGAAATTCTTCGTAACCACTTTGCTATCATCCCTCCTTATTTTTCATATACTTATTTTGAAAATATTTTATTTTATATATTTTTTTTATTTTTCAAAATTTTGATTTAATATTTAAAATTTTGGGATAAAAAACTGATCTGACGTGATGTAATCGACTAAGTCTTGTAGTTTAGTCGATTACATAAAAGGAAAACTAAAAAAAAAAAACCCACCCCGGTTTAGTTGATTATATGTCTGGCATGTAATTGACTAAATAGGGGCAGATTGGTTAATAATTTTCAGACATGGACATTTTGGTAAATGATTTTTTAATTAGAAGCATTTTAGTTAAAAAAAAAAAAAACCCCCCGTTTTGAGACCTGTAGGTGAATGTTTTTTTTATAAATCTTCCTCTGAAATTTATAATTTTCCCCCTAAACATATTTATCGTTCAAATATAGTGTATTTGATATCTGTACTTTTTTTTACATTAGCTAGGTTATAAATTAAAATAGTGTGATAAATTAGGAATTTCGTCCTTCCTAAATTTACAACTCAACCAGTGGGATTCAAAATATTATAAGTAAATATATATTTTACATTAGTTGAGCTATTAATTAAAATATTATGGATAATTTGTAAGTCTTCCTCTAAAATTTGTTAAGTCCTCCTTTAAAAATTTACAGCTAATAATGTACATTCACACATAAATTACATATAAATGAGTTAAGTTGTAAATTTATGAAGGATTTGTAAATATATTAAAAGCTTAATTATTACCCGTGGATGTGTGTGATAATTTGGGAATATAATATATTTATTTACTTACAAATAATGTTGCGAGCAAAGTGTGACGAGAAAATTTGACCTAACAGTTATATATTTTTTGTGTATTTAATTTGGAACAGCAAGATATCTTTTGTGCCTGGGTGAATATTAGCCATGTGTTTGTGTGAGAAGAAGTTACAGGGGAAAATTACACTGAGATCTCAAAGACTAGAATTAATTATAAAAAGTCATAAACTAGAATCTCATTACAAAAAAAGTCTCAATAAAGTCTCTAGGACTTTTTTGTAATTAATTACCCAAGATAACAAAATCATTTAACAACTGAAAATGTTATATTAACAACTGTAAATGTTATGTGAACAACAAAAATTCTCAGTTGTTAATATGATATTTTAAATTGTTAATACAGCTTTTTAAGTTGTGATAATTTTTGTTGTTAACAAAGCATTTTCAATTGTTAATATAATATTTTTAGTTTTTAACAGCTTTTATCATCTTGGCAATTAATTATAAAAAAGTCCCAAAGAATTTTTTTGTAATGGGATTCAGGTTTGTGATATTTTTGTAATTAATTATGGTTTTTGAGACCTCAGTGTAATTTTCTCAAGTTACAGGAGCCATGTGGCAATAGTATGGTGACAGCAAAGTACCCTTACCTAACTCCAGTTGGCAATAATATGGTGACAACAAAGTATCCTTACCTACCTCCAGTTGGCAGGTCCAGTACGAGGGAAAGTTTGTCATCTAGTTCTAAATAATATTGGCCCTGTTTGGATTATAAGCATTTTGAGTTTTTTTTTTTGTGATAATTTAAAAAAGGGTTAAGGAGCAAAATGATCAACAAACTATTGGCCTAAGAGCGTCCTGATCAATAAACTCTCTAGTGGATCAAAACGACCAACAAACTTTTAAAAATATAAAATTTGCACAATGCCATTATATTAGAGCTAAAGTCTATTTTCTGCACTCTCGCAAAAATTACACAATAGGACCTAAATATTTATGAAACTATATTTAAGCCCCAAAAAATTTCAAAATTTTTATTTTAATCCCTCAACATACTTTATATGGAGAGACTATAGTGAAAATTATAAAAAAAATTTGGGGCTCAAAGATAATTTTCTAAAATTTTAGGTTCTTTTCTGTAATTTTTACAGGGTCATCCCTACCCCCCAAAATCCGTCGCTGGTTATAGACCTTTTTTTGAACCTTTTTTTTTTTTTAACTTAGTCTGACATGGCCTATGGCCTATTAAGGAGGCCTGTAATTTTAAAAATTTTGTAAACAACCTAACAAACCACACGCCCCACCTCAAAACAAGCCTATTTCAAACAGAGTGAAAATATAATTACTTTAAACAGGCAAAAAACAGACATACTTTAAACAGGCTATTAGATGTATGTCTGTTTTCGGCCTGTTTAAAGTAGGTCTGTTTTTACCCTGTTTGAAGTAGACTTGTTTTGAGGTGAGGCCTGTGATTTGTTAGGCTGCTTACAAAATTTTTAAAATTACAAGTCTCCTTAATAGGCCACAGGCCAAGCTAAAGCCCAAAAAAAAAGGTTTGTAACCAGCAGCGGATTTTGGGGGGTAGGGATGGCCTTGCAAAAATTACAGAAAAGAACCCAAAATTTTAGAAAATTATCTTTGAGCCCCAATTTTTTTTTATAATTTTCATTTTAGTCCCTTCATATAAAGTACGTGGAGGGATTAAATAAAAATTTTGAAATTTTTTTGGGCTTAAATATAGTTTCATAAACATCTGAGTCCTATTGTGTAATTTTTGGGAGAGTGTAGAAAACAGATGTTAGCTCTAATGTAACGGTATTATGCAAATTTTACATTTTTAAAAGTTTGTTGGTCGTTTTGGTCCACTAAAGAGTTTATTGGTCAGGACGCTCTTGAGCCAATAGTTTGTTGGTCATTTTGCTCCTTAACCCTTAAAAAAATGACAACTCAACATCTTTTTTTACTCCTATGGTATTTTTTTTTCCCTTCCTACCTTGTTTTATCACCCCCACCGTCTTTGCAAACAAGCTTAATGTTAACGGTTACCTTTAGTGGTGTGACGAATATTTTTTTTTTACATATGAATATATAACAGTTAGGTTACGTTCAATGGTCTTAACATTTTTACTCTCATTTTGTGTGGTTATGAATTTTGAAAAGTATATGATATTGAATGCATTCTTGATAAAAGCTTATGGATATTTTTTCACCTAACCATTTTTCAATATACATGATAAATTGTATTACTATCCTATGGGCCCCCATTTGGTATGTGGAATATTTGAGAAGGTAAATGAGGGGAAGTGAAGATTTTGAGGGATGAGGGAAGCTGGGTTGTTTCATATGAAAAAAAGAAAAGAAAAGAAAGGGTGACAGTTGGTAAAGAATCAGAAAATACCTATTTTACCTTCAAAGTATTTAATTCAAAATACCTATTTAACTCAATCACTTGTTTCGCCTAAAGTTTTAACTCTTTGAAGCTCGTGTTCGTCCATCAACACAAGTAAACAACCTAATTGTCTCTTGCATTTTAATATATGTATCTTCGAGGAGAGTCTCGTCTTCTCTATGATTTGTTTTATGTATTGATTTGAAGAAAATATAGTTAGGGTTTCGTTTGGAAAATTGTGATTGATGATATGGAGTTTGTGATATGCTATTTCTGATTTATGATGTGGTATTTTTTATTTCATCCCCCATTATTAAAATTCCTGGCTTCGCCGCTCTCGCCCTGGAGAAAATACATACTTTATGAAGTGTAAATATGTCCAAAAACATCACAAAAGATATCATTACTGTAGAAACTTGGGTTCTCACCGATTTTAGTGGAATTTTATTTTCCAACTTTTAAAATAAGATTTGTTGGCTTCGGAACTTGAATTTCCAGAAAGACCAGATATAAAAATGAATAAAATAAGGGAACTATCTCATTTTCCCCTCTCATCCTACCTATTTCACGCACCAGGCACGAAATAAAACTATAGTCCCCTATCCGGTATGCTTTCGTTCCCTTACCATGTGAAATTGTCAATAAAATGGGCTTCTTCCGTTGTTTTCTCACAAGTAGGACTCAGATAGACAGATGCGCATCTTTATGAGAGTATGAGTCTTGTCAATTGGCTCATCGGATGAATCGTCCACAGCGATGAAGTTAATAAAGTCTTTTTTTTCTGAGTAACGTCAGGTACAAATAAGTTTTAGAAGAATAAAAATATCGATAAATAATTTAAAATAATGTAAATTTGCTAATGCCATTAAATTTTACAGACGTCATTAGGTTTTACTTGAAATTGGCCTTAGTAAATTTAACGATTTTAATGGTAAATTTAATGATTTTAACGAATCTGCACTATTTAAAATTTTTTGTTAATATTTGTGTCATTTCCAAAATTTATTTGTGTCAGATACTTATAGGAACAAACTTTATTAATAAAATTACACATAAACTCTTTATTTTGTTACATTTTACTCTCTTATTGTTTTTCCTTTTTTAATATAAATTTGTACTGTTTGTTTTTTAATCTCACACAGTTGGATCACGGGGTCCATCTTTATTGACATGTATAATTATTTTACTGATGTCACATCAATGAATATTAAATAAAAGGTAAAGGAGAAAAAATACACATGTACTTTATCCTGGAAGTGCCCACACCATGTTTTTTTTTTAGCAAAAATACACATATGGTTACTATTTTATAGCAAAAATCACATCCCACCATTATGTTATGTGAACAGTAACATAACGGTGGGATGCGACTTTTGCTCTAAAATGATAACCACGTGTGTATTTTTACTCCTAAAAAAATATATGGTGCTGGGCACTCCCAAATATAAAGAACATGTATATTTTTACTTATTTATCCTTAAATAAATAACAACTCATGATTTCCATCCGCACATAGAGATTAAAATGGTAGTCTTACAATCCGGGAAAAAAAAAATGATAATCTTACAATCATATGAACAGAAAAAGGGGGAGAGAGAACTTCATTCAAGACAGCATAATCAATTATCGTTACTGCCTTTACTTTTGGGTTGATTAATACTAATTCCAAAGAAAAATCCAAAACTCCCAAAAGCAAAATGCTTTTAATAATTTTTGTTAGTGCACATACCTTCTAATTAAAACAATTTTGTTTAAAAAACTATCAATTTTTTTTTCTTGTAAGTATAAGTATTTTCCTTTTCAAGACAAAAATGTTTAAGGCGCATCTAGCTACTTCGTGAGGAATCACTCTATTTCACTTAACATAACTATGTTAATAAATGAATTTAATTTTAATTTTTGGCAAATAAATAGTGAATGATTTTAATTTTGAGACACGATGATTAACATGGATAAATTCATTGAACGGGTCATTTTCAGTGCATCGGGAGTAGGTTAGGTGTTAGCTTCAATAATTATTTTAGACCCTATGATAGAAATGGAATCATGGAAGATTAAATTTAAAAATAATCAACAGGTGTTGTGGTTTTATTATTATTGAAAGCAGTTTTCACTGTTTAAAGATGTTAAGTCTGAATTTATATAAATACAAAAAAACGCTTAAAAATAATATAAAAATATTATTTGAACTTTAAAATCCTGATAATAATAATAATAATAATAATAATAATAAAATTAACAAGAACAGATGTTGTGGTTTTATTATTATTGAAAGGAGTTTTCACTGTTTAAATATAAGTTATGAATTTGTATAAATACAAAAACCACATAAGAAAAATGATATAAAAATGTGATTTTAATTTTAAAATTCTGTTAACAATAATAATAGTAATGATATTAACAATAATTGATAACTCATTTTGTTGTGAAATGATTTATTTGAGATTTTAAAATTTAAGTAGTATTTTCTTAAAATTTTTCCAAATATCTATTGAAAATATATTTATAATTGGGTTAACAATATTTGAATTTGACCAAATACCGTATTGAAAGGAGATTAAATTTAAAAATAAATAATCTGTCAACGATATATTCTCCTTTAAAAGGAGCTTAAATTTAAAAATTAATGTACAGTATAAAAAGAAAGGGAAAATTAAAATAAAAGACCCAGTGAAAATCATATTTATTATAAAGGACCATAAAAATTGTAATTTCTTAGAAGGACCAAACATCATAATATAAATTTTAAATTACTAAATTGCCCTTAACTAAACTTCCTCCATTATCTCTTATATTCATAATTTAAAAATAAATAAAATAAAAATTAAAGCCGTGCAATTAATGTGTTATTTAATTAAAAACAATTAAACTCATTTTTTAAAAAAATTTTTAACCAAGTTTCATATTCATTTAATCAGTATATCATTTAATTGTTTAGATATAATAAATTATTTACATTTTTTATTTTTATTAACATTAAATGAATTTTCTTAACACACATAAAATTTCTTCTAAAATGAAAATAAATCAGATAAAATTTCTTGGTGTGAAATATATAATAAATTATAAAATAGCTTGAGTTTTGTTAAAATTATAGATATTTTAGTTTTAATTAATTGTTTTGTTAATTTTTTAAAAAATGATAGTTTTTACAAAATTGAAGAAGGTGTAATTTTTTTCCTATATATCTACGAAAGCTTTCAAAAATGAAAAATTGAGGAGACTTTTGTTTAATTCAGTAAAATTTAGAATTTTTTTTTTAGTTTTAAAAATAGAATGTGAGAAAAAATCTAAGAAAGAATGCAAAAAAATTTGTTAGGGGCATTTTAGTATTTTCAATTTCACATTATTTTTATTTGGTCCTTCTAAATAATTATAATTTTTATGATCCTTATTAATAAATATGTTTTCCTCTTGGTTCTTCGTTATAATTTTCCCACAAAGAAAACTAATGATTATTATAGAATACGCATAATCACTATCACAATGGATATCAATATTAATTACGAAGAAATATCAAATTTATAGTAACAACGCTGTTCATGAATATTGCAATGATAGCCATCTGGCATTGTCTAATCTAATGCCTTGATTTATCACTATGGATATCAAAGTCAATTAAAAATATATATATAAAATTTTGCCACAAATGGATGGAGAAATTTTTGTGTGAGCCTACATCATTTATGACCTAACCAATTAAAATACAATCACTCATGAATTGATTTGGCATATCACCTATATATGAGAAATTATTACATAAACCGGGTGCACCAAGTCCCTCTACTCAATAAAATCGCACAACATCAATCTCATTAAATTCTATGTGGAAGAGATGGGAGATTGGAGAGACTTTTTTTTTTTTTTTTTAAGAATGAAAAATAGAATCTATTAATAACTCAAAACAGCAACTGCAATATAAAAAACAACCACCTACTATCATTCACCAACTATCGCCTCTTAGTATGAAGATGGTGAGTAATGAAGGAGACAAAATTTTTCTACAATATTATGAGCTAGCTTAACCAAATGATCCGCTAAACTATTTTGTTTTCTAGAAATATGACTAATTAAAACTTGCCAGTTTTTTTATAACCACAACCTGTCATCAACTATAATGTCCATAAAGGGTGAGAATGATCACAACCTGTAGTCAAAATATTAACAACTTTAACATAATCCGATAATACAACAACATTTTTATAACCTTTATTCCAACATATCTGAAGGTCTTGGATGATCGTAATGATTTATGTTATTACTAGGGAACTATTATGAGTTTACACATGAATTTGTGCGCGCGCACACACACACATCATTTATTGTCTCCACTAATAGTGTCTCCACAACCATTTCTCCCTGACTCCAGAACTGAAGCATCCACCTTTAAAGTGATAAATCCTTGTTGACATTATTAGCTGACCCATCCTATAATATGCTGGTTAGAGTAAAATTGACATTTTGTTATTAAATCTTTTATGCGAGCCAGCCCTAAAAAGGTTAGTATGTGTGTTTCTACTGTCTTTGGTTCAAATAGTTCAAATAGTTCCCCCTAAACATTTTTATAGTTCAAATAGTGTATTTGAGATCCGTATTTTTTGCATTAGCTAAGTTATAAATTAAAATGGTGTGATGAATTAGAAATTTCGTCCTTCGTAAATTTACAACTCAACTAGTGGGATTTAAAATTTTATGAGTAAATATATATTTTACACTAGCTGAGCTATAAATTAAAATATTATGGATAATTTGTAAGTCTTCCTTTAAAAAATTACAGCGAATAATGTACATTCACACATAAATTACATATACATGATGAAGTTGTAAATTTATGAGGGGTTTGTAAATATATTAAAAGCTTAATTTCTTGTGAATCTGAAATTTTACTAATAAAACTTTTTTTTCCAAGCAATGTTTGGCACAAATAAGTTTTAGAAAGATAAAAATATCAACAAATAATTTAAAATAATGTAGATTCACCAAAGCCATTAAATTTCATCAGACGTCATTAGATTTTACTTAAAATTGGCCTTAGAGAATTTAACGATTTTGATGAATTTATACTATTTAAAATTCTTTATTGTTATTTTTATCCATTCTGAAACTTATTCGTACTAGACGCTCATAGGGAAAAACTTTATTATTAAAATTACACCTAAACACTTTATTTTATTTCACTTTACTCTCTTATTATTTTTCCTTTTTTAATATAAATTTGTATTTTGATAAAGCAAAAGTTATTGCGGTATAATTATCTGTATGTTTTTTTTAATCTCACACAATTGGATCATGGGATCAGGCTTTCCTCCACCCCCCTCCTTCTCTTCCGCTGTTTTGCCACAAAAATAACATTATTCAATTTTTTTTTAAAAAAAAATAGCACTCACCATCTTAAAATATTTTTTAATAAAGTCAGTATCCTGAAATTTTTTTAAGATCATGGCTTATTTTTTCAGTACCAATCATTATCCTGAAATATTTTTTAAAGATTTCAAAATAATTTTTCTAGATCATGAAGTATGTTTTTCAGTGTCAGTAAGTATTTTGAAATATCTTTTTAACAATACTTGAAATATTTTTTCAAAATCATAAAGCATTTTTTCCGTACTAGTCAATATACTGAAGTATCTTTTTAATATCATTCTGTATCTTGAAGAACTTGTTTAGTATCATTCATCATCCTGAAATATTTTTTCAAGATCTAAAAATATATTTTAAGATTTTAAAAAAATATTTGATTGATAGTTAAAAAATATTTCAACATAATGAATAATAATTTAAAAGAAAATTGTGCAGTGTTATTTTTAGGGAAAATGTATGTCAGGGCCCAAGATAGCAAAATAATTTCAAAAAAGACCCAAGAAACATTCACATGCCAGAAAAGGCGCCTTTTCTGGCATTATTTCAAAAACAATTGTACGGATATAGTTGTTAATGACCACTGATATAATTGTTAATGAAACTGATTTAGTTGTTAATATGTAGTTGTTAATTAGACTGATTTAGTTGTTAACGGGGACTGATATAGTTGTTAACCGCTACTGATATAGTTGCTAACGCTTTTTGAAATAATACCAAAAAAGACCCTAAGACTTTTTCTGGCATGTGAATGTTTATTAGGTCTTTTTAAAAATTATTTTACTACTTTAGGCCCTGATATACATTTTCGCTTATTTTTACTCTAAAACGGCACCATTTGCAAGAAAAATGGGGCAGAGGAAAAAGGAAGGATAAGGGCAGTGGAGGCCAGCCTGATCTAATCTAGATCCTGTTGTCCAACTTTATTAACATGTATATTTATTTTCCCGATGTCACTTTAATGAATATTAAATAAATAACAACTCTTGATTTCCATCCGCACATATTGATTAAAATGATGATCTCACAATCATATGAACAGAAAAAGGGGAGAGAGAACTTCATTCAAGAAAGCACAATCAATTATCGTTACAGCCTAAACTTTTCGGTCAACTAATACTAATTCCAAAGAAAAATCCAAAACTCCAAAAGCAAAATGATTTTAATAATTTTAATTAGTACACGTCCTCATCCGATTTTAAATATAAGAATAGTGTGTAGTATAAAGTACATTACAAATTATTCTTATATTTATGACTAGAGGCAGTACCTTCTAATTATAACTATTTTGTTTAAGACATTATTAAGTTATTTTTTTCTAAATACAAGTATTTTTGTATTCGAGACAAAAATATTTAAGACAATGTCGAATGTTAAATGTTGGCATATCTAAACTATATTGTAAGGAACCAATCCATTTCACTGAAAATAAATATGTTAATAAATGGATTTAATTTTAATATTTGGCAAAGAAATAATAAATTATTTTGATTTTGAGACCCGATGATTAACATAGATAAAATATTCCACGTCCTAAAACTAATGGCCCAAATTAAAAAAATAAAAGCCCACACGAAATTCATTGAACGGGTCATTTTCAGGTCATCCGGAGTAGGTTAGGTGTTAGCTTCAACAATTATTTGAGACGCTACGATAGAAATGGAATCATGGAAGATTAAATTTAAAAAGATGAAATAGTAAATCCGTCTTCGAAGTTACGTTTAAAAGTAATATGATCTTGAAAATTTTTTCAGCCTCAATTTTACCTCCGGAAATCTAAAACTGAGGCAATGTTGCCTTTTTTATTATTAAAAAACTAACATTGATCGTTAAAAAATTAATGTTAATTGTTAACTTTTTAACAGAAAAGAGCAACATTTCCTCACTTTTAGACTTCCAGGGCGAAATTAAGTTTGAAAAAACTTTCAGAGCAATATTGCTCATCGATGTATACTTCCCGATGAATTTGCTATTTAACCCTTAAAAATAATCAACAGGTGTTGTGGAGTTACTAAGAGTGATAGGAATTTTGAATTATTAAATATAAGATCTTACATCATAATTTATATAAATGCAAAAAATGTCTATTGGAGAAATATTTATTATTGGGTTAAGAATATTTGAATTTGACCAAATATCATGTTCAAAAGAGATTAAATTTAAAAATAAATCCTTTGTCAACGATATATTCTCGATTCAAATTTAAAATTAATGTACAGTATAAAAAGGGTACTAAATACTAATGATTGTCGTAGAATACACCTACATCACTATCACTATGTATATCAATATTAATTAAGAAGAAATATCAAATTTTGCAACAACATTATTGATGAATGGAGAAATTCTTGTATAAATAAGAAAAGAGAATAGAAATTACCCACATAAGATTTAATGAGATTGGTGTAGTGTGATTTTATTGGGTAATGCACAGATAACATGGTGCATTTGGTTCATACCAGAATTTCTTTCTAAATATTACTTGGCATTTTAACAAACATTCCTTGTGAATTTTAAAAGATTTCGTAAGATGTACTTGATTTACTATTTGTTAAAAAAATAAATATATGAATTACATGAACATCCAATTAAAATTAATATTAATTAAGTTGATATATTTTAATGAGTCAGATCACAATTTAACTCCGTGCTAAGACCGGACATAGTGGTCTACATGGTGACAAAAATAATCATGTCATGTCGAGGAGTAGGGACACACGATATTCCTCAATGCACCCTTAAATATTTTAGATTTTTAGGGCATAAAAATATAAGTCACATTATAGATTAAAAAAAGTTGCAATATAATAGAAGCATTCATATATATTTATAGGGTTAATGAGTAATTTGGGCAATAAATTATTACCCCGGAGTGCCCAGCCGCCCAACATAAATAACTTTCAAATGGACTAAAAATACTAACAAACTTTTAAAAACGTGTAATCAGTACAACGCCGTTAGAAAAAGATAACATTCGTTAGAAAATTATTTAAAAGTTTGGTCTAATGGACGTTATCTTTTTCTAACGGCATTGTACTAATTGAATATTTTTAAAAGTTTTTTTTTAATATTTTTAGTCCATTTAAAAATTATTTGTGTTGGACGTTCTTAAGATAATAATTTATTTACCAAATTCTTCCTTAATCTTATATTTATATACACGCACCCACTGTGTGGGTATTGACCATGTTAAGGGAATGATTGAAATGATATGGGGAAAATCATATCGGGGGCTCAAGATATGAAAATCATTACAAAAAAGTTTTATACTAAATTCTTTTTTATAATTAATTGGGAATAATTTTCCATCGTGCAATGCTTGGAAATCTTCAACTTCAAATGGCCCTGGTTCGTCTGTTCCCACCTTTTGCCTTGGAAAGAGTTCAACCCACCTGCACGAGCCACATCGTTCATATCTTTCAATCTCCCTTCTTTTTCTATTCTAGTTTTCTCACTTTATGCCTCCACACACACACACACACACACGTACTTCCCATATTTATATCTTAATTTTACATGCATCAACATTCAAAACATAACTTTCCACATTTGAATTTTGATATATTATAATTTATTAATTAGATATAACAAAATTTGAATATACACTTATAAAATTTATATTTTTTTTATGACTTATATAGGGATCAAAAGAAGGATTGAACCTGCAAGCTAGAAACACATGCATCAATGAACATCATGTCAATAATTAATGATCAGAAGGTTATTAGTAAAGGTTATGGAGTATTTTATAATGATGGTAGCTGTTCTGGTCTTACCACGATCTCTTTAAGATGCCGCATGCAATAAGAGAAATTAACAACATTAAAGTAATGCTTTCTTGAAAAAAAAAAATAAGAACCACCGCTGAATGAATAGCTTAGAAAATAAAAATAAGTATCCTATATAAATTCATTGCCTCTCTCTCTCTCTCTCTCGGTTTCACGTGAATGGGGTGTCACGGTTTCATGTGATGAGTCCCACATCAGGCAGGCAGGATGAGAAAGGTTCCTATATCATATTTTTGGTAACATCATAAGCTGTTAGTATTATAATTAGCGCCTCATAAGGTTAAACGTGCTCAAACAGAAGAAATATCAAGATGGGTAATTTTCTTAAAATTTCCACGTGTTAAGGCGGTTGGCTCGTGTCTGGGGCAACATCTTGTCCATTGACTGTTGGCCGACAAAGATAAGAAGAAAATCTGGCAAAAAGAGAGAGACAAAGATAAGAAGAATTTGTTCATTAATAACTAATTATATATGGGGAGGAAAAGTTAAATGGATAATTTTTGTTCATAGGTGTTTAACCACGGTGTTATTTACTAAATCTAAGCATATATTTTGTTATTAACTATTCACACAAATTTTAATGTTAATTAATAGACATTATAATACCCTCATATAATCAACAAGTTTTGGCAAATTAGGATGAGGGATGTCTCCATCATGTGGTACTAATGTTATTACCACATTAAATAAAATAATAACAATATTTGGAAGGATCCTATGGTTCTACCCATATATCCAAGAAAATTATACTCTCTTTGTTAATTTTATAACATAGAATTAATTGAATTATGTTGTTTAAAAAATTAGTTAAAATTAGTTAGGTGCAATAAACATGTAAACAATAAATGTTATTTTCACCAAAAACGCCTAATTTATGTGGAAATTAAAAGAGAGAATATCTCGTTGAGAAAGAATGTATGGTAGGAAAAGAAAGTTAGTATACTACAGACTTTCTTTTTTTGGGGCCAGTTATGAGACATATATATATATTAAAGTTTCCTTTCATTGAATTTAAGTAATGTGGGACAACTTTAAGTAATGTGGGACAACTTTTTACAAATACTCTCAGTCTAATAATCTATCCATTATTTTAACATGTGATGGGGAAAAAATAAGAAAGATCTATATAGGGGCACAAGTAATAAAAAAAAAAAAATTAAAAAATGCCCTAAAATTCTTAAAATGCCAGAACAGGTCTTAAGACAAAGCCTTTTCTAGTATAAATTTATTAAAACGTTAACAACTATATCAGCCCCGTTTATAATTATATCAGCCTCATTACCAACTAAAGTTTTAATGAATTGATACCAGAAAAGGTCTTGAGGCATTTTTTGGTATTTTCAGAATCTTGTGGTCTTTTTTAAATTTTTTTTCTGTTACTTGGCCCCTATATAGATTTTCTAAAAAAAAAATATAGGCTTGTACCGTAAATTCCAAGATGCCATTTTGGCCAGTAACCACGTGCAGCTATATGGAATCATGAAAACAAAAGAGATAAAGTGAATTTGGAAGCTTCTGTTCTGTGGATATGGAGATTACTGACCATTAGTTTTTTTTTTTTTTTTTTGCTCGAACACTGACCATTAGTTTAGACTTGTTGGTTTTGGTCGACATCAGTCACCACCGACACACTACTGCGTTTGGTAGAAATAATGCGTTTGGTGGATGGAACGGGCATAACTTTATATTATCGGCACTATCTACCCAACGGCTAGTTCCAGGTTTTTGTATTAATGAATTTGGTATGATGTTCATATACTACACCTTGTTTGGTACGATCTTCATATATAATATATTTTTTTTATCCTTATTATAAGGTACTAATTAATAATTTTTATAAATCTATAAAAACAATTATATTTAATAAAGTTGTTGTAAAATTTAAGTAATTTCCAATATTACCCTGTACTAATTGCACTAAATTTTAATATTATATTATTATTATTCTCACTCACCACCCCTATTAATTTATGGAAAAAATAATTAATACTCCTTTGAAACAAACATGTTATTTTATAAAAATGGCCAAATATACTTGTTAGTTGATATTTTATAATAAAAATCAGAAGGAGTAGAGTATTAGGCATGTTTAAGAAATACTATGAGTAGAAATTAACATTACCTCCAATCCTTAATTAATATAAGGCCCATTTTAATGAAGAAATTAAATTACAAAGTACTGTCCTTAATAAAAGATATATTTAGTTAATTTTATTAGATTAAGTTAAATTAGTTAATATCATATGATTTTTCTAAGACTCAAAGCTGCAAGGGGATAAAGAAAGGTTTATAAGAGGAGGGGAGGGGAAATTTGGGGCTTGTTTGTTTCTATTTTTTCTTTTTAAAAAACAGTTTTATAATTTTTTGAAAAACAAAAAAAAATAAACATACAAAATTTGTTTGGATAGTTGTTTTGAAAAAAATATGCTTTTAAAGTAACGTGGTGGAGGTTGATGCTGGTGGTGACGTATCACTAGCTAGTTGTAAAAATATTGAACATATTTAGAGTGCGAGTGTTAATATTTTATGCCCACAAAATTTGAATCATAGTTACGGAAGTGATCATAACGCATAGCAAATACACCACATATAAGAAGTAGAAGAGAGAAATAATATAGTAGAGGAAACAAAGAATCAATTGTTAAATAATACACTTGTAATAATTAGAAGAAAAAAAAATCACATAAATCTACACATATTTTTATGTTATTTATCCAACACCGGTACGTGGTATCGATAATTAGAGAGGTTGCAATCTAAAAAAACTAAAAAATAGAAGAACAAAAATAAGAAAACAACTAAAAATTGTTTTTAATTTGTGTTTTAGAACCTTTTGTTTTGTTTTGTTTTTTTTTTAAAAATAACATTGAAAATATTTTCCAAAACAACTTTTTTAGTTTTGTGTTTTTAAAAACAAAAAGACTTTTTTTAAAATAAAATAAAACAAACCCTTCACCCCCTCCCTTTATACAAATTTTTAGATGCCAATCAAAGAGAGAAGAGTAAAATCCCTCATTTACTCTCCCCTCGAACTAAAGACGTATCTTCTTTCTCTCTTTTATTTCATTATTGTTAAGTAAGCATCAATAGAATAAATTAAAAAAATTGATACATATAAAAAATATAGTTTACATTTAAAATTAAAATTAGGTCCATAATTATACATAGAGTGCTCGAGGCAGGAGATCTAATATAAGGATGGGAGGTGGTATAGAATACACCCTCTTGTGATCTTGTCTTTATTAGCGAGCGAACTCCCGCGATCACATAGGCATCCAAACATTTTATATTAAAAAATCAGAGACATAACAGTAGCATATAATTTAACTGTGATAATAATGACTGTTAAATGTTAATTACGAATTATATTAATTAATATCAGCATTAACATCAAAGAAACAATGTGATGCACGGGTTGTGTGGGTTGAGCTTCTTCTTGTTTTTTTTTTTTTTTAAAAAAAAACTGGCCTTGTACTTCTTATTTTCTACACTTTGTATAATACATAGGAAAACATATAGAGAAAAATATAATTGCAAGTCACAATATTCACATTACATGAATAAATACCAATTATTTAAAATTCATGCAATGCATAAGAATCTAATTACTTCAGTAATTTTTCTAACTGAATATTAAATAATAATTTTTTGTAGTATTTTCTTATTAAGATACTTTAGCTTGGCCTTTAAATATCTTTAAATTACTTCATTCAATCTTCCTCAACTCTATCAATTCCTCTTTTGATCATAAGTACTAACAATATACATGTCAAGGTTACTATTGGGGAAAAAAATGAATTGCTTCATAGATTTTGAAAAATGAATTATTTTTTTTCTAATGCTTAATATTAGAGTTAGATAATTAATTTGTATATATTAAGAAATTAGTTAAATTAGTTATTAATAAGGAATATGTATTGATTTTCTAAGATACTCTTTCTAATCATGTTGATTGTAACTATATTTAGGAAAAATCTATGTATATTAGTTCATCATTTTGCAAAAAAAAAAAAAATATTTTTATTAATAAATTTGAGACACAGAATAAATTGAGTTCTTATATTTATAAATGAAATAAATCCTGTGTATAGCTTTTATACAGGGACATGAAAAGATTCGTGATTTGTATATGAGAATGGAGTAAGCGACCAAGGTTTAGTTAAGGTTATGGATTTGGTTTATGGATCTTGCGTAAATCTGATTAGACCTTTGTGTTCCTTAATTTGTCCATCTTCGGTTTAATTTTTGGATCCAGTCTCCCTTACGGATACTTTAGTTTATGGATCTTGTTGGCTTTTTTGACATGGTTGTTATTTTTTGTGTACTCTCTCATCTTTGTGTTTGAGAAAGCCCATGAAATCACACACACTGACCCACCACACACACACACACATTGTTCTTGGGTTCAACTGATAAAAGGGTTGGACACTCTCACCAAAAGGAGAAAGTTCGATCCTGGAATTGGTCAAGGCGGTGGGAGAGACATCCTAACTCCTGGGTGCCTAGGTAAACGCCTGAGGGTAATAAACAGCTCGCCCTATCCAATATTGGTATCACTTAGGAGGAAGAGAGATTTTGCATTACCTTTGGATTGTGGGTGAACTCAACCCCTTTCTGAAATTTTTTTGTATATATATATGTAGCATGGCACACTAATGGAAAGAAATTTGCATTGATGTCATCTTTCGTCCTCACTTTGATTTTAATCCTTCAAGTTTCAACTATAGGTTTTTTATTGTAAAATAATTTAGGTATTTTCTTGTATTATAGGAACCAAATATTTTAAACGAAATGAATTTTAAAGGATCAAAACCAAAATGTGAGTAAATTTAAAAAATCAAGATTATATTAACTTAAAAATGTTTCTAGCCCCTTCCTTTTTTTAATCATTTTTTCTAACCTCTTCAAATTCAGACTCTTGTATCTATCGTGTGGAGGTTATTCTTGTGATTATATGGGCTGTAGACTAATTATAAGATAAAAGTATTTATAAATTTAAGATAAAATTCAATATATTTAATTTTGTTATAAGTTTAATTTACAAATAAAAAGATTGAAGTTTTATTTGAATTAATTTTTTAAAATAATTTTTATTATTTAAAGGGTAATGGTGCAAAAATGCCCATGAACTTTGCACTCAGGAGCGTCCAGCACCATGTGCTTTTTTTTGGAACAAAAGTACCCACGTGGTTACATGTTACGAGCAAAAATACTCCTTCTGTTAGTTGACCATTAACTGACCGTTAACCTAGTGAAATTATCTTTTTGCCCTTAGTTTAAAATAATTAAAAACAAAAAACAAAAATACCCCACCCTAACTTCCCCGTGCTAGTGGGCCCCCGCCCCCCCCCCCCAACGCTGGCGGACGCCGCCATCGGCGATTTTTTTTAAAAAATAATTAAAACAAAAACAAAAACACCCCACCCCCCACCTCCCCTTGTCGGTGGGCCCCATCGCCAGCCCCCACATGCCAGCAACCATCTCCAGCGACCGGCCGCCGGCGATTTTTTTAAACTATTTTTAAAATAATTAAAACAAAACAAAAATACCCCACTTTCCACCTCCCCTTACCGGTAGGAAATTAATAAAGTTGTAGAGAAATTTGAAATTAAAATTTCACATAATTTGTAGAGCTTGTACCACCGAAATCTCTCCTCCTGTTCAAAACATTAATTAAACAATGGAATGTTTCCATCCATCAGATATAAAATTTAGCAAAAAAATTAAAGAAAATCACACACAAGAAAAGAACAAAAATGAACAGAATTCCATGTTTCAATTACCAGCATACACGAAATTATGAGTGTGGACATTTTTTAAAAAATTATTTTTCTTTTTTATTAATTTTAAAGCTAGATAAATACAAAATATCAAAAGAAAAGAAAAGAAACCACTTGAATACTAAAAATTCCATTTATGTCCCCGAAATGAACAAATAATATTTTGGTGGGGTAGGTATTAACAAAAATTGCTATTCAGTACTCACTTTGCACTTCTCGCATTGGAACAAACTGCACGATATCCCTTGTAGCAATAAGACCAGAAGAACTTTCTAACCTACGTCCATTATCAGCATCCAAAACCTGCCCAGGAATGCACTTCTTAGTCGATACAGTTTTTTAATTATTTTAAAAATGGTTAAAAAAAAAAATCACCGGTGGCCGGTCGCCGGAGGTGGTCACTGGCCATTGGTCGTCCTTGGTGGGAGGCCGCCGGCAGTGGGGCCCACCGGTAAGGGGAGGTGGGAGTGGGGTGTTTTTGTTTTTGTTTTAATTATTTCTAATTATTTAAAAAAAAAAAATTCGTCGGAGACTGGTCGCTGGTGGCGGGCGGCCGCCAGCGGTGGGGTCCACCGGTAAGGGGAGGTGGGGGGTGGGGTGTTTTTGTTTTTGTTTTTTTAATTATTTTAAACTAAGAGCAAAAGAGTAATTTCACTAGTTTAACAGTCAACTAACGGTCAGTTAACAATCAACTAACAGAAATAATATTTTTGTTTCTAAAATATAACCACGTGGTACTTTTGCTAAAAAAAAAACACATGCTGGACGCTCCTGAGGGCAAAGTTTATGAGTATTTTTGCACTTTTACCATATATTAAATTAACTAATTTGACAGTTTTTTTTTTTTTTGGGTATGATAATTTGACAGTATTTGAACTTGGAGGTGTTTGCTGGAGTGGATGGGTTGCGAACCAAACGGGCAACCTCTTTTATTATGCGACGCCTCCATCATCAACTGGGATTTCGCTTGAAACTTTGTTATAATATCAACATAAACCAAAATTTCAACTTTTTCTCCACTTTGTCACAAGCTCTTCTTCCACCAGAGGATCCATATCTTCCAATTCTTACTCAACGAAAAATCAGACGGGAATTAGCCAACTTGTTACAATTCTCTGATTCAGCAGTTTCTTTGTCGCATTTCAAGAAAATTCATGCCCACATTGTTCTGCTGGGATTTCATCAAGATGTCTTCCTCACAAATATTCTCTTGGATAAATACTCTAAAGGGGATTTTCTCAGTGATGCACAGAAGCTGTTTGATACAATGCCTGAGAGAAACCTGATTACTTGGTCATCCGTGGTTTCCATGTGCACCCAACATAACTACAATGAAGAAGCATTGGCGCTGTTCTGGCGATTTAGAAGAAGCAGTGACCATAAACCAAGTGAATACATTTTAGCCAGTGTTATTCGAGCTTGCACACGGTTGGGTAGTATCAGTCAAGCTCTTCAAATACACAGTTTTGTTGTTAAAAGTGGCTTCCTTCATGATCTTTATGTTGGTACCTCTTTGATTGATTTTTATGCCAAACATAGCAATATTGATGAAGCAAGGCTGGTGTTTTGTGGTCTAGCGTCAAAAAGCTCAGTCACTTGGACTACGATTATAGCAGGGTATATCAAACATGGAAGGAGTGATGTTTCCTTAAGTTTATTCAACCAAATGAGGGAAACCGATGTATCACCGGACAGGTACATACTTTCAAGTGTTTTGAGTGCTTGTTCGACGCTTGAGTTTCTCAAAGGTGGTAAGCAAATTCACGCTTATGTATTAAGGAGGGGAATTGACATTGATGTCTCAGTGGTAAATGGGCTTGTAGATTTTTATTTGAAGTGTCATAATGTGAAAACTGGTAGGAAATTATTTAATCAGATGGTAGAGAAAAATCTTGTTTCATGGACCACAATGATAGCAGGATACATGCAGAATTCTTTGGATTGGGATGCCATGAAGCTTTTCCTCGAAATGGCAAACATCGGTTGGAAGCCAGATGCTTTTGCTTGCACAAGCATTCTCACTTCATGCGGTTCACTACAGGCTCTTGAAATGGGAAGGCAAGTGCATGCTTATACTATCAAGGCCAATCTTGAAAATGATAATTTTGTGAAAAATGGTTTGGTTGACATGTACGCTAAATGTGATTGTTTAAGTGAGTCAAGAAAAGTCTTTGACCTTGTGGCTGGTTCTAATGTTGTCTCCTTTAATGCAATGATAGAGGGGTATTGTAAACAAGAGAAGCTGCATGAAGCATTAGATCTTTTCCATGAAATGAGGATAAGTTCATCGCCACCTAATCTCTTGACATTTGTAAGCCTTCTTGGGTTATGTGCTTCCTTATTTCACCTAAAGCTAAGCAACCAAATTCATGGCATTATTATCAAATGTGGGTTCTCTTTAGACATTTTTGCTGGAAGTTCTCTAATAGATGTTTATTCAAAATGCTCGTTTGTTAGGGATGCCAAACTTGTTTTTGAGGATACACATGAGAAGGATGTTGTAGTATGGAATGCAATGTTTTCTGGATATGCCCAAAACATGGAAAGTGAGGAAGCTCTCAAACTTTTCAAAGATTTACAGTTGTCAGAAATAAAGCCCAACGAATTCACTTTTGCTGCTGTAATTGCAGCGACGAGTAACCTAGCAAGTCTGCATCATGGCCAGCAGATTCATGACCAAGTCATAACGACAGGTCTTGACAATGATCCCTTTGTCTCAAATGCTCTTGTGGATATGTATGCCAAGTGTGGAAACATCCAGGAGGCTTACCGAGCTTTTAGTTCAACAACTATGAGAGACATTGCATGTTGGAATTCAATGATTTCTACATATGCACAACATGGAGAGGCAAAAGATTCTCTTCAGATGTTTGAACGCATGATTGAGGAGGGGACAGAACCTAATTATGTCACCTTTGTTGGCGTGCTCTCTGCATGTAGCCATGCAGGACTCGTTGACCTCGGGTTTCATCACTTTAAATCAATGGCAGCTCAATATGGAATTAAACCAGGAATGGAACATTATGCTTGTATGGTTTCCCTCTTGGGCCGAGCTGGGAGAGTACATGAGGCTAAGGAGTTCATTGAGACAATGCCGATAAAACCAGCAGCAGTAGTGTGGAGGAGTCTTCTCAGTGCATGCAGATTCACAGGTCATGTTGAACTAGGAATATATGCAGCTGAAATGGCGATTGCAAATGATCCGACAGATAGTGGATCATATATCATGCTTTCTAATATATTTGCATCTAAAGGTATGTGGTTAGATGTGAGAAGGGTGAGGGAACAAATGGATACAAGTGGAGTGATGAAAGAACCAGGTTGTAGTTGGATTGAAGTAAATAATGAGGTCCGTATGTTTATTGCCAGAGACACGTCTCATCGTGACACTCTACTTATAGCGTCAGTTTTAGACAACTTAATTCTGCAGATAAAAGGTCTTGATTACGAGGCTGATAGTGTCACGATTGCGATAGATGATTGAGACCCATCATATTGTGGTGAAAGTATGATTCGACTATTAGTCTCACTTCACAAGTTGATCCTTTTTTATGTCAAGTCTCTGCACATCAACTTATTAAATCAATGTTGAGCTTGAAGATAACTGGATAATGGGTCGGTCTAAAGTTAGACAGCAACAGAGACTTTTTCTTAGTATGTAACCATATCTGACAATTAATGAAGTGCTTCAGAAACCGTTAATATATGGGAGAACAACTGTAGGGTCCCGAGCAAGAGAAGTAAACACTGAAGAATCCCTTAAAATCTTCAAATAATTAAGAAGTCCCGTGGGACCTGAGAGTAAGAGAATCTTTTTGTGAAATTACCAAGTTATCCTTAGTCGTTGAGAAAAAAACCGAAAATGTGGGTTCTCTTCAGCGTCTCACGTTTGTCACTCTTACTCATCAAGGCTTCGTCGTCACCGCGCTCATCCACTCTCATCGTTTGTGTTCATCGTGTTTGGTTAGGTATCTTCATCTTCGTCACCGGTGACCCAAAATGCCACTTATTAGGTTCATCATGAATTCATTATGTAGTTTTTTGTTCAGTTTACACGTGAATTTACCTGAGATACTATTCACTGGTAACTCTTTGCTATGCCAGTTAATAGTGGTTCCGCAGTATGAATTGCTACTTGTGCTTTATGATATATAGCCATGTAGTGAGTTCTAAAGTACTTGATTTAATTAGAATTTATAAAGAGAAGAAACTCCATGACTCTAGAAAGTACTGTGTGTGTGTGTGTAAATTTATTTTCACCACACGAAAATTTGCTTTCTTCTGTCAGATATAGGGCCCCCCCCGCCGGGTGGGGGGGATGGAAGAAAAGAAAAATGACCCGTGTTTGGATTAGTTTTTATTTTGCCACCAATGTTCTGCGTACATCATATAAGCTTTCTTGACAATGAATTATTCATCCCAGAATTGACTTCCTATTTTCTGATTTTGATTAGTTGAGTACATCGGGGTATGCATCTGAATTAGATTCTTGCATACTTTCTTCATTTGCATTATAACTTTTGGGTGATAAACATGGAGGAAGACATAATTACTTTATTACCTCTTGCTGAATCGATTGTATGCTTATATGTGGCCTCAAATTTGTGTGTGTACTTGAAAACCCCACAAGCAGGTTTAAGACTACCAAGGCACATCATTTGTGTACTGCTTGTTGGGTGTTTGATTATAAGACCAATTACTAATATGTTATACCCTATTGACTGTGCAGGAAGAGACTAATCATTGGAGGAGGTTTGTACATGTTCCGATGACGCATTGTGGGTGGATAGAACTGCTCCAGTCTCAAGCACTTAAAGATGATAAAGAGCTTGCAATATACTCTATGACCATAGAAAGCAGCAAGAATTTGCAAACTCTACATTATATGGTTTTGGTACACCAAGTCAGTATCTTCGTTTACTGGCTCAATTGGTTGGAATAAAGTGGTGAGGTGGAAAAATGAAGAGTTGAAGAAGAATGTGGCATCGTATATGTCTAAAGAAAATAACAGTTTTGTTATATGATTCTTTCGTCAACAAGTTAGCACCATCACAATGACAAGTCAAGGTGCTTGTAATGTCAGGTTACTTGATATTGACGAACTTTTTTACATTATATATTATAACTTTCTGACTTAAATTAAATCTTAAATAAAAAACTCTACTTCTTGAGTTACAAAAAGGAAAATGTTACCTTTTCACCTATGCCATAGTAAAGTATTTTCGACCGTAAAGCTTCTATTTGAATCATTTATTTTTTAAGACTTATTTTTTTTTTTTTCATCTATGGCTTTTTTGGTGAAGTGTCTTCATATTTCTTATCTCAATGTGGGCATGATCTTGTATAGAGGTCACACTAATTTTTTTATATCGTTTCAAACTTTCAATTTTATTGGAGGTGTTTTTGTATGTCTTTCACCAATAAAAAATCTCCGATGTCATTTCCCATTTTCACCTAATTAAACTGTATTATTTTGTTCTTTACTACACAAAGTTCTTCTCATCTATTTAATTAGTATAGTGTAAAATCACTTAGAATAAGTTAATGAGCATTTGAAAAACACCATAATCAATTGGGGGAAAAGCTATCTTGTGTTTTAGGGAGAAAAGTTTTCTAACATACTTATTTTATATGACGTAAAACCATTTAAAACAAGTTATTTTTTGTCTCAAAATAAGTTAGAACTAATTCATCTACAAATCCTTATAGTTTCAAGCACTTTTCTAGTCCTTGTAGCCCCCCCCCCCCTCCCAAAAAAAAAAAAGAAAAAAAATCCTCATATTTTCATTTATTTTAATTAAATTCTTGTACTTTCCCCTCCTTTTTATTAAGGGAAAATTAAAATAAAGGACCTAGAGAATATAATATTTATTATAAAAGATCATAAAAATTGTAATTATTTTATAAGGACTGAACATTATATAATAAATTTAAAATTACTAAATTGCCCCTAATTGAACCTCATGTATTATTTCTTGTATTCATAATTAAAAAGATAACTAAAATTAAAACTAAAATTTCCAATCATGATATAATCACATCTTCTTCTTCTTTTTGATATATTATTTAATTAAGAACTGTTAAACTCATATTTTTTTTAATTTTTATTTTTCACCAATTTATATCGTTAAGTTACATGATTTATATTATCAATGTTGATACCAATTAAGCTCTTTTTATAAAAATAAACTCATTTTATATTTTCCAGGATATAATCGGTTAATTAGATTTTTTTAATTTTATTAACATTACGTGAATTTTGTTAACCCACACAAATTGCTTCTAAAACAGAAATGAATCATACAAACTTTATTGGGTTAACATATATGATAAATTATAAAAGACCTTAAATTTTATTATAATTCCATTTTTAATTAAAATTTTTGTTGATTTTAAAAAATTATAATTTTTATAAAATGAAGAATGTGAATTTTTTTTTCATAGATATATATTCAAGTTGTGAAAAATGAAAATTGAGAAAAATATTATTTAATTTAATGAAAATTATTATTGGTTTTAAAAATAAAATATGGAATAAAATGTAGGAGGGAATGCAAAAGATTTTTTTAGGGGCATTTTATTATTTTTAATTTTTATATTTGGTGCTTCTCTATAAATATCTTTTTCTCTAGGTCCTTCATTTTGATTTTTTCATTTATCAAGTCCTTGTACTTTCATCTAATTTTTAAATAGGTCCTTAGAGTTTTTTTTTTCCCTTTATACTATAAATTTCAATAATATTCTTGTATAAAAATAAAATAAAATATTATAAAATATAGTATTTTTATTATTATTTTATGGATAATAATATTCTACAAATAGTAAGTTATTCTCAAGGAAAAAGATAGAAAAATACCATCAAAATTGGTAAAAGACAAATAAGTATGTTGAATTTCAATAATTCCAAAACAACTTATTTGGATTTTTAAAATGATGCAAAATTTGAGAAATTGACTAATTACTTTATTTTTTATAAATGAAAAAAAATCCTCAAACCCTTTTTCGGTGGTCAAAGCTCCAATGGCCACTGTCATCACTGGAGCTTCGCTGACCTTGCCTGTGATCGGTCATTGGAGCTATGATGAATGTTTTTAACAACTCAATTATCTATATTAATAACTTTAGCCTAAGAAATTCAAAAAAATATATTAGCCGTCGTAGCTCTAGTGAATGTTATTAATGACTCAACTATCTATATTAACAACTTTAGTATTGATATTAACAATTCAAGTATCTATATTAACAACTTTAGTTAGAGAAATTGAACCAAAAAAAAAAAGATATTAGTGGAAGGTTATTAATAACTCAAGTATCTATATTAATAATTTTAGTCAGAGGAATTTAAAAATAAAAAATTTGAAATTTAAATCATAATAATCAAATTTTCTCAAGATATAATTATAATTGATTATTCTAATTATATTAATTATTCTTCTAATTACATAATTATTAATTTAAATTTAGAGTAAAATGCATTAACTACCCTCTAATTTACTTAAATTACAGAAACTTCTCATCTATTTTGAAAACCCACATAAACCTCCGTTTAAATGAAAATGCATGTTACACAAACCTCATTTGTATTATTGAGATTTTATTTCCATCACTTTAACCATTAGTTGACTGTTAAGTTTGACTTTTAAACTTGAATTTTGACCAAAATACCCTATCCAATAAAAAAATTATTTAAATAATTATATTTACAAAAATATTATACAACTTAAAATTTTTAGGGTTGAGGGGCAATTTTGCCTTTAAGTTTTTTAGGGGAAATTTTGCCCTACAAATTTCAAAATGGGGACAATTTTGTCCTAGTCATTGTCTTATTTAATTTTGACCGTTAGTTGACTAAATATGTTGAGTTAAAAATCGACATATCATCAATGTTATTTTTGTTAAGATGTAAAAAATTTTTAAATTTAACTTGAAAAAATGAAGTAGATGACATATAAGGACTTTTAGAGCAAATTTGTACTTCAACAAAAATTACGTGAATAACATGTGAATTGCCAGCTCAACATATTTGGTCAATTAAGAGTCAAAATTAACTAGTATAACGGTAATGCAAAAATTGACCCATTTTTAAAACTTCTGCAGTAAAATTACTCTCTAAAAAATTTCAAGGTAAAATTCCCCTTAACCCAATTTTATAATAAATAATATTATAAGATTTATTATTTGATCATATTATAAAATTTATAACTTTTTTTATTTTTCTTCACGTTTATTAAAAAATATTTTAAATGAACAAAAATATTTTTCAAATACATTTTATTATCATAGATTAAAAAAGGATTTAAGTTTGAGAGATTATGTAAATTATTTAAATTTATGAAATATAATTTTTGATGTTCTTTCGCTAAAAACTTTATAAGAATTAATAAATTTTTCAATAATTTTTTTTAATCTATTTTGACTAAATTGATGTTTGAATATGGTAAAATATTAGACAAACGTATTTGAAAAAATAAAAAAAATAAAATCTAGGGGGAAAACAAAGAAAACTATTTAATTATTCACACCAATTTTAGCCAAAAATAGAGATTTAGTATCTTGAAGGGTAAATTAGTAAATAAAATTTATTTGAATAAATTTAATTAAAAAATATTTTTTAAGAATATTCTTAAAGGTGTTAATAGTCTGGAGTTAATTGTATGTTTACAAAATAGATTGGAGGTCAGGATAATTATGATAATTTGTAAGGGAATTCAGGGTATTTTACTTTTAAATTTATTATTAATATTTATAATATAATGTTATTTATTTTTTAAATCAAATTTAATAAAAAAACTGTAGGGACCTAATAAAAAATTACGTGAAACTATAAGGACTTAACATAAAAAAAAGACTATAGAGACTTAATTAAAAGCAAGTGAAAATATAAGAATATAAGAAAAATCTATAAAAACCCAATTAAAATTTGATTGAAATTACAAGAACTTACATATTAATTATTAATTTAAACATCCCCCGTCAAAACACTCATCTTTTTAGATTTTTATACAAAAGCCACGTTCAAGTTTTCTATACAGGCACAAGGCTCTTATTGGAGGTATTTTTTTTGGGTAAACAAATTTTAGGAAAAGGATTGAGTTCACCATGATTCAAGAGCACGACGAAATCTCTCTTCCTCCTAGGTGATATCAATGTTAGGTAAGGCAAGCTTCTATTATCCTTAGGTGTTCGCCTAAGCACCTAGGAGCTAGAATGTCTCCCCCAGTATCTTGACCAACTCCCAGGATCAAACCCCCTCTTTCTCTTTGGTGAGAAAGTCCGATTCTTTTATTAGTTGAGCCCAAAGACGAGGAGGTATTATTTTTTTGATTAATTATTGGAGGTATTAGTTTAGCCGTACTTATGACACGGCTAGCCCGAGCGCACAAGTGAGATTATTCAGGGCCCGGCCCAATCCCACTTATACCCCAAATCTCCATTCTGATTTTGCAGGTGTGTTTTTGGTCCAATAATTTTGCAGATTCACTGCAACTGCAATTGTTCTAGCAGTTTCTTCGCCCTCCGTCTCCAGCTCTCCTCTTGAACAACGCAGTTCTCATAATCCAACCGCACTGCCTGCTAAAAGAAATATAAATCCCCTTTTCTTTTCTCGGAGGTTCTCTTTCTTCAACCATGGCGACGGTGATGCAGAAAATCAAAGATATCGAAGATGAGGTTCCTATACTTGGCCTTAATTCCTGCTTGATCTCGTCTCACTCTGGGAGGATTATAGGACTTTCTTGTGGTCATATAATTGGTCTGATTGAAAATTTTACGTTATGACCGTCTCTGTTGATCTAGGAACTTCGAACTTTTCACTATTTCGCAAGGCGGGGAATTGTTGCTCTATCGCAGTATTTTTCTTTCCTGTTTCGGCTCTATTTATATTCGATTGGGAGTAATCTCTCTTCAAAAGGAAAAACTTTAATCCCAACCTAGATTAACCTCAAAGCATTTTTTTTTTCCTTTGGCTGCTAGGTGGATGTGAGCTCATTTAAGTTAATCACGAAGGTTTGCATTTAAAACGTTAAAGCAACAAGTGGGGAGTGAATGGTGTCATGGTTCTCAGAATAACTGAAGTTGGTTTTTTGGAACTAAAATAACTGGGCTTCTCAAATGTTATGCTTTTGTGCTATAGATTCATCGTTCTTTTTGTACAATTTTTTTTATTGTATCTGTGAGGAGTACATTGCCATTAAAAAACATTGTATATTCTGATTGTTTTAGTGCGATAGACGGTAACTTTTATATCTTGTGCATTTTTTATTCACATTATTAACATGTTAAATTTCGCAGATGGCAAGGACTCAAAAAAACAAGGCTACTGCTCATCATTTAGGCTTGCTGAAGGTGAGCACCTTGGTTCATTTTGTTCGATCTTCAAGTTACATTCTTGAAAATATGTTCGCATTGCATTAATAATCAGTGTTTTGCGCTTGAATTTATTTTTGTCGTGATAAATGACTTGATAAATGACATGTTTTTCAGCATAGTTGAGGCCTACTAGGCCAGGTGATAAATCAAGTTAAGTCTATAAAGAATGCTATGTGTTGGTCGATTATTACCACATGGAAAAATTGGTATGTTGGATTTTGAATGGGTTAAAGGAGAGGATCTCTATATTGATATGTCTTGCATTTGCAAGTGCTTATGGCCACTCATCCTTTCCTTTCCCCAATATTTTTTTGTCAAAGTAGTGTTTATGGGCATTGAATGTTCTGCCCCTGCATTTCGTTGTGCCTTTCCCCATTATTAAGAACTATTGGTAGTCTTTGGAAGGGTAATATAATTTTGTCAGCTTATACGCGTATATTTATATGGTTAAAAGGATAGAAATTGCTAAAAGAAACTCTGGATTTAAGTTCTTTCCATAAAAAAAATTTCTCAGGATTCCTGGTATATATTATCCATTTTGATCCTTGATCTGATTTTCTTAAGATGTGATATTGGAGTAGTAGATGGATGTTTTCTCTTTAATGTTGTTTCTTTGAATGATGAAGTTTTCATAAGGATATAATCATACTTTAAGTTCATTCCTTTTTTTTTTAAAAAAAAAAAAATATAACTCAAAATTTTGTCTGTTTAGATGCTTTTGTATTGCTATATTTTGTGGAGTAAGTACAATATTTGTAAATGCATGGTACCAGGCCAAACTTGCAAAGTTGAGGAGGGAACTGCTGGAACCTTCATCTAAGGGAGGTGGGGGTGCAGGTGAAGGTTTTGATGTTACTAAAAGTGGGGATGCAAGAGTGGGTCTTGTGGGATTTCCTTCAGTTGGCAAATCTACTCTACTGAATAAGCTGACTGGGACATTTTCAGAGGTATGGAAGTTTTATTATATAAATTTTAATCTTTAATTTGTATGTGCCAGATCATGTTGCCGTTTTCTTTCCATGTATTGATTAACATTTTATTTAGAATAGTCTGAGGAATTGATGCAGCTTTGGACAGGATTAAGAAAATAATTACCTTAAGTAGAAAGTGATTGAGAGATGGAAAAGTAGGAAAAGCTTTAAGCAATCTGAACAACCTAGTGAACCATAACCTTCTGTACAACCTCAGTGCTTTCTTAGCCCTCCTTTTCAGGAACGAGTTTTGTATAATTCACTGGAAGAGGTGTTGGATAGCAGCATACTTTTCTGAAGTATCTAATTTTTAGGTTATGTGGAGGTATTTTGTATTTGATTCAACCTTTTTTCTCTGTTTTCAGGTTGCTTCATATGAGTTTACAACATTAACTTGCATCCCAGGTGTGATAACGTATCGTGGAGCTAAAATTCAGGTACAACCACAGAAAGAAACTGTGTTGCGTCATTCAGGCATTTAAAAATTGTTAACTTGAACTCCTTATCATGTGAGACTAGATGTTCCCGCTAACATTGCTTGTTTTGAAGTGAAATATCTTAACTGTATTCTCTCTGCTGAAAATTTGTCTCCAATGAATTCAATATGCCCATGTAAAGCAACAATCTTCTGTGTCTGCAACTTTATAATATTCCAATTTATGGTGCATAATCTCGTATCAATGTCCACCTATCTTTACATGGTTGGGCAGCAATTTTTGGTTGGTATTATTTTTTTGAACTTGAAGTTCTAGGCTTACACCAGGTTCATACTCACTTGATAGTAATTTTGCTTTACACCCCTTTAAGGTTTTGATAAGAAGGAGGCCCTTGTGTTAGAGGATTTCCCACATCTTCAAGAGCATTATCCCTTTGCCCATACATGTCTTAAAAGCTATGCGCCACGCTGCTTTAAAAGAGCCTCTACTTCAGATTTGAAGAGATTTTATATTGCCTTTTGCTTATTTTAAACATCTTGGGCTTTCCCTTTTTCATTTTTCTTATTTGGTTTTTAGAATTTCTCGTAGTTCCTTTCCATTAGTTGTATTTCTTCTTCTTTATCTCATTTAATCTTTCCCTTTTACCCAAAAAAAAAAAGTAAAAGAAGAGATATTTAACTTTTGAATAGTACTAATTGATTTCTATGTGGCAGTTGCTGGATCTTCCTGGCATCATTGAGGGTGCAAAGGATGGGAAAGGAAGAGGAAGGCAGGTAAAAATTATACTATGTAATCAACATAATTTAGTTTCATGCTGCTTCTATGGGATTATCTGTGTCAGGACTACTTAGCTTCAATTAGCCAGCTATGGTTATAAAATGTAAAATCTATTGCATGTTTAAAATTCCTTATAAAACTCAGAATGTTTTTCTATCATTGGCTTTTGATTGAATGCACGTGTAAATCCAGGAGGGTAATTTCGTTATGTACATAAAAATTGCGTTTATGTGTTTTTCATAATCTAGAGTGTTGGAAGCACCTTGGTCTTTATATCTGAACAGATCAAACTTTGTATTTGTTGCTTTTGGGTCTTACGGCAACAAGGGTCTAATCTGATTCATGATTTCTCTGCACCATTTCATCTTTCTTTGCATGTCTATGTATTGGGCTGAGACCTGTTTTGTTAGTGCAGGTTATCAGTACGGCAAGGACATGCAACTGCATTTTGATTGTCCTGGATGCGATAAAGCCAATAACTCATAAGCGCCTTATAGAAAAAGAGCTTGAGGGATTTGGCATAAGGTCATTTGTGGTGTTATTTCTCTTGCTTCTGTTATGTCACTGTCTGTGGGGCAATGTTGATTGATATGGTTTTTTTGGGTCTATAATGAAGTGCAATTCTGAAAGATAGTTGACTCGGTCTAGCTTCCAGATTGAGTCTTTCAGGAAGCTGCCCTTTTGTTATTTTGCTTTACTATTTCTGCTTCCTTCCATTTTATGTATTAATTGTCAACTTATCAATTCTGGCATAAAAGAAAATGTGTTCACAGTCTCGCTCAATTTCCCCCTGCCTTTTCTCTCACGTGCATGAAGTTCTGACTCCTTTAAGCGGTGACAATTGTAATCTTAAGTCACCTTGTTGTATGGTGGATACAATCTGAATGCAAAAATATAAAATTTCAGCCAATAATTAAACTGAACTTCTTGATCGTTATGGGATTAGCTTTTATCTGTAAGTCCTTGTGAATTTAATTTAAGTTTCTTATGAACCACAGTGCATACTTGGTTTTAACTCTGATAATGATCTTATGGTTTACTTTTTCTGCTATTCATGTTTTGGGTTTTGTTTGGCCATTAGCCGCTCAGATTTGAATAGTCATATGCATTATATTTTTATGCATTTGAGTTTAATATTTTGCATTTGAGATATTCCTGCTTCTATTTTCTTTTCTTTGAAAGATTACTGTTGCACTCATTTCATTTACAATTTATCTTTTAACCGCAGGTTAAACAAGGAACCACCAAATCTGACTTTTAGGAAGAAAGATAAAGGTGGAATCAATCTCACATCAACTGTGACCAATACACATCTGGATCTTGACACAGTGAAGGCTATATGTAGTGAGTATAGAATTCACAATGCTGATATTACTCTCAGATACGATGCTACTGCAGATGACTTAATAGATGTCATAGAGGGCAGTAGAATATACACGCCTTGTATCTATGTTGTGAACAAGATTGATCAGATTACACTTGAGGAGCTGGAGATCTTGGATAAACTACCTCATTACTGCCCTGTTAGGTGATTGTTTATTTGGCCATTGTATTTTCTCTTGTTAAAAAAAATGCATGTTATTATTGTTTCAGCCTTTGGTGGATTTTCATAATTGTGATTCTTTTTTTTTTTTTTTGAGTGCAAAAATATAAAAATAGAATGTAAAATATTGCCTTGTGTGAAGAAATGCTACTTTATAGTTCACACGGTTGAATTTGTTTATAATTTTATTTATTCTGCAGTGCTCACCTGGAGTGGAACCTTGATGGTCTGCTTGAGAAAATATGGGAATATCTGAATTTGACTCGTATTTATACTAAGCCAAAAGGGATGAATCCTGACTATGAAGACCCTGTAATATTGTCATCTAAGAAGAGGACTGTGGAGGCTTTCTGCACTCGCATTCACAAGGATATGCTTAAACAGTTTAAATAGTGAGTGCCTTGTCCCAAAATTTGATATTACTTAAGGTTTATGCGTTCAAAAACCCTAACCAATTTTCTGTGCTAGCTTAAATGAGGATTTAGTAATGTAAAAGTTGGGTTTTGAGAACTATGTTCAGGATGTAAGTAGTCTCCTTGTGTATATCATGCATTATACTCAGCAAGTGGTTTCTTTTTCCAAGGGTGGAAAATTAATTTTGTTTATTTAGGTCTGTTCATGTGATGTTCCCTTCTCTCAAACATGATTGTAGATACTTATCAGTCATATCTGTGCAACGCTCTGACTTTCTTCACTTGTTTATACTTTTATTAGAATGGATCTCATGAAAGATTAATGAGAGTAATTGAAAGCACTATGGGCTTATGCATCTACCGCGGTGTTTGGTTTTTTTTTGGGGGGGGGGGGATATTAGTAATCCCCCCAAACTTGGAGGAAGGGGAGGTGAAAATTTGTTAAAATTTCCCCTCCCGTTTTCTCCAATCCAACGAACCCTACCCCAAGTTATGGTCCTGAAATGTAATTTCCCTATCATGTTATATGTCTCCATGTCTGCGACTATGTGGACTCTGGTTTATTTGATCACATCTGGTGATACTGGATTCCATTTGTTTGATGTTGCTGTTCCAAATGCTTATGTCATTTTTTGGATATATGGTCCTCTTCTTACGTTTACTATTGATGTAGTGCTTTGGTTTGGGGTTCAAGTGTGAAGCACAAGCCTCAAAGAGTTGGCAAGGTCTGTGCCACCTGAACTACTATCTTATCCTTTTTTTCTTCCTTATTCCGTCTTTCTGCCCGGCATCTCTTTTAAGGTGCTAACCAGGGTTTTGCCTCTCCAGGAACATGAACTTGAGGATGAAGATGTTGTTCAGATTATCAAAAAAATATAGTTTACTTTGCAAGGGATTGAAGATGATACATGACAAGTGATCTGAAAGCAAGCCAGGTAAATTGGGATTGTGTTCTACGGCAATATCTTATGAAACGTCTGGCTCTGGAGTCTGTCAGTTGCATTCCCATCTCTTGTTCTGTGCCCTTCTTTTGTGGGGAATTTGGTCTAGGTTATGGTGCCTGGTTGATGTATAGTAGAGCCATTTTGTGGTCAAGTGATGCCTGTAAATCCTCTGGCTTTGTCCCGTGGGTTTGTGTTATAGTTTTGTCAGAAATTTTTCAGACATTAGGATGAGGTTTGTCAGTTTTAGAAACTGCGAAATCCAGTCCAGTCCCTGTCATTCCAAACAAAATAATGGTAGTAGACTAGAAGTTTCATTACGGGATTGACAGGATACGCGAGACTAATGTTAAAATTATCTTTCATGAGAATTCACTATGTTGGTGTTCCTTTTTTATCTTTCTGCATAGCCCAATTTGGTTGATAGCATTTTTCAGTAATTTTGGTGATTTGTGCTCGTCGTCCGCGCTCTATAGTATTTGGGTTCTTCAATTAATCTCAGTTGGATTTTTGTGGAGTTCTGTATGGTTGCAAATCTCTTTATTTCTTTAAAGGAAAAAAAAAAAAAAAAATCTACACAGCGAAATTTATTTGAACATCTCGTAATTAAGTATTCTCTACCCGGTCTATTGTTACTGCATCCTGGATAAGTCTCCAGTCTCGTTGTCTTAACTTTTAAATCGTAGATGATGCCTGATGTTACACTCTTTAAGTTGATGTTAAATTTTCGTGCAAGTGATTGCATATGCAGCGTGGTTGAAGACAATTGGGTAATTCTTTGTGTAGAAAAAATAAGTTGTCTAAAAGGTAACTAAGGTGTAAAAATATTTAAAGTGTGTTGTTTTTCAGAACTGCAAAAATACCTATATTTTATTTTATTCCAAATAAACTTCGAAGTTACTGCCTATTGTTACGTTGCATTAGCGGTCAGTTTTTAATGGAAAATACTTTGCATATCTGAATCAACAACTTAAAAAAATCATAATTTATCCCTTCCAAGTGCCGACCTCAAGAACTGCCTTCCTCAACCCGATTGCCTGCGTTTTGTGGCTTGGTTCCTCATAGAAATGTTCTTCATCTAATGGGTTTTTATTTGTTGGGTTCAGGAAATTTGAGTCTTGTTTCAGCCTCCGCTCCCGGACTCATCCTCCCCCATAAATCATCTCTCCTCCGCAGCATCGCAAAAGCAAATGTCAGAAATAAGAGAGGCGTGAGTGAGGATTTTCCTGGGCCGTCAGTTCTCGCAAAATTGCTCCTCTCCAGTTTCACACCCACTAAAATTTGTCTGCTTTCTTTTACCAAAAAAAAAAAAAAAAAAAAAAAAAAAAAAAAAAAAAATATATATATATATATATATATATATATATATATATATATATATATATATATATATTTGTCTGCTTTCAACAATCCACTTCTTATCTTTTTCTAATTCAATTCACTTGTTTTTCTCAAACCATCACGCCACCTGTGTCACTAATGATTTTACTTTTAATAATAATGTTTGGCAATTTGACCTAATTGATTGCATATGATACTTAGGAGTTACTCCCTCCACTCCTAGACCTAAGACATAGTTAACTTTTATAGAAATATTAAGAAAACTAATTAAATTACTTTAAAATATTTGTATTTAAAGTTTTTTCTTCAAACTATTTCGCATAACATATAAACTGATATATAATCTAATTATATATAATACATTAAGTAACTTATTTAGTTTCTTTAATCTTTAAAGAAAAAAGTGACTTATATCTTATATTTAGGATAGAAAGGAGTACTCTTTTTCCTTTTCACTAAAAAATTGGTTCTCCGTTTGTTGGACTGAGTGGATCGATGTGCTGGAGGGGGAGGGTACCTTTTCTTAGTTTAGGGGTATTTTGGTATTTTCCTATGGTAAGAAACATCCGTTAAGGCAAGTTAATGGTCATGGTATGTTGGCTCTGATTTTAAATGTTGATTGATACTTTTGAATGTCCGCAAAACATTGTATTAGACACACTGAGTAAAACTTAATACGTATTTTTGTATTTATGAATTTTTTGCTGGAAGTTGTACTTATGGATTTAATGAATTAAGAAATGTCAAAATGTAAATCAATGAAACATCCTTGAAAACTTTGTAGTTTGTTCTGCAGGCATTTGATTTGGTAGTTGGGAGGATCGAAAAATTATAAATTTCTCAAAGGCCAGTGATGAACAGAAACATTGATCCTAGGCTCAATATCTTTTGAATTGCTAATTACTTTCTAGCGGCTGAAATATCTAGATTTTAAGAAAAATAATCAGAAAAAGTGAAAATATGTTTTTTTCACGAATAACAGCTAAATAATTAGTATGGTTTGAGAGTACGAGACATAAGAAAAAATTGAATCTCAAATTTAAGCAACATTTGCTAGAAGATGGCCAACCAACTCAAAGAGTTGGGGGCTGTGCCCTGGTCTTAGTAGAGAACTGATGTCGAACCCCTCCAAAACTTTTTATTATCAAAAAATAAATAAATAAACATGGATATCTCTGCAGAACAGGAATGAGGAGCGCCTTAATGTTTATAGAGTAATTCTTATCTTGTTAGATTATTTTAGCCAAATTTCTAAATACTTTAGGTAGTAATGTCATACGAGAGCAGGACCAAAAGGGAAAGAAAAACCTTCATTCATGATCAAAAAGGAACCAAAAAAAAAAATAATAATAATCACCCAATGGGAAGTAGCACAAGTGCCCCTCACTAATCAAATCCACAGAAGACAAGAAAAATAATGTACAACACCTCTAATATTAAGCTTTCACGCAACAGTTGAAGTAGCTGAAGAAGCTCTTCCTTGCCTGTCAAAGAATATCAAAAGTAAATGCTGAATGAGCTTAAGTATATTTCAAGGAATGTTTCCACTAGCCAGTGGAAGTATTGCGAATGCTTCTATCTTTATTTTTCATAGCTACAACTTGGAGTTGTATAATGATGTTATCATTGTTTGGGTTAACTCATTTTCTTAATTGAAAAGTTAGGAAAGAATCTTACAGTTTGAGAGTGGTGGCTTCGATGGTAATGGGAATGCTGAAGCTCAGTGATGTTGTGCGTGGTGTTTATGCTGGCAGTTGAAGCAGCAATGAGCTCTTCTTCGTTACCAAGACTCGCCCTGGAAATATTATTCTTGTTTTGCTTCCTCGTTTCCCGGATTTTTGAAAAATCCATTGAGTAGTCTGGTACTTGCCCCTTCTGATCCCAATCCCCAAACTGTGGAACCGATAGCCAGGGAGCATTTCTCTGCAACCAAAATATTTCATCAATTAATCCACGAATGGATCATTGGTTATATTAACGGGAACGAGATAAATAAAAGGAAGTAATGATATTATTTCTCAATGTGAAATGAAACAGCAAGTGTTGGCTTAGCCACAAGAAAGCATCAATGGCACAAGTCGTATTTGGAAAATTAAGATGTTTCAAAAAGAAGGTTTCAACGTTCTAGAGCTTAAAGAGAAATGTATTATTACTTGTAGGAACGCAGATATCATTGACGCTGTCCAGTCAAAGGATTAAAAGTAACAAATAAATTGACCGATTAAACTGAGCTGGAAAATTCTGACAAAAATAAAGAAGAGTCGGAAAATTATTCGCATCCGCTGTTTGACGGAGACAAACGGCGAAAAGTATAAGGACTTAAGGAGCATCAAGAAAAATAGCGGGTAAAAAAAAAAAACAAGAATCTGACGGCGCATGAACCAATTACTAACCACTAAAATGAAGATTGAATTACAGGGACTTGGCTTCCGGAGAAGCAAACCATCGAAGTAAGCTTTCGAAGATTTATTCACGGGAACTTCCAAAAACAAGCTTAATCACAAAAGTCTAAACCAATAACAAGCTGCTTTTCATGTATTTCCATCGGAACCTAAAAAGGCTAAATTAATACAGAGACGTTGCAAATTTCTATCCAGATTCACGATTATGCCAGAGACAGAGCACTTAATCGATTCATTTTGAAGAATTCCTCAATCGCACAACAAACTCACACAATAACGTCGATTCTCATGTATTTTCTACAACATGCACTTAAACTAGTTTATTTCTTTCCCTTGCTTCTCTCAGCAACCAAACAAATCTAAAGAAGAACGGAGAGAAAAATAGAAAACAGACAAGAACTTACCTCCTTAGGATTCTCCATGAGAGAGTGATTTAAGATCTTCGAGGATTCAGAACTCGGAACTGGACACTGCTGAAAGAATAAAAGCAATTTTGGCTGAATATGGATGCGTGAGTATATATGTATGTGTATATATAGAATATTCAAGTGGAGCAAAGGAGCGAGGAAGAGGAAAGAGGCGCGAAGTAGCTAAGAGCCAACAGAAAATAGCTGTATGGAAACGTACAACAGATGACTGGGCAATCAGCAATGTGAGGAAAATATCACTCAAAACCCAAGAAAAGAAAAAAATATCACAAAAATCCCAACACCAAATTTCCTATAAAAAAAAAAGTCGGGACTTCTTTTTTATATTAATTATGGAATTCCAATATAAAAAAAATTCCGTTATTAAAATGATTTTTTCTGTTGTTAAATTTTTTATGAAAATATTGTTGTCAAAATGGTTTTTCATGTTATCAAAATGATTTTTCTTGTTGTAAAAAATTTTCTAAGTTTGTAAAATTCTACATTTCGAAGGAAAAATTTTAAAAAATTTTAACAACAAAAAAATTCATTTTAACAATATGAAAAAGTATTTTGACAATAATATTTTTATAGGAAAATTTTAATAACAGAAAAAATCATTTTGACAACAAAAAAAACCATTTTAATAACGAGACTTTTTTGATATTAAAATTTTGTAATTAATATCAAGGGTTTGGGGTTGAGACTTTTTTAATATTTTTTTCTCTTTTTTTAGGACCTAAGTGATATTTTCTCCAGCAATATGCGTTCTGGCAGATTATTTATATGCAAATGATGAGGCCTTTGTGGGCCTTTTCATTATAATTAAATTTTCCGGGGAACTTCGTCACGTCAATTACGGAAATACCCTCGCTCGCACCCGTTTTCCCAATTATTATGAATTATGATCGCTTTTGGCTTTTTCGTACTCAGATGCCCTCGGCTTGCTTAGTTGCTTTGGGTTTTTGTGAGCTGTCTGTCTTCAAAGCACAGAATATTATTCGTTCGATGAATTATGAATATGATTGTGTTGGTCTTTTCTCCCACTTCCCCTAACTACTCCTTCTTTATTTTAACTCATGACAATCCCTGTTCAAAAGGAATCATCAACACACACGCTACTTCCATAATATAATATAAGTGGTATTTTTATTAATGATTTCATTTATAGTATAATCTATTTGGAGGGCAATTCATATATATTTATTTGTCAATTTTATACCTATAATTAATATTTAAATATAACTCCTTATATCTTTTATATTTCTTTTAATATCTTATTTAATATAGGTAAAGTTAAAAAAAAATTAATTTAGAACAAATTTGATGAGTTAACTATCATTTCTTGGTTCTTATAAGTTAATTAAAATGACTTATATTGTGGATGAAAGAGTATTAAAATTGAAAAGTTATATAATGTGTAGTAAAGTGATTAGCAATATATATATGAGTTTAATGTTTCTGCCTCATTCACATATAAGTGGGTGGGACCCATTACTCTCTTCTTTTAATAATGAGCCTCAATCATTTATATGTGAGTAAGACAAAAAAAAAATGTTTCTGTCTTAGAGGTAGAAACATTAAACCTAATAATATATATATTAAGTTTAATGTTAAACCCATATATTTTTCTAAGAATCTCAGTTGGGACTTGGGAGAGTGGACACCTGCTTCCCTTGCCTCATTATGCAAGTTAGGTTGCCAGTTTCCCATTTTATAAAGGAAGGGATCCAAGGAAAGGATGCTCTAGCCTCTATCTTACAAAATTGCCTAAGAAAGTCATTAAATGATCAAAGTCAGTTGCTTCATCTTATTTATAAAATACTTTTAACATATTTTAGTGAAGTTAAAAAAAAAATCTTGAATATAATTAACTTTTTCTTAAAATTTAATAACCGTCCAATTTTTTTCATATTTAATAACTGAGAAATCTAATTTTATTTAATAAAGTGATTTATACAAAAGACAAACAAACATGTACATACACTCTCTTTGCGGACGGGATGAATATTGTAATGTGTGCTTAAAATATCTAAGACTTAATATTTTTAATTACAAAAAAAAAAATTAGTTTGTTTCTTAATCTTTAAAAAATAAGTAAAGGACTCCTATATTTTGGAATGCAGGACAAGAGAAAATAATCTATTTATGGAACTACCTCGTTCTAATGACTATTTTTCTAATTGATTGACTTTCATTTTATTTCACTAAAAAAAAAAATCCTTCTAAATTTTTCTTATAGATAGGATAAGAGGTATTGATTTTTAAACATTTTTTAATAGGTGTTATTGTGTATTGTATTTTAAAAGTATAAATCATTTTTATATATAGTAGGGAAGAGCATGTAAAGACTGAGACAATGAAAGAGTTAAAAAAATAAATAAATTAAGAAATTAGAAGTATTTTTGGTCAAATGATGAGAAGATAAATTTGTATTAGTCAAGGTAATTGGATATTCATTTTCTGATGTTTGAATTTTCCTTCTTTTTCTTTTTGGTTCTGACTCATTGTAAATGAAGCCCAAAAATTCATTTTCTGGCTGTGTGTCATTTTTCATTCCTTATTTCTTGCTAGTTAGGATAAGATTAGAGGATAAAATTAATTTAAAACGGAAGTCTAATCCACTTTCCGCTGAAAATTCAAATTATATATATATATATATATATATATATTTTATGCTCCAATCCCTATCATAATATCATAAATTAATATAAAATACTAAATAATAAAATATTAATTACAGAATTATGAGGTTTATAAGCTATTAAGTAGGGGTGTTCATGAGCAGGGCTAGGTAAAACGAGACCCTTGCTCGATGCCCCTGCCTGAAAGATCATTGTGTAGGAAATGAAGCCCAATGCCCAGCTCTGCTCGATAGAAGCCCTAACAATTTTGGGCAGGACGATAATAGGCTGAGCAGGGCGGGCTTTCCATGCCTAAGTGGCAATACCGTGCTACACTCTATGTGAAAAAAAACCTTCAATCATATCTAATAAACAATATTGCAAACTTCAAATGAAATTTATAATTCTATACTTTAAAATATTTCAAAATAACTCTACAACTTGAGTCTTAAAACTAAAAAGACAACCATATGTTTTAACAAATAATAAAATACTCATAAGTGAAAATAAAAAAAAATATAATACTATTGTATAAAAAAAATAATAAATATATAATATTATATATACTACTGGGCAGGGCGGCATACCATACCCGATGCCCAACCCTGCCCACAAAATTGCCCAGCCCAATTATGCCTCATTTTTCTTGGGCTGGGCTGAGTGATTTTTTTACGGACTCGGGCGGGCGCTTAAGGCCATGGGTATCATGAACACCCCTACTATTAAGGGGGATATTGACTCCCGGTGATTACAAAACCAACCACCAAACAATCGGTTGCCAGCTTATATGTCTACCTAATTTTTTTTATTCACGTCCAATTTGGCATACCCGAATTACATTTATTTTAATTGTGATTGGCATAATTTTAATTTAATTTAATGGATGGCGGCGCAGCTGTCAGCAGTTGGGGGGCTCAATTTTTCTGTTTTTGGATTTTACATAGGTTACGACAATTGCTCGACGCCATCAAATTACTTCATCGATTCATAAAGGGCTTATTTGTAAATCTACGCATGAAATATTTTGGTTATGACAAGGTAAACTTTTCTTAATTACAAAAAAAAAACCCAATTGCCATGGTTTTATCAGTCAGGAAATTGTGTGGATTTATCAGTTAATAAAAGAAGTTGATTTTGTCATGTCATTGGCAATAAAGTTGTCGTAGATAATAATAAAGTTGTTTTACACATAACCTCCAATTCTGATTTTGTGTATTAAGAAAGTATGAAGCACATTGAGATTGACTATCACTTTATGCGCAATAAGATTAAGAATAACTTTTTTTTGATACATATTGGAAAAACCCCGAGTTAACTAGTCTTTGTCAACCTCAAGAAAACGCCCTAGCTCTTTATTAGGCTGCGAGATCAAGTGGAAGCTAGACATCGCAGATAGGCTTGATTTTGCTAAATGATCGGCCACAACATTCCCCCAGCGACTAATCAAGCGTACTTCCACACTCCAAGCACGAGCAGTCAACCGTTTTGTTTCAGCCACCAGCCATTGGTCTTCATGTAATTCATTCATCGGTCCTGTAATCAGCTCCTCAGCTTCCGCAGAATCAGTTTCCCGAACGACGACCTTGAAGCCCATGTCTCACGCAAGTTTCAACCCATGAAGGCATCCCCAAAGCTCAGCAGTCAGATGGTCTCCCTCACCTCCATTGAATAAGAAAGCATTTAGGAAAGCGCCATGCTCATCACGTAACACACCACCACTAGCTACTCCAGGAGTCAGATGGGAGAACGCGCCATCTGAATTGATCTTGATCCATCCTGTAGGAGGAGGAGTGTTGAGGAAGCGCAATATAGAGTGTAACCGATTATATTAGAAAATTACCCAACTAGAAAACAAAGTTTCTAGACGTAATTTAATAATATAATAAGCACCAACTACTATATTTAAATGCAACTAATAAATAATAAATCGGACAAATATAAGAGAAATATCAGATCCTAAATTCACTCCAAATAATTTACAAGTGAAATACTACAAAAGAGGAAGATATACAAATGCCTTGAGAGACAATTGTGGGGTGAGGAATAAGGGAGGGGGAGGCACTCTATTTATACTAAAACCTCCCCCCTTCAAACCCAAAACCCACCGATGTGGGACTTGCCAAAACTCACAAATCTCCACCTTGGCAAGATCTCACAGTCTCAATTTCTCCTATTTACAAATTCTAATTGTAACTTCTATTCAAAACACCATGTTCAACAATGTTGATCAAATCCAAACAATGTTGAAATTTAATAGAAGTCACCACCTTTGTCAACATATCAGCAGGATTGTCATCTGTTCGTATCTTCTGTATTGTGACTCCACCTTCTTCCAAAATTTCTCTTACAAAATGATATCGGACGTCAATATGCTTCGTTCTTGCATGGTAGACTTGGTTCTTTGCTAACTGAATAGCACTCTGGCTATCACAAAATACTGTGATGCTTTCCTGACCAACACCAAGCTCTCCAAGCAACCCCTGAAGCCAAATCGCCTCCTTTACAGCTTCTGTAATCGCCATATACTCTGCCTCTGTTGTAGACAAAGCTACCGTTGACTGTAAAGTTGACTTCCAACTAACTGGTGCACCTGCGAGAGTGAATACAAAACCAGTAGTTGACCTTCTTTTGTCCAAATCACCTGCAAAATCTGAGTCACAGTACCCAACTAGACATTGATCAACACCCTGCTGAAAGACCAATCCAACATCTACAGTATTACAAATATACCGTAGAATCCATTTCACAGCTTGCCAATGCTCCATTCCGGGATCATGCATATACCTACTCACCACTCCAACTGCCTGTGAAATGTCTGGTCTCGTACAAACCATAGCATACATCAAGCTACCAACAGCATTCGCATATGGCACCCTTGACATATATGCTCGTTCATCTTCATCCTTCGGCGACATGTCAGCATTAAGCTTAAAATGTGGGGCAAGTGGGATGCTAACCGTCCTGGTTTCTTCATTCATACCGAAACGATGTAGCACCTTCTTCAAATACTCCTTTTGAGATAAGAAGAGCTTCTTCGATTGTCTATCTCTTGTTATCTCCATGCCAAGTATCTTCCTTGCCTCACCTAAATCCTTCATCTCGAACTCCTTCTTCAGTTGATCCTTAAGCTTCTCAATCTCTGCTTGATTTCTTGAAGCAATCAACATATCATCAACATACAAAAGGAGATAGATAAAAGATCCATCTTCAAGCTTCCGCAAATACACACAATGATCGTATTTGCTTCTCCTGTACTTGTGCCGCAACATAAACTTGTCAAACCGTTTATACCATTGCCTCGAAGACTGCTTCAATCCGTATAACGATTTTTCAAGTTTACATACCATATTCTCCTTTCCAGCAACTTTGAATCCTTCAGGCTGAGTCATATAGATTTCCTCCTCCAAGTCTCCATTTAGAAATGCAGTTTTAACATCCATCTGAACTAGTTCCAAATCCAACTGTGCTACCAAAGCCAACAGAATTCTAATGGAGGAATGTTTTACAACTGGAGAAAATACCTCATTGTAATCAATTCCTTCCTTCTGAGCATAGCCTTTAGCTACCAGTCTTGCTTTGTAACGCACATCACCTTGGTTAGGAAATCCTTCTTTCTTCGCATACACCCATTTGCAACCAATTGCCTTCTTACCCTTTGGGAGTTTGGCCAATCTCCACGTTCCATTCTGATGAAGGGACTGCATTTCTTCATTCATAGCATTCATCCACTCTTCCTTTTCTAAGCTCCGGACAGCCCATTTATAAGTTGAAGGAATGCCATCAGTTGCAATTGAAGTTGCACAAGCCACCATATCCATAAAGCGAGTAGGTTTTCTTACTATTCGTCGTGGCCTGCCGGTTGCGATTGATTCTTGTTGTTGTTGAGGTTCCTGGGTTGAAACCTCCCTTTCAACTGGCTCATCTTCTACAGGAAAGTCTTCTCTCATTTCCCTATCCTTTCTCTGAACTGGGAAAATCAACTCTCCTTCAAACTCCACCTGCTTCGAAGCACCATCGGTCTGTGTGGTATCTCCAGATGTTACCGGCTTCATAATAGTAGTCTCATCAAAAGTAACATCCCTGCTAAACACAACCTTCTCCGTCTCTGGACACCATAAACGATATCCTTTGACTCCAGAAGTGATCCCCAAGAAAATAGCTTTCTTTGCTCTAGGATCCAATTTTGATTCTTTCACATGATAGTATGCAGTTGAGCCAAACACATGTAAAGAATCATAATCATTAGCAGGCTTACCATACCATTGTTCCAATGGTGTTTTACCATCAATAGCAGCAGATGGTAGACGATTAATGAGATGGCTCGCATACGTCACTGCCTCAGCCCAAAATTCTTTGCCCAAGCCAGCATTGGACAACATACACCGAACCTTCTCCAGCAAAGTCCGATTCATGCGTTCTGCCACCCCATTCTGCTGTGGTGTATTTCTTACGGTGAAGTGTCTGACGATGCCATTATCTTCACAAACCTTCTGGAAAGGATCATTCTTGTACTCTCCACCATTGTCTGTGCGAAGACATTTGATCTTCCTGCCTATTTGTGCTTCTATCATCGTCTTCCATTTGAGAAAAATTCCCAAAACTTCATCTTTGGTCTTCATCGTATACACCCAAACTCTTCGAGAAAAGTCATCAACAAAGGTTACAAAATAATGCTTACCTCCCAATGAAGCTGTTTTGGAAGGACCCCAAACATCAGAGTGTACATAATCCAAAATACCTTCAGTATTGTGAATAGCTGTACCGAACTTAACCCTTGTGTGTTTCCCCTTTACGCAATGCTCACAAAAGTCCATGACGCAATGTTTCAATCCTTTCAATAATCCTTGACTTGTTAAAGTGTTCAAGGATTTTCCTCCAGCATGTCCCAAGCGCATATGCCACAACCTGGTTGCTTCTGCATCCTTCTCACTACTGGATGTTACTGCTGCCGTCCCAATAACTGTACTCCCATGATAGTGGTACGTGTTATTGTTCTTCCGAATACCCTTCATCACCACCAGTGCACCAGAGAATATCTTCATTACTCCATTTTCTGCAGTGATCTTGAACCCTTTTGAGTCTAGAGTCCCCACAGAAATGAGATTTTTTTTCAAGTCTGGTACGTACCGAACATCTGTTAATGTTCTGATCAATCCATCATGGTTCCTTAATTTGATTGAACCAATACCATATGCGGTAAGAGAAGAGTTATCTGCTGTGTGAACAATTCCACACTCTGCTTCTTCAAAATCAGTGAACCAGTCTCTGTTAGGACACATATGATGGCTGCAGGCTGAGTCCAATAACCATTCATCTGATGGTTTTGATGACGTTGTTGTAGCCAGTGAGAAATCTGAATTCTCATCATCACAATCAGCTACATTTGAGTCCATATCGGCCTTCACATCTCCAGGTTTGGCTTTGTTCTTCAGCTTCGGACAGTCCTTCTTCCAGTGTCCCTTTTCTCGACAAAAGGCACACTCATCTTTGCTGGGTCTAGACCTTGACTTGGATCTCCCTTTCTTTGATCTCTTCTTCTCCTCAGTACGTCCTCTAACCACTAGAGCCTCTGCCTCTCCACCTTTTTGTTTCTCTTTCCTTCTTTGTTCATGGCTGTACAAAGAAGAACAAACTTCTTCCAGAGAAACTTTCTGCTTACCGTGAAGTAGCGTAGTTTCCAGGTGCTCGTACTCATCGGGAAGTGATCCCAACAACATCAGGGCCAGATCTTCATCTTCAAAAGTCACGTCCAAATTCTGCAAATCCGTCACCAACTTGTTGAAGCTAGTGATATGCTCATTCATTGTGGTACCAGGAACGTAAGTGAAGCGAAACAGCCTTTTCTTCATGTAGAGTTTATTCTGACAGTTTTTCTTCAAGAACTTGTCCTCCAGTGCCTTCCACAGTCTACATGCAGAAGTTTCCTTTGTGTATGGATACTTCTGGTCTCTTGAAAGGTACGATCTAATAGTACCACAAGCAACACGATTCACGACCCTCCATTCTTCTTCCTCCATTTTATCTGGTTTTTTCTCCTCAAGGGCAAAGTCTAGTCCTTGTTGAAAAAGGACATCCAGAACCTCGCCTTGCCACATGCCAAAATGCCCAGATCCGTCAAAAATTTCAACTGCAAACTTCGCATTTGACACTATTCTGGTCAAATACGATGATGAGAACGACGAACCGCTAACATCTGCTGTGGACACATCACTCCTTTTGTCCGCCATTTCTGCTCCAAAAAATTATTTAATAGTTGCCAAAACAAAAGCTCAAAAGTAATTCTTTTCTGATGTGGAAGCTCAGACTAAGCTGCAACCACAGAGCATACTCAGACAGAACCTCGGCTCTGATACCAATTGTTGAGGAAGCGCAATATAGAGTGTAACCGATTATATTAGAAAATTACCCAACTAGAAAACAAAGTTTCTAGACGTAATTTAATAATATAATAAGCACCAACTACTATATTTAAATGCAACTAATAAATAATAAATCGGACAAATATAAGAGAAATATCAGATCCTAAATTCACTCCAAATAATTTACAAGTGAAATACTACAAAAGAGGAAGATATACAAATGCCTTGAGAGACAATTGTGGGGTGAGGAATAAGGGAGGGGGAGGCACTCTATTTATACTAAAACCTCCCCCCTTCAAACCCAAAACCCACCGATGTGGGACTTGCCAAAACTCACAAGGAGTCCAGCGAAGCTCATTTCTCGTCAATACCTTGGTCTTGCCTTTCACTAAGTTTACCCTGCTCTGTGCCTCGTTTAAACAATCCCTGAGTGCAGTCACGCTAGAAATAATAGAGGCATTTGACACCTTCTTTCCTTCAAAAACAACCAAGTTACGACATCTCCAAGCCCACCAGCAGGTTATAGTGAAAACCTGCTGCCATTCATCAGCATGCTTCTCGCCACCCCTACATTGCAAGTTCCACCGAATCCATCGGTCAAAATCCAGAGAGCTGAAATAATGCCAGCGTGTCCGAGGCACCATTGTATGCCAAAGCTCTAACGTCTCTGGACAATCTCTTGATACATGTTGCAGGTTTTCAGTCTCTGCCCCACATACTGAGCAACAAACATCCTGAGTCATTCCTCTCCTACACTGTGACTCATTAGTGAGGAGGTGATCGTGGAGGGTGAGCCACAAAAATACTTTGCATCTCTCTGGAACTCTCTATGTTGAGATTCGTACACGCGGCGGAATTAAATTTATCCAATAAATTACGAATCCCAAGAACATCTATCAACAGTGTTTAAATCGGGTTAGTAATTAGAAACTGTACCTATGCGAATTCGTGTGCGTGCTTTGCAAACTCGTGGGCTAACACCTTCTTGATCAATCAATCTCTAGGAAGTGATTCTACGAATCCACTCCCTCTATCAGTATCCACACTGAACAACATTCCAACATGAACGGTAGCGTGCTAGCGCCTTCAAGCTTTTGTCTCACGTTTTTCTTCTAGGGTTCTTTTGTGGCTTTTGAATTCTCTTGTGTGTGTAATCAAATTACTTACAACCTAAGGGTATTTATAACCCCAATGGGCCGCATTAAATATTCAAAATCAATCTTATTAATTTTGAAATTGAATTGGAAATTAAATCTGTCTAATTGATTCAATCCAATCAATTTATTTAATGCAAATTAGAAGCCATCTAATTTGATTTATCTTCATAAATCAAATTTAAGATATGATATCTATTAAATCATTGATTTATCTTCATAAATCAAATTAGGAAGTTATTTAATGATTAGCCCCTAGGGCATAATTTCTAACACTCTAAGCTTCCAAATTTTATTCCATATTGGATCCGAAAGGGACTCATCATGAGTGAGAGCATTATGAGCTAATTTCACTGAGAAAGCTCCATTTTTGTTCCACTTCTAGTGTAAAGTCCCATTCGGCATTTTCTCAATACCTACTTGCACCTTATCCCAAGTCTGTTTAATGCCTCTCCATAAATTAGAACCAAGCCTGCGCATGTCAATCGTTGGAATAACGTCTGTCCTGCACTTGTACTTGTTTTGGACCACTTTCACCCAAAAATCATCTTTTCGACTAGAGAGGTGCCAACCGATCTTCATAAGGTAGGCTTGGTTATAGTTCTTTGTGTGCCTAAGTCCCAACCCACCTTTTGATTTAGGTTGGCATACTTTATCCCAAGCTACCAGCGGTATTTGTGTGTGTTCCTCGGAGCTTCCCCAAATAAATTGGCGGTTACTTTGTTCTAAAACCGAGCATGTGCTAGTCGGGAGAAGAGAGGTTTGCATGACATAACTTTATTTCTATAGGACATGTGAGATCTAATGAACAATTAGGTAATTTGTTGACTAAAATCCTAAACGCGACTTGTGTTAAATATTTTTGTAATAAGTTGGATTTGATTAACATATATAGTCCAACTTAGGAGAGAGTGTTAGAAAATATATATTAATGTAATTGATATGTAATCAAGTAATATCCCTATCAAGCGGGGATTACAAATTAGCGAGTTATTTCTCATTAATGAGCTATTAATATCAACGCTCCCATCTCCTACACACACACACACCTTTTCTGTACATGAATATGCAAGCAATTCTGAGTATATTTTTCCTCTATCTTTACTCAACGAATATGAAGATACCTCTGCTTAGAAAAAAGCAAAGTATTTTCAATTATATTAAAAAAAATCAGTTCTTTGTAATTAAATTATTAAACTTGTTTGAAAATAAAAATCGATGATTTGAGACCACTTTATTTAAAACGTAATTATATATCATTTGATTAGTTATAATAACAAGCACTTATTCCTCTTAGAAAGTATCTAAAAACACGTAAGTTTTTATCGTTTTTACTTCAAATGAGGACAAGAAAGACAAGAAAAATAATGTACAACACCTCTAATATTAAGCTTTCATGCAACAGTTGAAGTAGCTGAAGAAGCTCTTCTTCGTTGCTTTGGAATTCTTGTTTTGCTTCCTCGTTGAGTTGTCTGGTACTTGCCCCTTCTGATCCCAATCCCAAGGTGGAGACCCTATCCAAGCATTTTTCTGCAACCAAAATATCTCATCAATTAATCCACGAACGGATCATTGGTTATATTAACGGGAACGAGATAAACAAAAGGAAGTAATGATATTATTTCTCCTTGTGAAATGAAAAAAACAGTCTGGGCTCAGCCACAAGAAACCATCAATGGCACCTGCTTATGCCAGAACTGTATACAAGTCGTATTTGGAAAATTATGATGTTTCAGAAAGAAGGTTTCAAAGTTCTAGAGTTTAAAGAGAGATGCATTATTACTTGTAGGAACGCATATATAAGGACTTAAGGAGCATAAAGAAAAATAACGGGAAAAAAAAAACAAGAATCTGACGGCGCATGCATGAACCAATTACTAACCACTAAAATGAAGATTGAATTACAGGGACTTGGCTTCCGGCGGAGAAGCAAACTATCGAACTGAGCTTGCGAAGATTTATTCACCGGAACTTCCAAAAATAAGCTTAATCACAAAACTCGAAACCAATAACAAGTCGATGAACCTAAAAACGCTAAATTAATACATAACCTTGCAAATTTCTATCCAGATTCACGATTATGCCAGAGACAGAGCACTTAATCGATTCAATTTGAAGGATTCCTCAATCGCACAACAAACTCACACAATAACATCGATTCTCATGTCTTTTCTACAACATGCACTTAAACTAGTTTATTTCTTTCCCTTGCCTCTCCCAGCAACCAAACAAATCTAAAGAAGAATGGAGAGAAAAATAGAAAACAGACAAGAATTTACCTCCTTATGATTCTCCATGAGAGAGCGATTTAAGATCTTTGACGATTCAGAACTCAGAACTGGACACTATTGAAAGAATATATAAAAGCAATTTTGGCAGAATATAGTTGCGTGAGTATATTTGTATGTGTATATATAGAATATTGGGCCTTCAGATCTCTTTTGTCGGTTCAGATCTCTTCTTTTTAAAATGGGTTAAGGTGCAATTTTGCCAACAAACTATTGGTTGGTTCAGAAACAATTTCATCAATAAACTCTCTAGTGGACTAAAATTACAAACAAACTATTGGATTAGGAGCAATTTCACCAACGCTGTTAATTGAGCCTAACGTCCGTTTTCTGCCTTCATGCAAAAATTACAGAATAAGACCCAGATGTTTATGAAACTATATTTAAGCCCCAAAAAATTTAAAAAAATTTATTTTAGTCCCTCCATGTACTTTATATGGAGGGACTAAACTGAATATTATAAAAATTTTATGGGCTGGAAGATAATTTTATGAAATTTTGGGTTCTTTTTTGTAATTTTGCGAGGCCATCCCGCCCCTCAAAATCCATCGCTGGTTACAGGCTTTTTTTTTTCGGCTTTAGCCTGGCCTGTGGCCTATTAAGGAGGCCTGTAATTTTAAAAATTTTGTAAGCAGCCTAACAAACCATAAGGCTCACCTAAAAACAAGCCTACTTCAAACAGGGTGAAAACAGATCTACTTTAAACAAGTCGAAAATAGACTTACATCTAACAGCCTTTTTCAAGTAGGTTTGTTTTTGGCCTGTTTAAAGTAATTATGTTCTCACCTTGTTTGAAGTAGGCTAGTTTTTAGGTGAGACCTGTGGTTTGTTAGGTTGGTTACAAAATTTTTAAAATTACAAGCCTCCTTAATAGGCCACAGGCCAGGTCAGGCTAAGGTTCAAAAAAAGACCTTTAACCAGGGGCGGATTTTGAGGGAAGGGATGGCCCCACAAAAATTACATAAAAGAACCTAAAATTTTAGAAAATTATCTTCCAGCCCATAAAATTTTTATAATTTTCAGTTTAGTCCCTCCATATAAAGTACATGGAGGGACTAAAATAAATTTTTTTAATTTTTTGGGGCTTAAATATAGTTTCATAAACATTTGGGGTCCTATTCTGTAATTTTTGCATGAAGGCAGAAAACGGACGTTAGGCTCAATTAACGGCGTTGGCAAAATTGTTCCTGATCCAATAGTTTGTTGGTAATTTTGGTCCACTAGAGAGTTTATTGGCGAAATTGTTCTTGAGCCAATAGTTCGTTGGCAAAATTGCACCTTAACCCTTTTAAAATTATTATATACTCATGCATCTTAGACATTTTAAGCACACATTACAATATTTATCCTGTCCGCAAAGAGAGTGTATGTACATGTTTGTTTGTCTTTTGTATAAATCACTTTATTAAATAAAATTAGATTTCTCCGTTATTATATATGAAAAAAAATTGGACAGTTATTAAATTTTAAGAAAAATTTAATTATATTCAAGATTTTTTTAAAAACTTTGCTAAAATATGTTAAAATTATTTTATAAATAAGATGAAACAACTGACTTTGATCATTTAATGACTTTCTTAGGCAATTTTGTAAGATAGAGGCTAGAGCATCCTTTCCTTGGACCCCTTCCTTTAGAAAATGTGAAACTAGCTACCTAAGGTCCCGTTTAGTTCACAGAATCCGGACCAGGGAAAGGGAAGTTGGGAAAGTTCCCACTTAAAAATCACGTTTGGTGCACGTGGGTTCCGGCGAGTTCGATTCCCTCCTGTGGTTGAGCTCCCACGAACATGGGAAGGTGATTTCCAACTCAAAATGGCGGTATCTGAAAATTGTTTCCGGGAGCTAGAAAATTTCGATAAAAAAAGCCCCTCAAAACTTCAAATAGAGCAGCTGATGCTCTTCGACGCCACAACGAGAAGCTGCGACAATCACGAACTGCGAGAGAGAGAAACAGCTGTTGCGAGGAGTGGATCTGAATCTTGCTTTGTCGTTGGTCAAAGGACAGGTGCAAAAGACTATCAAAACCAGGTAAGATGAAATGGATGTTTAATTTGTGTGATGATTTTTGTCCGATAGCATGATGCTCGTGAACCAGAGTGAATGTGAAAGGGTTGAAAGTGTTTTACGTCTATGGTTTTGTGCTAAGTAGTATATAATGTAAAACAGAAGCTGGACCTGATAAACCAATATGTACCATTCGAATTGGACAACTTGGTTTGTGTTTTTGAAACAATATGTGACTGGTAATTATATAATGAAAGTATTTGAATGTAGTTGATGGTATGGTTTTTTTTTTTGCTCATTAGCTGATGATATGTTAAATGAAGATGATAGTTTCATGGTTTCACTAGCTATTGTGATTAATTATCAAATTTAATGAATTGGAGGGGGAAAAATGTATTTTTATGTTGTATGATTATTACAATGACATGAATGATTCTTGTAACTGGAAAATATTCTATTCAAACAATCGAATGTACATTGGCATCACTGATTGAGGTGTAAAATCCAGCAGCTATATGTGTAATTTTGTTGTTTCCTTTTGATCCACATGTTGCTGTGTTCATTTGAACAATGAATTTGATGACATAGTTTTGTGTTATATATGTAAGTCACTGTTGGGTTGTGGTGTGTGGAATTAAGATATGTAAAAGGAGTGGTGAATGACATTGAAAAGCAAATCGGTGTTGTGAAAAAAATCTGTAGGCATGGACACAGAAGCAAAGCAACTGGTTGGAATGTTGGCGGGGTGCTTAGCAATTCTCCTAGCAGTGAGGAGGTTGGTTGTTACTATGATAGTTGCAGTTGCCGCAGGTAGACCGAGGCACTTACCGGATAGGTCTTATAGGTTAGATTTTCATGCCAAGAGAGCTAACTTGAGGGCTATGGTATACAGTAGTGACACCACTTGCTTCAACTAAATTAGGATGTACCGGGCAACATTTGATAAATTGTGCCATATGTTGGACACAATCAGTGGATTGAAACGAACTAGGCATATGCTAGTTGATGAGCAAGTGGCAATGTTCCTTCACATCCTGGGGCATCATATGAAGAATAGAGTGATTCAGTTTGAGTTTGGTAGATCGGGTGAAACTATTAGTAGATACTTTAAAATTGTTTTAAATGCTACCATCAGACTCCAATAATTTCTTCTAAAGAAACTGGAGCCGATCCCGGAGGACTCAAATGATAAGAGATAGAAGTGGTTCAAGGTACGTGCAATGTGTATTTGTGTGACAATTTAAATTCACATTCTTGGAATAAATGATGGATATAACTTGGTTATTTTTTCAGGGGTGTCTTGGGGCATTAGATGGGACGCACATACGCATACAAATCCCTGTAAAAAAAAAGGAGGTACCGAAATAGAAAAGGTGAGGTAACAACCAATGTTTTTAGTGTGTGCGCACCAGACGGTCAATTCATATACGTGTTGGCTGGATGGGAAGGTTCAGCTACGGATGGAAGGGTCTTGAGAGATGCTATAAGTAGACGACATGGTCTACGAGTACCATAAGGTATACATGTTACAATGGTGCAATATTAAGGTTACTATATATCCCTCTTTTTACTTGTTTGAAAGCAAAATCATTAATTAAGGGTAATTTGTTTGGATAGGGAACTACTACTTGGTTGATGTGGGGTACATGAATTGCCAAGGTTTTTTGGCGCCTTATAGGGGGCAAAGATACCACCTTAATGAGTGGAAACACAAAAGCCAACCGCAAACTCCGCAGGAGTGCTTCAATATGCGACATCGGCTGCATGAAATGTCATAGAAAGGTGCTTTGGCGTACTGAAGTTATGTTGGGCTATCCTACGGAGCGCATCTTACTACCTAGTAAAGGTCCAAAACAGATACATCCTTGCATGCTGCATTATCCATAATTTGATTCGTCAGGAAGTGATTCAAGATCCTCTTGATGAGCAGATTGATGCCTTTGAGGCTGGACCTCCTACAATAGATAACACCCCCATGATGCCTATGGAAACAAGTGATTTGTGGAATAATTTTAGGGATCATGTTGCAAATGAGATGTTTGATGCGTATATTCAACGTACTGAGGATTGATGATGTTGTTATTTTAATGTTGTTGCTTATTATGATTAATTGTCTTTCCTTTGTTTCTGTGACAATGAACACCACCTTATGTTGTGATTGTAATGAAACTAGTTCATGTATTTTTTTTTTTCAAATTTAAATGTTGGAGTGGTATTCACGTTCAATTTATGTTGTCCTTAATTAAATTTAATACTTTGTGTTTGCACATGAGTTTTTATAGATGGAGTAGAATGAACCAGCAACAAAGGGGAAGAAAAAGATGTGGACTCTTGAGGAGGACAAGGTATTGGTGGACAACCTTGTTACCTTAAAGATGAAGCAAAAGTTCATGACTGATAATGGCTTCAAATCTGGATATGCTAATGCGCTACAAACTATGATGGAAGAAAAGCTTCTCGGGTGTGTCATCAAGGCATGTCCCCACATTACGTCCAGAATCAAGACATTGAAAAGATTGTGGCAAGCGGCATACGACATGGTTTACAGGAACAACACTTCAGGCTTTGGTTGGGATCCTGACACCAAATTTCTTACGGCCGAGAAAGACGTGTGGGATGAGTATATAAAGGTAAAGCCTCGCATCCTTCACTCAAATTTTTTGATACTGGACAATGTACTCATCTGTGATGATGTTATTTTGACATATCTTTTCCATTTTCAGGCTCATCCAAAGGCTGCAAATTTCGCAACAAGTCCTTTCCAAACTTTGACTCCTTGACCATTGTGTGAGGAAGAGATAGGGCAATGGGTGATGAGGTAAGCTCCCTTATCGGAATGGAGGATGAAGTTAATGCAGAATATGAGAGCTTCCGGAAACACCTAACATGTGGCAGCTAAATCTGATTTCACCCAAACAATAAATGAAACTGTACTTTTAGCTTGGAATGGATCTGAGACATCACAGAGTAAGAAGAAGAGACAACTCAACCACTCAGAAATCATGGCTGATGCATTGAGAGACACGGTGACATCATCGGACAATACAATAGTTACTGCGTTCGACAAGCTTGGTGACAAACTTGGTTGTCAAATGTCTGCTCAACAGAGGCAAGCTAAACTTGAGGTAAAGGGTGATGAACTTTTCATGCAGCTACTCGAGGTAGAAGATCTCACATGGAATGAGCGAAACACTGCTCATATCAAGATCCTGGGCTGTGACAAACTGTTGAGAACATTAGGAAAAATTCCTGCTTTGTTTAAGGAATCGTGGATCCACAACTTGCTACAACAGCAGAATACATAGTAATGTTTTGAATGTATTTTTTGAGATGGCCAGGGTTTACTGAGTTGTGTCACTAAAATTTGGACACAACGATCTCACTTTTGTGTGGTAAAGCAAACTTTGGACCATGTTCTTTTTGGGATATATGTCATATTCAACATGGCCTAAAGTTTATGTTCCCCTATGTACATGAACATGTAGGATGCCTTTTTGTATCCCTGCCATCTGTGTATATATCTTTCTGATATAGGTCCAGGTCAGACAATAGTGGTTTTTTGATTAGGTCATGTTAAATCCACAAAAATGTTACCATTGTTGGGCAGATGTAATATGTTTTTGAATGCTTTGTAATGGTGTCTTATAATATAATGATATAATTTCCTTTTTGTCTGTGTCTTCTATACATTAAAAGGGTTATGGAACAATTTAGTTCCACTGCTATGTTCTGATACCTGTCATTCAATTAATTTCCCTTATGCTCAGATGCTTAGTAGTTGTGTTAGACAAAGAGTTTGAACTTCATGTCCAAGTTCGAACGTATACCATCAATGGCGTCGGCTCATGCTTCACATCCTAAAATAGAACAAGTTTGAACTTACGGCTGTAGTTCGATTGTGATCGTGGTATGGTTTTTTCCCAAAAAAGCCCATTGCAGAAGGTTTTTTTTTTCCTCCAAAAAACAAAAATTAGGTAACATTATAACAAGCAAGTCCAACCGTTCCCTCTTAAATTGAAAAATAAATAACAATACGGAAATAAAACAAGTGGCAACGTATTGTTCGAACTTCAAATAGCATTGAAGTCAAAATCGCCATCAAGTACCTCTGTTTTGCAGTTCCAACTACATTGTGAGAAATCAAACAAACCATTCTCTATCTGAGCAAGCCCTAGCAGTTACATTGTGCAGACAAAAAAAATCTCAAATGGCGAGGGTGTACCTCTGTTTTGCAGTTCCAACTACATTGTGAGAAATCAAACAAACCATTCTCTCTCTGAGCAAGCCCTAGCAGTTACATTGTGCAGACAAAAAAAATCTCAAATGGCGAGGGTGAAAATCACAGACGGTCGATTGAAAGAACTGGGAATAACAATGGAGGATGTTGCCAAGTACAAGAAGCATATGTTAAGCCTTCGTCGGGGCGGGCGGGCGACCAAAGAACCTTATGATAAGTATGAAGCTGCCGCGAAGTGAAATCGTGAAAATGAGGCTAAATTCAAAAGGCAGTAGCGTCGCGGTGATAGGGAAAAAAGGCAAATAAAGAGAAAGAGTCCTGTGCAGGTTGAGATTGATTCATCTAGCGATTAACCTGGGAAGAAAAAATAGAAAGTTGCCTGAAACGAAAAGGGGAAAGCACAAGTAGTTTGCAATGAGAGTTCTAGTGACAAAGACAAGGCATAGAAGCCGACAACATCAGCCAATGCATCATCTGACACAAACAATGAAGAAGACGACAATGGGGAAGAGGATAAGACGAGGTCGAGGTTGTATAAAAAACTGAAAAGGAAAGACAGGGCAAATGAGGTTCCTCTACCAAAGGTAGACTTCAACCAAGCAAAACTTGAAGATTACGATTTCAGGTTAGTTGGTCGTAGTCTCTGTAAAATGAGTAGAATTAGGCTGGAGACATTCGAACACGATTTTCCCTTCAGCCTAAAAAAATCATAACGCCATTTAGGGGGCTACTAGAGTTGTCAATGCCTTATTGTGACTATGTTGTTAAGGTTTTTTACTCCAACCTTAAATTGTCGAGAGGGGGTGTAGTATCCACATGCGTGAGGGGCCAGAGAATTGACATTGATGAGAAGAAGCTGTTACAGTGGTTAAATGTTACTGAGCAACAGTCAAAGGACACTACATTCACTGGAGAGGAAATGGACAACACCCTCCTCGAAGGTGGTTCAACAGAGGATGGTACTCCTCTATACAGGCCGAAACAGCTGCCACCTAAGTTCAGGGTCCTACACTACTTGTATAGTAGGAGTTTCATGAACATGGGTAAGCACTACACTTCCTTGAGCATTGAGGACAAACAAATCCTCACATGTTTGATACGGAGGAAGCCTTTTAATATGGCCAAGAGGATAGTGGACACAATGCTCAGAGCAGCTGCAATTAGGAAAAAGAACTCGGAACTACCTTATCCATCACTTATGTCTCTCATTTTAGAGAAGAACAATATTTGGTATCTTACTAAAGGTGAGGCTCTAATGTGGAGTCTAGAGTTTGATGATGAGGCCTTGCGAAGGATGCAAATTGCTGTTGTACCAAAAGAGGAAAACACGAATTCATCCTCTGAGAGTTAGAAGAAAGTTAAGTTGAAGAAGAAGCTAGCTCCAACTCCTACTGGCACTGGTGAACCTTCACATGCTATTCCATTAGAAGTTGTAGAAATAGTTGCTTTTTTTGTTGAGGTTCTAGAACAGAAATTTGATGCGATGCAAGGTCAGCTGCGGAAACAGATTGATGATATTCAATCGCATGTAGTCAAAGTTGAGAAACGTGTGTCAGAGATTGCGCTTGACTTCACCGAACTTTGTGAATTTATTCACCTTTATGCAACTGAATTTAGAGAATTTGCAGTTTTCAAGCAAAGTCAAGCTCATTTGGCTGGTCCATCAACAAATCCTCCAAGTAACCATGAAGCAATTGGAGTGGAAGGATCCCCTTGACCATCTCCACTCTCCCCAACAACCACTGTGGGGCAACACGAGCATGTTACTGTACCCACCTCCCCTGAATCACCACCCAAGCTTCATGACCACACTGGTCATGAAGTTCCAGACTTGGTTATAGATGAAGAAGCAGTGGATGGTGACAAGGCTGGTGAAGAGCTTTCCACAAAAGCCTTTGTAGCAGATGAAGGAGTGCAAGCTGAGCACGTCCTTGGAGTTATGTTAGATGAAAATGCAGATAGTGGTGGTTCAGACAATGTCTGTGAAGGTGGCATAGCTGAAACAGGTTTGGAGGGAAAGGAGGCTGCTAGTCACAATGTAACTGAAGAATTCACATTTGGAAAAGGGCTGGACGAAGAGGATCCAGGTGGTGACATTGTTTGTGCAGGTCCCACAGCAGCAGAAGGAATGGCAAGGGAGGAAGGTGGTGGTGAAGATGTGATTGAAGGTCCCATAGCTGAAAAAGATTTGGATGGGAAGGAAGTTGATGTTGACACTGTATGTGAAGGTCCAATGGGTACAAAAGGAATGGCAGGGGAGGAAGGTGGTGGTGACAATGTGTTTGACGATCCCACAGCTAATAAAGATATGGAGGGGGAGGAAGCTTGTGTTGACATGGTCAATGAATGAACTGAAGGTGCAAACCAACATGGTCCAACAATGTCTCCTACACACTTAGGTGAGGAACTAGAGCCAATAACCCTACTGTCCATCGTCCCTCTCCTTGAACCCGTCAACCCACCTGTTGCCCCTTATAGGACTGTCACAGAGGCTATTTCGTTGAGGTTCATACCAGCTTCAACTTTCAGCAGTAGCTTGGCAGCTGTGAATATGCCCAATATCTTCTCAGCTGAACCACAAATTCCTCCTCCACTAACAGATGCTGCAGGCCCTATGTTCATCCCAGTGAACCTCCCTGGTTTAGGAACTGCATCGACAAGACAGGCCACTCTTAGGAAGTCCCCAGCCAAGAGGAAGAAGAAGAATTAGCGACATTTTAGTTTACATATCATGTTTACAGTGTTTTTGTAATGATTCAGGATTAGGTTGCCACTTTTTATAAGTCATTTGTCGTGGATTGTTGTTTACTGTACTGGTTTAGTTGGTATCATGCAAGTTCGAACTTAACTATTTAGTTCGAACTTGAACATTTGTGTTGTTTTGCAATTTCAGTTGTGAACTCTGGTTAACTTATTAGGCCGTTTGTTGTAGGAATTAGTTCTGATTTATGTGTCAATTAACATTATCATTCCCATCAAATGTTGCTTCTTTCTTTAATTGCTTTCGACACTAGGTCTGGTACATGTTGGTTCATAGTAGCAATTATGTCTTCCCACATAGGGTGTTTTATGTTTGGTTTATCTATTTATTTGTTGTACACGTTGGTTTCATGCTACTGCATGGTTTATGACAGCAAATTTGCATCCTCTTCATGAAATAGTGCCCACTATTTACACTTTCGTACATACATTGCTTTTAAGTTTTCATGTTTGCTTTTTCCCACAACCTTTAGAAGTTCTGCACCATTTGTGGGGTGCAATTTGGACATTCCAGTGAAGTTTGTCTTCATTGATATATAGCATTTGAGAATGCCAAAATATATTAATTATAATTGCTTTGACCCATCTTGATTTAAATGGAAATTATGGTCATATTGTACCTAGTGAAGTTTGTCTTCATTCAAAATGTAGCATTTGAGAAGGCCAAACTAGTATATTTAAAATTGTTGTCACCCATCTTGGTTTATGACAACAATTATGTCTTCCTACATATGGTGTTTTATGTTTGGTTTATCTGTTGTCCAGGGAATGCATCCTCTTTATGGGATATCAGTGGGGTTGGGTTTTATGCTACTGTATGGTTAATGACAGCAAACTTGATGCAGCAAACTTGCATCCTCTTCATGAAATAGTCCCCTCTATTTACACTTTTGTACAGACATTGCAGTTTGAGTTTTCATTTTTACTTTTTTCGCATAACCTTTGGAAGTTCTGCACAATTTGTGGGGTGCAATGTAGACCTTCCAGTGAAGTTTGTCTTCATTGATATGTAGCATTTGAGAAAGCCAAAATAGCTTAATTATAATGGCGTTGACCCATCTTGATTTAAATGGAAAGTATGATCATATTGCTTCCAGACAAGTTGTCTTCATTGAAAATGTAGAATTTGACAAGGCCAAACTAGTATATTTAAAATTGCTTTCACCCATCTTGTTATAAATGGAAATCATGATTATATTGCTTCCTGTAGAACAAATTACGCAATCCACACCATGACATTGCTGAACTTGTCATTACCTTTTTAAAAACCAAATTAATTAATGATCTAAATTTGTCATAAGTCACTAGTTATTAACTTCATCAGTTGTAATCATAATTTTCTGAAATTACACATATGTATCCAATAGTAGCCTCACGTTGCCAAAGCATATTTGCTGCTTTCCAAAATCTCACCTGATATGTGTATTGCCAATGTGCATTGCTACACAGACATATGAGTATCGGCAATACACATTTGCTGTTAACACTCTTGTGTTGCATCTCACCTAGCAATTCTCTTGTCACTACAATGAAAGTCGTCTCTTTGGTTATTGTCAAGTTTATTCTCATAAATTAAATACATTACACATATCGTTTTCGTTAACTCTTGTACGCAACTCTGTTTTTCCTGAACAACATATAAAAATAAATTTCATGCACTTCACAATTTCAGGGGTTACCCCCACTATTCTCATCAGATTTCGTTTCTTACTTTATCATTGCATCACTTACGTTCAATATTCAATTTTCATTTTCTCCTATGTTCGTCTTCAAAATTCATGGCTGGACCAGATTTTTAATTTGGTGATGTGCCCTATTATTGCTCCCATGTCCGTCGTCCTTCTCACCACCGGTAGCCCTTATGATTGTCGCACTTTCAAATCCCTTCGACGTCTCCAACTACTTTCCAACGTACATGCGATTTCTGTTGCTCTGCTTCTCGCCCATTCGAAAATGAAAAACCATAGTCTGTTTTCTGCCTTTTTTAAAAGGGTATTTTGGGAATTTTAGCTTATGTTCCCACTTAACCAATTGCCATTTCTTCTAACCAAACATTTTATTTTTCCGTAATTTAAGTAATGTTCCCATACCTACCAAACAGTTTTAAACTTTTTAAGTTCCCTCTTATCTTCATTTCCCTTCTCTTCCCTCTTTTAAGTTCCCTTCCCTCTTTTAGTATCCCCTGAACCAAATGGGACCTAACTTGCATAATGAGGCAAGGGAAGCAAGTGTCCACTCTCCCAAGTCCCAATTGAGATTCTTAGAAAATATCTGTGACGTTTCATATATATATATATATATATATATATATATATATATATATTGATGCCAACCCCTTTACTACATATTATACAACTTTTCAATTTTAATACTCTTTCATCCACAATATAAGTCATTTTAATTAATTTATAAGAACCAAGAAATGATAGTTAACTCATAAAATTTGTTCTAAATTAAAAGAAATTTTTAACTTTAGCTATATTAAATAAGATATTAAAAGAAATATAAAAGATATAAGGAGTTATATTTAAATATTAATTATAAGGATAAAATTGACAAATAAATATATATGAATTGCCCTACAAATAGCTTATACTATAAATCAAATCATTAATAAAAATACCACTTATATATTATGGAAGTAGCGTGTGTGTTGATGATTCCTTTTGAACAAGGTTTGTCCTGAATCAGATTACACACGTGGTTATCCTTTTGGAGCAAAAGTCACATCCCACCATTATTTTATTGTTCACTTCATCTCTTTCTCTCTCATTACGATGTACAGTAACATAATGGTGAGATGTGACTTTTGCTCCAAAATGGTAACCACGTGTGTATTTTTGCTCAAAAAAAAAGCACGTGATGCTGGGTGCTCCCGGGGAAAAAGCTCATATGTAGTTTTGCACCTTAACCCAAGATAAAAAGGCCCACAAAGGCCTCATCATTTGCATATAAATAATCTGCCAAGACACACATTGTTGGAGAAAATATCACTTAGGTCCTTAAAAGAGAAAAAATATTAAAAAAGTCTCAACCCCAATCTCTTAATATTAATTACGAAATTTCAATATAAAAAAGTCTTGTTATTAAAATGATTTTTTTTTTGTCAATATGACTTTTCCTGTTATTAAAATTTCTCTATGAAAATATTGTTGTCAAAATAGCTTTTCATATTGTTAAAATAACTTTTCTTGTTGTAAAATTTTTTTCGAGTTTTTCCTTCAAAATGTAGAATTTTACAAATTTTTAGAAAATTTTTGACAACAAGAAAAATCATTTTGATAACATGAAAAACCATTTTGACAATAATATTTTCATAAAAAAATTTAACAACGGAAAAAATTATTTTAATAACGGAACTTTTTTGATATTGGAATTCCATAATTAATGTCAAAAAATCCTAGAGACTTTTTTATAGGAAATTTGGGGTTGGGGTTTTTGTGATATTTTTTCTTTTTCTTAGGACTTAGAGTGATATTTTCCCCACATTGCTGATTGCCCAGTCATCGTGTTGTACGTTTCCATACAGCTATTTTCTGTTGGCTCTTGGCTACTTCGCGCCTCTTTCCTCTTCCTCGCTCCTCTGCTCCACTTGAATATTCTATATATACACTTACATATATACTTACGCATCCATATTCTGCCAAAATTGCTTTTAATATTGTAATGTGTGCTTATTTAATAATTAATTTTGTTTAGTTAGGTCTGTTCATGTGATCGTCCCTTTTCTCAAACATGATTGCAGATACTTATCAGTCATATCTGTGCAACGCTCTGACTTTCTTCACTTTTTTTTTTTGGTAAGAAAAAGTTTTGAAGTGGTTCGACATCAGACCCCCACCAAGGTTAGGGTACGGCCCCGGGCTCTATGAGCATTTACTGGGGACTTACGAGATCACTTACCAAAGGAGTTCCAGTGACAGCAGAGGAGATCGAACCCTCGACCCAAGGGCCTAGTCTTGGATCCCTTAGCATCTATGTCAACTCTCATTGGCTACTTTCTTCACTTGTTTATACTTTTATTAGAATGGATCTCATAAAAGTAATTGAAAGCACTATGGGCTTATGCGTCTACCGTAGCGTTTGGTTTGAGGATATGACTTTTACTCCAAAATAGTAATCATGTATGTATTTTACTCCAAAAAAAAAAGCGCGTGGTGTTGGGTGCTCCTAGGAAAAAAGATAATGTGTATATTTGCACTTTAACCTTATAAAATTTAACGAATGCCAAAAAAAAATTATGTAAGTTAATCTTGATTTTGTCATACACGCAATTTCTCTCGACCTTTTTTGGGATTTCGAGCAACGCGTTGCCTGATGGTATTTTCGTCTAACTGGTTACAGCTTTTTTTCTTTGTTTCTAGTTTTGTTGAGTCAATATTTGTGATTGTCTATTGTAATTCTTCAAATTTTTTTTTTAAAAAAAGTGTAATGGTAAACATAAATTATTTTTTTAAGTAAAAGTAACAATAAACATTATAAAATAGGATAAAAGTAATTAGGGAAAATTAAAATAAATGACCTAAATAAAATAATATTTAATTAGAAGGACCATAAAAATTGTAATTATTAAGAAAGACCAAATAAGCTTAAAAGTACTAAATTACCTTTTAGCTTCTCAACGTACAAAATAAAGAGCAAAATGTCTTATTCTGTCATCCCGTGAATATTAAGTAAGGCCATTTGGAAATCCGGTATTAGAAATTAAAAATGGCAATATTTTACAAAAGTGTATGCATAGTAATGAAGTTCAAGAACAACTTTGTTTTAATTAACTTTTTGTTTTCACGGGATTACCAAAAATCACTGTTTTTAACTTTTAATATTGGATTTCCAAATGACCTCACCTTAATATTCAGGAGAGGATGGAAGAAGGTATTTTGTTCTTTGTTTTTTTGTGTTAGGGAAGCAAAAGGGTAATTTAGTACTTTTAAACTTATTCGGTTTTTCTTGATAATTACAATTTTTATGGTCCTTCTAATTAAATTTTATTTTATTTTAGTCCTTTATTTTAATTTTCCCAAGTAACTATGCTGTTAACGTTTGTTAATGTGGTCTTTTTAATGAATGGTTAAGGTGTTAAAATAGTCATTAACTTATATTGAAACTGTAAAAATAGCCATAAGCCTTTCTTTTTTATATGCAAAAGTAATTAATAAGTGACTTTTTTTATTGTGAGTGTTTTATCAATTTAGGGATTAAAAATATAAAAGTTAAAGAAAAATTTGTGAATTCATATTTAAGAAGTCACCTTTTTTTCTGGTCAAGAATGACAAAGTGAAACAACTCCAAAAGTTAAAACCCCCAACATGAATCATTGGCCTTAAAAGTACCATTATCGCTATTGTTGAGGCAATCCCATAACCAACCACGAGAACAATTTAAGGGAGGATATTTGAGTGGAAAATCAGGGCGATGAAAAATCGCATATGCATATGGTAGGATTGTGAAAACCCACATCACCGAAGGCCATCACATATGCAAGTTGGATTCCAAATGGATTTTAATTATAAGTTGATTAGGAGTGAAGTGGATTTTTCACTTAGTCATTCTCGCTAGAATAAAAAAGAGATGACTTCTTAAACATTAATTTATAAATTTTTCTTTGACTTTTATCATTTTTAAACCCCAAATTGATAAGGAAAAAAAAATCATATTACAAAGCTAAAGAAAAACTTATGAATTAAAATTCAAGAAATCACTTTTTACTTTCTAGTTACTTTCGCAGAAAAAAAAAGAAAAAAAATTATGGTTACTTTTACATTTTTGATATAATTTAATAACTACTTTTGCACTTTAACCTTTGTCATAGTTATTTTTGCTCTAAAAAATAATTGATGGTTATTGTTATGCTTTTCAAAAAGATTGATGGTTATTTAAGCACCTTAATCCATGTAATTAATTTGTTTCGGTTTCAAGAGTTTGAGGTCCGACTTTGTTCCTAAACCAGGAACCGTGGGTGGCTTTATATGTATTATTTTATCATTTTATTAAATAAATTGTCTTTTCATTTAAAAAAAAACTTCTGTGTTCATGTATCCCAGTTGTGTCAAGAAATATACACTCTTTCTTAATGTTTCTCCAAATTTCATTTTATGTAACCTATTTTATTCTCTTCTCAGAAAAATCATTAGACTCAGAAAAGCTCGAAGGAATCCATCATCATTAATGGAGATTTGGCATTCTCAGCATAGTGATAAACTTGATTGACCTCAACACACACACACACACACATATATTCCATATGAGCTGGGTGGATAGGAACCTGAGACAAAAAGAAATTATTTATTTGGGTCAAAGCTATAAGGATCGGGAAGAAAATAGGTATGGGCGATAAATTAATCCCTATAAATAGGTTCTTGAGTGATAATCTGATATTCGAGAATGATATGAGTGAAGGATAGCCCATTTCATCGCATAAACTTATCATCAATGGTACTCTCTAGAAGTAGATATATATATATATATATATATATATATATATATATATATATATATATATATATATATAAACATGGAAGCCTATGTTTTCTTCAAGTTATGTATAAATAATTTTCATAATTTTTAAGACTTTGTATTCATTTTTTTTGGGCCAAAAAAAGAATGTTGGAATAATCTAACAATAATGATCTCAAATAAGAAAGAGCAGCAAAGGAAGACTTGATTAAATATCGCTAGCCATAACGATTCTACATGTAGTATCTCATACCTTGAAAGTTGTAGATAATAAGAGTTAGAATTAGAATAGAACATGTTAGTGCTCCTTCTAATGAGAAGATGAGGCACGATGATGGTTTAAGAATAGTTGTCACTTGTCAAGAAACCCTCAAGGAGCAAATAAGTGTATTTTAACATTACCACTCTAAGGCCTGACCTATACTATTTATAACCTCTCATTAATACTTGTAACAGGTTACCAACTAAGTAGGTTACCCTAAACCAAATCTTCATCCAAATCATGTGTGGGTCACAATTATGAGATATTTTATCCAAAACAAAGATAAAATAATATCTACATATAATCTATATTAAAAATATATAATCATAAATAATAAAATATCTAACAATCTCCCACTTGGCCCATAACCTAATGTTATTTGGTGATAAGGTTCATTTAAGCAATGCCACCCTTACATGCATCACAAGTACTACCCTTACTTCATGGGTCAAAAACTTAATAAATATACCAGAAATGTTTATTTAGTTCCATCTTAAGGGTTTGTTAAAATCTCATAATTTAGGTACCCAAAAATTGAGACAACAAACTTCAACTTAAATTTTGTCACTTAAATAACAAGCAGGACATCCCCCCGCGCGTTGCGCGGTGCAACAAATTGTCGAACTAATAGATAAGTGAGATTTGCAGTTCTTTACATTACATAGCTAATAGGTGAAACGTAATGGAGGAAAGAAATTTGCTTTCATTGGATGCATCAAAATAAAAGAGAGGTAGTAGAAAATTGATCATCTGTAGTATATACTTGGTATAATGAACAATCACATATCAAGATTCTTGATTGAGTTCATGATCTTATTTTTAACTTAGTAATATCTTTGGAATAGCGAAAATTCATCACATTGGAGTTGCACTTTGTAAAAATCAAAGAAAACAACATATGGATTTTTGTAGAAGCAACGACAAGTTTATTTCATTTATGCTTGGAAGACATTTCTGAAAATTTCTTTGTATACAACATTGGTGGTCGTGCATTTTTCACCAGTTGCACCATCCACAATAAGAATCTTAAGACCAGCAATATTGATGACTCTCGACAAAGCAAAATATAAATTGCCCATGTGTGAAAACTGGCTTTGACAAATATAACCCAACATTCTGTAATGATTGATCCTGACTCTTGTTGATTGTCATTGCAAAAGATAAAGTAATAGGGAACTGGCGTTTCTTCATTCTAAATGGCAAACTGCTGTCAAAAGGATTCATGTCCATCCTGTGGATTAAAACCTTTTTATTTGGAGTAGACCCATTCAATGTCAATCCTTCGATTACATTCTTGCCAAGATGTGTGACACACAATCTGGTTCCATTACATAAGCCACTGACCTGATCTATATTCCTCAACAATATGATAGGCACACCAACCTTTAGAATCAAAGCATGCAAAGGGAGACCTAAACATATAATTGTATTCAAGAACTCCGTAGTGTACAGGTCTTCAAATCCAGCAACGTCTTGGGATGATTTGCAAATACTATCACAACTCAAATACTCCATCCTTTGACCAGGTAACAAAGAGCACATGTATTCATTTTTGTTGTTCACACTTTCAATTGTTGGTCAAAGAATAGCTCTATTATTGAAGTAATCGGAGTTTGTTAAATTTTCAAGCAAACCTGGGTAAGTGGCTGACACAATAGACTGCATTGGATTGTTAAGTTGACGAATTAGGTATTTGTCCAGAATCTCAACCTGTGCAACACCGTCGTGCGGCAATCCGAGGTTACCATCACCAATATCTAGAAGCCATTATGAGAAGGCATGCAACTCTTCATATTCTTGGGTTGATGAATGAGAAAGTCACATGTTTTTTTTGAGTTGGAAAATTGTACATGAATCCCACAAAGGCGGTGCAATGATGCAAGCATTAACTATAGTAGCTCTTGATGCTTTTGGAATGACAGGTAATAACTGGTGAAAGTCACCTCCCATCAATATAGCTTTGCCACCGAAAGGCTTGTTGCAATGCATGATATCTTTTAATATACGGTCAAATGCCTCAATGCAAAAACGTTGGACCATCGGAGCTTCATCCCATATGATCAGTTTGGTAACCCTGATCAAATCAGCTAGCAAAGAGTTTTGTTTGATGTTACATGTTGAGTCCTCATTAACTGCAATGGGTATTGCAAACCTTGAATGCGTTGTCCTACCAGATTGTAGCAGTGTGGTTGCGGTTCCGCTGGAGGCAACAATGAGGACAATGTCACCCCTGGAACGAATTAACGATGTAAATGCGTTTCACAAGAAAGTTTTTCCGGTTCCTCCATATCCATAAACAAAGAAAAAGCCATTGAGACTCGTATCAAATTTTGTCATGATCGTGTTGTATATGAGAAGTTGATCTTTATTCAAGGATCACACTATTTCATCGGACTGCTTTTGAAGCTGAGCCCTATCATAATTCAATTCCTGCCGAATTAAATTATTACCAACATCGGCATGAGTACCTGATGAAGGTGATGGTCGTGAAGGAAAATCAGAGATACTCTTGCCATTTTTTTGTAGGAGAGCTTCAATCTCGTTAAGCGCAGCTTCCTCTTTGTCTATTGTTGGTATAATTATTTCTACATGAAGGAACAAAAAGCATTATAAAAAGTTGTTGGTTAGAAGAAGAAGTAAGGAAAAATTTAGATGTACATGAACATACCTGAGGATATAGGGTCACGATGCAGTATATATAATAAGTTTTCTGATAAAATTTTAGAAGTCTCCTTCCAAACAAACTCAGGTCGGGTAAGGCAGCCGTATAGTAACATACTGACAAACATAGTTTGCAATGACAGGCCACTAGCCCACATAGATGCTTCCTTCAATGATGCTACAAATTCACAGTCATCGTCTAACAATCCGAAAGCAATGCAGGCAACGCGATATGTAGGATACATGACACCATCTATTGTTCTAATAGCTTCGTAGGATGAAGGTCCTTTAACTTTAGTCACCAAAATCCTTAGATAATAGAATTCTCCTGATGAAGGTGCAGCATGAGTAAGTCGACCGAGTGTAAACCCTTTTTTCCTTGCCTGCCACATAAGCTTGCTACGATTATATACATAATATTGTGGAAATTCATAATAATAGAGTGTTTTTGCAAGATCATCATCTCTATTTTGTTTCATCCAAGCAAGAAACATCGACTCATTAACACTTGGCTTTGCTAGAATATCTGCCACGTCATCTGTGTTAGAGTAGATGACACATTGTTGGTCTAGTAGATGAAAGCTCAACCTCTCAACCGGTGGGTACCTATGTTGGATATCAAATCCAAATATACACCAAGATGCTTCACATGCGGATATATATCGGAAGTTGTAATATTGTTCAATCTCGTCCACTGCTCGATGTTGACTGCCAGTCTGGTCAGTCTCAAAAATTGAGGCAACAACACGATCATTCCCTTTGCTAATATACTTAAATAAGTACTTGATTGCTGTAGATTGATTACATTTCTCGACATTTATGTGGGCATGAAACAAACAACAAAGTAGGATTATATGGAACAACAAACCTGTCCTCTAATGGAATGCCTTTAATATGAACAGACCTTCCATCATCTCTTTGTCTGTATGTAGGGAAACCTTCGTGGTCAACCATTATGTGTTGGCTAAATTTTTTTGGGAAGAACTTGTTGCATTTCTTATCAACCATACACTGTGCTTTTGGATTGAAGGTCCCACAAGGAGAATGCATCATGAATTTTTGAACCAACTCATATAACTGAGGCTGAGAATCCAGATTTGGGATCTCTGCACACACATTTCTGTCAACGTCATTGGGTTCTTTGATCTTGTCATGTTCTGACAGCCATATAAGGATGTGTGCATGTGGGAGCCCTCTTTTTTGGAATTCAATTGTGTACACTTCTATTTTTGCAAGAACAGCTTTGAAAAAAAAAAGGGTTAGTTATACTGTGGCACAATATGTTGTTGTGAAGTTGAAAACTTGTGAGAACATAGTTTGCATAGGAATTGAGGTTTGCATACCTACACGGATGTTTCCAAACAAACTTTGTTTATTGATGACATCCATTAGAGCTTTGAGCTTGAGCTTGAAAACCCTTGATAAGACATCAGGCCTATTAGAAGCAGTCACATTTTGCACCGCACAAAACCTTTTTATTTCAGACCATGATGGGTTGCATGTAAGCGTTATGAATAAATCTGGGTACCCAGCAAATCTGCATATAGTCATTGCGTCTTGGTAGGCTTGTATCATGTAACGTGCACCTCCTGTAAATGAAGACGGTAAGATAATCCGTTTGCCGATGGCAGATGCATTTCTCTCTCCACTCAACAAAGCATCAGATATTCCTTAGTACATGTCTGCACATAGTTCTTTTTGATGTGTTCTTACCCATAATAACCTTTGAGCCTCAATCATCGTGAATCATCGTGTATGCATCAACCACAAATTGTTGGAAAAGTCTTCCAGCATGTAAAATAGTTGACACCTCATCATCTCTAGTCATCAACTTGTATACAAAGTATTCTCTCATGCTAACTCATTTCTTTGATTTGTTAGAACCAATATGGTCTGCAAAGTGGTCTATATCGTCTATGTAACCATCCTCTCCCCTAGGGAATAAAAGAGGGTATTGCAATGGCAGATATGAAGGATGTAATTCATGTATCCTTTGAGGTGATCCGGACAATTCCTCAACAATTACGTCCCTTCGTTGAAAATTGATATCAATATCGCCCATGATTAATGCGTCTACTTCTGAAGCAGAAGGCAAGTTATGTGTTTGTCCATCATGTTGTCTATTATTAATCAAACGTAGCTTAAAACTTTGAGGATGGGGCCTATTGATCATTGAAGCGGCCATACGGTATTGTTTCACGAACGAATTATATTGGTTCAACGTATCCTGTATTTGTGCAACAATCGTGTGGTTGATGTTGGAGTCTTTCAAATGCTTATTGTCAATAAAGCATGTAATATGTGTTAGATATGAAGCATAATTTATAATAGGTAATACCTTGTAAATATAATGTGAGCGATATGTATAGTATGTACCTTACAACATAAATCCTATTCTGAACTTCATTCTCGGTGTCATAAATGTAAAGTTGTGAGTACACAGGCTTTGATCCATGTTCAGGCAAAAGACTGCCTATGTGATGGTAATTAAGTCCAGAAAGTACGAAGGTATAAGGCCCACAACCATTGTTTTTGGCATGATCGATTTTGCCTCCCATTGAAGTAAATGAGAACATGTTGTTGTAGTTCCTAATATTAGTATGGAAATTCTCTAACTTGTCCAATTTTTTATCAAAGAAGAGGCCATGCAAGACAACAGGAGGTATAAGATTTTTAGGAAGACGAATTTTTCCGCCGTGGCAACACATTGTAAATAATGGTACAACTAAACTTCGTTGTTTTTTAATCCTTTCATTCAACCGCATTTTTGCACCACATATGTGACATTGATATGTGGTGTCTCCCTCATCCAAGTACTCTATGGAAATGTAAAAAAGCTGAGATACCATGACTTTGTGAAATACATTTGATGATATTTAATACAACTTAATAGTTGTGTAACAATGAGGAATGGATGCGTGCTTGACATTGGAAGGGATGTATTTTGTGCCATGGTTAATAGTTTAGCTAAACAACATTGATGATATTGACTGTTATGTCACAATATATATAAATATTTTAGTAGAAAGTAGTATGATGATTATATAAGAGGTTGATAGCTGACCTTCAAATGGATGTGCTTCATTTTGGGTGTCCTCCATATCATAACTCAAGCACTCATTGTATGTGAAGTCCATCTGTTGGTAATAGTGTTCGGGATCTAATAATAGACATAATTTAGATTAATGAACAACAATGAAATGGTAATGGGCAAATTGGCATTGCACAATATTACTTATTTTCCAGTGTTTATGTTGATAACATAAGGAGCAAAAAATGATTACCTGTAAATGTATGTATAGGGTGACGACTTGGCATTTCTTGATTCGTTATTGTTGATTTGATGCTTGATTCTATCACTTCAGTAGAGACAACGTGTGAATAATTTGGTGAAGAAACGACATGTGTGCTTTAATCTGTGGAAAAATGTAGTTGAAAAAGTTTTGTTTAAAGGGATCAACATTTTTAGAAGTATGAGGTCAATGTGTGAGAACATCTTTATATTTAATACAAAGGAAATGAAATTTTCCATCACCTCCATGTGATGTGTCGAATTGGTACTCCAGGCGTCGGGTGATAAAGGAGTAATCAAAATTGTTGGTGGTAGTTGTTGATGAGTTAGTGATGACTGAATCAAATTGTTATGAGTCAAGTTGAATTGATCGAAACCTTTTGCTTCAAATTGTATTGGTTCTATTTCTAAAATCCAAATCATATGTACGAACACATTTCGTGCGTTAGATACCATCTACCAATATATGATAAACGTGAAGATAAATTGTGATATACCAGGGGTGTTGAAGGATTGAAACGGTGACACATCATCTCGAACAACATTTGTGATATCTTCAAAAATAGTCCTCCTTGCTTCTTCCTTATAGTTAAGTTTTACTCTAGTAGCAAGGTGCTGTCTCGTCTTTGGAGGCATGTTGATCAAGCAACTGACATAAGAGAATGGCGCAGCATATAAATGGAAAATAAAGGTTAGATTGAGGATAGTATGGAGATGAATGAGAATATTTTGTTTAGAAATGTATAAAAAATGAGGTGGAGGCAATTCCACGAAGTCAGGTGGGGGAAGAAAGATGTCATAGAGGAGTAGAGTGGGGTTCAAATCTTACAATGTTTCACATAATTGTAGCCAAAATGTACATATTATTTGAAATTTTAAATAGTTCCGAGTCCATAATTTCATGACATTGTAAAACAATGCATTGTATTGTAGCTTTGTAATTGTAAAATGTTTATGTTGAAAATCTTGAATCCATTGTCAATTGAGTTGGAATCAGCAAGGAACTTTGACAGCTTTTTCAGGACGTTGAAAGTATAATAATATGTTCGTGAGCAATTTGTAAATGTAAATGTAAATGTAAATGATAGTAAAAGGTATGATTTGTAAAATGTAAGCGAGCAATTGAGTTGGAATCAATTGTAAAATGTAAATGTCGAAAATGATAGTAAAAAGTATGATTTGTAAGCGAGCAATTTGTTCGTGATTGATAAATTTCTTTGAAGATCAATATATTAAAAGTATATTGATAAATCACCGGTGTTGGTAAGCAATGTTGCATGATAAGAAATGCAGGAGATCAAGATATAGAACCTTAACGAAATAAATGAAACAAATGAATTATTCATCAATGTTACACACTATTATTATGAATTAAGCTGCTTCACTTGTTTTTCAAAATAGTTCTATCTGCATGAGTTCATGGGAAAGAGAAAATTGGAAAATGTTTTTTTTTTTAAAACAAACAACTAAGTAAAATTGATATTGCTAACAATATTGAAATTAATGATTTTTTTGTTAGGTAAAAGTTCATACATACATTCTATAATACTTATATAAGACAATACTTGTATAACTCGGATCTATTTATATTGAGTGAGTAAAAGTATCCATACACAACATTGGTCACAAATTTTCCTCAAAAACTTGTTTAATATATAGTAAATCTTATTGCAAAAATAATTTATTCTTCTATTCCACATAAACATAAAAAGATTACTTGTATTCATTAGTTTTGTCCGTGAGGTTATTTATAAGATTATTTCCTAATGTCGCTGAAAATGAGTGTCAAGGCAATTGATAAAAGCAAAGGACTCCATAAATCTCATATAAATTTGATCTCACGAGTTTGGCTACTTTGGACATATGATGGGTTCCTGAGTTCTTTCAATTGTGTGAGCAATACTTTTTTTGTTTTAAATGCTAGAGATGAGGCGTCAGTAACGTAAAAGTAATTAAAAAAAACTTGTTGAATATACAAATTACATCTTAAGATGCAGCAATGTAGACTTAGTTTAGAGATGGACTCTCATATGAAGTTGATATTATTTTAAAGTAAAGTCATTCAATCTTTACAGTCTATGCTATGTTGATACATTCACTCCGACAATAATGCTTCAATATTTGTCTTAATCTAGTCGACACATTTTAACCTCAAAATACAATCATTAATTCTTAGTAACGCGGGATATGCATGAAGAGGATGGATTATAAATAAGTCAGAATGGAGCAACAGTAAGGAAGGTGTGAGAACAAATAAAGCAGACCAACATGTCAATATGAATATAAACCTGATTGCTTTGCAAGCAAGGAGGAAAGTTCATGTGCTTAATAGTCTAATGATATATAATGGAATGTTGTGTTTGAAACTTCCATAGTTTTTCAATAATGATAGTAATTATTTTTTTTTTGTTTTTTGTTGAGCTCATACCAGTGCGTTTTGAAACCTTTAGTTGTAATAAGGGTGCATCTTGAGTTTTGTCATGAAAAGTAGATGAGGAGAGCAGGAAAGCAATATAACAGGATTTTTATCTAATTCAACACCACCAAAAAAGTTTTATTGTATAACATTACGAACCTAAAAATTAGATAAACACACCCTTGTATGATTATTGATATCACACGTCAGTATGCAGACAAAGAGAAGAATTAAAACATATTAACAAATAAAATGAAAAAGCAGCGTACCTATGAAACATATTTCTTCATCTCCATGTGCAAATAAGGAGGTCCCAAAAATTTGTGGAACGCAAATTTCTGCAATTGGTGAAGGCCACATGTATTTATTGTTAGTGCGATGATAAAAAGTCATATTGAATATCATATTTGTTCATGAGTGAATGACCGAAGCCATGTACCAAATACATGTTTGTGTGTTTGTATATTTATATATAGATGCATGAACAAACAGATAGACAAATCAGTTGCCCAAACTAAAGGAAAAAGGAATTGAAGTACAGTAGATTTGCTTGAGGAGGTTTTCTTTTTTTCTTTTTTCTTTTTAAGAACAGAATGCAACAATTATTATTGGATTCATTGGGTGTGATAAAGATTGACTTTGAGGTTCTTGTTGTTACATTAAAGGAAGGAAAGAAGGAAACAGGTCACATAATTCCTGGTGATGTAATTTTTTTGGTGGTTTAAACAAATCGAGAGCAAAAAGGGTTGAGCTCAGTAAATAGCAAGAAATACCTTAGATTCAGTAACTGTAGAAGGTGTTTAGCTGTGCTGCGAACTTTGTTGACCTTTAAACACTGAATCTTATAAATCTGTTTAAGAAGGAAAAGAAAAGATGAAGATGGAAAAAGTGAAGAATAAAAGGAATGCAAACAGATTTCAGTATTACCTGAGGTTTAAGGCTTGCTTCAACATATTTGCCGCATAATATAAATGTACAACGTAAAGAGTAGATTGCTTGATGTTAAAATGAATGGAGTGAAGTTAGAGATGCAAGTGTTTGGAATAAAGTAATTAATATGCTAGAGGACGAAGGCATTCATGTCATACAGTATTGTGTGTATTAAGTAGATATGATCTATGTCAGGAAGGACAGCTAGCCTAAGTACTTGTGATGAGAAGGGTTCCATGATCTCTTGAAAGCATACCTACTACCAATAACTTGTTTAATATGACTAAAATATAAATTTAGATAGGTTGTAGACAGAAGCATATGTCATACACGCCTCTTGGTAATAGGAAGTATTTTAAGAGTGTGATGATAGAAGTGAATTGAGATGCCCATACCTATCAACGAAATTGTCTACAGTGCATGATTTTCTTACAACATATCTCTGCTCACAAAGAAGATGGCAACCCCCAAAAAAAGAAGTCAACGAAATGAGGTATAATAAATTGACACTCAAGAAGACAAACTATTATGCGTTGAATAACTAAAACTTCAATTGTTTAATAAGATACAGAGAAGGAAAATAAATAACAGTGAATGATATAATGAGTATAAATTACAATAGGTTAGTCTAGAAATAATTCAAATAAAAGTGTAAAGAGTAGATGGAGGAATTTGGGAGATGTAGTTGACTGAAATAAAAAGAAGTCAACTTGCTCTTCAGTCAAGTTGATTGTATTAATTCTGCTGCTATAAGTAATAATAATTGTAGATATATTCACAATAGTTTCGATATGTTTCAACGTGATATATGTAAATATAAATGAGCTTAACCAAGATAAGCGGTAACTATTTTTCATACGTGTAGTAACTGCTATGTGCTGCAAGTTTATCAAGTAATGTGTGATTCAAATTTGGCAAGAGCAATTGAAACTAAATGGCACACATTGAATAGCTTTTAATAGATGCATGTAGGTGCAAATTATAGTATTTGCATCTGCTGTAGGAGACTTGATATAATACATTAGTGAAGTATCCAAAAAAAACACTTCCAAGTGATTAAGTGGTTGCAGCCCATAACATCATAATAGAGGCAACCTTTCGTACACTAAGCAGACATTGGAATGTAAAGACATGGTTTACGACGTTACAATCAAGAAACCAAAAGGGATAGCAAAAGAGAGTGGGTGAATACAACAGAGGCTGTGAAAAAAACGTAAGAAACTGATGCAAGTGATGAAGGTAGATCAGTTTTTTTCCTGTTTGATTGATTTTAATGGTTTCGATGGTGTTTTAGCTGGAGAGGATGGCCTATATGTAGCTGTGCTCAAACCTACTGCAGAACCTTTTTTTGAAGAAATCTTTCTTTTGCCCTTTAAGGGTACAATATTAAGGTCTTCAGAAAGGGAAATATCGGTAAGGTCAATGGTTTCTTCATTAATATGATTTCTTCATCATCACCATCGCAATTGACACTCGTTTGAGGAACCTAGACAGAAAAAACTTATAGATATGAGCAAGACACTAAAAGTTCAACTAAAACATGTAAGAAATGGAGATAGGTAAGTATTGAACCTCAGCAGCGGCGGCATCAAATGCATCGTTGAGATCCATTACCTTAGCATATGTTGCAACTGATACACTGGAATTTGGGTGGTTTTTGTTGTAACTATTAAGTTTCAGCTTCAAGATCATCTTTTTGCCAACCAAATTATCCATCTCCTTTGGAAATGCAAAAGAGATTTGGTCCTAAAAGGAAACATTTTAAACATTGTTAGAAGATTGAAAAAATGTTGTGATTTATTTTAGAAAGTTCGAATTTAACCTCAGGTATTTCTACCTTTAGTTGGGCAGCAGTCTTTCTTAAGCAACTCAGATGCATGCTTGTCAAAGAACACTATTGAAGCAGTTCTAGTGTCATCTGCAATGAGGTAGTTCAGTCGAAGCAACCCTCATTAGCTGCATTTTTTTTAATGATATATGTAAAGAGGTGTAATAAATGAGTTGTTGGACTTATCATACTTTGGTTGGATGGTACATTTTTTGCCCTTGCAATAGTTGTTTGCACATGAAGCTACACCATTGGTGATTTCGGATTTTGTTCCACACCTTGCGCAGCCGTCATAAAACCACTTATCTCGTGTTAGGAATTTCTTTAAATGGCATATGACAGCAAAATATTTGCCCTACAAAGGAGTAGAAGCTCAATTAGTTTTTATTTATTGATAGGAAACAATGCTTGAAATACAAGTTTGGGACGTACGACTTCCTGTAGAGATATGTCGGAAACTTTAATTGTAGGGGTATTTCGTAGGATTGATTCAACAGCAGTTGTTGAGTTTTGAGTCCCAATAGTTGGAGTTAGTGAAGTCATGGTTGGTGAAGGTATATGTTCAACACTGAAGACATATAATTAATGAGTGTTTAACACATGGAGGCAAGACATTAGTAGGAACAAAGTTATATTCAAGACACCAGGACAACATACCTTGATATAAATTCTGCCACCTCCTTGAATTTGGGATTCAAGTGTATTTTTGTTGCATTAAAAGAACTACATACTTCTGGATGGCCTTGGAAAATAAAATTAAAAAGAAATAAGAAATGCAAATCATGAAGAAAGGTATTGAGGTGAAGGATATGCTAAAAAGTCTCACCATCTTTGTTAAAACCAATCCTTGCAAGCTGTGCTAGCAGGATTGTTGGTTTTTGGTTTGTAGAAAAATCGTGTGTTGTGAAATGGGAGGGACAATCATCATACAATACCATGGGGACAAAATTTCCCCTATTAAATAAACAGAATAAATGTAATAAGAATGTTGGAAGTGTTGGAATTCATGCAGAAGTGCTGATTGACCAAAAATATTGACTATCATGCAAAAGTTGAACAAATAGATGGGGGAAGAGGGAAATCTTAGTTTTCTGGTTACATAAAAAAATTGACTATCATGCAAAAGGCAAACAAAAATATTGACTATCATGCAAAATGTATGGGTATAATGAAAACAAAAGGTGATACAAAAAAAGCACTTAAAAAACGTTAGTTTTCAGGTTACATGGGATGCCATTCATAAATGCACTTAGAAAGAAATAGGAATAAAGAAGTTCGGCCAAATTTGTCAAGAACAAAGTGAGAAGAGTCCAATTTGTGAAGTGTTAATGGAAAAAAAACAGTATGTGTGTACTTTTCATCGGATAAGAGCAGCTTAAGCTTGGTCTTCTTCTCTGATCTTGAGTAGTATTCTTCTAATGCGTCTATGCTCATCACAAAGCTAATGACATCTGTGGGAAAATGTATATGGTTAGTGGGTATTTGACTTGTGTGAAAGACAAAGGAATTAATTTTGCTTACCGAATAGAGACATGGTATGATTCTGAAATGTTTGTGTTAATATGTCCTTGATAGGGAAGAAAGTGAATACACACAAGGGTATCTCAGCATGTTGTTGTTTCACATAAGTTGCAGCATTGAAGAGCAATTTGAATGGGTGGTTTGTTGCCTTAAAAGCCTTTCTGTTGGGGATGACTTCCACATTTACTATGAAGTAGCATTCACCCTTAACAGGCTCGGTGTCAAATTTAGTGAACAAAGATTTGTTCATCACTAAGGCTTGTATTTTGTCACCCTTAAAAACAATGATCAAAATATATTAATTGTCAGGAAGGTGAAATATATGAGATTAATAAGAACTGCATGCAGGTTAATACATTGCTGAAGGAGTAATGAAAAGATGAACATAATATGGGAAGGAATGAAAAAACCTTCTGGTCCATGAGGATGAAACAAATGGCATACAGCTGCTTAGGTGGATTTTTGTGAAAGCTCTTCCATTTTCTCAACACTCGCACCATTATCCTCCACATTTCAGTGGAGTCATTTAAATCTATGATCATTGAGCAATTAAGTCCAGCCATTGTGTTGTATGAATGTGAGGCTATGAGAAAAAGAAGGAAGGATCCTGTAGATTGAAGAATCAAAGTTGAAGAAGTAACGAATTGGGGTGTATTATATAGAAAAGTATGTTGATATATGTACTGGTTGCTTTGATTTATTTGAAAAAGTACCAGCAGTAGGTAGGGAAAGAAAAAGACATTAGCAGACTATTGTTTCTAGGGTTGCGGAAGTTTCTATTCATACGTATAGCAGCATGTGAAATTGTTAAAAATGCACTAAGAAAAAGCTGATGGTGAAAGTACACACTGAACTACATATGCATCGTGGATAAAAGAAACAGGTACATATTTTTTTTAAAGGATATGTGACAGCACCTAATCTCACCTAATGAGGTATGGTCATGTCATATTAATGTACTGGTATGGTCATATCATATTAATGTATTAATATGTTTTTTTTTTGAAAACACACGCATAAGTGTGTTTGAATTGAGGATTGTTCTATAAATCTATGGAAACGCAGCAAGTAGTAGTCTATATTTTTGTACCGTGTAACTTTTTGAATAAAACATAAATGGCGGTCAGCAAAATAAAATAAGCATGTCTAAACAAAAAGAAACAGGGGAAGGAGCCAAATTTGTCAGTTTTGACTTTATTCAATCCAATTTAGTTATTAAATCCATTAGAACTAAGTATGAAGTCACCTTGTAATTTACCTCAAATATTGATTATATGCTCCACATTGGAATTTTTCAAAATCTGGTGAAGCATTTTTTTTTTGTTTGGGATTTATTGAGTCATTTCCCATATCTTCTTTTGATCCCTCTTCTTCAACATGAAGAGTAATAGAATATATATATATATATATATATATATATATATATATATATATATAAGTTTATTAAATGACACAATTTTGATTCCTAAAGGTGCATCAAAGGCTTGGACAAATTGTTATATAAATGAAGGAAAAATCATTATTGTTAAACCCTCTCCACTTTTGCATTGCTACATAACACGAAAAATGCTACTATACTAAGAAAACAATCTTTGTTGAGGAATGAGTTGCAAGAGAAGTTCAATTCATTGATTTTTAAAAACGATGAAAGCCTTGTGGCCGTTCTGTACCACATTTAGGTGCCGAGCTCTGCTCCTCAGAGTTAAATTTGTGAAGATAATAAATCTAGGTAGCACCTGAACCAAAGATGACCACACTGAAATGTTACTTGCATTGAAATGTGAACACTAAAAAGAAGCAAACTGTGTAAGAGTAATATTAATTTGAAATATTATTCTCCTAGACTTGGCTTCTTTTTAGTGTTTACATAAGAATGCAATGTTCAGGTCAATGTGTGATATTTGGTACAAGTGAGGCCGAGAATTATTAGCAGCCTAAATGTAACTCTGAGAAGCAGAACTTGGCACCTAATTGTCGTATAAAAAGGACACTTAGGTTTGATCAATATTGCAATGACACAAGTAGGCAAAAGTAAAAGCTATTGGAAGATGAAGAAAAGGGAATCGACATTGAAGACGGCAATGCAGTTAGCCTAGGCAAATGAAAGAGCATAGATAGATGTGGGCAAGGCCATAGTTCCAAAATGGAGAATCTAAGTTTGAGTAAAAAGCAAAAGGGCCCAAAATTTGAAATGTATGACTGAATAACAGCAAGTGTTCTTTCATGGTTTAAAAAAAATCACCATGGAGGTGGGTTTAGTGATGGAAAGAACGAATCTGTATTGGGTACCAACTTCATTATTACGACCTATTCACATAGATCCTCACTCCAACGATTCCTTCAACTCTCTTTCTGCTTCAAACTCACAATGATGAAGTTGAAGCCCAATGCTTATTCATTCCTTCCAGCACCTAAACCCACCTTCATGGTGAATTTTAATGGAAAAAAACATGCAAAAGGAAGGAAACTTCCCACAATAATTGCTCATAAAAAACATGCAAGTTATGGGAAAAAATTGTAACAAACATACCCCATAGATGAGTGAATTTAGATGAAAGGACGTAGTTGCACGTGGAATGATTTCAAAACAGATTGATATCAATAATGTTTTCAACATGAGTGGTAGATGAGTGAAATTTTAAAAAGCATGTAGGAAAAGCTAAATGAATCATGAAGGAAGCATAAATAGAATAAAACGTACATGTAAAAAATAAGATGAAGGAAGGAAATATATAACTCATGAAAAATTAACTCTAAAACTTAGCTTTTTGTATACTGAAAGTCACTGGTATCAGCTTGGAAGCAAGACTTTGATGACGGAGCACATAATCCTGTAAGTTAGACACACCCATTTTTATGTTAAAATTATATATATATACACTCATCTGCATGACAATTGGAAAAATGAACTTACCATGATGCTTGTATACTAAAAATGAACTTATATACCCAAAGATATGATAGCAATGACATCTTAATGGGAAGAAAATGATATTGAGCAAAAGAATACAATTACATTGATGCTTGATGTATCATGCTTATAAAGTCATGAGAAGAAGCAAAAAGAAGAAGGATCTGCTGAAGCGTTGTTTAACTCTTCAGGTTTCAATTGAATGTTTATAATAGATTGATCCAACTTCACAAGTAGTCTTTCCTTCAATTTTTCCACCTATAAGTAAATAAATCAGACAGTGGATATTTCAGGCATGCAATAGGATTACTGGTGTCCTAAAATCAACAAATACATCCTTTGATTGAATTTGTTGCAGCAGTCCTAACAAACTCATGAAAGAAGTAAGCAAACAACTTGGATATTTCAAGCATGCAATGAGATTACTGGTGTTAACGTAATTACCAGTTACTAAAGCATTAATGATGACATTAATACCAATGCATGCGTGAAAGTAGGGACATGAAGACCAATAACCCCATCGCATGCCTGAAATATTCTAATAAGAGCATATCAAAGGATGTAACTGGACGTATGAACATTTCAAAACAAATTGATGTCAATCATCTTGTCAACATTATCATTACATGAGTGAACTTTTAAATAGAATATAGAAAAAGCTAAATTAAGCATGAATGAAGTATAAATGGCATAAAATGTACATATAGGGAAAAAAAAAGCAAGGAAGGAAGTATATAACTCAAGCACAAGTGATTCTAAAACTTAGCTTTTTATATTTTCAAAGTCACTGGTATCAGGTTGGGAGCTTTATAATCTTCAAATAAGTTTCCCTACAGATTCACATATGGATTCATGAAGAATTATATTTGTTGCTTGGTCAAAACCTGTTAGGATTCCCTGAACAGGAAATAGCAGCGATTAGATTATACTCACTGTCAACAACTAATTTAGTGCAGAACACTAAAGCTCATATTATAGCGAAATTAATGCTTATAGATTTAAAATACATTTAAGACTTAAATGATAGCTAAGATGCAAAGTTCATCAATACAGGATCTGATTCTGTTAGTTTGGTTCTGTTTTCATGCCATGTAATTAATTGAGATCATATTGGGGGGAAAGCACATAAAAACTGTAATATCAGTGACTTAGAGGATACACCTTCTTGAATCATCATACAGAGAAATGACTACACCTAAAATTGATAACAGGTTGAAGAGTGAATTCATGCAAGTAACTCAAGAAAGCAAATATTTGTGAGAGCATTATGTGGACTGAACTGAAAATTCAAAACTGAGATGCAAATATAAACATTTTAAAACTGATTGATATCATTTATTTTGACAACATTTTCAGTAGATGAGTTGTATGATAAGTATCATATTGCTTTTCAGTTCAATATACATATGCGTCTTTACAAAAGCACTGGAATGCTTGCAAAAACAGGGAAAAGTAATTTCACAATACCTTCGGAGCACGGATCTAGGGGAAGAAGAAAATCTTTTTTCAAGCATAGCTTCCACAAACTCTCTGAGAAGCTGCCCCTTTTATCTTCGTCGAGTTCCCCTAATACATTCAGTCGGACACGTGGTAGATATGGAAAACTGCACATCCGCGTGGGTTCATCGGTGCGGTGATCTCTGGGAGGGATAGCTGACAAGTTGAGGGAGAAGAGTAAAGACGCGTGGTAGATCAGATAAGGTGCACAAAAACAGATAGCTAGCAAGCTGAGGGAGAAGAGTAGACATGCGTGGTTGGAAAGAGTAAAGTATTAAGAGATAGGTCAAGCACCAATAAATGTGTCAGACATCAGAATAAGTTTTTTTAGACAAAAAAAGGACCTCAGCGTGAGACATACATTTGGTGCACCAATTCAAAAATTTCTCCTACCTCCACCTAGGCACAGAGCCCGAAATAAGCCATATTTGTGCATTTTTAGCTGGCACTGTTAAATGAACAAGATTTTGTGAGACAATGAACAATGCACGGCTTGAATATACATCTCCTATTAAGTGTATATTGATGCCTCATCTATCCCTAATGAAATATTTTATCCTTTTGATTCTTATAAAAGCGTGATCTTCATTAAAGGATCTATGATTTATGTGTTTATGGCCCATTGACTTTGGTCATATGATACCCTTAATCGGTTTGAATTAATTTAATAATTCCAAAACCCTCTGATGAAATTCTTTAATTGGCAGTCTTCTAACTTGCCTCCGAGAATGACAAGTTAGGTCAAACGATCCATGGTGAAACTAAGCAATCAATGACTATTTGACAATATTATTGGCAAAAAAAATGACCACTTGATAATCTTATACTCCTCAATGTGCAACTTGTTTAGCAAGTGTAAAGATGCATCATAATGTTAACTCTTTTATAATTAACACATCTTAAATAACTAAAAGAGATAATTATTATACTATATATGAAGCATGAAACTTAATGTACATTTAGTAATATACCACATGCCTTGTAGCTCTTCAGTTATTATTCAAGCAAGAATATGATACATAACCCTCCTAAAATCCCTTTGCAATGGCATTGCCAACTTGTGCACACATTTAAGCAAGCCTATACCTTGAAAATTGAATTAGAAGAATATGATGATATTAGACATATATGGACAATCTAATCACATTCTCATAATAAATGTTACTAGAAATAACTACCGTTATCCATGAGTTTTCAAATTTTCTTGTTTGTAAATTACTTATGATATTCTCAAATATTTTGAGAATAAACTTTTTATGTATTTTAAAAGAATATCACACCTAACATAGTCATATCACAACTTAAAACAATGGTGCTTTAGTCATTCGTAAGACCTTAACTCAAAATGCACAAGCTATAAATGAATCATCATTTTGTACCATATAGATGACTCAATTCCTACTAATCTAGTGATATAAATAAGACTTATGATGTCCTCAACATGATCCTGTATGTAATAACGTCATAATACCTTAGCTATCACTATTATGAGACTTGCTCATGACAAAGCGAACTCCTAATTTTGTTGACTAAATTCCCTTTATTATTTATGCGACTATCTCTACTAATTCACATATGATCAAAAAAATTCACATATATCTCTCCTTATGTTCAAAATGGAAAGACACTGATAGCATCATAAATCAATATAGACATTTAACTTCCATGAAAATATAAAAGGAATTATACATGAATATATGAGGAAATGCCCCACTAAGTCAATTCATTCGTCATAGAGAAGTTATAGCAAACAACTTTATTTGTGTTATGTTGCATACCAGCAACTTTACAAATAAACTTATGTTGATGCTTACCTTACATCTATCATGAATTAATGCCTTTATTTGGAATTTACAGACACTCTCAACATCATGTTTTAGTCTAATTTTTTGAAGTACATCACGTAGCCACAATGAATTATCAAATTTTAATCACCATTGGTCTCAACTCAATATGTTGATAGATTGAAGCTCGTCGACGAGGTAAGTCCCATGTAAAACCAATGTTCTATTGTAATTAAATATGGCAATGCTCCATATGTGATCACTCTTAATGAGTTGGACCACTCCCACTAATTTTAATATTTTAAAAATAATCTAGCATTTCAAAATGCCACATAAACTATAAAATAAAATGGACAACATAGTTGAATTCCTAAGACCTCTCTGCATTTTTTTTACCAAAATATGCAATCTCAATGTCTCAAAATATTTTACTTCCTCACTCTTTCTTTTATGAAACAATTTTGTGCAAGAATATATTTTAAATTGAGCTTCCAACCTATAAGGCTTCAAAAGGAATTTAAACATAAATTTTGTTGGAATCTCATCTAAAATATTTGTAATTGTCTTTAGTGTATCCTTCAATAAGAAAACGGTATCATCCAACATGTCTATTAACATTATGTTTCTTCCACCTTTGTTAGGTGAATTCAAGTATGAAGAAACTTGACATGTAGACTAAGTTCCAGTACACCAATGATGTACTCATCTTGTCACCTATCTCTTCTAATTAATTTCACTATATTGATCCATTTATCATATTAATTACCCAATTTTACTTTATGTACTATAAAAGTGTCAAATGACACAACTTGATTACAAAGCAAACAATGTTTAACTATTGTGAAGAGTCAACTCTAAAGGGCAAGTGTATATCCATTACTACATCCAATCAAGTGTTTTAACTATAGAAACATCATCATCTATATGTCTATTACTTTATGACTTTGGATTTGGTATCCTGGTACCTCTCATTTAAAATCTCATTCTTTTTCAAATTTGAGTCGAGCCTTTATATACATAGTTCTAATGAAATTTAATATCTATGAAGAAGGTATAATGACTCGTGTTAATGAGAAAATAAATTGAAGATCCATTCCATCAAAATTAATAGAGACATCTTTTGCTATAATATGGATAATCACTTTATAGTCAACACACAATGTAGTAACAATTCTAATAATTTCTAAATTTGCCCGTTTGACTATAAGCAACCCTTGACTTTGCCCTATCCTTATTTATCTGTGATGATCAGCTCTCAAGTGAGATTAATTTAATGAGACAATTACATCTCATAATATTATCTCACTTCTCATGTGAGTATAAGTGAGTACTATAACTTTCATGATACCAAGGTTGATGAAGAAGTTAAATTTATCTCCTTCTAGGCTCAATAATGGTTCCTAATAAAGTTTGTTATACTAAACAGTTAAATAGATAACAATCATGCTACAAAGTTAAAACAAAAGTTAATCATGCTTACAAAATAAATAGAAGAAGCAAAGAAAAAACCATCACAAACAAGTGTGTGTTTGGCAACGTAAATCATACAATTATAATTTTGTATAACCAAGGCCTACTTGTGGGCAAAGGCATTAGCATAGCATGAACTTATTTTGAATTGATGAATTTAGAATGCGGTTATATTTTCTAATACCTATGGGCTATTTAGAAAATACTATGTCATTTTATTCCATCCTAATCAAATATGCAATTATAATTATCTATCTATTGGCAAAGATTAATTATAACGATATCTTTAATTAAAATTGATGTCTTTAAACCTTTATGTAATGTATTTTGTTTGTTAAAATAAAATAAAGCGCATGTACATACATAAAGATGTTGTGACTACTCCTCAATTCTACATGTACATCACAAGAACATTAGACTATTGTGTATCTTAATCGCACATTTAACCATAATTGATATAGTAAAACTTTATGTGATTGACTATGCATTCAAGATGTGTATAAGGATGTTGTGGCTACTCCTTAAACACCTTAAACAAATTATGAATCCTAGTCACTACTATAAAAAATGTGAACAATTAAATTTCATATATACATTCAATTACCATGAGAATCTTAATTAATTAATTTAATCATTTATGTGAATTAATCAAGTTTACTCACATTAATAGAATTGATATTTTAAAAATCGTGTGATTATATGTGCATGCTTTGAGAGGTTGTTGCGGCTAATCCTCTAACCTGCAAGTCAATCACATGCATTTATATTCTGTGTATGCATGACTTAATGGAGAACTTAATCAATTAATTTAATTAACATAAGTGACTAAACCACAAAATTAAATTCTCCCATTGCGATATTTTAAAAATCCATAAGCGATTAGTTGCGTATGCAACATTTGAGTATCTTATGGATAATCCCCATGATGCATGCTAATCTCAACTATCAACTATGTGCATTTAAATCCCAAATATGTACAAATATTTAATGAGAATGTAATCAACAAAAAAATGAATTCTCCCACTATTTTACATATCTAAAATTGTTTAAAATTAATTTCAACATATCTCTATGAAAATTTTTGCAAAATTTTAATGGTTAAATAATTGTCAAAAATTGATTATCCAAATACTTAAATAATTAAATAACATGCCAAAAATAATTTTGCAAATGTTCTGGAATGTGAAATAGTGAAAATATTAAGTTTCCTTAATTTAAACAATTAATATAGAATGAAAGTAATCTAGAATACTAGAATAAAAGTAATTCATAACTAGGATTGATCTAAACTAGCTCATTATATATATGATTCAACACAATTTTTTTTGTTTGCCATCCAAAGCTTCGTCCTAACTAATCCAAATCCGACCCACGTCACGCACCTAACTATGATGAGTAAGTCTCCCAATGGGGCTTTTCTGCATTCACAAAGCTCGAACTCGAAACTTTATTTAAGCGACACAAGCCACTTACCACTTGTGCAAAATGAATTTTCCTTTTATAAAAGGCATCTCAAACAGGCCCAAATTAATTCCAGAATAAATAACCCAAATAAGCTTAAATAATTTCCAGAAAAAGAAATAAGCAATAAAAGGCCCAGAAATATGTTCCAAAAACGCCACTGTGCAAAAAGATAATGTTTAGGCCCAAAACAGTGACAAAAAGAACTTAAATTTCTAACAATGAATGCATTCAACAATCAAAATCATAATAAAAGGAAAAAACACATGGCCCAGAATGCAACAACAAAATAAAACAGAATTAATGCATCACTGTTTAAAAATAATAATAATGCAGGCCTGAATTCCATAAGGCCCAGAATGCAACAGCAAAATAAAACAGAAAACCCCATAATTTGTTTCAGCCAAGATGCTTCATTAAATTAGAGACAGAAAAAATATAGTTTGCGAGCCCAATTAGATGTCTAAGCCCATAACATAATAAGATAAACAGAAATCAAATAAAACAAAAAAAAGGCAGAGCCCAACACATAAAAGCCGAATCTGAAAATTTGTTGCAGAAATTAAATAAGGGTTAAAGTGTAAAAATACACATATGTTTTATTCTGAGAGGCGTCCAACACCAAATGTTTTTTTTAGGTACAAAAGTACACATGTGGTTACAAATTAGGTGCAAAAATACCCTTTGACCATTAAGTTTGACTTTTTTACTTTTAAATGTGAAAAAATACACATGTATTTTGACAAAAAAAAACGTTCAACACCAACTTTTTTTTTTTAATTTAATAATTTTATTTTAATTAAAAGAAAATTATTATTTCTCTAGGTGTAATTCCTAGGGAGCCAAATTTTTTATTTCCATAATGTATTTTATTTTTTAAAATCCTTATTTAATTTTCTAATTAATAATTAATAAATGAATATTTATGAATTTACAATTTGATATTATAAATACTATATTTAATTAAAATTAATTTTAATTTTTTGATCTAACAAATTGAACCAAAAATTATTTAAATAATTTTTCAATCAATATTATTTAATTTTTATTTTGTTTTCTAATTATGCAATATAGACGTTTGCATCAATAAGGATTTTAAAAAAAAATTATGGTAATAAGAAATTTGGCCTTCTAGGAATTATACCTAGAAAAATAATAATTTTCCTTTAATCGAAATAAAATTATTAAATTAAAAAAATACTTGGTATTGGACACTTTTTTTGTCAAATCACATGTGTATTTTTACACCTTTGAAAGTTAAAAAAAAAAAATCAAACTTAATAGTCAAAGTCAAACTTAATGGTCAAAGGGTATTTTTACACCTAATTTGTAACCATATGTGTATTTTTGCACCTAAAAAAACACTTGATGTTGGGTGCTCCTTGAGGTAAAGCATATATACATTTTTATACTTTAACCCATTAAATTAAAGGAAAAACACAATGCCAATTGGCATGGCCCATAACTAAAAAAGTGAAAATAAATAATATAAATCTCTAACACTGCCTCAGCCTGTAAAAGGATCAACCAAATGGAATAAATACATTACTTTGATTAATAAGGAGTGACACATTTGACTAAGGCGTCGACCTTTACCCTAAAAAGGAGAAAGTTTGATATTGCTTGTCAATGTGAAGGCGTCGTTGGTGGGCGATTTGTAAAAACATTACTATTTATGGCATATTCAGCAAGCTTTTTCTGTAATTTACTAAAAAAGGGACATGTTGCGTGTTCTGGAATATGTGTTAGGAATATTTATTTATTCATTCATTCATTTCTCCACTTTCATTCATTTAAGTCATCTAAAACAAGAGAAAAAAGAGGCGGTGATCGAGAAAGAGAAAAGGAGAGGCGATGGAGAGAGAGGGAGGAAAGAGAAACACTTCAGAGCCGATTTTATCTCTGATTTGGCGTTTCTAATTCCCAAGGCCTTCTCTAATGTTGTTCCTCTCTATAAGAGTAACATTTCTGCAGTTTTGGATTCTTAATCAAAGGAGTTTAGCACCATCTACTTGGTGGAGGTGCTGCCAAAATCAAGAATCGATTGTATAATTGGGTAAAGGTACGTATTAACTCCGATTCGAGTTAAATATCTTAAGGTTTTTATGAGTTATTCATATGCCTTGTTTTTCGGTTAGTACTGTCTATACATGAAGGGCTGACTTTGATAGTTTTTATTTTTCCAATGAGTTTATAATGAAAAGTTGAGTGGGATAATGGTGTGGAACCGATCCCAGAAGCATCAGTTGTGAAAATTGAACCTTGCCCATTAACCCTATAGGTTTGGTTAGAACAGGGCATGTAGAAGCAAGTTATGATAATGAATTTAGAAGGGTTTTGATGAAAATCCAAAGATTAGTGATAAAGAAACAGCGCTTCCATGTTTTGTTTTCTAAACACAGTCTATGAGTGCCATATTTTTAATCGACCAAATGATGTCCAATGGTCTTAAGACTTTCCAAAAAATTAATAGACATCTCAAACTTTAATTTGATATATAATATGTGTCATTTGAGTTAATAGATTGTAAGATATGAATTATTAAAGTTTTGGCACCAAAACTGGGATGAATTCTAGAATAGTTTGGCTAATGGAAAATTTCTGGTATGTTGTAGCATTGTCGAAGCTTCATCACACATAAGTGGTGGATAAGCTTCATATCTTTACTGTAGCATAGCTTCGTTGTAGCATGGCCTTGCTGCAATATTGCACTAGCAAATTGGGAGCCAAAGCAATGAGTGGTAAAATGTCTAGGTGGTAACTCTTCTCTTACATACTATGTATGACTTGTATGCTTGTATGACCTATGATTGTGATCTATGTAATGAGTATGTATCAGGGGTAGGGCCTAGTGGACTGATAATCCTTGGGTCGTGAACCTAAGTTGCATCCAATTGATATGAGTTCATGCTACATATTATATGAATTGTTTGTTGGTTGCATACCAAGTATGGTGCATGCATATTATGTGAGATTAAATGTTACCATGAGATTCTTCGAAATCCCAGCCTCTGTTATTACTTGTGATATGTGTAGTACACTAGATGCGGCTCCCAAGGCAAAGCAGAGATGTTAGCAAATGGAGATGCTGGACCTATTGTGCGATTGGTTGCGAGATATTTGTTGAAGAATTTTGTAATTACATTTAGAGTTTATAAGTAATATGTATGAATCTTGTGGGTATCCTTGTAATGGAATCAAGATTTTTATATTAGTATATTGTATTATTTCTATTTTACCTACTAAACTATGTATAAATACTTTGATGTATGCCCACTAAACTGGGCACTAATGATGGTATACCAATGAGGTATTACATTGCTATAGCAATGCTTGCAATTGTCACACTTCTCAAACTATACTTAGTTGTCTACCTAAAACAGACTTATTCTCGAGTTTCTATGCTCAAAATTTAAGATATTACACCACAATTAGGAGATATTTTATCAAAAACAATGATAAGATGATATTTAGATATAATCTATATTAAAAATATGTAATCATAAATAATAAAATATCTAACAAGGAATTCATTGAACAATAAACATTAGCAAAGGAGAACATCACCTCTCTGGACAAGAGGCATTGGCTTGTTGATGTACCAACTATTTGCCTTCATTGAGCTATGGTATGATATGTTTTGAGATCGTAGAATCTGCATATGTCGATTTGACTTCATTTCCACTAAATCAGGCAACACCCATTGGAGGTCTATCTCCCAATTTGTCTCCAAAACTATGTATGCATGAACTCGCCCCACCTTAACCACTGCTCATTAAAACCATCCCTAAATCAATGGTCTTTCTTGTGTCCATTGTTGAGAAAGCATCCCACCATCCCAATCAGCCTTAGCCCCAAAACACTATCATCGCTTTGTGAGTTGGGTGTCTTCCCTAACCAACACTACCCACACACACTCCCACTAAGTAAACCAAGGGGGAGAGGCCTAAGGACCACACCTTAGAAAAAGAAGAAAAACACTCCCATAAATAGAGGAGAAAAAAACCCTCAAGAAAGAGGGAAGGGTCAAAACTCTAAGAGTCGCCTACGTAGTACTCCGTTTCTACAAAGCCTCCTTTAAAAATTTGTATTGAATCTCCTTAAACTTTTACCTCTATACAAATAATTTGGAGATCATAACTCTATGAACAACGGGGATTAGGCTTGCATCCACTACAAGTTCTTTTCTGTTGCGCCTGCTGCCTTCAAACTATGTTGTTTTGACGAAAAAATGTGAAGCTTTTGCCTTTTTTTTCATAAATATTTTAGGGATATTGACGGGTACTAAAAAGATAATTTAGGATATTGACTAGTGCTAGAAAAATACTGTATGATCTTGAAAAAAATATTTTAGGATCTTGAAAAAATATCCTAAAGTATATTTTTAGTATTAGTCAGTATCCTAAAATATTTTTTTGAGATCCTAAAATATAATGAAATATTTTTTAGTACCAAACAATATCTTGAAGTATCATTTTAATACTAGTCAGTACTTTCAAATATTTTTTCCAAGATCCTAAAATAATTTTTCAAGATAGTATTTTTCTTCAATACCATTCAGTATCTTAAAGTATATTTTTAGTACCAGTCAGCACCTAAAATATTTTTTCTAGATCATGAAGTATTTATAGCAACAATCAGTATCCTGAAGTATCTTTTTAGTATCCATTAGCACCCTGACGTACTTTTTTTTTTTTAAAAAAAAAAGGCCAAAGCTTCACAGTTTGTGAGCCAAAACGACACAGTTTGGACGCAGCGAACGAAAACTTGCAATGGATGGAAACAAAATCCGAACAATGGGTGCAAACAGGGAGATATAATATACTGCCTCTAGTTCTTTATAGAAGAGATAGAAAAATTAATTTGAAGACATTAAAGAAATAATTAAAATAGTTATTTACAATAAATGCAAGTTAGTTTCACTAAAATATACATATTTTATCATGTGCATTGAAATTACTATTTGATAATAATACTTTGGGGTAAAGCTTATAAATTTGTGAGATATAGTTGATTGAGCTCTTTGTCCAATTCTTATATTAGGCACCAGATGAAGTATTACATTTATATGGACAAAGGGCTAATAGGCCTTTATTAGCTCGGTTTGGAGAGAGCGTTGGGTAGCTTTAAGTCACAAAAATACAGAAAAAAGTAGCAGTAGGAAAAAAAAAGAAAAAAGCCTTAAGCGGAATACTTGGGTAGAGCTTTAAGTTCACTAAACTTAAAAAAAAAAATCTCCTAAAAGTTAGTTTAAGAAAAAAAAATTCCATGGGGTAGCTTTTAGGGGGGGAAAAACTCTCAACTGTTTAACGTGGGCCCCACTACTTCTACCACCATCAATCTAAACACAAATCATATTTATAACATAACTTTTTTTTTCCATCGGGTTTCTACAAAAGTTAGATAGAAAATAATTCACCGCTTTCACCTTTAACCCAAATGTACTTCTATCTAATGGCTTTTGTAATGATTCAATCTCCTAGTTATTATTATTATTATTATATAAAAGTGACATTTTGATGTCATACTGTGATGCAATTTTGAATTTCTATAATTTTCAAGGAAAATAAATTGAAACTTCAAAATTTAGAGCAATTTTATTCAAAATATTTGTAAGAAAATAAAAAAAACACATCATTTCATTTTAAAATATTAAAATGTGACTCATTTTATAATTTATATTGAATCTAATAATTAAAATGAAAAAAGAAAAAAATATTTGAAAAGTTCAAGTATTATGAGAGCCATTAGAAAGAAGTATATTCGAAGCTTCCTAGGCCCTAACTCACGTACTAACAATCGGTTGGTTGTAAAAACAAGTGGATGGACCCCTCGTCCTTGGGCTCAACTGGCAAAGAGGTCGGATTTTCTCACCAAAAGGAGAGGGTTCGATCTTGAAGTTGGTCAAGACGCTGGGGGAGGCATCCTAGCTCCTAGGTGCCTAGGTAAACGCCTGAGGGTAATAGACGGCTCACCCTGTCCAACATTGGTATCACCTAAGAGGAAGGAAGATTTCGCCCTGCTCTTAGATCGTGGATGAACCCAACCCCTTTCCTAAAACTTTTATATATAAAAAAAAAGTGGATGGTAACGGCAATCATAGAACCGTGGGTTTGGATAACAATAATAAATCATTTTTGGAGTCAAAATTATGATTTAGAAAAAAAAAATTACCTAAACATTTGGAAAAAAAACATAAACATTTTTTTCTCCTAATCCATAGTTTGAATTAAGTTACCAAAACACTGTCAAATGCTGCAGAAACATGGTTTTCCCAAAAGTTATTATTTTTTACCTTTTCAGAAGTTATTCTACAAATCTATTCTTTGAAATCATTTTTTCTTCAGAATCTATTTTTCAAAAACTAATATAAACACACTCTTAAAGACAAATGGTATTTATCTGTTTGGTTGGGTTTTTAAAGTAATCAATATGAAGGCGCTAAATATTAATTTATAGGTTGAACTTTGGTTCAACCATTTCTAATTTAATTAATGCAATTCTATATTATATATGTGGATGCTGTTGGATTAATTTTTGGAAAATAACTTCTGAAAAAAAAGTAATTTAAAAGAATAGATTATGGAGAATAGCTTATAAAAAAATAGATAAAAAATAGCTTTTGGAAAGAAAAAAAAAATCCACTCTAAATGACAGTTTTGTTGCCGAAGTGTTTTGGTTGTCTTGAAACAAACCATAATTTTAGAAGAAAAGAATGTTTGAGTTGCTTTATTGGAAACCATAGTTTTAAGAATTACCCAAAGCATTGTAAGAGTGCATTTGGATTAGCTTTTGGAGAATAGCTTCTGAAGAAAAATTGAAAAAGGTGATTTAAGAGAATATATTTTGGAGAATAGTTTCTAAAAAAAGTAAAAAAATATCTTCTGGGAAAACCATGATTTTGAACCTACGAACCATGGTTCTACAGAATTTGAAAGTATTTGTGTAATTTATCTCAAACCTTGGTTTTCAGTCAAAACCGTGATTTCCTAGAATTTGAAAGTGTTTGATAACTTCTCCTTTAAACCATGGTCTTGGCCAAAACATTGGTTTCAAAAGAAAACCAAACAGGCAAGCTCCTACCTTAAGGCTTTTTTAAATATGAGGTTGTACACTCAACCTTGTATGAATGATATAATAAGTGTATAAGTCATGATTAAAAAAATATGATTTTATTTTTTCCATCATATAGGAGTACCACCTTACTTGAATAGTAACTAGTAATATATATTAAAACATTGATGAGTAATGTTTTATAGTTGGATTAGGTATTAAAGCCATCTGACCTAAAAGGTAGATACCTGGGTTTCCCCCTTACTCGGAATATGAAGCTGAAGGAGAAATTTCATTATGTGATTGATCGTATTAAAGCCAAGTTGAGTGCTTGGAACGCGAATAGTCTTTCTATGACTGGTCGAATCACTCTTGCTAAGTCTATTATAAGCACTATTCCCCTATACCCTATACTTGTGGCTAGGCTTTCGACAAGTGTTTGTGTGGAAGTTGAACGTCTACAAAGGAATTTTATATGGGGGCATGATGGTACTAGTAGGCGTTCCCATTCCATTGGTTGGGATCAAGTCACTCGTCCTAAAGATTATGGAGGCCTGGGGATTCAAAGACTTTGCTTAGTCAATAAAGCTTGCGGCGCGAAGTTGGCGTGGAAGTTAATTTGTGGAGCGAAGGGGCTTTGAGCAGAGATTCTTTGGAAGCGCTACATGGTGAGGGATAGTGAATCACTTATGTCTTATAGGCCTAGGGACTCTAAGCTTTGGAAATTTATCTATGATCAAAGTGAGTTGGTTGAACAAGGTTCTAAGTGGCAAATTAGGAATGACCAGGTTGCTAATTTCTTTTATGATTGTTGGATTGGTGATGTCATTAAACTCATTGAATTTTGCCTAAGGCCACTGACTGAGGACGAGGATAATACTGTGGTGGCTGACTGGGCTATGGGAGGAGTATAGGATATATCTCGACTTACTTCCATTATATGTACTTCTGGAATTAGAAGAATTATGGCGATGCTACCCCAAGACTTGATGCTGATCTTGATTGTTTAGTGTGGGGTGCCTCTAGTGATGGCTTGTTCTCTATTAAGAGTGTCTACCTTGTTATTGAGCCCAATGTGTCATCTCTTTGGGATAAACTCTATAAAGATATTTGGAAGTGGGGAGCAGTTGAGAGGATTCATGTTTTCCTTTGGAAAATTGCCTTAAATAGATTGCCTACGAATCTTTGGAGAAGCTCCTAGCTCCATTCTTCAACTTTATGTAGGTCTTGCAACACAGATATTGAGGATATTTTGCATATTCTGAGAGACTTTGGGTATGCCAGGACGTTGTGGATGGACTTGATTCATCCAAGGTTTGTCTTATCGTTCTTTTCATTAGGATTGAGAGAATGGTTGAGTTTTAATTTAGATAATCAAGTTGGAGGAAATTGGAAAGGCCATTGGGGTCATTTTTTTGGAGTTCCTATTTGAAAGCTTTGAGGTTGGAGAAATCAATGTCTTTTCGAAAGCAATTTTGTTAAACCTATGAATCCTGGTGTGGTCATTTCTTCGATATGGACTAGGTATGTGTATTTGGATGAGGCTGCGAGCTCTTCAGAGGTTAATGATATGATGGTGGGTTAGGAAAAGCCTCCTTTAGGGTGGCTTAAACTAAATGTAGGGAAGAGGATTCTCTCATTAGCTAACTTTCTCCTTATCTCTTATCTTCCCATCTAAACCATTAATTTTCAGGAAAGAGGTTGTTGATATAGACAATTATATCAAATGTATGGTCCATATTTAAAGATAATGAGGGACAATGAGAAAAAGCTAAGGAGAGGATCCAAACCCCTAAATGTAGATGGTGCTAGTTCTTTGCAGTCTTCCAAGGTTGGTTGTGGGGGCGTGATTCAGGACTCTTTGGGTTGTTGGGTTGTGGGATATGCTAGAAGTATTGGTGATTGTACGTCCAACTTTGCGGACGAATGGGCAGTGGTGGAAGGATTGCAGTTGGCTTGGGACCTAGGGTTTAAGAAAATTATTTTAGAATATGATGCTGATGAAATTATTAATATGATCCTTGACCGTGCTTGCATTTCTTGTAGCAATCTAGTTTTGAAAGCTAGAGATTTGTTGGGCCTAGATTGGCAGGTTGATGTTTGTGTTATTCCGAGGGATTTCAATTGTATTGTTGATGCTTTAAGTAAAAGAGGCCTTTCCTCTTCTGATATTTTTAGTGTGTGCCCTTCCTTCTTAAGGACGTGGGTAGACTGAGAGTGTTTGGGAGTCAATTCCCCTATTGTGTGACCTTTTTATTTTAATATAGGTTTCTAGCCATCCTTTCTATTAAAAAAAAAAGGTGAAATGCATAGTAGTAAATAACTAAAAGGAGGGCCGGTTGTAAAGCCCATTTTGAGATGACCCATCAAATCAAGCCCGTAACCACAAAAAACAACACTTTGAGTCAAGCCCATTTTACTCAATTGTCCCAAACATGACCTCTCTCTAAGACTGTTAAGTAGAAGAACTTGCCAATTACTCTCTTTTGTGAATTTTTATTTGTTAATGATAGTACTAGTGACCAATATTCATTGGGAGTAATTGGTAAGGGATTTACTTTCCCTTAATCATGTCCTCATTTTGAGGTGTGTGTATTGAGAAAATAGTGTTGAAAGCTTTTCTATCATGACAGTGGACCTGACGCGGTGTGAATTCTAATTAGTCAGAGCCGAAAGTTACGATGAACTAGGTTGTCAAAAATATAAAATAAAATAAAACCAGTGATGATTCTTTCTTTGTCCTGCTTCTTCACTCTGCATGTTTGGCAATGTAACAATGTCCGATCTGTAAAATGCCTTGAAAGCCCTCACTTGTAAGTAAGGGGTCACAATTCAAACATGCTTATATACTCTAGGTTCGATGTCCAGTTATAATTTTTTTTGAAAATAAAGGATGAATTGAGATACAGTGCTACAGTGAAACTAGGCACAAATAACCATAGATTATTGTCTACCCTTCTAATTAAATATATAAAAAAACAATGTGCTGGTTTTAAATCCACAATTTATTTAACCTTGCATAAATGATCAAGCATGGAAATTTATATTTATAAAACTCATAAAGGAATTACAATTTTTTTTTTATTTGATTAAGGGTTTCACTTTTAAGTTTTTGGATTAGTTTTTGAAGTATAGTTTCTAAAGAAAAAGTTAAGAAAAAATGATTTCAAAGAATAAATTTTAGATAATAGTCTTTGGAAAACAGTGATTTTCAATCAAAACCATGGTTCTGTAGAATTTAATAGTGTTTGGGTAACTTAACCCAAACCATGGTTTTAGAGAAAAAAGTGATTTTGCCTTTTTTTCATAGTGTTTGGACAATTTTTTTTTAAACCATGGTTTTGACTTCATAAGTGTGTGTTTTTTCCCCCCTTTTTCTAGCATTCCAAACAGACACTTTAGAGCATAAATGATTTCATTTTTCCAAATAAACATGTTTTCTAAAATTCAAACTTGTATTTTCTTCCAAATTAAGTGAAATCGCTAGCCACCTGATACCAACCATTTTTTTTGTAAAAATTGGAATTCTTGTTGTAACAGAGAATTCAAGCACAGTTAATTAGAACCAATTTAATTAAAATGTCCCGTTATTTTTATATTATATTTTTAAGGGAAATTAATATTTGTATCCATTACCTATGATTCGATAGTTTCTAAACTTCAACTCAATCTCTATATTTTTGATTTGGTTGTAACACAATCTTTGAAGCCCATCCAAATTGAGTTCTTAAACTATGATTCAATGCTACTCAATGTTATTAGTACTTGGGGAGCTTAAGTTATCAATATGTATACCGATGTTGTTAATTGCAATGTGTTTTCAATTTAACTATAGGGAATAACAACTAACAATTGTAATTAACAACTTCAATATACATATTGACCACTTAAACTTCCCAAATGTTATTAAGGGTAGATTGGTCATTTAGAAATATTTGCAAATCCCATATATTTGATTTGAGATTTGTCATATTGGATTTCTCGATTTGTTTCTTCTTTATTTTAAACGAATTTTTTTGGGATTTTCACAAAAATTAATCGTTGAAGTTTTTTTTTTTTTCCAAAATTATTTCTGGCATGGTTAGTTTTTTTTTTTTTTTTTTTGGCCAAGTTCTGGCACGAAGACTTAACGCCTTGGCAGATTAAAATTGTTATGATTTTTGGAAGCCCCAAATTAAATTTCTTTATTGATTGTTGATGATGGATGAATTTTGGACGTTTTGGTTGCATGATGAGACGTGGAATGAGCATAATCTGGCGCGAAGATACACGTGGCATAAGAAGAAGGGGTGTTATCGCCTACTTGAAGCTGAACCACAAATCCCATATTCTCCGAATATCGTTTATCACTGGCCTCGACAACTTATCATCTTCTTTGTGGCTATAACCAAATTCCCGAACAAGCGTTTAATTTGTATTCATTATGATTTTCTCAATTCTTGCTGTGCTCACCACTTAACCAAAAAATTTATTTCTTTTGTTAACTTTATTTCATGGTTTTTTTCCTGAAGTTTTCTGGCAAAGAAACAGAGATTTTTAAAGTTTATTCTTTATGATTATAAATTTATGTATCTAATGAAATCAAAGAAAAATCAATTCAAATAAATTACTATTACTATTACTAATTAAAAAAAAGGGTTAACCAGCAAATCTGTCCTTCAAGTATACATGGAGGAACAATATTAGCTTGAAAGTTTTTTCAAGCTCAATTTCGCCCCGAAAATCTAAAAACATAACAATATTTCTTCTTTTTAATAAAAACTAATATTGACTATTAACTTTGAGGGGGAAAAAAAAACTAAAGAGTAACATTACTACATCTTTAGACTTCTGGGCAACATTGAGTTAAAAAGTTTTTTTAAGGTAACATTACTCTCGAGCATATACATTCAGAACATATTTACTAATTAACCCTTAAAAAAAATAAACAAGTGAATCGTAGACAACTTCACATTGACAATCTCAGGCTTCTTTCACCCACCTCTTTTTTTTGTAAAAAAATCTTTCAAGCTAAAAATACATTACAATCCTCTAATTTTCTAAAAGAAAAAATTAATTCTTTCCATATAATTTTTTTATAAAAAAAATACCCAAAACATGCACATAATTATCAATTAACCCAATAGTAACAAATTTTTAAGTGAATTTCTGGGATTAAAAAAAAAACAATTTTTTGAGTGAATGAAAGGATAAAATAATTTGCGCCTTTACAAATTCTGCGGTCCATAAATTGGAAATCCTCCCCTGCGTGCGAAAGTGTTTGATGGGCTGAAACTTCCAGTGTGGCGTTTAACGGAGAGAGGTTCTATTCTGTAGTAGTTTCTTCTCTCCCCGGTCAATCCTATCCATTTTGGTTTTGTTCATTCCCAAAATCCTATCCTCTTGAATATTCACTAAACCTTTCTTGAATTGTTTGCCTGCCTTTGTTTCTCAATCAAATTCTCATATACAATCGTCAATCGACAATGGACTTGACGGCGAAGCTTCATCACCTTGAGCTCGGTTCAAGCTTCCTCAACGGCACGGTCATTTTGGACACACGAAAAGCCGTTGTACGACATTACATTCGGCCTGCTTCAAATCGGGTTGTTTCTCAAACCCTTAGAAGTAATACTAGTTTAGTTAAATCCACTCAATTTATTGGTCCTAGAAGAGCGAATTTGAGTATCGCTGCTAGTTCATCTGCGGTTGCCGTCGAGTCATCGGCGGCAGAATCCACTACGGAAGAGGACATTGAGTCTTTGTTTTTGGACTCTTCGGTTGATGAATATGAGAATAAACGTGCGAATAAGCAATCCAGTACCGGTGCGTCGAGCATTTCATCTGGTGTGAGGTTAGAGAATGTGAGCAAAAGCTACAAGGGCGTCACTGTCTTGAAAGATGTTAGTTGGGAAGTGAAAAAAGGTGAAAAAGTGGGATTGGTTGGTGTGAATGGTGCAGGTAAGACGACACAGATGAGAATTATTGCTGGTCAGGAGGAGCCAGATTCGGGGAATGTAATAAAAGCCAAACCAAATATGAAAATTGCTTTTCTGAGTCAGGAATTTGAGGTATCTCTGAGTAGGACCGTGAGGGAGGAATTTCTAAGTGCATTTAAGGAGGAGATGGGGATAGCAGGTAAGTTGGAGAAGGTACAAAAGGCACTCGAGGGTGCTGTGAACGATTTGGAATTGATGGGGAGGCTTTTAGATGAGTTTGATTTGCTTCAGAAGAAGGCCCAGGCAGTGAACTTGGACGCAGTAGATGCGAAGGTGAGCAAATTGATGCCAGAACTTGGGTTTTCTTCAGATGATTCAGACAGGCTGGTGGCGTCATTTAGCAGTGGATGGCAGATGAGGATGTCCCTGGGAAAGATTTTACTTCAGGTATATCACGATTGGCAATACTTTTTTGTAAGCTATTGTGTTTTCAACCTGAAACTACACACAATGCATGCACTTTCGTACTTCTTTGCTTCACTTAATTGCAGCCTTAGTTAATTGCCAGATTAGTTCATTGAATGCTTATATGTTTTTATGGTCTTTGTTCAGCTGAGTAAAAGGGCTTAACGATTTTGTAAATTGCTGCTTCCTCATTGAAACTGGTTACGCTTCTACACAGCAATGAATCACAGCTGTGTAAATTTATATGAAATTTACAGATTGTTGGCGTATGAACTGTTTTCTAATTCCTTTTTCTTGAAAAAATTTCTTCTATGCATATGTGTAACCATATGAAATAGACGGTGTGTGTCGGACTTTGAATGTCAATATGTGAATGAACTTTGTCTTCATTTGCAGGAGCCAGATTTATTACTGTTGGATGAACCGACAAATCACCTTGACCTTGACACCATTGAGTGGCTTGAAGGGTATCTTAACAAGCAAGAAGTGCCTATGGTCATCATTTCCCATGACAGAGCTTTTCTTGATCAACTGTGTACAAAAATTGTGGAAACTGACATGGGTGTATCCAGAACATATGAGGGCAATTATTCCCAGTATGTAGTTTCAAAGGAGACATGGATTGAAGCACAGTATGCTGCATGGGAGAAGCAGCAGAAAGAAATTGAGCAGACGAAGGACTTAATAAACCGGTTAGGTGCAGGAGCAAATTCTGGCCGTGCTTCATCTGCTGAGAAGGTAATTGACATTTTTTTAAACTGACATTTATTAAAGGACGTGCTTCTGTTTCTTTTTCCTTTCAAAGCCTACCCCCCTAAAATTATAAAATAAAATTAAATAAGTGAAAGATACGTCCTTAATTTGGTTTTATCAGTATTCATGCATGTAGCTATCACTTATGATGATTATTAAGCCACCGGGTGCTGGCATTTTGTATTGAAATCAATTGAATTTCCTTATAGTTGATTCAGATTATGCTGCTTTGTTGCATGTCCTCATGGTTTATCTGCAATTAGCATTTAATTTTGTTGCTCAGTTGTGTTTCCTTTTGCTATGACAACAGAAGTTGGAGAGACTTGAAGAAGAGGAACTAGTAGAGAAGCCATTTCAACGGAAACAAATGAAAATCAGGTTCCCTGAGCGTGGAAGAAGTGGAAGATCCATTGTAACAATTAAGAACATGGAATTTGGCTTTGAGGATGAAGTGAGTTAACATGATTATCTTATGCTAAAAATGGGTATAAAGTTAGTGTCTATGTGTATGTGGCATACCTATTTTCATGACGTCAAACTGATAATTTTTGCTTTTTTTTTTTTGGTGCTAGGTTCTTTTCAAGAAGGCAAATCTTACAATTGAAAGGGGAGAAAAAATTGCCATTATTGGTCCAAATGGATGTGGCAAGAGTACTTTGCTGAAGCTCATAATGGGTTTAGAGAAGCCAAATGGGGGTGAAGTTGTGCTTGGGGAGCACAATGTATTGCCAAACTATTTTGAGCAAAATCAGGTATCACTTTTATCAAGTAAATGCTATATTAAGTTATTCAAAGATGAATCGTTTGCATACTTATTGTTGACATATTTCTAGTGCTAACATTATTGATTCATTTCATAGGCTGAGGCACTTGATCTGGAGAAGACAGTGCTTGAGACAATAGAAGAAGCTGCTGAGGACTGGAAGATTGATGATATTAAAGGACTTCTTGGGCGTTGTAATTTCAAATCTGATATGCTTGACCGTAAAGTTTCCCTATTGAGTGGTGGTGAGAAGGTAAATTCAAGATTTAGTTTATATCCAATCAGCTTTTATGGGCAACAAAAACATCTAATTTTGACATTAATTCTTCAATGAGTTGTGGTATTCTCCTAATTTTGTTTGTGGTTCAATATGCTTAGCTAATTAAATTTGGCTTACCAATTGCATAATGGCCTCATGACTTGAATGCTTGTGATATGTAAACTATAAATAAATTGATTAGTAGGGAATTAGTTAGTTAGTTGTTAATGAGTCTTGAGATTGGGTCTTGAGTTGTTGCCTATATAAGGCATACAACTCTACATTGTATTCGTGTGTGTTTTTAGTGAATGTGATGAATGAATGAAATGCACAGTGATGTGATTCTGTGTTCCTCTCCCCTCCCCTCAATTTCTCTTCCCAATTCCTCTGTTCTTCTACATTAATCCTATCAGTGGTATCAGAGGGAGTCATTCTCCGCTCCTCGCTGTATAATCTCTGAAATTCTTGAGGCAAATTCTGGTCCATTCTTCTTCTTCCGTCCAGTTTTTTGTTTCAAGATTTACTAGAAAAGAAAAAAATAGTCAAGATTGGAAAAAAAAAAAATCAGTCTTGCATCTCTTCCTCATTTGCAAAGTGTCTGAAACCTTCTGTCACGTCAACGGTTGCTCATCTGTATTCAATAATTCTTGATCTCATTCAAACCTGTGCGCAGTTCCTCTGTTCGACTGGTTCTTCATCGGACAATGGGTTCTGAATTCACCACTGACTCAAAAAAAACAATCAAGAACGGTTCTTGGCATCGAGTGATTCTGGGATGATTTGAGTAATCGTAATCTTTAGTTCTGCTTGCGTCGACTCGAACTGAGAATGCAACCGAAAAGAAGAGCGGTTCTGGATTCTGGGATTTTCTTTTGCGAAGCTGAATCACGTTGTCGATTTCGGAATTAGCTTCAGTTTAATCAATATAGTGTGTCGTGGACTGGGTCTGACTCTGGGTTTGTCTTTTACTGGTCTGGTTCTTTGTTTTTTGGTTTTTATCGGCAAGTGGTGAGTCTCTGATTCTGACTTATCGGGGGACAATCATTGAGATAAAATTTTTACACCATGTATGGTTAACACAAGAGCTCAGATTGCATCCATGGCTGAAGAAGGGGCAAAATCGCATTTATTGGTGAGATTCGCAATCTAATGTGAAAAGAAAAGAAAAAGTGTTGGAAAGAAAAAGTTTGAAAAAAAATAAGAAAAAAAAATTCTACAGCTGAAGGAAAAAAAAAAATCCTCTTCTTGTTGGTATGGGACAACAGTTGAAGGAAACCAAGAAACTCTATCAATCATGGTATGTTCTTTGAGAAATGGCTAATTGGAGAGGGCTACCTACGAAGAGTTCTGACCAGAGGGGCTGACCGACAAGAAGTTGAGTAAAGCGCCGTGTAAAGTATCGTGGAGTGAAGTCATCGGGAAGTGGGCTTTCGAAGGGGATATTTTTGATTGATTTAGAATTGTATTTTTGAGTTTGTATTTTTGATCTTTAGGTTTGTGTTTTGTTGTTTCACATCCTTGAGGGCAAGGATGTTTTTGGGAATGGGGTATTGATATGTAAACTATAAATAAATTGATTAGTAGGGAATTAATTAGTTAGTTGTAAATGAGTCTTGAGATTGGGTCTTGAGTTGTTGCCTATATAAGACATACAACTTTACATTGTATCCGTGTGTGTGTTTTTAGTGAATGTGATGAATGAATGAAATGCAGAGTGATGTGATTCTGTGTTCCTCTCCCCTCCCCTCAATTTCTCTGCCCAATTCCTCTGCTCTTCTACACTAATCCTATCAGCTTGGGAACTGTTTTTAAATGAAATGGAGAGAGCTAGAAGAATTAATGTTTTCTTAAAGATTTTTAGGATGTAATCTCCAACTTTAAATATGGAAACGGAGGATCCTTTCTCCCTAAACTTTATTTCATAATTTAGAACTTTGGTATATTTTCCTTCATTTGTATTTGAGTAGACTAGAGTCTGTCATGTTTTCAGCAGTGGGTATAGGATATGAGTACCCAGATTCTTAGGGTTTAATGTTTTCTTATAACTTCAATTTTTTTTACTTTCAAAGAGTGTTGCTAGTTAAAGTTTTGAATACTGGACGGGTTCAACTAGTTTGACTGGAAAACTAGTGAACTTCAAACTAGTTGAACCAGAGGCTACTCCAGTCTGAAAGATGACAAGAACTTAACAAAAGGGAAACTGGTTGAAAGTTGTTAGAACCAACAAAAAACTGGTCTGCCCATACGAAACTGGATAGGACTTGGTGATAATGGTTTTCACCACCGGCTAACTACTTGGAACATGGGCCTTTTGACACTTCAAAAGCCCAAGTCATATGATGTGGCCGAACTCATCCTTTCTCTTCCCTTTTAAAAGCCCTTCTGTCATTTAACTTTTAACGCTAGTCAATGTGAGGCAAGTGCTATCACATGAACTCAACTCCTCCATCTCTCGCGGCCATATTCTCCTTTCTTTTGCTTCTTCATTCATCCTTGCTTTCAAGCATCAAAATGTTCTTTCAAGCTTCAAAATGTTCTGTGCATATGCTGCAGCTGCCCCAAGTAAAAAAACATCCATTTAGGTATTTTTCCTCTTTGAAAGGTTGCATTTTTTACTTCAGCAAAAGCCCTTTTATAGCGGCTCTGTTTGCAATTTTTTTCCCACTCTAAAGTGCCGTTGATAAACCAAGCCTCCTTGAGTAGTTGAACCTGTATGGGGGTGGGATTCATGTAAACCAAAACAGTAGATGGGTTTTTAACTAGATGAACTATCCTGTGTGATCAAAATCTCTTATTTAAGATTTGCATTCAAAATGATTAGCATAAAATTGAAAATTTATTAATTTGATTATGACTGATTTAACCATGGCTCAACCGGTAAACCCTAAACCAAGTACTTTAACTAATTCAGTATCTGGTCCAGTTTTCATGATGTTATCAGTTAAAAGTTTCAAATATACATGGTGAGTTGAAAGGCATGCTTCCCTTTTACACAATAATGAAAAGTGTGCAGTGATAATTTCAGCTGTCTTCAATTCAATGGCATTACACTTTCTCTTTCTTGTCTTAAGAGGCGTAATTATCTGGATATTTTTTCTCGTTTTACTAGGCACGCCTGGCTTTTTGCAAATTTATGGTAACACCGTCAACTCTGCTTGTGTTGGATGAACCAACCAATCACTTGGATATACCTTCTAAAGAAATGCTTGAGGTTTGCCAGTTTGCCTTTCTTTTCTCCGATGCTTCTCTTTGTTTACTTCTTGTGATCAATCCATTACTCTATTTATAATTTTTTTTCAGGAGGCAATAAATGAGTACCAGGGCACTGTTATTACAGTGTCTCATGATCGATACTTCATAAAGCAGATAGTTAATAGAGTCATAGAAATTAAAGATGGAACTATACAGGATTATGCTGGCGACTATAATGTAAGTCAGATTATCTCAATCTAGCCACTCCGTTGTGATAGTCAATATTTATTTAGTTAAATTTGGATCACAGCCTTTAAGGATTCAAGATGCTGTCAATTCTGGTATGTATAGGTTTATATTGTTTTATGGTTTGGTCTCTTATTTTAGCATTGATGTTATACGTGCCATGGTTTTGTGGCATTTACTGAAGAGAAAGTAAAAACAGGATGGCCGAAATGAAATAATAATTCATATATGTTTTTCTTTTTCTTTTTCTTTTTTTCCCTTTTTTGGGGTGGTGATGGTTTTGCATGACCCCCTAGCTGATTAGTAATTTTTCATTTTCATATGATTCAAAATGACTGAAGCATAGCAGTCGAGTTCTTCGCTTATGATAGTTTCTGACATGTTTGAATCCTAAAATTTACAGTATTATTTAGAAAAGAATCTTGATGCTAGAGCTAGAGAGCTTGAACGTGCGGCTGAGCTTGACGAGAAAGCTCCGAAAGTGAAAGCCAAATCCAAGATGTCAAAGGTAAATGCCTAGTTAGACTATAATAGGAATTCTAAAAGTGTAATGGTTGTTTTTCACACTTCTGGTGAATTTCCCGGAATTGCATAAATATCTTGTTTCATTTGCAATGACAGGCTGAGAAAGAAGCACGGAAGAAACAGAAGAGTCAAGCTTTTCAGGCAGCAAAGCAGAAATCTAAAGCGTTAAAAAATGCCAAGAGGTGGAATTGAGTGGCCTGTTTTATGAGGCCATTCAAACTCCGCCTTGGATTAATTTTTACCATTTAAACAGGCTATCTTTTAAGGTATTTAGTAGCAGTGTATTGAGCTGTCTATTGAAGCTCTTGTATAGATCATGCATGCACAGACTGACAACTTTGAATATAATTTTAATGGAATATAGAAGCTTACTTATCGCCAATTGTCTTTTGTGCTCATGTTATTATACTTGGGTTCACATGTGCACCTTATGTGAGCACATTTTTTTAAATTTTTTTTAAGATTTTATTTATTTAGATTAAGTTATATTTTACATCTTGAAATGTTTTTTACATTTACTATCTCAAATTAATTAGTTTCCTAGATATTGGTGTTACAAGAAAAATATTTCTAAATACAGGATTGTAAATTAATTCATTTAAGATATTGAGTGCAAAAAATATTTTGTGATGCAGTATATAATTTAATCTATATATATATATATAAATTGTGCTCATTCCTCTAAAGGGTTGAGGACATAAGATGCACATATGAGATGTTCAACAAATGTGAATTCAACTAAATTACTATCCCCATTTGCCTTTGTCGTGTACAATCCCAAATTCCAATACTCAGGTTCTTTCTAAAGCCAAATCATTGGTTGGTTAATAAAGATAGCAAATTCCTAAGAAGGGACATTGTGTTATGAATATACTTATTATGTGGATGTCCATTGACTCACGGTCTCTAAATATTACAAGATGACATGGGACCCATGTATAGTACCACACATAGTAATTTACTATTTGGTGGGACCCACATGCAATTATACAATCACGGATTGCTTCACGGAGGATTCACGAGCGCATGGTAATTTGAGTTTAGGGGGAAATTACACCAAATGACCCATATGTGGAAATTACACTAAAGGCTCATTTTCCTTCTATAAATAGAGGCCTTCTGTAAACATTCAAAACACACTGAAATAGAATCTCTCTCTACTCTCTCTCTTTCTATCTCTAGATTCTCTTGTTATTGTTCTCTATTTTCATTAGTTTTATATTACGTTATCAGCACGAAGACTCTACCAAGGTAACATTTTATCACCATCTTCTTTACTATTTGTTTATTTTATCTATCTGGGATAATCTTAACCACAATATGGAATTAAAGATATACTTTTATCGATTATTTTAAATATCGGGTTCCATAGTTAAGATTTGAGATTATTTACTATTTTACTACGGTAAATAGTAATTTACTATTCATAGTAAATTTACCCTTTTTCAGTAATTTTACATTTTATTCATCTGACTCCTACTTGGAAGTCTAGATTTAATCTTTCAGTAATTTTACTTTATTTACTGTGAATAGTAATTTCTACTATTCACGATAATTTTATATTTTGTTCATTTAACATCTACATGTAAGGTTTTACCTTCTACATAGATATCTAGATTTGATACTCTCTATTTGCAGATATTGTTATTTTTACTGTTGCTAACATAACATTTACTTTTATTGTTATTAACATTTAATGTTATGTTATTATGGCCAGAAGCCATATACTTATATTTTCTTATTCTGAAATTATATGACCAGAAGTCATATTGCCTTCATGACCAAGTCATGTTGTTTTTATGGCCAGAAGCCATATAAATTTAATTTTCTCATTATGAGATATAAATGGCCTGAAGCCGTAATGCTTTAATTTTAATTATTGTCTTTAATATTTTATTGTTATTATTATTTATATTTTTAATTCATGTTTATTTTCTTTAATTAGTTTGAATCATGTCAAACCTTTCCAAAATTGAGTTTGCGGTTCTTGACATTACCGGAAAGAACTATTTATCCTGGATGTTGGATGCGAAAATCCATCTAAATGCTCATGAGCTAGAAAACACAATTAAAGAAGGGAATGAGGAATCCAATCAAAAAAGGCCAAAGCCATGATTTTGTTACGCCACCATTTGCATGATGATCTAAAAGTTGAATATTTGACTGTAAAAGACCCACTTGTTCTTTGGAACAATTTGAAGGAAAGATATGACCACCAGAAGATGGTCATTCTACCAAAAGCTCGATATAACTGGATTCATTTGCGTTTACAAGATTTTAAATCTGTAAGTGAATACAACTCAGCTATGTTTAGGATTACTTCTCAACTGAAATTATGTGGAGAGAATATTACTGATGAAGACATGCTAGAAAAACTTTCTCCACATTTTATGCATCTAACTTGCTCCTGCAGCAGCAATACCGTGAGAAGGGTTTTAAAAGATATGCAGATTTAATATCTTGTCTCTTAATAGCTGAACAGAATAATGAACTTTTATTAAAAAAATCATGAATCACGTCCAACAGGTTCAACTCCATTCCCAGAAGTGAATGTAGTAACTAATGAATTTTCAAGTGGCCGAGGACGTGGAAGTAAAGGTGGCTACAATCGTGGGCGTGGCCGTGGTCGTGGTCCAAATCATGGTGGATCAAATTCCCGCCCTAAATCAGGAAAGTATGATAAGAACCCCAGAAGGGAAACAAGTGGAAATAACAAACATGCAGAAAATGCATGTTATCGTTGTGGTGTCAAAGGTCATTAGTCACGTACCTGCCATATGCCAAGACATTTGGTTGACCTTTACCAAGAATCATTGAAAAATAATGGTAAAGGACCAAAGATTGAAGCAAATCATGTGGATAAGACTGAGAATTCTAGGAAAGAAGATGTTGAGATGGCTCATTTTAATATTGCTGATTACTTAGTATAAATCATTTTTCATGATTAATGATTATATTTTAATATGTTGAAACTTTCTTTTGTTATATGTATTTCTTTTAATTATGTTTTATTTTTATTTTCATGTATCTTTAATGAAGAATGAATCTTGTTGACAACAATCCTAAAAATTTGTGTCTCGTTGATAGCGCAACAACGCACACCATACTAAAAAATGACAAATATTTTTTTCATTGGTAATGCGAGAAACCAATGTTCAGACTATATCTGGTAGTATAAATTTGATCGAAGGCTCCGAAAGAGCTAATATTTTCTTACCTGAAGGAACAAAATTATGCATTGAAAATGCATTTTATTCTACCAAATCAAAAAGGAACTTGTTGAGTTTCAAAGATATTCGCAGAAATGGATATTATATAGAAACAACAACTATAGATAATCAAGAATGTTTTGCTATCACAAACATAATTTCTGGTAGAAAATGCATATTAGAAAATTTTCCTGCTTTTTCTTCTGGTTTGTATTATACTTTTATAAGTACAATTGAAATACATGTTATTGTAAACCAGAAGTTTACTAATACAAACTAGAAGTTTGTCAATGCAAACCAGTAGTTTGCCAATGACAACCAGAAGTTTACTCATGAATTTAATGTTTGGCATAACCGGTTAGGCCATCCTGGGTCAACTATGATGTGACAAATAATTGAAAATTCATGTGGACATACCCTGAAGTGTAAGCAAATACCACAGTCCCATGATTTCTTATGTGATGCATGTTTCAAGGGAAAGTTGATTATTCGACCCTCACCAAGCAAAGTGGGAGGTGAATCTCTTACATTTCTAGAACGGATACAGGGAGACATTTGTGAACCAATACATCCACCATGTGGACCAATACATCCACCATGTGGACCATTTAGATATTTTATGGTCTTAATTGACGCATCAACCAAATGGTCACATGTCTGCTTATTATCTTCTCGTAACCTGGCGTTTGCGAGATTACTTGCTCAATTGATTCGATTAAGAGCACATTACCCTGATTATCCTATCAAGAAAATACATCTTGATAATGCTGGTGAATTTACTTCACAAGCTTTTAATGAATATTGTATGTCCCTTAGAATTGATGTTGAACATCCTGTAATTCATGTTCATATGCAAAATGGACTCGCAGAATCTTTGATTAAACGATTGCAACTTATTGCAAGACCTTTACTTATGAGATCTAATCTATCGATTTCTGCTTGGGGCCATGCCATTTTGCATGCTGCAATTTTAATTCACATCAGGCCTACTAGTTACCTAAAGGTTTCCCCCTTACAAATGGTTTTTGGTCAAGAATCTAATATTTCCCATATAAGAATTTTTGGATGTGCAGTATATGTGCCAGTAGCACCACCATAACACACTAAAATGGGTCTTCAAAGGAGGATGGGAATATATGTTGGGTATGAATCTCCTTCAATCATAAAATAGTTAGAACCATCTATAGGAGATTTATTTATTGCACGATTTGCTGATTGTCACTTTGATGAATCAGTCTTCCTAACATTAGGGGGAGAGAATAAGCAGCTGGGTAAAGAGATTAGCTGGAATGAATTATCATTGGCTCATTTTGATCCTCGTACAAAACAATGTGAATTAGAAGTTCAAAGGATAATTCATTTGCAGGATTTAGCTAATCGAATGCCAGAAGCATTCACTGACCCAAAGAGAGTGACAAAGTCACATGTTCCAGCTGCGAATGCTCCTATTCGAATTGATGTTCCTGAAGGGCAACCTATAATGAATGAATCTAAAGCATGCATGAAGCGTGGCAGACCCATCGGTTCAAAAGATAAAAATCCTCGAAAGAGAAAAGGAGCTAAAAATATTGATGGTCAAGTCGAGGTTAATCAAGAAAAGTCAGTAGTTCCAGAAGAGTCACCTCTTAAAGAGTTATCTCCAGAAGAGAATGTTGCAGTCCCAGAAGAGACTAAGTACCTGGAATGTATGAAAATAATGAGATCTCAATTAATTATGTTATGAATGGTATCCGATGGGATCGAAATGAAGTCAACGTTGACAACATCTTTGCTAATCATATAGCATATGATGTAATGAATAATGAAGAAGATCATGAGCCTAAATCTATTAGAGAGTGTCAACAGCGAAAAGATTGGCTCTTATGGAAAGATGCTATTAATGCAGAATTGAAATCATTGGAAAAACGAAAAGTATTTGGACCTGTAGTCCAGACACCTGAAGGTGTAAAGCCAGTTGGATACAAATGGGTTTTTGTAAGAAAGAGAAATGAAAAGGGTGAAATTACAAGATATAAGACACGTCTTGTAGCCAAGGATTTACACAAAGACCCAGCATTGATTATGAAGAAACGTATTCACCAGTAGTGGATGCGACTACTTTTCGTTATTTGATTAGCCTAGCAGTAAATGAAGGGCTTGATTTACATCTGATGGATGTAGTGACTGCATATTTATATGGATCACTTGATAGTGATATTTATATGAAAGTTCCTAAAGGACTAAATGTGCCAGAAGCATCTAATTCAAATTCTCGGGAACAATACTCGATCAAATTAAATAAGTCCCTATATGGTTTAAAACAATCAAAGCGCATGTGGTATAATTGTCTTAAGGAATATTTGTTAAAAGAAGGGTATAAAAATGACCTAATATGCCCATGCATTTTTATGAAAGGATCGAGAAATGAATTTGTTATAATTGTTGTTTATGTTGATGATATCAACATAATTGGAACTCTTGAAGAGCTTTCGAAGACAATTAATTGTTTGAAGAAAGAATTTGAAATGAAAGATTTGGACAGAACAAAATTTTGCCTTGGACTACAAATCGAGTACCTGAAGGATGAGATCTTTGTATATCAAAAAACTTATACAAAGAAGATCCTAGAACGATTTTATATGGATAAGTCACATTCATTATGTATTCCAATGATAGTAAAGCTTTTGGATAAGGATCAAGATCCATTTCGACCTCAAATAATTAATGACAAAGGTGCAGAAGAACTACTTGGTCCAGAAGTACCATACCTAAGTGCTATTGGGGCACTAATGTATCTTGCTAATCATACACGACCTGATATATCGTTTGCTGTAAATTTATTAGCAAGATATAGTTCTGCACCAACACAAAGGCATTGGAATGGTGTAAAGCAAATTCTTCGTTATCTTAGAGGTACTATGGATATGGGATTATACTACTCAAATGTATCGAAGCATGGACTGATTGGTTATGCAGATGCTGGATTTATGTCTGATCCACATGATGAAAAATCACAAACAGGCTATCTATTTACATGTGGAGATGCAGCTATTTCATGGAGATCTATGAAACAGACTATAAAGGCCACTTCAGCCAATCATGCAGAAATTCTAGTAATGCATGAAGCAAGTCGAGAATGTGTGTGGTTGAGGTCAATAATTCATCATATACGAACTACTTGTCATTTATCTTATGATAAAATGGTTTCAACAGTTCTATATGAGGATAATGCTGCATGTATTGCCCAACTCAAGGAGGGTTATATCAAGGGTGCTAGAACAAAGCATATTTCACCAAAATTCTTCTATGCTCGTGATCTTCAACAAAATGGTGAAATTGATATCCAGAAAATCAGTTTAAGTGAAAATCTAGCAGATTTATTTACTAAATCTCTTCCATGTACAACCTTTGAAAAACTTGTTCATGGTATTGGTCTGCGAAGATTCAAAGATCTTAACTGATATTGTCAACAGGGGGAGTCGATACACACTGTACTCTTTTTCCCTTATCTAGGTTTTGTCCCACTGGGTTTTCCTAGAAATGTTTTTAATGAGGCAGCACTCAACAGTGTATCAATGAATGATGTACTCTTTTCTTTGGCTAGGTTTTTATCCCACTGGGTATTTCCTAGTTAAAGTTTTTAACGAGGCACATTCATAAATGGACATCCAAGGGGAGTGTTATGAATATACATATTATGTGAATGTCCATTGACTCACGATCTCCAAATATTACAAGATGACATGGGACCCACACATAGTACCATGCATAGTACCACACATAGTAATTTACTATTTGGTGGGACCCACATGCAATTATACAATCACGGATTGCTTCATGGGAGGATTTATGGGCGCATAGTAATTTGAGTTTAGGGGGAAATTACACCAAATGACCCATATGTGGAAATTACACTAAAGGCTCATTTTCTTTCTATAAATATAGGCCTTCTATAAACATTCAGAACACACTGAAATAGAATATCTTTCTACTCTCTCTCTTTCTATCTCTAGATTCTCTTGTTATTATTCTCTATTTTCATCAGTTTTATATTACATTGCAAAATCTTGGTATTCAATGAACATCCAACTTTTTTCCCCCTCAAAATGCATCCAACTTAGCTTTCAGATTTTTAATTATTTTTCTAGGATTTTCAACTTGTATAAGAATAGGGGTAGTTTCGTTAACTTAACTGACCTCTTTTCTTGAATTTTAATTTTTTTTTAAAAGCCAGTGTCCTTGATTGGCATGTTTAAATGAAAATTTCAGGATATTAGAATCATCTCTCTTCGCCTTGAAGTGCCATGAAATTGTAATTTCTGAAACTTGATTAACAATAAACCCCGAGACACCTTGTTAGTTGTAAAAAATGTCTTTATATTTTATAAAATAAGATATTTTCTGTGTGATTAACATATCTCTATAAAGAAGGAATAGTTTTTAAATAAAATCGACCAAAGTTTTTGTCCTGAATATTATTTTGGTTGTAGACATAGTAATTTTCTACCATGCAGAAATAATTGTTTAAAATGATTTTAAACAAACGCAATGCAACTAAAAAAAGAATGTTATAAAAATAAGAAAATCCTAAAAATTTTAAATTTTAAAAAATAAATTCTTAAATAAACTGTCGTTATGCTTGTTTAAATAACGATTGGAGTATTTAAAAATAGGTTTTCAATTATGATTTACAATATACAGAGTAAGTATATTATAGGAGTTTTATCCTGCAACTAAAAACAGAATGCTATAAAAATAAAAAAAAAATCCTAAAATTTAAAAATTTTAAATAATAAATTCTTAAATAAATTGTCATTATGCTTGTTTAAATAGTGATTGGAGCATTTGGAAATAACTTTTCAATCGTGATTTACAATATAAAATTACTACTCAAAATTTAATGAACAATTTCATATTTAAAAAATATAAGTCACATAATTATAGAAACCATAAGTCCAAAAACATCAAAATAATAAAGTTTAACAATTCCTAAATTATATCAATTGATTCAAATTAAACACATCATCTTTCGTCAGTTGTATGTCCTCAATGTCCTCTTCTCTTGCTCTTACAACAAATTTATTGAAAATTTGCTTAAGAAAAATGAAGTTAAAAAATATGAGAACATGTTTTATATGAGAAGACCAAAAAATAAGCTAATAATTATAATGTTTTACCTAGCTCTATCTAGATGAACCCATATTGGTGAGCGGTAATCAGCCGAAGAGGTAAATACACTTCATTTCATGGCCTCAAACATTCAGGAAGGAACGAATTGAAACATGTCTATTTGCATTATTAAAAGGTAAATGCATGATAATATTATATATCAAACATGTTTAAAAAGATACACACGAAGTGATGGTACACCATGTCACCTTTGGTCATGCAGATCCATTTTTGCTGAGTGGATATAAAGAAAAAAGATGTTAAGGTTTTTATTTTATTATTTTTTTAAAGTAAAAACTTATGTTTTTACCATTTTTACGTGTTTGTGTGGCGTTTCTACCAATTTTTAGTTATGATAGTTTTTACTTGCGTTTTAACATGTATCACCCTAATAAATTCTTACATTTTTACATTAGTTTTTGACAACAATAATATGAGAGGAGTTTTATCCCGATTTATGTGAATAAATTTTTAAGGTGTTTATTTTACAAATTTTAAGGTGTTTATTTATAAATTTTTAGGTAATATAAATTTTCCCAATTAAGGGTCTTTTTGTTATATGGAACAAGTGGGACGGGAAGGGAAGATGAACAAGTTCCCTTATTTGGTACACTTTTGTGTCTAATCTTCTTTTAAAGCTGAGAAGATAAAACCCTAACAAAATTGGTGAGAACCCAAGTTCTCTTGTGAACAATGACGTTTTTAAATATATTTACCCCTTATAAAATATTTATTTTCTATAAGACAAAAGAATATGATAAAATTCAAAATGTGATAAATTTGAACTTAGGCGCTAAGTTTAACTTATGTGATAAATTCAAACTTGGCAGGAGAATAATTTAGACAAATTTCAACTTGGATAGACAAATTTGAATTTGGTGAGAGGATATTTTAGACAAATTCAAACTTTTTTTGAGAAATAAATGTTTCGTCATAAAATTTATAATTTGATTCATAAATTCAAATTTAATCTTAGGAAATTCATAACAAATTTAAATTATGAAATATATATATATATATATATATATATATATATATATATATATATATAATTTTTATTTTGAATTAATTACTTTTGAGGGTAAAATAGTTATTTCTTAATTCTTTATCAACTGTTACCCTTTCATTTTCTTCTTACTAAACAACTCATCTTCTTACATCTCTCAAAATATTCCCTTCCCTTTCTTTAATTTTTTTTTTTTTGGGGGCTCATGTGGATTGTTTGGAATAGCTTCAACTCTAATAAAAAGCCACTTCTAATCAATTTTTTCAGTTCAACTTCTGGAGAAAAATGTTAGGGATAGATGATCCAATAAGCAATGTATTATATATATATATGTGTGTGTGTGTGTGTTCTAATTTATCCATTAGAATATATTTAATTAAGCACTTTAGATTTTTAAATTTTTAATAATAATTTAATTTTTTTATCAAATTAAAATTAATTTTTTTCCTTCAATCAACACAATATATACAACTAATATATATATGTATTGTATTCAATATTAAGATTTATGTCATTTTTCGTCATTTTTTATCTCAAATGATTTTTTAAATATTATTTCAAACAAGAGTCTATATAGAAAAAAAGTCACTTCTACCACCGTTATTCTAAATATAAATCATATTAATAATATGACTTTTATCTTATCTTTCGTTCTTAAAAGCCCATGGAAAAAAAATGAAAATGAAAAAAAAAAAAAATCCTTCCACACCGCTATGCCAAACGCCCCAAAATCGGCCGTTAGTCGTCACATATACTGAACTTGCGGGGAAAAAAATAAATTGCTTCAAAAACCCTGGCTCTTCCAACTGCCACCACTCAAGCAGGCGCTCTGGTTCCCGCGGCCACCGTTCATTTTCGCCTGTGACTCTTGCTTTCCTTTGAAGATTCTGATTCGTATATGTACGCCTCCTTGGGATACTACACTCTCTTTGATGAAAAAATTCGGAAAGAAACTTATTACTCGTGTCACTCTGCTTTGTTAACCAAACATTAAGGGAAGCGCGGGAGTGTTGTTGATTCGAACTGAGCAAAAGACACATATTTTCGAACGTTTTATCTGTCCAAATTCCATTCCCTAGCTTATTTTGCGAGGTGATTTTCGGATTTTTGTTTTAAATGAATCGTGTGTAATTCTGTACGTTTTAAGCTTTTTTTTTTCCCCTTGTTGTTCGATCTCACTCTCCTTGATCTAAGCTTACAATTGATTGTTTCATCGAAAATTGTTGTTGAGATAACAATTTCAATGCTATACTTTCCATTAATCGGCGTAATTTGTTTCGTTTGGATTACAGTTTACTATGTCATCTGTTTTTGGAGTTCACATTATTGATTAAGTAATTGAACTTACTGTAATGCTTCACTCTTCTTTCATTGTACTAGAACGGGCTATGAGTGTGGTTTCGCTAGGCCTGCCGGGGCCATGGGCTGAAGACTACTATGAATCAGCTGATTCTTATACAACAAAAATTGGAGGAGTTCCTGTAAGTCGTTACAATGTCTATCAAATTCAACATGTTTTTCAGAATGATTTGATTCTTTGTGTTCTTTGTTTTTTTTTTTTTCGTTTTATTTTCCTAATTCTTATGAATATATACACTACTTTTGTCTCCTTCAAAAGGACTGGCCCCTTCCCAAGGAGGCAATACAAGATAATTTGCTTCAGTGCGGTGCCTGTGGGAGTAAACTCTGTCTCGTAGCTCAGGTCTTTCCTTTTTCTACTGTTCTACTTTATTTGGAAATTCCCAAGAAATGAGCATAGACTGACTTATTCTTTTCCTATCTTCTCACAATACAGGTTTATGCTCCAATATCAAATAAGAAAGGGGAGATTCAAGAACGCCTTCTTTTTGTTTTAGGTTGCCTTACGCCAAAATGTGGAAGTACTTCAGAAAGGTTGCTTTCTGTTCATTCCTGAGTTCCTCTAGCATTTAAATGATAAGAATTACTACGTTCTCTTCTTAACATAAGAGTTAGATAACTAATTTGCAGATATTAAAAAAATAGTTAAATTAGTTATTTATAACAGAAGAGTGTGTGTTTTCCTAAAGTATCATTTTTAATTATGTGCATTGAAATGTCCTTTGATGGAAACACTCTTAATATATGCAATTAATAAGGATGCATTGGCGAAAAAGTTGTAAATTTGGAAAACAAAGTGGATTGACATCTAATATTAAGGATCAAAATGAACCCTTTGTTGAGCTGCTACAATTTGCACAGAAGAGAGTATTATTTTTGCATATATTGTTTCATGCTCTGAATTTCCTGTTTTAACCACTTGTGGCTTGTAGTTGGCGAGTTCTTCGGGTTCAGAAGACCTGCACTCAGGGTGTAGAAGTGGCTTCTGCAACTACACCATCTCCTGCGGTTAAAAATATCAGCTGGTTAGAAGATGGCAGTGACGATGAAGACATGGATTTAGAGCAATTGAGCAAGGCTCTCTCTGAAGCTGGGACTTTGGCTTCTAGCAACAAAAAATCAGTGTCTAATCCGTGCACTGACACTGCTTCTTTTGCCTCTCCAAGTCCTAGAGTTAGTAAGGTTGATATTGATATTCCAGGTAAAAGTTCATCAAGGAAGAAAATTTGCCAAGATTGAAGCCCCATCTTAATGTTTTACTACCTTTCGTTTCAAAACTTAATAAGATCAATGGCAGTGCGTAATCAGCTGACCTCATCCCTTTTTGGGGCTTATGCTTGTTAGAGTATCTCTTTCTTTTATTTTTCTGGTTAAGTCAGTTACAAGATTTCAGGTGAGGCAGTGGTTATGTCAATTTAATTAGTTAAGATGCAAGAAAATAGGAAATGTGAAGAGAATAGCTGTTATAAGTAGTTTTTGGTTGAAAGAAGACGAAGAGTGAAGTAACTTATCTATGTCAAAAGATGTTTACGTGTTGCTTTAGGCATTATAAATATGGTGCTAAGGTTGCTGTAATTGGTTGATGGTGCCTTTGTTGTTTCCAGTGGTGCCTTGCTTTTATATATACTACAAAGAGGAAGAATCGTCCTCCGAGGATCTTAGTTCAATATGTTCTAACTACTCATCGCTTTCCATTAAGGAGAATGGAAGTGGTGATGAGGACGAAGTTTGGGAAAAGGAATCTTATGAATATGATAAAGCTTTGACTGCTGATAGAACATACCTCAAGTTCAAGAAACGCTTGGAAGCACATCCAGAGCAGTGTTTCAGGTATATTATGCAAGCACAAACGCTTGCTTCAATTTATTTCTGTTTCTGTTTCACACCCTTTTCTTCACACACCTGCCAATTTATCATTCTTATGAGAATACAAGAGTTCCACAACGACTAATTAGAGAAAGGATTGAAAGTATATAATGTTAAGGTAAGTCTAGCAAATTGACTTAGGCTATTTTGACAGAAAAACAACCCAATATATACCTATATCTCAAAAATATAATATGGCATCAGAGTCATTCGATTTGGGGCCCCCAAAAAAAGAAGGGAAAAATGAAGATTGTGTACATGAGGCCTCGGAGATTGAGAAATGATTGAAAGTATATAATGTTAAGGGAAGTCTTGTCAAATTGGCTTAAGCTATTTTGATAGTCTAATAATTGTTTCTGTTTCATTCTTCCCTTCTTTCTCTTCTCACCTTCTTGGTTTAACCCATTGTATTATGCTTTTTCTAATCCTTTATGTGTACAGATATTCATATTGTGGGAAGCCAGTTCTAGCGGCTGTTGATAAAGTAAACCCTGGCAGGTGCAAGCTATGTGGCGAATCGAGGAATTTTGAGATGCAACTAATGCCTCCATTGCTATATTTTCTGCAAGAAGCACCTGACGACAAAAGAAGATTGGTGGAAAATTGGGACTGGATGACCCTTATCATTTACACTTGTTCCAAGGTTAGTACTTAGTAGTATACTGCAGTCTCCTGTTGATTTTAGGCGACAAATGTTCCGTACCTTTTTGCAAGCTTAACAACCATAGGAAATAGTATATAGTGAACAATGGTATTGAACTATTGGTATTATATTCTACTTGTGTTCAAAACTGGACTTGTCTGTATGTTAACCAAACTTCTGAACTTAGCTTATGTTCAAGTCCAACTATGTTCCCAGTTACCTTTTTTTATATATGGGGTTTATTTAAATTTATTTCATTACAAAAATGGATGCTTTTGTCGAAAAGTTGTCTCAAATCTGTCTGAACTTGAGAGTGTAGGCTGAAATGGATGGTTTTTATTAGGATTATGCTCGTAAGCTATACAGCCATAGAAGGTTTAATTATATTAGGAGAAAGATGTTTACTTTGGTTTTGTGCCAGTTATGCACTAATGTTTTGTATCCTTTCCAGAGCTGTTCTGAAGTGAATGAGCGAGGCAAGCCCAATAGTAATGACTGGATTGTGGCCGAGGAGGCAGTTGTGGCGCAATGTGAGAAATCCATGCCTGTTCGTAACTATGAGTGGTGACATTGTTCAGAATACAATACATTGAATTTTAGCCTGATATGCCTTTAAGGTTTTGTTATTTTATAAAACTCAATGATGTTGAGCGATCTATTTTGTTGTTGTGCCTTGAGGGGTTTTCCTTCGGTAAAGTTCATTATTTATGAAGATCATGCAACTTTAATGGAATTCTACACTAGTTGTTTTCTTTACGGGGGGTTTTTTTTTAATACTAATTAATTTATGGTGCTTATGAAGTGGTGATTCAATCATTAAGAAGTTGTTGGTTGAAGTGTTAAGTGGTCTCAACCCATAAGGATGAGAACACATTCAAATCTTTGGAAGACACTTATTGGGATGAAGCAAAAACTCTTTGCACTCAATCTCAAAAGGAAAACCTTTGATCAAATTAAACAAAAAAAAAAAAGTAGTGGTTCAATCATATGGCAGGCTTGGATACACTATAGAGAGGAAGGAATTTGAAAAGGTAATAGAAGCTTCAAGATAAATAGATTGTTTAACATAATTGTTTCCTACTGATTGAACAAATGTGTGCATATATTATATACACATAACAAGAGCATCTAAAGCTCTGAATCAGACTCTCTCTCAGAGGCAGAGGAAGGAGGAGCCTTCACCTTTTGAGCAGTCTTGTGCACTGCTTCTCCAACCATTTCTGCTGCAGATTTTGCAGATTCCTTCACTGTCTCTGTGCTTTTCTGGAAGCTCTTCGCTGCTGCTTCACTGATTCGTTCACTATGGTCCTCCGTCGCTCTCCGGAAACTGATCAGTAAGGTGTCACATTCCTCTCAAGTTATATCATTTACAAGTGCACAGTTCATACAATTACACTCAATTCCTATTTTAGATATCCATCCTTAGAATTATCACTGCAACTGATTCGAATTCCTTTGTTTATTTTCAACTTCCATCATCAAATTATGGAAGAGATTGGTATATTCACCAAAGAATTGACAAGAAAATGGAATAGCTTGGTTTATTGCCATTTTGGTCCCAATAATTTTTGTTCTACAATAATTTTCTATTGCCATACTGAATATTAGTAATTATTATTCTTCTGTATATGATATTATAATATAGGTTTAATGTTTCTACTGTAGAAATATTTTTTTTGCCCCACACACACACAAAAGTAAATGAATTCCACTAATATTTTCTCTCTTTTCTCTTTATAACGGGACCCACTCACCCACTCACTTTTATGTAGGTGTGACAGAAAAAAAATCTGAGCAAAAACAGAAATAGTAAACCCTTATGATATTTAAGTTATTATAAAATTTAAAGTAACACTGAATCAAACTCTTCTAATGCCAACCAAGCATTAATATTCAATTATCCATATTCATATCAGCATAATTCAATATTAAACATAAAACTTACTGACAAAGCTCAACTATCATTTACAAACTCTGCCCTAAACTTGTAAAATGATATAAGAAATTTATGAAAAATTATGATATTCAGAAGTCATGAATGAATTAATCTTCGCCTACATATCATATATGCCAAAAACAGGTATCGAATTAATTGCTAAATTGAAATTTCACGTGCTGTGTCTTCATCTGTTAAACGTCAACATAAATGATTAATCTCTTAAGAAAAAATTAGAATATCCAAATTCCATGGAATATGGAATGAGACGCAGAGGAATTTGTTGAAAGAATGTGAAACTTACTCCACATTTGGAGGAGAGAATCTCATCTGAAAGTCGTGAATTACAGTTTTGACCTTCTCCCACGAGCTTTTGTGAGACCTTTTGAGTAGGGAAACAGTGTCCAGAACATACTTATGAAAGAGTGGGTATTGTGGCTCCTCTTGAACAGCACGGTGGGCGGCGCCACCTTGTTGTTGAACGGCGATCTGGAATTGAAGAACCACCACGAGAAAGAAGAGAAGAAATAGTAGTACTCTGTTTCTGCTTAAATTTCCCATCATACGCTCCTGCCTCTTCTTTTCTGGTGGGCGATAAAGACTAAAGAAAAGAGAAATTTTTGATAAGATCAGTTTGAGACATGATTTTGCAGAGAGTCTGAGTTTTCGGGACACGTTCTTTGCTACGTGGACGAAACGTGGGGCTTTCTGGTCTTGCATGTCCGTAGGGGTCGATGCTTGAAGTTTTCAAACAGTTCTCTTTTCTTTTGTGGCTAAGAGAAACTGTTATTAGTTAAAAACAGAAAAATATTAGATAATAATAAATAATATTTCAATCCTTCATCAGGGATTTTTTTTATTTTGTTCTTTTTTTAATAGAACTATACAATTAAGATACAGTATATGAATTTAAAAAAAAAAAAGGAAACTATCCTAAACCTAGGTACAAAGTATATTTGATCCTTCGTCAGTAATTTTTTTTGTTTTCCATAGAAATTTGACTATTTTCATAAATGACTACTTTTTAAAGTTTTCATAATTGAAATGGTTTGCACTTACAAAGTTGTAGACATGATTTTAATGTCCTCGCTGGAAGTTGACCGTCATATCATTTTATCTCTCAAACGGTCGAAAGACTTCCACTCGTCGGTTGCTTCCAGTGTGTTTTGGGAGGACGGGATGAAAGTCTTTTATCAAATTACCATTAATGAGAAAAAAATATATATATTTTTAAAAAGGTTAAGATGCAAAAATGGACATGAGCTTTTCCTCCAGGAGCGCTCAGTACCACGTGCTTTTTTTTAGAGCAAAAATACATACGTGGTTATCATTTTAGAGCAAAAGTCACATTCCACTGTTAAGTCACTGTTTATCGTGATGAGAAAGAAAGAGATGAAGTGAACAGTAATTTAACAGCGGTGAACAATGAATTAACGGTGACATGTGACTTTTGCTTCAAAATGATAACCACATGTGTATTTTTGCTCCTAAAAAAAACACGTGGTGCTGGGCGCTTATGAAGAAAAAGCTCATGTGTATTTTTACACCTTAACCCTTTTTAAAATATTAAAAATGTTTCATAGGCAATTTAATCAATATGAGTAAAAAAAAAAAAAAATTTTATCTCTTCTTTCCCCTCAAACCAAACACACCATCAAAGTGGTTATAGTAGTCGTGTACAAGACTTATATGTTTTGTCATATGAAATTTCTTATAAATTGATATTTGATGTGGGTGATTGTCTTGTACACACAACTATCTTTATACTCGAGTTGTGTTTCACTATTGGGTTACAACTTACATGTTGCACAAAACAATTTGTCCATGGGACTTCCTAAATTGAGAATTTTTGTCCCTTTTTAATTAAAATATGTCGGCGGTGGCAGGGAAAAAGACTACCATAAGTAATTAGCAAATGCTCAATAGCAAAAATAATCTTGGCCAAAAAAAAAAAAAAGCTATTATATTAGCTTTTTTTTTTGGCCAAGAAAGAAAAGAAAAAAAATGGAGAGCTCAGATGCACGTGATATCATCCGTTAGATCAGATGAATGTGATTGAAGATCAACCACAAATAGTGCGAGAAATTCCTCATAGCTCTCGAAATGCACCAGCCGGGAATCGAACCCGGGTCTGTACCGTGGCAGGGTACTATTCTACCACTAGACCACTGGTGCCCTTGTTGTCCGTTTGGTTTAGCTTTATATTGATGTCTCTAACAGCACTGTTCTCGTTTGTTCTGTTATTTTATTTAGTTTTATTATATTTTGGCTGAATAGTTTATCTATATCCCCATGCTCAGAAATACAAGAATGGGCTTTTTTCCGCTTTATACTTTATTTGGTTTCAGCTACTCATTTTATTTTTTTGGGTGATAGTTTCAGTTATTTATTTATTTATTACTTATCTCTATTCTTTATCCCCTATGCTCAAGAAACACAAGAATGGCAAAATGAAGTTAAATAGATTTGTTGCCGCAATCAGTGGTCTTACCTTTGAATCCCTTGTAGGTGACTGTCTAGTAGTCTTGTGGGCAGTCGCATAAAAGTTTTCTATAAGTAGGTTGAAAATGGTAATTATAACTGTTGCCCAGCTTCATACACATTAGAAGAAGAAGAAGAAGAAGGCCTGATTATATACATCATATAATGGATTTTTCCATTTGACACGTCATATGTCCTAAGAAATCATTAATCAGCAAAGAGTATCCACCCTCAAATTTTCTTATTTGGGCATTGCAAGACCCTGGATTCATGAATGAATTGGCTTCCCGTTTGCTTCCCACAAAAAAAAATAAACAAACAAGAATATATAAGCTTCTGTCAACTGGGAAATTACCCAACATTTTACAATGTGCCGTTGAAATTTTCACCAGAAAGTAAAACAAATTTTAGATAAAGCAGAATCGATCTTAACAGTATATATGCTTCCTGAAATACCCTTTCTATTGATAAAACCTCTAAATAAAATGAAAGAATAAACTGATCAGTTTACAAGTAAAATGGGGAAGCCATTGCAACAAGTTATGACTTCATTCTAAGAAACGACATATCGGTGTATCAACAAATGAATGATTACCCAATGCGGAGGTCCTCAGACATTAATATCCGAGCGCTTTGTTCTAGTTCCTGCACCGCCCTCTGAGGAGCTAGACAAGGAAAATCTTGGGAAGCTATAGTTTTCAGATATTGAAGCTGGCTGTTGAGTATAAAGCATGGGTGCCGGATCAAGATTAGCCGGAGCCCAAGGGGGCGGAGCGAGATTACTTGGAACCCAAGGGGGAGGATGTAAGTTATACAAGTAAGAATCACCCCTTTGACTGCAGTCACCAATAATTTTTTCTTAGGAGTGGTGCAAAACCAACCATAAAAAGAAAGTAACAAGAAGGAACTAAACCCAACAATATCGAGCATTAGCATACCCTAAACTTGATGAAATCAAGCAAGAATTTTCCCTTCCCAAAGAAATTTTAGATTGATGGATTGTGATGATAAAAAAGGAGCTTAGGCTTCAAAATGATTAGCTAGGCCAGCAGAACGTACCTTGCAATAGAAGACTGATCAACCTCATCAACCACATCGTCATCATCTATACGCTGAGCATGTCTTGGAACTGAAGAAATGGACCATGAACTTGGTGCAGGTATTTCATCTGAGAAATATCTTCTCCTGATCAACTAGAGGTAAAGGCACTGGAAAATTCAGATGATACCCCATTCTATATATTTACGTGAAAAAAGTAATTAGATATTATACAGACCATATGAAAAAAATTCATCACAGCTTCCTTGTCATACCTTGCTTCCTTTGCAGCCTGCAGATGTCCAAAATATAAACCATCATATAAAAAACTCTCATACAAAATACAAAAACGTAAGAGATCTCTACATCAAGTGTCGTCACTTATCAGATGTGGTTTGCTATATCATAGTCACATCATTAATTTTGGGTTTTGAATGACTGAAAGAGAAATCAAAATCCCCAAATAGTGTATATTTAGCCTGTCCAGTTCAAAACCAAAGCTCAAAGCACAGTGGAACAACATATATAAGTTCATTCATGGTAATCATTTAAGTGCAATATTGTATGCCTTTACATAAAGTATATTAAAGGACAAAACAAGCATAACAAAATTTCAAAATGCCACTATATCAGCAGCATGTACTTCAAAATCAGAAGCAATTAAACATAAAATAGCATATTATTGAGTTCTGTCTGCACTCAACACAAATTTTTCTCGAAGTCACTAGTAAGACTGACATATGATATTTTTATTGAGACCCTTACTGCAATTAATCCTCCACTACCAGCAGAACTGTCAGTCAGGGGAATCTCCTCACTTGATGGAAACAAACCCTGCTTCTGAACCCATTGTTGGGCCATGTCAACAAGATTCCCACTGCTTACTCTTCTACCCTCTTTTGAAGCAACATCAACTTTGTTACCAATAACAATATAGGGAACAGAAAGGCCGCCTGGACCACCAGACCTCAAAGGGGCAGAAAAAGTTCCAGTTGCTTCAATCTCAGTTGCCCACTTCTGTAAGCTAGCCTTTGTTCTTCTCTGTGAGAGATCATGAACAAAAATTACACCTGCAGATTTAGTTTAAATAAAAAACCACAGTTTTAAAAATAGACACTCAAGTTTCATATAATTGATTATTCAGGCTTCATTAATTACAAATGAATTCTAGTTGTAGAAAATTCCATAAACTTAATTGCCACTGAAATATGGATGCTGGTACAGAAAACAGTAGCAGAAGTGTGCCATGCAGATGAGATTCAAACCACCAATTCCAGATAATGTCAAATACATATTAAAAGCAGCTGATTCTCCGTGAAGTTATTTTAAATGGTGCAACAGCACTCATTTAAAAGATAATATTTAGAGTTTAATTCAATATCATTTATTTATATTCAATATATAGAGCATAAGAAGAGAAACCAACAATACATTAGGTGGTTATTAAAGTAGAAACATTTTCCTCTATTTAAAGGCTTAAGCCTATATTACATTGCAAACATACAATTTCTTCCTAAAGTGCAAACAATTAAGAAAAAAGAGTAGATTATTAATCATTACTTACCATTAATCTGTGCATAAAACATGGACCTGCAATCTTTGTACCGATCATGTCCTGACACATCCCAAAGTTCAATGAAGAAACCTCTCTCAGAATCACCTTTAAGATTATTTGAAGAGCTGCCAGAGTTTCCATAAGTAGTGTGCTGGAAGAAAACAATAGTGCATGCGACATTTGGTAAAGATATGTACTACGGCAACAATGTTAATTATCTTGTGTGACCAGAGAGTGGGGAGTCTTTACCTTCACACCAACTGAACAGCCTATTGTCTGAGAAGGACGAGCAATGGAAGAACCTTTGATCATCAGATGAACTAAGGAAGTCTTCCCAACACCTGTAAAAACATTAAATAATAAAATGACTGCAGCATTGGACTCATCAATGAAGAAAAAAAAGTGGATATGATATGACTGAAATACTTAAAAGAGCTATGTGGTGCCCCTGGACGTAGCAATAAAGAGAATGAAACCATGAATTTTCTTATTGATGGGAGTTATAAACGCGGTGTCTAGTCCCCTGCTATGATTATGGAACTTACTGCAGTTATGGTCTATAGAAAATGAGGGAGTTCCTCTCTTCTCCCAAAATTATGAATACTTTTGCGCATTAATCAATGGCTACTCAAGCAAAAATTTCTATTCATCAGATGAAACTACATTTATGCCAGATTAATAATTCATGTCACATTTTCTTAGCTCCTATATTTTAAGATTTCTTCCAATTTAAAATACATGAAAATTATGATTTAATAATTGTATCAAATCACCTAGTCATTTGTTGAATCAACCATCAGAACTGGTCAAAATATCGTCTTAACTTAGTCACACTAATTCAGGCTAGAAATATGCAGTTTAAATTGATCCAGAGTTTATGACTTCCCAGAATCAGAGTTTTCCAATATGTGAAGCAGACATATCAACCAGAAAGACTTCTCTACGGATAACTCTGACAAATCACACACAGGACTCAAGTGTCTCAACAGAAATTGTAGCCTGAGTCGAGGACAACTGCCACAGAAATATTTATTTGCAATTCCCATAATCTTCAAGTTGTTTCTCAAACACAACAAGTCGTTGCCAATTTTAACATCTGCCTGAACAATACTATTTCTAAAACCCAGGCCGAATGGAAAAATACATCTAAAGCATTACAAAATTGAATTTCTGTCACCTTTCCCTGAATCACCTACTTTCACCATTCTTAACTAAGGCTGTCAGCGGCACTACTATGAAGCTCAAAAGATATTTTCAGCACAACTACTGTATTCAATCGATTGATATAAAAATAACTTGTACTTTCGTCACACAAATTTGAAATTTGGTCGAGAAGCTTCAATCTAAGAAATCGTCGACACCATAATAAAATTTGAGCAAAAAGAGATTGGGGAAGCAATACTAGAATGGAAAAGTCAGTCACCCGAGTCACCAACAACGAGCACTCTAATCTGCCCATACGGCGGAACGTTGTTCTCCCTCTCGCGGTCCCACCGGAACATGTTTTCCTCTGACACTCCGCAAATTTAGCTTAAAAGCAATTACGAAAACAAAACCTCGAACAACTCTCCAGCACATAAACCCGTAACGGATACAATCTTCACGAGAAGGACCAATTTCTCAGCATGGAAATTCCGACCTCTATACTAAAATCCATCTCATGCAGAGATTTAAGTCAATCTCTTCAAGCAGAAATTAGATATAGCTGATATCTATTATTTCACATCTCGGAAAATGATCCACTTTAGTCGACGGATCTGACGAGAAGTCCCGAAGCAAATAGCCCCCAAAAAAATGAAAAAGGATCGAACAGAAGGTCAAGCAAGTTCGCTCAAAGTTGGCAAAAATTCACGAGCTATCCAAATGGGACAGTGAATTGACAGCTTGTGGAAGATTTGTAATCAATCTGCAATGTCCAGAGAGGCCTGAAACAAGATTCACGGTAGGCAAAATCGTCTGGATCGAGAAGGTAGAAGCACAAAATTACAATCAAAACTTTGAGTGGAACTCGGAAGAACGCGATCTCGCCTGTCCACGTGATTGAAGCAATTTTCTTTCCTTTTCTCGGTCGTATTTAATTATTTCCAATTTCCAATCTCGGTGGTTCCGGTCCAAGCATCACGTACACCGACAAATGAGATTTTTAATTAATTTTATCGTACAGGAGTTAAATGAAATTCGCTCCATAGAACTTCCGACTTAAAAAAGTTAGCCCTGTAGAGCTCCAGCAAAAGGTTAGCTCTGTAGAGCTCCGGCCGGCTCGTTAATCCCTTTTATCTTTTTTTTTTTTAAATTACTTAGGTTTTCTAAACTTGAGAGTTGTACTCGTAATTGGGTGTATGGATTCATATATGATAATAATTTACACACACACACATATATATATATGTAATTGTTATAAAGTTATTCATCCATATCCATTTAAGTACAAATACATAACTATACTCTCATTTTATGATTTAGTTTATTTTTTATTACATATAAAGATTATGGATGTATTTATGATGAGGGAGAAAAAATTCATAATATTCTTACTCATGAAGCAGGGTATATTACTCAAAGTGAAACACAATAAAATATTTTTGAAATTGATAGTAGTAGTGAAGAAGATGAGGATGATATTCACCATACTAATGTTGCTTAATGTTGCTTAGTGATATTCTTTTTATGTTTTATGTGAGTTATTTGTGGACAATAGTTTGCTTTTGATTATAAATTAGTGAATGTATTTATTTGTTGGATGATTCGTGTTGTTTAGATATTAATGTTCATAACATTTATTTAATAAATTAGAATTTTAATTGTTGTAATTTATTAGTTATATTTCTTTGAAAAAAATAAAAAAAAATAGTTAAAATTTAAAATAGTAATTTTCGGAGTCCTATAAGGTCGATCTTAACCCTGGTACTCTCAAATCAGGTTTTGAAAAATATATTTTTTTCTTATCTCAAACCCGGTAGAGCCGATCATGTTAAACCCTAACATTTTAAGGGCTGGGCTTGTCCCAACTCTACTTCCATATAAAGTTAAGTACCTTTTATGCATTAAAACAACAAAGGAAACTATGACACGGTCTGGCGGAAATAACTTAATTAGTAACAAGTCTCAGTAGTAAATGAGTAAATGAGCTGTCGTCATTTTTATTGAAACATGTGTTTCTCAATTGTCATTAAAACTTACTAATAATCAATTAAGCCTATTATTTAGAGTCTCATTTTAATTCTTTCAAAATAATATTAAAATTTGCTAAAGGTGATAAAGGGTACAGATTCTTAGTGAGTTTAACTCATTTTAAGTAAATGCAACTCTTTTATCTTTTTATAGGAAAAAATGCAACTATTTTCTACCGCGTACCACATTTATAAATATGCGCCCTTGTCTTTTGATTTGTTTCTGAAGTTACAGGCATGTCTTATTTTAGAATCAAAACCAAAGATATTTATAGTTAAACATGTATTTCACATAGTCTCTATCAAGTACTCAAGGCCAATGTTTAAGGGCTCTTTTGGTATAGATTTTGGATGAATAGTTTTTAAAATTTACGAGGTAAAAATGACTTTTAGAGAATAGTTTTTGAGATTTATAAGGTAAAAATGATTTTTAAAAAATAGTTTTTGGATAAATATGAGAGTGTTTGGATAACTTCAAAACCTAGGTTTTGACAAAAGTTTGCTAAATACCTATATTTTTTCTAAAAGTTATTTTGCATCAAAACCTAAGTTTTATCATAAGCTTATCAAAAACTCTTTTTTTTTTTTTTTAGAAGTTATTCTGCCACAAAACCTAAGTTTTATTTTAAAAAATAAAAACTATTTTTTTTCAGATTTTTCTCTCTCCTCTATCATAGTATTCCTTACCATTAACAAATAAGATATATATTTTCTACTTGAGAACTACGAAGAAATAGTAAAAGGATTTATGGATTTATCAAAATTTTCAATGCAAAAATAATAATAATAATCAAGTGGGAATAACATATATTAATGTAAAATGAGTCAATTATAATAAATATTGTAAGAGTAATTACTAATTCGTTAATAATATTTATAAATTCTCTAATGATAATTTAGATGGAACTCGGAAGAACGGGATCTGGCCTGTCCACGTGCATGAAGCAATTTTCTTTCCTTTTCTCGGTCATATTTAATTACTTTTAATCTCAATTGTTCCGGTCCAAGCATCACGTACACCGACAAATGAGATTTTAATTAATTAAACTCCAATATTATTCTGAAGATGCCTAAAAGAAGATGCTTTTTTAGGCGCACTTCCACGTAAAGTTTTTTTTTTTTTTTTTTTATACAAGGCGAGGGGAGGGGATTAAACCTAGGACCTAAGGGAAGGAAATGAATCTCAATATCACTGCACTACAAATAGTGCTAGTACGTAAAGTTAAGCACCTTTTATGCATTAAAATAACAAAGGTGTTACAGATATAAAATACGGGCTAGCCCAACAACCAAGAGCCCAATACAAAGATCTATTCGTATCCTAATTGCCTCTCTGAATCAAGGAGTTAATCTATCAATATCTCTATCAGCATCACAATTATCCATGGATCAAGGATCTAATCACTAAAAAATATCTTATATCTTAAAGTGATAAAATAAGAAGAACCCACTAATTTAGGACCCATGTAAACCTATAAATAGGGTACAAACTCTAATAAGATACACACGCTCTGACTCTAGTTTTTATGATTCAGTGCACACAAAACACACACTCTCACCCCCCTCTGGCTATAAGTCTATCGTGTACAAGCGAACTATGTGGACTTTGATCCCTCTCAACGGTATGTAGGCCCCTAAAATTTTATCTCAATTCATATCCAATATCTATTGTTCTACAACAGAACAAAAGGAAATTACAATATGATATGGCGGAAATAACTTAATTACTAACAAGTCTCTGTAGTAAATGAGTAAATGAGGTCGTCATTTTTATTGAAACGTGTGTTCCTCAATTGTCATTAAAACTTACTAATAATTAATTAAGCCTCTTATTTAGAGTCTCATTTTAATTCTTTCAAAATAATATTAAAATTTGCTAAAAATCCCCAATTAATTATTTATTGTCTAAAGGTGATAAAGGGTACAAATTCTTAGTGAGTTTAGCTCATTTTAAGTAAATGCAACTCTTTTATCTTTTTATCGGAAAAATGTAACTCTTTTCTACCGCGTACGACATTTTTATATATGTGAACTTGTCTTTTGATTTATTTTGAAGTTACAGGCATGCCTTATTTTGGAATCAAAACGGAAGATTTTTTTTTTTTTTTACACCCATCCAGTTTCTAAAGTTTCATCCTGAGTAATCTAGATTCAACCCGTGGCTCACACCTGACTATGATGGGTGAGTCTCCTAATCTAACTTTTCAGCATTCACAAAACTCAAACTCAAAATTTTGTAGTTAAACATGTATTGCACATTGTCATTATCAACTACTCAAGCTCCATGCCCCAAGTCTTTAAATAAATTTCAAGTAATTTTGACAATAATTATTTCAAGGAAGAATTTTTCAACAATTTTTCCAAATAATATCTGTCGTAAATATATGCTATTATGAAAGTCAATCATTGAAAATAAATAAAGCAACAAAAATTAATAAATAAGCACCCTGTAGAAAAATTAATAAACATATGTTTAACAAGAGTACCAACATTGGGCCACACTTAATTTCAAAATTCACCGGTGAATTTAAACCTTCACTCAATGACAAATATGATCCTCCAGTCTTAAATAAAGAAATTAGTTAGGGCATTTGGTATTGTTCATAAAATACGATATTAATTCATTTTATCTATATTATTTATAATTTTTTTCTCAAGTAATTTATATAACTTATAAGGGTTTAATGTTTCTGTTTCTGAGGCAGAAACATTTTTTCTGCCGCACTCTTAATGGGCCCCACTCACTTCTCACTCACTTATATGTAAGTGTGACAGAAAAAATGTTTCTGCCTCAGAAGCAGAAATATTAAACCCAACTTATAAATCACATTATGCATATGTATTTTAGAGAGATCAATTCATATTTCTTGTAATAAGTGATTTATTTTATTAATTTACTCAAATTTGTTAAGTAGTTAATTAAACACAAGAGGGGTAATATTCAGTGTTTTGAAACCCGTACTAGACTGAATCGGCCTTGGAACTAGTGAAGCAGTCAATTAATCAATTCGGGCCAGGCATCAACCCGTTTACTTTTTTAAGGGGGAAAATCATTTTTTTAAAAATTTTCTTTAGAATTTCATATTAATAATTTTAAAATCAATTTCTTAACAATTTTGCTTGGATTAGCTCCAATTTGATTCTCAACCCATTACCCCAACGGCGGATCCCAGTTTAAGAATATTGGTTGTATTTACTGATATAATGGTTTATTCATTAATTCAACACACGATATTTGAACTAGTTTGTAATTTCTTTCTTCTTCTTTTTTACCTGAACCAGTTTGTAATTTCCGACTATCCGTTTTAGTTCTACTTCTACCATAATCATCTATTTTATCTTACATTTCTGTAAATGCTGATTTTCTTCTGATTCTCTTGGCCAGAAGCTAAGAGAGTTACCCGCTATTTGGGACTTGACCCAACTTAAATATAGATTAATTAGAGTCTAGTGTGACTATGATACCCCGAATAATTTATTAAAAGAAATTAAGAAGTTTCGTGGGCGACAATTTAAGAAGCAAAAAGCACCAAAAATAATTTTAAAGTAAAATATAAAAAGAAAAAGTATATCATCACATAAGCAATTAATAATTATTACACATACTACCAAATAAAATATTGTTAGGTATTTGATGAAATTAATCCATGCAATAGAGAAAACTAAGGGACACAATGCTAACAGCCTAGGACAAATCATCAATTGAGATATTACAGCATCCAAAAGGTGGGCTATCCAATTGATAAGCATTTTAATCAAATCAATTGTTTGCTTCCATAAGTGCATATAGCTCATTGATGTTCTATGTGATCAAAACCTTTAATCTTATTTATAGTAATAATCACTAGGTAATGATACCTATAGAAATTGCTCCTACTGAAAGGTGTTTTGGTGACTTGAACGCCAGGTTTTTATTACTTTCAGTATGGATGCATAAAATTAAAGCCTAGTTTCGATCAATTCGAGCCTGGATGCATAAAATTAAATGCTTTTTTTGTTGTTGTTGTCAAAATGTACTTATATTAATACTCAAATCAAAAGATACATCAAAATATAACAATTACAACTGAAATAAAATGAACCAGAACAATTACAACTGAAATAAATAAACCAGAACAAGAACAACAAGACCACAAACACATACAACCAAATGAAAGAGAAACTAATAACCAAAATCACTAAAGAGGTAGGAATAAAAATAGCCTCAGAGACTGCACCGGCTTCCTGAACATCCAAGGTTAGAAGTGATAAGAAAGGTGTTGGTTGTAAAACCCACCGCACAGGGCACACCTTCTTATAAGGATAAGCTGCATATAGATCAGTTACACAAATACGGAAATACCCCAATATGGGGCAAGAATTAGAAAAAACCCAACCTCAGAAAGAAAACAAATGAAGTCATTGAAAATACTTTTTCTCCTCCAATCAAGTAAATCTAGCAAACAACTATTGAATAAACTAAGTCTAGTTTGGATCTGCCACCATCAAACAAACATAATGGTCCTCTCAAAGATAAAGCACAAATCACAATCGACCATCCATAAAACCCTTCCCCCAAAATCACATATCCAAAACCACATCAACAAAGGAACAAATTTCCAGAAGATAGAGAATACTGCCATTGACGTCAAGACAGAAAACACCGCCATCGACATCCCCTTCGCCTTGCCGGATACCACATCAATAGATGCAACACACAGATACAGAAAGATAATAATAAAAGAGAAAGAAAAGGAACATAGCTCCCACCTCTACCGATGTCCCCGTCGCCGGAGACCACTGGATAGGGAGATATCTTGACAATAGCGCCCATTGCCAGAGATGAGAGAGGGCCACAGTTGAACTCAAAAGTCAGAGGGACATCACAGCTGGAGAGACAATAAGGATGGAGACCAGAGGGGAGCCGACGCCAGAGAATAAGGATGGTTTCCACTATATGTCTCTGTTCCGAACTAAAACTCGCTTGCTCCTTATTGTTCAAGGTCCGATCTACACTTCTACCGCGATTGTAGCTCAAGAGGTGGCTCACCAGCGGCCAAGACGTTGTCGGCGAGGTAGAGACCGAACTGAAGGTGGGGCTAAGAGCTCATGTCGCAATTTAGGGTTTGCTCGAGAGAGAGAGAGAGAGAGAGGGAGAGAGAGAGAGAGATGTGTGGCCTTTTCCAAACCAGATGCAGTCATTCAGTCAATCACCCCAAAATTAAATGCTTTTGAGAGTTACGAAAGCACATCAGGAAAAGAATTTGGAAATGAGGCACTCAATCAATCAAATAATCTAAGGCCTTAAGTATAATATAGTAGGAGCCGTTCAACCAAATACACGTCTACAATGACTTCTTAACTGATACAACTAACAAAACTAATTACAGGCCGTCTTAGAACTATTAGTCTCTGAACATGCTTAAGCTATGTTGTTGACCGAAAAAAAAACATAACCTCTGCGGGCTTCATATTGGATTGGTCCACTTTATTGGTTATACTAATAGTAAGAGATATTCCATTTGGACCTAATAACACTTAACTCCCCATTGTTTATGGGATGGGAGAAATGATCCAAACAGAGGACAAAAAGATAAGGAGAAAGAGGGTCACCTTGTCGGAAACCTCTTTATGGAGCAAAATAATTAGATTGTTCACCATTCCGTAACATATTGTACTCTACCAAAGAGACACACTCCATGATAAGCTGTATTAAAACTAGATCAAAACCAACTTCCAAAAGAACCTCCTTTAGGAAATTATAGTTGAGGCGATCATAAGCTCTTTCCAAATCCACCTTAATCGCCATAAAACCACGTCTTCCTTTCATCTTCTTCATTGAATGGAGGATTTGGTAGATGGATTCAACTTCAGAACTTCTAATTCAGGACCTTTAATTTCCCACTTGATGTTTACGAATGATATCCTGTTCTTTGGAGCTGCTATGAAGGATTAAGCGCATTGTATTATGGAGTGTCTAGACTATTTCTGTAGGGCTTTGGGGGAGAAGGTCAGCATAGAGAAATTGTCTATTTTTCTCTCTCTAAAAGGCCCGGATGTGGCTAAAAGGAGAATATCCAAAAAAACTCATATGAGGATTTCCAATGAAATTAGTAATTATTTGGGTTTTCCCCTTTCTAGAAAACGTAAGTCTACGAAAACATTCAGCTACATTGTTGATAGAGTTAATGCTAAACTAGAAGCTTGGAAGGCTAACTCTCTTTCTATGGCGGGAAGAATCACATTAGCAAAATCAATCTTGAGTTCGGTTCCTTTATACCCAATGCAAGTTGCACTGATTCCTAAATCTATTTGTAATAGTATTGAGAGATTACAATGTAATTTTATTTGGGGCTCAACATCTTCTCATAGCTATCATAATGTTGGATGGGCTTCTCTAACAATCCCTAAGAAATGTGGTGGCCTGGGATTTAAAAGGTTAGCTTCGATGAATCAGGCGTTTGGGTGCAAATTGGCTTGGAAGCTTGTTGCAGGAGCTGGTGGTTTATGGGGAGGAACCTTACTACACAAATATATGATTAGAAATGAGTAAGATTTCTTTATTCATAAGCTTGGAGATTCGTTTCTCTGGTTGTTCATTTGTAAGCAAAAAAGTTATTTGGAAGAAGGGTTTAGTTGGAGGGTTCGAAATGGCAAGTTTTGGAGTTCTTTAATGACAAATGGCTGGTACAGGGGGATACAATTGGTGCTAGTTGTTCACAAATTCTGTCAGAGGAGGAAAAGCACTCCAAAGTCTCACATTGGGTAATTAATGGGAATTGGGACCTTGATTAGCTTGGTTCTCTTGTTTTCAGAGAAGTTTTTCAGAGATTAATAGCCATGCCACCATTGATGGACCATGCTAGGGAGGACGTCATTTTATGGAGTGCTGCATCCAATGGGATATTTTCAATTAAGTTAGCCTACTTTCTAATAGAAAAACCGCCTGTTAATTTATTTCATTCTTGTCTCAGCCTTATTTGGAAGTAGTAAGGAATGGAAAGGATTCGTGTATTCTTATGGTTGGCTTTCCTTAATAAGCTGCCTACTAATGAATGGAGGGGCAAGTGGTCAACTTCATCCTCTCTCTGCCCGACTTGTGATATGCATATAGAAACAGTCTTACATATTTTGCATGATTATTTTTATGCAAAAAAAATTCTAGTTGAGTGTTGTTCAACCGCAATGTCAGTCTGGATTTTTTGCTGCTCATTTGAGGGATTGGATTAACTTGAACCTAAGAAATAATCTAGGGAGTGCTCATATCCCTAACTGGTCATTGCTGTTTGGAGTTAGTGTGTGGAAGCTTTGGACATGGAGAAACCAAATGATTTTTTAGGAGGATTTTAATAGGCCTTTAAACCCGACTGCTGCTATCCTCAATTCATGGCATCTCTTTGTCCATAACCATGCTTGTTCTGAGGAAATGGAACTTAATGCTTGGAAAGCCCCTCCTGAAAACTGGATTAAGATTAACGTTGATGCCACGGTTCCCTCAACTGGTAATTATGCAATTATGGGAGGTGTTTTACATTATTCTCAGGTTCATGGATTGCTGGGTTTTCTTCACGGATTGGTATATGTGGTCTAAAGGAAGTAGAGGAGTGGGCGTTTTTAAAGGGGTTACAACTTGGATGGAATTTGAATTTCACTAAAGTTGCAATAGAATCTGATTCCAAAACTCTCATCAAGACTTTACCGGAGATGCCGAGCAATAGTGAAAGTTTGATTATGTTGCAAATCCATGGTTTTGTGTCAAGGAACTGGGAAGTAAAATTTGGCTATGTTCTACGTAGTCAAAACTATGTTGCTGATAAACTCGCCAAGGAAGCCTTAACGATTTCTCATTATTATGATGTGTGTCCTAATTTTCTTAGGGCTCTAGTGCTTCAAGATTGTATGGGAATATTTACCCCCTTCTTAATTTTAATATAAGGCTCCACCTCCTTTAATATCAAAAAAAAAAAAACACTCAACTCGATATGACCTATTATTGCTTCTTTTCTAGTTGCGATAAGAAAAGAAGCATGGCTACCTCTGCTTGCAATAAGTTTCTTCTTCCCTCTTCAACGAAAGAGGATGATTTACTTGCACGCAGCTCAAAGAAGATTAAAAATGGGAAACCAATCTTGGAGGACAAGGTGGATAAGCATTGGCATAAGCTGGACGGTAAGGAATCAGTATTTACGAAGAGAGCAGCTTCCTTTGTTGACACCCTAAAAGGGTTCATCAAGGAACAGAGCCTAATGCGAATGTGACTATGGACGGTGATGGAGATGCTAAATCAAATGATTCCATATGTGATGATGATGAGCCACTGTGTAAGACGATTAAAGATCCTCATAGGAATTTTCCTACTTTTGTATTCTCAACGAGGATGAAGAAGCAAATGTATAAAGTATGGAATAATTCTATTATTATCAACCTATTGGGAAGAAGTATTGGGTATAAAGCTCTTGAGGCCAGAAAGCGAGGAGTTACTAAACTGATTAATATTGGCCATGGTTATTACATTGTCAAGTTTCCTAACACAGAGGACTTTTTGAACGTTCTTGCTGGAGGACCATGGATAATCTATGATCATTATTTAGTTGTAAGGCCATGGGAGCCTCAGTTTATTAGCTAGAGCAACAATTGATAAGGTTGCTGTATGGATACATTTGCCTTGGGTCTTTCTTGAGTATTATGATCAAGAAGCTTTATCGTTCATTGGTGATAAAATTGGTGAAACAGTAAAAGTGGATATCAATACTTCTTGCCAATTACAAGGCCATTATGCTAGACTGTGTGTGCTGGTAGACCTGACTAAACAGCTCATGTCAAACTTCTCAGTGGATTGGGAATCTTATGTCATAGAATACAAAGAGCTCCATATGCTCTATTCTAATTGTAGATACTATGGTCATTGACATGAGACATGTCTGCAGAAGGTTAAAAAACAAAGTGAGACTTCTAATCATCGTCAAGAGGCTGAAGACCTCGTTTTTGAAAACATAGAGGAGCAGAGTAAGGAAGGAAATGATAGAAGCCACTGGAAGGTGGTTCAAAAATATCGTCACCCTCGCCAGAATAAAGAGAAGCAAGGCGGTCAAGGTCAGGAACCTCTAGCGAGATCACGATTTTTACTCTTTGTAGAAAAAGAAGGCAGTGAACAACAACAACAATACAGTAATATGTTCGAGGTTCCGTTGCAGGCTGCAGTGCATGCAACAACGAATGTACTACAGATCGTTCCTAAGAGTACTACAAGAGTAGGCTTGCAAAAAGGAAAAAAACAGAGGCTCTGGGACATGATACTAATGTGCTTGCAAGAGGAAAAGAGGCTCTGGTTTCATCAGTGGTCCAACCATTAAGGAGCAGACGTGTGGACAAGCGTACACATGAATTGCAAGTGAAAAGGTATTAGGGGAGAACTTAGTGCAAGGGAAATCATCAAGGAAAAAGGAGTTTGGAGTGCCTTGTATGGAGGTTACTATTAGGCCTGTTGGTATGGAAATTATAGTCTTTGACCCAAATGGTTGTATCACTGAACCTTATGATCTTGGTGATCCCATGCTTAATTATGAGTTGAATGTTTCAATGGAGTTTGGGCTTGAACAAAATTTGGAGAGTCCTTGGTTTTGTGGGCCTACTGAGAAAATAGAGAATAATGATGAGTCTATTCCTAAGACCCAATAGGTCTCGGATGTCCATAGGTCCCTACCAACCCTTCATATTAGTTTTTATGGATTGTTGCTTTTATTGGAATGCTAGAAGGGCCTGTGGAAAGGGTTTACTCAGAAATTTAAAGTTATTATGTGTAGGGCCCAAGCTTAGTTTAATTGCCTTAGCTGAAATAAAGTCAGAAAATGTATATCGCTTTCAGTCCTTATGTTCTTTAGGCTTTGATTCAGTTCGAGTAATCCCAAGTTTGGGTACATCCGGTGGCCTTGTCATTGGTTGGATTAGTTCAAAGATTAGTGCTTCTATTATTGAATAAAATTCCCAGTTCTTCCACCTCAAATGTCAGTTCTCAACTGCTCCACCATTCTTTCTTACAACTATTTATGCCATACCCCATTCCAACAATCGATCGGATTTATGGGTCAATTTGCGACGGTTATCTCAAGGCATGGCGAGTCCGTGGAGTATTTTAAGTGATTTCAATGATATCCTTGTTTCTGATGAGTGAATTGGAGGTATAAGAAGAAATCTAAGACGGATGCAATGGTTTCAGGAATGTGTCAATGAGTGTGGGGTGGTCGATATGGGATCAGTTGGTCCTAGGATGACTTGGAAAGGACCTCGGATTGCAAGCTGCGTAAGATTGTATGAACAACTAGACAGGGCATTTGCTAACATCTCTCTTCTGAATTCCTTTCAGTATTCCTTGGTTAAGGTATTGCCTTGAACTAATTATTTTGATCATAATCCTCTTTTGTTGTTTCTTGGAAACAATTTAGATGCTCCTCGACCAAGGAAGCCTTTCCATTTTGAAGCGATGTGGCTAACCCATAATGGTTTTAAAGATTTCCTTCACAGCAACTGGACTCTTAATAATTTCCTTCATGGGAATCTTGTTTCTTTTCGTGATAATATAGCTGATTGGAATAAGAACGTTTTCGGTTTGGTGGAATAGAGGAAAAGCAATATCCTTGCTCGTCTTAATGGCATTCAAGAATCTAGAAATTACCCATACTCCTCCTTCCTGTGTAATTTAGAGATTCAGCTGCAAAGAGAATTATTTGAAGTTCTCAGGTTAGAAGAGATTAAATGGTTTCAAAAAGCAAGATCAACTTGGATTTCTCAGGAAGATCGGCATACGAATTACTATCATTTGAAAACGAAGCTCAGGCGTGGAAGAAATAGAATTCTTTTCCTACAAGACTTAAATGGGCGCTGGATAGATGATGAGGAGGAAGTTAATAATCTTATCATGTCCTCCTTTAAGAATTTGTTTTAGGACGGTAGTAGTCACTTAAATTCCTTACAGTCGAATATCAATTTCCCTAAAATGGACTATAACAACATAAGCAATGTGGGGATTGAACCTTCTGATGATGAGATCAAATCTGCCATTTTCGATATAGGGTCCTATAAGGCACCAGGTTATGATAGGTTCTCTCCTATTTTTTATTAGGCAAATTGGAATGAGGTAACGTCTCCTTGGAGGAAGCCAACAAGACGATCATTGCCTTAATACCAAAGAGGGAAAATCCTGAAATGGTCAACCATTTTCGCCCAATCTCTCTTTGCACAACTCATTATAAATGTGTCATAAAAATTATCACCACTAGACTAAAGAGTATAATGAATGAGCCGGTTTCTCCCTTCCAAGCTAGTTTTATTAAAGGAAGTCACAATCAAGACAACATCATTATTAGCCAGGAAATTCTTCATAAGATGAGGAGAGCTAAAGGAAGGAAAGGTCTTATGGCATTAAAGATAGATTTGGAAAAGGCATACGATAGGCTTAGTTGGAGTTTTTTGAAGTTGGTCCTTAGTGATATTGGCTTTGAAACTCAATTCATAAATCTGATTATGCGTTGTGTCTCATCAGTCTCCTATAACGTATTGTGGAATGTTGAAAGGACTAAATTTTTTGAGTCTAGTAGAGGATTACACCAGGGAGATCCTATTACCCCATACTTGTTTGTATTGTGCATTGATCGACTGTCTCACCTCATTAGTTATGCTGTAGAAGAAGGATCTTGAAAGCTACGTTTATTTAGAGCAGGACCAACAATATCTCACCTCATGTTCGCGGACAATCTCCTTTTATTTGGAAAAGCAACAACTAGTCAAGCTAAATGTATTAATTCCTGTTTGAACAGGTTTTGTGAGGCATCGGGGAAACAAGTTAGTGCCTCTAAATCTTCTCTATTTTTCTCTCCAAGGGTCTCCGGTCCAACTAAGAATTCGATTCAAGGTATTACACAGATGAGAATCACCAATGACATTAGTAAGTATTTAGGCTTTCCATAGAACAGAAAGAGGAAACCTATTGAGACATTTAGCTATATCATTGATAGGGTTAAATCCAAGTTAGCTCTATGAAAGGCCAAATTCTCTCTCAATGGCGGGAAGGATTACCCTTGCTAAATTGGTCTTCAATTCAGTCCCCTTATATCCTAGCAGGTTGCACAAATCCCAATTAGCATATGTAAGGAAATTGAGAGACTTCAATGCAATTTTATTTGGGGTAAATTTGGTTCCCATGATTTTCACAACCTCAGTCGGAGTGTTCCGTGTCAACCTAAATCTCATAGGGGGCTAGGTTGTAAAAATCTCTCTACTATGAATCAAGCTTTTGGTTGCAAGCTTGCTTGGCAGGTTGTTTCAAGGTTTAAGTCTCTTTGGATTGAGGTACTTCTCAAAAAGTACATGGCTCGGGATGAAGTTAATCTGCTCAACGTAAAAGCTGAAGATTCTTTGGTTTGGCAATTTATTTGCAAGCAGAAAAACTTTATTGATCATGGAACTAGATGGCGTATTCGTAATGGTTTATCGGTTAATTTTTTTTCGGACACATGGCTTATCCAAGGGAGGAAAATCCAGGATATATGTGTCAGGCCCTAACGTATGTGGAGAAGACTAGCTCTATTTCAGATTTGATCCTTCATGGAAGATGGGATTTCTCGAAACTTGGTTTCTTAGTGTCTGCTGAAGTATTGCAAAGATTATTAGCTTGCTCACTGCCTTTATCTAGATCAGGAGATGATGTCATGGTATGGAGTGGAACTTATAATGGAGAATTTACAGTAAAATTAGCCTACTATCTTTCTGAAAGTTTGAATGATCAATCTTACCATCCTTGTTATAAGCTCATATGGAAATGGCAAGGTGCTGAGAGAATTCGCGTATTTTTTCAAAACAAACTACCTATAAATGAGTGGCATAGTAAATGGTCATCCTCTTCATCATTTTTCCATTATTGCAGCTCATCGATAGAAAGCCTCATTTTGAGAGATTGTGCATTTGCTAAAAATATGTGGCTGGTTCTTATTCATCCATAATATATTTCTTCATTCTTTGCTAAAAATTAATGGGATTGGTTCCATCTCAATCTCAAGAGTAACCTCTGACATTCTGAGCACATCAGCTGGAATCTCCTTTTCACTGTGGGAACTTGGTTATTATGGAATTGGAGGAATAAATCTACCTTTGGCGTTGATTTTGTAAGAATGAGTAACCTAGCTCTGGTTTTAGTCAATATTCTTCCTCTATTTGTGTTTAATGACTCCCAAGAATCCAATATCCTAACTAAACCTTCTCTACATAAGTCTTGGCAGCCACCTTCGCATGATTACGTAAAACTAAACGTGGATGGTGCGGTTTCTTTGTCCATGAACAGAGCATCTTGTGGTGGAGTTATACGTGACTCCTTTGGTGGATGGATAGCTGGCTTTTCTTCTTATCTTGGCCTTTGTGAACCATCCAAGGTGGAAGAGCGGGCACTTCTAAAGGGTTTACAATTAGCCTGGAATATGGGTCTCAGGAAGATAGTAGCAGAGACAGATTCAAAAAATTTGGTTAATATGCTTTTAAAGGATGGAGAAAATAGTTTACTGAATTTAGTCACTTTGCAGATCAAAGGTTACATGAGACGTCCTTGGGAACATCAAATCACTCATATCTCTAGTGAACAGAACAAGGTAGCTGAATTCCTGGCAAAGAATTTTTTTTTACATTCTAATTTCATCAACTCATGTCCTGCTTCCTTTAGGACTTTAGTTTTGCAAGATTGTATGGGAATTAATTCCCCTCCTACTCTTATTTAATTCAAAGGTTATGCCTCCCCTTTTACCAAAAAAAGAAAAAAAAATGACCTAGTAGTCAGATAGCTATACACAAAAATTATTGGGTAATGACAAGAATAATAGTTTTGTAGGTCATTTACTAAAAGCCAATTTTTTTAGTAGCAGTTACAAAAAATACTACAAATATCAGGATTTGTAATGGTTTTAAGGGAAATCGATGCAAATTTACAACGATATGACTCTCATAAAATGGCGCACTGGTAAGCAACGGTACTTTATAGTGACACAGGTACAGAAAAAGCTTTTAAGACTGACAAAAGAGGCATCGGCAGACCGGATTCGCGACTGGTCATGTTCCAGCCGGTATTAAAAGTATATCTTTAAAACCAAACTTAAATAAACTCTTTTAAGACCGGACATTTAAAAGTGATACTAATCTAATCGAAATATTTTTTTTGTCGGTCCTAAAACTCAATTTTTAAGACTGGACAAAAATTTAACCATTCTTAAAAGTTTTAATTTTTAAGACTGGACAAAAATAAATGCGCTCTAAAAAGTAGCGGCTTGTTAGACCGACAAATAATTATACACGGTTTTAAAAGACTCACTTTCAAGATTGGATGATTAATATGTCTAGTCTTAAAGATTAACTTTTTAGACTGGGCATATTAAACCATCAATCTTGTAAAACCAACTTTTAATACCACCTAATATCAAATATGTCGCCTGACCTTTAAGACCGCACATTTAAGTAAATCCGAGTAATCATCCAATCTTGAAAGTGAGGCAAACACTCACAAAAAATACGTTTCTCATCCTTAGACAAAGTATGAGAAGCCGGGGGACAATAAGTTCTGTTACCATATGGCCTTGGATGTAAGTCTTCGCGTATTCCCATTTCTTGCAAATCCAACCTTGCCTTCACACCATCTTTTGTGCTACCTTGAATGTTGAGAAACGTGCCGACAATACGACGTTCTTCTCCACATGCATGACATTAATACAGTGTCTCACATCAAGGTTACACCAATAGGGAAGATTGAAGAATACTGCTCTTTTTTTTCCATATATTTGTTTCTTTTCTATCCTTTGCAGTCTTACCGAAGACGACACTTATATTTTTCACCTTTTCATACACTTGCTCCCCAGTCAATGCCACCGGAGCATCTTCATACTCTCGGCCACCAAGAAAGGCTTTCTTTAATCGACGCTATGGGTGGCCCCGTCTAAGAAATCTTCTATGTCCAAGATAAACCGTCTTTCTTCCATGTTGAAGTTGATGGTAGCGTGTGCCTTCTTTACAAACCAGACATGCCTTATGGCCTTTTATACTATACCTTAACAAGTTTCCATATGCTGGGAAGTCATTTATAGTACAAAATATCATGGCTCTCATTTTAAAGACCTCCTTCTTGAAAGAGTCAAAAATATCGACACCTTCTTCCCACAACTCCTTCAAGTCTTCAATCAAGGGCTGAAGGTAAACATCAATGTCGTTTTCGGGTTGTTTTGGTCTCGAAATCAACATGGACAGCATGATGCATTTTCGTTTCATGCATAACATAGGAGATAAGTTGTAAATAATCAGGAGTACAGGTCAGGAACTATGTATGCTGCTAAGGCTTCCATATGGATTCATGCCATCCATGCTAAGGGCAAGCCTAAGGTTCCTAGGTTCTTCGCCGAAGGTTGGAAATAATTGATCGATTTTCCTCCATTAGAAGAATCAGCAAGATGTCGAATCTTTCCATCAGAAATTCTCTCATCTGCATGCCACCCCAAATTTTTTGCATCATTTTCATTAGCAAACAACCGCTTAAACCTTGATATGATTGAAAGATACCACAACACTTTTGCAGGCCCCTTATTTGACTTGTACCTTAGGGTTTCACATATCGGACAATTCAGCTTATCTTCTAACTCGTTCCTATACAACACGCAATCATTCGGGCATGCATAGATCTTTTTGTACTCCATCCCCAGTGGAAAAAGTATTTTCTTAGCATCATAGTATCGGTGAGGCAACACATTATCATCCAGAAGCATGTCCTTAAAAGCCTCAAGCATTTCAGAAAAACTCTTGTCGCTCCATCCATGACATGCCTTCAAGCTGACCAATTTCAATACAGTGTTCAACAGTTGGTATTTTTTACACCCAAGGTATAGTGGGTCTCTACATCACTGCACATATTACCATATGCATGTGATTTATGAAAAGTCTTTTCTCCTACATCACGAATAATGTCCTTTATGTGATCATCCATATCCGCGTCATTATCATCAGAGGCCACTTCTCCATGTTGAGACCCACTTGGCATTTTTTCGCCATGCCATACCCATATTGTATAGGTCTTATAAAATCCTTGACAAACTAAATGTGTGTGTATAACTTCAGGACTTAGTCGGCTCTCATTAAAACATCGTACACAAGGGCAATAAAACTTCCCACTATCATCATGGGCGTTTTGTTTAGAAAATTCTATAAATTCCCTAACCCCATTTTGATATTCAACACTCGTTCGTAAAGCATTTATCCAACTGCGATCTATAGTAGAATTCCTATAGACGGAAAGATTTAACATACATAATCTGTAAAAACTGAAACTTGCATATAAAATAAGCCAACTACAAATGCGTATATAAGCTAAATGTCGGTTCTGTCTTATGGTCATAAATGTATCACATTGAATTAAGAAGCAAAATAAATGCATGACGAGGAAATTAAACGCATCGCAAGTAGGTCTTGTGGACTCACCTATAGCATATAAGGTCAAATGCGTTTGCTGAGTCTCTCTTCTCCTGCCACGAATGTTATTGTTGTAGACAGTAAGAATAACCTGAAAACACTTGTTGGTCAGTTAGGTAGGTCTCAAAAGAATATTTCATCGATTTTGGTCAACCCATGAAAAACCCAGAACGATAAGTAGGAAAATCATACAGTTGTATAGCTGAAACAACTCGTACAGCTTGGTCTTTAGACGTTGAGCTAAGGAACCAGAAAGTTGTTGTCGAGAGAGCAACACGAAGCAGCGACGAAGCAACACACAAACACTGGAGACAGAACCTGAGTAATCACTTTCGACTCGACGGGAGAAGTTCATACAGGGAAATTTATTTTTTCTGCACGAGTGGCGTGAGAGAGACATTTATTATTTGGGATATTATTAATACCAGTCATTTTAAAGGAATACGGTCCTAACGACATATTTAAATTATATTGAACTTTTTAAGACCGAAGTTTTATAAAACTGCGGTCCCACAATTAATTTAATTTAAATTTATATTGAAAATTTTAAGACCGGAGGTTAATAATTCTACGGTCATAAAATTCATTTAATTTTGAACTGCACGTTTTATAAAACAAAACATGCGGTCTCAAAAGTTAAATACTTTTTAATTTTAAAATGAAAGATTGCAACAACAACTAAATGAAAATAAAGAACACTGGAGATTAGAGAATAAGCTTTTTATTTAATGACAATATGCAAGTACAAAAGGAAAATAAGAACAACAAACTAAAAATTAACAAAAAACAAGCTTATAATGTTACTAAAAATCCTAATGCTTATTATAAGCTAATGTCTTGGAGAGATCGGCTTCAGCAGCAGCAATTTCACGCCGGATATCAGCAATTTCCTATATTATGTGCATCAGTTTCACTTCATCAACATCATCCGTGGGAGCGTTGGGACCAGGAGGTTGGAGAGGGGGAGCAGGAACCTCTTCATGGTCTGAAGGCTGGAGTGGAGGGGGCCATCAACCTCTTCATCTTCCGAAATAACAATGGGTCCAACGACCCATGACTCCTCCGTTGGAATGGAACGCACTGGAAAAGAACCCACGAGAGATCTGGCATGGGCACGAGCTTCAGGAGTACCCCTGCAAGGGGTTATCTTGAATCTAACCATTGTTTGAGTAGTTGAGGAAGGAGGGGCAGAGAGCTATGTAGTGTGGAGTTACGAGGTAATGAGGATTTAAGAAGGACAGAGAGGAAGCGTGAGGAGGATAATAAAGGTAGGACAACAAGAGTTAATACGCAAAAGTGTATTAAGACCGTCATATCACATGACCACGGTCCTAAAAGTCTATTATTAATTATTTCATTAAATGACCTTTAGAACCGATCATTCATATAATACCCGATCCTAAAAGTCTTATAATTTTTTTTCCTTTCAATTACATTTAAGACCGGTCATTTATGTTATAACCGGTCCTAAAAGTCTATTAATTTTTTTCAAAAAAATAATACATTTAAGAACGGATCTCTTACAATATCCGGTATTAAAAGTTAATTTTTTTTCAAATGAGAGACAACAGTATCCTTACACTCTGTTCAAATGAATGATTCAGAGTCTCTTCGACTACCAGATAAACTTCCCAACTAGGCGTCTCTTCATATTCTGATGAACTATGCATCTCCCCGTAAACGTTTCCCGCATTTCACATTCTTCAGGATGACTTCTCTATTTAAACTCATTGTTACTTTACTTTCTTCACATTATTCTCAATCACTTCTTCTACAACCTCTACGCTAATGGCTGCTCCACCACCACCAGGTGTGCCTAATCATCATCCTCCCCCTCCACTACCACCAGGTGTGTCCAACCATCGTCCTCCCCTTCCACTCCAACAGCCACCTCCGTACCCTCCTCCACTGCCTCCAAACCCCTTGGCCAACAAATGATACAGCACCTCCTGAGCCACCTCGCTCATATAGACCGATGCATGGGCCAAATGTTTCAGGTCTACCACGCCGTCAACAAGAAGCTAAACATGTTACTCGACGGCAATGACGTCGAGTACAATCTCTCTGACAACGACATCTCCAACCTCTCCTCCAATCCCTCCCTCCCCTCCGACAACAACCGGGGGGTTAAATATTTTTATATTTTTTTTGTTTGTACTATTCCTTCCCCACAACAGGCAGGAAAAAAATATGATAAATAATTTTTTTTTCCATATTCAATTGTCTGTTCATATATCCTTTCGTTATCTCAATTTTGTTTCAGACAAAAAGGAAACAAACAAAACCATAACTGAAATGTTTTAGACAAAATTCACAGAATATAGTTAACAACATACAAAATAAAATGGAAAAAAGATAACTTTTACCTTTTAAGAATAACAACAAACACAGTGACAACTCTTCTCAAGGTTAGACCACCGTTGCCGTCGGTTTTACTACACCCAAAGTTGAAAATTTCCATTATCTTATATCTTTTCTAACAATGCTCTTCAACTTTTGGAGAGGTAAAACTGACGACAATGAGGGTCCTGAACTTGAGCAGAACGCCAGAAACTTGAAGTGTTCTTGAGCCCTAATTATTTGTCTTAAAAATGAGTTATCATTTCTATTTAAAGGAAGACTATTAAGACCACAAATTTAACAAATAGACAGTCCTAAATATCTAGTCATATTTAATTTAGAATTATCGAAGACTTTTTAAGACCGGACGTTATATAAATAAGCGATCCTAAAAGTGTTGCATTTTTTATGAGACTTTTAAGACTGACGATATCATAAACATACGGTCCTAAAATCTAGTCCTTTTTTTTTTTTTTAAAAAAAAACAAAGACCTTTAAGAGCATCTCTTTATTAAATATGCGTTCCTAAAAGTGTTACCATATTTATAAGACTTTTAAGACCATAGATGTTTCAAACATACAGTCCTAAAATCTAGGCTTATTTAAAAAAAATGACTTTTAGGACCGTCTCTTTAATAAATATGCGTTCCTAAAAGTGTCGGCACTTTTTTTAAGACTTTTAAGACCGGAGATGTATCAAACATACGGTCCTAAAATCAAGGCTTATTTTTTTAAAAAAAACAAAAACCTTTAGGAGCGTTCTTTAATAAATATGTGGTCCTTAAAGTCACAAATACTTTTCAGAATCTCTTATTGCTATTTACAACTCTCCAAAACTCAAATCTCAAGCAATATCCACCATCCAATACATTTAGAAACCAAAATTAGACAGCCTAAGAAAATTGTTCGAAAAAATAAACAAATTTATACATATTGAATTATACAAATTGTAAAATTGTTCATTTGCAGAATGAATTAACAAATTAATGTAGTACTGTAATTACAATTGTTGCTCTACAAGCATATATTTACAAATGAATTAGTACTGTGATTGTTGTATTTACTTTAAGAGGTTAGTAACATGTTGACAAAACACACTGCGTATGTGGTCCACCTCATCATCAGAAAAGGAAGTCTCAGAGGCAAACCTCTGTAACATTAAAGAAAGAAACTGAATTAATTCGCGTGCATATTTCATATGTAACATTAAGCCAGAAACTGAATTCAGCCATAATATGTAACATCAAATACATTTACCTTTGCAGTGAGTTTATTACTTGGTTGAGTGATAATATCATACATGTGTTTCATTATGTACAGGCCACATAAGTTGCATCCGATTGGTTGCTGACGGGTTTGAAAAGAACAAGAAATATATATAAGATCGAGCATATATAGCTTACTGACCAACTTCACAAAGCAGTGTGCCAGTGTCTAGATATGTACTAACCTTTGGTGTGAGCCATTTAGGATCTTTGAGATCACTCCCTCACTTTTTGTTGACCTGGTTTTGGAAGGTCCTCATGGCACTATCATCAAAATCAAAAATTTATCAATAATGTTTGCTGAAAATTCACATCAGAGATTTCAAACAAGAGAATCAAAATGACATGCTTACTCGTTGCTGATTTGCTTCAACAGAACCCCTGGTTTGCCATGAGTGGAGCATAAGAATAACACCGTATTCGAGCCCATGCACAAGACGAGCAACTGTCAGTGGTTACTGAAAATTCATAGCAGTAAAGTACTCAATGATATATTATGCATAATTAAATGAATTGCAACAAGAGATTGATTGTGATATGTACCTATGGTGATATGGAAACAAGTACACCTTCATTTTAACTTCACACAACCTCTTTGATATGTACTGCTATCGTTCTTCCTTGGGGGTTGTGCTTGCATATACTGGGCACAAGAATCCAAAATCATTGATTCTGCCCTGTTGCTCCAAATCTTGATGCATGAACCTATAATAATGACATCGATTAGGGAATTAGTATACATGTATGTGTGTCTAAACAGTTCATTTAAATTATGTACTCATAAAAGAAGATACTTACTTCAAAAACATTTGAACAACTGCTGATGTAAGCTCTTGTCCAGGAAGCAACAGGGACTTCATATCAACGGTGTCAAAGAAAACTAGTTGAGGGTCATGAGGAACCCCTACCACTTCATTGATATCCTACGATTGTAATCTAAATTCTCCTTTGGATACCATTTGGGATATTTTATCCTTGGCCCCCAACTCAGCAGTAGGGGATGAAGATGGAATATCACCTAGAGGGGGGTGAATAGGTGATTTTAAAAAAAAACTGCTTAAACAAAATTTTCACAAATTAATGAACTAACTGATCAAGAATTTAAAGGAGAAGGAACACGAGAGAATTTATCCTGGTTCGATCTATCCTGACCTACGTCCAGTCCCCAAGAACACCTTGAGATTTTTCACTATCTTCAGAATACAAATACAAATACACAACTCGGAATGATCTCTCAGACTCACTCCCCCTTACTACTTGTAATTGTACACCCTTACTTAAGGTTCCACAACCTTAAAATTTTACAAACGAATGAAAATTAAATGTTTAAGTAACTCCTCACGAGTTGAAAAATAAATGATCACTGAAGTACAAGTTGAGAGTAATGAAACTGATAAGATAATAACTCAGAGTAAATGCGCAGAGTTTTCGGTAGTTGGCCGAATTGTATGCTTGGGTATTTATACTCTTTCGCCATTAATGCCGTTGAGAGGAACTTGAGAGTTACCGTTGTGACTTATTTAATTTTCTGTTAGACATAGCTTGCTCTCTTTCTTCCTTGTGCAGCCAAATGGACCGTTGAGGCCTCATTAAATGAAATCTGTCCTTTCATTAAATGCGTTGATCGTTGAGAGTGCTTTTGCAGAAGAATGTCTTGATTAAGTAATCCTTGGAAGAATGTTTCTTCCTGCTGCTCTGTTCTTCTTTCTATTTGCTTTCTATTTGCTGCTCTGTTCCTGCTTCATCATTAAATGCTGTGACGTGAGCATCAGCTTTATGTTGATTTTGAATAATAACCCGTTGTAAGTTCCTGAAGTCACTAGTAAACATATTAGAAATATTTTAAACATCATTCCGAGGGATTCTGGAGGTTACAAACCAAAAGCTCAAATTTTCGCAAGATCAGATATCAGTGACAGCGACAAGAACTCGAGTTTTCAAAGTAGAACTCGAGTTCTTTTGTTTTTCCATTTTAGTATCTCAGTGCTGTAAGGCAAGAACTCGAGTTAACAAACTAGAACTCGAGTTCTAGAACTTGAGTTCTTATACAAGAACTCGAGTTCTTTTGGTTACTTTTCCCCCTGTGTGATGAGAACTCGAGTTGATCCTGAAGAACTCGAGTTCTTCCTTTTTCCTTCAAAGTCATTTTCAATGAACTTGAGTTCTCAGTTATGAACTCAAGTTTATGAACTCGAGTTCTATTTTAGGAACTCGAGTTCTTAAACTTGTTCATCAGGTCATAGAGTATCGTGCAGAGAGAACTCGAGTTCTTATTTATGAACTCGAGTTGATGAACTCGAGTTTGTCACTAATGAACTCAGACTTGAGAATTTTTTCATGACCCTGAGCTGCGAACTCGAGTTCTTAACCCAAGAACTCAAGTTCTTCATCTATGAACTCGAGTTGTATGACCAGGAACTCAAGTTCTTCATTTTGCTGAGATGAGAACTGGAGTTTTAAATCGATCTTATGTAAACCATTGATTCACAAGTGTTTAGTTATCATCAAAGCTTGGTTGAGAACTAACAGGGGATGCAACTTTAGGAGGGGATGCAACTTTATTAGGAGGGAATGGAGATTGAGGAGGGGATGCAGCTTTATTATGAGGGGATGGAGATTGAGGAGGGGATTGAACTGGAGGAGGGGATGAAGCATCAGGAGGAGTATAGACATTTACAAGCTTCACTGGCCAAGAGATAAAGGTTCCCTTGACATCACTCACACGCTTCAACTGATCGGTTGGGAGAGGGAGAGGTGCATCAATGATCACCTCTTCAACTGACATTTTGACTTCATCATCAGCCATTTGTTTGTGGTGTACAGTTGATCCCAAGTTGTGGACAGTCCCTTTAGCAACTAATTGTCTAATTGGTTCTGCCACGTACAGGCACAAAGTTACTCTGACTGTCCAACAATGCAACTCCCTCTGGTGCTGTGTTGCACAGGTGCAGGTGTATGTGTGAAGGGAACACAGGTCTCTAGCCGAGAGCTAATAAGTTTCTTCATCTCCATCATTTCCTCCTTCATTTGCCTCATCTGGGCTTCAAACATTTATTTCAATACACATTCTTTGGCCGCTGCCTCCTCATTTAATTGTCTAACCATTTGGTCCATCTCCTCCCGGGTAACCATACTTTGCCTAAGGCATTTGATTTTACTAAAGTATTCTTTTAGGCCTACCCATCCTCCGATCCCCCTTACCCGCCCCAAGTGATCCGGTTTTCTGGTCGCAACGGTCAGAACATCATTCCTCCCGCCCGACACAAAAGATCCCTCTGCTTCTTTATTTTTTAGATCTTCCTGTAAGATACAGATAACGAGAAGCTTAGTAATGAAACATGTTTAGTAACTAAAAAATAACAATAATGATACTTACAATTCTCTCAGCAACTATATGAGTTTGGTCACTCATGTAGGCGCCTTTTTTTTGTTATCGAATATACAACAACAAATCCTCGCGACGTATTGGGGATGCCTGCTGATCAACTATAGCAGAAGGATTGGATTCAGCTTCTTCTTCCAATCTCTTCCGCTTGGCCTCCATCATTTCTTTTTCGGCCTTTGCATATCCCCCGCGAGAAGCCCTATGCGGGCAATCATTCTTTCTCCCTATCTCCTATGCTTGTTCCCTTCTTCTCTGTGAATCAGAATTGAAAACAACTATTAATTATGAATTCAAGCCATCTCACTAAAAGAAATTAGAGAACTTCTATTTCATATGAACCTCAAACACTAGTCAAATTCACTTCATCAAGTTTCAACATTTTATTTAAGGAATATGTAGAATTGTATAGAACTAACATACTAACTTACTAATAGCAATGTCTAACCACTACCTACTATAACAGAACTAGCTAAGAATATAATAACGGTTAACATATAAGACATGCATATAACTAAGACATGTTCCTCTGATGTAGGACAAAGGATGGAAATATATACTTCTATTCACACATTAAACCATCTAACTAACATGATTAGAAGAACACAATAACATTCACATATCTACACAGGTTAATAAGCAAATAAAAAGGGTAAACAAAACTAAATCTGAACTCACCAAAGCTTCAATAGTGGTTCGAAGTTGAACAAATTGTTGCCAAGTGTCTTGATCAATATATGTGTACTTGTCCCAAGGATTGTACGTAGGCGGAACCTCAGAAAAAATATAGGTGTTGGCTAGAAAGGTCTTAAATTTCCTCCACCGATCAGCACAATAAGACAATGTCTTAGCTTTCAACTTATAAGAGTCAGAGACAGTGTATGAAAGCCGGATAGTGTCCCAAATAGGATCCTTCACTATGCGTTGGTCAACATGTTTCCACTCATCTATCAAGATGCTGACCTTGCTGCATGCCATATAGCCGACAAAACTATTATATTCGTGTTTATTCGAACTGAAAGGTTCCAACCTTTCATTAAACTGAATCTCGATCTTTGACCCAGCGTTCTGTTTTACGGACATGTTATTCATTCGTGTGCCACTTCTACCACGGCGTTCAGGGCGATCATGAGGCTCATTTTGAGAAGAAGAGGGTTGGTTCTAGCTCACACCAGTAACATCAGTAACTGGCGTTGACTGAACAGGGAGAGAATGGTTTTCTCCGTTCATTTTCAAGAAACTAAGAGAGTGGTGGTGCGAAGGAGTAATGCCTGAGAAAGTGAAAGAGTAACAGAGGATGGTGGTGGTTGGCGAGGAATACACATAATGCAACAGGAAGTGGGGTTTCGCAAAGAGAATAGGGGTTTCAGAGCTCAAACAGATAGGCGTAAGTCGTAAGTAAGGTTTCACAGGAAGTAGATGTTTCCATTTTTAAGACTGGAGTAACTAAAACGACGGTTTTAAAGGTTAACATTTAAGACCATCCGTTATTTATGTTCGCTCTTAAAATTAATAAACTATTATTTTAAATTTTTTCATTATTTAATACCGGGCACAAGTTACGTCCGCTCTTAAAAGTATTACCTTTAAGACTGTCATTTATATATGTCCGGTCTTAAAAGTTTTATACGATTATATTTAAATATTTTCTTATTATTCTTGACCGTAGAAAATATAAGTCGGTGATGTATGAGTTTTTTCTATAATGTAATCCATATTTTAATTTTTTTTAACATTTTCAAGAGCGGTTGGTTATTTTAAACGGCCTGAATATTATATTTAAGAATTTATACGTGAAAAGAAGTTCTTTATATTTACAAAATTGCCACCGGTCATATCTTTAGACCAGTGCCTCAAAACTCTGTTGTAAATGAAGCGATCTTAAAAATTGATGCGGGTGAAGAAGTTCTTTATATTTACAAAATTGTCATCGGTCATTTCTTTAAGATCGGGGCATTGATAATCTGTTGTAAATGAGGCGGTCTTAAAACACTTTTTTTGCACTAGTGTGATTAGAGCTCAAAAAATGCTACAAAATGACTCCCACCAAATTGTTTTGTGCACTAAATACTAAATAACTACAACCCACACTCACTAGATCTTCAAACTCTCGCAATTGGCCCATTTGACTAATGGTTTCAAGTTTTACACGGTTTTACAAAATCAAGGATTACTTATCCAAATCTATGGTGTTTATGCCACCTTTAAAATAAGGAGTTTTGCGAGTAACAGTGACAACAACATACAATTTAGAAGCGTCCCTTATTATGAAAAGCTTGTTAATATCATCAAACTAAATTAACAAGGTTGTTTTACTGTGATGCTCTTCAAGTGTTTTTGTGCAAATACGACAATTTCGTAAGGACTCATAATTGATGAATTAGACATCACATTAGTAAATTTCTCTTGGCCAATTCACACTAATCAATATGAAGATGATGAGTCATATATTCTTGCCTAAGAGGTTCACTATGTTTATTATGTCAAGGACGAGAGACACATGGATTGGAATATCACTTAAAGCTTGAAGGCCTTTTTGATATGGGCGATGGTGATACCATCATCTATGAGAATCAATCATTCCAACCTACCAATTTTGAAAACTTATTCCCCAGAGGCAATGACAATTTATCTATAGTTAGGTGGTTTTTATAAGTTACACTTTATTATCATTGAATTTAAATATAATTTTTATACAAAATCATACACTCAACACTAACATTATCTCTACACATTCTTTTAGGGATGATGGCAAAGAATGATTAAAAATATATAACTTTTGTTTTTGTAAAGCAATCAATTTATATATATTTTTTAAAATCCAATAAATGTTTGTATCTATTAATAACCACTACAAAAACCATCATCTTAATCGTTACAAACGTCTCGTTGATCCTTACAAATACCTCCACTACATCTTATTTCTTACTCTCTTCCATTTCTTCCCACCCCTCTCCTCTATCGTTTTTCTCTTCCTTGTTGATAAAGAGCTGAGCTTTATATGGTAATTTTTTTCCTCAAATCTTTAATCTTATCATTTCATTTTATTTTACTTTTTCATATAATTCTTATACTAATTTTTTTCCTTCTACAGAAATTGAAGGCTCATTCCACTACATTTTCAACATTCCTTCCACAACAAATATATATTTCCATCTTCAACTTCAATTTCATTCAATGAAGAACCTAAATTATTATTACCTGCACATTCTCAAAATCTAGAATACATAATATTTATACTTCTCTAAATTAATTTAATCATTATCCTCAAATAATAATTATTATCATTTAAATTGTTACTTAAAATGATAAACCCTTCAAAAAAAATATTGGAACAATAGATTGAAAAAAGTAATTCATGCAATTTTATTTATTTATGCAACATTTAGTAGTAGTTATTAAATTAAAATTTTAAATTTAAATCTTTAACGCAAAAAATTAAAATTTCATTAAATATTAGTAACGGTTTGCAAACTACTACAAGATGCTTCTTCAATATGTAACCTATAGGCCCATCTTGTAACGGTTTGTTTAAATTGCTACAAATGGAGTAGCGGATATTTTGACATGTGTAGCAGTTCCGAAAAAAATTTCTACAAAATCATTTGCAACAATGTGATTTATAGCTGCTTGGCGAACTACTACTAATATTATTGGTAGTGGTCATAACCGTTATAAATACATCATTTTAACTACTATAAATGAGTGAATTTTTGGTAGTGGGAGTGACCCTTAAAGCTTCATTGGAATTGCTATATATATATATATATATACATTAAAAGCCACCTTGAGAATATATTATGAAAAGACAAATCAAAAGCGATTAATAGTACAAAATGTAAATTAATTTAAAAGCGATAGATCTAACTAGCTAGGAAGTAGTAATTGAGGAAGAGTTAGCAGAGGTAGAGGAGTGGAAATTATAATTGGGATGAACTAGCATTTGGGAATAGCAATAGGCTGAAGATGGGCTCTCATGATTGTGAATGCCATCATAAGTTGTGAGCACATAGCTCACATCTTTTGTGTCCCTTTCTACTCTCTTCTTCACTTTGCATCCTCCATTTGCACACTTGTAGTAGTGCCTGCTTCATCATATATATATATAAATTTTCAAATTATAAATCCCCATGCAACTTCCTAGATTTTATTACTTTTAATTAATTACTTCCATTTATTCCTCATTAATTTCGTTTTTATTAAAAAAAAAAAAAGAAGGCATGCAATAAGGGAATATATATGCTCAACTAGTTTCTTATCAAACAAGTTACCCTGAAAGAAAATATATATACGTGCACGCTATTGATTAATTTAAAATTAACTGCAGTACAATTATAATCAATAATAAAATATGTATCCATTCAAAGGGAGTAATTCTCGTACATGCACCTTGTCTTAATCAAACTCACAACTCAGTTTTAAGAAAGTGCTTGGTGTGAATTTGGTGAAATGACCCTTTCTTTATTTGCATATTAACTGAATAGAGTAGTAGAATCCTTGCCTTTTATTCATCATGATTAAAACATAATTAATTAATTAAATCTAATTGAAGGCACATTTTGTACATAGAATCTTTCATAATTATGAAATCATACAAGTTTACAGACATGAGAAAGCATGATTATATATCATACTTTTTTTTTATTAAGTAGCATTTTTTTTTGATTAAGTAGCATTCGAATTTGTATTATTATTTTTTTTATATATAGGGTGAAGCTGCTTAATTACCACATCAATTAACAACTTATTAGTATCATACAGTTTATTTTTTGTTCGCACACATTATTCTATATTTATACATGCACACAATTACTTTTATAATCAATACAATTTTTATTAGGACTGAAATGAATACAACCCACGCACTCCTGTGCAGATAAAGGCATAAAGCTAAAGGAACGGTCCACAATTGGCTCACATTTAAGCCGCCACAGATCAGATCTGGGGTCCATTAGTCACTCTAAACATTATTCAATTTGAAATTAAATAATATTTAGTTACTAGTTGTGTCTTATGAACAAACTATAGTGGGGCTAGGTTATAGACAATTAATCTCTAAATATTAATTTCATACTTTTCTCTCTCTAAATATATAATCTATTTCATTTATTTAATTCTAATTTCATTTAATGATAAAAGATAGTATAATTATAATATTGAACCAAATAATCTTTATAGTTAAGAAAGCATTATATGATCTTCTTTGTTTAATTAATAATAATAAATACATATATATTAATTAATTAAATGAATTATGGATATTGCTAAAAAGAAAAACTATGGTGGGATCCATTAACTCGATTCGCATGCTCCTGTAAAGTTCTCAGTGACAAAAAGTCTTTGCAACAATTAATATATAAAGAGGGAAAAAGTTTTGTAGATCAATACTAAACCAAAAAAAGAAGATAAATATTAACGAAACCCTAATAATTAAATTACCATGCATAAAAAATAGTATATTTGAATATACTGATGATTTTACTGTATTAAATTACCTGGGATTTGGATTACTCTTCACAGACTTCTTTCCGTACTTCCTCCATTTGTAACCATCATCCATAACATCAAGCTCTGATCTTGTCCTAAAGGCAATCCTTTGTGTCACTTCTCCTTTATTGTTTCGATTTGTTACCCCTTCTTCCCATTCTCTGCACAACGTCAAAACATCCAAAATACATATATACACAACAGTTAATTAAATTATGTCTCAAATAATCAACAAATTAAAATCAAATAATTAAAACCAGTACAGAAAGAAACGAACTAATTTAAAACATAATAGAAGCACTTGCATGTTGTTGTTGAAGCTGTCCGATGATGTTGCAGCACCTGTACTAAACTCAGTAGTGTTTGCTTTCTCCGATGATTCTGTTGTGCTCTGATGAGACCAATATTCTTGAGGTAGATGATGATCATCTGCAACATCTTCGAACATGAGATAATCGGATAATATGTACTCACATGGTGATGAAGCTCCCACCTCCATATTCCCGCCATAATTATTAGGGTTTGGATCATCATTAGGGTTTTCAAAGTAGCAGTACTCCATATTTTTCAGCTATGGAGGTATAGAGAGAGTACTGCTTGGTGCAGAGAGTGATGATAGAGTTGGTGTGTAGTTTCTTTTGACTGTTATTATGCTTGATGCCAGCTAGTGGATATATATGTGTGTGAAATAGATAATATTCTGAAAAAGAATTTTTTTAAAACTTTTTTTTTTCAATGTCTTTGTTCCTTTTAAATTTTAATGCTTAGAGGATGCTTCATTGGCACTTTCCTGGATGTTGCCAGGAAGATTCCTCATTGACTACGTATCAGCCTCAGGCACGTGGAGATGACGTCAATGTCATGACGTAATATAAAAAGTGGTGATAACATGCTAAGTTTGGGTTAGCCCATCGTCTAGATAAAATTGGGGTGGCTAGCCAAGTACAGTTGTATTCATTTATACTCATATTCCAAATATAAGAGTTAAATTTATGAGGGGTGTTTTTTTAAAGACTCTATACATTTTATGAATTTAATGTTGTTTTTTTAAAATTTGTCATGCTCTCTTTTATCATTCTTTTTATTTGTTGTCTTTATTACTTATTCCTTTAATAAAATAATAGTATACTAAGAAAAGAAAGTAGATATCTTGCATATTTATTATTTTTAACCACTTTTAACTAACTTGTTGATAAATGTAAAGTAGGTACTATTAAGCTTTTATATTTTAAACTAGAGGGAGTATCATTTTTAAAAAATTAGTAAAAAAAATTGTGTTTTCAAACAAGTCTTAAATATATATTGCATTATTACTTAATATAAAACATATTTATTTTAGGGATAAGGTGTTAAAATAACCTTCAACTTTTATTAGAAGTGAAATAGTAACAATAAAATATTTTTTGTAGCAAAAGTAACAACAAAATTTTAAAATTAGGGTAAAATTGTCAAACCTAACTAACTTCCTTTTGTTACAGTGGGGAAAATTAATTTGTTGGCCCTTAAAGTTTTAACTCAGTTATAACTCAATTCTTAAATTTTTTAATTGCTTGCAACTCAATACTTTATGTTTCTAAGTTATCCAATGTCGCAAAAAAAAAAAAAAAAACAAACAAACAAAAAGTCAAAATACTATTAAAAATTGCTTAGATGGATTTTATATAAATTAAAAAATAGCATCTTGTCCCAACCAATTCAAATCTCCCCTGCCTCCTCCACCTTTGTTTTCCATAAACTTTTGAATGATAAATGATGAATATCACTTGGAAGAGGATGAGATTAGAAAATGTTGAAGTGATCTCACCCCACCAAGAGTTTTAGAAAATAGAGGTGGGGGAAGATTCGAGTCAGTCGGGTAAGGAAGCTAGTTACTTTTTGAACATGTTGTTTTCCATAAACTTTTGAATGATAAATGATGAATATCACTTGGAAGAAGATGAGATTAGAAAATGTTGAAGTGATCTCACCCCACCAAGATTTTTAGAAAATAGAGGTGGGGGAGGATTCGAGTCAGTCGGGTAAGGAAGCTAGTTACTTTTTGAATTCATTTAAAATCTACCTAAGCAATTTTTAACATGTTTAACAATTTTTGTCACATAGGATGACTCAGAAGCATCAAAGAATAAGTTGCAAGTGAGTCAAAAGTTCAAAAAATGAGTTGTACCAAGTCAAACTCAAAAGACTAAGTTATAAATGAGTCAAAATTTTAAAATCCAAAAAATTAATTTTCTCTATTGTAACAAATCAAAGTTAGCTAGATTTCATTGTTTTGCCACAATTTTAAAAGTTTATCATTACTTTTTCACCAAAAAATAATTTACGGTTATTGATGTGCTTTTGATAAAAGTTAAAAGTTATTTTAGCATCTTAATCCTTTATTTTATTTGGAAAAATGAATGAAACTAACGAATTATTTAATTATAACATATATAACATGATCTTTCTAAAATATTTTTGTGCAACATTAGATTATACTCCTTCGGATTTGGTCCTTAACAAAAGATCTAGTTTGTAGGATTTTATATTAAGAACTCAAGGTAGTATACCAGTTCATAAGTTATATAAATTAATTCGGAAAAAAATGAAAAATATGAAAGATAAAATGAAAAAATATCTTAACTTAATGACCAAAATCCACCCCAAACTAATACGTCCTACATTTAGGATAGGAGTAGTATGATTTATCTTACTTTTTTCTATAAATTACATAATCTATTTTAGTCTTGTTAAAAACCCACTCTAATTATATTACTCTATCTTGTCTTTAATATAAGATATAGTTATTTGATTAGATTAGATTAGCAAAGTTGATTAAGTTAATTAATATGATATATATTTTCTAAAATGCTATAATAATCTTTCTTAATTATATCATTCCTTCTCCTCCTTGTTTATTATTGAGGAAGTATCAATATATGTAAATTAGAAAATATTTACAAATATAAAAAAAATACGTATAATATTCAAGAGTAAGAGACAAGCTTTTCAAATGTCCTATATTAATAGGAAGGATAAAGTGTATCTTATTAGTTATTTATATTTATTTATCTTCATATATGTTGATGGTCCAATATTGACCTATTTACCATCATTCATTAGCACTTTTATTTATTTCAATTTAAGGGTCTCAAAATAGTTATTAATTCATGATAGCAACATATCTCTGTGGCTCCTTATCTACATAGATAATGCTTGTCCATGGACCATTATAGATCCGTGAGTCACACAAGGCAACTCTTGTCATCGACAGTTTTTTTTTTTTTTTGGTTAACAATCAATTTAATATAAAAAATTGTTTGTTACTGTTTTTTTTTTTTTGGGGGTGTCCTTATATCAGAATATTCCTTTTTAATTAATGGCATCGTCTTAATATTAATTTTGGATATATAGCGTTAAAAGTGCAATTAACTGTTTTTTTAAGTCTTTTGGGTCATTTTTTGATGGTTTGCTTTGTTTAGTTATTTTAGTGATTTACTTTTGGTTTTTACTAAATAAAAGGCGATAATTATTTATTATTTGTGATGGCAATAATTTACTGGTGTTCCCTACTATTTTCTCAAACAAAAAAATAATAATAATAAAGTGTTCACTTTGGTAAAGAACTAATAAAGATGTCCCTCCTTCTACAAAAATGAAAAGAAAAGAGATGTCCCTCCATAGTTAAGCAGAAATTCTACTTAATTAAATTCCTTTCACTTGGTTATTTTTACTTTCAATCTTTTATTTGTTTAGATTTATGCTCTATTAAATATTTTTAAAAATAATTTTGAAGGCAAAATTTTTTTTTAAAAAAAAATTTGTATATTATGTGAATAATATAATATTATTTGATTTTTATCTTCCATTAATAGATTACGGAGAAAATCAATAAAAGTTCCTATTTGAAACATTTTATTATCTAGGAGAACCTAAAATCGTATATTGGTACCTTTTATACATAAAATCATGTCAAATATTAATACTTTCTTGCATAAAAACATATCAAGTCTGTCTTATTAAAACAATTCTCAGAAGGAGAGTTTTTGCATGTTGTCTCAATTATTTGATGATTCTGTTTGTGAGGTCATAGGATTATAGCGTTTGAACTCAATAAGTCCGTACACATCCATGTTAAGTCTTCTTGGTACGGTTGGCAATTAAAAATTTTCGGTTAATATATTATTACCTCCAATTTTAAATATAAAAATTAGAAACTATTTACTTTCATATTAAATATTAGATTTTACTTCACTCTGTCTCCTAAATTTATAATTTTTTTAAAAAATAATTACATGTAGTAAAAGATTTTCGTCAATGGGCAATTCCTATATATACTCATAATTAAAAAGTATATTTTTGAGAAACCATTAATACACATCTATTACACACACAAAAAAGTAAAATCCTTTTATTAGTTATCTAACTCTTATATTAAAAATTAAAATGAGTACTATAAGAGTTGGAATTGGAGTCAAAGATGAGAAATATTTACATACTACAGGAGCACTACTTCATTTATACTTTAATTAATTAAAATACAACAAAACATTTTATTTTAATTCTACATAGTAGATTAGTCATCCAAAAAAAAAAAAATCAGATTTTATGATTGTAGGAATGATAAGAGTGAATTTTTTTTTCTAAATTAAAAATTTTATGTATTTTAAAATCATAAAATTTAAATTTTTTTAGATATCTTATACTAGAAGCAAAAAAATCGGGCCGTCCCTTTTAAGCCCTAACCTTTCAAAGGCCGAGCTTGAAAATTTGAGCTACTAAATAAAGTTGGCCCTATAGGGCCGAAAGCTTAAAAAGGATCAATCTTGTAGGGCTAATGGCCAGCCTGTTAGGCCCTTTAATTTTTTTTTTTTTTTTTTTTTTTTTTTTTTTGCATTAACTTGATCGAGACCGAGAGTATTGAAGTGAAAGAATCATAAAAATTCAATCACCATTTTCCTTTCCCTTTTGGCTCTCCTATCACTCCCTATCAGTGTCTTAACTCACAACTTTGAATCTCAGCCTCTCACCCACTCACGAATTAGTATCATAATTCACGCTTTGAAGGCAAGGCCGATTGACATTTGTTTGTTGCATGATACATGTCGTTTGGATATTAATGTTAACAATATATATTTGTTAAATTATAACTTTAATTATCATAATTTACTAATCATATTTTTTAAAAAAATAATTAAAATTTAAAATAATAACTTCCAACTGCTTTAAAAACCAGATTTTTCTTATTAATTAATAAAAACACATATATACACACACAAAATAAGCCAAGTTAGTTTTTGACTAGATTGAATAGAGTTGGACGACATGGATATGAAAGTAGAGCTTTCCCAACAACATTTTTCTTCAAATATAAAGTATAACTCAATATCTTTATTATTATTATTTTAATAACATCTTAAACTTATTGCTTCAAAAAATATATAACATCAAGTTAGAGTATACTTATTCTTCATCGAGCTCCTATAAAAGGAATAGAGTGATCAAGGAAACAAAAATGCTCATCTATCATATGTGAGTATTTTGCTAACTGATCAGCAATAGTTATAATCACCCTGTAAACATAGTTAACTATAACCTGTTAATCTCTATATATGAATGATAAACCAAACTTCATCTACAACATCTTTGAAAGGATGATCCACATCACAACCCCAAAGAATATAATTAGTTGCTTCTATGCAATCACCAAAGGGGCATTTGTTAATTTGCAACTAAAACTTTCGAGCCATCCGATATGGTGATCCCGAATAAATCCTCCACATCCACTTCCTCCTCCTCCAAGAACTGATCCATCTACTGTCAATTTGAGGTGGTCTGCTTCATGATCAAGAGAAGTGTTGTTTGTTACAGAAACCCTCCTCTGTGTAACAATATCTTACTTAATTGAGGACACTTAATCACATAAGCAATATGTATGTCTTTCTTAGTTTTTTATGGGTTTTGATGATAACAAACAATTGTAAAATCAAAATTGAAGTTTGTCTTAAAGTAAGTGAAAAACTTACTGTCTAAGGCAAACTCGAGTTTTAGACTCAACTCAAGTTTCGACTTGACAGTAAAAAAGTTAATTTTAATATTAAAGACAAAACTGCAGTTTCCATGTGGAAACTTGAGTTTTGGCCTTATAGAGAATATTATAATTTTTTCATCAGGACAAACTCGAGTTTTATATTGGAAACTTGAGTTTAGGGCTAAATAAAGACTCTTCAATAATTTCTGAGGAAATGCAAAACTCCAGTTTAGGGCCTGGATTTCTGCTCTATTCATGCCAAGTAACTTTTTCTGGTCAAAACTATGTTCAAATAAAGGTCAATCATACAGCTGTTGAGTGTCGAGTGGATGTCGTTGTACTAATTAAATTTACCCTGAATTTCCTCGACGTTCACAGATGCGTTGTCCTTATTGCTTTCGTTTTGGTTTCAGGACAAACGCACCAGATGGCACGAAATAGCTGGGAAATGCCTCCAGGTATAAAGTATTAACTCCATATCCTTTATATAATTAAGCTAGTGTTTATATTATAAATTAGATTTTATATGTAAGGATCTTCTTTATTACTGCTTATGTAATATACTCACTACTAAAATTATTAAAGAAATAATAGTTAACTTGGTAAATATGTCTTAAATTAGAATAATTTCTTAACTTTCCCCCATTTAAACTTGTCTGGAATATCTCTTTCTCAATATTAAATGTGTACCTTTAATAAATGGAATTCAAATTAATAAATGATAGTAAATCTTTAGGTACTTATATTATGGACTAATAATATTTTAATTTCTAAATTACGGCTTATATTTTGAATAGAAGGGAGTATAGAACACTGGATATAGATAATTTTTTATAAATCAAATAAATATATAAAATAACATAAATATGTTATTCTTTTTATTTTCTCCAGGATGGTGCCAAATACTAAAATTATCTCCCAGGAATTATACGTATGTATATAACAAAACGTCTACCAATATTTACCACTTAGGCAATCACCTTTAACTTTTTATGAAAAGTGTAACAATAACTATAAACTATTTTTTAAAGTAAAAATAATTATAAAAAATTAGGAAAAACCGTTAAATACATCTAACTTTCCTATACTACAATGGAAAATTTAATCATTTCATACTTAAATTTTTGACCCACTTATAATTTAGCTCCAGGAGTTTAATTCGGTAACACTCAATCCCGGAATTTTTTATTCGCTTGCTACTCATTGCTTGATGTTTCTAAGTCACTCCTTGTGAAAAAAAAAAAGTTAAAAATACTGCTAAAAATTGTTTAGGTAGCTTTTATATAAATTTTTTTTTAAAAAAAAAACCAATATCCATGTCCCAGTCCCACCGACTCATATCCTCTTCCACCTCTATTTTATAGAAATCTCATCAGGTATCTGCGACATCCATGACAAATCTTTCAGAAACTCCTTTCAAGAATAGGGTGAGATCAATTTTCATATATTAAATTACCTTTAAAATTATAAACATCATGTAATGGATATGTAGTTCCATTTGTCCTTAAAAAGAGAGATTGTGGGACAGGTATATTGTGAAGTGGGTGTGTTTCGATGTTTTAATTATAATCTCATCATCTTCCAAGTGCCGTTCATTATTTATCATTCAAAAGTTTAAGGAAGCTAGAAGCATAGGGGGGTGCAAGTTGTTGGAGACTGGGATTTTATTTTTTATTTTTTTAATTTATGTAAAACTCACCTATGCAATCTTCCATAATATTTTAATATTTTTTTTTCATATAGGGTAACTCAAAAACATCAAAAATTGAGTTTTAAGTAAGTCAAAAGTTTAAGAAATATGTTACAAGTAAGTTAAAACTTTAAGCTTTAAGGGCCAAAAAATTAATGTTCCCCACTGTTATAAATAAAGTTAGTTGGATTTAACTGTTTTACCTCAATTTTACAAATTTATAATTACTTTTACTCTAAAAAATAATTTATGGTTATTGTTGCACTTTTGATAAAAGTTAAAGGTCATTTTAACATTTTAACCCTACAATGGATGAATTACTTTTTTGCAGCAATAACTTATGAATAACAATAAATACATTTCATTTTTATATGCTGACTAATAGGAATATACTCACAAACAAACAAAAAATATGAATAGTATGATTTATTTTTACATTTTGTATAGCTGAAGTAATAAAAATATTTTTTTTATTAATAAGCTGTGACTATGTTAAGAGAAAGAAACTAAACTTATTCCCTTAAGCAATGTACGAGTTAAGTTGGGGCAGATGAAACATTTTAATGAGTTTAATTTTAACAAATTGGAAAAAAAATATTGGGTTGTAAGCTTTTAATTAATATTGTTACTCTTTTATCTCACATACTTTCTCACTTAAGATTTCATATCCTCACTTATCTATTCTTTTAAAATCAAACTTATTAAACTTTTTCCATCTCTTTCCCCCATTACCCCATCAAATAAAGAATAAAGCAATTTGACTGTTGTGAATAAAAAATTATATTAAAAAAAAGCTAGTCTTAGTTAAACTAGAATTTATTAAAATACCACTCATCAGTTGTAGGCTTGTAGCAAACATTAAGTGATGGTATAAAATTAAAAACAAATGACTCTTCTCAATTCTAAATATAAAATCCAGAGGGCCTGATTTTCTTACTAAACAAAGTGCATATCAAGGTGAGCTAATCAGATATAGATCGTGCAAAGCTGATTAGATGATCAATATATATTTTTTTAAGAGTTTATATTTTCTTAAAATATATTTTAATTGGTATAGAGTTTAAAATAAAAATGATCTCTTAAATATTATTTTCTAAAAATATTTTTTTATTTAAAAAATCATCATTTTAAAAAACTTAAATTTGGATCATCCAAGATCACATTTAAACGATTCAAATCTATTTAACTCTCCCAGCTTAACAAAGGGTTTAGCCAGAAAACTGGTTCCAAAACTATAGTAGATGGGTTTTTTTAAAAAAAAATTAATGATAAATTTAAAATCTCAATTCAATTTTTAGATCTCCCAAATTCATAATTCATTCCCTAAACTCTCTCTATTAATTGCACATATTAATTAAAGGGTTTTCATTAAGGATATTTTTTAATGCAAATGACTAAGAATATACTTAGAAAAATCAACACATTTTTGTATAAATAACAAATTTAAATATATATTTTTTAATTTATCTTTAGTTAACTAACTCCTAGATATATATTGAACATCAAATGATTACTATTCATCGCAGAGCTAGCCATTTCAAACTTCTTCTAGATCCATAAGGCATGTGGTCATTGATCGTTAGTATCATAAGCTTCACATTTTCACACTTAGGAATGGTGGGTCAACGTGAACAAACTAGCAGCCCCAAATTCAAATCACTTAAATGCTCTTTGACTAATTGCTGGTCCCATAGCCTACAGGGTGTGGCTGAAGATAATGGACTCGTACAATCCCACATTATATTCGTAAGTCTTTCAAGAAGAATGACTTCTCTATAATATAAAAATGCTTATTTATTAATTTTATTCATATAATTAATCTTTAAATATGATTTTTTTTAATTTCTCTCCGTCATTTAATACTGAATTTAATATAAGTGAAGTTAAAAATCTCTTTTAATTTAAGACAAACTTAATGAGTTAACTACCCTTTATTGATTTTGATAAATTAATTAAGATGACTTATCTTATAAAAACGATGGTGTAACTATTTTGGGATTGAACAATTTACCCTATGATTATAAATGTTTATTTTATTTTTTAGTGTTTTAAAACCTACTCTCATATCATCACGACGATTCAGAACATTCGTTAATTTCATCATTTAGCCGACTTTAAAATTTTCCTTATATTTTCCAATAATAAAAAAAATAATTTGGTACATAACATCATCTCTCAATTTTATATGACAAGACTTCCCATATTTTTTGGACTATGGTGAAGTTAATCGTTGAAAAACAATAGCAATTGTACAAGTCCTAGTCATAACTTAATTGCTTCATTTTTTTCCCATTTGGTTTGATTTATTCTTATATTAATATAATTTAAGTTTACTTGGAATTGGATGAATTTTTTTTAATAAAAAGACAAAATAATACTCAAGCAACCAAACTTTATAAGTTGCATACAGATAAAATACACAAATGAGAACTTAATATAAGAAATCATAAAATATAGATTTCAGAATAACCTTAAACCTAACAACAGAAAACTAAAAAAGTAGAGCTAAGAGTTCCTGTCATATTATATCAATGTTTGGTGGAGGATTCGAAGGAGACTTGAAGAAACACTTATCTACTAGTAGTTATGAATTATGGATGAAATGTTTTGATGTTAGACCATTTAAACATGTTATTATATGCCTACTATTACACACACACATATATATTCTGGCCAGTTATATGACTTCGTTGCTAAAATATATAAAATATGTGTATATAAATACAACAAGAACAACAATAATTACAAGTCTTATTACACCGTGTGAGGCTAGTTTAATCCTATTGTGGTATGATACTTTATTAATAACTAAATATTTAAATCAATTGTTAACTAAAAGATCTCATTTAGCAAACTCTCCACCTACCGACCTTCAATTTCTCTTCCACTTATTATCTTTGCCATTAGATCAATTTTAAATGATGGAGATTTAATTCAAAACTGTAAAGGATAAACATTATAAAACATAAGATATTTATGTTTGGGAAAATCTGTATAGGGGCCCAAATAACAGAAAAAAAATTCAAAAAAGGCCCAAAGATTCTGAAAATACTAAAAAAGGCTCCTGGGCCTTTTCTGATATAAATTCATTAAAACGTTAATAACTATATTAGTCTCGTTAACAACTAAAGATTTTAATGAATTTATACTAGAAAAGGCTTAGGCCTTTTCTAGTATTTTCATAATCTTATGGTCTTTTTTGAATTGTTTTTCTGTTATTTGGGTCCTTATATAGATTTTCCCTTTATATTTTAGGGTTGAAGTGTAATTTTAACAATGAAGTTTTGTCCAACGCAATTAAATTTTAAGGAATGTACAAAAGCAAACACAATAGTTTATAAATGGAAAAAATTTAGCAATTATGTTAAATTGGTCTAAATGATGGTCTCTCTCTCTCTCTCTAATGTGGGATCCATTTCTTCTACGTTCAACTTTATAATAGACATTTGCACTGATTTATGTTTTATTTTTTTAAACTAATTTTATAATGTTTAAAATAAGTATGTTTGGAGAATTTTATCTTCATTTAAAAAAGATGTGTTTTAAAAAATATTTTTTAATGCCCACACAAACGCGCACTAAATGAATGTTTTACATGTGAAGGTAGCGTGGAAGGAAAAGTGCATGGCTACCAATTTGCCGCCTCTTGTCTGAATTGACTCCAAGCATCAATCACCGACAATGGTTCTTGGAAGCAGGCATCGTTGTATTTTCCATTTCTTTTGAATATTTTTGGGCAGGATTATATATTTTTATAAAATACTTAATATTATAAGTTAGGGTTAAGGTATAAAAATACACATAAGTTTTTTCTCTATGAGCGTCCAGTACTATGCGTTTTTTTTAGCAAAAACGTGGTTATCATTTTAGAACAAAAGTCACATCTCACTGTTAAGTTATTGTTTACCATAATGAAAAAGAAGAAGATGAAGTGAACAGTAACATAACGGCGGTGAACAGTAACTTGACAGTAGGATGTGATTTTTACTCTAAAATGGTAATTACGTGTGTATTTTTGCTAAAAAAAAAACACGTAGTGCTGGACGTTCCTAGAGAAAAAGTTCATGTGTATTTTTGTACCTTAACCCTATAAGTTATTATATTAAATTTGAGTATTAATAAATATTGAATCTTTTCTTTTAATAAACACTTAAACTAATATAAGATTAATAGATAATTACATTATTTACAAAAATAAATAATAATATTCTTTTTTTTGTGACTTTCTTATATTTTGGACTAAAAAATGTGTCTTATATTAATTAATATAATATTTATGCTATTAATAAATTAAAAATAAGTTATTTTTCAGATTTCATATATCGTCAAACCCACCTAGTGAATCTTTATATGATAGGGCTATAATTTTCTTTTAGTAAAAGGATCAGTTCTGCATTAAATTAAAAACAAGGATTGTTTTTAAAAAAGGAAGAGAAGTACATACACACACATAAAGGACAATGGCGATGTCTGGGCTGGCAGGCATTATGAGAGCGTTGCAGTCAAAAAATTCCATCGGCCGTGAGAAACAAATTTCAGTGGGAAAAAAAAGCCCAATGAAAAGTGTTTAGATAGGCTTTTTTTTTTTACTGGGCTTTAAACTAAAAAGCAACTTCTCCTTGAAAGCTACCCTTAAAACATTGGCAAATTCCAACAATATTGTATTGTAGGCCGGCATGTTTGGTTGTAGGTCAAAGGGCCTTTTGGTCTCCTCTCAAGCTAATGGCATACTCAAGAAGCACAAATAGTAGTAATGATTTGGCCCACTTTTAATGATTTTTTTAAAAAATAAAATTCCTTTTATCTATTTTTTTCGTTTTTATTTTTTTGATAACTTTTTTTAATAATTTTTTAATCATATATGTAAATAGAATTAAAACAAATTCATGTCATTTTCAATCATTTTTCATCTCAACTGATTTTTGAAATAATAATCTAAACACTCTTCAATTTTTTTTTTTAAAAAGCCACTTCTACAAAAGCCAAACAAGCAATACAAACACAAATCAAATTTACAACATATTTTTTTTTCCTATTGGGCTTCTGAAAAAGTCAGATGAAAAATAAGTCACCGCTCATACCGCCAACTCAAACAGGCCCAATGTAAAGATGACAATGAGCAACCAAACGGGGGTTAAAGGATGGATGTGGCTTCTCTCCACTACCAACTTTGTCCGCTACCCATCTATTTTTTTTAAATGAAAACTAAAATTCATTAATAATTCAAAAGAGTATTATAACATGGAAAACTACAATTTACTATCTTTCACCAACTATCACCTCCTAGTACGAAGGTGGTGGATGATTAAGGAGAGAAAATTTTTCTACAATATTATAAGCTAATTTCGCCATGTGATCTGTTAAACTATTCTGTTCCCTAGGAAAATGACTCATTAAAGCTTGTTAGTTTTTTAATAACCACAACCTAGTATCAACTATGATATCCCTAAACGGTTAGGAAAGATCACAACCCTTAATCAAAACATTAATAATTTCAACACAATCTGAAACTATAACAACATTTTTATATCCTTTATTCAAACATATCTGAAGGCCTAGGGTGACCACAATGATTTCTGCAATTACTAGGGGAACTGTTGTGAGTATACACATGAATCCTCATTTTTGTCTATTGTTTTATTAATAATACCTCCATAACTACTTCTTATTGACTTCAGAAATGAAGCATCCACCTATAGAGTGATTAATCACTATTGACATTTTTGCTAACCCAACCTATAATGTCCTGGCTAGAGCAAAATTGACATTTTGTTATGAATCCTTATCTCAGCTTGCCCTAAAGCATAGCATGTGTGTTTTGTGATGTCTTTGGTGAGGTCCTCACCAACTAACTTCTTGCAACTAGCTACCCAAATGTCCTGGTAGAAACTAACAATATAGCCCATGAGGTTTTCTTGGTGAAATCCCTTCTTGCTTAATGTTTAAGATTCCACTGTAGCTATTCCTTGCCTTGGAGTGATGTGAACTTCTCCCATGAGGATGGGGTAGCTACTCAAATCCATCTTTCCTTCATGTTTCTACAATCCCTCATTAAGTACATTAAATCTTCCTCCTAGTTGCATTCAAACGGGCATATTGTTGACTCCTCAATGCCTCTCTTAACTCTTAGTCTTGATATATGTACTCTCCCATGGGCAAACGTCCATATAAAGTACTTATTTAATCTTCTTCGAGACAACCCATCTCCATTGCATCTTCCAAACAATGTCTTCGTCTCATTGTGTACTTGCAAAAAGAAAATGGTATGCAGACTTTACAAAACAACAACCATTAGATGGAGGTTTCCATTAGTATCAATTCTCCCTTCTATCCCCCCAGGGAGGGTGTGCACACATGATCCAATCAACAACTTGCAGCTAGAACCACTTGGTCAACTTGTTTCAATCCCACTCTCACTAACAATCAAAATAATCAGCAACTTTCTTATCCTTGTTGAACCAAAAGGACCAATAAGGGGTTTATTGATTTCAGACCAATTGTCGAACCAAAAGGATGCCGATTCACCATTTCGAATTTTAACTCCAACACCGTTTTGAAACTTATTCCAAATAGCACACATCCTTCTCTATGTAAAGGACACCCCTTCCTTCTTTTAGATTTTAGGTTTGAACCCTTCTTTACCCTTATACTTGTTATGGATCACCTTAACCCAAAGTGCTTCCCTATTACACAAAAGATTCCAACATAATTTCATCAAGAATTTTTCGTTGTGTTTGCGCAAATCCCTTATTCTGAGGTCACCATCCTTATTTTCTTTAGTTTTCTACTCCCATGATACTATGTGGAGCTTCTTTCCCTTGTCATCATTCCCCTATAAGAAACTCTTGCTCTTTTTTTTTCCAATTCATTTACTAACCCTTTTGAGAGAAGTATTGTTTCTATATAATAAGATGGTAAAGTAGTGAAAAGTGCTTTAATAAGGATAGTTTGACCAGTGAAGTTCAAGCATCCATGTTTCCATCTTGACAAAGTCTTCTGATTTTTTTCCAAGATCGAGGTAAAAGTAACATTTGATGCTCTCCTATAAATAAAGGATATACCCAAGTATTTTCCTAGGTCTCTGGTAAGGACGACTACCATGCTCTGGCTAAGGTGAAATGCCATTGAACTGTGAACATTACTAAAGAAACAAACTTTAGTCTTGTTCTTATTGATCAATTGCCCAAAAGCCCCACAAAATGTTTCTAAGCACTTGATCATCCCTTCAACCTGTCCTTCTGATGTTTCACTAAACAAAGTAAGATCATTAGTAAAGAACAAGTAAGAAATAAATGAACCTCCCTTTTTGAGTTGAATCAGCTTCTAACAACCATCCTCTATAACATCCTTAATGATATGGTTTAATATTTTCATACACATAATGAAAATGTATGGAGAAATTAGATCTCCATGTTGTATGCCTCTAGAAGAAGTAAAGGTCTTTGTTGCTTCACTGTTCCACAAAACCTAGAAGGGTGGTGTAGTGATACAAGCCATTATCGCTCTATGCCATTTATCATCAAAGCCAACATTCTTAAGAGTATCCTGGATAAAAGTTCATTCAAGTCTATCATAAGCTTTCTCAAGATCAACTTTAACTGTCATCTATCCTTTCATTCATGTCTTGGTTCTCATGTAATGTAGTTGGACAATAGTAATATTGTTGTTGCTTTGTCTTCCTGCTATAAAACTGCACTGATGATCCCCCACAATTTTCCCCATTATCTCTCAAAGGCAATGACTTATAACCTTAGTAATGATCTTGTTACTCACATTGTATAAGGAGATTGGCATGAAATTCTTAATGGTCTTTGGGTTTTCTATCTTAGGTATAAGGAAAATATTTGTGATGTTGATGTCTTTTACCCTTGATAGATCATCCAATAAATCTTTCACCAATTTACAAACTGACCCCTTATTAAGTTCTAGTACTCCTGAAAAAGCACAGACTGTATTCCATTTGGTCTAGGGGCTTTAAAGGCTCCAAGGTTGAAAGTAGCATGCCGGATTTCTTCATCAGTGTCATCTGTTTGGAGATGACCTACCTTTGCATCATTAACATAGGAAATTGAGACCTAGTTCTATTCTCATAATCATTAATGTTTCTCGTTTTGAAGAACTCCTTATAATACTTGATAGCTAGGTTTTTTATAGTGTATTGATAAAAAACCCAACTCCCATCAGATTACTTGAGGCCCTCAACCTTGTTTCTTCTCCTTTTGATTATAGCAGTAATATGGAAAAATTTGCTATTTTCCCCCTTACTTCAACCCATTACATCTTGGTTTATGGTATCACATTACTTCTTCTGGAGGAAAAATTTTGTTATACTCCTTCCATAGTTCCCTTTCCATTTGAGTAAGATATTGACTGTCACATCGACCCCTTGATCTCTCCACTCCTTCTATTCTTCTGAGGATGTTCTTCTTTTTTGATTTTAGATTTCCCATTTTCTTTCTATTTGACTCCTTGGCAACGTTAGCAATTTTCTCAATTTTTCCATTCCAATATTCCATTCCCCAGCTTTGTCTCACAACATCATCAAATCCTTCCTCAAGAAACCAAATGGCTTGACAACGAAAGGGTGGTATTGCGTCAATACGTCATCTCTGGCAAGCTTCTGAATAAGGTTGGTCTATGATCTGAGCCAAACTTGTTTAGGTGATACACTTAAGTTAGAGGATGCAAGTGGTTCCATTCGATATTGGTGAATGCCCAGTCAATCCTTTCTTTCATTAAGTCATGCTCTCAAGTGTATTTTTCTCCAACCACATCAATTTCAATCAAGTAAGATTGAGAAATATACTCTCGAAACTGCTTCATAGATATGAAATTTGGTTAAGCTCTACCTTTTTTGTCTTCCACATAAAGATATGCATTAAAATCTCCCATAAGAACCCATAGACCATTAACCATTTGATTAATGCCAATGAGCTCGCTCTGCATATTGCATCTAAGAATACAGTTTAGTTCCGCATAAAAGCTGGATAAGAGAAAGCCTTCCACACAATTATTAAGCACCACTTTAAGATGAATATCTTGGGTGGAGGAAGAGACATATTGAATGGATATTTCTTCAATATTCCAAAGAACCTAGATGCCTCCCACATACCTTGTAGCTGTTAGTTTTCAACCAAGTTTTGATGATAACTAAACACTTGTAAATTGATGTTTTAAATAAGAACTCGATTTGATGCTGAAAAACTCAAGTTCTTGGATCAGCAAGATGGAGAACTCGAGTTCTTAGGTGAAGAACTCGAGTTCGCGATCTTTGATAATAAATTTTTTTCAGAAGCTTAAGAACTGGAGTTCTTATTAGTACCAAACTCGAGTTCATGAACTTGAGTTCTTAGTGAAGAACTCAAGTTCCTTTATGCGAAATTCGGTCAAAGGTTAAGAACTTGAGATCTCAAACAAGAACTCAAGTTCATGAACTTGAGTTCATGTTTAAGAACTCAAGTTCTTTGAAAATCAATTTGTACTCAACTTGAAAACTCGAGTTCTTGGAAATCAACTCGAGTTCTTGGCTAGCAGACCTGAGATGTTCAGAAAGAAAAACGAAAGAACTTGAGTTCTTGTTTAAGAACTCAAGTTCATGAACTCGAGTTCTATTTTGAAAACTCGAGTTCTTGTCGCTGTCATTGATCTCTGATTCTGTGAAAGTACTGGTTTTTAGTTTATGGTTTCCAGAATCACTTAGTATAACATATAAAATGTTTTTATCACATTTGCTAGTGGTTTCAGGGATTTCAACGCTATATTATTCAAAAACAACATAAAGTAGATGCTCACGTCACAGCATTTAATGCTGAAGCAGAAAACATAGCAACAAATGGAATGATGTCGTGCAACAGAAAACATAGCAACAAATGGAATGATGTCGTGCAACAGAAAGAAACATTCCTTCGAGGCTTACTTGTTTCAGTTATACCTCTACAAAAGCATATTCAACGGACAACGCATTTAATGAAAGAAGCAAACTCATTTAATGAAGCTTCAAAGGTCGAATTGGTTGACGAGGAACCGTTGTGCCTAACGGAAATCTAATTAAGTCTCAACGGTCACCTACCAGTTCCTCCCAACGGCATTAATGGTGAAGAGTATAAATTCCCAAGCATTCAATTCCGCCAACCACTGAAACTCTGCGCATTTACTCTGATTTATTACTCTTATCAGTTTCACTCAAAATCTTCAGATATTTTCTTGTACTTCAGTGTTTCATTTCTTATCTACTCGTGAGGAGTTATTTAAACACTTATTTCATTCAATTATTAAATCTTAAGGTTGAGGAACCTTAAGTGTGGGTGTACGATTACAAGTAGTAAGGGGGAGTGAGTCCGAATGTGTGAGGATCATCCCAAGTTGTATTTGTAATCTCTAAAAAGTTAGTGAAAATCCCAAGGAGTTCTTGGGGACTGGATGTAGGTCAAGATTAGACCGAACCAGGATAAATCGTTTCGTGTTCATTCTTCTTTAAATTTCTGTTTAGTTAATGTTTTGCCTTAATACGCGAAAATTTTGATTAAGCGTGTAAATTTTTTTTAATCACCTATTCACCCCCCTCTAGGTGATATTTTATCTTCAGTAGCTTCCAATCTTAACCAAGTATTAAAACCCAACTTCTGAATAATTCTATATGCCCTGTTGCCATTGATTTGGATCTCACTTAAAATAAGAACTTTGATATTTCTTCCATGAACCACATCCCTCACTCTACTAAGAAAAGATTTTGAGGCTGTGCAAATAAAATTTCAAGATAAGATATATTCATAATTAAATAAAAAGAAAAAGCAAGTGAAAAATAGAACCTGGAAATTATTATCCTGAATCGAACAGTTCCATGACTTTGTTGTCCCCCTGTAAATCTTCCTTGACTTCATCTAGATTTTCGGACCCTATATAATTTTGATCAGTTGTCTTATTATTCATCTGCGTTTTGTTATGCCCTAACGTAGGGTCCAGTGGTTTAAGAGGGTCAAGCATTGGATTTTCTAAGATTTAGGGTTGTTCTGGAGTATCATGTGTTGTTATATACTCTGGTGCGCCTCCTCCCATCCCAGTAGACCGGGAATTATCACTCTGTTCATCTTGCTCTAGTACTTCGTTAAAAACCAACAGTCCACATTTTATAATTGAGCAAAAAATGAGATAATAGACTAGACCTACTTTTTTCCTTTTCAATACAGGGGATGATATTATTTTTGTCGTTGAAAATGTTTCCCCTTTTTGTCCCCATTATTTCTTTTCTCTAGACTTATAATTCTACTTGAAGTTGGCTTATTTGAACCACAACTCACATAATCCTCATTAACAGCTAGAGCCTTCGTTACTTGCTCGATTGGTACCTTCAAGGAAGTCTATTTGTTTTTTCCGGAATGAACTTTCAGCGTTGCAAGTACATCAGGTAATTGCACATCATTATTTGATTTGGTATATCTAGGTATCTCTTTCTTTTTCCATATTGTATAAGGTGCCTTTTTCATGTAAGGGTTGAACTTTTCATTTGATGAGACATTCGGATTCAGCTCCCTCTGAATGTTTTAGCGAGACCCAATGGTTTTTCCTTCTTGTTACCCTATTGATTGAGTATTGCTAGTTGACTTGGGGATCTATTGCTCTTCTGGCTTAGTTTTTTGGGTACAAGCCTAGCAGATGATATAACCTTCATCCATATGCCAAACTCTTCCTCCACTGGAATATCAGGTATACTAACGACTGTTTTTTTCCTTCCCTCTTGTTTCGTTGTGCCTATTAATGACTTTGGGATGTCTCTTGATCTTTTGAAGGTGTTTGGTTCTGTGTTTTGGTTAGGTAAGTCTTTTGAGTATGTCCATATAAACCATAAGTGAGATATATTATATCCAACCCCTCGTACTCCATTAGATATATTCGATTCCAGAGTGAAATTTTGAATTAAAGTTGCTTATTTAAGTCTATTTCAAGACTCACTTAAGTAAAATTCTCTCTTTCCACTAAATGTTGATTATTCTCTTTTTGTGTTAAAGTACAAACATTAACCTTGAGAGGCCTTCCAATTATATTTTTAATCTCTATAATACATTCCTTTGAGTATATGTGCATTGGAAGGGTGGGAATCAAATATATCCTTCTAAACCTCCTAGCCCATTAGTTATTGGTCCACCTGTACAACATACATGACATTTTAAACCCATCTAAATGGATCTGACATGTACTACCCTGTTTAGTGTCCACGTTTTGCCTCTTCTATTCTCATTCATTGCTGATAACCAAATTCAAACCGAGGCTGGCATGTATTGGCTATCTCATTATTCAAATTAAATGTTTTATTAAAAGTTGAATAATTCCCAACGCAATGTGTGTTTTACCCATTTAAGTGCAAAATGAAATTCGTCATAGCAATTAATATTCCTAAAACTATTGGGTCAAAGTAGCGACCAGATTTATTGGACCCGATTTTTAGCCATGTATCAATTCCTGTTTCCTCTTCGTGCTTCTATGGCTATTTAACAATTTCATTTGTTCATCTTTGCTATCAGGAATTCCATCAAACTGACCATCTCATTCCATAATAGCCATTACGTCAAACTCTACATCTTATTTCATAATATTTGTTCCCGACTGATATGACTACCTCTAGTGTTCTCTCTTTTCTTTAGCTTGATGGTAAATTGATCAATTGGTCAATTACTGCCAAAGTGGTTTTGCACTTTTGGAACATTCCCTATACGAAAAGGCATCATCCTATCATGTACAACGCTATGCTTGTTGATTCAAAGGTGCTTTGTCATCATGCAAATCTGTATTGGCTTTGTGTACATTTTTTATATTCCTTACGACAATTAATTTGAATGTCCATTCTCATATGCTGCTGATGTTTAATACACTTTGTTAGGGCTACTTGTGTTTGGCCGTGATCAGATGCGTAGGCTCTCTGGTGTTCTTGTACTCGACTTTTGTTTCTTGTTGAAGAATTTTTGTGTGGAGCATGGGCCTAATCTTACAAACCCAGACCTAAAAATTTCTATTGAACTTTTTACTTACATCAAATTGGTTAGTGACATTATAAGGACCCCTGATACAGTTTTCCAGCCACTGCTTCCTCTAGCCACAACCTCATTGACTGAGATCACTCTTATAAGTATATACCTTTAAAGAAATTCTTTTGTTATCAATTCATGTATTCAGATATTTTTTGTAAATACATAATAATATCATTATTATGTATCTCACATCCATCGCTGTTGTTTTTCCAGATGTCGTTGGACTTGTCACAGTTGTTTATGATCTTTCTGAGGTCCTTGCTGAAGGGGAGACTGTATATCAATTCAACTTTGAGATTATGGATGAATGATTTGTATTAAAATTTATTTTGTTAACTCTTCATCTTTGTCATTTAATATATTAATTTGTTTAAATCTTTGTAGTGGCAATCCCTTCCATTGTTGCTTCAGGGGGACCTCTGCGTTCTAGGCTTCAAACAACTATGATAAGGTCTTAGGCAAAGAGGATGTTGTTGTTGCATTGCTGTTTGTAAAGATGATAAGGACTAGTGGTTTGCTCTTTTCACAATATCAACTGATCAAGTTACTATTTCCTTCAAAAAAATTATAACAAACCTCCATGTACTAATTTGCTATTCTTTTGATTGTAGATAGAGACGTTGTGTTCGTTAGCCACTGTGACATCTCCAAAGCTTTTTTTAACTATGACCATCATGATGTTGTTGACCTTCATTTCAAGCTTAATCGTCTCTCTGCTGCTAACCTCACTAATGATAATGACTACCCAGGATTTGAACGCCACCCTTGCAATGTTTCTCATTAAGGCATTTTGTTACAAATGTTGTGTAGTACATCAGTTCTTTCTCTGCAGTATTTGAGATTTGGTAGTTTAAACGTTTTTTCATTGCTTTTGTAATGTTTAATTCTCTCTGTTGATGACATTGGTATTGTAATACCCTAAAAAAATTCTACTTAGGATAAGTATCATAATTTAGTAAATAATATCTATTGAAAATAGGTGAATATGAGATCTCAAACACCTTCTATTAAATTTACCTTATTATTAGGACAATTTCTCCTAAGATTAAGCAATGTGCGAAAAGGGCCTTAAAACATTAGATAATTTACAAATAGGTCCCTGAAATATTTGTGGGTCATAAAATACCCTGATAATATTATGATAAAATCCTAAGAGGCAATTAAATATTTATTAAAAATTAGAAAGTATGTTGTCTCTAATTTAGGTAATTTATGAGATTATTTTCCTTGGGAAATAATGAGGCAAAATTAAATATCATTTTGAGGAACATAAATTGCCCCATGGTTTTTAATATTTTGCATAATGCATAAATTATCAATTTCAGTAAAATAGTTGTGAGAAAATAATTAATCTTAATTAAGAATTGCTAATTAGTGTTGAAAAGTCAACAATGACACCTAAGCCTTGATTATGTCATCAAGATGACATCACAAGAGCACATGTGTATGTTGTGAGTGTGTGTGTGCCTAAGTGTTGTGCATGTGTGTGTGTGTAGTGGAGGAAAGAGAAAAGATGAATCTAGAAAAGGGGGGAGGTGGCATTTTTGTAGGAGGTGTAAGGGCTAGATTTAAACTTCCTAGTTAAGTTTAATCTAAGGGTTAAAATAGAATGAAAGTTGCTAGGAAGTTAACCAAGGATTGCCTATAAATAGAGAGTTCTCCTCTCTTCATTCTTCACACCAAACTCATACCAAAGATTGGAGAGTTTAAGAGGAGAGTGAAGCAAGAAGGAGGAAGGAGTTCAAGAGTCTTCAAGAGGTAAGTTCTAGCATTTAAATTTCTAGTCTTTAGTTTTTATAAGTTCTTAGTATAAATGTTAGTTTAATCTAGAAAATTAGAGAATGAATTCCTATACTTGCTTTTAGGCCTCATTGCATTGAAAAATGCCTGAAGAGGTAAAAACATGATAAGAAATAATGTTTGGGAGTCCTTAGATTAAATTCGTAAGAGTTGCAGAATTTTCGGTTCTTAAGTCCTTATCAGGCAGCGAAAAAGATGCTATGATTTTATGAAGCAAATGAAGTTATAAAATCATGAATTTTTCCAGAAATAAAGTAGACATGTAGGGCTTTCCAAATATATAAAATATGTAACATTTTGATCTCTGGTCAAGGAGATATGAATTTTTGAAGTTAAGCCATTTTTGCTGGAATAAAATCTGGGCAACGTTGAGAAAATTTAAAACTGGGAATGTTCTAGGTTCTTGGAATATTTTTCCTTGAAAATAGACATGCCAAGGGTCATGAGGAATTTTACAGCACCTCAAAATGAGTTTTCTAGAATTAGTTATGATTTTTCAAAGTTACCGAAAAATCTGCCCAGAAAATACTGCACTGCGTTTTTGAATAAATGTAAGGGCAAAATTGTAAATAATAAATCCACCAGGGGTAAAATGGTCTTATATAGCCAAAATATCTCTTGAAATAATATTTTTGAATTAATAGAGATGATATTACCCTTATAGGATATCTGTGATCGCTTTCTGTCGAAACGTACCGAAAGTCATCAACGAAGGTATGTTCGCATACTGTAACACTAACTCTGATGTTTATGTTATGCATATATGTGATATGTGTGTTGTATCTATAAAGTGTTTATACTGTGAAATGCATATAAAGGTTAGAGGGTATCTGTAATGCTGGGGGCGATATGTCCATATGCTAGGAGCGATATGTCCATATGCTGGGAGCGATATGGTTGCATGCTGGGAGCGATACATATGCATTGATTGTGATGGATTGTTTGTATATGTTGTTGATGTTGTGGTATATGTCATCCACATTTTGTGTATATAAGCATGAGGTTAACCGTTACCTGGGGTCTGTATGCATGGGACCTCAGCTCTTAACATAGTATTAGGGTCAGGAGAACCAAGGACGGAGGAGAGGGGAAAGCAGCACGCTTAGAGACCCCGCTAAAGATTTTATTTTGACATTCCAGCGGAAGTCTTCCTTTTGTTATTTACTTCACTTTTGAGCCACACGGTTACTATACCGCTATTGTATCCAGACAGACTTATGACATTTTGAAATATAAGTATCAGTTACTCTTCCACTCAAATGTTCTACTGTGATGATTTAAAATGATTTTAAATGATAAAAAATTTATTCCGCTTTTAGAAATTGGGATGTTACAGGTATCAATTATCAATTTACGAGTCTAGTTCAATCACTTCTTATGGCGCATCATATTAATTGTTGCAGTTGAGGACGAATCATGTTTACCGTCATTATCAAATGTTGAACTATCCCTTATATATATATATTTTTTTTTTGTTTTTTGTTTTTCACTACATTTACAAACAATTTGTTTTAGTTCACGTTTTTTACATAACACATTTTTCATTTTAGTTCAAAACCCCATAAAATAACTTTCCTTTCTACATATTAAGATCTACACATTACATTATACTATATAATAAACTTTAAAAATTAAATTGTATGCATGGCTTTATATTTTTTTCCTTTTAACAAATAATATTACGTGAAAACATTCTGTCAAGTTTTACTTTTTTTTCCCATGGATGCAAATTATAAAATTCATCGCTGAACAACTATAGTCATAATGTTTACCCTACAATACAAATATGATTTATTTTACATAACAATGTAATATTTCCTTAAATTGTCATAATATGATTTAATCATATTCAAAGTTAAAATTCAAATGGATAATGTATTACTTCAAATATGAGTAAAATTTGAATTTGAATTGAAGGCATTTTATACGAATTAATATTGTGCTCCATAAACATTATATAAAATTAGTGAAAGACTATTGAAATTTTTATATTAAAAAGACCCGTGCATCAATTAACATATGTTTTCGTTGCATTCATAAATAAGCAGTAACATCATGGAGATTAACTACATTGTTGTATGCGTTATGTATAAATAGAAAACAATAATATACTACGAGTTAACTGATGGACAATGTATTTAATTTCAGAATACCTTTATTCATTTCATTATTGTATGTGTTATGTATTAACTGATGGACTATGTATTTCACTCCCTTCTTCTCATGTACACAGCCGTTTAACATGCTGTGACAAATTAAACAGTATTGCCTTTTTTTTATTTCATGTGGTGGTAGTTTTTTTCTCTCCAACCGTCACTTCAACCACCTTTAAGGAGATGAACAGATGCCTCATTTCTTTCCCATTGAGTGAAACGTTATTAATGCTGCTATTTATCATCCTAAACATAACACCAACCCTATTTCCATCTTAACATGGCAACTGCTATGACAACAACTCTGGATAATCTGTCTGAAGGTCATAATACATTAACTCTGAAGGTCACTGTTGATTGGATTGTTCATAGAGATGTGGAGCGTGGATCCGGCAGACATAAAAGACCATCACTGAAACTGGAGAGCGTAGATCTCAACGTCTTTGATAACACAGTTATTGCATTTTTTCTCCTACCATTTTTTTACTTTCCTATCATTATTTTCATAATACTTATGTGATTTCCCGATTGTATATATCAGAAAGATACACAAATGTTGGTTAGGATCCTGTTGGTAGATCTAAAGGATAAACATTGTTGGAAACTTAGCGAGGGTGGCTGTTATGAGATCGCACGTTTTGTAGTTCGTGATGGGGTAAAAGGAATTCAGCCTTTTATACATATTGTGATAACTAACTTCTCTACCATTGCTCTTGAACTCATCAACTCCCTACCTAAATGATGTTTCATCCTTAATTTTCTGGACGATATTAACTAGTGGGCTAATCCTAGGAACCACATTCTCATTGGTATGTTGTCTATACATCTGATTTCCAGTACATCGACTTCTTATCAGTTATTCCCTTTACATGCTTGGAGTCCTGATTATACCATATTATCTTTGATTTGTTTTTGAATGTCAATCAGATGTTTGCGGCATCCTGAAAACATAGTATCGTTCATCTAACTTTAAGTGTAGGGGAATATACTCAATGAAACTTATTATGGAAGTGGAAGATAAAATGTATGATTACTTTATATTTAAATGACTCTTGCTATACTTATTTTACCATTTATTCCTCAAAGCATTTCATTTGACTGCTTACAAAATGTAGGAAGAAATTCCTGGTCCGGTTTATTTTACAAGGTGAGGCTTTAGAGAGTGCACTACCTCTTTTGGATACGTTAAATGGTCGAATTGGTGTTTTCGTGGTTGTACAGTATGCTCAGATAATGAAGAAGATAGAAAGAGGTATGAAATCAATCTCTTACTTCTTCCATATTAAGATTAATATCTTATCTTAATTCCTTTTCTTATCAATGTAGGTGTTGAGATTGCGCCTGTCCTCGGTGCAACGTGTGATTAGATAGATCCCCCTTTTCTAGAATTGGCTTCTGCAAAGAGACATGTTCTTGAAGAATAAATGTTTGTTTGTGGACAACAACATTTTAGGATAATTTCAGTTATATCAGATGCTTTTTTATTATTTAATATCCAAAGTAAGCACTTTGATCAAATGTTATTTTGTAGTGTTGTTTATATATCAAAATATTTTGTTCGATAGTGGCGTTATTCACCCATCTATTTGCAGAACATTTCTTATATTCAATGCGCCTATTTCATTCTATGCTTAGTACAAAAGATAAGTTAATGCAGGCCAACAATTTCAAACAATCAAATAAATTTTTACGTGTAACAGTTGCTTAGACGGTAAGGGATAATAAATAAATGCAACATTCAATGCTATTAGTTGACCGCTACGTTTTATTATCTAACATCAACCTAAATTCTACCAAATTTATTTGCAAACCTGCTGCATAATAAACCCAACTGAGATCTTTGCAGTATCGTGAATCATATAATCAATTTTTGTTATCTTACAGATTTTTTTTTCTAATAATAAACACATGTGATCAAAGTTGAGGACAAATTGATCATAATATTTTAATTACCATTTACAATAAGTACTTCACTGTCATTCATAGCCATTACTTCTGCACGGTGCATTTAGTTTTCTTCCCCGGTTAATTTCCACGTTAGTTGATTTTTTGCATTAAATGCAATAGAATCAAAGTCCATTCCCATTGTCATCATCGTCGTTTCTGAAAAAACAAAAAAAAAAATAATAAAACAATAATGCACAATGTCTTAATATACTATTTTCCAACAACCCAAATGCATTGTTTTGGCGCCAAAATATTATAACCATGCCACTGATTCCCTCTTCCCACCAACAAAACTGCAATGTTATATGTATAGCAGCGTTGCTCATCAAACACCTGCACGACCATACCGTTAGTTCATTTACACTTGTATCAGACTCCGCTATCAAATTGTGTTTGTTAGTAAGATACTCCTACTTTATTCTCTTCACCCTGTTCATAATATTTTTTCATCTTTATTCAACCAACTCCTCATCTTTTAACGTCCAGAAAATGAGTCAGACATTTTTATCTGATGTCAATGATAGTAAGGACACATGGTTGGTCATTGCAAAAGTTCTCAGGAAATGGGTGGTGAGGAAGAAGGCTCCACCGTACCTGGAAGATAGGGATGATATTGGCCGACAAAATGGTATGTAGTTGTTGTCTCAATATAATAGATAATTAGGCTTAGTTGGCATTCCTACATAACTTCTTACATCATATAGAAAGCTTTGCTAATGACATGCAACTAATACATATTATATTACCAGACGCCTTCATTTTTTTCTTGACATAACAAAGTTATTGCTTTAGGAAACAAGGATTGAGGTATCTGCTACGCACAAAAATCTCATCCACAAATTGGTTGATGACCTTAAAGAAGGGTTTGTAAGAACTTTCAAAACTTTGAGGTTCTTGAAAATGATATAAGTACAGAGTAACTTCTCACCCATGGAAATTCAACTTTCATCCATACACATTCATTGAAGAATCTGAAGTTGTCATAAAAAATGATGCATACAAGTTGAAGTCTGTTGTGTTAATTAAAAATGGAATTATCAATGATGCAGGGTTAATAGGTTAATATCTTTCCAACTCTTTTGACATATATTTGATATATTTTATTTCTTACATCACTTACTATCCACTTATTAAAAAATTGTTTGCAGATGTAATAGAATTTCTGCAAGCTTTTGGACAGTTGGAGGATCAAAGAAGGGAGAGTGATAGTATAAAGAGGTTAAACTTTAGCATTGCTAATCAAAAGTAAGTTAATTTATCAAAATCCTTACATCATATTGTAAACAGGTTACATATATAAAATATGTTGTCTTCATGTCTCCCGTAGATTTTATTGACTTACAATTTAATTGGTCGATGTTTTACGTCATGTTAGTGAAAATTTAATAAACATCACTCTGTGGGGTGATTGTGTTGAGGAGACTTATGCAAAGAAACATGAAGATATGGAACCTCCAATTATTGTTCTCTTGTGTTTTGCCAGATTGAACAGGAATACAGGTTTTCCCATTATGATTAATTATTGTCAACTAACTATGAAAAAAAAAACATGTTAATTAATTTCAAATTCAATTAACTACTATGTTTTCCCAGATTACGGTCATCTAAGTAACGCATTTAATGCCACTGTGGTCACCCTCAATCCAAATATACCTGACGTATTATTGCTGAAGGAAAGGTTAGTCAGTTAATTTAAAATTAAGGATGATACTTATTCAAAAAAAATGTTTCTTTTCTATATGTTGATAATAGAAATATATGGTGATTAGATTAGACAAATTTCCTTTCCTTTTTCCATTTATAATCTTCATGTAATATGTTCAAAGTATATCTCTTATGTAGAATATAAATTGTGCTGAGCCAGGTATTTAATATTTTTTACCTTATTTTACAACCGCCATATTGATTGTGACCTTTTGGATTATAACATTGTTAAAATGTTGAAAGAATGTCTGGATAAGCACAATTGTGTAGTCAAAAATTATAGAAAGGTTGCAGACTTAATAAAGGAAAATCTTATCCCAGATGTTAACATTAGGCTATTGAGGAATAGCAACTCCAGTGTGCTTTCTCGGCAATATAATCTTCCAACAGAATCGGAGCTTGCAACACTAATTATAGGAAATTTTGACAAGTCGTACACCAAACGAGATATCATTGTAAAACAACAAAGTGGTCAGTTACAGAGAATTGATGAGCTACACATGGAATACCTCCCACTTCAGTATCCTTTATTCTTGATAGGCTTGACTACATCAAAAAACATTAGAAGGAATTAAGGGTTGATCTTTACAGTGGACTTTCAGACGCGGTAACAAGAGGTGAGGCAGACCCTTCGTCTACTAGTCAATGAGTTATTCTACCATCTTCTTTCATTGGGGGTGCAAGATACATGATTCAAAACTATCAAGATGCCATGGCCATTTGTGCTTGGGTTGGATATCCAGACATTTTTATAACATTCACATGCATGTGGCCTGAGATAAATTGGCATTGTGAGAAAGATGGTTTAAAACCATGCAATAAACCAGAAGTATTGAGTAGGATATTCCACATTAAGTTACGCACGCTGATGCGGACTTTGAAGGATGACAAGATTTTTGATGCAGTCAAAGCAGGTACATTTTGTATAAGCCTTTTAATTTAGTCATTGGTTATTTCGCATTGCCCTTTACTAGCATGTTTGTCATTAATTATCATCATTTAATCTGTCAGTTCCTATTTTCTATATGTAACATTATTATATAACTAATAACAGTCAAAAAATACCATTACAAAACTCAAAAAAAATAATTGATAAGTTAGATTACTAGTTCTCATTTAAAAGTAAGTATGGATGTGCTAATTGTTTACAACTTCCATTTTTGTTACTTTAAAATGCAGCTTAGATCAATTACAACTTACTTAGATTACTCAATACTAATATGCATTTAGTAACAATAATAATAATAATGTTCAATTTTCACATTTATGACAATGCAAATGTTTATAATATTGAATTTCAAAAAAGAGGATTACCACACGCGCATATTATACTTTGGCTATCAGATGTGGATAAGTTAAAGACACCATACGATGTTAACAAACTAATATTTGCGGAGATACCAGTCAAAGAGGTTGAACCTGAATTACATCAATTAGTAGGCAGTTATATGGTTCATGGACCATGCGGACGATCGTTAATGAGTGCACCTTGCATGAAGGATGGTAAATGTTCTAAATACCTCCCAAAACGATTCACTTCGTCTACCATGCTGGATGGAAATGGCTATCCAACATATCGAAGGAGGGATGATGGACGTACGATGTTCAGAAAGGGGGTTCATCTTGATAATAGATTCATTGTCCCTTACAATGCTAGGTTGCTAAAGTTATTTTGTGCTCATTTGAATATTGAGAAGACAAATCAATCACGAGCTGTCAAGTACTTATTCAAATACAAAAGTAAAGGGAATGGTCATGTCATCATTGGTATATATAACACCACCGATGCTCCTAGGGGTCAACAAGCATTTGACGAAATTTCTCACTACCTCAATTGTAGGTATATATCTTCATGTGAGGCATCATGGAGAATTTTTGGGTTTGATATACGCCATAGATGTCCACCTGTAGAGAGACTAAGTTTCCATCTTCAAGAGTAACAACCTGTTTATTACTCTCAAACAGAAACAATGTCATCGCTTGTCAACAATCCCAGAGTTAAAGAATCAATATTTCTTGCATGGCTAAACAATAATAACGATGATCCATTTGCAAGAACGCTAACTTACTCTAAATTCCCAAACTACTTTACATTTGTTACGGAAAGAAGACGGTAGAAGTTTCGTGAACGAGGTTTCTCTGTTGGTCGGTTGGGTCATTGTACACCTTCTCAAGGAGAGTTATACTACCTTCATTTGTTGTTGACAAAGATTCGAGGTCTTAAGAGTTATGTGGATATTTGAACTGTTAAGAATACCTTACATTCAGGGAAGCATTTTACGTACTTAGCTTGTTAGATGATGACAATGAGTTCATTGATGCAATTAAAGAAGCATCATCATGGGCATCAAACAATTACCTTCGTCATTTTTCATCAGTATGTTATTGAGCCAATCCTTATCACAACGAGCTATTGTTTGGGAACGAACCAAAGACATCATCTGTGAAGATTTGTTATATATCCCACAAGGCAATCAATCTTTATTAGCTACGTGGCTTTAAATTATTTTCAATTTTCAAGTAAAATTTAAATTACATCTTCCAATATCACTTTTTAACTACAAACAATTGCAATAAATTTTTTTTTATTCCTTAAAAAGAATGAACTTCTGTAATGTATGGCTTTTTTTACTTATTGCTTTAGTAATAGTTGCTATGAAAATAATAACACCTTCTATTTCCTTTCAAAGAATTGCAGTTTTCAATTGTCGAAAAAGAAGCTCCAGGTCTATTTGCAATTCAGTAATTGTTACTACGTAATGGCAAAAGTCTAGATGACTATCCATCTTTGTTAAGACTAAATGAAGAATTCTGTAACATCCCAAATTTTGGACTTTAGGAATTAAGAATTAATTATGGAAAATTTGGCCTTAAGAAATTTTAAAGATTAAGAATTTGGAATTTAAGACATATTTTCCATAAATTAAAGGCAATTTAGTTGAGAATAATTATTGCCTAGAATATTTTGGGAGATAATATTTTACGGCTTAGGAAAAATAATTTGGGGAAGGAAAAATCCCTATATTAATTAAGGATTTATTTCCATAATTTTTCAATAATTGCAATTAAATTTAATTGCAAATAAGCCATTATTTTAAAATAATAAATGGAACAAATGAATCATATGGGCTCATAGCAATTCAAAAGCCCAATGTATATTCCTTGCTTGGCCCAACACGTAACCACACATAAAACCCATTTCTTCACGTGGAAATGCAACAAGAAAATGAGATAGATTTTTTTTTTTTTGATATAAAAAAGTTTTGGAAGGGTTCGACACTAGTCCCCTATCAAGGCCAAGGCATGGCCCGGGCTCTATGAGTATTTACTGGGGACTTACGAGATCGCCTACCAAAAGAGTCTTAGCGACAGTAGAGAGGATCGAACCCATGACTCAAGGGCCTAATCCTGGATCCCTTACCATTTATGCCAACTCTCATTGGTATATATATCAGCTACCTTATCTCAGAAGTCTCAGCAACACGTGAAAGCCCAATTATTTGATCTGTTCTTTCGGCCCAGATCCTTCCTTTCTCAAGCCCAAAATGCTCCTTTCGTTTGCATTCATTCTCCCTTCGGCCCATGCAAATACCATCCGACCTTACTTTCTTTTCTGTACAGTGACTCTTTTTCCTATCTCTACAACACGTCTCAAAGCCAGCTGTCGGCTCCCCACTGTGCATGCGAGATCGTTGAGCACTATATATTCGCCTTTGCTTCTTCATGTTTTATCTCGTTAGAAATACAAAGAGAGAGTTGAGGAGAGGGAGAGTGTTATCTGAAACTTGTTACTTCCTCTGCTTCAGCCGACGTGAACAGAGCCAAGGATCAGTTGGGAATCATCATCTCTGGAGATCGAAAACTGAAGGCAGATCTTGATATTCACTTGATCCCAACAACTTCAGTATAGAGGAGAGAGAGAGAGTACACTTTTCCTCTGCTTCTTGCCGTTAAGAACAGGGGCTATGAGCGAGAGCCAATTGAGAGAGGAAAACCGTGAGAGCATGAAGAACGGAGAGTGAGGGAGAGAGTTAAATACAGATCAGTTTGCTCTGTTTATGGGCATCGGGAACAGAGGAGAAACGCAGCGGATCCTTAGCTAATAGAAAAGCTTGATCGGTGAGACTTGCTCTTCCTCTTATTCTCGTCATTTTCAGCAGTAGAGGAGAGCTTTTAAACTTTACAGAAAACTAAGCTCAAAACTAAATGAATATATGGGGTGTTTTTCCGTTAGGAATGTTTCTGTTTCTGTTTATCGAATTTGGAACCAGTTTTTGCTGTCAATGCATGTTTAGTTACTGGGTTTCATAGGGAATGAAATGTTAAACCTGTTAAACTGATGCATGAAGAGGAATATAGGATCTTGAAAGCGATGAAATTAAATACCTGAAGGAATGCATGCGTGGCTGCTAGAGTTAGTTTCCTTTGAATGATCAAGTTATGCGTCTCTGCATGGTGATTAAATGGGATATAAAATATATATATATACATATATACATGGTGTGCTAGTCGCTGGAAAGAGAAGATCAAACTGATTCAAGTCTTGCACTCTTCACGAACATATATATACAGATGGGTGTCGCTGACTTTGCTGCTTGTATAAAAATATATGTGTGTGTGTTGGAGGTGTTTTATTGCGTAGAACTGAACCATAGTCTCCAAGATGGAGAAAGAATAATTAGGAAGGAAGAATAAGCTACTGTGAGTATATAGAATGAAAACAAACTAATTTAGAATGATATATATATATATATATATATATATATATATATATATATATATATATATATATATATTAAAGTTATTAATTTTATTTTATATACATACTTATGAAGTAAATTTTTAAGAATTAGTAATTGTCATTATTAGGGGCAGAAAGAGTAAATAAAGTATGAATAAATAATAATAATCATAAAAACAAGAAGATAAGGATATGATCCAACTTGTTCCTAAATAGTAGGATCTAAACTACCTCCCTAATATTATCTCACCTATAATATCTTTTGCAAAATAAAGAAGATAAATAAAAAGATGATATTTAGTAAAGGGGGATTAATTAATAAAGGAAATTATTAAATAATATTAATAAATAATAAATGGGATAAATAATGATAATTAATAATATTAGTATTTATCAGAGTGAGGTACATAATATATTTAAGATGAAGTGATTATTTAATTACTTCTTGAAAATAATATTCTAGGTGTTTATATTTATTTAACCTAGGATATTAAATCTTATATATGATTAATATCATAATTTGGAAAAGCCATGATAAAATTCCATGATTCATAATAGATAATAATTATTAAATAATTGCTCATGCGATGTTTGAGGTTTCTAATTTATAAATCTAATGAATAATAATTCTAGTAATTAATTTTGTCATTTACTATTATCATAATTGGCATATTTTTAATGTTCAGAAATTATAAATTATAATTTTTAATGTGTGGAATTTTTAAGGGTCATTAATTGTTAGTAAATTGATTTTGGTACATTGAATTGTGGTGTGTTGATCTCTCATTTAAGGAATCGTGTGCTAGTAGTAGCTTGGGCGAGAGGTAACCACTTTCTATTTATTATGTGTATTTGATATGCTGTTGTGAGTATGTTGTGAAATAATTATGCATATTTTTATGAAAATGCCTTGTGGTACTTTATGATTTGAATTGTGGAAATCTTAGAAAAATTCCCGTTGAGCTATTAAATGTGAAAATGTTCAATGATGACTGATTTGGGAATGGATGGAGAAAGTTATTCCACCACGTGGTGATGCCTCCATTGGTGCACGATGGTTGGCTTATTATTATCCCACCAATGTGATGGGAACTTGCCTACCAGAGTGATGGGCTTACAACACCTCACTAGGGTAAAGTGGGGAAAAGACCCATGGCTGGGACAGGTGCTCTGAAGATTTTTGCCGGTCCTCATCACTTGACCAGTGAGCTTTTGGAGTAACCAATAACATGGGTGTAACTTAGCCCATGGGTCTAGTCAGAGGAAATAAGGCGGTTCGGTTGGATTGATAGGAGTTATTCTGAGAATTAAATTCAAAAAGATTTGAGACACCCATTATGGTACTTAACAATAATGTGATATTATATAAAGAAAATGTTGATGAATTGTTTATTTTGGATTGAATTGTTTTATTCCACTTAGCACCTCACTAGCACATATTGATATACGTAATGAGCTAGACTGATGGTTACAAAATTTTTCCAGGTTACAATATCTGCCCAGGTCCTTCTGGGAAGACTACGGAAACCTAGTCTACTCTGATCAAGTAGGGCTTCTGTTTGTCATTGTGTATGAATTGTTAAATGTATATTACCACACCTTAGGGCTTTTCATGCATACTCTCGCATGATTTGAAAATTTTAATTTCCGCTCAAGATCTTATTATATGATTACTCTAATTAACTCTGATTAGTAGAGGGTTATTTAGTAAATTAAACAGAGGATGTTTCAAATTCAGTATTGACATGTCAAACCTACTAATACTTCAAGAGTTAAACTACAACAAACAAAGAGAAAGTGACAAATCAAATAGATTGTAGCATCTTATGACCACTGAGCAAAAAGAAGTATTTGATAACATTTTATCATCAGTTTCTTCTATGGAAGGTGGTTTCTTCTTTTTGCATGGATTTGGTGGAACTGGGAAAATGTTTATTTGGAATGCATTAATAGCTTCCATAAGATCAGAAGGGGGTATCATATTTAATGTAGCCTCCATTGGTATTGCAACTACTCTACTACCATCGGGAAGAACTGCACATTCAAGGTTTTTAATACCTATTGATATCAATGAAGATTCAATATGTTCAATTACTCAAAATTCACCAACTTGTAACTTGATCAAGACTGCTAAGCTAATTATTTGGGATGAAGCGCCAATGGTCAAGCGACATTGTGTCGAGGCTTTTGACTGAACTTTGAGAGACTTAATGAAGACTAATTCCATCTTTGGAGGGAAATGTGTGGTAATGGGTGGTGATTTTGGACAGATTCTTCCTGTCATCCCTAAAGCTGGATGAGCTGAAATTATTGATGTATCAATCAATGCTTCTCCACTATGGAATGAACGTAAGTTATTTAAATTAACCAAAAATAAGAGACTAAAGTCTTCTATAAATCTAATTGAACAGGAGAAAATTGAAGCCTTCTCCAAATGGTTGTTGCTTGTGGGAGAAGGAGTAACTGGATTACCGCACAATAGTATTGCGAATATAAAATTATCATCTAATATGTGACTTTTTGATGATGACAATCCAATAAGGTGCATTGCTCATTCAACATATCCAAATTTAGTGGAGCGTATATTCGATGAATGATATCTAAACAACATGTCAATTCTAACACCAACAACAGAACATGTTAGTTCATTGAATGAGTATATTTGTTCTTTGTTACCAGGGGATGGAGTAGAGTACTTTAGTGTGGACTCTATTAATCCTATTGATGGTGTTAATGATAGTTTTGATGATCTATATGATACAGAGTATTTAAAGTTAGTTTCAATGGTTTGAAAATTCTCATATTAAATGAGTTCAATAAGTGCAATGACACTACTATTAATGTTGCCTATAGGGAAGTCTTTCAAAACCTTTAATTATATTCATAAATGAAAAAATGTACTTCAACTTCAAATACTTTTCATAGTTGTTCCTTCAATTTAATGTCTAATTCTTCATAATATTTAGCTACTAACGATGCAGTTAATGATCTATAGTTTAAAACTATTGTGTATTATGTGTCCTGTGCATCGCACGGGTCGATAGTCTTGTTCTTACCCAAATCACAACCTTTTGCACCTTGATACAACATGGACTAAAATTTGGACTCCACCTTTAAACAACAAGGTAGTGTCCCTAAATAAGCCAAGGTCCATCAAACAATAGTTTGTTACATAAAGCTTATGCTGTTCTAAAGACAAAATAATTGTTAGGAAGGTCAACAAGCTCAAAATTTTTAGAATGCAATAGCCACTTAATTTTGTCTTTCAGCATATCCAGACTAGTCTTCCTACACAAAATTGTCAAAATAAAAGCATCCTTCCATGGCCTACAAAGATCTTTGAGTTTTTTACCTGAAACATTCAAAGTGGGAAGCATTCCTATAATCTTCTTTTGCTCTTTAGTCAGCTCCAGTACGGCCTCCTCCTCTTCTTTTAACCACTCTTCATTCTTCCAGCAAGACTCTTATCAAAAGCCTTTTCTTCATTCCCCAGCTTTGCTTTGTAAGAAATCTAAGTTCTAGGTGGCACTTTTGTTTGTTGGCTTTCTTATAGTTTGTCTATCAGCCTCCTTCTTTTCTTTTTTTTTAATTATCCTTCCATACTCCCATTTTGGTTCTTGGCCATCCATCATTTACCCTTGCATCTTGCATTGGCGTGTCATTAGGCATCTTTTTAATGTTGCGTCCCATAATGTCTTCTTCCTCTTTGGATTGTCCCACATCTCCATCTGTGGTTACTCCCTTGTTGCTCACTGGACCAGTGTGTGTATTGAATAATTTCTCTACTTTTTAAGCACTTGAAACCATAACCTACATAAAAACCCAGTGGTATTGGTGTTTTGACGGTAAGGAAGGAAGAAGATTGCGGCAACAGTGAGATTTGATGAAGGCAATGGTGAATGAAGCTCGGTTTGCATCTTCCCTTGATGGTGGTTCGTGCTCGTCTTCCTTCCATGTAGTACCTTACTAGATCTGAACCAAGGAGAAAGAATGCTGGCTGTCAAGCAAACTAAATCTGGGCAAAGAATGGAGATTCTAATAGAAGATCGGACAATCAACAAACATCGATAGATGGATAGACTAGTAAAGGTTCTCTAGTCTTAAAGAAAACCTCTAGTACGACTCTCCTCCTTTTCACTCTTATGTTCTTCATAGTGACTAGACGCTTCCATAGTTTGTTGTCATGGAAATAGAGGCTTCACTCTCGATATCGGTGATCGCAATAGTGGGCAATGATAAAAAACACAAGCCTAAAAACCTAGAGAGATCTTCTCTGTTTAGCTTTATATCACCAAACTTTTCCTAGCGTCTGAGACACATGTTTCAAATCACATATTTCACTTTCATCTAAGAGTTCAAAGAAGTCAAGGACTAGAAATATCAATATTTTCTATAGTGAAGCTCTAGAAAATCACAATTACGAAAAATCATAGTTAGGCTCCAAGGACCAAAAAAATAACAAAAAAGTCTAATTGTAGATTCCCTTGTCAAAAAATTATCTTGGGATCTCCATAATATAAATTTGGAATGTGAAATTATCTTCTTGCCCATAGTAATTGATATTTGAATATTATATGATATTAAGTTATATTACTAGTTCAAGTATTTGTTAATTGCCACTTTGAAACTTGTCAATATAGGCATATCTACTTATCAACGAGAGTTATTTTAGTTAACATAGATGGTCACGTCAATGGTTACTCTATGACTTGTCAATATAGTCACGTCCACTTATTGTTAGACCTAGCTGTCACCCAAGAGGGGGGGTGAATTGGGTGTCGAATAAAACTTTTGGAAACTTAGAAAATCTTTTCGCAACTTACTAAAGAGGTTTGAATGACAATAATAATTTATAAACCAATAGACAGTCATTCAAAACATATATGCTGAAATGTAAGAGTTTAGGGAAGAGAATTTACAAAAAGAGATTTATACTGGTTCGACCCAATCCTTGACTTACGTCCAGTCCCTAAGATGCACTTGAGATTTCCACTATCTCCTTGTTTAACCAGGCACAAGAGAAAAACCCTTACAAACTCACAAGTTTAGTCGGGAACTTGTACAGCCTTTACAATCTCTTACCAAGATACTCCCTTACACTCTGTAAGGATACAATTACACACTCTGTACTCAGGATGATCCTTTCATATTAGGATTCGCTCCCCTTACAAGTCGTAACTGTACACCTACTCTCAAAGGTTCCACAACCTTGAGATTTGATCACTACACAGATAATGAAATAGATGTTTAGACTCTCTCACATAGTAGATGAATAATAATCACTGAAGTACATATTTGATCGTCACTCTGTAAACTATATAAACATTGAGAAATAGAGTATATGAGTTATTGACATATCAACAGTGAAGTAGTAATATCATTTCATTGGCTTCATCGAAATCATTCATCTATCGTCACTTCTTTCGGTTTGAAGACTTTTCTATTTATAGGCAATGAAGATCGATTCATCAGTTGAGCAATTCTTCCCGTTGGAATATGATCGTTGCTCAAAGTTACTGTAGTGAGCTCTGACGTAATCATTCACCTTTTCATAATCTGATGTTAATCCAGCTGAAACTCATTAACAAGCTCATCAAACAAGTTAGAAATGATAATAAGAAAGGATATAAGCCAAATAAATCATTTTCAAAGTTTGGCACGGTTAAAATAAAGATTTATCAAAACTGATACATTTTAGATCTTTTCTGTCTGAAACACCATAGACTCAAGTTTGATAACCCTGACTCAAGTTTTCCCTAAAACTCAAGTCATTCTTTTTAGACTCAAGTTACAAGAGTCATTTTTCAAAAGTAACGGTCGAAATTCATCAGGCAACAGATTCATAATGCAGCTTCTGGCTCAAGTCATATTTGTCTGCCTTGAGTCTTGGCACAAACTCGAGTCACCATATGTAGGCTCGAGTCAAGATATGCAATTTCAAAAATAACGGCCAAAGATGGATGTTCAGAGTATTGTTGAAAACTCGAGGCCATCTTTCCTGACTCGAGTTTTGGATAAAACTCGAGGCATACTTCCCTGGTTCGAGTCAGTATAGTTGATTTGTTAAACTTTCTCAAGCGCCTAGACTCAAGTCACATTTTCTGGCTCGAGTTTAGGCTTGAACTCGAGTCATAATCCTTTGACTCGAGTCAATTTGACAGGAAGTCTCAGCACTCTAGATTTTCACTTTGTTGGCTAAGTTCCAGTAACCATAACATCTCTGTTCGTTAAGCATCTTGGCAAATCACATATATCCCTAGAATACTCTTTAAGTATTCTTTCCAATGCAAGAAGAATCAGCTCCAAACTCATTGTATGTTGAGCATTATGATCAAATTAGTAAAAAATGTACTTGAACCAACGTTTTTGCACAATCCTGAACAAACTCTCAACTTCCAAAAATCATATCTCTCTCATTTGATCTTTTTTTCCTCTGATCTTGATGTTTTTGGAAAAGTATATGAGTCTAGTTTCTTATGTTTCAGCCAATTCTGATTTGTAGTTTGTGAGATATCCTCAAATTAGCAAAACTTGGTCTGTTGTATGATAGTAACAGATGTGGTAACTTCAAAAATTCATAGTTGTCTTATCTGATCTTCTTTGGACTTGAATTTTTGTCAAGATGATGCATTGGATGTATAGTTTTATTCAAAATTGGTTTCACCTAAATCTTATCTCTGGTTTAGGAGATATCATCGATTTACCAGACCTCTCCCGAACTAAACATGAAACAGAGTAGATCAGAGTCGCTGAAAGCAGATCTAACCCGAGTCAACTGAATTTGACTCAAGTTTTGGCCCTAACTCAAGTAAAATGACTTTAACTCAAGTCAATTCATCCCAAAGCACGTTTTTGCTTATTTTTACTTCGATTTGAGTCATTTCAATTTCCATTTGATCGTGAAGACTTCCAGAATCAATCTATGGACTTGTATAATGACTTTCTCATTTCACTCAACAATTTTTTTTTCTTTCTTCTCTTCTCTTGATGATTCTTCATAATTTAACTTTTTCTTTCTTTCTTCTCTTGTTCTTCATCATTTGGCTCCACATCTTTGATTCTACATTAAATTTAAGAATTAGTCAATGTAGGAGATAAGTATAGTATGCAAACTTTTTGTTCTTGATATCCATAAGTATACTTGACATAATTAAAACTAAGCATAACTAACACTTATCAACATGAGCTATTTTAAATTGTACTGAAAAATGACAATAGTTAATATAGATGAGCTTTGTAAATGGTCACTCTTTGACTTGTCATTATAGGCACATAAACTTATCAAAATATATACATAAATTTGTCAAAATAGACATATAACTTGCTAATGTATAATTGTCATTATAGACATATAAACTTGACAAAATATGTACACACACTTGCCAATATATAACTTGTCAAAATACATATATAAACTTGTTAAAATAGGCATATATACTCCAATATATAACTTGCCATTATAAGCATATAAAGTTGTCAAAATACACATATTGACATGTGGTCTGTGTGAACCATGGTTGGAGAAAAGGGTTTTGTCAATAGGTTAATGTGTGTATTTTGACAAGTTATATATTGATAAGTGTATGTATCTATTTTAACAAGTTTATGTTCCTCTTTTGACAAGTTTATGTGCAGTTGATGTGCTTGTAATTATACATTAGTGATACCTATTTTGACAAGTTTATTTGCCTATTTATCAAGTTTATGTACCTATAATAACAAGTTATACATTAGCAAGTGTATGAACTTATTTTGAAGTGTTATGCATTTGTGGCATGTGCGTACTTTAACAAGTTTATATATCTATAGTGATAGGTTAAATAGTGGTCAATGATAAGCCCATATATGTCAACAATTGTCATTTTTCTAATACAATTTAAAACAACTCCTATTGACAAGTTGATGTAACTATATTGACAAATCATAAAGTAGCCATTAACAAGCTCGTCTATGTTAACTAAAATAGCCCCTGTTGATAAGTGGATATGTCTATATTGATAAGTCATAGAGTGACGATTGTCAAGTACCTGAACCTAGTCATACAAATTAATATCATATAATATATAAATATCAATTACTAAGGGCAAGAAGGTAATTCTACAATCGGAATTTATATCACAGAGGTTCATATAGATTTTTTTGATATGGGAATCTACAATAGAACTGTTTTTCACTATTTATTTGGTCTTTGGGAGGTAAGTGGGTATGTCTATATTGATAAGTCATAGAGTGACGATTGTCAAGTACCTGAACCTAGTCATACAAATTAATATCATATAATATCTAAATATCAATTACTAAGGGTAAGAAGGTAATTCTACAATTGGAATTTATATCACGGAGGTTCATATAGATTTTTTTGATATGGGAATCTACAATAGAACTTTTTTTCACTATTTATTTGGTCTTTGGGAGCTAACTGTGATTTTCCTATTTTTGTAATTGCTAAACCTGAACTTCATTAGCAGAACAAGTTAAAGCTGAAGGTAGTTAAAATCAATTTCTTACATAAAATCGGAAGAGGGACAAAAAATCGTAAAACGTAAAATCGTAATATAAAAAAATCGTAAAAATATAAAAACGTTTGAAAATTTAGTAAAATTGTTTTAATGAAAAAAATCGTAAAAACGTAAAATCACAGTGATAAATCGAGATTTTAACTACCATGGCTAGAACTGAGAGGGAATGCTTTCATTGCATTTACAATAACATCAAGCAATATCAAATTAATTAAAAATTTATAATATAAATATAAATAATTAATCATAGTTATATGCTATCTCTGATTCTAAATATAAGAGTCACTTAACATATTTTGTTAAATTTAAGAAGCCAAATAAATTAGTCAATTATAACAAATTTAGCATAATTTCTTTAAAATACTCCTATATAACATTAGATTATACATCAACTTATATGTTAGATAAATTAGTTTAGGAAAAAATTATAAATATGAGGGAAAAATTATTCACAAAAAATAAATTCATTAAGTTAATTATTTATATAAAAAAACATGTGTTGATTTGTAAAACAGAAGTTAATTTTGTCTTCTAAATTTATAACATTTTCCCTAAACTATCCCTATTAACTATATATAGTAAAACGGTTTTCATTAAAAAGTAGTTATAATGCAAATAAAGATTAAATATAATATTTTAAGAAAATCAACATAATTTTTTTTATAAATAATTAATTTCATTAATATCGCTAAATGAGTTATCTAACTTCTATATTAAATATCACTTCCTCTAGTCTTAAATGAACTAGTTGAAGGTTGAATTTTGTTATACATATAAGACCTTAAGCCATTTGATCTCTCATATTTATCAATTTTTTATCAACTAATTTACCTAACTTATAAGTTGATATACAATCCAATGTTATATAGAGATATTTAAAAAAAAAAAATCATGCTGTCTTTATTATAATTAACTAATTTATTTGATTTACTAAATCTATTAAAATTAGTTAAGTTACTATTACATTTAGAAGCAGAGAAACTGTATAACTATAATTAATTATTTATATTATTAATTTTTAATTAATTTGATATTGTTTGATGTGATTGTAAATACAAAGTGAAAGCATTCCCTTCCAGTTCCAGCTTTAACCTATGCTTCGCCGTGAAGTTCGATTTTTAGCAATTTAAAAAAGGCACGGAACATTGATATTCCATGGGAAACGATGTCGTATTGGGAAAAGGATGGGCGGAAGGAGCCCACCTCCCTGAAATATATGCTTCCTGCCCAAATACATTAGACCTGGCTTTGGTTCGATACTTCTTATCCTACGTTGTGTCCTTTAAGTCAAAATGCGCAAAAAAGGATAGTTGTTTTTTAATATATATATATATATATATATATATATATATATATATATATATATATTTCAGGGTATTGATTGGTATTAAAAAGATACTTCAGGATACTAAAAAAATACTTAATCATCTTAAAAAAATATTATAAAGTGCTAACCAGTACTAAAAAGATACAATACTAACTAGTATTGAAAAAAATGCTTCATAATCTTAAAAAATTATTTTCGGATCTTGAAAAAATATTTCAGGGTACTAACTTATATTGAAAAGATATTTTAAGATACTAACTAATACTAAAAAATACTTTATGATCTTAAAAAATTATTTTAAGATACAGGTTGGTACTAAAATATACTTCGGGATATTTTTTTCAAGATTCTAAAATAATTTTTCAAAATCATAAAGTATTTTTTAGTACTCTGAAATATCTTTTTAATATCAGTCAGTACCTTGAATATTTTTTCAAAAATAAAAAGGCCAAAAAAAAAAGCTTCCCTCCTTTGCATCAAAACTGCGTCGTTTTGATGAAAAAGACGTAGCAGATAGTAAGAAGTATCGATCAAAGCCAGGTCCAAATACATCTTCCTCATCTCCCATTGCCATGATGCCCAAACTGACATAAAGCCCATAAAAAAGAAGAAGGAAAATATCACTTAGATTCTAAGGATTAGAAAAAATATAAAAATGTCTTAGCATAGATTCCTTCATAAAAAAAGTCCTAGTGTATAATTTTTTATCAAAAAAGAACCAAGGGACCTCAGTGAAATAGATTCTAGATGAGAATTTATTTTATTGACAAGTATATGTTACTATATTGATAAGTCATAAAATGGTCATTGACAAGTTCATATATGTTAACTAAAACAACATCATTTGACAAGTGTTTGTGACTATAATGATAAATCATATAGAGATTATTGACAAACTCATCTATATCAACTAAATCAGCTCTAGTTGATAAGTGTATATCACTATATTGACAAGTTATAGAATGTCCTCACAAGCTCATATATATTAACTAAATAACTTTTGTTGACAATTCTATGTGACTACATTGACAGGTTATTGAGTAGTCATTAACAAGTCCATCTATGTCACTGAAGTCCCTAAAGACCTTTTTATATAGAGGATTCTGCACTTGGACTTCTTTTTATAAGAGAACCTACATTGAGACATTTTTATATATTTTTTCTGCTCCTTAGGATTTGAGTGGGATTTTCCCCAAAATAAATGTGCCTTGACCTTATTCACAAGGAATTTAGGGCGCCTACCAAAAATTGGTTTGTTTAAAATCCAATCTTAATTTAAAATTCAGTTGACTTTTATTGGAAACGTTAAAATAAATTAAATTAAAATATTTATCTTTTTTTTTCCAAACTAATTTATATGACTTACAAACTGATATAGTCTAATAACACACAATATATACTATCCTCATTCAAGATATTTTTTGATAAAGATATATAGCTAGACTGAAATATTGTTTTGGTATCGTTTATAGCCCACCAACAAATGTGTTAGCTGGTAAGCCCATTGGAAGCCCAGCGACTAACTAAAGCTCATATTTGTACCCAATTTGTCCTCAAAAGACCTTGTACTTCACTCATAATTCAATAATAATAAGTTAACTTATTATTATTATTATTATTATTTTATATCAAAAAAAATAATAATAAGTTAAACTCGTAATCCGCCTTGCATGAAACTACTACTGTTAGGAGGGTTATCATTTGCTACTACAGAACCCGGAGTGGTTGCACACTTGCCACCATCTTTTATATCCAAAAAAAATAATAATAATAAGTTAAAATATACCATTGCTTGTCTAAACTTACATTAAATTTTAATTTGGTTTTTTAAGATTTAAAAGTGTATTTTTAATCTCTTAATCTCAATATCGTTAGTCTCATTTAACAGAAAATATTGACTCAATAAGTGTAAAAGATGACTCTCCAATTAAATTTAATGCTCAGTGTGGTCTAAGATTTAATTAGTACATTTAATTATTTATATATTTTAAAATATAAGCCTTCAAAGAATTAGGTATATGACAAAATGCCAATGACCCTTGGCAGATATGTCATCTACTTCTCCCCTTGGAGGAGAGGTCATACTCATATGTACAAACCTATGCAAATGTGTGTGAATGTGATTGTGTGCGCTAATATTAATCTATGCTCCTCATTTGACCCTATTAAAAAACAGATATATGATAAAATATAAAAAATACTAAAACATTAAAAATGTAAGCATTTATAAAATGATTATATTTCTAAATTCAAAGGAAAAGCATTGGATGTTTATGCGCGATAAAAAGCCTCAAATCTTTTTGGATCCATACTTGTTCATGACAGGATTGTTGGCCTTTTTTGTTTTGAAAAAATGGAGCAGGCCTACATTCATATTGATAAACTTTAAAAACAAAATGCCAATTTTTATTTTTATTTTTTTGGCTTTTCTTTGCCCCTTTTCTTTCAAATTATGTAATATTTGGTATGTAGAAAAATATTTTCTTAGAAAGAAATATATATATATATATATATATATATATATATATATATATATATATATATATATATATATATATATATATAAGAAAGTGAATTTTCCATTTTTATTTTAAAAAACACTTTTATACGTACAAAACATTGCATTAATAGGGCTACAGCATTTTGTCTCTTCCTTTTCTTAGATAGAAGCTATTTGTCTATTTTTTTTTTTCTTTTGGATTCTTATGTTGTCATATGGTTTTGGGTTAATGCAACGTTTGGATTTTATAATTTATTTTAATTTTAATTTTGATCTATATAATTTAAATTATAAGTTTTGATCTCTTAAGTTTCTTTCAATTTAAGACATTAATCCCAATATTTCGTAGAAGTTTTGGACCATTTTGTCCCTTGAGTGATCAAAATCTATAATTTAAAATGGGTAAAGGAACAAAAATACACATGTGCTTTACCTTCGGGAGCGCCCAGCACCATATGCTTTTTTTGGGAGTAAAAATACACATGTGGTTACCATTTTTTATCAAAAGTCACATCTCACCATTATGTTACTGTTTACTTCATCTCTTTCTTTCTTATCATGGTGAAGAGTAACATAACAGTAGGGTGTGACTTTTGCTCCAAAATGGTAACCACGTGTGTATTTTTGCTCCCAAGAAAAGTATATAGTGTTGGGCGTTCCCAGAGGTAAAGCATATGTGTATTTTTACTTCTTTACCCATTTAAAATTATAGATACCAAAACGAAAATAAAACAAACTATGATGATTAAATATTGTTTAACCCATTAATTATAATGGAAAGTTTCAATATTCCAAATTGTAACCAAACTGCATGGGATCATTAAACTATAATCCGGTGGCAGATTTGGGATACAAACTTAGCTTCAATACAAAAGAACTTTTCAAAAGTTCTGAATTTGCTTGAAGTGTTGATAAAAAGGCGTGCAAGATAAAACTTGAGGAAGATGGCTATAACATGGAGTATCACAAACTCTTTTAAATCATAAATATAGGAAATAAATATAAAAGATAGATAATTAATTTGAACGAATTAAAGAAATTAGTCAAGTTAAATACTTGTAATTGATGCACGTTGATTTTCTTAAAATACCACCTTTATCATGATCCAAATTAATGAAAATCCCTATGTCCTAATTAAAATTCTCCGCATGTGGCCTTCTCCTACTGTCAGACCTTTAATAAAAATATCAGTGTAATGAGTGTAATTTCTTGGGAGAACCACATCTTAGAAACTAGTCGTTGAAGTTGGAGAGCCAAAAACCTTATAGGACCATTGCTTTAAAGTGTGTTTGATTTGAGGGGAAGGGATGAGAGGGGGGCGATGGGATGGATGGGAAGGGAGGGAGGATATTAACTAAATTGTCATTAGTAAACAGACATTTGGGCAAAAGGTAAATGTTAAAAAAAACTAGTATTTTTTTCTCACTTAATGTTGAAAGACGATTGTAGGATGAAATATGTATTTATTCGGGGTTTAAAAAACTAGAGGATTTGGGAAGATATTTGAGGGTGTATATGTATGGTGGTAGAAGTAGTAAGAGCCGGTTTCAATATTTGCTGGATAAGATGCAAAGCAAATTGAGCAGCTAGAAAAGTTAGACTTCGTCACTAGCTAGAAGGTTAACCTTAGTCCAAGCTGTAACCAATCAGCTGGCGGTTTTCTCAATGCAACATTCAAGGAATCCTGCCAAGGTTATTAATCATATGGAAAAAATGCAACGTAACTTCACAAAGTGAAGAAGGGAAGAGGAGAGTACATCCAGTTAGTTGGGATAAAATCTGTATGGAAAAAAGAAATGGTGGCTTAGGCTTGAGAAACTTGAAGATAATGAATGAGGCTCTACTTCGGCAAATGGCTTGGAATATCTTAGCAAAACCTCAAAGTTTATGCTTGAGTGTGTTGTTAGGGAAATATAGGAGAAAGAGTGAGATTATTAGAGATTGTAAAGCTTTAAATACTGATTCTAAAATATGGAAAAGCATGAGTAGAATATGGCCAAATCTGAGAAGTAATATAGGGTGAGATGTTGGAAATGGAGAGAGAGTTCTCTTCTGGAATGATGTATGGATTGAGGGTGGAAAGAGGTTGAAGGACATGGTTACCTTGGCTTTAACAGAGGAAGAGGAATTGGTAAAGGTTAGGGAAATGGTTGGGAATGATAGTGGCTGGAGTTTAGAAAATATTGTTGGGGGGGGGGGAATAAATGGGATAGGAAAGCAGATGTTGTTGGTTGTATTACCACCTTCGGATGATAGGAGGCTGATTGTGTACATTGGGGGAAGCGGCTAAAGAGTTCTTATAAAGTCTCTGAGATGTATCATAGTATGAGGGAGGAACTAAATAAGGGGGGTGTGAATGGAGTAGACTGTGGTAGTGGAAAGGGCCGAAGAGGGTACAAATATTCATTTGGCTAGCGATGCATGGAAGACTTCTAACTAGTGAAGGAAAGAGTAAGCTCATGGGGGGTACAACAAACTGTTATAAGTGTCTGAATCAGTGTGAGAATCTTATGCGTGTAATGAGAGATTGTGTGCTGGCAAGAGAACCATGGATGGAATTATGGGATGGTAGAATAAAGGCTGAGTTTGTGAATAAACAGGGCTGGAGTGGTTTAGCTAGAATCTAGCTTATAAAAAAAAAAAAAAGGGATTGGAGTCTAATATTTGAGGTCTCTTGTTGGCTCTTGTGGAATTAGAGGAACAAGGCTTGTTTTGAAGAAGGGGTTGTAATACCACCAAAAAGAGGGCTGATAGTAGCATGGCATGTTAGGGAAATTAAAAGAGCAAGGGTGGCATTCGGTGCAACATGTGGAGGAAGGGTGGAGGTTAATGTCAAATGGGAGGCTCGTTTGGAGGGATGAGTTAAAATAAATGTTGATGGGGCTTTAGAGGGAAGGAAAATATGGCTAGCTATGTGGGTTTAATGAGAGGGAGTGATGGTAGATGGTTTGGGGGCTTTTCAAGGAGACTGGGTGTATGTTTAGCCTATAATGCAGAGCTCTGGGTAGTGTTATCTGGTTTGGAGCTTGCTTTATTCAAACAATGAAATATGATTGTATTTGAAAGTGACTCATATGCTGTGGTACAGACTTTACGCAAACTGTAGATGGAGGAGGAGCTGAGTCTCGATTGCTTCTGAGGATAAGTGAAGCTATGAAGAAAATATCCAGGTTGGTAATTTCTCATGTCCATAGAGAAGGGAATAGTTGTGCAGACTTACTTGCTAGTGTAAGTTTTACACGGGAGGATGTATATGTTGTGTTTGATAGCCCTCTTATTTCAGTTCATAAATATATGTATAGAGACTAAATGGGTGTTTCATACCCAAGATGTATCTTCAATCAGGAATGAGAATGGGCTGAAATTGCCCCATTTATTACCCAATTTTTTTTTTAAAAAAAAAAGAATATTTTTTTGGTTGATTGAAATATTGAAATTTTGTCATGGGCAATTTAGTAAAGATAAGAGAAAATTCCTCCTTCCTTTCTCCTCATTTCCTTCAAACCAAACACACTCTAAAAATAACCTTATCGATGTAAAATTTATGACAGCATGCAATTAATGAGATAGTTTAAGAAAGTAATTATAAAATTTGGAGATAAAATTAATTGAGGTAGATCCCACGCATTATAACATGACCAAGTAATAATAATTATTGGTGTGAATACCAATTATTGACCAAGTGTGCCCCCTTAGATAAGGTTATTAAGTAACATCAACTATTGGAATGGGTAGGTAGGTCCAAATTGAAGGTCAATTTTTTAAATTATTATTTAAAAAATGTTAAAAGTTTAGATCATACCTGAAAAATATGATAGAAGATATTTCAGCAACCATCCAACAATAAATCAAACAAGGCGTTCATATTGTAATGAAACTGAAGGAATTCTAGAGAGAAGTCAGAGGAAATTCTAGAGAGATGAAATGGATTCTCATTCAAGTGTAGTGAATAGTTACAGGAGATCTCTATTTATAGAAGGATGCAAATAGTAGATTACTATACATATATACCATGTCATCCTGTATTTGGAGATTATAGGTCAATGGACATCCACATAATAAGAATATTCATAACACTCCCCCTTGGATGTCCATTTATGAATGTGCCTCGTTAAAAACTTTAACTAGGAAAAACCCAGTGGGATAAAAACCTAGCCAAAGAAAAGAGTACATCATCCATTAATACACTATCCAGTGCTGCCTCATTAAAAACCTTTCTAGGAAAAACCCAGTGGGATAAAACCTAGATAAGGAAAAAAGAGTACAGCGTGTATCGTCTCCCCCTCTTGATTACATCAGTGTTACTCCCCCTGATGACTGCATTGCTTCAATGTCTTTCTGAGCATATTATACTTTCTGTCATCAAATATTCTGTTAGAAACGCCCAATTTGATTGTTCATTATATACCTGCAAGATCTAAATCTGTCAAGTAAAATCATAATAATCTTTTCATAAATATATATGTGCATATAGAAATTCAATAAATGTTTATTCAGATAATGATGCTATATGCACTATCATCTTGAGTCCTTTTGGGACATATGTGTTTCTGGCGCCTTATGTGCTTCTAACACATACAAATATATTGTGGCTCATGATTATCATTCATTGCAGCATATGCTATCATAGATATTATTAACATCGACTTCATTTTCAGTCCCATCGGATTTCATTCATAATTTATTGAGATCTCATTATATTCACATATATTAGGTACCTAGGTCTCTCTTAGACCACAATACACTTTTCTTGTAATATCTCTTCTGGAGATAACATCTCATCAAAAGATAACTCTTCTGGAGCTTTACTTAATTATCCTCGACTTGATCATCTATATTTTATAGCTCCTTTTCTCTTTCGAGGATTTTTATCTTTATAACCGATGGACCAGCAACGCTTCAGGCGTGCTTTATAACAATTCATATAGGAGCATTTGCAGTTGGGACATGTGACTTTGTCACTTTAGGTCAGTAAATGCTTTTAGCATTTGATTAGCTAAAATCTGCAAATGAATTATCTTTTAAACTTTTAGTGCACATTTCTTTGTATGAGGACCAATATGAGCCAATGATAATTCATTTCACTTTATCTTTACCCAATCTGCTTATTTTTCTCCCCCTCATCAAATCATCAATTTTCTTTGTATATCCATCTATGTGCATTGTAATAGATTAATAATCATTACACATTTAAAACATTTCAAGATGGAATTAATCTGGCTCCTGACCAAAAGCCAATTATACGGGGAGAATTCTGTTGGCTTATATAATTGCTGCAAATATACACAACATATAAATTTTGTTCTCATAATCATTGATCTATCCATTCATGGATACTTTAATACATTATTTCTGGATCATTCAATCTGGAAATTGCGCGCATAATATATTGCAAACTTCTGGTTGCAAACATCACTGCAAACTTTGCAAATTTATAATCTCATATGTAAACTTTCAATTTGATATATTTCCAGAGATCCATTTCCAATAATTAATTCTATCTGAGAACATGCAGCACATAATATATGACTCGGATGATCAAACAAGTCATGCCAACATTTCATATGATTTATCATCAAATCTAATATTCATTTTGGGGGAATCAACATAGAAACATTCACAAAGAATTATCACATAAATATTCACACTTGATATATATCATTATCATTCTCCCCCTCAAGTGTGAGACCTTAAAAATTAATTTATGGAATTTCCATACAATATTCCATGATAATAGCATATATGATATCTATTTCATTAAAATTCCACAGATTTCTAAATGCATTATCAATGCATAATTTTGTTACTTCTGGTAACAAAATTTCCATTTTCCAGAATCAACAAACAAATATATATTAAATACAAAATCATCAGGTGTATAATTGCAGATTCACGAGCGCAATACTGTGTAATCACAGGCGCATCACTGTGGAATCACAGGCGCGACAACTCAGATTGTCGTATACATATAAAGTCAAAAAGATTCCAGGCTCGTGCTTTATAGGGAGCAAATCTGTAGAGATTTAACAGGACTACGCAAATCTGCAGAGATTCAATAGGATTTAATTCAACTATAAATAGAGGAAGGCAAACGAACATGCCTCACAAACACTCAAGCATCTGATAATATCAACTACCAGATACTCACACATATTTCTCTAAATTCTATTGCCATGGCAGGACCAAGCAGTTTTATCCCAGTTTCTGATACATCCGAAACAGCATTACTTGATGCTTTGTTGTATGATGATCAGCCCAACATGTCATTTACTTCTTTGTTATCTCCTAATCCCTTTGAAATGTTTATTCCTCCTTCTACTATTCCTCCTTCTGCTTCAAATGTACCTTCTTCTCCCCCAAGAACAAGTGTTCTTCCACAATCTACAAGGATTGAAGGTATAACTGAAACAAGTTCATCAAGGAGGCCTGTTAAGAGGTGTAGAACTATGGCTGAACTAATGGAGTCTACCAGTCAAATTCAACCAATAGTCACAACAATCAATGAGCCAGCATTCATAAGCCAGCAAACAACCACCGGCCAGCCATCAACCACGATCCAGCTAGCAACAATCAGCCAACCGATAACCATTAGCCAGCCAATAACAATTAGCCAACCAACAACCACTAGCCAGCCATCAACAACAAGTCAATTAGCAACAACTAGCTTATTGGAATGTAGTTGCTGTCATGTTTTACGGGAAATTATTCATACCAACGGACTTCAGTACCATAAACTTGAAGTTCACGGAAGAAGAACAGGTATGATTACTCATGCTGTTTTATTTGAAAAAGTACAGGATAAATCTTATAATACTGACAGGCTTCCAATGTTTGATTTCACAAAGAAAAATTTTGAAGAAATCAAACAATTTCTGACACAGTATTGTATAGATTTACAAGCATCAGGATATATCTTGATGCGTGATCCTGTATTAGCCTATCATGAGGTTCTCTGTGTTGGTTCGGAATGGGCTATAAATCCAAATGACCTCCATGGAAGTTCATTTCAAACCAATATTGAACACTCATTAGGCAAAGGAAAACAACCTGCAGTAAGTATACCCTATGATACTTCATCCCTTAACCAGGGTGAATTATATAGGTTATCTATGGAGCAACGAGAAAGAATAAAGAAAACAACGCTCCATGATTTAAGAAATTATTTTCACTTAACCCTTGATGAAGCGAGTAAACAATTAAATATGTCTACTCACACCATACAAAAAATCTATCAAAAAGGAGGGTTAACTGAGTGGCCACACAAGAAGCTCAAAAAACTTATGACGCAAATCTCGATATTACGAAGAGCTTTGCCTCATCTGGATCCCATCTCAAGAGAAGCAAAAGAAGAAGACATTAAATATCTTCAGAATGAGATGATTAAAGTTTGTAATGATGTTGAGCCACTCGCAATTAAACTTTGTTGAAATAATATTTCCTTTTGCTTAATTATTTTGTTTATGAATATTCGTTTCTCGTATTTATAAAAATTGTTATAATCATAGAAATCACATAACAACCATAATAATATATTTTCTTTATTCACTTCTGGGAATGAAGTTGGATAAAAATTCATGATCCATAACTCACTGATTTGTTTGATCATGGCAAGAAATTAATCCACAATATTGCTACTACAATAGCAATTGAATATATTTATTTATAATATCAATCATGATCATACAATCCCTTGTCTCATAATTTAAGGGAATATTTAATGCCAAATATACAATTTTGAGGCCTTTATACAACTGATAACATACAAAATTTATGGATCAAATATTGTTTCATAATTTGTCTCTTGTTATCAGGCTAACATGCCTCTTGGCTTCAGGCAATCTTGCCTCTGAAATTAAGGCTATCTTGCCTCTCAGGCTCAAGCCAATTTATACCTCATCTCTCAAGCCAATCTATGCCTCATATCTCTATGGCATTTTGATCTCATAATAATATATATGATCTTTTAACAGTTTATCTTCAGGATAAATAAAGTATAAGCATAATAAAACAAATAGATGGAACCCACTAATATGTATATATTAGTGTCGTTGCCATAAATAATAAAAGGGAAGGGGGATTTATATAAAGCAGTAAATAAATAAATAAAAATAAAATAAATGACTGGAAATAAACGTGCTAAATAAATAAAAAGAAGATGAAATAGGAATGGTAGTAAACTCACAGCGAGACCTATTTCATCCAAAAGTAAGAAAGATGATGCATATGTAAATGCAAATATATATATATATATATATAATATAGAAAGCAGTAAATAAATAAATGGAGCCCACAGTACTAGTGTCGCTACCATGAGAAAAAAAAATAAATAAAGCAATAAAGAATTAAATTAAATAAATGGAGCCCACTATAGTGTTGCAACCATGAGAAATAAGTAAAGCAGTAAATAAATAAATAAATGGAGCCCACTAATATAGTGTTGCAACCATGAGAAATAAGTAAAGCAGTAAATAAATAAATGGAGCCCACTATAGTGTTGCTACCATGAATATAGAAAGCATAATAAAACAAATAAATGGAACTCACTAATAGATACTAGTGTGCCTCCATGAAAAATAAATAAATGTAAAATAAAATAAATAAATGGAACTCACTAATAAATACTAGTGTGCCTCCATGAAGAATAAATAAATGTAAAATAAAATAAATAAATAGAGCCCACTAATAAATAGTGTTGCCGCCATAAAAGATAAATATAAATAAATAACATAAAAGTAAATGCGAAAAAGGAAATATTAGTTACATAAAAATAAATGTTAGTAACAATAAAAATAAATACACACAAGTAAAGTTATAAAGCCATTGGATTAATCTAATGGTTTTGTTTGCTTTTGAGAAATTAATTTGATGGATGAGAAGACAAATAAGGTGATACACAAGAGGTAATAAGATAAGCTAATAGATGATTGGTAGTGTTGTGTGTGTGGCTTCACGAACTGTTAAGCCCTAGTCTCTAGTTTTTTATAATATATCACCATACATCACTCCTTTCTAAAAGATCCACTAACACGATGGTCCCACAAATAAATAAGGTGGTCTTCTACTTTACTTTATAAAAATAAATTCTCGTAGCATGTGAAGCTACAACATTTCTCAAATATAATAAAGTAATTAAAAAAAAAAAACGTGGGACCTATGAGAATTTTTTATTTTAACACACATGTTCCTTTGTTTTTTTCTTACCTTCGGTTTGTTTCCTTGGCCCGTGAATGCATATCACTTCCTGGTGGTGGGACGCACACAAACATTTCAACGCTCGTCCGTGACTCCTTGTTTTTTTAAACTCTCTCTCTCTTCTTGCATTCCTCCACTCTCTCGACATCTCTCACATCGACTGTTGTTGCGAGAAGGTAGAAGCAGATATACTGGTTTCAGTTTCTTTGTCTACTTCCAGACTAAGAGGAGAAAAGTAGAGAAGAAGAGAAATTATTTTTTGGGGATTGCAATATCGGAAGAACATGTGAGTTGAAGACTAGGGAAGTATTTAGTTAGTAGAGAATAGAGCCTATGAGGTTAAGATTTCCGATAGTTTCAGTTAAGGCATAAATAGAAGATGATGAAGTAGCATAGTTACAGTATGCTACATCGGAGAAGAAGGGAAAGATGTTAGAATTCTAGAGGAATCATCCAAACCCATGTGTGAAGAATGAGAAAAGAAAGAAAGAAATGCTGCGAAGAAGCTATCAGCCGAAGGAGAAGTCATCGTGCTGATAACGTGTAATGAAACTGAAGGAATTCTAGAGAGAAGTCAGAGGAAATTCTAGAGAGATGAAATGGATTCTCATTCAAGTGTAGTGAATAGTTACAGGAGATCTCTATTTATAGAAGGATGCAAATAGTAGATTACTATACATATATACCATGTCATCCTGTATTTGGAGATTATAGGTCAATGGACATCCACATAATAAGAATATTCATAACACATATTATTTATTTTTTAAAATTATATTTTGTTGTGTTTGTGGCCGAACAGATTCAGATCGAGCAATAAGAGGCAAGCACGACTGTTTTGGAGGGAGTCCAAGTTGGCCGAGGGGCCAACGTACTTACGTTAACGACAACGAGAGACTTATTAGTTTTTATTTTTAATTTTTTTAATGCGTAAAAAAATAATAAAGCTTTACTGGCATTAGAACGTTGGTCTTGTCCTCATCATCTTCTTCATTCAAAATACACATAAAAATGTCAATCACCCCCAAAAACAGAGGAGATCGATCGATCGATCGAGTCAGCAAGAACAAACAAAAGAAGGGTCAAGAACAACCTCGAAGAACATGGTCACAACAAACAGAGAAGATCTATCGATCTAATCAGCAACAACAAACAAAGAAGGATCAAGAACAACCTCGAAGAACATGATCATAACCTCGTGATCTCTCTTTTTGGTTTCACTAAAAGAGAAACAAACAAACAAAGAAGACTGGTTCTTCTTCTTCTTCTTCTTCGTCATGGACTCTTCTCTGAGAAGCAAAAGAACGTTGCTCAAGGTCATCCTCCTCGGTGATTGCGGGTATGTGTCTTAATTAATTGATATAATTTTCTTTGTTTTTTTACCTTAGTTTCTTTATATTCTCAGAACTGATCAGATCACTTATTACTGGATGATTATTCTAACTAAAGTAAGTTTTTTTGTTTTAATTTCTCTGTATATTGATTTGTTTTTTGTAGGGTGGGGAAGACATCTCTGATGAATCAGTATCCATTTTTTAAATCAAACAATGGAATTTGAATTCTTTGTTTCTTACCTGATTTCTGTATAGGAGCAGCATTATAAATTCCCATAACACGATTGATTATATTCTCGCTTCTCTTTCAGCAACTATCAGTTTTCTTTTTTTAAATAAAAGAATACCAGATCAAATTCCAGCATTTTTAGATATATCTTTTAATGTGATTCTTTTCATTTAAAGGAAATCTGAGTTTTTTTGTTCTTCCATTGAACCGACTGGTTTAATTTGGCATTTTGGTGATTTGGAAGATATAACTACAAAAATTCAGATACGCGTATAAGAAGTACAGTGAGCACTACAAATCCACCATAGGAGCTGACTTTGTCACAAAGGAACTACTGGTTGAGGACAAAGCGGTAACTTTGCAGGTCAGTTGCTTTATTTGTGTTAAAATGGCTTGGGATTAGCCGTCAGCATTCTGAAATAAATATGTGAGAAAAGTTTAGTCTATTAAAATATGAAAGTCTTTTTTTTAGAAGGTTAGTAAAGAATAATATATAATGGCTTGTTTGGTTGATTACATGTAATATTAATACAAATGGCTGATTGAGATGTTTGGTTTAGCTTGTTTAATAATGTGAAGGGGTTTACATTTTGTAAGGTTGATTCTTTTAAGTAGATGCATCAAGATACCACTACTACAACATATAAATCAGCATTAATATGCAAGAATCTTAAAAAAAAGATCCCACTTCGGTTTTAATTTTAATATAAAATCTTATTTATAGTATAAATGTTTACATTACAAACAAAATCTTATTTGAAGCATTTGGGTAGTATTCTCACTGATCCATAACATTAGACTCTGTTAACTTTTTTTTTTTTTTGAAAAGATTAATGAAGTTAGGGTTAACTAGTAAATCTGTTCTAGAAGTATACGTTTAATAGCAATATTGCCTTAAAAGTTTTTTAGGGTTTAATGTTGTCCTGAAAATCTAAAAACATAGCAATGTTACCTTTTTTCTGTTAAAAAGTTGAGGTCAACGTCAACTTTTTAATAGAAAAAGACAACATTGCTATGTTTTCATACTTTCCAGGCGAAATTAAACCTGAAAAAACTTTTAAGGCAACCTTGCTCCTCGACGTAGATTTGCTACTTAATCCATGAAGTTAGATAAATAACTTAATCTTAACATATTTTGTGCTCCATTCGTCTATAAATATTAGCTTCAAATAGCCGAATTATTGTTATCAAGAAAACAGTTGAAATTAGTTAAGAGTATTATATATATATATATATATATATATATATATATATATATATTGTTGTTTCTAACGTATGGAGTAAGTAGAAATTGAATATACAGTAAACAAAACAGTATAACAACAATCTATGTTTAACAAAGTATAACATACAGAAAGCATACAACAAGTCTGTATCATATGAAAAAGCTATAAACGAACTCACAAGACTGCCGAATATGGTTATGAACTATGCAGAAATCCGGGCCTAACTTTTGTTGTCTCCTTAAGACAATTTTGCTCCCTCTACGGATGCCACAGGTTTCTAAGCAATTGCCTCCCAGGATAGAGTGGATTGTTCGTCTCCAAAAAGGTGGCTCTATCTGTCTGAAGCCCAAGCGAATCCAACGAGTCTGCTTTTGGAACGCACAAAATGTGTATGCAGGAAGAGTGTATGCAAAGAGAAAAGAACGTGAAAAAATTTTGTGACTAGGGGCCCCTATTTATAGACTCCGGAAAAACACGATCAGATGGACTCGTCCATTGCTGCGAACTGGTACGTTGCGAATAAACACACCAGAACGGAACGAACAGAGGCGACCCACGTCTGTTGCCGGCGAACTGGTGCGTCTCACGAACAGACTCACCAGACGAAGCCAAATGGGTTGATGGGTCGTACGAACAGACGCGACCAGACGGAATTTAACGAGTCGTACGTAGCTACTGGTGGAAAAAACGGAGAGGCACAACGGAAATAAAAATAAAAGGATTATTATTATTTTTTTTTTATTCAAAAAATAATTTAATAAAAAATTATTATTTTATTTCACACACACGGACCGGACCGGCGGCGTGCGTGACCGACCGAACCGAACCGAGCCGAGTAGGCCGGACGGACGGCGGCGGCGGCGCGCGCGTGTGTGGTAGACCAAGGGTTGCCTAAGTCCTCACCCCTCCACAAAAGTGGGTAGGCCCAAGGGCCCAACTAGTAGGAGCCAAGTTGGGGCTTATATACCCTCCAACTTTCCTTCACCTAACCAATGTGGGACTTAGTACCACACACACAATCCTTCTTATTTTTCCTCTTCTTTTCCATCCTTCTTCTTATTCATAAACTATGGGATTTCTTCCTAAATTCCAACAATCCCCCACATGGATAAGAAGTAAGTCCATCATGACCAAATGCAAATGATCATGTATGCAAAGTACGGTTCCTCTACGAGAAACAACTGCATCGAGAAAGGTAGGGGTTACCTTTGAACCTTTTCTAGTAAAAACCTATTGGATATACTGGTCAAACAGTAGACGTGCTGCCTTGAACTGTCGACCTTTTAGTGTATACCAAGACAATAGGAGTCACACAATTGCTCCTCTAGCATCGTTGGTTCTCATGCTGTGTCCTTTTTGGCCCTAGACACCGCCTGGTTCTGTGAGTATTCTAGAGAATCGGCCGTTTTAAATTCTCATAGAAGCGGCCCACACTTCACACTTACATAGGTGATTCCTTGTGATGTAACTCAACATACATCATCTGAACACACCAGATTAAGAAACCATTAAAAGCTTAAAAGCTTACCCTTATATATATGCACTGTCTTGTTTAGGAATGAGTATGAGTTTAAAACTCCACAGTGTTAACAGTCGATCATCACTTAGTTGTCTCTTTGAACCTAGTTCGTGGGATCTCCACTCTTCTAGGTAGAGTTACCGTAATAATCAACAATGGATCGGCCTTAAACCCATTCCTTTGGACAATTTTCTAACTAACTTTCTAGGAATCCCTTTAGTCAATGGATCCGCTATATTCTCTTTTGATTTCACATAATTAATTGAGATGATTCCATTTGAAAGTAGTTGTCTAACGGTATCATGTCTACGACGTATATGTCTAGATTTGCCATTGTACATGACATTCTTGGCCCTACCTATAGCTGCTTGACTATCACAGTGTATACACACTGTTGGTACCGGTTTTGACCAATTTGGAATGTCCTCAAGAAAATTACGAAGCCATTCAGCTTCTTCACCAGCTTTATCTAATGCAATGAATTCTGCTTCCATAGTTGATCTTGCAATGCAAGTTTGTTTGGATGACTTCCAAGACACAACACCACCACCAAGGGTGAATACATATCCACTTGTGGATCTTGTGTCATTAGAGCTGGTGATCCAATTTGCATTACAATACCCTTCTAGCACTGCAGGGTACTTCTCATAATGCAAAGCAAAGTTTTGAGTTTGCTTTAAGTAACCCAAAACTCTTGTCATAGCTCTCCAATGAAGCTCATTTGGATTACTGGTAAAGTGACTTAACATGCTTACTGCATAAGCAATATCAGGTCTAGTGCAATTCATAACATACATAAGACTGCTTAGCACTTGAGCATACTCCTTTTGCTTTTTAGCTTCGCCAGTATTTCTCAACAGTCGAAGACTAGAATCTATAGGGTTCGACATAGGAGTTATGTTTAAACTCTTGAATTTCTCAAGAATTTTAGCAATATAGTGTGTTTGCGATAAAGCTAACCCATCAGGAGTTCTATGAATTTTAACTCCTAAAATAACATCTGTGAGACCCATATCTTTCATGTCAAACTTACTGGTAAGTAATCGCTTAGTAGCTTTAATCATTTGATTATTACTACCTGTTATCAACATGTCATCTACATAAAGACATACTATGGCAAACCCATTTTCAGTATTTCGAACGTAGACACACTTGTCACATTCATTAATACTAAAGCCATTTGATAACATAACTTCATCAAATTTCGCATGCCATTGTTTTGGGGCTTGTTTAAGTCCATAAAGGGACTTTATTAAGCGACAAACTTTCCGTTCTTGTCCTGAGACAACAAATCCCTCATGTTGTTCAAGATAAATCTCTTCCTCTAATTCACCATTTAAGAAAGCTGTATTTACATCCATTTGATGTAACTCTAACCCATTCAATGCAGCTAATGCGATCAACATTCGAATTGATGTAATTCTTGTAACAGGTGAATATGTATCAAAGTAGTCTAGGCCTTCACGTTATCTGTAGCCTTTTACTACTAGCCTAGCTTTGTACTTATCAATAGTGCCATCTGCTTTTATCTTCTTTTTAAAGATCCACTTAGTTTCTAATGGCTTATTGCCAGGAGGAAGGTCAACTAATTCCCAAATGTGGTTTGACAAAATAGAATCAACTTCACTATTGATAGCCTCTTCCCAGAATTGTGCTTCAAGAGAACCCATAGCCTCTCCATAAGTTTGAGGCTCATTTTCTAACAAATAAGTCAGAAAATCAGGCCCAAAGGATGTTGAAGTCCTTTGCCTGGTACTACGTCTTAGTTCCTCCTTTCCAAGATCATTAGTCACAGTATCCTGAGATATCACTATGTTGTTATTATCATTATTTATATTATACGGAAATACGTTTTCAAAGAACGTAGCATTCCTTGACTCAATAACTGTATTCACATGGATATCTGATACATCGGACTTATAAACCAAAAAACGATATGCACTACTATTATGTGCATAGCCAATAAACACACAGTCTACTGTCTTAGGTCCGATTCTTAATCTTTTAGGTTTAGGAATCTCAACCTTTGCCAAGCACCCCCACACTTTCAAATATTTCAAGGAAGGTTTCTTTCCTTTCCATATTTCATATGGTATGCTTTGTATCGTTTTATGAGGCACTTTTTTTATTAGAAAGTTGGCCGTTAGAATGGCTTCCCCCTACAAATTTTGTGGTAAACCGGACTCATTTAATAATGCATTCATCATCTCTTTCAATGTCTGATTTTTCCTCTCTACAATCCCATTTGACTGAGGAGCATAAGGAGCAATTGTCGGTGTATAATACCAGATTCTATATAGAATTCCTCAAAGGGGCCATCAAATTCTCCCCCACGATCGCTCCTTACAATTTTAATTTCTTATTAAGTTGATTTTCAACCTCAATTTTATATTGTTTAAATGCAATAATAGCCTCATCTTTACTATTAAGCAAATACACATAACAATATCTACTGCAATCATCAATAAATGTAATAAAATATTTCTTATTACCCCTAGATGGTATAGATTTCATATCACATATATCAGTATGTATGAAATCTAACAACTCAGTTGATCTTTCAACAGAAGAAAAATGTAACTTAGAAAATTTTGATTCAATGCATACTTGACATTTATCTTTATTTGAACAATCAACTTTAGGCAATAATTCTAAATGAATTAATTTTTTAATTGACTTATAGTTAGCATGTCCTAATCTTTGATGCCATAAATTAGAGGACTCAAGCATATAGATAGAATCAATATTATTATTAGTAGCACCGTTATTGGTGACAGTCATTACTTTAACTTTGAAAAGGCCCTCACTAAGGTAACCTTTTCCAACATACATATCATTCCTAGAAAGTATAAACTTATCAGAAACAAATACAAGCTTAAAACCATTCTTGCTTAAGAGGGATCCAGAAATCAAATTCTTGCGAATGTCAGGCACATGAAGCATATCATTAAGTGTCACGACTTTTCCAGAAGTCATCTTCAACACCACTTTTCCAACACCTTCAACCTTTGAACTAGAAGAATTTCCCATATATAGTTGGTCATCTTGTTTCGCAGGTGTATAAGAAGAGAACATCCATTTGTTTGCACAAACATGCCTAGTGGCACCAGTGTCCACCCACCATTCCTTGGTATTTCCAACCAAGTTACATTGCATTACCACTGCTAAAAGATTCATATTATCAATCATATCAGTAATATTATCAACCATATTGGCTTCGGTGTTCTTCTTCTTGAGATTCTTTGGCTTCTTACAATCCTTAGCACGGTGGCTAGGCTTCCCACAATTGTAACACTTGCCTTTGAATTTCTAACCTTTGCTAGGGCCTTGTTTGGATGATCCCTCATTAAAGCGTTTCCGTTTCTTGGACTTTGGACCATCTTCCACAATGTTGGCCTTTGAAACTATAGGGTTGCTGCCAAATTTCTTTTCAGAAATCTTGTTGTCTTCTTCTATTCTCAATCTTACAATCAAATCTTCAAGTGACATCTCCTTACGCTTGTGCTTGAGGTAATTCTTGAAGTCTTTCCAAGAGGGTGGTAATTTTTCAATAAATGCAGCAACTTGGAAAGATTCACTAAGAGACATCCCTTCTGCATGAATCTCACGCACAATCAATTGTAGCTCTTCAACTTGACTTACTATTGATTTAGAGTCAAGCATTTTGAAATCCAAAAATCTGCCAACTATAAACTTCTTCAAGCCAGCATCTTCAGTTTTGTATTTCTTGTCTAGACTCTCCCATAGTGCTTTGGTTGTTTCTAAAGTACTATATACAGTATACAATATATTATCTAGACCATTGAGAATATAGTTCCTACACAGGAAATCAGAATGCTTCCAAGCATCTATCGCAGCAACCTTTTCCTTATCCAACGGTTGTCATTCCTCCAATTTTGGGGCATCTTCAGTGAGAAAACGAGCCAAGTTCAACGTGGTTAGATAGAAAAACATTTTCTGTTGCCATCTTTTAAAATCATTTCCATTGAACTTCTCTGGTTTTTCGCCATGTAGTGGAGCAGGACCACTTGGGTTAATCAGATTGGTACTTGTACTTGCCATTTCTGTTGTTAAAACAGAAACTTTGATTAATCACACAGATTAATCCACAAACAGTATAATAATAATATTGACAAAAACTAAACACAGATTCAATTCAATACTACTACCAACATACAAAACAACAACGATATAAATTTGTTATGTAATGATTTCAATCACAGAAAATTGTCTTAAGATTGTTGTTTCTAACGTATGGAGTAGGTAGAAATTGAATATGCAGTAAACAAAACAGTATAACAACAATCTGTGTTTAACAAAGTATAACATACAGAGAGTATACAACAAGTTTGTATCATATGAAAAAGCTATAAACGAACTCACAAGACTGCCGAATATGGTTATGAACTATGCAGAAATCCGGGCCCAACTTTCGTTGTCTCCTTAAGACAATTTTGCTCCCTCTACGGATGCCACAGGTTTCTGAGAAATTGCCTCCCAGGATAGAGCGAATTGTTCGTCTCCAGAAAAGTGGCTCTGTCTGTCTGAAGCCCAAGCGAATCCAACGAGTCTGCTTTCAGAACGCACAAAATGTGTATGCAGGAAGAGTGTATGCAGAGAGAAAAGAACATGAAAAAATTCTGTGACTAGGGGCCCGTATTTATAGACTCCGGAAAAACACGATCAGATGGACTCGTCCGTTGCTGCGAACTGGTACGTTGCGAATAGACACACCAGAACGGAACGAACAGAGGTGACCCACATCTGTTGCCGGCGAACTGGTGCGTCTGAGACGCATCAGACGGAGCCGAACGGGTCGATGGGTCGTACGAACAGACACGACGGAGAGGCACAACGGAAATAAAAATAAAAGGATTATTATTTTTTTTATTCAAAAAATAATTTAATAAAAAATTATTATTTTATTTCACACGCGCGGACCGGGCGGGCGGTGCGCCTGACCGAACCAAACGGAGCCGGCCAGACAGGCGGCGACACGCGCGCGTGGTGGACCAAGGGTTGCCTAAGTCCTCACCCCTCCACAAAAGTGGGTAGGCCCAAGGGCCCAACTAGTAGGAGCCAAGTTGGGGCTTATATACCCTCCAACTTTCCTTCACCTAACCAATGTGGGACTTAGTACCACACACACAATCCTTCTTATTTTTCCTCTTCTTTTCCATCCTTCTTCTTATTCATAAACTATGAGATTTCTTCCTAAATTCCAACATATATATATATATATTTATATATATATATATATATATATATATATTTATATATATATATATTCCAACTCTTGTTTATAAAGAGGATAAATGAGAGAGATAACAAGGCAACAAATATAGTCAATGGGTAAAGTTGGAAAAAACACAATAAATGCTTTGACAAACCTGAAATAAAACTTATACATTGGGACAAATTTATTCTCAAATTTAAAGCTTATATTTAGAGACGAAGAGAGTACATTATTATATTATATATTAATTTATAAATTAAAAAAATTAATTTAATAAAAAATGGAGATTTAATTGTGAATGGTGGCAGATTTGGGACACAGCAGGGCAAGAAAAGTTCCAAAGTTTAGGGAGTGCATTTTACAGGGGAGCTGATTGCTGTGTGCTGGTGTACGATGTTAATGTGCCTAGAACCTTCGACGCACTTCACACATGGCATGACGACTTCTCTAGACAGGTTTGTGACATCCCACCACAATTTCTCTGTATCGTGTATTGTCTTTGTTGTCCCTCTGCTTGTGCAAGTTGAACGTCTATTAAGGCTCCATTTATTATGACAGCTACTTTGTTAAATTGATTTTATACAAGAGATAAAATAATTTCACAAGAGATAAAAGAGACAATAATTCACTGAACTGGAATAATTAATGTTTGTGCCGTCATGTGGTCATGCTTTTAAGATGAGGCGGAATATACTTTAGGATATTTGTTTCAATTATTTTTTTTATTTTTTATTTTAATTATATAATATTGAAATTAAATTAATTTATTTATGACTGGTCCCACCATTAAACCACAAAACCAATGTTCCAATTCAATGGTGAACTAGTATGTCTTTTTCCAATTTCAATGCTTTAGGTAGAGCCGTTAAAATGAGCTCAACTCACTGACCCTTGAGTTGGGGCAGTGTTAGGGTTGGAGGTTTTGAAGCCTGCATGGTCCACACATCACAACCTATGGGTCAATGTGAGCTGGCCCCTAAATATTTCTTTTTAAAAAAAAGAAAAAGAAAAATGGAGTGTCAAAATAAAAGAGACTAAGGGAATGTAATGGGTTTGACCCCTTTGTATCAGTGGAAAAAAGGGGATTAAGGGAGTGTAATGAGCCCAATCCCTTTATTTCACTAAAAACAAATAAAACAGGAACTAAAGGAGTGTAATGGGTTGGGTCCCACTTTTTTTTTTAACAAGGCCAAGTTCATTTTTTCAACCAAAAAAAGAAAATAATAATGTGTGATTGGTCCACCAACCCACACGTGCAGGTTAGGGTTGGCGTTTTGCCGGTTGGTGAATTCCAAGCTCTAGTTTTGAGGGCATCAAGAGCTTGTAAGAATGGATGATAATTTTTTTTAGACTTAATATCATCTTTGGCCTCTATAATTTATAGCCACTTTGATTTTGGTTCCTGAAGTTTGGAATAGATGATTCTGATCTCTTAAATTGAATACCTTTCAAACTGTTAGTCCCAGTAGTTTAAAATGACGTTGGTGGTATTAATTTGATGATGTGTTATTAACACCTTCAAATTTTCTTATATAGCATGTTGACTAGACAAATTAGGCATGCTAATTATTCACTGACTAGGATATGGGACTTCTCCAACATGTGGAACCCGTGCTTTTCTGTGGGGCTTCCTTAGTTGAAGTAGACAAAGGTTTAATGAAGGGTTTGGTGCCTTGAGGTCGTTAAGTTGCCATATCTCATAGCACTAAATTTTCTTATATAACTGAATTATCCTTTTCTCGTCTATCATTCTCCTAATCTCTTTGAAGCCAGACAGATAGTGCAAAATATAACAACATAGATATTCTAAAAAATATTTATATCAAAGTTGCATGTATAGAAAATGTTTTAAATGACGATAGTGGATGATAACACAATTAGACAAGTACACTATATTTGACGCATTGTCAACAAGTCAAATTATTAAGATACTCAAAACCCAAAGGGAACCTTGTCAAGTGCAAGATTCGTTGTCCATATGAATGCAAGAATCTACGGAGTTTTGGTTTCATGAAAGGCAAAGCTCATCAGCCATGTAACATGCATCCCACATATGATGTTTTTAAGGCTGTGGGATTTTTGGGTTGATATAATGTCTGGTCCTTATAATAATGTACCCTTATTTTAGTTTTGATCCATGTATTTAATTATAGGGACTAATGATTTTAATGGAAAGAAACTACAAGAACCAAAACATATATTTCCTCCAGTTCTAATTATAGAACCAAGTTTATGGTATGAATTGCACTAGTTCTACAATCAGGACCGGAGGTAGTAGTTTAAAACTACATGGATCAAAATTAAGATGAGGATAAACTATAAGGACCAAAAGTTATATTAACTCAGGATTTATTTAAGAGAGCACTGGACTGCGTACCAACAGTTACCAAAACTGATTATCTCTTCCTCAAAATGATACAAGAGCTTGAAGCTATGGAAGTGTGTTGTGTGGGTGTGTCAATCTTGTCCTAGGATTTCCATTTGCCGGCATGGAATGACATTTGTGAGTTCAGCAATCTTGCCATGTCACATTTCATGTCAGCTCTCCAAATAAGCAAACTTAAAAGTGTTAGTGCCATGTGAGCAAAAGTAACAACCATTGAACCCATCTCTAAGTCCTTTTCAAACTAGAGAGACTAATGGTGTTAGATGAAATAAACTTAAGAGACTAAAAGTAATTGTTTCAAACTTCAAGAACCAGAATCAAAATGAGGATAAATTATAAGGACCGACAATGATATTAATCAAAGGGCAACAAAGCCTGAAAAAAATGAATGATCCCACACAAAGATAATTGACCAGCACCACTTTTATTTATAATAAGAAGTTTACATATGTGGGCCCAAACCAAACAAAACCTTTGTTCATAGGCCCAATACACAGCCCAAATACAACATAATACTCCCTCCGGTCCTTCACGTGCATATTTGAACCCATGATTGTTTGTTAGTAATGAAACCCCCAACCAACATGTGGTTGATCCAGCAGAATGTGGCGTTGGATTCCTTAAGAGGTCTAGGGTTCGAGTTGCAGTAAAACCACTCGTAATCCGCCTTATATGGAGTTACCACTGTTGGGAGGGTCGTCTTTACTAAAGTAGAACCCAGAGTGGTTGCACACTTGCCACCATTAAATATATATATATATATATATATATAAAGTAATGAAACCCCCTAACCAAGGAGCCACAAGTTTTCAAGCTAAAGACAACATAATGCTACGAACAAATAAAAACCTTAACTCTACCCGCCTAAACTTTTCTATATAAAAAGAAAAAGAAATCTTAACTTTGACTTTTCTATCATTAAGTAGAGATAATCAAAGTTTTGACATCCAAATGGACAATATAGAAGTTATCATTTGAGGAGAGTACACTTTACAATTTTTCTTTCAAAATTGAATGGAAAAATAGTTTTATAACTTTTTTCAGTTTAAAATTGCATAAAAATCATGATTTTTCCTTTTAAAAAAATGCTAAAGTTATGATGTGCAATGATTGTGAGCATAACTCGAATTGAAATACCTCATTTATTTCTCATTTATTTTCAGTTTCACCAAGTTTTATCTGTCCCTCCAAACGTGATGGTATTTGATAGATACGATTTATATGAAATTAAGCTCATTTAGTGTTTTCCATTTTTGTATTTGATCTCAGGCAGATCTGAACAACCCTGAAGCATTTCCCTTTGTATTACTCGGAAACAAAATTGACCTCCATGACGGCCAGAATCTAACGGTATGAAACCACTTTAATTAACTTTTCTCACCCTAATAAATAATTTTATATTTGTTTCAGAAGAATAGTGCTGCTAGGAGAAGAGAGCACTCATTAGTTTTATTGTCCATTCTGATTTTTAGTGGTATCTTGAAAAAAAATGTGTCAATTTTCTAATTAAATATTTTTTTTCTCACTCCTTTTTACAAAATTGATGCTTTAGTAATTGAGTTAATAAAATTTTTTATCCCTTAAATTTTTGGGAGAATTATATTTGGGTCTCAAGGAACAGAAAAAATTACAAAAAGTCTTAGAATTCCAATATTAAAAATGGCCTAGTTGTAAATATGACATTCTCAGTTGTTAAAATTTCTATAATTACTATACAAAAAGTCCTTTGAGATTTTTTTTGTAATAATTCTGATCTTTGGGATCCAAATGTAATTCTCCCTAAATTTTTCCTTATTTTGGTTTTAAACTCTTAATGGGGTAAAATTGTGTCCAAATTTTTTATTAAATTATGAAGATCAATATTTTAAATAGAATGAAACTTAAGGGATTAAAAATTGTGTTAGCCTTATTAATTTCATACCCCTCTAAATCTAAAATACCAACCTTAGCTGCATAATTTTCTTCATTTAATATAATTGATCTTTTTATTATAAAAAAAAAGTAAGAGCACTCCTCATGCTCATTTCCTTCAATGTTGTGCTCTTAAAATAGAGATGGCATTATGATATTAGAATCCAACCAAGGTCTATGAATTAGACTAGTTTGATGAAACCAGTCCAATTAATCCAATGAAGAGTTTTAGAAAGGCAGATCAACTTCAGTTTAACGATTGGATCACTGACCTTTAAATCATTGCCTTAACCAGTTCAAAGACTAATCAAATTTTTAGTGCCTTGAATAAAATCAAATAATTTTAGGCTATTATTTATGCACATGAAATTTTTGATCTCCATGGTATGTATTATATTCATGCAGGTTGGTGAAGAAAAGGTGAAGGAGTGGTGTGAGGGTAGGGCAAACATACCATACTTTCAAACGTCTGCAAGACAGAACTACAATGTTGAAGAGGCATTCTTTTGTGTTGCTAAAATTGCACTAGAAAATGAACACCAACAAGACTTGTAAGAATATTACTACTATTACTACTTATGTGTTAATTTTTTCTTGATTTAGTAATTATGTTCATATGTTTGCAGATATGTTCCGGGAATGTCAGATTCTGTTTCAGAAGCAGAACAACGCAGCCCTAATTGTGCTTGCTAATGTTCAAATTATTGTTGGATGAGCCCAAATCCATACCTTTTCTTTTCTTAATGTTCATTTAATTTAAATAATAACAATAATTTTTTTTGAAGTTTTATTTAAATTGCATTTATTTTTAAATTAGACATCAAATTGAAATATAGTTGGATTTAATTAAGAGTAATCTTATCAGCTTTCCTAAAGATAGCTGTTCCATTCATATAAACTGAAACTTGCCTTATGCTTAAAGGAATACGGCCTCTTCTACTAGTACCATCTTATCTATTGGTTAAAAGGAACTTGATTAAATAAAAAATTAAATGAATATTCCTTAATTTGGTGGAAACTATAATTTTGGCCTTGTCTGAGTAAACAACATGGCAAGAGCCATCAGCAGCATTTAGCATTTGGAGTCTTGAATTGACATGGATTTCTCACAACCATCATCTACTAAAGGCATATTCTTCTTCAATGATTAAAAAACCGTAAGAGATTTATATTATATTTATGAGATGATGGGGAAAAAAATCATACAAATGAGATGAGAGTGAGAAAGTCAGAAAAGGCCCAGGACGAACCAACAACTATATGAAGACAAAAAAAAAAAAAAACAAACAAACAAAGATTTCAAGGTAATAAGTTCTATTTAAAAGTTTTATTAACCAAAATAACCTGATATATTTTTATGGAAAAAGACTAAAAGATATCATTTAAACTTACAAAACCCCAAAAAAAGTATGATAAGAAAGGGAAATGATAGAGAGGTAATTGAGGATGAATGAGTTTTTGAAGTTTGAGGGTTTTTACCAAAATGCCCCTCATAAAAACTTCACCATATTCCTTCTCTCTCCTTTCCACACTCCTCTTTCTACCTCTTCCTGTTGTCTCCTCTCCCTGCCTTCTTGTTATCCTTCTCCTTCTCCCACTACTTGTAATCTTGCCACCTTCACCCTTGCTCCCAAAATTCTCATCCTTTTCTTCTTCCCAGGATTGTGGAGGCCGTCGCAAGGGTGCTTGTCAAGGAGAGGCAGAACAATGGGTTCCTGTGATCAAACTTGGTCATCTTGCCAAAGAGGAATGATTATTAGCCTCAATCATATATACCACCACTCTCTTATGATCAATAGCACCAAATCATCAATTTGGGTTTTTTCGGTGAGAAGAGGCTACTAGGGTAACAAGATCAGTGAGAAAGGTGAAAGTGTTGGCCGCTTCTTTGAAACTGAAGCTTTGGAGTCTAGTGATAATGGTGATTAGACAGACAGAGTGAGGACAAAAGAAGATGTTGAATCGATGGTGGTGCTCTACTCTCGTCTCCCTCCAATTCCTGCCCTCTGTCTCAGCTCTTTTTCACTCCTTTTTCTTTTTTTTAGAATATTGGGCTCCTTCTCTTAGTCACCACCACAACTCTGTTGACTGCTTTCTCATCATCTTCTCTATCAAGTTCAATCACCTAGAATCTAATTTTTGTTTGTAGCTAGGTTTTTGTTTGTATTTTGGGTTAGGTAAAGACAACTTGAGCATAACAATTAAAAGCTAATCCAAAGGCGAGGAAGAAAACTTTCATCACCTCAAGAAAGTTATGGAGAGGGAGAGGAAAACCTCACCTCAAATGCAAGAGAAGACCACAACCACTTGACAAATTGATGGAGAACAGAGAAGGGTTGGCACCAGTGGTGATAGAACCTTGTTGTTGCGTGTCTCTTTTTCAATCTGAATATCACAGCTCTAACTCTCTCCAGCGGTGCTTCCTACGGTGAAAGCGAGGTTGGTCAGTGAGGAAGAAGGTGAAGGAGATTATCTTCGATTCCCTCGACACTACCAACTTCATATTCTCTGAGCTTCGATCTACTTCTATATCACAGATGTGGTTTCGGATGATGCTCGCTGGTGGCATATGGTGGTAAATGACGTTGCCGGTGAGAGAGAGGTGAAGAGCAAGTTCACAAGGCAAGGAACTAGGGCTAGATGTGTCTATCTGCTTCTAAGTGTGTGTTTGGATGAAGGGGAAAAAAATACTTTTAGAAGAAAACCATGGTTTTGCAAAATAATACCCAACATCGATGAAAAAGCTAGAATCTGGTTTTTGACCAAAACCATGGTTTTGAAAAAGTTGAGTTTTTTTTTTTTTTTTTGCTTTTTAAGGTTGGTGGGCCCCACGCTTCTCTCTCTATTATGTTCTTTTTTCATGTTGGTGGGCCCCACATGTTGGGTTTGTCGTTTCCTTTGCAAGTATCTCTCTCTTATGCTTATAGCTTTACTTTCTCTTTCTTTTTTTTCCAGTTTTTTAAATGGTAATTAAATATTAATTTTAAATTAATTAAAATAAAAAGGATTAATTTTATATTTTCAAGAAACTTTAATATAATACATATTTTTTTATATTAATAAAATTAATTAAATTCATTAATATCACATGTATACCATGTTTGGTTTGAAGGAGAGGAGTAGGAGGGATACTTTTTCTATGGTTTGGTTTAAATTTTAGGAGGGGAGGGAAGGTCAAAATTTGGGTGCACATTCCTTTCCCTCCAAAGTGGATCAAATGACAATAATCATGCTCAAAGTAATAACAATGTTGAGGTTGCTAGTGGTGAACTTGTTAGAGACAATATTGCCACTCAAATGTGGACAGATTACCAAAATAATCATGACCACACTCTTGACGATGAGGATGAGGGCTGGAGTTTGATTTATCATTTCTAAACTTAGTTTGTTGTGTTCTTTGTTGAATTTTGACTTGAATGACTTTTTTTTTATACATGTTGTTTGTCGTATTTTATGTTGAACTTCAATTGAATTTAAATTTTAGACATTATGTTAAATTTATTACTTGTTCAATTTTATTTTCATGCAAAAATTCCAGTACTCATAAAGTGTACTATATGATCACAATTTAATTTTATAGGATGGCACCCAGCCTTAGTAAGGAACACAATGTGACTTGGACAAGAAATATGGATGATGCTATTATTGATGCTTTTATGGCTGTTTATAATGAGGGCGGCAAAGTTAATGGAACTTTTAGTTGCAAGGCATAGGACAATATAGTGTTAGAACTAAGTGCTTTCTTTGGTCAACAGATTGACAAGGATAAGGTGAAGAACTGATGGAAGACTTTGAAGACAAACTTCTTTGAAGTGTGTGACATATTAAAAAATTTGAGTGGGTTTGCTTGGAACCTGACAACAAAATTGTGGGAAGTTGAACCTAAGGTTTGGGTTGCATTGATTTAGGTAAACATGTTGTCTTATTCTATTGAATTGCACAATACTAAATAAAATGTTGTGTTCATATTGAACCTGAGCTGTTGATTCTCCAGCTATTATAGTCTTTAAAAGCTTTGGTGTCTTTTAGTTCTTTTATGTAATAACAAATAAAATGTTGTGTATGTATTATAATGTTATTGGGTCCATGCATGGAGTATATTTTCTCCTTTATTCTGGCTTAATTGTTAGCTTCTTATCTATAATAAAGAATAGAATGATGTTTGTTGCAATTATATCCAAAATATTTATCTAATGTATAACATGTGTTGTATCTATGGGCTCACATATCCTTTTGAAAATCTATGCTTATATGAGTTTCAAATTTAATGTTCAATTTGTCACAGATTATTTCGTGAGAAAGATATGAATTCTAAATTTCATTTCATTTGTTTGTTTATTATTGTTGTTGAAAACTTTGTTTCTTCATTTGGGAACAAATTCTAGTTCTTGTTGTATTTAAGATTGAGCTTATGGAACAAATCCTTTATTTTTTGTAGGCTAAACCTAAAGCAGAAGTATGGAGAACAAATCCTTTTCCAAATTATGACAAGATGATGACATTATATGGATTAAATAGGGCAAATGGAGAGGAAGGCAAAACAATGCACAAGTTTAGAAAGAGACGCCGTTCTCATGAAGAGTTGACCAAGACTTTCAATGACATCAACAACTTTGTTTCACATCAAACAATATTGATCCTTTTGGTTGAAGTTGATAGGCAAGGTAATTTACATGGACAAGGCCTATCTTTTGAACAAGATAATTCTCCTAGTGCTTATAGTTCTTGTAGTAAAAGGGCAAAGAGAGCAACTAGAGAGCAAGACAATCGTTTCAAAGATTTAACAAAGGTCAAGTCAGTAGTGGTTGAGGCAATTAATAAAGGAACTAATGCATTCATTCAAATCACAGGGATGCAAGCATCACAATTATCAGGTGAAGAGCTTTGGAAAATTCTTGAAGAATGTGGATGTGATAATGAAAGAATACCTGACATATATTGCTTTCTCATGGGCAATATTGACAAGCTTAGGATAGTGGTTCAATGTCCACCTTTAGCCAGGAGAATGGTCATCGTGAAGATGTTCTACAATTAATTTTAAATAATTAGTGGCGACTTATATATATTTTGGTTGATGCTAAAAAAAATACAGCTTTTGCGTAATAGTTATCACTTTTGAATATTTTTTACATGCTAAAAGTAGGTATTTGAGCATGTAGTGATGACTTGTTGGTGTGTACACTTACTAATATTTTGTTAATTGCTCAAAATAGACATTTGAGCATGTTGTAATCGGTATATAGTTTTATTTTACCATATCATTCTAATGTAAGATGAACTAATTACAAAAAGTTTTTTTCTATTATAAAAATTTATTTATATAAATAAATTAGTAAGTAGAAAAGACATAAAATATTATAAATAAGAGATAGGTTATTTTCCTTAGTTTTCTTCCTTTTGAGGTGGTTCATTGTTCACACCTTAATGATGGTGAAATTTTCAATGATGATGAAATGCACTTAGATTATTGCCAGCGTAATTATTTGTTTGTAAATTTTCTTGGTCCCTATCGTGTTCATCCATGCAAGCTCTAATCCCTCATTAATCTTTATTGGTCCCTCAAGCAACATGCTCAAGTCTTGTAGCACCACTCTAGCCATTTTGTTCTTCACTTTCCAACAGAGGGAGATTGGTTGGTGATCCTTAGCTATGGTACATTGCTACTTCAAGCCTTCAATGTCTTACCTTGGCAATGTTTGAATGGACTTTGGAGGCACCAATCACCAGAATCTCCTTTCTTTTTTGGGAGAATGACATCTAGGTCTCAATCAAAGGAAATAATATATTGACAAGTTCTATAAATTGTTAATGGTAATTGATTCACTTGTTAATTCCCCTTGTTCACTTCTCAATGAGGACTTTTCTGATATTATTTCACTTGCTTGGAACCTAAAAGTTATTCTCCCTTCTATTCTCTTGGCTTGGGTTCAAATTTCGGCTTGCCTTTTGATTACTACCCTTGGAGGTGGCTCAACAAATTGGTGGGCTTTTGGGTTTATTTGTTGAGTTTGATTCTTCGCGTCTTTATTCTCCATGTGGCCTTTGTTTTAAGGTGCTCATGTTAAATATGTTTTGTTACTTGGTGTTGAAATTGAAGGACCACATTGAAATATGGGAAAAATACTTTAAAATAGTATTGATCCTTGAAAGTAAAAGAGAATACAAAGAGACATTTATACCCTAACCCTAACTAATATAATCTAATTATATTAAATCAAATCATAATGATAAAATATACATATCTAATCCTAATATATATTGATTAATATCTTAAAACCAAACAAGCTATTTTTAACACCTCAAGCTGGTAGCAGCTTGAATATAAGCAGCAACTAATAATTAAGAAAATAATTGCCGTTATATCAATAGCTTACTTCTTCAAAGTTAGATCTTGAATCAAGTAGCAAGTTCGGGCAAGCCAATAACATTCAAACAAAGACAAGGATATACTTAGTAGCCACACTGGGGCTTAATGATATAGTACACCATAACAGAACTCGACCAACAAAGGCTAATGTAATAATCCAACAACTTCACCAAGAACAAAGCTAATAATCCAAGCTTCACCAAGAGTTGAATAACAAAGAGTACCCATAGGTCTCACCATGGACCAAAACAATGACTAGAGGTCATACAAGAGACCAAAACAACAACCAATGGTCTCAACAGAGACCAAAACAATAACCACCAAAAATTTTCACAAGGGACCAACACAACAACTAACGGTCTTACGGGGGACAAAAAATAATAACCAAGGTCTCATAATGAACAAAGAGTACCAAACTAAATGTTTCTCCCGGGACGATTAATCAAACCAGACAATGTATGGCCTGAAAGATCTCTCTGACGGCCAAAATCAAAAGAAAACCACCAAAAGATGACAAAACTCACAAACCCACATCTGAAACCATGAGATATGAGTACCAAACCATTAGGGGAACGCCAAACTCAGCGACCCAATGCAAAAGGAGAAAGTGGATGTCAAAAAATATCCTGCACGAGCTCTCACGCACAAAGCGCATGGATCTCCATCAAAAGTCGTGATGACGCATGTGGTGCACACTTTGGGAAAACAACTAGACTTTGAATTTCGCAAATTTAGGCCTTCTAAACACAAAGGGTAGGTGCATGTTCCAATAAGCATCCTCAACACCGAGCATTCACAAGCCCTAATGTGACTAACATTGAAGGATAGTGAATGGGATTGACAAAAAAAAAAAATATAATATGAAATTATGCGTGTTCTGTTACCATATTGAGATTGAATGATCATATAGGGAAAATACTTTGAAATAATATTGATCTTTGAAAGTAAGAAAATACAAAGAAACTTTTATATATACAAATTAATAGACTAATCATAACCACCCTAGAATCTAATTTAATTTAATTAAATTAAATCAAATCAAATAATAATGATAAAATATGCATATCTAATCGTAATAAATATTAATTAATACTTTAATACTAAACAAGCTATTCTCAACACTTTGATGCTCTTTCTTTTCAACTCAACTCTGGCATTGGGGTTTTGATTTCGATTCTCTTTGAGAACATAGGGCAATGCTATCAGAGGTGCGGCGGCGTTGGTCTCCATTGGCTATATTATGGAAAGGCGGTTGGTAAGTCTGTTTGAGCGTGGCTACTAGGCCCACGTTTTGGACATATAGGCCATTCTATTTCCTTAATAGAAATATTGGGCTTAAGTTTCGGGCCGTAACTTCTTCTCCCGAATCATGTGATAATCCTGACAACTCTTAAAATTGGGCCCCTCCATCTAATGACCCGATTGGTCCTCTACTCCATGTTGAATTAGGCTTACCTTCACCGGTTCAAGTCCCTTCAAGTTGCTTGGAAATAGAAGTCCATGTCTCAACTTGGTTCTCATGGTAAGCGCATTATGCCAAATCCTGAGGCTTCTATTGCTCCTTGCTCAGGGTTCTGTAAGCAAGCAGTAGCCCTTAACCACTTCTCACACTCTCTTTAGTTTTTGGTGGCGATATCAACATCGGTGGGAACTACTTATAGCCAAGGCTCTAAGTATTCACAACATGAGACGCAATAGCTTTAAAAGGAAGTGTTCCTGCGATAAACTTGTTGCGTATGCCTAAAAAGCTTCGCACATGTGAATGATACTGTCAGGGACCTCTAAGTTCATCAACAGTCGCTTAGGGGTCCATCTTGTAGTGCTGCATCCTGTCGCCTTTTGGTGTTTGTTTGCTTGTTTTGTAGAGTGGTTGGTATTTTGTTTTGGCTTGATTTTGCAGTTTTTTAAGTTTCCCTGTACTTGTTTCTTTCCCTTTACTTATTTAGCTATTTTATGGCAGTTTTGCCAATGCTTATCTTGGACTTTTTTGCCTTTCAAGTTTTATCACCTTGTATGATATTTTAACTCTTATGGGAGCCCTTTTCAAAGGATTGCTCTCCGGTTCATTATGCTAGAGAGAAGATTTAACTAGTCGATCAACTTTTACTTGTTGAACTTGGTATAGAGTTTGAATACAATATTTTGTGTGTGACTCTACCATCTTCAAGCTTGTTGTCATTTGTTATGTTGTTGGTTTTACTTTCTATTATATGTGACATATTGAGCTTGTGATTTATTTGACAATTCTTGCGTTAGTTTTTGAGAAAATCCCATTAAAGCTTCTAAGGACTAAAAAAATATTAAAAAAGTCTCACAGAAAACTATGACGTCACAAAAGTTCTAAAGAATTATTAAAACAATACTCCACTGATGAAGTTATTAAAAAACTTTTATAATATCAGAATTTTCCGTGAAATTTTCTTAACATTTTCTTGATCTTTTGATACCTTAAAATTAATTTCCCTTAGTTGTTTCAAGCCCTAGTAGCGTAGGTACATATATTTCTTTATAACTCGTTTTATCATTTTAATTAATTGTCCTTTCATTAAAAAAACAATAGAAAAGGGATCACCGGGTTAAAACAAAAAAAGGATACAGATGAATCTATCTGCACCGTTCGATTCACGTTTGATCTGACCCCAAATATGGAGTATTTGAATTTTAGCGGCCGATAATTTATTCCCCATAAAAATCTCGACTTGTTGGTTTTTTTTGTTGATCAAGGTCGCAACAACACATAGTAGACATCGTCATTTCTATCAAGGCACGGAAAAACTTGCTTCGGTCCTCTTCCATGGCGTTCTCTGCAATTACTTCGTACTCTCCCCAAGTTCTCCGTGTCCCCAAAGACTTGGCCCCGATCTTTGTTCGTCCAAATTCAGTCTCTTTTCGATTTTCACGACCAAATCTCCAACATCGGAAACCTTTATCGATTCGATCGGTTCAAGTTCCAGGCACTTAACCTTTTCATTTCCCCTTCTCTGTATGTTCTGTTTTACGCGATGTCTTACTCCCTAATTTTTATATAATATGAGGTTCGTGATGCTTACTTTATGGAGTTCAGTTGATTCGTCTTTGAAGAATATAATATTTTCCTTCCATTTGAGCTTGCGAATCACGGACAATTGAACATTTCCGGGTTATTGATGTTTTGTAAAATCAGTCTGTGTTTTTCGCTGTTGAGCAATTAATCGTGTTACTGTTTTGTTTGGAATTTTATGTGCTTAATCTTTTTAAGGGATAGTTCGTCTGGAAAATATTCAGTTTTTCTCTTTCTGGTTTCTTACATGTTCACACACTCTTTGGATGTTTTGTTTCGCTTGGGTTTGTCTTTTTCAGTTACGGATTCTCTTTCTTCCATTTGAAGGGTTTCTACAATCGGGGAAGTGTTGCAAATATGTTGTCAATGAAATAGTAGAACCTAGAGTTTTCTCAGTTCCTCCGAATTTAATTGGAAATTGGATAGAGGAACGAGAACCGTTACGCATTTATTACTTGATTTCCTAGCTGGCGACTTGTTGAGCATAACTCTCTTTTTACCATTTCTTAATTTCAATCGGAAGTCCAAGGTTCTTTATAAGGTCAAGGCTTTGATCAAAATTAAGCAGTAATTTAAAGGTTTGATATATTAATGGTGTATTGGCAGGAGTGAAGTGAGATAGGATGAAAGTTAACAATGTATCAAACCATTCAGTAGGTCTTGATGCGCATTGTCAACATTTATCCTTTCCCTCCTCCCCATTTTTTACTTTTTTGAGTTGGAAAGGAGGCCAAACTGGCGCTGTGGGGGATCAAACCCACCATCACCCCTATACAAGGAGATCACTTTGCCACTCGGGCAATTCACCATGTGCTTCTCATATTTACTTTAATACAGTGCTTGTCCTATCGTACTATGTCAAATTCTAAATTACACTCAATTTGGAAAACATGAAGTTCTTATGCAGTGCAAGTTTGCAGTCACTTTTATTACCTGGCTTTTTTTAAAGCAATTCAATACTCTTACTGTTTGGTTTACTTGCCAAAACATGGAATATCCTATAGCCTCAGGCTAGTTTTCTCAGTTTACTGTGTGCATATTTTTGGAATTGAATTCAATAGTTTCAGAATATCATTTGTCATTGGTTTATTTCCACTTAACCTTTTGGCCAATAACTGTCTTTTCTCCCTAAATCTAACAGCTGCACCAACACCTGAAGGGTTGGCACCCGCGGTTTCCCTTACGGATAATGCACTGAAGCACTTGAACAAGATGAGGTCTGAGCGCAACCAAGATTTATGTTTAAGGATTGGTGTTAAACAGGGTGGCTGCTCTGGCATGTCATACACAATGGATTTTGAGGACAGGGCTAACGCAAGAGCAGATGACTCCATTATTGAATGCAATGGTTTTGTAATTGGTATGACTTAGATCCTTGTTCTTGTAGTTTGAACAACATTTTTTTATCCCTAAGGTAGGGTTGGATGGTATTAGCATATGAGTTTTTATTAGATTGCTTCTTTTTGAGTGCCAGTGCGTCCATATTTGGTATGAAACATTTACTCTTTGAGGCATTAACTGATCTTCCTGGATTCAGATATCAAGTGGCATAAAGATATACTTTCTTTCTTCCTGATTTTTAATCAATCAAAGATATGTTTTGTCAATGCTAAATCTGACTTCAACTAAGGCGTCTTCCTGTTCCAATTCTTGTTTTACCTTGGAGCTTAGTTTGAAAGTGTGAAATGGTGTGGCACTGTGGCTGACTTTTTTTTGTCTAACAATTGTCCCTGATTTGGGTGTGACTAAGAAAATTAATACAGGAAATGCTGGTCAATTTGTTGTCACTGCTTTGCTGGAAGCTGGTTCATTTTTCACTTTATGATTGGGATTCTAAATCTGAGATTGCACTAAAAGCTTAGTCCTCTGTGGGTTCTTCTTTTGTTTAAACATTCTTTGCTCAAGTTTTGTAGTAGCTGTGATAGAATTAGAATATCAACGGTTCAAAATGTTCCTGCATCACTTTCCAATGATTAGGCTTACTGATTGTGATTAATAAAGGAAGGGTTACTTGGTATTGACTTCCTCTTGAGGTGTCTAACTAACTGCATCTTGCTTTACAGTGCACAGAAGCAAAATACTGTGTCAACTTTGAGTAAATGTAATGACCAAAATGGGAACTTTATTATTATTCACATTAATTTCACTAATTTGCCGCCTAGATTCAGTGTGCAGACTAGATTGCAACCATTCATGCAGATTGTATCACTGTATACATATAATCCTCCGATCCTAAATATAGGACATAATTTTGCACTACAAATTATGTCCTATATTTAGGGTCAGAGGTAGTATATAATATTACAAGAAATTCATTGGTGAATAATATTCATTTGCCTGTGGTTGAATAAATTTTGCACAAAACAAATTGCTAGTAGAGTTGGTAAGCGAACTCACCCCTATAAGGAGGAGAACACAAGATCAAATGCTGAAAAGTGCATTTGTTGAGAAAGGCAAATTTTTTTTGTCCTTTAGGGATTCTAATTAATATCCTTGATCAAAGAAAAAAGAAATTTTGGTGAAATGAATCTGAGGAAGATTCAAGATATACTTGAGCCGTAGCAATGGTGACTCTTCAGATTCACTGCTTAGATGACTGTCCATTCAAATTTCAAATGAAACTATATTGTGGGATTTGCTTGTCTTACTATAGAGTTTGGTTTCATTAGTTTATTTATTGCATGTAGTAGTATTTATCTTTGTAAATGTTCCTCAACTTCTTCATCTGTTTTTGCAGTTTGTGATCCCAAGAGCCTACTCTTTTTGTATGGCATGCAATTGGATTACAGCGATGCTCTTATTGGGGGAGGCTTCTCTTTTAAGAATCCTAATGCTACTCAAACCTGTGGATGTGGCAAATCTTTTGCTGCAGAAATGTAAAATCACAGACACTGTTTGATTTAGCTATACTTATAGATTGTATAATAACATTTCTAATAAATGGAATTTCATTTGGATGAAATGTCAAGAAGAAATTTCCCTCTCCTTCTCCCTTCTTTCTCTATCTCTGTCTTCTCTTTCCCTCTCCTTGTTTCCCATCAAATATCTTTCATGTTATAAAAAAGGGTATAAATCCCTTTGCTTTGTGTGGTGAATGAAAAGTGGACTATATTGTTGATGACTTAGATTTCCAAATAATATAATATGGTAATTTTTTTTAGAATGTTTATATTATAAATAGGTAATTATGTAAGGACAGAGATAGAATAAATGACACATTTTTTAATTTATAATTTTGTTGATAATAATGAAAATGCCAATATCTATGCAAGAGATGTAATTTGTTTTGAATTTAAACTTAGCATATCTACTTTTTTTTTTTGGAAATTATGTTATATGCGACCATTTATTTTTAGATATGACTATTTGACTAAATCACATTTGACATTTGAGCATACATTATCAATAACCAATTTTTATACTGAAAAGTATAGTACAATTGGATGATAGTTCATATTTTCCTTCCTAATTATGTAACCCAGGATCTAAAACTTTGTTTAAAAATTATTTTTTAAATTCTCCTTACTCTATTTGAGGGGGTATAATAAGGGAGGACGATATTTAAGGGCCCTAAAATAATTTTTATAGCAGTTTAGAATCTTTAAAGGAATAAGAAGAATCATGATAATTTGTTGGAATCAAAATTTTCTAAGCCAACCTTTTTAACACTCATCTTTCATATTTTTTTTGGTACCCATCTTTCATATTTTTAATATTCATCTTTAACAATTTCAACAATAATTTTTCCAACACTTATCTTTAATTTCTTAAAAAATAAAAATATGAAAGATGGGTATTAAAAATGGGATAAAACTTATATCAAGTTATATTATTTCAAAAGTAGGATATATTACCATGTGTGATTGGAGATATATGGAACTTTTTTTTCCTTACTGAAAAATATAAAAGTTGAATATTAAATATAAAATAAGAGTGTACAAATTTGAATAATTAGTATTAAAAAAAACCCAAACAAATTAATTTTAACGAAAAACCATGATTTTTGGAAATGAGTTATTAAAAATTACAGCCGTAGATTTTAACAAACTTGGATCGTATCGTCGTATCATATCGAACGGCTTAAATCTAACGCGGACCTACTCATCAGGAAAACGCTGTTCCATGTGGTAACTACTAACTAGCAAGCGTTTCTTCGCAGGTTAAGAGAATAAGGGCGAGACTCGTCTTCTCAAACCTGATTGCTAGAAGCCCTAAAGCCAACAGAAGTCGAAGAAACACTGAACTCTGACCATGGCTCTCGCTTCTCGTCTCGTGAACAAATCCAAGCTGGTTAGCTTTTATTCAAATTCAATTTCTTGTCTGAAATACTTTCGATCTTAATTTCGCTTTACATTATCGAGGCATTCTCGGCGAGAAGTAAACAAAGAATTTTCTGTCAGAAAGTGATTATTTTTCTTATCAAATGATCCGTACAATATTCTGCATTTTATGTTTGATAAACTTCTGATCCTGATTGATTGCTTTTCGGGATCTGCATAGTTATGGATTTCTGGATTTAGCTGAATGGAGTAAGGTAACGCGGTTGTGACCTTTAGTCACCTAGAAAAATTGGTGAGGGCATCTCTCGGATGCAAAATGACGATAGATATCATGATGGAATGATGGCAGGAAAAAGTAGTTAATGACTGTAAGAGCATGTGAAGCTCTATTCGATCACTGAAAAAATGGTAAAAAGCGAGAGTGCTATCTAGGTATTGACTAGCTTTTGGGATGGTTGAGATTTTTTTTTGTTGACATTTTAAGGCCTTTATTCTGGGATGGCGTTAGCCAATATGTTTTGATTCTGACATTTATATAGAGTGCTTGGGCGGAGGTCCAAAATGCATATAGTAACATAATGACTTTTAGATTCCTTATCATCTTCATCGCTTGAAATACAATTAGACAATCCCTCAAACCTCAAAAAGTTTTGGAGTTTAGTAATTACAAATCTGATTGAATAGAGTATGTGCTAATGTAAGAAATTGGTATGACTAGGGTATCTGTCACTTAAAATTTCTTATAACTAATTATTAAAGAAATTACTTTTTATTTCATTTGTTTTGATCCAATACCCATTTTGACAATTGACGCTTGACACACTGGTTGGTTTCTTATGAATTGAACAGGGATGAGCTTTCCTATGTGCTCTCTGCTCATTTCTTTTGTCATGACAATAATTATAGCAATCTTGCTGCTGATTTTTTTTTTTTTTTGGGGGGGTAATGGGTCCATTTTTCTTCTCTTCTAACAGGTTTATGCTAGTCAAATACTTGTACAAAAGGAGCATGCCATTTCAGTTCGTCACTTTGCCAAAGAATCCAGTCCTCCTGTCTTTAAGGGAGATCGTGAGTAATCTTGAGTATGCTTGTCTTATTTATCCATTCATTATAAATTTTAAGTCATCCCTATTCCCTAGTACCTAGTAAGTAAGTGTTGGGATCAGCATCCAAGCATATGTTGTTGCTAGTATGGATCTCTAACTGACTTTATTTTCAGCAGCATAAATAATAAAGCTTGTTGAATTGTAATCTGACTGTATTCATATTATCTGCTCCATTATTTGATCCAGTAGTTTTAGTTATCCTTCAATTATCTACAGGTGCAATTTGAGTTTGCTTTAGATAATATAAGCAGTTATGCAGTCTGAGTTTGAAGTTTAATGGAATTTTTTGGCATGTCATTTTTTGACATTGTACTTCTAATTGAATGTGAAAGAGATGTTGAAGAATGCCTTTACGGAGTTGAAGACAAAATTTGAAGCGGCAATTGGAATATTAAGGAAAGAGAAGATCACTATTGATCCGGATAATCCAGCTGCAGTTTCTCAATATGCAAAGATCATGAAAACGATTAGAGAGAAGTGAGCTTCTGCTTTACCTTAATGATTTTGTCTGAATCTTGTTTTTATATGCACTTCCAGTAATCTTGTAGAATTTGTTGTCCTTTTATTTTATGCTGTAATTATTTCATGGATATGATCTCTTGTTTATTGTGCAGGTTAGGCCTGTTTTCTGAAAGTCAACGTATCAAGCACACAATTCAATTAGACACAAAAGATATTCCTGATGCTCGGACTTATCTTTTGACTTTGAAGGAAATAAGAATTAAGTATGTGACGATCTGTTCTTCAACCATTTTCATTCTCTCATTTAAGTGTGCTGTTTTGCTACATAATTCGGTTTCTTTTTGTCCCTGAAAACCTAGGAGTATGATTTTTGTGGTATGTAAATGGTTTTTTCCGTTCAATACATCTTTCTGAATAGGAAAACAAGGTCCCCCCCCCCCCCCCCTCCAAATTCTATGTTCATAAAACTTGCTTAATTACAATTTTTATTTTCCTCCTGAAAATCTATAGTCACTCTGTAAAATTTGGCTGTTTTCTTGAATTGATAGTCACTTTGACTTTGGCTACACATGAATTTTGATGTAAGTTTCAGGTAGAAGGCAATAAGAAGTGAGCCCTTTCACTTCATGGTTTGCAGAATATTCCTGTGTTCATGTTAATATTCTTTTGCAGGAGTGGTATTACAGATGTTATTGGTGCTGAGGCCATGATGATGGAAGCATTGGACAAAGTTGAAAAGGAACTGAAGAAACCTTTGATGAGGGATGATAAGAAAGGAATGGCTCTTCTCATGGCTGAGTTTGAGAAGATTAATAAAAAGTGAGCGAGACCCCTATATGCCTTTATTTGATACTTAGGACTAATTATTAAAGTGACACCTAGATTCTTTGATGAGAAGGAAGATATCTATCTATTTAATCTAACTTTTGAAAATTTATCAAATTTTGTGGAGTTTTCTTTTCTTGTATTGTTGGCCACTTGGTCAGGATATTTGGGCAGCTGATTCTTTATGTTAGTTCAAATACTCCCTCCGGTCCTAATTATAAGACAACATTTGGGGGTTAGTTTTGATCTTAATTATATGACAACTTTTTAGTTTTTGCCAATTTCTTTCTAAAATACCCTTATTTTATTATCTCAAGTGTGTTTGGTTTTTGGTAAGTATATATGTATATAGGTTGCAACACACACACATACATGTGTATGTCTGTAAACATATATATGTATGTATATGTGTGTGTGTGCGGGCCTATATATATGTGTTTGTGTATGTATATATATATGAATGTGTGTGTGTGTGTCAATATATATATCTGTGTGTAGGTACATGGTTGTGCGTGTGTGTGTGTCTATGTGTGTGTGTATGCATGATAGATCTATATGTATACATATATAACATATATATGTATATCTAGCAAGACCATTATTTCAATTAGAAAGCATGTGGAAGGGAAAATTAGTTGGAGAGAAATGTGGCAGAGTTGTTGATTAATTTTTACTTATGTTATTTTAATGTATATAAGGACATTTTAGGAAAATGGGTAAAATTAACTAATTTAACTCCTCTCCTTAATTTTTCCAAAATCGGTTAAATATGTCTTATAATTAGGACCGGAGGGAGTACTATTTAACTAGCAATGATTGAGTGGCTTGGTTTTGCTACCTTCCTTACCTTATTCTGTTTTGTTTTGTTTTTTTCCCTAACCTCAAATTTGGGGGATGGGGATCATAGAATCGGCATTCGGAAGGAAGATCTACCAAAGCATGAGGAGGAGCTAGAACTCAGCGTTGCCAAAGCTCAACTGCAGGAGCTGAAGAAAGATGCTCTGGAGGCAATGGAGACTCAAAAGAAGAGGTAGTACTCATGCTAATGCTCATGAGAAATTTCACAAATTATTTATCTATTCCCTTGATGATTTGAGGCTCCGATGGATTTTCTGCCTAATCTTTATGTTTGGAGGTGGCATAATAGAATGAGCCCTTCCTTCGCTTGGTTTATTTATTCAATGATTTAAGAATCTGGAACATTTGAAATATGATTCTTGTTTTACCATCTTAGACTCATTTTTTGACATGTTGTGTTGCCATTCCAGGGAGGAATTCAAGGATGAGGAAGTGGTTGAACCCAAAAACTTGGACATCAGAAACTTCCTTTAAGGGCCTGTCTTCCCCCCCCCCCCCACACTGTTTACATAACCTGCTTCCGCGTTTCTTCAATAAGTAGACACCAATTTGGGAGTGCAACACTTGAATGGCTGTTGACGAGTTATTTAACATCTCTGCATCTTTAATGTTTCAACTTGCTGGTGTTATGACTGGAAATTGGAGTTATCATATCAACCTTGAAATTTTCCCCCTTCAGTTTTATGGCAATTTTTTTGTTCCCCTTTTTGTGGAGACTGGATTCAAGCCCATGTACTCTGTATAAAATAAGCTTCGTGAAGTCCTTGGTTCCGTGACTAGGGCGAGCTTACCATTTCGTTCAGCATCAATTAATATTGTTCAACTGTCTAAAGGAAGGGTTCTTCATCAACTCTAAGGTTTGTATTCTATCCTCATCGTTTGGACATGAAACCATCCAATTCTGTAAATGCTAAGTTGGTGATTCATCTATGACATGAACAAGTAGAATGTCTTCTGAAAGATCTTTATACTGAAATGCTGCATAATGAAAGATGTATCAAGAAGAGGTTGATGAACAAGCTTATGTTACATCACTCTCGAAAAAGTGATTAATGGCATTTATCCATGTTGGGTTTGAAAGAAATGGGTAAATGACCAACTTTGAATTGGGGACGCCTGTATTATATGAATAAGGCGAACGTTTGTAATACTTCATAATTTTACCAGTTATACTTACAATATTATACTCCATTACTTGCAAAAAAAAAAAAAAAAACCAAAGTCTGCACACATAAAGAAGTTAATTTTATAATCTTTGGAGCCACCATAGTTTTATCCCAACTATAGTGGTCCTTCTCCAAAATCATTGAAGCTACTCAAATTTAAGATATGTTGTACTCCTCAATAAACATGTATCTCCTAGAAAGTGAAGTTAGCGTCTTGTTCATGGTTTGTGAGTAAACCCAATTTTTTTGAAATTTTTTTTTCATAATAATAATAAAAAAATCAACCCAACCTAATATCTTTACTCACTCATCGTTTAGCACCTCTCTTATCATCATCATTACTATCCTAGAGCAATGGGCGGGTTGGGTAACCCGAAGCCTAACCCATAACCCGCCCATTTAACCTATATCTCAACCCATTTAAACTCATATAAATGGATTACTAAATAAATAGGCGGGCTAATCGGGTTTTGGGTAATCTATTTACATTTGACATGTTTATTTTCTTTTGAAAAAAACATACCTAAGCTTTAAAAATCCATCCAAATTCAGCATTCTAATTTTTGAAATCTAAATCTTCATAGTTTAATAATCACAATTCACACAAAACAATATAAATTTATACAAGCACCATCATAGCATAATTTTGATATTCAAACTCCAACTTTTAAATTAAAATATTACACCTACAACTTTACAAGTTTATAAGTTAACAAGATGGCATGCTTCCATTAAAACTTCACGCTTTAATCTTCACTATCATCTTTAGTTCGCTTAAGGAAGGGACTATAGCTCTAGATACTAAATTTCCCTCTACAAAATAAATGAAGAGAAAACATATAATAAATAATCTAATATAAAATAAAAAAATAAAACAATACAAATTCAGAATTTTATTAAAAATACTGGTAACAACATTTGCACTCTCATCAAAATTATTAATATCAAGGTTCTTAAATTTAAGGGGTGTCTTGAATAGTAAATTTTGAGCATATACAGTGCCTCAACAATCTTTGAAGATAAAGAACTCTTGAAAGAATTTAGTATCCGATGCCAGTACTAAAAGCTAATCCTGAAGATATTGTAGATACTAGTATAGCCAATAAATAACGTGTCAATAGATTTAGAATTTGATACTTGAAAGTATTCACTTTTCACTACACCAAAACATCAAATTTTGGATCTCAAAAACCTAATAATTTAGTTTGAAGATATTTATCCACTTCTAAAACCTACTCTACATTACATGTAGAGCTAGTAGCGACTCACAAATTCAAATAATTATAGAGAGAGAGAGAGAGAGTTGGTGGCCGTTATGGTTAGGGATTAGGGCGACCGAATACTCAAAATCTCGAATAGGGAAGGAGGTAAGAAATGTCTTTATTTTATGACAAAATACTAAATGAGATGTGTTGTTAATAAAAAAAAAAGTATACTAATGGGTGGGTATGGGCAACCCAAAGGTATGCCCATAGCTTGCCCATTTAAATCTTAAATGTGCGAGTTTTAACCCGCCCCATTATAAATCTTTTTGGGCGGGTTCAAAATGACCCAATTATTTTAGGTTATGGGCGGGCTCATGGGTTATGGGTTCCATGCTCATCCCATGTATTGTAAACCATTATATTTATGGATTACAACATATAGTTCGGTGTGTTATAAGAAATATTATATTCATATAATATATAATTTTTTCCATACACACACAAGATGAACATCATACTAACACACTGTAATAGACAGATGCACGTTTTTGAAGGAAAAAAACCAATGTTTCTGACAGACAATTTCAAAAAATCCAATTAAAAAAAAATCATAGGTCGTTGATTAAGAACTCAGAAAAATCATAGGCCGTGATGACTTAATTTTCCGTATGAAATGAATGTAACGGTATCATGCTGAGCTGCCCACCCCAGTCCTAATAGTACACCTCTCTATAACCTCTCTTCTTCTTCACCCTTCTTGACCTGAAGAATGGTGGATTTTGAAATCTGACCGTGATGATGATGAGAGAAACACATGCGGAAAGTAAGTAATTTATGTGGACAACAGCATAGCTTAAGAATGGATATTTAGGGTATTGTAGTTGGACGCTGTTAATTCTTTATAATTTGGGTTAAGGTTCAAAAATACACATATGTTTTTCCTCCAGGAACGCCCAGTACCATATGTTTTTTTCTGGTGTAAAAATACACATGCCATTAGATTTTAGGAGCAAAAATACCACTTCCGTTAGTTGACCGTTTGTTGACCGTTAACCATGGTGAAATTGTCTTTTTGCCCTTAGTTTAAAATAATTAAAAATGAAAAGGGTTAAGGGTTTAAGGGCAAAAATGTAATTTCACCATGGTTAACGGTGAACTAACGGTCAATAGTGATATTTTTGCTCCTAAAACCTAACAGCGTGTGTATTTTTACACCAGAAAAAAACATATGGTGCTAGACGCTCCTAGAGAAAAAACATGTGTATTTTTACACCTTAACCCTTATAATTATCTTAAACCCTGAGCCCAGTTTTCCCAGTCTCACGCAGCTAATTTTTGTGACTCTGTCCTTTGTCTGCAACATGTGCTCAATCGCCACTTTCTCTCCCTTCAAAACAGAACTCGTCGATTCTAAATTCCTCTTCAATGCCAATTGTCGTCTTCGATATTCATTCGGACAGCGATTGATTCATAGCCCCGCCAAACCCATACTAACTTCAATTCAACCTCTCGTATTTCGCAACTCCTTCAATTTCTCTCAACTTTGCGCTGCGTTGGATTGTTCCTACATTCCTCGCACACCCTCTTCAACTTGCTCTTCTTCTACTACTACTGCTACTTTTCCTCGCTTAATTCGAAAATGCCTATTGAAATTTTTGTCGGAGAAGATTGTGTTCCTTCTTGTTGGGTCGTTTATCTTAATCGGGTGCTTTAACAGAAGAGTAGCTTTAGCACTACCTTCTGTCACTTCAGGCGCAGCTTTGGAGGAGGGTGGTGATGCCTTGAAAGAGAAAAGTGAGGATGAGGAAATGTGCGAGAAGATTCTGGAGAAGGACCCGCGAAATGTTGAGGCTCTGAAGGTGATTTTGTTTAAGAAAATAAGGACAGGGAAGTCGAAGGAGGCTGTGAAATACGTAGAGAGTTTGATTGATGCGGAGCCAAACGAAGTTGAATGGCGGCTTTTGCTGGCACTTTGCTATGAGACAATGGGTCACTTGAGTACAGCTAAAAGATTGCTCAAGGAAATCTTGGAGCAGAGGCCTCTCTTGATCAGAGCTCTGCATGTAAGATTTTTCACCCTCTTTTGAGTATCAGGGAGATTTTTAGCTAGTCATTTCCATGCTGACACTGATACAGATCTTTGAACATATATGGAATTGGCAAGATTTTGGAAATATAGTCATATCTCGATTTTCAGATTTTAGTTTGAATGTTGGCTGTTATTATTTTACTAGCCAGCATACTTGGTTAAATTAAAAATTTAAAAGGATGATTGTATTCCTCTTACTTATTTTATATGAGAAGAGCACCTGAGTGTTTCTTCGCCTGTTAGACGATTGATCGTCGACCAATATAGCCCTAGGCTGTCAGTTCACGCAGAACTTGCAGTTCAGTGATTAGATATTTTGAAGCTGGATGGCATTTCTTGAATGGCATTTTTAACATCCGCATATTTAAGAGCATATTTATGTCTCATGTCTTCATACCTGATTACAACATACTTCTCAGTGGGTCTGTAATCTGTTATGCTTTCTTGTTATGGTTAAGAAAAGTGGTACTTGTTATGCTTCACAGGGTCTGGCTATCGTGATGCACAAAAAACATGAAGGTCCGGCTGTCTTTGAGATGCTGAATAAGGCTTTAGAATTAGCATGCCAAGAAAAAAGAGTCACAGAAGAGAGAAATATAAGAATCTTAATAGCACAAATGCATGTTGCGAAGGTGAACTTTTATTTGTAGCAGTTGCTTGCTTTTACATGTCCTCAGCTGGTGATGGGGCTGTTTTGATTATGTTCAATGTTAGGAAATAAATCTCTCCTCTTGGTACCAAATTACACTTTTTCAGAGTAATGGTTTAATAAAAATACCATTTGTGTGCTTTGCAGGGGGATTTGGAGGAGGGGTTAAAACTGTTTCAGGAATTGGTTGATGAAGATCCTCGGGATTTCAGGCCTTATCTTTGCCAGGTGAGTTTGTCTTGGCATGTGGGTTGTCTTTCTATTGCCATCAGTTGATTTGGTTCAAACGTGGAAGGAATTTGTATGGATTATTCAAGTTCGTACACCCAAAAAAAAAAAATCAATACTGAAAACAATTATGTTCCTCTAATTCATCTTTATGTCCAGTTTACTGGTTATCAGTCCAACTCTTTTCCAGTCCAAATGCAAAGCCTATGAGAGGATAAGAGAATATCATGCCAAACATTTTAAACTCCTTATCTTGTGTTTAAACTGAAACCATTTTAAACATGTTCTCTATTTGTCTACTTATAGATGTGCTGGGTAGACAATTCTATGGGCTAGTTAATCTGTTTAGGCTGTGTAAGCAATTGGTTATGACTTTCTGATTATTTATTCATTTGGTAATATTTAGCTTCATTTACCTTCTTGTTTTAGTTGTTCAAACTGTGAGTATTAAAATTTATTTCTTTTTTTTTTAATGGTTAAAATGTATTTCAAATCTCAAACATTTCTTTTTCACACTGTTGGGAAGAGGCTTTTTTATTTTTAATTGAATTATCCTTGTAAAGGAAATCATATTGTACTGGATTTTATACCAATTAAAAGATGTAGTCTCGTAAGGATACAAGCTAGAAAGATCTAGGTAAAGGCTTGAAATTCATACGAGTAATTCATTGATCTGAATAATTAATTTTATATAGCCAGAAAGGAATGTCTATCAAAATCATCTAATTGTAGTTTACATGCTTCTTGGATAAGAATGATCCTTGGGGCTACAAGGGTTCTTGGATGTTTTTGCTTTTGTATGTGTCTGAAAATCTGTCAATTCATCATGCATTGAACTTTAAAGATTTGTTTTTCACATTCTCTTTCAGTATTTACTGGTTGATTTTCTTATCCCATTGGTTAGAACTACCCCTTTTAACTTTTGATACATTTATTAAACTATTGGAACCATGAAAGGAAAAGTTACTCCTGACTTCCATCTAATAGCTTATGATCTTAAGCATGTCAGTCCTCGACATAATGTTTAAGCTTTCAGGATAGTCAAGGCTGATTCTTGCTTGCCAAAATTTTCATAATTATATCTGATCTTTGCATGAAGTGAGTGGAGAGGAGTTGAGCCTTTTAATGATTCATGTCTTAAGGGCTCTTGCATAAGTTGTGATAAATAAGAAATCTATCCTGTTCTTGCACCTAATAACTTAATCTTGTAGTTTGAATTTGGTTCTTATAACGAACACTTCGGTAGAGTGCAATCAAAACATAAGTGACAGGAATTTATTCTGTGGTAATTGATCAAATCGATGGAAAATTGTGGCAGGGCATTATATACAGTCTTCTTGATAAAAAGGAAGAAGCTGCCCAACAGTTTGAGATATATCGAGCCCTGGTGCCGGAGGAGTTTCCTCAGAGAGGATTTCTTGATGATGTTGTCTTAACAGCGAAAGGAACATCCAGAGAACAGTTTCAGAGGGAATTTGAGTCTCAATATTCTCACAGGAAGTAGAGATCAATATCCTTCTGTTCTTTCTCTCAATCATATGAATTCACTCTGTTGAGTTTTGGTGGTTTCAATGCAAAATGAGGCAGAAGCTTGAAAAAATGAGCATTTCAGTCACTTTTATGATGAGGCATAGATCACAGTTTAGAGCCATACTCAGGTCCTTTGGAGTATTTTAGATTGATGAAACTAGATAGATAGATAGATTTGGGTCTATGCACATGTCCTTTGGATTCTGTTATGGTTCAAGTCTTGTGAGTAAATTCAAACGGTTTTGTTAGGTGTACAAGTCGTCTTCATCTTTTTATATCTGGACTAAAACCCAGAATCGTAACATATCTGAGAACAATTCATGTGCCCTATTATTTACCTTTTTCTGTAATCCTATTTTGTATTTATCAAAATTCATGTGCTGCAGGTATTATTGTTTCTGTACTATTATTGTATATCAATACTATTATTGATATAAATTAGTAGTTTTATGGAATTTTGGTTTTACCATTGTTTAGAGTTCAATTTGGTTTATAAGTAGAGATTTCAAAGGAGAAAGTTAGCACTAGCTTAATTTCCTAACCGCTATCTAGACTTGTGTGAAGGTATTTTTGAGAATGAGTTAACAATTTTAGTGGCAGTGGCCTTTTTGACGGTTGTCTTCATCAAATTATTTTTCATTTTTTAAGTTATGAGACGAAATAGTTTTCCACTTCAATTCTTGTCAATTGAAATGGAACCAAATATACGATTTAATTATTAAAGTGTATTTCCCCATGTTATTAAATCCGAACCAGACCATGAAACGATTGAATCAGTCATCTAACCCATCCAATCCAACTGATTTAATCATTTCAATATTTATTTATAATTTCTTGATTTTAAAAATGTATATCTAATTCTATATACTTTTAATAATTATAAATTAAAACTTTGTAAAAAGCTTGAGATGTCTAATTTTTAGTGCAAAAATAATCAGTAAAAAATATTATCATTTAATCCTAAAAAATTATCAAATTTCAAAATTGTTCTAAAAAAATATATAGTTTACTTCCTCACCGAACTAACTCTGGGTTAGCTCCAGTTTTACTCTAATCTAACCTACTACCCAGACCGGTTCAGTGGCTGGCCCGGGTTAAATAATCTTGGTATTTTCTTTCATTTTAATTATTTCTCTAAAATAAAATCAAAGAAATAAATTTATTCTTATAAATAATGAGTTAGAATGCAAGCTTTGAAAGATTATGTGATATACAAAATGAATAGGTAAGAGACATAAGTTGGGCTAAATTGCAGCAAGTCTCGTAGTTTTTTTGGTTCATGCTGAGATAATATTTTTATTTTCCAGGATTGACAACGAGTATTTGACTTCAAAATTTTTACAGATGAATTTTTTATTGATAATTAATATATTATTGTATTAACAGGTGACATTTATTAATTTTTTTGTCCAGGCATTTATTAAAATATGTTCTCATGAATTAAAATTTAAAAATTATGTACATACAATTTAAAATCTAAAAAAGTTACGCTCACAAAAAAAAGAAAAAAGAAAAAAATTATTAGAGAATTGTTTACATTAAAGCCGATCCTCATTTTGGTAAGTTTCAAAATTTAACTGACAAAAATTTTTACTATAAAATAAAGGAGAAATGGGAAACATTGAAGCAAAAGAGCTTTTTAGGGGAAGTGTATAGAAAACTCTTCTTTCACACAACACGGCACTGCCAATCATCTAACCGTTGAAGAAGGCGCCTGTCTTCATGTCTCTGGAAGTTCCACGACTTCTCGCGCCCTTTCATGGCATCGGTTTCCGGCAAATCCCTACTTCTCGCTTCTCTTTAATCTCTTTACCTCTTCCTTCTCTCCATGGAACTTCAAACTTTCCTCGCTCATTCTATGTTTATCCGCCTACACCCATTCGATTCGCCCATCCTCGGCTGTCTCCGGCCTTACCGGCGGTTTCACCGGCGAGCCATGCGGTGACGGCTGAGCCTCCGCCTGACCCTCCGGTGAAGATGGTTGCTCTGGTGGGTGAAGGAGCTGTCAGTCCTCTGAATTCTGCATCCTGGGAAGAAGTCATGCTTCACACTGTTAAGTAGCCTCGGCTTTGGCCTGAAATTCTTTTTACTCTTGCTCGTCTTCTTTCGTAGCTTCTGTTAGCCTGAATGCACCATGTTTGTTTGGTCATGTGTAGCAAATTGACTGATACTAAAATCTTTCTGAGATTTTTGTCGACGTGAATTTGACTGGTACTATAATGCTCAAATTGTAAAAAAACATTACTGCTGTTCTAACATGAGCGTACATGTTAATCAATTAATTCCTGAAATAAGTTCCTTTTTTTTTTTTTTTTTTGTACAAAAAATAAGTTCATATCTACAAATGGAGAAACTGTTGAATTGGGAAAAAAGAAAGAAAGAAAAAAAAATAAAGGATGATCTTTCCTTCAGCTAGAATGTGTTTCAGCTCTTAATGAATGAAATATCTTATTTCCCTCACACGGATAATTTTGCAGCACATGAATGTGTGTTATATAAATAGCTGGATTAATTCTATCAGGTCGGATCAGGACCACTAACTGACCTTTTTTATCATCGCAGGGAAAAAGACTAAAATGGGTTGACGAAGGATATGAACTTCTTGTATTTAATGATGAATGCATTCGATCTGATTCCAATGAAGATCTTACCATGAGACTCAAGATGGAATTAGCTCAAACTGATCTTTTGGTGATTGTTTCTGTTGCAAATGAAGAGTCAATTCAGTGGATTAAGATCAATTGCAAAGATTTAAAAAACGTAGTATGCTTTGACTCTTCACCAGATATAGAGAACAAATTAGGAGGCTTTTCTATTCCTAATGAAGTTAAAGGAAGTATGTTTTCCAAAATGGTTGGAAATTCTCAATCAGAAAAAACAGGAGAGTCATCTAGAGTGGTGCAGACTGTATCTGAAGCATGGGATAGACATAATTCTGATGATATAAGGTTCTGTTTGTTGGTAATCATCAATGCTTATATAAAGCCAGTTCCGATATTGAAGAACTTGAGATCAAAGGGTTTTTCTACCTTGAACTGCATGGTAAAGAATTGTGGCCGGGAGATACTTAATTGCTTGTTGGATTCAACTTGTAGAAAAGCTCTTCAATGCTTAAACAAATGCAGTCCTGTAGACCAAGTATGTAACTACCGCTGTATTGCTTCATATGAAAGTCCCAATCTAGAGGCATTTTCACTTTGTGTATTACAGAAAAACAACTGTCTAGAGTTGGATGCAAAAATCCCCGATAAGCCACATGTGCCTCCAATGGTTGAATTTCGGGGTAAGAACTTATGTCACGACATGGCTGAGGATCTATTTGTTGGTTGGTTGGGGAATTTGGAATGGAGTTGGCGTGTTGTAGCAGGGCAAAACCCAGCATATGACCAATTCCCATGCCAGTACCAGCTATTCTACAGAGGAAAGGCAAAAGGATCATTCTGGTATGAACCAGTTTTCCAGGTGAGAACACTAGAGAGTCAGTTGGTCTGGAGGCGGCGAAAATATCGTGTTAAAAGAGGTAAGATTCCTGGGACATTCTATTTCAGTGTATTGGATAATGGAGTTGTGTCAAATGAGTTTTGGACCATTGTGAATGTAGCTGATGATCTTAGTTGGGGCTTGTTTCATTATCATGGGGCTGCAAGAGTTGCAGGGCAATCTTATACAGGGGCAGTTCTTGTTAGTCCAGATGGTGCATATCCACGCGAAACAGAGGGGCAAAGAATAGTTGTTGCATTAGAAAAATGTGGAATTAAAGAGTGGGAGCTTTTCTTTGTTGACAATTGTTCATGCATAGATCCTCCCTTGGGAATTCCAGAGGGGTCAAGGTTACATTCTATAATCCCAATTAGAGATCTGGATTGGGCTACTGTTTAGTATATACTTTCATTTGATTGATCAATATTCTAATCCGGCTGTATCTCTCATATTTATGTATATACACACACCTTCTGTTCCTTCTCTTTCATTTCAGTTACGTGCTTGTTTATGATCTTCTGATTAGCGAAGCCATTAACCAAATCATGTAGATAGATCCCATAGGACCTACAGATTCTAAGAATTGCTCTAAGCTCAGAACGAGCGGCTCAAATAGAAGTTATGTAGTGTGTAAAGCAACAATACTGATCCTCTAAGCATATGTTGTTTGGCAGGAGGGGAGGGGATGGAAGTGGAGGAAAAATGAACCTCTAGATCCCAAAGTTTTCATTCCATCTTCTCTTTAATACCCCTATTTGTACAGAAGACAAAATTTTGCACGTGATATTCCAATAATGCTTATTTTTAAAATATTTTATTATAAAATAAGAATATATTATTATACAAAAATTATTATTAAAAAATATAAAAAGTGTATATTTATGAATAAAAAATTATTATAATCATAGCACATGCTTATAAAAATTTAAATAAAAAATGTTATTATTAAATTAATTTGAATTTCTTATATGTTTATCATTAAAAAATATTTTATTGAAATAAACTATAAAAATAATTATATTTTTACAAATAAAAATATTATTATAAATTGATTTCTAAAGATAAACCTTCGTAAATGAAAAAATTTATAATTATAAAATATGCTAATATGATTTTAAATAAAAATATTATTATAATGAATAATATATTTTTTTAAGAAATATATTATTTTTGTATTAAAAATATATTGTTATGAAATTAATTTAAGATAAAAATAAGTCATTATAAAAAAAATACCATTATATTTTAAAAACTATTATTATAGAATTACTTTAAAACAATATATATCTAGTATAAATAAAAATGTTATTATATTAAATAGATAAGATGTAAATTAATTTATATAACATATAAATAAAAAAATATAGTCAAATCCTTAAAAAATCCATTCCACCAACTAAATCAAACAAAGTAATAGATATTTCATCTCCTCCCCCTTCCATCCTCTCCTTTAGAACCAAACAGACCCTTTAAGAAACTATTTTGTAAGCACTACTTTTGCATTAGGATTACTGGTATACTCTTGATAAACCAATGGTGAAGGTTATTGGAATATGATTTCATCTGATATGAGCAAAAATAACAGTATGTAGCCATATATGAATAGTTAAAATAGCTTGGTTCTAAAGGGAGAATGACTTTTAACTTGGAAAATAATACATTGAGAAATCGTTTAAATTGTTAATGATAATTTATTCACTTATTAATTTCCTATTCACTTGTCAATAAGAATTTTTCTGATATTATTTCGGGGTCTAACAATCATTCTGCCTAAGTTTTGGCACTGTTAATAGCCACAGTAGTAAGGAACAATAGTCGCAGACCAAAGTGAAAATATGAATTAACTTAAGCTTAAGAATATTGGTTTTGTGGTCATGCGCCAATGCTACAAGAATACAACACTTCAAAAAAGAAATCAAAATTGGGAATTTTCCTCTATGGGGTCGTATTGATTTTAAATACTAATTGCGCCCCATATTTTTTGAGAAAAATGAAGATCAAAACAGGGATATCCAATCCATTATCTGAAGCCTCCTGATATCATTTTCCTCGGTATTTTGCTGGAAAACAATCAAAATTTATCAATGCTAGATGGTTTTGGCTCCTGATATCATTATCTGATGCCTCCTGATATGGTTTTGGCTTCATGGTTCCCATATCGTATTCAAGTTCTTTTCCTCTTACTCGATTTGTCATGTCTATCTCTACCACGCTTCTTGTCACTCTTGTGACTCCCCTTTTCCTTTTCAGGCTTCATGCCACTGCGACTGGATTTTACAGCAATAAGACCGCCTGTGGGTATTTGTCCATTATTTTTCAAAGCGTTCTCAAAATCGGCTTCGCCGTCTGCAATAGTATAACGTTGGAGTTCTTCAGGAGTGATGGGTCCTTCTGATTTTGACTTCATCTCCTCCTATAAAAGTAATTATCCAAGTGAGAGATATATTTGGAAACAAGGATTGGAGCTAAAATCTTGGACTGGGAAAAAAAAGGTGTGAAGGGAATATATACCTCGACTTGTTTAGCAGCATTGTTGAGATCTTCATCAACAGAAACACTGTGGGGTTCCATGACAATCTAAAGGGACAAAGATAAAACATCTTTTGTAAAAGTGTCGCAAAATAAGTATAAATGATGCATGATATTATGATACTCAGTCAAACGCTATAGTTATACCACTATCAATTCAACTTACTTCTCTCAGTCGTGGTAAGGTTGATTCAATTTCCTTGGATTCAAGGCCATGTAGATATTTGTAGAACTTCTTCATAACCTTTATGAAGAGAGATAATATTTGTTGTCTTTCCAACTTCGTTTGTGCCTGTAAGAGAACATAATTATTATCTTTAAAAATTTGATTAGAAGATGAAACTACTTTAAGAGGAAAATCTAAAACTCTTTTTAGATCATATGAGGCAGTAGGGTTCAGGAATTAGTTAAGTAGGTCGAGAAACACACCTCAATGTACGAAATGTCCTGATTTTGCATACCAATGCAGAGTAACACAGAAGCCTGAACATAAGACAATGTGACCCGAATCTTTTCTTGGAAGTACAGATGTGCAAGGATGGGAACAAAATCTAAGATCTGTATGAAAAAGAAAGGTCAGACTTGGGAGCCATTTCATATCACATAGTCAGATTTATGCCACAATACAGGACCCTAGATAACGCAACTTCAGCTGTATTTTATGGGTACATTACATTTTCCTTCATATTGAGGTTTACACAGTGAATCGGTTCAAGAACCATCTGACTTTCAAGTGGAATCCCCCCTCCCCCCCGGGGCAAAAAAAAAAAAATTCAAAGACAATTTTTACATATTAAAGCACATGATGCAAAATCAAGCGAGGAAAAAATCATTTAACAGGCATGATCACTGACCAAATTTACCTAATCAGTAGCATGCATGTGCTAATTTCAACAAATTATTAAGCAATGGCAATTATGATTGCATCCACAATTGGAGATCTTACCAGATGAAAGTCAGCAAGATTGTCAACATAGGCCTCTAGACGCTTCATATCATGTGGTGATAAATGTTCTCTAACTGGCCCCAAAAATTTGTCGGTGTCTTTTGCACTTTCTAACTCCATGAAATTGATTTTTGGATCTAAGACGCTGAAAAATTATCACTGCCATGAGAAAAAAAACTCTAGAAGGGAAACAATCAAACAAACATTGAACCAGAGATAACTGCAAAATATGATATTTAGGATACTAAAAGCTGGCCCTAGTTTGAGAGAAACTCAGGCAACCACTAATAATCCAAAACTCAGGTCAAACGTAATGATATCCAAACTGTACCTCTTTAAAAAAAAAATCAAAATCAAAATTATCAAAAGACCAGTTCATACAAATGAAATGCCCAAAAAAACCATATCCTTTCTTCACACAATATAGAATACCATAAAAACAAACAAGCAATGTCATGTTAGGCAAGAAAATGCAATTGAAACTGGAAATATCAGCATCAACGTCGATGTTTGAGAAATGCAGGCATTCTATAATCAAATATGTAAATTCTAACCTCATAGCAAGCTTGTATTCCATTCCACGGAAACTGGAAGCCAGAAGTCTAGAAAATCTTTGTCTAAAATCTACAAATCATTAAGTGAATAATCAGTGAAAACAGAATGCATCATAATATCAAAGCAAAGAGAACCCACCTTGGTAAAATGGACCAAAAAAGCCCCATTGATCTGATCCATCGGCTTCAATTTCATCATTGTTCAAAGGTTTCAGGATCATGCATGTATGCTCACCAGTCACAGTATTCTATTCAGTTGGGAAAGAAAGACATAAGTACATAACAGTCAGTTTAAGAATAAATATGCAGTACGATAGTCCATTGCTGAAGACGACGTATAAATTAATCTTAACTGGAATCTGGCCGATGTAGAAGGGAGCAAATTTATGCTTCCTCCAAAAGCGAAAAAGGTCTAAAGTTAGTCCAAAGGAGACACCAATGTAATGGAGCTTCTCTGGGCGTCTTTCACGCAGATGTACAAGTAAATGTGGAAGATCTGTTCTAGGTCTAATATTTTCTTCAAGCAGAGAAACCTATAATCATTAGAATCAGGAAAAGCAAAATTAGTATTGAAAAAACATGTACGATTTAAATCCATAAGTGAGCATTATACTTAAATCTTGAGAAATATATTAAGTTATCCAAGCTCAATTATTCAGAGAACAACTATTGTACCCTCTCTGCAGCTTCTGTAATTCTAACTCGGGGAGCCTCCACTACATCTTCAATATCCATCTCAGAGATAGGAGTAAGTTGTCCCTCATAATAACTGCAGATAATACAAGATATTAATGCTTTGATTATACTTCATACGTATAAAGAGAATGTGTTGCCACTATCAATGAACTGGAGGGTCCTACTGCAGTGGAAGCAAAGAATCAACCATGCCCTCACCGTATTAAAAGCTCAACTGCTTGTGACCCATATCCAAGCTGCAAAGAAAAAGAAAAGTGAAGAGTTTGACATTGGAAGAAGTTGGTTAAACGAGATAATTAGCCAAACTGCCATAATAAAAAAATTACCCTCATGGCACTTGGGTGGGTAGCAATGCGCACAATGCGAGCCCCAGAAAGTGAGGGAAAAACAGTGTCTCGAAATTGCTCACAGAACTTCCAAGGTATTTGGTCTCCAGAAGGTTGATGACCATCACTCAAACTTTTAATTGCTGACTGACGAGATATCTGCCCCTCAAGGCAGACCTGTAAACGAAAATGACAAAAAGTGGTAAGTCACAAAAGGGAAGACAGGGAAAAAAGGATAATAAACACAAGCATAAAAGATAACATATCATGGACATAAAGTTAACACAAAAAGCGAAGGAAATTACACATGCTTACACTACTTAATAAGGTCATGCAATTTTATCAGTCTTGTGAGGGAAGATAAAGTGCAGAGACATAGCATGCAAATCATAAGAATACCGCAGTTTCACAGATCTTGTCTAGATGATTGATGAACACCTAAACAACAGCTTTCACCGAGGATGAATCAAATGCTTCTAGCATTTTAAATAATCGATACATTATTATAGTCCTCCTATAATTGCTGTATCAGTAATCCAGCGTCAGATAGAAATCAAATGTCATTTAATGACTATTGCTTCCTAGTTTGTCCTGTTACAGTAAGAAAAACTAAAGCTGCATTTATTTTCTGCCAGCATAATGAGGTAATAGATAAAACTAACAGTAAAAATTTGTTAGCAAAAGACTTGAGGTAGAAACTCAGGATGATTGCATTTTCATTCTTGGAAAAACTTGAACTTTGGTCAGACCCAGTAATTTAGAGTAGCTTCTTCTCATCAAGTTCAGAGATTAGAGCAAAAGCAAGAAAGCACTTGAAGTGAAACGATCTAAATGGACTTCATAAGGAACAAGACCGTTGACAGTGTAAGTCACCCTCTAGGTCGACATTAAAAGAGATGGGACATCTATTAAGTATTAATGTTTCTATTATTTCCCAATATTAAGATTACCTTGTCCTCTTCTTTATTCCTTCTCTCCTAATTCAATTTCTTCTTTTACAATTGTTTTTTTAAAAAAGAAGTTCATGCAATGGCCTGAACACCAAAATATGAAGAGTCAAGAAGGAGAACATAAGATTGAGCAGAGGCAGTAAACCAAGCTACGAGATCTGAAGATGATGCTTTATGCCAAAGATGCAAACCTGGATGACGCACAAGATATCAGGAAGCTGATTCTTTGACTCATCAACAGGACCTATAATACAAATCCATTAGAAGTCCAGCACAAGTCATGCATATCTACAGAGTAAACTAAAGCAATGATGGTGAGGAGTAAAGTTGGCAATGTTGAAAATGCCAGTGTCCCCATCAGCTATGGTGAAATAAATGTCCATTTTCTACCCTTCTATTTCACAGACGCCTGTTACCAATCCTACAAATAATAGCCCAAGAAAGAACAACTATAATGTAAAACCCAGTATACCAAGGAAAACAAATAAGTGGTGTGCTGGAGCATCAGCCATCAGTTGTAGATCATTTGGAGAATTCTTGTAATGAGAGGCAACATACAAGGCCATCATTCGCTGCAAGATGCAAATACCTTTTAGTACAACATATAAGCAATAACCTTACTGACATCAATGGTATGGCATTACCTGCAGAAACATTTCACTATCTTTATGATAGGAGAAAAGGGTATCCCGATTAACATAGTATAGGTCACATTCACTGGGAGGAGGTAACCTGAATACAGAAAAAAGAGCCCAAAAGGAGATTAATTTTTCTTTAAAAAAAATATCTTCTTACACAGGCACAATGGGGGAAGAGATTGGTATAACCTGCTCAGATTAGGGATGGCGTTTGCAACATCTAAGCAAAGTAAACCATTGAGCCAACTTTCAATTGGATCTCCACAAGCATATCTGATTGATTCACTCAGTTCTATCTTCTTAAACAGACGACCTGAAAGAGAGCATTCAAAATGTAATATGAATGCCAAACATTATACAAATACATCTACACAAAGGGACCTCGAAAGAGCTGCATATTATGATCAACTGAATCATTAAAATCCAAAAATCATTAATGTCATAACCCACTTTGATTGTCTATCATCTTGAACAGTACATGATATGTATATTGCTTATATAAATTGAATTAAAAAAAGTCAGGAGCATAAGTACCAGAAGCAGTGCCTTCTCCATTCTTTGATGACGCATGACTTTGCTCTTGCAATTGCTGCAGAAGTTTTAGTGATAATGAGCGTCCCGTACCTTCATAACTTTCCATGGGTTTGAACAAAAAGAAGCTTTTCAGTAATTAAACCACATCAAGAGCCAACTATAAAACTATTAAGACACACCAAACTAGATTTTTAAAAGATAAGTTTAAAAAACATGACCAAAAAAAATGTTAGTTGCTTTAAGAATTGAACGGAGACATACCCATTCACAGTAGATGACAGGAAGACCAAATATGGACCAAGCAAAGACTTCACAACAGGCAGTGGAATAGCAGCTGCTTCATCAACAACCAACAGTTCAACTTGAGAGAGCTTTGCATGCTCATGTGGAAGTATGTACTGCAAGAAATTAAGGAAATAGTTTTTCAAGTACCCTCACTAGAACAAGAAGTTTTTCATTAGCACATCAAAGGCTTCTTAAGTTTCATGTAGTCATATAGAAATGTTAGAAATGAGTTTACCTGGATTGTTTGTCTATGCTGCTTGTAAATATTGATCCTTACTGTAGCTTTCTTGAACTCAGGATTTGTACTTTTCACCACATCATAATCAAGATGTTCCTGTTCACACGATAAGTAGTACTTACAATATACTCCACTCTATAAACAAACAGAACAGAGTGAAAATGGAGTGGAAACTTGAACTCTTAAACTGGTCATTCTCATTGATTTATTTACAAAGGATACAACACTGGATATAGGCCATGATTTTTCAATTGACCAATCCATATGCTTAAAGAAATTACCAAAAGCATTACCAACAACACTCGCCCCTTAACAAAACAAACTGCCCAGCTCCTTATCCCAGAACATTTGCAACTAAAAATAACTTTTAATGAAGCAATAATTAAAATAACTATCGATGATGGGAGAAAACCTGTACCTTATATTCAAGTGCTTGAAAACCTTTGCAAACAAATTCAAATAAGGTTTTCAAGTTCTCCGGGCTGGGTGCAGTCACAAAGATATTTGAATAACTACACAGAAAAAAATATACACAATTAATTATGAAATATTATTACAGAGAAGAGGGAAGAAGGAGGATGAGATATCATCTATATAAAAGTTAAATAGAGGGAAGGGGGGGGGGATAGACCACATAAGAGATTCAAGCAATAAAAGCTCGCTTATCTCTGCAAAGCACACAGATCGCCTCAAAACATCATTGATAATTTTCATCAATGATCCAAACATGATTAGCAGAGTTATCAGATATATCTTAAATGGATATATATTTGCATATCTGAAAGTATATAAAGCACATTACCCCACAGCAATAGCTCCAGCAATTGATAAACCAAGGGCGGCTGATTTACCACGGCCACGAGCAGCCAACAAGGCAACAGTACTACGGAGCGTCTTATCTAAAATTGCATCCAGAAATGTGATAACTGCCTTTCCCTATTCAGTTACACAGAAATCATTTAAAAACAAACAGGACAAAGAATCAGCCACGCACATCTCCTACATAGAGGGCTCAAATTGATCAACCACAGTAGAACATCAGATCAGTAGCAGACAAAATCCAACCTGATCCAGTGTGCAGCACTTCTTAATCAATGGGCCAACTGGAAAATCTTCATCTAGTTGTTCTTTCAGGTTTTTCAGGTCCTGTTCTGATTCCGAAAGCCCCTCAGAGTCCTATAACACAAGACACAGAATTGTCAGAACTTAACCAAACAAATAAGAAGTATCTAACCCCAGCTTCACATCCTTGGCTGCACAAAAGGGGAAGGGAGAAGAAACAAAACCCAATACATCTCTGGACGACAATTGTTGATAATATGTTCAACAAACAATATAACACTGATGAACTACAATCAGTTAGATTGGCATTTCTTCAATTACGAAGATGAAAAGTTAATTATCTGAAAAATAAATAAAAACATATATGTGCGAAGCTGTGTGCTAAAAATAGTTACAGAAATATAGCAATAGGTCCATGAAAGGTAAAGGTTCATTTGTCAAACTAAATTTTAAAACAGTAAAAATAGCTTCTACATGCATTTTCCAAACTGACTTTGCCATGGCTTTTAGATTTTGTCAACGGGCTTTAAAAAAAGAGTTTACCTAACCAAACAAACTTTCAGAGAACTTACTTTCTAAAAGGACTTTTGGGGGTGTTCGATGTGGTATCCCAACACCCCCTAAATATGCATCTAAGATAAACAATGAGAGGTTGTGTATATAGTTTGGAACCAGAGGCAAATAACAGAAAAAGGAGAGATAAGTACAGGTAGGGAGATATAGAAGGAAAAAGGGAAGGAGAGGAGGCTAGAAAGTCAAGAGAATCTATAATGCCTTGACAGTAATTGTTGAGGGTCACATAAGCTTAACAAAAGGATGATTGAAGCCCAACAAAAAGATAATTCAATTCAAAATAGAACCAGTTAAATAATTTAAGATTCCTATGTTCATCCTCACCCCCTTTACATATAAATAATTAGGGCTAAACCCACTCCAAGTTCTTATACTTCTAATCAATTTGGATTTTGGTCCCTATGTTTAGGTCTTCCATTGTTTTGGTTTTGCTTTTGGTCCTCATCCCTATAATAGAAGACCAAAACAAAGTTTACGGACCAAAATCAAAACTTGTTAGAAGCATAGGGGCCTGAAGTGGGTTTAACACTGATTATTAAAATCTCCTCTAATGTTCTGTTCCCATTTTTCATATGAATAACAACGGAAGACCAAGATTGAAAATTAGCTTGCATCCATATCTTAGCATTCACAGTCATTTGAAATTGTAAAAAGCACAACAAAAAGGAACATCTTCCCATTATACACTTAACGGGGAAAAGAGAACTATTCACATCAGAACGCAGGTAAAAATAACAGAAAGGCCTTTCCAAATACATACAATGATACACATCAACACGCAGTCAACTGCAATAACCCTGGACACCCCAACTCTCAAGTAAAAAAAAGGAAAAAGAATGCAATGAGTTTACCTCCTTAGAAGGAACAGGAGTAATAGACTTCATGTGGGATGAAATTGGTAATATGTTCAGTTCATCATCCATGACCACACATGCCTTGCATGAAGCAAGTGACAGTAAGAATCGTTCATTAAACCGCCCAGCAGCCTCAGAGTGTGATTCAGTTCGAAATCGATCATGAACGTCCTACAATTCATAAAGCACATGCAAGTTGATCTTAACACGACTTTAAACATAAGAATGGTAACATAAGAATTAAAAGGCCTTTAATAGAAGTGCATGTCAAAATAAATAATGTTGATAAATTGCTTGTTTTCAAAAGGGTAATAGGGCATCAGAGGATAAGGACAATGAACCGTTTCTAAAGGTGCATCAACAGGAAATTAGTGTTACTTCACTATTCTAAGATAAACTTCCATGAACATAAATATTAGAGGAAAGTCTAATATTTGATGCATGCACAGTAGTCAATGGCAAAAGGCACCTCAAGACAGTAAGCATATGAATAAAATAATAAAATGTCTAACGTTGATTTTACAAATTTCATGACATGAAGGAGGGGGACCACATGGAATCAAATTCCTGCTTATAGATGCTCAAACACCAAATAATTAGCCACAACGATGAAATTGTGAGGAAAAAAAAACTGGTGAAAAATGATAATTATGAATATATGATCATACCATCACCATGGTGTACAAGCTGGTTAAAGAAGATAGAGAACGAAGCATCAACACAATCAACCCACCTCCCTCCACTGTCTCTATTGTTCTTGCAAGGAGATTAGGTGTCAAAGCCTCAAAATCCTGTAAGGAAAGAAAATGGTAAAATTGTTTTGATACAGTGGGGGGGAACAGAAAAATAACTACCAGAGAACATGAGTCTAAGTTACCTGAAGTATACACATTCCAAAGGTATTACCAAGAATTCTTTCTGAATCCTTATATAAACAATAAGTTAATCCACCACTTTCTACAAACAGTGAAAATGGATCAACTTTCTCAGGATCCAATAGACCCCTCTGCATCAACTTTTTGATCTGCTTCGCACGTTTTTTCTTGTGGCTACATTCAAAATCATTTTAATCATGTTACAGAAAGTTCTTTCAAAGAATCATAAAACTAAATAACACAGCAATGACTCATTGATAACTATAAAATGAACCTGCTAAGTTCAAGTTTGTCCTTATAACACCACAAAACAGTTGGCCTGGATTTGATTTGGGCCTTGCTAAGCATGTAATGAAGATTTACAATCTGCACAGGGTGGAGTCAACTTTAAAAACTCACATTGTATTAATATTCATTTGCTTCACTTCAAATGAAGTTTTACAATTTCATTCTGATTCTTAGGAGCCAATTATCGGGAAAAGAGAAGGGGAAAAAATAAACTATCATGTCTGTAAATGTCAGAAAATCATAGTAGTAGTTAAAAGAGGAAGAGACCTGGTCCCGAGACTTGTCACCGATGATGACAAACATGGAACGATGCCTTGTTTTGACACCATTTTCAATGAGAGTCCTGATTCGTTCATCTACTTTCTTCCTCATTCTCTGCCATACAATCAGGTTTTTGTATGTTAGCACCTCACAAACAAATTACTCCGTCAATTTCCAATCATCCATTTTAAATCCATCCATTATTAATCATCCGCATAACATTAAACAATAATACCACCAAAACAGTTAAACACCATAAAAGGTAGTGGGGAACTGAACCAAAGCAAACTCTATTGGCCACTTAAAATAATTAAGATACAGGCCAATACACAGCATTGCCAATAACTAAGAGTCACACAAGAGAGCAGAAGAGCACAAAAAGAGCTAAGCAAATCATGCCTCAATGATATGATTACAAGTGCAATTACAAGAGGCAGCGGAAACGAAGAAGAGAGCAATATTTCGGATTTCAGAGACAAAAGACGAGTCCTTTGCAGGTTTCCCGCTTTTATTAACTTGTCTCAACAAAGGTCTGTGCCCCTTCACACGGGGTTTGTTAGGTTCAACAGAGAGGAGGGATTCCAATGGAGGGGAAGCGGAGGGTGTGGGTGGGAGGAAGGAAAACAATTATATAGGGGACACTATACCCAATCCTATTTTAGTTGTTTTTTGCATGCTTCATAATAACATACAATAGACTTATAATCCATAATTCACACCGTTCCTCAAATCAAAGTCTAAAGCAAACATCAGACTTATCAAGGTGAACCAAAAATAAGACTAGAGGCGCAGGGGAGAAGAAAGAAGAAAGATGATGGGGGAAAGTTATCAATAACTTACATGCTGAGTGGAGAGACCAGGCAGTGGCTGAGCAGGTGAGAGGACAGAGAGAGCTGGAGCTGGAGCTGAAAGGAGAACGGCGACGTGGAGGGTGCGGGCAAGGAGACCGGGAGGGTGTGAGGGTTTAGGAGTATACGTTTTTCTTTTTTTTTTTTTTTTTTGGGCAAAGGTGCAATTTTACACATAACATTTATCCAGAGGAACGTCCAGCACCATAACATTTTTTTGGGAGCAAGAGTACACATAACGTTACGTTTTGGGAGTGTCTAGTACCACGGTCTGTTAGTCAACCAACGTTGACCGTTAAGTCTGATGGAAATGAACAGTAACTCCGCTAAAATTACAATTTTGCCCCAAGTTTTAAGCTGAAATTACCATTATGCCCTTAGTTTTAAATATTTTTTTTAAAAAAAAAAATTAAAATAACTCCTCCCTGCCGGTGGGCCCCACCACCAGCCACACCGCCGGTGGCGGCGGCCGCCGGTGGCGACCTCCGACAGCTTTTTAAAAAAAAATAATTTTTTTTAAAAAAAAGTAAAATAACCCCTCCCGCTGGTGGACCCCACCGCCGGAGGTGCTACTCTTTCCTTTCCACTGCTTATAAACCCACGGCTTCTTCTTTCTTTTTGCTGCCAAAACACACCTATACATATATAATCATTTAACACACCACCCTTACAGCAACCACGACATGAATATATCTTCCTTTATTCTTCATTGAGTTTCAGCGACACACACACACACATATTTATATTGATGCTATTGACAGCATGACTGATGACAGTAAGGAAAAGAAAAACTTCAGCGTGTTTCCTTCTTTCAATATATATGTATTCTCATGTGCGAAACAAAGCAGAAGCAGTATATATACCTATATATGACAGTCCAGAAAACAAAACCAGGTTTAGAGACACAAAATAAGATGCTAACCTTCCCCTACACTTAGTTTTCAGCTTCAGCAACTACTAAGACTCAAAGGAAGGGAGGCCAATGGATTTACCTTCAAAGTTCAAGTTGAATAAAGAGGATGATGAGACTGCTTTTTAGCTCTGTTTTCTGACGGTGATACAGGGGAGGATGAAGCTTCAGTTTTCACTCTCAACTCTCACTCTCTCCTTCGTCTCACTCTGTGTTTTTCTTTCTGACTAAGTGCCGAATGAAATGAGCAAAACTGGAACGAATAAAACCATTTAAATAAGGACCAACGAGACTCACAGTCTAGACGCAGGATCCTTCGGTTACAAAATATTAGTTTTTTAAAAAAAAAATTATTTAAAAGTAGGGGCAAAATTATAATTTCAGCTTAAAACTTGGGACAAAATTGTAATTTTAGTGAAGTTACTGTTCATTTCCGTTAGACTTAACGGTCAACGTTGGTTGACTAACGGCCCATGGTACTGGACGCTCCCAAAACGTAACGTTATATGTACTTTTGCTCCCAAAAAAAGGTTATGGTGCTGGGCGCTCCTCTGAGTAAAGGTTATATGTAAAATTGCACCTTTACCCTTTTTTTTTCCAGTAGTATGAGGGTTTACTCAATTAGTTCTAATTCTAATATTTTGTAATTAAAGGCTAAAGTGTTATGAAATCAAATGAAGAAAATATAAAAGATGGAGAAGAAGGGATGCTTTGTCCCAAAAAAAAAAAAAGGAGGATGAATAAAAACAAGAGAGAAATGTAGGGAAGAGGATTCTCTCCTCATCTTTTTTTCTTATTTTCTCTCATTAGCCCATTTGGGTCATTGATTGGGAAGGAGAGAGAAAGGTTAAGGTACTATAGTGATTAATTGGACGGATATGATTTAGAGATTATGAAGAATAATGAGAAAATGATTATGAGAGAAAGCTAACCCGAAATGTAGAGATGAAGGGTGGAGAAGATCTCTTCTTTGCATAGCATTTTATATACCTTCAATCCTTTGTATCTTCAATCTTTTGTATTAAATCTCTGTATATAGGCCTTTAATTCTCTCAAAAGTTAAATGTATCATAAACATAAGAATTAACCCACATATTATGATGGAGTTACAATGTTACAAGTATAAGAATTAATGTACAGCATAAAACTATATATAAACTAGGGTCAAATTTCTTTCATAATTCATTTTCTCATCATACCTCATAATCTTTAGATTATGTTCATTAAATCAATTTGAAAGGTTACATCATCAAATTATACTCCTAGAATTTTCTTCTCATCTTCTCAATCAACGGCTCCTATGGGCTCATAAGAAAATTGATGATGAAAGAATCTTCTTCCACATAACCATGAGAGGTTATTCGCATTCTGGAATCTTAAGAGACTATGAAGATCTACTATCACAAAATTCATAACACTTCCACTTAGATGTCCATAGGCATTGAGTCTCATTAAAACCTTACCAAAAAAAACTCAATAAGATAAAAACCTAGTGCAAGGAAAAGAGTGCATAATATATATTGAAGCTGCCTTGTTAAAAACATTACGAGGAATATCTAGTGGGACAAAAACTTGGTTAAGGAAAATAGTACAACATGGTATCTACTTCCCTTGATGATAATATTGTATTTTCTCCTCGTATGGTCTATACTCACCATGGTGATAATATCATATTTACTCCCCCTCATAACAACATCAATTTTACATACTCCCCTAATGACAACATCAATTCCAATGTATTTTTAAGCATATTTTTTCTTTTGGCCACCAAACTATGAATGATACATTGTCACTAAAAATTCCACTAAAATTTAATCCTCTAATATATATTTTGGATATGTAAAAATATTAGTATATTCTTTATTTATCTTATTCCTTATGGGGAAAAAATGTGATTTTGTATATGCTTCTATCATTTTAGATCCTTCAAGAATTCTCATATAAATTTCATTATTTAATGAGTCATAAGAATAGAATGTATATAACAATATTAAACAGACACATAATTTTATTTTCATATGTTGCTAGAAATACAAAATTATTGTATCCACCATAAAATAATATACCTCATCATAGTCTTCATTAGCATTTGTTAAAATCTTTATTTTTACTTAAATATTCGTATATTTCATGTTTCAACTGGGACTGCAAGTCCATATTTTTTAGATATCAAAATAATGTAATCTCATTTTCACTACGTCTTTTTCTTTTTACTTTTCCTTTTGGCTAATTATCATTATATATACTTGCAAGATAGACTTATGCATAAGATTCTCACTTGATCACATAAAAAATATTGTCAAAACTGTTGTCAACAACTTAATCTTTTCAATTCTATTTTTCCTATAACATAATTCGTTGAGATCTCTTTATTACTTTCAGGTACCGGAATGTCTTTTAAAGTTTTTTCAATTAGTTATGGTTTGGCCTCTTATGGAGAACTTGTCTCCTCAATATGATCATCTTAATTATTTGCTCCTTTCTCTTTTCTTTTGGAACCGATTATTCTCTCATGCTTTGAGTATGTCTCACTTTCGTACGCTGATTAAAGCATTTTTCAACTAAAATATGAAATTTAATAATTCTCATTTAGGTCAGTAATTGCATATGGCATATTTTACACAATATTTTACGAATGCAAAACCTAATGAACTTCTAGTTCATATTGCTATATTCCAAGATCTATATTTGATTGTAATAATGCATTCTTTCTATTCTCTTTTCCAACTATTCAATTTCTCCCCTCATGTTAGGAAAACTTTATCAAATGACAATCGACTAATTATGCAGTATAAGCCTCCTAAATCCATTTGTTTTCAATAGAAACATCATTTTGTTTTATTTAGAGACAAACAAGAAGAAGGAGGTTCTTGCCTAACATTTATCCAAATTTCCTTTAAATATGCATTCATGTTCATTGTGGTGGATCAATATGAATGCACATTCAAACTTTTTAAGATGAAATATCTTGGCTCTTGACCAAAAGTTAATTTTATGGAGAGAATTATCCAAATTTCCTTTAAGTATTACAATATATAAGATTAAATATGGCAACATCGAAATAAAAATTTATTCTTAAAAGTATTGATCTTGCTATTTATGGAGGCTTTAATAATTGATTTCTGGATCATATTATCTGAAAATTCCACTCTCAATGATTTATTCAAACAATCTTGCAAACTAATAATAGTCACACATGTTACCATCTTATAAATACATCTACCAAATTCATTGAATACTTGTATGCTTTACATGTTATTTGAATGGATCCATATATGCATTTGATATATTTCCAAAAATATAGAGATCCACTCTAAATTATAACGTGACGCGTTTGTTTGGATCATAATCAAATTTCTCTAAGAAAAAACAAGACATGAAAATTTTTTAATTATATAATATGTTGGCTATTCATGAAGAATCTTATGGTTCTTCAATAGATGTCATATGTAATCTTTTATATATGACTCGGATGATTAAACAAATCATGCAAATAATAAATTTGTTTGGATTAGTAAACTACTGGTTTTTCTGTTACATGTTGCTTAACCAACAATAAACTTTTCAAATTTCATAAAATATTGATATCAATATGACATCCAATTTTGAGAGATCCATAATTTTGTGAGGAAGTATATAATTAGTATTTTTTTTAATATTAACTCACACTTGTATTCTAACAATCCCCCCTGTGAGTCATATAAATACACTTTTTTTATTTCTTTATTTCAAAGACAAACCAATATATAGTAAGCCAATAATTTATTTTTCACTTTAAAGCTCAAGCACTTCATAACTCACATAGAATCATGGATTTCAGTCAGGCTATCACTTAGACCTTTTAATAGAGTGAAACTCTGATTTAAATCAATGGGCCTTAACATTTCATGATCAATTCTTCTTCCGTCCATTGAATTAAGAAAAGTCTATATTAGTTTTCCAAGAACTATATCAATTTTGTTACATGTATGTTCTTCAGAAACTAACATATATTATCACTTTTTTTATATAACTTCATTACTCACTAATAATAATAATATGCTTCAATTTGCCTCTTTAGATCCATATTCGAAGTATAAAAAGTTTAAAACTTTCCACTATATAAAGAAATATAAGGAGATCCATAATCAAAATACAAAAAGATCTTATTGCAATGATTTGTGATTTTTAGAAGCAAAAATTAATTTGAGAGAAATGTAAAAATAAATGCATTATAATATAAAATAATAAATAATTATGTTATACATAGTCTTCTTTCAAATATTTCCTACTATTTGATCATGATAAATTTGACTTGCACAATATATATATATATATATATAGTTCACGCACATTACTAAAATGGTTATGTCTAACAAATCATAAATTTTTCATAATGAATTTTACCATAAAATTAAATAAAGTCTCATTCTCTTAATTCAAATATGATATATAATTTTATTTTTTTTTACAAATGTCACATAACAATAATTTGATTCTTATATATATCATATAATGATTAATGTATGAAACTAGAACATATCATGTGAGAATGTTAAGGAGTAGAATGCGTCCGGTTTCTCTGCCCATCCCTCCTCATCCTCCATCCTGGTCATCAAAATCTTGATCCAAAGGTCCAGAATTATTTTCCAAAAAACTGCATGTGGCAAAAAAAGTTTTCAAAATTTTTTTGGACCCTTGAATCAAGATTTTGAAGGTCAGGATAGAGGATGAGGAGGAATGGGTATGTAATACCCCATTTTTCAAAAACGGAATAAAGTACTTTCATTAGAGTAGAGCATCGAAGCAATTTAAAAGAGCGAGTATCTGAGAAACATCCACTGTTGAGGTACCTAGTTGCTTATACAACAGTACAATAATATGAATATTTAATAATATAGTAATACAAGTCCAAAAAGAAATTCTTCGGTCGGGACTCTAAGCATGCTGCTTGCCCTTATCTTTGGTGCTTAGTCCTTCTGACCCTGAAGCTATTTTAGAAGCTAAGGTCCAATGCACATCGGACCTTAGGTAACGGTTAACCTCATATTTATGTAAACAATATATGTATGACATCACAGCATTAACCAACACATAAGTATATAACAGATGTAAGATTAATATATCCACAGTACACATCACATGTAAGGTTATCTATGCTAACAGTACATATCGCATGTACAGTTATCTATACAATTCACATGTATAGTTATTTATGTTAACAATACACATCACATGTAAAGTTATCTATACAATTCACTTGTATAGTTGTCTATCACATATAAGCATACAATAAGCATCAGAATTAGTGTTACAGTATGCGAACGTACCTTCGTTGATGATTTTCGGTACGTTTCAACAGAAAGCGATCACAGATATCCTATAAGGGTAATATTATCTCTATTAATTCACAAATATTATTTCAAGAGATATTTTGGCTATATAAGACCATTTTACCCCTGGTGGATTTATTTTCCAATTTACTCCCTAAATTTTCGGAAAAACACTGGTTTCAGCATTTTGAGCAGATTTTCGTCTAACTTTGAAAAAACATAACTAATTCTAGAAAAATCGAAATAGGGATCCGTAAGATTCTTCGGAATCCTTGGGATGTCTATTTTTGAGGAAAAATACTGGATTTTCCCCAAATTTTACAAAAAATTCCCAGTTTCTATTTTTCTTAGCGCTGCCCAGAAATTTCCCTGAAAACGTAGCCTTATTTCAAGAATTTTTATCTTCTAGCACAAAACTCAGAATGACACACTCTAGGTATATTTGGAAAGCTCTATATGTCTACTTTAACCATAAAAATTTTCAGATTAATGAACCCCATCTTCAACATAAAATACTGGCGTTTTTACCCCTGACTTCAGGAATCACTAACCGATAAAATTTCGTCAGAGCTTCGCTATTTTGATCATAATCTTCCAAGAATTTTGCTATACTTCTTCTTCATCATTTTTTTCGAAATAAAGACAATGGTAACCATAAAAACATGAAAATAACACTATAATTGGAAGATTATGAATCAAAACAACATTTCTATCAAAACTATGAAAGCTAAGAACTATAAAACTAAAAGCTTCCTTACCTCTTGAAGAACTTTGCTTCTTGTTCTTGAAGCCTCTCCACTACTTCCTCACTCTCTCAAATTTTTGGTTTCTTACTTTGTGAATTGGTGAGAAAATATGAAGCATGTTGCTCCCTATTTATAGGAATTATTGGTTAACTTCCTAACATCTCCCATTCAATTTTAACCCTTAGATCTAACTTAGGAAAGAAGTTTAAATCTCAACCGTTGGATCTTGCTTTATGGGCTTTCATTTGATAAAGTTCTCTGTTCGGTGTCCTAATTGCGTAATCTTGGGAAATCTCAAAATTCTGGGAACATAACCCCGAAGATCTCTTCTTCCTCCTTCAAGGTACTTGGGTTAACTGAATTTTTGATCTTATTTAGGACATTTCTTTTGCCTGCCGAACATTTCCGGACAAATACTGTTGGTTACAGAAATGACTTCTAGTAACACCAACCTCTGGACAAAAATTCACTTGTCCATAATATATTCTGGTTTTAGAAACTTAGTTCATGTTTTTTGAGTTATGATTTAATTTCTATTGGTTCTCATTTATACTATTTGTTCATTTTCCACAAAATATCTTTTTGGTCTTGTCTCATGAGTATTCCGCCGGTTATGAAAATGACTTTGGAGATAACCCACTTCGGGATAAAAATATACTTGTTTATAATAAGTTCTTATGTTAGATACTTAGTTCACATATTTTGAGATAGGATTTATTTTCTATCGGTTCTCGTTTATCCTATCAACTTCCTTACAAAATATCTCATTTTATATTATTATCATAATAAATCATTAATCATCACAAATTTTCCCCCTTTCTCTCTCTTTATTTTCGGCTAGCTTACATATACATATACATTTATATTTATTTTATTTTTCCTATTTTAATTAATTATTTTATTTATCTTATAAAATTCCCAAAAATTACTTAATTCATCACTTATTAATTGTTGGCAATTTTCTTAATTGGGATTAATTATTATCTCACAACTATTTCATTGACATTGGTAATTTATGCACCATGCATAATATTTAAAATCATGGGGAAACTTATGTTCCCCAAAATGATATTTAATTTTGCCTCATTATTTTCCAAGGAAAATAATCTCATAAATTAACTAAATTAGAGACAACATACTTTCTAATTTTTAATAAATATTTAGTTGCCTCTTAGGATTTATCATAATATTCTCAGGGTATTTTATAACCCACAAATTCAATTAGGGATTTTTAGCTCTTTATTTCTTCTAATTTCATGAGAAATCACCTTTGGAAATAAAGTAATTATCACACTAGTTTTGAAACCACAAATTCACTTATTTCGAATAGGTATTATTTATGCAAATAGAATATTTAAGGTATATTATTTATTTTAAGATAAATAATTTTCAGGTATTACAAGGTAGAGAAGGGATGAGGAGAGTATCTTCTCTCAAAGTAGAACAAATGACAATATAACAAATTGGGAAAGAATACAATAATTTATCAATACCAAAATAAAACACAAATTATAGAGTATTTGTATGTCTTTCAATAATGAAACGTCTGGGAACTAAGAAAAATTGTTCATATATGCAAGGCAACATAATAGTGATCAAGAAGAGAAAAAATATGGAACATAGAGCTAAAATGAAAAGTAGGACTAAAAATGAAAGAAAGTACCTTACTTGATGTTGAAGTGTATAAGTTGAGTGTTTGTTAAGAAATCTATTGTGCAACAAAGAAGCGCAAGTCCCATAAAGAAAATAGATGAAGGTTTGACGCGGTAAACTCCATTGATATATAAATGATATTCACATAATATATTTAAAGTTACAAATAAACTGTATAATTATACATAAAGAAGATAATTAAACAACTTAATTGTAGAATTAAAGGTTATATGAATAAATACTAGAAGACATTTCATTTAGGAGTTATGTGGCATAATGACAATAGCCACGAGGTAGAATCCTAAAAAGCTATGAAATCATGAATATCAACACATCATAATACAATGTTTAAATTTATAAATAAATTGACACTATATTAAAATTTTAAAATGACCAATAATTACCTTTTTGTCTATTTGATTTCATATATCACTCATGAACACTTATCAATATCACAATATCAAATAATAATTTCACTCTCACAAATTAATCACAATAAATTTAGATTTAAATTTAAATATTAATCAAAATCAAAACCATATAGACTTTAGGGCTCACAATTATTTCTGTTGACTTTACAATTTGGTCATCTTTCTCCATAACTTATTTCTTTAAGCATCATAACTATTTTTGGTATTTTTCGCACAATATCTCATGGGCTTTTTGGCTTCACAACCTAATTAATCTTTACTTTCAATGAATCGATATATATTAGTCTATATGACTTGTTCATATTATACCATTTTTTCTATCTATATGACTTCTAGTCATAATATAACATTTGCTCATAATTTTAATAGCCTTAGAAATGTTATTATTTCCATGATTGTTGTTCAATAGTCAAGACAAAGTATTCTTGGCTTTTAACTAACAATTTCACCAATGCAATGTGATCATGTTCATTTTCACTTTTATAGACATGTTCTGTACTTTCAATAGCATATAATCGATTTCTCCAAATATTAGTCTTCAAGACCATAGCAAAAACCTTGCAAAGCTAAAAAGTTAATTTTTGGTTTGTTTGTTTGTTTAGTTTGATATTTAAACCTTTAACTTTTAGGGCTTTGACATTTGTAACAATTAAATCATCAAAGTTGTTAAACCAACCATGAGAAAAAAATAGATATACGATAAAAGAAGGTAAGAGAAATCCTTAAATTAACCGTGAGAAAAATAAACTTTTGTTAGAGGTTTTTACCAAATCAAGAAAATATAAGAGATTGAGATGAAGGGATGGAGAAAGACGAGAGAATTGTGGACATGAAGAGTGGAGGAAAACTCTCATTTACATAGCATTTTCGTGTACCTTCAATCCTTTGTGTTAAGCCTCTATATGGGCCTCCGGTTGTAATACCCCAATTTTCATAATACATGTAAATATTAAATTTTGATAAATGACACCTATTACAATAGGTGAATTTGTGGTCTCAAAACTAGTAAAATAATTACCTTAACTTTTAAGGTGATTTCTCATGAAATTAGAGTAAATAAAGAGCTAAAAATCCCTAAGTGAATTTGTGGGTCATAAAATACCCTGAGAATGTTATGATAAATCCTAAGAGTCAACTAAATATTTATTAAAATAGAAGAGTATGTTGTCTCTACATTTTTAATTGAATTGTTATAATTTATAGGAATTATACCATTTGAAGCAATTAAAATCATCAGAGAACGATGAAATCAATTAGAGAAAATTAGGAACAATTATTGGGCAATTGAAATTGCAATAATTGAGATGCTCTAGTAATTTTTGAAATTAGCTAGTAACTAATTTATAAAAATCATAATACCAAGACCAAATGGTAAATAGAAGCTAAAATTGGCACACAAGGAGTTGTTAATTATTAAAATTAAATTAGAAACCTTGTCAAATTTTGGTAATTAAGCCTAGTAACCCTTAAAACACTATATTGGAGATTAACATGAGATTTAACCAATTATTCCTAATTAATCTCTATGAGACGAAAATTCTTGTTTAATGGTAAATAAAAGGAATAATTAAATTATATTAACCATAAATCCTGAATTTAAGTGGACCAATGAGAGAATTTCCCTCTTAAAATTGTGAGAACATTAAAAATGTAATTGAATAAGTAAAACAAGAGGGGGGGGGGGACGGTTTTCAAGAAGGAAGAAGGGAAAATAATAAGTCAAAGAGTATGGAAGAAGATTGGACAAACTTAGGGACCAAGTTTTTAAAACTTAGGGAGCAAGAAGTGATGTAATTAAATACAATTAGATGAGAATCCCTAAGAAATAAATCATAACTTGAAATATTGGAACTAGGTATTTAAGATAAATACATATTTGAGATTAGTGAATTATGAGCATCAACTTGGCTATTCCCAAAGTTAATTTTGGTTACATATAAAAGTCATACCTAAGTGTTTTGGGAATTAAAAATCACCATAAATCTAATCACAAAATTAGGATTTCAAAAGTGCAATTAGATTTTGAAGAAAAACATTAGTTGATGTTTAACTAAATTAGCATTTGGGATTAAATAGAAGATAAAGCAAAAATCTAAAGAAAAGGGAGAGAGAGGGACGAATTGGGGAGGTGTAAGGGGGAGATCTTTGCTTCCTCACCAAGCAAACCTCAAGGGTCAAGATCAAATTGAATTACTTGGTGCCTACTCATTTGATTTCCTATAAATAGAGCTCTTCCCTTCACAAGTTTCTCACAAATTTCTCAAGCCTCAACTGAAAATTTAGAGAGAAAGGGAGGGTGTGGAAGAGCTGCAGAAAAATAGGAGGCTAGTGGTCTTCAAGAGCTAAGGGAGTTTTTAGTTCATAGTTCAAGTTAGTTTATGAAGTAAAAATGCTAGAAATGTTATTTTGATCTTCAATCTTCCAAATATAGTTTTATTTTCATGTTTTTATGGTTTCCAATGGCTTTATTTTGAAAAATTGATGAAGAAGAAGTTATAGCAAAATTTTTGGAAGATTAGGATCAAAATAGCGAAGCTCTGGCAAAATTTCCTCAAACAGTGATTTCTGGAGTCAGGGGTAAAAACGTCAGTATTTTATGATGAAGATGATGTTCTAAAATTCTGAGAAAATTCATGGTGAAAGTAGACATCTAGGGCTTTTCAAATATATAAAGAGTGTGTCATTTGAAGCTCTGTGTGAAAAGATAAAAATCTCAGAAGTTAAGCTATGTTTTCTGGGCGAAAATCTGGGCAGCGGTTTGAAATCTGGGAACTGGGAATTATCCATGAATTCTGGGTAATTTCCAGTATTTTTCCTCAAAAATAGACTTCTCAAGGATTTCGGAAAATTTTACGGATCCTCATTTTGATTTTTCTAGAATTAGTTATGATTTTTCAAAGTTACCGAAAAATCTGCCCAGAAAATGCTGCACCACGTTTTTAAGAAATGTAAGGGCAAAATTGTAATAATAAAGCCATCAAGGGTAGAATGGTAAATAGAGGTGGAAATATCTCTTAGAATGTTATTCTAAGTGATATGGTGATATGTTAGGATATCCGGGAAGTCCAAAGCCGGAATCAAAGGTTAGATGTTTGACGACTATGCCGTAAAAGGTACGGACGCGTACTGTAACCTTAACTCTTGTGCTTATGGTATGATTATATATGATAGTTGCATTCACATGTTGAAACTCCGTTTTGAAAGTTGCTCATGATATGTTTGAATTTGTATACGGGTTATAGTCTTGATAACTCCGTTGAGTTTTCCTAGCGCTGAGGACACGTGGATTCGTGGCACTGGTTATGTGCAGACTATGGGTAACATACATATTGCAGTGGCTGTGTTATGTTACTTGTTGATATGATTATGAAAGTTATAAATGTGAATTTATTATTGTGATACCTGTCATATACTGTTTACATCAGCATGAGGTTAACCGTTACCTGAGGTCCAATGGACATTGGACCTCAGTCTTAATGAACAGTACAGGAAAGAAACCGGGATAGAGAAGGTATCGGCAGATAGAGCCGTAAAGAGGCAGTGGTCAAAGGCAAAGGTCGGTAGCGGTAGAAGTTATAAGAACTTAGCTTCTGGCTCGAATTTAACAAAGTTACTTTGAACAGTTTGGTGTCTAAGGCTGGGTTAATCTATGTGGGCCAATCAGTCGCCGTATAAGTCGGTGAGGCCCCATAATAGACCCCTACCTGGCCAATCTGTTTGATTAACTGATATTAGGTTCCAAGCCATAGGTCTAGTTTAAGACTTTCTTTATAAGAGAAATGTATTCAAACCTCTGTAAATTGTATCACATGAATATTCCTTCGGGATATTTAATATATCAGCTTATGTCGGGCATCATCATATGTCTGGGCATTTTTATATCAAATACTCGTTGTCCGGATCTTAGCGCACGCTATCAATTTCCACAGTACTCTAAGCTGTAGCATTTCAAACTCTGTTGCTTTTCTTAAAACTAAGTGTCGACCGACACGAATTTCGAACCTGGAACTTGGGATGTTACACAGGTTTTCTGGAGAGTTACAATGTCATAAATATAAGAATTAACTCACGTTACAATGGAGTTACAACGGCATAAGCATAAGATTTAATCAACAACATAAAACTACATAAAATCATAGGAAGATATAGGCATTATGGAATGCTAAGAGACTATGAACATCCACTACTACAATATTCATAACACTAAGAATATAATAATATCTTTTCTATATACAGTACTAACATTTATAGAAAAAAATATTTTTTACTGTAAGAAAATAAAACCTAATATGTATATCTTTAATAATAATATCAATCAATCAATTAATCAATCAACCATCAACTACCAATGCAACAAACTAACTCTTATCCTCATAAAATCATTTATATCCTCGTCCATTCCGATTTACATGTTATATTTTCATCCTTACACAATATAATTTAATACTATTAAATTATTAATATGCCAATTAATAATACCCAATAACATCTTTTTTTATATTTTTGAAAATCTCTTGTCAAATCAACAAAAGACATATTATTGAAGAGAAGATCAAAAGATTTGTAATTATTCATTAGACCAAAATTAAGTTATAAATTTTAAATTGCTAAACCTCCCATAATTAAGCTTTCTATATTTTAAAAATGATGAAGGATAGATGGGGTTTGATCAATAACAAAATAACTAAGATGCTTTGTGAACTGGAGTCTTGAGAAGTAAATACTAATGCAGTAATGACTTGATTCCTGTCATTGATTGCTCGCATCCCGGCTCGCCTTTGTGGAAAGGAATTGGAGGCAACTAAGATCATGTTTTCCATCAGAATGTGAAACTTGAAAAGCATGGAAGCTTCCCCATCAAATCGGCACACAACCTCATGAAGAGGTGAGGATGAGAGAATCTCATAGGCAACAGAATTTGGAAGTTAAATTTGCCACAAAGGTGCAAGTATTTCCTTTGACCTTCACTACATAACAAGTTATTAACCAATGAAGCGAGAACGAGACGAGGAATTTGTAAGGCAGCCTCCTATATTTAGTGTAATCCTGATATTAAAGTTTCCAAATACATGTTTTGTGTGATTCCCTGAGGTTAGGTCCATGAACCTAGCCTCCACGCGAGACTCTTCAGTTGTGAGGTTTGGAATTAGTGTTGTATGATTCTGGATGGAAAAGTGGGCTGGCGTGATGGACCTTGGAATATTGGGAAAAGATGTAAGGAGAAAGTCTTTAGAATATCAACTTTACTGCTCACGGAATTCTAACCAAGGCTAAAGAAAGCCATATTGTCTAGCCTCCATGCAACATATCTATTTTCCTCTTGGTCACAAAGTTTCGATTTGCATTAGTCGGTTGCTAGATACATGGTAATATAGGATCTCGAAAAAGTGTCAAACAAATGGAACTCAAAACTAGGAGGAGTGTTTAAATTAAAGTGTCCCAATCCTGATTGTCTCGGCTCGGTCTTGCTTGTTCCGGTTCGATCAGTCTCGGTCATTTTGTCCCAAAATCTCTCGTCCCTTCTAGGATTGGGATTGGAACCAAGATCATCATTGAGATCCCAGTCCTTTTTTTTTCAAATTTTTTATCCCATAATTTGAATTATCATTTGATAATATGTGTATTACATTCTTAGTTGGAGTTAAAACATGTATATTGTAATACTAATCCTAACTATATATTGTATAAAGATGAAGATAATGATGATAATAAAATGTTATTCTTGAACAATGGATCAACTTATGTAATTATTATAGCCTTAATTATTAGTTGTTAAATGATCACTTTAAACCATAGAACATGGAGAATTTAAATAATATAATAATATTTTTAAAATTTATTACTTTTTAAAAATAAACCGGGATTTTCTGATCTTGTCCAGGTACTACCGGGATTGGAATGCAAATTGCATCCTAGCTAAAAATAGGGATCAAGAACCAGGATTGGGGTATCTTGTCTCATTATTTAGGTTGCGGGGCTCACCAAAGCTAGGGTATAGATCGAGGACTCAAAGAGCACTTACATATATTCTTACATATTATCCACCAATGAGATCCTTACATCCATAGCGAGTTTTGAACTTATAACTCTATAAATTTTAATGTATTTTATTACCAAATGGGTCAACCTTTGTTGACACCCTCTCAAGTGCTCATGGAATTCTAACCAAGGCTAAAGAAAGTAATATTGTCTAGCCTCCATACAACATGTCTATTATCCTCTTGGTCACAAAGTCTTGAGTCGCATTAGTTGTTTGGTAGATAAATGACAATATAGGATCTAGAAAGTGTTTGACATATATATGGCAGTTCAATGTAGGAGGGGTATTTAATGTGTCCCGATCATGGTTGTCCTGATCATTTTGATCATGGAATCTCTTATCCTTCCAGGACCGGGATTAGAATTAGGATCACCTTGAGATTCCGGTCCTTTTTTAAAAAAATTTTGTTATCTCATAAATAAAGTTATTTTTTGATAAAATGTGTATCACATTTTTAGTTGGAGTTAAATCATGTATATTGTGATACTAATCTTAACTATATAAATAATGAATAATAATAATATGTGACTCTTCAACTCTAGATCAATTTATGCAACTAATATAGTTTTATTAGTTGTTAAATAATCACTTTAAACAATAGAATATGGAGAATTTAAATAATCTAATGATATTTTTAAATTTCTTATTTTTTTAAAAAAATAAACTAGGATTTTCGTGCCCTGTCCCATACTATTGTACCAGGATGGAAATTGCATCTTGGCCAAAAATCGAGATTGGGAACTGGGATTGGGGTATCTGGTCTTATCCTAGGGTTTCAAACACCCTAGTCTAAAGAGTTGTTAAAAAAAATATGTTTGTTACCCCCTTCTAACATATTTTTGGTTAGCAAAAGTTTAGATGATTTAGGTTGCGGGGCTCATCAAAACTAGGGTATACTCGAGGGCTCAAAGAGCATTTATTCTTTAACATTTTAAATAGACAAAACTAAAATATGTGCCTTTCTAGAATTAGTGCTAGATAACAAGACAATTTCGCCTCTCCAATTGTATAACCCATATAAGTTGTCCTTATTGCCAAGTTATTGCTGTTCTTTGTTGTGTTCGAGGGACATAAGAATCCATATGACTCATTTCTTCTGATTTGGACGCATATGTTGTGGAAGAAACTATGATAAAATTAAAAAGATAAATGAATTATTGAATATAAAACAAAAAAAAAATCATATGACTAATTGAAGGGCAAAAAATTTACTTACATAATTGCAACCTTAACGCAACCTATATCTAGCGCCTCCAAATGTATAAACTGCCTCAGATCTGTCTTGTCAATTGTAAAAAATATACGACATTCTTACGCCAACAATTCCCTTAGGCATTTGCATGGTGATTTCGTTAATGCCATTGTACAACTGTTGCAGTCATGCTAAGAAGGGAAATTGTGTCGCATGGTGTTTATCTTATTAAACCATGAAGCCATCACTTTTTTAATCTAGTTCATGTATTCAGATGGCTAATAATAAAGAAAAGACCAAAAATAAAAAAATAAAAATAAAAATCAAGGACTAGATTAAAAAAACTTAAATTAATAATGGTAAACCATGAAGCCATAAGACAAGTGTTGTTCTCACTCAGTAAGAAGGTATTCATATGAGGAAAATATATGTGGTATGAATAAAATGAAAGCAACTGACCTAATTTGAGAGCGCAATAGTTTGCTTCAAACCTTTGACCAAGATTTCTCAGCAAGTAGTCAAATAATAATAATAATAATAATAATAATAATAAAATAAAGATGATTCTCCCTTAAACCTCAATTTTGTAACATCTAGTAGTTCTCTTCTCAACTGATATGCATTGTGAAAAAGATATGCAAGTGCACCATTGCATTAAAAAAAAAATGAAGATCACAAGACAAAAAGCATTCACTAAATGAATTCAGCAATTCAATTAACAGTTTAGATACTAGATGTAAACAAAAGGCCTTCATATACAAAATCATATTCTTTGTCGATCGTTACAAAATTTTCACTAATGATGGGTTATTTGTACAGATAATCAGCTTTTTGAATATTTTCCAACAAAAGAAAATAATTTGTCGCCTATCAAAATTCTTTTTGGAAATTACTGAAAATGAAGAATCATCAAATTAAATAAACTATTGTAAACCGTTGGAATCACAGGATTGATATAGAATCTGCAGAATTAGAGCTTGAAACATACCAGAGCAGCTATGAAGCCAGAGATAGCAACAATGAGACATCTACCAAGTTTTGCATCAGCTAGAAATCCACCAAGCAACCCAAATTAGTATTTCACTTAACAAGTTGAGGGGGCTCAGAAACTTTACATAACCAACACTTTTAGTAGAGGATGAATGGAGAACATGTATTTGAAAACCCATATCAGTATTTGGCTTAACAAGTTGAGGGCTCAAAACAAATGGCGAGAGGAAGATACTTGACGGCGGTGGCGAAAATGGAGTCCACGGCAATGGCAGCGGCAGTGATGGTGGTGGGGCGAGCACACGAAACTTTTGAGGGCCGATGAGACTTGAGCGGGTGGGAGGGGGAGGGGGCACAAAGATCGCCCGACAGTGTGAGAGAGGAGGGAAGGAGGACGGAGGACGGCGGAGCTACGGTGTGGGAAGGACGAGGAAGCGACGGAGTGAGAGACTTGAGGAGGAAGATGGAGGAGGACTTAATTAGAGAAATTAGAGAAGATGATGAAGATGAGATGAGAAGTGAAGGCGCATGTGTACAGAAATGAAAAAGTAAGAGGAAATATTCAATTTTTGTCGTCCTAAAAACTTTTTAGGACACCAAAAGCTATACTTTTGGCCTTTTAAAATATTTTAGGACTCCAAAAGCACTGCATTTTGGCGCCACAACTTTCTTTTACAGTGTTTCCCCTTCTTTTGGGGCACTTTTAGTGTTTTAAAAAAAAATTAGGACACTTTAAATACACTTTCTATGTCTTAGATATTAAAGGGACGCCTAATACTTTCCTTCTTAGAAAAGGGACGTCTTTAAGGAAAGTAATATCTACTTTTTGTAGTAGTGAAATGAGATCCTCACATCGTCTCAAGTCTCAACCCATTTTCGTTAATCATATTACCAACTAGAGTTGGGAAATCAGGCCAAACCCGTCGGGCTGACCCTTTTAAGCCCTGACCCTTCAATGGCCGGGTTTGAAAATTAGAAGAGTTAATTTAAATAAGCCCTGCAGGGCTGGTCCTGTAGGGCTTCGGGCTTAAAAGGGCTAGCCTTGCAGGGCCTCAGGCCGACTCTACAAGCTCTTTCAATGGATTTGTTCATGATACGAAAGAAGGAATTCATGATATTTTTACTTATGAAACAAAGCCTATTACTTAAACTAAAGCACAATTAAATATCTTTGAAATTAATGATAATAACGAACAAGATGACAATGATAATCATTGTACAAATGTTGCTTAGTGGTATGCTTCTTATATTTTATATGAGTTATTTATGGGCAATAATTTGCTTCTGATTACGAATTAGTGAATGTAATTATTTGTTAGATGATTTGTGTTGTTTGAACATTAATATTGACAACTTTTATTTGATAAATTAGAACTTTAATTGTTGTATTTACTAATTATTTCTTTGAAAAAAATGGAAGAAATGAAATTAAAATTTGAAATAGTAACTTTCGGGTTCTATAGGTCCAACCTTAGCCCTGGTGCTCTCGGGCTAGCCTTAAATAAACAAATATTTTTTTTACTCCAGACTTTGTAGGACTAGCCTTGTTAGGCTTTGGCCTTTCAAGAACCAGCCCAACCTTGTAGGGCCGGTCAGATTCGCAGCTCTACTACCAACCCATGTCTCTTCAATCCCCTCACACTCTACTGAATTTTGTTTATAATGTACTACTATCACAATTAACAGGACAATATTGCCGATGCAACGCACGAGATATATATTCCCCTATTGCCATTATTTTTTCCCCATCAAAGGAGTAATTAATATTATTTTATATTATATTTTAACTATTTTTATAAATATATATAAGCTGTCTGATTTTCTGAATAATACATATACTGTCTTTGTACACAAAATGACAAACATGCAAACACCGATGTCATAACATGTCAAGAAATAATCGATCAGCATAAATCCACTTCCTTATTTTTTCCCCCTAATTTCAATATAACCCTCCTTATTTTGTTTCCTGAAATTTTGTAATGAAATAAACTCATCAGAATTCCTTTTATTTTGTGAAATCATTTTCAGATTAAAACTCATAAATTCTAAGTAATATATAAATAAGTTTAATTATTTGTATTTCCACTGTCAAAAATAAAATATAAGTAGTGCTACAGTGGAGTTAGGATTGCAATTAAGGAGGTGAAAATTATAGAATAGAACCTCTATATTCATAAACTATATTTTAACCTTATAAATATTTTAATATTTTTATTTTAGTCCCTCAGTGAAGTAACATGAATGGACTAAAATAAAAGTATGAAAGTTTTATAGATTGAAACATAATTTATTAAATATTTGAATTCTATTTTATAATTTTAGGGGTCACCCGTAACCCCCTAATCCGCGCCGGGTGCTACCATTATTTTGCTTAACAAAAGTTATTATTAGCGGTTCAAAACGACAAATTTCACATTGCTTTTATCCATACGAGTTGAATTAAGATGAATTTATATATCTAATGAGCGAGAATTTTGCGGGTTAAAGTATTATTATTAATTAAACCAAACACTTGTCAAATTTAAAGTAGACAAGCATTTTCCTTCAAAGTTAAAAAAAACAAAATTCAACAAAACTATTATTAGGAAATGAATTGACGCTATACTCTAGTCCTATATGCTTTATTAAGAATACAGTTTTGTAACTAAAACTCAATAGACGCGTCCAAAAACCCACAATTCTCTCCGAAGTTGCCTACTCACACAAACATATAACCATTCTTCAGTTAGTTTTCACCAGGAAGAGAACCCACAAAACATTAACTAACTTAAACAGTTAAACTAATTATTATTGGGTTCTTCATCATGCCTAGCTTGTGTTCTTTTCTGCTAACTATTGTTGGGATAATATTGGCAAATTATTGCCAATATGGAGAATCAGCAATCTCAAGCCTGGGTGTGAATTGGGGATCTCTGGCTTCTCATCCAATGGAGCCAGAGATTGTAATTCAAATGTTGAAGGATAATGGGATTAAGAAGGTGAAGCTGTTTGATGCAGATTCTTGGACTGTGGATGCATTTGCTGGGACTGGTATCGAGGTCATTGTGGGAATTCCAAATGATCAATTGGATAAAATTGCTCATAAAAGTAGATATGCTGAACATTGGGTCAAAGAAAATATCACCCATCATCTTCATGATAATGTCAACATCAAGTATGTATATTTTTAAAATTTTTTGTATATTACAGAGGGAGAATTAGTTTCATGTCCCACAGAAAGACCATGAACTACCAAAAATCACTCACAAGTGACAAATCCCTAAAGTGTAAATATGTTTTTAAATGCAATTTCAAAAACACCTTTGATTTTTAGCAATAAAAAAGAGGTACCCCGTCGCCATGATCGCCAACCCACAGCTATTGGCTAGAGCTCCATCCACAGCTTCTAGTCGTGGGGGCTCTAGGGACCGGTAGTGTGGTGGCTGGTCTGAGACCAACAACAATGGGAGTGGTTCTATTGTCAGCGACGAAGCTCCAGTGGCCATCTATCATCCATGGTAAAGGCTACTTCTTCTTCTTCTTTTTTTTCCCTTTCGGGTTAAAAGTTAAGAATATTTTTGTAATTGAAAACATGTTTACAATTTAGGAATTGTGATTGTGGGAGATTTTCAAATTTATGAGAATTTTGGGTAGTTCATGTTGTTTGTGAAGGACTTTTTGAATTTCAATGACACTATACATACAAAACAAGTCATCCAAAATAATATTAATCAAATAAGATACTCCTCCAGTCTTAATATAGAAATTAAATAAATAAATTGGATAAAATTGCACATAGCAGTAGAGATACTGAACATTGAGTTAAAGAAAATGTTACTTCTCATCTTCGTGGCAACGGTGTGTCAATATCAAGTATGTATTATTTTTATAATACTCTCTCCCATCCTCTCTCTCTCTCTATGTATATAGATTACTACATCATCCGGTCCTACATTGCTAGATGAAAAGTTTGTTTTTGTCCTAAATATAATACCCTAATTTATCTTATCTCCCAAATTTGTAACTTTTTTAAAAAAAAAAAAATATTCCTAGTGATTGCGATTAAGGTTTCCATACCATAATAGTTCTAATACACATCATTAAAAGTAAATATTTTAGAGAAATAAACACACATTTATTACTAATATAGTATAGAGGGAGAATTAATTAGCCTCGAATTCCACACAAGAACGTGAACAACTCAAAAGTCCCACTCATCACAATTCCAAACTCATATGGTGTAAATATGTTTTTAAGTACAATTACAAAACACCCTTCACTTTTAGCAACAAAAAATTTATTTGTGAGCGAGCCATGCCAGCCGCTAGAGCTCCATTTTCAGTTGCTGATCACTAGATCGAGCTCCAACGATGATGGCCGGCTAGAGCGCTAGCGCATTAGTGGCTTTTTGCCCCTAAAAAATAAAACAATTTTTTGTAATTATACTAATAAACATTTTTACATTTTAGGGATTTGGGACTTGTACGTGAGTGATTTTTGGATTTTATGGGACTTCTATGAAAGCAAAGCTTCATGGTAATCTTGTAATCTCTTGTGCATAGGATCTGCCTCTCTAATAAAAAAGAAATAATTACCATTACTACTTAAAATAATTTAATTGATTTTAGAACATGGTCGGCGCTTGGCACACATGAAGCTATATATTGACCTAAAACGTCAATCCATGCATAATCCATGCATTTATCACTCTTTGGGCTAAATGCTTTCTCTGCATCTTAATATAAGATATATTTAGAGAATTAATTTTAGTTATATAAGATATATTTTTTATATTTGTCAATCTTATTCTAATTTACCCTTGTTGATGCTCTGTAGAGAGAATGCGAGAATTAATGAAGATGATTAGGGTGTTTTAGAAAATACATATCATATTAACCAACTTTCTTAATTTAATCAAAATTAGGTAAATATGTTTTATATGAATGATATGAAGGTGTACAAAAATATGTTTAATTTAAAATTGCCTTCAATTCACATTTCAGATATATAGCCGTTGGGAATGAAGCATTCTTGACAAGTTACAATGGAAGCTTTATAAAGGTGACATATCCAGCAATGGTGAATATTCAAAAAGCTCTAGAGAAGGCTGGTCACGCCGATAAAGTGAAGGTAACTACACCCATGAACGCCGACGTTTACGAGTCTGCTTCCAACAAGCCGTCGGACGGAAAATTCCGTGACGACATCTTCGATGAGGTAAAAAATATAGTGAGTTTCCTCAACGACAACAATTCGCCGTTCATGGTAAACATTTACCCTTTCCTCAGTCTCTACCAAGTCGCCGGTTTCCCTCAGGACTTTGCATACTTCGACGATAACGCCCAACCAATCTCCGACAATAACGTTCAATACTCAAATGTCTTCGATGCCAATTTTGACACTTTGATTCACGCACTGAAAAAATTAGGGTTTCCTGATTTGCGCATCTTGGTCGGCGAAGTAGGATGGCCAACGGATGGTGACGAAACTGGTAATGGAATCCCTAGCAACGCACAGAGATTCTACAAGGGGCTAATGAAGAAGATGGCGAATAAAAAAGGAACACCACTTCGTAATGGGCCTATAGATATGTACTTATTCTCTCTTTTTGATGAAGATATGAAGAGTATAGCACCTGGAGATTTCGAGCGACATTGGGGGATTTTTCAATACGATGGAAGACCCAAATTTCAGGTCGATTTTTCCGGCCAAGGGAAAGATAACTGGCCGGTGGGAGCGAAAGGGGTGAAGTATCAAGATCGACAATGGTGTGTGTTGAAAAGTAGCGGTGACGAGTGGGACGAGACTGATTTGGCAGATATATTGGGATATGCTTGTGAAAATGCAGATTGTACGAGTTTAGGGGCGAATTGTTCGTGTATGAATTTGGATCTGCAAGGCAGAGTGTCTTATGCTTTTAATCAGTATTTTCAAACCAAAGATCAGGAGGATGAAGCTTGCGATTTCAAGGGAATGGCGACTATTGTGAAACAAGATCCATCAAAAGGGACTTGTATGTTCCCTATAGAAATAGTATGGAGTATAAGTGATGGAGTGAAGCTTAAAGCCGTTAACTATTTGGGAGGCCTTTTAGTTTCCTTCTTGTTCATGTTCGTCACATTGGCCAGATCATGAAGAGATATGAATTCAGGGGAAAAAAAGGAGATATGAATTGGAAATAATCAATTTACGAGCAAGATGGGAAAGTGACATTAATATTTTTGTTGATGTTGTGAAAGATTTTTGTAATTGTTATATACAATATGGTGTTTGGATTTCCATAACTCCATGTATAGGATTTCATTTTATGATAGTTGAGAGTACACCCTATAATTTTCAAATTGAAGGGTCTTTAGTGAAGATTCCCTATAACCTAACTCTCTTCTTTATGTGTGTAACTCTTAAGTTAGTCTTCAATGTATGAAGGTCTATAAATAGAGGCTATGCATAAGACATTTGTACACCACTAAAACACAAATGAATGAGAGATACTCCCTTGCCTCCTTTCCCAAATTCTTATATATCTTGTTAATTTCTTCTTCTACTTTCTAACTTTTTTATTTTATTTTTATAACATGTTATATCAAAACGAAGCTCTAACAAAGTTATATTTTTTTAACCATTGTCTTAATGATTGTCCCTATCTTCTTTTACTATATTTTTATTTGATCTATCTAAGATAATTTGAGCCATTATATGAAAGTAAAGAGACTATTTTACCGATTATATATTTTATACATCGGGTTCCATGACTAAGATTAAAGATTATTGTTACTTTTCTATTTTATTTTATCCTCTCTTATTTATAAAACATTATATTTCTTTATATTTCTTTATATTATATTATATTATATTGTTATATTATGTTATTTCGTTTTGTTTAGCTATTTGATTTGTTTATTGTTTATAATATTTTATTATTCATTTGTCTTGTGTTTTGAATTATTCTTTTTATTACATCACCAAATCTATTATTCTCTTTGTTTCTTATTTATATTATTCGTTTTTTTATTTACTTTATTTTCCATTTTACTCTTATTATTTCTATTTTTAGTGAAATTTTCTATTTTATTTGCTTACATTTTCTATATATATTATTTGTTTTATATGGTTTAAACTTATTATTGTCATTTTGTTTTAAGTCATTTTATTTATAATATCATATACGACTATATAGCGCGATCTACATGATTATGGGTGTATCTTTGATTATGAGTGTGTACTTATTTAACTTATTTCTATACTGTACTATCTTGTTCTCGATTAAAATTTCTGCACATATAAGTGTGCGTGTGTGTAATTTACATTTACAATGGTCTATGTTTTGTTTTCTTTATTTATAATGCCACAATTCCCTTCCTCTCTCTATACACCGTTTATATTCTTCCTCCCTCTCTCCACATTTCTCATTTATACATGTATATTTATTCATGATTTTATGATTTTAACGTAAAATGTTTATTTATGAATATATGATGACTATGTTGTTTGTCCAAAAAAGAGAGACTATATTCATGAAATTCTGTTTATTAAATTACATGTTGGCTATTCATGAGATTTTGCTCCCTTTAAGTATGTTGGTTATCAATATGTTGATTATAATTTGTGAATTCTAAAGTTTTAATTCACGATGATGTTTTATATTTTATTTGTTTAACCATGATTCTAATTGATATCATTGTTTTTAGTTTGAATCATGGCAAACCTTACGAAACTCAAGTTTCACTACTACAAAATAACCAATCAACATCCTAAATAAGACTCAATTAACATCCTTTATCAAAAGAACGTCTAACTGGGAGTAGAGAAAAATCACAATTTTTGCGTCCTGAGGAAAGTTCAAGACGCCTTAGGTAAGTCGTCCTGACTATGATTCAGGACGCCTTATGTAAGGCGTTCTTAATTTATTTCAAGATGCCTTATATAAGACATCCTCAAAACATTTCAGGACGCTCTACTTAAAGTGTCCTGAATATACATCAAGATGCCTTATTTAAGGCATCTTTATATCTATCAGGACTCCTTAGAAAGAGTGTCCCATCCTGAATTCTATTCAGGATGCCTTACATAAGGCGTTTTGAAATAAATTCAAGGCGCGAAAAAAGTATAATAAGGCGTCCTAAAATTAATTCAAGATGCCAAACATCATAATGTTGCATCCTGATTAGTTTTTCAGTACGCCTTATATTTTTTTTAATATATAAATTCTACATATTTATAAACTTTCCCAAGATTGATACACTTGTGTTACTGGTGACAACTTGACACTAACACATATTGCTTCTAGTATAAACAGATACTGCTAGAGAAATGATATTGTCCATAAAAAATTAAACAATTAGAAGGAGGAATATATTAATAGCACAAGTACTTGACAAACCAAAAAAACAGTAAGGTGTAAACATTAAGACAACAACTAACATGGAAGATTGAAAATATGATCCACTATATTTGTCAACAGTAAATTGTCCAGTATTCAATCCTGAGTATCCACGTGACATTGAAGTTGGAAGCGTGCGTTCAACCATATCATCTTGTCATACAAATTGAAACAAAGGGGAAAAGAAAGAATGACATGCGACAACATAAAATCTTAAGCAAGAACCAGAAGCGTAACTTCTACAAATTGAGTACAAAGTTGCGAGGAGCAACTTGCGAAAAGTGAAGCTAGGACCCAAAACAGCAACCCTTCAATATAATAAGCATAATCACTATGTTTTTGTCCACGTGACCTCTCAGTTCCTCTAACCATTTGGCCATGTGATCAAATGATTGATGCTTCGTCATGTCATATACTAACATTGCCCCAACAACACCTCTGTAATATGCACTAGTAACTGCTCAGTACCTGAAGCAGACCATAATATACCTTCAGATGTTATAGGAGTAGATAAAGTTTCAAGCAATACAAATCCTATACTCCCAGATCAAACCCAAGTTCAAAGCAAACTTGAAATGAACGAGCCCAAACCAAATTAATGCTAATAACAACCTATATGTCCAAACAAAATGTTGCTTTAAGATTTTCACTGGGCCAATATTTGGACTAGATTAACAAAGCACTTAAACTAAAACACTCCAGAAAGTCCAATCCAAATAAAATCTTTGTTTCTGAATTAATTTTTTGACTCTACAAATGAAAATAAACTAATCCAGGAACAAGAAATTGATTGAGAATGACTGTATGAAATATGTTCTCTTTTACAGAAAAGAGAAGGATGAATAACTTGTTAGTATGCATGGCTTGCAAACAACCATCTTATCCAGTAGACCAAACAATTGTAAACAATATAAATAAGATTCACATAAAACAGATGATCACTTGATCTAGCCAAAAAATGTGAAGTAAACTTTATATACCTATATGTGTTGAAGAAGATATCCAGCCAAAACATCTCGAACTGTATCGATGTCTTCCTCCTAGTATGGATCCACAGTATCAAAAAACTGTAAATTGGAAAACAAGGTATATAAGATAAATCAATGAAGTGAATGAAATAATTAACAACTTAAGTACAGCAACAAAAATATCATCATTTGAGAATCACAAAGCGATTACGTACGTGTTGAAAACCTGAAACACGTTTGCTGGAAACAATGGATTGCATAAAATTGATAACGTAGTATCTGCACTCAGAGCTCCCTAGTTATCGAGGGCACTATAAATAAAAAGCAAATTGTTAAAACAAATAAAGGCATATCGAAAGCTACTATGTCAATGAAATAACTTGAATTGTAAACAATATAAATAAGATTCACATAAAACAGATGATCACCTGATCTAGCCAAAAAAATGCAAAGTAAACTTTATATACCTATATGTGTTGAAGAAGATGTCCAACTAAAACATCTCGAACCGTATCGATATCTTCCTCCCAGTACGGATCCGTAGTATCAAAAAACCATAAGTTGGAAAACAAGGTATATAAGATAAATCAATGAAGTGAATGAAATAATTAACAACTTAAGTACAACAACAAAAATATCATCATTTGAGAATCACAGAGCGATTACGTACGCGTTGAAAACTTGAAACACGTTTGCTAGAAACAATGGATTGCATAAACTTGATAACGTAGTATCTGCACTTACAGTTCCCTGGTCATCGAGAGCACTATAAATAAAAAGCAAATTGTTAAAACGAATAAAGGCATATCAAAAGCTACTGTGTCAATGAAATAACTTGAATTGAAACTACTTACCTAAGAATGATACCACTTTGGTCCACCATGCTCTTGTGCTCCAACAAGCGTTCTAAACATCTTGAGACCATTATCATTAAAATGGAAATTAACAGAAATGAAAACAATTCAATAAAAGAAGAATTGATGATTTAGACAAATATTTACTTACTCGGCAAACATAGTTTTGATTTCTTCATTTGGCTTGCCACCTAAGGAATCGAACTAATAACATACGTTGTTGAGGGACAAACAACACACAGAGTCCAATGACTACTGTAACATCCGAATTTTTCTGAGATTTGAATATTAGAATATTATAGGAAATTTAGCTTGGATAAATGTTATAATTAATATTTGGGATTTGAATATTTTATGGGAAATCAAATTGCGAAATTTGCATTGATTATTAGAATTTAAGACATATTTTCCCACAAACTAAGGATCTAATTACCATAAAAGTTTTTAAAAGAATTAAGGAAGAATTCCTAACATTTATTCATTTATTTCCCCATGTGCAACTCATGTGCTCTTATTTATATGAGTTGAACTATTTGGACCAACACACAACTTTCTTCAATTATCCAATAAACCAATCATGTTTATGCTGACATTTTCGGCCAGCAAACACATTCAGCCCATCTCATTTTCTTTGGCCCACGTAACAGCCCAAACCCAATTCTCCATAGGTTGACCACATGCTTCACCACCTACAGCCGTTGAAAACTCAGAAACCAATCACGCAATCAGAAAAAAATAAAATAAAATAACAATCACTGCAGCAACCATTATGAAAATGCAGCAGAAGAAAAGATCAGTAATTAAATCCTGAAGCCATACTTTTTGAGCCTTGTGCTCAATATCCATTGGGTTTTTGCTACTGAACCATCGAGCTTTCATCTGCTTCTGGACCAAGAGACCTCTATAAAAGCCAAGTACTCAACCATTAGTTATTTCTCCATTTCTTCAGCCTTCACCGATAAAACTTAAAAGAGAGAAACCCAGGAAGAGAAACCGAAAGAGAGAAGAGAGTGGAGTTGAGGAAGGGACCGAGAGTGAAGGTGTAGGAGTGCAAGGGTGGTTCGGTGCCTTCTCTGTTTCTGTTTCGGAAAACAGGGCTAAAAACCGTTCCTCCATTCTCCTTTTCGGCTGGAATACTGAAGGTAAGTCTTAAGACTTGTCTCTCTCAAAGTTTCAGTATTTCTACCGATGATTTAGGAAGTTTGAACACAAAGAAAAACCAAGCTTAAACCATCGAAAACCAAAACTGAAAATGGTACATAAAACAGGGATTATCATCGGGTGTCATAATGAAAAGAGAAATGTGGTTGTATGTATATATAATGGATGAAGAAACACGTTGAAAATCTTTCCTCTTGCTGTCATCGGGATTCATAATGAAAAAAAAATGAAACGAAAACGCTGAACCATATGTATGAACTTGCTGTCTGTACTTAGGTTACTGTTTTTACCGTGAGAAAAGGGAGGAAAATCGATGAGTGTGTGCTTCCTATATATACGTGTGTGTAAGTCGAAAATGCTGAGAAGGGGTTAATATGTAGGTGTTTATAATGGCTACAAGACAAGACAAAATGAGAACGTGTGCATGAGGAAGAAGTGGTTTTCGGTTCTGCATTTTTTTGGCTGAACTATTATATTTTTGCTGTCATATAATCTTAAAAACGCTGCTGAATATATGATAATAGGAAGGAAAACTTTACTTATACACTGCTTCGGTTTTGAGTGTGTGTGTGTGTAAAGGATGGAATGAAAAAGAAAAATAAATCATATGCTCACTGTAAAGTGTTGCTATCCTGGACTAAAATAAAGAAGAGCACTTTTGTTTTCATACCCATATATGTATGTATGTATATAACATGTTGCTCAGAATATGCTACTGTGTGTGTGTTGTATTTTTATCATTTTGTCATATGAAATTATATGTATATCTATATTAGTAACTCCTTTTCTAATGTATGATTATATATTGATAATTTAATAATAAAATTTATAACAATAACAATAACAATAAATTATTAGGAGAAGGAACAAATAAGGTTATTATTAATAAGAGGAATAAATAATATTAATAAAAGGAATAAATAATATTATTGTTAGAAAAGGAATTAAGTGATAAATTTAAAAGGAAATAATAATAAATAATAAAGGGAATTATTAATTTATAGAAAGTGTTATTATTAATTGATAATAATTTAAAAAGGGTATAAATAAAATTTATCAGGGGTATAGAGTCATGAGTGGTAAGACCCTCTCTTAGGAGATTAATTATATGGGAAATAATGCGGTGATGATATTATAGGATACCTGAGAAGGTTTGGGACCAGTACTGAAAGGTGAACGTACCACTAACGCCAAGATTTAAGGTACAAATGCGTACTGTAACTCTAACTTTTATGTTGTTTGTATGTTTTATATGTGATGAGATGATTCATATAGTCATGGACAAGACTGGGTCTTGGGTCATGGACTGTGGCTAAGACTAGGTCTTAGGTCACCATTTGAAATACATTCAGCTTTTATATAAAAACGGGTTACAGTCTTGGTAATGCCGTATTGATGCTTTCATAGCGCTAAGGACATACTCTGGGACGTGGCACTGATTTATGTGCAAACTATGTGGACCTTACATGGGTTGTGTGCTATGTAGAGGTGAACCTTACATGAGCTGTGTGCTATATAAAGGTATTGTTGAGATATGAACTGATACATGTATTATGTGCTATGTATAGTTATATGCTGAAATGTAAATGAATATCTATCATGCATACTATTATACTTGAGCATAAGGTTAACTGTTACCTGAGATTCAATGGGCATTGAATCTCAAAATTTACCCTAGCTTCAAGATCAGAAGGATCGGGAGTGGGAGAAAAAGGTAAGCAACGCACGTAAAGACTCGGAAGGAGTTTCATTTTGGAAGAATATGTATAAGTTTTTGTGAACCTTTCGGATAATTGTAACTTAACGCGATTACTGGAAACAACGCAATGGAATTTTATTTGTATCACACTTATATTCCTTCGGGAATTTTAATTAACCAGCATATGTCTACGAATATGAAATCAGTTACTCAGTCGTCCAAACGTCTAAGTACGCTCTCTGTTGTGTTCTACTCTGATCTGTTAACGCCTTCACTCTGATAAATACACAAGAATTAGTTTAATAAGAGATTTAAGATCATAATTGAACTTCATAACAGACTTAGAAAATAGGGGCGTTACAACTACTACAACATATGCATATTAATATTAAATTAAGACAAGAAAGCAATTTATTCTTAAAAATCTTATATAGACAAACCTAAAATACGTATTTTTCAAGTATTGGCGCTAGATAACAAGGCAAATCTTTGTCTCCCATTGTACAACCAATATAAAGCACCCTTCTAGGTAACTTATTGCGATCAGTCTTCGTCGTGTTTGCAGGACATAAGAATCCATATGAACCCATTCGGCCTTGTTGGACGCATATGTTGTGGCAGACACTATGATCGAAATAAAATGATAACTGTTGTTGAATATATAAAATAAAAAGATCAATGCAATAATTAAAGGAAAAAAAACTTACGTGATTACAAGTTGAAGAAATTCTATATCTAAACAATCCATATCCATAAACTGTTGTAGATCATTCTTGTCAATTGTTATGGGATATGTTTTTTCTACCCCCACAATGCCCACACGCATCTCTAAGGATATAAACTTGATGTCCTTGTACAGCTCTCGCATTTAAACAATTAACACATGGACAATAATACATGCCATTTTTTGTCTCCACATTCCTTCTTGCAAATTCAATAAACTCTTACACCCCATTCTCATATTCTTCACTAGTTCTCAAAGCATTCATCCAACTATAACCCATTTTATTACCACCTAAGATATTTCCAACAACAGTCAAATTCATAACAATTTCAAGAACGATATGTTTTTTTCTCAATCTTGGAAAAAAAAATCCAGCAGTATTTCCCCTCAATAGTAAGACATCCCAAAATTTCAACAACAAACCATTTAGGCTTAATTCAACAAAACTTACTAAGGCAATTTAGAAAAATATCAACTATTAAATCTAATAATTTCATCAATACAAAATATACAAATATATCTAAGTTGTCTAAGTCATAAACTATAAACTTCTAAGCATCATTATTCATACAACAAAGTTCACCTAGTTAAATGCACATCAACAAAAAAACAATATTTAACTATAATTACATCAACTTTAAATTTCAATGCTTGAAATTTATTTGTTCTATTCAACCTAAATACAACAACAATAAAGAGAACATTAGAATTATTCAAACTAACATATGAAAGAACAAATTCAACCATTTAGAACTAAATGAGCATTCATTTGTATTCTACAATGTACCATCCATTTGTATGTAGAGAATGCATATTAAAAAAGTAAGATCAGAATAGATTGAATTTTGAGGAATGAGAGGGGAGGAGAATAAAATGGAGGCACACGTCTATGAATTTAAAAGAAGGCAGGAGTTGTTTTTTAAGAGATGAGTCTAAGATAGATTAACATAATGAACTTGTTTGACATTATATATTGATTGAGAGGGGTATGGTTGACAAGACTAGAGTTTGGTGGGATTTTGCTATGAAAAGACTATGTATTAACATCACTCAAAACTGAATAAATTAAATTAGAAACCGCAAATCAAGACTAACCTCTCTTCGTTTGAAATCTATTCCAGCAACAGGATTGCTAGATTTGGTCTTTAGTTGATCATAACTGAACGTGCTCTGACTACTTTGATGATCATTCACATCCTCAACATTTTCCTGTTTTGGTTCTAAATCTTCATTGCTACCAGTCTTAGTCGCAAGTTCTTCAGTCTCCTTAGTATCTATAACTTCTTCAGGACCTTCTGTTTCAGACTGGCCAACTTTTAGCTTCTGCTACAGGAACTCACACTTGTCAGATATTCCAGAGCACCCAGAATTGGTTGCACTAACAAAAAAGTATTAGTTGTGGCTAAGGGTTGTGAACATTCTGAATTTCTTGCAACAGTACTAGCTTGTGACTTTGGAGCATCCCCTTGAAGGAAAAAGCTTGCACAAGTTTATTTTAGGTAATTGCGGTTTTTGGTTTTCCAAATAAACGTAAAATGACAATAGTACAAAGTTGTATATTAATTTGAAAAGAAAAGATGGGCTCTTGCCAAATACTGAAAGAAGCAACCAGTTGTAGAATTATTCAAAAAGGAGGGGAGGGAGGTGGGAAGGGGGGATTTGCATATAAAGCAACATCTCTAACCATGGCTGGAGAATCTTAATATGTACATTCCTGAACTTAAATTTTGATAATTGTTTTCCAAATTCTACAGTAGGGATTGTAAAGGCCAGCCAATAGCGTTGGACTAAATTGTTCCCGTGTATAGACTGTTGGATATGACATTTGAGAAAAAAACAAGGATGCTTCAATTAATGAAAGAAACAAACTAATATGATCACGTTACTACATCTAACTTGCATAGTTCCACAAAATAATAACTTTATAATTCAATAACTTTAACAACCCCAAGAGAGCTTTTTTTTTTTTTTTTTTAACATTGATGTATCACATTGTTTCATGTACATCCTTGAAAGAGGGACTCCCATTAAGTTTTTATGATATGTCTGGTATAAGGAGGGAAATGGAATCCCTCTCTATTGAGAAGAAACCACCTCCAAAAAAAATGCAATGCATATTATGCTCTTGCTAGCTCTATTAAACCCAACATGAAATATGCAAGGTCTATTATGACTTCATCATTACTCAATAATGTGTATCTCTTCATCACTCATTTTTCGCAAGGCACGAGAGCATCTCCAACTCACATCTTCGTTTTCCTTCTCTTTACATACCTAATATTCTACATATCAAAGAGCCCAATGGTTATTCCATCAGATTTGAACAATGGAGCCATTTCCTCTTTGGCCCTTTCTCAAGTAATGTAATGTGAAACGCTCAACCTAAAGATGCATTTCTCTGTACACTAGAGAATAAACAATAAAGAAACATAAGCCTCATAGCCTTTTCCCATAGAAACTTCCACAAGTTTACAACAAATAAGTGAAACCTTAATACAACGCTTCGTTTCAAATTAATTCCCCCAAGACACGTGTGAATCTTTAACCCAAGAGATAATACAATTTAAATTTATTTACTCACAAGGAAGTTATGTCAATTACAAAGAGCGAAATTCTGGGAAAATGAGCAACACTGACAACAGGCCAGCGATACATCATTGAGATATACACAGGGTAATGTCAGGATCCATCCGAATTATTCCTTATGACTAAACATTAAGAGCCAAATTGATCCAGAACACGAAAAATATTCATATCCGTACACCAGCGAAATTAAAGTTCAGATAAAATTATAATTGATAAAATATTATATTTAGTTGCGCCATGAGGAATCATATAACACTGTTCTTTGTCACATTTATTAGTAACCTAAGTTTTTAAATCATGCAGTTGGCAACAAAAGCACTTTTTAGCATCATCAAACAGAAAATTCCACCAAAATTCATTTTGACAAGGAAAATATAAACAACGCTCCAAACTAAGACATTTTTCATACAGAAATACTCAGAGAAAAATGATGGAGCCAAAGAAGCCATACATGAATAAATGTACCTATTCAATCTCATAACATGAATAAATTGCTCTAAAAAGTTCAATTTCTACATCAGGTATGAACAATAACAAACATACATTCCATAAGTTGAATTACATTTATAGTTAATAATACACTCTTCTATTAAATTAAATCAATGCTTTTACCTCCACAGCATGGTCAATCCCAAAACGGATACCTGAAGTGAAGATTGAAGTTAGGCACAAGGCATGGGCTCGTCAGAGAAAGGAGAAGGAGAGGGAGGCACTGGAAACAGAGAACGCAAGCCGCGAAGAGGGAAGACGGAGGAGATAGAGCTACCGTATGTGCACACTGTGAGGGCAAATAGGGGGAGAGTGAGGGTGAGCGATTGATTAGGGCATTAGTTAGGGCTTTGTTCGGCCAGAATGAGAGAGCAGGGGGGAGGGGATTGAGTGTGTGAGGAGACGAGTGAATAGCCTGAATGTGTGAGAGAAGGAGTTATTTATCAATTTTGGCATCCTGAAACTTTAAACAGGACGCTAAATAAATTAATTAAGGCGTCTTCACACCTACAAGGACGCATTAATTCATTTTGTGGCATCCTGAAAAACTCATGAGAACGCCAAAAAACCAAAAAAAAAAAAAAGAAATGTTTCCCACATAGTAGCTGGCGCAAAAAAAAATCCTCAGATGGCACCATGGCGCCAAACAATTAATTTTACACATTTTAGGGGTCCTGAATAAACTATAAGATGCCAAAAAATTCCATTAAGGCATCATTGTTTTTATTCAGGACGCCAAAAAACCAAAATAAAAATAAAAAAATATTTCCCACATAGTAGCTGGTGCCAAAAAAATTCCCCAGATGGCACCATGGGGCCAAACAATTAATTTTAGGCGTCTTGAATAAACTATAGGACGCCAAAAAATTCAATTAAAGTGTCCTTATTATTATTCAGGATGCCAAAAAACCAAGAAAATAAAAATAAATATTTCCCACATAGTAGCTGGCGCCAAAAAAATTCCCCAGATGGCATCATAGGGCCAAACAATTAATTTTTGGCACTAAATTTTAGATGTCAGGATGCCTTAATTGAATTTAGGCTTCCTAAATAGTAGTTTAGGACAATAAAGACATATAATTCAACAAGATAATTACAAGAATGCCACCGCCTTTATAAAATAAGGACGTCTTTTAAGGTAATAGTAACCCTTTTTTGTAGTAATGTTTATGGCTCTTGATATCAAGGGAAAGAATTATATATCATGGGTCTTAGATGCTAAGATCCATCTATATGCTAAGGGTCAATTAAATGCTATTTGCCCAAGAAATGAAACAAAAGTGAATAAGAGATACTCTCTTGCTTCCTCTCCCAATTTCTTATCTTGTTATTTTTCTTCTTCTACTTTCTAACTTTCTCATTTTTATAATGCGTTATCAGCACGATAACCAACTCCTTGAAGCAACTAGTCAAGATAAGGCTAAGGCCATGATTTTCCTTCTTCACCATATCCGTAAGGACTAAACTTTGAATACCTAACAGTAAAAGATCCACTAGAATTGTAAACTAATTGGAAGGAAATGTATGATCACTAGAAAAATGGTGATTTTGCTTTGAGCTTATTACAAATGGATACATCTTTCCCTAAGAGATTTTAAGACTATAAGTGAATATAATTAAATTTTCAAAATAAGTTTTCAACTGAAATTATGTGGTAGAAAATATAAGGACTTATTAGAGAAAACATTTTCCACCTTTCATACTTCAACTATACTTATACAACAGCAATATTGAGACAAAGATTTTAAAAAGTACTTTGAATTAGTCTCATTTATTTTGGTAGCCAAACAAAATAACAAGCTTTTGATGAAAAATCATGAAATTTGTGCCACTAGATGTGCTCCATTCTTGAACAAATGTGAGTGCACATAATAATTACAATGCTCATAGTCACAATCGTGGCCTTGACCATAGATGTGGTCATGGTCATGGTAAGGGACATGGTAATTACCTTTATCATGGTGGTGGAAAAGTAATAATTAATTATAATCCTAATATCCACTAGAAGAAGAAGTGATGAAAAGGAAGATAAAGGACAAGAGTGATCCTTTTAAAGTTGTTGAGAATCAACTATCAATGTGCTATGAAGGGGCATTGATCATGTACCTATTGTATGTCTGAACACCTAGCAAAACTTTATCAAGCCTCCATAAAAATGAGTGCAAATAATGTGGAAGCAATTTGATATTTCAAGATGATGTTGAGGCACACAATAATAATGATATGAATGAGCTGGGATTTGGCATTGGTCCACTGCACAAAACTATGCTATTTTGGCACAGTTTTATGCAGCCAGCCAATCCTATTTTTTTTTTAGAAAAAAAAAATTCCAGCCAGCCAGATCCCTTCCCTTAAAAAAAAAAATGGAGACTGCTAGGTAGTAAAAAGATAATTCATGGTACTGAAAAAATATTTCAGGGTACTTAAAAAATATATTTGAAGATACTGGCTAGAACTAAAAGGATACTTTAAAATACTGAATGATACTGAAAAAATAATTCATGGTACTGAAAATTTATTTTAGGATCTTGAAAAATATTTTAAGATCCTGAAAAAATATTTCAGGATACTGACTGATACTAAAAGGATACTTCAGGATACTAAATGGTACTAAAAAACAATTCATAAATTATCTTTTTACTGACCAGCAGTCTTCGAAATTTTTTTTAAGGGAAGGGATCTGGCTGAGTGGATTTTTTTTTTAATAAAAAAAACAGGATTGGCTGGCTGCACAAAACTGTGCCAAAAGGGCACAGTATTGTGCATCAATCCGCAGTGGACAAAGCCAAATCCATGAGCTAGATGGTATTAATGGCCTTGATTCTATAACATACTTGGAGGTGGCTGATTTTTTTTTTTTTTTTTTTTTGAGAATCATGATTAGATGAGTTTAGATTAAATAATAATAAAAATGTATTAATTTATGTTTTTTCAAATCTAGTTTATGTTTTACTTTCATTTTCCCTTTTCCATATGTAATAAGGGAATTATTGCTCATCATATATTTTGAATTTGTTTTAAAGGTTAATATACAAATTTGTCTGGAAGTTTTTGTTAAAGAGCAATGTTACCGCGTAAGTTTTTCAGATTCAATGTTGCCCCAAAAGTTTTAAAACGTAATAATGTTGTCATATACCATTAAGATACTAATATTGATCGTTAAAAAATTAATGTTGATCATTGATTTTTTAATGATAAGGGGTAATATTGCTCCATTTTAATACTTTCGGGGCATCTTAAGAAAACTTCTAGGGTAACATTACTCCTCGTCAAAAACTTTTGGGGAAAATTTGCACCTTAATCCTTGTTTTAATGCATTTCATTTTTTTTTTTGGTGAAGATTATGGATGTTTCAATCATTAGACACAAGAATGAAGATATGTCTCATAGATAGTGCTACAACACACACCATACTTAGAGATAAAAAATATTTCTCACATCTAACAATAAGTATTGCAAGCATCAATATCGTAGCAAGTACTACAAAACTAATTGAAGGCTCTAAAGGAGCAATTATAATATTACCCAAAGTGACAAAATTTGTTATTGATAATGGTTTATATTCCTCCAAGTCTCACATAAATTTTTTAAGTTTTAAGGATATATTCTGAAATGGGTATCATATTGAGACCACAAATGAGAAGAATATGAAATATTCACAAATTATAATTGTTAGATTTGGTGAAAAAAGTGTCTTGGAAATTATGCGCATCAAAGCAACAAGTTATCATGAATTCTCCCCATTACAATTGGCTTTTAATCAAGAGCGTGCCAAATATTTCCCATCTTAGAATTTCTAGAAGTGCGATATTTGTTTATATTGCTTTGCCACAATACATAAAGATGGGACTTTAAAGAAAGTTAGTAATATATGTTAGTTATGAATCTCCTATAATCAAGTATTTAGAGTCATTAACTGGAGATTTTTTTACGGCATCTTTTGATGATTGCCATTTTAATGAGACAATTTTCCCAACATTAGAGGGAGATACTATTACTAAACACCTAGATAAAGAAATTACATGGAAAAAATTGTTACTATTACATGTAGATCCTTGTACACAACAATGTGAGCTTGAAGTTCAAAAAATAATTTATTTCCAAAATATTGGAAATTGACTACCAGATGCATGTGCTGACCTTAAGAGAATTACCAAATCTCATATTTTAGTTGAAAATGTTCTAATTAAGATTGATGTCCCAATAGGACAACTAGCAATTGCAAACGAAACAAAGCTACACTTGAAGCGTGGAAGACCAATCCTTTCCAAAGATAAAAATCATAGAAAGGAAAAAGGAGCAAACAATCAAGATGGTTATGTTGAGGAGGTAGGTCTTATAGGAGAGGCCCAAGATATAATTAATCAAAAGACCCCAAAGAGGTCTAGATACTTGAAAATAATGAAGAAATTTCGATGAGTTATGTCACTATAGGGAAAGATGGAATTGAAAAAGTATAGTTGTCAAAAACACATTTTCATATAATGTCACAGTTGAAATAATTAATTAGAATGAGGATCTTGAATCTAGATTAGTTGATGAATGTAGACATAAAAGTGATTGGCCAAAATGGAAAGATGCAATTCAAACAGAGTTAAATTCACTCTCAAAATGTGATATTTTTCTATCTATAGTCTGAATACCAAATGGTGTAAAGCTCATTCAATATATATAGGTATTTGGGGGAAAATGAAATGAGAAAAATGAGGTCCTTAGATATAAAGCATGACTGTTAGCACAAGGATTTTTTTTGCAAATACTTGACATTTATTATGAAGAGACATATTCTCCTTAGTGGATGCAATCACTTTAAGATATTAATTAGTTTGGTAGTGAACAAAACACTTGATATGAATCTAATGGATGTCGTTACATCCTACTTATATGGTGCTTTAGATATTGAATTTTATATGAAAATCCCAGAAGGATTTAAGTTTCCAAAAACATGTTAGAATTCTCAAGACAAATATGCAATTCATTTGTATAAATCTTTATATAGATTGAAACAATTGGATATTTGTTAAAAGAAGGTTATGAGAATGTTCCAATTTTCCCATTTGTTTTCATAAAAGGAAATTGATCAGAGTTTGTGATAATCATTGTATATGTGCATGATTTGAATATAATTGGAACTCTTAAAGAACTTCAAAAATCTGTTAATTGTTTAAAGAAAGAATTTGAGATGAAATAACTTGGAAGATCAAAGTTTTGTCCCTACTTACAAATTGAGAACTTAGCAAAAGGAATTCTCTTTTATCAATCAACTTAGTTGAAAAAAATGTTAAAGTGATTCTATATGGATAAAGCACATTTATTACCTACTTTAATGGTTGTAAGACGCATGATAAGAAAAAGGATCCTTTTTTCCCTCAAGAGAAAAAGGAAGAACTTCTTGGTTTGGAAGTACCATATCTTAGTGTTATATATGCACTAATGTATCCTTTTAATTCAACATGACCTAATATTGCATTTGCTATAAATTTATTGAGAAAATTTAGTTTTTCTCCAAAGAGAAGGCATTGAATGAAATTAAATATATATTTCAATATCTTCGAGGAACAAGTGATATGAGATTATTTTATTCTAACGAATTTGGATCACAATTAATTGGTTATATAGATGCAAAGTTTTTATTAGATCCACATAATGGTAGATCTCAAACATGATATTTATTTACTTGTGGAGGTACAACTATATTTTAGCATTCAACAAAACAAACTATAACAGCTACCTCATCAAATCATTTAAAAGTAATTGCAGTTCATGAGGAATGTCAAGAATGTGATTGGCTAAGTTCATTGATGTTAGATTCCATGTTTTAATGATAATAAAGCTTAAGAAAAGAGTTTTGCAAAAATCACACTGGGTTACAATCATTACAAAAAAAAAAGCACGATTTGTAGCGGTTCAAAAGTAGCGGTCATAAAAAACCGCTACAAAATCAATTATTTGTAATGGTTTCGTAGCGGAGCATTGGCGCCAAAGCGCGCGCTTGTTTGAGATGGCCTTTGTAGCGGTTTAGGCACAATAAACTGCTACAAAAATGGCGCCAGCTTGACGCATAATAGTGGGAATGTTTGTGATGGTATATTTTTCGTGGTTTCTATAACAAAAACGCTATAAATTTGGCGCCAGTGTTCACACCTAATGGCGTGAATGTTTGTCGCATTTATTTTAGAATAACCGCTACAAGAAAGAGAAACGACACAATATTGTTGCGGTTTATGTTTAGCAACGCAACAACCACAACAAATCCTTAACGTTTGTAGCGGTTTCACAGTAAACCGCTACTAATATTTAAACTATATAATATGACTGTACATCAAACAAAAAGTATAAAAAACGAGAAATCACCTAATTTGCGGTGTCGCTAAATGAGCTAACTCGGCTTGGTAAACAAAGACATGCAGATATCTGTAGCTTTAATCTCTTATCTCGAGAGATTACAGCTGCAGATATTTGCCTCTCTTATCATGAAGTTGGAGGTAGCTATTTAGTGATAATGTAAATTTGGTTATTTCTCAGACATGAAGACTTCTATTCTTCTAAAGATCGTCTAACAAGCGATCGAAGGCTGTGTTTTTATTGTAGTCATCTTTCTTTCTGTAAAATATCTCTGATCAAAATGAGTCAGTGAGCCTTTTCAAAGAGATCGGTGGCTATATTAAATACCAATCTTCATGGGCTTGTTGGACTATTTTCAATACACTTATTAAAAAAAAAATTTAACCAAACTAATTGGTTTATTAGTCAAACTAATAAACTAAGTAGTTTGTTTTTTTTTTCCAAAAAAAAAATACATTAGTAGCGGTTGCATATGTAACCGCTACAAAGAGATATAATTAGTAGTGGTTTGACAAATAACTGCTACAGAAACTGAAACGTCTCTATATTTGTAGCGGTTTTAATAACCGCTGCAAGTTGTACGATACATTAGTAGCGGTTTCTGCAACAGTTTATATTAACCGCAACAATTGTTTCACTTTATAGCGGTTTTTCAGTAGAACCGCTACAAAAAGATGCATTATTAACAGTGTTTCCCCTTACACTAGTATTCATTTCTGACCGTTTTGACTTTTGATTTTCTCTCTATACGGTAAAAAAATAACATTATGTTTAATGGAGACAAAGGGAAAGGGGTCTCACGGGGTAAGACCGTCCTGAGAGGAAGTGGCAGTAGACGGGGCCGTGCGAGAGGGCATGGGCCTATAAATCTCCTTTCGCTCCTCCGCCACCTCAGACGGGGAGTGAGTTTGAGGACCTCTTCGTCAATGAACTAATCCCAGGGGAGGAGACCCTATAGATTGTAGGTAGAGAACGAGGCGCCACTCTGTCGATCGCGACGTCAATGAGAATGAAGATATTGAGATAAACTTTTCGGCGAGTGATAAATCCCAATTTTCATATTTTTATCCCACCTTATTCATTTATTTTGGGGATTATTTTAGGCTAATTTGGAATTATTAGATAATATTTAGATTGTTAGCCTATTTTAGGAAATAATATAAATATGAATTAATTATAAGATATTGGGCTTAAATTATTAAATTATAAATATTCTGATTAAATAATATCTCTTGATATATGATAGATTGTGATTTTATAATATCCTATGGTGCATGATTTTTCAGGATAACTAAAAGGAAATTCAATGGTGAAATTTTATGGGACTACTTGAATTTTGTTGGGCTCAAGTTAATACCCTAAAAGCCCTCTCTTCCTCCCCTTTAATTAACCTAACAGTTGCCCCACACTGAAGCTTCAGCCGCCACACGCCAGAGAAAAAAAAAAAGAAACACGCTGGACACGCTGAAAGACGCTGAGGATCCGAGAATAAAAGACTTTGAGGTTTGCAGGAATCGGATTAATCAATTGTTGATTCCCTACCTCTCACGCTCACGCAAGCATTGGAGATTTGCTTCATCCAAATCAATTACTATTATCACGGGCCCCACAACCATCAAATAAGATTCTTCAATTCTTCTCATTCTTCCCTCATGGTTGTGGCGAATTGCGTGGAGTCTGGAGGAGGACATAGATTCATGGCAGCTTAAATTATTTGGGAGCTAACTTGGGAGGAGTATGGAGGAAGCTAAGGCCTAGGGCTTATACATGAAGACCATAAGGGAGTGTTACTCTTTTTATCCTTTTAATTCAAACTTGAGATTATTTAGTTTTAAAGGATTTCGAGTTGTATTAATTGAGAACAATCTAGTTTTAGATTGTAAACTTATTTCTTTTGGATTAGATTGATAATTTGGAATTTTGTGCTTATTGTTGGACTCTTACTTGCAACCTTTGGATTGTCAATTAGATTAATAATTGAGTTTTCGTTATTAATTTAATTGTTAATTTGGTTTATCATCTTAATTGTTTAATTAGGTTGATAAATTATCTGGTTGTTCAATTAGATAATTGTAGATAAGATTTCTAAGATTATTTTGTGTTTGGTTTTTAACGGGTTTAATTAGCCACCGCTTATTTCATTATGAGTTTTCTAGTGGAATATGTGTTATTGAGCTAGAGGGTTTCCCATGTTCAATTGGGTAATTAAATTCATTAATCTCCTTTTAGTCTAATTAATTGATTTAGGCTAAGAAAGTCGACTCCATGCAATTCCTAAGTTGTCCCCTTTCGTCATTATAACTGAATTAGATCTTTATTATTTTATTTGCATTTAATCGACATTTTTATTAGGATTTTAATTATTTTCTCATAAGAAAACCCCCCTAAAAATTGCATTCAACTCATATAGATTAGTCTCATTCTCATATAGGTTTAAGAGTCAATTGCATTATTACATTTAGTTAGTTAATTGCATATAGGTAGTAGTATTTTGCATTCTAGTTTAGGTCCATTTACATTCTACTGCATTTTTTATCACTTGAAAATTAGTCCTAAAGAGAACCCACAGCTTGCTCCTTGGGAGAATGACCTAGGTTGACCCTAAACTGCATAATTAATTAGGACTTAGTTTAATTGATCACTTTAACGACAAAAGTATCATCGATCAGCGAGCGAGGCAGAATAGTTTCTTGACTAGGAGAGCGAACAGGACCAAGGGGACCCCTGACCGTCATCTTCGTATTCGATCGGATTTGATGTGGATGTCAAAGGTAAATGTAATTAGTTTTTGAGAAAATTTAAATTTTGTTTGCTAACATTTATTTAAATTATATTTAAAATCAATTAAAACATGGTTTTTTCAGTTGTGCAGATACACATGGGAACATCAGCAAGAGGACGCTGGATGTTGCTAGGGTCACTTTATTTTGAGGGCCTCGTGTAGTGGTCCTCTGGAACACCAACATAGACCAACTGATCGCCAATGGAGCTCGACCAGCTGCAACAGAAAATCGTTCTTACGCTGTGTCATTTGGAGATGATTTTTCCTCCATCCTTTTTCACGGTCATGGTTCACCTGACAGTACACTTTGTTCACAAAACAAAGCTTGTTAGCCCAGTTCACTACCGATGGATGTATCCTATTGAGAGGTACTCATTTAAAATTAATTACCTTACAATTACTATCTTGTCACACATTTCAAAATTAATGTCTCAACATTTTTCATTTATTACTTTATCGGCTTATTGGGAAATTGAAATCCTACGTGAGGAATAAGGTGTGGCCTGAAGGTTCAATTGAAGAACGTTATATTGGAGATGAGGTCTTGTATTTTTGTTCCAGGTACTTTGATGACATTGAGACGTCATTCAACCGACCGCCTCGTGTGGACGATTGTCCAGAGCTAGAGCCAGAGTCATCAGCAACAGAGTTGTTAATCCCTCATGTTGGTAAACCAGTTGGCGGAACTAAGAACTTGAAACTGACGGCACTTGATAAGCTTCAAGCACATAGACATATCTTGATTAATTGCACTAAAGTTGAATTGTACCTTCAGTAAGGATTGCATACAAATGTACGTTATCCTATATATTTCCTTACATTTTATACTCACATATCATGGTCATCTTCGCATGTTTAATTGCAGGGAATTTAGGAGTTATGTCAATCGTCAGCTGAGGATCCATACACAGACATCATCTGAGATTGATAGAAAGGTACATAGGGAATTCCCGGGTTAGTTTAGGAGGAGAATAATGAATGACCACAACCCGCACTCACAAGAATTCAGAGCTCTCGCACTCGGCCCACTTGACTATGCCTAGAGATTTACGACATACAATGTCAACGGTTTCAAGTTTTGCACCGTTTCACGAGATCAGGCATTGTTGACCCAAAACTCAGGTGTATATGGCACGTTTGGGACGAGGAGTTACATGAGTAGCAGTGACTAGAACATACAGTTCAGTGACATCCCATATTATGGAAAGTTGCTTGATGTGGTGAAGATAAATTACAAAGGCTTTTTCACGGTGACGCTGTTCAAATGTTTGTGGGCGAATACGACAACGTCCTGAGGACTCACCATTGACGACTTAGGCATCACATCAGTGAATTTCTCCCGGCCTATTCACACTGGTCAGTCTGAAGATGATGAGCCGTATATTCTTGTCTCAGAGGCACATCAGGTTTATTATGTCGCTGATGAGAGGCACAAAAATTGGCATATGGTGGTTCACTTAAAGCCACAAGACCTTTACGACATGGGCAATGCTGATAATATCGCCTACAAGAGTGAGCCGTTGCAGCCCGCCAACTTTGAGAACTTCTTCACCAACGGTGATGACAACTTACCTACAGTTCATATTTTTTAATATACGCTTTATGAAATAATATTATTTAAATAGAGTTTTATTTGTGTTCAAACATATTCAACTCACAAGTGACATTTTATCCAATTTCTTTTTTTTTTTTGTAGGAATGGTGACGAAGATTGAGAGGCAAAATCAAAGTTATGCTTGTGATATAATATATAATCTTATATTATTTTTTTAAAAAAACTTATCTGTAGCTTTTTTTTGGCGGAAAAAACAATTTTTTTAACTTATTTGTAGCGGTTTTAAACCGCTATAAATAAACAAACAACCGCTACAAATAAATAACCGCTACAAAAAACCGCCACATTAACCGCTACTAAATTTAAATGATACAAAAGTGCAACATCAACCGCTACAAAACAAGTACGCAGATACCAATATATAAACACTACCACCAAACCACATTTAATATGATCCACTCTCATTTTCTAACACGTATTCTTCTCCTTCTCTCTCAAATTTCTACATTTTCTCAAAGGGATTAAGTCTTTCAAGAAGGTAAGTGTTGTTCAATCGGATCAAAATGATAATTATCACAATATTTATTTTGTCTTCTAATTCTGATTGTTCTTAATTAACAATTGTATGATTTTTTTTTTCTTTCCACTTTTACTCACATTTAATTTTCTTCTATTTTTGATTTTTCTTAATTCAATTAAATTAAATATTTATTTTCTTTCATCTACTTTCACACACAATATTTAATTTACTTGTATACACATTATTTTTATTATTAAACATTATTTAAATTAATCTATAATAAACTATACATATACATTAAATATATATAATCAATTATCACATTCTAATATCATTTATTTTAATAAAAATATACATTATTGAAAATAAAATATGTAATTAATTAAATATTTAATAATTATTGAAATATTAATAATGATTAATTATAAATATTATTAATAAATTTTGATAAAATATAAATTAGTTAAATATTTATTTTTAATGACGACTGGTGATTTTTTTCTTTTATGAAATTGTAGCAGTTACATAACCACTACAAGTATGGAGTAAAAAAATTTGACTAAATATTTTGTGGCGATTCCAAAACACTACAAATAACAAAAATGAAAAAAAGTGGAAAAATAATTTAAAATGGCGGGAAATTTTGTAGTAGTTTCAAACCGCTACGAATGACAAAATAAAAAGTGGAGGGAAGATATATTTCAGATAAAATGGCGGGAATATTTTGTGGCGGTTATTAAACCACTACAAGTGTGAAATAAATTCAAAATGGCGGCAAAATCATCTTCCTCTAAAATAATGGCGGGAAAATCCATCGCGGTTAACTAACCGCTACTAGATGTCGAATATGTACAAACTTAGTAGTGGTTTTATGGCCGCTATAATGGTTCACCCCGTAGCGATTGTCTAATTGCTACTAATGTATGATGTTGACGTCATGTTAGACTCGGATAGTTGTGGTTACGTTTAACCACTACAGTTTCAATAGCAGTTTTTTAGCATGTAGTATCGGTTTTTTTCCACCACTACAAATCAGTTTGCCACGGTAGATTTTGTAACGATTTCTCTAATCGCTACTAATGGGTCTAGTACCGTTTAAAACCGCTACAAATACATCATTTTAACCACTACTAATAGCCTTTTTTTGTAGTGAATGTTATAAATAGTTTGCAAACCTATAGCAATGTGAAAAAGTTTGAATTACTTGATCACTAGAGTGACCACTTGAGTGATGTGTTCAGACTTTGTCACTTGTATTTAACTATAGTGAATGAGTATATGGTGAAATTTTTTTATTAATCACTTGAATGACTACTCAAATGATGTGTATTGTAAGAACTCTTCTTTGCAACAACTACTGGAGGTGATCAACTGTTTGGTTTGAAGATTACTTGAGTGACCACTCGAGTTATGCATAAATTTGTCACCATTTCCACTTCACCATAGTGATTGTGATAGTGATCTTGTTTCTGGAAAAATATTTTTCAAATAGATCACTCGATTAATGCCTTCTAAATTGCATCACTTTCAGTTTTCTAAATTGCATCACTTTCAATTCACTATAGTGAGTTAGCTAGTGCTTAAATTTTTTTAAAACATTTTCAAAATTGATCACTCAAGTGATGTATTTAAATTCACATTAATCTCACTTGACCATAGTGAGTTAGACATGATCAATTTTCGAAAAAATAAACTCGAGTGATGTATTGAAATGTTCATCACTTTCACTACACCACAATGTTTTATCAAGTGATCAAGTCGTCTGAAAACTATGCTTAAAAAGATTACTCGAGTGACCTTGGAAAATATGTATCACTTTCACAACACCATAGTGATTCAAGTAGCAATCAGTATTTTTGAAAATTAATTTAGGAGATCACTCGAGTGACCCAAAAGAAGTCCATCACTTTCATTACACCATAGTGAGTCAATGGTGATATGTTTTTTCCTTTGAATTGAGATCAAACATGATCACTTGAGTGATCCTATTTTTGCTTATCACTTTTACATTACCACATTGAATCAAAAAGTGATTTGTTATGTTTTCAAAGCTATCATTCTGAACAAAGTGAAGATCACTCGGGTGATGTAGTCACTTAAAAGAACAGTGTCTTGAGAATCTCGATACTCATTTAAATAATCTCTAAACATGTTCTCTTTACTCCTAACTGATCCTATACCTCATTTAGCCAATGTTTGAACATGTTTTAGGTGCCTAATCAAGGATTAACATAAGATTAGCAAAAAACACTTTTATGTCAGATGTATTTAATGCTTCAAACCTCAATCAATCAAAATTCTCTGTGTCTGCAACGGTTAATTCAAAGGACAAAAGGAATGACCTCACACACTCAACGACTATATTTAAATAAGAAATGGTAATCATTTCTCATCACACTATAAATAAAAGAGCATTGAAGATAGATGCAGCAAATTCTTTGCATGCATTTACTATTTCATTTATTGTTAGTCTTAAGCCTTGTTCTGGTGTGATTATTTATACTTTAGTATTCATTCATACACTTTTAAAGAGAGAGATTCTACTGAATAATTTATTGTAGTTAATTCACTCAAGGAAGTGAGACTTTGAGTGTGGGCATTGATTACTAAGTGTAAGGGTGAGCGGGTGTTCCTTGAGAAGGAACTTGGTTGTTTTGAGGCACGAAGAGCCCTGCGAATCTTGGAAGCTTAGTGAAACTCTAAGAAGGAATTATGGGGATTAGACATATATCAAGTATATTAGACTGAACTAACATAATTCTTTTGTGTCGACCTGCGGTGATATCTTTCTAACTCTACTATGTTTATTAAGTTCTACCTTTGAGTTTAAAATTTTTAATATTCTCGAGTAATTACAAGATTACTTGAGTTTGGTATCACATTTTTCACTCAATTTAATTTTCTAGGCAACATCACTCAAGTATCCACTTTAGTGATAACAGAGTGATCACTTAACTTAAGTGATATTGGGGCCTCGAGCTTTATACTTTAGAGCAACGTCATTTTTTGATAATTGCTCTAAGTTCCACTCTTAGTGCTCTGCTCCAAACTAACTTTTTTCAAACCATTCTTGACACTAATCTGACTAAAACCCCTATAAACTTATCCCAAAATTACTTCTCAAATTTCTCAAAATCCTCAGTTCATCCATTCTATATTCGTTAGGGCACAAGTCGAGATTTTTCAATTTCAAGATTATCTTAGAAATTTTTTCATATGGTGATCAAGAGTTTAGCATCGATGATGTTACATACTCTTTTGGGAAGTTTGGTACAAGAGAGCAAGTGGATGTTAGAGGCAGATAGCAGAAATTTTATGAGTTAATCTTGATGCTTGAGATAGAAACTTGGACTTCCAAGAGGCCGTTCTCCTATCATGGCATCAATAACTTGCCTACAGATTGGATAATTTTTAATTAATAGTACTGTCAACATGTTTTACACAAATAAAAAAAAAACTTTAAGTTCATTAACTCTACCTAAAATTCAACAACTTTTCAACTTTACTCTTATTTAACTATACACTCTCCAAGAAAATAACTATTCAAGCCTGAGCTTCATCTATTCTTTCTTCTTTATCTCGAGCTTGAACGAAACTACAAGGGACCAATCTTGGCCGACAAATAGTGCATGGCCTAGATTGTTATTGGGAACTACCGAGCCAAGATGGATGACAAATTGAGTCTTGTCATGTACAGGAACAACTATACACCTCCGAGGATTAAAAAATAAGGGGAGGAAATAATGGGACATTCCTGATTCTCCTAACCTCAAAAAAACTGACAGCAATCAATCAAAGGAAAAAACAAGAGAGAGAAACTAATCTCGTAAAACTTCCCTCCCCCAGCTCATGAAAAAACGAGAGGGAGAAAGAAAGAGAGCTGAAGAAATCAACCACAACTAAAATAAAGCTAAATAGTTGGCCTAATCAATAACCACGCGGATTTTGCTGAGTCCAAAAACTCACAGCTTCCTAAATTATCAACAATGAACTAAGCGAACCCATCATTGTGACTTGCAATAACAAATCTCTTTTTGCTCTTCACGCCGGCAGGTCAAAGTCCAGAGCCACTTTCAATTTCGACAAAATTGACCCGCACGTTTAAGCATATTAGCTGCCGCTCACATTAAAGGAAGGTAACCCCCACCATGACCTTTCCTCAGCACTAATGGCGCTGAACTGTCAGGTAACTTATCCATTTCCTTCATGCATGCATTAATGACATCACCAAATCCAGTTGCCAAATTACTCAACTGCACCCGCAACCTCAAATCCCTTGTCCGCTTTAGTAAGCACCTAAATGATCTTCCTAAATACTTGGCCCAATCAGCAGGCAATCCTCCTCCGGTGAGCCAAACTGAGAATTGAGATTGGTCCCCTCTGGCAGCAACTTCAGCTCTATAGAATCTAGCTAAATCAATTAGCATTGAAGGCGGGAGAGGCAAAACGGAGACAAATTCGGCAACAAACTCTTCCATTACTTCGGGTTTGAGCATCTGGTTCCAGAGCACCAATGCCCACTCACCTGGTTGGTTAAGGCCATAAGCTTCAGCCACAATTAAAGCCTCCTGAAATTGAGATTGCTCGACCAATGCTCTTCTAGCATTCGTTTCTGACAGATAAAGCCACTGAAAATCTGGCATTCGGATTTGAAGGGACAAGAGGGAAGCCTGAGCACAAGCCCAGCGTGTTTTATTGCCGGCATCAATGGAAGAGTGAACTTCAGCAGCTTCGACGAAATACCGCATGGCATCCAGTAAGTCTCCGTTTTGGTCCTTGTCATAGCGATGGAACCACTGGTCACATGATTGCTCTGCACGTGACTCCAAAAGTGCGGCTGTCTCATGCTTCATGTCAAAATGGTTGTACACCTGTGAAGAATGTAAAAGATGTTAAGTAGAAAATACCAAGTTTTAATGTAATCATCCCAGAGATTGGCCCAAAAATTTAGATGTTAAGCATGTGTTGATAACTTTGATATGTTAATGTATCAAAAAAAAAACTTTGATATGTTAAGTGCATTCGCTAGAGCATTTCAATGACCCCGAAAGAAATCAACAAAAAAAACCAACGAACTTTACAAAATTGACCTCCATTGCCACCAAACATGCAAGAAACTAGACTAATCTATATATAATATAAAAATTCTAATAAGCTGCACATATGAACTGTAACAATGTGGCAACCCACAATAGTTTAAATAGAGGTTTATTTTTGGAATGATCAAAGTTCTTGTCTCAGAAAATAAATTGCATCCCAGAACCACCATTTTATCCATATACTTATCTACAAGCTAATACAGACCAACTTGCCAATTGTTTAACACTAGAAAGGACAAATAATAAACAAACCATAGCAAATGCATCAAGATCATTAGGGTTGAAATGCTTCAGAGATGTAAGAACAGCCATTCTAAATCCTCTGATGGCCTCAGCAATGCCCGTATTTATGGCTGCAGCTGCAGAATACTTCTGAAGAAGAAGGTCCAGTTGACCATTTTCTATAAGAATACCAAGGATAAAGTTAAGAGCATAGAAGTTTCCAACTCCTGTTATGAGGCGAGCCAAACAGGAAAAATCACCCTCTGACACATAGGAGTCAACCCTAGTTGCAGCAAGGGCTACAAGAACATCAACTCCATCTAGGCAAGCTGATGATTTGTAGAAGTGGTGAGACAGAATAAGAAGCTCAACCTGCAATGCCATTTTTCATGGGAAAAAACATCTTTAGCTACAAAACAAGGAGATTGAGTCCGGCAAAATTACAAAGATGAATGTCTCAAATACTCACACCTTTACAAAGATTACTCTTTAAACAGATAAGGATAAAAACCACAGCAGTGCATAAGAAGTGTCTGGTAACTGATTACATTTGCAATAAACCAACCTATAGTTGGAAAAGTTTAAATTTTTGGATTATATGTATAGGGAGTATAAAAAAGTGAGATAAGTAAATTTCATCCTCATATCAGCAAGAAAAAAAAAATCAAATTATGTGACGACTTTAGGTGGTCATTTGATCAATTGAGATTACTCCTCTCATAAACACAAACCAACAAACCAACAAACCAATGCCTTCACTGTTTTCACCTATAAATGTGCAGTACATGCGGATAAACATGTCTAATTAACAATTGTTGATATGATACCTCACAAGCGTGCGGAATTTCTTGACCAGTAATGACCAAGCGCATTAATGCATGCCCAATTTCAGGTTCCGAGGGACAAAGTTCAGCCCATTTCAAGAAATCTGAAAACCTCCATAGTAGGGGAGCTGGCCCTTCCTCCTCCTTTTGAGAATCCATATAACCTCCACGATGGGCAGCCAGCAACCCCTGGACAATGTATATAAAGCACATCATCAGAAAACAAATGTTAGTTATAGTAAAATGAACCACGACCAGCATCATTAGTTTGTTTAGGAATGCCCTTGGCTAATATGGCATTAGTATAACCAACATGTCAAGTAAGTTCCTTAAAGATGCCAAGTAACAAATCGGATAACTTCATCAGTCAATTTAGATTCCCAACTCAGCATGTAAATAAATGACCCTTAACAAACCCATCCATGAAAAGATGTAAAACATTTACCATGCCATACCAGTGAAAATAACACTAAGTAATATAAAAAAACCAAAGAACGAAGAAGAAAAAAACCTTCAGGAAAGATTCTGCCAGTATTTGAGCAATACTTGCTGCAGGCATTAGATGAGTCTGAACCAGGAGGTTAGCCTCCTCAAAGGACTCTTGTGCTTTAAGAGAAAGCAGCTGTAAAAGTTCAATTGGTTGCTTGTTGAATGCCTCAAAAAACAAGACGCCCAACTTGTTTGCGGCTTTTATAACTGCTATTATTCTCTTGCATAGTCCACGTCCATTTCCTTCAGGGAAAATGGCCACCAAACTCTCCAAAATCTAACATCAGATGTTTATCAAATGGTATTCATACACAGATCTCATCAATGATAAAGAAACAAAACACAACTAATAACATCCTAGCATATACCACAATATAGAGAAACTATGAATATGGGAGGTAACCTGCTGTGGGTCAATGCTATGCTGGTCTCCCACTATATCATACGACTGTAAAACAGAAAGCACTTCTTCATCAAGCATTGACATGGATGCATTGCAAGGAGGAGTTGAGATAGCAGCAAGCTTCAAGGCTGCGTCGACAAGTTTGAACTCAGATGGAATTTGTCCCGGAGACAGCTTATACTGCAGTTGCTTTGCAGCGGTTATTTGCCCAAATTCCAACAACGAAAGCACAGCCCTTTCTAGCTCTGCTGCTCCAACCCTTTCCTCCCACCTAGAAAAAAACATTTCTACCTTTAAGTTTTCTTCTTGCAACTGCAACTCATTATTAAAACTCAAAGGACCAGAGCCATCATCAGTATCTGCTGATTTATCCACTGATTCCAGAGGTTGGCGTCTTGATGGCAAGTATCCTTTGGCCCGTCTTTTTGTCTTCGAATTTCCAGTTAAAAACCCAGCATCAACTGTTTGATTCTTGTACGAAATTTGGTTATTTTCTTTGGACTCGTATTTTTCTACAGTTCTATTCCTCATTGTATTTATATGATTGTCCATCTTGGCAATTATACTTGCAGTTCGGTCAATAATATTGGTATCATTCTTGTTAGCAGTGTCCCTGGTGGAAATGGTGAAGTCTCCTTCATTCTTCATCTGAGTCTCTGACTCAACTGCTAAGAGCCACACTTTCGTCTCAACTTCACGCAGAAGGTGCAACGGACAGACACTGAAAATTTTAACAATAGAGATAAGTAAAGATGTTGTCTCAAGGTTAAATAAATAATTCTGGAAGTGTTCCATACGGGTTAGATAGGCTTATCATCCCACTAAGCCATTGCAGAGAAAGCAACAAAAGTTCACGAAGCTCCCGTGCTGGAACATCTCTCTCAACAGCTTCTGCATGTTTAAGGAAAAATAACCCAGCCTGCAATCATTATGAAAGAGATCAACTTACAATAGAAGCAAAGTAACATACATAATTCATATAACATTAGCCCCACTACAGACCAAACGCACCTGAAGAGCAGGGAAGGAATATCTGATGAATAGTGTGTGGCAGTGGCCCCACAGAGCAGCTCTCTCCTCTGGCACATCCCAAAGGAACTCCTTCCATTCAGTTACCATAGATTCAGCCTAACATTTAACATAAAAGAAGAAAAAGTTTATCAGATGTGTTCAGAATACTATTACTGATATTATTACAAGATGTCAGAGTACAAGATCACACAATCACATGAAATGCTGGAGAATAAATTCAACCATTTGTTTCTAGACCAGATTTTAGATTTACAGTAAAGGCTAATAAAGCTAAAATTCTAAACTTTTGGAGACTTCCCAATTGCTCGTAAAAACAATAATTGAAAACAAGGGATCTCTAGTTCTCTACAATAAACCTGATCAAATGACATGTTCAAGTGTGCCAAATTTGCATTAGAATAACTGTGGCACTAAATTCAGCTGAAGTCTATCAAGCAATTAGTGATCTTATAAAGTTTTTATGATAACAAAGTGAGCATAAAAAATTTAAATCAGGTCATTATCAAGGAGTTCATACCATTTACATTACGATATTAAGACATATTTCTACCAATCTCTTCAATAGAAAGTTTGCAAGAACCGCAGAGAAAATCATTTGATGGGGTCATCAGGAATCCCACAATTCTGACCAATAAACAATCAGATAGGTTTAATGAATACATTAAACATCCTTCCAAAAATTTACAATCTCGAAATTCCCTCCTGAGGTGTCTCTTAAAATAAAACAATGTTATCTATGCCCACCATTGTAGATTAGATTTAGGTAGATGAAATTAGACGGATCAAGGTTTTCCTGATCTGTAGAAAATTTATGCAAAGCAGCTAGATCACACATCTGATGTCATATCAGATACAAAAATTAAGGAAACAATTAAATAGCAACAACATGAATCAAAACAAGTTTACTCATTATGGCTTCAAATTTGAGATCAAGGTTTTGCCTCAATTGAAGCTACAGTCAAAACAATCTTCTCTGTCAAAAACAGGCTGGAAGCTTTATTTGCTACCTGAGATTCAGTAACATGATTCATCGCAGATTTAAATTGTCCACCACTGGCCTCCAATTGCCTGGCCCAGTTCCTTGCCTGCTCCCAGTGCCTATTTTTTTCTAGTGCATACAAGAGTGAAGCATCGTCAGAAGTTTCATTTCCTAATTGTAGCTCATCATTCTTGCAGAGTAAAGGCTCTGCTAAATTAATTTTCCAATAGCATTTTCTATAATATGCCGATGCATGTCCACCATCCCTAAAGTCAGTAGCAGCAAGAAGTTGCAGTAAGCATCTTTTTTCATAAGGAGAGGGGCAAGTTGAAAGCACAGCATCAGCAGCTTTTGAAGCAGTAGAACTGATCCATGACGTCCCAATTTGCCCTTCTTTTCCTACATCAGCCTGTAAGTAAGTCGGTTCTTCCTTAATCCTGAGAGAGAAGGAGCCCAAATGCGCAGAAGCTTCAGATAGGCGCATTTGAGAAAAAGCCTGAAAAAGTATATATTTCCACATGAGCTCAAGATTATTGAAATTGAAGCTAAAATCAAATTGAACAATGCCAAGAGATTGATTAAGATGATAATATTTATGGGGAGATGACATGTCATGTGCCAGCTTCAGGATAGCTACAAAAGGCAACATGGAAAAGGATGGAGATCAAATCTTAGTGTTGACCAACCAGAACCTCCTGGACACATTGAAGGGGCACTTGACTCCCTTCATGTTCTTTATGGTGCTAAAATTGGAAGACTTGCTTCCAAACATTGGAGTATAAATGATTTTGCTGGTCAATACAGCATCTTCATGTGAGGCTTATTCCTTCCTGCCTAGGATGGCCATAGCTCGGCTAAGTTAGGTTAAACAGAGGATACATGCCATAAGCTTCAGTACCATGTAGGATTTTAGAGAATAATAAAAGTTTAGAATAACTGTACTTGAATGAAACTGAAGGCTATTTATAGGGAATGTGGCAACACGTTTGCCACTAGAATCCCATAAAATTAGTAAATAAACCATGAATTATGGAAATACAGTTGCCATAAAAATCCCAAGAAATAAGGCACAAAGTCAGTAAGAGCAATGAAGGAAAATTTCTATAACCTATATATCTATACAAATAACTTGTAGCATGCTACATTGCAAGCAGTGCAGCTTTTTCCTGGTAGTTTTCTAGCAATTATATGTTGAAAAATACCCTTTCCAACACAATAAACCGATTTAGGATCTAGAATACACGAATCATTTTGATAGAACTTAGCCAAAACTGTACGTTAGCTCATGAATAATGACATCTTGTTTTCAATGATAGCTGTAAAGAGAAAATAGGGCCAGCAGCCCGACGAAAGTAGATGAAAAGGATAAATTTTAATTCAGCCCACATACCTGAAGAGCACGAATGAATGGCAACAGGGGACATGATGGAAGGAACATCTCAAATGCCCTTAGCAAAGGTAAAAATAACTGTTGTTCACAAAGCACAGCGACCATCTTAGAAAGAGATGCAGGACCTTCATCGAGATCACTTGGAACATTGGCGGATGCAGAATCTTCCACGTTTTTCTTTCTCTCACTTGATAGACCTTGAGAATCAAATGTTTTTTCACCCATGGAAGTACTTGAGATGTTAAAGATAGCAAAAGTTGAGGAGTTTGATAAAGTAGGTGCTATTAACCGTCGACGTTTCGGACTCTGCCTGTTATAGTGAAATGTAAACATTCTATCCCCTGCTGGCAGGGCATTAGTTGCATCTACAGCAGCTCCAACATTATCTGCAATCTGAGAAGCAATATCGTTCACCTTGATAGATGAAGTTTCTCTGTCCACAAAATAAGAAGCAAATACAAGCCAATGAGTAAGATTTAATGATTGAAGTATTATATTTGTGTGCGAATTTATTATATAAACAACCTAATGCTTAATACTTAAGACGATGAAAATGTTAACCAGAAATCTAATCATTATAAAAACATTCACGTAAAGAGAGTCCTAGTCACCTTGCTGCGGTAATTTCCAACCAAACTGCCAGGCATGACAATGGAGAGACATCAGGGAAGCATGAAGCAATCATTGCCAATGTAGACCAGCAGAGTTCTTTTGCTTTCATCAAGAGAACCTCTCCAGCACATTTTTGCTTTTCACACTTTGCTAATATTTGAAAGAGTTCCACAGGAATGCATATGCTTTCATCAGGAAAGCTTATCTCACAGCCTTTCTCCAGAGTATCTGAGCATGAAGAACTTGCCTTTTTCTTTAACTGCATCCCTCTCAAAACTGTCAACATATGAAGTCTGAGTCGTAGATCACTAAATTCCTTTGATGCCTGACATAGGCAACAACAAATGGTTAACCAGGTGGACTAATTTCCATTAAAAATGATTTACACAGCTTACACTGAGCAAGAAAATTAGAACATTAAACAATGCTCACCACTTGGAATACTGCGTCATATGAATATCCCCCAATCTGAGCTTCAGACAAGAATCCAATCTGATTGAAGCAATGCACAGCATACAGTTAGAGCCTGTGCTATTAACAAACATTTTCTACAATACAAATAAGAGAATAAAAATCATACCCAGTCATTATCTCTAGCTAGCATCGCAAGGTACTTTGTACTTAATGGAAGCAGATGCATCCTACAAAAATTTGTAACCAAACTCCAGTGCTGACTAGCAGACTTCTGTTGAGACCTTAACTCAAATCCATCACCATCGCCGCTCAAAAGCCAAGACCCACAGGAATTTCCATCAACCACTCTTGGAATGCTTGCCTTTTCTAAATGGTGTAGAACAAGCATAAGGGCTCGAGAAGGTTGTTTACTTGGACTTCCGGCCTTATTAGAAATTCCATGAGAATCCTTGTGCAAATATTCATCAGCTAGAGCTCGGGCGAGGGAATTTGTTACATCACCATCATGGGATATTGCATGGAAAACAGAACCCTTAGGTGATAATTGTCTAAGATTGTCATTACGTTCACTTGACTTGTAGAAAGAAGAAATCCGTTTTAGTGCAGCAACGTCAACATGCAACATGCTAGCAGACATACCACATAGCTCGAGAAGAAAAGCACAAGAAGCAACCAGCATATCATCCTCAAAATGCATAATAGCGAGGGGCAAAATCTGAAAATTTACCCACAAATTTTTTTAAATCTACCATATAAAATTGTTACACATCCTCTTGGTGCATTTCGTTGTTTCAAGTTCATCTTTTATTTCTCTTTTCAAATGCATAAAAAAACTAAAAGTAGAAAATATTCCTCACCGGCAAAAGGAGATCCTCTTCACTCTGAGAAAGTGGTGAAAGAAGGGTCTGAACATCAGATTGAATGTTTGTTTGCACATTTGTTGAAGCACTGGCTGCCCCTCCTGACTTTAATTGTTGAGCTCTATTGATGAGAATTTGGTTGAAAGCTGCCAATGCACGTCCACGATGCAAATGGTGCTCAAGCCGAAGCCCTGTTTCCTGAAATATTTTTTAACAAATCAAAGAGAATGCATATTAGGAAGAAACAGTAGGCACAAAAAGAGTATAACATAAATACCAAAGAACAAAAACAAAAAAGGAGCTCAAGAGTATACTAGATCTACTAGAGGAGAACCAAAAAAATAGGGGGAATTACTATAAGGTCCCAAAGAAGGGATTTCATCACCCAAAAGTCCAATAACAACTGAGGAGCATGCATTGTACATCCATAAAAAAAAGGTTTATATTGTTCACTTGTCATTAAGACTTTTTGGTTGTTAAATCCCTTCCTCAAAACCCCATAGTAATTCTCCCAATAAAATACCCTCCCTAGAATATTTGGGGAGAGGGAGAAAAAACCTCTGCATGTGTTAGAAGGATACGTCCATAAAAAAGCCCCAGCAGAACGATATCAAACATGCCATAAAAGGCAATTCTATCCCATAATATATCAAGAAGAAGCACAATGCCTTTAAAAGGGTAAGTAGCTCATTCAAACTATATACACCAAAGTACAACATAAACAGTTCAATGCCATAATGTTTTGCGCTCATTACTCCTAGTCTCCTACCAAATACTCTCACCTCAATATTTTTTATCCAGAAAAAATTAGACTGCAGCAATAATTCCACTAAAATTGCAATCATACATCTAAGCAGGTACAACATAATTAAAAAGAGTTCTTACCACTTTCCTTTGACAGAATGATATATATATATGATGTGTGTGTGTGTGAGTGTGAGTGAGTGAGAGAGAGAGAATTAATTATTTAAGTTGTCAGTGTTCAGCATTTTATTACCTTCAAGTTTTAACTGGCCTTTCTTGTTTGGAACATTATTTTTCTTATTTGTTTCCTTTTTTGTCTAGCTAGATTTCAACACTTAAATGCCATTTTTTATTGTGCCTGTCTGTTCACTTATTCTTCAGAATTACATATGGTATGTTTTTAGGCTAAGAGTAGGTGCCTTAACGTCCCAATATATAGGCCCTTTAGCCATTGGAGAACAACTGGAATGGACTCTTCATAGTTTCTTCTCTAAACTCACAAAACTCTGCATGGTATTAGAGCTGAGCCATGGCCAGTAAGTCCTCATCCATACAGTTCAGCTATAGGATGAACACTGAGACTAACATTTGTATGGATCATCATCTGAAACAAGACTTTAAACCCCCATTCAATCAAAAAGCTCTGTGTCATCTCCTAATGGCTTAAACAGCACTGCAGTCCTTATCAGGGAAACAGACTCAACAACAAAAATTATTTTCCCCAGTCCTCCTTGCGACCTGTTAGGGTTCCATGTGTCCTCTTTTGAAGAAAGACACATGTTAGGAGAAGTTAGGAGTGGTTATTATTTCTTATATGTTGTGATTAGGGAAGATTACCTCTTATCTGTTGTATGGGAGTTATGATAGGTAGTTATTTAAGAAAATCTCTATAAATATTTGTATTCTGTTTTAAGGATATTATAAAAGATATGATATTCAGAATTATTGTATTGGCTAGAGTTCAGATTCTGCTCTAGATTGTGTCTCTTTTCCCTTTTCTTATCCAAAATTCTTCTAATCCTATCAATTGGTATCAAAGCGGTGCATCCTTGGACCAAAAGATATCATGGTTAACACAAGAAATTCCTCTTATGAGAATAATTCTCCTTTACATCCAAATCAAAACCCAAAAATCCCACCAAATTCCAATCCTCATAATGACCCCGCTGTAATTTTAGTGCAACAACCATCACAAACACAACCAGATTCCAATCAGCAACAATTGGCTGCCATTCTTGCACAATTGAACATGATGAATTCAGAAATTAATGCTTTAAAGAAAGAGAAGGCACCAGCAATGGGTTGTAGAGAAACAATCCATAACAACAGAAATACTTACAGTGAACAAGATGAAGATGATAGAGAAAATCCTTGGTGGAATAGAAATCCTTCTAAATGACCTTATTTGAAAGTTGAATTTCCAAAATATAAAGGAGGCGATCCTAGAGGCTGGATTTTAAAAGCAGAAAAATATTTTCAATATTACCAAACACCTAAAGATTTGAAAGTTGATGTAGCCGCGATTAATTTGGAGGGGGACGCATTAGACACTTTTACTTGGGTTTCCGCAAGAAGAACTATAAGGTATTGGGATTTGGGATGAATTGGTGCAGGTTTTCCAAGAATAATTTGGTCCTGCAGAATTTCAGAACCTAGACGTTCACCTCAATGGAATTAAGCAGATCGGTACTATGGGAGAGTATAAACAAGAGTTTGTTCGCCGACAATCTCGCATCCAAGGGTGTCCTGAACACTGTCTCCTAGGCCTTTTTATCAATGGGTTAAAGGAGGAATTACAATCCGATGTCAAGATTCAAAAACCTCGAACTGTATATAAAGACGTGAGTTTGGCTTTGGAGTTTTAAGAAAAAATTCAATCTCAACCAAACCCACAATTTATTCCGTGTGCCGAATCTTCACACATCTCAGATCAGTTTTTAAATAATTGGCAAGATATTAAAAATGTGGCGCCACGTCAGCCCTGGGAATATTCCGCCAGCAATAATCACTCGGGTACTTATTTTAATAAACCATTATCCACAGTAAATCAAAATCATCATCCGATCACGCAATTCTCGGCAACTACTGATCCTGAACACCAATATTGGAGGGAAAAAGGATTATGTTTCAGATGTGGCGAACGCTTTGTGCCTGGCCATCGCTGCAAAACCTCGACACTTAAATTAATGGAAATTCCCGACTCTCAAGACGAAGCGATGGAATCCCAAGAAGATGAACAATATCACTCTAGCACCAATCTGACCAAAATCTCTCTCCATGCCATTCTGGGCAACTCGTCAGTCAATACTATGAAGCTACAAGGAACTATTGGGACTACACCAATTTTGATTCTTATAGACAATGGCTCAACGCATAATTTTGTTTCCAACAAAATTGTGGAGAACATGAAAATACACTCACAACCTCTTCCCTGTTTTGGTGTATGAGTGGGTGACATAACTATGAGAGCCTGTCAATCTGTCTACAAGCAACTTGAGGTTAAAGTCCAAGATTTAACAATTAAGGATGACTTCTTCCCTTTCTCATTGGGCAACATAGATATGGTTCTTGGCATTAAATGGTTGGCATCCCTAATTACAGTTACAGCAAATTGGCAAAAGATGTTTATGATCTTTTGGGTTGATGGGAAGCGTTACAAACTACAAGGTCTTCAACAAGTAACTACAGCTTCTTTATACAACTCATTTTCCTTCTTCCCGCCTTGAGGACAAGGCTGATGTTCAAGGGGAGGGTATTGTTAGGGTTCCATGTGTCCTCTTTTGAAGAAAGACACATGTTAGGAGAAGTTAGGAGTGGTTATTATTTCTTATCTGTTGTGATTAGTGAAGTTATTACCTCTTATCTGTTGTATGGGAGTTATGATAGGTAGTTATTTAGGAAAACCTCTATAAATATTTGTATTCTGTTTTAAAGATATTATGAAAGACATGATAGTCAAAATTATTGTATTGGCTAGAGTTCAGATTCTGCTCTAGATTGTTTCTCTTTTCCCTTTTCTTATCCTAAATTCTTCTAATCCTATCACCACCAGAGATCATTGCAAGGAGTATCTTACCCATGAGGCAATACTACCAAGTACCCAGGGTGGTGCAAGCAAGACAAGGATAGCTGGAAATAGCATGGTCCTGACTTAGATTCCCTGCCAACCAAAATTGGGGAAAACTTCTTTTGTGTAAGACAGCTTAACAAGTTTCGGATTCCTTGAGGGAGTCATACTCTTCCACCAAGAGAAAGCTTTGGGGTCACATTCAAAGCATGAATTTTTTTCCCCTTCCTTTAAAGAAGCATTATTGGCTGTCAAAAGGAAGGAAAGTATGAAGAAGCTGACCCTGGGTACTCCTCATCTCACCACAATTTTTGACTCATCAGCTATTACTGTGAAAGAGACTCAACTTGGTGATTCCAAGTCATGAAACCAAGGGAGGCCCTGGTGCACATTGCAAAAAACTAGGACATACCAAGGATGGATAATACAAGTTACATGGAAAACCAGCCAACCTTAGGGACAGAGATAAGAAACATGGGGCACCACCAACAGTGGAGGAGAAGGGATGGAAAGAAATACCCCTTCAGAAATAAAACATAAAAGAACAAGGAATCAAATATATTTCCATACCTCAAATACAGAATTATATAGTTCTTCTTCAATGTGTCTTTGGGTAGTTGCTTCCCAAGAGATGGCACTTATCTCAGTTTGCACATCACCATTTATAAATAAATCAAGGTCTCTATGTAACACGGTCTCCCCAGGGGGAGATCCTGAGAATGATTGGCATCCCAGAGGACCCTGTAACATCATGAAAATTACAAGACTTGGAAAACATTCGTACATAGAAACAGTGTTCATCAGTGCTATCATGTGTACACTGAGTATCCAAAAATAGCATGTAAACTAGATAATAGCAAAGTGTTCAAATTTCACATGGTGAGCCAAAATAAAGCAGCAGCTAGGGAGTATAAATATGAAACTTAGCATAAATATGAGCATGTAACTACGCATATTTAAACATATGCAGAAAGACCCTCAAATAAACAAACAGAAATAGAAAATGAGAGATCAGCAATGAAGCTGCATGACATCATAAGCATATAGTATCTTTTAAAGAACCAACAGGTTACTTCGAATTTGGATGGCCAAGTGCACAAGGCTCTGTCGGGTGGGGTCTAGGAAAAGACAAATGTAAATTAAGGAAAAAACTCAAGTAAAGGTGGTATGTGAAGGAATATTCAAGGAGGAAAACAAAGCAGACCTGGACATAAAGTTGTATCAATCTTCGCACAGCCTTAGGAAACCAGCAAGGAAGCATCTGCAGAAGTGAAGTATCACGCCCAGTAGAGAAGAAAATTTCATCACGCCAACTTAGATAGATTGATAAAGCTACATAGCCAAATAGAAAATTAAGTGATTCATTAGCAAAAATGTGATGCAAAAAGATTAGTTTAAGTAGTCCAACCAATAATCAAGGCTAATTGCTAACCCATCTTTGCTCTAGGGACCATGGAACTCGTTGTGTCTTCTCCAAGACATGCTCCTATTAGTGTGCGCCATAATGTGGGAAACCGCTGAAGAGTTGGCTTAAGATTCTCCAAGGTGCACTGGGCAGAGGAATTACTATGCCTATTTACACCACCGCTATTCAAGCAACTTTGAATTGGAACAGCAGCATGCATAAGGGTTGCCAAAGCTGCCATTTCCCCACCTCCTTCAGCAATGTCATCAACAGTACGAATTATTTCATCTAGCTCCAGAACACTGAGGTCACTTGTAGGAACAGAATGACGTGACATTACTTCACGAGCATTGGCAAGTGAGGCTTCATATTCATGTCCCTTAACTCTAGATAAGAGTAGCCATCTTGCCCATTGACAGTCAGCCTGTCAAAATGCAATATCATAAAACAAGCAAACAACAGACATAAGCACAGAAGAAATTGCATCACAACAAACAAATCTCTGCAAAACTTAGCACATATGCACAAATATCTAAGATTTAGTTTGAATTTATTCAATTACCATAACTATCATTTCAAACATCATGTTATCTATCTAAATATCTCCAGATCATGATGTCCCCTAAACCATACCAGGTCAGCACAGTAACTCTCACAATTATTTCAAATCCCATCATCTAACAGTTACCAACTCTACTTTCTATTCAATGTGATGCTAAATTTTTCAAGTAAAGATGTGAAGACCTTAAGTTGTATAAAAAAATAACATAGTGAGAGAGGGATATTACAGCAACGCCCAGAGCATCAAAGCATCTTAAACCAACAGAAGCTAATTAGAAAAGCCCTTTATTTTCAGTTTTAATATTTAGTGTGAAGTTTATGCGGTAAACTAAGGTCAACTCCAATTGTTGATTGCTAGCGTAACTATTGTTGTGGACAATTTTTTTTTTTTTAAAGGAAAAAGTACATCTTTGGTCCTCTAACTTCATACAAGTTTTCACTTTGGTCCCTTCATTTTAGAAAGTATCTTTTTAGTCCTCTAACCCAAATACCTTTAGTCTCAACCTAGGATTTTTTGTGCCAATCATTATTTTGAAAATTAAACTTTTAATATATCAACAGTTGAAAATTTTTTGTCAATATTTAAAATTTCAATATCAGCATTTTTTGTTAATAGTGTTAGGGTTAGAGGACTGAAAAGACATTTTATAAAATTAAAGGACCAAAATGAAACCTTGCATGAATTTAAAGGACTAGAAATGCACTTTTGCCCACAAAAGAATCCCAAAAGATTCAAAAGAAGAGAACCAGCTTCAGTATGTCAAAAGCTAACAGAAGAATGATTTAAATATATAAAGACCGAGTACAAATTATTCTAATCCTATTATATCAAATAAAGAATATGTTTCAATGAACAGAAACTTACAGCAGATTCCTGTATTGAACAAAGTGAATCATTATCCAGGACTAAACCATGTTGGTCAAGATAAAGATCCAGAAGATTTGGCAAGTTATATTGTGCACAATGATGCACAATCACTTTATGCAAAGCCTGCAGTGTTCCATCTTTATCAGATGACGTTTCCAAACAATCATCCCCCAAGGTCCACTTATCTCTGCCAGATATGAAGCCAGAACGAGCCAAAAGCGATATCATCTCCATTGTTCCTTCCCAATATTCCTTCAGGAAGATGAATCTTTTAGCAAGCTTCTCCTGCATGAACATCCTCAACCACGCAGAACACATATTGGGTGAAAATTTATATATTTGGACGTCTGAAACTTCCATGCATACAGAATCGAACTCTTCAAGAGAACATAAGAAACTTCCATAGTTAGAAGGCTTCATATTGAATCGTAAAGATGAAGTAGATTGTAAAGCATCCAAATTTAGTTGAAGGCTCCCAGCAGATAGAACAGATGCAGGTATCAGGTCCAGCAATTTAGAGACTTCCTTCCAATTGTTGCGGCAGGCATGGTATTCAAGCTGTGATTCCCACAGCAAAGAAATGTCTGAAGAAGAAGATTGGCCCAATATCATCTGCAAAAGAGATATAAGGATAACAGAAGTGGATTATTCATACTTTCAAGTAAACAAAAAATCAGACATCTGTCTCTAGAAAGAAATACAACACACCCAATAGATATCTAATTCAACACAAAAAATCATTTGAAGTTCAAATAAGAAAAGCTTGAGCGCCCACAAGGAAATCTAATACAGATATAAGTAGAGCTCTCAAATATAAAAAAAAATAAACAGAGATAAGAGGACTTCTACATTAAGAAAGCATATCAAATGCAAATTTCTAAAAAGTGTGAACAATTTGAGAGAAAATATATTCTCATATCATAAAATATTGTGATACAATCGCCTATATATATACAAAAGGGACATAATAGTGAAGACTAATGAAAGCTAATAAATACTAATAATTACTACTAATTAGTAATTAACTAATAACTACTAATAATAGAGAATATTTACAATGAATACAGAATATTCCCACACTCCCCCAAGTTGGATCATAGATGTTAATCATGTCCAAGTTGCTTATGCAACTTTCAAATGCAGATTTGAGTAATCCATTTGTCAATATATCAATAGTTTGAAGATTTTTTGGTAGATAAGTAAGACATAAGATCACTTCTTCTACTTTTTCCCTAACGAAATGTCTATCAATCTTCACATGTTTTGATCGTTCATGTTGAATAAGATTTAAGGCCATGCTTATGGTGGTCTTATTATCAAGAGTTTCAATGGTAAATCCACATTGACTTGTATTCATCTAGGACCCATTTCAGCCACAACTCCTCCATTATCCCTTGAGCTAGTGCCCTTAACTCAGCTTTAGCACTTCTCTTAGATATGACCCTTTGTTTCTAGCTTTTCCAGGTAACCACGTTTCCCCGTATGAAGGAGCAATAACCAAAGCTTGATCTCTTGTAAGGATAAGTTCCTCCTTGATCTACATCAATGTATACTTCTATAGTTCTTTGTTCCTATTTCGGGAAGAACCCTCTTCCAGGAGTACCCTTTAGATATCTCAAAATTCTATAGGTTGCGTCCATGTGCTTCTTCTTTGGCTCACTCAAGTGCTAACTAGCCACACTTATTGCAAAGTTTTTATTAGGTCTTGTATGGGACAGATAAGTCAACTTCCCCACAAGTCTTTGATATCTTTCTTTATCAACAGCTTCATTTGCTTCTTGGTCTTGATCTTCTTCTTCAATCTCATCCTCTGAGTCAACTTCTTCTGAATCCTCTTTATTGTTCTACTTAGATTTCTTCTTCCTCTTTTTCTAAACCACGGTAAGAGTTGGCTCAGGACTACAACCAAGCATGCTTGATTCTTGTACAAGATCAAGTATATACATCCTTTGAGAGACATAGATGCCTAATCTTGACCTAACAACCTCCATCCCAAGGAAGTATTTCAAGTTTCCAAGATCCTTGACTTCAAATTCTTTCCCAAGTGAAACTGTTATCCTAGATATTTTCAATATGATCTCCTGTAAGGATTATGTTATCAATGTACACAATGAGTATGCACTTTTTTTTGTCCTCAGTTTTGACAAACATTGTATGATCTAATAATCCTCGTTTGTAACCCTCTAATTTCAAGACTTTCGAGAACCTGTCAAGCCATAGGAGACTACTTCAAACCATATAATGATTTCTTCAGCTTGCACACTTGATCAATTTTTCCCTTTTCAAAACCTAGAGGTAGGTTCATTTATACTTCTTCTTTTAGCTCTTCATTTAGAAAGGCATTCTTGATGTCTAGCTGGTGAAGTGGCCACTCTAGGTTGGCTGCCACAGACAATAGAACTCTAATAGTGTTTAGCTTCGCTACTAGTGCAAATGTTTTTTATAGTCTAAACCATATGTCTGAGTGAACCCTTTTGCTACCCGATGGACATTTAGCTTGTCTAGAGTACCATTGGCCAGATATTTAAGGGTTAACACCCATTTACAGCTATATCCCACATTCCATTCTTTTAAAGTGCTCCCATCTCCTCCATAACCGCTTTTCTCCATTCCGGTATCTCCATTGCCTCTTGGATGTTGTTGGAAATGCATACTTTATCTAGATTAGTAATAAATGCTCGGTAACGAGGAGAGAGAGCCTTATAAGATATATGTTTCTGAATTGGATGCAGTGTGCAAGATCGAGGCTGTTTCCTAAGAGCAATTGGAAAATCAAGGTCAGATTGTTCACTAACCTCTTTAGAACCGTTTCTACCTCTTCTGATACTACACGAACTACCATCAATTCTGACTCTTTAGGTGCTTCAGATGCAAGGTGTTCTCCTCCCTTAGATTTTTGTTTCCGTGAGCACACCAACCCATCCTTATACTTGTTTTTCTGCTTCTTTGTATCTCCCCTAGCTTGTTTGTTTTATGGCATAGGAGATGGTGAAGGTGGTGGTAATAACTCTGGCTCTATTTGTGGTGATGGCTTTGGCTGTATCAATGGTATAGGTAGTGAGGTTAGCATAAGAGATGATGAAGGTGGTGGTAATGGCTCAGGTGATGTTATCACTACATACTCTTTGTTAGGTTCCGGTTCCCTAGTTTAAGGTTCATCACTCATACTCTCCCCCTGAATTGAAGACTTCAAATAGAAAGGAACCTCTTCATGAAAGGTGACATCAAGGCTAACAAAGGTGTGTTTGGGGTAGGATCAAACAGTATAAATTCAGCTAACAAAAAATTTGATTAATCACACAGATTCTAAGAAATGTATAAATTTATATACATTGCAAGTCAATAAAATGTGTTATATAAATTTATATAAATTAATGTACACGGAGCAGCCAAACACATGAAAGGGAAGGTTTGATTCAAGGAGGGTTGCAGGAAATGTACTCTTGACCCGTTGGAGAGGGGTTTCAAAGGATATGACCTGATTTGGCATTCGGCTTATCAAATAGGTGGTGTGTAGGATGACATCCCCCTAATAGAACTTTGGCACATTGCAAGTTAGTACTAGAGCTCACGCAACATTTAGGATATGTCAATTTTTACGCTCAGTGATTTCATTTTGTTGTGAAGTGGCCACTTTAGGTTAAAGCTCTGATACCAAGTGGATAATTTGAGAGAAAATATATTCTCATATCATAAAATGTTGTGATACAATAATCTATCTATATAAAAAGATAGGGACATAATAGTAAAGATTGATGAAAGTTAATAAATATTAATAGTTACTACTAATTAGTAATTAGCTAATAACAACTAATAAATAGAGAATATTTACAATAAATACATAATATTCCCACAAAAAAGTGTAACTATATTGCTCCCAGCACATCCATTAGAATTTGACCATTAAAGTTCAGCCAAAAAAAAAACGAACTTGTACATCATAAGAGATCCAACATCTATGTACTCTTATTATTACCCTCATTTTCTTCATATCTTTCTTTCAATTTTAAAAGACAAGTCCATAAGCAGAAAACTCACCTTACTTTGTCACTAAGTAGGAGTTGATCACCATTGACATGATTAATATCAAATGACAAAAATAAGTAACATCATCAACTCAACACAACCAATGTTATGAGAACTGGATCAACCATTACTGTGGTCAAACTAGTGACAATTAAATTAATACGTTTTAATGTTATTGAGAAGTATAATTTGATTTTCATAAATTTAGGTGGTTTAAAATTCTTGTTCCTTCGTTTTTGAGATAGATATGTGATCATTAAGTACTTTGCAGAAAATTACAGCTAATCTCAAAAAATATAGATTGGAAAAAAAAATTGAATTGAAATAGTTGGAAGAACATAGATTAAAAAAAACCCACATATAAAGAAATAAGTTTAAAGAATCAACCCAAAAAAAGTATGTGTGTTGGAAGACTTGCTCATCAGCATTTTTTAGAGGCAAATTACAGCTAAAAAAGATTATTTGAAATAAAAATATAGATGAATAGTTGAAAAACGTATATGGAAGATATGTCCAAGAAATGAACAACAAAAACGGACAAAGTTCAACAAAAAATGGGGGAAAAAAGAAAGAAAGAAAAGGAAAACTTGCATGTAGAGGTTGGCATTTTTGTCCCACATTGATTAACGCATTAGGAGAGGAGACCTGGCTGTCTATAAAAGGGAGCACATAGAGAAGGTTTTTAATTTGCGATCCTGGTTAACAGCTTCTCTAAGCTATAGGCCCTTCAGTTTTCCTTTATTTATTGCGTTGTCTATATTTCTTTTTTTTGGTCGAACTTCTTTTAGTTAACAGGTCCTATAGAATCCCAAAACTTAATAAGGAGTAAGATCATAAACTTCGAGAGCAGGTTCATATCCAAAATTATAGGGAATGATTAGGATAATTAATCTTGATTATTTCCTAATTTGTATAGTGTCATATCGAGACCTATGTCTGATTATGTCATATGTGTATATATATGTAATCTGCTAGTGTGAATGAGATATCGATCAATTCAGTCCTCCAATTCTCTTCATGGCATCAGAGCATATGAGAGATTAATCAAGGCTAATTTGATTCAGAGGAAAACAAAACATTGTCGTTTTTTCTTACTCGAGAGGTTGATCATCTTCTTGGCAAAATTGTCAGCGTCCTTTATCCAAATCATCTTCCTTGATAGATTCATTAGCGTCCTCTGCTCTGTCCAAACTCTCAATAAGCCCAACCAGTTCACAACGAGTTTGCCTTCCCAATTGAAGTCTCGACATACCTTCCGTCTTCCGCCAACCACTCAGTTTTCAGCGTGCTGTCCATCTCTCCCACTCTGAAGGTCTCAATTTTCGATGATCTCTGTAAGTCTTGGCCCGCCCCAGCAAGCTTCATCACTGGCTTGCAATCTCGCCATCTTTGGTCCTCCCTTCAGCATTTCTCCTTTCAAGTCACTCCTTCGACTTCCATGGCATTTCTCTTCAAGATAACACTGTCTGGTTATTTTTGTTGGACCAATTTAATTTTATTTTTTTAAAAAAGGAGAGGGGTCATTGTTGGGCTTGGTTCTAAAGAAATTAAACTAATAATTTCTTTTCAAAGTCACTCTGTTTACTATCTTCGACGCCTCTTCCTCTGTGCCACGATCTAGTTCTAAAGACATCTCCATTGTCCTTCTTGTCTTTGAGAAACTTACTAGTGACAATTACCATGAATGGTTTCAATCCATGATTCTTGCTCTTGATAGATGAGATAAACTTGAATACATAACTAGTGAAGCAAAAAGGCCCAAAAACCAAGGAGTTTCAATAATGTAAGTAGTAGAATGCATTGGTATCCTCGATTCATCAAAGTGATGTCATCTCCAATTCAGAAGAGTTTCATGTATGTTCCTTCAAGCCTAGAAATTTGGGAAGCCCTTCATGAGACAAGTAGTCTTATAGAGAACAAGTCCTGTATATTTGATGTCAAGAAAAAGCTATGGCAGCTGAAACAGGACCACATGCCACTTGATGATTACTATCTTGAAAAATCAACGCTTTGGCAAGAGTAAACTCATCATTGTGAGGTTGATGCTAAAGAAAATCGCAAAGAGAAAGAATAGAGAGTATACAAGTTGCTGGCTGATTTTAATGTGATTTATGATGTTTGGGCTCAGATTCTCAGTCAAGAACCCTTGCCTTCTGCGTACGAAGTCTACACCCTTTTGTGCAATGAAGAGGTAGGCACAAATCAATGCTTCAAAATCAGAATAATTCCGCTGCTAATCCTGAGGGCTCAGCACTTGCTATTTGATCCACAGAATCAAAAGGTTCTAAAGGCCAACCATTATGTGATCATTGTAAGAAATACGGGCACACGAAAGACCCCTACTGGGACCTCCATGATAAGCCTGTTGACAAAAAGTTGAAAGGAAGAGGTTATATGGCTAAAGCTTCCAAAGAATCATCTCAAAGTAACCAACTAAGCAAAATCATGGAAATGCTAGAGACAGCCTACTACCACACTAGTCAGGAGAAGTAATTTCTTTTAAGCCTTGGCTATGATAAAAGGTCTATGTACAAGAAATTGTTGGATTGTTGACTCAGGAACTTCATATCATATGACAGACAATAAGACTCTCCTCTCATCCTATACTCCTTTCACCAATGGAGTGACTATGCAGATTGCTAATAACTCTAAGTCTATTGTGACTTGATTCGTTTTATCAATTCGTTTTATCAAAATCTCTGTTACACTTACTCTTCACTCTGAATTATATGTTCCAAAGTTAAGCCCACCACGTTGTCATCAATAGAGGAGCTTGGTTCAACAGTTGAAGTGTAATTTATTTATCGGTGAGCAAATTACGTAATAAGGAACAATGACATGTTAATATCTTTGCTACTTACTGTCTTTTTCAGGATATGTTGATGTTGACAGGGACGACAATTTGGAGTGCGAAATAGCTTGATGATCTCTATTACCCTGATGAAAGTGATAGTTGTAAGATTAAATCTTGCAATAAAGTGTATCTCCCTAGAACTAGTGACTTAGAATAATGGCACAAATGTTAAGCTCACCATGTTGTCATCAATAGAGGAGCTTGGTTCAACAGTTGAAGTGTAATTTATTTATCAGCTAGCAAATTAGCTAATAAGGAACAATGTCATGTTAACTTCTTTGCTACTTACTGTCTTTTTCAGGATATGTTGACAGGGACGACAATTGGGAGTGCGGAAGAGCTTGATGGTCTCTATTACTTTGATGAAAGTGATAGTTGCAGGATTAAATCTTGCAATAGAGTGTATCTGATAGCGATCCACTATTCTAAGGAAAATAAGAATATTAGGATAAATTAGGAATTAATTATTTTATTTAATCTATTTTAATTATCTTTTATTATTTATTTTAATCGAGTCTGTTTTTATCTTTTATTATTTTAATCATTATCTTTTATTATCTTTTAGGATATTGATAGAATTATTGTTAGGATTAGTTAGTTATCTTATTTAATTATTGTTAGGATTAGTTAGTTATCTTATCTTTTATCTTTAAAAGATATTAATAGATTTAATAGGATTAGGTAGTTATCTTATCTTTTATCTTTTATTTAGATTTATTATTTATCTCTTTTAGAATCTTGCTCTCTGTAAACTATTATAAACAGACATGATGCCTCATCAATAAAGCATGACAGATTTCACAGAGTAAATTAATCATCGGAGTAAACTCTTGGGCTTTATTAATTAGTTAAGTTATAGATTCTGGCTTTCCTAATTACTAGAGATAAGGTTGTTCTTGTTGAAGTAGTGAGATTCTTGCTATTTCTATAAGATCAAAGATTAATACGTTCAGGTATTGAGCATATTCTAACATTTGGCATCAGAGCCACAAAGATCCAAAAATGGGGAAGACACGTACTGCACAAGCCGCCGTCACGTCTCAGCCAAATCACGATCACGCTCCCAATCCCGCTTCCCAGCCACATCACGAGTGTTTCCCAAATCCCAATCCTCCTACACCTCCTCCAGCTACAGATCCCCTCGCTATAATCGTTGCACGCCTCGATGCCATCGAAGAACTCAAAGATAAAGTCAAAGCCTTAGAAGCACAGTCTGCTCATCGAGATCACCGAAGGGGGAAATCACAGCGTTATGCAGATAACAGCGATGAAGATTTTGATTGATGGCATCAGCCAAATCGTTCCCCATATGCAAAGATAGACTTTCTGAAATTCGAAGGCGGTGACCCAAGAGGTTGGATCCTCAAAGTTGAAAAATTCTTCCGTTATTATCACACTCCGGACGAAGACAAGGTCGACGTGGCAGCCTTATACTTTGAAGGAGATGCACTAGACTTATTCTCATGGCTAAATTCCCAGCGAACTATGCGATACTGGGAAGACCTCGTTAAAGCCTTAGAAGAGCACTTTGGACCTCCTGAATTTCTCAACCTCGACGAGCACCTTTGCTTGATTCGACAGACTAGGTCAGTGCAAGAGTATCGACAGGAATGGGCACGAAGGATCGCTCACGTCTCTGATTGGCCGGAGCATTGCCTTCTCGGCGTGTTCTTGACCGGCCTGAACGAAACCTTGAGGTCGGACGTCCGATTGCACAAACCGAGGAGCGTCTATCGAGCAGCTAGCTTGGCATTAGAGTTTGAACAGCAAATGTGTATTACAAATGGGCCCAAGCCCATCACATCAGCCACACCGACCCAAAACACGATTGGGTACCCCACAGCATCCTCAGCTCACGGGTCGGATTATTCACATGACTCTAGGAAACCAGTGACCTCGTCAACCGCCGGAAACTATTCCCAGATCGCCTCTTCATCAACCTCTTCGTCAACCTCAGCTCCATTACCCACTAGTCGAGTATCATCCATGGATGCTGAAAGACAACGCCAACGAGATAAAGGCCTTTGCTTCCGATGTGCTGAACCATACCGCCCTGGTCACCGCTGTAATTCGCCTTCCTTCTCTCTCCTTGTAGTTGACGAAGACGGATACCCAGTGGCTGACCGACCATTTGAACATGATGTGGATCGTGCAGCCTCGAATCATGAAGCAACAATAACATCGTTGGACCCTGACTAAAAAAAAAATATCACCTTGAGGACAAGTCACTTTTCAAGGGGGGAGAAATGATAGCGATCCACTATTCTAGGGAAAATAAGAATATTAGGATAAATAAGGAATTAATTATTTTATTTAATCTATTTTAATTATCTTTTATTATTAATTTTAATCGAGTCATTTTTTATCTTTTATTATTTTAATCATTATCTTTTATTATCTTTTAGGATATTAATAGAATTATTGTTAGGATTAATTAGTTATCTTATCTTTTATCTTTAAAAGATAATAATAAATTTATTAGGATTAGGTAGTTATCTTATCTTTTATCTTTTATTTAGATTTATTATTTATCTTTTTTAGAGTCTTACTCTCTGTAAACTATTATAAATAGGCATGATGCCTCATCAATAAAGCATGCCAGATTTCAGAGTAAATTAATCATCGGAGTAAACTCTTGGACTTTATTAATTAGTTAAGTTACAGATTCTGGCTTTCCTAATTACTAGAGATAAGGTTGTTCTTGTTGAAGTAGTGAGATTCTTGCTATTTCTCTAAGATCAGAGATTAATACGTTCAGGTATTGAGCGTATTCTAACAGTATCTCCCTCTCCCTAGGACTAGTGACTTAGAGTAATGGCACAAACGTTTAACTCATCCAAATTTCAATTACACGCCTCAAATGTTTCCATCTCTCGTTTCTAATAAAATTGCTTCTGATTTTCATTGTGATTCATCTGAAAAGGCTAAACATCATCGTACTTCATTTCCAAAAATCTCATACCAAGCATCAAAACCCTTTTCTACAATTCATAATGATTTATAGGGACCATCACACACACCAAACTTATTAAAATCCAAATGGTCCATCATATTTATCGATAACCATACACATGTTAGCTGGGTTTACCTATTGAAAGATAAAACAGAGGTGTATTAAACCTTCCTTAACTTCCACAATATGATCTAAAACCAGTTCCAAACCCAAATCCAAATCCTACACACCAATAATGGAACTGAATACTTGAATCAGGCCCTATCCACCTTCCTAATCGAAATGACATTGTTCACAAAATTACTTGTCCTTATACACCCCAGCAAAATCGAATTGTTGAATGAAAAAAACACCATATTCTTGCGACTACTAGAGCCATCATGTTTAGGAGTAATGTTCCCAAATTTCATTAGGATGATGATGTCCTTATTGCCACATTTATTAACTGAATGCCGAGCCGACCACTATCTTACAAAACACCACTTCAACTCCATCACATACTATAACTTGTCATACCTCAAAAACACTACCACACAGGGTGTTTGGCCGCACATCCTATGTTCACCTCCATCACACCAACAAACTTGACCCCAAAGCCCTTTGTTGCATCTTCTTTGGTTACTCCAATTCTCAAAAGGGATACAATTGTTATGACTCGGTCTTCAAATGTTCATTCATTATGAGTGATGTCACTTTGATAGGGACACATGTCCTCTCTTGGTTTATTCTAGGAGAAAGAAGACACATGGCTAGCTATTAGGATTAGGAGCAGTTATCTTCGGTTATTATTATGTTTAGAAGAAGTTATGTTCTGTTTGTAGTAGTTATGCAATTTTATCTGTAAAGTAGTTTTAGGACAGTTATGGTAGGACAGTTATGGGCAGTTGCAATATAGTGACTGAACCTTATATATTTGTATGGTGTTTTATATGGGGGGTCATGAAGAATATTATATGAGAAAACATGGTGTTTTGGCTAGAGTGCAGATCCTGGCTCTAGAATTTCTTTTCCTACTTTTCTTCTCTTTTATTCTACATAAATCCTATCACACTTCCATAAAAATACTCCCTATTATTCCTTGTCTACAATTCAGAGGGAGAGAAATGGTGAATTCCAGACAAAAGAAACACCAGAAGATGGCCAGATAGTTACAGTTTATACACCTATCCAAATAGAACCTGATCCTACTCCTGATACCTCTAATACTCTTGATGCCCCTGATAGTGTGCCAATTCCAAGGGGAAACACAAACAAGTGGGGTGATACCTACATACAACAACACAAAAGAGGTAATGAGCTACAGGTTATCAGCACTCACCAAGAGTCAGAACCGGAAGCAGGTACAGGAGAAACAATGGTAACAAAGGGTTCTGAACTTGATCTTCCCATTGCAATACGAAAGAAGCCTAGATCATGCACTCAACATCCCATTAAGGGGTTTTTCTCCTATAAGGCCCTTTCATCTAAAGACAAGGCATTTCTCTCTCATCTTGATAGTATTAGGGTGCTTGACACGATTGATGAGGTCATGGCCATACCTGAGTAGAGGCAAGCTCTCTCAGAAGAGATGGAGGCCCTCAAGCGAAATAAGACATAGAATGTAGTAGATCTACCTCAAGGAAAGAAGCATGTTGGATGCAAATGGGTATTCACTCCTAAGTATAGAACAAATGGGACGCTTGAAAAATACAAAGCTATATTGGTTGCAAAAGGTTTCACTCGAATATATGGGAAAGAGTACACAGAAACGTTTGCTCTAATAGCCAAGTTAAATACTATCAAAATTCTCTTCTCTATTGTTGTAAATTTAGATTGGGGTCTGCACCATGCCTTCCTCAACGAAGAGGAGTACATGAAGTTACCTCTAGGGTTCCCAGGGAAAAAGGCTAACCAAGTCTATACACTAAAGAGGTCATTATATAGGTTGAAGAAATCTCCACGTGCGTGGTTTGACAAATTCCCTCAGGTCCTGAAGAGACACTGGTATACTCAAGGGCAAAGCGACCATACTTTATTTGTTAAACATAAGGGTAAGATGATTGTTCTAGCCATGTATGTTGATGATATAATCCTTATAGGAGATGACAAGGTAGAAATCAATCAAATCAAGGCAGCCCTAACACAAGAATTACATATCAAAGATCTTGGAGAAATAAAGTACTTTCTCGGGATGCAAGTTGCTTAATCTAATGGAGGAATCTATATCTCATAAAAAAAGTATGTGCTAGACCTTTTAAAGGAAATAGGGATGACAAGTTGTAGACCCAATGGAACACCTATACGGGTTGATAAAATAGATGAAAAAGCATATCACAGTAAAGCTTTAGACATAGGAAACTATCAACGGATAGTAAACAAACTAATATCCATGTTTCATACCAAACCAGACATTGCATTTGTAGTAAGTGTGGTCAACTAGCATTCCCGTGATCCTAAACAAAAAATGAAGTCTACAGGATCTTTCATTATTTGAAGGGATCTCTAGGACATGGCTTGCTATTTAAGAAATCTAACAAATAGAATGTAGAGTTATTTACAAATGTTGATTGGGTAGGTGATCAAGATGACAGGAAATCCACATCTAGATATTATACATATGTGTGGGGTAACTTGGTCACATGGAGAAGTAAAAAAGCAAAGTACAGTTGCAAGAAGCAGTGCTGAAACTGAATACAAGACTGTAGCACCAAGAATCTATGAAGGCATATGGTTAAAGTGTCCTTGAAAATTTGAGGAAATGCATAAATCTACCAATCAAGATCTATTATGATAACATGGTTGCGATTAATATTGCTCATAATCCGGTTCAGCATGATAGAACCAAACATGTTGAAATAGATAGACATTTTATAAGGGCTCATAATCCGGTTCAGCATGATAGAACCAAACATGTTGAAATAGATAGACATTTTATAAGGGAAAAAGATGATGACGATATCGTTGATCTAAGGTATATACCTTCTAGAAAACAGACAGTAGACATCCTTACTAAAGGACTCTCCAAGGACAAGTTTGAGTATCTGATTGACAAGTTGAACTTGATTGATATCTATCGTCTAACTTGAGGGGCAGTGTAGAATCCCAAAACTTAAAAGAATAAGACTAGAAACTAGAGAGCAAGTTCAAATCCAAAATTATAGGGAATGATTAGGATAACTAATCTTGACTATTTCCTAATTTACTGTCATATCAGGACTTAATTAATGCCCAATTCTATCTTATGTAACTTGTCAATGTGAATGAGATGTCTATTAATTCAGTCCTCCAATTCTCTTCAAGTCCAGTTCACTAGTTTTTGTCTTGTTAGTAATCTGGACAGAACAAGTTATCGATTCCCAATTGAACCAATGGTCTGGTCCAAGTTTCATAACATTTAAACAAACATTCATATACTTGGGGGGGGGGGGCGGAAGACGACTTACACGATCAATAGTTTTTTGATCCCAACCATCGAACCAAACAGCAGCAGCAGCCCAATACCCAACATGCGCATCATCTTCATCAACTTCTAGAGTAGAGGAAGTTTCATTTGTATTCATCCATGAATCTGAGACAATTCCGTCTATCTCCCCACACTCAATGACAAAATTGTCATATACATGCAAGAGGAATAATCTATTTTCTACTGGCAAAACAGAGTTTGATGGAACACTGGTTTCATTCAGCCGGCAATGATATGTTTTCCAGAAGCTACTGCTGGGATAGAGACTCTTCTTAGACACATGCACAGAGAAACAAGCTTACAAGTCTTAGCTCATGAAAATCACTGGAAAGATCTTAAACCACACTATATTTCACCACAAAATAAGACAAGCGAATTGAACATACCTCAATAAGTGACATCTCTTCTAAAAACTTCCACTCATATGGTCCTAAATAACCATATCTTTTCATTTCCTCAGCAACCTGAGCTCGAAGAGATCTACTTACTGTGCCAAACAACAATTGCTTGAGACAGGATTCAATATTCTCTCCAAGCCTTTGGAGGGTGGCAACAGCAAGTTCAATTTCACCCTGTTTTATCACACGATTGTATTTTGAAGAAAATCATTTCCTAAATCATCTAATAAGTCAATTTTATTTTAATGGGACAAATAAACTAGGAGGTATAGTACATTACCTTCAAAAATAATTCATAAGCAATAGCTCGGCCAATTTCACGAACTTCAGTAAAGGTATCATGGGGATCTTTGTCATTGATCAAATCTTCTGAACGATGAAGATGCAATTGAAGAACTGCTAAAGGAAGACGACCAGAGAGTAGGGCATCTTTAACCACTGTCTTGAGGTCTAAATTATCAATCTTCCAACGAGCCATCATATCTTTTGGATTTTCCACCGGCAAAATCTTCTTTTCTGTGATTCCTTGTAAAGGAACAAACGGAGAAGCTTCGCTAAATTCTTCAGTGACCATATGTGACTTAAAATCCACAGGCATGAAAGCAAGATTCTCAGCATCATCACCGCCTGATGCAGGTAGGGGAAAAGAATGTTCGTGTTGGTTCAATAGATCCAATGTCATTGAACCTGATGGAAGAAACAAAAGTGGAGATTCCTCCTGCAACATGTCTGCACTCATCAAAGATGGTTTTCCCCCACTATCAACCTGTTTTAGAAATAACTGCAGTAAGCATTAAAGAAACACAATCACACAAACAATGCAAACAAGCCAAGTACTAATCTAATATGCAGAACTGTGGGGCACATACCATGGCCCTTTGAAATTTTGACCTAAGTCTACATTGCAGATTTCGGATTATCTCCAAGAAATGAGCCATCTCACGAAGTTTTCGAGCAAAATCCACCTCAGTCCGTAGATTATCTGGTTCAATAGGGGGAAGAGCAAGTAATCCAGTCTGGTTAAACCCCCCCATCATGAATGAATTTCTCTCATGTTGCAGCAACCCATATTTACGCAGCATCTTGGTTGCAAAGCAAGAAGCCAACGAAAGCAGCCTAAGGATGTCAACCACATAAATATCATATAACAATCCAGAGTCTAACAAGGAAAAAAATGATTAAGCATGCTATCCATAGCTTTTGTCAAAAGGAATGATTTTTCATCTCTCCCTTTCATGATTATTGCTGTTGACATAACAAAAAGGCACAAGGGAACCAATAGGACAATAAAGAACCATTAACATGGTCGAGTAAATAGTAAGTTAATGTTATCCCAGAACCAAAAATCATAAATGTTGTGCAAAATCACCGAGAATCACATAGAAGCAGCTTCCATCTCCTCTTTTGACATGCATGAATTGAATGACTAGGTACATGAGTAGACAATAGGCACCAGTTACAAACATATCATCAACCAAATGCATTAGTTTATAAATATCTGGAATTGAAACAAATGTATGATAGAGATGATTATCATTAAAAGTTCATTCAACAATTAAACACAGACTACATAACATCTTTCATAAAAAGAGATGAATGTTTGCCTTAAACTTTGAAAACATCCAGTGTTCAAGCAGGACATATATGATCCGCTGATGCTCCCATGGAATATTACATTAGAGGCGAAAATAAAATTAAAATTGACAAGTAAAACTCAAATAAAAGTAACTGAGGGCCATTTTTGAAAAGGACTCAATCAACAATACTAAAAATATACTCAAAAGTGAGCTTGGTTAACCATTGGATGGAATATTAAATGTTTTAAGATTTTCTAACTTCAGTGTAATCATCCATGCCAGCATAAAAATAAGTCACTTGATTTAACCAGTTTTTTTGTGACAAACCATCCAATATCCAATCCTACCAACTAATCCAAATTGAGCCGAGTTAGTCCCTGATTGGGAAGTAAGCTCTCCTAATGTGGTTCTTCCATCAAGATTCAAACTCAAGACATTACTTGGGATGTTGAAAAACCAGTTTTTATTACTCAATTGTAATAAAACATCTGCCATTTTAATGTTACATGCCTTTTTTAGGAATTTGATTAATTTTCATGAATAACAAAAAGAATATATAAATAGATTCACAAAGAACTACGGCTGCCATAAAATGCACAATCAGGAGCGTTATTTATTCCATTTACATATCTACTGCTGTTATTGATCAATAAAGTAGTATATTAGTTGCACTAGTTCTTCCCCTTGTAGATTTTAAAATTTGAACAACTATCTTCTAAATTCTTGTACTGAAAAGTACTCAGTGGAAAAATTTCTATGTTCTTCAAAAGGGAAAACAACAATAATATTATTATTATTAATATTAATAACATAGCTAACCAAATAAGCAAGCCAAAAGCTAAATCTTAGTAGTACAAGCCTCTTCTACTCAAGAAAAGTGTGATAGAAGTAAATATTTTGAGCATTTAAACCAAATATCCATTTTCCCTTCAAATGTGTGTGTAAGAGCAAATGTTTGTGCATGCACGTATACAGCAACAGCAAAGCCTTATCCTACTAGGTGGGGTCAGCTACACAGACGCCATTCTACTCTATTGAAAATCAAATCTTTATATAGATTATCAACCAAAAGATCCCGCTCTATAACCTCATTGTGCATGCATGTATAAGTGGGCCATAATTTTTTCACCAAATAGTGGATATCATGTTTATCGTTTAAACACTCAAGATTTCAAAATAACACAAAACAACAGAATGAAAGAAGAGGTCTACCTTGAAGCAGCAGAAGTCTCACTATCATTGCCACTTTTGTTAAGCATAAGATGAACAGAAGCAAAAAGCAACCTCACAATACCTTCATCTGCGATATTCACATCCACAAGCATTTCCAAAGATCTGTTAAACAATAAAACTGGAAAGTGAATTTCATTAGATAATATTAGCCATAAAAACCTAAACACTACTTTAAAAAAACCTCTAAATAATTTATCTCATAAAACTAGCAATTAACCAATGTAATCCATGTAAGACAATTGCAAATCTGCACAAATCATCAAGAATCAAGACAACAAACAAACAAGGAGCCCTGCTTTTATCAACCTATAATAATCTCAAATAAGATCAACACAACTATTCAAGAAGATAAGTCTTGCAATACGGATGGTGTTTTCTTTAAGTAATGATAAAATATTAAGTAGATATATCTCCCCATAAGGATACAAAACAACCTTCTCTGACATATTCACCTGGGGATACCATGAGCAACACCCCTCAAACGTCAGTGCAAGATTCATTCAACTAAAAGACTGCCATTTCATCAAGCATGAATATAAATCGAGATGTGATAGCTAAATTGGAGCTTACCTCTCTATTTCATCAAATTTCAAGTAGTCCAATGCTATTTGTAATTGACGGATACGAGCAATTTTTAAGTCCCATCCTGACCAGAGTAATAAATAAATCAAGTTTGCACCTCAAATATGATCTTAAGAAATCCGTAAGAAGCATGGTAACCATTTAATTCCACATTAAGAATCATATGACCTCAACTAAATGGAAAATCTATGTATATCTCCATCATGAAGACAACACAAGGTAAACTAAAAGAAGCAAATCAGGAAAATGGACTAGCAAGGTTCCAAGTGAGAATGCTGACAAAAACTATGCATGTTATATCCCACTAAATCACCTAGCTCTATGACTTCCTAACACACCAAAAATCAAGTTGAGGAATTGATCAAAGCTTTTGGCAGGAAAAGGCAGTAAATCACAGCCCACCAAAGGAGAAGATTTTGGAGCACTTCAGAAAGAAGATTTTTTGCCATACAAATAGGGAATTTGTTAATGATAAACAAATAAGATTAAAGGAAAAAATTACAGCAACAATGCCTCCCCCACCCTCCCAACACACACACACCAACTTTGCAGCAACTAGCAGGATATACTGATGTTTGGCATCTTTGGTATGAGAAAACAATTTTAATTTCAATAATACTTCATTATGTGTAGATATGTCATGGGATAGGAATGCTTTCATCATCTTCATGTTGGTCAAGGGAGATAATTTATCAAATATACAAGGCAGGATAAAAAATTCAATGTTACTGACAGACTCATTCCTTTTTCATATATATAACAGTTATTTTGGGCTTTTCTTAGGGTTTATTTCTTATCCTTCTCATTAATATATATCTTAGAGGAAAACCTCTTTAATACTCCCTCCAGTCTTTTTTATAAAAGATGAATACCTAATTCTCAAGAATAAAAAAATGCAGTTAAAGTTAATTGGATAAATAAATGTTACAAATGCAAATTTAGTTAGCAAAAATACTCTCATTGAATAATTTGCTAATGGCTTTTAATAATTGCTCTCATTAATAAATACACATTTTCAATGAGGGCAAAAAAAAATGATAATAAATGTTCCAGACAAAAATGTTACTTTTTAATTAAAAGGACCAAAACTTCTCTTAACAAAACGATCAAAGGAATTGACAAATTATAAAAAAACATAGAAACAAGTGAAATAAACTATTATATCCTATAATAAGCAAGTGACGCTGTAAAAATTATTACGTGAAATTGCACATTGGTAGCTTATAAATGATACTGCATCTTGGTAACACTCACCATTTTCGAAACACAATCGATCAGCCTCTTCGGTGCTTTCATACAGAAGAACTCTATCCAAAATTTCAATTTTCCAAGGACAGCACCTAACTATTGGTTCATTCATTTCCACATTGCCTTTTACTGAAAGGGATGGAAGATACACTGATAGACCATCTTCTCTGACAATATAAAAACAGCCTTGGAATACGCAACCAAGTGCTTCTCCAATAACAATCTCTTCCTTTCCATTGAGTTGGTACAAATCACATTTACTATTTAAGTAGTTGTCGTCATAAATAGCTGATTTCACTAGCAGGTTAAAATGAACAAGCAGAGAAGATTTTTTATTCTTCACATTCTGCTTTTTAGATAGACAAGTAATTCCCAAAGGAGAAAAACAAATAGAATAATCCTCACTGGATCTGAAATTAGGAAGGAAGATCTTTCTCATAATATGCAACTCCACTTCAGAAGCACAATGTTTGCGATCATCAGAAACTTTAGAAGCAGCAGAAAAGCCACTTGAATACAAGTCATGTAAGTCCCCCATTCCGTGAAAGTTGGAGTTGTTTTGAAGCACATAACCAACAGCTTTATTGGCACGACAATTGCTTGAGAAATTAGAACTTTTCATTTGATGACTTATATCAGAACCACAGACTCCCCAATTATGCAAAATTCCCAGTCCGAATTGCTGACAATATGGAAGCAATTTCTCATACGAAGAATTCATTTTTGGCATATAATCACCTATGCATATCGCATAGATCACCCCATTTTCATCAACCACAGCTAAAAGGGAGGTATGTGAAGCAACAACTAACCTTTTGAATGATCTTCTAGTAGAATCACTATGTGGATCAGACAAATTAGCCTTAACATCATACATTTGCTTAATTTCTACATCACTTGTTAGGGGAAACTTTTCTAGCCCTCGCAAATCAGAATGAGGGTCAAGTCCACAAGACTGTGCAACATTTAAATGTGTCACAAACTTACCAGACATTGCCTCATAAAGAGCAATGAAGCCAGAAGAGTTAAGACAAACAAGCAGATTGTCAGAAAACTGGAAATCTGTCCACTTAATAGCAAGGTCTATATTTATTCTTTCATCAAGTTTCACCAATGAAACCCAATGGATACCCCTACTGTCTAGCCTGGCAACAAGAAGCAAATTTCTGCTCTTTTCTCTTTCATCTGCCTCACCCATATTGACACATATTGAATCTGTTGATGTAAAAAAAAATCCTACCAAGTGATATGATGCGCTGGAGAACACATTCAGGCATTTGTGGCATCTGCTTATCTCAACACCAAATAAACTGGATAAAACTTCAGATGCAGTATCTGCCCCACACAGATGCAAGCTTTGATAGTCAGGCTTATCTTCTAAAGAATTCTCTGAATTTTGGCCAAGTTCTTCTTTATAACAAAAGTCCCAAGGTTGATTGACATCAAATATGTTGAATGAAATCACTTCAGCGGAGGAAGGAAATTCTGCACCCTCTGGGAACTTAGTCCAGGCTGTACCATCAGATGCAATAGTTTTAACTCCCATGAAGAATGATTTCAGCCATTTTTTAGTAGTAGAACCTCCATCATTGTCCCCACGAATTTCACAACGATTATGAGGCATTTCACCATCTCTCCCAGTCCCATCTACATCCTGAGCTCGAGAGAACTCATGACCAAGACTGCAAGACTCATCCATTCTCCTGTTTTGAGTAAATAAACACAAAGGGCCCCATTCAACCCATCTGCCTTGCCCAAAGTGACCCTCTAATGCAGCCTGAACCATGCCTCTAGATTTATTCAGTTTAGAAAAAGCATGGACTGTCACCCCACATCTTCCAGACACAAATAGTAGTTCTCCAAATGAAGCATCACTGTGCTGATCATAGTTATCCCCACAAAGACCCCAGGTAAATGAGTTCACATCACTAATGAAAGGGTAACTATCAGATCTTGAGTATTCAGTTTCCGCAGGAAAGGAATCAAACCGAGTTTCTGAGCCTGATGTACAAGGAAAATCATTCACCCAATCTGATCTACTTGATACACCTGGACCGTGATCACTATAACGATCATGGCTGCTTTTTGAATCACTGCCATGTGAGTCCCCTGAAAGAGAACAAAATATATGCATGTATCAGAGCAGATTATTATAACAGATTGTAGAAATCTGCATGGACACTTGATACAAACACCAATATCCAGACATTTATATTTGGTCAAGCTATAATTATGAGAAGAAGAGCCATAATCACCAGTAATCAGAGGAACCAAAAGAGCTTCATGCTGATATGAAAGCAAGAGCAGGGTCTGTCTTGTAGGAGAAAGAAATGCTTCATGAAACTCAGAAAGATTGCGTTGGCCTTCAGAGGACCCCCATTTGTGCAACTGAAGTATAGTAGGATCTTTTCTGCTGCCCATGGACAACTCCATTCCGCCCGTCTGAGTCAACCAGAGTACATAGTCAATAATAAGAAGAGAAACCATGACGAAACTGATTAAGAAATTCTAACATTGTTCGCATTAAGCAAATTTGATTCCTTAAACACTCGGACCACGCAGAAGCGCAACAGCAGAAGATTTTAAAAAGAAAAAAAATCAATAACAGTAAAATATAAGAAATTTCCGATTAACATATTTCGTATATGCAGCGAAAGTGCATAGAAACTAGGCATGAGTCTAAAACCAAGAAGGCGTCACTGTGTTGCTCTCTGCAACACAACGATAACAGCTACAAGCTAAGCCTGTTATCCATTAATTTTCTCTATTTTGCAAGCAAACAAAGCAATCACCAGTTCCACAGGATATAACAAAATATCACGAACAACGAAACCAATCAGGAAACGACAATTGCAGAATCATCAGGAGCTCACACGAACACAATTCACCAGAGAACATACCAAAACTAAAATAAAAAAAAAGAACTGAGGAGCATCGCAATCACTCGAAATGAATAGATAATAATAACAAAGAATTGCTTCGTCACAGTGAAATTCGATTCAAAACCTGAAGCACGCGGGTATTTAACAGATTAGAATCATCGTATCTTCAAAATGGCGCGGGCTTTTCTTTATCACTCTAATTTCTCTATTTACAAAGTCACGAAGCCTCCTCGTCGGAGCGTAGCGCTTTCCGGTGAGGTCAAGGGTAATTTTATCCGGAGGGAAACCGGAGCTCGATGTTCAGAGAGGCTCACTGAGGAGAGCCAATGGCAGGGAACATGAAGCAGGGCTTAATGGTCAATGCTTCAATTAATTCTCTGTCTTCACTGTTCGATCTAGCTCCAGAATTTTTTTTATTTTTTATTTTTTTGGTTTAATCCTCCAATCACGTTTGTCTTCACTATTCTTGACGTCCAGAAATGGTAATTTCGCATAAGGCTATATTTTGGTTTTTTTGGACCGGAAGCATCGCTCTTTCCTTATTTTATTTTATTTATAAATATTTTGATACATTAATTTAAGTGAAAATGCAGGGCTTTATTTCCCGTTCGAAAATATATTTTTTTTAGGAAAAAAACTACACAGATTAAAAATGCAATAGATGCATTGATATATTAATTATATCGTCAAATTATAATTAATGTTTTGAATAAATTAAATTTAATTGAGTAAATAATGGTGTGATAAAAAATTTTAATAAATATTGTTTCAGAATTTTTCAAAATAGAAATAAAATAGAATAAAAAATTTACCTAAAAAATCCTATATATCTTAAAACACATAAATTTTAAAGTAGGCTAGCATGGTTTCATTAGCCAGTGGATTGGAAGCCCGTGCCTAAACATTTAGTCTACCTATTTAATTTAAAATGGATACAAGCTAACCTACACATGCACCTCAACCCATTTAAACCCATGTAAACACGGGTTAGCACATAATAGGTGCGGGCTAACCAGGCTTAAAATAATTCATTTACATTTGACTCTTTATTTTAAAAAAAAATACATAAGAATTCAACATTCATCCCAATTCATCATTTTAAATTCTGAAATCTAAATCTTCTAAATTCAACTCTTACAATTCATACAAAAGAACCTAAATTTATACAAGTATCATCCTAACATAAATTTAATGTTCAAACTCTAACAAAACATTACAACTACAACTCTATAAGTTCAAAGATTAACAAAATGGCTATCCATTGAATCTACATGCTTCAATTTTCACCATCATCTTCAGATTCACCTGAGGAAGGGGCTGTAACTCCACATGCTAAATCTTCCTCTGGAAAATAAATGAAGAGAAAACATATTCATTAATAATCTAATATGAAAAAAAAATGAAATAATATAAATTGAGAATGTTATTGAAAATACTAGTAACAACACTTGCACTCATCAAAACATTTTGTTTTTTCTAAATAAATTTTGTAGCAATCCCTAACAATTGTCCAACATGAGGGAATTTTAAATGTAGGTTCAACACCTCTTGTAATAATTCTTTGAAACCCTCCTCTTTTATAGTGAGAAAGGCCACTCATCCTTTATGAGGAATTTTGCAATTGCCTTTTTGTATCTCTCCTAACTAAATAAGTGATGAGTCAAAGTTTCACTAGAAAACATCGACATTAATTTATGTGAGTTGCTAGCTTTGTTGGGATTCTTTGGACATTTTTTCAAATGCCACAATTGTGTAGTGTCATAATATGTAGGATGACTTGCAAAATCTCTGCCGCAATGGTTACATTGTGAAACATCTACCTTTTAATTAACTAGATAATCATATATAGTGAACATAGTTATCACAAAATAATCAGAGTTAACTAAATGTTGGAATTTACGCGGAATTTAAATTTTTCAAAAGTATGCTTAAGTATGCATCATGAGCCCTAATGTGTGGCAATATACATTCATCCAAAACATACAAAAGTACAAAAGTCCTACTTTTAGCAGCAAGTAGCTAAACCTCTGCTTGCTTCCCAGAAGGACCTGGACCGGTTTGGTCACCTGGGAAAAATTGTGTAACCATCAGTCCAGCTCATTACGAATATCGATACGCGCTAGTAAGGTGCCAAGTGGATTAAAACAGTTCATCTCAAATAAACGGTTCATCAACATCTTCATTATATAATATCACATGATTCTTTAATATCATGATCGAAAGTAATATATGCAATACCCAATATCTCCATATACGCCAACCGAACCGCCTTATTTCATTCGACTAGACCCATGGGCTAAGTTACATTCATGTTACTGGTTACTCTGAAAGCTCACTGGTCAAGTGATGAGGATCGGCCAAAATCCTCATGGCACCTGCCCTAGACCATGGGTCTTTCCCCACTTTAATCCAGTGAGGTGTCATAAGCCCAATAAACTGTAGGCTGGTCCCAAACAACTGGTGAGACAATAATAAAGCCAACCATTATGCATTCATGGAGGCCTCACCATGTGGTGGAAAATAAATATCACATTTTCTCCCAATCCTTCCCTTTCCCATGATTGTCATGATATTTCAATGCATATAATTTCAGTTCATAAAATAATCCACATGGCAAAATTTATTTAAAACATTCATAATCAGTCAGAAAAATACTCAAAAGCAGTATATCGATATCATAATAAGTGGAAAGTGGTTACCTCTCGCCCAAGCTAAGCTAATGAATTTACACGACTCTCAAATCAGGAGCTCAACACACTCCACAATTCAATCTACCAAAATAAATTCAGTAACCATTAATAAATATCCAAAACTCCACGTACTACAAATTTTGATAATCATTCCTATTATTATTTATTTCCTTTTTCCTAATAATAATAATAACAAAATTACTTATCCGTATTATTATTCATTTGTTTTATTAATTTGAAATCCCTAAATTACCCAATAACAAACACCACATGAACAATTCTTTAATTAGGAATTTAATAATTACTATTTATTATAGTATTTATCATGGTTTTCCAAAAATATATTATTAACCATATATAAGATTTAAAATCCTGAATTAAATAAATGCAACTAACCAAAATATTCTTTTACAAGAAGTAATTTATCATTTATATTAAATAAATACTTCATCTTAAATATATTATTTATTTCCCTTTAAGAAATAATAATATTTTTCATTATTATTATTTATCCAATTTATTATTTATTTCTTCCCATACCATTCTCTTAAATAAAAATTAATGATTCCATTATCCTTTATTACCTTCCTCTATAATATTGATTTATTATTATTTATTTATTTTTCTTATTTTTCTTACTATTTATATTATTATTATATTTCTCTATAATATATTTAAACTCTCTTTTCCTTATCAATAATAATAATTACTAACACTTCAGAAATATCCTTTACATGTATCAAAATATTTACGGATAAAAAAAAATGAGCAACTTTAATACACACACACTTACACATCCAGTATGCATTTCCATCTATATATTTATATATATTGCATAACTCTTCCCTTTTTGCAACGTCACTAAGCTTTAATAAATGATAGTCATGACTATATATGTATATCTATGAGCCTATAAGCAATGGAAATATATAATATATATATATATATATATATATATATATATATATATGAAGTAAAACTACACAAAGCTTGGGGTGGCGTTTTCCTAGGTATAACAAGATTTTCCTTTTTGTCTTTTTGCTGCAGAATATAGTAGTACCTTGTTTTCTTCTTATTCACATTCGCATGGCCACATTATATACATATATAGATATATAACTAGGAGCACGCATGCAGCAGCAATGGAATCTTTCTCTGATCTTTATCCTTTCTTTTCCTCTTCTATTCCGCGTGCATACACACACACAACGCTACCTATATATTTGTATATAACTGTATTCATGACTACCAACCACATATGCATCTGGATACATGCAGTAGCAAGGATATATATATATATATATATATATATATATATATATGTATGTATGTATGTATGTATGCATGTATAAGCCCGTTAAACCGATTCCACACATCAAGTTTCAGCGCAAACAAAATAACCCAACTGCACCATCGTTTTCAGTTTTCAGCAACTCCATGGTTTTATGATTCATATCAGTTAAAAGAGGAAAGAACGATGCATTGATAGCTTTCGGTTTCTCTAGTTTGTGACTCATAAACGAAGCCATACTTGCAGAAACAACACTCAGGAAACCAGGAAGAACTAACGGGAGTTCAGAGGGAGAAGCTATCGACGTTACCTAGGTTGCTTGTGTGAATTTCCAGCTGTTCGCTGTTGAATCAATACCTCTGTTTTGCTACTATTAAAACAGAGAAAAAGAAAGAACTCTCTCTCTCTCGCTGCTGGTTGCTCGACACAGAACACCTACGCATAACCTCAACACTCCCTCTCTTTCTTTCTCTCTTCTCAATGCCGACGTCTTTCTCCTCTTTCTGTTTTATGTGTTTTTGTTTTCTGGTTTTGGTGATGCAGCAAGAAAATGAATGAAAAAAAAGCTTAACAGTCCCATATATATGCTAGAGGTCCAAGATGGTGAGACTGGTCCGATGATAATACCCAGTGGTTAACCATTGATCAGATCGAGAAGCATGGAGGAGGTAAGGCGTGGCTGACTCATTGAGCTTGCGTGTTACAGCTGGAGTATTATTTGTAATTATTGCTTCTAAGATCTTCCTTTTTCAGCGCCTTGGAAAGAGAGAGAAACCGATGGAGAAAGAATAAGCTAATGGGTTCCTCTTTGGTTTATGTGGTTGGTGATTTGGTGCTGGGAGAAAGGTGATCTGACTGAATGATAACGTGTTTTACCATCTAATATCTCCTTCTTTCTGTGCGTTTAATCCGACCGGAAGAGAGAGAGAAAGCAATGGATAAGGGAGGAGATAATGGGTTGGGCTTGGAGGAGATAATGGGTTGGGCTTGGAGGAGATTGGGATGAAGACATGCACATTCAGGGCTTGCCGAAAAGGACATGGGTTTGCAGAGAGAGAGGAGTGTGGGGCTGTGTTTGCTGAAATGAATCAAAGGAAAAGAGATGCACAAGAAGCCTCCTCCACGTGAAAATGAGCAAGAAAGAAAAAGAGGTTTGGTTCATTTTGGATCTGTATTGTTTCATTCATATGCTCTTGTTTAATTCAACTAAGTCCATTAATTTTGATCAATCGATTAATGCCAAAAAGGGATTAACATTTTAATATTTCTCATTTGTTCATTTTTAACTAAATTTGGCTAATTAAGATTTTAGCCAAAAATGTAGCTCTGAATATTTTTCCTTACTTTTAATAATTAAAGGAAGAATGAACCTACATTTCCTTAAATTATTATTCTTCCAAAATAATTTAAAGATGATAGTATTTATTTCAAATAGTTTAAGTTTAATTTTTTTTTTGAAGGCAAAAATATAAGGGATTAATATTAAATTTTCTTATAATATTAGAGTTTTAAATTCCCAGATTTTGGGATGTTGCACATTGTGCCTGATGTTTTATCTTTTGTTTGGGTTACTATCATACCCAAGGTTGTGAAAACGTAGTTTTTACGTAAAAACGGAAGGAGAATGAAAAAGCGTAAAACGTAAAATCGTAATATAAAATGTAGCTTTTACCTGTATATAGAAACAGTGTATTTTTGTTGTAAATATAACATTTTTCAGTTGTTAATATAACATTTCTAATTGTAAATACGGATTGATAATTTTTTAATTAAAAGGACTTTTTTGTAATGGGATTTTGGTGGGGGACTTTTTTGTAATTAATTCTGGTCTTTGAGGCTCAAATGTAATTTTCCCTTCAAAATATCCAACATTGGGTCTGACTCCTTTTTTTTCCAAAAAACGCATGCTTTTATGCTTTTATGTTTTATGGATACGCTTTTTACGTTTTTACTCCCTCTGCGTTTTTTTTCCAAACGAAAATCGTTTTACTTAAATTAAAACGTAAAAACGCGTTTTTAACGTTTTAAAACGCATTTTTACCAATCATGGTCATACCCAAGTTGAAGTGTCCATATAGTTAATTAAAAAAAAATATAACTGAATGGGCTAGTACAGGCAACTTGAGGGTATGCACATAACCTACCATTTAAGTCTTAAACCAGTCTTGTTATGGGCCTTTTTAGTCCAAGTTGGGTGGGCTAAAAATGGCTCTATTACACCAAGTTATGCCCAAATTCATTGGGTCATGAGTTCCTTACCTAGCCCCGTTTCCTTGTCACTCAATAATTAAGAGATTTTGTTATGACTAAACTTATATTTAAGTTGTGTAGGTCAAGTATGTCCAATTGATCAATTAAATCAGATGTGACATGCCCTTGGTATGGGAAGGTTGATATTGGTATCAAATTTAAGATTTTATTTTTTATATTTTCTTAATATTTTTATAATTTACCCATTAAAAATCATCATCAATAAATAATTAAAAGAGATGAAGTAATTAAACAAAATGAATAAGGTGGGGGGGGACTTGTCATTTAAAATTTTAATGTTTTAAATACAATTTTTGCACTAACATTTATAAACAAATTTTTAAGTGTGAATCTATTAAAAGAATTATTCATATTTTTAACTAAGTTTTTTATGTTTGTATTAATTAAATTAATTAAGTTTTTATCTCATTATGAAAAAGAAAATGAACAAATAACTATTTGCAAAAGTAAGAAATAAATTAAGAAAAATAAAAATAAAATTTTAAATTAATTAAAAATTTTAGCCAAAATTAGAGAATTATTAATGATCAAGGTAAACTAGTAAATAAAATTTATTTGAATATAAATTTTACTTCAAATATAAAAATCCTTAATAGAGTTAACATCTTAGACTTAAGTGTGTGTTTTCAAAACACATGGGAGATCTGTGTAATTAACATTAAAAGTAAGGGAAGTTAAAGTATTTTATTTATTATTTTAAAGTATTTATATTTATAATTTTTCTTCAAAACTAAATCTTTTACTTTAAAATGAATCTAATAATACAAATTTATATTTATTATTTTTCTTCAACACTAATTTCTTTAACTTATATTGATATATTACTATAATTTAATGAAACTCAATAAATGTTATGATCAAATAATTTATTTAGAATTCTTAATCTCTTTAAAAAAAATCAACTAGCATTGGTCTTATATTAAAGATAGGAGAAAGTACATGAATATAAAACAGTGTGCCCATTTTTTTTATATAAATGATATACTCAACTAGTTAAAAATATTACAAATTTTGCTTCATAATTAGCTCAACTCAACATTATTTAGGCAAGCTTGATTCTTCTTGTTGCAAATTTTGTGAATTTTCACATAAGATAGATGAGCTTGTCAGTAATGCTAATCTTTGATTTTGTTAAAACTTAAAAATCAAACTCCTAATCAAAGATTGTTAAATTTAACTACGAGGCTGTTAAATTATAAAAGAAAAAAAACCTTAATGATATTTGATGAAATTTCACGATTTTGGTAAATTTACACCCTTTTAAAATTATTTATTAGTATTTTTGCTCCTTCCAAAATTTATTTATCCCAGATGCCTCTCAAAAAAAAGCTTTATTGGTAAAATTACATCTTAACCCTTATAAAAATTATTTAGTAAATTTGTAAAATTAATTATTGGGAAGGTAGCAAAACAGATTCGGATGGGACTACTAGGAGGGAATTGTTTATGTTACCAACCAAGGAGTGGTTCTTGCATAACCTTCCTAAAAGCAAAGGTATGTGGTTGGAATGAAATATATTAATATTTTCTCTTTGTATTTGGTGTGTATGGTCTGGGGGAAACTATGATATGTTTGAACTTAGAGTACACGAAAACCAGTGGTGGAACTAGGACATTTTTTTACCCCGGGCCAAAAAATTTGCCAACGGATCAATAGAAACTTTTTTATATACAAAAACTTATTTTATAACAAAAACACCACCACAAAAGCATATAACTAGAAATGCATGTAATTACAAAATTATCCCAAAAGGCAAAAATACCAATCTAAAATTGTTAAAAAAAAAAAAAAATTATATACTTCGCATAGGACTACTCTGGATGGTGTGACCGCGTAAATGTAAGTGAGTCTTTGAGTAAATTCATTTTAAAAAATGAATATGGTTCAGAAACACAGAAATCACTTGAGCAAAAAAAAAAAACGCAGAAATATGAGACAGCAATGAAGAGAAATAGAGAGGGGGAAAAACCTGAAGTTTGAAGAGCGAGAAATCGATGACGATACAGAGAAGAAGAATGAAGTTGGTTGGACGTCGTTGGTTAGGTGGTTGTGAGACGATGGTCGCAGGTCAGACGTCGCCATGTTGGAGACTCGGAGGAAGAGGGAGACTGCCAGACAGAGGATGGAGAGCACTTAGAGTTAGAGTGGAGCAGAGTGGAGCCGTGGAGGAAGAAGAGGAAGCGTGAAGCATTGAAGGCTAAATTGGCTGAATGTGTCATGGAAGTTGCGACTAAGAGATGAGGGGAAAATGTAAAAGAAAAAAAGAAAAAAAAATAGAGAGAGAGAGATTATAAAAAAGATAAGAGATTAATTTAGTTAAATTATTGGCCAAAAAAATTATATAATAAATACATATATTTTAAAAGATTTTATGAAACAAGCTGGGGCCTTGATAAGAGATTAGTAGGAGTCAAATTATTGACTAAAGTAAAATATTATATTATCAATACAAATTTTAGAAGATTTTAGAAAGTCAGCTGGGGCCAAGGCCGCAGCTGGCCATAAACTTGTTCCGCCACTGAGCAAACCCAACAACTACTGTGATTAATTAATGAGTATGTAGGAGGAGGAATATTATAATTCAATTCACACAGGATGGGAAAAACCGAAGGAAGGATGGATAAAATTGAACGTGCATTGATTCCGAGATGTGGCGGGAAATATTGAAGGATATCATTGAGTATATGTTATTAATGAGATGTAAGGCTTTATCCACCGTAAACCATATCAGAAAAGTAAGCTTGTCATTTGACGTTAGAAGGTTGGGATATGTATTCTGTGAAGGGGAAGGAGTGGCTGATTGGCTAAATAGGTGGAGCTTCCTTCAATCTAATGTCTTTCAACACCATAAGGTTGAGAGGCTTAGATTGTTCTATAGGCATAGATTAGGCTTATCTGAGCCAAGAAGTGTACTGTTTTAACTTTTGATTGGGCTTTGCCCATTGTTAATAAACAGATTAATTGACCTAGGGGTTTCTGCCCCACTAAAATTTCTGAGTCTCGAGTTCAATTTTTAAATAAAACATTTGTATTGGAAAAGGCACTTACAAAATTAGATGACAATGGGGAAAAAAAAACTAAAATTTAACTGGGCCTAACCATTAATGTGGCAAGTTCAAGAGTTAGGTTACAAAAACAATGTTAGAAACAAAATACTACTATTATCACTTATGATATAAATATGCAAGATGAATGTTGTGAGAGATGACCATATTTAGTTCTTAATGAGGATATAGGTACATATGAAAAACAAAATAGTGAAAATACTACTCGGTAGAACGTATGACGTAAATATGCATGTTATTATTAATAAGCACTATATTACGGGGATATAGATATATCATATTATAGGCATATTTATTCCTATGTGTGACATAATAATATAAAAACTCTAATAAATTGTACTATATTATTAATGAGTGGTGCATGCCAATTTCTTTTTTACCACCTCTAGCCCTTAATTTAATATTTAAATAACTGATTATTGGATATTATAAGAATTAGTTAGTTATTTATTTGTGTGAGTTTTCCTAAAATACCCTCTTTAATTATGTGTATTGAAATTACCTTTTGATAAAAACTCTCTTAATATGTGTAGTCAATACAAATACTTTGTGGGAAAAAAATACAAAGACTTTGAGGCAAAATTATTAATTTAGGGGGAAGTGGATTGAAGTTTTATATCATTTATATCCCTACACACACACGGAACACACATAAGTTTGGATATAATGACGGACCAAGTGTATGAGAAGGAGGATAAATGCCCTACTCTTGAAATATGATGTGAAAGGAATTTCTTAGAGCATTGATAATAAAGACAATTATGTTGGAATTCTAAGAAATAAGACCTGAAGGATGACTAGAGCCGGAAAATCAGGCAGAGTCCATTGGCTCGGCCCGTTTAGGCCCTGGCTCTTCAAGGGCCGGGTTTAAAAATTAGATGAATTAAGTGAAATAACAACTGCGGGGCTAGCCTAGGGACCTTGGGCTTAAAAGGGCCAGCTCTACAGTCCCTTTTAATAGATGTATCCATGATGCAGGAAAAGAAATTTATAATATTTTTACTCATGAAGCAGAGCCACTATTCAAAGTGAAATACAATCAAATGTCTTTAAAATTGATTATGGTGGCAAAGAAAATGAAAATGAAAATGAAAATTATCGTACTAATGTTGTTTAGTGGTATGTTTCTTATGTTTTATGAGTTATTTATGCACAATACAAATTGGTGAATGTATTTATTTGTTGGATGATTCTTTTTGTTTAGATTTTAATATTGACAACATTTATTTGATAAATTAAAACTTTAATTGTTGTAGTTTACTAATTATATTTCTTTAAAAAAATAGAAAAAAATAGTTAAAATTTAGGATAATAACTTCCAGGCCCTATAAGGCCGGCCTTGACCGTAGTACTTGGGCCAAGCTTTTAAAAACAAATGTTTTTCTTAACCCGGACCCTTTAGGGCCGGCCCTGCTAGGCTCTTGGCCCTTTAAGGGCCAGCCCTGCAGGGGCAAGCCGACCCTAATTCCCAACTCTAAGAATGACAATATAATTATTTTTATTGTAATATATTTTTGTTATTAAAATATATATACTTGAACTTATTAAGTACCCACCTTTCATTAATTTCCTAGATCCGTTATTGTTTGGATATAAATGTGATCAGGGATATACGTAATTAAATTTCCCCCATTAAACTTTTAAGGGTTAAGGTGCATTTTTGCCAACGGACAATTACGCTAGAAGTGACTGGGCCAAAAAAGTATTGAAGGTACCTAAACTATCAACGAACAATTATGCTAGGAGCGTCCAGCACAACGTCGTTAGTTTGACGTTAACGCCGTTATCTGAGTCCGCAAAAATTACAGAATAGCACCCATATGTTTGTGAAATTATATTTAAGTCACAAAAACATTTCAAATTTTTTATTTTAGTCCCTCCATGTACTTTATATGGAGGGACTAAAGTGAAAATTATAAAAATTTTATGGGCTTGGAAGATAATTTTCTAAAATTTTGGGTTCTTTTCTGTAATTTTTGCGGGGCCATCTCTAGCCCTCCAAATCCGCTGCTAGTTACAAGCTTTTTTTTCGGATTTAGCCTGGCCTATGGCCTATTAAGGAGACCTGTAATTTTAAGTAGGTCTGGCCTGCTTAAAAATTTTGTAAGCAACTTAACACACCACAAGCCGCCTCACCTTAAAACCAGTATACTTCAAACAAGGTGAAAACAGACATACTTTAAATAGGCTAAAAACAGACCTACATCTAATAACCATCTAACAGTCTGTTTAAAGTATGTCTGTTTTTTGTCTGTTTAAAATAATTATGTTTTCACCCTATTTGAAGTAGGTTTGTTTTGAGTTGAAGCTTGTGGTTTGTTGGATTGTTTATAAAATTTTTAAAATTACAGGCCTTCTTAATAGGCCACAGTTCAGGTTAGGCTAAAGTCCAAAAAAATGCCTTCAACTAGGGGTGGTTTCAGACCCCACAAAAATTACAGAAAAGAACCCAAAATTTTAGAAAATTATCTTCGAGACCCATAAAAATTTTATAATTTTCACTTTAGTCACTCTATATAAAGTACGTGGAGGGAGTAAAATAAAATTTTTGGAATTTTTTGGGGCTTAACTATAGTTTTAAAAACATGAGTTTATTCTGTAATTTTTTCCAGCTCTCAGACTAATGTCATTAAGGTCAAACTAACGGCGTTGTGCTGGACGCTCCTAGCAAAATTATTCGTTGGTAGTTTAGATACCTTTAATACTTTTTTTGACCCAGTCGCTCCTAGCGTAATTGTCTTTTGGTAAAAACCCAACTTAACCCAACTTTTAATGCAATAGTGAAAAAAGGGGTAGTGAAGGGGAAGAGTAACGAGGATAGCATTTCCATATTTTAATAATATAGATATGTTGGCGATGAGAAAGCAACACGAGTTGAATGTTGTGGGGACATTGTTGCGTAAGACAATGTTCCATCAAAGTCTCCGACCATACATTTGTTATATATTAGAGGACATGTACGTCACAGATAAGATCAAGGAGGTTATCGTTAAAATCTTGCAATCTGCCTTATTTGTCCAACCGATATTGTCGTTGGTTAGATTGAAAGGGACTTGATGAGTCCTTTTACCAAGAAATCAATTTGAATTTAATAAACCGACTTATTTAAAGTCAGATAAGACTTGAATTTAAATTTTTTGAGAAATATTTATTATTGGATTACTCTTTTAAGAAACCATCCCAGCCGTCCTTTTTAGCTCATACTACTTTTGAGTCAAATCATGCATGCCTAACACAACTAGACAAATCTCTCCCCAGTTCCAACTTCCCCAAAGCTTCCAGTAGCTCCAAAGACAATGATGTGTTCTTTGCCCCTCTTAAGGATGGAGCCACAGAAGTTTTAAGAATTCAAACGAAGGTTACGGCGAGACTAGCCGTCTATCATTAACAATATAATAGATGTCAAGTGAAAGTGTGGTGATATATGTAGTTAGGGCTTCCTAATAGACTGGTAGACTTGGGTGGCGAAGGTTTTCAATTCAATCTCAAACACTTTAAAGACCCCACGTTCTGAGTCTTTTTAGTTAGATTATGAATTATATCAATATATTTGGTATGTTGTATTGATAACATATAAAAAAATGTGGTTTAACTCGTGTTTTAAAAGACTGTCCTTAAAAATTTTAATGTTTATAAATTTAAAGTTCCAATACCAAACTGACAAAAAAAAAAAGACTTTTATAAGCTACAAGTAATTTCGTAATTTCACAAAATAATTTCCAATGAAAAGTGTTCAGGACTATTATGTTTAATTCGCAAAAAAACAGGAGAGAGAGAGACAACAATTTCAACCATGGTTGCTTCCCTTGGCTCATTATTGTATAAACAAACCCACAATTCTGTTCTTGAGAATTCTACTAAGCCAAGTTCACCTCTTACTATGTTAAGCTTTATTTGGGAGTTCCATTTTAGAGGAAAAAGAAAGGAAATGAAGTGTTTTGGTAGTCTCTTCCCTTATTTGAGAGTTTTAAAAATAAGAGGGGAGAGAATCAAGGATTTTTACAAATCCCCCAAAACCCTCATTCTTCAAAAAAATGAAGTTCCCCCAATATGAGAGGTTTTAAAAGGGAAAATAAATTAATTATTTTTTTACCCTTTTTCAAATAAAACACTCTCGTTATTTCTGATCTCTTTTTTCTTTTCTCTTGTTGGAATGCACAAGAAAATATTTTTTAGAAAGAAAAAAAAATTTAGGGAATTTTTTTTAGAGAGAGAAAATATTTTTTTATGGGAAATATTTTTTGAATATAAAAAGTACATAAATAATTTTTTAGAAAATTTCAATTTAAATTTATTTGTAAAATATAATAATTATATTAATTTTTAAAGAAAATGACAAAATGGTAAAAATAACTTATTAATCCTCTATCTTCCCCCCTTATTATTTTTTTAACTCCCAAACATGGGAAAAAGATTATCTTCCATTTCCCTTTCTTCTTCTTCCCTCTAAACTCCTTATATTTCTTTCTTTTTCTTCTCTTCCAAACTCCCAAACAAAGCCTTTGTGTATGCTAGGCTTCCATTTAATTTAGTAAAGTGAGACTTCTTTTGACGCCCAATAACTCCACATATTAAAATAGAAAATTAAGAAGAAAACAAAAATGAGAATACTACTTCATGGGGTGTGTTCCAAATAATATAATTATATTTTTGTATAATTATATTTGGTAAGATAAAAATAAAAAGGAAAATCCTTAAAAAGAGCTTAAAGAAAGTCAAAAGATAAAAGATAAAAAGGTGTTCAAAATATTAATAATGCTAAAGAGGTGTTATTTCAAAATTAAAATAATGATAGAATTGTCCATCAGACTTCAACTTTTAGTTTAACAGAATTAATTGTGAAAACCTTATCTAAATTTATGAAACTTTTTTATCAAAACTTGTAAAACCCTTATCATATCTTAAGAATTTTAATTGCAATTTGTAAAATTCTCTTGAAAACTTGTGAAAATTTTGCCCAAACCCATGAAATCTTTATCAAAACTTGTGATTAAAAATTTACAACTTGTGAAATTATTTAAGGAAGTTGTGAAATTATTTTAAGAACTTGTGAAAATTTTATCTAAAGTAGTGAAACCTTTATCAAATCTTATGAATTTAAATTGGCAACTTGTTAAATTCTTTAAAGAAGTTGTAAAATTCTTTTGAGAATCTATGGAAACATTATCCGAACTTATGAAATATTTATTAGATCTTGTAAATTTTGATTTGTAACCTATAAAATTCATATGAGAAATTGTAAATACCTCATCTAAATTTATGAAAACATTTATCATAACTTGTGAAATCATGTCTTCCTCTCTATAATTAATTTTAAACATATAGGGATAATTCTATCATTTCCTTTTAATTTTGAAAAGGATGAATCATATCTTAATATTTCTTTGATATCTTAATATTTCTTTGATATCGTAAATATTCAAAACATTTTTTTGTCTTTTGACATTTTTTAGGGATTTTCCCAAAATAAATTAGGAATTAAAAATATGTATATAAAGTAGCAAGCATTAGAATGTAGTTAACGTCGAGTACTTTTTTCCTACAAAGCAAACAAGTAGTAAACGTAACCTTACCACTAGAATTAGTAAATGTTTGGGTAACTCTAAAACAAAGTTTTAGAAACAATTTTTTATAAGTCAAAATAAAACTCACTCAGATATTTACTTTATAAATCGTAAAAGATATTCTCCAAAAACTAATTCAAACACACACATTAAATGGTTGATTTTAAATTTATAGTTATCTGGTCAGCATAAGCTAAATAGGAACGTTTTCAAAATATATAAAAACTGAGAAGTTGAATACTTTGTTTAATTTTTTTTTTTATACAAAAAAGGTGAGAGAGTTGGGTTCATGGCATCGCTAAATACTTTGTTTAAATTTTCTTGGATGTATAAAATATGTGTGTGTTATTTTGGGAATTACATAAAACTCGATAAATAAATCATGCTATACATAATTTTTCAAAATAGTGTAATTTGCTTTAAATTTTATTTGTTACATCAATAAATTCATCGTAAACATCCACGATATGCATTTTTTTTTTCAAACATAGGTATCCTCTTATTAGAATTACTGTCGGGGTACTAAATATGGATACTACTCTTAACAAAGATTCAAATTTTAGTTCACCACATTGTAAGAAACTACCCCGTTTATTAAACCGGTTGGTCCATGACGTAGATATTTTTTTGTTGCTTTAAAATTTTAGAAAAAGAGTTGGATTCACACACATTTTAAAGGTAGGGTGCTATGGCTTTGTTCCATAAAGCATATAGGACTGAGAGTATACATGTCTCTACCTCAGCCTGCATTTCCACAAATTTACATCGCCTATGATGCCTCCCCAGAGCCTTAACCAACTCTAAGATCGAACCCTCTCGCTTTGATAAGAGTATCTAGTCCCTTTATCAGTTGAACCAAGGATGAGGGGTCCATGTAGATATTAATGTTGATGTATTGATTTTACATTGAATACGGGCCCAAACTTTTCTGCTTTGGGCCTATGGGCTGGCAGAAACGCAGGTGGGCCCATTATGGCTATACTTTGATTTTATTTTTTTTCGAATTATTTTTACTGCTCTTGCCTCCAACATTATCTTCTGTACCCCTCCTATTCATTTGCTTCGTTTAAAGGGATCATGGGATAAGTTTCTTCATCTTCTGTACCCATCATTTTCTTTGTTTAAATTCTTTTTGTTTAAAAAGATGGGTAATTCAATGTTTGAATGTTAGGTCGAGCATGCCCTTGACTTGCTGGTATATGTAAAACTTTGAAGTAACTTGGGTTTGAAGCAATAACTACAAGGACTCGGCCACTATCACAATATTAAAGTTGCATATATATGCCTACAATTACCATTCACCAAACCAATTAATTTAAGCTTTATTTTACATCAAAGAGATATTCAATTATGTAAGTGTGTAATAAATCATCTGCATTCCTCTGCCGCCTTTGAAATAAACCAAGCATGGCAATATAATCGTTCGTGGAAAATGATTAATAAATGAATATTCAATACTATAAATTTGGACATTTATAATGCCTAATACATAACGATGACATCTAAGAAGTGTTATATATATTAAGATGGAGGTTGTAACATCCTGAAATTTTTAATATTTTAGGAGAAATTAATTTATAGAAAATAAAATTTCCCATAAAATTATTATGAGTAAACTTTCTTAAAAATAAATAAATAAATAAATTTTTATTTTTTTAAAAAATATATTAACTTGAATGGTAGATGATTATGTGGTAGATAAGAATGTGATATTTGATCGGTAGATAAGTATAGAGTAGTTAAATGGTAGATATAAATGTGTTTGGTAGTTAGATTGATCGGTAAATAAATATAGAGTAGTTAGATGGTAGATATACATGTGTTTGGTAGTTAGATGGTAGATGAACTTATGTGTGGTAGATGGATAAGTAGATAGACATGTTTATGATAGATGAATGGTAGATAGACATGTGAAATTTGGAAGGTAGTTGAGACCGAAAAATTTTATAAATACCTCACTACCTCTCTTCTACCACACAAACACACACATAATGTATGTTGGCTAAGAGAAAGAGAGACGAGAGAAGAGTGTGAGTACAGAAGGAGAGGAATCTGGAGGTTTTTAGTCTATCTTAAGAGTTTTCTTATGATCGGTGATTGTTCGTATTTTGGCCATCAAGTAAAGATTAAGCTTGGAGTTGAGGTAACCGAGGTTAATTTATTCCATATGCTTGTTTTGGGCTGTAAGGTGTTTTCTGAATCTTACTTTCATATACATACCTATAATATGTGTTCTGAAATTTACAAGTATGTTAAATATGAAATTATCTTAGTGAAGCAGAATAATTTCCAACCAGTATATATTTGTGAATAATTATTTTGAAATTGTTATTGTCGAGATGGTTATAGTATTGTGTGAAATGCAATATATGGATTGATAGATTGTGTAAGTGTGTATGTTACAAAGTTAATTTTGGGGTGTTGTATTTAGAAAATAATTTTGTAAGATGATTTTGAAAATCATAATATTGAAATTCTACTTGAGGTTGTGTTGGGTTGTGTGGAAGAGATGTGAGGGTGAAATTGTGCCCATCGGCTCTCTCATTCCTGGCCCGGAATTGTGCTGAGTGTTTTGGGTGGACACCTCCTTGTTACGGTATTGCGTGGTGACACGGGAGGGGACAGTATACTTGAAGTGACTAGCTAACCTTGACTGGGTATACTAGCACTGATAGGCTATTTCACGTTCAGAAGAAATAAGGAGGAGCATGATGGAAGAGTGAGGATGGTTAATTGTTGTGATGTATTAATATTTATTTATGGTTTAGTTTATGTGCTGTTAAATTATTGGAAATATTAATATATTGTTAGCAAACCTGCTTCTCTGACTTACAATCCTTTCTTGCATATTTTATAAATTAATTTTGGTTACGGAGACTTTATGTCTCACCCCGTGGTTATTAACATTTTTCAAGCAATATTTCTAATTGTACTAGAGATCAAGGGAAGCAGCCAGAGGCATAAAAGTTGTGAAATTTAAGCCTCTTTGGTATTGGTGTTGTACTGATTTCTATATTGTCATTCTATGGCCCTCATGTTTTCAAAATATTATATAAATTGTTTTTGGAATTGTGTTGTTGTGAACTCGTGGGATATAAAAATCTATTTGTTAAGTGAATCAAAGTTATGAAAGATTTGTAAGGAGTTTGTGGGTGGAATTTGTGCCCTGAACTCTGATATACATGTACTTGATGAAAAATGAGGTTTGTAGGCGGTGGTTGTACCTTGGACCTCGGGTTTGTAGGCGGTGATTGCGTCCTGGACCCAATATGTTTGTTGTGAAAAATAAAATGTTTTTGGACATCATGTGTTATTGGAAAATTTTATGAAATCAGTATGGTAAATAGTCATTGGGAAAAAGGTGTCTTTTCAGAGGTCACACAAGAATATATAATACTTAAATGTAAAAGTTAATTATGCGCACCGTCATATATTGTGAGGCGAAATATGCAGAAACACAAAAATAACAGTTGTAGCTAATAACCATCATTTATTTAGAGACAAAAGCGACGATCCTTTTAAAAAAACCATTATGTAACACCCACAAAAATATCGATGCACTTGAAAATTCATGGCTGTTATTTTAGTTCTAAAGGCATTCTGATATTTTACTCTTCTTAATTGTTTTTTTTTTAGTTATGGGTCACTTAAATTTTTTTTTGTGATGGGTGCTTTTAGTGTAACACTTTGTTAGCTAATTTACACCTTAACCTAAATATTTATATTTATTATTTTTCCGTAAACTAATTTGTGTGACTTGTCAATTGATATCTAATATGATAATTCATATAAGTATTTCAAAGAGATTAGGTAACATGTTATAATTAATTAATTTATTTAGCTTCCCTCTAATCACCTCAAATTAGTTAGCTATTAAGTCTTATATTAAGGACTAGACATAACATGAGAGATAAAATATATTGAGATATCATACTTATGACTAAATATAACCTCTAACAGCTCTTTTAGTGAGTGAGTATTAAGTAGTGAGAGAGATTATTATGGGAGTGTAGAGATGTCAGCAAAAGATTGAACAGTAGCTGTAATTGTAAGTAAACCTTAAGGAGCCACACCATGCCTCACTACAACTATCCCCACACATTCCTCACTCAACACTTCATAATTCCCTCTTCTCCAGTTTTATCTCTCGCGGCCACACCACCACCACAACTACTCTATACTTCCTTCGATTTTTAATATAAAACATCTTTATCTAATTTAATTAGATTAAGAAGTTAGTTGAGTTAATTAATATGACATGCATTTTTTAAAATATCATAGAAATCTTCTTTAATTCTCTTCTTCTCTCTTATCCTTAATTGTTATTGAGAGAGCATCAATAAAGGTAACTTAGGAAAAGAGTGAAAAATATAAAAATTATATCTTATATTTATGATTAATATCAACTTTTTAAATATGTTTTATATTAAAAATCGGAGGAGTATTCACTACTACAAGCAGAATTTTCTGTATCAGTTAGATTCTATCTAGTGTGAGGGATTGGAAGGGAAGGGAGTGGAGGCAAAATTTTAAGAGTCAAATTAAAAAAGAAATTAGAGAAATGAAGTTACAAAATTTTAATAAAGAGAAGATGTAATATAAAAGAGTAAAAAAAATTCATTAAATACTTCTAATCCTACTTCTCCGATTTTTTTATGACCAACTCAATTTTTTTCCCTCTGCTTCCTTTCCTTCCCTTTACACCAAACAAGCCCTAAGGAAAGACTTTTCACCTTGGTTTGTAAAGGATAATTATATTTTGAAATTTAGTGGTATAACTCGGGTTCTTAATATAAGAGTTAATTTGAATATATTGAGAAAGTTTGTTATGCTAATTATTTGTAATAAATATATGTTGATTTTTCTAAAATACCATAATCTATCATGACTACTTTTGAATATAATTTCCTTAATGTGCATGTGCAATTAATTAATAAGGATACTTTAAAAAGAAATTATAAACTTTGGAGACATAATAGATTGGTGTCCTATATATTCAAGATCAAATCCAATCATCATCTAACTTTTATATTAAGGATGAGATGTTATATGTTTTAAATTTATGTCGGAAAAACAATAATGAAGTATGAATGTTGTTACGGATGTGAAATATTAGGTCCATCCAAGGTATGACCTAACAAGAGACAACCAATATGACATAAACATGACATCACATCATTTGGGTTTAGAGGCACAAGAGGAATTGGTAAATATTTTGCTCTACAAAACTGTGGGGAATTGGTAAATTTCGATTCCTACTACCAACGAAATTCAAGAAAAGCCCTAAATCCACTTAAGATGGGCAAAGAAATTGAGAATCAGGGGGGAATCTTAAAAAAAGAGAGTGGTCATTCTACCGCTGCGTTTTGAGGATTCTTAGAGCAAGACCTATCTTTCTTGTTTTCGCTGCCACTGAAAGCTTCCCTTCAAGAATTTTCTCTTTGCCGTTTCCAGATCGACCGTGTTCGATCTTCACTACTGTACATCCGTCGCCGTTCATGTTTACGCTCTCTGCCATGATGGGGGACTCTCAGCTGCAAAAGCTTATTATATTCGGCGATCTTTGGAACTCTACGATGGGTGTTGTTTCGCCGTTGAAGAATCAACGGTCAAAATCCATAAATCTGGAAAAATATCTCTCATAAATGATGCCTAATCATTTGGAGGTTGTTTGACAATAGCCATAAATCTGCCTTTTATGGTGTGTGGCCCAAAAAAAGTTAATCCGACACCAAAGGCAAGAAGACAGAGAGGAAGCAGAGCCACTTAGCAAAAGGGTGTGGAATGAAAGCGAGAAAATGTGGGTTGTGGCAGGAACTGCCATATGCACCAGATTCTCCACCTTCAATATACAAATAGTCAACCAAGCCTTCATCGGCCATATTGGCTCCATTGAACTTGCTGCCTTTGCAATTATCATGACTGTCCTAATCAGGTTTGCTAATGAAGTGCTGCTAGGATGACAAATTGCTTTGGAAATTCTGTATGGGCAAGCCTGTGGGGAAAAACAGTATGAGATGCTAGCCATATGCACCAGATTCTTCTATTGCTCTTGGCTTCTTGGCTCTATGCAGAGCTGGGTCTGCAGTGAACTACATGGATATTGCTCCAAGTGGAGTTAGAGATGGAAACAGACAATGAGTATAGACCTAAGAACAGCTTCTTGAATGGTCAAAGGTTAATAGATTCTCATGGAAAAAAGAACATCAACTACAACCTCAACTTTCAGTTTCTCAATCATTGGGAGACTCCTCCGTATCAGATGAAAGTATTTCATTCAAACGAGATAGAAGTGATGAACATGATAAACTGCAAGCTCAGTTGTTAGATTCTCAGTCAACTGGAACCTGTTCAATCCGGTGATTCAATACAGAGCTCAATTGATTTAGAATTGATACCAGTGACCAATTCCCCAGGATCAACTTAATAATAAATCAAGATGAGTTTAAAAAGAAAATTCAGTCCCAAGAGATTGAAAATGAAAAATTAAAGCTAGAGAAAGTTCAGCTAACAGCAAAAACTAGAGCTGAGAGTGTAGAAGCAAAGACAAACTCTTGCGAGATGTTCCACAAATCTGGTTTTGATACTTCTGAAAAATTGCTGCTAGTGCACATTGTGAGGTAATCTCGGTTTTTCCTTGACTTTAATATGCTTCTTTTATTGACGTTGTTGATATACTGTCATGATAAATGGGTATATTAAATGTGGATATAGTCAAGAGGCGATCGATTTGTTTGAGTATTTTTCTAGTAGTGGTTTGGAACCAAATTCTCTTTGCATAGAGGTTATGACAGCTTGTAGTCGTGCTGGACTGGTTGATCTTGGTTTTGATTTAATGAGCAATCAGTACCGGATCAATCAGATCATCTTGACTAATGTAAATGCTGCATGGATGGTCATGGCTTAAAGTCAATGGCCAAGTAAATGCATTTGTTGCTGAAAATCAATCCCGTCCACAAAGTAAAAATGTCCTAGCCATTATGGATTTACAAAGCTCAAAAATAGAATATTTTGGGGATCTGACATTCTCTTGGAAAGAGGCATCAAAGATAAAAGCCTTTTCAAAAGATAAATTTAGAGCTACAACACTTTAATTCTAAATCTCATGAACATCGAGTTGAAGAAAGAGCTATAAAAGCCAAAATGGATCTGTTTCAATTTAGATTCATCATTGGTCATCACAAGCTAAAATTGATGTCACGTGTACCATGAGATACTCAGGAGAGGTTCAAAAGAAGAACTTTTAAACTTGAAAGCTTTCTGAAAATTGAAGGCTCAAATGTCAATGGAAGTGGAGGAGCTTTTAAATTTTGAGTAGTCAATTGATAAGACTTTTGATGAGATTATTTATCCAATGGGGGAGCCTGATGCTATTTCTACTAGTAAGAGGGATAGTGAGCTTCTACGACCAGAGAACATTGAATATGATGCAAATATTATAAGGAGGACAAAGATTTGAGCTCTCCTATACTCACTGGAATAGCACTTGGGATATTATTGGTGGGCATATTTAAGATTTGCAAATTACCAAGACCCCAATGAAAGGTGGAAGATCACCAGAAAATGTATTGGATGACAAATCCAAACCCTGGAGGCCAAAACAAGACGTTGACGTGGATGAAAATATATTCAAGCATTGACATCCAAAAAGCATCTCCATGTTGCCAAGAAGCAAAAGGCGAGTACTGCAGAACGTATCCAGGTGAAGAAATCACCATTGCTAAAGGCTACTTAAATATGTATTGATGAACAAATAAGGCCAATTGGGGAGCTGATCAATGGGATTAGTAAAGAGAGTCTTGCTTTTGAAACAGTCACGAAGGAAGGAATTCCTGAGGATATTATATAAAAAGCTGAGACTCTTTATTTGTTAGTTTTCTGCAAAGGAATTGCTTCCTTAGGGAAATTTCTCAAAGCAAGATCAAAGAAATTTTTGAACATCTGATAGGATAGACTCATCTAATACTATGGCAAAAGAAAAATTGTTGAAGGTAGACCTCGGATTAACTGAGCTACTTAAAAATCTGGGTTCCGTGTGAATTTTTGAAAGCGGAACCCGGTTAAAACTGAATCTAGTTAAAATTCGGGCCCCATGTAAATTTTTGAAGACGGACCCTGGTTAAACCAAATCTGGTTAAGATCCGGGCTCCATGCAAATTTTTGAAAGCGGACCTCGGCTAAATTAAATCAGGTTAGAATCTGGGCTTCGTATAAATTGTTGAAGGCACACCCCGGCTAAACCAAATTTGGTTAGAATTCGGGCTTTGGGCAAATTATTGAAGGCAGACATCGAATTAACTGAATCTAGTTAAAAATAATCCGGGCTCTGCGTTGCTACGGCAATGCGGCCAAATTTATTTAGATGATTGAATTCGGGTAAGCAAATTCGTTTTCAGAAATCATATGCGACAGTAATACCGCCAAATTTCTTTAAATGATGGAATTCGGGTAAACAAACCCGTTTTCATAAATCATATTGCGACGGCAAAATGTCGCCAAGTCTAGTTAAATAATGGAATTCGGGTAAACAAACCCGTTTTCATAAATCATATTGCAACAACAATGCCGCCAAGCCTATTTGAATGACTGAATTTTAAGTAAATAAACCCGTTTTCAGAAATCATAAACCCAAAATCTCGGTGTTATACAGATAAATCCGTACTTCCATGATCAATTTAGAACCCAGTAAAACTGAAAGAACAGTTAAAACGTGTTTCCATTATCAGTTTGGAACTCGGTAAAACTAACTGAAAGTTATATAGTTAAATCTGTGCTTCTTAATTGGACCCCGGATAAACTAAAAGTTATACAGTTAAATCCGTGCTCCTTAATTGGACCCCGGATAAATTGAAAGTTATACAGTTAAATCCGTGCTCCTTAATTGGCCCTCGGATAAACTGAAAATTATACAGTTAAATCTGTGTTCCTTAAATGGACTCTGGATAAACTGAAAATTATACAGTTAAATCCACGCTTCATAAATGGGCCTCGGATAAACTAGTAAAATTTAAAAGCAGGGGCGACGCGAACTCAGCTCTCATAAGATTTGTTAACAAGTCTTATGAACATTACGATGCATTAAAACGACATTCCGGGACGGTGTTTTCATTGTCATGATGATCTTGATGAGGTCGAAATGTTTAGGCTCTTATTTTAAATAATAAGTCCTGAACATGTGATGATTGACTACCATCTCGGATTATTACTTTACAACTTAAAGTATTTAGATGACTATTTGAAGTCATTTGTCTATTGAAAATGCCCGACTAGTAATAAGCATGCCAGTTTATTAAGGTTGGTGGAATATCTAGCAGATTCTGTGTAATATATCTCGACTCTGGCCCAATCATTGAATAGAACTCTGAACAAATGTTTAAGTTCATATAATCAACTTATTGTTGAAATAAAGATACAACTTGGACATGAGAGCCGGGTTAAAAAATCAGTACACCTCGGCAGCCCAGAGACCTGAACTACTGGGCTGGGGGGGCAATAAAAGATGGACAACTATAAAGTTGCCATGATGATATGAGAAGAGGAAATTAAAGACCTTGTGGTGTACATGAATTTCCAAATGCTATCTTAGTTTTTTGAATGTTGTTATTGAAAAAACATGTTATCAATAACCGAGATCAAGACAAATAATGCTATCTTGGTTTTTTTAATAGTGTTAGTCAAAAAACATGTTATCAATAACCAAGATCAAAGCAAATAAGAATGAGGAAAGAATAAAAGATAAGCGAAACGAAAACCCGGATATTTGACAAAGAATTGACCTGGACTTCACATCTGGGGGCAATTCAATTAAAACTCAAGTAAATCCTAAGTCCATCAAAACTCAAACAGAAGCAAACATGAGATAAATAGTCAGCACGACCCAAAATCTCGGGCTTAGAGTTAATTAACCCGGAATCTCGGGTTCGAAGAATATTAACCCAGAATCTCAGGTTCAAAGAATATAAACCCGGAATCTCAGGCTTGAAGAATATTAGCCCGGAATCTCGGTGTTAGATTATATGAACTCAGAATCTCGAGGCTAAAGTATTTGAACCCGGAATCTCGGGTAACCACGTAAAGAATCCCAACAATCACGAACACCTTGTCCGGGGTGGAAAATCAACATCAACACATCTCGACAGCTTAGAAACCTGACCTATCAGGCTGGGGGCAACAGAGTGGACAATGAGGAATTAATGAAAAAGCATGATTATCAATAACTGGAATTAATGCAAACCAAAAAAGAAATTAAGCTCGGACAAACATTTGAGTTCAATAAGAAAAAAGCAAACTGAATGATTTGCACAAAATAGTAAGTATTTTCTATTGATTATGATTTACTTATATATTGTTAAATGCAGGAACATAGACCGGGTAATTATCCCAGGAAAAAATTGCTACAAAAGCAAGCAAGACAATCAGTACATCCTGACATCCCAGAGATCTGAACTATCGGGTTGGGGGGCAACTGTTACGGATGTGAAATATTGGGCCCATCTAAGGTATGGCCCAACAAGAGGCAACCAATATGACACAAGCATGACATCATATCATTTTGGCTTAGAGGCACAAGAGGCCCAACAGTCTAAACCCTAACCCTAAGGTAGTCCCTATAAATAGGAGATTAACCTAACAAGGTACACATATTCTAAGCTCTGTCTTTTTACTATTCGGCATACACAGAGCACATACTCCCACTCCCTTTGGCTAAACGCCTATCTGTATATCAAACTACGTGGACTTTGATCTCTCTCAAGGGTACGTAGGCCCTGGGATTTAATCATGGGTCAAGTCCGAAATATTTTGTTCTACAACAGAATAAATGTCTTTCTATATTGGTCATTCTAAGTATGCTTTATATGTAGGTTATTATTCGCGTCCTAGCTAGTACGATCCCCCCCCCAAAAAAAAGCTTCGTATTTAACAACGTGAAACCTGTATTTTCTTGGCATCTACCAACAAGGAATCCACCTCAGAATCATAGCTATGAAGCTTGCTTTACATGCTAAAAACAAGCTTGGCTTTATCGATGGGACTTGTACACGTGATAAACAAGATGATGAACTGAAGGATCTTTGGGATTGATGCAATTCTATGGTGCTATAATGGCCTATAAATTCTGTTGACAAGACCATAGCTTCTGATATTGTATTTTCTCTCAATTCTCATATGGTGTGACTCGATTTAAAGGAGAGATTCCATAGAACTAACGGTACAAAAATTTATTCGTTGCACAATGCAATTAACTCACTCTTGTTCAAGGAAATTCTTCGATCTCCGTATATTGTACTAAATTGAAAGAATTGTGGGATGAATATGCTACTTTAGTTCCAATACAGAGCTATAATTGTAGCTCCGCTATAAAGAACTCCAAAGTGGTTCAAGAACAATGTTTGTTTCAATTCCTCATAGGATTGAATGATAGTTTCCATCACACAAGGAGCCAAATCCTTCTTATGAGTCCTCTATCTACTCCAAATCAGGTGCACTCAATGGTTATCCAGGGAGGAGACTTAACGTCAAATTTCTTTCAGCCTTTCAGTGCCTCCCCAAGACTCTTCTATCATGGTTACTAATTCTTTCAAAGGAGGTAGAGTGCGTGAAAGAGGGAGTGGCAGAGGTCGATCTTTTGATATTTTTTCCTATTGTAATAGGAGAGGCCATCGCCATGGTAATTGCTACCAACTTATTGGTTTTCCTAGCAACACAGCACCTCCCAAGCTGAGGAAATAAGAGGAAAGATGAAGCCAATCAAACCATAAATCACCTCCTTCTTAAGTCTTCTAAAGGCTCTAATGGGGATCCTACTTCTGCACAAGCTCCAACCTTCACTCAAGAGCAACACAAGCAAATATTGGAGCTATTGAAGTGTGACTTCAATCCTGAAGAGGTTGCAATAAGTGTCCAACGGCAACTTCAGGTTTACACACTAACATTTGTAGTAATGAGTGGATTTTAGATTCAGGAGCTAGCTATCATATAGTAAGTAACTTACTTCATTTGGATAGATATCAACCGTATTTAGGACCACCCAAACGGGTTAGGGTTCCTAATGGTCAAAGAATTAAAGTTATTCATATAGGTGAAATACATATAACTGAACATATTAAACTAAAAAATGTTTTATATGCAAAGGAATTTTGTTATAATCTCATCTCTGTGGTGAAATTGACATTATATTGTGCATGTTACTGATGATTCCCCAAGCCTCCCCCTTCGTTCAGCCACGAGGACCCCCCAGCTTGCTACTGATGATGATGATAAGGGTGTTGTTACCTCTGCTTCTACACACGCCCTACTAAGACAGGACTTGATCATTATGCTCCTAATTGTTAGTTTTCATTTTTACAGACATATTTTTATTTAAAATGTTTGTTCCCTTTTTATGTTATTTAGTTTGTTAGATTACAATTTAAATATTTAGATTTCATTTATATTAGTTTATAAATACTTATATCCATTTACATTAGTTTATTAATGTTACTTATAATATATAATTATAGTTACATAAAATACATATTGTAAAAATAATAATAAAAATAATATGTAACAAATAAAAATTCATTTTTTAAAATAATTTGTAGTTGTTCGCTACAGATTTCAATTTTGTGAATTTTTTTTTTAAATTTAAATATTGTTTAACAAAAAAAAGACATTTGTTGGCAGTTACATGACCATCACCGCTACAAATGTAACATTAAATACCTTTTGTAGCGATTACTGGACCAAAACCGCTAGAAATGTCCAACGGCTTACATTTTGTAGCGGTTACTAAACCGCTACAAAACTTCGGAGGGATCTATTCAGTTAAAATTTTAAATTGAAGAAGTGTCCAACGACGTACATTTTGTTGTAGTTAGTATACCGGTTATCAAACCGCTACAAAACTATGGTGGGATCTATTTAGTTTAAATTTCAAACTGAAGAACTGTCCAACATCTAATATTTTGTAGCGGTTAGTATAGTGGTTCCATAACTGTTGCTAATCTCTGGCGGGATTTATTCAGTTTGAATTGCAATGGTTTTGTAGCGGTTATTAAACCGCTACAAATGAAATTTGTTATTTGTAGCGGTTTGTGTAGCTGTTGCTAACCGCTATAATTGATCTAACATTGCATTTAATAGATCTCAAGTCATTTGAATAGAATTAAACATTCTCTCTTCATTTATATTCTATCCTAGCTTTGTTTACTAAATTTGGATAAGTTATGGATCAAGTTGCTGCACAATTCTCCCGTATATTTAGCGGGATTGAAATATTTCTTAGATTTTGCCTTCTCTCACGCTAGTGTTAATGGGAAGATTATGTGTCTATGTTGTCGATGCAAGTTTAAGAAGTGGCAAACATGAGACGATGTTATGGAACATCTTCTTATCAAGCCTTTCCCGGTTGAATATACATTTTCAAGAGTTCATGGTGAGAAACATGGTATGCGATGTGGGGATCATCTTCTTCAAACCTCACAAGTAGGAAATCAAGTAGCTTAAGATGATCCGGTTAATGAAGCTGTTCATGATGCTTTTGGTGTTCAAGAAGACAATTTCACAGCAGAAGTTCAGGGTGCAGAACTTGTTTTCCTCAGAAATGAAGCAGCTCAGGAATTTTTCAGCCTCATGGATGAGAGTGATCGTCAGTTGTATCAAGGTTGTCGGAAATACTCCAAATTATCTTTCCTGATAAAGTTGTACCATATCAAGTGCTTGTGTGAGACCATTGATAAGGCAATGTCGATGTTACTAGAATACTATGAGATGCTTTCCCTAATGCGGACATCCCCACAAACTTCTATGATGCCAAAAAGATAATTAACAAATTAGGCTTGAACTACGAAAAAATTGATGCTTGCCCTAACGGTTGTATGCTTTATTGGGGAGAGGACGTTGGTTGGGAGACTTGTAAGAAGTGTCACACTTCGAGGTTCAAGATTGTACAAAAGGGGGAAAAGCAGAAGAAGAAACCCGCAAAGATTCTCAGGTACTTTCCTTTAAAACCTCGTTTACAAAGATTGTTTATGTTGTCCAGGACAACTAAGAATATAAGGTGGCATGAAGTTGACAAGAACGAAGATGGTAAACTTAGACATCCACAGATGCTCAAGCATGGAAAGCATTTGACTCACACTTTCCAGATTTTGCGGCGGATGCTAGAAATTTTCGTCTTGCTTTGTCGACCGATGGTTTTAATACATTTGGGAATCTTAGTAAAAGCTATAGTATTTGGCTAGTTGTCCTGATCCCCTACAACTTGCGCCCTGGATGTGTATGAAACAACGCTCCTACATTATGCCTATGATCATTCTAGGCAAAAAGGCACCGGGAAATGACATCGATGTGTATCTCTAACCGCTTATCTCGGAGTTGGTCGAGTTGTGGAATGTAGGGGTCGAGATGTATAACTCACATGACAAGACACTATTCAATTTGTGTGTGGCCTTGATGTGGACGATTAGTGACTTTCCTGGCCTGGGAACATTATCCGAGTGGAATGTGCATACCGGCTTTGTGTATATAGCTTACAATTTTGACTCTGACTCGATACACATTTCTCATAGTCATAAATGGAGCTTCATGGGTCATCGGAGGTTTCTCGACGGTACACATAGGTTTAGGTTGCAATGTAATTGCTTTAATGGGTAACAGGAAAAAAGAGGACCTCCTCAGATTTTATCTGGTGAAGAAATCATAGAACAGGTTCATGATGTTGAATTTGAGTTTAGAAAAAGAGACGATCAAGCAAAGGTTGGTACAAAGACCACAAAGGCTTTTGGTTCTACGCCCCAGCAATGGCGGAAGATAAGCATCTTCTTCACTCTTCCCTATTGGAAAGACGATCATGCACATTGAAAAAAATGCGTGCAATAATGTGTTGTACATATTCTAAATGAATCAGGCAATTCAAAAGATCATTTTCAAGTAAGGAAAGATTTATGGGAGATAGGAGTTCGTGGAGATGCATAGCCGAATGAGCATAACAGATTTCAGCCGGAAAAATTCACCCTAACAAAACCGAATAAGGAAATCTTCCTCGCGAGTTTAAAGAAAATAAAAGTTTCAGACGGGTACTCAAGCAACATTTTGAGATATGTTGACGTGCACGCTCGAAAGGTTACTAAGCTGAAGAGTTATGACTCACATGTGCTTATGCAACAGTTACTTCTGCTGGCCATCAAAGATATACCGCCTTTCTATGTGTTGATCGTTTTAGTCAAGCTTTGTTCTTTCTTTCGAAAATTATGTTCCAAGGTTTTGATCATGGATGAGCTCGACTAGCTACAACAGAAAATCGTTCTTACACCATGTCATTTGGAGATGATCTTTCCTCTGTCCTTTTTCACAATCATGGTTCACCTAACAGTACACCTTATTCACAAAACAAAGCTTGCTGGCCCAATTCACTACCGATGTATGTATCCTATTGAGAGGTACTCATTTACAATTAATTACTTTAGGATTACTACCTAGTCACACATTTAAGCATTAATGTCTTAACATTTTTCATTCATTACTTTATAGGTTTCTTGGAAAACTGAAATCTTACGCGAGGAATAAGGCGTGGCTTGAAGTTTCAATTGCAGAAGTTTATATTGGGGATGAGGTCTTGTAATTTTGTTCCAGGTACTTTGATGACATTAAGACGTCATTCAACCGATCGCCTCATGTAGACGATTGTCTAAAGCCAAAGCCACAGCCATAGCAATAGAATTGTTAATCCCTCATGTTGGTAAACCAATTGGCGGAATTGAAAACTTCAAACTGACGGCACTTGACAAGCTTCAAGCACATAGACATGTCTTGATTAATTGCACTAAAGTTAAACTATACCTACAGTAAGGATTGAGCACACATATAAGTTATCATTTATATTTCCTTACATTTTGTACTCGCATTTCATGGTTTTCTTCACATGGTTAATTGCAGGGAATTAGGAGTTATGTCAAGTGTCAGCTGAGAATCCATGCAAAGACATCATTCGAGATTGATAGAAAAGTCCACAGAGAATTCCTGGGTTGGTTTAGCAGGAGAATAATGAATGACCACAACTCACACTCACCATAATTTAGATCTCTCGCACTTGGCCCGCTTGACCACGCCCAAAATTTACGGCATACAATGTCAACAGTTTCAAGTTTTACACCATTTCACGAGATCAAGGATTGTTCACCCAAAACTCAGGTGTATATGGCACATTTGGGATGAGGATTACGCGAGCAGCAGTAATGGGAACATGCAGTTCGGTGATGTCCCGTATTATGGAAAGCTGCTTGATGTGGTCAAGATAAATTACCTGGGTCGTTTCATAGTGACACTGTTCAAGTGTTTGTGGGTGAATGCGACAACGTCCTGGGGACTCACCATTGAGGACTTAGGCATCACATCAATGAATTTCTCCTGGCCTATTCACATTAGTCAGTCTGAAGATGATGAGCCGTATATTCTTGCCTCAGAGGCTATCAGGTTTATTATGTCGCTGATGAGAGGTATAGGGATTGGCATATGGTGGTTCACTTAAAGCCTCGGGACCTCTACGACATGGGTGATGTTGATAACGTCACCTATGAGAGTGAGCCATTCCAGCCCACCAGCTTTGAGAACTTCTTCCCCGACGACGATGACAATTTACCTATAGTTCAGTACGTTTTTGGATATACACTTTATGAAATAATAACATTTAGATAAAGTTTTATTTGTGTTCAAACATATTCAACTCACAAGTAGCATTTTATCCAAATTTTTTGTTGTGGGGATGGTGACGAAGATTGAGAGAAAAAATTAAAATTATGCTTACGATTTAATATGTAATCACACACACACACACACACACACACACACACACACACACACACACACACACACACACACACACACACACACACACACACACACACACACATTTGTAGCCTTTTTTTTTTTGCCCGAAAAAACATATTTGTAGCTTACGATTCAAAATGTAATATTTTTTTAACTTATTTGTAGCGGTTATCAATCGCTACAAAATAAAATAAAACCGCTATAAAGTCGTGACCTTAATCGCTACCAATATTAAATGATACAAAAAGCGCAACATCAACCGCTATAAAACAGGTATGTAGATACCAATATATAAACACTCCCACCAAACCATATTTAATATGCTTCACATTCGTTCTCTAACACGTGTTCTCTCAAATTTCTACATTTTCTCAAAGATTAAGTATTTCAAGAAGGTAAGTGTTATTCAACCGGATCAAATATGATGGTTATCGCAATATTTTTTTTTTTGTTCTACATTTGGGATTCTAATATTTCTTAATTAAGAATTGTATGATTTTTTTCCACTTTTACCCACATTATTTCATCTACTTTTACACACATTATTCTATCTACTTTCACACACAATATTTAATTTACTTTTACACACATTATTTTTAATATTAAATATTGTTTAAATCAACCTACAATAAACTAAACCTATACAATAAATATATATAATCAAATATCACATTTTAACATCATTTATTTCACTAAAAATATATATTATTGATAATAAAATATTTAATGATGATTGAAATATTGATAATGATAAATTATAAATATTATTGAAAAATTATTGATAAAATATAAATTATTTAAATATTTAATGACAACTGAGAAAAAAAATTATTATTTTTTCTTTTATGAAGTTGTAGCGGTTTACTAACCTCTACAAATATGAACTAAAAAAATTTCAGAAAAAATGACTGAATATTTTGTAGCAGTTACAAATAACAAACCACTACAAATAACAAAATTGAAAATAGCGGGAAAACATTTTTCCAGATATAATGGTGGGAATATATTGTAGCGGTTTGAAACCGCTACAACTATGAAAACAATTCAATTTGACGGAAAAAACATTTTTTCCTCAAATAATGGCCGGAACCTTTTGTCGCGGTTAAGTAATCGCTACGACATAATGAATTTATACAAAATTAGTAGTGATTTTATAACCGCTACAATAGTAGACTCTATAGCGATTTATCTAACCGCTACTAATGTATCACGTTGACGTCAGTTCAAACTCAGATAGTGGCAGTTATGGTTAACCCTACAGTTACAGTAGTCGGTTTTTTGGGACCGCTACAAATCTATTTTCCATGGTGGATTTTGTAGCGGTTTTATGTGTTGAAAATTATAAGCAATCTAGAAAAAATAAGTAAGATGATTTGAGTCGTGTTTGAGAACACTGTCCTATAGAGTTATTCCGCAACCACCGGTAAAGAAGAAGTAGTACTCCCCAAGATTAAACAGACCTTTCTTGATTAGATCAAGGCGGAAGAACTAGCGGAAAATGAAGTGACTCAATAAGAGATTACCGATGTTTTCTAATTCTCTTCTCAAATGATGTTAGAATTTGGATATTTATAGATAGTGAATCAATGCCTTTAAAAGGTGCCTCTTGAACATTACACCTTTTCAATTAGAGAGTCATAACTATCAGTTACATTCTTGAACCAATATAAATCTCTTAATTTATAAGAACATGACTTCTCAAATGCATCTTTTCATTTAAATATATTCTATAATATTGAAAAGACTCTTTTTTTGACACACCTATATGCAATATTTACGACATTATGAACTGCTACTAATGGCATTTGTAGCGGCTTTAACTGCTACAAATTGTCTTTTTACCCGCTGGCAATTAACTTTTTTTTTTTTGTAGTGACCAAACCTTGTGTCCTAACACACCCAAGCAAAACAGGATCGTAGAAAGGAAACATAGGCATCTTTTGGAGGTTGCAAGAAGCATCATTTTTCACTCACACACACTAATTAGATTTTGGGGAGAAGCATTCCGAACTGTTGCTTGCCTAATTAACCATACCTCGTCAAGAGTTTTGGCACATTTGACTCCCTATGGGAGGATTTATAGTAAGCCTCCTATTCTAACTCACTTACGGATATTTGTTTGTTTATCTTTTGCTGTTAATCTGACTTCTTGTGGTAAATCTACATGCAAATATGATCCATGAATATTTTTGGGATACCCATCTACTTAGAAGTGATACTTGTTGTACATCAATATCAAAACTAAGTCCTTAATAGTAAGTATACATGTCACATTTTTAGATGATAGGTTTCCTTTTTAAGACATACATAATGATAGTGGCAACCAAAGTACTTAGTCACCACTATATCCGTTTAGTCTCTTATATGATTCTCCATCTATCCCTCTTAATATGCCAAGAGTTGAAGTTCAAGATAGACCATTGGATGAGCCGGTTCAAGATAATTATGATCTGCCTCATACTAATGGCCAAGCATAATCATAATAATTCTAAGTCAGTTAGGGAGAGACGGCCACCATCTTACTTGTTGATTATCAATGTGGGTGTTTTGCCCCCCCCCCCAAAAAAAAAATCAAAATCAAAATGAGGTAGAGTATGAATCTGATTTCGTGAATTCCAATGCTTTATTTGAATTTGTTGGTTATGATGATCTATCTCATCCATATCAAACTTTTCGAACATCCATTGACAAAGAATTAGAACCACAAACTTATGAAGAAGCAGCCAAGAACTCTGGGTGGGTCAAGACCATGTAAAGCAAAATCAATGCTTTGGAGGCCAATATGACTTGGAGAATCGTTCTTCTCCAAAAGATAAGAAACCTATTGGTTGTAAGTGGGTTTATAAGGTAAAACATAGAGTGGATTAAGCCATGGACAAATTTAAGGCTCGTTTGGAGGCTAAGGGTTATAGCCAAAAGCAAGAAATTAACTTCTACGAGACATTTTCCCCTATAGTACAGATAGTTACTATTAGATTTGTTCTTACACTCACTATTGTGAATAATTGGTCTATTTGGAAAATGGATGTAGATAATGCATTTTTGCAAGGAGATCTCCATGAAGACGTATGTATGTTTATTCCACAAGGTTTCAAACGAAGGGGGGTGTGACTTAAAAGTATGCAAGTTGTGAAAATCATTACATGTACTCAAACAAGCCTCACGACAATAGAACGAAAAGCTGACCCAATCATTGATTAAGGGAGGTTTTACTCAAAGGAAATATGATTGTGCTTTGTTTCAAAGGCATACTAAATCTAATGTACTATTCGTTCTTGCATATGTTGATTATTATAGGAAATAATAGCAATGCTATTTATGATGTAAAACAATACCTACATAGTGAGTTTAAAATCAAGGATCTTGGTCCCTTAAAATATTTCTTAGGCCTGAAGTGTTAAGATATTAAGTCAATATATGCATATATCAAAGGAGTATGTCCCATATGAAAGCTGCTTTAAGATTGGTGAGCTATCTAAGAAATTGCTCAAGTCGTGGGATCTTCTTCCCTTCTAGAAGTCTAATGAGCATGGAGTGTTACAGTGATTTAGAATACATAGGTTGAGCCGATATTAGGAGATCAGTTACTCGGTTCCATCTCTTTGGCTAAAGCCTAAAATAAAGCCTTGTGCATGGCAGTTTCTGAATTAACTTGGGTTGTTGGTCTTATGGAAGAACTTCATGTATATATTGTTAAGCTTGTAAAACTGTGTTGTGACAATAAGACAGCAATCCATATCTCGCCACAAACATTTTCATGAGCGGACGAAGCATATTGAGGTGGATACAGAGTTCTTAACTTGAGGGGAGTGCTGTGCGGCCTAGTATAAATGGGTTAACATATGTTTAGTTTGGTAATTGGGCCTTGGGCCTAGGGCTATATATATATATATATATATATATATATATATATATATATAAGTTTAGGTTGGGATAGACACCCATATTCCATTATAGCCAAGGCTATAGGGCTATTGTTGTATAAACGGGTAGATGCTTGTGTTACTTTGTATTGTGAGAGAGATGATTTTGTTAATAATATTCAGTACACATTATTCAATTTCCCCAGGGCTTTCCCTTTAACAGAGAGGAAGTATTATGTATGTGTGTGAATAAAAAGGGTTTTGGAACAAGGCCATCAAACTCACGAGTTTAAATAAATTAGCCACAATGACGTAAACCTGTATCGTAGACTTGAATCATAAACTCTTAAGAATTTATTTTTATCAATAAGTAGGTATTAGTAGTGTATAATTAAAATATAAAAATAACAATAATTTGATTTAAATATATTTTAGATCCAAATAAAATGAAATTAAATTCATTAACATTTATAATTTATCATACTCAACAAATAATATTTTATGAATTCATATATAAAACCACTTAATATGATTAAATAAAAAAAAGTTAGCATGAGTTTAAGAATGAGTTAACATAATTTTGTAGGGTGGAAATAAAAAAAAAAGATAAACTCGGTGTGTGAATTTGTAAGTTTGACCGATTTTACAGCTAATATAAGTTTAAGAGTAACTTGACATGATTTTATAAAATTTAAACCTAAAAAGGTAAACTTAGAAAGTAAACTTATGAATTTGACAATAATGGTTGGAAATCTTATTGTAAGTTTCAACCAATTGACTTTTATGAAGATAGATACTTTTCATTGATCTAACTCTATATCTCCTTACCTCCGGTGCTATTATCATTAAATTTTTCTTATAGACGTACAATTTTACTTTTAATTTATTATTATGTAGATATTATACTCTTAGGGTAAAGTGTATATTAAATAGTGATAAAGTTCAAAATTTATTAAATTTTAAGACAAATTAAAGTGAATGAGATTTCAAATTTTTTGTATTCTAATGGAACATGTTGGAATTGACATACAAATAGGATTAAATAAGTATGATAAGGATCTCCATAGTTAATTACTTTTTTCTCTCGTCATTACCTTATTATAATGTGTTAACATCATCGCCATTTCTCCGTGTGTGTGAGAGAGAGATCATCATTAAGCATTGAAGATGAAGAAGATGGTGTTTGTATATAAATGGAAAAAGTTGAAAATTTCAAATTTGAAATTAAAAGGGGACAGAATGTGCAGTACAGATGGAGAGAATAGAAATATAGAATGGGAATGTGTTATAAATTATATTTAGAAATTTATAATTTGTAAATCGTTGTAAATTAATTAAGAGCATGTACAGTGAGAGGAGATGGGGACAAGAATTCAGAGAGAATGGAGACGATTGAGGTGCGTGGGGGCAATCATTTCGTTTTATATTATTTAGATTTTTCATATATGCGTTTTTATTTTTCACGTGTAATTCCATCAATTAATTATAGTGATCCATGATGAATATAGGGTAAAGGAGCAAAAATACACATGTGCTTTATTTTTTGGAGCGTTCAACACCATATGTTTTTTTTGGAGCAAAAATACACATGTAGTTACCATTTTGGAGCAAAAGTCACATTCCACCGTTATGTTACTGTTCACCGCGATGAGAGAGAAAGAGATGAAGTGAATAGTAACATAACGGTAGGATGTGATTTTTGCTCCAAAATGGTAACCACATGTGTATTTTTGCTCAGAAAAAAATATATGGTGCTGGATGCTCTCGGGAGCAAAACACATATGTATTTTTGCTCTTTTACCCATGAATATATATACACAAAATTGTTTACTATAAATTTTATACTTCATATATATGTGTATATCCTTCGGTGTAAGTATTGCCCCCAATTTTTTTTTATAAAAGGATAATTTTATTCAAGTATATGTAAAAAGATATATAAGAAAATATTGGGATTTTATAAGATTATGTAAATTAAACAATACAAATCGCATTAGCATGATGCATAGGAACAAATGACCAATAAGAACAACCCAAACCAAACTAAAACATAAGACATAGAAGGAAAAAAACAACCTGCATTAATGTCTGTAATCCAAACATAAAAATAAGGCACCGATGCTTCAGACCACCCAAGTTGCCATCACGCATCATTTCGTAATCCCTACTACAAATTTATTCATATTTCACTATTATTTTTATCTATAGTTTGCAACCGTTAATTATTTTAACGCTAAATATTGATATTTTACGGTAGTTGATCGCAAAATATCTAGCACTATATTTGACAGTTGTTTAAATAAAACTGTTACATATGGGGCCCTATATTTCACAATTATTAAAAAATAATTGTTAAATATGGTAAACAATAGTCAATGGTTAATTACGAACAACCATAAAATATGTACCAAATATTCTATGGCTGAAATGATAAAGTGTAAAGTATTTGATACCAGTTTTAGTCATCAGTAAGATGTTTATTTGACGGTTATTGGTAAATGACCGTCAAATTAAATATTATGATATACTTAATGATCATTTTAAAAAAAGTGATATATCTCTAAATATATTACAGTTATTTGTAAATAACCATAAAGTAGCGGAGACAATTTTTTTTTTTTTTTCTAAAATTGGGGCTCATTTTTATTAGCCCTATGCATATTACATATACAAATTCCTGTAAATACAGAAACCAGAACAAAAATCCATTCCAATAATCAAAATGGCTACTATATAGCCAGAACATATCTAAAACTAAAAGCAAAGCATAAACCAAAACCGACATGTATAGAAACCAAAAGCAAATTTGAAACAGCAAAACTGGAACCAAACTAGAAACTAGAATTAAAAAATATCTACTCTATAACTAACTCTGTTCTACAGCAGCCCATTGACGATTAAGAGTTATGACAAACTTTTTTATGACTTTTTCAATTTGCTAGAGCAAATATTACTCACAATAAATGTCTGTAAAATAATGCAAGCAAAAAAAAAAATTAAATATGTTAATTAAAATATATATAACTTAACTTTTAATTTAATTTAAACACATATACAAGCATATTTATACATACCTTAGTATTAATTAAGGTGGGGTTGTGGGTGACTATGTTCTTAATGAACTTATATGACATAGTAACTACAATTAGTGCTCTTATTTGGCACTGCAAACAAACAAATAAAATGTATGCTTTCATTTGTGTAAAAGCATCCCTTGCATAAGATGAAAATAGTGCAGAAGGCCAATGTAATGCCTATTGCCTTTAATATGTGTGTTGACATGAAATTATATATAGTTGACAAATGAAATCTTATATAATTGTGAAATTTACAGAAAGATCAATAATATTTTTTAAAAGGTACGTAAAAGTTTATTAGTTTGTTTTTGGTTTTGAAACATAATTTATTCCAAAAAAAAAAAGTTATGATTCTTTATGTTCGAAATAAAGTTATGATTTGTACAACTAAATATGTGTTCTATTATTTTCTCGTGATAAAAAAAAGTGAAACAAAATATGCTTTATATTCATGAAAGGATCAATTTCCCCACAGTAAAAGCAATTTTCTTGTAAGAGAAAGTTAATTAAAGTCAATAGGTATATGACAGAAATGTTTTAATTTTGGCTTTAAGCTTTTGTTTCGCCAGCTAATAATAGGTAAAAGTAATATTTGAAGACGAAAGATATTGTGCGAAATTATTGTCTCTTTTGATGATAGAGAAATGACACACACACACAAACACATTATATTATCGTATAATTTTTAAATGACACCATATTTTTTTAGTCTATGAAAATTATGATTACTCAATGTGTGTGTGTGTGTGTGTGTAAAATACTATTTCTTTGATTAAGGAGTTGAAAGTCGAATAATGATGGCCTTATATATTTCAAATACAATAATTTAGAAACGATTAGAATGATTGGTTGATGAGACGTATCTTTATTACTAGCTAGAATAGTAATTTCATAATTAGTATAATTTGAGCTCAAAAGAGAAAGCAACCTTGTCCCATAACAATGAATATTTTTTTTTTTTTGAAAAAAAAAGCAAAAAGAGAAAAGTGAGAGTGATAAACAGGAAATAATCTGAAGGGCATAATGAGAGAGCATAAGCAGAGACAAAGTGAAATGATGTCGCTTGCCACCCCATTGCCTTTCTCACTTTTACTTCAGCCATAAATAATTTATAAAAAAAGAATAATAAATTAATGAAATAAAGTATGATTATTTGAAATTTAAATAATTAATAAAACCTGCAAGGGTTTTTGCTGTGCATATTGATATTTCTCCTCATTACGTTATACGTATTCCTCTGACATCATCAGCCGTCAGCCTAACGCCAGCAAAAACCATTGCACATTAAATCTCAATTCTCACCATTTTGTTTATTTTTGAAATTATCAAACAAAATTTCCTTTTTTTTTCTGTGCGATTATAACCTGACTTCCAAGCCATCCATTTTTTATCTTCGAAAATCATATTCATGAATCTAAATTTTGTAAATTTAATATTAATTTTTTTAAAAAATAAAGTCATATATATTTTTTTTAAAAAATGGTATATCATTAGAAAATATTATAATTATTTTAAAAATACAATAAATAACTCCTTAGTTGAGTTTGTTGTGCTGGGCGGGAGAGAACACAATAAAAGGTGGAAGTGGAAATATCCAAGAGAGAAAGAGAAGAGATGGAGAGAGAGGCAGTAAAATTATTTTATCCGAGTTTGGAAATCCTAAATTAGCCAAAAAAATAAATACTGGTAGAGGTGATAAGAGACCTTACTTTATTTTTTTTAAAAAAAAAACACACGTTTAAATCTTAAAAAACATACTTATTGGAAGATGTGAAAACCCTTTATCCTCTAAGACTTGAGAGAAAAACCACATTAATCTAATAAAAAGATTCTAAATTAGGGCTATATATGATCAAATTAGAGATTTGTTAAATCTACCAAGTGATCTTGAATTTCATTAATTCAAGTGACCTTATATGGATGTCCCCTAAATTATATTGCATCGATGAACATAATTAATTTTTTTTAAGATTTCAATCCAAACATATAAAATTGATTAAATATCCGTGATTCCTTTCGTAGTTTCATGTGATGCCTCCCTGACTATTCTTTGCAGAAATTTTAGTAATTTCTTTAATAGTTTTGGTAAATCAAGATATATAGTAACCTTGGATTCCCAACTGCTATATATACAACGGAGCTAGGTCAAGCTTTTCAAATAATTCTTAAATGGCAGTACGCTTTATCAATAACTTTGCGATATATCATCCGACATTTATATGGCTCTTTTAACTGATAACTCACTAAAGGTACTTTTGATAATATCATTATCTATCAATATATGACCGGTGATATATATGTGATTATGTAATAATAAAAAAAAAAACCTTGTGGAAATAATTATTAGGTTAACTAAGAAAATAACCTTCAATTTTTATCAGAAGCATAATAGTGACTAAAAAATATTTTTAGAGCAAAAATACTCATAAACTTTTAAAATTCATGCAAAACGGTTAAGTCCAACAAACTTTCATTTATTATAATATGAAACTACTGAAATACCCCCACTTCATAAAAAAACAATTGTTGGTGTGCAATCTAATGATTTTTCATATCCATTCATCTAACAATTGTTGGTGTGCAATCCAATGATTTTTCATATCCATTCATCTAACAATTGCTTTCACCTTATGTCTCTCTCTTTCTCTCTCACTCTTGTATTCTCCAATACTCTTCATCTTCATCACTGCACCACCGCCATCAAGTTCATAGTAATAATTTAAAATGAAAATGAAAAAAAGGCTCACAGCTTGAATATGGCTTAAGGGGATGAGGGGTTCATAGTATGGGGGCTTTATGCAGAGGACCATGTGTAGGGGAGAAAATTCTGATGAGAGAAAATTCCAATGAATAACAAGACCTAGATCTTTTTTCTTTTTTCTTTTTTTTTTTTTCAGTTTTTAACTTTTCTAGTATGGGTAGTTGATGTTTTTTGGGAATTGTAGATGGTAGCAGTAGAGTGATGATGAAGATGAAGAGTGAAGAATATGTGCGTGTGAGAGAGAAGGTGGAAGCAATTGTTAGATGAATGGAGATGATGAAAAATCACTTGATTGCACAACAGCCACGGTTTTTATTAAGTGGCCGGTATTTCAATACTTTAACATTGTAATAGGTCAAACAAAGTTAGTCAAGTTTAATGGTTTTACCCCACTTTTGAAAGCTTGACACTTGATAAAAGTTAAAGGTTATTTCAGCATATCAACTCTTAAAAATAAGAACTACTTTACAGTGTATATGTATGTGTCCAAGTGATATAGCTTGCATGTAAATGTAGGGTTTATTATAATTTCAAACGCTTACATCTTAATCACTTATGAACTTGTTGTTTGATACTTATAACTAATGTTATTAACAAAGCAACATTCTTATCAGTCTAGTCTGTTGGGAGAGGGAAAAATAATACTCCCCTTACTCATAAATATAAGACAAAATTAATTTTTTTTGAGAAATTAAAGAAGCTAAATAAGTTATTTAATCATATTATATATTGTAAATCCTTAAATTATATATCAGTTTATTAGTCAAACTACTTAGTTTTGAGGAAAATAAAAATAAAAATACCCTAAAATAATTTAATTAGTTTTCTTAATTTCTTTAAAAAATCAATTTTATCTTATATTTAAGATCGGATGAAATACTTTATATAGTGGTGCAGATATATTTCACTCAATTATATGCATGTTGGTACCCAAAAAAAAAACTCAAGTATATATAGAATTAATACTTCAAGAAATAATGCCACTTTTTGACCTGAATGAAATAATACCGCGGGACTTTATTTGATAATTTATTTTTTTTAAAAAAAGGAGAAATTACAGTTCCAAGGTGCAGATAAAAACTTTTATATTTTTCAGTATCTTCATTTTGAAATATTTGGTAATATATATTAATTAATTGATTGCTTTGCTCTTAATATAACGTTTGATGTGATTAATTTTTCATGGCATTATATATATTTGGTCAAGCCAATTAGTGATGAGTTTTGGAAAAAAAAATGTTAATGCAATCCAACACCTAAAGCACTCCCTCGGCTCCTAAATATAAAAACAAAGTTGATTTTTTCTAAATATTAAGAAATCTAATTAAATTACTTTAAAATATTTATATTTGTCATTTTTTTCTCAAAACTATTTTTCCTACTATAATCTAATGACACACAATATATTATATGAATAAATAATTTATCTAGCTTTCTTAATATTTCTAAAAAAAAATCAACTATATATTATATTTAGAACCAAAATGAGTATTTTTTAAGGTGATTCCAGCTACGTTAAAGTATTTTGTGGTCAAAACCTTAAAGTATTTTTTTTTGGGTACATTTGATGTTATAAAATATTTTTGGAATACAATTTTATTCTTAAAGTATTTTTTGAGTTAGCTTTTTACTTTTTTATAAATGTTTTCTATAGTTTCAGTACTAATTTTTCATATTTTTTGTTCTCATTACTTTTAATATTTTGTTTTACAATGTTTTCAATAGTTAGTATGTTCTACACTTATCTTTTATGTGTAATTTTCAACATTAATCTTTAATTATTTTTAATGCTGAAAACATGAAAATAAGTTCCTTCACTTAATAGATTTTGTGAGATCTAAGAACGAGGTTAAAATTACTACTGAAAAATGCTTTCAGGGGAAAATTAATATACAAAATGCTTTAGAATATTGGATACGCCTAAAAAGTATTTCAAGGTGTTGGATGAAATATAGTATCATTACACTCTTTGAAATATTGTAGGAGTAATATTGTATCACATCAAGATTGAGTAACCACATTATAATTTTTCACAGATTAATTTCACAAATTGACCAAAACACTAATTCATCTTATGATTTGGATACAGCAACTCTTACTCAGTAGCAACTTTTGATTTCATTCATTAGTTTTTACAAATGAAACAAGTTCATCATTTTAACTGAGAGATCTGGTCATCAGTTTAACAAAGAAGGCAATGGATGATAAAGTACAAAGCAGCACATGGTAATTATTATTTGAGAATTATGGTAAATCTCTAATGGATTGTAACATAGCAAGGGCTTTGAAATGGCAAGGTTGGTCCACAAAATATTTAATTTGGACATACCAAGCAGTGACATAAAGTTATAAGACATGATTGTCAGGATTAAGTTAATAGTATTAATAGATCGATGATGATGAGGATATATAACAAGGTGGTGGTTTTGGAATTTGAGAGAGAAAAGGTGGGTGAAAGTGGGATTGGATGATTTAAAAGAAAGTTAAAAAAGAAAAAAGAGAGTCTGAGAAAAGGCAATTAGCTTTTTTGCTGTAATAAAAGTCAATTGGGCATCTTTCACATCATAATCATATCACCGCCGATGAACAGATATGCACCTAAGATTCTTTCATTATCATTCCTCTTCTTTAAAATAATTATCAAAATTATTAATACGATTATTGATTATTCATTTACTAAGATATAATTAGACTCATATTCTCAATCAATGTGTAATAAATTGTCATTGGGAGAGCTTTGCTCCCATGATTTATAATCCGATTTAATCCCAATTAGTTATGTATAATTTCACTTTCAGGTCGCTAGTCGGTATATATTACAAACATAGACATTATATCTAAGGAAACTACGTATATTTGCACTGTCATTTCTTAGTGTGTCGTAATCTTATTTTTTAAAATATTAATAGATATATTAATAAATAGATATATCCATGTTAGACTAGGGTACTTAAAGATTAAAACAACTATATTTTTTTCTGTTGATTTTGTTATGTACACGTTAAAGAACCGATAATGGAAAACAAGAAAACGCCTTACGAATTAACACAATGAGAAGATGCAGCTAGCTAGTGATATTGATAGATTTTAGTCTTCATCATTATGTATTGTGATTATGGAGATATTTGTTTTTTCAAGTTGAGGAGATTGATCATTAGAGTTTTCTTAAAGAAAATTGATACACACACACATATAACAACGAACTTTAAATCTATTTATTTTTCAAAATTCGGGCTCGATCTTTAAATTAAAGTCCTAAGTAAATCTTTTTCATATCATGGTGTCTAGAGAGAGATCACCTCTTTATATTAAACGACTCAAAAGATAAAAACAGAAACCCTAGAAAGTGATAGACATATAAATGTACAAATGTGTGTGTCTATATATATATATATGACCCCGCACCCTCTTTTGTGCTTTTTAACGAGAAGATCTTGAGGTGAACAAGGTGAGTGAATTGAATCATAATAGCTCTAGCTCACTAATTATATTTGATACACTTTGCAATATAATATCTCTCTACAAATATATAGATCAGTTTCTATTATTGAGCACTCATCAACAGGTTTCGCTTTTGCCCCATTTCAGGAATCATTTGTACAGAAACCACCATGCATGGAAATTTCATAAAACTTCAAGGGCAAATCCGTAACACCAATCTCTCTCTCTCTCTCTATCTCTCTTTGTCGGGTATTGTTGACCTATACGCTACAGTAAAATTCCACTAACCATGAAGGACATGGAATTTTCAAGCTTTTTGCAGTACATGTGTATCTATATCATTCCCATATGTCCAAACCGCCAGCCAGCTTTAATGGTTGAAAATTTCAAAAGTCATAAAGAAATTTAAAAATTATATAATACATTATGAGGCCACTTTTTTTTTTCTTTTTTCTTTTTTCTTTTTAATTTGAAGTAACCAGAATTAAGTAGTTCGTCCACTATCGTCTCATTCCTACTACCCCTTACCCACCACTTCACGTGTTTGTTATTATATATAACAAGACAGGCGAATTGAGACCTCTTCATATTCTCTATTACAAAGACTCAAAGCAAAATAAAAGGTAAAGTTCTTTCACGACGTTATAAGTTACACTTTCCGTTTGCGGTGTGCTAATATATATATATATATATATATCGATCGATCAGCGACATATATATATACACATATTTCAGCGTTAGAGCCTCTTGCCCTAGAAGAAGAAGATTATCGTTGTGAGATCAAAGAAGGGTTCGATTCAATGTCAACGGAGTCGTCGTCTCAGGCTATTATGAACCAGAGCTTGTTTTATCATCAAGATCAGCATCAGGATCAGATGGGGTTGCTTTCCTCTTTCCCAGTAAACCTTGGTTTCAATAATTTTGCAGCTTCTATGGCTATTAATTTCCATAATAATAATAATCAATTACCGGCTTTGAAATCCTTTAGTGACTTATCTGCATCTTCTTCTTCATCACTTGCAATATCTGAAGCAGTTTCTTCTACTAATAATAATACCACTGAAACTCCAAATCTAACAACACCTGAAACCCATATCTCTTTCACACCTCATAAGCCAATCAGACAAGATATCTCTCACCTCCTTTCCCTCCATAGATCCAGTCTCATCAATCCATGGTAAGATCTGTTCTCTCTCTCATTTACTTATATATAACCCTAGATATTTGTCATGCTTTTTTCTTCAAATAAATTGTCAGTGAAACCATGAAATCTGTAATCAAGTCTTGTTGAATCTTCATATGTGTGTGTGTGTGTGTAGCTAAAGAGAGGATTGGTTTTTGTGGGTGCATGTGATATATATATAGGGCATGGGGATCAGAAGAGGGTGAGTGTAAGAGAAGTGAAGGAGAAGTTCAATATGATCATCATAATCATCATCAGCTAGGGGTTTCAGCAATGAAGATGAAGAGATCGATGAAGGGAAGGAGGAAGGTGAGAGAGCCCAGGTTTTGCTTCCAAACACTGAGCGATGTCGATGTGTTAGACGATGGCTATAAGTGGAGGAAGTACGGCCAAAAAGTGGTCAAGAATACTCATCACCCCAGGTATACGCACACGTACACACGCTCCATTTCTGCTTTGCTTTTCGTTTCACTAACAAGTATATATATTTTGCATCGACGAAGAATATATAAGGGTTAAAAGCATGTGCTTGTGTGTTTGTGTGTACTTGATTATATATAGCTCTCTGGGCTGTATCCCAACATAGATATATTCTGCATGTTTTCTCTCTCCCATCCCATCTTTCATTAGGCTCCTCATGATTGTGTTTTGCTTTTCTTGTCCTGCTTCTGAGAAATTTTAATTTATTCAGTAAATTGGGGACGATTAGCCTCGCCTAATAAGTAGCTAGAATATATAATATGCTATGAGTCCCACACACATTTCAGAACATCACAAGTATGATTTATAAATTTAAAAACTCTCCTTCTCAATAAATTGTCTTTTGGAATTAGGCTCTCCTTTTAAACTTATGTTCATTCTAAACTGTAAAAAGCCAAGTGAAGTATGGTGGAGCCGTGAGGGATCTCCCCTCTCGAGGGTGGTGTAGAAAAGTATGATCTCTTATAAAATGACATAATGGGTTTTAAAAAATGTTGAAAGGCCTTTTGTTTGGCCCCGTTTGAAGGGATAAAAGTCTCTCATATGACAATGTTGCAGAATAAGCACGGTTATATTAACTTAATTACTAGTCTCAGTCATGTATGTTACCGATGAACAGAAAGAATCAACTAGCTAGAAGGCAAAAAATAAAATCTAGTAAATTTTAGATATCAGGGGCAGACACAGATGTATACACCAGAAACTGAACTTTATAGAATTTCGTGCTCCTTGAGAATGATTGCGGATATGCCATATTATTCAGTCTTTTTTTTTTCTTTCTCCATTTTCCCCCTCTTGATGATCGATGCTCGTGATGAGTTTGAAATAATTACAAGTTTGAAGATCTCTGAGAGATATATCAATGCACGACCAGCTAGATAAATTAAAAACATGACTTATAATAATACTAATAATAATATTAAGGCCTCGTAATTCTCTGAATCGAATATATATATGCATGCTTAGCTTGCCAAGTTTTCTGTGTTGTGTAACTGATGATGAATGGTTGACGTTGTTACGTTGTATATATAAATACGACGCCGTACGTAGGAGCTACTATAGGTGCACACAAGAAAACTGTAGGGTGAAGAAGAGGGTGGAGAGGCTAGCAGAAGATCCAAGGATGGTGATAACAACATATGAAGGAAGGCATGTTCACTCTCCTTCCAACGACCTTGAAGACTCTCAGGCTCCTTCTTCTCAGCTTACCAGTTTTTTGTGGTAAGCTACACACACACACACACCCCTCTTAGCCACCCAACAAGCTTTGTACGTACAAACAGATACATGCAATGATTATTGATCTTCATTATTATTAGACATTTGATCATATTGCTAGCTTGCTGTGGGTGTGCTTTGTGTGTGAGCAGAAGAAAATGGAGAGAGATAGACAAGTGACATTAGTGACAATTATGTGTAAGCTAAGTTTGAATTATGATAAATGCTTATATTTTTATCAAATTCTATATCTCTTCTTTAATTTATATATATTCTCATTCAACTGCTACAAAATATAGATTTAATGTCACTAATTAACATCTGTTTTTAAAAAAGCAAACGTGAAAGATTAGACGGCGGCATTTTTAAAATTTTGGTTATAGCTTTAATGTCATATACAAAACAGACATCTATTAAAAAACTTTCAACATCGCTCGCATAAATGTCCCCAAAAAATGGACATAAAAAATGTTTTATGTGGTAGTGTTCGTTTTCTCATCGTTTCTAAAGACGCCAGGTATATGTAATTGTGCAGTATGCTTATATGTCTTAATTAAACCCTTTGCGCGTCGTAGTATCATATCTAGAGAGCATGTGATATCTAGAAAAAAATAATTGAGTGTGGTAAACACACATCTCATAATCATAATTGATTGAAAGAATTACTATGAAGTCCCAAGGAAAATATTAAGTTATCAAGAAGTCTCAATGATAATTGAGAAACATGTAATAATAAGTTTTATGATTACAACTTAGTTGTCATTTGTCATTGGAATTTCTTGATAATTAAGTTCTTTCCTTAAAACCCCATAGTAATTCTCCCTATTTTTATAAGCAAAGATGATATGAATTACCTCGTAAAAAAAGAAAAAAGAAAGACAACAATAAAGGAATAATTATTGGATTCCAATTAAAATTTGAATTTTTATTGAAAGATGAAAGATGAACCGACATTTAGTGATCAATCATACCTTGAGTATGATTTTCTCTACTAAAAAGATATGAATTCATTTGTCTAAGGAAAATAAGGACTAGAAAGGAATGAAGTATGAACGTTTGATAAATGAATGAAAGGAAGAGAAGTGTGTGTGTGTATAGTACAATACTCCGTTAGTTTTTTTTTTCTTTTTTTTTGGGGGGGGGGGGATATTGAGTTAAAGAGTTTAATTTCTAAGAAAAATAATAAATAATAGTAAAAATCCTCTTAAAGGCAGTTGAATTATCCAAATTTTAGATTGAATTATTAAATTTAACAAATTTTAAATTAGGTCACTTGCCCAAAAATAAGATTTTAGAATTTGATAATTTTATCTTATTTCCCCTCATTCAATTATTTCTCCACACTACAGCTGTCTCCTTTGACAATGTATTAATCACTAACATCAACATTAACATTTAATGTTGTCCAAAAAAAAAACATTAACATTTAATGGTATAAAAATCATTTTTTTCCCTACAATATCAATATTACATCTCAATATTACAAAATCAAAAAATTCAATTGACATACAACGGAAAAACTTATGGGTACAAGTATGACTATTACTAAATCCAATATCTTCATTGCAACTACTATACTTTAAATCGCAACAATTTATCTGAGTTTCGTGAAAATCCTCAGGTTAGAAAAAATGAAAATACTTCATCTTGATGGCAACGCTTTGATGCAAATTAAAGCTGGGGAAGCTCCCCATCCTCGAAAGCTTGTCTCCAAGGATGGGATTTTTCTTATCTTACTGTAGATATATAGTTGTGCATTGATAAAAGATTTTGATCTTATGGGCTGTGGTTTTGAACATTTCGTAAATATCGATTCACAAATGTGGGCAAGAATAATAGAAATTAAAGGGAATTTTAAGTAGGGAGGGGAGAGAGGTACTCATCATCAGGATAAAGAATCAAATGAGAGGTAATAAAGTAAAATTATCAAATTCTAAAATTAGATTTGAAGATATATGAATTGATTTAGGATTTACTAAGTGAATGATCCAATTTAGAATTTGTGTAATTTAGTCGCCTTTTAAAGGGATTTTTCCTAAATAATATCTCCTAAAATTCCAATTATAATTATGATGTAGAGATCATATAATAGATTTTAAGTCAATATAATAAATAAAATAATCATAATAAATTATAAAAATTTGAGTCATAATTTCAACACTTTTATTAACAAATATAACCAACATCACATACACCTCAACAAATATTTAAATGTGTTATTTCTCAAAATGGCTCTCATAAATATAATAACTATTGACAAACCAATAATTTAACTATTGACCCCTTTCCCTAATTTTTTTTCTTACAAAATTATATTTCTCCGTTCTATTTTATGCCATGAACCATCATTTAAATTTCCTCACTTTGCTATAAGTGGATGGTGGGGTTGCCTAAATTATAATACTGTGCATCGGTTTTAGGCTTTTAGCAAAGTGCTTCCCTCGATGCCTTAGATACTTCATCCAATCAATGAGATTGACATAAGTGGTAAGCGGCTTGTGTCGCTTAAGCAAAGTGTCAAGTTCAAGCCTTATGAATGTAGAAAAAACTCCGTTGGGAGACTCTCCCACCATCGGATCCGGATTATTCAAGACAAAAGTCTGGATATCAGATGGGTAACAAAATACATAAACACACGTACACTTCGTCCAAAATATAAATCACTTGTAATTATCTAACTAAAATCAAGGAAGAGTTATTAACTCATTAAGGCTGTCTTACATTTTTGAAATAAAATTACAACTTTGCCCCAATATAATCTGTCTCACTTCGCTCCTCCTTTTCAATGGTCAATATATACTACCAAAAACAGGAGTAAAGTTAGGAAATGATACTGTAATCAATAAACTATCTACAGACAGAGGAAGCACCCATGACAATAAAAATAAATACAAAATCAGCTGATAAAAAATTACTATATGTTAACTTCACCAATAATATCAAGTTCAAGTGCTATATATATATATATATAGTGTTAAGAACTCATTAATAAGAGTTTTGCCTGTTCAAATTCTAGCAGCTTAATTTGCTAATACCTAGCTAGTAGAGTACTAGAATACTCCTATGTATGCAGGCTGCAGGTAGCTAGCTAGTGAAGTTAAAATGCCAGTGCTATGCTCTCCAGTGAGGATAAGTGAAGGAACCAAAAGAGGTTACATACACCAAACGAATCTCAAAACAGTGAGTATGTGTTTGTACTACCTCATGTATATTCATTAGCTAGAATCTTTGTCCCTGTGCTCTCTGTCACTTGATGCCCTCCTTCAATTCTTTCTAATCAGAATTTTCTCTACCTAGTCAACAACTGTCATCATTATTAAAGTTAAATATGTGAAATTCCTTTTAAGGTCCAAAAAGACAAAAAAAAAAATCAAAAAAGTCCTACAAAAAACTCTAATATCAAAAAGGTCCCACAAGTTGTTAAAACTTATAGATGAAATTGTTAATCATTCACTGAATGAGTTGTTAATGAGACTTTTTTTACATCAAAATTTTCTGTGGAACCTTTTTTTTCTGGTCCCTCGGGACCTTCAATGGATTTTTTCATTAAATATGCCAAACTTTTGATTTTATTTAAAAAATTCACTAGATACTATGCATTAATGTAACTCTTTTATTATTGTTAATGAGAAAATTAATAACCCTACTACTATATTCATGATTATAAGAGTATAGGTTTGTATCTCCCATCACCTAGATACCAGTAATATTATTACATTCCGTCAAGAATTTTATACAAGTACCTCATTAAATTACTAGCTTTGAAAGGCTTCATCTTCTAAAAGCTCTCGCTTATAAGAAGCACATTAATTATATATAGAACAATCAATCATAAATAATTAAGACTTGTTGACAATGCGCTATATTAGGAAGCCAATGATATAAATGCATCCATAACTATTAGAACAATAATATTCAATAGTGCCATTCTTTAGTTTATGAACCTGTATTTTATCAACAATATTAATTCTAAGAATTTTGAAATGCATATAAGCACAAAAACGCATTGATGAAAACCTCATAAATATATCTCATTTTGCCCTGAAAAAATAGGCCAATAATATATCATTTTCTTTATTTATTAATTTATCTGCACAACCCAAGCACTTTCGAGCCCAATTTTTTTCCCCCTATTTAATTCTTTCTATCTGGGTCAAATCCGCGTAACCTAACTTGGAAAGAAAATAGGAACCAAGGATCAGTATGAAAATTAAACTAATATAAGATTTGCTTAATATTGTTTTGAGAAGCAAATCATGTCACCGATCAATAAAAATAATGCAAGCCTCAGGAAAAACTCTACACTTTGATACCGCCAATGTAAGATAATGGACATACCTAGAGTGCGATACCGGCCCACACTATCAGACACCAGTTCACAACACACACTACAAAAAAAAAGACATTTGTAGCCACTAAAAGTATAAAAAGTCACGGCTGAAAACTCTTTAGTGGAAACAAATTGTTGCTGCCTATACTACTATAGTTGATACTTCTGACGGCAATATTTTTTTGTCCCGCTGAAAGTAGACAATCAACAGCGACATTTTTTTACCACTAAAAGTAGATCGGAAGGTGCCAAAGTGAGCATTGCCGCCTATACCCCACTTTTAGCGGCAACAAAATGTTGCCACTAAAACATGATTGGTGTTGACAATTTGTCGCCACCAAAACCTTTATCAGTAGTGCCGCTAAAAGTTGAATTTTTTTTAATTATAAACTATTAAAATTAAAACTTATACTGTATTGATAAAAATCAAAAGAAAATTTAAACTAACAATATATTAATTTTTAAAATTGACACAATTCTTTAAAATTAACATCAAGTATTTAAATTGTCTAAATAAGGTCTAAAAATTGTCCATTACAAAGATCAAACATAAGACTATGAAGAACGACTAATAGGTAGAACAACAGGACTAGGAGTAGATGAAGTAGTAGCTGCTAATTACCCCTGTTGCATCAAGATAGCCAATTGAGTGTGTATTCTTTGCTTCATTTGTTCCATCTTGTGCTCAAATTCTACACACTCTGCTTCCATCTTCGCACGTTCTTCTAGACACTCTGCTTCCATCTTCACACGTTCTTCTGCAAGATTTGCTTCCATCTTTGCACGTTCCTCTTGAATTTTTTTATCAAACTCCTCATGAAATTGGGCATGCACATTCTTTATAGTAGAATTATAATTGGATAAAGAGTGATCTCTCTTCCTAAAAGGCTTTGCTCCATACCCTTTTTCTCTTACATACCCTAATCTCTCACCAAGAATAACTATCAATATTTCATCAGAAGTCATTCGAGCATCACTCACTACCTCTTCTTCTTGTTGTTGGCGAAGTTCTTGCAAGTTAGCCTACAACTAAAGCATGAAACAAATGAGATAAAAAAAAAATTCTTGAAGTTAGTATAACAAAAAAGACACAACGCATACCTATATTTGCTCAGATTGTGGAACTACCCACACTAACTGTCTATCTGTTATCTTCCTAGTGTGTGTGATCTGCCAAAATTGGTTAGCGAGTGTAGGTTGTCCAATAGTGGGGCCCCTTTACAAAGCATAACATACAAAGATGACATGGTAAAATTTAAAATAAAAATGGATTCAAAACATAAAGTAAAGTGAAGAGAGATTGAACTATAGCAAAGTTAATCTCCTCAAATGATAGAGGACCACAAGTATGATTTATTACTTGTTTTTCTCTATTGTTCTTGTTTCTTGTACTTTTTTTCTACAAAAAAAAATGGTAACAAGGAATTAATGACTAAAATAAATATATCATCTATTTAAAAAGATAGAAAGGTACCTTGAACATGTCAGTTTGGAAGTATGTTATGAACAACTCCCAATCTTCAGAACTAAGATTGAGGAGGATTAGCCAACATATCTTCATTAAAAGCATATTTGTTATAGTGTTCGTGCAAATTGATCTTCCAATTTCTAAATGCATTTTTCAAGTTCAGTGTTATAGTTTTTTTTTTTTGAAATTATCTTCTTTGGTTGCATCAAAGGGTTCAAATTTGTCCCAAAATACATATAAACATAAATCTTTGTTATGAAAGCATAACTAAACAAAGATATATATAAATATTTGGGAAGAGTATACCTTTACTTTCAAAATCATATAATCTTTATAGTGTTCATAAATATTCTTCCACTCAGCACCATAACAAAAGGAGATTGTGGTCTTAACAACATAACCACAATAATTAACAAGGTTTCTCACCTACAACTCTTGTTAGGGAGTCTGAAAGTTTCATTGGTATCTTTGCTCCAAATCTAGTTCTCAAGTCTACTTTAAAGTATTTGTACACTCCTCTACCTTTTTTGATAACATGAGAGGAGCCTATAGTTCATGTGAAAGAATTATGTTATAGCCCAAGATAAAACAATAGGAAAATAGTGTTGGCTAATATTTATGTAACAAAATATTTCCTCTTCAAGAACAAAAAGGAAGAATTACAACAAACAACTTACACTAATCTCATCCAAAGATACTAAATAACTAGCACTAAAACAAAAAGATAAAAATGATGAAGAAAGGATGATCTTCCTCTACCCCCAATCTGACTTTCAAGAGGTGAGATGCTCTCCTCACTATACTCACAATACAAAATAGTTCATATCTTCCCCTGGAGAAACCAAATACTATTATAGTGCAAAATAAATGACTCTCACAAGCCCCAATACAACCCTTTTTCCTACATCAGGCCTATTGCAATCCTAAACCAAATCTAATGCTTTCCTCTTTTATTTTGGCAATAAGAAACCAACTACTATTATAGTTAATGCCCTAGCAATCAAAAAGTGGCTTTCCTCTTTCTTGTATCTTTCTAGTTTTACTTTTATAATTTTGACTAACTAAAGTAACTCTATCAAATTAAAACAATTAAAATTTACATGTGACATGAAGACTATTTGTATTGTATAAAATTAAAGCAAATGTACCTGTACTACTAGCTTGAGTAGGGGGAGAGTTTGTAGGCATTTCCTCGAGTTGTACTTGTAGTGATCGAGGTGAAATTACACAGCTTGACTGAGATGTAGAAGAAATACCCCCACTATTTATGTCACCATAGAGTCTTAAGGAATGATTTTTTCCACCTCGACCTCCCTTTAATCTTGACATATCCTGAAAAAATGTACAACATTTAAAATACATTTTCAACAAGGAGAAAAGAGTAAAAGAAAATTTAAATTATAAAGGACATTTCATTTATAAAGACTCAATGTACAAATTAGTAAAAGCTACCATAAAGAGACAATCATTTCATTCAATTGATTCTTCTGAGGCACCATCAGTTTCATTTCAGTATCACTTTCTGATTAATTCTCTTGCACTTCATTCTCTGTGTCACTTTCTATTTCGTTATCACTCTCATAGTCATCAAGAACATCCTCTTCATAACTTTCTTCATGAACCGATGAATGAGTTTTGTTGTCATTGATAAATATAATCTCCATGACATCACGATTATTTCTTTGAGCAGAGCTCTTGCTTCAATAAAGGTCTAGTGTTGTACATCTCCATACAAGTTAATGATAAAATCAGGTTCTACACAAGTTGGATTGTCAATATTTAAGTCAACCATCAATTGTTGATAAGCTACTTCATCAACAATAGCAAGCATTTACCCCACTAAAATCATTATCTTTGTCAATTGGCATATTGAACAAGTCATGTGGATTTGTTTTGACAACAACAAGCCAACTAGGTAGAATAAGATCATCCACATTAAAAATTTGCTCTGCTTGAGATGCTCGAATGAATGGTTCATTAGTTTGTAACAAACATTAAGTAGTAATACTTGTAAACCCATACTTATCAACCTTGTATCCTTTGTCATTGTGAGCAACGTCCCACCAATGACACTTAAACAAGTATATTTTTCTATTCCTAATGTAAGACAATTCATAAATATGGTCTAAAACACCATAATATTCTTTATCAGCATTGATGTCATCACCCTTGACCATGACTCCATTGTTTTGAAACTTTTTTCCTACCGATCTTTCGTGTGGAAGCAAAATCCATTTCCTATGAACATAGAGCAATGATTGTTTACCTTCAATAAACCAATTGATAAACTTATGAGGTCAGGGCTTACATGACCTTGTTTGGACAACACTCCCACCTATGCAAACAAAAATCATTTCTTCAATATGCTATAATATCATAAATATATAAATACCAACATTTGAAATATTATAACTTACTCATGAACGAAACCAATCAGAAAACCCCCTGTATTGGCTTTGTGATCCTTGTGCTTCAAGTTCAATCCTATGTTCCCTAAATGTTTTTCACACAAGTTAGAAAAATATAAATTACAAGAAATACAATATTTCTTAAGGAAAGGTTAGCATACTCTATAAATGGCCAAACTTCTTCACAGTTTTGGAGCACATACATCCTTGCTTGACAAAACTATTCATGAGAAAGATTGATTGACTCAGAATGTCCCCTAGGTTCACCACTTTTCTTAAATATTGAAAACTCACAGTTGACCTCAGTACTAGTTTCATCATTCCTATAGGGAACATCAAACTTTGTAGGAAAGTCTTTCAAATAGCGTGAACAAAAAGTAAAACTTTCATCTACAAAATATCCCTCTGCAATTGATCCTTCAGGTTGACCCTTGTTGCGAACTTAAGATTTAAGTGATCGTAAATACCTTAATCAAAAAACTTATTTAGATTTGAATGTTTTTGAATGATTATAAATATAATAATAAATTTCTTAGCATCTTACCTTTCTATTAAGTGCATCAAATGATATTGAACTAGTCCACCAACTTTTGCTGCTCTCGCCAAGTGTATTGGCAACATCAAAGAAGGTAGGTGGGAAGATAGTCCCCAACTTGCACAATGTGAATACTATTTGACTTTGAAGTTTGTCAAGTTGTTCACATGTCAAACTCTTCGAACAAAGATTCTTAAGAAATCTTCCCAATTCTATAAGTTCACACACTTGAGGGCCTAATAGCCACGAATTGCAATTGAAAATATTTCTTGCAATAGCACATGGTGATCATGGCACTTCAACCCAAATATTTTTCTCTCTTGAATGTTGACACATCTTGAAATATTATATGAAAAAGCATCAGGTACCTTTCAGTTAGCTAAGAATTCACAGAGGGATTGTTTCTTTTCAAGGGACAAAGTGTAAGGAGCATGAGGCTTACAAATATTATTACCAACTTTAACTGGGTGCATATTTCTTCTCATTCCCAAGTCCATCAAATCATACCTACTTTTCAATGTGTCCTTTGTCTTTCTAGTCAAATCCATTACTGTCGACACAATATTATTAGAAACATTTCTTTCTATATGCATAACATCAAGATTAAGTTGTATAAGCAAATGTTTCCAATAAGGCAATTGAAAAAAAAATACTTTTTTGCCTCCAGTTGTAAACCTTTGTGTCTATATGACGCTTTCATTTTTTACTTTTTCCAAATGACACATTACCCAATTGTTCTAGTTGCATAAGTGCTTCATCTCCCAGTTAATGGAATTGGTTGAGCCCTATGTTCTTCTTTCCCATCAAATGAGGCCTTATCTTTGTTAGTTCTCAATTTAAGTTTTAATGATAAAAACACTTGTTAATTGTTGGTTTAACAAGAACTACAGTTCTGGCCTTTAAAACTCAAGCTTTAGAGAAGTTGAAGAGTAAGAACTCGAGTTCCTAGTTATAGAACTCGAGTTCGTGCCTTCTGATAAGAGAGTTCTCAATTTGTCAAATTGATAACTCGAGTTCTTAGGAGTAGAACTCGAGTTCACGGCCTTTGCATCATACAAACTTTTCAAAAATCCAAAAGGCTATGAGAACTAGAGTTCTCGGGTAATGAACTAGAGTTTAGAACTAGAGTTCTTGTTTGAGAACTCGAGTTCTTCAATTTATCATGTCACTGTGTCAAACAAAGTTTTTGAGAACTAGAGTTCTTTGGTCAAGAACTAGAGTTCTTTGGTCAAGAACTAGAGTTCTTCATTAAAGAACTAGAGTTCTTGCTATAAGAACTCGAGTTCGTGAAACTTATCTCTCTCAAATTCTTCGAATAGTGAAAGAGAACTTGAGAACTAGAGTTCTTAGTATAAGAACTCGAGTTCGCGAAAGCTTGTCTCACCAAGAATTTTCAATCAGAAAGAAGAACGTAAGAACTAGAGTTCTTGAACAAGAACTGTAACATCCCAATTTTCAAAAGCAGTATAATTTTTTTTTCATCAGAGTAGAGCATTGGAGTAAGAGAGTAACTGATATATATATTCAAAATGCCGTAAGTCTGGCTAATTATAGAAACGATACAAAGACTGAGAGTTTTTAAAGTAGACAACCACAGAGGTATTCCCCTGGCAATACCTATGCCATGGAAACAAAAGATGGTCTTCAGCCGAGTTCTTATAAGTGCTGCTTGCCTTTCTCCTCGGTCCTCGGACCTCCCGTTCCTGAAGCTATGTTAAGAGTTGAGGTCCATGCATCGAACCTCAGGTAATGGTTAACCTCATGTTTACATATGCAATATACGAACAAACAAATATACAACAAGCGTAACCCTATTATCATGTAGCCCCCCTGGCGAATGTGTGACACTTAGCAGATATGTGGCACTTAGCTAATACGTGGCACTTAGCAAGCATTTGGCACTTAGCCACTATGTATCGCAATAGCACATAAGCCCCCTGACAGATGTGTGGCACTTAGCAACGTGAACATATCAATAATACATAACACACAGCAGAGCTATCAATTACCATATATATAAGCATACCATACACATAGCACATATACGCATATAGTAAACATCAGAGTTAGTGTTACAGTACGCGAACGTACCTTTGTTGTCGATATATGGTACTTTAGACGGAAAACGGTACGACGGCGGCACAACAGCAGTAACAGCGGTACGTGATCTCAGATATCCTAATAAGGATAATATCGCATGTAATCAATATTGACATTATAACAGTCATTTTAGTCATAAATGACCATTTTACCCCTGACCTCTTTAATCAGCGAAATTTCGTCAGAACTTCGTTACTTTGACTCTAATCTTCCAGAATTTTGACATATTTCTAACTCCATAATGATTTTCTAAATTCATACCTTAATTACCCTTAAAACATGATTCCTAATCATACTTGGAAGATTAAAGATCAACCTAGCATTTCTACTACAACTACCTAAAGAAACACTAAAACTAAAGACTAGGGACCGAAGAAATTACCTGGCACTTTGCTATTTCCACAGACTCCTCCTTCTCTCTAAAATCTCTCTCTAGAAAGCTTTAAGATTTGTGAAGAATGAAGAGAAAGGTGAAGGGCTATTTATAGGAAAAGTGGATGGCATTTTGGTAATTCCTTTGAACTTTCCCTGATCAAATTCTGACCATCAGATTGCACTTCTTGGAGGTGGCAAGATCTTGGCCATACACCTCCCAAAGATAATGTCATCCTTAGTCACCAAGGTGATGTCACACACTTGCTTAAAAAGTTTTCTACCGATAAAGTCCTTGTTCGATGTTCTAATCGCGTAATCTTGAAAAATCCCAAAATTCTGAAGCAACCCGTTGAAGATGTAATCTTCCTCGTTAAGAATATTTGGGTTGACTAAATTTTTGATCCTATTTAGGACATTTCGTAACCTGTCGAAGATTCTAAGCCAAATGCCGTCGGTTACGGAAATAACATTGGACAACGTCAACTTCTGAATAATAATTCACTGATTCATAATATACTCTGGTTTTTACCAACTTATCCTCGGATTTCAAGTTAAGATTTTATTTCTATAGGTTCTCATTTCTACTATCTACCCTAACTCCACAAAATATCTTCTTGGTCTTATCTCATGATCATTCCGTCAGTTACAGAAATGACTTTGGAGATAGGCCACTTTGAGATAAAAATTCACTTGTTTATAATGAGTCCTTATGTTAGATACTTAGTTCACATATTTTGAGATATGATTTATTTTCTATCAGTTCTCATTTATCCTATCAACTTCTTTACAAAATATCTCATTTATATTACTATTATAATCAAATAATATCTAGATATTTATTTTTTTACTACACACACACACATGCACAACACTTAGCCACACACACACTCACAACTCACAAATATCTCCATCCTTTCTCTTTCTATTTATGTCTAAACAATTAGCCATTAATTATCTAATTAATCACTTACTAATTGTTGACAATTTTCTTGATTAGTAATAATTATTATCTCACAACTATTTTACTGACATTAGTAATTAATGCACCATGCATAATATTAAAAATCATGGGGTCTAGTATGGTCCCCCAATACTTTTTTGATTTTTCTCCTTTAATTTTTTCAAGGTAATAATTTAATAAATTACCTAAATTAGGGACAATATTCTTCCCTATTTCAAATAAATATTTATTTGCCTCTTTATAATATTTTCAGGGTTTTTTATAACCCATAAATATTTCAGGGACTATTTGCAAATTATCTAATGTTTTAGGGACCTTTTCACACATTATTTATTCTTAGGAGAAATTGTCCTAATAATAAGATAAATTCAATACAGCGTGTTTGAGACCTCATATTCACCTATTTTCAATAAGCATATTTTACCAATTTATGATATTTAACCTAAGTCAAATTTTAGGGTATTACAAGAACTAGAGTTCTCCATTTTGGAAAACAGCAGAGTTTCTTTCGAAAACACAAGAACTAGAGTTCTTCATCAAGAACTAGAGTTCTTGAGAAAGAACTAAAGTTCTTCACGAGGAAAAACAATTGGACCTTTTTGGAAAGCGCAAGAACTAGAGTTCTTGATAAATAACTAGAGTTCTTCTTTAAGAACTCAAGTTCCTTTGAAAGTTAGTCCGCAAGCAGAACATAGAACTAGAGTTCTTACCATAAGAACTAGAGTTCTTGTAAGCAAAAACGCGAATCATTTCCTGGAACTCTCTAAATGATTTGAACTTAAGCTAATACTTTCTAGATTGATTAATAATCATTTGTAAAACATTTTTAACATGTTTCCCAGTGATTTCAGGGTTCAAAATGAAGCATTGATTGAAAAGTGGATTAAAGCGAATGCTCACGTCACAGCGTCACAGGCATTTATTGCAGAGCATAAAAACAGAGCAACATTTGAAATTAACGCTACAACAAAACAAAGACATTCTTCGAGACATTCTTATTCCAGCTTTCAAGTACAACCAAAGGTCATCATATTTAATGAAAGAAGCATATTCATTTAATGAAGATTCAATGGTTCATTCTGGTTAACAAGGAACTTGAGTCTAACGGAAATTTAAATAAGTGACAACGGTCACCTTCCAGTTCCTCCCAATGGCATTAATGGTAAAGGATATAAAAGCCCAAGCATTCAATATTGCCACCTACCGAAACTCTGCACATTTACTCTGATTGATTACTCTTGTTAATTTCATTCATTTTCAAATATCTTCGGATATATTCTGTACTTCAATGATCATTAATTACTCGCTCTTGAGGAGTTGTAAACACTTTCATTATCTTTGTTTAAGACTTAAGGTTGTGGAACCTTAAGTTGTGCGTGTACGATTACAAGTAGTAAGGGGGAGTGAGTCCGTGAGTGTGAGGATCATCCCTAAGTTGTATTTGTAATCTTTGGAAAGTTAGTGGAAATCCCAAGGAGTTCTTGGGGACTGGATGTAGGTCAGGATCAGACCGAACCAGGATATATTGTCTCGTGTCTTTCTCTCTTAAACTTTTGCTGTTTAGTTATAATTCGCTAAAATTTCAATTAAGCAAATAAATTTTTAAATCACCTATTCACCCCCCTTTAGGTGATATTCCATCTTCAATTTTTACGCCATGGGTGATTTTGTGGAAGAAAGCATCTATGACCCATGTAAGATAATTTGTTCCTTAATGAAATGCAATGTGTGTCTTTATGGCAACACAGGCATGCAAGCTTGCCTTTGGTTGACCACCATGAAAGGTTTCCATACACAGGGAAATCATTTGTTGTCTACAACATTGCTACATGCATTATAAAATTTGATTGAGAGTATGCATCATATGTTTGCACCTCTACTTCCCACAATTGTTTCAACTCTTCAATCATTGGTTGTAAATAAACATCCATCTCATCACCTGGATACTTTGGTTTAGGAATAATAAGTGTCATCATAAAGTATGAGCTTTTCATGCAAAGCCAAGGTGGCAAATTATATGGTACCAAAACAACAGGACAAATGCTATGATAGGCACTCATATTCCCAAAAGGTTGAAATCTGTCACTAGCCAAGCCTAAGCGAACACTTCTTGGATCAGTAGAGAATGTAGGGTATTTTTTGTCAAAGTGTTTCCAAGCAAGTCAATTAGCTGGATGTCTCATTACATCATTGTTGGTGTGTTCCTCCTTGTGCCACCTCATTTATTTAGCCGTGTCTCTTGCCATATGAAGCCTTTGTAGCCTAGGTGTTACTGGAAAATACCTCAAAACTTTGGGTTAAGGTGCAAAGATGCACATAGGCTTTTACTTAAAGGGCATTCAGCACCAAATGTTTTTTGAAGGTGCAAAAATACCAATGAACTTTTAAAATGGGTGCAAAAATAACATGACCATTAAATCTAACTTAATGTCGTTAATTTTTGTGGTGGGTCCCACACTATTTTCATGGAAATACCAAAATGCCCCTAATTAAAAGCAAGAAAAAAAAAAGCACAGAACACCCCACCCCTCCCTCTGTGATTCCATCACTCCCTCATTCCTTCTTCCCACATTCTTCCTTCTCATTCTCCAGCAACAACCTATTCCGAGCTGCTTCAATCAAACCATATACCTGTTAGAATAGCAAGTATCTCAACTCAACAGTTTGGGGCTTCAATTAGAGTTCAATTCAAGTTTTTCAAGCATATAAATTAATTCAAGATTAAATATTACAATGTTGTTCATGTTTACGGATGTTTTATAGGTGACTTAAGATCAGCAATATGAGTATTTCACAATAATTTATTTCCTTTAATACCTGCTTGCTACTACTTGTCCAGGCTTCAATGGCTTCTTAGTGGATACTAATTTCTCTTTTTCACAATCTTTGAAGAGTTTTCTTGGCTGAATATTCAATGAACATTCCTTCTTCACAAGCTTCTTACATCTCATTTTGGTAGTTGCTGCTTGCTTTTGGGATTCAATTTTGCTCGCATTTTTTCGTGATTTCGAACAAACAGTCATACTTTTCCTTCTTTCTTTATCGCTGATTTTTATTTCTCGATATCTTGAAGTTGCAAGAAGCATGATTTCCGCTGACTCATACTAGGGGTCGTTTCAGGCTTTCCTAACAGTCAGAATTTTGATGTGGCAAAGATCTCCGACGGCCCCAAACTTAAACCCCTTCGATTAACCTTTGACTTCACACTCAACGATAAGGGAGTTTCTTCGATCTTCTTCACACTCTATCTCGCAGGCACAACTCTTCGTCACTTTTCAACCGTCGTTTTTGGGATTCATTCATCCTTTTCAAATCGAAGCGTTTTCAATCTAGACGACAAGTGTTTAATCTCGCTCTCAATTTCTTCAATCTCTGGATCAATCTTTCTCTTATCATCTTAATCGTACGTCTTCTTCTTAGCCAAAACCTTCAAAGGTTTTCTCAGTGAATTTCCAAGGACAACGTTCGAATGAAAGGGCTTAATCGCGATTGAAGATTTGACATAATCAAAGGGATTCATTGTTACAGGGCTAAGATTTTCCTTGCTGTGTTCAGAATCCAATGATTCGGAAGGGTTCTCGAACATGGGATTAAGATTTAAAAGGTTTTCTTGAAGAATTCCAGAACAGCCAAGATTTTTTTTTTTTGAATTAGGGGTATTTTGGTATTTCCATGAAAATAGTGTGGGAACCACTACAAAAAGTAACGGTGTTAAGTAAGATTTAACGGTCATGTTATTTTTGCACCCATTTTGAGAGTTCATGGGTATTTTTACACCTCAAAAAGGCATTTGGTGCTGGGTACACCTTAACCCCAAAAATTTTTGTGGAACTTTTTTCCCTTTTTGTTTGTTTTACTTCCATCTAGGTATCTTACACCGAGGACATGATATTGCATTTGCATGCTCTCTCCAATACAATATATGCAATCATTCCCACAAGCATCAATTTTCTTGTAATCTAAACCTAAATCACAAATTATCTTATTAGCTTCATAAAATGAGTTTGGCACTAAAGCCCTGTTTAGGAGAAAAAATTTCAATAGGTCCAATAATAGATCCATGGATTTATTGGTCTAATGGTTAAGACACTTCAATTGAAGCAACTTCACAATGAAAGACAATTTTGATATCATGCTGCAACCTTGATAAAGGTCTTTCTTTGTATCATTTAACAAGTCAAAGAACCTTTTCACATGGGTATTAGCTGTTCACTCTCATTTAATCCAATGTTCATATCATCCAAACATGGAACTACATATGCATCACATACCATCCTTACGGATTATCATCCTCATAGGTATCATTTTCTACTACTCTTCTTGAAGTCTCACAACCACTTTGATATCTACTAATTTATCAATGCAAGTCCCACACCTTTTACTTATCCCAAAAACCCTTAATCAATAAGTCAGCCCTAACATCTGTTTTCACCTTGAATGAAACATTCCTACATTTCTTACAAGGACAATGGATTTTGTTTGTCACTCTATGTTGAGTAAATGCCATTCTAGAAAATTGTCTACTCCCATAATGTATGCTATGTTGCCTCTATCTTTAATGTTTAACCAACTTTTATCCATTCCTGAAAATGAAATATCACCTAGAGGGGGTGAATAGGTGATTTTATAAAATTTTGAAAAACCTTCAGGAAAACAAAACAAATCAAAGCAAAGGAAGGGATAAGCACAGACACACGATATATCCTGGTTCGATCTAAAACTTGACCTACTGAAGTCCCCAGAACACCTGGGATTTCCACTAATTCTCACATCACAATTACACTGTACTTGGATGATCCTCTCACTGATCACTCCCCCTTACCAGCTGTAATTGTTTGCCCAAACACTTAAGGTCCCAACCTCAAGATTTTACAGATAATCGAGTAAAGTTTCTGGACTCCTATCAGTAGATAAATTGTTAATCACTGAAGCGCAGTTGACTATAAAGTTTCAGAAACAAAGATTTACAATGAATGCGAAAGTTAAATGCACAACGTTTCGGTGGTTGGCGATATTGAATGCTTCATTCTTTTATAGTTTCACCATTAATGCCGTTATGAATGTGGTCGTTATCTCTGTTTTGTATTTCCGTTACTTCTTGGTGCTAAAATGAGATGACCGTTGGTGATTCATTAAATGCACCGTCGTTAGGTGAACTTGTGCAGATTAATTCCAGTTTGTTGTATGCTGCTGCAATAAACCATTTTGTTGGAGAATGTTTTCTTGACACATTCTTCAATCAAATATTACCGTTGAGCAGTAGGAAGTAGAAAGAATGTGAGTCCTTTATGATGTTCAGAAGCTTTCTTGCTGATATGGAGAATATCTACTTTAACATTAAATGCAGTTGACATCATCCACTACTTTATCGTAGATTAGCATTAATATTCCCTAAGATTCATTAACAAACTCATTAAACGTGATTAGAAGTAATAATATGAAGTAATATAAACCAACTAAATCACATTTAAAATTTGTTATGGCTTAATCAGCGATTTTTCAAAAACTAACATTTTTAGCTCAAGTCAAAATCTTAGGCTCGAGTCAAGATCTCTATTTGAGTTACTCTAGACTCTAATCTCATGACCCTGGCTCGAGTTTTGACAAAAACTCGAGTCACTTGTTGTAGGCTCGAGTCAAAGGAGTTATTTTAAAAAATAACGGTCAAAATCCATCAAGCAAGAAATTCAGAATATATAGCTTCTGGCTCGAGTAACAATGGCCTGGCTCGAGTAACAATGGCCTGGCTCGAGTTTTGGGACAAACTCAAGTCACATGTGATAAGCTCAAGTCAGAAGGCGCGATTCAAACAAAGCAAGAGATTTAGAGTATTATGTTGCTGGCTCGAGTCATCTGTCATTGGCTCGAGTTTTGGCTTAAACTTGAGTCTTTTTTTCTTGGCTCGAGTCAACATGATTCACTCATTAAAATTTCTCAAACACCTTGGCTCGAGTCACATTCTCTGGCTCAAGTTTAGGCTTGAACTCGAGCCACAATCTCTTGGCTCGAGTCAATTTGATAGAAAGCTCAGTATATGATTTTTACACTCTTTTGACTAAGTTCAGGTTGGGTTATCGTCAAAACACACATGGGAGCTAAGAATTCCTATTTCAATAAACATTTAATTAGAAACAATTCACATCAAACTTTAAAGTCCAAATACCAAAGCACAGATTTACACCATCAAGCTCCCAACACAACAAACATAGATTTTCAATCCTATTATAAATAGAATAAAAATGTCAAGCAACAATCTACATCAAACTTTGAAGTCGACTCTTTACATCAACAAGTTCCCAACACAGCAATATTTAAGGAAATAAAATGCATAAACATAAAAACATGGATTTGTTATTAAAGTCTTGTGAACACATACCAATGATGAAGAAAGAATATGAAGTCTCTGTAGTTGTGGAAAGGGACTCTTTGTCTACCTTTAAATTCTAGATCTTGGGGAAAAAGTTAATGTATTAACCTATCAAAGAAAATAATTGGAATTAAGAGTTAAAGGAAAGGATCTAAACCATACCCTTAACTATTAAAATTTTTTTTAAAAAAAAAAAGCAAAAACAAAGTATAAATGTAAGTATTAGTAAAATAGGAAAACTATCCTATGGGTTATTCTCCCATCCTTTATCATAAACCTTACAAAAAGAAAAGCTAGCATTTAACTTCAATTTAAATCAGGCATAATATAGGAAGTATGAATGAAACAAAGTTAATCATGCACTATATTCAACATATGGAGCACATAATTAGAGAAAAATATAAATGAAAATTCCTATAACTACTGCAATGAAACAAATGTAAGCACTTCAATTTAGATGCCAAATTATGACAACAAAGTGAAACTTGAACAAATAATTCACACCAAGAGTCAATGATAGCAAGCAAATTTTAGCACTCAGTTACAACTAGCAATGTTTAGTTCCAAATACCATCAACAGCACATTCCAAATTCAGCAGCCAACTCAATCCATAAATTCAATAGCAAGCAAGGTGTAGAAGTCCAACAAAAGTTTCGAGAAGATTGTGACAAAGTCCCTCCACTAGGTAGACATCTTTGATTTGCGGTCCCTCATTGTTTCCAATTTCACCAATACCAGAAATTTTTCCAAATTGATTTCCACCAAAGGTCACTTTGCCACCATCTTTAGGTTTGATTGAAGCAAACTTGGATTGGTCTCCTGTCATATGTCTAGAGCGCCCAATGTCAATGTACCACTTGTTAGATCTTGATGGTCTTAGACAAACCTACAAGATATTGCAAATCAAGTCTTAGGTACCCATCTTTTCTTAGGTCCTTTTGGGTTAGCATATGTCTTAGGAATCTTGTAAGATCCATTTGGCACCCATTGATAATTTCTTACAGGTTTACTCTTTCTTTCCTTTTTATGAAAACATGAAGAAGTATTATGACTTTTTCTGTTGCAATAATTACAATGAGCAAAAGGATTTGAAGAATGAACAGTTTTTCCAAAATAATTCATATATGATTTTTATCCAAATTCCTTTTTGCCTTTTTTTTTATCAAAGTTAGGTTTGTATCCAATACCTGATCTATCATTTACAAACCTTTGTTGTTTCAAAATGACATTGAGCATTTCACTACCTCTAGTGAATTTCTCAAGTGCCTTTGTGAGATGTAAATTCTTTTCTTCTAAATCAAGGCAATCTTCACAACCATTATTTTATGAAAAAATATTTTTTACTTGTATTTCAAGAGTCACATTTTTCTTTTTCAAAGAAATATATTTTTCTGCGAGCTTTTCAAATTCATATTGCACAACAATATATTCAGCAGGTAATTCATCATAAGGTGGATTTAAATCGTATACCTCACTATTTTTGTCATGTTGCTCCTCTTCTTCAGCAATTAAACAGATATTTTCTGTTTCTTCCTCATCAGCTTTATCTTCATCAGATGAGTTATCTCCCCATATGGCTGAAACATAGGCTTTCTTTTTATATTTATTGAACTTCTTCTTCTCTTTATCCTTGTTCTTCAGCTGGGGGCACTCTGACTTGATGTGGCTAGGCTTTTCACACTCGTAGCAGATGATTGGCTTCTTTGCCTCAAACTGGAGCCACCCTTGTGAAACTTTTTGTATCCTTGGTCCTTCTTATAAAATTTCTTGAATCTCCGGATCATCATGCCTAGCTCTTCATCTTCCTCTTCCTCTTCATCATCATTTGATTCTCTAGCCTCTTTGACAACTTTAAGAGCTAGTTCTTTACTCTTACTATTTATCTCATCAGGTCCTTTTCTGAACTTGATCTTCCCTTCATATTCAGAAAGGCTTCCAAAAAGAGCTGCCACAGATGCCATTAATTCTTCATGAGCTTCTTCAATGGCGGTGACTTTGGCTTCCCATTCCTTGTTGAGAACATTCAAGATCTTTCTTACTTGAACTGGTTGTTCATATATCTTTCCTAAAGCAGCAAGTTGGTTGATCAAATGAGTGAACTAAGCTGGAACTTACCAATAGATTCTTCAGATTTCATACGAAGAAGATCGTATTCTGTCATAAGAGTATTGACTCCATTCTCCTTGATTCCAGTGGTTCCTTCATGTGCAATCTCAAGAGCATCCCACATTTCCTTGGCAATGGCTAAAGTGCAGGCACAGAAGTACTCTTGTTGACTTAAAGCACTTTGCAGCATGAGAATAGCTTTGCTATTGAGAGTGATTAACTTCATGTCTTCCTCATCATATTCTTCTTCAAGTTTTGGAACTCAAACACCATCTTGCATTGATGAAGGAGTATAGTTTCCTCTTTCGAACACCCTCCACAGACCATATTCAGAGGCTAATACAAAGACTTTGAATTTGGCTTTCTAGAAGGAGTAGTGCTCTCCACTAAAGCCTAGTGGTCTGTTGATCGAAGCTCCATCAGGTAAGATACCGTCTATAGTGATCCTTCACGAGATGTTAAGTTTTTTAGATAAGACCTCCCTCTGATGCCAAATGAAAATGGACCAAATCACCAAGAGGGGGTGAATTGGGAATTTTAAAAGTCTTTTTCGATTGCCCTATTTTCGAATACTAAACAGAACTGTGCAGAGTATAGAGAAGAAAAGCAAAACACTCAGAATTTATACTGGTTCAGTCCAATCTTTGACCTATGTCCAGTCCCTAGTCTCTCTAGGAATTTCACTATCTCAATTGATTACACACTCTGTAACTCGAGTAATTCTCTCACTAGAATCTATTCCCCCATACAAGTTGTAATCAATATCCCAATCTCCAAGTCCCAAGACTTGAGATTCTTTACAGTGGATGATTTACAATCAAATAAACTCTAAGAGTGGATACACCGAAGTGCAGAGTATCAGTAGATACTTTCTTAGTGAAACTAAAGAGTAAGTAGTAAACTTGAATGCAATTCATTTTCAGCAATCTTGGTTGTTGAGAAGAATTGAATGCAACTCTATTTATACAAAGAGGGTATTAATTGACCGTTGCAATCTTCTTTATAACCATTGGTGTATTAACTCAGATGTTGAAGGCACTTTGGTTTCTTCTCTTTCTACTGTTCAGTTAATTTCTTTTGTTCAGAGGATTAGTTGTTGACTTTCCTTGAAATTAATTTGTTGGAATGTCAGAAGCTTGTTTAGGAAAGGAGCATTAATCCATTTTGCATCATGTAGAGGATGATTGTTCAGAATATAGCAAGCTATCTGTACTTTTAATAAATGTTCTTACATGCTTTTTCATTTGTGTTGAAACTGCACTTTAATCCTCTTTAAATCATCTTTAAATCAACTAAAATTCACTAGCAAACAAGTTAAACATATCTAGAAAAGGTGATGAGTGATGATAAACAATATATAGATCAATCATAGAGTTTTTCACAAATTCAGATAATTCAAATTATGAATTCTCTTATATAGACTCGAGTTAGTTCATCAAGACTCGAGTTTATAGATCACATCTAAAAGCATAAACTCAAGTTTTATATGTTTGACTTGAGTTTTCTTCATACAGAGAAGAAAGTCACGATTTGATCTTTCAAACAGGTTTTGAGCAAGACCAAAATTCGAGTTATTAAACTCGAGTCATTAAGTGACTAACTCGAATTTTGGACACTTAAGGTGAAAAACACATTTTAAGTTCAAAAGCTCAAAATTAGAGTTTTCATGCAAAACTGGAGTTTTTAAATGGTGTAAAGAGAGTGATGTTCTCTGTATGGCATAAACTCGAGTTTCCACAAAAACTTAAGAAAATTGGAAAGCTCTCAAGATTGATTAAACTGGAGTTTTCATTTCGAAACTTAAGTTTTCAAAACCTTAGAAATATGTATTGTTCTTTATGAGTTCTAAACTCAAGTTTATGAAAACTAACCTCGAGTTTTCTCAAGGAAGAAAACTTTGTAAAACATTTAAGTAAATGTAAACTGGAGTTTTCAAAATCATAACTCAAGTTTTCTCAAGCTTAGGATAATATATCTTTCTGCATGTGGTAAACTCGAGTTTGAAAAAACTTTAACTCAAGTTTTCTCAAGGCTTGTAAAAACTCAGTTTTCTTTGAATTGTCAAACTGGAGTTTGTTTAACTAAACTCTGATTTTCTTTGTTTTTTAGAAACTTAAGAGCTGTCTATATTATCTAAATTCGAGTTTTCAAAATCTTGACTCGAGTTTATCTTAGTTCACAAAACTGGAGTTGCTCTTTGTCAAGTCCAAACTCGAGTTTTCTAACCAAAACTCAAGTTTGTCTTTAACAATAAGTTTTTCAACTTTTCAAAGACAAACTTCAAGTTTACAATTGTTAGTTATCATCAAAACTTATCGAGAACTAACAAATTTCAGTTAAAGTGATAGCAAAATCACTTCTTGGATTTAGCAAATATGGCCCAATTAGACATAATATGCAAGTACAGAAATTAATCCAAGATCTGGTTCACAACTACATATAACAATCACGTTTGTAATGTATCAAGCACTTTAAAAACGAGTTCAAAAACTTTTTACAGCCTAGCTTATGCACAATTTCATGCTCAAAAATTTTGAACACTTAATGCTATGCAGAAGTTGAAGAATCAAGTTCCAAAATTGGTCTTTACACTGAAAACCACCAACACTTAATGATCTCAAAATTTTCAATAACATTAGTTGATCAAGTCCCAGCACAATTACTACGCTAATATAGTAGCAAGTTCATATTTTCAATTTCTAATTTCATGTCACAACAAACATTTCAAGTGACAGCAAGCAATTTCAATAGTGGCAAGAAAGAAACAAAAAATGTTGTTAAAGTCACACCTTTACTCGTGTATCTACTACTTGATTGCATTCTCTAAGTATACAAAAAAGTTCAACTTTCCAATTCAATGTCCAAGTTTTAACCTATGAGTATACCTTAATGAAAGGTCCAGAAATCAATCTTTGTGTGATTCCAACTAGTCCAAAATCTTTCCTTTTTTGTTTTTCTTTTCAAAATCCCGATCCACGTAATTACTTAGATGTACTTCGGCCTACATTTTATAACTAGCCAAAAAAAATGAAAAGATGATTGTATTATAATTTGTAATAGGGTTAAGGTGCAAACATACACAAAAGCTTTTTCTGCAAGAACAAAAATACACATATGTTTTTTTTAGGAGCAAAAATACACATGTGGTTACCATTTTGGTGCAAAAGTCACATTCTACCGTTAAGTCACTGTTCACCGCCGTTAAGTTACTGTTCACCCATCTCTTTCTCTCTCATCACAATGAACAGTGACTTAACGGTGGAATATGACTTTTGCACCAAAATGGTAACCACATGTGTATTTTTGCTCCTCAAAAAAACATACGTGTATTTTGCTCCTAGGGAAAAAGCTCATGTGTATTTTTGCACCTTAACTCTTTGTAACAATACCAAGAGTGAAAGTTGTGTTAGTTCTCAATGTGTTTTGATGATAACTAGCAATTGTAAACTTGATATGAAGTTTGTTTTTGGCAATATGAAAATCTCACTGTCAAAGGCAAACTCGAGTTTGGGTATGTAAACTCGAGTTTAAGGGTTGACAGAAAGCTGGTTACTTCTGCGAAGAAAGCCAAACTCGAGTCTATTTGGACTAACTCGAGTCTGAGGAGTTACAGAAAGCAATCAGAAATTTTCACAACGAGCCAAACTCCAGTTTGCAAAACCAAACCTGAAGTCTGGAAGATACAGGAGCACTCAGAATCCCAAGCAAGCCAAACTCGAGTCTGGATTCCTAAACTCCAGTCTAAACCAAACAGAAAGACACTCGAATTCCAGGCCAAGTTATAAACTCCAGTCTAGAGTTACAAACTCCAGTCTAGACCAAACAGAAAGATTTGAATAGTTTCAGCTCAAACATAAACTCGAGTCTGTCATTGTAAACTCGAGTTTAGGACAAATAGAGAAACACTCAAATTTCTACCATCTTTCCAAAACTCCAGTCTGTCTCCTAAACTCCAGTCTGGAAAATCACGAACTTAGGCTTGTTCTTCAAACATAGACCCAAACTCGAGTCAATCACTAATTGACTCGAGTCTAGGAGCAAGACCAAAATTCCATGCCAAGTCCAAAGCCCGATAGTTCTCTCTATAAAAGCCAAACTCGAGTTAGCTTTTACAGATTGCAAGTTTAAACCTCTAATCAACGGACATGCTTTCTGGATGAACCCCAAACTCGAGTCTGGAAGAACAAACTCGAGTTTGCATCGGGGATTTTGAAAAATCAAATGATGTTGATCTGCGAAATCTTAATGGGTCAATCTAAAATTATTCTATCATATGATATTATTGTTTCTAATGTCTTTGATGAAGTTTTGAGTATTTTTCAGATAAGTTTAAGCTAAGATCAAGGTGAGATCAAGATCCAAGATAAGTGCATTAAATGAAGAACCAAGAACAGGGCTGATCTTTCTCCCTTATCCCAGATGCTCAATTCAGACCGTTGCAACACTTCAGGATCACTCTAAACGGTCAAATTATGATCATAGAATGACTGAAAATCTGGAAGACCTTCTGCAACAACTAAATTCCACAATTCCAGCTAAGAATTCAAAGAACAGAGCAAAATACGCAACTGCCATTTTTCCAGAATTGCAGCTGAACGAATTGCAACGGCTAGCTCATCCATTTAGTCTATAAAAGGCTGTGAAGACTCAAAGCAAAATACATACGACGAAGCTATCTTGATTATACTTTGAAATTTGTGTCTGTATTGTTATTTTCAACCTGTTCTTCAGTGTTTATCCTTATCTACTCTTTTGAGAGTTTGTAAATTTTTGAAAGCATTGGTTTGTGAGAACTCAAGGTTGTGAAACCTGTGAGTTGGGTTGTTCAATCACAAAGTGTAAGGGGGAACAAGTCCTGGGTGATTAGAATTGTGTCTAGTCTTCATTGTTGTAATTGAAAATCTGTTGAATTAGTGGAAACACCCAGAAGGTATCTGGGGACTGGACGTAGGTCAAGGTTGAGACCGAACCAGTATAAATTCTGTGTGTCTAAGCTTTTCTTTTTCTACTCTTTTATTATCCATTTCTTAAGCTTCATTTTTAAGAGTTGAAAAGAATTTTTTAAAATCCCCAATTCACCCCCCTCTTGGTGATTTCTTCCACTTTCAAGTTGTACCAACACTATGATGAAACTAGCAGCACCATTGCATAAGCAAAATGTTGTATTTGTTTACATTAACTTTCATTGCAATTTTCATATTACAAAATCACCCCTTTATTCTTCCATAAACAAAATCACCCCTCTACTATTCCAAGACCAATCCATCATAGAAGGTAACAAATTTCTAGTGAAAAAAAATCATCTGTGTTTTCTTTCCTTTTTGGGGAATTTGGACGTTCGATTTTGTCTATATGAGGTAGAATTTCAAGCACAGATTACACTTAATTTCATGCAGAACACACCTTAATTTCAAGATGAAGAAGACATGGCAAGATATAGATCAGAGGCTTGGAACATCATCAGATGTCATGATAGTGAGACAAAGTAAGACAAAGTCACGGAGGCTCAGAAGTCAAAATGATCGATGGCAGCCTATCAATGGAAAAGGAGCTCGAAGAAGCCGAGAAGAGAAGTGGAAGAAGAAGCACTCTAGGGTACGTTTTTTTTTTCATTTTGTTAAAATTAAGTTAAATGGAGAGAAGTTAGGAAATTTTTAGAGGGAGAATAAGTTTAGTTTGTGAATATCTCATGCTTCGTTGGGTACACGAAAGGCTTGAGAATCTAAGAAGAGAAGTCACCTCGCACTAGAAATTTACACTTAATATGTCATTATAAAAATGACTTATATTAAATTTAATGGTAAATAATGCATCAAGAGTTTTCCTTGTGCATCATTGCAAGCACGTAGTTTGTTCAGGATTGGACATTCCGTAACTATGCTCGTGAATGGCTTTTCTATAAAAGAGAGATTAATAAAACCATATGAATCAAAGGGTTAAGGTGCAAAAATACACACGAGCTTTTTCCCCAGAAGCAAAAATACACATATGCCTTTTTTAGGAGCAAAAATACACATATGCTTTTTTATGAGGAAAACTACACATGCGTTTAACTATTTTGGTGCAAAAATCACATCCCACCGTTAAGTCACTATTCATCGTGATGAGAGAGAAAGAGATGGGGTGAGCAGTAACTTAACAGCGGTAAACAGTGACTTAACGGTGGGATGTGACTTTTGTACTAAAATGGTAAGCACATGTGTATTTTTCCTCTTGCAGAAAAAGCTTATGTGTATTTTTGCACCTTAACCCATGAATCAATTTTAAGAGTATGTTGGGAAAAAAGAAGCAAAATGAAAATAGAAGGAAATGAAATCAGGCTCGCTTAAATTACTTGAATTTTGAAAACTAATAAAAAAATATAAAACATAATTGGAAGAAAGGTTATATTACATTTCACTCTCTCTACTACAAATGTTCATTATATAATATTATCTTTACGTTTAAGTATACTACTTATAAAAAACAAGTATACTTATATAAATTTAATTATAATATAATTATATTACCCAAAATAATTAATTGTATTATATAATCCTCTCAATCTTATTATCCCTCCCTCCTTTTCACATGCTCCATCTCTCACTTCCCCTCTCTCCATCTTACTAACTATCCCCTCTCTCATGCTTGCACTCCCTTCCTCACACATACATTGTATAATTACATATACAATGTAATTATTCATCACACACACACACACAATAGTACAAACATAATTATCATCTCTCTCAAACATAGACATGTTCGCTCTCGCAAGTGCATGTGTCACGCCAAGTAAGAAAGTAATAAGTAGAGATCGTTCACACGAGGATTTGATTAACAAATGATCAAGCCTTAGTCAATTCAATTAAGTTAAGACATGACAAATTTTGATATGGAAAGAGAATATTGAAACGCTATTTTTATGACTTGAAAGTGATAAATGCAAATTCTTCTTTGACTTCAAAGATAAAATGGAGTTTAGGATTATTTCTCCCTTTTACATTTCATAATTAAAAGGAAAACAAAATGTGCTAAAATATTATCAATTTCTAAAAGTTAACGATACCATATCACTCTCTTCACACTCCCTTCCTCTCACTCTCTCATACACAACACATTATCCCTCAAACTCTCTTTATCTCACAATAATCCGAAGAATTAATTTATTTAATAATAAGAAATTACATCAATAAACATATTTCTTGTATAAATATCACAAGTCCAAAAAAAATGTTGAAAAATTGCAAATAAGACTTTCTGCGATGACACTAAGTCGCCACTGAAACACCCTTCAGCAACGACAAATGAGAGTCGCAGCTGAAAACTATTACTTTCGGTGAATGTCGCCGCTGAAAATTAGACCTTCAGCAATGACAACAGAATGTCATTGTTGATTGTCACACTTTCAGCGACGACATTAAGAACGTTAATACTTTCAGCGACAACACCATTGTCGCCACTGAAAGGCTAACTTTCAATGGCAACTTTTAAAGTTGGTGTCAAAAGTGGTTGCTAAAAGTCTTTTTTTTTTTGGTAGTGATATACACCACTTAGATAAGAAGAGAAGATAGAGCACATGAGAATAACATCTATATACAACACATGCGTGCGTGTGTAGTGAAAAGAAACAACTGTATCTTAATTGAGTTAGGAGTTTTAAGCGCCCTCATTTGGTGTAGTCATAAAACCCTTGTAGTCCCCTTGATGCAAAACCAAAAGAAACACCTGTGAATGTGAAGTGGTTAAGGGTGAAAATAGGCTGGCCCCTATTAGACGGCCTACAACCTAATCTATTTAGGGCCTGGTATAGCCTGACCTATTTGTTAAAAAGGTCAAGTCAATACCTATTTAAAGGCCTAAATGTGTAAATAGATCATGCCTATTTTGTTAGGGCCTAGCCTGTAAACCTTCAAGTCTAACTTATTTACATATTAAATAAATATAAAAGGTACAATTTATAAATATTATCTTTTGACGCCTGCTAAAAGCCTATATTTATATAGATTTTGATAGGCTTAAATTGCACAAAGCCCATTTAAGGCCTCCAAGGCCTACAATGTCAGGTCTTTCTAAAGGCCTACATTGTAAGTAGGCCATTAAAAAGGCTTCAGGTTCGACCAAGCCTTATGCAAGCTCGAGCCTGAGCCTAAAAAAATGCATGCATTCAAGCCGAAGCCCAAGCTCAAGCCTATTTAACCAAAAATTGACGTATTTCCATCCCTACAAGTGGTGATGGAGTTTATGACAATCTCAACTTTTATCTATCGAGGAGTTATATTGCACCAACTCATGGTGCAATAACAACTCCTTTGATTTACTCAAATAGAAACTCCAAAAGAAACCCATGAAGCTCAATTGCTTTCACTCTTGGAGTTTCACACAAATTGGGATTATCACAATTTCCAACCCCATATTTTTTGTTATTTCCATTGGCACCCTAATGGATAATGAACTTGGGTCAAATTCACCAAGAGTGGATCATCCATATATAGTCCAACAATAACCAATGGAGGCGAGGCCTAGCGGAAAGAGTTAGTCCCTCACAACAAGGCAAACCAAGGTTAGAATGTACATTGAAAAAAATGCCAATATTTAGGGCCCAATCATACTTGGAACAAAATTGCCCACAACATGAGGATAAAGGGTGACTTGGCACACAAGACTCACACCAAGTGAAATTTAGGAAGGGTAAGATGTACTCAGCTTTACCCTTCTAAGCGGAAAGATTTTTGTTCAAGATTTAAGCCCATGAGCTGTACGTCAAGGCACACCCCCTGCCCCCCAAAATGATGATGCGCCTGTAAAAAAATATGCATTAATATACCATTTTAAACATCATATTATAAGTTTGTGGCAACTTTGTTGGAAGTTGGAACTATTTTGTGTGAGTTAACTATAACCTTAGTGTATTAAGTTAGTTGAGTTTCATGTAAGGAAGGCCCTGAGTTAATGGGTAATTTTAACTCATGATTTGAGTCAATGAGGTTTAATTACACTCACCTCGTGTTACCTCTTTAAATGGCTTGGGACTTCTTGTTCTTCTCTTGTGTATCATCCATATGAAAGGGTTTATTATTACTTCATTGAATAGCCATCGGGCTCCTCATACAGAGAAATACCACTCTATTCAATCTATATGAATTCTTTTATAGTGTTAATTAAATTTTAAACAAAATAGGAGTGTTGCATAAATATATACAGAAAAAAAAAATAGCAATATAATGAACCTCATTCAGTCATTTCTATTTCTATTTAAATCCAATTTTTTTAATACAAAAATTCACAAAATTATATAATAATTATCCATGTTCCTTAAAATTACTGCATTTTCAATACTACAACAACAATGATGAGTTTTATCCCATAATTTAGGTTGGATTACGTGAACCGCATAGTCATTGTATCTAGTCAATAACTATATTTTTGGACAATTTTTTCATCAGAAAACCTCATTCCATAAAATTTTCAAATGTTTTTCTTTCTTTTCTCTACTCCCTCTAATTCTTATTATAAAATACTAACTATTAATTCTTACAAACCAATAAAAATAGTTAAAAATATTAAATATAACCTAAAATACAATGTTGCTGACTCCCAGTCCGGATTTTCGTTTTGGTACTGGCTTGGCCATGAAATTGATCGCTCCTAAGGTCAGCTAAATAATTTTTTTAAAAAAAAAATAGTTTTCAAAAAATATATTCATGGATTTAATAACAGAAAATAGAGAATAAAATGAAATGCAAGGGTAACCGTACATTTGGACTGGGCTACAAATCTTCCATGCAAAGCCCATAAATGATCTATACAGGCTTATGACCCAATAGTTACCTGAGGTGTGTAATGGGCCAGAAATATACTTTTAATAAAAAAATTTGGTGGGCCTTCCTAGTACAACCAGATTTTACTTTGGCAAAAGAAGGTCTATCTAACTCTAATTTACTATCATATCAAAAAAAAAAAAAAAAACACTCTAATTTACGAGATGTGTGCCCTCCTGGATTGAGGCACTAGTTTCTAATTTTGGTCTCTAGCGCTCTCTTGTAGCTAAAAGAAAAAATACTCATTATTTTTAATATAAGATATATTTACTTAATTTGATTAAATTAAATAATTTAGTTAATTAGACATGTATTTTCTAAAACATCATAATCATCTTCCTTATTTCTTTCATTCTATCTCCTTTTGATTATTGTTGAGGAAGTATCGATATAAGTAAATTATGAAAAGAATGACAAATATAAAAATTATGTCTTATATTTAAGATCAAGATGAACTCTATAAATATATTATTTATTAAGGACAAGATGAGTATTTTAATAAATTTTTACATGGAAAGTTCACTTATTTAAGGCCCAAGTACATTTTTATCATGAAAGTTCCTTTATTTAAGCCCATTCATTATCTAAATTTTTATGTTTAGGCCTAGAATGCTATCCCAAATAATGCACCACTTTCCTGCATCTAATAATAAACAAACACTCAACAAATGTTGGTCCAGTTAATAAAGAGGTTACTTTATAATCATAAGGTTATGAGTTTGAATCCCAGAGATGTGAAAACCTTGTTCATAGGCGTTTAGTAAGTAAGTCTATTAGTGCTCTTTGAGCCCAGAAGTATACTCTCTTGGTAAGCCCTTAAAACCCAATTCACTAAACTATTTTACACAAAAAAAAAAAAAAATAGAAATACCAATGGAAGTTGAGTACAGAAAGGGGCTAAAGAAATTAATTTTTGGTAAAATTCAAGCAGCATCCACCATTTGATTTGATAGCTAGAAATTAATCTTCCAAAGATGTAAATATCACCGAAGTGAGTTTTGCCTCTTCCAAAGCACAAATAAACTAATTTTGAACCCATAAGTGTAAATTTAAGGAAATTTGGATGTTCTTTTTTTTTTGGTTATCTTACCTTGAATTTGGACGTTAATTTACTCAAAGCATACTTTTTAATCAATGCGATCAAATGTCATCAATATATATACACATATAAATCTATATCGGCATTCTATTCATGAATCATGCACAGAACAACTCATTGACTCAATTTAGTTGACATACCACTCATATTTAAAACCGGAGGAAGTAATACATAAAGTAAAACAAAATAACAAACATAAACCTAAAAAGCAGCTAGTGTATGAGCCCGATATTATTGGATAAAACCATGATGAACCCATTATCTAATTTGTTGGATAAATTGAGGCCATTATTCTCAACACTTGTGCTAAAGAAAATGTGTTCTCCAAAACGAGGGGTTCGATCCTGGAGTTGATTAAGGCGTTGGGGAAAGCATTTTAGCTCCTGGGCGCTTAGATAAATGCTTGAGGGAGTAATAGACGGCTCACCCTGCCTAACATTGGTATCACCTAGAAGGAAAGGAGATTTCATCCTGCCATTGGATTGTAGATGAACTCAACCCCTTTTCTAAAATTTCTGTATAAAAAAAACATAAAAGAAAATGTGTGCTCCAACTTATTATTGGGTTAATTTATGCCGTAGATCTAATCAACGTATAAGAAAGGATGGCATGTTTGTTCAACAACACAAAGACCTAAATTATCAAATTTTACTATTCTAATTTAATAATCTTCCAATCACTTAAGTATTGAAAAAATAGTTTTCTTAAAAAAAATATATTGATGGATTTCTTTTTCGATATATAAATTTTAGAAAAGGGGTTGACTCACCCACGATCTAAGAGTAGGGCGAAATCTCCTTTTCTCCTATATGATAGCAATGTTGGGCAGGTAAGCCGTCTATTACCCTCTTATGTGAACTTAAGCATCCCAGGAGTTAGAATGTCTCTCCCAACACGTTGACTAACCCCTCTTTTTGGTGAGGGTGTTCGACCCTTTACTAGTTGAATCTAAAGACAAGGGGTAATATTGATAGATTTAATAAAAGAAAATAGGGGGGGAAATGAAATGCAAGGGAAATTGTACATTTGAACTGGGCTACAAATCTTTCATGTAAAGCCCATCCATGATCTAAACGGGCTTAGGACCCAACAATTCCATGAGGTGTAATGGGCCAGAAATATATTCAATAAAAAAGATTTGGTGGGCCTTCCTAGTGCAACCAGATTTTACTTTGACAACCTAATTTACTATATTTGTGCCCTCCTGGACTGAGAGCACTAGTTGCTAATGAGGGTCTGGGATCCAATTTCCAGGAGTTTTGCTATTTTCTAATTTTGGTCTCTAGCCTTCTCTTGTAGCTAAAAATAATACTCTATCCATCCAGTCTTTAATATAAAATAATTTTATTTGATTTGATTAAATTAAAGAAGTTAGTTAATATAACATGTGTTTTTTAAAACATCTTAACCATCTTCTTTAATTCCCCCATTCTCTCTCCTTCTTAATTATTGTTTAGCAGAATCCATAGGAGTAAATTAAGAAAATAATGACAAATATAAAAACTATATCTTATATTTAAGATTAAGATAAACTCTTTATAAAGCAGAGGAGTAATTTAATAAATTTTTGAAAGTTCACTTATTTAAGGTCCAAATACAGTTTTATTATCAAAGTTCCTTTATTTAAGCCCATTCATTATCTATTTCTTTTAGGTTTGGCCTATTCCAAATAATGTACCACTTTCCTGTATCTAATAATAACGAAACATGTCATATAAAAAAAAACATAATAATAATAATTCAAAGAAACTAATTTTTGCTAGAATGCAAACGACATCCCCAGTGCATAGCTACAAACTATTCATCTCAATGCGTAAAGAAACTAATTTTGAAAACAGAAGTGTAGATTTAAGGAATTTTAGATTTTTTTTTTTTTAAGCTTACCTTGAATTTGGATGTTAATTTACTCAAAGCAGACTTTTTAAGCAATGCGTTCAAATTTTACACACACACATTCTATTTATGAATCATGCACAGGACAACTCAATCACTTAACTTTATAGACTAATGTATAGTTAAATAAAATAAATAAATAAATAACACCATCTAATCTAAAGTTTGAAAAATAAGAAATTATTTAATGAAATTATTTTTGACAACTCAGCACGCTCGAAATTTTGTCTCACCCACCGAAAACCCGGAGCATGGGACCCAGGATAATTAATAGAAGTAGGACCCAAAAAGGCTATAAATTTTTTGAGCTGGAAAATAAAGTTTTAGGATAATCAATTAATCAATTTTCATTGTTTTTTTTAACATTAATTTTCATTGTTCATTAACCTATAAATACATAAAATTCGCCTTAATCTACAAATGTAAAAGCTTTAGAAGTTGCTGGTCATAAAAAAAAAAAAAAAAAAAAAAAAAAGGCTTTAGAAGTTAACTGCTCCCATGACAAAATTCAGAACAGATTTTATAAATACATTATTATGTAACAATTCAAATACACAGTAACTCGCACAAATTTACCCTGTAATTATGTTCTTGGTAATGCTATACCATAATCATTCTTTTAATATTTTTTTGACAGTATAAATTATTTTATCTTTTTAAACTATTTATTAATGTAAAACAAAAAAATGTAACTCAAACTTTAGAAAACAAGTCTCTAGTGATCTAGAATTTTTATTTCAAAATTAGTTTTGCTTACACTACATGGGCGTATTTGATGATAACATTACCATCCTTTGATGATACCACCACTATAAAATACAAAGTCTATCAATAATAGTTGAACTAAATAAAAAAAAAAAAGTGGTTCTTTATAATTAAGGTTAAGAATTTAAATTCTATACATTAAAAAAAACAAATACGCTTAAATTTAACCTAATAAAAATTGATGCTTCATGAAGCAATAAAAATAAATTGAATTATAATGCATACAAACTCATCTTTAGCCGTGTGCAACACATATTTAACTTTGTACATAGTCAATAATATGTTTTAGTACCATACAACTGACAAAGAGCCACTCTCATAAAAAAAATATATTATTACACCTAAGCCATTAAATAAATTTTAGGTATCTACAGTTAACAAATTTTGCAATGGATATTTTTTTCAACAATTTTCTCAATATAATAACTATATTTTGAAATGAAATATTTGGTACTAGTGAAAAACAAAGTGAAGGTACCATAGGGAATCTAAAAGCTTTGAGAGGTATATGCCATTGTAATCCAACCTTCTTTTCGAGCAGTGCCCAAATATATAAATTAATATTATTATGAACTCCAATTCCTTAAACAAAAGCCTTCCTCGAAGAGCTCACTCCCATTTCATTGACCAAAGCCCCCAAATTAAAAATAATAAATAAATAAATTAAAGCTTTCTCACATCAAAGACAAGCTTTAGCCTTAAACAATTGTGTTTAGGATAAGACAGGCACGTGACCACCCCCTCCTCCCTCTCTCTTTCTCTCTCTCTCTCTCTCTATATATATATATATATATCCAACATTATCCTCCCAATCTTTGAATAAATAAATTTTTTTAAAAAATACAATACGCATGGATGCTCACTAAAATACACACGTAAAAAGCTGGATCCACCTCGATTTTATGGGCAACAAACCTTAAGACTAGCAAAATTAGGGTGTACTGTCCCATTTATATTATTAACAATTAATTATTAATTATGAATATATAGTAGTGTGTATATATGGAGCTTCGTTGAACCCACATATCGGTTCTTTCGGGTAATACCACGTGGTTCCTCGTGACCCGCACGTTCAAACCCTGATTTCAAGGTATTTTCTTCTCAATGTGTATAGTATAGTATTAGTAGTATCTTCCTTTTAAGTTCATTATTAGGATTAAATTAATTAGCATGTGGTGGTTTATTTATTTTAAAAAATTATTTTGAGGGTTTCAATTATTGGGAGTAGCTAAGAGGAGCTTTTTTTTTTATTATTTAAATGAAATGGAGACGCGTTTATTTGAATGTGAGAGTTGTGCTTTTGGAAGACAAAGGAAGGGTTTTAAGGAGAAGGCTGTCCGGTGAATGAGGAACCCTAAATCTGAAATTTCTCTTATTTTAATTAATTTTGTTTTATTTATTTTAAATAATTGTGATGTGCTCTGCCCCATGTCTTCCCTCTCTCTCTCATTACTACTCACCAACCAAACCCACTTCTTTCTTCCAACTTCTGATTTTTATTCACTATTTAATATTTTCAAGGGGTTTCAATTTCCACTTCTTATTTTTATATACCTCAATTTTTTTTTTCCCAACTCAAGATATTTGTGTAATTTGACTTTCAAGACCTACCAAAATCAGGATACATTACAAGTTACAACAAGACTTGCATACATGTTGCTCTTTATAAATGATTAAATCACTAATTATCAATTAGCCCAACTTTTTTTACATTAGTTTTATTTATTTTATTCTTTTTTTTTTGTTAGCATGACGTCTTAAAAAATTAGTAAAAAAGTATTTGATATGGTTCAAGCAAACACGAATTAGAAAAAAATTGTTGGATGTGTTGGTAAAATTAGAAATCAAACAGTATAGAACCTTTTGAAGAGGGGTATAAAAAAATAAAAAGAATACTTGATATAACAAAATTATTGAGCAGGACTTCTTGATTAACAATTTATTTAAAAATTTAATTTTTTTTTTGCTCAGAAAAAATTTAGTTATTGATATAACATATACGCTATATGATCCATGTAACCACTCCATCTAGTGAGATAAAGTTTATTGTTGTTTAGTATTAACTTTAGGCCCTAATTAATCTTGATTAGTTATACACTAGGCTTAAACTTGATGCCTAAATAGTTATATTATGTGATCAAACTATTATTGAAATTTTTGGCATTTGTACTACTTTTAAATTTTAATATAAAAAGACGAATTTAATTTATATTCAATACTCTATCTTCCAAGTAAATAATTATCAAATTAAAATAAAAATAAAATCTAATTATTTAAAATTGATTTGAACATTTTTTTTATTTTGTCATTCTTCAACTAACAAAGAGAATTCATTGTACCCATAATATCTAAAAACAAAAACAGTGGAACTGACAATCTTATACTTTGATAAGATTTAAAGGAAGTACTTGAGGTTATTTTATTACCCAAATATAAACATTTATATAATTCTTAGGGTTAAGGTGTAAAAATACACATGAACTTTTTCCCCAGGAGCGTCCAGCACCACGTGTTTTTTTTTTTTAGCAAAAATACACACATGGTTACCATTTTGGAGCAAAAGTCACATCCCACCATTAAATTACTGTTCACCGTCATTATGTTACTGTTCACTTCATCTATTTTATAACACCCCAAATTTCATGCTTGAAAAATGTGTCGGTTGACACTTAGTTTTGGAAAAATCAACAGAATTTGAGGTGCTACAGCTTAGAGTCATGTGGAAACGGATAGCATGCGCTGATATTCGGACAATGAGTATCTGATATAAAATGTCCAGACATATGATGATGCCCCGACATAAGCTGATATATTAAATATCCCGAAGAAACATTCATGTGATACAATTTACAGAGATTTGAATACATTTCTCGGATAAAGAAAGTCTTAAACTGGACTTATGGTCTGTAACCCAACATCAATTAATCAAGCATATTGGCCAGATCGGTGTTTAGTCTAATGGGAGTCTCCCGTCTTTCACGGCGACTTATGACAACCCACCGACAAACCCTTTCTTAGTTTAAGCACCAATTGGTTTGAAATAACTTTGTTAGATTCATGTCAGAAACTAAGTCCTAATAACTTCTACCAACCTTCGTCTTCGACCGGTGCTTCTTAACGACTCTGTCCACCTCACCTCTTCTCGGCTCCGTTGCCTTCTCAGATCCAGGTGGCTTCCCTGAACCTTTGGACAGGGCTGAGATTCAATTTTCATTGAATCTCAGGTAATAGTTAATCTCATGTGAAAAGTATAAACAGTATATATGACAGATATTCATAACATTCAGCGGACAATACATAGCACACAGTAAATGTATGTCAAAAACACCACACATAACACACAGCACATGCATGAATGACCATGTTTGCACATAACTAGTGCCACGACGACCCATTGTGTCCTCAGCGCTAGGAAAACATCCAAACGGTGTTATTAAGACTATAACCCGCGTCAAGCTGAATCCACAGCTACCCTGAATGTATGCAAACGACTGAATCCACAGTCTTGCTCATAACACATGAATCATACAATCATATATATAGGCATACAAGACACACAAGTGTTAAAGTTACTAGTACTTGAACGTACTTTTCACCGGGTAATCGTCAAACGTCCGACCTTTGAATCTGGCCCTGGACTTCCCGGATATCCTAACATATCACCATATCACTTAGAATAATATCCTAAGAGATATTTCCACCTCTATTTACCTCTCTACCCTTGGTGGATTTGTTATTTACAATTCTGCCCTTACATTTATTTAAAAAAACGCAGTGCAGTATTTTCTGGACAAATTTTTCGGTAACTTTAAAAAATCATAACTAATTCTAGAAAAATCAAAACGAGGATCCGTAAAATTCCCCGGAACCCTTAGGATGTCTATTTTTTAGGAAAAATATTCATTTTCATCCAGAATTAGTGAGTCATTCCCAGTTTTTATGTTTCTCAACATTGCCCAGATTTTATTCTAGTAAAAATGGCTTAACTTCAAAAATTCATATCTCCTTGACCAGAGATTAAAATGTTGCATATTTTATATATTTGAAAAGCCCTACGTGTCTACTTTCTCTCTGGAAAATTTCATGATTTTATAACTTCATTTCATACATAAAATAATGTCATGAATTTCGCTGGCTGCACAGAATTTTAACACCAAAAATCTTACAACTTTTATAACATTAAACCATTGCTTCCCAAAAATTATTCCCTACTATGTTTTTACCTCTTCAGGCATTTTTCAATGCAATGAGGCCTAAAAACAAGTATAGAAATTTATTCTCTAATTTTCTAGATTAAACTAACATTTATACTAAGAACTTATAAAAACTAAAGACTAAAAATTTAAATGCTAGAACTTACCTCTTGAAGACTCTCCTTCTTGCTTCAAGATTCCTCCTCACTCTCCTACTTAGAAATCACCTTCTTGAAGTGTGATTTGGTGTGAAAAAAAATTGTGATTTGGTGTGAAAAAAAATGAAGTATGAAGCCTCCTATTTATAGCGAATCAACTCAAACAAGTTACACTAAAAATAAACAAATGAATGTTATAGTAAATAATTAAATGCTCCCGAGCAAAAAAAATAATTAAATGCGTTGTTTGAATTTTGAATACTGAATAATATTTTAAGTTTCTTCTTTTTTTTTTCCAGAGAAATAATATGGGGCGCCATAAACGGAAGGGATAAGAAATAATGTAATAATAATAAGAATAACAACAACAATAATATTAAAAAATAAAAATGGGAAAAAGCTGTGTGGAAAGCAAATAATGGGGAGAATGGGGAGATCATGGCCGTCACTTTTTGTTTGTCTGTCGAATGGTGACGTTTATCCATATGAATGGTGGGGCCCACGGAGAGGCGCACGTGGGTCGATGAAAGAGAATGCCCTTAAATTTTTAATACTGCGCATTTATTAAATTTTTGAATAAATTTTTCAATATGGATAAAAATAAAAACAACTTCAATTTGTGACATAATAAATTAACTGTTATTTCTTATCTGTATGAATTAGTTAAAGTTATAGACAGCAAGGAGTGTTACTCATTCCATCATTTATTATAAACTTGATATACATTATTAAGAAAACACTTAAAATAAGTTAAAGACAATAAATATATATTACTCCCATTAGTCATCTTTATAAGAAACATTCTCTCTTATAGATATGATCCTTAACATGATAAACAAATCTTTTTGTTTGAAATTTTGTACAAGTCTTATTTTTACTCTCATTAAATATAGGTCATTTGTATACTCATTATCTCTTTACAAAAAGTTTTATTTATTATCTTTTATCGAGTCTCTTTATAAATAAGGGTATAATAAAAAAAAGTATATATATCTTATATATTTATTGCTTTCAACTAAAATTTGAGTCACCTAACTTTTGTAATTGTTCCTTCTAAAAAAAAGTGAATGGAGTTTTTTTTTTTTCAACTATAACTCTATGTGTAAAGAAGATAAATGATAGAGAATAAATGTAATAAAAACAGCCAATAAGGAGTAAATATGTAAAAAAAAAACACACAACTAATATTTAGATAAATACAAAACGAAACTTATATTTTGGAACAAATTCATCTACAAATTTAAAGCTTATAATAAAGGATGGATGGAGTGCTTTTTTAATCTTATTTATATATAAATCATTTTTAACATGTTTTATCATATCACTACCAAAAAAAAAAATCAAATTACCGACAAAAATTCAATTTTCTGAAAAAATTACCCACATAAACAAAATTATAGACGGAATCCGTTCCTTCTCTAAAAAGTTTGTGGGAAATTAATTTACCGACGGAAATTATTGATGGAATTCCCCGGGTAATCTATTGGTAATTTATTATTATGTTTTAAAAGAAAATCCACGTGGACATCACTGGACCGAAGGCCACACCCGCCGGCCAGCCACATGGACATGTTAATTACTTCATACACTCAAAAAATCAAATTACTGAAGAATTCCAATTTTTTCCCGGAAACGAAATTACTGGCAAATTGAAATTACAAACGAATTTTCATGGGTAATCCGTTGGTAATTTATTGTTATTTTCTTTAAAAAAAAATCCATGTGGACATCACCAGACCAAAGTAATTGTTGTGTTTTGTGACGATGGTTGGACTTAAACCTTAGACATCATTGCCTTTGCCAATTGAGCTGTTTCGACCTTGCTTGACGTGTGTGTTCATATATATATATATATATATAACAATTAAAAAATAATATTTATATAATTATATATTTCATTTTTTATGATATAATATTTAAAAATGTTTAATTTATTATTTCATTTACATATTTATTATTAATATAATTTTCATTTAATATAGGGTCAAGAAAAAAAATTGCCCTCTTTTTAAAAATTCCAAAGTAAAATTGTCCCTTGATGAAAAAATTTTCAGGGCAAAGTTGATGTCTCTTAACCCTTTATATATTATATATTATTATTATTATTTTATATAAATTATTAAAAGATACTAATAAAAAATTTAAAAATTTTAATGACAGATTACGCAAGGAATTCTATCAATAATCTAATTACCGACATAATATTCTTACGTTGGTAATTAAATCGAAAAATTTGTTTTTTGACAAAATTTTTACTTCAGAAAGACAGAAACCCGTCGGTAATTTTTCTGATAGAAACAGTTCCATCGGTAATAGCATGTTTTTTGTAGTGACAACTAAAGAAAACATTAAACCTCAATACATCTTAAAATTTCACAACTTTTAATGTAAATTATATATTCAATGAGAATAAAACATACATAATAATAAATAAAGAGTAAAATTGTACATTCATATAAAAAATTTAAATTTTGACTTATAAATAAGATAAAAAAAAATATTTTGTCTTCCCCCTTGTCATTAACATATTAACGTGTGTGTATCAATTCATATCCCTAGTCATTAACATATTAACATTGGAGATATGTTGTGGCAAATATTCATAATATGTATAAATTTAAACAATCCTTAGGTGATAATACACTTACATGTCACGAAAATCTTAGCCATGAAAGGTGTGTGTGTGTGTGTGTAAGTGCCATTTATTTTTGTTAACATCAAAACTGAGTATGTACCTACTTTATTATATGCTAATTAATCGGTTCCAATTTCTATAAATATGAACATTTCTTCTCATAACTGTTTGCTTTCATCTAGATTTCTGATATGCATAGCCTCTTTCTTGGTTAAAGCTTCTAGATCCGAAATAGGGCATAGGGTTGTACTGTACTGTACCCTTTCTATGTGTACAAGGAATTTGAGTTTGTCCCATATATGGGTTTGATGAATCAACTTGAAGTTTTCTAGCTTTGATATTCTTTTTAAAACCTATACATTTCCTCATGTATTGAACGAAATATGAAAAATACATTAGGCTATTCATAACTTAATCTCCTTTATTTCTTATTCTATATTTTTGTAGATCATTTTTTAGCTACTACGAACAAGGGAGGGAAATTAAATGAACCAATGAAGGAGATGATTAAATTCATATAATTGTGGCAGTTAATAGAGGGTTAGGTTGTCTAATCTTGGGACTTTTTGGTTAAATGTTGTGGAAACTGAAAGTGTGACATAACAGATGTGGTTTAAGAGAATAATAAACATATAGTATATATCAGAAACATATGTTTGAAAAATATGTCAAATGATTTGATTGATTAATCACTTGAGAGTTGTTTTAAAGAGGATAGATATTCAATGAGTTGATTGCATAAAATAGATAGCCTATTATATATATGTATTCATCTTGCTTGTGAGCCCAAAACGGGGTATTCAAAATTTTGATTTTATACAAACAAAATCTGCATTGTTGTTTACTAAAAGTTTTTTTTGGTATGATATTTTGAATTTTGAGCCAATTATTTGAGTGATGATGGATTATTTCTGATTGGCACACACATATATGTACGTGTATGCAGAGGCAGGGTCAAGAATTGTAATTAGAGGGTAAAAATTACAAAATAGAACTCAGGTGTTCATAAGATTACATTTCAGCCCTATAAACATTTCAATATTTTTATTTTAGTCTCTCCAAGAATCTTTTAATGAAGATTAAAATGAAGATATTAAAAATTTTATGAGACTGAAATATGATTTTCTAAAAATTTAGATTCTACTGCATAATTTTAGAGGGCGGGCCCACCCCTAACCCCGCTCTAGTTCCATCCTTTATGTGTGTGTGTGTGTCAATTTTGTAAACAACACAGTTTGACAAAAAGTCCTAATCTTATCCTAATCTTATCCTAATTGAACCAAACCTCCCAATTAATGCTTTCTGTAGGTGTATTTCCCTAAATATATAGACAATTAGCGCAAATAAAAATAACACGCCTCATTTATCATTTCATACAATCACGAGACTCTATTCCATTTTTTCATCCAAAAAAAAAAAAAAGTCGGTGTTCAAAATCACAACACAGTTTGACGAATTTAAATTCAAATTGGGCTAACCCAAAAGTAGAGAAAGTCGTCTTTAAAAAAAACAAAAAACCTTTGCATAAAATCAGGGTCTATTTTGCCACGAAAGCCTTTTAGAGGTAAATTTATTCCGAAAGTGTAAAAAATTGAGTAGTTTTACCTAAACTGTTATTATAATTAATTTTGATCGTTAGTTGACCAAATATTCTAAAATGACAATCTATATCTCATCCATATTATATTTATTCAGGTGTAAATTTATTCCAAAAATTTTAAATCTAACTTTCAAAAAAATGGAATAGATGAAACAGACTGTTGCATCTTAACGAAAATGAAGTAGATAACATATGAACTGGTAGCTTAGAATATCCAGTTAACTAACAGTCAAAACTAACTACATTAACAATCATAACAAAATTGTTTCATTTTTTACATTTTCGGGGTAAACTTACCCTAAAATACTTCTAAGACAAAATTACTTCTGAGTAAAAACTTCTAGGACAAATACCCTAAAATCAAATTCAAAATATTGTATTTATACCATCTAATTCTAATTCTTTCATTTTAATATATATTTGACAAAACAAGATGGGGCCAGCCCCACGTGCCATTGTGACAGGTAAGCCTGGAAATGTGAGAGCCATACAGATTCCCACCGTTGGGGCATCTCATTTTCACAATCCCCAGCCAACTATATGTCTAAGTATGTGTCACTTTATTTATAAATCATTATTAACATATTTCATATCCAATCAAAACAAAGTTAAGATATAATAAATGAGTGTAAAATTATATGTTTGTGTGAAAATTTTAATAATATGACTTATTGATAGAATAAAAAATTCATTTTCTGTATACCCTATAAATAAGGCTAGATAAGTACTGATTTGATCTTATATATAAGGGGGAGAGGGGAAAATTGATCCTATTATAAGGTAGAGAGAGATTCTTCAAATGAATGGACAATTTTAATCTTAATTTATTATTATGTTGATTTTTTTATGGGGATTAACGTTTATAAAACTAGCAAAAAAACTCATGCAATGCGTGGGGCCTATTATACAAGTTTTATTTGTTTTCATGGTTTACATTTGTAATATATAAATATAAGACAATATTTATTTTTTTAGGTATGAAGAAGAGGGAGAAGAATAATATATCTGAACATTTTCCTTAATATTAATATATACAAAAGGTAGAAAATCTATAAATTTATATATATGCTAGCCCATTTCCATACTTCACAGGCACATATCTTTAATGCCATATTTTCTCTACAAGAAAATAAATATAATACTAGTAATAATTTGAAAAGAATGAAGAAAAGCTTGAAGATTAAATGTATCTGTAATAATAATAAAAAAAAGTTCTATTTTAGGAAATCCTTGAGAGGGAAACAACCAAAAATAGTTTTAATGTTTAATACTATTAATTGAAACTTACAACTACTATAGTTCCCTTTCTGCCGTCTCCATAGATGCATAAATCATAAGTAATACAAGTAATATAATTATCAGCCTATTACCTTTCCATAGACCCTGAAATTCAACCTTCAAAGTGGGAAGAAATAAAACATTTTTAGTAGATGTTACCCCTCTTAGAATAGAGTTAAAGGCCAAAAGAAAAAAAACATATATTAATCTACAGAATGCCTTTTGGGTTGCCCCTGCTTGGAATAGATGAGGTATTATGAGGGGAATCACAAAATTTCTTTAAAATCAAATCTTCACCACATAAAATGGGGAAAAAAATCATTTGGTAAATAAAATCAAACCAACCCGAATTCAAAAATATCCAGATGCAAGGGATTATGATACTATCCATGTAGCAAAACAAAACATTAGTGAAAACCTGCCCATTATTTTTTGGATCGCACATTGGGACAAAAAAAAAACTTTTAAGACTAGATAAAAAATGCATCCTAAAATCAGATCCGTGACCGGTCTCAATATAGGCGGTCTTAAAAGTTTGTCACTTTGAAGACCGGATGCGAGACCGGTCTTAAAAAATTATTTTTAGACCGGACTTTCAAAATATGAGGTTTTAAAAGTCCTACTATATAGACTTAATATATTTTTTGTTAAGTCTTAAAACCCAACTTTCAAGATTGGATGAATAAATACACCGGTCTATAAAGACCGACTTCTAAGACCAGACACTTAACACACCCAACTAGTCTTGAATGTCAGGATTTATAGACCGGTTGTGTCAAACATTCAATTTTAAAAGTCAGAAATGTTAGACCGCTAACGCAATACATCCGGTCTTAAAATTTAGACTTTTTAGATCTCGTGTGAAATATGTCCAGTCTAAATTTTCTCATATTTTTCACTGAGCAATTTCTTACCGATCATAAACATTCACCACCCAATCCAAGTCAGCACCTAAAATGTAATACTTTGAGCTACAAGCTATGAACAATCCATTATGAATTACAAATTAAATTATTGGAAATGAATACAAATATTATTCACCATGAGTTATGTCATCTTAGTGAATATACTATGACAGTAAAGCACCTAAATGATGAATACAATAAGATCAATTACAACTTACAAATGCAAGGAGTTATAAAGACAACATCTAAATGAACATACATGCATGCCCAATTCACCATGTCTTCATCAGATTCACACCCAACAACGCAACATTCCTCTTTTATATAACATGCTCCTTTGGGGTCCTGCCGTAGAAAGGGGGAAAAAACAAAAGCTTCATAAATGACATTGTCTAAGAACATATGAAAGAATATAGTTAAAACCTTAAAGTTGTCAAATAATTCTACATATGAATCTTTCTTGATGAATTGTCTCTTTTATAAAGGGATATTCTCCCATATCCCTTCATAATGATCATTTCTTATACTGGGTTCATTATCCGCTTCATCTTCTTCGTTCATTTCTGAGAGACCCATTGAAAAAGGAGTATTATCAGGAAGACCATAATTTGAATGAATTTTCTCATCAATATCAATGAACTTTTTTCTTCAGAGAGCTACATACCACATTTTATTTTCCTGATCTGTGAAATAGAACACTTGTTTCACCTAATCTGTCATAATCAAAGGTTCATCTTCAAAACTATTACTATTGATATCAAATAATGTAAATTCTAAACAATCGATCTGGACACCATTATGGACATTAACCTGCTTGTATTTGAAAATGGGAAATTTGATTTTAACATAATCCACCTCCTAAACCTCTTCAATAATCTTATAATAAAGCATGACTGACAATTTAGGCTTTTTGTCTTTCGAACTAAATAAGTGCATAGATTCAGCCTGTAACATAACACCACTATTCTACATGATGCTCCTATCATCTAGAGACTTCATATAAAATGTATAACCATTAATCACATACGAATTCTAAGTTATGACATCAACCTCAGGACCATGTGTTAACCATTTTATTGTGTCAACACACATTCATCTCCCTCGACCTTTAGTTTGAGCGAGTTTGCAAAAGTTCTGTTATGCTCCCTTATTAACCTTTGTTCAGTCATTCCCTTTACACGCCCCGCATGATCCGGTTTTCAAGTCGCAACGGTCAGAATATCATTCCTCCCGGACAACAAAAAAGATCCCTCTGTTTCTTTCTTTTTAAGTTCGTCGTGTAAGATACAGATAACTAGAAACTTAGTAATGAAACTTATTTTGTAACTAAAAAAATAAGAATAACTATGCTTACAATTTTTTCAACAACTATATGAGTTTTTTCACTCGTATAAGCCTCACTTCTCTTTCGGCAACAATACAACCACAAGTCTTCACGACATATTGGAGATGGTGGGTCACAAATTACAAAAGGATTGAATTAAGCTTTTTCTTCCAATCTCTTTCACTTGGCTACCATCAACTCTTTTTTATCACTTGTTCCCCCTTTTTTTTGTGAATCAGAATTGAAAACAACTATTAATTATGAAATCTAGACCATCTCACTAAAACAAATAGAGAACTTTTGCTTGATATGAACCTCAAACACTAGCAAACTTTTAATGTATTACTCAATCTACAGTCAAATTCAAATAAGAACTAAGACATGCTCCTTTGATTTAGGACAAATGATGAAAATGCCATTCTATAATTGCATGCAGATGGAATTAACAAGGACAAAAATTTTATTTTTCTTCTATTCACACACCAAACCATCTCACTAACAGGATTAGATGAACATAATAACATATCACATTTCCACACAATTTCTTAAGCAAACAAAAAAGAAAAAAAAAACTAAATACAAAACTCACCAAAGCTTTTAGAGTAGTCTGCATCTGAACAAATTGTTGTCAAGTGTTTTCATCAAGATATGCATACTTATGGCAAGGATTAGGGGGATCTTGACCAACTGGAACCTCGACATGAATATAATTGTTAGATAGTGAGGTCTTAAACTTCCTTCAGCGATCATTACAATACGACAATGTCTTCTTTTTCAAGTTCTCACTGTCAGGAACTTTGTATGTCAGTCAGATAGAGTCCCAAATAAGATTCTTTACTTTCTTTTCGTCGACATTTTTCCACTCATCTAACAAGATGCTAAGCTTGCTGTGTGCTGGCAGGCTGACATAACTCCTATATGTGTTTATTAGGGACGGTAGGATTCAAATTTTCATCAAACTAAATGTCGATTTTTTTTTTCCGGCAGTTCAACTTAGGGCAAGGTCTTTCAATCGTGTGCCTCTTCTACCACGGCGTAAAGGCTGGTTACAAGGCTCACTTTGAGATGTAATGGGTTTGCTTTGATTCACACCAGTAACTGGTGTTCCTCGAATAGGACTATAATCGTTTTCTCCATTCATTTTCGAGATAGTAAGAGAGGTTGAGAGAGGTGGTGCGACAGAGGAATGAGTGAGTGAATGAGAGAATAATAGAGGTTAATGGTGGTGGGCGAGGAAGAGAGGTAATACGACAGGAAAAGAAAATTCGTAACAGGATGAGAGATTTAGAGAGAGAACCTTCAAGTTTCAACGCGAAGAGAGAAGATACGTCTTTTTGGTACTTTAGTTTTAAGATCGGATATATTTAGAAGACGTGCTTAAAAGTTAAACTTTAAGGCTGGTCCTTATTAAATCCGGTCTTGAAAGTAATTAATTTTTATTTAATTTTTTTCTTATCTTTTGTATCGACTATTATTTACATCTGGTCTTAAAAATTTAACTTTTTAAGACCAGCTTCTAAATATATCTACTCTTAAAATTAATAAACTTTATATTTAAATTTTTCAATATATTTTGGACCAGATACTAGTTAAGTATGGTCATATGAGATTTCTCTAAAAAGTAATTGATATTTCAAATTTTTTAATATGTTTAAGAACGAGTTTTTTTTTTTTTTTGAAATCAGTCTAAATAATATATTTTAAATCTATAGATAAAGTATCCGGTCCAAGAAGTTTTTAATATTTACAAAACTGTCATCGTTCATACTTTTAAGACCGGATCGTCAATACTCCGGCCTAAACGGGGTGGTGTTAAAGCCCTTTTTTTTTTTTTTTTATAGTAGTAGCACTTGCCATTCCCATTCTGATTCTTAAATAATATGTACTTTATTTTTAAGGACTTCAATAAGCATAATCTAGTTTCATCATTTCAACGACTTCCTTACCCTGGAAAAAAAAGGACCAAATCTATATTGGAAAGGAAATTTGGTAAGGACAGAAGATTAAAGAGGGATAGTAAAGGGGAATAGGAGAAGATGGAGATAGTGAGGAGGGAGGGAGGGAGGGAGAGAGGTTGAGGAGGGGAAAAGAGGTTAAACTATACACTATAAAGAGGGTGACTTATATATTTAAACTTGTTAGAGAGATATCACTCACATCCAACTTTCATGATCACCCCTATAGAAGCATACCCCCACATTTCACAAGTTAATGTTACCAAACGTACATTGAATTGATACTTTATATTTAAAATATACAAGTCACATAATTATATAAAATATACATCCAAATACACAAAAAGAGTTTAACAACTCCTACACTATATCAATTGATTCAAATCAAATATATCATCTTGCATCAGTCACGTGTACGTCCTCAATGTCCTCTTCTCTTGTTCTTATAACAAGTTCATTTACAAACTTGAAATGTCTAAATCATGACCATTTATAGATTCTCTCAATTCAACTCCAATCAAGTTTTTCTCATTATGGGCATCAAAATCTAAGTTGTCTATATCTTCCATATCTTCTTAATTTCCCATTATCTAATGATCATCGGATGGAGAATTTTCAAAATTATATGTATGCGAGTTTCAAGCTTTCTTTTTCTTGTCCAATTTTAAATTGTCCATCACAAAACAACATCATTAATAGTCTTTTGCTTCAAACGATTACTTTTATTTGTGTGAACCTAAACAAAGAAAAAGAATTAATAGGTTTTTTTTCTTTTTTAAAAAAAATTAAAAATGGTAAAAACTCAAGTTTTTATCATTTTAACGTTTTAACCCGATTTTACTTAAAACGTTTTTAATTATATTTTAACATGTATCACTTTAGTAAAAATGTATTTTTTTATGTTTTTGCACTAATTTTTAACAACATCGCTCACATGTTATATTAAATAGATAAAATTGATTTTTTTTTTTGAATTTTATGGTAGAGTAATGGAGTTTAAGAATTTTTTTTTATTGCCTGTGTGAAAAATGTTTGAAGTACCTTATAAATACAATCAAAGAAATACATATAGTTGCTTTGGAAGCTACAACATGTGGGTTAAACCCATTGGCGGATTTTGGAAGAAATGTTTGGAAGGGCCAAATATATATTTATTAACTAATTTAAAAAATATATATATTTGAGGGGGCTAAATGTATAAATTTTGGAGACAAATATATAATTTTTAGGCCAAATATATTAAAAAAAAACTCCAATTTACATAAAAAACTTGGGACAATTTCTTTTTATGGCCCCCCTCTTATCCTTAGGAAGATCCGCCCCTAGTTAAACCCCTTCCATCCTGTAAAATAATAGTCCTGACTCCTGTGTCTCAGTGATATAATTTTTTTTTTTCATAAATAAGAAGCTGGGGGTTTGATCAATTATATAAAAACCTTGTCTGAGTCGGCCGATTAAACTAGTGAATCGGCAAATCATTCCTTCAGATGGTATAATCAAGAATTTTGAATGGGTTGACCGTATGAAATTTTCTATTTGTTTTCCCTTTTTCTTATTGGCCCCAAAACCATCTTGTTTTTAAAATTTAAAATGTATCTCATTGTATTTGTATTTTGTAACTTTGTTTTGTATAATTATATGTACTTTATATATGCATATTCCATATTTACATACTAATATATATTTTTTGAAATATTATGGTTGATCACATTTGAGATTGAACTATTTAGTATCAACTAGAGATGCCTAAAGACTAGACCAGATCAGGTTGTAGATCAACCTAAGGTCTGGCTCGATAGGACCTCGGGCTATGCAAGTCAGTCCAAGGTCGGGTTGGACTGGACCAAACCGGAGGACTACATAGACCAATTCAAGCAGTCTGGTTTTCTTTTCTTTCTTTCTTTTTTTTTTTTTTTACCTTCTTGGGAGGCAATATCTTAACTTTAGTTTCATCTGACTTCTAAAAGTAACAAAAAATGACTAAGTGAAAAGTGATTTCTATAATTAAAAAGTACATTAGAATACTCAGATTCTGGTGAGTGGTTAAGTGTAGAGTGTAATGGTGATTTACAAAAAAAAAAAAATCAAGTCAAATCATACTTGTCTAAGGAGTCAAAGACCCTGGATTGAAGTCCGGTCCAACTTGAACATTCTGATCTTGTCAACTTGTCTTGGACCTTTTTTTTTTTTTTTTTTGTTCAGACTAGGTCGAGTCGAACCAGATGAACCAGAGACAACCTATCAACCCTTAAACTATTATCAGTATTTAGATTTTATTTATATCTCATGTTGTTATTGGCTGTATGCATATATAAGAAACTCAATTCCCTAACGCAATGCACCCACTACTATTTATATTATGGTTTCCAGTCAATCAATCACTATCATCATAATTCATATTTCTTCAATCAAATCACAATTTTCTAACACACCTTTCCTAACCCATTAATTAATCCAAACGATCACCAACTAAATCACTCAGAAATACCGGGATTTCGTATTATTTTTTATTATCGACATTTAAAAAAAAATACAAAAGCATGAACGTGAACCTAATTTTAATGACAATTTATTTATTATAAGAGATTCCCTGTTTTCCCGCAAAAATTAAGAAGGAAATATGGAAAGTAAAGGACAAAAATTAGTAAGAGCTAGTTTGGTTTGAAAGAGGGGGAAGGGAGAGAGAAAATTTTTACCATTTTTTTACAAAAAAAAACCCATGGAAACTTTTTAATATTTCTAAAATATACTTTCAACAAAAAAGAATATTCCCTTCATTAATGACAATTTGATCAATTCCCTTCTTTCCCCACCTTTCCCTACCACATTCTCCCCTCAAACCAAACACACCCTCAGGATACATGCACCGTTACATTCAGATTCTTTATAATTAAAATAAATATAAGGACCTGATTACCAAAAAAAAATAAATAAATATAAGGACCGTATGTACGTACTTTCATAACTACACGATTACAAGTCATTAATAATAGAAAAAAAAAATATAATTAATAATATATGGACACTGACAGTGCAAATTGTGGATTAATTAGTCAAAATGACAGATTAGATTTAGAGGAATAAATTGTGTTTCCAACCATAGTCGAGTTGTATCCCAGACAGTGGACCAAGCAAGGACAAACACGAGGCTTATTAAAATAAAAAAAAAAAAATATATTTTTCAAATCAACCAAATAAGATTTTAAGTTGCAAATTATAATACCAATAAATACCCATCACTGCGGAACTACTTAAGCAAAATACGGGTTTGTACTTTGTATCTTCGATATCTTTTTTTTAAAAAAACTTTTTCCGTTTTATTTAAATAATTATATTATTTGAAGTTGATCTAAGCAGATTATTTTAAAACCATACGAATTCGATTAATTCATCAATCACTAACAATAAAAAAAAGTTGGGCTGGGTTATATTTAAATTTTAAATAAATATTATAGTTCGTTTTGATGAAAATAATATTTTTCATTTTTTGTGTGTTTATTTTTTTAAAAAAAAATCTATGGAGGCAGCTATTTTGATCACTAAGCTGCAGCTGCCTGAAACAATAATGTTTTAGAGCTTGTTTATTTTTATTTTCTATTTTTTCCCAAAAAAATTATATCATTGTTTTGGTTTTACTTTTATCTCAATTTTAAAAGTTCATAGTCACATTTGTCCCTCAAAAAATTATTGGTATCGAGTACATTTTTTTAAAAAATATATTATGTGTATTTTTGCACATTAACTCTTTACAAAAATATTAGGAAAATCATTCCTACAAATGGATTTCCACTCCATAAAATTTGTAAGACTTCAAATTGTAAGAAATTTAAAATCCAGTTTGTAATAATAATGGTGGGATTCAATTTTCTTACTTTTAAGAAATGACAAAATGCATTAAAACGGTAAATGATTGTATCAGTTCATATAATAGACAGATAAAGACGTGAAGGACGTGACTTTAAAATATGAGAAATTCTATGGCCTATGAAATCAAGTACCGTAATATTTAAAAAAAAAAAAAACTTGACAAAAGCACTTTATCTTGGTGATGAAATTCTTTGACGCTCACAAAATCCGAATCAATCCCTCCCATGAAATCATAAATCAGTTCCAAGGTATCAATTAAGATTGTCTGAATATTGTTAAATTACCATAATAGAATCCCCTAGCCTTTGGAAATAACATAAGGTAAAGGCAAATAATAACATTTCATTTGGTATTGATTACCTCTGAATGTTTTCAAATTCATAAATTTAAGCTAATTCGTGATAATGACAGTGATTTCACATAAGTTTATAAATTAAAAATATAAAAGCGATAAATTCAGAAAGTAATCTCACGAATTTGACAAAAATGATTTCAATATGAATGATATTCATCACAATAGATAAAGCATTAACAACTTATTTTTGCAAGTTTTTTACACTTCTTTCACAAATTTAATAGCCCCCTGGTTTAAGGGAACAAAAACTTATTAAATACTCGTATTAACTACAATGCAAATAATATTTACTAGAAATTCAAAATTTGTAAGAACAAGTTGTTGATGTCTTATCTATCATAGTAAGTATGCTTGTTTAGAATATCAATTGGAATTTTTAAAGGTAATTTTTAATCGTAATTTGTGGTATATAAATCAAATATATTAGAAGAGTTTTTATCTTGACTTATATAAATAAATTCTTTTGGACCGCATAAGTGCTCCTAAACAACTTCGTCAAATTTCATGGGTATGTTTAGAATGATTTATAGAGTCTCACAAATAACTTATCAATTGAAATTTTTGAAATACGAAATAAATGTATGAGATGAGTTTTATTTCAACTTATATAAATAAATCATAAACAACTCAAAGAAACTTTTTGTAAGTCATTCCAACCAATAATGCCTCTTAACAGATTAACTGAATTGGGATTCGTTATTTGGAAGTGTTGATTTAGGTTTTGTGACCGTTGAAGATATTTATTTGTCATTTTTTTTAGGGTTAAGAAGCAAATTTACCAATAAACTATTGGTTCAGGAGAGTCCAGTACAATAATCTTTTAAGTGGACCAAAACCACTAACAAACTTTTTAAAATGTAAATACAGCACAACGCCATTAGGGAGAAAGTAACGTTCGTTTTTTTAGGTCCGGCAAAAATTACAGAATAACACCCAGAGGTTTATGAAACTATATTTAAGCCCCAAAAAATTTCAAAATTTTTATTTTAGTCCTTCCACATACTTTGTATGAAGAGACTAAAGTGAAAATTATAAAAAAAATTTGGGGCTGAAAGATAATTTTCTAAAAGCTTGGGTTTTTTTCTATAATTTTTGCGGGGTCATCCCTACCCCCCTAAATCCACCACTGGTTATAGGCTTTTTTTTTTTTTACTTTAGCCTAGCCTATGGCCTATTAAGAAGGCATATAATTTTAAAAATTTTGTAAGCAGCCTAACAAACCACAGTCCTCACCTCAAAACAAGTCTACTTCAAACAAGGTGAAAACAGACTTACTTTAAATAGGCTGAAAACAGACCTACATCTAACAGTCTATTTAAAGTAAGTCTTTTTTTTGTCTGTTTAAAGTAATTATGTTTCGCCATGTTTGAAGTAGGCTTGTTTTGATGTGAGAGGTGTGGTTTGTTGGGCTATTTACAAAATTTTTAAAATTACAAGCCTTCTTAATAGCCCACAGGCTAAGTTAAGCTAAGGTTCAAAAAAATTCCTGTAACCATGGGCGGATTTAGGCCCAGAAAAAATTATAGAAAAGAGCTCAAACTTTTAGAAAATTATCTTTCAGCCCCAAATTTTTTTTATAATGTTCACTTTAGTCCCTCCATATAAAGTATGTGGAGGGACTAAATTGAAAATTTTGAATTTTTTGAGTTTAAATATAATTTTATAATTATCTGGGTACTATGCTGTAATTTTTTCCGGACCTCAGAAAACAGATGTTGCCTTCTCCCTAACAGCATTGTACTACTTTTACATTTTTAAAAATTTGTCAGTGGTTTTAGTTCACTTAAAAGATTATTGTACTAGACGCTCCTCACTCAATAACGCCTCTCACTCAATAACGCCTCTTGACAGATTCACTAAAGAGGGATTAGTTATTTGGAAGCGTTGATTTAGGTTTTGTGACCGTTGAAGATATTTATTTGTCCTTTTTCCTATGGTCATATTATATTGTATTTATATATTTTCACATTTTTTAAAAAAAGAAAAGGCAAGGGCAACGAGCCTATGACTAGGTAGCTGCTAGTCGGCTACTATTCCTTAGGTGGCGCATCCATGGCTCCGTCAATATTTTTATTATATACTCCTATATATATATATATATTTATTTAGGGGATCGTGGAGGGGGTCACGTGCAAAGCACGACGTCCATGAAAAAGAGACAAAACGCCATTGATATGTTCCCTTTTTTATGGATCAGGAACAAGAAATGACTTGAGAGTTGAAGATGAAAGAAGATTCTTGAAATCATTAATCCCACATTTCTCATTTCAAACCAAATATTACTTTGTGGTCCCCACTACTTATTGTCCCAAATCTCTACTATTTGTCTTCAAAAGTTTTGGATTACTTGCTTGATTCCGTGGAATTGAACCTAACTTTTTGCTTTTAAATACATCACAATAGAATCAATTCATAGCGTACTATTATTATTATTATTATTAATTCATTTTTAAACATGATAATTACTCTTCTGAATTTAAACCATGTTAAGCACAATGATCTTCATTTTTCAAAAAATATAAAAAATAAAAAAATCTACCATATGGCAAAGTCAGAGATTTTG